>OZ018385.1:35781437-40781437 GCA_963969555.1 Polydrusus pterygomalis | reverse complement strand
TTTGACGAGAATTTTCGATTGAAAATTAGGGTGCTTATTCGATATTAAGTCAAAATAAGGTTAAAAAATAAATATTTTAAATCAGAAAAATTACAATGTGTTTAGGACATGAAAAGGTAAGTTTTCACCAAATTTCGTGGATAAAAAAATTTTTTGGAAAAGATAAAAATAAAAAACCAAAAACTTGGTTATTTGAATTTTTCACATAAATTTTGAGGTAATGTGAAAAAAGTGTGAATATAAAAGGTGTAGATCTTTTTATTACCTACAACTTTGCCATTTAACGTTTTTCCATAGGACCTGCAGTTTTGCCGGAAATCGAGATAAATCGTTTTCTACCCTTAAAAATTCACCCCTTTCCACTTCCCGACCTCGGATCGCCCGTAAATTATTTTTCCTTTAATTTTTGTTATATTTTCTTCCTTTTCCAATGGGTTTCATCCTACTATTATTTTTTTTGGTTTCAAAAATTATCGACCCTAGTCTATAGTATTATAAGACAGCGTAAATCAAACAGTGAGTTAACAAAAGCATTAATTTCAACACTTTGCGCCATCGAGCTGTGGCAGTGTTCTGATTCAATTAGGGGTTGTGTCAACACTGCCTTTATTGATGAAAAACGCGTTAACTGTAACACGTTTTGATCGTAATTATTAAAGCATACTATTATAATTAGGAATCAAGATACAAGATACGCAAAGATCATTAGGAAATATTAATGAAAACACCTTTTTAAGTCGGTGAAAATGAACTATTACTCCCACCACTCTTATCAGTGACCCTTTTTTTTAACCAGTAAATAGAATATTATATCTTAATCTTAACATAGTATAAAACAAAGTCGCTGTCGCTGTCTGTCCGTCCGTCCCCTTATATGCTTAAATCTTTAAAACTACGCAACGGGTTTTGAAGCGGTTTTTTTTAAATAGATAGAGTGATTCAAGGGGAAGGTTTTTCATAGTATAAAACAAAGTCGCTGTCGCTGTCTGTCCGTCCGTCCCTACCTATATATGCTTAAATCTTTAAAACTACGCAACGGATTTTAAAGCGTTTTTTTTTTAATAGATAAAGTGATTCAAGGGGAAGGTTCTTCATAGTATAAAACAAAGTCGCTGTCGCTGTCTGTCCGTCCGTCCCTACCTATATATGCTTAAATCTTTAAAACTACGCAACGGATTTTGAAGCGGTTTTTTTAAATAGATAGAGTGATTCAACGGGAAGGTTTTTCATAGTATAAAACAAAGTCGCTGTCGCTGTCTGTCCGTCCGTCCCTACCTATATATGCTTAAATCTTTAAAACTACGCAACGGATTTTAAAGCGGTTTTTTTAATAGATAAAGTGATTCAAGGGGAAGGTTTTTCATAGTATAAAACAAAGTCGCTGTCGCTGTCTGTCCGTCCGTCCCTACCTATATATGCTTAAATCTTTAAAACTACGCAACGGATTTTAAAGCGTTTTTTTTTTAATAGATAAAGTAATTCAAGGGGAAGGTTTTTCATAGTATAAAACAAAGTCGCTGTCGCTGTCTGTCCGTCCGTCCCTGCCTATATATGCTTAAATCTTTAAAACTACGCAACGGATTTTAAAGCGTTTTTTTTTTAATAGGTAAAGTGATTCAAGGGGAAGGTTTTTCATAGTATAAAACAAAGTCGCTGTCGCTGTCTGTCCGTCCGTCCCTACCTATATATGCTTAAATCTTTAAAACTACGCAACGGATTTTGAAGCGGTTCTTTTTAATAGATAGAGTGATTCAAGGGGAAGGTTTTTCATAGTATAAAACAAAGTCGCTGTCGCTGTCTGTCCGTCCGTCCCTACCTATATATGCTTAAATCTTTAAAACTACGCAACGGATTTTGAAGCGGTTTTTTTTAATAGATAGAGTGATTCAAGAGGAAGGTTTTTATGTATAACTAGCGACCCGCCCCGGCTTCGCACAGGTGCAATTTCAGAAAGTGGCATGCCGGGTACTAATATATCGGGTTTGTATTTATACCAGCGGGTTGCAACGCATGCCGGATACACGCTAGTCTTTAATAACGTAAATCTACAATATATCAAAACTTCCATCAGTTTACATACAAATGACACCATAAAATTTTATATCTCAACTTTATTCAAATGTTTTGCATAAAGTTAACTAATTCAGCACGCTCGGCTTTGCCATGTCCACTCTCTTTATATACGACATGCAGCTTCCACCAGTTTGCGATAGATAAGATAGGAATTTATTATGATATTGCCTTTAGGACATTCTACGCTTGGGCTTGGTTTAGAAAACTATTGGATTTCTGTGGAAATTAAATACTTACTTTAAAAAAGATTAAAATATATTTTTTATTTATGCAATTAAATGCTTTATGGTACAGTGAGTGAGTTCCGTGAGTTTTACAGAACTTGCTAAGCAACTTGTTGTATTACATTATGTTCCTCAGTGTATAAAAGGCTGCTATGTTTCGCTGTAAATTCCAGTCACAAGACTCACAAGGCAATCAAAATCAATTTCTTGAACAAGGCGAACTATTGGGATTATTATCGAAACTATACAGGGTGTCCGGGAAAATGCGGGAAATCTCCCGGATATGAAAAAAACACGTAAAAAGAATACTACAACTTCATATAAACTTCTTTCGTATCGGCCTCCTCTTCGGAGATATGGGCTCACAAAGAGCTCCCATGGAATTAAGTTTTTAACACATAATTATTAAACCAACAGGTATACATTTCAATTTTTTTTTCTATGATCTATACCAGGTAAGACCCTTCAAATTACTATCCTAGAAAGTGTTGCGAATTACTCATAGCTGCAGGGACGGACTAGCTGTGACACTAATGTGCCCATTTTTTTACGCCCTGTATGATAAAAACTTTGGACAACGTTTTTTACATACCTTTAACTATTGACTAAAAATTAAGTATTCTTCATTCATGTCGTTAATCCTAACCGTTTTCGGAAAAACGTGATTTTATTGCGATCATGAACATTGACATTGAACATGAACATTTATAATTTATAGGAATAAAGATGTATCTTTTATTGAAATACGCTAAATATACATGCTGATGTAAATATGTTAAAAATGACGTTTTTCCGAAAACGGTTAGGATTAGCGACATGAATGAATGAATTTTTAGTCAATAGTTAAAGGTATGTAAAAAACGTTGTCCAAAGTTTTTATCATACAGGGCATAAAAAAATGGGCACATTAGTGTTACAGCCAGTCCGTCCCTGCAGCTGTGAGTAATTCGCAACACTTTCTGCGATAGTAATTTGAAGGGTCTTACCTGGTATAGATCATATGAAAAAAAAATTGAAATATACCTGTTGGTTTAATTATGTGTCAAAAACTTAATTCCATGGAATCTCTTTGGGAGCCCATATCTCCGAAGAGGAGGCCGATACGAAAGAAGTTTATATGAACTTATAGTATTCTTTTCACATGTTTTTTTCATATCCGGGAGATTTCCCACATTTTTCCGGACACCCTGTATAGGTATAGGGCGAAGTAACTCTTAAAAAAAACCTTAAATCACAATCGCATTCAATTGTTATTATTAGATATACGTTATTATAAATTTTGATCATTAGACTAACAATTAATATAAGTATTAAATATGCTTATAAGGCAATTATTACCGGAAAAATTTAATAAGCATTTTTAAAAAGGAAATTTCAGGTGGGGTGAGAACGCAACCGGGCGATTTAATTCGTAATCCGGCCAGTGCGTGCGCTCGGGAGAGCCCTGGATAGGGGATGACTTCCAGGGGGTAAAGAGTATTACGAATTTCGTCAGGATGTTTGGGGTGGCACAGGCGGCAGGGGATTTAAAGTCCCCGAAGCTCTTTTATTGCGTAGATCATTAGTTTTGGTTTTATGTGCTAATGAGAAGGATATATTAAGTGACATCCATGATACTTGTTTTCAGGTGTTGGTGGTACTTTAAGGTATCAATTCTTGGGAAATATACTTTACTTTAGATCCATCTTTTGATATTCATGTTTATTTGTTTTACACAAATCATGTCAAAGAACTGTAATTTTCTCCCTGCAATTGTATTATCTAATTTCCTAATATTATTGTCGTTGCTTTTAGTATACCTACCACTCCAAAGTTTTGAAAATACACGCTAAATATCTTGTTCTACACTGAGAAAAAAGCTTTCCCCATTCCTTATACTGCATATACACTTTATACGACTGTTTAATACTATATGTGACAGCAACGCGCTTTCCTACTGTAACACAACGAAAATTGCTAGACCGTTTTGTAGTGATAGTATCACGGTAATTTAGACAATAGGAATTAGGAGTTAATGCTACCAAAGAATGGGTTATAGTAATTATTGCTCTGAATACTCACAGAAATTGTCAAGTTCTATTGGGGGTGTAATCTGGTTTTATATACTATTATTGTATTAGTTCCGACTGGCAGTTGTAATGAAGCATGACATTAATCATAATAATATTTGCTTGCTACGGTTAATAAAGCATACTTTCTACTAAAAATCAGTACTGTAGTTCTCAAAAATTTAAATAGCTTCTAGCGTGATATTGTTCTATTATGCAACATGATTTACTGTGATAGTAAAATTCGTCGATGTCCAATGATTGCTTTTTCTGACATGCAAAGTGTGATGTGTGTGATATTGTTCTTGTCGTTTAACATTGCATTATGCAACATGGTTTATCAACATAGATAATAAAATCCAATAATACTAATGATGCGTTGTTCGAAATAAGAATCTTCTATTGCTTTATCTAACATGCAAAGTTTAAAAAAACTTAAATACACAGTAAAAATAAATTAATTGAAACAGGTATTGGTAGGATCAATAAAATTCAAATTCAAATGGGTCAGCTAGAAGACTCCGAACAACGATGTGACCTGCGTAACAAATACGTTAAAACTAATAATACGGCGCGCGGCGATTGCCGATCGCTACGAACCCCTACCAACGTCTTGGTGGATTATAGATTCTTAAAAACACTGTTCTAGCAAATCTGGAATGGATATAACACTAAAGCGGGTTTGATACACTAGCAATTTCTTTGATATGGGTTAATAAAAAATACGCTATCAATACAAACTGTCTTAGCAAACCTGTTGTATTAGATTATTTTCCTTAGTGTAGTTTGTAAATGATACGTATTAACTTGGACGAGTCATCCAGCTGGGCCAACAGTATGATTGTAATTTTTTACTTTAAAAATGCATTTATTTCAAACTAACTTTTACAGTTCATTATATGAAAACACCACTTTTATATACCCTTTCAACCGCACAATTTTGACAAACTCTTTTATTAAAAAAAAATTCACAGATCTTGCATCTCACGCAAGTATCATAGGCGTATTGAAAATACCTACCACATACAGTGGCGAGAAGGAAACCATTATGTCACAGCACAGATTACTCCTAACTGTGAGTATGTAACGTGCCGCTATCACGCGTTATTATGACGGCATGGATGCTCCGATTTAGTTTGAAATAATAATTAAATTATTATACTTAGAAATGTGTAAATTATACTTAGAAATGTGTAAATTTGACTGTTTTGTTAAAATAAAAAATATAGGATAATCTGTATATTAATGCATATTGAAGAGAGCTCAAAACCACCTTTTCAAAAATAGCGACAAAATTATTTCTTTAGCTATACACAGCCATTTACCTGCTGGTCCTTGTACTCTTTGTTCATGAAATGTCTAAATCTTAAGTCGGCTATGAAATGTTTTGGATTGGTAAGTATATCCATTCTCCCCCGACTTTCTGTGTAATACGCCAAGACCGCCGCGCTATTTCGCTTTGTTTCAGCGACATTCACGGTTTATTTTTTCCAATTGTATCGAAATTGAAACAATCAAAAATGCGGTTACCATGATATCGACTAATATGGACACCTGAAAATTTTAAAAATTACGAAAACGTTATCTGATATCAATGAAATTTAGACGAATAAAATCTATTTGCACTGTCGTAGATTAAATTTTGAATGATACACGTTCGATATGAACTTTGTTAATAAAACTTGTGCAATTAAACCACTCGGCTGACGCCTCGTAGTTTAACGTTGCACACGTTTCATTATAGTGTTCATCGAACTAGTATCATTAATAACTATCTACTAACTGTTCTCATTCTACTGTTCTCTCTCCCGGCCATATTATCTTAATATCAACAAATATAATAATAATTGCCGAAACCCAAAACAAAACAATATTAATACTCAGCCGATGATGTCATCGATCCTGTGCTGCTCGGATGTTTATTTAGACTTCACCGCCGTTTTATTTATGTGCATGTCGCGTTCATTTTTCATGAAATATACCCGTATATACGCACCCAGTAGTATTTTCAATACTAAAAAACAGATGAGAAATATGCTATTTACTTTATAAAGATATGTTTGACTATTTGAAAGGTGAAAGCTAATTATAACTGTTTGTCTAAACAGCTATTGCCATTTCATACGTACCCGAGCCCATGCATTATTTTAAACGTTCAATTTACATAAATGTCACTTTTACGTTACGTAAAACAAGCCTATTAATTCCGTAGCCGAAACAGCTCATTAAAATTATCGAAACATTCGTTTTCAGCCCCCCAATGATTCAGGTACAAAACATCAACTCAAAGAGATAGATAAGAATCGACTGTCTTTGAATAAACAACACAAAGGCTCTGCGTTCACCTTTCACAGTTTTATAAAAAGAAGCCCTCATTTTCATATAATAAAATTAATTATATTCGGTAGGTACCTATTGGTTATGTACCAATTATTAAATTTTACTTCTTTCTTTTATATCGCAATTGACATCAAGAGTCAATATGGAGAGTCAACACAGTTCAACAACGAAAAATGGAATTGCATGTGGAAAAACCAATACAAATGGGATAAATTCATACGATATTAGTTGAGCCTAAAAGCTTACAGTTGGCATCTCCCGTATGAAACTTGGAATGGTGGGGAATGGTGTTTAAATAACTATACAGTGTGGGTTGTGGGTTTGTAACTTGATGATGTTTAAACTAGCGTGCGAGCAAAAATTATTTGCATCAAAGAGGGCTTGGATTAAAAAAACGTAGGGCTTGGTTTAGATCACAATGATATGGGGACGATATATCGAACCAAATCTAGGTTAAAATTTTGTCAAATTCATATTATTACATGAAATGTCAAACTAATGAGTAATAAAATAAGTAGACAAATACAAATTTATTTTTGTTGTTTACAAAATGAACAAAGTAAGAATATACAGAAAGAAACAGAAAAATAATTACGTAAATTGCTGAAATTGGCCACCGCCATGCTCCAAGCATAAATTCACACGTCTCTTCATATTTTCGAAAGTGTTGACCAGCATCTCTGGAGAAATGTTACCACATTCTTGGATAATCTTTTCTTGTAATTGTTCTAAATTTGTAACTGGTGTTTTAAAAATAGTGTTCTTTAAATGAGAAAAAACGAAGTAATCCATAACCGTTAAACAAGGTGATCTAGGTGGGAATTCAATGTCTGCTCGAAAACTGATCAATCTGTCGTCGAAAAAATTGCGTAAGTAGTTAATAGTTACGGCGCGGCGGCTGTATGGGCGGTTGCACCGTCCTGTTAAAAATATCCAAAACGTAGTTCGTCGCGAAGTACCTAATGACTCCACAAATGGATTCAAAATATTGTCTCTTTACCGCTGTGCTGTAACTGTGTCATGAAAAAATTTTTTTAAGGGTGCAATGTGGACTCTACAAAAAATTCTTGGAATAATTGCACTTTATAAGAAAATACATTTCGCTGCTTCTTAAGAATAGTCCTGCATGTTCCATGAGATCTTCCCACTTCTTGGGACAGGCGTCTTATACAATTTGTTGGCGTACTTTGCATTATTTCACGAACGTTTGCAACAAGTTCTTCTGTTCTTACAGATGGTCTTCCTGCTCCTTTATTGTGTTGTAGGTATAGAACCCGTTTCCCTAAACACAGCCACGGTTCTTTTCAGGCAATGATAAAAATCCCCAGCAATAAAAGCAACGTTAGGAAAATGTTCGTGAAGATCGTCCATGCACAAACCCGGATTGTATTGCCACTCACCATTTACTCTAACCCCGTTTCGAAAATACGCTTCAACCATGCATGTTTTGTTCTGTTCCGTAAAGCCCATTGTGTGAATTGTTCAAGAAATTGGAAAAATTTGCGATGAATCAAATTACTTATTCTAACGACTGTTAAATATGACGGAATAATTGATTGATTGTTAATTCAGGTAGTTACTGACACCCAACAGGTATTAAGCTCTACGGCTAAGCATTACGTCCTTAGATGCAGGGCCCTCTTTGAAGCAAATAATTTTTGCTCGCACGGTAGGATTTAGGAACGAATCAACCTCTATCTCTCGCAACATCTAAAATTATCAAAAACCCTTCATCAAACTACATATTTTTATTTATTTAAAAAAAACGAGTTCGAACTATCCCTTTCCTTTCAGCGCTCAGCATCGTCGTGGTGGGGTGCGAATGCAACGGACTGATTTGTAATCCGGTCAATAAGGGAGTGTATAGCGTGCAGCGGCAGCGGGGGAGGGAACCGGGGCTTTAAAATGCGAGGGTGAATTTTGATGCTGAGTGGAAGTGGGTTAACGCGGAAACTGGTAAATAGGTTAAAGCTGATATTGCCGATAATCGGCTGGTTAATTGTTAATCGGAAGAGTACGAGACTAATTTAAAAGGTTTGAGAACTAAGGGTTCTTTAATGCCACCAAGGTAAACGAACATGACAAGAATACCACCAAGGTGAACGAGCATGACAAGTTAAAGAAAATGAAGGTACAGTTGACGATATATAAATTCGTACACTCCACCCACCTCAATTACAACAAAATTGGGTAAAACGGGTTTCTCACCTTGCTGCCTATACCTGGATAGAACACCAGCTATTTACATAGCTGATGTAAATTATTGTTTGTACGATTTTTACCATAAGTAATAATGGTTAGTTCTAAGTATTTTTGTGTTTAAATTACAGCCGCGAACTAGGAAAATTATAAAATAATACCAGGAAAACTATACAAAAGTCGAAAACCAAAAAGGGTAAATTTATTAACAAACAAAATACTAATATTTAATTGCTGCGCCATTGGATTCTAACAATAATCGTTATCTTCTTGGCATTGACAAAATAAAACTTCTGGTGTAATCCGGAGTTAGCCCTTCTCAAATTTCATCTATTTTATCAAATAACTCTATTTCATTCTGTGGTTTAAAAGTTATTTTGTACATTTTTTTACCATCAATCCCCAAACATTTTCAAATGGATTTAAATTAGGACTTCTTGAGCACCAAGGCAGACATGTTACGTTGTTTTGTCTAAACCGCAGATTCCTATATTTCTTGCAGTATGCACAGGGCAATTATTATCCTGCTAGAATATAAAATTATTTCCTTCAAAAACTATCGCGGCAGAAAGAAGAAAACATTTTCCAAAATCTGAAGATATATAGAGTTCCACCAATATTCCAGCATAATATATACACCTGCACCGTAAACACTTATCCATGCCCACATATTAACGGAGAAACGTGTACTGGTTTGCTTTTTTTGAGTATACTTCTCATCATATCGGGAATTTGGTGGTATATATACTCGAATCCTTCCATTATATGTAGACTGAAAAGTTTTCTCATCGGAAAAGATAACATTTTGCCAAAAAAATCATTTTCTGGTAAATATTGCATAGCAAACCCAATTCTTTGTTCCTTATCACAATCACATGGTTTGGATGCAACTGTTCGATTTCTTAATTCGGAACATTGTCTTACTCGGCAAACCCGAAACCAAGAGGGACACAAGGCTTAATTCAAGGTGTTATGCGAACCGTGCCGATGAATGAATAACACGTGTGCCTTAAACATGTGTTTTGAACGGAGCCTCTAGGAGGCAGGGCGCCCTACTAGAGTATCTAGCCTTGCCACGGTATGCGGGGCTCTACCGTGGTGGACCACCTTTTCCCTAGCTACTCGTGGGAACTGTATGGAAGAAGTAAACAAAAATAACAAGCCTAATGAGGGAGGCAGGGCCCTTAATCCACAGGTAACTGTGGAACCAATGGAGTTTGATAATCAAACTCCAAACAACAATGAAGATGCGATTAATCCATCTTCATCAACAGGAGCCGACTCTAACCCGACTCTGACTCCGGTGAATCGGATCAATCCGTCACCATTGACAGTGGAAGGTAACGAATCGGCTCCAGAACTATCCTCGGATCAGGAAAAGGAACTGCTTAAGTCTCCCAAACCTAACGAGGAAGAAGCAGTCAATGCGCTTGCAAACCTCAAGCTGAAGCGCCAACGGCTTACCACCTCCAAAAGGAAACGTCTTAGTCGTCTCCTGAAGAGTGGTATGCCATACGCTACAGCATTGAAAAAGGTGTTGGAGGACGAAAGCGAGTCGAACCCACAGCAGGAGAGAGTACAATCTCACTCCAATGCCGCTGGGGGAAGCAAGCGATCGCGATCCGACACCAGCACGCCAGAACAACCGGCGAAAAAACATAAGGAGGAAGAGGGGCAACCCAAACCCACTTATGGAGCAGCAATTGCGGGAATCAGGACAGGACTAATCCATCCTGACTACCCCGCAACTGCTCTCACAAACGAACAGCTGAAGAAGGCACAGCAGGCAGTTCTTAAAGCTGTTAACAAAATACCTGATGGAGGGCCGCAGGTACGATTCCAGAGCTGCTCACATCGGCCTGGATGGCTTCAGATTACATGTGCTGACGAAGCCAGCCGACAATGGTTGCAGGACTTAACGAAAGATCTGCAACCATTTGAGGGAACGAACATCAAGTTCGTTCAAGGCAAGGATCTGCCCAAACCTCATATCTGCATAGCATACCTTCCCGACGACGAGGCCGATCAACGGCTTACGTCCGAGGAGGTGCTCACCAGATTGAGAAAAATGAACCATGGCCTGAACACCCGAGAATGGACAGTCCTTCATCGGGAAAATTCAGGTCCTGGTCAAACATGGACATTTTCAGTCGATGAAATGTCCATGTCAGCACTGCAGGGGGTGAGCTTCAGACCCTACTTTGGTTTTGGGCAGGTGCAATTCCGCCCAAAAACTCGCACTGGAAAAGAACCAGGGCGAGAACAACCAAGGAGTACAGAGGCTCGGAAGCCCCCCCCACACGGAGCTAGCGGAATAAAACCGCCTCCAAAAACAAAACCTGACAAAGCTGCATCCAAAGGAGAAGGAAAACCCACTCCAAAAGATGCAGCTCGACAAACCACTGCCGACGTGAAGGGAAAGGGTAAATCCATTCCCAACAGGCCGGCACTGGTCAAAAAGGGCGGACGCAAACCAGCGAACAAGGACGAAAAACCGCCCTCCGGAGGACCCGACAAAGCAGGACCGTCTACCGGTCCTGCTTCTAACTAAACAACAAACACTCCTCCGGACCAAAACACACTGGCAGGTCAGATAAAACTGCTGCAGGCAAATCTGCAGCATGCTAAGGCATCTACGTATGTGCTTAGCAAGACGTTCACCAAAGAGCTCATAGACATAGCCCTTATACAGGAGCCATGGACCTCCAACACAGGCCGAGTAACCGGCCTGAGTAATACATCTGGAAAGGTAATAGCAGTCAACTCTGGAGTAAAACCCAGAGCTTGTATCCTAATCAGAAATACCATTAACCACTTTGTACTTTCAGGTTTCTGCTCTCAAGATGTGGTAACAATCAGTGTCACATACCAGGAGGGAGGTAGCACGACGGAAATAATCGTCTGCTCAGCATACTTTCCTGGAGACAGAGATGCAGAAGAACCACCTCCAACAGTAGTGCGTGAACTAATCGCCTACTGCAAGAGGAACAACAGGCACCTTATCATTGGGTGTGATGCGAACGCGCACCACATAGCGTGGGGCAGTACGGACATCAATCCCAGAGGTGAGTCACTTTTTAATTACTTATTGGGGGAGCAACTAATAGTAAATAACGTAGGCTCAGAACCAACCTTTATCACTGTAAATAGGAAAGAGGTACTAGATCTAACAATCAGCACAAATTTTTTAAGCAACAAAATACAAAATTGGCATGTGTCCTCTGAAACGTCATGTTCGGATCACCGGCACATACTATACAATATTGTAGCAGGGACCAGACCCATAACTCAGTACCGAGATAAAAGAAGTATGGACAAAGACGGATATAGACTGTCTCTGACGAACCATCTTCAGAACGGTCTGATTACAATCAACAATCGCGATCATATGGAGATTGCTGCGGAGCAATTAAATGCTGCAGTATTATCTTCATATCACGAAAACTGTCCACTGAAAACAAAAAAAGACAACAGAAACGTGTCTTGGTGGAATAAATCGCTGGACAATCAAAGAAGAGAAGTCCGCCGACTATTTAACAGAGCTAAAGAGTCGGGCGAATGGGTCCCTTACAGATCAGCTCTGACCAACTACAACCTAAACATCCGCAGAGCAAAAAGAGACTCTTGGAGAAGGTTCTGCGAAAGTGTGTCTGACACACATAGCAGCACAAGAATTCACAAGATTCTATCTAGAGAGCCAGCCAAGGAGACGGGGTCGCTAATACGACCAGACGGCTCCTTCACTGAATCCAGAAAAGAAACGTTAGAGCTACTGGCGCAGAGTCACTTCCCAGGAAGCCAGATCCTAACCCAACAACACACAGCCGAACACTTAGACCGATCAAAACGGCCTAAAAGAAACGACTGGTTGACGGTTAAGAAGATTATTACCCCACAGGCGATACGGAGTGCAATCAACTCATTTCAACCATACAAATCGCCAGGAGAGGACGGTATATTTCCAGCTCTGTTACAAATCGGA
The DNA here is from genome assembly GCA_963969555.1 of Polydrusus pterygomalis. Classification (NCBI taxonomy): domain Eukaryota; kingdom Metazoa; phylum Arthropoda; class Insecta; order Coleoptera; family Curculionidae; genus Polydrusus; species Polydrusus pterygomalis. The sequence goes on along the minus strand of OZ018385.1, from coordinate 40,768,571 downwards.
CTGGATATACTACAGCCCTTCCTAATAAGACTTTTCAGAGCCAGCCTAGTTTGGAACTACATACCAACCAGCTGGTCGGCGACCAGGGTAATCTATATACCCAAGGCTGGTCGCCCAGAACCTCACCCGAACTCGCTCAGACCAATTAGCCTGACCTCATTTCTGTTGAAGACCCTCGAGAAGATGCTGGATGTGCATATCAGGGAGGAAGTGCTGAGCGATAATCCACTCAGTATTCACCAGTATGCTTATCAGGCAGGCAAATCGACAGAACTAGCCCTTAACAACCTAGTAGCGGGCATAACCAAATCCTTGGATAATAAAGAGATAGCTCTGGCAATCTTTCTAGATATCGAAGGAGCATTCAACAATGCACTACCAAACTCCCTATATGATGCCGCAATCTCTAGGGGAATTGAACCTTTAATCTGTGACTGGATACGCAACATGCTAAAAAGCAGAACTATCACCACTGAGCTGCGGGGAGAAGAGGTCAGATTTAGGGCTGCCAAAGGGTGTCCGCAGGGGGGTGTCCTGTCGCCCCTCTTGTGGTCACTACTGGTGGATGACCTGCTGGCCATACTCTCCCTATGGAAGATCAGTCTGCAGGCATATGCGGACGACTTAGTCATATTAATTAAAGGAACCTCGGAGGAACGAATATCTAATATTCTACAAAATATCCTCAACACTATTTATGCATGGTGCATGAGAGAGGAAATGTCAATCAATCCTCACAAAACGGTAATTGTGCCATTTACCAAGAAAAGGAAGCTGGGAAATCTAAGACCGCCTACCTTAAAAGGAGAGAGTATACCATTTGCAAGAGAAGCGAAATATCTGGGAGTAACCCTAGACAAAACGCTAAGCTGGAACTCTCATATAGAAAAGACTATCCGTAAGGCAAATCTTTCTCTATGGACATGTCGCAGAATTTGCGGAAAATCCTGGGGCATGGCACCGAAACAACTATACTGGCTTTATGTGACGGTCATCAGACCAATGATCACGTACGGCTCTGTCGTTTGGTGGAAAAAGGGCCAACAACGACAGGTTCAAGCGAAACTATCCGGACTGCAGAGGCACGCATGCCTTGCGATCACTGGAGCCATTCGCACAACACCAACGGCATCGATGGAAGTCCTATTAGGACTTATACCACTTCACATATACCTGGAGAAGGAGGCCAAATGGGCCACCTACAGACTATATCAAGCAGCTACTAACAGGCCGCAGTCATGTATCATGGAGGACACCAACTTGTTGGGCGGCATGTTAACCTGCGACATGTTGAATATGCCCTCAGACATGATGACAAGAAAATCCAACAACGAACCGCCTTACAAAATCATCCACCTAAAAAGGGATGAATGGGTCAGTAACAGCGCCGACCTGTTAAAGGCGGAATTTGGAATATTCACAGACGGCTCCAAAACTAAAGAAGGTATTGGAGCCGGAATTTATGGCGAAAACCCAAAAATAGAACTAACTATCAGCCTGGGAACTATGACAACCATATTTCAAGCAGAGGTTTATGCAATTGAAATGTGTGCAAGACTGCTGACAGACCGACGGTATGCACATAAAACAATCAAGATATTTTCCGACAGTCAAGCTGCATTAAAAGCTCTTGAATCGAGATGGTGTACCTCAAAAACGGTGTGGAGCTGTCACGAGGCACTATCCGAACTAGGTTTGAACAACAAAATAACCTTAATATGGATACCGGGACACATGGGTCTGGAGGGTAATGAAGCTGCCGACAAGCTCGCTAAGAGAGGTGCAGCTCAAAAATTCACAGGACCCGAGCCGGTAATAAGTATATCTCATGCTACGGCCAGAAAGGCAATACTAGCTGAAGCAGAAAGCAAATGGGAAAGACACTGGTTGAATTTACCAGGTCTAACACACTCAAAAGCATTTATAAACAACCATATAAACCGACAGTTAACTGACAAACTACTAGAGCTAAACAGGTCATGCCTTAAAGCACTAGTGGGATTGTACACCGGCCACTGCAGACTGCGACACCACATGTATAAAATTGGAATAGCCCCAACTGATGAATGCCGGCTTTGCATGGAAGATGCAGAAACAGCAGAACACGTAATGTGCGTCTGCCCCGCAGCAGGAAGGATCAGATTCGCCCTATTTGGCGAGATGACTCTGCTGCAGGATGACATGAAAAATGTCTCCCCCAATATCCTCATTACCCTAATTAAAAGGTTGGACTTATTGGGGGAAATATAAATAAGGTGTGAGCCACAATAGACCGCATGGTCGCGGTGGAGGGTTGGCTGTAACCCACTCACTTTCAACCTAACCTAACCTACTCGGCGTTGCGCAGTTCTAGATGAAGCAGTGAATCCTGTTATGTGCACAGCGGATACTGCAGTTTCAAATGGATTTTGCCTTAAATACTCTACCAAATTTCGTTCGGTCTTCTTCATTTGATGATTTTCTATTATTTAAACCAGGCCCAACAGACCTTTCAAGTGTTTGATGATAGCGCCATATTTTTACAATTCCTTAAACAGCACTTCTAGGTACTCTAAAATGATCAGCTATTTTTCCATAAGACCACCCTATTTCTACTAAACATATTATTCTTGCTTTTTCAATAATACTTAAATCAGGCATTTTTAAATCAAATAAGATAATGACAATACTTTGAGAGATAATCATGATAACAATTAACACGCTACAAAGGTAATAAAGTTGCATTTACTGTGTCACAGTTTAGTGTACGAAATTATCTGTCGTCAACTGTAGGTGTTAAACGTTAAAAAAAAAGAAGGAAGAAAATAATGGGCTTTCTTCGCCTACAAAAGGAAAAATATTAATTAGGTAATTAGAAAGCAATAGCAACATATTTTACGTCCTTCATCATAATCCGACAACTGGAAAAGATAGCAATGATAATTACAATCCTATTTTTATGCTTCTGTGATAAATGTAATGCGAGGGAGATTAAGAGTCAAGACGATTGTAACTGTCCGATGACATTTTAACGTATCGACGTGAACGACAAAACGAAGTGGAGGACGTCTCCCTCTTACCTGAGTCATCCTTTACTCACACTTGGGACTTGTCTCTCACGCCTTATCTCCTATCCGATATTATCTATGAAATTGGGTTGTTGGTTTGCATAGACGTCAAATTAAGAACATTCTTTTTTGTAGGGGGTAAAAATTCCCCAGGATAATTTCTAAAGTTACATATTATAAGCTTTGATTTAGAGGCTATACCTTGATACTTGTTTCATTTAACAGAGCCCGGTCGTAGCTCAGTGGTAGAGATACCGCGTACGGCCGTGGCGATCCGGGTTCGATTCCCGGAGTGGGCATACGCATAATAAAAAAAGTATGACCGAATTTTAGTTGGTTGGTGTAAGATCGTCTTTCGGAGGAGACGTAAGCTGTCGGTCCCGGCCATCTCTGGTCGTTAAGTCACGTTAGAGGCGCTTGCGCGACCTGAAAACTCTAGCACCAGACTTGAGCAAACCCGAACTTTACTTTACTTTTTTTTCATTTAACATTATAAGATTATATAGCTTTTTTTAAGTGTCCAACAAGTCGACGAGGAACAGACGCACCCGAATATTAAATCAGTAAATCCCCGATAATATCTAAAAAGCAATTTGTTTTCATAAAAACAAACACCAATGTAAACTTCTTATCTTTATTTGTGTCATACATCCTTTAATTAAAAATAATTTGACCATTGTGGCTTCGTCCCCTCGCTCATTAGGAGCGCGAAAAGACACAAAGGGCGCAGATGGCATCCCGATAACACGATATTATGTGTACTTTCCCCGCAGAGCCCCAAACCAGGACCCGAAAGGGCCGGAAACTTGGGGCGTGTTATTGACATGTGCTGCCGAATTGCCGGAGTTGAATACGCCGCGCAGACTTTCCGTTTAATAAATAGTCTGTGCATGTGATGTTGCATTGAATGGTGCGTGGTATTTAGGAAGCTTTATTAATATTTATGCTTTTGTATACATATATAGAACGAGACGGGTATTAAGGAACCGTACTCATATAATATGAAGTATCTATAACTATTCCTTAACAAGATACTGATGTGATTCTATATATTCATCCACTTAAAAATGTTGTGGTGATTTCTAAACTATGATCCAAATATGTAAACCAACTTCATATTGTTTATGTACCCGGTTGTGTTTTTGATCACTCTTTTATCAACCCTTACTAATTTATGTTCGATGTTCATTTCAACAATAAAACTTTCATTCCGTTACAGAATTCCTGCTGTGTTTAACCGACGCGACGTCCCTCCACAGGCTACCCACCCCATGGGAATATAGGCAGACAAAATCCAGTTCCTCAGTTTCGACGAACACTTGGAGATTTATCAATCCAGCCACAGGACGCAGGACCGTGTTCCAAGCAATTTCTGGTGTTTCTATTACATTATTATACACATCTATTAATGCAAGTCTCGAGGCCATATTATGAAGATAGTTGAAGGAGTGATTGAAATTTCAATTCTCCAGAACTAAAGACAGTCACAATGCATCATTACATACACGTGTTTTTAAACGTTCTTTGCTTTTAGGGAAATGTTTATTTAAACATGTAAGGGAGTAGGTATCCCACCCACAGTGTATGGTTTTCAAAAATTCAAATCTACATTCTCAACGTCATTTAATCTATTGCCAACCTATAACGTATTTCGCGTTGATTTTTTGAGTTTATTATTTTAATAACTAACATTTAAAGAAAATCAATATCGTCGGTACATTATTTAGGTAGTATCTGATATATTACAAAAATATCAACTTATTTCATTGCTAATTTTGGGAGAATTGTATAGTGAAAGAACAATGAGTGACAATGACATAATAACGTTAAAAAAAATCTTACCCGATATTTTTCCCTATACAATTCTCCTAATATAAGTTATGAAATTCCTTGATATTTTTATTAAATATGTCAATTATTACCTATAGAGTATCAAGTCTATAGTGATTTTCTTTAAATTTTGTATAAAAGCTAGAAAACATAAATAAATCTACGCGAAATAGGTTATAGGTTGGCAAGCATGTTGATACTCCCACCTTAAGGTGGAATATTCGTTGGAATTCCTTGTCACAAAGTTTAAAAATACGTTTCGAAAACTAGCATAGCCTCTTAAGCAAGAATTAAGACATAGCCGTTAATAATAATAGTTTCTGAGCCAGGAAAACTTCTTTATCACGTAAAGCAATGCTTTGTTTGTAATTCGTTATTTCTTCAAATGTTCCAACTAGGGCTGTGCGATTACCGAAAAAGATAATCGATTTTCGATTATTTGAAATAATCTATTATTTCCCATTTATCGATTAATCGAAAATAATCAATTTATCAAAAATAATCCATTAATCGACAATAACCGATTAATCGAATTAATCCATTAAGTAATCGAAAATAATCGATTATTTCCGATTAATCGAAAATAACCGATTAATTGAAAATAATCGATTAATCGATAATAATATATTATTTCTGATTAATCGAAAATAATACTTAATCGATTAATCAAGAATAATCGATTAATCGAAAATAATCGATTAATCGAAAATATTCAATTAATCAAAATAAATCAAAAAGTCGATTCAAATATTAGATCGTTAGGAATATTAATTTTATGAAAGGCGCACAGATTGAAACTTTGTTCAAATTATTTCGTTGATTGCCTTGCAATAATACCTATGCTATAATATTTTTTAAACCAATTCTCAGGGTAATAGGGTTGCTAATAAATATATAGAGATTTTAAGAAATTAATATTTGATTAATCAAAACATCGTAAATTTTTTTTCGAATACCTAATTAATCGAAAAATATTTTTTTTGGTTAATCGATTAATCGAAAAATATTTTTTTTTTCGATTTTGATTTGATTTTTGATTAATCGAAAAATTGTTTTTATTTCGATTACTTAATAATCGATTAATCAAAAAAAAGTAAATTTTTTTTTCAAATAATCGAATAATCGAAAAAAAAAAATTAATCAAATAATATTTTTTTTTTCGATTAATCAAAAAATATTTTTTTTTTTGATTAATAGAAAAAAAATTTTTTTCGATTAATAGAAAAATAGTTTTTTTTCGATTAATAATCGATTAATCAATAAAAAAATTATCTCTAATCGAATAATCGATTTTGTTGCACACCCCTAGTTCCAACATCCCCGTAAGAATAGAATATCATAAAAACACATACTCTAACTTCGCAAAACCACAAAACAATATCTATGATTACGAAAAGAACATTATTTGTTTCGTAATACTCAAACGGCAATCAACATCTAATAAGGAACTTGGTAATAAATTTGCCAAGTCAGTTTTCGCTAAAAACATTCGGAACGAGAAAGGTCGTCAACACCATCATCAAAAACGAGAGGATAATCTGTTACCGCAGTAAATGTGCACGGAACTGTGGAATATTACGTCATCCGAGTCGCTGGCGAATCATTTCGCAGAAGCAGTTTGCAATAGTACATGGGCTAAGGACAATGCGACTAACTTATTATTAAAAATGGCGGATACAATATTGCTCATTTTATTTTTATTCTTCCACGTCAAACCTAATGAAAATGCTGTAACGGTAGTAAAAACACTAGAATTTGGAGTCTGCCAAAATTCATTAGATGCTTGACGTTATAAGATACAAAAATGATTCGACTGATTCAATTTATCATGTGTCATGTCATGGAACACCCAAATAATTGCCAAATTATGTCATATGATTTCTAGTTTTTATTGTCGCAATTATTTGTTAAGTAAAGGACAACCAACAAAAATATGCTATCTAAGCATAATGTCATCAATATGCTCGCCTTACGCTCAACTGGTTTTAGTGTCATAACCGCTTATAAACCTAATGGGTTAATAATATGATGGTGTAGTAATGAAAGTTATGGTTATATAATCTCTTGATAGCCATTTGAATATTTGTGTATTTATTATTTACGTACCTTGGTGTGTATATATAGATCAATACCTAAAATGGGATATCCATATCCAAGAACTAACAAAAAAAAATCAGAAAAACAATTTATAAATTTTATCAACGTAGAAATATTTTGTCCACGTCAATGTTAAAGTATGTTTATAGTGCCCTGGTTTAGTCAGTGCTGCCTAGGTTTAGACACTTTTACAATCTCTAATAATCACACAAAAACATAGCATCAAAATTATGTTAAATACTTCAATCCCAACTCCTTTAGAGATCATCTTCAGTACCAGTAAGATTTTTAAAATAAGATAATAATTGTCAATCTTGAAATACGCAAAGAAAAGAAGACTGACTAGGGATTTTGTTGCTCATCTATTTAATACTAGATTTGTAACAATATGTAATTTAAATGTCACTAATGTTATGTACACATCAACTCAGATAGAGAGCTTTAGATATCTTGTGCCGAAAATGTTTAATCTAATACCATCCAGATGTAAAATTTCGGGAAGGGACTTTAATAATCTAGTAGGGAGGTGGGTCAAGGAAAAGTATAACTTTAGAGTGGAAAATATTCAAATCCTTGCATACTAAAAGCATATATAGTTTTAACTTGTCCAATCTATGTTTGTCTTTTTCGTGCTTTCTTTGTTTATTATATGGTTTTTATAAATTTAGCTATAAGAAAACGAATAACTATTGAATTGTACCAAATAATGCACAAGCAAGCTTTTTAAAATATATTTGAAACTTGTAATTTTTTAGGATAGCATCTCTATCTCAGCTTCTAGAACTAGCTTGCAAGGTTCAAACTTGGGACCTTTTTTCTATATTGCCTATGCAAATGATTTAAGTCCTTATATCACCACAGAAAAGGTTAGAGATGTCTGCTATGCAGACGATACTAACATCCTAATAATTGCAGACGATCGGACGATACTGAGAGACGAATGTGAGAATGTGGGCTGATAAGAATTTTCCAAAACTGAATAAAGAAAAAACGGTATTGCTTTGCTTTCCATTAGCAAGACGAAACACCGAAAGTGATTTTAAGTTGTTTGAGGGATCTCTGGACGAACTTGGGTGTCAGGAAAGTACGAAGATGTTAGGGGTGGGGGTTGATTATAAGTTTAAATGGGGATTCCATGTGGACAACTTATGCTCAAGATTACGCAGCACCTGCTATGGACTACACTTTTTGTCTGGGCAGTGTGGCTTGCCTACTCTTATGTCACTATATTTTTCCAATTTTCATAGCCACCTTAGATACGGTATATTGTGCTGGGGTAATAGAGTAGTCAGATAAACAGCTGCTTCAAAAGTTTGCGATTAGAATATTGTGTGGGCTTCAACGTCGGGAAACCTGGTAAACTGGCTTTCAGGCAGAATAAAATTCTTACAGTTTTCGACATATATATTTATAAACCTACTTGAAGTTTGCTCATATTATAGGCACACGTTTGAGGGTTGCCGACTTAATCATAATTATAATACTAGAGGTCACTTAAGATTGATGCCATTACCTCATCGCACAGCTACTTATCAGAAGAGTTTTTATTTTAACTGTTTTAGATTTTATAATGTCCTAGACTCCTAGATAATAGCATAAAAGTGGCACCTAATATTAATGTTTTTAAGAGTAGACTTAAAAAGCTGTTGTTTCAAAAAAACTGTTATAGTCTTAGTGAATTTTTCTTGTAGTTACTTCATTTGTCTGACGTTTTTTCCAATTATTGTAGTGCCCTGTATTACCTTTCAATTTGGAGAAATAAACGATATTATTATTATTATTATTATTATTATGGCAGGTTCTATCTTTTATTACGATTTAGAGCGTCAGAGCTACATCAATGAGATCCTGAGACGGTGGTATGGATTGTCATAATATGGTCACGTAGTTGTCGTAGTTAAACTTAGATGTTTAAAGAACGATATGAGAAAATGGTAAATTAGTTTGTCTTAAGGAGATACTCTCTTCTGAACCACGAATCACTTCTAGCAGCCGACACCTATCTGGCCTATAGTGGATGAAACATACCTTAAAGGACTTAAAATATGAGTGTCGTTTGAACCCATTCAAACAGACAATCGTCTTCACACCAGTCAAGACAAAACGCGTTTACACTCGGACTAACAAAAGCGACTTTAAGCCAACAAGTAGCTCGTCGTCTTACCGTCGTTATTGGCATTTATCAAGAGGCGAACACACGCACGGAAGCCGTTTATCGCGACTCTAGACGCCTGTCGCTTATGTTATCGTATTTTCTGTCTTTGTCGTTTTGTTCTCGGCCTTGAATATCCGAGTGTAAATAATGGGCCCGGTTTAAAGTTTTGTTGATAAACATTTTGTTAAGTATAGACGTTGCGTTACTTTGTATGTTAATTGTTTAATAATACTTGTGGGTCACATTACTAGAAATGGATGTCGACTGAAGCAGTTTTAGTGCATGAAACAGCTGCACATTTTATTGTCGATGATAAGGAAAAAATGCGCGATTGACTTGGTACATTGCGTTAGCTATTGCAGATCAGATGGGAGAGATTGGGTTCCGGTTTCGATTGCCCAAATATTTTATGCCTTTTCCGATAACTAGCAAGGGTAAATTATGTTAGTTTACATTTGTCTCTAAAACGTGTTTAGGTTTCATCGACATCGGTGTCTCTGCTATGAGTTTCAGTTATGGGATGCTATAAAATATTTACATAATTTAATTCCTCTATTTCATTGCCTTAGTAAAGCATTTTCCACCCTAAATGGTATCGACTTATTGACGGCATTAAAACTACCGGTTTGATCCCATTGTTATACACAAGCACAAGATAGTTAAATATTACCTGCTATAATTCTGACCGACAGTTTATTTGCATTTTTATGGTCGAGCTCTTGCAAAACGTCCCAGGTAGTTAAACGGAGTCAACCATTTATTGTGAAAAATACTTACCTATACATGTTCTGGACCAATGCATGTTGCTCAAGGGCCAAAACTTCCTAATATTTAACCGATATTACACATCATAAAAATGCTACGTGGGTTATTATTTATCCAATCTCAGTTTGAGGACATTCCAATCATTCCATACGGCGGTAAACAGTCTCAAAGAGACCGACCGCACAACCAGGGTTGTCAGATCTTTTTTCTTCAATTCTTTAAGTTTTTTTATTAAAGATATTTCATTTATATCAGTATTCAATTGTTAGTCAGTAACTTTCTTTGAAAGCTAGTTTGCAAATATACTTTAAACCGAGGAGTTTTGAGTGTGACAGAAAAAAATAACAAGCCATTCATTGTTATAATAATACATTCTTTAGTCCTTAAGAAACAATATAAGTAACTGAAATCAAGACAAAAAGTGTTTTCAGTGTTTAAAAACAACTAATTAACAAACCCTTGTTTCTCGTATATAGGTACTTACATTGTGCTTACAAATCCGAAAATTTTGTAGAATTGGCAACAGTATGTAATTTGTTGCGGTTGGAAGCGCCAGAATATAAGCTGAACCGGTACCCGGTCCGTCTAACGATTGATTCTGCCAGACAGAGATAGGCCAGTGACCGCCGATGGCGTGGAAGAGACGGAGATAAAATATACGTGGTTATGCCTTGATGAACGGGCCGGAGTCTGGTTGACGAGAATGAAGTTCTGGTAAAAAAATTAAAGCATTTTCTGAGCAGTGTCGTGCCGTGTCAGGTTTATTTTTATGATTTTAGTTTTGTATATAGAATTTTTGAGTTACCCTATATTTATTATTTTAATATAATATTATTATATATACAGTGGGTTTATAAAGTGTAGTATGTACAAACACCTAATGTAAAACAAACTTATAAGTGTGTATACGCATATTAATTATTTGTGTGGAACGCCTATGGTTAGGAAATTCCCACAGTTTAATGTCATTAAATTGACCTAAGAAACACTATAACTTTAATTTTTTTTAATGAAACATATTGTATATTTTTACATTTCTACTTTCTACAATCAATTCTAGACATTTTTCATAAATCATGTTATACCTATTTTTAGTCGTTTACGAAATATTAACACCTTAATGTTGGTATGCACCATTGATATTATGTTTGGAAGCTTTCTGAACTTAAGTTACAATCTTTTAAACATTGAAAATGAAAATTTGCTATTTAAATTTGAGACGTCAAAAAATGCCACTGAATGCATTGAATAGGTATCAAACTTTTTTGTAAAAAATAAATATTCAAAAGCATACATTCGGCTGGAATTGAGAACCTCCTACTTGATTGTCTGTTAAAAAAGCTTAAATCCTTAAAAATTCCAATAAAATACGATATGCGGAAACACCACGACATCACATCAGTGAATTTGAGACATCTGTTGCCTAGGCGCTGCTTTATAACGACAGATTTAAGGTTAGAGTTACGATCAACTCCACAATGGCGGCCAAACCACCTCCAATACGTCTAAAACTGGGTCGTCAACTTTTCTCGGACATCCGCCATTCTTATAGTTTGATCTTCAATGCTGAATGTTAATCAAATCTAAATTTTGCTCTGATGATATTGCCTCCACGCTGCGCCTCGCTGAATATGAAAGCATAGAAATTTTCATTATTTTGGGTTGTGGAGGTAAAAGTAGCAATTATAGAACACCTAGAACGCCAGCATCCACTGAAAATCCTTAGGAAGCTTCCTCCCTAACAGCAAATATTACAATTCCTAATGGCTAAATGCATCAATAATCTCTTCGAAATACTAATTCTTTAATCATGCTGCAAGGGGGGCTTTAATATATAAATCCCAGATTAAAAACACTTCTTCATGTACCAAAAAACAACCAAGTTATTTGAAAGCCCGCGTATCGGCATCATGAAAATCCGGATTATGCCGATATTGTACGTTACCGACTCAGACAACAACAAAAGCAAAGTAATAAAAGAGGCGATGTAATTACAAAGCCGCCAACACACCTAACAAATGAAATAGCTCCGTCCCACTCCCACGCACCGTCCTCCATCTCTCTCCCATCCGCAGGGCTGCGTGTTGATTCGCCACAAGTCCGCGACTGGTTTTGTAATACGTTACAATTAAGGAGCTATTAATTTTAATTGAATGCTGTTGGCCTTTGACGCCAGATGAATGATTAAGTTTTTATGGTCTATTTTTTGTGCTCGTTGTTGCTGTCTAATATAGCGACTTTATATCGAAGTGTTAAATTATATCACGTCCTTATTTGCTTGAAATTGTTGAAGTTTTGAAATGAAATTCAACACTTGTTGTAAAACAGTGTAATTATATTTTAAAAGTAGATATACGTGTTACAGAAAACGGAGTCTCGAGAGCCATGGTCAACGCAGTTGACACTCGTTACAGGATCTCAAACGACTAACTTTACTAATAAGGGCTACAAGTATCATTAAAAACTGGAAAGCTACTTTCTACAAAATCGACTCAAAGCTAAAGGCAAACATATATGGGTCTGCTTAATGTATTTTACAGAAAAGGGTCCCTAAAATATGACACTTAAATTAAGAACACACAAAAACATTCACAATACTAAAAAGACCGTACAGTGGCGGATTCAGAAAAAATTGACAGGGGGGGCACTTACTTGGTCTCTTGGGGTGTACGAAAAGCCCGTTGCGGACAAAACGCGCCACAGGCGAAAAATTTTTAAGACCACGCCCAAATTTGGTCAATAATTTTTAGTAAATATTTTAAAAATGTATGATTACCTACTTATTTTATTGAAAATGAAACAAGATTAAAAAAAATAAAATAAGGCCAATTTATTTTTCATTAGCGGGTACATTGTTTAAAAGTAAAGTTCAATCTTCTGGTTTTATTTCCAGCAAACTTATCAATAACAATAAAGTCCCTAGATCTACACTTTGTGATCTGTGTCAAGTTAATTTCGGGTTTAGGTCTTCCCTCAATTTTAATTTCAATTTTTTGCTCAATACTTAATGAGCTGAAATTGTTTCTCAAATATTCCACATTCATAGCCGTTTTGGCATGTTTATTTTTATTAAAATAAGTCCTTACTACCTCAAAATAATACACTTTCTTTGTAAAAAAAACCACAGATTACAGTTTTCTGTAACAAAACACAAATTCTAAAATCCTAAAATGTATGCTTTTTATTTAACGTGCTTTTACGCCATCTTTTCGCTAATTATCAAACCACGTTGAAAACCTGATTTTTAATATCCATTTCTTAATGCTGTAAAGTTTTGGCAATATTTGGTTGTTACAGTACAATGCTTTGTCACTGTGTTTGAAATTTTGGATGTTGCGCTTAGGTTGGTTCGTGCGAAATTATTATGACAGGGGGGGCACGTGCCCCTGTGCCCCCCCTCTAAATCCGCCACTGAGACCGTATATAATTTCAACACTCCCACTTAATTTAAATGTTACTAAGTAAATCAGATTCAATTTATTTCGTAAATTACAAAACTGCTGCTTTGCTATGGGGTTTGTAAATATATCTGCTAACTGTTCCTTAGTCTCGATGTATTCTAATTCATTACTAATATATAATTTCAACAGAAATATATAGTTATGCTTTATTATTACAGTTATTGTAAGAACAGAACTAAAGATATATTGGCATAAGCACAAGTTGAAGGTAAGAAAACGAGTCAAGAAGCACTGGATGTAAAACAACCAGAGGGAACAGACCTGTTTCCACCTTGGACATACTTTTGTCAATTGAAGGTTGGGACCACTTTAGCTAAGAGGGTCTACCACTCACTGGTGAAGTCTCACTTGCGACATGGAATTGTGTTCTGGAGAAATACGTCTAAAGCAGAACTCACCGTTTATTCTGCGTAATGTAAGATACTTCGTGTACAAATGACTTTATGGTCAGATCTTAAATAAATATAGGTTGTAAGTAAGTAGGTGTTGTAATTACAAGTACAACTTGATGTAATGATTCTTATTCCCTAACTTTAATAAGCCCAAATGAGTGTGGGTCGTAGATCAAGAATTTATATTCTACAATAAAAAAATTAGCTCTTTGCAAAATCCCCTCCTCAATAACATTTTCTCTAAAATAACTACTAGCTAATATCAAAATTCCTCTATGATACAAGGGGCATGTCAGGTACATAAACTCAAAAATAATTTCTTAAAGCGTATCAGCGAGATCCGGCGTCAGCGATAAAGCCGGACTACCCGACAAGGACAGTGGAGGACCATGAAGAAGGACGGACTGAAAACGGGCAATGCGAGATAGGAAAACAGCTGTTTCGAGTTTCACGGTTGGCGTCCTCGCGGCATCGCAGGCACGTTCTCTGCCGGAGGAGACGTTCGTATAGAGCAGGGTAGTCACAAATTTTACTACCGCGTCACCAGTTGAGCTACGTTGCCGTTTACCCTGCTATTACGCTTGGGTGAACTCGGCAAAGTTGACATTTTATCACACCGAGAGCAGTGGCGCAACCAGAAATTTAGTTTTGGGGGGGGCTTTAATCTCTTGCGCGAAAAATTTTTTGGGTGCCACGCCCTTTTTTGGGTAAAATACGTATGATTGACGAGAGCGACAGCACCCTAAAACTTCTGCAAAAATACGCCGCTGGCCCTAACTAAATATTTATGAAAAAAAAATTAGAGATTTCATTTTAATTAGTAAAAATGTATTTAAAATAAGTAACGCATATATTAATCATACTTATACTAAAACAAAACAAAAACCTTATAAAGTAAGTAAGTAATCACTAATAATACTAATATTAAAGTAAAATTCTTCGTTTTGTTTTTGCCTTTTCGTCCAGAATTTCTGCCACGGTAATATCAATATCGTGGTTCGCATAAAGAACTGCCAAACCTGCATTTAATCTGTCCTCTTCCGTGATGCTACGCAGATATGTCTTTAAATATTTTAAATATGAAAAGGACCTTTCAGATGTGGCGGTTGTAATAGGCAAAGTTAAAAAAATTTGTAAAAGCCTTTTTATATTAGGAAATATATTGGCATCACATTCGGAATACACTTTGTCCAAATCTTCCTTCAGTTTTTGTTTTTGCCTTTTTTTATACCTCAGCTCAAGTTCAGCTTTTAACATCGTTTTAATGGAAAACTCTTCAAGGAACTCATTCTTGTAGAAGCTGTGAAGTTTCAAAAAACATTTAAATTTACTATCAAAATCTTGATTTTCATATGGAAAGAGGCATTCAAAATTTTGAAGGGTTTCTCGATGTTTTAAAAACCGATCCTCGAGATTTGCTATGAGGCCATCTAAAAACGGAATAAAAATTGTTATTTTAAAATACTCAGCAGCGGAATCGGTTTTTATAACCAATCTTTGTGTTTGTCTTGGCGGTAGTCTAGGTACTCTGATTTCAATATCGTATTACGAAAGTAGATCTTGAGCTTCCTTAAAAATATTTTGAAAATTATCATCTGCCAGGCCTCTTATTTCTTTAACTTGATCTGTTACGTCAGTAGCTAACTGTAATGCTTAAAAAAGGTTTAAATCGACTGTAGAATCTTGCTTAAAGGCAGTGTGTAGGCATATATTATATTTGTACACATAGTGCGATCACAAATTTGGGACTTATATAATGCTGGCCAGTAATCCAGATACCTCAGTGGAAGTATTTCGGTCGGTCCATTCAGTCAGTTGTAGTATAATTTCACTATTGATAACATGATTGATGTAAATTATGTGGCTGAATATAAAATATTAGTAAAAGGCGTGACATAAAAAATTGGTTTGCAATTAAATGAATAGGCTAAGTTTCTAAGCTCGGGGGGGGGGGCTGCAGCCCGGCAGCCCCTCCCCCCCTGGTTGCGCCACTGACCGAGAGTGATAAGAAGCGCATTACCAGCGAGTTCAAAAATACAGGAGCTAATTAGCGAGTAGGTAACGTAATTCGTGAGTAGATTTAGGAAGGGAAGTTCCAACATCCTGGACCCCTAAGATTAACATTAGTCGTTTATAGTCGTTCTAGAACGGCTATAAATGCGGGCTAATGAACCACTAATAAACGGCTAAAAACGGTTCAAAAACAACAAAAAGGCTCAGAAACATCTTATATAACAACTCCGGTGGATATACTTGGGCAAGATATGAGGCTCCATGTTAATCTTATGGGCCCAGGATGTTAAAACTCCCCTTCCTACATCTACTTCCAGGGTTTTTCTCACAAATTTTCTGATATTTATAATTGTTTCGCGTTCTTGCGCACGTTCTTGAAGTAATAACCGAAAATATCTCCTCCAGCATGAATGACATCTAGTGTAGGTGTTAGACACTTTTAAAGCTTTAAAGGTGTTTACACCTTGCATAGAACTATAGTGTGACCAGTAATGTCCGCATCATATGGGATTTTTTGTTATTAATAGTTTTATTTGACATTTGACTTTGGCATCAAGTTCTGCTTCCAACGAGATGAAAATTAAACAAAAAAAAGTGGGGTTATTTATGAAAATATCGAAAAAAGTTATTAGAAAAAGGTTTTTTTAAATGCAGTTTCTAGCCCACATGCAAAATTTCAGCTGCATAAGATAATTTTGATTTTTTACTTATATTTTGTAAATTGCACCACTGCACTTTTGCAAAATAAGATCATTTTAATTTTTTACCCACCACTAAAATTTATTTTCCACTTAATGAACACTTTACTGATGACACTGTGTTTTTTTTGTCTTAATATTAAGGCGTATTACTTTCAGACACAAACTACGTTTTCAACAATACTTATTTTATGAAGTTACGTTATGAAGGGTCAAAAACAAATAAACTTTGCATCACATGCGACCCAATTTTAACAGTCCAATTTTGATTTTGTAGAAAAACACACATTTAATATTGCGCTACTTTAAAGAAAATGTATCTGAAATAAAGCATTGTCAAAACTAAGAAGTTTTATGTAGGTTGCGTTGAGTCTTATTTTGCAAAAGTGGTGCAATTTATAAAATATGGGTAAAAAATCAAAAGTATCTTAGGCAGCTAAAATTTTGCATGTGGGCTAGAAACTGCATTAAAAAAAACCTTTTCTAATAACTTTTTTTGATACTTTCAGAAATAACCCCACTTTTGATTTATTTTTTGGAAAAAATGAAAATTTGACAGATAATGCGAATCACGCAGAACTTGATGCCAAAGTCAAATTTCGAATAAAGCTATTAATAAAAAAAAATCCCATATGATGCGGACTTTACTGGTCACACTGATGTTATTGAAGCAATGCTTTGTGCTACTGTTACTTGCTAATACTAATATTTAACACTGCCATAGTTTTCTTCCTGTGGGCTCTGTAACGACTGTGAATACAGAATAGCCATGTATCATAACAAAATGTCTAAATTGCTCTTGTCACCACTTCGTCACCTTAGAGTTATACAGTTGTATGTCGCATTTTTTCTGAAATTGACTTTTTGGTGTTAATAAGTTGTATGTACATCAAACTTGCCTTCCAGAGAATTACAATGTTGTATGTTACACCATATGTCATTGGCAACCATAAATACATTGTTGTATCAACGTGAATTGCGATTTTTAGAGTCTCATAGTTGTATATGTGTCACATACACCTTTGTAATTTTATATTTTATTCCTATGGTCACAAATAATACACATACAACTTTGTTTGTATTTGGTTGGGTCGTTGAGTTAGTGTGCTAGTGAGTGGATTCCTGAGGTGGATAACGCATACTATATGGCTATACTTCCCAAAAATGATAACGCCTAACATATTTATTTCTCTAGTTCTGGATTATATTCTTATTTGTGGTTATTTTGTTTTTTTGTAACGTTACAGAGTTGTATGTTTTCATAATTAATAAAAAAATAGAGTTACATAATTGTATGTGTTTTTTCTAGTGCCCAAAATTTAGAAAAAACAATGTATATGTGTATATTTTTTCTAAAAAACCGTAATAATTATAATGAAACTAACTAAGTACAAATTTTCTTAAGTGTAGGTCTGTCCATAGCACTGTAACAAAAAGCCAATTTTTCATAACGCTTTTTCTCAAAACTTGGTTTACTGCACATACCACAGTATAACTCTAAGGTGACGACTTGGCAACGCGCAAAATTGTGACGGTCATGGCGTAGACGCCAGTCTGGAGGAGGGCTTTTACGTAAAAACTGAAAGGGGAATGTTTTTTAATTACCTAAGGTTCATTTTAGCGCGAGCTTTTTAATAGGCTGGGGATTTATTGTTTTAATTATTGTCATTCTTCATTAACTTCGGGAATTTCTATCAGTTAAAAACTTGACTGGAACTTGGCTTTATTTTAAAGTTGTGAGACTAAAAAGTTGTGAGGGTTTTATTCTTGTCTGCAATTCTTACTTTTTAATATTTTATTAATCAACATACTGCAAGGCGCTGCGGATTTAAAGAGAGAATAAAGGAACTGCAATAGGGAACTTGCCAAAAATTTTTAAATGGGGAAAAAATTCTATAAATCATAAGTATATATTGTCATAAAACATATGGCAGCAAAAAAACAACATATTTCGTCCCAAAAGACCGCTAGCAAGATTTAAAAATGCGCCAAAATTCAAATTATCCCAAGCGGGTAAAAACGGGTCGTGACGTCAAGAAGTATAATTCGTGTGCGACATCCACGAAATAGGTTATAGGTTGGCAATAAATTGAACGACGTTAAGAATTCCACCTTAAAACAACAATACAAGAACAATTACACACGGCAATCCAAATGCAAACTCGGTAGCTCGGCCACCGGTCAGGATGACGGATGACGGAAAAGTCATACTTCCTGACGTCATCGGGCTTGGCGCGCTTAAGAGGTCGTTTGAAATGCTTTTGACACGCGCGAAACTTTAAAGAATTTTCACCAAGTTATTACTGATTTTTAAGGAGTAATAATTGGGGAATATTTTTTTAGGCCTAACTACTAGATAAATCATATTATTGAAAAAAAAATTGTGTGTGCTTAAAACCACACGACAGAAGTGAAAACTTCAACAAGGTTAATTCAGTGCCCACAAAAAAGTGCTAAACGCGCCTAAAGAAGTTTTCACTTTACCTTACTTCACCCTACGTAAATATATAATTTAAAAAATGCCAGAACATACCTGAGACGCAACAAGTGTCGCACACTGTTTCCACGTCGACTGATGCGGCAGCGGAGTCGAATTCGAGCGTAACACAGCCGAACCTGACGCCTGACGGCTCAGTTTAATTCAGTGCCCACAAAAAGTGCTAAACGCGCCTAAAGAAGTTTTCACTTCAAAAATTGGAAAGTTCCCTATTGACCCCCAGACGGCATCCTCTTCCAAATATCTGGGAACATATCTTGATTCCAAACTATCGTGGGAACCTGGATCATGTATGCTCAAAATTGGCACAAGCTTACTGCGCTATACTAAAGTTAAGATGCACAGTGCCTGTCCCTACTCAAATAACATCTTACTACGCATTAGCCTATCCTCATCTCAGCTATATTTTACTGTGGGGCAGTAAACATAAATCGAGTACTTCAAGCACAGAAACGTCTAATAAGGCTCATCTTTGGATTGAAACCAACACAAACATGCAGAGAAATATACAAAAAACAGAAAATCCTCAGTCACTTCAATATACATCCTTAAGGTTGAATTCTCAACGTCATTCAATCTATTGCCAACCTATAACCTATTTCGTGTTGATTTTTGAGTTTATTATTTTAATAACTAACATTTAAAGAAAATCAATATCGTCGCTACTTTATTTAGGTAGTATCTGATATATTACAAAAATATCAATTTATTTCATTGCTAATTTTGGGAGAATTGTATAGTGAAAGAACAATGAGTGACAATGACATAATAATGTTTAAAAAAATCTTACCCGATATTTTTCGCTATACAATTCTCCTAAAATAAGTTATGAAATTCCTTGATATTTATTAAATATGTCAATTATTACCTATAGAATATCAAGTCGATACTGATTTTCTTTAAATTTTGTATGAAAGCTAGAAAACATAAATAAATCTACGCGAAATAGGTTATAGGTTGGCAAGCATGTTGATACTCCCACCTTAAGTGCTCCACATATGTATACAAGAACAAAAGCGTATTCTAAGAAAACAGAAATAATCACAACTATCCTACAAGACACGCAAATGGCCTTATAGTCCCTAGACACACTTCAACACGATATGAAAAATCTCCCCACTATGCCTGCATCAAGATTTTTAATAAACTACCAGAAGAAATCAAACAATTCGTAACAAGAGGTAAATTTGGAAGAAAACTAAAGGACTTTCTTATAAAACATGCATTTTACACGCACTAAAATACTTTTTGAATGCCTAAACGATGTCATATTTGCGAAAAAGGTTTTGACCTTCTAGATTTTCTCCTACATTTAATGCTAGTAGTCTGAAATTTAAGGTAAACTGCCTCCTAAGTTAGTTAATTTTATTATGCTAATTCATATGTAACTTATAACTTCACCATAATTATCGTCTTTGACCTTTGACAACTTGCGAAGCTCACGAATAGGTACCTACAAGTTAAATATAATTTGTAAAATATATTTCTCCACCCCCATCTTATATCTGCACTTTAAATTTTAACGCTAACTTCTATAATTTACCTTCATACATAGCACTGAATAGGTAAGGGTTAAAACGTTCTTGAAACGTATTTTCAGTTTAAGCCTTTCTTTGGGAGAAAATAATTTATTTATCGTATATTTTGAAAATGCAACGGTAATCGGAAGATCTGCTATAATATGAGAAACAGAGTTTAAGGATAGATCTTTCTATATTTTTAAATTGAAGTAAAGTAAATCGTATTATATGCGGCTTTGTAGAAATTTGGTGAAAGCGGAGTTTATTGTACACACGATAAGATGCATTTGTCTGCCAAAAAAATGCCCAAAAAAAAACAAGCTTCACAGTAAAAATATGTTTGGTGTGCAAATTACCAACAAAGTAAAAAAAAGTCAATAAAAACAAAAAGAGGCTGCTCCTCGTCCCATATACTTTCCAAAGATTTTCTTATTTTTCTGGTTTATTATTGACGAACATTTTTCCTTTCTCAAAGGCAACTTAATCCCCCCAAAAATCATCTTGCCTGGAAAACTTTTCCCCCGAGACGCGGGTGAGTGGTCTCCGGATGGATTTCATGAGAAAATGCGACGGAAAACGAATAGAGAAAGAGGTTAAATGTGGAACGGCGAATAAAGAGACAGGAAGAACGTCCACGTAATGATTTCGTTGCGCCGCCGGAGGGTGTTGGACTTGGTTCGGTGGAGTGTTTTAATGTATATAAACTTTTACGACAAGAAAAGTGTGTTTTTTCAGTTGTTGCTAGACAAATTGTATTAGTCAGGCTTTTAAAATAAATATTATCGAGTTTTTGCTAGCTACGCAGTTACGTCAATAATTAAAACTATGAATTAGGTACTTAGGTACCAGAAGGCACCTATACCCAATGAACTGGTACTTATAGATGGCACATGTCATTCATAAACGCTATTAAAATGTGTTGACAACATCGTTTGTAGGAGAGGGGCGGTGAAGAGCTGGGTTACGGTGGATTTATCTTTGAATATGACCTTGCTACTATAAAGGAGAGAAATAAGACACTTTAAGTCTTCCTCCACTGGTATACAGTGTCACCAGTAAAATCCGCATCATATGGGATTTTTCTTATTAATTGCTTTATTCAAAATTTGACTTTGGCATCAATTTCTGCTTCGATTGAGATGAAAATTAAGCAAAAAAAATAGTAGTCACGTGATTCGCATTATCTGTCAAATTTTAATTTTTTTCTAAAAAATAATTCAAAAGTGGGGTTATTTCTAAAACTATCGAAAAAATGTATTAAAAAAAGTTTTTTAAAATGTACTTTCTAGACCACATGCAAAATTTTGGGGGCGTAAGATAATTTTGATTTTTTACCCATATTTTGTAAATTGCACCACTTTTGCAAAATAAGACTCAACGCAACCTACATAAAACTTCTTAGTTTTGGCAATGCTTTATTTCAAATACATTTTCTTTAAAGTAGCGCCATATTAAATGTGTGTTTTCTACAAAATCAAAATCGGGCTCTTAAAATTTGGTCGCATGTGATGCAAAGTTTATTTGTTTTTGACCCTGTATAAGGTAACTTCATAAAATAATTATTATTGAAAACGTAGTTTGCGTCGGAAAGTAATACACGTTAACGTTATTATGACATACCTTAATAATAAATTATAATATAGAGGTTTTAAATTAAATCGTTGAAAATAGATAAACTTTATGTTGTTAAAATAAAATTTATTTTCCACTTAAAAAACACTTTACTGATGACTCTGTGTTCTTTTTTGTCTTAATATCAAGGGGTATTACTTTCAGACACAAACTAGCAAACTACGTTTTCAAAAATACTTATTTTATGAAGTTACCTTATACAGGGTCAAAAACAAATAAACTTTGCATCACACGCGACCAAATTTTAATAGCCCTATTTTGATTTTGTAGAAAAACACACATTTAATATGCCGCTTCTTTAAAGAAAATGTATCTGAAATAAAGCATTGTCAAAACTAAGAAGTTTTATGTAGGTTGCGTTGAGTCTCATTTTGCAAAAGTGGTGCAATTTACAAAATATGGGTAAAAAATCAAAATTATCTTATGCAGCTAAAATTTTGCATGTAGGCTAGAAACCGCGTTTAAAAAAACTATTTCAAATAACTTTTTTCGATACTTTCAAAAATAATCCTACTTTTGAATTATTTTTTGGAAAAAATTAAAATTCGGCAGATGCGAATCACGTGACTACTATTTTTTTTTGCTTAATTTTCATCTCGATCGAAGCAGAACTTGATGTCAAAGTCAAATTTTGAATAAAGCTAAAGAAAAAATCCCATATGATGCGGACTTTACTGCTACTACGGTGGAGCTACTCGCTACCTCGAAGAAACAGCGCTCGCCGTGTCCGTGGCGATGGATCGCTGGCTCGAAAGCAATCGCTACTGTCAGTGAAAGAGCACCTTAACAGTGAAGACAAGACAAAGTCTTAACTGACTCTACGCTAAGCCAAAACAGAGAACAGCTCCAGTGTCAACGCATATAAAACGTGGTGAGTGACCGTTAACACTACAGAAAACCAACGAATAAGACTGCCCTATGTCGTAAACTCGGTTCCACGAAAGCACGCTGTTAATTTTATTCTTATTATAAGCGTGGTTGGCTCATATAAGTTTTGACGTATATAAATTACTAAATAGCAAAATAACGGCCTAAGCATAATGGAAATAAATTAACTGCACGGACAATTGCATTTCTAAACCGTTTTGTTATTTCCGTCGAATGGCGTCCGCGTTTTATTGCAAATAATACTTTTTACAATTTCTATCGTAGCAATAAAAAAGGTTTATCGATGGCCGTATGCTATGAACATAAAATAAGTTGAACAATAAAAAATTCAGTATAGATATCTATTTTATTGTAAGAAATGATGTTTATAATACAAAAGTCATATTTATTAAAGTCACAGCAGATTAAACTTTAACGGTATTTTTAAAACCAAAACGGTTTTACAAAGCCTAATTTTTGGACTACCGTATCGATAAGCGAATCCATATATAATTCATTTGAAAACTTCCCACCTCGATTTTCCTGCTTCAAAATGAAAATGTGGAAAATCGCTCGGACCCGTCGATTTTTATTTCGAGGGGCACATCTTTTGCGTATATTGTCAATCTTGTTACTTCAAGCCCCTAGGAGGGAGGGGGGTTAAGATCTAAATCTTAAATGGATACCCCTATTTTATATAATTTTTTTGGATTCTGCATATAATTCTGAACATTTTTTTATAAAAGCATTATTAGCCTATACTTAACAGTTTCCGAGATATTGACTATTGAAAAATGACATTTTTGAACTTTGACAGCGTCTAGCTTTCTAACTGTACGTCTTAGAGCAAAACGGCTTACATGTCCCTATCTTCGATTTTTATTATCTTTCCAATAGTGTCAACTTCCGGTTAAACCGGTTGTAAGAAATATAGTACTTTCGGTTTACCCGGAAGTTGACACTATTGGAAAGATAATAAAAATCGAAGATAGGGACATGTAAGTTTCTAGCCTCATGCAAAATTTCAGCTGCATAAGATAATTTCGATTTTTTATCCACCACTAAAATTTATTTTCCACTTAATGAACACTTTACTGATGACACTGTGTTATTTTTTGTCTTAATATTAACTTGTATTACTTTCAGACACTAACTACGTTTACAAAAATACTTATTTTATCAAGTTACCTTATACAGGGTCAAAAACAAATAAACTTTGCATCACATGCGACCAAATTTCGATAGCCCAATTTTGATTTTGTAGAAAAACACACATTTAATATGGCGGCGCTACTTTAAAGAAAATGTATCTGAAATAAAGCATGTGATGAAATCCCCTTTAAATCCTACCTTTAATTTTTAGAACAACTATTTTCGCATATTTTTTGCGATCTTTATGTTTTATGGATTTGTAATTTTTTTGTTTATCAATGTAACATGGAATCTTACGTTTTTCGAGTAATTAAAGTATAAATGTTAATAAATAGCTCAAAATTGTACATAATAATTAAAAAAAAAAATTCGGATTCGAGTTTTTTTCGTTTCTTTGCATTTTTTGAGAACATTTACCATAGTAATGTATATTTTTTTTACACCATTAGAAAGTAGAGATTTCAACGAACATACCGATATTTTGACGTGAGAATTTTCGATTGAAAATTAGGGTGCTTTTTCGATATTAAGTTAAGGTGAAAAAATAAATATTTTAAATAAAAATAATTACAGTGTGTTTGGGACATAAAAAGGTAAGTTTTCACCAAATTTCGTGAAAAAAAATTTTTTCTTGTAAAAGATAAAAATAAAAAACCAAAATCTTGGTTATTTGAATTTTTCACATATATTTTGAGGTTATGTGAAAAAAGTGTAAATACAAAAGTTGTGGATCTTTTTATTACCTACAACTTTGCGATTTAATGTTTTCCCCTAGGACTTGTAGTTTTGCCGGAAATCGAGATAAATCGTTTTCTACCCTTAAAAACTCAACCCCTTCCACTTCCCGACCTCAGATCGCCCGTAAATTATTTTTCCTTTAATTTTTGTTATATTCTCTTCCTTTTCCAATGGGGTTCATCCTACTATTACTTTTTTTGGTTTCAAAAATTATCAACCCTGGTCTAACAGGTTAAAAACACATAATAAATGTTTAAATCTATCCCTGGAACAAATTCCTTTTATCATAAAGATTCGGCGCCCCTTTTATGGCCCGTTGACGGGGCCGTGCTTTATAGGCACACTCGGGGAACTTAAGGGCGAGGGAACAGGGACAAGGGGAGAGGTCAGTAACGAAGGGCTCTTCCTATTGACACAGTAACCAGATAAATAGTGAAGGGCACCCCTAAATTAAAGTTGGTAAGGTTGTAA
Organism: Polydrusus pterygomalis; assembly: GCA_963969555.1. Classification (NCBI taxonomy): domain Eukaryota; kingdom Metazoa; phylum Arthropoda; class Insecta; order Coleoptera; family Curculionidae; genus Polydrusus; species Polydrusus pterygomalis. The sequence goes on along the minus strand of OZ018385.1, from coordinate 40,743,236 downwards.
AATTAGGTTTGACAGGGGCTTCGTTTCGGTCGGTTGGATAAAGTTGTTTTTATTTTCTTGTATAGACCAGAGTAGACGAGGCCTCGTCTACTGACCAGCATACAGTGGGAGTTTGTAACTTGGAATATCTCCAGTAAATCCAGTACAGTTTATTTGTTTTTGACTCTGTATAATAGTAACTTCATAAAATTAGTATTTTTGAAAACGTAGTTTGTGTCTGAAAGTAATACCTACACCTTAATATTAAGACAAAAAAGAACACAGTGTCATCAGTAAAGTGTTCATTAAGTGGAAAATAAATTTTAGTGGTGGGTAAAAAATCAAAATTATCTTATGCAGCTGAAATTTTGCATGTGGGCTAGAAACTGCATTTAAAAATAACTTTTTCTAATAACGTTTTTCGATGTTTTCAGAAATAACCCCACTTTTGAATTATTTTTTGGAAAAATTAAAATTTGACAGATAATGCAAATCACGTGACTACTATTTTTTTGCTTAATTTTCATCTCGATCGAAGCAGAACTTGTGCCAAAAAAAAAATTTCGAATAAAGCTATTAATAAAAAAAAAATCCCATATGATGCGGGCTTTACTGGTCACGCTGTATATACAGTGTCCGCAAGAAAGTCCGCATCAAATGGGATTTTTTTTTTATTATTAGGTATAGGTAAAAATTGAAAAAGCAGTTAGTTTTTGCTTACCTAAAAACCAAAAATGACGTATACTGAAGCAGCTGCACGACTTGCGGTACCTGTCAAATTTGACATTTTTAATAAAATAGGTTCAAAAATGCCCTTATTTATAAAAATATCGAAAAACTTTATTCGAGAAAGTTGTTTATTTAGGCATTGTTAGCCTTTGTACGAAATTTTGACAGTCTAATACAATTTTTATTTTTTGCCAGATTCGTGAAAATTTTGATCAACCCTCGTAGATTAACTTTTATACATCGATGTAAAACCATTTGCCTTTACTTCATTTGTAATCTTAATGCAATTTTGTGTAAATTTTTGTTTCCAATTATTTATTTTGCTTCAAAAACGGAAATTGTTATTGATCAGTATGTAATGTTTGATGCAAAGTTTATCTAATTACATCAGTTTTGTCAAAACCGACGTTTCTCATTTTTCTTAAGTTAGTAAACAGATGTACAAAAAGAATATTAAATATTAGGAAGCTTTCGTTGAAATTTTACTTAATTAATATTGGATCAAAAAAATAAATATTAATCGCTCGAAACATTTTATCCAACAAAAATATAGTTTAATATAATTAATTTAATTTAATAATAATAATTAAGTAACATTTCAACGAAAGCTTCCTAAAATTTTCTTTTTGTACATCTGTTTACTAACTTAAGAAAAATGAGAAACGTCAGTTTTGACAAAACTGATGTAATTAGATAAACTTTGCATCAAACATTACATACTGATCACAAACAATTTCAGTTTTTGAAGCAAAATAAATAATTGGAAACAAAAATTTTACACAAAATTGCATTAAGATTACAAATTAAGTAAAGGCAAATGGTTTTACATCGATGTATAAAAGTTAATCTACGAGGGTTGATCAAAATTTTCAAGAATCTGGCAAAAAATAAAAATTGTATTAGACTATCAAAATTTCGTACAGAGGCTAAAAATGCCTAAATAAACAACTTTCTTGAATAAAGTTTTTCGATATTTTTATAAATAAGGGCATTTTTGAACCTATTTTATTAAAAATGTCAAATTTGACAGGTAACGCAAGTCGTGCAGCTGCTTCAGTATACGTCATTTTTGGTTTTTAGGTAAGCAAAAACTAACTGCTTTTTCAATTTTTACCTATACCTAATAATTAAAAAAAAATCCTATTTGATGTGGACTTTCTTGCGGACACTGTATAATAATTAATTAATTCCGCCACAGATCCTGAATGGAAAATGATGAAAATAAGGTTAAAAACAGCATACAATTTCGCGCATGTAGTAATATCAGTAATATGCATGAGAATAACCTAGCGAAATCCACCCCTGCACAAAAAGCACCGCCCCTCACGCAAACTCCCCATATGTTCCATTCGATGAACCATTATTCTAATTACCAAGTCGGTTTTAATATTGTACACATCGTTTTGAATTAAAAATGATGTGAAATCGATGCGAAATGCTCTACAAATTCGATAATATTCCGGACGTATGTACATTTTTTATGCGATGCTCCATTTGTTCCGATATCCATCGTATTTCATATTTATGAGCGCGATGCAGCGATGCTAGATTAGGACTGCGTGAATTACGACCTTTAAATATTAATTAATAACCGAATAGCTGCTTCATAGTTGCGCTGGTTTTTAGGATACGCGTACTATGAATACAATAAGTACAAGTTTTTAAAAAATGTCAAGCGTAAATTATATGCTAAAGTAGGTAGCCCAGAGACTGCGGCTTTACTGGCTGCTTTATTCGACGAACATTCTAATCGAACCAAAAAGACGCAGAGTGTTTTACAGTATAGGTAGCAGTAGCGTATATTAGCCCACTGCAGGTTTAAACTAGGTAGCACGCTAATTCGCACTCGAGGATGCCTGCAATATTACAAGTCTCAGACATAGTCGTAGTAGTAACCAGGGACGGTTCTACGGGAGGGCCTGGGGGGGGCCCAGGACCCCCCAACATTTTTGAAAAAACTTTAAAATATCTCGAGAAAAATACAATCAATTTGGCAACAACGACAACCTCGCATTGCGATAGAGAAATACAATCAATTTGGCAACAATGACAACCTCGCTTTACTATACACGCTGCGCACGCATTAATCATCCCCGTTTCAACGGGTACTTTCGTGTTCCATTGCTGCTGAGTGCTGACCAATGTCCAATGTTAATTGTTCTGGCGGGGAAGTAGAGAATTTTGTCTAGCATTTTAATTATCTGCCTGCAGTGATCTGATTTAAATTTTGGTTTTTGATTATTTTGTTATTGTTCTTATTATACATATAAGTAAATATTAAAAGTGATTGTTCTGCAGATGTTCGATTTCAAAGTTTTTATTTTAAAAAAGGTGAAGCAAAATATCGTAGGTAAGTAAATAATCTAGAAAATGTAATAACGCTTTTATTCAAAAACAATAACTCTTAAGTACTTAAGGGTAAGGGTGTTCTTTGTTAGGGTATTTCTGTGGTGTGGTATTTTTTAAAAACTAATAAGAAACCTACATAAATTTACTTCTACTATTTTTTTTTTGTAGAAAATGTCAAAAAAACAGTTAACGTTACTGAACTTTATGCATAAACCCCCCAAGGCAGCTGATTTGTCAACATCAGACCTTATTGCTGAGAGCTCTGGCAGTATCCTCCATGACTCAAAGAGTACTACTGCAAGCGTTAGCGAGTCTACCATACAAAATGAGAGAGATCCATGTTATGGTCATAAATGTGCAAATATTACATTAGGGCCATACCATATTTTTAAGGAATTTGTTGTTTTATTTTGTTTCTAAAGTTAATGCAAACTTGTTTTTTTTTGCCACATATATTGTAAAATAAAAATATGTTTTTTGTTTTTGTGAATACGATTTTAATTAATGTATTATTTGTTAAAGTTGTTAATGATTTTTTGTTTCTAAACTAGTTGCCTCTGATACATATTTTATACACAGAATAATAATAAAGCAATTAGAAAAACGATTTTTTTTTATTTTGCCCCTAGTCTAGGTTTTAGGCACCCTCGCATTGAAGCAAAAATCTTCGCGAAACATGTTAGGTAATCATATGGAAAACCTATGTCCCTACAATGCGGCTAAGGAAAACTGAAATAATACAAATATTTTTTCGTAAAACCTTATACTCAATAAATAAATTTATCGCTGATCGAATTGCTAACTACTTATGATTTCATGCCAATGATAAAAAAAAATTCCGGGTGCTTTATTATTTACATAATTTGATACAATTTGGGCGTGATCCTAAAAAAATTTGGTCTGCGGCGTTATTTGCTTGCGAAGGCTACCAAAACTTGTGGCTGCGCCAATGTGGTGCCCCCCCAATATTTTGGGTCTAGAACCGCCCCTGCGTAGTAACATGTTTTATTTAGCAAAAAGCTACAATTAAATATTTTTACTACATTTTTTAACACGTTTTTATAGATTTATTGTTAAATTTTAAAACGCAACCTTCTTTTAACAAAAACAGACGGAAAAGTTAAACATTTCGCAAATTGTATCAAATATTACGTATCATTTTGTTTTTTAATTAAATGTAATTTTAAAGGTTTTTTAAACAGTTTTAATGATTTTTGAGATTTAATAGAATTTTCCAAATTATATTCTATCAAACTTTTATAAAAAATAGATTTATAAGCTAATGTTTTAGACATTTTATCCACATAAAAATTTTGATTAGCTCTTGTTTTATAATAATTATGATGGTCATAATTAAAAAAACAAATTTTTTTTAAACAACCAGGCAATAAATTATTTTTAATTTTATGTATAAAAATACATACTAAATAAAAAATAAAATTTCTGTCATTCAACCAATCTAAATTTCTCAACATAAAATTTATTTTGGTGTGTTTGTCACAATTGCCTTATTTTGTAAAATTTGTAATTTATCAAATATTTCCTCAATTATTAACAATACAAATAAAACAAAGTAAGAAACTAAGTACAACAAAATATTTGCTTAAGTAATGTATTTGTTCAAAATTTGTCAAAACGATAACCATAGTAACATACGTAATATCAGTTTTTGTCATGGCTACCTTACTAATAACCGAATGAAAATTGAATGGTATAATATATAGAAAATTTCACAAATCATGCTTAATACGTTAAAAAAAATGGTTAAACTTATAGTTAGGTACAGGCATGATATACAAGAATAAAGAGAAATTTTAGTAGCTTTTTAAATCCGTAATAATATACAGGGTGTTACATTTGAAAAAAGGACTTATGGTCACTTTTTCAAGTTACAAGTACAATAAGTGTATTTTTCAACCACCCTGTATATTGCAACTAAGGGCAAAGAGCCCTATGGTATTAGTTAACTATTTACCAAATTTCAGGGTTTCAGTGTTTTAGAGTTCAAAATTATCAGCATTTTTAAAAGTGACGTTTTCGGACAAAAAAAAAGGGAAATTAATTTATATCTTAGAAAAGGTAAGAGATAAGTATAGATTAGAGTTAATAAAAATTGTAAGGAAAGTAATGGGGGTTTCGAAAATAAAATAAAATATACGGTGTTGCATTTAGAAAATCGAAGTTACTATTATTTTCTTGTGGAAGCGGCATCACTGTATGGTTAAAAATATTTTAGGTTGGTAGAGCATGTCCGTTTATGTAAGCGACCAAATTTTCAGAACAATTCCTTTACTGAATCGTCAGTAACTTCTAATGTTCCATCCACCGTGAATCACCCCGTATAAACGAGGGGTGGTTGGTTGCACGGAAAGGTTTGTGAAAGTTTCACTGAAGTTTATGAAATTTTTCTGAAAGTTTCGAATGTAATAAGGACATTTATCAGTTGAAAGTTTCAGGTGAAAATTTCAAACATGTCACTGAAATTTCACTTTTTGGGTTTAGTGAAATTTTTCTGTTTTGAAAAGTTCAAAACAGAAAATTTTATTTGAAACTTTCAAATGGCCCAACCCTAGTGCGAGCCTAGCATACAAGGACTTTAAAAAAGTCTAATACAATTTTGATGTAAAATTAATAGAAGAGTGATGGGATTTCCCGTGGCGTCTGGCGGTCAACACCCGGTATACGTGTGAGTAACTACATACAATACATAATATTCCAAGTTTTATTATCCTTTTTGTTTATCAAATATTACGTGTTCGGCATTATGCATGGAAATTTATGCCCGCATTGTTTAGACACAAACAACGATAACTCTCGAGATTATGCTAATTCGCCTTGTTTACGTCATTTTTTTTTATACCTATACAGAACCACGATTATTTTGACATGCAAGCAATGGGAAGAATTTATCTTATGTCTGTAATAAAGTTACCTTTAGGTGTTAAGTATTTAATTAAGTTATTCGTGGGCAGTGTCGTATTATATACTCGGGGGTCATCACTTCAATAAAGAAAATATTGACACTCCAATTAACAAACCAAACAATGGACAATCGAGTGCCAAAACAAAAGAGTCGCGTGCGCCGTGCGAGGGTGCGGGCAGAGCAGGCCTACTGCAATGTATTATTTATGAGTAGAGCGAATCGATTTTCGAAAGGACGCACACTGCGGGGTAAAGAAAGTACAAAGCTGGAATTTGATGGAAAATTAAATAGGTAATATTTGGAAACACTTATAGCCCGTTATAAGGCAAATATCGAAGAATGTACGTTTTGAATTAGCCTGTGAATTGAGGTATACCGGGTTTTCCACCGCCAGACTGGTCTAGGGAACTCCCACGTAAATTCTACAACCCTCAAACAATATTAACTTCTATATTACACGAAATTTTAAAACACGAGCCGAAGGCCCGTGTTTTAAGAATCCGAGTATAATATAGCCATTATACGCGAGTCAAATACTATACTTTATCTACGAATATTCAGTATTCAAAAAATTAGAAAATGCATTCACTGTAAAAATTATTTGTTCTAAAATTTTATTAGCAGCGTCTATTTTAGTTTTTTTTTTGAATCAGCAATATAACCTTCAGCTACGGAGGCCGATTTCCAACCTCCATGACATTTTAGGGCTGTCATAGTTGCTCCTCCGTCAGGGACCGTGGATTATGAAATCTCATAATCCAGAGTTGTATAGATTATGAGTAACTATGGTAATATGAACCACATTATGTACTAACAAACACATTATGCTTTTATTATTAAATAGTTGTAGATAATAGTATATTATTTAACGAGCGTATAATGTACGAGCCAAAGGCGAGTGTTGTAAATCATCCGAGTGTATTATGGTTCATTAGACGCGGGGCAAATACTATACTGACTTTATCTAAAACCATCCATTTATACAGTGCCTGAAAAAAAGTTGAGTTCATATGGGAAATATAATATTTACACTTGTTGTTTTATGATAATTACACTTGTTGTATTATGGATAGCATAATGCTCTTATTATCAGAAAAAAAGTTGAGTCCATATGGAGAATATAATAATTACACTTGTTGTATTATGGATATCATAATGCTCTTATTATCAGAAGTATTATGCACCTATTATTAAACGGTTGTAGATAAAAACTTTTAACAGTCGCCATTTTGAAATAGCTTGACAGAATCGCGCCAAAATTTATGAGCATACTGTACGAGATATTAGCTTTCAAATGATGTATCACAAGCTGTATTTTTCCATTTAAAAAAAAGATCGATGTCGTCATATCTTTGACAAATTAATGTCTATAAAAAAACGAATAACGTCAAAATGTGAGCATATATTAAACTAAATTGACGTGTCCGAGCGTTTTCCCCAACAGTTACAGGTTAAGGCTATATTAATTTTATTCCGGACTTCTGGGCAACCCTGTACAGGGTGTTTCATTAAGGTCGAAGAGCGGCCATATCTCGGAAACTACTGGGCATAGAAACTCAGGAAAAGAAAAATGATCATTAAAGTGGCCATGAGAAAATTCTGGAAATAATTTTCAAGTTCCGCATTTTGCCGCAAGAGGGCGTAATTGAAAAGTAAATTTTTAAATTTTACATAACTCCGAAAATTCCACATTAAGGTATATGTTTGATAACACCATTTTAAAGCTTGGACAATTATGCATCATTTTGGTCTTATGCTCATTGGCGTACCGACTTTAATAAGAGTGGGGGAAGCTGTTGAAAGTGTAATCATTTAAATCGCTGTAACTTATAAACGACTTATCCGATTTTAGCAAACTAAAGACTGTTTGGAAGAGATGAAATTTGCTAGAAAAAATATTAAAACCGCAGCTCGATATTTCCGTTCGTTTCTGAGTTATTGCCAAAACAATAATTTTTAACACAAATTGCGCCCTCTAGCAATTTTATTAGAAACTATCTTGTACGATTAGATACGACAATTGAAGGTTCTTCCAAACAAGCTTAAATTTAGTAAAATCGGATAAGTCGTTTAGAAGTTACAGCGATTTTAATGTTTAAACTTTCAATAGCTTCTCCCACTCTTATCAAGTGAAACTGTAAACATTAAAATCGCTGTAACTTCTAAACGACTTAACCAATTTTACTAAATTTAAGCTTGTTTGGAAGAGAAAGGTAAGTACCTTTAATTGTCGTATCCAATGTACAAGTTTCTAATAAAATTGCTAGAGGGCGCAATTTGTCTTAAAAATTATTGTTTTGGCAATAACTCTGAAACGAACGGAGATATCGAGCTGCGGTTTTAATATTTTTTCTAGCAAATTTCATCTCCTTCTCGATTATGGTACCATAATTATACCGTATGATTTATTTTTTCGGAGGAAAATCAAAAAATGTATTGTTATTGCAAATTGCGCCCTCTAGCATTTTTTTTGAGAACTATTATGGACAACTAAATACGATTGGTCAAAGTGCATACATTTCTCTTCCAAACAGTCTTTAGTTTGCTAAAATCGGATAAGTCGTTTATAACTTACAGCGATTTAAATGATTACACTTTCAACAGCTTCCCCCACTCCTATTAAAGTCGGTACGCCAATGAGCATAAGACCAAAATGATGCATAATTGTCCCAGCTTTAAAATGGTGTTATCAAACATATACCTTAATGTGGAATTTTCGAAGTTATGTAAAATTTAAAAATTTACTTTTCAATTAAGCCCTCTTGCGGCAAAATGCGGAACTTGAAAATTAGTTCCAGAATTTTCTCATGGCCACTTTTATTATCATTTTTCTTTTCCTGAGTTTCTATGCCCAGTAGTTTCCGAGATATGACCGCTCTTCGACCTTAATGAAACACCCTGTATAACGAAAATATACCTGAAATATACGAAAGGAGACCATTTAATTAAAAATTTAATAAAAATGTGTTGTCGATGGTGAACACAAGAGGGAAATAAAAATGCCATACAGATCCTCCAAAATAAGGTATTTTGAATTTTTAGTCCTTTTTGCATTCACCAGCCCCGTGTGCAAGGAGCCTAAGGCCCCCAACGTGGGGCCGAAATAGACGGAGGCCTGATGGTGACGGCATCGTGCGTGACCGATAGGCCGCACAGGGGGGGGGGGGGGCGGGCGGCAGAGTGGACAACGAGGGTAAGTGGATTATCGGTTATCGGAACGAAAATTAATGGAGGAGGCACAACGACTAAGGGCCATACGTGTAATTAGTAGTAACGATATGTCTTTCGAGAAGGTTAATTAGGTTCTTTAAAATAAATTGTAAGTAAATATTTTTTTGTAGAAGGACCAGGACGACAAAAAAGACTGAATCGAACGAGGTGGGTACCTTCAGTGGTCTCCGGGTTCTTGTGATCCACTAAATTTTTTATTCTTTCTTAAGTTGTAATTAATAAATATAGTTTAAAAAAACTAAAAGATACGCTTTAATAATTAATCGAATCAAAAAGCGGAAAATAAATATAGTTTAAAATAATTCTTGAAATTCTTAATATAGGCAGAAAATAATAATGAACGATAAACATTAGTATTATTGTGAAAAAAGCGTGGGGCGCTTTGTGCTATATTTTTCGTACCTATATCGAGCACCCCATGCTGTTTTCACAATAATACTAATGTTTATCGTTCATTATTATTTTCTGCCTATATTAAGAATTTCAAGAATTATTTTAAACTATATTTATTTTCCGCTTTTTAGTCTGATTAATTATTAAAGCGTGTTTTTTAGTTTTTTTAAACTATATTTATTTTTCATTTTCTAGTTTGAGTTATTGTTAAGAAAAAAAATTTTTTTTGAGTACCTAGATTAAGCTAGATTAGTAGATTATCGTATTGTCAGCGGTTCTTGATAAGTCTACAAAATTTAAATTAAATCTGACCGTTTAAAGTGGCTCAAAATCGGGTTCAAAGAAGTCGGTTACAAACAAACATACATACAAACCCGACCAAACCCGATCGTCTATACCGAATGATAAGAAAAGAACGATATTTGCAAATTTTTTCAAAATTTTAATTTTCCCACATTTTCCATACTTACATATTTTTAAAAAATATTTGTAAACATTTTATGTTGACGGGTAGAATTTTTTTTTCTCTATTCTTAGCGACAATATTATACGACCCCACGTTTGTTTCATTACTATCGGTTATTGTAATAATTCTGACCTATTGACAGGTGTCAAATTTTGACAAGAGAATTTTTTGCGGATTTTTTTCAACTTTCCATCGTCAATATACATACGACCTTATAGTTTTTTCATTAATATAATTTTTTTAAACGATTTGACATATTGACAGCTGTCAAATTTTGACAGGAGAATTTTTTGCTTATTTTTCCCGAAGTCTCCGCATTGAATACTATACGACCCCATAATTTGTTTCATCAAAATCGCATCCTTGTTTTATACCTGACAGCTGTCAAAATTTGACAGGAGAATTTCTTGCGTATTTTTTCCGAAGTCTCCGTGTGGAACACTATACGACCCCATATTTTATTTTGTCAATATCGCACTTTTTTTTATACTTGACAGCTGTCAAAATTTGACAGGAGAATTTTTTGCGTGTAGATTATTGTATTGTCAGCGGTTCTTGATAAGTCTACAAAATTTAAATTAAATCTGACCGTTTAAAGTGGGTCAAAATCGGGTTCAAAGAAGTCGGTTACAAACAAACGTAAATACAAACCCGACCAAACCCGATCGTCTATACCGAATGATAAGAAAAGAACGATATTTGTAAATTTTTTCAAAATTTTAATTTTCCCACATTTTCCATACATATTTTTAAAAAATATTTGTAAAAATTTTATGTTGACGGACAGAATTTTTTTTTCTCTATTCTTAGCGACAATATTATACGACCCCGCGTTTGTTTCATTACTATCGGCTATTGTAATAATTCTGACCTATTGACAGGTGTCAAATTTTGACAAGAGAATTTTTTGCGGATTTTTTTCAACTTTCCACCGTCAATATACATAAGTGCGACCTTATAGTTTTTTCATTAATATACTTTTTTTTAAACAATTTGACATATTGACAGCTGTCAAATTTTGACAGGAGAATTTTTTGCTTATTTTTCCCGAAGTCTCCGCATTGAATACTATACGACCCCATAATTTGTTTCATCAAAATCGCATCTTCGTTTTATACCTGACAGCTGTCAAAATTTGACAGGAGAATTTTTTGCGTATTTTTTCCGAAGTCTCCGTGTGGAACACTATACGACCCCATATTTTATTTTGTCAATATCGATCGCACTTCTTTTTATACTTGACAGCTGTCAAAATTTGACAGGAGAATTTTTGCGTGTAGATTATTGTATTGTCAGCGGTTCTTAATAAGTCTACAAAATTTAAATTAAATCTGACCGTTTAAAGTGGGTCAAAATAGGGTTCAAAGAAGTCGGTTACAAACAAACAAACATACATACAAACAATACATACAAACATACAGCATACTGGTGAAGCTTCTAACAGCGTTTTAATAAAAAGTAGAGTAATCGCGTCCGTATATTTTTATCAACGAAAAATATTCTCAGCTAGCGGACTTTAAAGTGTGAAAATACCTGCATTTTGCATTGAAGTACAATGGCATTGCGTTCTGGTTAGAGAACGCAATGACACTGGGATGCCAAAAACAATGGACTCCCTGGGGCCGAGTAGACATTGACAACTGTTTCGTCCTAGTTACGAACTCATTATGACGCGATTACTCTACTTTTTATTAGACACGGCGTTGTAACGAATAGCACGCTCACGCACCCTGGTGGGTACTTCTGCACCCTGATGGGTACTTCTAGTGCAATCTAAATAATTATAGTTCTGTATTTGCCAATCAACCAGACTGATGTGGAGAAGTACGAAATGTCGTACCCTATACTGGAGTGTGTTTGCGTCGTTAGTTAATTTACTAACTAACCGAAACGTTGTGTTAAGGAACAAAATAAAGACAATGTAAGTCCGACAAAGTAATTTTTTTGAGTGTACAGTATGTTCTGATTGAAGTTAAATTTTTGATTGCCTGCCAAAACAGTTTTTCTTGAGACCGGCATGGTGCCCCTCCATAGCACTGGTAAATTATTAATAGTTACAAATTGAGTCAATAAAGTACCCACTTCCCGGACTAGGCCGGAACAGTGAACTACTTTCCTAAAGAAAAAAGGGTCCGGGACGTGGGTACTTTCCGGACAGTTGCCGAAAAAATATTAATTCATCTGCAGGTCAAATATTTCAAAACGAAACTTAAGCCCGTTTTATTAAAAAATCGATACTGTTGTCAATAAGCGAATTTCCGAATTAATAAATGATCAACGTCTGCAGGGACAGACGGCGTTCCTGCTGGCAGCAAATTAATTACTTGATTAATTAGCGACGAGGTAACTTAACTTGTTAAGTGGCTGTTGTCGAATCCTGTTTTCGCCTTTCGATATCTCGTTTCACAATGAGATATTTATTTCCTTGTCGGAATTGTACAAACCAGACCTATTGACATTACTCGCTTTACTTGAAGTTATACAGACTGTCCGCGGGCGCGTTTTTGTTGATCCGACCAGTTCTCTAATTTATCTACATTAATTTCTCATTTTTTACAAAAAAATTTACTTTCAAAAATGACAAATTGGGCCAGGTCTAGACGTTAACCAGTCCTTGACAAGGACGATTTCATAAAAAAAAATGTTATCCCCCAAGGCCAAATCTTCGTCACACCCTTAAGAGGGGACAAGATCCCGTTATGCGACTAGTATAATATCGAATTGCAGGTATATCTCTATAATGCGGCAGCGCGACCCCTCGAAACTGTATTATACCAGACTCGATGACCCCGATATACCTACTTTTGTTCGCTAACCAAGGGGGAAAATAAATCGAAATTGAACTTGTTTATGTTCCTTCAGGACTTCTTTTTGTCATTGGATATTCTTATTTCGGTCGTAAAAATATGAATTTGACTTTGAAGTAGTATTTTGACTGGGTTATAGTATTCTACGATCTTTCCATTTTATCTTGAGTAAGATAAATATTAATAATAATAATAATAATAATAATAATAATAATAATAATAATAATAATAATAATAATAATAATAATAATAATAATAATAATAATAATAATAATAATAATAATAATAATAATAATAATAATAATAATAATAATAATTATAATAATAAAAGTTTATTTAAATATTTTTTTTACATTTAGACATTTAGACTGTTAGACTGGAAAACATTAATGCTGTAAAGGTTCTTTAAAGATTCACCTGTAACTTTGATATTAAGAAGTTTTTGTAGTTCTTTAGTCTGGATTTAGATGGATTATAAACAAAACTGAACGGTCGCTTACTTTATATAGCATCACATCCAACACCGCCCAGATACGAGCAAATTCCAACAGACGCCGAAAGTTTCACGGAACTTTCTTTATTACTTTTAAAGTCAAATTCATAAAGCAACGTACGAATTTGGCAACAAAATTCCCGCTGAGAACCGATTTGAGTTTTCCTCTTTTTATTCGGCCAACGCAGAGGCGCGCGGCAGGCAGCGTCTCGCCCGTGGATAAGCACGAAAGTTTGTGAAAGTTTTTCGAGGGTGTGTACTGTGTAGGCAATAATTACTTTGAAACGGGTTTTATGCAGTAAGAAAAGTTTTCGAAACATTAAAGCCTTGTAGGGTATAAAGTTTTATTTGTGCCGTAGATACCCTTATGGTTTCGTTGCATTGACAGGTCTAAATTTGAAGTAACGATAACGATATTTGAACAGTCGAGGTAACCATGGATAAAGTGATGTAGCCAGAGTTCTTAGATTTTTATTCTTACGTTTATAGTGGTGAAAAAGACAAAGAGGCATTAGGTATACAAGCAGTGGCGTAACTATCCCTCTGACCTGGGGGTGGCCCTGTTATTGTGATTTGAAGTGGCGGCTCGTGTAGAGGTGGAGAGCCCGGACCACGCCCAAATTTTAACAAATTTGGTCAATAATTAACAGTAATATCACAAGACCTCGTTTTTTATCGGTTAGATTTTTCAGCTGTCACGAAAACTTTTTTTGGAAATTTTTCGAGTTGAATTTGGACGTGTTTATTCTGATTAGATCCTGAGAGCGTCTTGGCAGGCAGCATTGGATTTCTAACTTTACAGACCTGGCTTGGAGTTCCGATTCCGAGTTTTAGTTGCGCGTATAGGGTATAGACTAGACTAAAAATATAATAAAATTGATGAATAAAAATATAATTAATTCATGTAGGTATATAAAAAAAATTCAATTAATCAATTTGTCGTTTGACTTATCGTTCGCATTTGGGTGGTCTGGCAGAATAAATTTGTTTCTCGGGGATTCTGGGGGGGGGGGGGGGGCGCCCCCCCCCTGGTTCCCCCTAGTTACGCCGCTGAGAGTGTTACAACTATGACTATCAGGAATCAGGACATCGAAAAATTTATTCGGAATAAACCGAAACTTGTCGTTTCAGTTTTTGGGAAAGAAAGAAAAAACTAAAAGTCTTCCTCCACAAAATTTAATAAAACATAGAAATTCTTTTAGGGGTCTACATGTTTCGAACGTAGAAACGTTCATCATCAGGAGAAAGAAAATTTATTTAATGCTGATGGTGTTAGCAGAAGAGAAAATGGTGTAGAACCTTAATGGAGCTTTTATGGAATTAAAAAATTGATGTGTAGAAGAGACATAATATGAAGAAAATTGATAAAGGTGAAACCATACCGAGTATGTGAAAAAGTTATTAAAGGGGGTCTAAACCAACCAAATAACTGGGGAAGAAGAAAAAAACCTTTCTAAGAAGAAGGTGAAGAAAATTTTTTATAAAACTTTTCAAGTATATATCTGCAAGACATTATAAAGATAAACTTGTCATAATTATGAAGATATCAAAATAAAATTGCATTCCAAAAAGTGTTTTTGTGGGGGTACTGAGGATTAAAGCTTAGTTTCAGTTTTTATTTTTTCTTAGGTTAATTTACAGAAAAGGCGCAACACAACAGTTTGTATTGATAGCTTATTTTTTTATTAACCCATCTTAACATAGTATAAAACAAAGTCGCTGTAGCCCGTCTGTCCCCTTTCATATGTGCTTAAATCTTTAAAACTACGCAACGGATTTTGAAGCGGTTTTTTTAATAGATAGAGTGATTCAAGAGGAATGTTTTTATGTATAATACATCCATAATACTGTAGAGAAACACCGATAAATTTAGAGGTTTGTTCGGGTTTGTATTTATAAATCTTAATGTGATGGTGAACTCGCCATATTATCTCAGAGAAAGCGCTGCAACGCAGGCCGGGTACACGCTAGTATTAAATAAATTGCTAGTGTATCAAACCCGCTTTAGTGTTAATATCAATTCCAGATAAGCTACACAGAAAAAACAATATGGTATTTTTAACAATAGCCTTATTATTGGGAGCGAACACATTCAAACAAATAAAATGCAGTTGGCTTAAGTGTTGTATTCAACTTAGTTTAAATATAAACATATTGTTAGATTTTACATAATATTGTTATTGGATTTAAAAAAAAATATTCATCAAATTAAACCATGTATTTGTGGTAAAATGAGACCTCTAATTCAATGGAGTGTAAACTAATAGCTGATGCTAATAATATATATTTTGAAGAGACATTTGGTCACAACTATAATAGTATATCGTTTATCACATCCTACTTTACCATCGAATCCATTATTGTATCTTTTTATACCAAATATTATAAAAGTTTTTAAACGACTGAAAATTTTATTGTACGAAACGTAGCATGTTGTTTTCAATGATATGCTATTGTTCGCTCAACGTTAGTACCTACTGTCCATACAATTATTAACATACTACTTGTGGTGCTGTTTCGGGTGGGAGAAACACGGTTCGTCATCATAGGCGACCGACGTTCATTCGGCATTTTGATTTCAACGTATGATAACCGTTATGTGATATTATTGTGATGCATAGTGAAATAATTTTTTTATTTCAAAAACTGTTAGATTCATGGGGCATGTCCAATCTAATTAACAATTAAGTAAGGGTAGTCTTTAAAAAACTTGAAAGTATTTTTAGGCAAGGAATATTGTTTAAGTTGAATATTTATAGGTCTATTTACCTGTTTTAGTTTAGTGTTTATATTAGACTGTTACCTACTTCATAACTCTCATAGGTAGTCCACGAAATCACGTAATAAATACATCCCTCATCCCTTGCTGTGCTTATTGCTGTGACTGTTTTATAAGTGCATAAATTATAATATTTATTTTAGTTAACTACTAAGATTTTTGTTTTTGGTTGTGTTCTTGTATTTTTTTTATTATCAGATTTTCTTGCTTAGAGGCTATAGATATTATATTTTGTTTATTTATATCCTAAACGCTTGCACTGCAGATGCCTGCAGGCTTAGCGAACTCGCTATTTACTTAAAAGTAGGTGCATTACCCAATATTACAAGGTGGAAAAACATTTTTTTTTTTAAGTTTTCATTCTGTTTTTGTTTGTGTTTACTGTTTATTTCTTTTTATTTTCATAATTAAACTTGTTTTGAAAAAAAATGTGTTTACTTTCATTCCATATATACTTACCTATATTTAGTACAAATTGGAGAAATCTTATACGCATAATTATTCAGTAGTAGAATAATCCTTTATTTTTTATATTGTACATTTTATATGTGCTATATTATTATAATAACTGAAATTATAATTATAAAGCGAATTTGTGTAGCGAACCTCAGTTTTACTTTTATAAACTCATATCGGTGTATCAACAATCAATTAGTCTCTATTTTTATAACACATATAAAATTTTATTTTAAATAATCATAATATAGATTTAAAAGAAAAGTAATGCTATAATTAAACTTAAAACAAATCTAAATCTATTCAAGAACAATTAGAGCTTAATTGCAATAAAAGCTGTGGTTTAGTCAGTATCATTTTATATTTGCTACCAAAAAACACTCTCATTGAAATCCAATTAACCATATCGTTAAATTTTCTATTGGAAACCAATGAGTTCCTATAGCACAACGGTCTAGTAATTTTCGTTGTCTTACAGTATAGGAAAGCGCGTTGCTGTCATATGTATATGGTATTAAACAATTGTATAAAAAGTATGTGAGTTCTTATAAGGTATAGAAGGCTTTTTTCTCAGCGTAAACACTTAAAATTTAAGGAATAATTGCACATATTACCTAACTCTAACTTTTTTGTTCTTCCTTTCCTTGAACAAAACATATTTCGATTGAATGATGAAAGAGTTTTGCACTTCCATTGTCTTTATTTGTTTTAAATCACAACGTTTTAACTGGTAAGTATCTCCAGTCGTCTTCAGGTGTATACTCTTTCATCATTCAAGAAACATCATTGTCTCCAACCTTCAAACAGTCATATTTCGATTCTTTCTACAAACCCTCATCATACGCATTTTACACACAAGCTAATTCCGAATTTAAACTAAATGGGATTTATGTTTCTTCTCAAAATGACAAATTACCGAAACAAAATCCGTACACACCCCCGCACATCGCAACGAACGGCGTTTTACCCTACCTTATTTCGCATGTAATTAGATTTAGTACCATCCAATTTAACTCTGATGAAAGTTTTCTCGTAATTCCATATCGCACGCAGCGGATATCTAACCGCGAGGCACGCAGATATTCCAAATAGTTTCCTAGATTTAATTTTATGTGTACGGTGTTGCCATTTAGAATGAAAATACCAAAAATAACTGTCAAGACTATTCGGGGTAATTGGATTTTGAACGAGCCTTGCGAATATCTCTATTAAAGGATTCCTCAACAATGAAACAAAAGACTTACGTATAGGACAAAATGAGGATCACCATTTTTTACATTAAATTTCTATATTAATCAAGGTATTGGGATATTGGGAATTGGAATAGAATTTCACAATACGGAATCGTTCCCACAAGCTGAAATGTCAGTTCAGTATTATTATGTAGATTTATATGAAGTCCTCTAGGACCTAGAATATCATCTGTCTTTAGTATAGACTGACCGGTTAAATATGTAATTAATCGCTATTATATAGGTAACATCCTTACTGACTTAACACAACTACAATGTTATAAAAGATTAAGTACAACATAATCACAAAATTTATGGATTTGAAAGTGAATGCAAAGGTCTGCGGTTAGTCACTCAAGAACCAGTTAAAAGCTGCGATATTGTAACTGTTTAAAAAGCCCCTTTTCCGAACAAAATCAAAGCTCTTTTACCCATAAAGCTCCTACTGCAAATGGCCAAGGCGAAGCATTGTTCAGTTCTTAATCAAAAATTCAAAGTGAAAATTGTAGTCTCTTACAATAAAGTGTGCAGTAAAGTGTCAATAACAATAAGAGTTAGTTGTTACTTTTAAAACATTGCAGTAATAAAGTATTACGTTATGCGATTATTTTATGTTAATTTCTTTTATCGAAAACCGTTTTAATCTGTGCGAAAAAATTCAAAATAGGACTTGTAACGTGTAATTTTAATAATTGCTTAATGGTTTGGTAAGTAGTTTAAATTTTTGTCTTATTGTCCCGGGGACATGCAATAAAGTGGTTTTTATTTTTTTGTCTCGAAAACAAAGCAAGATATGAAAATCAGGAAATAAAATAGTTGTATTTGTAGTTGCTGAATTTGAAAAAAAATACATGATTTTAAAAAAAGTCAGTGGCGCGCAATTTTTTTGTCAAAAATATTAGTTGGACTGTCTTCCGGAACGCCACTGGACTTAATAATTTTAATCTAATTGAGGCTAAATTATCCTCTTGTTATTACAAACAGAATTGCCAACTTTCAACAAAATCGAATAAAAGAGTATTGAGATATTTACGAACATTCGTTTTTTTTTACAGTTTGACACCCTGTATCGAAAAAACTATGCATTTTCGGATCCATGTTTATATGAACTTTTCTTCTTAAAATCACTTAAAGAAGCACCCCTTGGAGTCTGGCCACATACCTAAATAACACCCTGTATATTATGTTCTTGAAAGCAGAGAAGATTAAAATGATACGCCGCTGAAAAATATTATTACTGTCCGAAACCGCTGGCCGATTAATAATGAAATTTGGGAATGAGCAGGTGAAATTGCGTCTGTGGGTGGATATAAATTTAAAATATTGGTTTAATCTGCACGAGCGAACGGTATACGTTACCAGGGTTAAATAAAAAACCTCTGTTTATGATTTTAATTGTATTGCTACAGCAGAGCAGATTGGCTGTTTGAAGTATGAATAAGGTTGTTTGTTATGTGGCAAAGCAGCTTTATATTCTGTTGATGCGATCGCTGGAATTACGGAAAAAGGTAAAAGGGAAGATATTCTAGGGGCTATCACGTTTATAACGATGGGTATATACTGACCAGATGACGATGAATGTGAATCAGTTACAATAATGTCATTATCACAATGATAGAAGAGTATCTTGGACTCGCATTGTCTTTCGTTTTAAATCAGAACGTTCCATAACTGGTATGTATCTCCAGTCGTCGTCAGGTGGCATAGTAAGAACCATTGTGGATAGGGCAACTATAATCTGTAACTCGAAAGAAGTCCTCAAAGAAGAAACTGACTACATCAAGACCAACCTGAACAAAAATGGCTACCCCCATGAGGCTAGTTGACAACACGCTACGAGACCGAAAAGTCAGCTGCAGCTGAACATGCCGGGACACATGTGGTCAGAAGCTGAAATCCTGAAGAACCACATTGGAGGAAGTTCAAGGAAACTGTTGCTCTATACCAGAACCAGGGTGTTTTAGTAAGCCATCATTAGGTATAAGAAATATTTAGAAACTTTTGTTAAATAGGTATAATATATCTCAGTATTCACCTGAAGAGGACTCTTCTCTTATTCCAGAAACGCCAGTGTCTCCCACGTTTGAACAGACACTAAACAAGTTTTGTTATTTTCACTGTATAGTCTTTCCGTGGCTCGATCTTCGTTCAGACCAGTCCAACTCTAGAATTAGTACCCGGAAAATCAATTTTTCAAGTGCATTAACCTTGATTTTCCGACGATGACAGTAACCGATTTCAATAAAACTTTCACGAAGAAGTTGCTCAAAATTGAATCCGAAACTCGGAAATCGAGTGAGACGCCTTTTTGTACCTTAAAAGACAGGATTTCGGCAATGCAAATTTCTGCAAACTTTTAAATTTGATTAAATTTTAATTACGTTTCCGCCTCGAGGAAATTCTTTGGTACATTTATGAATTATGTGGTGGAGCCAAGCAGCTGGCTGAGTAGCACGGTTGCGAAAATATCTAAGCAACGCTGCAACATTATAGGATAGAAATAGATGGCCACCATAGCCACACATCTTCAGTTGATATTGTCTTGTGTCGCCAATAACAAAGGTTGACTCCACGATCTATTGAGGGAATATTTCAAGGAAGAGGACTAAAATCTCTGTTTGTAATATATTTTTTTATCCAGTATCGAGCACAAGGTGGATATGTAAAGGTCATGTCCGATATCGGGGTAACATTATGCAGTGTGACCAGTAAAGTCCGCATCACATGGAATTTTTTTTATTAATAGCTCTATTCCAAATTTGACTTTGGCATCAAGTTCTGCTTCGATCGAGCTGAAAATTAAGCAAAAAATAGCAGTCACGTGATTCGCATTATCTGTCAAATTTAATTTTTTTCCAGAAAATAATTCAAAAGTGGGGTTATTTCTGAAAGCATCGAAAAAAGTTATTAGAAAAAGTATTTTAAATGAATTTTTTAGCCCACATGAAAAATTTCAGCTCCATAAGATAGTTTTGATTTTTTACCCATATTTTGTAAATTGCGCACCACTTTTGCAAAATAAGACTCAACGCAACCTACATAAAACTTCTTAGTTTTGACAATGCTTTATTTCAGATCCGTTTTCTTTAAAGTAGCGCCATATTAAATGTGTGTTTTTGGCTATTAAAATTTGGTCGCGTGTGATGCAAAGTTTATTTGTTTTTGACCCTGTATAAGGTAACTTCATAAAATAAGTATTTTTGAAAACGTAGTTTGTGCCTGAAAGTAATACACCTTAAAATTAAGACAAAAAAGAACACAATGTCATCAGTAAAGTGTTCATTAAGTAGAAAATAAATTTTAGTGGTGGGTAAAAATGCAAAATTATCTTATGCAGCTGAAATTTTGCATGTGTGAGCTAGAAACTGCATTTTAAAAAAACTTTTTCTAACAACTTTTTTCGATATTTTCATAAATAACCCCTCTTTTGAATTATTTTGGAAAAAAATTAAAATTTGACAGATAATGCGAATCACGTGACTACCATTTTTTTTTTGCTTAATTTTTATCTCAATCGAAGCAGAACTTGATGCCAAAGTCAAATTTCGAATAAAGCTATTAATTTAAAAAAATCCCATACGATGCGGACTTCACTGGTCACACCTCGGGAACTATAAGAGATAGAAAGACGATGAAATGAGAAAAGTTTTAGGCAATTATGTTAGCAGTTTATTGGTGCGGATCGATTCTGGCTTTTGAGATATTTTGAATAAACTAAAATGTTGTTATAGGTTACCTATATTAGGTATAGATAGCAAGTCTATTTTGTATTCGTTTCTTTACAACAAAAGCATTAACTTCAGGCTTGCCCGTACGGTGGTTGTGTACCTTCCGAAATCTATCGAAATCAGCTGTTTTGCACTGCCTTATGAGATTGCAGGTAAGGTTAAACTAAAAAACCCCGTTACGGCACTACTTTCTTTTTAATCTTTTTTAATAAAACCACGCCAATGGTTTCCGTCCATTGTTCGACTCGGGTCGCACGACTCGATATTCTCTGCCCGCTTTCAAGCTGGAGCTTCGACGCGTCGGCGTCGTCGCGGCGTTGTTGGGGGCACTCTCTTGTTAGTTATTAATAATTTTAATTTAAATTTTAGTCCACATCCACCTGTTTATTATTCAAGCCACTTAATAGACGTCAGAGTGTGAAAAATGAAAGGCAACGCTCCTAAAACTGATACACAATACTATTGTTAAGGTGTTTCTAAGTTTCCGAAGTACCTACATACGTTCCTTCAAAACAATCCGTAACATTTGGTTTTGGAGAATGACGAGAAAAAATTTGAGGTACCGAGGTGCTCATAAAACTCTAACACGTTTTTGTTGTGCGAACCTAAAGAGTTCCAGAAAACATCTCCCTCAATTCATCGGGATGTCCCAGTGAAACATTTGGTTCAACGCATTCCGCGAACCACTCTTAGACATGTCATTGTGTCCCTCTGCCCGCGGTATTAAAACCTGGATTTGAAGGATTCAAGGTGTCCCGTAACGGTTTCATTTAAGCAGTGAATAAATAAAATGAAAGTATAAGAAATGACGATGATGGTTTCAAAATTCAGACATTAACAATTTTCAAGAGAGCCAATAGGTCCTGAAACTGAAAGACTACGATCACAATTAGGAGGTATAGTCACTGAAACTACTGAAAAACGCAAAATACTTTAAGTTAAGGATAAAGAAGTTAAGAAGAAAAACATGGGCCTCTTGGAATCTCAAAACACTGAGCTAAAGAAATTAAAGTTTTGGTTAAAGCTAACTTTATTATGGAGAGTAAGGCTACTGGCAAACCCCTTTCACAACCCCCTTATAACGGTAACGGTGTTTGTTTGAAGGTGGTAGACAATGACCCTGAAACCTTTGTAACTAATACCATCTCACAAATTGCGAAGCAAAAACTAACACAGAAACGAAAGAGGAGCAAGCATTTCCGACAATACCTTATGTCAAGGGGATTTCTGAAAAGATTAGAAGGATAACCAAAAACTATAATATCAAAACGGCCGTCAAATCCGGAAATACGCTTAGAAGCTTTCTTACAGAAGTAATGAAACCACATTGGAGAACCAAAAAGACCTCTTCCCGTACGAGTTAAGGAACATCTGAAACATACTCAAAGAGTTGAAACTTTGAGGTCAGGTATAGCGGAACATGTATGGACCAACCAACATAATATACAGTGGTCAGAAGTTAGGGTTTTGGACACGGAACAGCTCTGGAGAAAACGAAAATTCGAAGAAGCAGCTTTCATAAATCAAAATATCCATATATTTAGTACACTAAGTATACAGTGTGTCCAAGAAAGTATGCAACATATGGGAAAGTTTTTTATCACCGATTTCTCAGAAAATTTTATTCTTTAGAAAAGTTGGTGCATGCCTTAAAACTATAAATGCATATTTCATATTTCACCTGCGGCTAATAGTAAGGGAGTAAATGCCATTTTTTCGAAATTGCCTTAAGAGTAAAGTACCTTAATTATTAGAAATACAGCAAAATTTTATTTGGAAATGTTCTTGCAAATTAGTAAGTTAGTCCAAATACGAGTTTTGAGTTAGGTGTCACAATTTTTAATTTTTTTTGTTAATCTTTATTTTCCCCTAAACGGTACAGCTCTGGTCGATTTTTTGTTTACGCAATTTTAATATATTTATTAAATAACTTAAACGTGGGTTTATAATAAAAAATGGATTAAGTAGTTGCAAACTTTTTAAAACCTTTCAATGTTACGAGTTGGTTCAGATATTAGCGTGTTGCACGCCTACTTAAACACATTTTAGCCAACTTATGTTCTAAACAAAATTATGATAGAATTTAACTCTATTCATATTACTGGATATAATTAATAATTTATTTGTCATTTTCACCCAGTACGCTGAAGTCCAAAAACCTATTTTAAAGAAATGCATATAAAAAAAATTAAAAATTGACACACCTACTCAAATTTTGTATTTGGACTAAGTTATTAATTTGCAAAAACATTTCCATATAAAATTTTGCTGTATTTCTAATAATTAAGGTACTTTACTCTTAAGGCAATTTCGAAAAAATGGCATTTGCTCCCCTACTATTAGCCGCAGGTGAAATATGCATTTATAATTTTAAGAAATGCACCAACTTTTATAAAGAATAAAATTTTTTTGAGAAATCGGTGATAAAAAAAACGTTCCCATATGTTGCATACTTTTTTGGACACACTGTAGATATCCCCAATATCTGGAAGCCTCTTCTCGTCCAAAACCAACAGCTCAAACTTCACACTCCAATAAGCACGTATAGGCGGAGTCATCAAGCTTCATTGCACATGGATATATATATTTAAGACAGTAGCCTTAAAATTATAATTTAGTTTACACTTGAAAACGGTTAGAGATACTAACTAACCGAAACGTTGTGTTAAGTAACAAAATAAAAACAATGGATGTCCGAGAAGGTAATTTTTTTTTTAATCGCAACGGCCTACGCAAAATGGATGGATATTTCGGGGATCATAAAACTAATCGCTCACTCTAACCTATATTAAGGACCCATAATATTTTTGGTGAAGAGGAACAAATGTCCGAAGGGGACCAAGCTGCTTAAAGTATATAATTATTTTCCATAAAGAATCATAATTTTTCAACCCCAACAGGAAAAATCTTTCCCCAACATCATTTTATTTTCATTATTCCGCTTTCATGAATTATCGCACTCGTCCAATTAAAATTAACGCCATTAATCAGGAAGAGTGTAAATTTCCTTTCTTTCTAAAATAAAATGTTCACACGCGGTCTTTTATTTAAAAAATAAAACACGTTTTTCGCATCACACACAAAAGGCGAATGTATCGCACGTTGTTGGTTGCTCGGCGGTCGAACAAGATTACAGCTTAAATACAGACAGGTTCAGTGGCGTACATCAACTACTGAAAGATATAGAGTATACTTGCAACACTGTGGCACTACAGTCTTGTGTTAACACTGTTAACTGTCATTGGTCCGGTTGCCCATTATCCTGTACACTGAGGAAAATGATTTAATACAACAGGTTTGCTAAGACATAGTTTGTATCGATAGCTTATTTTTTATTAACCCATATTAAATAAATTGCTAGTGTATCAAACCAGCTTTAGTGTTATTTATATCGATTACAGATTTGCTAGAACAGCGTTTTCATTTTTTTTTTGTTTATGATCGAGCACAAGCACTATAGGAAAAATCCTTTAAGGCGCTCTGGGAGCGGTGCGTGTGCGAAGAAAGCGACACGTTTTTCTTGAATCGTTGGAGGTTATATTCGGTTGGAAACACGGTCTCAGAAAGGCCGTTCCACAAAGATGACGTCCTCCAAATGAAAGAGTTCTGAAACAATGATGTTCGGGGTGTACTAAGTTAAACCACATAGGGATGGTCGGCAGTGGTTTGTCGTGTGTTTCTGCTATGCATTACTCTAGGTGGAATCGAGCGGGCAATATCTGTCGAACACTTGCCATGGAAATATCTGTAGAAGAGAGTCAAATCACCAACCTGTCTTCGATGTTCTAAGCTGTCGAGGTTCTTAGTCAGCTCGTGGTCGCCGATTAGACGAACGGCTCTCCTTTGGATGGAATCTAACAACCGAAGGGTATGCTTCGGTGCAGAACTCCAGATATGAGAGCAGTATTCCAGTGATGGTCGAATCTGGGCTTTATAGAGTGTCAAAAATTGTTGAGGTGTATACAACTTTTTGGTACGGAAAAGTATACCGAGCTTCTGAGAAGCTGCCCTGGCGATTGCCACAACGTAATTATGCCAAGACATATTTCCTCCCAGGTTACCACCCAGCAAATTAATAGACGAAGTCAGTGGAATTGCGTGTCCTGCCATAACGATATCGGGTTCTGCAATGTTAACCTTCTTAGAGAAAACTGCTGCCTGGGTTTTTTGAGCGTTAAATTTGACTTGGTTACTGTCACCCCAAGACAAAATTTCTTCTTTGGTCCTGGAGCTTCCATCATGCTTTTTCTTCCCACTCATTGGTAGTAATTAGTTCCATTAGCTGCACAGTCTTGTTGAATAATTAACCACTTTTAATACAGCAATTTTGTTAAGAAATAAAGTGTATCTGCTCAATGCGACGCATTTAGTTACCAGTAAAGCGCTTTCTCTACATTTAAGAAAGCAGAACAGAGTCCCCATAAACGAATTGTATCCGTTAGAACCTATAATCCCCAGGACGTTGGTGGGAGGTTCGTAGCGATCGGCGCCGGCGATTGCCACACGCCGTAATATTAGTTTTAACGTATTTGTTGCGCAGCTTTTAGCTGTCCTGTCTGAATTTGAGTATTATTGATCGTACCAATACCCGGTTCAATAAATTTATTTCTACTGTGTATTTACGTTTTTTTTTAAACTGTGCATGTCAGATCAAGCAATAGAAGATTCTTATTTCGCACAACCTATCATTATATACTATTGGACTTTATAATCTATGGACGAATTTTACTATCTCAGCACTTATATAAAACCAGATTATACTCCAATGGAACTTGAAAATTACTATAAGTATTCAGAGCAATAACGGCTATAAACCATTCTATGGTAGCATTAACTCATATTTTGATTAATCGAAAAAAAAAATGTTTTTCGATTAATTAATTATTTGAAAAAAAAATTATTTTACGATTTTTTGAATAATCGATTATTAAGTAATCGAAAAAAACGATTTTTCGATTAAACAAAATCGAAAAAAAAATTATTTTTCGATTAATCGATTAGCCAAAAAAAAAATTTTTTCGATTAATTTCACATTAATTCGATTATTAGCAATAGCAACCCTATTACCCTGAAAATAGGTTTAAAAATATTATAGCATATTATTCCAAGACAATCAATGAAATAATTTGAACAAAGTTTCGATCTGTGCGCCTTTCATAAAATTAATATTCTTAACGATCTATTATTTGAATCGACTTTTTGATTTATTTTGATTATCTAAATCAATCAATTTATTTTAATTAATCGATTATTCTCGATTAAACGATTATTATTTTCGAATAATCAGAAATAATCTATTATTCTCGATTAATCGATTATTTTCAATTAATCGGTTATTTTCGATTAATCGGAAATAATCGATTATTTTCGATTAATGGATTATATTGATTTTCGATTAATCGATTACTTTTGATAAATCGATTATTTTCGATTAACCAATTAATAGGAAATAATCGATTATTTCAAATAATCGAAAATCGATTATCTTTTTCGGTAATCGCACGGCCCTAGTGTCAAGTATGCGACAATTCGGAAAATAATTCTGCAGTTACCTTTCAAAAGTGAGTGGATAGAAAGTTGGGTTATTTATAGGTTACGTTTAAACTATAGTAGCAAGGTCACATTCAAAGGTAAATCCACCGTAATCCCTACTCCCTGTCCACAGGCAGACATAAATGCAGTATTTACTATTCTAAAGTGGAATGGGAATGTGACAAACAGAAGTTGGCAACGTTGAGCCTTGCCAGTGCTTTATGGGGTTAAATTATTTGTATTACATTAAATGTCCACGCCCCTGTGTCAAGTTCCAACTCATTACGTCTTATCCGTATGTACACACGTTCCGCGTAACTCTTGGGTATGTAAATCGTAAATGCCGGTTGGTCGCGACAAAATCGGACGGCCGTATTTTCCTCCATATAACTCCGCTAAGCGTACGTTTTCGCACTGCATCGGCACGAACAAAAGGTCATTTCATATATAGCGTCTATTTTATTAGTACAAATGTCAACGAGGGGGGGGGAGCACCAATTCAAATAACAACAAAAAGAAATCGAACATACTCAAAAACAAACAGGACCCTACGGGGCCTGGCCCGTCGATAAACTCTTGCGCTATGGAAGCCTGAGTTAGGCCCGGTTATATTATCTTCGTTTACCTCCAGTTTAAGGATCGACACAATCACAATACTATTAACTGGGAATCCTGTTATGTGCATAGCGGATACTGCAGTTTCAAATGGATTTTGCCTTAAATACTCCACCAAATGTCGGTCTTCTTCATTTGATGATTTTCTATTATTTAAACCAGACCCAACAGACCTTTCAAGTGTTTGATGATAGCGCCATTTTTTTACAATTCCGTGAACAGTACAGTACTTCTAGGTACTCTAAAATGATCAAGCTATTTTTCCATAAGACCACCCTATTTCTACTAAGCATATTAATCTCGCTTTTTCAATAATACTTAAATGGGGCATTTTTAAATCAAATAAGATAATGACAATACTTTGACAGATATCATAATAACAATTAACACGTTACAAAGGTAATAAAGGTCAAAAAGTTGCATTTACAGTGTCACAGTTTAGTGTACGAAATTATCTGTCGTCAACTGTACCTTCAAAAAAGTCTAATACAATTTTGATATAACATTAATAGGAGAACCAATACTTGAGGGTAACATTTTTTACATTGGGATTTCCCATGGCCCGTCACCCGGTATACAGTGAGTTTTTGAAGTGCCTTTTACAGGGGAAATATAGATTGTAACGCCATTTTCCAAGAAAAGGAACGTTAAAAATCCCTGCCCGTCTTATCATGGCATGGGATGATTATCCACATTAGTGCCACGCACGCCGGGATTTTTTCACGGAAAAAAACGGTCTGCTATTTCCAAAGCGGTTCCCCAATGGAAAAACTTGATACTAAGCGATCGTTCAATTTAATCACACACACCGAGTTGGGCGCTGAATACAAACGGGCCTTTATTTCGCAAACGCGCACTCTAATATCATTAGTGCGAAGTGAATCGCTCTATACTTACTTCCATCACTTTATAGAAAGTTGGCATCGGCAGCTGACTCGTTTCAGTCGTTTCCTGGGGCGTATATTCGTGGGTGTTTTCTTATGGAAGACAGACAAAGCGAGTTTTGGCCATAAAATTTACAATAGAGATTGTAAGACCTTATTAAGGGAAGGTTCTAAAGGAAAAACGTTCGAATCGATTCTCATAGCTGGAAAATCGGTTTGGGCCCGATGGATTTTAGTTGGAATTGTAATAAAACTTGACATTAATCGTATAAATATTTGCTTGCTACGGTTAATAAAGCATATACTTACCACTAAAAGTCAATACTGTAGTTCTCAAAAATTTAAATAGCTTCTAGTGTGATATTGTTCTTGTCGTTTAACATTGCATATGATTATCTATTTTGCAACGTGGTTTACTTAGATGGTAAAATTCGTCCGTAGATTATAAAGTCCAATACTAATGATGGGTTGTGCGAAATAAGAATCTTCTATTGCTTTATCTGACATGCAAAGTTAAAAAAAAACTTAAAAACACAGTAAAAATAAATTAATTGAAACAGGTATTGGTATGATCAATAAAATTCTAATTCAGACAGGACAGCTAGAAGACTCCGACCAACGATGTGACCTGCGCAACAAACACGTTAAAACGAATAGGTATAATTTATCCAAACTCAGTTTAAGGACATTCCAATCATTCCATACGGCGGTAAACAATCTCAAAGAGACCGACCTCACAACCAGGGTTGTCAGATCTTTCTTCTTCTATTCTTTAAGTTTTTGTATTAAAGATGTTTCATTTATATCAGTATTCAATTAGTCAGTAACTTTCTTTGAAAGCTAGTTTGCAAATATACTTTAAACCGAGGAGTTTTGAGTGTGACAGAAAAAAATAACAAGCCATTCATTGTTATAATAATACATTCTTTAGTCCTTAAGAAACAATATAACTGAAATCAAGACAAAAAGTGTTTTCAGTGTTTAAAAACAACTAATTAACAAACCCTTGTTTCTCGTATACTTATACATAATATATTAACAAACCAGAAAATTTGGTAAAACTGGCAACCGTTCACAATTTATGCACGTTTTCAGGGGTGATAAGCGCCAGTTAAAGAGGCTGGTATAAGCTGAAGTGGTCTGCAGCCCGTTCAACGATCGATTCTGTCAGACAGAGATAGGCCAGTGACCGCCGATGGCGTGGAAGAGACGAAGATAAAATATACGTGATTTGGAACTTATGGACGGGCCGGGGAATGGTCCCAGAATGGAGTTCTGGTAAAAAAATTAAAGCATTTTCTGAGCAGTGTCGTGCCGTGTCAGGTTTATTTTTCTGGTTTTAGTTTTGTGTATAGAATCTTTGAGTTACCTTATATTTATTATTTTAATATAATATTATTATATATACAGTGGGTTTATAAAGTGTAGTATGTACAAACACCTAATGTTAAACAAACTTATAAGTGTGTATACGCATTTTAATTATTTGTTTGGGACGTCTATGGTTAGGAGTTTCATACTGTTTTATGTCATTAAAATGACCTAAGAAACACTATACTACGGAGCGCGGCGTCGATTGCGATCGCTACGAACCCCACAAACGTCTGGACGCTGTTTTGCTTTTTTATAGCTTTAGCAATAGCTTTTCTGGATGTCGGCATTACGCGCCGCCATAGCCCTAGTAAATTCTTAATAGTTACAAATTGAGTCAATTTAAGTACCAATTAAAGCCAAAGGAGGTGAGTCTTTTAAATCTTCGTCAAACAGCGTGTATTATTCTATCTAGAGTAAAAATTGGTGTATATTTTCACATAGTTTCATTGTGTTGGCGAACCTTTGCATTGTCTCGTCGTATGATAAAGAGAATAAAATGTATATTTTGCTATGTAATCGTTGCGTACACCGTTATGCAAAATATGCAATATGCTACTCCTTCTGCATGCTATACTTATTATTGGTTATTATTCCCCTAAAAATAATACTACATCGTATAAAATCCTCATTCCCGAATTTTATAAAATAAGTTATTTCCCGGTTTTATGGGAACTCGTGTGTTGTGTACTGATCGAAATGTAATAAGCTGAGCCTTCCCCCAAAATACGCCTTTCAGTCAATAAATCATTGACGGTAGAGGGGGGCGAAGAGGGGAAACCAACCTTATACTAAGCACTTGCCCTAATGTATTTTAGGGTGTATTCCGAGAGCATTAACGTTAATGATTATGTCCAAAAATTCCTTTTAGAATTATCGTATTATTATTTGTATTTTTTAAATGTTTCTCTGACGAAACTGTAACGTGTACACTGTACCTACATACAGTAACAATATGTAATTTTTAGCAATATTTCATTATTATTATTATTGCCATGCTATATAGCGCAATTATTTATAGATGGTGTTCGAGTTACGTTTTCTATGGGCTTAGTTTGATTTGTTGAGGGTTTAGTATTGAAAATACTACTGGGTGCGTATATACGGGTCTATTTCATGAAAAATGAACGCGACATGCGACATGCACATAAATAACACGGCGGTGAAGTCTACACAAACATCCAAGCAGCACAGGATCGATGACATCATCTGCTGAGTATTAATATTGTTTTGTTTTGGGTTTCGGCATTTATTATTATATTTGTTGATATTAAGATAATATGGCCGGGAGAGAGAACAGTTAGTAGATAGTTATTAACGATACTAGTTCGATGAACACTATAATGAAACGTGTGCAACGTTAAACCACAAGGCGTCAGCCGAGTGGTTTAATTGCACAAGTTTTCATAAATTCATCTAACCCTACCAAGAAAATCGACCCTTCTTACAAGAATCAAAAAGAACAACAAAAATGTTCATCATTGGATTCAGACGATGAAAATACTTTAGACGCCATAGCACGAAAACAACAAGCATTGGAGAAGAATGCCTTAAAGGAAAGGAAGAAAAGTAATAACCGCTCTATATCAGAGACTTCCGATTCAGAATCAGAAGATGAATATTTCTGTCTCGTGTGTTTAGAAAAATTCTCAGATAGCATTCCGGGTGAAAAGTGGGTACAATGTTCACACTCCATATTTAAGTAAATCTGCATGACGTTAGTAAAACTCCTGTAAAAAATATCTAGTTAAGTGAAGAGAAAAAAAATGTTTATATATAAAATATATACTCTAAACCTTTTAAATAATATACAAAAACCTTCATTTTTAACCTTACTTTAAAAAAATGGCAGACTGTACACTTCCCCCGGTATTACACTTACCCCACTTCACCTTATACCGTAAAAAAGTTGCTTCCCTCAAAGCTCAAATACTCTCAAATGAAATACATTTTTATAAATGAAAATGTGTACTAAAAGGGACCTGCTTGGTATCGAAAAGCGATCCCCCTTAAAAACCCGACGACCCTTAATTCGTATATTTTTGCTTTGACACGTCCTGACCCTTGGGTAAATGAGATCTGATTAAAGAGAAGGAAAAAAAAACAAATCAAACGCAAAAAGCTGATAATTAAATAGTAAAAGTCATCGGCTGGAATAATCGGTATTTTATCTTGAGAGGCTACACGCTGTGGTTGAAGTCAACGAAGCTTGGGTAAAAACATTTTTATCATTAACCCAGGGTCATTTTTGTTTTCTGGCAAAGAGGTATATAGAGTCAACTTTTTTTTTAAAACAAAGCGTTTCGGCAGATAATAATGGTTTCTTCCTAAAAGTTCCCAGTTCAGTAGTGCATGGGCCGAAGGAAGCGCACGCGTTAGGTTTCATCTCAATTTGGTGTTTTAAGTGATTTTTTTAGTATTGAAAATACTACTGGGTGCGTATATACGGGTCTATTTCATGAAAAATGAACGCGACATGCGACATGCACATAAATAACACGGCGGTGAAGTCTAAACAAACATCCGAGCAGCACAGGATCGATGACATCATCTACTGAGTATTAATATTGTTTTGTTTTGGGTTTCGGCATTTATTATTATCTTTGTTGATATTAAGATAATATGGCCGGGAGAGAGAACAGTTAGTAGATAGTTATTAATGATACTAGTTCGATGAACACTATAATGAAACGTGTGCAACGTTAAACCACGAGGCGTCAGCCGAGTAGTTTAATTGCACAAGTTTCATTAACAAAGTTCATATCGAACGTGTGTCATTCAAAATTTAATCTACGACAGTGCAAATAGATTTTATTCGTCTAAATTTCATTGATATCAGATAACGTTTTCGTAATTTTTAAAATTTTCAGGTGTCCATATTAGTCGATATCATGGTAACCGCATTTTTGATTGTTTCAATTTCGATAAAATTGGAAAAAATAAACAGTGAATGTCGCTGAAACAAAGCGAAATAGCGCGGCGGTCTTGGCGTATTACACAGAAAGTCGGGGGAGAATGGATATACCAATCCAAAACATTTCATAGCCGACTTAAGATTTAGACATTTCATGAACAAAGAGTACAAGGACCAGCAGGTAAATGGATGTGCATAGCTAAAGAAATAATTTTGTCGCTATTTTTGAAAAGGTGGTTTTGAGCTCTCTTCAATAATAATATGTACTAATATACAGATTATCCTATATTTTTTATTTTAACAAAACAGTCAAATTTACACATTTCTAAGTGTAATTTACACATTTCTAAGTATAATAATTTAATTATTATTTCAAACTAAATCGGAGCATCCATGCCGTCATAATAACGCGTGATAGCGGCACGTTAAATGTTACATACTCACAGATAGGAGTAATCTGTGCTATGACATAATGGTTTCTTTCTCGCCGCTGTATGTGGTAGGTATTTTCAATACGCCTAAGATACTTGCGTAAGATGCAAGATCTGTGAATTTTTAATATTGTGTGTTTTAAACATTTTACTGGTGGACTTTCATTATTTTATTTAGATACTAATTAAAATTAATTATTAAGTTTATCTATTTTAATTACGGTACACTAGGTTGCCAAACCTTGTGCTCACTAAGAACTCACCAGCTGCTTGTATTTAAATAACATGGCCTTTTGGCGGCTTTGTACTACCTACGCCGCGAACGTAAAATAATAATGGCAATGCAGCATTGAACGCGAAACATGCGCACCGCTTCCCGCTTGATTGGCTCGTAGCTATAATTTTGGCTTCGAAACTCTTGTATGTGTTTAGGGTTGTTCATAGCGTTTTCCGTTGGTAAGTTTAGTGCATGTCAAAGGTATTTTTATGTTGTACGAATGAATAACGCCATAACTTTTAGTCTATCGCAAGTTGGGTTCGATGTTTCAATTGTGAATAAAATTATCGCTATATTTTTGCAAGCCATTATGCTAATAAACCATTAAGACCCATTTACAAGTTTAAAATATGGTGAATGCGATGGTAGGTGGCAGTCCTGTCTCTGTCGCCGACAACTTAACGTTAAATAGACCAGACTTCAACATGGTCCATAAATGACAAGTGACTTGGCGTGTCCTTAGAGAAATTTGACTTTATCTATTGTATACCCAATAATTTTTATGCGTATATTTTAGAAACAAGCGACCCCCCCCCCCAGTGGCGTGTAGACATTGGAAACAGGGTAGGCATAAAGATTTGGCGGGGAAAAAGGAAAATCGCCGGAGATAATGCGCCGCAGGCGAAAAGTGTTTCATGCCACGCCCAAATTTCGTTAAAAATGTGGTCAACTATTATTAAATTTCTGAAATTAAATTAGATTAAATTTGGTTGTTTGAATATTTTTTGAAAATAGTAAACACGGCCAACAGAACATTTTATTAACATGACTGCAACCTGTAAGCTACTTATGATTATCATAAAACTTATCGCTAAAATACCTGTTGCAATTTTTCTTTTGTTGCACAATTTTAAGGAAGTGAACAGCACGCCCCCGTTAAAATTATGGCTTGTTTATTTTCAAAACTTCTGGACCGAAACGGAATTGTTTTTAGCCCTTGTACGCAATTTTCATTATCACTGCACTGACACTGCATTGTTATGGGTAACAGGGTAACAAACACTAATTATCTGTAAAATAAAAAATATACGGGACACTAAAACGCAAAATTATTATTAAAAAAGAAATATCTTTATAACGCAATAATTGCAAATCGCGCACGTGTCCGGACTGCGTCGCTGGGCCGCGCTGGCGATAGTAAACAGTTAATTTCCGCAAAATCCCGAACGGAACTGTAAGACTCTTTTAATAAAATTCCGTAAAAATATAAAGGCTGTGTTACTGCACGACGGCTTTACAAAAACTAAAATTACTTCTATCCGTACCCTTGATACTTCTAAACCTCATAAAAATGGGTATGTTTATATACACAAAACTAATTCTAAGCGTAACATGATACTTATATGGGCCTGAAGGCGTCAAACTTTACTTATCAATAATGTCTTTGAAAATAATAATATGTCAGTTCTACAGAACCGAAAACAATGCGACCGGTCGTTTCACACGTGACAAAATTAATTGCGCTACGACATTTGCCAATCGCTCTGTCTCGTTTTAACATAATGCGCTACATCCCTGCCTTTAAATCCGTACTTGAAACCTGAAAATATAGGTGCTGCCTTTAAACGAAGCTATAGCCTGCATTAAATTTTTTTAGAACACCTTTGTCCTGCTCATATTATGGGCCACCTACAAAGGAAATATTATGCTGATTTCGGTTGGTTTTAAATGCGATTATTACGTTTGTTTGATGATTTATGTTTATGTTGGGACACTCCTTGATACTATTATAGAAATAAAGTATAGACGGTTAGTAGTTTCATAAAAACGTAGATAAGGAAACACATAATAATATGATTTTCTGTAAAAATTAAATTGGGAAATGTTATAATTTTTTTTTGTAAATTTATGATTTTACTAGGGTAGGCAATGCCTTTATACCTACATTGACTGCACGCCACTGGACCCCCCCTCTTTAAGTTAAAATAAAGAAACTTACTCGATTTTATGTTTGTCTAAAACTGTGTAAATTTTCCCACTGCAAAGCACTCGCTTGTAACAGGTTGTATCTAATTAGTAGAAACGAAACAAAGGAAAAAGAAAAATCAGCGCATTTTTCAGGTCTGTTCGGGATGGATACTGATAGATGAGGAGAAGTACAGAGGAAAAGCATCAGCTGTACTTAACATTATCATCGAGTTTGGCATTATGCCAAGTTTTGTAAACTTGATAGGTACGAATTAATATAGTGAAAAATTACAATTTCACGTACGTATAGGTTTAATTTTTTTTGCAGTTATAACTAAGTTATAGTACAGTTTAAAGCCATATTTTTATTTGTCATGTTATATGTACAGTTGACGACAGACAATTTCGTACACTGTGACACTGTAAATGAAACTTTTTTACCTTTATTACCTTTGTAACGTGTTAACTGTTATCATGATATCTGTCAAAGTATTGTCATTACCTTACCTAGAAGTACTGTTGAAGGAATAATTATAAAAAAATGGCGCTATCATCAAATCAAATGAAGAAGACCGAAATTTGGTGGAGTATTTAAGGCCAAATCCATTTGAAACTGCAGTATCTGCTGTGCACATAACAGGATTCCCTGCTTCATCTAGAACTGCGCAGCGCCGAGTAAGACAATGTTCCGAATTAAGAAATCGAGCAGCTGCATCCAAACCGTTTTTAAAAAATAGTGATAATGAACAAAGTTGGGTTGCTATGCAATATTTACCAGAAAATGATTTTTTTGGCAAAATGTTATTTTTTCCGATGAGAAAACTTGTCAGTCTACATATATAATGGAAGGATTCGAGTATATAGACCACCAAATTCCCGACATAATGAGAAGTAGAAGTAGGTATACTTAAAAAAGCAAACCAGTGGACGTTTCTCCGTTAATGTGTGGGCATGGATAAGTGTTTACGGTGCAGGTGTATGCTGGAATATTGGTGGAACACTAAACAGTAATATATATCTTCAGATTTTGGAAAATGTTTTTCTTCCTTCTGCCGCGATAGTTTTTGAAGGAAATAACTTTATATTTCAGCAGGATAACTGCCCTGTGCATACTGCAAGAAATATAGGAAACTGGTTTAGACAAAACAACGTATCACGTCTGCCGAAGTCCTGATTTAAATCCAATTGAAAATGTTTGGGGATTAATGGTAAAAAAAAGTACAAAATACATTTTAAACCACAAAATGAAATAGTTATTTGATAAATTAGAATAAATTTGGGAAGGGCTAACTCCGGATTACACCAGAAGTATTATTTTGTCAATGCCAAGAAGATTACGATTAGTGTTAGAATCCAATGGCGCAGCAATTAAATATTATTATTTTGTTTGTTGTTTGTTAATAAATTCACCCTTTTTGGCTTTATACTTTTGTAGTTTTCCTACAAACGAATATTACAACGAGCAATAAAAACTTAAATTTCTACAATGATTTATGGAAAAAAAACCTGTTAATTAATTATCCAGTTGAACATCAAACTATAATTTACACTATATTTAAAACATATTACACACATTTTTAACAAAAAAAAAGACAGATAAACAAGACAGATATCTACGTCTTTTTAGAAGTTTGACGCCGGTAACTGACCTAGTTTTGCACTTGAGTGCATTCTGTTCCGCCCCGTGCAGGCAACCAGCGTTGACGTTTTGTGCCTTAAATACTCAAAAAGTGTGTATCTTACGTTTAATCTGCTAAAATTTTATTTTGTATACACATGCAACGCTAAAAACATGACGAGACGAGAAAACATGATGAGATGTTAGCGAGGCGAGATTTTTAAAAAATCTCATCTCGATTTTCGAGAGTTTTCTAAAAGGTGCGAGATTTCTCGTCTCCTGAAACACTCGGTGATACAGCGGCGGGGCCAGCAGAGTGGTCCGGACTCGAATCTGGAAGTGATCCGCGGATTAGATATTTGTGCGAACTGATCCACAAACATTTGTGGATGACCCATCCCTATTCCAAATGTATGTGTGTGTGTGCATGGCCGGCTATTAAACTGAACTGGCGCTTAAGGCAACCTTTTACCTTTGGGGAGCTGATGCCGCTCGCTGTTTTAAAAATGTTTTCTTGCTCGCGGCGTTCTCAAAATTCATCGCTCTGTTGGGTATATGCTAAACATAAACTTCGTTTGAATTAAAATGGGGAATAAATTATTTATATCTCTCGTAGTTAGATGGTGTGAAGTATTATATCCGTTAGATTTGTTAGAAAATATATTTTTATACAGGGTGTTCCTAAATATCATGTAAATACGAAAAGGGGTAATTCTTTGGCTTATTTAATGACTAAAAACTCATATAAACATAGGCGCACCGACAAAAAGTTCATGGGGGAGAAAAGGGGGTTTGACACCTGAAAAAGATATATCCCTGTAGATTCTTAAAACCCATATTATGCCCAATGATGTAAGTCCTACAGCGTAACCTATATTCCAAATTGGAGCTAAATATCTCAAAAACTACAAGAGCTATAAAGAAAAACTAAAACAATCTTGAAATTTCAACACCCTGTAGATCGGCAACGGAGCGTTTGCGAACCTATGTTTATATGAATTTTTAGTCATTAAATAAGCCAAAGAATTAGGTAATCCTTTTCGTATTTACATGATATTTAGAAACACCCTGTATAACAATGTTGTACACTGAGAAAATGATCTAATACAGCATACAACAGGTTTGATAAGACATAGTTTGTATTGATGGTTTATTTTTTATTAACCCATATTAAATAAATTGCTAGTGTATCAAACCCCCTTTAGTGCTACATCAATTCCAGGTTTACTAGAACAGTGTTTTTATTGGTAGTAATCAGTTCCATTAACATCACAGTCTTGTTAAATAATGAACTACTTTTAATACAGCAATTTTGTTAAGAAATAAATTCTATCTTCTCAATGCGAGGCATGTTGTTCCCAGTAAAGCGCTTTCTCTACAATTAAAAAAGCAGAACAACGTCCCCAGTAACGAATTGTATCCGTTAGAACGTATAATTCACAAGACGTGGGTGGGGGTTTGTAGCGATCGGTAATCGCTATAAGTAATCGTAATTTTTAAGAACTACAGTACTGATTTTTAGTGGTAAGTACCTATATGCTTAATGAACTGTAGCAAGCAAATATTATTATGATTAATGTCAAGTTTCATTACAACTGCCAGTCGGAACTAATATAGCATATAAAACCAGATTAAACCCCCAATAGAACTTGATAATTACTGTGAGAATTCAGAGCGAATATAGCTATAAACCATTCTATGGTAGCAATAACTCCTATTTTTCCTATTGACTAAATTACCATCATATTATCACTACAGAACGGTCTAGCAATTTTTCGTTGTCTTACAGTAGGAAAGCGCGTTGCTGTTATTTATAACTAGCGTGTATCCGGCATGCGTTGCAACCCGCTGGTATAAATACAAACCCGAACAAACCCGATATATTAGTACCCGGCATGCCACTTTCTGAAATTGCACCTGTGTGAAGCCGGGACGGGTCGCTAGTTATACATAAAAACCTTCCTCTTGAATCACTCTATCTATTAAAAAAACCGCTTTAAAATCCGTTGCGTAGTTTTAAAGATTTAAGCATATATAGGTAGGGACGGACAGACAGCGACAGCGACTTTGTTTTATACTACGTTAAGATATTAAACAGTTGTTTAAAGAGTATGTGAATTCTTATAAGGAATAGAAGGTTTTTCTCAGTGTATGTATATATAGCTACCTACATCTTATAGGGTAACGGTAACCGAGCTAGAACTAAAGGTGAGTAGTTTATAAACGAACTAGTTTAAATAAACTAAACAATATGAACTAGTTCATCATTAGTTCATGACTAGTTGACTAGTTCGCCGTTAACTATTTATACACGATACGAAGCACCACGACAACCGGACTGGTCGGTGACGGTCTAATCGGGGTCTAAAGATTGGGAGGACGGATTCCCGAATTGCGAAGTTAATAAAGATCAAGAACTAAAGCAACAACTTAGTTTTTCCTTCTTGGTTTCAATAGATACTTTTTTAATAAATGTGTGTACAAAATTACAGGTTCCCAGATACCTGTGGTTTGGAAATCGGTCATATCTTCAGCAGAGAGCTCTGTAAGCAGGATCGTTTCTCGACTTAATATATAATAAAAGTTCTTATTATATTTTAAATATCAATTTTCATTAAAATTATATTGATTTCGTAACTACTTTATAATGTACGACTCGCATTTTCTTATCACCGCCACAATTTATTTATGGATGACTTACCGTTTTTCATTATAACGTCGCAATGTATTGTCAAACCAGTTTATGTATTTCTTTTTCCTTATTAAGGCATATTTTGAGTCAAAGATATCTAGGATGGGTTCTTTGTTACTTTCAATGCAAAGTTATATTTTTTTCTATAAGAATTTAATAAATAGTAAGAGCTTTATGCTACGCATGTATAATACGACAGGTGTAATCATGATTCATCTAATCCAAAGGGTGGTGGGGATTGAGTAGATTGGATAAAAATAAAGTAAGAACTTCAAAGAAATAATCTAAATTAATTAATAAATATTTCAAATCCGGAGTTTTGCTTCGTCAAATTTATTATACAGGTTTTTAAATTTAAAATTAAATATCGAATGGTTTCAAATTCGATTGTGCTCTTGCAGGTCTGATGAGCACTCAGAATTGTTTCCTGCGAAAAGCGCACCCGCCCGACTCTTGAGCGTAAAACAAATAAGTTTGTTTTTCCCCCAAACTTCCAATTCCTCTCTATAAATCATTCCTGCAAGTTGGTCTGGAATAACAAGACTTTCCAGAAAACGTTTAGAAAATTTAGCTGTTAGAAAAATTGTGTGTCAGCAAAAAAGTTTTTGCGTCGTTGCGTCGAGAATTAAGAGCCCATCCTCACTTGTGCTCGCTAGAGGCATTAATTTATACCATTTACTCAAAACCCTCTAAACCTATCGAATTTATTTCAAGATAAGATCGATCGTACCTTACGTAAATCAAATTTCTATTATTATAATTATTATATTACTCTACATACAAGTTTAGAATAATTATAAACGTATCATTGTAAGACCAATTCCAGTATAGTATTAGTATTATTATTGTTTGGCAATAATAAGCAGTAAAACCGATGAGACTATTGCATCAATTGTTTTAGAATAAGGTATCACATGTATAATTTTCAAGCCCAGTCCTGGAATTCATACCAACTTATGAAAATTCAATAGACCCGAACTGACAGTGTCACGTGACGTGGAATCCATCTTACGACAGGAATTAAAATTTTTACTACCGCGCGAGCAAAAATTATTTGCATGAAAGATTGGATTAAAAAACGTATAGGGCTTGGTTTACATCACAATGATATGGGGACGATATATCTAACCAAATCTAGGTTAAAATTTTGTCAAATTCATATTATGACAGGATATGCCAAACTAATGAGTAATAAATAAAGTAGACAAATACAAATTTATTTTTGTTGTTTTCAAAATTAACAAAGTAAGAATATACAGAAAGAAGAAGAAAAATAATTATATAAATTGCTGAAATGGGCCCCCGCCACGCTCCAAGCATAAATTCACACTTCTCTTCCTGCGTCTTTCAAAATCCGCGGCTTGTATTTCTTGGAATACTTGCACTTTATAAGGAAATAAATTTAGCTGCTTCTTAAGAATAGTCCTGCATGTTCCATAAGATCTTCCCACTTCTTGGGACAGGCGTCTTATACAATTTGCTGGCGTATTTTGCATTAGGTATTTCACGAACGTTTGCAACAAGTTCTTCTGTTCTTACAGATGGTCTTCCTGCTCCTTTTTTGTGTTGTATAGAACCTGTTTCCCTAAACACAGCCACGGTTCTTTTCAGGCAATGATAAAAATCCCCAGCAATAAAACGCAACGCAACGTTAGGAAAATGTTCGTGAAAATCGTCCATGCACAAACCCGGATTGTATTGCCACTCACCATTTACTCTAACCCCGTTTAAAAAATACGCTTCAACCATGAATGTTTTGTGCTGTTCCGTAAAGCCCATGGTGTGAATTGTTCAAGGAATTGGAAAAATTAGCGATGAATCAAATTACTTGTAACGACTGTCAAAGATGACGGAATAACTGATTGATTGTTAATTCAGGTAGTTACTGACACCCAACAGGTATTAAGCTCTACGGCTAAGCATTACGTCCTTAGATGCAAGGCCCTCTTTGATGCAAATAATTTTTGCTCGCACGGTATCTACTTATTACTTA
The DNA here is from genome assembly GCA_963969555.1 of Polydrusus pterygomalis. Classification (NCBI taxonomy): domain Eukaryota; kingdom Metazoa; phylum Arthropoda; class Insecta; order Coleoptera; family Curculionidae; genus Polydrusus; species Polydrusus pterygomalis. Next base: position 40,701,436 of record OZ018385.1, on the reverse strand, counting down.
TGAATGGTTAAAGTTTAGCTTTAACCGGTTCGAAATATTGTGTATCTGGTGATACGAACTTGATGGATTAAGAGCTCTACAAGAACAATAATTGTTTCTGACTTCGGCAAAATAAGTTTCCCAAATTATCGGCTTGTATCTTATCCATTACTGATTTAGCTCAATTCTCCTCCCGAATTTGCAATCTGTTTTCTATTACTTAACACCGAAATAGCAATACTATTAGATTATCGACACATACTGTCAAAATTGAATGACATCACACCATTGCATTCCCTCGTTTTTACGACGTGGCAGCCTGACGCAGCAGCATCATAAAGAACACGCGACGCTGTGACGTTCAGCACGCGTGGGAGAACCACATATGACGCAGATAAAAATAGAGGGTGAACGAGAAGGACGGACGGAGTGATACGAGTGGGTGAGAGAAGGACGGATAAGGTATAGAGAGCATGACTGACGGTTTTCGTTTTATTTTGCGTCCCCTTTGTGGCGCGGTTTTCGTGGTATACTTAGTCCGCGACAGTATGTTATCGTTTACGTAGTCATAGTGAAACTTGTAATTTGGTAACTTACGCTCAATTATCGGTATAAGTTTATCTTTTCATTCATTCATTGATGGATAAACTCATCAACTCTTTTTCATTATTAGTGTTTCATGTATGCTAATGTTCCACTTATATTTAATCATGTAATTGCAATCAGTATCAACTAGAAGTGCTTCGCCAACGACTGGAGGTATCTTGCCTTCTTCATTGGAATATTCCTTGGATGTTAAATATTGTGGCCAGAAGATTATGTGTAGCGATAGGTGCCAAGATCGGCATTTTTAAAGGTTAATTAGGCTTCGCCATTTGATTTATTTATCTCGACCTATATATTTTGTTCTTACTCTTGGTGACAAGAGGATGATCGGTAAAATCAATTTTAAATTATCTTTGGCTCCACGTCTAGTTTTGTCCTGGTCTGCCACTGTTTTAGATGCTAAAAACTCAACACGTTTAATAAATAATATTGTATCACGATCAACTGAATCATCTTAGACTGAAGCTTCAACTTTTGTAATTACCCTTTATATAAACGTAAATATTTTTTTTGTTTTACAATCGGCAAGAAATTCTTGTTTTTTTTTAATTGTTGGTATCAGAAGACATCAGAAAGTCGTTGATATACCGGGTGTCCCACTAAGAATAGCTCTCGGCTGTATCTCAGAAAGGGTTAGTCGTATGGCTTGCGGAAAAAAATTTTTTTGGTAAAAGTGGCCATGAGAAATTGCTGGAAATTATTTTTAAGTTCCTTATTTCGCCGTAAGAGGGCACAATTAATTTTTTTTTTTAATTCTAAATTTCTCCGAAAATTCCCATATTAAGGTATAACTCTGATTACATCGTCGAAGAGCTTAGACAATTCTGCATCATTTTGGTTTAAGGCTCGTTGGCGTACCGACCTTTATACGAGTGGGGGAAGCTATTGAATATGTAAACATTAGAATCGCTGTAACTTCTAAACGACTTATCCGATTTTACTAAATTTAAGCTTGTTTGGAAGGGAAAGGTAAGTATCTTCAATCGCCGTATCCAACAGTACACGATAGTGTTTAATAAAATGGCTAGAGGGCGCAATTTGTAATAATAACAGTTTTTTCGATTTTATCCCGAAAATTCAAATCATACGGTATAATTATGACATCATAATCGGAAAGTAGATGAAATTTGCAAGAAAAGACGTGAAGACCGCTCGCGTTCGATATCCTTGTTCGTTTCAGAGTTATTGCCAAAACAATAATTTTTAATACAAATTGGGCCCTCTAGCAATTTTATTAGAAACTATCGTGTACCATTGGATACAACAATTGAAGTTACTTACATTTCTCTTCCAAACAAGCTTAAGTTTAGTAAAATCGGATAAGTCGTTTAGAAGTTACAGCGATTTTAATGTTTACACTTTCACTTGATAAGAGTGGGAGAAGCTATGGAAAGTGTAAAAATTAAAATCGCTGTAACTTCTAAACGACTTATCCGATTTTACTAAATTTAAGCTTGTTTGGAAGTACCTTCAATTGTCGTATCCAATGGTACACGATAGTTTCTAATAAAATTGCTAGAGGGCGCTATTTGTATTATTAATTATTATTTTGGCGATAACTCTGAAACAACCAAGGATATCGAACTGCGGTCTTCACATCTTTTCTTGCAAATTTAATCTACTTTCCGTTTATGATGTCATAGTTATACCGTATGATTTGAATTTTCGGGAAAAAACCGAAAAAACTGTTATTATTACAAATTGCGTCCCCTAGCAATTTTATTAAACACTATCGTATACTGTTAGATACGGCGCTTGAAGATACTTACATTTCTCTTACAAACAAGCTTAAATTTAGTAAAATCGGATAAGTCGTTTAGAAGTTACAGCGATTTTAATGTTTACACATTCAATAGCTTCCCCCACTCTTATCAAGATCGGTACGCCAACGAGCCTTTAACCAAAATGATTCAGAATTGTCTAAGCTTTTCGATGATGTAATCAGAGTTATACCTTAATATGGGAATTTTCGGAGAAATTTAGAATTAAAAAAAAAATTTAATTGTGCCCTCTTGCGGCAAAATGAGGAACTTAAAAATAATTGCCAGCAATTTCTCATGGCCGCTTTTACTAAAACAAAAAAATTTCCGCAAGCCATCGACTAACCCTTTCTGAGCTACGGCCGAGAGCTATTCTTAGTGGGACACCCGGTATAATCCTAGAGGTTAAATTTTCGGGTTAAAAAGTCAACAAAGTAAGAAAATGAACACGGGGAGTCATACTATAAGTAGTTCGTCCGCTTCAGTCGGTCGTGACGAAGCCGGATTGTGTAACAACAGGTTGCGATGGGCCGAGAGCTGGAAGCTGAAAGTGCACTTTTTGATTAAACCGTTTTTTTGTATAGTTGCAGATTCAGTTCAGTTTAGTCACGAAATGAAGTTTCCATGTTATTATACGAAATCGTGCAGATTAAGAAATGATTTGATCGGGTACATCAAGGGTTAGATGATATGGTGATAATAAAGGGAGAGTGAAATTTCGACCGGTTTCTATAGTCTATTTCAGAAAGGTGTAGAGTAATAAAAGCTCATTAGGTATGCAAAGGGACTACAGAGTGACCCAACGAATATTTAAGCCACTTTCATAATTTGGCATTGATTTCATTGCAAAATTCTTTCTTTTCGTCAAGTGCAGGTAGTACCACCCGGGTTTGGGTCAATTTATGGGTTTTGCCTATTGTTGTCCATTCACAAACACTAAAAATGGTGTGATAAAGGATATTCGTAAAAAGGAAATAATTTTATTTTAACAGAATAATTATTCTGCTCTCTTCTGTACTGCTTTATACTTAAGTATTTTCGTCGCCAGCAAACAATTTCATCGCTTTCCAGTAAAAGTGATTTACGGTTATGCTTTTCCCAGACAAAATCCATATTTTTTAAAGTGGTCCATAAAAGTTTTCTTGTTATCAACGGAATACTGTCATCCTGGCCAAGCTCCATTAGAATCTTATCTAGGGTGGGTATTTCTTTTTTAAAATAAAAATAGTGAACTTTTCTTCGAACTACACCTTTGGTTTCTTCATCAAGGACTTTTACTGGTGTGCCTGGACTTTTCTTGGGAGGTTCTACTTGACCTGCTGTCTTTCACTCCCGCAATAATTTAAAAATGGTGGACTGTGCAACTCCAGTCATTCGGAAACATCGGTCGACAGTTTCTTGTACAGTAAAAGTTGGGTAATCGTATTTTATGCAATCATGTATATTTAAAATAATAACTTTTTCACTTACTGATAGTGGAGAATTATTAGAACATCTTTTTCTTGGTGTGAATGTCGCCATTTGATTACTAATCTTATAATACTGTGAACACTATATACGGCTTAACAGCAATTACTGATGCGTTAAACTAAACAAATATACTTATTAAGGTCATACACACACACGATATATGAAGTTTATTCCAAATTACCACCTATTTATATGATCAGCCAATGAGGCCAAAGCCAAACTCGGTACCTGTTAAATGGTACCTGTTAAACGCAAAACGTAACTTTATAATCTACTAATTAACTAATCCCTACACAATATTTCGATTTTGAAACTTCAGGCCAGAGAATATACCTTTTCTAATCCTCTTACGTAATTACTTGAAATTTTAATTTTACAAACAATAATATTTTTTCTCTGAAATTTTTGGTTAGTTATCATAAATAATTTAATGCACAAAGTTTACCTGCGCCTATGGCCGACACCGAAATTGAGCCGAACTGGACGGAATTTCCCATTTTATTACTCTACACCTTTCTGAAATAGACTATAGTATTTCAATTGTTTAAAGTTCCGTGTGTTTTTTTTTATTTGAAAGAATTGATGTAGCCTCAAAAGTACGATTTCATTAAGAATGCATTAAGGGTCCTTAAATGCTATTTGGACAAACACAGTAGTACCTATCTATAACCCAGTTTGATTAAGATACGTAAGAATGAAGATACCGAGCTTGTCACCTTTCTAAGAAAACATCCTTTTAAGACAGCCTTAAGCACAATATAGGAAACCATTAATAATAGGAGCAACATATTTTGATTTTTTTCTTGTACCAGTATTTTTTTTACCGTAATTGGCATCAGCGTCCTTGATTATTATCGATACATGATTAATTGTTCAATTAGTTTGAACAGCATTAATTTGCATATTTTTATAGAAGTCCATAAACTTTAACACTCTAACTAAATTCAAACCCTTGAAACTTTCAAGCTGATTCGGCTTAAATTCAACCAACAACTACATTATCGTTCGCCGGGAAATTTTGTTATTTCAGAGCAACTACCGGCAATGATTTATAGACTCGAACACGGAATTTTGGGGGAAAAGCGAAACTTATTTGTTCTTAGCTTCGCGTCGCGCCGCCTGGCAAATTTCTGTCGCTAAAAGTTTTTCCGGTTTTAAAAATACGGAAGCAATTGGTTGATAAGATTGATTTTTATGTCTGGGAAATGTTTCCTGTTTAGAATACCTTAGTGATTGGGGGTCGTCATATGGAGCTAATAACTTCACAAGTAACCTGGGAGGGTACCTATGATTATAAGAATAATTAGTATCAGTCATCTCTCTTCACCTGAATTGTATCTCTTGAGTCTTGTTTCCAAGCTGTCCATTTCTATTTAAGTTAGCGGAACAAAGATAGCATTATAATCAGCTGCTCGACTGCCAAATATACCGTGCGAGCAAAACTTATTTGCATCAAAGAGGGCCTTGCATCTAAGGACGTAATGCTTAGCCGTAGAGCTTAATACCTGTTGGGTGTCAGTAACTACCTGAATTAACAATCAATCAGTTATTCCGTCATCTTTGACAGTCGTTACAAGTAATTTGATTCATCGCTACTTTTTCCAATTTCTTGAACAATTTACACAATGGGCTTTACGGCAGAACAGCACAAAACATTCATGGTTGAAGCGTATTTTCGAAACGAGGTTAGAGTAAATGGTGAGTGGCAATACGATCCGGGTTTGTGCATGGACGATTTTCACGAACATTTTCCTAACGTTGCTTTTATTGCTGGGGAGTTTTATCATTGCCTGAAAAGAACCGTGACTGTGTTTAGGGAAACAGGTTCTATACAACACAAAAAGGAGCAGGAAGACCATCTGTAAGAACAGAAGAACTTGTTGCAAACGTTCGTGAAATAATGCAAAATACGCCAACAAATTGTATAAGACGCCTGGTCCCAAGAAGTGGGAAGATCTTATGTTATGGAACATGCAGGACTATTCTTGAGAAGCAGCTAAATTTATTTCCTTATAAAGTGCAAGTATTCCAAGAAATACAAGCCGCAGATTTTGAAAGACGCAGGAATTACTCTCAATGGTTTACCCAAAATTTATTGGAAAGAAATGATTTATTAGACCTGACATTTTTTTCGGATGAAGCCTGGTTCCACCTCTCCGGTTATGTGAATTATCTATTATATTATATTATTATATATAATTGATATGAATTCTTAATTTTGTAAACAACAAAAATAAATTTGAATTTGTCTACTTATTTTATTACCCATTAGTTTGACATATCATGCCATAATATTATTATAAATTTGACAAAATTTTAACCTAGATTTGGTTAGATATATCGTCCCCATATCATTGTGATCTAAACCAAGCCCTACGTTTTTTAATCCAAGCCCTCTTTGATGCAAATAATTTTTGCTCGCACGGTATATCTGTCTACATATCGTTCAAAGGAAGTTGTCTCTCTATCTTCGTAAAAATATTTAGGGAAACCCAATAAAATCAAGGTTATGAAAAACTAGTCATGAAGAATGACGAAATATACGATGAACTGTAAAAGAAGAGTCTGGTATTTTTGTAGCTTCACGGAAAAATTAGAATAAGAAACATTGAGGACTTAACTCAAAACGTGTGAATAAAGTTAACATCTGAGTAATCTTACTAAATTTGTTACTGTTATAGCTAATCCTCTCTTCCATTAAAAGTCCTATATATGACGACTTAGGATTTACTCCATACCAGCTTTATCTTTTACTGAAACTTTCACAACAATGTTAGTCCGTGCCTAATTACAAAAACAATGGGATTATAAGAATCTTGCGTAACACCATACCGATTCTAGTTTTAACTCAAGTTTTAAACCCCTTCTGCAAATAATGAATACTAACAAGGATATTACTTTGCCCGTTGTGTCCTCTTCTCCATACATAACGTTATCCACGATGGGGTGGTCAGGATTTATAGAGGGAGGAGGGTTTAAGCACATCCTCTTTAAGCGGCACATAATAGGGTCAGGTGTAGTTATTATATTATCAGGTATGTACAATGTATGTTAAAGGCCTATGAAGGATGCCGGTGAAATTATGTAATTTGGAGGAAACTAAAAAAATGGCTTTGAAACAAACCCTTTTGGGTTATTTTTTCGTTAAACATTCACCGTTCAAAACATAAAAGGAGGATTTGCTACCACAATATCCATACATGTATAAAAACAATTTCCCTCTAGAACGGACGTTTTAGACGCATCCGGTCCAAAACATTTTACCGGCGTTTTGTTGCTCACAAAACAAACTGAACTGTCAGCGCTTGCCGATATAACCCTTTGCGTTTGTCCCTTTTTAACCTCGCCGCATCTCTTTCACTCCCTAAGGGATTTACACTGGTAATTTATACATTCACGTTCAGGCTAAGCTGTATAAAGATTGTTGTACCTTTTTTACTCTTTTCTCATAGAAAAAAGAAAGTATTCTCTCGAGTTGCAAGAAACCAGACATCTTCGACTGACAAAATCGCTGGTTATTTATTTATTTATTTGATGGTTGTTGGAATAGGTGACCATTATAAGATGATAAAATCTTAGCCAGTGATTGAGGAATTTAAAATTTTTTGCAGTTTTCACATACACGTAGGGAAAATGTTTGTCCGTCCATCTCTTAGTAATAAGTTAGAATAGTACCAATATGAAGTATCGCAAAGTAAACAGAAATAGGTAGATTATGTTTCCCCACTCCATCGCAACGGATCTGGCTGGCTCGATGCGTTCTGCTTGATCCTGCTTCGGTTGAATTTAAAATTTTAAAAAACGTACGAAAGAATGAATTCTTATTTGATATTAATAGAATCGAAGCGGCGCGGCGTGCCACCAGCAGTGTTGCCAACTGTCCAACATTGGATTTTACCAAAAGGACATTGAAATGTTACCAGAATTTTACCAAATCATTAAAAAAATATTTCATCATATTATTTTTGATTTTTTTTTAGCATAAATAGTTTAAAAAACCTTTCGTTTTAGGCGTAGGCGTAAATAATACAAATATATTATAGGGATCCAACAATCTATCAAAATTCAAATTTTTACGCCCTAGGTGGTTGGAGTGCCAATAACATTACTCTTTGTTATGTTATAACAAAAAAGAGGTTATATTGGCACTCCGAGACACGAGCGTCTCGCCGTTGATGTCCTCTTGGCTGTTGGCTGCCTTCCTTAAGGGCAAAAAGGTATAAAAAGGTATATCGGCAATCGGTTTGTTCGTTGTTAGCAGAGCATTTAAAAAAAAATCCAATTCGCATTTCATAATATTTCATAAAATGTTAATTAAATTTAAAAAAAATGATCTGGGTAACAACGAACAAACCGATTGCCCATAAGGAAGGCAGCCAACAGCCAAGAGGACATCAACGGCGAGACACTCGTTCCGAGACCACCACCACCACCACCACCACCACCACCACCACCACCACCACCACCACCACCTCTAGGGCGTAGGTACTAAAAATTTTGGTTTTGACAGATCGTTGGATTCCCTAATACTAGATTTAAACTTTTTAGATTTTTATTTTGAAATATTCAAATCTACAACAGATACAACAGAGAAACAAAAATAAACTCTAACTGTTGATACAACAGAAAAACGAAAATAAACTCTATCTGTTAATACAACAGAAAAACGAAAAATAAACACATACAAATAATTGAAAAACGTCAAATCTCTGTTAAAGACGGTTTCACATTTAGAATCATACAAATTAAAAATCCTTTAATCGAAAAAAAGTTTTGAAGGTCTGGTAAAAATTTCGGTCCGATTTTACCAGAAACGTCAAACGATTTTACCAGAACTTTTACTAGGTAAAACTTTGCAAAACTACGTTACCGCATGACCTTTTGATTTTACCAGATCTTGTACAAAATTTACCCAGATGGCAACACTGCACCAGCGAGTGCCATGAGCGAGATGCAATACGATGGAGCGGGGGAAACATAATCTACCTACCTCTGTTTGCTTTGTGATACTTCATATTTGTACTATTCTAACTTATTACTAAGAGATGGGCGGACAAACATTTTCCCTACGTGTATAATAAAAAGTCCTTAACATATTTAACTAGTCAACTTTAACACCTAAATCGCTAAGTTTGCTGGTATATTCCCTTTTTGTCCCGGTCTATTGCTTGTCCACATTCATCCCTCTTACTTCTGTTGAGGAATTACGGTTGTTATTTCGTATTTTATTTCGACGGTTCATCCTAGCCGGGAGACAAAAGAGTCTGGTCGTTTCGGGGACACTGTTCATATTTCTTTATTACGGTATGAAAGTTAAGTACATTTTTTATACCATAAAAAGTTGGAAATGGTTTACAGATGAACGAGCTAAAGATATCGCTTGTCGTTGGAAGTTTTGGAAAATTCTTTATGGGTACAGTTAGATTTCTTCAGGTTTGTTCAACAGGTTTGCTAATACATAGTTTGTATTGATAGCCTATTTTGTATTAACCCATATTAAATAAATTGTTAGTGTATCAAACCCGCTTTAGTGTTATATCAATTCCAGATTTGCTAGAACAGAGTTTTTATTGGTATAGTAATCAGTTCCATTAGCAGCACAGTCTTGTTAAATAATGACTACTTTTAATACAACACTTTTGTTAAGAAATAAATTGTATCTTCTAAATGCGACGTATTTTGTTCCCAGTAAAGCACTTTCTCTACAATTAAGAAAGTAGAATAGCGTCCCCAAAAACGAATTATATCCGTTAAAACATATAATTCACAAGACGTTGGTGTGGGTTCGTAGCGATCAGCAATCGCCGCGCGCCGTAGTATTAGTTTTAACGTATTTGCTGCGCAGGTCACATCGTTGTTCGGAATGTTCTGCAGGGCCGCCGTCAGAAAAAATATAGGGAGGGGTTAAGATGAATGTGTCACAAAAGAATGAAAAGCGCCGCAGGCGAAAATTTTTGGGTGCCACGCCCTAATTTTGCCAAGAAATTACCCAAAATTAAAATGAAAATACAACAAAAAATAACACAAATTAAATTTCGATCGATCGATCTTTCAATGGTGACGCTGGTTGGAGGTAATGCTAAAAATATATTAATCGCCTTTTTAATTGACGGGAAGAAATATACGTCGTGGCTTAGAACATCTTAAGATTCTAGGTTCTCTTCAATTGTTTTTGTTTTCCAAAGTTCCACCCACGTTTCAATTTCTTCTGCAAAGTTTTCAAGATTATATTTCTGGGAAATTTTATCCTTTCTAACTAACAGTTCTGTACCTATTTTTCTGGGATGAATTTTTGAGAGTAAAAGTGCGGTGCTGGCGTCGTCAGAGAATCTGATCAAAATCGACTGTATAATAGAGTCCATATAGGGGATAAAAGGGGAAACTTTATAGTATTCTTCAGATCCATTTGATTTGATAAATAGTATAGTATTATTCAGCCGGGGGGGGGGCAACGGACCCCCCTGACCCTCCCTGCGGGCGGCAGGCTGATCATGAATTTTACTATTTCAGTTACCCATGTTGCATAATAGATAATCATATATGCAATGTTAAACTACAAGAACAATATCGCACTAGAAGCTATTTAAATTTTTAAGAACTACAGTACTGATTTTTAGTGGTAAGTATATGCTTTAAAAACCGTAGCAAGTAAATATTATTATGATTAGTGTCAAGTTACAATACAACTGCCAGTCGGAACTAATATTCAGATTTTTTTATGAGCATAAATACAAATACGATTACTATTACTCTTTGTTTTAATATTACTTATCAAAGAACCAAAAAATGTTGGGCTTATATTGTACATACTTAACTAATAATTTCCATTATTTAATAATTTGCAGTACTTAGTTCTGTTATTGCCCTTTTTACGTGTTTCTAAGGACCTTCTTTCCTACACAATAATTCTCCCATACGTCTCATGTCATACCGTTGCCTCTCCAATGTCGTCTATAAACACGTACGCTCAAATCACATCAATCATACGCCTCCACAGTTGTAAATATTTACACAGGCATTATATTTTATTCAGTTCACTCCAAATATAGGCTGAACAAGACTTGACAACAGGGCAAAACCGAACACCAGCGATTAAAGGTTAGATAGCTCTAAATGTTTGATCCAGCTGGTCCGATAAGCTCGTTTAGATAAGGACATTGTGGTAAATAAAGGAGAAATAACATCGGGAATATGAATAATAATCCCTATAGTAAAAATTTTAATTCCTCTCGCAAGATGGATTTCAAGTTACGTGACACTTTGTCAATTCGGGTTTGTTTTTAATTGAATTTAAAGTTGTTATGAATAGTCTCATCGGTTCTACCGCTTACCATTGCCAAACGAAATAATAATAATAATTTATTTTGAAAATGTTGTGTTATAAATATCTATTACATTTTAAGGTAATAATAAACATGAGTTTTTAAGATGAGAGACATGATGAGGTTTAAAGATAAAGTGTCAAAATAGAGTTAAAAAGTATATATTATATTATAATTATCCAAATATCACATCGTTGTTCGGAAATCTTCTAGCTGTCCCATCTGAATTTGAATTTTATTGATCGTACTAATACCTGTTTCAATCAATTTATTTTTACTTTGTATCTAAGTTTTTTTAAACTTTGCAATGTCAGATAAAGCAATAGAAGATTTTTATTTCGCACAACCCATCTTTAGTATTGGACTTTATAATCTATGGACGAATTGTACCATCTCAGTAAACCATGTTGCATAATAGATAATCACATGCAATGTTAAACGACAAGAACAATATCTCACTAAAAGCAATTTAAATTTTTAAAAACTATATACAGTACTGATTTTTGGTGGTAAGTATATTATGCTTTATGAACGGTAGCAAGCAAATATTATTATGATTAATGTCGAGTTACGTTACAACTGCCAGTTGGAATTAATACAGTATATAAAACCAGATAATACCCCCAATAGAACTTGATAATTACTGTGAGTATTCAGAGCAATAATGGCTATAAAGCATTCTTTGGTAGCATTAACTCCTATTGGCTAAATTACCGTTTTCGTTGTCTTACAGTAGGAAAACGTGTTGCTGTCACATATATTAAACAGTTGTATAATGAGTATGTCAATTCTTAACGAATAGAAGACTTTTACTCTGTGTATACAGTGTGACCAGTAAAGTCCGCATCATACGGGATTTTTTTTTATTATTAGCTTTATTCAAAATTTGACTTTGGCATCAAGTTCTGCTTCGATCGAGATGAAAATTAGGCAAAAAAATAGTAGTCACGTGATTCGCATTATCCGTCAAATTTTAATTTTTTTCAAAAAATAATTCAAAAATGGGGTTATTTCTGAAAATATCGAAAGAAGTTATCAGAAAAAGTTTTTTTTATGCAGTTTCTAGCTCACATGCAAAATTTCAGCAACATAAGATAATTTTGATCTTTTACCCACCACTAAAATTTATTTTCCACTTAATGAACACTTTACTGATGACACTGTGTTCTTTTTTGTCTTAATATTAAGGTGTAGGGCAGACCGGGGCTAGTTGACTATAGGGGCAGGTAGACTAACCGCCATTATCTACTTAAAAATATAAGTGAGAGCACGGCACGTCACACGAGAGATGCAGAAAAGCCGTCGCGCTTTGTTGCTCTTTAGGCGACATCGCTATTGGACGTTTGTGCGGAGTGACACGTATTTTTCAATAATTAACTCATGTAAGTAAATATTATCTTTCTTACATTTTTCATTCCTATGCTTACATTTTTTTATATATGAATAATTTCTCAGGGTCATGTGAATCTTTAGTTATTAATGATAGTATAGGAAACATATTTGTTCAGATCTATAATTGTGTTTAGGTTAGGCAGAATATTTTAAAACATAATAGCGTCTGGGGCTGGTTGACTAACTTTGCTTGGGGTTGGATGACTAGGTAGTCAACTTACCCCGTCCTTTAGGTTTATGTATAATTACAAAGGTTTATTGTTACAGAACAATGAGGACTTATACAAAAGAAAGACAGAGCGAGCAAATAAAACTAGAACAACAACGCAAGCAGACTTTAAAAAAAACATAAAAAGGACAAAGGCTTCAAACAAACAGATAACATTAAGAAGAATACAGGAAAGGGAAAGGAAAAAGCAAGAGCAGTTCAGGCTATACCACGATATATACTCTGATGATACTGACGATGACCCAATGTGCCTTGAATGCACTGAACATTATTCTGCAAGTGTTCCTGGGGAAGAATGGATTCAGTGCACTTCATGTAGAATGTGGGTACATTCATAGTGTGCCAAAGGAAAAAACTTTTCTACGATTGCAAAAATTGCACATCGGACGTTGATGACTATTTTAATTAAATATTTTCATTTCTAATGACTTCCAATTAGTTTTTTGTATGTTCACTAAAAATAATCAAACAAAAAAAAATGTCTACCTACTATCTTAGTTTTTCCATATGATTGGTCTCAAGTCTACTTGCCCCATAATGTTAGTCAATCAACCCCGGCCATGGGGTTGGTTGACTTGAATGCAGGGTTATAGAAAACAATTTTTAAATAAATGACATTTTTGTCGCAGGACTATTTTATGCATTTTATTACGTAATCTAATATATTTCTTACCTAAATTATTGTTTCTCGTAATTATATCTCTCGTAGTATTTAAATTAAAAACGGAATAGTTGAAAATAGGTCAACCAGCCCCGGTCTGCCCTATTACTTTCAGACACAAACTACGTTTTCAAAAATACTTATTTTATGAAGTTACCTTATACAGGGTCAAAAACAAATAAAGTTTGCAGCATATGCGACCAAATTTTATTGGCCCAATTTTGAATGGCGCTACTTTAAAGAAAATGTATCTGAAATGAAGCATTGTCAAAACTGAGAAGTTTTATGTAGGTTGCGTTGAGTCTTATTTTGCACAAGTGATGCAGTTTACAAAATATGGGTAAAAAATTTTTTTAAATTATCTTATGCAGCTAAAATTTTGCATGTGGGCTAGAAACTGCATTTAAAAAAACTTTTTCTAATAACTTTTTTTAATACTTTCAGAAATAACCTCAGTTTCGAATTATTATCTGGAAAAAATTCAAATTTGACAGATAATGCGAATCATGTGACTACTATTTTTTTGCTTAATTTTCATCTCGATCGAAGCAGAACTTGATGCCAAAGTCAAATTTAGAATAAAACTATTAATAAAAAAAAAACCATATGATGCGGACTTTACTGGTCACACTGTACATTTCCACTGGCTGTTATTGCAACGCTAGACATCCACCGCGTGTACAAGAAAACAACAAACCTTTAAATATTATAAACTTACCAGATGTATTCCAGCGACAAGCTGATCATCTCCTGCGGATTAAAAATCGTCCGTTCGGTATCTTCTCCGCGCTCTTCCGGCGACACTCGCGCCGCTATTTGCGGATAGTCTTTGTAAAAGGTCTTTCGTCTTAACATTTCTTTTAAAAATAGTTCCGGCACTAACTTGTACACTATGTCTTGGAGCGTCTTGTCTAACCTGAAATGTAAATAGAAACAGTGATTAAAGCCTTATTGGTCGTTCATTCAAGGAGCTAAGGGATCTATTCCAGTTGGAATCGAAGATATTGCAAAGGCTCTTATAGACTTTCAAATTTATCGGGATTAGTCTATAGCACACCAACACGTCACATCATATTATAGCACATCAAAAGTATAGTGTTTCTTAGGTCAATTTAATGACATAAAACAGTATGAAACTCCTAACCATAGGCGTCCCAAACAAATAATTAAAATGCGTATACACACTTATAAGTTTGTTAAACATTAGGTATTTGTACATACTACACTTTATAAACCCACTGTATATATAATAATATTATATTAAAATAATAAATATAAGGTAACTCAAAGATTCTATACACAAAACTAAAACCAGAAAAATAAACCTGACACGGCACGACACTGCTCAGAAAATGCTTTAATTTTTTTACCAGAACTCCATTTTCGGACCATTCCCCGGCCCGTCCATAAGTTCCAAATCACGTATATTTTATCTTCGTCTCTTCCACGCCATCCGCGGTCACTGGCCTATCTCTGTCTGACAGAATGGATCGTTGAACGGGCTGGGGACCGCTTCTGCTATACCAGCTGCAGGTAGCTGGCGCTTATCACCCAACGTGCATAAATTGTGAATGGTTGCCAGTTCTACCAAATTTTCTGGTTTGTTAATATATTATGTATAAGTATACGAGAAACAAGGGTTTGTTAATTAGTTGTTTTTAAACACTGAAAACACTTTTTGTCTTGATTTCAGTTATATTGTTTCTTAAGGACTAAAGAATGTATTATTATAACAATGAATGGCTTGTTATTTTTTTCTGTCACACTTAAAACTCCTCGGTTTAAAGTATATTTGCAAACTAGCTTTCAAAGAAAGTTACTGACTAACAATTGAATACTGTTGATTTTTTTGGGAAGGTAATAAAAATTGAAGATAGGGACATGTAAGCCGTTTTGCTCTAAGACGTACTTTTAGAAAGTTATAAGCTGTCAAAGTTCAAAAATGTCACTTTTCGAGAGTCAATATCTCGGAAACTATGAAGTATAGACAAATAGTGCATTTAATAAAAAATAATTATAATTTTATGTGGAATTTAAAAATGTAAAAATATACAGGGTGTTCCATTTAAAAAAAAAATAACGTCAACACTTGACAGTTGGTGACATTACTGACATATGGTATAATAGTCAAATAGTAAAATTTTAGTCATATAGATTGCCCAAAACCCGGATCCGATATCACTTTTCGTTCGCCTGTAATTAAGCCGTTCCGGAACATTTGTCCAACCCTGTATAAGCG
Source organism: Polydrusus pterygomalis (assembly GCA_963969555.1). Taxonomy (NCBI): domain Eukaryota; kingdom Metazoa; phylum Arthropoda; class Insecta; order Coleoptera; family Curculionidae; genus Polydrusus; species Polydrusus pterygomalis. The sequence continues at coordinate 40,685,778 of OZ018385.1, read as the reverse complement.
GAAATGATAAATCATTGATTTCTTTTTACCGTTCAAGGTAATAAATCTTCATTGTTTCACGTTCATCAAATTTGTGGAATATTTTATTAACAGTGCCCTGTGTAATTTGATTATCCGGATATTTAGCATTAAATAAAGTGCACAGTTCACTTTTTATTTTATCTCCACATTCTAACAAAATCAAGTCTTCGATACGCTGTCTTTCCGACAAAACCATTTTTGTTTAGAAAATTGTAAAATAATTAATTTTACAAGTTCACAATGTCACAAAATGTCAGAACGTGAAACAATGAAGATTTCTTACCTTGAAAGGTAAAAAACATCAATGATTTATCATTTCCGCTTATTTAAAAACAGTCGCCATTTTGAAATAGCTTGACAGAATCGCGCCAAAATTTATGAGCATACTGTACGAGATATTAGCTTTCAAATGAGGTATCACAAGCTGTATGTTTCCATTAAAAAAAAAGATCGATGCCGTCATATTATCTTTGACAAATCTCTATAAAAAACCAACGAATAACGTCAAAATGTGAGCATATATAAAACTAAATTGACGTGTCCGAGTGTTTTCCCCAAAAGTTTCATGTTAAGGCTATATTAATTTTATTCCGGACTTCTAGGCAACCCTGTATTTTATCAAGAAAAAAATTTCTTCATCTGTCATCATCTAAAAGTTGTACGAAGGTCTTTTCCAAGAGCATCAACTATTTCGACGAAAACCACAATTCCATATTTAATATTAAAATACAAAGTACGCCAAAGTTTCCACAACAGATAATAATATAATCCCGCAGACTGGTTCCAAACTGATTGTAATTCAAGTTTTATTCAAGAGGTTTAAGGACAACTTAAGTATTCCCCTTAAAATGTATTCCGTTCTTGGCCTATTTTTCTTCCCTTAATTATATGAATTGAATTCACTTCGGCTGAAAATTTCAAGGCGCGTGTTTTGAAACCGAATATTTAATCCAGTCTACGACTTTCGAAAATAAGATAAAATTGGATAGATTCAAGAACAGGAAATTAGAAAATATATTTTCCTGAAATTTTGATTAAAGCTTACAAATAACAACCAGGTTACAACAGTTGTAAATCTGATACTTTCCACTGATTAGACTTTGATTACGATTGAGCTAAATAGCACCTTTTTATAGCTTCAAATGTACGATTAAAACAATCTTCATCTATAACGGATTCAACTGTCAGTACTTTAATACCTGACTTAATCCATGTAATAGCACCAATAATTAGTGTCCGACCGAAACAAGATTTTCAGCCGAAACCGAATCTTCGGCCTTGGTCTCAGTTTCGGCCGAAACCGAAACTTATTCATACATGTTAAAAAAATTATTGTATACTGAAATTCAATGTATTCTACAGTGTCACCATTAAAGTCCGCACCATATGGAACTTTTTTTTATTAATTAGGTTGGTTAAAATTAAATATCAGCAATCGTTTTTGCTTCAAATTAGACTAAAAATTATATATTCAATTGTCACCACCTGTCATTCGGTATCTGTCAAAAATTACATTTTTGTCAAAAAATGCCGAAAAATGGCATTGGTTTACCGTATTTCAAAAAATGTTATTAGAAAAAGTTGTTTCTAGTACAATTTTAGGCCTAAATACAAAGTAACTTTTTTTTTATATAATGTAAGTTGGCTTAAGGTGGGAGTATCAACATGCTTGCCAACCTATAACCTATTTCGCGTAGATTTATTTATGTTTTCTAGCTTTTATACAAAATTTAAAGAAAATCAGTATCGACTTGATATTCTATAGGTAATAATTGACATATTTAATAAATATCAAGGAATTTCATAACTTGCGCTAGACATCTAAAACTTTGTATTTAGGCCTAAAATTGTACTAGAAACAACTTTTTCTAATAAGATTTTTTGAAATTCGGTAAAACAATGCCATTTTTCAGCATTTTTTAACAAAAATGTCATTTTTGACAGATATCGAATGACAGATGGTGACAATTGAAAATATAATTTTTAGTCTTATTTGAAGCAAAAACGATTGCTGATATTTAATTTTAACTAACCTCATTAATAAAAAAAAGTTCCATATGGTGCGGACTTTAATGGTGACACTGTATATAGGACGAGATCGATCTTGGGAACGGATTGAACCCTTCCCACTAAAAAAAAAGGTCGACAGAGAAAAAAATCTAATTATATAGACAACACTGTCTACGAACCCACCCAAAGATAGCCGAACGGTGTGCGACAATTCACGAACACTAAGTTTCGGCCTGTTTTTGGCCGAAACTAGGTTTTTTGGCCGAAACTAGCCGAAACCGAACCTTCGGTCGGTCTCTAGCACCAATATATTATGTAGACATCAATCACATCTTCAAAATACACTCCAGAACCGGCTCAGCGCCATTTTTGTTGTTGTGTCTTACGTTTTCTCTGTGGATTTCTCGATATATTATGTGAAGTTAGCAATGTTTATGCGGCAACTATATTTTTTGGGGGAACGTGTCAATTCCGCCTGTAGCGATTGTAAACGAATTTTAACTTTTTAGCGGCGAAGATTGAAATTCTACCATTTGGATTTATCGTCATTAGTAAACTACCCCATAGGCCATAGGGGGTAGAATTTCAATCTTCGCCACTATAAAAATTAAAATTCGTTAACAACACTACTTTTCCAAAATTTTATAATGTAACTTTTTTCTCTGTATTTTTGGAAATTCGTATATAGCAGTTAATTTACTTTTTCTATTTCACGTTCATAATAAGCTCAGTACGATACGCATTTGCGTATCGTAATGAAGCTATTTCGATACGCGTTTTTTCTTTATTTGATGTTGGTAACATTTAAATGTTTTATTTCATTGACTGGCGCGGCCTTTGTGATTTAAGAGAAAACCCATTTTTCGCAGAGGAAAAATAGCTTGATAACTTACATTTTTATTCTGTGTGGAGAACAGTCATGTATGTTGGTTGCATAAATCTATAAATCAATCTTTTGTTGATGCTTCAAGCTATCATTTTCTGCCAAATCCTATCCAAAATTCAATCTACTAACCTTCCAATGTCGATTTTAACTTTAACTTTATTTGAATTTTCCATCTTCCCTATACTAAATTGCAATGCCGTGATGTAAAATCACGTCTTTTGAAATTCGAAAAAAAGTAGCAAAATCTCCCGAATTTCCGAACGCTCTGTATATGTACCGAATGTACAAGGATCACACAACGTATTCCGTCCAATTTCAAATCTCATATCGCTAAAATAACTTTAGAATTTCGGGGTGAAAGTGGGTCAATAAATCAAAAAATGACAGTTTGCAAAATAATTTTTGTTGTCAACAGGCTACTATGATAAAAAATAGTATTACCAACATAAAATTTAGACATAAAAATTTACAAAATTTGAAGGAATTATTTTCTTTTTAAAATGTATTTTTCTTGATTATTAAAGGTGAAATAGAAAAAAATGTATAAAGCACATGTTTCATAAGGCGTTTTAGCGCACGTGTCAATAAAAAAACTCGCCACTTTGTGGCTCGTTTTTTAAAATAGACGCGTGCGCTAAAACCGCGTCTTATGAAACGTGTACTTTAATATACTATTATTGTTTTACGTTATTTATAGGCCTAGGTCGCACAAATGAGATGTTTAAGTCCGGACCTGTCTATTTTCCCATTGGTCAAATGATAATATTGCAGTGCGCATGTCTAATAGTGTGTAGCTTTGTTTACATGCGCCATGGGTGCCAATTCTCAAGTCTGTATTTCGCCATATGGGACGTAGCAAGTTATGTCTTAAGGAAATAATGCTATAACAGAGTTTACCACGATAGTTTAAGAGATTTCATTACATTTCTATTTCTGCAGCGATAAAAGAAAATGAAATTAAATTTTATACTGAACGGCCAGAAACAGGTGTTCTTGTACAGGGTTATCCAACCAAGACTAGACAAGGCGATTTTTTGACTTTTCCTGTACTTTTATAAAAAAAACTGAAATAGCCATCTTAAGTCATTTTCTCCCGCGAATTTGAATATCTTCAGCAAAAAACAATTGATCATCAAACAAAAGTACTAGGGGTCACTTTGATATTTTTTTAAATGGAACACCCTGTATATTTTTACATTTTTAAATTCCACATAAAATTATAATTATTTTTTTTAAATGCACTATTAGTCTATACTTCATAGTTTCCGAGATATTGACTCTCGAAAAGTGACATTTTTGAACTTTGACAGCTTATAACTTTCTAACAGTACGTCTTAGAGCAAAACGGCTTACATGTCCCTATCTTCAATTTTTATTATCTTCCCAAAAAAATCAACTTCCAGTTAAATCGGAACAACTATATTTCCTTCTTTCGAGTTACATCCGGTTTAACCGGAAGTTGATTTTTTTGGGAAGATAATAAAAATTGAAGATAGGGATATGTAAGCCGTTTTGCTCTAAGACGTACTGTTAGAAAGTTATAAGCTGTCAAAGTTCAAAAATGTCACTTTTCGAGAGTCAATATCTCGGAAACTATGAAGTATAGACTAATAGTGCATTTAATAAAAAATAATTATAATTTTATGTGGAATTTAAAAATGTAAAAATATACAGGGTGTTCCATTTAAAAAAATATCAAAGTGACCCCTAGTACTTTTGTTTGATGTTCAATTTTTTTGCTGAAGATATTCGAATTCGCGGGAGAAAATAACTTAAGATGGCTATTTCAGTTTTTTTATAAAAGTACAGGAAAAGTCAAAAAATCGCCTTGTCTAGTCTTGGTTGGATAACCCTGTACAGTTGACGACATATTATTATTTCGTACAATTAACTGTGACATTGTAAATGTAAACTTTTTGACCTTTATTACCTTTGTAACGTGATAATTTTATCATGATGTCTGTCAAAGTATTGTCATTATCGTATTTGATTTAAAAATGCCTCATTTAAGTATTATTGAAAAAGCAAGAATGATATGTTAAGTAGAAATAGGGTGGTCTTAGGGAAAAATAGCTGATCATTTTAAAGTACCTAGAAGTGCTGTTCAAGGAATTGTAAAAAATGGCGTTTTCATCAAGCCCTTGAAAGGTCTGTTGGGTCTGGTTTAAATAATAGAAAATCATCAAATGAAGAAGACCGAAATTTGGTGGAGAATTTAAGGCAAAATCCATTTGAAACTGCAGTATCCGCTATGCACATAACAGGATTCCCTGCTTCATCTAGAACTGCGCAACGCCCAGTAAGACAATGTTCCGAATTAAGAAACAGGGTAGGACTTTAGATATTTAATTCGTTATTAATAATATATTATTTAATGACATGAAATATCCCAAATAAATAATACATATGTTATCGCAAGCACAAGATAGTTAAATATTACCTGCTATAATACAAATTATAATCCGACCCTGACCCACAGTTTATTTGCATTTTTATGGCCGAGCTCTTGCAAAACGTCCCAGGTAGTTAAACGGAGTCAACCATTTATTGTGAAAAATACTTTAGGTTTGTTTTAGCCCGTCCTTATACAGCACATTATTTTGTTCGTGAGGGTTAATTAAGTCACAATGTACAAGAAGCATTTGAGGAAATACGAAGACGAATGAATAAAGAAAAAGATGAATAATAAATGAAATAAAAATTAGGAAATTAGAATACTTAGTGCTTAGAATACAGTGTGCTGCAACTTATATGAGGGCCGGAAAAATAGATGACAATAGATCAGTGGGAAGGAGTCGCACGTCATGGTTGAAGGATTCTTTATAACCTGTTCCATATCATTTTCCCAAGATTAGCAAAATTATCGAATGTAATACCACAAGATGTTTCGAGATTACCGAATAATACTTTTACCTGACACGAATCGTGTTACCCAGCAACACCACGACTCCGAAGGACTCCTTCGGAGTCGTGGTGTTGCTGATGGTAACTCGTTGAGTGCCAGGTAAAAGTATTAGGTAATCCCAAAACAGCGAGTGGTATTCAAAAGATTATACAGTGTGGTTGTTTAAGTGTGCAACATATGTAATTTTTTTTTATTACCGATTTCTCAGAAAATTTTATTCTTGATAAAAGTTGGTGCATGTTCGATAATCATGTAAGGTGCACTTGGAATGGTTGCAAGTCAAACGGCGTACAGGGTAGGCCAAAAAATATAAAACTTGTAACACTTATAAGACCTCTCGAGCTATATGGGAATTATGTACCTACATTGAGTTCTATAATCTTCTTAACCCTAATCTCAATAAAGACACAAGCATACATATTTTTACGTCTCGTCGTATCCAAAACCTTGTTCACAGACACGGCGATCGGTGAAACATCGACGTTTTTTACCATGTGCATTACCATTGAATTTTATTGTCCAGCCAATCGTCTTTACCTTCTTCTCGCACAGATTATCCTTATAAATGACTCATTTTAAAGCGGCACAACAGCTGAAAGGCATTATTGAACGAAGCAACTATGCTTGGTCGGATTCTCGCCATTGGGTGCCAATTCTTTGGTCAGTACTTCGCCATATGGGACGTGACAAGCAGGTATGTCTTAAGGAAATAGTATGATCTGGGATTACTACTATAGTTAACGTGGTTTTACTACATTTGTATTTTTATATGCAACACAAACCTTATGGTTTGTCCAAGGGTATTGGCTTTAGAAATGTTGCTGTGAAAATTACAACAGATGTAGCGATGTTATCATTCTATAAGTATCAATATGAATAGTATAGACCAGGGCTGAAGCCTTTGAAAATGGTAAAAAATGAAAAAGAATAATAGTAGGATAAAACCCATTGGAAAAGGAAGAGAATATAACAGAAATGAAAGGAAAAATAATTTACGGGCGATTCGAGGTCGGGAAGTGGAAAGTGGTGAGTTTTTAAGGGTAGAAAACGATTTATCTCGATTTCCAGACTACAAGTCTTATGGAAAAAACGTTAAATGGCAAAGTTGTAGGTAATCAAAAGATCTACAACTTTTGTATTTACCAGTGTTGCCAATGACATTAGGTGAAAAGGTCCGCCCCAGTGGCACGAAAAAGCCCGATTTAGTCCGCGTCGAAATGAAAATGCTTCGTCTGGCGCATTCGCCATAAGTGATATTTATTTTTTACTGTTGGAGGTATATTATATAATGAAAAAGACTGATAACTCTATAAACATTTACTTTTTAATAACAAAAAAAACAATAATAAAAAAGTTAATGTAATAAGTAATAAGACAACCCAACACTTGGTAAATAAACAATAAGTTACCTGCCGATTTTATTTCCAAATTTGTGCATTTAGCATATTTTCGTCAGGTATCAAAAAGTCCGAAAAGTCCGAAATAGTTTCAAAGTCCGACAAAAGTCCATAGCCTTAAAAAAAAGTCCGAAAATCGGACTAAAGTCCGCCGATTGGCAACACTGGTATTTACACTTTTTTCACATAGCCTCAAAATATATGTGAAAAATTCAAATAACCAAGTTTTTGGTTTTTTATTTTTATCTTTTACAAAAAAAAAATTTTTTCACGAAATTTGGTGAAATAGTATATTACGTACCGAGGTGGAAAGTGTTTCATTACTGTCGAGAAATTAAATAGTTTACCGAGACGCAAAGCGTCGAGGTAAACTATATCTCGGAGACAGTAATGAAACTTTTCACCGAGGTTTGTATACTATTTTATTTACAACCACATCCTACATCCACTTCTTATAATTTTTAACTAAAAATATTATTAAAAGAAAAATGTCATTTTGACGTAGTATTATAGAAAATATATATTAAAAAAATCAAATAAAATTACAAGTAGGCATATTTTTAAATTAGGCGACGGTTGTCAAGGAAACGTTTGTTTGAAATTAAAACAATAAACTTCAGTTCAAGTCTGATCGTTTGAATAAGGGTGGGAAGTCAGGGCGGGAAGTAGAGGTAGGTAATGTGATACTTCCCAACCTTCAATAAAGTCAGTAATGTCAACATTACATGTATGGTTGTAAATAAACGTACCTTATGTCCCAAACACACTGTAATTTTTTTGATTTAAAATATTTATTTTTTTACATTATTTTGACTTACTATCGAAAAAGCACCCTAATTTTCAATCGAAAATTCTCACGTCAAAATATCTGCTTTTTTAAAAGTCGATGGGCTTTTTGTTCGTTGAAATCTCTACTTTCTGATGGTGTAAAAAAAATATACATTTCTATAATATGAGGGTAGATATTCTTTTCTCAGGAACTTGCGCTGCTTTATCTTTACAGGAAATACTTAATGTTGATTATCTTTCCTATTATTAAGAGCTTGTCCATTTCCTATCCTATTATTATCGTTAATGCCACTTTTGGAAATTCCAAATCATTCTGTTTCTACATACCTACTTACTAGCTTCAAAAAAATTACCTTGTCGTACTTGTCTTTATGTTGTTACTTAACACAACGTTTCGGTTAGTTAGTATCTCTAACCGTTTTCAAGTGTAAACTAAATTATAATTCTAAGCACTATCTTAAATACTACCCATGTGCAATGAAGCTTGATGACTCCGTCTACGTGCTTATTGAAGTGTTGGTTTTGGACAAGTTCGATCCGTGAATAAGGTTTTGCCCCGTGTGAGTGGGTTTCCTGTACAGGGTTATCCAACCAAGACTAGACAAGGCGATTTTTTGACTTTTCCTGTACTTTTATAAAAAAACTGAAATAGCCATCTTAAGTCATTTTCTCCCGCGAATTCGAATATCTTCAGCAAAAAACAATTGAACATCAAACAAAAGTACTAGGGGTCACTTTGTTATTTTTTTAAATGGAACACCCTGTATATTTTTACATTTTTAAATTCCACATAAAATTATAATTATTTTTTATTATAAGCACTATTAGTCTATACTTAATAGTTTCCGAGATATTGACTCTCGAAAAGTGACATTTTTGAACTTTGACAGCTTATAACTTTCTAACAGTACGTCTTAGAGCAAAACGGCTTACATGTCCCTATCTTCAATTTTTATTATCTTTCCAAAAAAATCGACTTCCAGTTAAACCGGAACAACTATATTTCCTTCTTTCGAGTTACATCCGGTTTAACCGGAAGTTGATTTTTTGGGAAGATAATAAAAATTGAAGATAGGGATATGTAAGCCGTTTTGCTCTAAGACGTACTGTTAAAAAGTTATAAGAATGAAACCAACCGCTCAAACTTCACACTCCAATAAGCACGTTGGCGGAGTCATCAAGCTTCATTGCCCATGGATAGTATTTAAAACAGTATAGTCTTAAGCCTATATGATAAAAACGTTTATCTCCTGTGCTTACTGCGTTTTCAGTTTTTATGTCTTTATCTCAATAATGGATATAGATTTTGTGTTTACATTTACAAGCCACAAATAACAACAAAAAAAATTATAACCTCGAAATTGGCAGTTGGCAGAACCGAAAAAAATTAAATATAACTAGAACATTACCAAAGTTGGTCAATAAATTTGAGCAAAACCTATCTCGTCAATTTCTTGTTAAATAAATTGCACAATAAATTGCCGCAAAATTTTGGTGCTTTACACAGCAAAATTTGACCTTGAAGATATTGATCAATTTATTGCCCAATAAATTGACGATTAAATGGTCCGTGTAAAACCGGCTTTAGAATTATAATTTAGTTTACACTTGAAAACGGTTAGAGATACTAACTAACCGAAACGTTGTGTTAAGTAACAAAATAAAGACAATGGAAATTCGACAAGGTATTTTTTTTTTATATTACTTTATTGTCTACCACCTTCAAACTAATACTTACGAGCTATTATTAAATTCTAACTTCATTACGATATACCATCGTCAATCCAGGGGTCCGGTTCACATGTTACAGAAGTATAAAATTAGTGAACAGTAACAAATACAGAAAATTTAAGGTGTTGCACTTATTGCCGAGTCTGAAACTTATTTGGCAATGGGATAAAATTACAAATTACCAAAAAGTACGTGTTTTTCTGTCGATCCACGTGTGGTTCGAGCATGGAACGTCGAATACAAATTTCTTGCGTTCTTAGACCGAAAATTAGTCCTAATTATTGGCAAAGCACTCGTGCATCACCCCGTCCTGGGTTCAACCCTTTTACTTCCCGTTTCCCACCCTTAGTCTGGATGTGGAATCGGGCAAATACTCCAGGGAGTAATTTGGCGTGCTTCTAATGCCTGCTTGCAGATGCGATTCGAATTGATTCGGTTTAATTTTTTATTACGTTTTGTTTTTGAATAATTTATTTTAATGGCTTGTTAAGTCGGTTGTAAATAACGGAGTTTTAATGATTTCCTTAAAATAGCTTATTGTATTCACGGTATAAGAGGGTATTGGTATTTTAAAAAAACATTATTAATTTTTTTTTTGAATTTGAAGAAATAGTCCATACTTCGTGAATTATTAATTTATTTAACATTTTTGTAATTTCTCGTTTTTATCTTCGTGGTCGTAACAATGTTAAATATACAGCACCATAGATAAGCAAACAATAATCACGAAAGTGGAAAATTTATGGCCTTGCGCATGTAAACAAAGCTACACACTATTAGACATGCGCACTGCAATATTATCATTTGACCAATGGGAAAATAGACAGGTCCGGACTTAAACATCTCATTTGTGCGACCTAGGCCTATAAATAACGTAAAACAATAATAGTATATTAAAGTACACGTTTCATAAGGCGTTTTAGCGCACGTGTCAATAAAAAAACTCGCCACTTTGTGGCTCGTTTTTTAAAATAGACGCGTGCGCTAAAACCGCGTCTTATGAAACGTGTACTTTAATATACTATTATTGTTTTACGTTATTTATAGGCCTAGGTCGCACAAATGAGATGTTTAAGTCCGGACCTGTCTATTTTCCCATTGGTCAAATGATAATATTGCAGTGCGCATGTCTAATAGTGTGTAGCTTTGTTTACATGCGCAAGGCCATAAATTTTCCACTTTCGTGATTATTGTTTGCTTATCTATGGTGCTGTATATTTAACATTGTTACGACCACGAAGATAAAAACGAGAAATTACAAAAATGTTAAATAAATTAATAATTCACGAAGTATGGACTATTTCTTCAAATTCAAAAAAAAAATTAATAATGTTTTTTTAAAATACCAATACCCTCTTATACCGTGAATACAATAAGCTATTTTAAGGAAATCATTAAAACTCCGTTATTTACAACCGACTTAACAAGCCATTAAAATAAATTATTCAAAAACAAAACGTAATAAAAAATTAAACCGAATCAATTCGAATCGCATCTGCAAGCAGGCATTAGAAGCACGCCAAATTACTCCCTGGAGTATTTGCCCGATTCCACATCCAGACTAAGGGTGGGAAACGGGAAGTAAAAGGGTTGAACCCAGGACGGGGTGATGCACGAGTGCTTTGCCAATAATTAGGACTAATTTTCGGTCTAAGAACGCAAGAAATTTGTATTCGACGTTCCATGCTCGAACCACACGTGGATCGACAGAAAAACACGTACTTTTTGGTAATTTGTAATTTTATCCCATTGCCAAATAAGTTTCAGACTCGGCAATAAGTGCAACACCTTAAATTTTCTGTATTTGTTACTGTTCACTAATTTTATACTTCTGTAACATGTGAACCGGACCCCTGGATTGACGATGGTATATCGTAATGAAGTTAGAATTTAATAATAGCTCGTAAGTATTAGTTTGAAGGTGGTAGACAATAAAGTAATATAAAAAAAAAATACCTTGTCGAATTTCCATTGTCTTTATTTTGTTACTTAACACAACGTTTCGGTTAGTTAGTATCTCTAACCGTTTTCAAGTGTAAACTAAATTATAATTCTAAAGCCGGTTTTACACGGACCATTTAATCGTCAATTTATTGGGCAATAAATTGATCAATATCTTCAAGGTCAAATTTTGCTGTGTAAAGCACCAAAATTTTGCGGCAATTTATTGTGCAATTTATTTAACAAGAAATTGACGAGATAGGTTTTGCTCAAATTTATTGACCAACTTTGGTAATGTTCTAGTTATATTTAATTTTTTTCGGTTCTGCCAACTGCCAATTTCGAGGTTATAATTTTTTTTGTTGTTATTTGTGGCTTGTAAATGTAAACACAAAATCTATATCCATTATTGAGATAAAGACATAAAAACTGAAAACGCAGTAAGCACAGGAGATAAACGTTTTTATCATATAGGCTTAAGACTATACTGTTTTAAATACTATCCATGGGCAATGAAGCTTGATGACTCCGCCAACGTGCTTATTGGAGTGTGAAGTTTGAGCGGTTGGTTTCATTCTTATAACTTTTTAACAGTACGTCTTAGAGCAAAACGGCTTACATATCCCTATCTTCAATTTTTATTATCTTCCCAAAAAATCAACTTCCGGTTAAACCGGATGTAACTCGAAAGAAGGAAATATAGTTGTTCCGGTTTAACTGGAAGTCGATTTTTTTGGAAAGATAATAAAAATTGAAGATAGGGACATGTAAGCCGTTTTGCTCTAAGACGTACTGTTAGAAAGTTATAAGCTGTCAAAGTTCAAAAATGTCACTTTTCGAGAGTCAATATCTCGGAAACTATTAAGTATAGACTAATAGTGCTTATAATAAAAAATAATTATAATTTTATGTGGAATTTAAAAATGTAAAAATATACAGGGTGTTCCATTTAAAAAAATAACAAAGTGACCCCTAGTACTTTTGTTTGATGTTCAATTGTTTTTTGCTGAAGATATTCGAATTCGCGGGAGAAAATGACTTAAGATGGCTATTTCAGTTTTTTTATAAAAGTACAGGAAAAGTCAAAAAATCGCCTTGTCTAGTCTTGGTTGGATAACCCTGTACAGGAAACCCACTCACACGGGGCAAAACCTTATTCACGGATCGAACTTGTCCAAAACCAACACTTCAATAAGCACGTAGACGGAGTCATCAAGCTTCATTGCACATGGGTAGTATTTAAGATAGTGCTTAGAATTATAATTTAGTTTACACTTGAAAACGGTTAGAGATACTAACTAACCGAAACGTTGTGTTAAGTAACAACATAAAGACAAGTACGACAAGGTAATTTTTTTGAAGCTAGTAAGTAGGTATGTAGAAACAGAATGATTTGGAATTTCCAAAAGTGGCATTAACGATAATAATAGGATAGGAAATGGACAAGCTCTTAATAATAGGAAAGATAATCAACATTAAGTATTTCCTGTAAAGATAAAGCAGCGCAAGTTCCTGAGAAAAGAATATCTACCCTCATATTATAGAAATGTATATTTTTTTTACACCATCAGAAAGTAGAGATTTCAACGAACAAAAAGCCCATCGACTTTTAAAAAAGCAGATATTTTGACGTGAGAATTTTCGATTGAAAATTAGGGTGCTTTTTCGATAGTAAGTCAAAATAATGTAAAAAAATAAATATTTTAAATCAAAAAAATTACAGTGTGTTTGGGACATAAGGTACGTTTATTTACAACCATACATGTAATGTTGACATTACTGACTTTATTGAAGGTTGGGAAGTATCACATTACCTACCTCTACTTCCCGCCCTGACTTCCCACCCTTATTCAAACGATCAGACTTGAACTGAAGTTTATTGTTTTAATTTCAAACAAACGTTTCCTTGACAACCGTCGCCTAATTTAAAAATATGCCTACTTGTAATTTTATTTGATTTTTTTAATATATATTTTCTATAATACTACGTCAAAATGACATTTTTCTTTTAATAATATTTTTAGTTAAAAATTATAAGAAGTGGATGTAGGATGTGGTTGTAAATAAAATAGTATACAAACCTCGGTGAAAAGTTTCATTACTGTCTCCGAGATATAGTTTACCTCGACGCTTTGCGTCTCGGTAAACTATTTAATTTCTCGACAGTAATGAAACACTTTCCACCTCGGTACGTAATATACTATTTCACCAAATTTCGTGAAAAAATTTTTTTTTTGTAAAAGATAAAAATAAAAAACCAAAAACTTGGTTATTTGAATTTTTCACATATATTTTGAGGCTATGTGAAAAAAGTGTAAATACCAGTGTTGCCAATCGGCGGACTTTAGTCCGATTTTCGGACTTTTTTTTAAGGCTATGGACTTTTGTCGGACTTTGAAACTATTTCGGACTTTTCGGACTTTTTGATACCTGACGAAAATATGCTAAATGCACAAATTTGGAAATAAAATCGGCAGGTAACTTATTGTTTATTTACCAAGTGTTGGGTTGTCTTATTACTTATTACATTAACTTTTTTATTATTGTTTTTTTTGTTATTAAAAAGTAAATGTTTATAGAGTTATCAGTCTTTTTCATTATATAATATACCTCCAACAGTAAAAAATAAATATCACTTATGGCGAATGCGCCAGACGAAGCATTTTCATTTCGACGCGGACTAAATCGGGCTTTTTCGTGCCACTGGGGCGGACCTTTTCACCTAATGTCATTGGCAACACTGGTAAATACAAAAGTTGTAGATCTTTTGATTACCTACAACTTTGCCATTTAACGTTTTTTCCATAAGACTTGTAGTCTGGAAATCGAGATAAATCGTTTTCTACCCTTAAAAACTCACCACTTTCCACTTCCCGACCTCGAATCGCCCGTAAATTATTTTTCCTTTCATTTCTGTTATATTCTCTTCCTTTTCCAATGGGTTTTATCCTACTATTATTCTTTTTCATTTTTTACCATTTTCAAAGGCTTCAGCCCTGGTCTATACTATTCATATTGATACTTATAGAATGATAACATCGCTACATCTGTTGTAATTTTCACAGCAACATTTCTAAAGCCAATACCCTTGGACAAACCATAAGGTTTGTGTTGCATATAAAAATACAAATGTAGTAAAACCACGTTAACTATAGTAGTAATCCCAGATCATACTATTTCCTTAAGACATACCTGCTTGTCACGTCCCATATGGCGAAGTACTGACCAAAGAATTGGCACCCAATGGCGAGAATCCGACCAAGCATAGTTGCTTCGTTCAATAATGCCTTTCAGCTGTTGTGCCGCTTTAAAATGAGTCATTTATAAGGATAATCTGTGCGAGAAGAAGGTAAAGACGATTGGCTGGACAATAAAATTCAATGGTAATGCACATGGTAAAAAACGTCGATGTTTCACCGATCGCCGTGTCTGTGAACAAGGTTTTGGATACGACGAGACGTAAAAATATGTATGCTTGTGTCTTTATTGAGATTAGGGTTAAGAAGATTATAGAACTCAATGTAGGTACATAATTCCCATATAGCTCGAGAGGTCTTATAAGTGTTACAAGTTTTATATTTTTTGGCCTACCCTGTACGCCGTTTGACTTGCAACCATTCCAAGTGCACCTTACATGATTATCGAACATGCACCAACTTTTATCAAGAATAAAATTTTCTGAGAAATCGGTAATAAAAAAAAATTACATATGTTGCACACTTAAACAACCACACTGTATAATCTTTTGAATACCACTCGCTGTTTTGGGATTACCTAATACTTTTACCTGGCACTCAACGAGTTACCATCAGCAACACCACGACTCCGAAGGAGTCCTTCGGAGTCGTGGTGTTGCTGGGTAACACGATTCGTGTCAGGTAAAAGTATTATTCGGTAATCTCGAAACATCTTGTGGTATTACATTCGATAATTTTGCTAATCTTGGGAAAATGATATGGAACAGGTTATAAAGAATCCTTCAACCATGACGTGCGACTCCTTCCCACTGATCTATTGTCATCTATTTTTCCGGCCCTCATATAAGTTGCAGCACACTGTATTCTAAGCACTAAGTATTCTAATTTCCTAATTTTTATTTCATTTATTATTCATCTTTTTCTTTATTCATTCGTCTTCGTATTTCCTCAAATGCTTCTTGTACATTGTGACTTAATTAACCCTCACGAACAAAATAATGTGCTGTATAAGGACGGGCTAAAACAAACCTAAAGTATTTTTCACAATAAATGGTTGACTCCGTTTAACTACCTGGGACGTTTTGCAAGAGCTCGGCCATAAAAATGCAAATAAACTGTGGGTCAGGGTCGGATTATAATTTGTATTATAGCAGGTAATATTTAACTATCTTGTGCTTGCGATAACATATGTATTATTTATTTGGGATATTTCATGTCATTAAATAATATATTATTAATAACGAATTAAATATCTAAAGTCCTACCCTGTTTCTTAATTCGGAACATTGTCTTACTGGGCGTTGCGCAGTTCTAGATGAAGCAGGGAATCCTGTTATGTGCATAGCGGATACTGCAGTTTCAAATGGATTTTGCCTTAAATTCTCCACCAAATTTCGGTCTTCTTCATTTGATGATTTTCTATTATTTAAACCAGACCCAACAGACCTTTCAAGGGCTTGATGAAAACGCCATTTTTTACAATTCCTTGAACAGCACTTCTAGGTACTTTAAAATGATCAGCTATTTTTCCCTAAGACCACCCTATTTCTACTTAACATATCATTCTTGCTTTTTCAATAATACTTAAATGAGGCATTTTTAAATCAAATACGATAATGACAATACTTTGACAGACATCATGATAAAATTATCACGTTACAAAGGTAATAAAGGTCAAAAAGTTTACATTTACAATGTCACAGTTAATTGTACGAAATAATAATATGTCGTCAACTGTACAGGGTTATCCAACCAAGACTAGACAAGGCGATTTTTTGACTTTTCCTGTACTTTTATAAAAAAACTGAAATAGCCATCTTAAGTTATTTTCTCCCGCGAATTCGAATATCTTCAGCAAAAAAATTGAACATCAAACAAAAGTACTAGGGGTCACTTTGATATTTTTTTAAATGGAACACCCTGTATATTTTTACATTTTTAAATTCCACATAAAATTATAATTATTTTTTATTAAATGCACTATTAGTCTATACTTCATAGTTTCCGAGATATTGACTCTCGAAAAGTGACATTTTTGAACTTTGACAGCTTATAACTTTCTAACAGTACGTCTTAGAGCAAAACGGCTTACATATCCCTATCTTCAATTTTTATTATCTTCCCAAAAAAATCAACTTCCGGTTAAACCGGATGTAACTCGAAAGAAGGAAATATAGTTGTTCCGATTTAACTGGAAGTTGATTTTTTTGGGAAGATAATAAAAATTGAAGATAGGGACATGTAAGCCGTTTTGCTCTAAGACGTACTGTTAGAAAGTTATAAGCTGTCAAAGTTCAAAAATGTCACTTTTCGAGAGTCAATATCTCGGAAACTATGAAGTATAGACTAATAGTGCATTTAAAAAAAATAATTATAATTTTATGTGGAATTTAAAAATGTAAAAATATACAGGGTGTTCCATTTAAAAAAATATCAAAGTGACCCCTAGTACTTTTGTTTGATGATCAATTGTTTTTTGCTGAAGATATTCAAATTCGCGGGAGAAAATGACTTAAGATGGCTATTTCAGTTTTTTTTATAAAAGTACAGGAAAAGTCAAAAAATCGCCTTGTCTAGTCTTGGTTGGATAACCCTGTACAAGAACACCTGTTTCTGGCCGTTCAGTATAAAATTTAATTTCATTTTCTTTTATCGCTGCAGAAATAGAAATGTAATGAAATCTCTTAAACTATCGTGGTAAACTCTGTTATAGCATTATTTCCTTAAGACATAACTTGCTACGTCCCATATGGCGAAATACAGACTTGAGAATTGGCACCCAAGGGCGAAAATGCAACCCAGCTGTTGTACCTACCGCTTTAAAATGGTACATTTGTGAAGATATAATCTGTGCGAGAGGAAGTTAAAGACAATAATTGTTTGGACAATAAAAATAAATGGTTTAATACACACAGTCAATGTTTCACACACGGTTTCGAAAACTAGTAAATTTTCCTACGAAATGTTATAAAAAATTTCGATGTTTGAAGTCAGCAGGACATTTTATCCATTTGGAAAAACTTTACCAGACGCGAGACCACACGCGGCGTTTTCAACGAGCCAACAGATGGAATTATAAAACAAGTAGGCACTTAAAAACAAGAGAGGGTCATGTACTGATTGATTTACAGGGGACTAAGCCAGCGTCAATGGTTTCACTGTACCGATCACACAACAAAGTTGCGAACATGTGCCAAACACTGTAAAATTGGGCCTGTTAATTGAGTGGTTTTGCTGTAAAATTACATTTTGTTGAGGTTTATGATGTGCTTTTTAGTTGCTGACAGTGCCGACAGGTTGTCCTGTAATGATTTCATCAACGTTTTGCTTAAAAGTGCAGCTGACACTTGACAGCACACAATGCACAATAATAATCGATCAATCTACATACTGTTCTGTACTTGCAGCTCAGATATTTGACTATATTTGTAGAATTTACTTACTAAGAAATCCTAACAATATCCGATCCGAATGATATGGCGACGAATATACAAGTAAAAAATTCGCAAGGAATTAAAAATGATACAAATTACGTTAACGGTGGGTCATTTCGTCTAAAGCAATGTAAAATCGAGGTAATGGTAGTTCATAAATTCTTGAGTAATGACAAAGCCATTTAATGCTTAATTATACATTCTTGAGTAATGAAAAATCTAGTTAACGGTGGGCGATAATCACGTAAGTAAAAAATATCTAGTGATAGTTGATCTAGTAGATGATAAACTTTTAAGTTAGCAAAAACAGTTGCCGATTGATCATAAACCAGGGTTGGGATGATTTAAATCACTTAGGTACTTATCACTTATTTTTTTTTTTAAATCATGATTTAATGATCCTATTTATTTTTAATTCTGAACAATGAACAATATAACATATTAAAAAAAAATTCACAGATCTTGCACCTTACGCAAGCATCCTATGTATTGAAAAATACCTGACACAGCTTTAAAATAAACCGCATTATTTCGCCTTAAGAAGCCTACTGTTGCTCTGTGTCCCATTACGTTTGGGACACCCTGTATATTAATTAAAACATATTATAAATAATCCCAAAAAAACGAAAACAAAAATAAAAGTTTGACACCCTTTATCTTGGTTGTTATAAATTTTGGGATAATGCAAGTTTAAATAAATCGCGTTATTTCGCCTTAAGGAGCCTGCTGTTGCTCTGTGTCCCATTACGTTTGGGACACCCTGTATATTCACTAAAACATATTATATTAAATGTATGGTTTTATTTCTAAGAATAATTAATATAAATTTGTTTATAAACAATAATATTCACATAGCAGACCAACCAAGGTGAACTATAAATAATCCCAAAAAAACGAAAACAAAAATAAAAGTTTGACACCCTTTATCTTGGTTGTTATCAATTTTGGGATAATGCAAGTTTAAATAAATCGCATTATTTCGCCTTAAGGAGCCTGCTGTTGCTCTGTGTCCCATTACGTTTGGGACACCCTGTATATTAACTAAAACATATTATATTAAATGTATGGTTTTATTTCTAAGAATAATTAATATTAATTTGTTTATAAACAATAATATTTACATAGCAGACCAACCAAGGTGATATTCAATCGGTCATATTGTCTAAGCCTACTTATGCTATGTTTTTAAATTATACTTATTTACCCAACGGTACAATAACATTTTCTGAGAAATCAATAATAAAAAAATTATCCCATTTGTTAACCAAATTTGGGCGGACCCTGTAATATGCAATTATTGTGCTCCAACTTTTTGCCTCCCGCTTTTTTTTTCGATATAATATTCCGATTTAAATAACGTGAACTTACCTTAGTTATAACTTATCTCAATAAAACACTTTTTAACAAAGTTACTATGGCGTTCTTTAAAACATAAACTAAACTAAACATTATTCATTATTTACTTGCCGACTTTACGCTGATTCATATTTATATTTCTACCAAGTCTTATCAGAGTGTATTATGTTACAAGACCGATCTAGATATTGCGCTGTTGGCCGCGACATCGACATGAGCGACATTGACATGCAATGCAAAGTTTGCGTAAACACGATCCCAATAGTATTTTCAATACTAATATTTTCAAAAATAAACAGTATAATTATTTATAGAACTCGCGCTTTTAAGAAATAAAAAATTAGTAGGTGTACCTATATAATACATAATATAAACTTTAGAAGCTCGTTCTGACAATATTTTGGGTATATAGAATTTAGATCTACTATATTGTTAGACAGACATTAAAATAATTTGTATTAATTTAGAAAGAGAGAAAAATGTTAAATTTTTAATAAAATTAATATAAAAAAATCAATAAAAATCAATGATTTTTGATTTTTTTAATAAAAATCAAATTTTGCCCAACCCTGTCATAAACTCTTAAGTACCAAGGAACCTAGGTAATGGTTGTTCATAAATTTTTTAAGTAGTAAAACCACAGTGGCGGACCATAAACTCCCGAGTAATGGCCTGACCACGTAAATTTTTTAAATATAATTTCCCGTCCGATCACTGAAGTTAAAGGGAGTCGGGCACGGTTAGCCCTTGGATGAATGACGATGGGATCTCGTAAACCCTAGAAGATACAGAGAAGGTTAGATAAGAAAAAAGTTGCGCCCTAATAAATTCTGCAATGTTGTCTTTTCAAATTAAAAAAATTCCGAAGATATTTGGTCAAAACCGAATTTTCACGATCTTGTTTTTATTTTTTTCTGACTCTATTTAAAGAGATATGTCAAAATAAAGATTACATTTTTATTGCCATTTCTTCTCATTTCCAAGTTGGTGTAATAATTAAATTTTCAATCCGACGTTTCGTTTTCTCACAACCATCATCAACTTTGTTTTTTTAAAGTAGGAAAATTTCGTTTCATTATTTTTAAATATCCCTCCTCTTTCCAAATTCAACGACCTATCACACCTAATAAGTATTAATAACGTTTCTCAATTAAAAACTTATTAATTCATGTTATTTTCAGTGTCCGCAACCTAACCTAATTTTTAGCTGTCTCAACTGTTATAGTACGATGTGTCAGTGAACTTTTAAAATTTGAAAATAAAACGTTGCAGAATTTAGTAGGTCGCAACTTTTTTCTAATTTAAGGGCACATTTCTTAAGGCCAATCATGTATAAAAGACCTATAAATGCTTGAATGCAGAGGTAACTTCCGGAACCTTGCAATCGTTAAAAAAAAAATTAGTACCTAATTTTGGAAGGGCTGTTCAGGGAGGCATTGACGAATAGTATGCTGGCGGTTTTTTTTTCAATAAATGCATAGAAACTTAAAAAAAAACTTTTTTGAAACCACCGAAATAATTGCCATAATTTACCTTAAAATTCTTGAAAGTAAAACACGTCGATTTTTAGAACTGAAGCAAAAACAACAATTTGTACTGGTAACACGATATTTTCTAGTCTATCTAGATGTCATCTCTCCCAAGAATTCTAGAGAATATGCGTTTGTTTTAACAGGAAAGGGGTCGTAATTGCACAAAACTATGACCGGTTGACTGACATCTGTCTAGCTCTACCAGCTCCAGAATATGTCCGTCTTTCTTCTTCGTATGCCAAAAGCATAAAGTAACTATACTCTGATCAACACAGCACTGCAGTGCGCATGCGAATCGTCGATAGTAAGGCAAATCGAATTGACGATACAAAATGGCGTCGTTAATCCCACCTTAACAATATCTGTATCTTCTACGGTATATCCCTGTATCTTATCCGGGACACCAGGTATACGTCGTTGCTCCAATTATAAGCCAACCTTAATTTGTGACGATATTTATTACAAATACGAATTTTTGAATAAATAGTAACAAAATGACAATATTTTCGATTTCGTGTTCAATAGACAAAACCCATAAAATATCTAATATCCTTTGAAAACGAGCTTTAATATTCTATTACAGCCCGCCATTCAAGAATAATCCATCTAAATGTCAAGTTGTGTGCCTTGTTTCCCCAAATCCGCGATCCACAATTTCGTATAGGAGCGCTAGCGTCAAAGTAAAACGAAATTCGAATCCCCCACGTGGAGCAGCTTACACGATAGAGCTTTTGATGCCGCCGCATTCCGAGGAAGCTTTTGTTTCGGGGGCCCTGCGCGCGACGACGTCATCAATATCGTTCTTGTCGCGACGTGGTAGGTGGATATTTCGTAGGATCGGGCGACCCGTTTCGGTCGTCTTGTTTTTATATGTTTAAGGTATGTTCGCGTTTGATGGAATAAATTAAAACCTTTAATGTAAAGATAACTAGAAAGTATGTGGAATAAAAGAATTTAAATTAAAAAAACCTTGATTTAAAATTAAAACATCTTAATGTTTAATCTAATTACTTATTCTACACACTAAATATACATAGCACAACTCTAAATGTTCACTGGTAACACTGGCCATCCAGTAAAATGCATTTTAGTTTCATTCTACTTCGATTTTTATAAGCCCTTATATATTTTTCAGTGAGGCTTAGATCAGGAAAGGCTGCTGGCCGTGAAATGAGTAAGATCCTAATCTCCTTTGGAGGGTCATACTGTTACTGTTGCACATGTACAAGGTACGTAGATGTGAGGTGTAATGCAGCTCAGGAGAATAGTAGGTAGTCTACTGTATATTGGGTAGTATGTCTGTGGCAGTGCCGCTATTGTGCGAAAACCCAATTTTTTATGGGTTACGATGAGCTGTTTAACATCTGAGCGTGTTATGATTGGTAGAACATCTAGTATGTCCTTCTTATTAAGGCATTTATTATAAAAGTTAAAAAATACTAAATAATACTAGAAAAACACTTTGTGGTCCCCCTTTTAAGCCTGTCGATGTCGGTAGGATCAAAAATAATTTTGCATACTATTTGTAGTCATATAATTTTTTATTACCGATGTTTTTGTATGAATTTTAAATCGCAGCTAATGTACTATAGATACTTTGCCACAATAAACAGACACTCGGTATAGTACATTTCTACAGCTCAGAATCTACTTAAATACATTATGCATTTCGAAAGTATAAGATGTTGTGAACAAACCCGAACAAACATTTACATTTCTTTGGAATAGTAAGTAGGAAGATCACATTTCTACTGTTTGTGCAGTATGTAACGTGCGAGCAAAAATTATTCGCATCAAAGAGGGCTTGGATTAAAAAACGTGGGGCTTGGTTTAGATCACAATGATATGGGGACGAT
The DNA here is from genome assembly GCA_963969555.1 of Polydrusus pterygomalis. Taxonomy (NCBI): domain Eukaryota; kingdom Metazoa; phylum Arthropoda; class Insecta; order Coleoptera; family Curculionidae; genus Polydrusus; species Polydrusus pterygomalis. Next base: position 40,662,723 of record OZ018385.1, on the reverse strand, counting down.
ATATCTAACCAAATCTAGGTTAAAATTTTGTCAAATTCATATTATGACATGATATTATTATGCCAAACTAATGAGTAATAAAATAAGTAGACAATTTACAAAATTAACAAAGTAAGAATATACAGAAAGAAAAAGAAAAATAATTACATAAATTGCTGAAATTGGCCACCGCCATGCTCCAAGCCTAAATTCACACGACTCTTCATATTTTCGAAAGTGTTGATCAGCATCTCTGAAGAAATGTTACCACATTCTTGGATAATCCTTCTTGTAATTGTTTTAAATTTGCAACTGCTGTTTTAAAAATAGTGTTCTTTAAATGAGGAAAAACGAAGGAATCCATAACCGTTAAACAAGGTGATCTAGGTGGGAATTCAATGTCTGATCGAAAACTGATCAATCTATCGTCGAAAAAATTGCGTAAGTAGTTAATAGTTTCGGCGGCTGTGGCGGTTGCACCGTCCCATAAAATCTTCCCACTTCTTGGGACAGGCGTCTTGTACAATTTGTTGGCGTATTTTGCATTATTTCACGAACGTTTGCAACAAGTTCTTCTGTTCTTACAGATGGTAGTCCTGCTCCTTTTTTGTGTTGTATAGAACCTGTTTCTCGAAACACAGCCACGGTTCTTTTCAGGCAATGATAAAAATCCCCAGCAATCAAAGCAACGTTAGGAAAATGTTCGTGAAAATCGTCCATGCACAAACCCGGATTGTATTGTCACTCACCATTTATTTTACTCTAACCCCGTTTAGAAAATACGCTTCAACCATGAATGTTTTGTGCTGCTCCGTAAAACCCATTGTGTGAATTGTTCAAGAAATTGGAAAAATTAGTGATGAATCAAATTACTTGTAACGACTATCAAAGATGACGGATCCGAATAACTGATTGATTGTTAATTCAGGTAGTTACTGACACCCAACAGGTATTAAGCTCTACGGCTAAGCATTACCTCCTTAGATGCAAGGCCCTCTTTGATGCAAATAATTTTTGCTCGCACGGTATTTCAAAATAAAAATAGGTAGAGGCACTTTCTGAATAAAGAAATGAATCATTTTATAACAACGATTGAACTCATATTTACCAAATAAAAACTAGTCCATAATAATTGTATGCAAGAAATTATTTATGTAACAAAAAATATCACTTTATCCCCCCATTAAACCACTATTGAAACGATCTCTCAAAAAAAAGCGTTAATACATTCGACAAGGGGTGGTTGTGAAAGCTTTTGCATATGAAATTTATGGTTCGCCACCAACAGGTGCAGAAAATCCCAACGCACCGTGTAGAGTTAAACGGGTCACATGATATTTATATACCTGCGCCAGTTGGTAATGTTGCTTTTAAATGCTTTTTGAACAGTATTAAAAAGGGACCTGACTTATTGCAGGCTTTTTCAGCTTATTAAGAGCTGGAGCTTTTTGTGGCAAAGAAATATCATATAATAATAATAATTGTATGTAGTTTGCATTGGTTAATTACGAGCGATTAGGTAAAGTATTTTTCACAATAAATGGTTGACTCCGTTTAATTACCTGGGACATTATGCAAGAGCTCGGCCATAAAAATGCAAATAAACTGTCGGTCAGGGTCGGATTATAATTTGTAATTATAGCAGGTAATATGTAACTATCTATTTAGGATATTTCATGTCATTAAATAATATATTATTAATAACAAATTAAATATCTAAAGTCCTACCCTGTAGTGTATTTGCTTGTTGATTGTGTATAACAATGGGATAAAACCGGTAGTTTTATTGCAGTCCATAAGTCGATACCATTTAGGGTGAAAAATACTTTACTTCAATTGGCTTCTTATAGAATAGACTATATTACATTGTTTACGTTTTAAGAAAATCAAAGATTCCAGTGTTCCCAATTTGTCTGGTTACCTGTATAGTCCACACGTATGTCCAGTCCACGTATGTCCAGTCCACTTATGTCCACTATAATACTGAACACATTCAAAAGAAGCGCTTTTACAAGTATAGTTCAGATAAATTACAAACGTTAACAAGATACTAAGGTAGAACAAGTTTTTGTTTTATTGGTTTAAATAAAATAAATATGATTATTTCAGGTCTTTGTATTTAGTACCTACCCATTTTAATTCCGTGGTAACAAAATCTAGAAGGATAGCGGCAACCTCGCTATCCTTTTTCATGCGTCGGCCATTCACGGCTAGCAACAAAAACAGCCTGTGGTAATCACCGTAATCATACAAAACCTTTTTTTTTTGTGAGTAATCGTAGTATTTGTTTTTACGATGGCATGGTTAGTCGTCAGAATACGCGTATTTGTACCCGTTTTGTGTTTTTTTTTTTAGTTTTTTGTAAAGAATTTTCCATTTTATTGTTATAAGTAGGTACTTAACAAAATGGTGCGTCAGTATCATATTTGTGAAAATTAGATTTTTTTATTTCGGAATTATCTTTTTTGGCAATTCCCGGACGCTTTTCCTTTGACAAAGTAGCATTTTTCCAGCCTAGTCCGGGAAGTACGTGCCTAGTCCGGGAAGTACGTACTTCCCGGACTAGGCTGGGAAGAATCACATCAATATTAGCAATTGCTAGAATTTTAATATAAATATTAATATAAATAAGAATTAGAATGTTTCTGTTAGTACCTATCTTCTGTTCGAATTTCAATATTTAATACAAATAAGAATTAAAATGTTCGGAATTTTGTTCTGCAAAGAAATATAATAAAGAAATGTGTCTCATTGATTTGTTATTCTACACGGTTGCCGAAAAAATAGTGTACGCAACACGTCCGAAAACAGTTTTTTTGGACTCGCAGACTTCCAGGACTCGCCTACGGCTCGTCCTAGAATTTTGTCGATTCGTCCAAAAAAACAGTATTTTCCGGACTTGTAACGTAAATTACTATTTCACAGGTAAAGGTTATAATCCGTATTATTTGCCCAATTAGTGGTGTAGTAATCAGGAAAATTGTAAATAAAAATAATTCTTGTTAACATTTTTATCTGTGAGATAACTTCTAAGGATACCATTAGTGGAACAATTGAGGGGTATAGATTCAAAGTGTACAATCTCCATGTTTCATTAAAAATAAGATAATGTCGTTTTACATAGTAATTGTAGCCCTGAATCGAAATAACTCATAATTTCTTAATTTGAAGAAATAGTCCACGCTTAAAGTGGAGTTGAAAGAATGGGAAAGAAAGAAAAAACTCAAAGTCTTCCTCCACAAAGTTTAATAGAATGAGAATATTCAGTAAGAGTCTCTACATATACATTTCGAAATTTTTAAAAAACATTTTTAAGTAGGTATGTGTCTATAAGACATTGTGATATTGTGAAGACAAAATTAGAAGTAAATAATAGGTAATGAATATTATATTCAAGAAAAGTGTTTGGTGGGGTACTGAGGTTTCAAGCTCAGTAACCCCGCAGGATTTTAATTTAAAACTAGTAAAGTTCATTAAAAAGTTGCACATTTCAAAAAAGTTGGAGGAAAAAGCCGTTGTTCACGTCCACGTGCTGGGACCAACACCAGCGCTTAAGCCATTGAAATACCAGTCGGCTCTCTCTCTTCTGTCTTTGTTTTACACGTACGAATGTTCGATGCAAACAAACAGGCTATTCATCAATAAATGGCTTTGTCTATTCTATAAGAAGTCTATGGATAGTTCTAACGACACTTTTGGCTAATTCTTTTAAAAATTCTTAAAAGAAACGGCTCCAGTCACGTGCCCCGAAGCGCCTGCCGTTCATTTCTAATCTGTCAGCATTACTGTCCTCTTTTCCGCGAGTTTTCAATTAATTAATACGCTACACTTTGCTCAATTAGGTGCTCGTTGTTGCCGCTCTTTAAAGGCTCTTTTAAGCTCGTTGCTCCGATATATAATGTCCTGTGGTGTAACATTTTTATGGGCACTTGTACAGAGACTTAAAGTACAGAGCCGGATTAGCCACAGAGCCAATGGAACGATCGCCCAGGGTCGCTTGGTTAGTTAAAAATATTTTTAACAATATCTGAAAACACGTCCTTTAACTTTCAATCGATAAATAATATAATAAACACACAACATGCCAACCATGTTTGATTTGAGGGATTTTAAGATGCGTTGGAAGCTGCTGAAGCTTTTGATCAGTCAGGACTGCCACCCCATAATTTGCCTGTGGTAGGTTGGCAGTCAGTTGTCGGCTTTGAACGTTATGTGTCGTTTGCACTGTGCCGGTTCATTTTGTCTTTGTGGGTGGTTGTAAAAACACTAAAGGCGAGTTCTACAGCACTGCTATCGCAAAAAACCTTTCGGATTTTTATCCTAAATTTGTATGTTTATGTGTTGCCTTTGCCTACCAGTGTTTCTTAAACTACCCGCTTACTTTTATCTAATAAAAGAATTAGAAAAAAAATATTCTATAAGTTTCCTTTTTTGACAATCAATCAGCCACATATTCTTTATCTTACAACAAAATAAACGCGTTTTTGTTTCTCTTGAAATTAAAATTCCAGATTTGCTAGAATAGTGTTTTTATTGGTAGTAATCAGTTCCATTAGAAGCACAGTCTTGTTGAATAATGAACTACTTTTAATACAGCAATTTTGTTAAGAAATAAATTGTAAAGAAAAGCTATTTTGTGTGCTATGTCGTTCTTTCAATTTAAAACTAGTTTATGCTAGTTCAGTCTATACACAAGTATAATATGTCGAAGGAAACAATTTTAAATAAAATTAGGATTTTAAAGCGATGAAAAAAAATTAAATTTAATTAAAAATTGCATGCTATTATTTCATTAAATTTGGTGTTTGTATAATTTAAAGACCAGTACCTTACTGGAGGAAGCATCGCAACGCAGCGTTATTTTCTCGAGTGGGACGATCGCACATAAGTAATTATCCATATAAAAACTTAATAATAAGATTTTAACATGAAATTTAAAAAATCGTAAATTAAATAACGAATAACAGGAAAGAATCCTGTTCGCTTGGCAATTAAGAATCCCGTGCCGTACATTAAGCTCGCGAGTATTTACATAATTACGAGGACATGGTAACGACCAAATCGCGACGTTATGCTGGGTTGCCAATCTGTTAAATTATTGTCAACGCAATAAAATTTAAAGAAAATTGTTTTTAGGTTTAGTTTGCGTTACAGCCTTCTAAACAGCTTGATTGATACTGCTTTTGGAGAAGAATCAATGCAAAACTCTTGCTCTTTCCGCGTACAATCTTTACTTTAAACCAAAAAGATCCTGAGAAATATATTATCCGGACAGGCAGTTACTTGCAATACGCTAAGGGTGGTGTAGCGGACATACATACAAAATATAATTTTATCAACAAATTATTTTTTGGGTATTAGCTGGTCAAGTGGCGTACGTGCCCAAGAAAGGGCAATAAAATGTGCGTTGCATTTTGACCAACCGCACAGCTGTAACCCTCCGACCAGGGGTCGGCGGTAATATAAAATAATAAAAATTAACAATTCAGTACAGGCAATAAAGCACGCCTCTAATTCCAGGGCATCTCTTAGAAATATTGCCGACGCTTTTTAGGAGATTCCAAAAAGGCAAAATAAAGATAGTGAGTTAATCTCAGCTAGCCATACGATTCGCTCGGCACTCTGAGACCGCTCACAACCCGTTCCGTTGTAAATATTGTAATGTTTATGTAAATATACCCCAAAAGGTGGGTTTATCAGTGCACGGCTAAAGTTTCGGCTTCATAGCTGCCAGTCAACCATAACTGGTTTGAGGTTTAGATGGCCAGCATCTAACACTTGACCAACAGCTACAGTACAAAAACCAGACCTAAGAGAAAGGAATAAAAGATAAAGGCACAAATTCGTCTTCGTCTGCGTGAACGACCCCGGAGCAGATAGAATATGACGGTCAATTTGTTTACTGATGGGACTTATCGAACAGGGCAACCTGAAGAAACCTGATAGTATCATGAGCACGATGTCTAAAGCATCTACTCAGATTAAGTGGAGTTGCCTTAGACGGAGCAAACCCAATCAGTACTAAAACAACACTAATACTATCTACGACAATGGAAAGGTAGTCGAAAACCGTCCACGCTGTCGCTGCATGTCTTGTGTTGTCAAATTTTATGACTATTAGCAAAGAGTTAGCTATGCAGTGTGGGACGTGGGTCAATGTAACTGGGACGAAAAACCATACTTCCACTGCACCATACCCCAAGAGCAACAGTTCAGTAGCATCATAACATTAAATTTAATGTAATGTACGTAACGTCTTTAGTTCTTCATCAGCCCTTGACGCAGCACATATTCTTAGAGATAGATTGTTGTAGTTTTAAAGGTCCCATGCAACATCAATATGCAAAAGACCTTAAAAAGTGCTGATGCCACTTTATAGTCCATCGTTCTTAAAACATAAATAGACATTTTCTATTTTTCTTTAAAAATATTATTTTGTCAATCTGTCACATTGAGCCTAATGAATAAAAATGTAGCAACTGCTTTTTTTTATAAAATCGAAGTAATTTCTTGAAAGCCAATGAATAAAAACTAAAGTAATCGCTTTTGCGTCCAGCAATTGCTTAAAAATGCAGGAATTGCTTCTAGTCAGTGTTTTTTCTTAAAGAGTAGAAGCAATTGCTTAAAATGTAATGAATAAATTAAGAAATTGCTTTTTCTAGCGATCGCTTTCAACTTTTTAAGGTATATAGGTCTACCCCTGCTGAAGCTGTTGTGGAAGCTAAACGGTTGTGGTCAGAGAGAGTTATTTATGTTCCTTCAATTTGTGAAGGAATATCAATTGCTTGTCTTTAATTTCTTCATCACTACTATCACTTTCCTCATTTTCACTGAAATCTGCCATGTCACAAATATAAGTTTCCTATTTTCCACAAAAACGTAGATTACCTACTATTGTACTAAATAAATAGACCAACGTTCAAATCTATAATCTAAACAAGTGGATAAGCCACGTCTGAACTTGTGTTGAATAAGCATTTGCTACAGAGGTGTAAGAAAAGCAGCAATTGCTTCAAAATTTTATTCATATCCAGATCTAGCAATCGCTTTTACTTATAGCATTTCCTAGTCAAGCAATTGCCTTTACTTAAAAGTAATTGCTTCAAGTAATCGCTTAATTTTTATTCATTAGGCTCATTGGAAGTTCGTCGCGCTGATGCTAAAAGATCGATATAATATCGTCGTTATAAATTACGGCAAAGAAAGCCCGCTTAATCTGACAACAATGCGGGTATTTCGAACGATGTAAAGAGAGAGTAGTTCGGGCCCATTCGGTCGGCGAATAGAAAACGTGAGAACGACGCGCCGGTTTTTATACTGAAAAGGCTGCTGGTGCGGACAGAATTCGAAGAATAGAATAATTACTGAGCATCCAAATTAGCATTGTCCTTACACACACCAGAAAGCAGTTTTTTTTATTACTTCATATAACATTTTTTATATTCGTCATAATAAAACGAGCATTTAATAAATAATAAAGGAAGACCTACGTAAAGTTGTTGGTCAGACACTGATTACTATAATCCTGGTAGATTAAGGGATGCTTTGAACCTACAGTTTTGGTGGTGCAGATGTGCAGTGTCCAGTGGAGATACATGGCTGAAACTGATCCGGACGAATTATGGCCTAAAGGCCAAATCATAAGGTTCGTTTTCCATCGACACTGCAACTTACACCATTATTTTTGAAGAAGTAGTCCATACTCAAAGTGGAGTTAAATGTATAGAAAAAAGAAAAGCACAAAGTCTTTCTCCACAAAATTTAATTAGAATAGCTAGGCGAACCTAGGATAATTCATTATACATAGTTCAATTCGACATGTTTCGAGTGTAGAAACACTCATCATCAGGAAAATGAAGTAAATTGTATAATGCTGATGTTGTTAGCAATGGAGAAAATAACAGGTGAGACTGAGCCGTAATGGTTCATACGAGGAATAAAAAATTTGAATAGTCAGAAGACCGACAGAACTTCAGCATACTGAAGCATCAAGGACTCGTGCAAAGGCACTGTCTAAGAGGGAGAAGCTATTCTAATTAAATATTGTGGAGAAAGACTTTGTGCTTTTCTTTTTTTTTTCTTTACACCATTATGTTTCCACCTTCAAATTGTACTCGAGAAAACTGTGCAAAACGGTTTTCTGGTTTTTTTATACCTCCTTTCGCAACAATCTGCAGGCAAAAATCGGATTCATCAGCAGTTGAGCAACTAAATGGAAATTTAATGTGAAATATTGTTTTAAGGCCAAAAGGTAGTTCCAACAGGATTGCAAAACCTTTTGAAAGTTACGTCTTACTTTCTTCAAAAACTGTATCGGAAGAAATCAAAAACCACGTGTTGAGAAACTCATACGGTCCCATAGAAACTTCACATGGAACCAATGTCTCTTCACTCGCTTAAACCATAGAATATTTAGATTTAAAGAGAAATAATATATACTCGCTTCCGGTGGTTCCTTGGCATGGTGAGACTCCCAATAAACGGCCATAATCTCATGACTGATGGTTACCTTCCAAAAGTAAATATAAACTATCGCTTATGTGTATAACTTAAAAATATCACATGCATGACAAGAGGAGCAGTTATAAGTTTATTAATGAGTTAAATTGAAAAACACTTACTTCAAATTGGGCTTGGCCTTGTTTATGATCAGCTCGCATACCGGACAGTAGCTGTTGTCTTGTAGGAACTTTATGATGCAACCCCGGCAAACTGGAAGAGAAAGATTTAACATCATTAAGTCGTATATCAGCCGTTGAAAAGTAGTTAAAATGGCGGTTGTGACTCGATGCTTTTGTGACTAGTTTTAGTGAAAATAACAATCATGGACGACTGGCTGAATAGCTGCACAGCTCAAGCAAAAAAAAAAAAAAAAAAAAAAAAAAAAAACAATCATGGTTTCGGGGCGAGAACAGCGAATATTCCTATGCAAAATGAATAATCTGAATAAAGGACTGCAAGCAGTTGAAAACGGTTATTTATTTCTCCGAATAAACGATTAGATTTGTGTCGTACATGTTTAAATTGACGACAAAGGCGTGAATATCTATTTACTTCTCAAGTATTTAAGTAGGTAGGTACTTGATAATTTAAAAACACAGAATTTTTTGCTTATTATTATAAGGGGGTAAAAACGGGGTTGAAATATTTTGTATCTCAACAACTAAAACTGATGGAGGTTCCTTTAATACAATAATAATATACGATTTTCGTAATGTGTCCAAAATTTACTTAGGGTTTTTTTTTACATAATATAGGTACAGTTGACGACAGATAATTTCGTACACTTAACTATGACACTGTTAATGCAACTTTTTAACCTTTATTACCTTTGTAACGTGTTAATTGTTATCATAATATCTGTCATGAGTATTGTCATGATCTTATTTGATTTAAAAATGCCTCATTTAAGTATTATTGAAAAAGCAAAAATAATATGTTAAGTAGAAATAGGGTGGTCTTATGGAAAAATAGCTGATCATTTTAGAGTACCTAGAAGTACTGTTCAAGGAATTGTAAAAAATGGCGCTATCATCAATAACTTGAAAGGTCTGTTGGGTCTGGTTTAAATAATAGAAAATCATCAAATGAAGAAGACCGACATTTGGACAATTTAAGGCAAAATTCATTTGAAACTGCAGTATTCGCTATGCACATAATAATATAGTCGATTCACTCAGTAAACCTGCAAGATGGCCGACATGTCATATGACAAAAGTCATATTCCAGCTAAATAAAATAAATTTTTGCATTTTCAATGACTTTTGTCATATGACATGTCGGCCATCTTGCAGGTTTACTCAGTGAATCGACTTTAACAGGATTGCTTCATCTAGAACTGGGCAACGCCGAGTAAGACAATGTTCCGAATTAAGAAATCGGGCAGCTGCATCCATACTGTTTTTAAAAATAGTGATAAGGAACAAATGAGAACACTTTTTAGTCTAAATGGAAGCATTCGAGTATACAGGGTGTCCGGGAAAATGTGGGAAATCTCCCGGATATGAAAAAAACACGTGAAAAGAATACTACAAGTTCATACAAACTTCTTTCGTTACGGCCTCCTCTTCGGAGATATGGGCTTCCAAAGAGCTCCCATGGAATTAAGTTTTTGACACATAATTATTAAACCAACAGGTATATTTCAATTTTTTGTCATATGATGTATACCAGGTAAGACCCTTCAAATTACTATCCCAGAAAGTGTTGCGAATTACTAACAGCTGCAGGGACGCACTAGCTGTGACACTAATGTGCCCATTCTTTTACGCCCTGTATGATAAAAACTTTGGACAACGTTTTTTACATACCTTTAACTATGGACTAAAAATTAAGTACTCTTTATTCATGTCGCTAATCCTAACCATTTTCGGAAAAACGTCATTTTATTGCGATCATGTATTAATATTAAGCAGTTAAAAGTGAACATTTATAATTTATTGGGACAAAGATGTAGATTTTATTGAAATGCGCTAATATACATGATGTAAATATGTTAAAAATGATGTTTTTCCGAAAACGGTTAGGATTAGCGACATGAATGAAGAGTACTTAATTTTTAGTCAATAATTAAAGGTATGTAAAAAACGTTGTCCAAAGTTTTTATCATACAGGGCGTAAAAAAAATGGACACATTAGTGTCAGCTAGTCCGTCCCTGCAGCTGTGAGTAATTCGCAACACTTTCTGGGATAGTAATTTGAAGGGTCTTACCTGGTATAGATCATATGAAAAAAAATTGAAATATACCTGTTGGTTTAATAATTATGCGTCAAAAACTTAATTCCATGGAAGCTTTTTGGGAGCCCATATCTCCGAAGAGAAGGCCGCTACGAAAGAAGTTTATATGAACTTGTAGTATTCTTTTCACGTGTTTTTTCATATCCGGAAGATTTCCCACATTTTCCCGGACAACCTGTATAGACCACCAAATTCCCGTTATGATGTGTACGAATTTATATGTCTTCAACTGTATCTATATATCTATTAAAGCTTATATTGGGTAATATGCATACGCGAAGTCGCTAATAAGTTATATTCATAATAATTAATTACTTACACGAATGTAAACATTCCGATATCGTGGTGGCGTCTATGAGGTATCCTTTGCACAGATAGCACGTCAAGTACTGGTTTATCTCGGCGAGCTTTATCTTTTCCTGCTTCATAGCGGGAAGCTCCATGATCGAGATAAGATCCCCACTGAAACAAAAAACGGCCATTGAATCTGTATAAATTCTTTTACAGCTATAAAAATAAATCTCTTCGGAAAAATAAAATGTTGTGACAAAGCGAAGGCACTCGGATAAAAATAGATGAGGCGGGTTTTTAAAGCGCTTCTGAAATGAAATGTTCAATTTAGAGATGATCAAGGATAGGTCTCAAAGTCACCAGGATTTATTGAGACATACTCAAGCGACAGGGTGAACTCTGATCAACGCATTGCAGTAATAATGAATGTGCATTGACTGCACTGAGGAAAATGATCTAATACAGCAGGTTTGCTAAGACATAGTTTGTATATTGATAGCTTATTTTGTATTAACCCTTATTAAATTGCTAGCGTATCAAACCCACTGTAGTGTTATATCAATTCTAGATTTGCTAGAACAGTGTTTTTATTGGTATAGTGTAATCAGTTCCATTAGATGCACAGTCTTGTTGAATAATGGACTACTTTTAATACCGCAATTTTGTTAAGAAATAAATTGTATCTTCTCAATGCGACGCATTTTTTTCTCAGTAAAGCGCTTTCTCTGCTACAATTAAGAAAGCCAAACAGCGTCTCCAAAAACGAATTGTATTCGTTAGAACCTATAGTCCCCAGGACGTTGGTGGGAGGTTCGTAGCGATCGGCAATCGCCGCGCGCCGTAGTATTAGTTTTAACGTATTTGTTGCGCAGGTCAAATAGTTGTCCGGAGTCTTCTAGCTGTCCTATCTGAATTTGAATTTTATTGATCGTAGGGTCAATCGGGGGAAATGTAAACTAGGGGTAAATGAAAACAGCCTTAACTCTATACTCAAACATCCCGCTTTTTTTTCTGAAGTATGCCTGTTGGTTGTAGTGGCAACACTGCTAGTAGCTTAGCATAGTTTGTGATGGCGGTGAGCGTTTAACGTGACGGTAAGTCGATTTAAACTATTTACTACAATACAATTTGACACACAGTTTTGCCGAGGCAAACAAATAATTTTTTTTCTTTTTAAAATATGTTAATATTGTTACATATCGCGCGAACACGCGATATGTTATTCGTCGCCTTCACGCGGAATCACGGCAACCCCGATTGACTCCTGAAAATTTTGCACTATATCGTCTGCTTCATTTGAAATATGTGCGTATGTTGTCGGCGTCGGCGTCGTCAGTTTCGACATTTTCACATTTGCGATTTTTTTTCTCGGAAACGGTTAATGTGGGACAATTGAAACTTTTTGGGTTTACAGAGGAATAGTGGGGGTACGTTGTGTGAAAATTTCGAATATACAGGGTGTGCCGGAAAAAAGTTATTAATTTTTAAAGTCGAGAAATATCGGGATCTCGTTGGCATTCGATACAGGCAACAAAAATTAGTTTTTTCGATTTAAACTTTTTCGACGCGTAGACGACCGTGGGCGACAGAACCCTATTATTTGTGAGCGCGATCGAAAGATTGAAAGTAATTTTTTTGATTTTTTCAAAGTCAAAATTTGGTCGAAAATGGTCACGTTTTTTTTTGAGGTTAGGTCAATAATACTGCTGGAATGAAAACTACGAGGTGTTTCTATTTACCCCATTCATCATACCGCGGTGGGGTTAATGAAAACACATGTTTGGGGTTAATGGAAACATGTTTCCTTTGATACTTTCCTTATTATTGCTTTTGACCGAATATTAGGTAATGTAAAAGCAGCAAATATTACGCGAGGTCAACATTTTTTCCCCAATATCTCAGAGTACCGTTGTTGTTAACGACCTATTTTTATATGTTTATCACTAAAAGACTCAAAATGTACTAAAATTACCTTACGTTTTATTCACATTTATTCCTCAAGTTAAGGAGCTATTTTTTGTGTTATTTTTTTTGTACTTTTCATAAATAAACTGTTCTTATTAAAAAAAAATTTTATCATCACTACCGAAGAAGGTATAAGAAATGTTTTCACTTAACCTGCAGTGAATTTAACTGATATTTATGGCGAAAACCACGTTGTTTTCATTTACCCCAATGTAATGGGTAAGTGGAAATATATATGGGGTAAATGAAAACACACTAAAAAAAATCTTTTCTACTACTTTAAATAAAATTTTCATGTTTTGCTGGGTACATTCTAACAAACCAAGTTGAAAAGTAACCGCCAGGAAAACTTAAAATTTTCATTTATACCTTTTCTACATATTTTTAAAATAAAGTTTGCATAAATCGTTTCCATTTCCCCCGATTGACCCTACCAATACCTGTTTCAATTAATTTATTTTTACTTTGTATTTAAGTTTTTTTAACTTTTGCATGTCAGAAAAAGCAATAGAATATTCTTATTTTGCACAACCCATCTTTAGTATTGGACTTTATAATCTATGGACGAATTTTACCACCTCAGTAAACCATGTTGCATAATAGATAATCATAATATGCAATGTTAAACGCTCGGTTAAACGACAACAACAATATCACACTAGAAGCTATTTAAATTTTTGAGAACCACAGTCCTGTTTTTTTACTAGTAAGTACATATATTATTAACCGTGGCAAGCAAATATTATTATGATTAATGTCAAGTTTCATTACAACTGCCAGTCGGAACTAATACAGTATATAAAACCAGATTACACCCCTAATAGAACTTGATAATTACTGTGCAGTAATGCCTATAAACTATTCTATGATAGCATTAACTCCTATTTCCTATTGGCTAAATTACCGTGATATTATCAGTTATCACTACACAACGGTCTAGCAAATTTTCGTTGTCTTACAGTAGAAAAGCGCGTTGCTGTCACGTATAGTATTAAACAGTTGTATAAAGAATATGTGAATTCTCATAAGGAATAGAAGGCTAAATGTGTGTATGTGTACAAATCCTGTTACATATTTAAATGAATTAATATCAAACAGAAAGTAGGGTTGCCTAAAGGTAGAAACTGATTTAAGTAACAGTAATTAAACGATAACATAGGCTTATACTAGCGACTCATTCATAAGAACTGTCAAAATTGTATCACCCAAACAAATAAAATTAATAACATCCGCTTAGTCCTCATATTTTATCACTAGAGTTTCGGATAACAGCGTCTCTTTGCATTTCGATAAAAATTACAGTTTCATTCACAAAAAGCGATAACACATTTAAAATGCATCACCTGTCTGTTTCGTTTCATTGTAGGAGGAGCACTACGACATAACCATATTTTTCATGAATCCATCCATATGAAAGAGTATTTTTTTCATCGGTAATTAGAAAGTTGTGTTTTTTTAATAGATATTTAAATCACTATTCCTCATAGTCTTCATTATTTTCATTACAACACCGATTATTCTCTTTCTCTTTTGTCGCTCAATTGATGCTAATTGATTGCGATGATTATTTAAATTTAATATTTCTGCAGACGGTCTGTCTCTTATTCGATCTGCGGTAAGTAATTCCTCTGAAATTATTTTATCTTTCAGGTAACCCCATAAAAATGTACCTAACACAGTATCAGATCTGGACTGTTTGGAGGCCAAACTGTTGTTCAAAATCTACCCGTCCATCTGGGAAACCTATTATTTAATAAATCGCCGAAATCGGTAACTTGTATTAAGACCAAAAAGAAAGTACATTGGCATGGTGCCACCCCATAAACAACCCTTATGCAATCCGGCGTATGTATTCAGCTTCGTCGACGGGGAGTAATTTACCTGGTGCGAAGGGCCTTATAGATCTTTTTGTAGATAGGGGTAGGTATGTATTATACATAAGGGTATAATATTTCTCTTGGCTTATGCACACATCGTCCATAATGGGATGCATTATCGAACATTTATTAGGGCCATTAAATGAATTGAAACCATTAAAGTAGGCTCAGAAGAGGGTTACTTTTTCGGTATGATTTTTCATATTTTTAGCTGTATAATATACATTAGTACCAACGACCTTTTAAAGTGGAGACCCAATTATTTATATTTTTACCGGAACACTCATCATTCCGTCCTTTTCTTTTATTTCATAGCCAGATAAACGTACTGGTCGAATACACCATGCAAAATTCCCCTAAAATATGCCGTAATGTTTCAGTTGGTTACTAAATGGAACTTAAAGCACGGAATTAATTATGTAAAAGTAGTAAATCACTTCCGTAATGCACCGCGGTTGCTAAAATCCCCCATATTAGTTATTATCTTTAATTATTACTATACCTACTTTTAACTATACTATACTACTACAAAAATTATTTGCATCCAAGAGGGCCTTGCATCTAAGGACGTAATGCTTAGCCGTAGAGCTTAATACCTGTTGGGTGTTAGTAACTACCTGAATTAACAATCAATCAGTTATTCCGTCATCTTTGACAGTCGTTACAAGTAATTTGATTCATCGCTAATTTTTCCAATTTCTTGAACAATTCACACAATGGGCTTTACGGAACAGCACAAATGGTTGAAGCGTATTTTCGAAACGGGGTTAGAGTAAATTGTGAGTGGCAATACAATCCAAGTTTGTGCATGGACGATTTTCACGAACATTTTCCTAACGTTGCTTTTATTGCTGGGGATATTTATCATTGCCTAAAAAGAACCGTGGCTGTGTTTAGGGAAACAGGTTCTATATATCACAAAAAAGGAGCAGGAAGACCATCTGTAAGAACAGAAGAACTTAATACGCCAACAAATTGTATAAAACGCCTGTCCCAAGAAGTGGGAAGATCTTATGGAACATGCAGGACTATTCTTAAGAAGCAGCTTAATTTATTTCCTTATATAAAGTGCAAGTATTCCAAGAAATACAAGCCGCAGATTTTGACAGACGCAGGAATTAGGTACTGCAGTCATTTAAGCTTGGAGCATGGCGGTGGTCAATTTCAACAATTTATGTAATTATTTTTCTTTTTCTTTCTGTATATTCTAACTTTGTTAATTTTGTAAACAACAAAAATAAATTTGTATTTGTCTACTTATTTTATTACTCATTAGTTTGGCATATCATGTCATAATATGAATTTGACAAAATTTTAACCTAGCTTTAGTTAGATATATCGTCCCCTCGATCGTCCCCATATCATTGTGATCTAAACCAAGCCCTACGTTTTTTAATCCAACCGCTCTTTGATGCAAATAATTTTTGCTCGCACGGTACAAGCAATGTAAAGTATGGTATAATTTATCCAAAGTCAGTGTGATGATATTCCATACGGCGGTAAACAGTCTCAAAGAGTAACCGCCGTTTGTATGCGTATGGAATGATTGGAATGTCGTCACACTGACTTTGGATAAATTATACAATGAAGCAAATCACAGCTAACGATAATAAATTTTTTTCTAATAAAAAAGCCTTGTAGTTGGCCTAACATTTTTTAAAGTGGTTAAATAATAATGTTACTTGCCGCTTGCGCATTTTCACGTTTTAGATTAAAGACTAAAATTAAACCTCCAAATAACTTCTTTCCCAATAATTAAAACAACCACACCTTAAGACGACAATTTAAAACCATTAAACCGTAAATAAACACCCTGTAAATCATCTCCTTTAACTAAAATTTCGTCCCCGAATTAACGGGACCCGACACCGGATGGTGAAATCCCAAGATACCGGCTCAAACCACTAGAGCGATAGAGAAAGACAAATATGGTAGAAAGATAAATAAAGGGAGACGGAAAAACATTGTACGATAAATACTTTCCTAGTACGGGGGGTGTTGAGATTGATGATTTGTAGAAGATAAATTTTTATATAAGGTGATAAGAATATAATATTAGATTGTTAGTTATTGACGCTGGTTGTTTGCTTAAAGGCGGATATTAAATGTAGTCTTATCAATCTAAGCTCTGACACAATTGAACCCATCTTGTGAAAAAATATATTGTTAATCCGCTCCAATAAGTTCCGATCAAGTTTTCTATGCAGTGTGGGATTTTTGCAAATAATTAAAGCCTCTTGCAAGTAAGTGCTTCGCAGATGTATACGATATGTAAATAAAGTCTGCCCCTAGTCTGCATCCTATTCCCTTGTGTTTTTTTAGTCTATCTGGGTGATTGTACGAATACTAGGAATGTAGATAGGGACACGAATTTAGCAACTATTTCTATCCAAGTAGCGTTAGCAGTGCTATTCCAGTTGTTCCATTTTTTCAAGTAAATTCTGGTCCATTGATATTCATGTTGTAATCGTGTCTATCAAGTTATTCCTTTTTGCCTTTACAACAGTCTCTAAATATAATAGATCTGATAAGGGCGCCAGCATCCTCCAGTGATATTAAGTTGAAAAAAAAATCTATGAAAATGTCGAAATTTGTAAAATATAATTGTAAAGAATTACTTATTCGGCCGATACTTGATAGATCAATGAAAGAAACAAGTTTTTTATTCTAATTTGCACTAAAATTAGAATTAAAAGTTATTCTTTTCTTCCATTCGTCCAATTAATAATTAAGAAGCACCAGAAGAGCTCGCCAAACAAAGTTCAGTCATGGCTGGCAGTAGCCTTATTGAAGACGACACTGGCCAGTCGGAGTTATAGTTTATTACTCTTATTTCTAGTTTCTTTTGTCTCTAGTCATTTAACTCAGCAGAGTAGCAAGGCCTGTAAAGGAACAAATGGTATACATTTTGAAGAAGTAGTCCATACTCAAAGTGGAGTTAAATGATATAGAAAAAAGAAAAGCACAAAGTCTTTCTCCACAATTTTTCTTAGAAAAACTAGGCGAACCTAGAATAATTCATAATAATACAAATCGCCATGTTTCGAGTGTAGAAACATTTATCATCAGGAAAACAAAGTGAAAGGTATAATGCTGATGTTGTTAGCAATAGAGAAAAAATAGTGGGATTGAGCCGTAATGGAGCTTTTAATGGTGTACAAGAGGTAAAAAATAGAAAGGGGAATGTAGCAAATGAAATTTAATAAAATGAGGTAGATTAGCTCACCATTTCGCTTAAAGTAAAATACTGTTGGGGTACCAGGCTTTTTATGGCTCAGTTACCCCGGCAGGAGTCAAAACGTACACATTTAGTGCAAAATTAATATTTTAAAAAGAGTTTTTTGTTTCACTAGAATATCTTTGTTGGAGAAGTTCCACTGCAACCAGCACGTGTCAGATGGGAAATGAAGTTGAACTTGACATTGTAAAAGGGGGAACAAATGACAAGTGTTTTGGCGGTTAAATTGAAGAATCTTCAAGTATGCTAAAAATTTTTTAAATTGTCATAGAGGAGAAAAGCTCAATTAAGGTTCAAAAATTGCTTAAAAAACTAAAAATCACTAGAAATACAAGATAAAATCAATACAATACCTACAAAATAAAAAAAATTACATTTAGAAATAATTATATGTTGCTCAAATTTGTATAAACATAAACAATCTGTAGCACCTTCAAATTGTGGTCCCCGCTTGATTAATAGCAGTTACTTGCTTTAGTGAGTCTACTCGGAACCAGTAATGAGAAAATCGTTACTGAACTGTAATTTCTAGTCGCTCAATTATTTACCATTACAACAATCGATTGCTAAAAATGCCCACTCAAAAACGATTTTCTTGCTGGGTCGCAACGAAGCTATTATCGACTATGTCAGCATTATTTAGCGGCTAGCCCCTGTACAATTTAACTAATACCAGACAAGGGCTTCGAAAACGAAAACATGCAGAGACAGAGACAGGAAGAGAGATGACGTCGAACGAGGCCAAAGGGCCCGACGCAAACCCAAAAGCAAACCGGAGGGTCTCGTGACTAATCTCCTTTCACACCGCTAAAAACGTCATAATTCACGTGACGAGATCTTGTCTTGTTGTACTCATTCTGTTATGGCTAAAGTGTCGACTCATAGATCGTAATTTATTGCCGTCGATATAGGTGAATGGGATGGCCATTAAGAAACTTTTACGACATTACACATTTATCGGCTTCGATCGATTTTGGGAGAATATATGTATCTATCGGACTGTTTACCAATATCAGTGGTGATATGTTCACACTTGACACAAATATTTTGCTACTAATTGAACATACACAAACAATTTCATTTACTTTTGTAATGTGCCTCAAAGGATCGTTTTCATAGAATAGTAAATCACTACTTTTACTGCCACGACAAGGCCTGTTCCGTTAAAACTGAACAGTCGCGAAATTATTATGACAGCAAAAGTCATGAAATTACAAGATAAAACTATTTTTAAGAGCAAAACAGCTATCTGTTTTAGTAGATCTATGACAGCAAGCTATCTAAAAGAACTCAAACTTACACGAACCGATAAATAAAGCGTAGAAATATAAGTTTACAAGCTAAAATAATGTCCAATATACTCGTCAAGGTTTTGGGTTGGGTCAATGACAATGAGCCTAATGAATAAAAATGTAGCAATCGCTTTTTCTAATAAAATCGAAGTAATTTCTTGAAAGCCAATGAATAAAAACTAAAGTAATTGCTTTTGCGTCTAGTGATTGCTTAAAAGTGCAGGAATTGCTTCTAGTCAATGATTTTTCTTAAAAAATAGAAGCATTTGCTATCGTTTGCTTAAAGTGTGATATATAAATTAAGGAATTGGTTTTTCTAGTGTAGCGATTGCTCTTAACTTTTTAAGGTAGGTCGACCCCTGCATCATTTGCTTGGTAGCAGTCAACTTTAGTTCTCCGCGGTATACACGTGCGTTGCTCTTAATTTGTGTCTTCATTTATGGCTGAATATATTACAAACGTCCGTAAAAGAAAAATCTACAGTGTACGTAAAAATTGCAGATATGATGATTTCAGAAAGTTGAGTGGTTGGCAAATTATTTTTTGACTGATACTGGTAAAAGGCGAGGGGGTGCACTGTCGCCTTTAAATAAGATTGAAGTTTTTCTGCGGAAATTGTCGGATCCGGGTTTTCAAAATTCTGTAGGTGAAGAACTCGGTGTTCACCAAACTACTCTGTCTGTAAGAAATACACTTCTGTAATGGATGCAGTTTTGGAGAAGGCCAATATTTTTATTAAATTTCCTACAAGTGCTGAAGCTGTTGTGGAAGCTAAACGGTTGTGGTCAGAGAGATTTATTTATGTTCTTCAATTTGTGAACTAATATCAATTGCTTGTATTTAATTTTTTCATCACTACTATCACTTTCCTCATTTTTACTGAAATCCGCCATATCACAAATATAAGTTTTCTATTTTCCACAAAAACGTAACAGATTACTATTGTACTAAATAAATAGACCAACGTTGTTGTATTTACGTCAACTCTTTTGCAAATTAGGCACCAAACTGAACATGAAATCTATAATCTGAACAAGTTGATAAGCCACGTCTGAACTTGTGTTGAATAAGCATTTGCTACAGAGGTTAAAATTTTATTCATATCCAGATCTAGCAATTGCTTTTACTTATAGCATTTGCTAGTCAAGCAATTACTTTTACTAAAAAGCAATTGCTTCAAGTAATTGCTTAATATTTATTCATTAGGCTCATTGATTCAGTTGACAACGACAAAGGTTTAGCGTCGATTAAGAAAATTCGGATCAAATAACAGAGACTACCCCCTTCCAAAGGTTAATGACAAGTTTCAAAAAGCATGATCCGATATCCTGTAAAAAATAAGACCATTTAAGCTAGAAGTTAATTTGTAATCGAGATTACAGTGGGACACAGGCCTGTATATATTTTGAAGAAAGTATTTAGTATTTAGGAAGTATTTATGGGATATTGGATAGTATATTTTCTAGCATACCTACATTGCTAAACACTTCAAAATTGAAACTTAAATCTGAAAATATGGTGCTTAAAAGATATAGCTTAAGGGCGAGTTGTTCAATATCCTTAAACTGAAGTAGATCGTACGAATTCGGACAAATTCAGTGACCGCCGAGGGAAAAAATCTCAAATCGGTCAAAACATATCGATAGCTTAACGCCGTCAATCAAAGTGACCATAGAGAAAGTAGAAAACAACGAATTACCTTTCCTAGAAGTCAACGTAAAGAAAAATGGCAACGCCATCCAAACTTTAGTATACAGGAAACCTACACATACAGGTCAATATCTGTGTCTACCGGATCCCCATCGAGTTCGGCCAACCTTATATCGGTGAGACGCTAAGACCACTCGAACCAAGAGTTAAAGAGCACAGAAACAATACGCTAAAAGGAGATACCGAAAACTCCGGTCCAGCTCACTATGCCCGAAAACACGGTCATCATAATATCATTTGATTAAAAGCTGAAATCGTGCGTAAAGAACCACACTGGAAAAAGATGAAGTTCAAAGAAGCTGCGGTTATGGACCAGAACCCAGGTTGAATTTATGTGATAATTGCAAAAATATAAAAATCCTAATCCAGATGCTTCCAAACAAACTCTCCCAAATTCCAAAAACACCCTGTATAACAAGTACACGGATCTATACTTTCCATCGGCCGCTTTATCTCTTCCTCGTTTACCCATTTCACTCCGCTTGATTCGGCTGATTGAATGAAAGCGAATGCGTGTTGGTTGGGTGCCTCTGCCACTGAAAAGTGACTCATCTAATTCGAATTTAACCAGAAGCCAGAAGCTGCCCAGTTTATTGTACAGGATTGATATTGGGACGCGTGGTGCTTTTATTTAATTTAAGTTTGAAGATTTATGGTTTTACTTCCGTCATATTATACGTGAAATGTAAAAAGAAACATTAAAAAAATATATTGTTAAGTGACATAAACTGATCTGTTCATAAGCAATATTAATAATTAAATATTGTTTTTGGTCTTTTGACGATAGCGGGCAGGAAAAATTGGTTTGAAGATGCTCAAAAGCTTGGGAGCACAGAACTCGCCTTGGAATATCGAAGAAGAACCATAAATAGATTGGTACAACAACAACAATGAAACACAACACCTGGTCAATACTGTGAGTAGGTAACCTTTTGAAGAACCTACTGTCGGGAGAACGCACACCCAGATAAGGCGAGTGATAAGTTTACTGAAAATTCGATGTCACTTCAGTGTGTAAGTGTATTCCTGCGAAATTCTGTCTCTGAGAAGGCTAAACATATTTAAAGGAATCCTCGGCGCCAGGCGCGGTGACAGCATCTCCCATGAGGGAAGCCTGCAAGGAACTTACTGGACACATCAAAAACCCTGGTGCTTTCTAACATAACAGGGACATGAGAAGCAGTGGAAGATCAAACATACACCTGATCCTCGCTTTAAACCAACTATAACCAAATAACTCTCTTGCGTTAGAAATTTCGAAACGACATAGGTAGTAATTCAGCTCCCTCGTTTTGCCTAGTCTGCCGTGACCGATTGTCCATTCTGAACTGTATACCTAATAGTAGAGCCCCGGAAGAACTGCTTTGGGCATTAAGAAAAGTGTTATTGTTATAATGAAATAAATAATATTTACAATAAATTAAAAAAAAGTTGAATCATGAGTTCGACCTTTGGTGTGCATAATGTGAAAAACCTTAAAAAATTTACAATTACCCAATCAAATTTGGCTCTATCTTGTGTTAAGTTAATCTTATAAACCAACTAATCAGTAGGAAATATTCCGATGACAATAGTCTATTACATACCTACTCGAAATGATCACCCTGTCATAAACCAATCGCCACGCCACACAAAAGAAAAACATTCGGAAAGAGAAACGAATCAACCCCATTCTCTTTAAACCTCATTATAATACAATTTAACCAAATGACATATCACATTTTTTCCAAATATTACTACATATTTTACCTGTCATGCACGCCGGCGTTAGGGTAAGTACGACAAAATAGGGCCATTACAAGCGTTTTATAAACCCCAAACGAGAACGCTGAATTATAAATTATCGGGTGCCCCATCTCGTGTATCTTTTACGGTCAAATATTGGATTGGAGGGTTTTTTAACTGGATTTATGTGACTAATTATAGTTAAGGAGCTAGCGTGCAGAAAACGCCATAGTTGGCTGCCCGTCAGTCGAGTTTGAAAAAACGTTGCCATTACTCCACTGGTGCTTGAAGTTTTGCTTTTACCCATCAACTTTAGGATTTATTGGCAATAATGACATAGGGCGATTGGCCATAGTGAGGAGCCCGTCAGTCAGGTTAAAAATTAGGTTCTGTAGGTTGCCAAGATCATGTATCTAAAATTTCGTTGCGATCTAACCACTAGATCGTGAATTAGGCCAAATGGAAGATTATAATTTGTTTTTTGACCGCCATTTTGTTGGCCATAGTAAGGAGCCCCTCCAAAACTTGTTTCTACCTCTTCGTTTGGATAAAATGACAGGAAAAATGCACTTGACTGACAAATCGAATCACGACGTTCTTCCCTGGGTGACCTACAAAATCTCGAAAAATCCAATTTTTCAGTCTTTAGCATGGCTTTTTCAGAAATTCAACCAAAATCATCAGTCAATCATTTTTCCTGATTTTTAGACATCCAATTAAGTGGAAATCACAAACGACTGACATTTTTCTCGAATATCTTCAATTTGGCCATACTTTGAAAATTTTTTGATTTTGGACTTTTTTATAATGGCTCAATAATGCTGTTCCAAATGGACTTAAAAGTAAAACAATGTATGACAATGATGTTTGATGACCTAAAAAACGTTTCAATACATAACTATCACCTATTTACCCCTTCCTCCACCCCTCTGCTACCCTCCACCCCTATTCATTCGTTGAATTTATGTTATATTATATTGGATTCAGTAATCAAAAAATATAGAATTTTTGCCACAAAAAGATACGATAACCAATTTCAGCAGTAAGAAATGAATAATTACTGAAGAAAATCGAAAATTAAATGGTTATTATTTATTGAATGAAATTGTTGGCATATTTGGGTTGAGCAAGCTGGGTTGTGTTAGTAACATTTCAATTTCAATATAGAAAAAAACAGATATTTAATTGTTGATTATATTGTAACTATTACTTTTACTTAATATAATCATTATATATATATATATAATATTATATATATATATAGTAATAGTTATAATATAATCAACGTTTTTTAGGTCATCAAACATCATCGTCATACATTGTTTTACTTTTAAGTCCATTTCAGAAAATCAGAAAATTTTCAAAGTATGGCCAAATTGAAAATATTCGAGGAAAATGTCAGTCGTTTGTGATTTCTACTTAATTGGATGTCTAAAAATCAGGAAAAATGATTGACTGATGATTTTGGTTGAATTTCTGAAAAAGCCATGCTAAAGACTGAAAAATTGGATTTTTCGAGATTTTGTAGGTCACCCACGGAAGAACGTCGTGATTCGATTTGTCAGTCAAGTGCATTTTTCCTGTCATTTTATCCAAACGAAGAGGTAGAAACAAGTTTTGGAGGGGCTCCTTACTATGGCCAACAAAATGGCGGTCAAAAAACAAATTATAGTCTTCCATTTGGCCTAATTCACGATCTAGTGGTTAGATCGCAACGAAATTTTAGATACATGATCTTGGCAACCTACAGAACCTAGTTTTCAACCTGACTGACGGGCTCCTCACTATGGCCAATCGCCCTATGTCATTATTGCCAATAAATCTTAAAGTTGATGGGTAAAAGCAAAACTTCAAGCACCAGGGTGTTCAGTGGAGTAATGGCAACGTTTTTTCAAACTCGACTGACGGACAGCCAACTATGGCGTTTTTTGCACGCTAGCTCCTTAACTATTATGAGCTTGCAGAATATACTCATGAAGAACAGAAGCTGGAAATAAGTCCTTGAATTTTGAACACCCTGTGGTTGAGTGATGCGACTGTTCCACACAAGAGTGGTTATGCAATCATCTTATTTATGCATCACAACATTTTTTAGGGGAATATTTCTAGCTACCATCGTCATCCACAACAAGTGCCTTCCACTGTCATTACCATTTTTCTCTTAATTAAGAAAAATGAGTTCATTTTTCTTCCAAGATTAAAATTTTCCACGAATGCCCAACATTCCGAATGCACGTCATTATAAAAACAACGAATAGAAAAAGATAAGTCGGAATAAAGTCTGTCTTTATCTTTTATACAGTAGATCAGATCGTTTCCCAGACCAATGAGTTGTAGCGCTGTTACGTCAATAAGGAGTTATTGCACGAGGATCACGTTAAGGAATTTCATTCGTTAAAGCACACTGAAAAAACGTTGTTTTTTGTTATTTGTATCAATTAAATCTGACATTTTCCTCAATGAATGGTCCTTTTGATATATGCCAAATGAATGGTACATTTGATTTAAGGTCAACATTTCTTTAGTTAAAGTTTAAAATAATTCATTGATTCTAAGAAATTTTAGTTTACGAGAACTACCTGCATTAATCATAGCTTTGAGGGGAGGGGTACGATGGTGTGACAAGATATGATGTTTTGTAATCAAATGAGTACTCATTCAATAGCTGCAAATACCGTTTTCCATTTCAAGTTACTCGTGATCTTGACCGAATAGAATTAGTCGGTTGATATAGGTTACTTTGCTTGTTTTAAAATTTTCATAAATTTAAGACAAGCCATTGATTATATTATAACAAATTTCATTTTTTATCCCAAAGCTATAGCGAATTTCAGTAAGAGTCCATTATTATACAGTGATGGGCTAAAATATGGAACAAATTCATATAAAAATCAGGTATTCATTTTTTGAAAAAACGCTCGGACACGTCGATTATAATTCTTTCTTCCGGATTTTTTGCCTCAAAAAGAAATTATACCGGGTGTGTCAAAAAGTAGATGTAGCAAAATTTTTTTGTTTTTTAAATAGAACCCCCCTATTTTTACTGATTACCCTATTTCTACGTCAAATTCTGCGCATAATTCATGTAGCATACTCTATCCTTATCTCTAACGGTTTTAGAGAAAAATTACATCATAAAAAGAAATTGTTTAAAAAAAGGTTAAAAAATTAGTTTATTAAGTGTTGAAAATGCAAACCATTAACTTCTTGACAATATGCTAATCTACTTAAAAACCCTTCTAAAACATTATTTACGGTATTTTCATTAATTTGCCTAATTTCATATCTAATTTTAAATTTTAAGTCTTCCAAATTTTGTGGTTTATCCTTATACACTTTTGATTTCAAATAACCCCAAAGAAAGAAATCCATGGGTGTAAGATCGGGAGATCTTGCAGGCCATTCTATGGGTCCTCTTCTACCTATCCATCGTTCGGGAAATACAGTATTCAAATACTCTCGTACTTGTCGAGCAGAATGAGGCGGAGCACCATCCTGCTGAAACCAAATAGACGCTTCTGGTAGATGAGGCTGATTCGGATTTGGAAAATCCGCTGCTAGTGTGGGAATTAATTCATTTTGAAGAAATTGTAAATACCGGTCTCCTGTAAGATTTCCATCGAAGAAAAAAGGTCCAATAATTCTATCATTTAATATCCCTGCCCAAACATTTACTTTTTGTGGGTATTGCGTGTGCTGTTTGTTCTCTCATCCAACGGGGATTATTTGTACTCCAATAACGAAAATTTTGTCTGTTTACCGAACCATTCAAACAAAACGTGGCTTCATCGCTAAAAAGTATGTTGCGATGGAAAAATAGATTTAAGTTGCAAATTTCCATCATAGTTTCACAAAACTGTAGTCGGCGGTCGGGATCATCTTCGTTTAGCTCGTGCAGCAACCTAATTTTGTACGGATGGTACTTTTCTTGTTTCAATACCCGCAACACAGATGTCGGCTAACATCATTATTAAGGGCTACTTCAGTGGATGCACTATGAGGATTATCTTCAACCTCTAACAAAATGTTCAATTGTGAGTTTTCACTAATTTTTGGACGACCTGGCCGTAGACGATCCTTTACATTCCCAGTTTCCCTGAATTTCTTCTCAATTTTACTTACTGTAGATCTTGTAATCGGCCGTTCTGGATACTTAGCGTTAAACAAGTTACAAACTTCTTCTTGACTTCTTGTTTTGTCTCCACATCCAATTAAAATTAAAATTTCGATTCTTTGTGTTTCATTTAAATGCACCATGTTCACCGTTTTTCAAAATTATACCTAAACTAATTTTTGATTGACACATGACTTGCTATCGTAGTAACAATTCATTTAAATATACCTGTTTACCTTTAAGTAGGTACATGTACCTTTTTTTAAAGAATTTTTTTTTATGATGTAATTTTTCTCTAAAACCGTTAGAGATAAGGATAGAGTATGCTACATGAATTATGCGCAGAATTTGACGTAGAATTAGGGTAATCAGTAAAAATAGGGGGGTTCTATTTAAAAAACAAAAAAAATTTGCTACATCTACTTTTTGACACACCCGGTATAATTTCTTTTTGAGGCAAAAAATCCGGAAGAAAGAATTATAATCGACGTGTCCGAGCGTTTTTTCAAAAAATGAATACCTAATTTTTAACTGTATCACTGTATAGTAGTTCAATGCTCTACACTCTACAGGTTACCTGAGCCAACTTGCAGTACCTATTTTATGTCGTCGGATTTAAAAATAAAAGAAAATCGTTTAAGTTCACCGTTATTTGGATGGATTCTGTAGAAAATACAGAGATAAAGGAGAAAAACAAACGTTAAACATTTCTTGTATGAATATTCACTATCCTGATCTCTACATGTGCTGTATGTACTATATTATGGGATGGAGTCGTGGACACTGAGGGTGGCTGATATGAGGAGGCTAGAGGCATTTGAGATGTGGATATACCGGAGAATACTGAGGATTTCATGGGTGGAGAGGGTAACCAACGTTGGAGTAATGATGCGTATGCACAAAGAGAGAGAAGTTATTCCAACAAATAAGAGAAGAAAACTACTGTATATTGTCACGAATTTATCTTCGCGTGTCGGGGACGTAGATGAGGGGAGTGAAAGTATGGAGTTACAAAACGGCGTCTATTGTATTCTTCTTAATTTCTATCCTAGAAGACGAACCAGCATGCCTCTTATTGTTCCGCGTAGGTGCATCACTTGGCCTAGACCAAGGCTTGTCACCTATTGTTAATTAGATGTGCAGATGCGTCACTTGGCCTAGGCCAAGGCTTGTCACCTGTTGTTGGTTGACCGGGCGATAAACACCGATGCCTGCTGCTAAAGCTGGCCTAGTTTATATAGCCGAATAAATGCTGAGGTCGTGTGTCGTCGCACTTGACCCTGATCTGTGTACAGTGAGACGCGACCTCAACAATGTACAGTGGTTGAGTATCTAAATATGACGGGCCACTGTGTGTTTTAGTTGACAATATGGGACATGTCATGAGGGGAGAAAAATATAGAATGTTGCAAATCGTTATGCAGGGAAAAATCCAGGGAAAGAGATCTATAGAAAGAAGACGAAACTCATGGCTGAAGAATCTTAGGGAATGGTTTGGATGTAGTAGTAACAATGAACTATTTAGAGCTGCAGTCTCAAAAATAAGAATCGCCCTGATGATTGCCAACCTTCGTAGCGGAGACGGCACCTAGAGAAGAAGAAGATATCTACATATAAACAATATTTGATCCCTACGTCAATCATTCCTTGATGACGACAATTATTTTAGCACTGGCTGGTTTTAATGAATTTAACTTCCACACTAGCCAGCAATGCCATCTTACAATAGGCCTCCTTGGACTATATTGGACTGTTTGACATTATCTATAGTGTAATACCTAATATAAGAACTCAGTTCCTTGATCGGATACAAATTTATCGCCAGAATTATGAGCAGATGTTCTTGGTCTTTTCGTGCGAAAAGTCACCAAGACACATAATGAACGGAACAAGGCCTTAGGGCCCACACCAGCGATATAGAGCCTCGACGGATCGTGTCCGGACTCTCGGACGCAGGAAATTATCCTCGGAATTATCAGGACGTGATTGGACTGCTACACAGGTGACCGAACGGCCACTCCCTTGCGTTTTACTTGAGATTATTTATTATTTGTTAAATGGGTTAAACCGGACACGGATTCTGTTAATGGGTAAAGTTTAAATCGTATGCGGTGTAAAAGTTTGCCGAGAATTCCCGAATTTGGGACATCCTCGAATACGCGCTTCCGTAAAAGATTCTTTTATTGGGTCAATGTGAAGGGCCTATTATATCTGGGTTCTTATTTTATTTACAATGTCTTATACCAAAATAAATGTTTGTTTCTGTTGGAGGTACTTATACACTAACAAGATCTATCCAAAAAAAAATACCTTGTCGGTCCATTGTCTTTATTTTGTTACTCAACACAACGTTTCGGTTAGATAGTATCTCTAACCTTTTCAAATATAAACTAAATTATTATTCTAAGGCGACTGTCTTAAATACTATCCATGTGCAATGAAGCTTGATGACTACGCCTACGTGCTTATTGGAGTGTGAAATTTGAACTGTTGGTTTTGGACAAGAAGAGGCTTCCAGATATTGGGGATATCTATACTTCGTTTACTAAATATATGGGTATTTTGATTTATGAAAGCTGCTTCTTTGAACTTTCGTTTTCTCCAGTGCTGTTCCGTGTCCAAAACTTTGGCTTCTGACCACTGTATATTATGCTGGTTAGTCCATACATGTTCCGCTATACCTGATCTTGAAGTTTCACCTCTTTGAGTATGTTTCAGATGTTCTTTAACTCGTACGGGAAGAGGTCTTTTTGTTTCTCCAATGTACCGGGTGAACCACTAAGAATGGTCGTCGGCTATATCTCAGAAACTGGAAGTCATAGAGCTTTTAAGTAAAATATGTTTTAGTAAAAGTGCCCAAAAGAAAATGTTGAAAATTATTTTCGAGTTTCTAAACTCACCGCTAGAGGGCGTAAATCCAAAATTTTCCATTTTTGAATGTTTTTAAATTTTCAAATTCCACATAAAATTATAATTATTTTTTATTAAATGCATTATTAGTCTATACTTCATAGTTTCCTAGATATTGACTCTCGAAAAGTGATATTTTTGAACTTTGACAGCTTCTAACTTTTTAACAGTATGTCTTAGAGCAAAACGGCTTACATGACCCTATCTTCAATTTTTATTATCTTCCCAAAAAAATCAACTTCCAGTTAAACCGGAACAACTATATTTCCTGCTTTCGAGTTACATCCGCTTTAACCGGAAGTTGATTTTTTTGGGAAGATAATAAAAATTGAAGATAGGGACATGTAAGCCGTTTTGCTCTAAGACGTACTGTTAGAAAGTTAGAAGCTGTCAAAGTTTAAAAATGTCACTTTTCGAGAGTCAATATCTCGGAAACTATGAAGTATAGACTAATGATGCATTTAATAAAAAATAATTATAATTTTATGTGGAACTTGAAAATTTAAAAACATACAGGGTGTACCCTTCAAAAAATGGAAAATTTTGGATTTACGCCCTCTAGCGGTGAGTTTAGAAACTCGAAAATAATTTCCAACATTTTCTTTTGGGCACTTTTACTAAAAAATATTTTACTTAAAAGCTCTAGGACTTCCAGTTTCTGAGATATAGCCGACGACCATTCTTAGTTGTTCACCCGGTACGATTCGCCACACTCGCAAGGGTTATGATAGATACAATTTTTTGTGGTTTCACTACGGGGGGGTTTTACTTTTGTAAGAAAGGTTCTAAGTGTATTTCCAGATTTGAAGGCTGTTTTGATATTATAGTTTTTGGTTATCCTTCTAATCTTTTCAGAAATCCCTTTGACGTAAGGTATTGTGAGGAGTGCTTGCTCCTCTTTCGCTTCTGTATTAGTTTTTACTTCGCGATTTTTAAATTTTGAGATGGTACAAGATCTATTTATGAAACTCATACCATCAGTGATTCTTTGACAGTTGGATTAAGTTAAAAAGCAATGTCTGCAAGAGATGATTGAACTTCAACGATGGAATTCTATAAAAATATAGATAGAGAGAATCGAGGAGAGAATTAAATGTGTTTTGAAATTTAAAAAATCAATGGGAGTATGAAGAAAGTAGGTATACATGTCGGCTAATAAAATATTTAATTATCGGATAACATGACCCAAGCAACCAACTGATTTCAGTCGAAACATCGCTTGCAATGGTTCGACAATACCCACACTGGATCGATCCACCAACAAGATAATCACAATGAACTTCCCAACCATTTCGCTAATTACTTGATAATTAAGTGTGGAACATTGTAAATATAAGTTTATCCAAAAACCGCTGCTCAGTTATCCATGTCAAACTAAATAATACGTCGAGACCTACAACATATTATTTAACTGAAAAATTTAGCCGAATTTGAATAAATCTGCCATCAATGGCCAATAAAATATGCAGAAATAAAAATTTAAAAGCCATAATAATAACCAACCATTCAATTCCAATAAGGAGGCTAGATAGAATCTTTAGTGGCCCGAAGTTACGATGTTGCCAAGTAAGGGCATTTAGTTCGTGTTTTAACTCCGTGCACGCATATCGACTCACTTAAGTTTTCGAGGCAGGAGAAACTGCTATATACAAAACAATAGGTATCTACAAGATATAATTTCTTTAGTAGTTGGGCTCTACATCTAACACAAATCATTCTCGTTAGCCTCAAACGTTTACCACATTTATTCGGGCTGTCGTGCAGGCAAGGCGCCAGGCGATTCCTAATAGACCTTCATCAACAGTAAACAACCTCGTTTATGGACCTCTATAAACCTAGCAGAACAAGATGCTCAAAATTGAAAATTTTTGTATGGAAAATTAGGTGCTAGTTAGGTGCTAATTAGGTGCCAACTTTAAAATTTAGGTGCTCCTATGGTTTTTGAGAAAATTATATTTTTGTGTTGTTCTGCTAGATTAACGTTAAGCTAGCAGAACATTACTGTCAAATAAGCTAATTAAGAACAAAATGTAGTACCAAAATTAGGTGCTTTTTAGGTGCTTATTGAATATCTAAAAAGAAATTTAATTAGTTAAGGTTTTTAAAAAATACCGCCATGTTCTGCTAGGTTGACGCTGAGCTACCAGAACAGTTTTATTTTAAGGATTAACAAATAATAACTTATTTATCCAAAATTAGGTGCTATTTAGGTGCTTTAAAATTATTATAATTCTTTATCAAAAAAACATTTCCAAAGCCAGAAAAATCAAATATATAGAGTAAATATTAAACATTTTCGTTCTCTAATTAATTTTACACAGAAGACTTTTACAGAAATACTTATATTCCATATCATAAAATTATCTACCCAATTTTATTGCTATTAAGAAAATTTTGACAAAAAATTCCAGTGCTGGACAACTTTTATATTGTATGAAAAGGTTTTCACTTAATAAAAGTTATTTTTCAAAGAATATTTATGAAACTCGTAGGATTGTCTATACGATTTAGGTGCTCCCGAAAAATAAAATTTTAGCAAAAAAATTGCAGTGCCGGAGAAGATTACTCTTATTCAAAAACGTTTTTTCTTAATAAAACAGTAATTTTTCACAGAATTTTCATGAAACTCGTAGGATTGTCTATACGATTTAGGTGCTCCCGAAAAATGTAATTTTCCAAAAAAAAAATATTTACAGTGTCGGAGAAGTCGACCACCCCTATATTTATAAATTTTTTCTTAATAAAACAGTAATTTTTCAAAGAATTTTCATGAAACTCGTAGGATTGTCTATACGATTTAGGTGCTCCCGAAAAATGTCATTTTCCAAAAAAAAAATATTTACAGTGTCGGAGAAGTCGGCCACACCTATATTTATAAATTTTTTCTTAATAAAACAGTCATTTTTCAAAGAATTTTTATGAAACTCGAAGGTTTGTCTATACGATTTAGGTGCTCCTGAAAAATAAAATTTTAGCGCAAAAATTGCAGTGCCGGAGAAGATTACTCTTATTCAAAAACGTTTTTTCTTAATAAAACAGTAATTTTTCACAAAATTTTCATGAAACTCGTAGGATTGTCTATACGACTTAGGTGCTCCCGAAAAATGTAATTTTCCAAAAAAAAAATATTTACAGTGTCGGAGAAGTCGACCACCCCTATATTTATAAATTTTTTCTTAATAAAACAGTAATTTTTCAAAGAATTTTCATGAAACTCGTAGGATTGTCTATACGATTTAGGTGCTCCCGAAAAATGTAATTTTCCAAAAAAAAAATATTTACAGTGTTGGAGAAGCCGACCACCCCTATATTTATAAATTTTTTCTTAATAAAACAGTCATTTTTCAAAGAATATTTATGAAACTCGGAGGATTGTCTATACGATTTAGGTGCTCCCGAAAAATACAATTTTACCAAAAAAAAATGTTTCCAGTATCAAAAAAGCCGACCACACCTATATTTATAAATTTTTTCTTAATAAAACAGTCATTTTTCAAAGAATTTTTATGAAACTCGTAGGATTGTCTACACGATTTAGGTGCTTCCTAAAAATAAAATTTTACCAAAAAAAAATGTTTCTAGTATCAAAAAAGCCGACCACACCTATTATTATAAATTTTTTCTTGATAAAACAGTCATTTTTCAAAGAATTTTTATGAAACTTGGAGGATGGTCTATACGATTTAGGTGCTCCCGAAAAATAAAATTTTAGCAAAAAAATTGCAGTGCCGGAGAAGATTACTTTTATTCAAAAACGTTTTTTCTTAATAAAACAGTCATTTTTCACAGAATTTTTATGAAACTCGTAGGATTGTCTATACGATTTAGGTGCTTCCTAAAAATAAAATTTCACCAAAAAAAAATGTTTCCAGTGTCAAAAAAGCCGACCACACCTATATTTATAATTTTTTTCTTAATAAAACAGTCATTTTTCAAAGAATTTTTACGAAACTCTTAGAATTGTCTAAGTATACGATTTAGGTGCTTCCTAAAAATAAAATTTTACCAAAAAAAAAATGTTTCCAGTATCAAAAAAGCCGACCACACCTATATTTATAAATTTTTTCTTAATAAAACAGTCATTTTTCAAAGAATTTTTATGAAACTCGGAGGATTGTCTATACGATTTAGGTGCTCCCGAAAAATAAAATTTTAGCAAAAAAATTACAGTGCCGGAGAAGATTACTCTTTTTCAAAAACGTTTTTTCTTAATAAAACAGTCATTTTTCAAAGAATTTTTATGAAACTCGTAGAATTGTCTATACGATTTAGGTGCTTCCTAAAAATAAAATTTTACCAAAAAAAAAATGTTTCCAGTATCAAAAAAGCCGACCACACCTATATTTATAAATTTTTTCTTAATAAAACATTTTTTTTTGGTAAAATTTTATTTTTCGGGAGCACCTAAATCGTATAGACAATCCTCCGAGTTTCATAAAAATTCTTTAAAAAATGACTGTTTTATTAAGAAAAAACGTTTTTTAATAAGAGTAATCTTCTCCGGCACTGCACTTTTTTTGCTAAAATTTTATTTTTAGGAAGCACCTAAATCGTATAGACAATCCTACGAGTTTCATAAAAATTCTTTGAAAAATGACTGTTTTATTAAGAAAAAATTTATAAATATAGGGGTGGTCGACTTCTCCGACACTGTAAATATTTTTTTTTGGAAAATGACATTTTTCGGGAGCACCTAAATCGTATAGACAATCCTACGAGTTTCATAAAAATTCTTTGAAAAATGACTGTTTTATTAAGAAAAAATTTATAAATATAGGTGTGGTCGGCTTTTTTGACACTGGAAACATTTTTTTTTTGGTAAAATTTTATTTTTAGGAAGCACCTAAATCGTATAGACAATCCTACGAGTTTCATAAAAATTCTTTGAAAAATGACTGTTTTATAAAAAAAAAATTTATAAATATAGGGGTGGTCGACTTCTTCGACACTGTAAATATTTTTTTTTTGGAAAATGACATTTTTCGGGAGCACCTAAATCGTATAGACAATCCTCCGAGTTTCATAAAAATTCTTTGAAAAATGACTGTTTTATTAAGAAAAAATTTATAAATATAGGTGTGGTCGGCTTTTTTGACACTGGAAACATTTTTTTTTTTGGTAAAATTTTATTTTTAGGAAGCACCTAAATCGTATAGATAATCCTACGAGTTTCATAAAAATTCTTTGAAAAATGACTGTTTTATTAAGAAAAAATTTATAAATATAGGGGTGGTCGACTTCTCCGACACTGTAAATATTTTTTTTTTTGGAAAATGACATTTTTCGGGAGCACCTAAATCGTATAGACAATCCTACGAGTTTTATGAAAATTCTGTGAAAAATTACTGTTTTATTAAGAAAAAACGTTTTTGAATAAGAGTAATCTTCTCCGGCACTGCATTTTTTTTGCTAAAATTTTATTTTTCGGGAGCACCTAAATCGTATAGACAATCCTACGAGTTTCATAAATATTCTTTGAAAAATTACTGTTTTATTAAGAAAAAATTTATAAATATAGGTGTGGTCGGCTTTTTTGACACTGGAAACATTTTTTTTTGGTAAAATTGTATTTTTCGGGAGCACCTAAATCGTATAGACAATCCTCCGAGTTTCATAAATATTCTTTGAAAAATTACTGTTTTATTAAGAAAAAATTTATAAATATAGGTGTGGTCGGCTTTTTTGACACTGGAAACATTTTTTTTTTGGTAAAATTGTATTTTTCGGGAGCACCTAAATCGTATAGACAATCCTCCGAGTTTCATAAAAATTCTTTGAAAAATGACTGTTTTATTAAGAAAAAATTTATAAATATAGGGGTGGTCGACTTCTCCGACACTGTAAATATTTTTTTTTTTGGAAAATGACATTTTTCGGGAGCACCTAAATCGTATAGACAATCCTACGAGTTTTATGAAAATTCTGTGAAAAATTACTGTTTTATTAAGAAAAAACGTTTTTGAATAAGAGTAATCTTCTCCGGCACTGCATTTTTTTTGCTAAAATTTTATTTTTCGGGAGCACCTAAATCGTATAGACAATCCTACGAGTTTCATAAATATTCTTTGAAAAATTACTGTTTTATTAAGAAAAAATTTATAAATATAGGTGTGGTCGGCTTTTTTGACACTGGAAACATTTTTTTTTGGTAAAATTGTATTTTTCGGGAGCACCTAAATCGTATAGACAATCCTCCGAGTTTCATAAATATTCTTTGAAAAATTACTGTTTTATTAAGAAAAAATTTATAAATATAGGTGTGGTCGGCTTTTTTGACACTGGAAACATTTTTTTTTTGGTAAAATTGTATTTTTCGGGAGCACCTAAATCGTATAGACAATCCTCCGAGTTTCATAAAAATTCTTTGAAAAATGACTGTTTTATTAAGAAAAAATTTATAAATATAGGTGTGGTCGGCTTTTTTGACACTGGAAACATTTTTTTTTTGGTAAAATTTTATTTTTAGGAAGCACCTAAATCGTATAGACAATCCTACGAGTTTCATAAAAATTCTTTGAAAAATGACTGTTTTATTAAGAAAAAATTTAGAAATATAGGGGTGGTCGACTTCTCCGACACTGTAAATATTTTTTTTTTGGAAAATTACACTTTTCGGGAGCACCAAAATCGTATAGACAATCCTACGAGTTTCATGAAAGTTCTGTGAAAAATTACTGTTTTATTAAGAAAAAACGTTTTTGAATAAGAGTAATCTTCTCCGGCACTGGATTTTTTTTGCTAAAATTTTATTTTTCGGGAGCACCTAAATCGTATAGACAATCCTACGAGTTTCATAAAAATTCTTTGAAAAATGACTGTTTTATTAAGAAAAAATTTATAAATATAGGGGTGCCGACTTCTCCGACACTGTAAATATTTTTTTTTTGGAAAATTACATTTTTCGGGAGCACCTAAATCGTATAGACAATCCTACGAGTTTCATGAAAATTCTGTGAAAAATGACTGTTTTATTAAGAAAAAACGTTTTTGAATAAGGGTAATCTTCTCCGGCACTGCAATTTTTTTGCTAAAATTTTATTTTTCGGGAGCACCTAAATCGTATAGACAATCCTCCGAGTTTCATAAAAATTCTTTGAAAAATGACTGTTTTATTAAGAAAAAATTTATAAATATAGGGGTGGTCGACTTCTCCGACACTGTAAATATTTTTTTTTTGGAAAATTACATTTTTCGGGAGCACCTAAATCGTATAGACAATCCTACAAGTTTCATGAAAATTCTGTGAAAAATGACTGTTTTATTAAGAAAAAACGTTTTTGAATAAGAGTAATCTTCTCCGGCACTGCACTTTTTTTGCTAAAATTTTATTTTTCTGTAGCACCTAAATCGTATAGACACTACGAGTCCTACGAGTTTCATAAAAATTCTTTAAAAAATGACTGTTTTATTAAGAAAAAAATTATAAATATAGGGGTGGTCGACTTCTCCGACACTGTAAATATTTTTTTTTTGGAAAATGACATTTTTCGGGAGCACCTAAATCGTATAGACAATCCTACGAGTTTCATAAAAATTCTTTGAAAAATGACTGTTTTATTAAGAAAAAATTTATAAATATAGGGGTGGTCGACTTCTCCGACACTGTAAATATTTTTTTTTTGGAAAATGACATTTTTCGGGAGCACCTAAATCGTATAGACAATCCTCCGAGTTTCATAAATATTCTTTGAAAAATGACTGTTTTATTAAGAAAAACTTTATAAATATAGGTGTGGTCGGCTTTTTTGACACTGGAAACATTTTTTTTTTGGTAAAATTTTATTTTTAGGAAGCACCTAAATCGTATAGATAATCCTACGAGTTTCATAAAAATTCTTTGAAAAATGACTGTTTTATTAAGAAAAAATTTATAAATATAGGTGTGGTCGGCTTTTTTGACACTGGAAACATTTTTTTTTTGGTAAAATTTTATTTTTAGGAAGCACCTAAATCGTATAGATAATCCTACGAGTTTCATAAAAATTCTTTGAAAAATGACTGTTTTATTAAGAAAAAATGTATAAATATAGGGGTGGTTGACTTCTCCGACACTGTAAATATTTTTTTTTTGGAAAATGACATTTTTCGGGAGCACCTAAATCGTATAGACAATCCTACGAGTTTCATGAAAATTCTGTGAAAAATTACTGTTTTATTAAGAAAAAACCTTTTTGAATAAGAGTAATCTTCTCCGGCACTGCAATTTTTTTGCTAAAATTTTATTTTTCGGGAGCACCTAAATCGTATAGACAATCCTACGAGTTTCATAAATATTCTTTGAAAAATTACTGTTTTATTAAGAAAAAATTTATAAATATAGGTGTGGTCGGCTTTTTTGACACTGGAAACATTTTTTTTTTGGTAAAATTGTATTTTTCGGGAGCACCTAAATCGTATAGACAATCCTCCGAGTTTCATAAATATTCTTTGAAAAATGACTGTTTTATTAAGAAAAAATTTATAAATATAGGGGTGGTCGACTTCTCAGACACTGTAAATATTTTTTTTTTGGAAAATGACATTTTTCGGGAGCACCTAAATCGTATAGACAATCCTCCGAGTTTCATAAAAATTCTTTGAAAAATAACTGTTTTATTAAGAAAAAATCTATAAATATAGGTGTGGTCGGCTTTTTTGACACTGGAAACATTTTTTTTTTTGGTAAAATTTTATTTTTAGGAAGCATCTAAATCGTATAGATAATCCTACGAGTTTCATAAAAATTCTTTGAAAAATGACTGTTTTATTAAGAAAAAAATTATAAATATAGGGGTGGTCGACTTCTCCGACACTGTAAATATTTTTTTTTTGGAAAATGACATTTTTCGGGAGCACCTAAATCGTATAGACAATCCTACGAGTTTCATGAAAATTCTGTGAAAAATTACTGTTTTATTAAGAAAAAACGTTTTTGAATAAGAGTAATCTTCTCCGGCACTGCAATTTTTTTGCTAAAATTTTATTTTTCGGGAGCACCTAAATCGTATAGACAATCCTACGAGTTTCATAAATATTCTTTGAAAAATTACTGTTTTATTAAGAAAAAAATTTATAAATATAGGTGTGGTCGGCTTTTTTGACACTGGAAACATTTTTTTTTTGGTAAAATTGTATTTTTCGGGAGCACCTAAATCGTATAGACAATCCTCCGAGTTTCATAAATATTCTTTGAAAAATGACTGTTTTATTAAGAAAAAATTTATAAATATAGGTGTGGTCGGCTTTTTTGACACTGGAAACATTTTTTTTTTGGTAAAATTTTATTTTTAGGAAGCACCTAAATCGTATAGATAATCCTACGAGTTTCATAAAAATTCTTTGAAAAATGACTGTTTTATTAAGAAAAAATTTATAAATATAGGTGTGGTCGGCTTTTTTGACACTGGAAACATTTTTTTTTTTGGTAAAATTTTATTTTTAGGAAGCACCTAAATCGTATAGATAATCCTACGAGTTTCATAAAAATTCTTTGAAAAATGACTGTTTTATTAAGAAAAAATGTATAAATATAGGGGTGGTCGACTTCTCCGACACTGTAAATATTTTTTTTTTGGAAAATGACATTTTTCGGGAGCACCTAAATCGTATAGACAATCCTACGAGTTTCATGAAAATTCTGTGAAAAATTACTGTTTTATTAAGAAAAAACCTTTTTGAATAAGAGTAATCTTCTCCGGCACTGCAATTTTTTTGCTAAAATTTTATTTTTCGGGAGCACCTAAATCGTATAGACAATCCTACGAGTTTC
This sequence comes from Polydrusus pterygomalis, assembly GCA_963969555.1. Classification (NCBI taxonomy): domain Eukaryota; kingdom Metazoa; phylum Arthropoda; class Insecta; order Coleoptera; family Curculionidae; genus Polydrusus; species Polydrusus pterygomalis. The sequence continues at coordinate 40,623,136 of OZ018385.1, read as the reverse complement.
ATAAATATTCTTTGAAAAATTACTGTTTTATTAAGAAAAAATTTATAAATATAGGTGTGGTCGGCTTTTTTGACACTGGAAACATTTTTTTTTTGGTAAAATTGTATTTTTCGGGAGCACCTAAATCGTATAGACAATCCTCCAAGTTTCATAAAAATTCTTTGAAAAATGACTGTTTTATTAATAAAAAATTTATAAATATAGGTGTGGTCGGCTTTTTTGACACTGGAAACATTTTTTTTTTGGTAAAATTTTATTTTTAGGAAGCACCTAAATCGTATAAATAATCCTACGAGTTTCATAAAAATTCTTTGAAAAATGACTGTTTTATTAAGAAAAAATTTATAAATATAGGGGTGGTCGACTTCTCCGACACTGTAAATATTTTTTTTTTGGAAAATGACATTTTTCGGGAGCACCTAAATCGTATAGACAATCCTACGAGTTTCATGAAAATTCTGTTAAAAATTACTGTTTTATTAAGAAAAAACATTTTTGAATAAGAGTAATCTTCTCCGGCACTGCAATTTTTTTGCTAAAATTTTATTTTTCGGGAGCACCTAAATCGTATAGACAATCCTACGAGTTTCATAGAAATTCTTTGAAAAATGACTGTTTTATTAAGAAAAAATTTATAAATATAGGGGTGCCGACTTCTCCGACACTGTAAATATTTTTTTTTGGAAAATGACATTTTTCGGGAGCACCTAAATCGTATAGACAATCCTACGAGTTTTATGAAAATTCTGTGAAAAATTACTGTTTTATTAAGAAAAAACGTTTTTGAATAAGAGTAATCTTCTCCGGCACTGCATTTTTTTTGCTAAAATTTTATTTTTCGGGAGCACCTAAATCGTATAGACAATCCTCCGAGTTTCATAAAAATTCTTTAAAAAATTACTGTTTTATTAAGAAAAAATTTATAAATATAGGGGTGGTCGACTTCTCCGACACTGTAAATATTTTTTTTTGGAAAATGACATTTTTCGGGAGCACCTAAATCGTATAGACAATCCTACGAGTTTTATAAAAATTCTGTGAAAAATTACTGTTTTATTAAGAAAAAACGTTTTTGAATAAGAGTAATCTTCTCCGGCACTGCAATTTTTTTGCTAAAATTTTATTTTTCGGGAGCACCTAAATCGTATAGACAATCCTACGAGTTTCATAAAAATGCTTTGAAAAATAACTTTTATTAAGAGAAAACCTTTTCATACAATATAAAAGTTGTCCAGCACTGGAATTTTTTGTCAAAATTTTCTTAATAGCAATAAAATTGGGTAGATAATTTTATGATATGGAAAATAAGTATTTCTGTAAAAGTCTTCTGTGTAAAATTAAGTAGAGAACGAAAATGTTTAATATTTGCTCTATATATTTGATTTTTCTGGCTTTGGGAATGTTTTTTTGATAAAGAATTATAATAATTTTAAAGCACCTAAATAGCACCTAATTTTGGATAAATAAGTTATTATTTGTTAATCCTTAAAATAAAACTGTTCTGGTAGCTCAGCGTCAACCTAGCAGAACATGGCGGTATCTTTTAAAAACCTTAACTAATTAAATTTCTTTTTAGATATTCAATAAGCACCTAAAAAGCACCTAATTTTGGTACTACATTTTGTTCTTGATTAGCTTATTTGACAGTAATGTTCTGCTAGCTTAACGTTAATCTAGCAGAACAACACAAAAATATAATTTTCTCAAAAACCATAGGAGCACCTAAATTTTAAAGTTGGCACCTAATTAGCACCTAACTAGCACCTAATTTTCCATACAAAAATTTTCAATTTTGAGCACCTTGTTCTGCTAGGTTTATAGAGGTCGTTTATGGTGGCCCAGGTGAAGTAAAGCACCTACGACGCATTATGATGGAAACCCCGAACGTGTTTTGTTCGCTGCAAATGTAATATGGGTTCAAACGGACACCATTTAAAAATTTTATGACAGAGCTCTAGTTGAACGGTTTTGACCCTTGTTGGCTATACAATTTACTGGAGTTTATTTCTTGGGATGTACATCCATATTCATCATCATCTCTTACATGCAGATAATACCTCTTCAATTTACAGATGTTAAATTTGTCTAAATGGGTTTTCTCAATGCCCATAATTGGATCTACGGTCTATATTGCCTGCTTAGCCTTGGATCAGTTCCCCGCCTAAATAAAAGTATCAAGTCTACTGGTACTGCTTGGTAGCCCGTTACTCTTTGGTAGCCCAATTATAAGCCCATAAAAGTTGTTTTCCTGTTGTAATTCCTGCATGAGAAGTACATTATAACCATCGTTCCTCTCTCCACCTCCCCCCCATATGCGTTTGCATGCACTGTCACTGCTTCATCAAGAGATATGTGAACAGATGTCGCTATCCATTTGCTTATTATTGTCTTTGTCTTGAACATTCCAAAGGGTCATGCTCCAGACCTGATGAAGGACAATTTACTTATACGCAGAAAAGGAGGTACTAAAAGAAAAAAAAGGAATTATCCTGACTCTATATATAGATAGAACCAACGTGGCAACTCTGCCCAGTTGTATTTCGTCGGCATATCAGTCTGTATATTAATTCAGTGCATTTTATTTCATTGCCCTGGGTCACGGCATCCGTTTATAAAATGAGTTTTAGTCGATTACATTTATACGAGAAAGTTCAACTCTTAGTTTATCTTTTAGATTTATCTTTTATCCTCAGTAAGCGATTTCGAACTATGTTATTAGATTATTTGTATACATCAGTCGAATTTCGTTCGTATCTGAATATTATCGGCAATAACCACTGGATTACATGGTAAAACATATTTTTCCTACGACCACCTATGAAAATGAGAAACAAAGCACGCCAAACTTGGCTAGAAAGTCCTTTATATTACACGCGTGTTGAAATATTTTCTTTCAATACGTGTGTTGAAATATAAAACAGCTGATGGCCGACGAATTTGACAGCAAAACTATTTAAAAAAATAACAAACTTACGGGACCCGTGGAGCGAATTGGGGTGCTGGGTAGGGTAAAGTACACCAGGGCATTACTGCAAATAAAAACACTCCTGTTTTTCTCGTTATTTTTGGGAACCTACGAGTATTTATCATAAAAATAATAATATATCAAAAAAGGAAAATATGTCTTGCAACCCACCAATGTCAACTGAGTTGAACCACAGAAAAAAAGGGGCAGCTATAGAGCAGAAATAGAATACCCTAGGCCCTAGGAAAAACCTATTGATAATTTTACAATTATCTCGGATAAAAATATCCATACAATGTTTAAGGTTGAATTCTCAACGTCATTCAATCTATTGCCAACCTATAACCTATTTCGCGTTGATTTTTTGACTTTATTATTTTAATAACTAACATTTAAAGAAAATCAATATCGTCGGTACATTATTTAGGTATAGTATCTGATATATTACAAAAATATCAATTTGTTTCATTGCTAATTTTGGGAGAATTGTATAGTGAAATAACAATGAGTGACAATGACATAATAATGTTAAAAAAAATCTTACCCGATATTTTTCGCTATACAATTCTCCTAAAATAAGTTATGAAATTCCTTGATATTTATTAAATATGTGAATTATTACCTATAGAATATCAAGTCGATACTGATTTTGTTTAAATTTTGTATAAAAGCTAGAAAACATAAATAAATCTACGCGAAATAGGTTATAGGTTGGCAAGCATGTTGATACTCCTACCTTAAGGATATGGGACAAGTGAATGTGCTTTTTGTAAGTAAATTTATTTTAGCAATATTCAAAACAAATCGAATATAGATAGAACTTTTATAATTAACAAGCTATCGATATTTAACTCCATCTCTATCTTTCTATAATGTTGAGGTTATGTTTTAGTTTTGTGTTTTGTTGTTTTTGTATGTATATTTAGGTATATTACTGTTTTATTGAAAGAAGGCAAGCAGCTAAAAAATCAGAAACGAAATTTCTTCACTGTACAGGGTTATCCAACCAAGACTAGACAAGGCGATTTTTTGACTTTTCCTGTACTTTTATAAAAAAAAACTAAAATAGCCATCTTAAGTCATTTTCTCCCGCGAATTCGAATATCTTCAGCAAAAAACAATTGAACATCAAACAAAAGTACTAGGGGTCACTTTGATATTTTTTTAAATGGAACACCCTGTATATTTTTACATTTTTAAATTCCACATAAAATTATAATTATTTTTTATTAAATGCACTATTAGTCTATACTTCATAGTTTCCGAGATATTGACTCTCGAAAAGTGACATTTTTGAACTTTGACAGCTTATAACTTTCTAACAGTACGTCTTAGAGCAAAACGGCTTACATGTCCCTATCTTCAATTTTTATTATCTTCCCAAAAAAATCAACTTCCGGTTAAACCGGATGTAACTCGAAAGAAGGAAATATGGTTGTTCCGGTTTAACTGGAAGTTAATTTTTTTGGGAAGATAATAAAAATTGAAGATAGGGACATGTAAGCCGTTTTGCTCTAAGACGTACTGTTAGAAAGTTATAAGCTGTCAAAGTTCAAAAATGTCACTTTTCGAGAGCCAATATCCCGGAAACTATGAAGTATAGACTAATAGTGCATTTAATACAAAATAATTATAATTTTATGCGGAATTTAAAAATGTAAAAATATACAGGGTGTTCCATTTAAAAAAATATCAAAGTGACCCTAGTACTTTTGTTTGATGTTCAATTGTTTTTTGCTGAAGATATTCGAATTCGCGGGAGAAAATTACTTAAGATGGCTATTTCAGTTTTTTTATAAAAGTACAGGAAAAGTCAAAAAATCGCCTTGTCTAGTCTTGGTTGGATAACCCTGTACATGGATAGTAGGTATGATGTGCGTAAACAAATAGGAGAAAATGTTATTCTTTTTATTTAAATCTAGGTAAGTTAAAATGTGTAAGTGGGCATTATTGCTTTTATTTTTTTCAACTCTAGAGTTGAAATAAATTTTTCCTACGACCACCTACGAAAATGACAATAACAACACGGTTAACTTGGCTAGAAAGTGCCAAATATCACACGCGTGTTGTAAAAAAATATTTCAACACGAGTGTGGAAATACCAAGCACACTAAGATATTAAATTTAATAAGGCGTCAATTTGACGACAAAACTATTTATTAAACATAACAAACTTACGGGACACGTGGAGTGAATTGGGGTGCTGGGTGGGGTAAAGTACACTAGGGCATTACTGCAAATTTTTCGTTATTTTTGGGAACCGAAGAGTACTTATTTATGATAAAAATAATATTATTAAAAAGGGAAAATAATAATATGTCAGGCAACCCACCAACTGTCATGTTTCATGTTTACATGTCAACTCACAGAAAAGTTCTGTTCTGTTCTGTTCGAGGATTGCGATGGCCTCTAGCTTTTCAGCCTCCAGCCAATTTTTATACTCACAGAAAAATAAAGGGTTTATGTCCACTGAGTTGAACCACAAAAAAAAAAAAGGGGCAGCTATAGAGCAGAAATAGAATACCCTAGGAAATACCGATTTATAATTTTGCCATTATCTCGGATGTTTAATTATATTGGTGTAAGTGAAAGTGCTTTATGTAAGTAAATTTATTTTAGCAATATTCAAAACAAATCGAATATAGACAGAACTTTTATAATTAGCAAGCTATCGATATTTAACTCCATCTCTATCTTTCAATAATGTTGAGGTTTAATAATGCGGTACATTAATTATCATAAAATAAAACTATAATAAAAAAAATAAATAAATAAATAAGTTAGTGAAGTGTCTAGTTAGGTTCTACTCAGTAAATGATTGTACTGTCTACTAACCCCTAAATCCCTTCTTTTTAGTAAATGTCACTCCTATCCTATGTTGTAATTGTCAATACTAAACCCTTGACCCTTAAAATAGCAGCTAAGAAAAGGTCAAATACACAAATCCAGAGACTCAAATTAAGCAGTCCAAACCGCATTGTACGCAAAGAAGAAAAGTCAGTGGTCGTGATATGGTACAGACCAGACAACATCACGATCACCCCTAATGTGCTGGCAATTTGCCCCCAAAGAGCAGAGCCATTAAGAACAAGACAATGTTGAGGTTACGTTTTGTGTTTGTGTTTTGTTTTTGTATGTATATTTAGGTATATTATTGTTTCATTGAAAGAATGCAAGCAGCTAAAAAATCAGAAACGAAATTTATTCACTGTACATAGATACTAGGTATGATGTGCGTAAGCAAATAGGAGAAAAAGTTATTATTTTTATTTAAATCTAGGTAAGTTAAAATTTGTAAGTAGGCATTGTTTTTATTTTGTTTTAATATAGACGCTTCTGTTGGAATCCGCCTTGAAATTTGTTTTGCATTTATTGCGTTTGTACTTTGTCAATTTTTTTTAACACAATGGTGTACAAACTATTAAAAACCAAACAAACTCTTTTTGATTATTTTGTATGGTCGTAGGAAAAATTGTGTACATTACTCGTGTGAAAGTGATTTTCTCACACTCGGAGAATTTCCGCACTCGGCTGACGCCTCGTGCTAAATATCTCCTCGTTTGAAAATTGCCACTTTCAACACTTGTTATGTAATATACTATTTCAACTCTAGGGTTGAAAAAATTTGATTAACACAATGGTGATACCGGGGGTGATACCTTCAAACTATTAAAAACAACTCAAACTCTTTTTGATTATTTTGTATGGTCGTACATTGTGTACATTACTCGTGTGAAAGTGATTTTCTCACACTCGGAGAATTTCCGCACTCGGCTGACGTCTCGTGCTAAATACCTCCTCGTTTAGAGGGTACCACTTTCAACACTTGTTATGTAATATACTATTTATGAATTAATAAATGTCAATTACTTTCCATCAGTCCATCATGTACCCCTTTACCTCCTGCACTATTAAATTGTCTGGTTCTATGGCGACATCCGACAACATCGACGAAAGCGAAAGAAACCCTCTATCAACATTCAACCACCATTGTTAGCAGTTCTTCGCAGAACTGCACTCGATGCGGAATGTGTTCCTTTACCATCTTTCTCTATCCCTCACCCCATTTCGCTCTAAATGACTGATCGTGCAGCATACAAGACCGTAATAATGAAAACATCTATCCTTGTCTAGCCTAGCGGATATCGGGTGTCCGAGGGGTGGTTTCACGCTGCCTTAATACAGTCTGTTGGGTTAGATTGATACAAAATTGGAACGCCGCGCCGGGGGCGAAATTAAAGTCGAATGAGTGATTTGATTGGAAAACTGATCGCGATATAGTTTGGTTAGGCAAGTTTCTGATAACACTTTCATGTCCTATTTTACTGTACCAGGTGGTCAAATAAGCGAGGACGTCGGCTTTATCTCGGAAACCATTACCTAATCGTACAACTTTCGGAAAAATTTGTTTATGAGTAAAGTGGTCAAGAGAAATTGCTGGAAATTACTTTTAAGTTTCTTATTTCGCCGCAAGGGGGCATAATTAAAAATTGTTTTTTTAAATTCTAAATTTCTCCGAAAATTCCCATATTAAGGTATAACTCTGATTACATCATTGGAAAGCTTAGACAATTCTGCATCATTTTGGTTTAAGGCTCATTGGCGTACCGACCTTGATAAGAGTGGGAGAAGCTATTGAAAGTGTAAACATTAAAATCGCTGTAACTTCTAAACGACTTATCCGATTTTACTAAATTTAAGCTTGTTTGGAAGGGGAAAATAAGCATCTTCGATTGCCGTATCCAACAGTCCCCTTTGCGCCCCCCCTTAAAACAAATCCTAAATCCGCCCCTGCGGGAGTGTATGTTTCCCCAAACAGTTAATATGCATGACAACTATAGACTGGAAAGAGATTATAGGTAAATCCCACTCTGATTACATCATTGGAAAGCTTAGACAATTCTGCATCATTTTGGTTTAAGGCTCATTGGCGTACCGACCTTGATAAGAGTGGGAGAAGCTATTGAAAGTGTAAACATTAAAATCGCTGTAACTTCTAAACGACTTATCCGATTTTACTGAATTTAAGCTTGTTTGGAAGGGGAAAATAAGCATCTTCAATTGCCGTATCCAACAGTACACGATAGTGTTTAATAAAATAGCTAGAGGGCGCAATTTGTAATAATAACGTCCCCTTTGCGCCCCCCCTTAGAACAAATCCTAAATCGGCCCCTGCGGGAGTGTATGTTTCCCCAAACAGTTAATATGCATGACAACTATAGACTGGAAAGAGATTATAGGTAAATCCCACATGTGGAGGTATAACTCTGATTACATCATTGGAAAGCTTAGACAATTCTGCATCATTTTGGTTTAAGGCTCATTGGCGTACCGACCTTGATAAGAGTGGGAGAAGCTATTGAAAGTGTAAACATTAAAATCGCTGTAACTTCTAAACGACTTATCCGATTTTACTGAATTTAAGCTTGTTTGGAAGGGGAAAATAAGCATCTTCAATTGCCGTATTCAACAGTACACGATAGTGTTTAATAAAATAGCTAGAGGGCGCAATTTGTAATAATAACAGTCCCCTTTGCGCCCCCTCCTTAGAACAAATCCTAAATCCGCCCCTGCGGGAGTGTATGTTTCCCCAAACAGTTAATATGCATGACAACTATAGACTGGAAAGAGATTATAGGTAAATCCCACATGTGAATAGAAAATCTCTATAATGAAGCGGAAGAATATTTAAACAAATGAAGAAAACACACCACGGCATACTAATATCTAAACGTAGGGCGAGACTTCATGCGTGAAGTGCCTCACTTCATATATAATGCCTTCTGAAATATAGATAAGGCAAGAGGAAGCGATTTTCACATATTCAGGATTTACCCTTGGATACGTGGGTCCCGTACGTCTAAAACCCTCGCATATCAAAGAATTTTCATATCTTTGCAGTGACGTTCACGTTTACCGAGAGTTTCACAAGGTATTTTTTGTAATGGGCTTCTTGATTTTTTAAAATTTGGCACGGAATTATTTTGAAAAGTTTTTGATGCTGGACTGGAACATCGTTTATTTCATTCATCTCTTAAACACGGCTAATAAACAAATATAGTTAAAAAAAACTAAAAAATACGCTTTAATAATTAATCAAACTAAAAAGCGAAAAATAAATATAGTTTAAAATAATTCTTGAAACTCTTAATATAGGCAGAAAATAATAATGAACGATAAACATTAGTATTGTTGTGAAAAAAGCATGGGGTGCTCGATATACGAAAAATATAGCACAAAGCGACCCACGCTTTTTCACAATAATAGATACTAAGTAATGTTTATCATTCATAATTATTTTCTGCCTATATTAAGAATTTTAAGAATTATTTTAAACTCCTATTTATTTTCCGCTTTTTAATTTAATTAATTATTATTAAAGGGTGTTTTTTAGTTTTTTTAAACTATATTTATTTTTCATTTTTTAGTTTAACTAATTGTTAAGAAAAAAAATTTTTTGAGTAGATTGAGTAGTATACTTTTATATATTAGTAGATTATTGTATTGTCAGCGGTTCTTGATAGGTCTACAAAATTTAAATTAAATCTGACCGTTTAAAGTGGGTCAAAATCGGGTTCAAAGAAGTAGGTTACAAACAAACATACATACAAACCCGAACAAACGACAAAAATTTTCAAAATTAAAAAAAAAATTTCAAAATTTTATTTTGACGGGTAGAATTTTTTTAAAAAATTTTCTCTGTTCTTAGCGAAAATATCTATCCGACCCCACGATTGTTGTTTCATTACTATCGGTTATTGTAATAATTATGACATATTGATAGGTGTCAAATTTTGACAAGAGAATTTTTTGCGTATTTTTTTCAACTTTCCACCGTCAATATACATACGACCTTATAGTTTTTTCATTAATATCATTTTTTTAAAACGATTTGACATATTGACAGCTCTTAAATTTGACAGGAGAATTTTTTGCTTATTTTTCCCGAAGTCTCCGCATCGAATATTATATGACCCCATAATTTGTTTCGTCAAAATCGCTTCTCCGTTTTATACCTGACAGCTGTCAGAATTTTTCGCGTGTAGTTTATTGTATTGTCAGCGGTTTTTGATCAGTCTACAAAATTTCAATTAAATCTGATCGTTTAAAGTGGGTCAAAATCGGGTTCAAAGAAGTCGGTTACGGACAAACAAACAAACAGCAAACATACATGTGAAGCTAATAAAAGCATGTTAAAAACGTCCGTTTCAGTTTTTAAAATTCTCAATTATTTACTAAGAAAATAAATAAACAAGATACATACTTTAATAGAAACACGGGAATAAACTTACTGACGTCACATCTACCTCGACCCATAGGACCATTCAGCTGAAGGTCGAACGCCGCATCTACCTGAATATCGAGCGGGTTATTTTCTATTTATAAGCTGTTCTTGTCTATTTAGTTTATCGAAACAAAGATAGCAATATAATCCGTCGAGGCTGACAAATAAAAGAATTGCGCGGATAATGGGATGACGTAATAAGGTTGTGACCTCATGTTTTTAAACTATCTGCTTTCGCGGCGTCTTTTTAATTGTCTCTAGGAACGGTTTGTGACCCTCTAGGAAGATTTTTATTATTGGGATGTATTTTTAATAGGGAGGGTAATGCTGAATATGATGAATTCGATTATAGTGATTAGGCCCATTAGTGTTGCCGGCATGCGCCGTGAAAAACGCATGGCAAGGCCAGAGGGGCCCTTGTAAATTGTTGGATATTTACTTAAAGGAATAAATAAATATACCAACTTCCAGAGTAAAAAGATGAATATATTGAAATAAAGAAGTAAATTAAAGTATATGTATATAAAACAAAAGAAACGAGCAAAGCAGTTGCTGTGTTTACAACGAAAGTTACAGTTTTACTAACTATATCTGCATTTTACTTCATTCCCCTGCTAAAGACCCAAAAAACACATGGCAAATATCATTGCCGACACACAAAGCTAATCTCTTAGGCGTGTCGAATGAGTTTAAGTTTTGTCAACCAAAAACGTTATGCATACCAGAATGTATGCAGTATTAAATATCTAATAATTGTACGTTCAAAATATTTCTTTAACACTCCCACTTATTTTGAATGCCCTAAAAAATGCATAATTTCCACACTTTGACGCTGACTTGACCAGGAAATTGGCGCCCCGTTAAACATAAAAACAAAACCGCTCCTAAACGATGCGAATAAAAGGCAAAGTATCAGATTATCACATTTCTAAACAAAGACTAACGATAATTATTACAAAAAGTATAAAGATTTTTCGATTACATTACCTTCCCTTTTTACGGACCTAATAAACCTTCCGCATTTCTTTTATCTGTCTCTTCTTACTTTTATTCCTAAATACATTTTAATGAACTAAAAGGAGAAACAAAGTTATTTCGGCTGAAGGCAAGGATTTGTTTTTCTCCCCTGAAGAATTTTAATTATGTTAAAAGTCTTTTTGCCCCGGGTCATACTTTGTATATATATTTTATTTCGCTCTACCTCCACAAACTTTGCTGCAGAAAGATTCGGTATTATGGCCCCTATTTTCACAAAGCAAGTACAAAATGATATCGGGAGTAATTATTACGCCGGTAAACCTTTATTTAGGAATTCTGGATATTATGGTCCGGTCGTAAGAAAGATCACCGTTATCATCAAGTATAGTGGACGTTGGTATCTCTTGGAAAATCTTCTACCACTGACTTGACTTCATTTACGGTTCCTGTGGTTTCATGACAGAGTCTAAAACGTAACTCACTGTTTTCACAACGATTAACAAACAAGCCAATGCATTGAAACCGTTTTTGCGACCTCAGAACCCTTCAATTCATTGGGATCTACGTACATCAGGTACTAAGTTGCTTGTTGACACCATGTCAACTACTGGTTCAAGTAAGTGTCAATTACTGGTTCTATAGGTGAACTTCAACATGCCACCAATCAAAGGTCAGATGTTGTCCTATTCAAACGAACAAATGGAGGCTGCTATAGCAGCTGTATTAATAGGAGAGCATGTTGCAAGTGCCACGTGCCACTCTTACTTACAAAATTAAAGGGTATAATAATATATAGAATAAAAATATATAAATAAAATATATAAAGAATCAAAAGGCAAAAGACAAAAGAGGAAAAAATACCTTCAGTAGCAACTTCGAAACAGTGGCAAGAGTACCATGAAAAGAAGGAAAGAACTAAGGAACAACAGGAAGAAAACAAAAAAAAGAGCTTATGAAAGGCAAGCTAAAAAAGAAGAACGAGAACTACAACAAAAGTATAAACTAGAACAAAAAAAAAGTGCCACAAGAAAAACAAAAAGAAAAGTCTAAGACATTTCCTCTGATTCAGATTCTGATGAAGAGTGGATTGAGTCAGGCGATAGTCTTGATGATGTTACCGATGCGAGTTTTGACGCTTGAAGCAACATTGCATCAGGTAACAAAAAACTGGAAGATTCATATAAACAAGGTGACTATATAGTAGTGGAGTTTCCAGGGAAAAAGAGAGTTCACAAATACGTCTGTGTAATTCAGGAAATTATTTCAAAGACAGAAGCTGAAGTTGTAGCAATGGTTTGCTGCAATGATACCAAAACTTCCCTCAAACTTAACCCAGATGATGTTAGTGTTATCAGTTTTAACCAGATACAAGAAAAACTTGAATTTCCTAATATAACATCAGCTGGTGACCGTTTAAAATACAATTTTAACAAGCCATTAGAAGTTGAGGGTTAATATATGTCCCTATGACAACTACTGGGTCAAGAATATGTCAACTACTGGTGAAGGCACATTTTCTTAATGTCAACTACTGGGACATTTACAAAAATAAATATTTTTTTAATTTAAATATTAGCTTGTTGTTTTTTAAGAGTTTTAATGAAACAAAGTAATATTAGAAGCCTCATGTTACCCATTTTTGAATAAAGTTTTCAGTTATATTAATAAATATGTAATTTACATTTAAAAATGGATTTTTTTTTCCTTAAGGTGTCAAGCACTGGTACATTTACCTTAGGTGCTAATTAGGTGCCAACCTCGGTGCTAACTTTAAAATTTAGGTGCTCCTATGGTTTTTAAGAAAATTATATTTTTGTGTTGTTCTGCTAGATTAACGTTATGCTAGCAGAACATTACTGTCAAATAAGCTAATCAAGAACAAAATGTAGTACCAAAATTAGGTGGTTTTTAGCTCGGTTTTTAGGTGCTTATTGAATATCTAAAAAAATTTAATTAGTTAAGGTTTTTAAAAAATACCGCCATGTTCTGCTATTTTTAAGAGGAACAAATTCCGTCTAAAAGGTATATCGGCAACCGGTTTGTTCGTTGTTATCCAGAGCATTTTTTTTGTATTTAAATTTTATAAAATAATATTAGTTGAAAAAATTGAATTAAAAAAAAATGCTCTGGTAACAACGAACAAACCGGTTGCCAAAATACCTTTTAGACGGAATTTGTTCCTCTTAAAACTCTCTCTGTGGATTCCTTGTAGTTTTCTTTGCTATCGTGGTTTCTGGGTGTTTAATATTTACGGATTTCTAGTTTTTGTGTACACTGAGAAAAATTTCTTTCTGGTGGCAATTAAGCGATTTTTAACATTTCTAGTATTGGTTTTTTAATTGGATAAATAAGATTATAGTTCACTACACTAAATTACTCTTGACATAATTTTGTAAAATATTTTTGATTAATTCGGGCAACTAAAAAATCGAATTGGAATATATATGGTTAAATTAACAAAAGTTTAATGCAATCAATTACAGTTTACTAATATTATTTACTTCCAATTTTCTTAATAAATATTTTATTCAAGGAATCCAGATAGTTGTTAGCATAGTATGCTATAAGAAATCTAGAGATTATAATTTAATACTGCAAATAAAACAGATATTCCAAAATACATTTATTTTGCCAGAGTTCCGCGAACTAAATTTTACTGTAGGCAAGTTAGTTGGTGATTCCCAGAATTACAGCTAGAGTTCCAACGTGAAGACGACCGCCACGCGAAGCATATAATTCGAAGCGCGCGGGTTGGTGTCGGCTGTCGGTATTTTCTTTTGTTTGTCTTTAAGTGGTCCAATTATAATAATATATTTATGGATGAAATGGAGGAAATATTAAAAACCTGGGGGTTACCCATGTTAGTACCTATGTTTGTCGGTAAGTCATCAATTATTATACCTATTTGATTATCTAATATTTTAGTTGTTATCTACTAGGTAGGTAGGTATATGGTTCTATAATTGCCGCGCCGCGCCGGGAAGATGGCGTACATTATTATATTATGTATGTGTTGCGAATTGCGCAATTTGACTAAATTTTCCAATGCGCACGCTGTATAACCGTACCAATTTTTCTACAAATAACATTTATTAATGCATTTATAAATATTCAATGGAATTTAAACCAAATTTTTTTCAATAAGTACCTAAGTAGTTTGAGAAATCCTGTCTTAAATAATTGTACATAAAATATGGCTGCCAAAATAAATATGTATGATAATAATTGTTTTAAACTTGACGTTTATTTAAACTTTAATTTTTTAACCAATTAATCAGAAAATGGTAAAAATAAAATAAATATGCACATAGTAATTAAAGTAAGTACAGGGTGTTTCACGGTAAATGGAACGTTAGAAGATTATAGAAAACGGGTCAATCTCTCGGAAACTATTAAGTAAATATACTATAATAATATGTATTTTTATTAAAAATTAAATATAATTTTCCGTATAGAATATACAGGGTGGCTCATTAATAAGGGACGCCGGCTATAGGTATCTCAGGATCCGTTAATCGGACGACCCTTAGAAAAAAAAATTATTGGTAAATCAGCAAACTCCACCGCTAGAGGGCGTAAATCCAACCTCGGAGCAGAAAATATTGTTTTAATCAAAATTGTTTCAAGTGAACCTATATTGAAATTTTTCTTTTGTAACCTACTGAAAATATCACAACTTTTTTGTATTTACATTTTTTCTCTACCTTGTCAAATAAAGGGTGCGGAAGGGGTAAACGTTGGTTTGAAAACAAGTCAATAACTTTTTTTTGGAATAACCGATTTCAAATAACTTTTTTTAATTTTAAAGCACTTTTATGGATGCTCTACTTGAATAATAACATTTTGAGTTCAGTTATTTTTCGTGTCAGTAGGTGGCGCTTTATGACAAGGTCGCAGATTTTTATGATTTTCTCGAAAATTTGAAATGGTATTTTTATTTTTATTTTTTTCTAGGAAGAAGAGCATCAAAATATTACAGTTACTGGTGAAAACCGCTGTCCGAAATGTTTATTCCTTATACAATATCCGGCAAAAAGTTGGACCCATATGGGAAACTTTTTTATTATTAATTTTACGAAAAACAGTTACTTATTCTTCATAAAAAGTTCCGCTTGGTCTAAAACCTAAAATGCAACTATCAAATATTAACTTTTTCCAGGCGTATACGAGGTTTATCAAAAATAAAGGTTATTTCTAAAGCATATTGTTTTATTTCTTACAATCTGATATAATTGCGCCAATAAAATGATATTATTTTTGGAATAACGCATTACTTTTGAACAAAATTGATTTCGTTATTGCAAACTATAGTATAGTTGTCACAAGAATATTAAAATCTGTTCAAAATAAAATATAATTACCACAAAGGATTATTATTCATTACATGAATTAAATCGTCATTGTGACAACAAAATTTTAATTTTGCTAAATATGCACTATCCAAAAATCAAATAAACTATAATTTACGCAATTTAATTCCTATTAAACATTTTTGGTATAGTGGTGGATCAATTAAACCTTTATTGAAATTTCAATTAAATTATGTAATTCTTTGAATTCGGTGATTTAGTTGCTCGTTACCAACTCGATTATTTAGTTGGATGAAATATATTTGGGTATTGGGAATTAATCCTTTTTCTCAGTGTAGTTTAGTGACTAAGATTGGAATATAAACAATGACATGTGTATTTTGTCTACACACTGGCGAACATCAACGCGCGTACATGTACTAAAACCTGTAGGTACGTGTGTCTGTAGGCCCCTTTAAATACCAACTAATATTTGACTTGATGTTAGGTAAGCGATAACATCGAAGATTGGTTATTTTGCTGGTTTTGTTTGTTTCTTATATTTGATTTTATAAGTTTTTTAGTTTAATTGACTTGTTCTCTTTCCTTCCGAACTAAAAACACTACGACGAATCATTTTTAAACAAAGTTTAGAAACAAAACCTCACAAAACAATTTTCTATCCTCAAAATCGGATAGGTTTGCAACTACTAAAAATGTCAGAAATCACTAACTCAATTCCCAACCTGATCAAAAAAAATTGAGAAGAAATTCCAATTGTTTGGCAAGAACTTAAATTTTAAAGCCTGGACCTGTCTATTTTCCCATTCGTCAAACGATAATGTTGCAGTGCGCATGTCTAATCGTGTGTAGCTTTGTTTACATGCGCGAGGACATAAATTTGCCACTTTAGTGATATATGTTTGCTTATCTACAGGTAAATATCTATGAATTAGGTGGGGCGCAACTTTTTCGAATTTAACCATCTCTACGCTTTACGAGTGCATTCTTTTCCGGGACACCGGTTCTCAATTATACATTTAGGGATTATTTTTTAGCAAAGCAGCGTAAAAAAAAATAATTTCACGCATTCGCAAATAATCTGTACCTATAAAACCGAGTATAAAACAAACATCGCACTAAAAGGAGCCATATGGCAGTTAATAAGCAACCTGACAAAAACACGTGATCCGACGCGTCGCCCGGCACCGGTTCGGGGTTATAGAAGGGATCGACATTCAAAAGCCAGAATATCGAAACCTTATATCCAATATTGGTGGATTGATGGCTGGAAAGGGCGAGGAATCGGACAAAAGGTGAAATATCGATTGGGTTATTTCCTCTCTTATGTTTAACTTCGAGATTCTGGGGCTATTTTATATTCAAATGCTGCTTGATTTCCACAATTCAAGACTTTTATCAATAAAATTCTTTTGTGCGCGTTTACGACACGTAAATTTATTTTGTTGTATGGGAATATCTTATCATGCGGAATGGGGGTAATTCAACAAGTGAGATAGCACAGGATTTGTTAAATCATCGAAGATGATTATGTAATGAACATGAGCAAGTATAAAAAACGTCACTTTTCGTATTCTGTTCCAAAACTGGGAAATGGAAATATCACAATAACTGTCTGTCGGGTTTTTTTTACAAATACTGTTTTACGTGAAGTCCTTAAATTTGGCACCGTTACAGCTCAATGAACCAAACGCAGAGATCTACCTACCCACCGACCCTGCTACCTACTCGTACCTTCCCTCCTTACCAGGGTTGGCATGATATATATTACTGATATATATCATGATATTTATATCTCTATATATATATATCATGATATTTATTATTAAAAAATTACTTTTTTTAAGTGCTGAAAAAACTGTTAACAACGATATTAAACAAATTTTTGGAAATTTTAATTTACCGCCGAATGTTGTATGGTTTTGGTTGGTATTACGATTGGTATACCCTATTTATTTCATTATTATTTTCATTACTGAAGCGTTGGTCGACGCGACTGTGCATTGTGTGTGCTTTTTTTTTATTACAACGTTAATCCGTAATAAAATTTAAATTTAAAATGCCAAAATAAAAATATACCTAATACTACTACTACTCAATGTTCTTTATTAAACTGTAAGTTAAAATACACAATTCAAAACATACAGCTTAAATGGCCATCGACCGGGGTCCTTCAGCCTTTATACCTAATATTTACTTAAATATCTAGTTCCTTGATTTTACTTGGCTACCTAAGTACTATAGTATGGTTTTACCTGTTTTAGCTGAAAAAAATTATTTGATATATCAGATATATATCGGATATAAGTATATCCGATATTTGATATTTATATAAATATCATGATATTTGCCAACCCTGCTCCCTACCAATTGGGTATAGGTAAACTTAGTACCACGATAATGTTAAACAAAACTTGATAAAAACTCGGGAAATCAGCGATCTACGTCATAACAAATTGACCATTCGCATGGATTCGGACTGAAGGTCGACCCGCCGGCATCTATCTAAATAATATCTCGCGCCAAGTCTTCTGTTCTTGTCTATTTAAGTTATCGACAAAGATAACGATATAATCGGATATAATCGACCTCAAGAGTGGAAAATAATTATAATATATTCGATTGTAGGCAAAAACTCCATTTTGGTATGTTTAAAAAAGTAGGAAGGAGGTAGGTAGGTACATTATGAAATGCATCGTTGACATTTAGTGCAATAATTATCTACCTATAATAACTAGTCACAGGTGGGTTCTTTATTTATCACCTTATATTGAGGATTAACCTGGTATAAAATAAAGTGAATGAGAACAGAGAACAGTTCAAAAATTATGTATTTTGCGTTTCCGTTCGGCGAAATGTGACTTTGTCATCTTACATAAATTTGAAAACATGGTATTTTTTAAGTGTCAATAAGTAGGTACACCTAAAACAAATTAACTTATGAATACTTCGAGGAATACTTATACAGCGTGACCAAAAGTCCGCATCCATAAGTAGGTACAGGGTGGCCCTTTAGTGTGGCAAAGTACAATAGCTCCGTTACTATTTCAAATACATTAAAAATATTAATACAAAAGTTGAAGGGCAGTAAGTGACTTATAACGTAAAATTATTTTTAACTCTATAGGGTGGCTCAAAAAAGCGGAACAATAAAAAATGTACTTTTTTCAAATAGAACACCCTGTATATTTTTTCATTTTTAAATTCCATATTAAATTATAATTATTTTTTATTAAATACATTATTAGTCTATACTTTATAGTTTCCGAGATATTGGCTCTTGAAAAGTGACATTTTTGAACTTTGACAGCTTCTAGCTTTCTAACAGTACGTCTTAGAGCAAAACGGCTTACATGTCCCTATCTTTAATTTTTATTATCTTCCCAAAAAAATCAACTTCCGGTTAAACCGGATGTTACTCGAAAGCAGGAAATATAGTTGTTCCGGTTTAACTGGAAGTTGATTTTTTTGGGAAGATAATAAAAATTGAAGATAGAGACATGTAAGCCGTTTTGCTCTAAGACGTACTGTTAGAAAGTTAGAAGCTGTCAAAGTTCAAAAATGTCACTTTTCAAGAGTCAATATCTCGGAAACTATAAAGTATAGACTTATAATGTATTTAATAAAAAATAATTATAATTCTATGTAGAATTTAAAAATGAAAAAATATACAGGGTGTTCCATTTGAAAAAAGTACATTTTTTCTTGTTCCGCTTTTTTGAGCCACCCTATAGAGTTAAAAATAATTTTACGTTATAAGTCACTTACTGCCCTTCAACTTTTGTATTAATATTTTTAATGTATTTGAAATAGTAACGGAGCTATTGTACTTTGCCACACTAAAGGGCCACCCTGTATATGGGATTTTTTTTATCAATACCTTTATTCGAAATTTGACTTTGGCATCAAGTTCTGCTTCGATCGAGATGAAAATTAAGCAAAAAAATAATAGCCACGTCATTCGCATTATCTGTCAAATTTTAATGTTTTTCAAAAAATAATTCAAAAGCGCGATTATTTCTGAAAGTATCGAAAAAAGTTATTAGAAAAAGTTTTTTTAATGCATTTTCTAGCCCACGTGCAAAATTTCAGCTGCATAAGATAATTTTGATTTTTTACTCATATTTTGTAAATAGCACCACTTTTGCAAAATAAGAATCAACGCAACCTACATAAAACTTCTTAGTTTTGACAGTGCTTTATTTCAGATACATTTTCTTTAAAGTAGCGCCCTATTAAATGTGTGTTTTTCTACAAAATCAAAATTGGGCTATTAAAATTTGGTCGCATGTGATGCAAAGCGTAAGTATTTGTTTTTGACCCTGTATAACGTAACTTCGTAAAATAAGTATTTCTGAAAACGTAGTTTGTGTCTGAAAGTAATACACCTTAATATTAAGACAAAAAAGAACACAGTGTCGTCAGTAAAGTGTTCATTAAGTGGAAAATAAATTTTAGTGGTGGGTAAAAAATCAAAATTATCTTATGCAGCTAAAATTTTGCATGTGGGCTAGAAACTGCATTTAAAAATAACTTTTTCCAATAACTTTTTTCGATGTTTTCAGAAATAACCCCACTTTTGAATTATTTTTTGAAAAAAATTAATACTTATCTACTTATGTATATTTGACAGATAATGCGAATCACGTGACTACTATTTTTTGCTTAATTTTCATCTCGATCGAAGCAGAACTTGATGCCAAAGTCAAATTTTGAATAAAAAAAATCCCATATGATGCGGACTTTAATGGTCACACCCCGGGTCACACTGTCGATGGATAGGTACTACTTAGTATACCATATATAGCATTTATTTATTATATTTTAAAGCACCGAAAAATAATAGGAGTAGGTATTGTTAAAATTAGGGAGTTCCTTTAAACCCTTAAAAAAAATTATGAATTAAAGAATTTTTCATTCGACTGGCGCGGGCGTTTTTAATTTTGTCCCTCTTTCTCGTGTACGTCATGCACTGTGCAACGTCCCCTTGGCCACAACACTCCATAACCTATAATCTAAAGACATAAATTTCTTTCACGGTCACATGTAGGCCCAAGAGCAGTCGTTTCCCCTCGCTCATTATTTCCCCAGTTGTTTCCCGGTGCGTTTTTACATTTTAGGTGCTTTGTACAGGTAAATGTTTTACAAAGCGGCTATATACTGCTTAACCCACTGGCGTACCAGGCCCAAGCAAGAGCCCAATCCCAACAATTATTTATTTTTGTTTTCTGCGACGATATCATATTATAACAGTAATAAATTTGAACCCCCCTCCCCTTGAGGGGTTACTTAACAAAAAGAAAATTGGGGTTTAAAGTCACTTGCGAAGTCCTTTCATTTTTAAGGAGAGAAAATGTTTTCTCCACGACCATTACTGAATGCAATAATTCCAAAATCATTTTTGATAATAGAATGTAAAAGTTCTCGCTCTTGAGTTGGAATATTTATTCTGAAACACTTGCTTCTTATGCGTTTTGCGTGTATTTTCATTCCATAACAAGATACGGAATGAATATTCTGTAATTGATATAAACGACACAGGTTGCCATGAATTTCGAAACTGTCAGTGTCAGATAAAAATGGCCGCGTTATAATAATTATTTTCAGACAAATTTTAGTGCAAGTCAGGCTAGGATAACTTAAATGGTGAAGGTCGTCCCCTGTTCGTTTAATTTATCCCCCGGTCGCTAGTGGCGCTATTGTAGGAATTTTGTTTTATAAGGTTGTTCATCTCCTAACGTTGGTAGGAACAGAATATTCATTTAGAATTAGCATGGCCAACATTCTGTACCTCTCTCTCTCTCTCTCTCTCTGTACCTGCATAATATGTGCGAGAAAGATAAAAATATGGCTTGTTGTGACAGATCCTGAAGTCTTACCTGGACTGGTGAAAGATTGTCATTGTCATTTTATGATTAATTTGTCAAATATATAAAAAATAAAGTTATTATTAAATAATTATTCATATATAATTTATAAACTTAACATGGCGCAGTCGGTAGTTTGAGAATCGTAAATAGGTATATATTTAATATGTCGCGACCAAAGAAGTCGGGAAGAAAAACCAAGGCAATTAACAAAAGCGTGGAACCTCCTGAAGACTTCATTAATGTCGCCCAACGATTGGAAAGTACAGCGAAAGCTATTAAAGATATAGAAAGAAACTTTACTTCACAACTTAATGAACTACAAGGTACAATAACTAGTTTATTACATAAAAACTTTGAAAATAACAGGGAATTGTTAGAAAAATATACAGAAAATAATAATATAATAATGTAAGCTGTTTTTTTATGTAAACCATATTTATGTAAATATCTAATATTAATAAATCTTGTCGCCATATCATTGTTATAATTTCCTTTCGTTCTCCCAAATTATTTTAACTTGAATCAGATGTTTCGCGCTTCAAACTTTTCCGTTAAGTTAGAAGCGCGAAAATTTGAATTCAAAGTAATAATAAAATTAAAATTTTTATGCTTGGCGCCTACCCCCACCACGACTATATTTAGTTTCTCCCCCGGTCGCATGTGGCGCTATCAGGGAACCAATTTAGTATGTTAAGTTGCCTATCTATCCTTGAGAGCGCGCAACTCGCTTGTCTATGGTGCAAGTCAAAAAATGAGTGAAAAATCGGATGAATCAGATATGGAACTGGATGGTCGTGGAGAAAATATAGTCTGCTGCTCGGTTAGAATGAAAATTCGATACTCGTGGTTCCTCACGCTCGCTACGCTCGCGTTCGGAATCTTCCACTCGGATCGAGTTTTCATTCCAACCTCGTTACAGAATCTACTATTATTGCCCCCTACATTACTTTCTTGGTACTTTAATGAGAACAGTAAAAGCAAGAATGGAACAGTAAAAGCAAGAATGAAAGCTCACAAAAGTTATAAATAACAATTCCAAGAATAATTCTAAGGTCTTTTATAACACCACAGCTTTGGGTACCTACCTAGCTAAAAAATTCTCTAGTAAAAACTAAACGGTTTCCGCCGAAAAACATAAGGAATGCTACTCGGCATGTGCAATAAAAAAGGGCCCAAAACGACTTGAACCACTAAACCTTTATTGCCGTAGTGGGAAAAGTTTTAGGCCTAAATTTGTGATAACAATGAATTTAATTTGCATTTGAAGTGCTCTCCCGAAAAAAAGGAGGATGTTTAAATTTGCACTTGTAAACAGAGAGTTATTAACGTTACCAGGGTTACCTATTACTATGACCAAGGACCATACTTTTTCATCAAATACAATTATTGCAAAAGTATGCAGGAAAAAATTAGAATTACCTAATATTTCTTTGCACAAATGTTTAGGAACAGAATAACATAATAGTATATTAACGTACACGTTTTATAAAGCATCATTTTATAGCACGCGTCCATGTTAAAAAACGAGCCGCTTGCGGCGACGGGACAAGTGCTTAAAACTGCTTTATATAACACGTACGTTATACTATTTTCTCTAATTTGCAGTTTTTTCAATAAAAAATACATATTTAAAAAGAAAATAAATCCTTCAAATTTTGTAAATTTTTATGTCTAAATTTTATGTTGGTACATAATACTATTTTTTATCATAGTAGCCTCTGGACAACAAAAATTATTTTGCCAACTGTCATTTTTTGATTTATTGACCCATTTTCACCACGAGATTTTAAAGTTATTTTAGCGATATGAGATTTGAAATTGGACGGAATACGTTGTGTGATCCTTGTACATTCGGTACATATACAGAGAGTTCGGAAATTCGGGCGATTTTGCTACTTTTTTTCGAATTTCAAAAGACGTGATTTTACGTCACGGCATTCCAATTTAGTAAGTATAGGGAATGATGGAAAATTCAAATAAAGTTGAAGTTAAAATCGACATTGGAAGGTTAGTAGATTGAATTTTGGATAGGATTTGGCAGAAAATGATAGCTTGAAGCATCTACAAAAGATTGATTTATAGATTTATGCAACCAACATACATGACTGTTATCCACACAGAATAAAAAAGTAGGTTATGAAGCTATTTTTCCTCTGCGAAAAATGGGTTTTCTCGTAAATCACAAAGGCCGCGCAAGTATTTTCTTAATTTTTCTCATATTTTCTGTATTTTCTTATTTTTCTCGTATTTTCTGTATTTTCCTTGTATTTTCTCGTATTTTCTAGAACTTGTACACCACTTTCGATACAAAAAATTGGCCTTACTAAATCAACATCCATTGGAAAAAAATTCACGGAACTGGCGACCTTTTTTTTTTGTTAGAAGTCAAAGTAATAATCAATAGGAACTGGCGACCTTTTTTTTTTAGAAGTCAAACTAAGCAGCGTTGTTCTTCCAGAATCTTAAGTCGCGTATTTTCTATATTTTCCTTATGTTGCCTGTATTTTTCTCGTATTTTTTTTGTATTTTCTGTATTTTCTTCGTATTTTCTGTATTTTCTTGGTATTTTCTTCGTATTGTCTGTATTTTCTTCGTATTTTCTGCATTTTCCTCGTATTTTCTGTATTTTCTTTTGTATTTTCTAGAAGTTGTACACCATTTTCGCCAGTGAATTACCCCTCAAGCACACCTTTACAAAACACTGGGGAATAATTATTCGCCATTTTTGTATTATTTTAATAATATACACATGCACAAGCTTTCGATAACACCTTACATAAAAATATTAAACTACCTTACTCTCGACCTTACTTGAAGTTGGAAATAATATTCTATGACATAAGTCACCTAAGTACCTGTAATATACCTACCTATGCAATAATAGATAATTTAGTTACTTAAGATCAGGTACCTGTTATGGTTACCCTTATGGTTTATTGAGGTTTTACGACTCATGACCTTCAGCTGTGCTGTCAGGCTTTAAGAAACAGAGTAAGTATACCTATATAGGTACCTAAGAATGTTATTATGTAAGTAGGCAGGTAGAACAAAAACAAATAATTTTTTTAAAGAAATTTTGGCAAAAATTGTTAGGCAATTGTTTTATTTGTTGGCTCCCCCAAACAATTTGTAACTACTCACAATATCATAAAGGAGCGTTACTTCGTGAGCCTGATATCATCTTGCCCCGGGCGTGGCTCTAACTACGAACGCCACTGTGCAATACCTAGTCAAACATAATTAAATTGGACTTAGGAGACCTATTGGGGTACTTAATCATTAATTACCTACGTAGTTTAACGGTAAAAGACGGGTACCTAGACCTAGGTAGGTACCTATCTAATAAATAGGGTATTTTAATGACTACACGTGCACGTGCCCCTACTTTTGCATAAACGACACGGCAATGCTTTAGCCAGCGTTGGCCACGAGGGGTAAACCACCCCCCAAAATTTGTACACTGATTTCCATTTTGCGAAAATACTTCTGGTATTTCTCTCTCCAAGTATTGCCAGGTATTTCCATGTGTTACCAAAATTTGGTAATACTTGGAATTACCCTCGGAATTACCATAAAAATACCAGAAATAGGAAATCAGTGTACAAATATGCTATTATATTTCTAGATATTTCCAAATATTCCCCTATATTTCTAGGTACTTATTCCCAAATATTTCCTTGTATTTGTAGGTATTCCTAGGTATTACCAAGTATTCCTTGTATTCGCACTTATTCTATAAACCGCTCGCAAAATCACCGAAAATATTAAACGTCAATATTATTTTGAAAAGTTAATCTTGGCACCGTTTTTGCTACACAAAAAAAATATAGCTTAGAACAACCTGCTGAAAGCGCATACCACATATAACTAACCGTCCCAGGTCCGATCCCCACTCCTCGTATTTCCACGTATTTCCATATGTATTTCCTCATGTAGGTATTCCCATATATTTCCAAGTACTCCGATATATTTCCATGTTTTTACAAATATTCCCTTGTAGGTATTTCCAAGTATTCCCAGATATTTCCATGGATTTCCTTTAATTTGTACACTAATTTCCAGGGGTGGTTTACCCCTCGGTTGGCCATATCGTTTTTTTTGGTGCTTGGTAGCCGAGTTGGTAGCTAAATCACTAGCAAAGTAGGCACCTACTTAGGTACATACAGAAAAATGGATTTGAAAAAGAAGTAGGTAGATATCACAATCTGTTGGCATGCATAAAGGCCGTATTACAGTCGGCAATACTTCCTGCAAGTTGCAATTCTCTTGCTTGTAAGCTTGCGCAGTTACTATCCAGCTGATCAGATTTGGCAGATATGATCAGCTGGCTCATAACTGCGCATGCTTACAAGCAAGAGAATTGCGACTTGCACGTAAATATTGCCGACTGTAATACGGCCTTAAGACCGGATCAGTTTAAACCTCGGTTCAACGACAGATTTCACTGACAGTTAAACTCGAGTTAAACTGGTAATCTGTGGGGCTCTTTACACGAATAGCGTTTTTAGTTTACCGTTCTTAGAGCGCCCTATAACGTCATAGATCTAGCCCACGACGGAATGATCAATTAGGTAGGTATACTTAGCTATACCTACTTAGACCAATTATTATTTTTTGAAATTAAATAAATAAAATTATCTTACCTACAAATCACAAAAGAACATCATTCAAGGTCTAAGGAAATTTTGTAATTTACGTTATTGCACGTGCAGCCTCTTCTCCGTAAAAACCGAGATAAAAACTTAATGAAACTAGGCCTAAATATCGTTATATTCAGCCGAGTATACAGCTATAATAGGTACCTATACTTAAACCTAACTACCTATATAGGAACTATATAATATATTTATAGATAAGTTTATTACTTATGATATTAAATGAAAGAAAATGCTCATCCCTCGGCTCATCCATTAGCTGCTGCTATAGAATTGCGCGCACCTCTCCTGAATCTGTACCTGGCAAAACGTTTTGATCTCGGTTTTGTTGCTCTAGATAGGACAATAATTATTGTCTAAATAGATAGGTAATATCTCGGGTAATATTTTGGGTAAAATTGGTTTTTAAGGGAGTTAAATCCCCAAAACATCCCCTAGCGGTTCGGTACGCCCTGAGATCCATGGTAAAGCTATACATGCATGATTATTGTAGGTACCTACTACGGCGTTAAATTTTTTAGCAGAAACACCGGTTTTTCCTCGGGTTTTTCTACACTTACCAATCATTGTTTTAGGGTGAATGCTCCGGTTAGCCGACCAGCTTCGGTTTTCGACCACTGTCCGCAAAATTGTCTAAAATTAAGAAAACCCGCCAATTCTTAAAGTGTTTAAGTTCGTTACTGCAATATTTCAAATATCGCCCATACATCAGCTTTGTTTTCTTCCTCTACCGGCATAAAATAAAAGTGCTAATTTTGTTTAGTTTCCGACCGTTAGAGCAGTCATCAACACGTGCCCGTTTTGCTTACAAAATTTTAGTGAATTAGTTGTCTGAAAATAGTAAGTATCTTTGAATTTATATATAGAACGACTATAGTTTGATTATTTTAAGTAGTTACAAAGGTTTTAATTTAAGCGAAAATACCATAAAAATTTGTATTTATTAGTATTTATTAAAAAAATAAGGGTGTACGGTAAACTGGTATAAGAAAATTAACGAAATCTAGTTTTCGTCCAGAGCGGTCGAAAACTGGTTTATGATGTTTATACTATTTCATCTCTTTTCAGAATAAGGGAGCACGTATACGTCTCACTCGTTTTTGTATTGTATTTTAAATAATACATATTTTTCACCTACCAGTTGTCGTACACTGTTTGAGCGCGAAATTTAAAATTTCTTTAAGGTGGTCGAAAATGGGTATTTAAACGCCTAGCTTCCGACCAGTTAACAATTGTATAAATTTCATATGTACGAAAAGCGGTTTCCTTATCGACCATTCTGATGTTTTTGTTTTCATTATTTACAGACACAAAATAATGCCAGTCAGAAAAAAGAACGAAAAGAAAAAAAAAACAGTTAAAGTAATTGAGAAAAAGAAAAGATTTCAATATTCCGAAGAAAGTTTAAAAAGAGCCCTATTCGAAATCCAAGAAGGAAAAATGTCTGTTAGAACCGCAAGCAGAGAATTTGGAGTCCCGAAAACCACGTTGCAGGACCATAAATCAGGAAAAATTCCCCAAATTCCAAGGAAGACTGGACCCCAACCTCTTCTTAGCATTGAGGGTGAAGAGAAAATAGTCAACTGGCTAATCAATTTAGCAAAAGGTGGTTTTCCTCTAAAAAAAGCAGATTTGCTTGATACAGTTGAAGCAGTAGTAAAAAATACCGAAAAGGAAGCCCTTTTTAAAAATGGGAGACCAGGCCAAAAATGGTACCTTAGTTTTCTAAGAAGACATCCCATTATAGCGGCGAGAGAAGCAGAAAGCATAAATAAAGCCAGAGCGGTAATAACAGAACATGGGATAAGACTTTGGTTTGCAGATCTGAAGAATTATTTAATTGAAACCCACAACGAAGATATTTTAGAAGATCCAAATAGAATTTTAAATGGCGATGAAACAGGATTTTCACTTTCTCCAAAAACTGGGAAGGTGCTAGCTCCTAGGGGATGGAAGAATGTTTATTCAGTAAAACTCGGAAACGAAAAGGACAACATAACGGTACTTCTTGTTTTTACAGCCAGCGGAAAAATAGCGCCTCCGTTAGTTTTATTTCCGTACATTAGACCTCCGAAAGCCTTAGTGGATAGTATGCCTCCAAATTGGATTCTAGGTAGATCTGACTCTGGGTGGATGAAAGGTGACAATTTTTTTGATTACATTGCAAATGATTTTAACGAATGGGTGACGCAAACAAATTTAAAGAGACCCATTTTATTATTAATAGATGGACATAGATCTCACATGACAATGCAACTAAGTGAATTTTGTCACCAAAATGGGATTATACTTTATGCTTTGCCTGCTAACACGACGCATATCTTGCAACCGGCAGATGTAAGCGTGTTTAAACCGTTTAAAACAGAATGGAAAAAAACAGTTAGAAATTGGCAGAACCGTCCAGAAAATATTAACCATTCTATCAATAAAATAAATTTTTGCCAAGTCCTTGCGGAAACAATGGAAAAAACGAGTATGGAGAAACACATAGTCAACGGCTTTAAAAAATGTGGACTATACCCTTTCGAACCGAATAATGTCGATTACACCAAATGCGTAACCAATTTTTTAAAACAACCTGCACCCCTACAAATTCCAGAAGAAATAACCACATATGAAATACTGACTGCAAGAAAGGTTATTGAAAGTATTAGAGGAAAATTAACCGAAAATGGAATAAATGTAGATTTAATAATGGAAGAAGTTTCCAATATCGAAAAAGACAAAAACGAACTTGGGAATAACTTAGTGGGTGCCGTGTTCCCAATGGAGGCATTCGACATAAATTATAATACAGAAATACTTTTAGAAATTGATGAAATAGAAGAAAATGAAATAGTTACTGTGGTAGATGAATTGAATGAAGAACCAGATGTTGAGATGGGAAATTCAATTGAAAATAAAGAAGAAATTTCAAACCGAACTTTAACATTTCCGGACCCATATATTGTATCGGAAGTTAATAGTAATGAAGTTTTAAATAAAGAAAATGCCTTTACTAAAGATAACGTATTAAACAACACCAGAGACAGTTTTGAAAATACAGAGACAGAATACGATCAGATAAATAAAACAAACTTGAAGCAGGATGGTCAGACTGATGAATTTGAAATTAAAGAAATATTAAACAATTTATTAACCAAAGTGTGTCATGCTGAACAATTAAAACCGGTCGAGGAAAAAGACAGAATATATGATGAAGACAAATTACATTGTGATAGTAAAAATAATACACCAAATATACAGGTACCAAAAAAAAGTATAGGTCTAGAAAGCGATGAGTCGGGACCCAGTACCAAAATTCAATATGTACCCTTAAATGTGTCTATTGAAAATGTGTTGAAATATAAAAACCCTCCTGATATTTCAGCAAAAAGTTTTAAAGAAAAGGATAAATTGCCTAGGGCAATAAGTAGTCAAGCATGGAGAGATATAAATAACAAAAAAGAAGAAGAGAAAGCCAAAAAAACTGAATCTATAAAAAGAAAAAAAGAAGAACGGGCACTTGCCAAAGAAAATAAAGAAAACTCAAAGAAAATTAGAAGCAACAAAAAAAAATCAACCGGTGAAAATGATTCGTCAATAAAAGAACATACGCCAAAACAAATTATTAGCTGTGCCGCTTGCGATGAAGAGTTGATCAGCGATGTTGAAGAGGATGAGGAAAAAAACATTGGGTGCGATATATGCCCAAGATGGTTTCACCTCCGGTGTACTGACTTCATTGGCCTTGCTTATGAACAAGTTGCAACCAACGACTACACATGCTATGCATGTTCTTAATTTTTTAATTATTCGTTTTTATTCTGTACTGCTTTGTTAAAAAAAGTAATATATTATATTCCTCTCCATTATCGTATTTTGTCTACAACATGTTAAACGATCGGTCGAAAACTAGTGTGAATTATCGAAAAATGGATATACCCGACCGAAAACTGGCTTTTTCCTGGTCGGTGTTAAGCAACTGGCGGTCGAAAATTGGTTAATATGCGTATTTCAACTTTTTAAATTTTTTTAAAATTTTTAGTACACTATAATTTATATCTGAAAAAATACTTTAATTCTTGAATATAGATATATCCGTTTTTATTTTTTTCATTACCTATTTAAATTTCTGGTTCAAGATATGACATTTTAAAGTTCAATTTTATGTTAACTGGTCGAAAACTGGCGCACTCACCCTACCTCTATTTATTGTGTAACTATAATATTGACGTTTACTCAGAGCTAAAACACCTACATAGGCATCTGTAGATACCGATGAAAACCAAAGTCCAACCTATGATTGGTCGCTACAAATTAAACTAACCAATAGAATTGCCTTGCATAAAAGGTAACCGAGAATGCAACATGAAGCACCAAATACTACTGGCATTAACCAAAAAATACATCTAGGCGCTCATAATTATAAAAGTAAATTAAAATTAGGCCTACAACATGCGAAGCAAAGCACAGGTTAAAACACTTTCAAAAAATCAGCAGTAAATTGTAAATTAGGCCTAAAATTTCAAATTGGCACCTTTTTGGCAATGTCCTACCTTTGACAATGTTCAACTGTTACTTAAGAAACCCGGAAAAACCAAAAATGGGCGACAGGAAATACACAAAAGCACTTTCTACGTGAATAAATAAAATATTTACCTGTGGTTAAAGGTTGCTATCCTGTTTATTTCCACATAATCCCTTTAATTTTGCGTTTTCACTAACTTCTTCACAAAAACTCACTTCCACCCCGAAATTTTTGTTTTTCACTGTCACTTTATAATAACTTCATGGCTCACTTGCCTATAAATTTCCAAACATACTTCTAGATTGAAAATATCATTATTTTAAACAAACATTTCGATTTTTAAATGATCTTTAAACAACTTTTGTAAAAATTGACTAACCAATTTTGCTATATATATTTTTTACCATCATTTTTAATAATTATTCCTACTTATTCGTTCAATAAATAAATAGAAAAACAAAAGCGACGACAGTAAACAGTCGCTCTCTTTAAAATCAAGCGACAATCGACCTTAACGACAAACATAACCTCTAAACATACACATTTTACCGGGTTTTTCCTATATTCCTCGGTGTTTTTCACTGAAATTCATAATAAACTATTAAAAAAAGACACTTTTCACAGACACCATCCATATTTCCGTTATTTTCCATGTCCTTTAAACAACAAATTCGAATTTTACACGCCGCAAACGTTATTCCAAAGCACTCGACGATCTCGCTCGACAGACTGATGCGTTTTGTTCACAGATGTGCGACAGAGAGGGAAATAATACATAGGCCGGTTATGTATTTATTTTCCCCTTATATATTTCAGGTATATAAACCGTTCTACCGCCGGTTCGTATTCTGCCAGCTTTTGTCGGATAACGAGTCTCGAGTACACTGTTAAAATTCTATATTTATTGCAGCTGATGCATCAATAGACTTTCAGTTTTGTTAAGACCTTTTGCCGAATTTGTTTCGGGTCTATTTTGATGTGCAACCATCAGTTTCTCTATAAATACTGATAAGGTGATAAGGAACTTGTCGTGCACCTAATAAAGCTCTTTCGAAACGATAACAGGCATTTTTAATTAGTTTACATTCTACATTCTTTGGATTCGAAGCACTGCAGCTAATAAGTGGGAAACTTTTAGCATGGGCGTGCTAATTTCTTTTGTTAAAAAATGTAGAGTGTTTATTATGGGGATCGAGACAGCCGCGTAGCGTGGTTGAAAGAGCGGGGTGGGGGGGGGGGGGCAAACCTTAAGGGGGGCGTCCTTATGTCGGTTTTGGCAAGAAACTAGTTTTATTTAAGTATTATATTTCACCAAAAATTAAAAATTAGGAGGTTTGGTTTTAACAGCTTTCATTATGTATTAAGGTGGAATTATCAACGTCATTCAATTTATTGCCAACCTATAACCTATTTCGCCTTGTTTTCCTTAGTTTATTATTTTATTGACTAAGATTTAAATAAAATCATTATCGTCTGCACATTATTTAGGTAATATTTGATATATTACAAAAATATTAATTTATTCATTGCTTATTTTGGGAGAATTGTATAGTGAAAGAACAATGACATACCTAATACGCCACTGGCTTTCCTTGCGACTCATCTTAATTACCTATCCTTTAAAAAATATTACAAAACATTAAAAACACAGCAATTATTACACAAAACCAATACTGAAAACCATTTTAATCCGCTGTCAAAGAAACCGCAGAGAAACACAAAACGGAAATAGGGATGTTCGATATGCATCGATGCATCGAAAACATCGATATGTTCAATGCGATGTATCGTTTTGAAGCGATGCATCGAGGCCATTTGAAATTGTTCGATGCATCGATGTATTTATGAAATATCCCGAGACCTTCAGGTCGAGGTGTACTAGAGATATATGCTCGCCTACGGCTCGTTAAGCTTGTTAGGGATAATTAATCGATGAACTATGCTCTAATTTTATTTGTAAAATAATTATTTTGCTGTTGGCTCTCGATCTTGATTACCTATACCTTTTACCTTTGGTTCCAGTTAAGGTGTGAGCTTAGAATAATTAGATTTGTGATTTGTTTTGTTATTCTAATTCTATTAAAATGTTTTTTTTCCGATGCATCGCAAATATCAATGCTTTTCCGCTATACATTTTCTGTGGACATCCCTAAACGGAAACGCAGGAAACAACGTCATCATGGCCTTAACTTTGGGGGGCGGATCTGTTACGGCTTTGATTTACTTCAGAATGGAATACGATTTTGGCAATAAGTTCATTTGTTGAATGATGAAAGAGTTTTGGACTTCCATTGTCTTTATTTGTTTTAAATCACAACGTTTCAACTGGTAAAGTATCTCCAGTCGTCTTCAGGTGAATAAGAATAAATAAAATTCTTTATTTCTGGATTACATAAACTATACAATTTACATAAAAGGAAATGACGTCAGCAAAGGGAGAGCATTAACTCTCCATGTAGTCCTTTAAACAGTATGGTTCCATCTGTACTAAATGTTCCTTTAATTTTCTTTTAAATACCTTAACACTTAGTTCACTTTTAATATCAGTAGGAAATTAAAAAGTCGAACACCCGCATAATAGGGTCCACCTTCAAAAATAGACAGATGATGTGCTGGATAATTTACATCAACAGAACGAGTACTGTACTTATGATTCCTCTCAGCATAAAGACCCTGTCTATTTTATTTCTAAAAACATTCCTACAAGTCTCTCTAAATGACATTTTATACATTATTCTTAGTAACCGTTTCTGTATAATAAAAATATCCTGTATCTTTGATTTTCCACCCCAAAAAATTATCCCATACCTTGCCGTAGCCTCAAAGTTTGCAAAATACAGGGTCCGCAGGGCTGCTGTTGAAACATACTTCGAAATCGCTCTGATGCCATAGCATATACTGTTAAGTTTTTTACCAAGTGATTCTATTTGCTCGGTCCAGTCTAAAAATTCATCTATATAAATTCCCAGAAATTTTGTTTGGAACTCGAGCTTAAAATCTTTGTTATTGACTTGAATATTTTCTGGCTTTTCCATTCTATTTAATTTTGTTCTAAATAATAAGATATTTGTTTTGTTCTCATTGACTAACAGTCTATTTTTTTCAAACCAAGAGCAGATTTGGAAAAATATATCAGCAGTCTCGTTAGCGAGTTCAGTTGGGTCATTAATTTTTAATAAGATATTGGTATCATCAGCATAGGATGTAAGAATAGCATTTGAGTCCCTTATTTCAAAATTTAGGTCATTAGTAAAAATAATAAATAAAATTGGTCCCAAAATGCTGCCCTGGGGTATTCCTATATTATTATTCACACTTTCAGACTTATAGCTTAACTTATCTTTATTAACTACTACCTTCTGTATTCTATTATTCAAGTATGACTTAAACCATTTTAACGCATTATCCCTTATTCCATACAAATAAAGTTTCTTTAACAAAATTTCTCGATCAAGACAGTCGTATGCTTTTGAGAGATCCAGAAATACTCCAACTCCAAGAATACTGGTAGGTATTCACAGAAACATCATTGTCTCCAACCTTCAAACAGGTTCATTTGTTATTGTTTCATCTATACACCAGATCATTGGTCCTCCTTCTCAATTTACCCGGCCAACCTATTTCCTCACCCTAAAGTCACCGATTAATTAACTTAAAATCCCCTCCCCCCTACAGCGTTATTATGGCTACGCCACTGGCATTATGTATTCATTGTCGAAGCCCCAAGCAGCAAGCTTTTGTGTGAAACCCTAATTCACAGTGGCGCATCTTAAGAAGGTCCAGGGGGCTTGAAGAAGAACCCGAACCCCAGTTATTAATGCAATTTAGTAGTGTTTGGACCAAATATTGGAACTCTTAAAGGACCCTATTCCTTCTTAAAGCGCCGCCACTGGGCTAAGCTAATTGATTAGTTATGCCGCCGGAAGAAAACAGAGACGTTCCGACAGCAGTGTGCATTGAGGAGAGGGGAGGAGGCAAATTTTGCAACTGCGCAAACTCGTGGATTCCTATGGAAGCCTGGAACTCCGCTATAGGTTTGTAAAGTTATTCTATTTTTTGGTGTTCCGTATGAAAATTTAAAAAACTGGACATTCATGATTTATCTAGGTGTCTATATGTCTGCCCGTTTATCAATCACGGTCTTTGACGTAGGTCGTAGACTGGCAAAATTAGGCACAATAATTATAACAAAATTTAAGGAGGATAGCATTTTTTTATAATAAAGAAAAACTTAGGATATTTTGCAAATTTTTTGCTTTTTATCGGTCAAATGTACGCTATGCTATGCTACTGGAGGGGAATGGGGATAGAACCAAAGTGGCCAAGGGGCAGCCTGACCCACCCTATTTGACACTCGGTAGGGGTTTCGTTTTGACGGAATCCTATGAATAATAAATATAGTTTAAAAAAACTAAAAAACACGCTTTAAATTAATCAGACTAAAAAGCGGAAAATAAATATACCTACCTATAAGGGCGCTTTGTGCTATATTTTTCGTATATCGAGCACCCCACGTTTTTTCACAATAATACTTACTGATGTTTATCGTTCATTATTATTTTCTGCCTATATTAAGAATTTCAAGAATTATTTTAAACTAATATATTTATTTTCCTTTTTTTTAGTCTGATTAATTATTAAAACCGGTTTTTTAGTTTTTTTAAACTATATTTATTTTTCATTTTTTAGTTTGAGTTATTGTTAAGAAGAAATTTTTTTTTGGGTAGATTGAGCTAAATTAGTAGATTATTGTATTGTCAGCGGTTCTTGATAGGTCTACAAAATTTAAATTAAATCTGACCGTTTAAAGTGGATCAAAATCGGGTTCAAAGAAGTCTGTTACAAACAAACATACATATAAACCCGAACAAACCCGATCGTTTATGCCGAATTTTAAGAAAAGATTGATATTTGCAAATTTTTGAAAATTCTGATATATTGACAGGTGTCAAATTTTGATAAGAGAATTTTTTGCGTAGTTTTTTCAACTTTTCACCGTCAATATACATACGACCTTATAGTTTTTTCATTTATATAATTTTTCTTAAACGATTTTTGACATATTGACAGCTGTCAAATTTTGACAGGAGAATTTTTTTGCTTATTTTTCCCGAAGTCTCCGCATCGAATACTATACGACCCCATAATTTGTTTCGTCAAAATCGCTTCTTCGTTTTATACCTGACAGCTGTCAAAATTTGACACGAGAATTTTTTGCGTGTAAATTATTGTATTGTCAGCGGTTTTTGATAAGTTTACAAAATTTAAATTAAATCTGACCGTTTAAAGTGGGTCAAAATCGGGTTCAAAGAAGTCGGTTACAAACAAACATATTTACATAAGTAGTTACAGATGAAGCTTATAAAAGCATGTTAAAAATGTACAATTCCGCAGAAGTATAAAGCAGAATTTGTAGCAGATTTTGAAATCATTTATAAAACCTCCGCCTGTTCCCGTCATCCTGCACTTAATTCATTTTCGACACACTTATTCCCTCCCGACCCAAATGCCTGCTTTTTACGGACAAAGGGCCCCGCGGGGCCCGGCTCCCTCTCCCTCACCCACGCCCTCCGAGGGTGCGCGTAATTAGATGAAATTCCTATCAGGGGCTCTCTTCGGCCAATTATTAAATACTTCTCGTTTTTGTTACTCCAATTGCCTTAGTTTGAAGATTGACATATTTGAAGGCAGCGGCGGCGTTGCATGTTAAAAGCACAGTTTAAGGTGGAATGATCAACGTCATTCAAGCTATTGCCAACCTATAACCTATTTCGCGTTGATTTTTTGAGTTAATTATTTTAATAACTAACATTTAAGGTTGAATTCTCAACGTCATTCAATCTATTGCCAACCTATAACCTATTTCGCGTTGATTTTTTCAGTTAATTATTTTAATAACTAACATTTAAGGTTGAATTCTCAACGTCATTCAATCTATTGCCAACCTATAACCTATTTCGCGTTGATTTTTTAAGTTATTATTTTAATAACTAACTTTTAAAGAAAATCAATATCGTCGGTACATTATTTAGGTAGTATCTGATATATTAAGAAAATATCAATTTATTTCATTGCTAATTTTGGGAGAATTGTATAGTGAAAGAACAATGAGTGACAATGACATAATAATGTTAAAAAAATCTTACCCGATATTTTTCGCTACAGAATTCTCCTAAAATAAGTTATAAAATTCCTTGATATTTATTAAATGTCAATTATTACCTATAGAATATCAAGTCGATACTGATTTTATTTAAATTTTGTATAAAAGCTAGAAAACATGAATAAATCTATGCGAAATAGGTTATAGGTTGGCAAGCATGTTGATACTCCCACCTTAAGGAAAATCAATATCGTCGGTACATTATTTAGGTAGTGTCTGATATATTACTAAAATATCAATTTATTTCATTGCTAATTTTGGGAGAATATTATATTGAAACAACAATGACATAATAATGTTAAAAAAAATATTACCCGATGTTTTTCGCTCTACAATTCTCCTAAAATAATTTATAAAATTCCTTAATATTTATTTAATATGTCAATTATTACCCATAGAATATGCAGTCGATATTGATTTTATTTAAATTTTGTGTAAAAGCTAGAAAAATAAATAAATCTACGCAAAATAGGTTATAGGATGGCAAGCATGTTGATACTCCCACTTTAAGTTACAATTAATTGATAGACGGGCGCATCGATGTAGGGCATAGGCGCCGACTTTTAAAAATGTTTATGGGTGCTGGAGCTTGTCCATTTTTATTTCCTTCTTAAAAGATGCGCCGCAGGAAAATTTTTCTCAGGTGCCACGCCCTTTTTTGGACTATTAAAACCTAATTTGATTCTACGTTTCGATAGCCCGACCCGAACAACGTAGAAATAAAGAAATTTTGCACAAATAAAACGAGATTTTAAATAATTTATCAAAAATTTAAAAATGAAACACATTATGATTTATTAAAGTATTTATTACCAACACAAAACACATAATATACTGTAGTACCTTTACTAGTTGGTTTTTACTGTTACATTTAATTATTATCCCTAAATTTTTTATACTACGGGTATTTTTTATTCCCAGCTTACTTTTGTCCAGTTTTATTTGATTTTTAAGTCATGCAAAGTTTTCTCTGAGTTTTGTTTTTTCTTTGGTTTAATTACTAACTTTGGTATATTGATTGGGTTTTCAGGATTTTTTGCAGGCTGCGTGGTTACTTGGCTGTATGTTGGTATATGCGTAGTTGGCTTATTTTCTAATTCTTCGGTTTTCTTTTTCAATAGTTGTATTATTTCATCTTTGTTGTGAATAATATTTGTTTTGTCTATGATTGTATTTTGTAATAGTTGATGGGTATAAAATTGGAGGCAGTGATTGCAATGAAATTTCAGTGTGCGTTCATCTGATTGCAAAACTTTTATTTCTGATGGATTTAATTGCGAACATGTAGTGGATTTCACCTTAGTTTTTAATGGCCGCCGCTGACACATGCCATTTATACCATTTCTTTTTACAGAACTTAAGGATTGGCCAGAGCCGGACTTAAAAATTATGTGTGAACATGGGTCAATTTATTTGTAGTTGTAATTATGGATGGAAACGAGAATTACCTAAGCAATTTTTAAGATATTTCAAAAAAAACACTGAAGGGGAATAGAAATAGGATTGAATATCAGAAAAACAATTTCATTTAATTTTTATTCATAATATAATAAAGTGCTGTTATTTTGGTAAAAACACACTCTTATAGTACAATAAAAAATATACAAGGGGCAGTCGTGAATCTAGTATCATCAATAATTAACTACGTTTTTTATTAAAGAATTATTTTGTTTTTTAATTTGATTTTAGACCATGCAGTGTTAAGTTGAAAAAATCTATATATTATATTTAATAGCTTATTGTTTACTTTTTTATTTTCTTATTCACGGGTAGATATTTTTTTCTTTAGACTAGGTTCTAAAGAGTTTGAAGTTTACAATAGGTCTAACTTTTCGTTGGTTTATAATAAAACAATAAGAGTTTGTAATGTTATCGAATTAGGTATTTTTTTTAATGAATAAAGAAAAAATAATGTAAGTAGATACTACAAAAAAAGATTTTTGTCCATGCGTTTGCAGAACAGATACCTCAAGCACTATTTAATACAACTGTATGTAAAACTTATTTTAGCATAATGGTTCACTGTGGTTTTCAAATTTAATTTTGTTGCAAGTTCCCTATTATTTTGGTCTTCATCTGACAAGCTGTCGATGTCGTCGTCACCGTCCGAGACATTAATAATTATTTACTTACTTTTGCATAAAAAGAAACACGTCACAGATACACACAGTCCGGCAGTTTAAAACCAAAAAGTCTAATACGCACAAAATATAAGCAAAATGCTGTCTGAAAAATACCAAAAACAATAACACGAACGATCAAGAATTAACAGCAGAATGCACGCGGTGCGCGGTGTATCCCAAGTCCCAATGCGGCTCTGTAATATTTAAAGAACGCGACGAGACAATCGAATTAATGAAGTACAAAAAGAGATATGCGAGAGCAAATGCGTGCTTTTGACGAGTTTGAGCTCATTAAAGGGCAACGTATTGAACTGTGTAGTGTGCATCTTCGTCATGTACATGTAACTATACGGTCAGTTATATATATATTCATCTCTTGTTAATCTAGCCAATGCCCGTGCCTGAAAGCCGTTTATAGAATTAGGGATTTTAAAATTTTAAATGGCTAATATGTTTGACAAGAGAGACGTCAAAGCATTAAAAACTAAGGTGAAATCCACTATACACAATATCTTTACAAAACATTAAGACTCCCTCACAAAATTTAACAGATGGCGAAGGCGAAGGCGAAGGTAAAAGAACTTAGTCCGGTTCTGTTATGATTCTGGTGGGGGGTTATGAATTTTCTTTAATGATACAGTTTCTTTTACAAGAAAATCAATCAAACTTTATTTTTCACCTGTCCAAGAAAACCTTCTTCATCTTGAATTTGTATGTTTATGTGCATAATAATACCTACTGCATAATAGATACTAGCACTAGCCTGTTCAAACCTATCCTCTTTTTTATGCCAATTTTAATTTTTTTTTATGATTGTGTAGAAAAGCTATAATACACGTCCTACCTCAGTTCCTCAGTAAGGTCCTAATCATAAATCGATACTTTTTAAAACCTTTATTTCTTTATTAATTCGTCATCTCCTGTCGGAAACACACCAAACAGGAGGTTTCCTTCGTTACGTTATGATAGGCTTACATAGTTGCCAGTATTAAAGTGGTTACGAGAGAGAGGGAGAACAAGAACAAGAAAAATAACCCAGTGGCGTGGCTGGAATATACTTTTACTAAATAGTTAAATAATAATAATAATTAAAAAAAATTATTAAATAAATGTAATTTTTATACATGCATCGACAAGCTACACTGAGAAAAAAGCTTCTATTCCTTATAAGAATTCACAAACTCTTTATACAACTGCTTAATACTATATGTAATAGCAACGCGATTTCCTACTGTAAGATAACGAAAATTGCTAGACAGTTGTGGAGTGATAATATCACGGGAATTTAGCCATTAGGAAATAGTTAATGCTACCATAGAATGGTTTATAGCCATTATTGCTCTGAATACTCACACATAATAATATACTGTATTAGTTCCGACTGGCAGTTGTAATGAAACTTTACATTAATCATAATAATATTTGCTTGCTACGATTACTAAAGCATATACTTACCACTTAAAATCAGTACCTACTGTAGTAGTTCTCAAAAATTTCAATAAATTCTAGTGTGATATTTTTCTGGTCGTTTAACATTGCATATGATTATCTATTATGCAACATGGTTTACTGAGATGGTAAAATTCGTCCATAGATTATAAAGTCCAATACTTATGATGAGTTGTGCGAAATTGCTTTATCTGACATGCAAAGTTAAAAAAAAAACTTAAATACAAAGTAAAAATAAATTAATTGAAACAGGTATTAATTAGTACGATCAATAAAATTCAAATTCTGACAGGACAGCTTGAAGACTTCGAACAGCGATGTGGCCTGTGCAACAAATACGTTAAAATTAATACTATACGACGCGCGGCGATTGCCGATCGCTATGAACCTCCACCAACGTCTTGTGGATTATATAGGTTCTTACGGATAAAATTCGTTTTGGGGACGCTGTTCTGCTTCCTTAATTATTGTAGAAAAAGCGCTTTACTGGAAACAAAATGCGTCGCATTGAGAACATACAATTTATTTCTTAACAAAATTGCTGTATTAAAAGTAGTTCATTATTCAACAAGACTATGCTGCTAATGGAACAGATTACTACCAATAAAAACACCTTTCTAGCAAATCTGGAATTGAATTGGAACACTAAAGCGGGTTTGATACAATACCAATTTATTTAATATGCGGGTTAATAAAAAATAAGCTATCAATACAAATTATGTCTTATAGCAAACCTATTGTATTAGATCATTTTTCTCAGTATAGCCCTCAAAATTTACCCAGTCAAAAGTGTAACTACGAGCGAGTCAAGCGGTCCGCACGTTTCGCGTTAAATGCTGCGTTGCCATTATAATTTACGTTCGCGGCGTAGTACAAAACCTTCTTCTTTGGGTCTAAAATTTGTGGTCATTGCTTTTATTTAACGATTAACAACACAAAAATGATAAAATAATTGAATTTCTCATGGTGTTACCTTTGATAAGTGTCACCCCAGTGGCAAAATACAAAAACCAGCTACGCCACTGCTCCAATAATGCACAGGCCCCGACTGCCACGACCGGCTGCAATACATAACGTGGGCAGTCGAGGCAGATATAATGAAATTCCGGCTAAGGCCCTCTGGATCGGTCTATGTACAGCGACGGGAGACTAAGGCCCGTTCCACACTGAAAGCGACGTAAGGGCAATGAAAAACACGGTTCCACAAAAAAAAAAATTGGTGAATGCTTATGATTGGTGTAGGTAACCCCGAAGATTTTTGGATAGCTCAAAACGAATCCATCGTTTTAATCCACTTACTTTAAGAATAAACGTTATTTTTAGAGACCGGCCGAAGATTCGGTTTCGGCTATTTTCGGTGACACCTTCGGTTCCGGCCAAAAATCGGCCGAACGTTCGCGTTCGGCTAACACTTTGGGGATCTCATCCTATAATTTTTCAATGTCGGCTTTTTTTTAGATGGGAAGAGTTCAATTCGTTCCCAAGCTATATAAAATAAATTAGATTTCAGTATACAATAAAATTTTTAACATATATAAATAAGTTTCGGTTTTGGCCGAAACTGAGACCAAGGCCGAAGATTGGATTTTAAAAAATGGGGATTTTCACTACTCCACATGCGTGTATTCTGAGAATTCACATAACCGGAGAGGTGGAACCAGGCTTCATCCGAAAAAATATCAGGTCTAATAAATCATTTATTTCCAATAAATTTTGGGTTAACCATTGAGAGTAATTCCTGCGTCTTTCAAAATCTGCGGCTTGTATTTCTTGGAATACTTGCACTTTATAAGGAAATAAATTAGCTGCTTCTTGAGAATAGTCCTGCATGTTCCATAAGATCTTCCCACTTCTTGGGACGGGCGTCTTATACAATTTGTTGGCGTATTTTGCATTATTTCACGAACGTTTGCTACAAGTTCTTCTGTTCTTACAGATGGTCTTCCTGCTCCTTTTTTGTGTTGTATAGAACCTGTTTCCCTAAACACAGTCACGGTTCTTTTCAGGCAATGATAAAAATCCCCAGCAATATAAAAGCAACGTTAGGAAAATATTCGTGAAAATCGTCCATGCACAAACCCGGATTGTATTGCCACTCACCATTTACTCTAACCCCGTTTCGAAAATACGCTTCAACCATGAATGTTTTGTGCTGTTCCGTAAAGCCCATTGTGTGAATTGTTCAAGAAATTGGAAAAATTAGCGATGAATCAAATTACTTGTAACTTGTAACGACTGTCAAAGATGACGGAATAACTGATTGATTGTTAATTCAGGTAGTTACTGACACCCAACAGGTATTAAGCTATACGGCTAAGCATTACGTCCTTAGATGCAAGGCCCTCTTTGACGCTAATAATTTTTGCTCGCACCAGGAACAAAACTTCCTTTTACTTACCATTATTAACGTTTAATCGTTCACTAAAGTTGGTTTCTGGTTTATTTTTACAAATATAAGCTGCCTTCCGAAAAAACTATACAAAAATGCCATTGAAGTACCCCTACTCCGCTACTGCCTAATGCATCAAACAACAATAAAACAAACTAAAGATTACATTAAAACCCAATTATTATAACATGCTTAAAAGGGGTTTAAAAAGATGTCGTGCTTATGTAATGCTAGTATATATTGGTCGTT
This sequence comes from Polydrusus pterygomalis, assembly GCA_963969555.1. Taxonomy (NCBI): domain Eukaryota; kingdom Metazoa; phylum Arthropoda; class Insecta; order Coleoptera; family Curculionidae; genus Polydrusus; species Polydrusus pterygomalis. The sequence continues at coordinate 40,580,190 of OZ018385.1, read as the reverse complement.
AGATTGGGACTAACGAGTGAAGCAAGTATATAAATAATTGCAGGCACGCAATCTACTCAGACCGTCTATATATAGCACAAAAACATAATTACCTAGTGCGTTTACATGGAGGTCCTCGTCGAGACTGTTCTACTCGGGACTCGAGTCTCAGAAAGGTCTTACATATCCAACAATAATTGTCAAAAAAAAAATCTTAGTGACGTCAGCAGAAACTAGAAAACATAACATATATCTGGCCAAGATAGACAGAAACAGTCTACAACATAGTCTAGACAAACTTTTTTCGACTCCTGTTTCAAATTTTATTTTAATTCGTCCAGAACGTTGGGTTTTCCGAAGCGTTTCGGTTTTTTTATTAATAGCTTATTCGAAATTTGACTTTGACATCAAGCTCTGCTTCGATCGAGATGCAAATTAAACAAAAAAATAGTAGTCACGTGATTCGCATTATCTGTCAAATTTTAATTTTTTTCAAAAAATAATTCAAAAGTGGGGTTATTTCTGAAAATATCGAAAAAAGTTATTAGAAAAAGTTTTTTTTAATGCAGTTTCTAGCCCAGGGCCGTTTCTGGCCTGTTGGCCGCCCTTGTGCGACATATGAACTGGCTGCCCTTTAAATCAAATCAGTTACTATTTTACAATTACCTATACCTGAAATTATGGCGCAAAGCAATTGTCAGAAAAATAAATCTTTAATAGGTGTCTATTTTTAATATTTTTCTTTTATTCATACTTACCTACAGAGGGACTCAGCAATTTGGCTTTCAATGGCGATAAGGGTCAAGCCACTAATCCTTTCTTCGGACATAATTGACCGCAAGTAATTTTTAATTAATTTTAACTTTGAAAAACTACGTTCGATAGATGCAACAGTAACCGGCAGAGTAATAAAAATTCTCAGCGCAACACAAAGATTTGGAAATGATGAGATTAAATCTTTTTCAGCTATGAATTTTAGCGTATCTACAATTATTATTTTGTACGTTTTATTGGAAAAAATTCTCGGAACGACAAAATTTTCTGGTCGAGCTCTGAGCGATCAATATCTTTGTTTGTGGGACTTCCTTGCTATTGAAGCGCTATATCGAGATCTTTGCAGGATTTTAACAATTTCTCGTCATTTATGGCATTAGCTTCATAGAAGTTCGACAAAAACCCAAAAGTTTCATTACACTTATTAAGTGAAACGAATCTCTCCTTAATTGATTCTATCGCAATATCCAAAGAACAAGTAACCGGTGCCCATAAAGGGTTTCCCCTGGCAAAAAAAAAATATATCCAAAATCGAAAAATAAAAATTCACATTGAAACTCTGTTTGGCCTCGACGATGGGGTCATCTTTTAATTCGTAATCAAAATGTCAGGGTACTTTTTTTCGGCGTCGGAAAAGTTATTTGTAACAGCATTTGAAACCGGACATCGGCGGCAAATTTAAATAGGGTGCGTTCTTTTGCCCTGTGAGTATTTGTGCCCCCACCTACCCTACTACCAAATTAATAAGACCTATAGTTAAATTCACATAAAGTTTTAATGCCAAATGTCAAGACTTGTCATTGTCTAGTTACTTTAGATTTCGCCAACTTACTAAATTTCTTATACAGCTGAGATTGGTCAGTGTTTTTAATTTTTCTTTTCTGGAATTGCTCGGCCAACTCTTTTTATTTCTATCTCTTTTTAATCGTATGAAATAATACAAGATAGACATACTTTGTGTGCAGTACAATTATACTAATTAAATTTAGCCATTAGAAATTTATATTTTATGAGTTGCTGCAGTATTTGACAAGTATGACAGAACTGAAATGTCACGGCATTAAAAGTTTATGTGAATTCAACTATACCTACATAATTATTCAAATAATATCAATTAGTTTTAATTTTTTGTGTAAACCTAAGACAAAATGTAATTGACGTGGGTTGCAGGGCGGCCACCTCCGTTGAGAATTCTTTTTATTTTTCCGATACTTATCTATCTAAAAAGAAATCTCTAATTAACACAAAGGGCGGCTGCCTCATTCTTGACAGCTACTGCATAATTTTTTTTTGAAAACTGAATTTACCATTCTTATTTGACCCTTCATATTTATGAAAACTCCTAGAATTTTTTTTTACGTCTAACATTATTTTCTGTGAAACTGCAGGCGGCTTTCGCCGCCCTATAACTTTGGCCGCCCTTGTGCGGGGGCACTCCCAGCACACCACTCAGAAACGGCCCTGTCTAGCCCACATGGAAAATTTCAGCTGCATAAGATAATTTTGATTTTTTACCTACCACTACACATGCGACCAAATTTTAATAGCCCAATTTTGATTTAGTAGAAAAACACACATTTAATATGGCGCTACTTTAAAGAAAATGTATCTGAAATAATGCATTGTCAAAACTAAGAAGTTTTATGCAGGTTGCGTTGAGTCTTATTTTGCAAAAGTGGTGCAATTTACAAAGTATGGGTAATAAATCAAAATTATCTTATGCAGCTATAATTTTGCATGTGGGCTAGAAACTGCCATTAAGAAAACTTTTTCCAATAATTTTTTTCCATACTTTCAAAAATAGCCCCACTTTTGAATTATTTTTGGAAAAAATTAAAATTTGACGGATAATGCGATTCACGTGACTACTATTTTTTTGCTTAATTTTCATCTCGATCAAAGCAGAACTTGATGCCAACGTCAAATTTGGTACAAAGCTATTAATAGCAACACTGTATAAATGGTTTAGCTCTTACGACCATGATACTCCGTTATTCACAAATTTACCATTACTGCCAAATGTATGATACACATTTCTTGGGTATAGGTAATTCTCGGATTTACGATATACGTTTTATTATTACCAATAACAATTATAATCAAATAGAGAGATTTTGGAACTCTTCTTTTCGTTATCGTTATCGTTATTCTGAGCATGCGCAGTACTAAAACGAGGCAACAATTCCTTTATTAACGATAACAGGCTTCGTTAATTACGGAGATATCAGGAAGGCTATCGTTATGGTTATTCTTATTTTGCTTAATTTACCATGTTGCCAATACTTACCTATATTATTTAATAAGAATATATTTCGGACGCGATCGTTACATTTTTGTACCATTTCCATTGTTGATTTTTTTGTGATTTCCATAAATATATGAAAGTGCACGGTGTAAAAATATCGTAATTTGTTTAATTTAGAAATGAAGGTCCAGAATATAATTAAAAAACGACTGAGATTTCGGGATGAGGATGACTTATTGTCTTTATTACGGGAAGTGGCAGGTCAAAACCAATTCGAAAATCCAGATTTATGGAAAAGTATACAAGAAAATATTTAAAATTAAAATAACACATAACATAAAAACACAGTGTTATGGTTAATAAAATTAACCATAATGTTGTTATTTTAAGCGTTCCAAAATCTCTCTAATGTCTCTAAGAACACGCCGCATCGTGGCTAAGTGACCTGTCAATAATGGCACCCTGTTGAAGTCTGGTCCAATTTACGTTAAGTTGTTGGTGACAGAGAGAGGACTGGGCTTTTACCATCGCATTCTTCATATTTTAATCTTGTACATCATTAATTTTAGTTACAATTGAAATATCGAACTCAACGTGCGATAGATTAAAAGTTATGGCGTTATTCATTGGTAATACATAGGAATACATTTGACATTCACTAAACTTACCTATGGAAAACGCTTTAAACAACCCAGACAATATACAAGAGTTTCGCCGCCCAAATATTGTAGCCACGAGCCAACCAAGCGGTAAGCGGTGCCCCTGCGCATGTTTCGCGTTCAATGCTGCGTTACTATATTATAATTTCGCGCGGCGTAGTACAAAGTCGCCAAAATGCCATGTATTTTTAAATACAAACAGCTCAGCTGGTTTAGTTCTTAGTTAGCGCAAGGTTTGGCAACCTATTATACCGTAATTAAAATGGATAAACTAATAATATTAAATTTATAATAGCACGTGATGATAAATGAAATGTTTGTTATTGGAAATAGGAGTGTAAATTGACCTTAACTTGTTTATTCTACTCACCGTTTAACTTAAATAATAAATACCGAGAAAATGTAATGGGAACTTTTAGGTAGAAACCAGTATCAGCTGTTAATGTCACATGTTGGGTGTCAACTGTCGAAACGCTTTGTTTTTAGAAAAAGTTGACCATAAAAAGTATAGTAAAGTCCGCGTCATCTATTTTGAGCTGCAGAAGGAATGCGGACAAAAAATATACATCGTTTTTGAATTTAGCAACCCAGCTATATTTACGGCATCGCGCTTGTCATTGTCGTCCGCTAAGTTCTCCCGGTTACTATTTTGTTTATTTTATCACAACTATTTAATTATATTTCACGTTAATCGTTGATACGAGTCTGCCAGTGCCGGAGCAGTATGATTTTATGTATTATGATGATTCATATCACGGACGATTTCTTTAATTTAAGACTGAAAACAAAAAAGTACGACTGCTCATGCTACCCTGGCTAAAACCTTAATTTTTTTGTATTTCACCTACCGCCCTGCCCTTCAAACGACGCCTCCGCCCAGTCCAATAACGGTGTGTAGAACAATAATACTTACTTATGTATTAAATTATGGTTTTCGATTTCTGTAAATACAATATTACAGTGGTAACGCGTAGTCGTTTTAAAACCTCCATGTACACAAACTGAAATTGAAGGACGCGTTCCCCCCCATTTATCTCTCATCCTCTTTCTCTTTACGAACCTCTATATCGCTTTAGTATTTCTTCACGTTCGTATCTTGATAAAAATTCAGACAAGACAAGCAATAGGGGAAGTTTGTTTGTCGAGACACACGGGGAAATAACTCATGCAATATGTATTATTTATACCCCTATATAAGAGGTTAATAGTTTCATGCATTTTACCGCATGATTAGTTTTTCTGTGCTAAAAAGCAAATAGAGAATAGAAGAATATACTGTTAAAATAAATATAGTTTAAAATAATTCTTGAAATTCTGAATATAGGCAGAAAATAATAATGAACGATAAACATTAGTATTATTGTGAAAAAAGCGTGGGGTGTTCGATATACGAAAAATATAGCACAAAGCGCCCCACGCTTTTTTTTCACTATACCTAATACTTACTTATGTTTATCGTTCATTATTATTTTCTGCCCATATTAAGAATTTCAAGAATTATTTTAAACTATATATTATTTATTTTCCGCCTTTTAGTTTGATTAATTTATTAAAGCGTGTTTTTTAGTTGTTTTAAACTATATTTATTTTTCATTTTTTAGTTTAAGTTATTGTTAAGAAAATTTTTTTTTGAGTAGATTGAGCTAGATTAGTAGATTGTTGTATTGTCAGCGGTTCTTGATAAGTCTACAAAATTTAAATTAAATCTGACCGTTTAAAGTGGGTCAAAATCGGGTTCAAAGAAGTCGGTTACGGACAAACAAACAAACAAACATACAGGTGAAGCTAATAAAGGCGTGTTAATTAGGGAAGTAAAATTAGTTTCGATGTCCCTTAAGGATAGGTAATAGGGCCCCCGTCCAGCCTAGCTATGCATAATTATTTTGAATAGGGCTTTGGGTATTTGATAGTACTTTATATACAACACAAGCCTTGTTTTCTTGAACTCAACCTGAAGCCCCCCCCCCCCCCCATAGCAGCAAATACGTTCCGATAGCGACGCACCCACCGCGATGTTTAATGTTTTCATTTTATATTTTGGCTGAATTTTTCAGGTAAGCGTAGATACGGTGAAATTCTGCTGGTATTTTGAAATAACGCAGATATTGATTCTGACGTTTCGTCTTTCGGGCAGTGGCGTAACTAGGGGGGACCAGGGGGCCCCCCCCCCCCAGAGGTATGCCTGCCCCCCCCCAGAATCCGCGAGAAACAAATTTATTCTGCCAGACCACCCAAATGCGAACGGTAAGTCAAACGACAAATTGATTAATTGAATTTTTTTTATATACCTACATAAATTAATTATATTTATTCATCAATTTTATTATATTTTTAGTCTAGTCTATACCCTATACGCGCAACTAAAAATCGGAATCGGAACTCCAAGCCAGGTATGTAAAGTTAGAAATCCAATGCTGCCTGCCAAGACGCTCTCGGGATCTAATCAGAATAAACATGTCCAAATTCAACTCGAAAAATTTCCAAAAAAAGTTTTCGTGACAGCTGAAATATCTAACCGATAAAAAACGAGGTCTTGTGATATTACTGTTGATTATTGACCAAATTTGTTAAAATTTGGGCGTGGTCCACCTCTACGCGACCCGCCACCTCAAATCACAATAACAGGGCCACCCCCAGGTCAGAGGGCTAGTTACGCCACTGCTTTCGGGTATCATCATCAGGCATGTATTTTATAATATGGTCTATATTTTTTCGTAGTTTCGTAGACCTGCTTAGCCGTATTGCACACTTGCACAGAGATTTGGATCGATCTGATCTTCAAAATCAGAGTTATGTGATCCAAGGTGAAACACGGATTTTTATGTCAGTTGTCCGTTTGGGTTTCGGCTAGTGGCGTAACAAAAACTGAGTTGGGCCCCCCTTCCCGCAAACGTTTTCAGGGGCCCCTTTCTATAACGAATGGAAAATGATAAATTATGTGTTAAGTACCTACTATTAAAACGGCAAACAATTCGAATTTATTTTATAATCCTAGGTAGACTGGTAGACATAACATAGGTAGTTATACGTAATATTCCAGCAAACATAGGTAATGTAAAATCAAAATTAAAATACCACTTATAATGCTGCTTACCATGTATGGTAGTAACAGGGGTAGCAGTGATCGAGCCTCATAGAATCCAAACACATGAACACTCAACAAGTCTGCACAAATATTATGTCTATACAAGGTATTTTACAAAACGACCAGATCGTCGAGAGTTTTTTTTTGCAAAATCGTTTATAATTTCGTCAATATTTACTGTTTTAACAAACTCGTGTTCGATACTGATTAGGGATTAATCCTAACGGCGATGTTGTCCCATGCATGGTGACATGTAAATGGGTTTTTACTATTTTACGTTTGGAAAAAGATCGTTCCGCTGATGCCACACTAACTGGTAAAGTTAGAAATAACATCACTGCACTAGATACATCTGGAAAATTTGAAGAACACGCTGATTTTTTAATAATAAATTATCCGCAAGTTCATACAGTAGATTTCACCTATTTAATGGCCGCCGCTGACACATGTCATTTATAACATTTCTATTTACAGAACTTAAGGATTGGCCAGGGCCGGAGTTAAAAATTATGTGTGAACATGGGTCAATTTATTTGTAGTTGTAATTATGGATGGAAACGAGAATTACCTAAGCAATTTTTAAGATATTTCAAAAAAAAAACACTAAAGGGGAATGGAAATAGGATAGAATATCAGAAAAACAATTTCATTTAATTTTTATTCATAATATAATAAAGTGCTGTTATTTTGGTAAAAAAACACTCTTAATTTAGTACAATAAAAAATATACAAGGGGCAGTCGTGAATCTAGTATCATCAATAATTAACTACGTTTTTTATTAAAGAATTATTTTGTTTTTTAATTTGATTTTAGACCATGCAGTGTTGTTGAAAAAATCTATATATTATATTTAATAGCTTATTGTTTACTTTTTTATTTTCTTATTCACGGGTAGATATTTTTTTCTTTAGACTAGGTTCTAAAGAGTTTAAAGTTTACAATAGGTCTAACTTTTCGTTGGTTTATAATAAAACAACAAAAGTTTGTAATGTTATCGAATTAGGTATTTTTTTTTAATGAATAAAGAAAAAATAATGTAAGTAGATACTACAAAAAAAGATTTTTGTCCATGCGTTTGCAGAACAGATACCTCAAGCACTCTTCAATACAACCGTATGTAAAACTTATTTTAGCATAATGGTTCACTGTGGTTTTCAAATTTAATTTTTTTGCAAGTTCCCCATTATTTTTGGTCTTCATCTGACAAGCTGTCGATGTCGTCGTCACCATCCGAGACAATAATAATTATTTACTTACTTTTGCATAAAAAGAAACACGTCACAGATACACACAGTCCGGCAGTTTAAAACCAAAAAGTTTAATACGCACAAAATATAAGCAAAATGCTGTCTGAAAAATACCAAAAACAATAACACGAACGATCAAGAATTAACAGCAGACTGCACGCGGTGCGCGGTGTGTCCCAATGCGGCTCTGTGATATTTAAAGAACGCGACGAGACAATCGAATTAATGAAGTACGAAAAGAGATATGCGAGAGCAAATGCGTAAGACAAAGATGCACATCACATACTAACGGCATATACGAGCGATGCTGTGCTTTTGACGAGTTTGAGCTCATTGAAGGGCAACGTATTGAACTGTGTAGTGTGCATCTTCGTCATGTACATGTAACTATACGGTCAGTTATACATCCATCTCTTGTTAATCTAGCCAATGCCCGTGCCTGAAAGCCGTTTATAGAATTAGGGATTTTAAAATCACGTGTTGGCTAATATGTTTGACAAGAGAAACGTCAAAGCATTAAAAACTTAGGTGAAATCCACTATACACTGTTTTTAATTATAGAATACTAGTCCTTTTCTGGGGCTTAAAATTTGACTAGGAATGTCAATGGACAAGTCTTTAGGGTATACCTATCATTTGTAAATTCCGCGCTTTCACATATAATAATTCTTCTTCACTTAACGAAATTAATTTCTCAGGATACAAAAAAATAAAATTAATTATGAAATTATTATTATTAACCAATGAAAAGCAAAGCTGGCAGCAAGTTTTGAAGGGGCCATCGATGTGGGCCCCCCCGCGGTGCGGAGGTGTTTGTTACGCCATTGTTTATATGGTTTATTTGACTTCCGATTTCTATTATAAATTGCCTTTATTCTTAGTTTAATTAAAAATGTGACGACACTGGATTGAGGCGCTCATCGCACAATCGACAGCGAGTTAATCTGATTTATGCTCGTCAACTGGCGCGTCTTCAGGAGAAGAAACATGGGTTTGTCTCGGCTGAAAAACGGGCCCCAACGTCGGCGACGTAAATTATGCATTCAACTGTCATTCGTCGGAATAAGGCAAAGATGGACATGCAAAAGAGACGTTAACTTACAATTTTTGTTCTTTTTGGCGTTTCGTCCATATCATTAAAGTTAGATCCGGAGGTCCGTTGTACTCCTCTTCACGTGTACATAGTATAAAAGCAAAGTTTACAAAATAAATATATTCTATATACAGGGTGGTCGTTAAGTACATCAAGAAAATCTAGGATATGATTCCTGGCATCAATTTAAGTTGAAAAGTTCATATGGACTTATGCCCTAAAATGCTTACCCTCTAAGATACAGGGTGTTAAAATATTTTCCATTTTCCTTTAAAACTACCATTTTTTTCAAAAACATAGTAGAGACAACTTTTGTTCCGCTTATATCAGTAATGCATAAAAATGCATCAGAGTTTTAAAAAAAAACAGTGGCGTATCACATATTTTCACAAAAAAAATATTGATGGTATCTTCATGCACGCCACTGGTGGAAGTAGGCAAAGCCTTTTTTAACCAAAAAGTGCAGTTTAATACGAAATCAATCGAGATCAATTTTCAATACCGTATCTTCAAGGAGTTTCGAAATTTAAAAAAACAATTATTTTTTAAAAATATTTTAACACCCCCCAACAAACATTTAAAGCCTTGGCGACCTCTCATTTGGAGAAAATGACCTATTTAAGTAAAAAATAGTCTATTTTTTACCTCCAAATCGGCTTTTTAGACGAAACGGCCAAAGAGACTAACTGTTTGGTCAAAACAAAGTAATTCGAACTTATTAATACGTGTTCAAAGTGGGAAAATATAAGAGGCCCAAGAGATGGTCCAAAAGAGTAGATAATTACCTTGTAAATCGACTTGATAGTTAGGTCTAAGGAAAGTCAGTAATAAACGCCCAACCAAGTTATTTTTTACCTTAGATTGGGCCTTAAAGCCCAATAATCTTTTAGGCCCATAAATGAAGAACAAATAACTTCGTTTTGTCTTTAATATATCTTCATGGTCAGGTTATAATGTGAACACTTTCTGAGGTGATGTATACCCTATATGAGTCTTACATTTTGTACTTAAAGCCCAGAAGGCTTTAAAGTATAAAATAGGTTATAGTTATGATTTAAATAATTTCTTTATAGCCTAATATTTTGTCCTCAAAGTGATTTTTACCGGATATAAAGCCGTATCTTCCAAAAATTATGTCTTTAAAGAGATTCTGGCTTAGAAAACTTGAATGAGGATTGTAAAGTTTATTGCACTGTGGTAATCTTCTCACTTGTGGGGAACATAAGAATAATCCAAGGAGGAGCTTGACCCTCTCCATTTTAAAATAATCAGTTTCCATTTTTTCGGCGAAATAAAATGGGGTCGCGTAGGAGCTATACAAAACGCCGGAACAAAGAAAAAAAACGTTGTACATTTATATTCGAACTATTCCAAAAAGTAAGGTTAGTTACATTATAATAGTGGCTATTAATCCGTTGCGAGACATTAATTCAGCAACCCCGATAGAAACATTTTATGGAGTAATTGGCCATACATAGGGCCTGCAGAATTCTTAAAAACCCCAAATTAGGCTTCATAGACACTTTTATTATTATAAAGTTATGCCATATAAACGAATATTTCTCCTAATTTAGACCTATCAAGACGGAAGATACAAAATAGGAAATTTTCTCCTAGCGTAACCTAATACGGGTTGACTTATAGGTCCAATTTTTTTTAAGGCCCAAACCACAGGAAATCACGACCTTTAGGAAACATATTTTACTGACGCCATATTTTCTTCAACATGGTGTATTATTTTCAATTAATTTTGTTAGATTACTTGTAACACTAAAGCAACAACAAATATATTACAAAAACCGAGCACAGAAACGAGCTAACTTACTCGTCCAAGCACTAAATATTGGCTACATATTAAATTTTTGGTATTTTCAATTTTAATTTACCTTGTTTTTTTTAATTAAATGCCTTTTTTCTGGGGCGCGGTTAGTTTTTCTAGGTAAAATTGAAATCTATACGAAAATTTTTTACGCGCACCCATTTTTTCACTTCACATCGATGAAATATTGATTTTTATAAGTATATACCTATCTATATACTACCACTCCATTTTAAAAATCAATAGCGGCTGACATGACATGTTCTGATTTAAGAACCCTCCTGCCTCCTGTGCTTTGATACAAATAAAAACAAAATACTATTTTTATCTTTTTCTAAAATTGTGGTTATGATTTTCTATAAACTTCATAGCCCATAACAGGCCCAACATAGGCCCACATAGGTAAAATACGGGTAAAAAACACCTCTTTACTACCACGGAGAAGACTACTTGGCCTCGTCTATGAAGAACAATTCTCCTAATGACAGGTGTTTCTTACCACTTTATTACCTTGGTTTTATTCCCCACTAGGTGATAAAGTGGTATAAATTACTAACTTCTGACTATTTAAAGCGGTCCGTCGAGCTTTATAGTTAAAATATTAGGTAAAAGTCACCTTTTTTAGACTATAATTGTTTGTTGGGCCTGTATCTTATAGGGTAAGCATTTTAGGGCATAAGTCCATATGAACTTTTCAACTTAAATTGATGCCAGGAATCATATCCTAGATTTTCTTGATGTACTTAGGGACCACCCTGTATATAGGGTGTTTGGAAATGATGAGCAAAAAATTTAGGGGATAATTCTAGACCTAAAATAAATGCTATCTCTTCCTATAACATTTTTTCGGAAATTGATTATTAACGGACTTACAGGGTGTTAAAGTTAAATTTTATTTGATGTTTTAAAATACATAGGTAAATTACTAAGTAGAACAATAAATTTAACATTCAAATCAAAGGTTCTAGTGACGTCCGTCCTCTTCAATGCAAAAATTAATTCTTCTTAAAAAATGAAATTAATTAAATTGAAACATAATAAATTAAAATGATTTCGTATTCATCACGTGCAAGCAATGTTATTTTAGCGCTATTCTCGAAAACGGTTAGAATTATCGAAACAAAAGTAGCATTCCTTTTTTAAGTCAAGGTTAGGAGAATAAAAATATTCAGTCAAAATGCGCTTACAGTGTAGGACAAAAAGTTGGGACCATTGAAATTCAGGCTCTTATGTGGCGCCCTCTATAAAATGCGAAAAAACGATGGACAAAAATTTGTATTCTTCATCCCGAAAAAGTCCCATATACGAGATTTCGTCAAAATATTATGAGCATGGCGAAAGGTATTGCAAAAAAAACTGCAAATAAAACTTAACTTGAACACCCTGTCACTCAGTTAATAATCAATTTTCGAAAAAATGTTATAGGAAGAGATAGCATGTATTTTCGGTCTAGAATTGTATCCTACATTTTTGTAAAGTACCTAACAGGTTTAGTGCCAGAATTTTCAGTTAACAAGTAAGTGTTTAGAGACATGTCATGATGGATTATCCTCTATGAACAGTAAGACGTCGACTCGGTGTTTTATAGGCATATAGGCGTAGTTAGGCGGTCAACACTGGGGGTGCTGAAGTGCAGTGGCGGCTCGTGACATGTTAACGTGGGGGTGCACAAAAAGCCCGCCCAAAAATTTTTTAAGACCACGCCCAAATTTGGTCAATAATTTTTAGTAAATATTTTAATGTGATGTTAATAGCAGGTTTAGGTCTTTCAATGTTCTTGACAATCACTTTCCGCTCCAACGGTAACTTGCTAAAAGATTTTTTCAAAAATTTCACGGTGTATTTTATATCCGACGACGCACTCATTGTTTTTTCGTGTTTATTTAACTTTAAACTTTAACTGAATTCAATAAAACCATATTAAACCAGTAAACCTTAATAAACAAAAAAAAATAGTCAAAATACTGGCTAAAAATTTCCGCGAATTTAAACGATTAATGCAGAATTGCAGAACATGACATACACAAGCTATTATGCCGCTCTCGTATTTTACGAGATTTTTATGATCATAGACCCGCTCTGACAAGTAAACTGGGCGTGAACTACACGGTACACGGAGAGAAATTTTGAACAGAATCCGCAACTACCTAAATATACTTGAATTTGTACCAGAATTCGAATGCTTGAAATTTTAATATGAAAAATTCATTATACATATAATATAATGTAGGTATACTATAAAAATAGGTTAGTTCTAAAATTAGCCTATATATTGTAAATTTTTTTTGGGGGTGCTAATTTAGATTTTGGGGTGCTTAGCACCCCCAAGTACCCCCCTAACTACGCCTATGTTATAGGCCCCACTCAACATTCTCCTTGGCAATGGCGTAACTACCGGGGTTCCTTGTATTCCAGGAACACAGGCCTTCAACCTTTGGAAGGGGGGCCGCTTCGGGAACCTTGAGGACTAGGTCCTGGGGAATTTTTGAAGGCCTGCAGTAATTTTTTGTAATCCGCATCTTTGGGGGCCCCTACATTCACCAATCACAAGGTTTTTTGACGTAGTTACGCTTCTGCCCCTTGGATTTGGTTAAATGCCCCCAGCAAGGCTCTATATTATTGTCCCCAGCCCAGCATACAAAAGTACTTTTCACCACAGACACTGATGTAACCTGTAACTTTTTCCAGGATGAAAAACGTAACGACAGTCTGAAGTCCAGCGCCTTCACCATGTATTTTATTCTTTAACCGTGCCTCGGGCATAAACATTCAGTGTTTAGGCTGGCCGTACACAGCCGGAATGTTTATCTGAATTCAGAAACGGAATCCAGAATCTGAATTCCGGTCCATTGCCGCACACATATCTTAAAAATTCAGTAACCAGTGTTCTCGTAGTTTGCGGCTATAGTGGTCATCTTAACCCATCAAAGCCGGAATATTTTTTTTTCGTTTTTAATGAAAATAATTTAAGTCAGGGAGTCATTGGGGTACAAAAAACGCTTGTAATATAATTTAACATAATTTCAAAATTTTATATTAAAAAAAATAAATTACAACATGTGACCATATGGTCACACTAGGTTCTTGTGATCATTTACCTATTTTTTGTGAAATATTGATAAACATTTAATACGAAGGCCAACGCCACATTTCTGACATTGCGTACGCCCAACTGAAGAACACCTCACCCGCGCATCGTTTACGCTTTGTATTTGGTACAGGTTCTACTAAGTGGTTCCTTTCATCATATTATCTGATATCGTCGGATACTCGATTCAGGGAGATACTACTTTGACTTGTTGATGGTCTACCAGGTCCTATGGGTGGAGTTTTATATTTGTTCAGATAACAAGTAACAATTTCGCGTCGGAAATTTAAATTAGTTATTGGTCTTCCAGAAGACTTATAAAGGATCCAAGTATTTTGAATAGCTGCGTCAATCAACCACGTAAGTATAGGCATGGACCACTTTTTACTGCGAATGCCTATTCGATATCTGGACAAGCCTTCATCCTTCAATCAGTACCGCCCATATACGTCTTATATTATATTATATTCTCCTACGACATGTGGGCCTGGGACTTAAATTCTCTTTTTTGCAGCCTATCGTTTGACATTCTGGATAGGATTTACTCCATATGAAGTTGATGCCATCGTGACCACAGCGTTGTCCATCCACCTAGTTAACATAATACCATCTTCCTTGTCAATTCTGGAAACTATATGTCCCCTAGATTCTTTTGACATGTTTTTTTTATCAGGAAGGGGGACGTCCTTAGGCACTCTATTTTCTCTAATTGTTCCTGTCACACCATATCCCTTTTCCTTTTCTTATAAAATAGCTATCATATTATCCTAGTGTGACCATTTGGTAACGCTCTAATTTCTTTCTACATAACAAAAATATTTTTAGGTTAGAATATTTCGAGCAACTTTTATCATATTTATCAGTTATTTAGCAATTAAGGTTACCGTATATAATTCCTATAGCTTGTTAAGTAATATAAAAAAAAATACTTACACCATTACTTTTAGATCACAATGATACCTATACGGGGACGATATATCTAACCAAATCTAGGTTAACATTTTATTAAATTCATCATAATACTATATGACATGATATGCCAAACTAATGAGTAATAAAATAAGTAGACAAATACAAATTTATTTTTGTTGTTTATAAAATTATCAAAGTAAGAATACTTGCACTTTATAAGGAAATAAATTTAGCTGCTTCTTAAGAATAGTCCTGCATGTTCCATAAGATCTTCCCACTTTTTGGGACAGGCGTCTTATACAATTTGTGAGCGTATTTTGCATTATTTCAAGAACGTCTGCAACATGCAAGTTCTTCTGTTCTTACAGATGGTCTTCCTGCTCCTTTTTTGTGTTATATAGAACCTGTTTTCCTAAACACACCCACGGTTCTTTTCAGGCAATGATAAAAATCCCCAGCAATAAAAGCAAAGTTAGAAAAATGTTCGTGAAAATCGTCCATGCACAAACCCGGATTGTATTGCTCCTCACCATTTACTCTAACCCCGTTTCGAAAATACGCTTCAACCATGAATGTTTTGTGCTGTTCCGTAAAGCCCATTGTGTGAATTGTTCAAGAAATTGGAAAAATTAGCGATGAATCAAATTACTTGTAACGACTGTCAAAGATGACGGAATAACTGATTGATTGTTAATTCAGGTAGTTACTGACACCCAACAGATATGAAGCTCTAAGGCTCAGCATTACGTCCTTAGATGCAAGGCCCTCTTTGATGCAAATAATTTTTGCTCGCACGGTATTTTACTGTTTGGGAAGGGGGGTCATGACCCCCATCCATAACCCCCACCCTGGATCCGCGCTTGCAATGCCTACCAAATTTCAAAGAAGAATAAGTTATTAATCACTTTCCACACCCACACCACACACGACCATTTTTAACTTTAATGGCCACCCACCTATTTTTATGGCCCATCGAAATATCGACCTTCTGGCCAAATAATCCAACGCGGGCGACCAACCACGGCCTCCTAAGACACGTCGAGGTAAAAGCGATCGGCAAGGGACCCTTTGTTTCTCTTTTTGTAGTCTTATGAAAACCCGCTTGGTAGACTTACACTTGCGCTCGTTGCTCATACGGAATGAAAAGTGATAGAATAAGCAAAGCGGAGTGTAACCAGCATTTTCGTAAGGTCGTCGGTTTATGTTAAATCTGAGGGGAACGAACGCAATCAGTATATGCGTTTTTCGTATAGATGGCGTTAGAGGTGATGCCTGACGACATTTGATGATGAAAAGTATCAGGAGCATTGCAATCGAGCAGTCGAGCTGCACTTATTGTACGCAAGGATTGATGGAGTAGTGTTTGTTGTGTAGTGAGGGGTAAAACTTCACATTTCCTCCCTTGGACCTATTTACATTTGAGATTCGTTTTCAAAGTTTTTTCGGGAAGATACGACGACGTTCTATATGAACAGGAATTATTTCAATTAATTTACTTGTACTTTTGATAAAAATACTTTAAAATAGGCTTTCTAGTGATGTTTTCCGACGGACAATAGATGGCGTTAGTTGTTATTCAAATCTAGATCCATTGAAAAGATCAATAGTAAAATTTTGCTGCTAAGCTTTGTCGAAGATTCAACTAGTTAAGTTTTCAAAAAAATTTTTTTTTTTTTAAATTACCTTGTCGGACTTCCATTGTCTTTATTTTGTTACTTAACACAACGTTTCGGTTAGTTAGTATCTCTAACCGTTTTCAAGTGTAAACTACTAGTTAAGTCTTGTTCATCCTCAAAAAATTGCCTTTAAGGGTTACTGAATGAGTAACATATTAGCTTCGTTCATACAGCGGTCAGAAACCGTCAGTAAATTAACGACGCATGCGAACGTGTTTTAAAAGCGTTCGCACACGACCAATCCCAAACCGCTGACAGAAAATCCGGCGTTCGCAGAAGCCAAATTGTAACGTAAACGAAAAAAAATTTCAACCAGTTGGCAACCAGTTAAACACCACGCATGCGCAGAGTAAAATTGGAAATCGGTTGACAATTAATTGCCCGTACGAATGAAGCTGATTTGATGCGACAGTTTGAACATTTTTATTCGAAAAATTCAGCTTTACAAAAACAAACTCATCAGTGATGCAAAGACAAGATCAATAACCGATAAAATCCTATCACTTTCATCATAACCAGAAATTTCAACAACTTCTAATTCTTCTCCTTTTGTTGTTGCTCTATATTACGCTACGTAAGTATACCTACAAAGTAAGCTTTTTGCTTTTCGGCACCTTTAGGTTAGTATCAGCAATACCCAATAAGCTTTTTACTTTTTAGATACATCGCTCCACAGTTCTCCATCGTTTTTTGGTAGATAACATTTTGCCAAAAAAAAATCATTTTCTAGTAAATATTGCATAGCAAACCCCATTCTTTGTTCCTTATCACTATTTTTTAAAAACTGTTTGGATGCAGCTGCTCGATTTCTTAATTCGGAACATTGTCTTACTCGGAGTTGCGCAGTTCTAGATAAAGCAGGGAATCCTGTTATGTGCATAGCGGATACTGCAGTTTCAAATGGATTTTGCCTTAAATACTCCACAAAAATTTTGGTCTTCTTCATTTGATGATTTTCTATTATTTAAACCAGACCCAACAGACCTTTCAAGTGTTTGATGATAGCGCCATTTTTTTACAATTCCTTGAACAGTACTTCTAGGGTATTCTAAAATTATCAGCTATTTTTCCAATAAGATCACCCTAAACATATTATTCTTGCTTTTTCAATAATACCTACTTAAATAATGCATTTTTAAATCAAATAAGATAATGACAATACTTTGACAGATATCATGATAACAATTAACACGTTATAAAGGTAAAAAAGTTGCAATACCCAATAAGCTTTTTACTTTTTAGATACATCGCTCCATAGTTGTCCATCGTTTCTATCTAAAAACCGATATTGTGCCTTTTTACCTACCTATACAGTATACATTCTCGCTTATAGGCTTATTTAGAAGTTTGCTCAGCCTCAGATAGCGTTCCGATTTCATACCTTCTCATGGAATTTCATTCCATTCCATCAACATACTTTTAATAACATCTACAAAATTCCATGAGGTTCTGAAAGAACAGAAAGTTCTGCTCTTACAAGCTTACTAATATTAGATATCTCACTGTGTCTGCATGAGCTCTGAAGCCGTAAATCCTCAACTTAGTTGTATTGTCTTTAGGTAAGAAGAAATCACAGTCATTACTTTCTTTCCGTAATATGCGAAAAGATGCGCCTTGTCCTTGCAATCTTAACATTAACAACATGAAAATATTAGAAAACTTTTCGGCATAATACTGTAAGTTCACTGTCAGCAAAAGGTACAGTTGACGACATATAAATTCGTACACTCCACCCATATCTACATAACTCAATTTTAAAAAAATTGGGTAAAACGGGTTTCTCACCTTGCTGCTTATACCTGGATAGAACTAATAGAACTAATAGAATACCAGCTATATACATAGCTGTAAATTATTGTATGTACGATTTTTTACCATAAGTAATAATGGTTATATTTTTGTGTTTAAATTACAGCCGCGAAATAAGAAAATTATAAAATACCTAATACCAGGAAAACTACAAAAGTATAAAGCAAAAAAGAGTACATTTTTTAACAAACAACAAACAAAATACTAATTTTTAATTGCTGCGCCATTGGATTCTAACACCAATCGTAATCTTCTTGGCATTGACAAGGTGTAATCCGGAGTTAGCCCTTCCTAAATTTCTTCTATTTCATCAAATACTGAGTTCTATTTCATTCTGTGGTTTAAAATTTATATTGTCGTACCTACATTTTTTTTTACCATCAATACCCAAACATTTTCAATTGGATTTAAATCAGGACTTCTTGAGCACCAAGGCAGAGTTACGTTGTTTTATCTAAACCAGTTTCCTATATTTCTTGCAGTATGCACAGGACAGTTGTTATCCTGCTGAAATATAAAGTTATTTCCTTCAAAAATTATCGCGGCAGTAGGAAGAAAAAACATTTTCCAAAATCTGAAGATATATATTATTACTGTTTAGTGTTCCACCAATATTCCAGCATACACCTGCACCGTAAACACTTATCCATGCCCACACATTAACGGGGAAACGTTCACTGGTTTGCTTGGTATACCTACTTCTCATCATATTTATATAAGATTATCGTGGTGGAAATTTCACTTTATTACACTCTGTTACATGGTAGGTACCTACCTACACATTTTGAAAATATATTACTATATTCTTTGAATTTTAGTATCAGTGCTTTCGGCCCTTTGGGGACGTTATTACCTGTATAAAATATTAATAACAAAAATCGCCAAACTAGTATTAAACTGATAACTACGCTTCATGTGAAAAATCAATATGCCTTTAACAACAATTCAAAATACCTACTTTATTCCTTTTACGTTCTTCAAATCGTTTCATACCTAACAGGCCCCTAGTTTCATGGCCTTCTGTGACCCTGTGAAACCCAAGCGCAAGCGCAAAACCGAATCGTATCGATCGGATGTTCGGAATCGGAATACGAAAGCTTTCAGTTGACCAAACGAATACTGTTTATTGTAGTCACAGCTTGCGAACAGATGCATTTCGATATTTAGAATATTAATAGGGATCTAGTGTACCCGATATTTATATCAGGTTGATTGGAAGCTTATTCGCTGCCTATATTTTAAGATTTTATTTGGAGGACGTGGGTTTTCATACGTAACTTTCGAAAAGCCGAAAATAATGAGTTAATGTAACTTGTCTGGTCTACTGTGAAAATATCCCGCTTGGATAGCGTTTTGTGAATTCTCTCGACTCGTCATTTTGTATAAGTATAGGCTTTGGAAGTTTAATTTAAGTCGAGGGGAATTTTTATTTTTAGAGCTTTTTGTTTGGACGGGCTTTACGAGCTTGCATGGGAATTGATGTTTTTTGTGCAGAAGGATTTTAAAGTTATGCAGTTTTATAATATACATGCTAATTATCAGTAGTGCTGGGAAGTTTAGTTCATTTTGCCGATTTCAATCTTTCGTTCTCGTTCAATAAAGTGAATAGTTCAAAAGACTAGTTCGTTTAGTTCATTTAGTTCACTGATTTATACTGGCATAGTGAAGTAAAAGAAATATTTTAAAGTTTAAATTACCTACTTTATTCCTTTTACGTTCTTCAAATCGTTTCATACCTAACAGGCCCCTAGTTTCATGGCCTTCTGTGACCCTGTGAAACCCAAGCGCAAGCGCAAAACCGAATCGTATCGATCGGATGTATATATTAAATTAACAAAAAATACAGTGAACACCGACAATATTTTTTATTCAGTTCAATACCGAAATAGTCCGAAATCATCGCGGCATGCATCGGTCGGTCAGGTGACAAAACCTATAATCTCGGTCGTCTCGCTCTCGCTTGCGTAGTACATTCCGTTTAGACTTTAGTTCGCCTTGTTTCAATCTTATCTCTCAGTAATTACTGATTGAATCTTTTAGTTCAGTTGTCAGATTCGATCTTTTGAACTAGTTCGTTCGCGAACTACACAACACTAGCTCGTGACGTCACACACATAACCTCACTTTCGATGGTGGGGATAAACAAAGCGTTTTTACATAGAAATAAATGTGATTGTTTTGTTTTATTTTTCAAGTTTTGTGGCATTTTTGAAACTTTTTTGATATTTTTAGGGTTTGGACCTTTATAATTTGTAGTTTTAAGTGCTGTTATTTAATTTTTATCGAGACTTTTATTTTAAGTGATATTACTCTCACGTGTTTTGAACAGACCAGCAGTGGTAAATTTAAGGGCTTTAATAAGACTGATTATTTACCTTAAATGTATAAAAAGTAAGTCAGAGTAATAGTCATACAGTATTGCAGGGAAAAGTTGGCAGTTATTGACAACGGCGGTCCTAGAACGTCTTTCTGGGGGGGGGGGGGTACTTTTAAGGAATAATTTTTGGGTGCCACGCCCTTTTTTGGGTAAAATAACCGTTAAGCTTAATCTGCGGCGATATGAAAGACTTTAAAACACTCTTTTAATTTAAAAGAAATTTGAAAGGGCGACAAAATAAACAAGTTTTAAAAGCTTTGAAGGCATTATCCGTGACAGATGAACTTTGTTTATACAATTGTACTATACATATCTGGGGGGGGGGGGGGGGCGAGCCCCCTTGTAAATACGCCACTGATGTAGTAAGTTTCAATATTGTAACATAAGTCAAAACACTAAAATAAAACAAAACTTAAATGTATATGTATAATAAAGAAATCAGAACATGAAAATAAAGCAAAAAAAAATTACAATTGTTTTTTAATATATTTTGCATTGGATGCCGCTGCTTTTAACATTTTTATTAAGTCATTAGAAAACCGGACATTTTCGGTCCGGTTTACCAACATTTTCGCGATATTATATCGATGGACTATTATTATAATAAAATATATCTTATAATATTAAGATGTTGATATTTTTATATAAAAAATGTTTTTTCAAATTTATTGGTTTTGTTTTTTATTTAAAAATAATAAATATTTATAGTTTTTTGGACATATTATTTTTAGTTTTTGCGTCCTCAACCTGGTCTCTTGGGGGGGGGTGGGTAATTACCCCCAGTACCCCCCCCCCCCCCCGTAGGACCGCGCTTGGTTATTGATGGAGTAGAACCTTGGAGAAAGGGAACCAAATTTGAGACACTTTTTTTGTAAATTCAAAATAAAATTCATCATTGCAAATTTTTATTATTAAGTATTGTACAAAATCGCTTGCTTGGTGTACCTATTAACAAAACATCACAACAAAGAATCTACATTAAAATAGCTATCTAGAGAAATTATTAAACTTAAAGTTAGTTTTTGTAAATTTTCCCATAAAATAAAAGGTTGCCTAATTTGAGACACTACACCAAAAACTTTTGAGGCTTTTAGATATCCCATCTCTTTATTACGCACAGCTTTCACCATAGCGCGAGGGTCCCGTTTCTTGTGTTTTTTAGGCATCTGTAATAAAATATCAAAATATTGTATTGGGTGCCTTATTTGAGATATTCTTAAATACAGCACCATTTAGTATTAGTATCTCAAATTAGGAATTCTCGTTATAAAAATTGACAACAATATTTTAGGTTAGTTATTAGAGAATACAGCCAAATTAGATATCCCATCTCTTTATTACGCACAGCTTTCACCATAGCGTTAGGGTCCCATTTCTTGTGTTTTTTAGGCATCTGTATCTGTAATAAAATATCAAAATATTGTATTAGGTGCCTAGTTTGAGATATTTTTAAATACAGGACCATTTAGTATCTCAAATTATAAATTCTCGTTATAAAAATTGACAACAATATTTTAGGTTAGTTATTAAAGAATACAGCCAAATTAGATATCCCATCTCTTTATTACGCACAGCTTTCACCATAGCGTGAGGGTCCCATTTCTTGTGTTTTTTAGGCATCTGTATCTGTAATAAAATATCAAAATATTGTATTAGAGATTTGAGATATTCTTAAATACAGCACCATTTAGTATCTCAAATTAGGAATTCTCGTTATAAAAATTGACAACAATATTTTAGGTTAGTTATTAAAGAATACAGCCAAATTTTAATAAGACATTATTAGGCAACACCTAAACTAACGACTTCGACACATAAAATATTTTATTTCCACTTATGTTGACTGCAAATGCCGGTTTAATTACCTACATTATCAAAAAAACTTTACGATTCAAATCGGAAGAAAAACATACCTGCGCAGAAATAAACGAACTGATGCGCTCAACGAACTCTTTACCACTGCAGTCTAGTTTATTTGAGTAAGTTTACGCCACTTTTGTTAGATGGCGTTACTTATACGTTAATATAGGTACGGAGCTATCTCAAATTAGGCGCCTATCTCAAAATTGGGTCTCTTCCTCTACTAGTTAAACAACTCTGAGTACAGTACTTCCCCCAATGAGCTTTCTATGATATCAAATAACATTATTATAGCTTACTTACCTACTATTCAGGACAAGCCAAGAAACTAATAAAAAAATCAAACGAAATTTTAAAAAAGCTAAGTCTCTGACAGTCCGATGCTGTCTAATATACACTCTCTCTAATACCACCCTGAAACTTGGGACCCATCTTTGGCTAAACCCCATAATAAATTTTTTGAAACTGCATTTTTAGACTTGATTTTCTCACACTAATTTTAATGTTTCGTGGATTTGCGTTTAGAGACAAAGCTGATCGTTTTACCGAGAGAGGGATGAAATGCTCACCCAGAGTCCAAACTATTGAAACGGCTCAATAGTATTTTAAGATAGTTTACTTGTGAATTTATCCTTTTTTGACTACATAACATTATGTTTATTTTATTTTAATTCAAATAGTTATTGAATACAAATGAATTGTCAATTTGATATGCTGAAGGCTGAAATACTTAGGTCGATAGCCCCTTGATTATTAAAGTTCTAATAGAGGTAAAGTAATAATGACTCTTAAAACTCTTGACATCAAGATTATTTTCCGATATGTAGGTAGATTTAATTATTAAGCATATAAACTGCCCGCCAGTAACTCGACAAGGGCATACCTATAAAAAGGAAGAATCTGTGGCAGCAGGCGAGCGATAAGACACGATGGGGAGTCTTTGGAGGCACGGTAAGTATTCAACAGCCGCAGCTTTCACACGAAAAAATGTCAATGCTATTATAGGTTCCATTTGCAATGATTCCACGAGAGACGATAACTAAAACGGAACACGTGTACGAAATCTCTATTTGGCAACGGCTGTAGCTTTAACATACAAAATTATTGTCAGCTGCTCCGTTATAACTTTAATTGCGATAAGTTCTGTAAAACAATATAAACTTTTAACTGCAATAACGATACGACAACAATTCCTTGTCAAGTGAGCGTATCGTTACTTGGGATGTAAAGCCGACATTTGTAATGTTTTAACAGCAAATTCTTACACACAATAACTGTTGATTTACACAGTAGAATACCCTACTAAGATCGCAAAAGACCCCTGCAGGATACTTCCTATTCCTATCGCTCCATGAGTCACTCAGAAAAATGTTGGATTGCACTTATAGTAGAATGTCTAGTCTACTTAAAAAGCAGTACTCGAATATTTTTGAAAATATATCCATTCCCACCTGAGCTGCGAATGATACGATATTCTTGAACTGGACATAGCTACATAGGTACACTAGTAAGGTTGCTGAGGTATCGCCATCCAGAGCCTTCATATCATACTCTAACAGTATGAAACGAAAAGGGAATAATGATTGGAACTTTTTACAACATAAGGCGTTTGTTCAGTTCTCGATACACAATTATTGGGTAGGTATCATTGGATATAGCTTAAAGGGGAAAAATTGTTCGCCTAATAATATAGTTATTATTATAGAATATGTAGGGTATGGAGATAGATTGCGAGCTCAAGCAGACGAAGCGCATCTGTTTTAAGACCATGACTTACCACCAATTTCTCAAGGCACCATTAGCGAAATTGAAGCACCTAATCGTGAATTGGAACATAGGAGGGTGAGGGATCTACCAAGACAACGACAACCTCGAGTACTGGAAGAAGACAAACAATTAAACATCTTGCTTAGTCTCCAGGAAAACCCTAGTTGTCACTCCAGGTAGGCAAGAGATAACAACGTAAGGATTACTATATAAATGTGTTTAAAATGCGTCTATATAAAATGCTATAATGGTGCAGATGATAATGGAAGATGACCCAGACCATCGAATTCCATTTTGTGATTAATTCACTGGATCAGCATTCAACAGTTTTGGATTGGGTTATTTTTTCGAATGAGTGTACTTTTTTATGAAATTATCATGTAAATAAGCAAAACTGTTAAATTCCTCACTGGATTCGGTAAACTCACACTCAACGTCCACAAAAGCTTAATGTTTGCATGGGACATTGGTGATCGAGTAATTGGACCTTATTTAAGCCTAGTTACGGATTTCGACTAGGCATTGTGGGCTGAGGAAGCATATGGCACTGATTGGCGTGGAGAAGGACCCAATTTGTCCTGGGTGTCAGGAAGAGAATGAGACATTGCTGCACTTTCTGGGGACGTGTGAGGCTTTAGGGAGACTGATACATCAGGTCTTTGGCTCCGCGGTTCTCCGAAGAAAGAAAGTTATCGCCCTTGCCTGGAAAGACATGGAATGGGGAAGGTTGGGCAAGGGCACAGGTGGTTAGGGTACTTGGGGGGAAGATTTAGGGGTAGGCCTTGGTCTACTTGCTAGGCTTTTGATCCTCCAGTCAACTACTACTAACTCTGACTAGATCCTTTTGTTCGTATAAATATGATCATAGCAGAATACCCTTTAGTTAAGGGACCATATCGACCTCATTATATGTACTTAATTACACTAACAGTATAGGGAGGCTTCCCTACCTTTAAATCTCACCGCACGCCCCTGAAAACGACTCGACAAGCGTAAAGGATGAACCTGTGGCTGCAGGCGAGCGATACGACACGATGGGGAGTCTTTGGGGGCACCGCGCGTAGGCGACGGTTGTGGCTTTAACACGGCGATCGATAAAGGGGATATTTTACTACGGAAATTATAGAACGACGGTAAAAGGGAATGACGAGGACTGCAAGTTGATAACGGCATGCTGAAGATGAATGATAAAAATGTATTTTATTTTATGTTGGTGCACTGGAGTTGGTCGATGTTCCAGTCCAGACATGAGTTAATATTTATGTAACCATGTATTGCTATTCAAAAGAAACATTAAAACCTTGCTACTGTGCGAGAAAAAAATAATTTGCATCAAAGAGGGCTTGGATTAAAAAACGCAGGGCTTGGTTTAGATCACAATGATATGGGGACGATATATACAAATCTAGGTTAAAATTTTGCCAAATTCATATTATGACATGATATACCAAACTAATGAGTAATAAAATAAGTAGACAAATACAAATTTATTTTTGTTGTTTACAAAATTAACAAAGTAAGAATATAGAGAAAGAAAAAGAAAAATAATTACTTGTATCCTGAGAATTCACATAACCGGAGAGGTGGAACCAGGCTTCATCCGAAAGAAAGTCAGGTCTAATAAATCATTTCATTCCAATAAATTTTGGGTAAACCATTGAGAGTAATTCCTGCGTCTTTCAAAATCTGCGGCTTCTATTTCTTGGAATACTTGCACTTTATAAGGAAATAAATTTAGCTGCTTCTTAAGAATAGTCCTGCATGTTCCATAAGATCTTCCCACTTCTTGGGACAGGCGTCTTATACAATTTGTTGGCGTATTTTGCATTATTTCACGAACGTTTGCAACAAGTTCTTCTGTTCTTATACAGGGTGGCCCTTTAGTGTGGCAAAGTACAATAGCTCCGTTACTATTTCAAATACATTAAAAATATTAATACAAAAGTTGAAGGGCAGTAAGTGACTTATAACGTAAAATTATTTTTAACTCTATAGGGTGGCTCAAAAAAGTGGAACAATAAAAAATGTACTTTTTTCAAATGGAACACCCTGTATATTTTTTCATTTTTAAATTCCACATAAAATTATAATTATTTTTTATTAAATACATTATTAGTCTATACTTTATAGTTTCCGAGATATTGACTCTTGAAAAGTGACATTTTTGAACTTTGACAGCTTCTAGCTTTCTAACAGTACGTCTTAGAGCAAAACGGCTTACATGTCCCTATCTTTAATTTTTATTATCTTCCCAAAAAAATCAACTTCCGGTTAAACCGGATGTTACTCGAAAGCAGGAAATATAGTTGTTCCGGTTTAACTGGAAGTTGATTTTTTTGGGAAGATAATAAAAATTGAAGATAGGGACATGTAAGCCGTTTTGCTCTAAGACGTACTGTTAGAAAGTTAGAAGCTGTCAAAGTTCAAAAATGTCACTTTTCAAGAGTCAATATCTCGGAAACTATAAAGTATAGACTAATAATGTATTTAATAAAAAATAATTATAATTCTATGTAGAATTTAAAAATGAAAAAATATACAGGGTGTTCCATTTGAAAAAAGTACATTTTTTCTTGTTCCGCTTTTTTGAGTCACCCTATAGAGTTAAAAATAATTTTACGTTATAAGTCACTTACTGCCCTTCAACTTTTGTATTAATATTTTTAATGTATTTGAAATAGTAACGGAGCTATTGTACTTTGCCACACTAAAGGGCCACCCTGTAGATGGTCTTCCTGCCCCTTTTTTGTGTTGTATATAACCTGTTTCTCTAAACACAGCCACGGTTCTTTTCAGGCAATGATAAAAATCCCTAGCAATAAAAGCAACTTAAGCAACGTTGGGAAAATGTTCGTGAAAATATACGCTTCAACCATGAATGTTTTGTGCTGTTCCGTAAAGCCCATTGTGTGAATTGTTCAAGAATTTGGAAAAATTAGCGATGCATCAAATTACTTGTAACGACTGTCAAAGATGACGGAATAACTGATTGATTGTTAATTCAGGTAGTTACTGACACCCAACAGGTATTAAGCTCTACGGCTAAGCATTAAGTCCTTAGATGCAAGGCCCTCTTTGATGCAAATGATTTTTGCTCGCACGGTATAACGTGAAAAATGTTATTGAAAGGAACATCTTATTCAGGAAACCACGACTCGCGATGGTATAGTTAAATTCACATAAAGTTTTAATGCCAAATGTCAAGACTTGTCATTGTCTAGTTACTTTAGATTTCACCAACTTACTAAATTTTTTATACAGCTGAGATTGGTCAGTGTTTTTTCTTTTTCTTTTCTGGAATTGTTCTGCCAACTCTTTTTATTTCTATCTCTTTTTAATCGTATGAAATAATACAAGATAGACATACTTTGTGTGCAGTACAATTATACTAATTAAATTTTGCCATTAGAAATTTATATTTTATGAGTTGCTGCAGTATTTGACAAGTATGACAGAACTGAAATGTCACGGCGTTAAAAGTTTATGCGAATTCAACTTATATCGCGTCGGGACGGGATGCACCACGCCATCGCATCGGTCGCTGTCGACTAGCTGATTTGCGATGAGGTCGGTATTGGGGAGCATATTTTCTTTCATTATTTTCTCAGTAAATAATTCAGTATTTTAAAAACTAGCAGCAGGATTCCCAGCTCAATATTCTCTTTTTCGATTAATCCGTTGTTTGCCTTCCGCTACCCATTTCGTAGCCTCATTGTTATTCGACGCGTTTCGGCCTTGTCGGGAGAATATGGTGAATTAATTGGGTGTGTTATGCGGCGAGACTTGTGGGAGTTTATTGAATGACACGTCACAAATTGCCGAGAATAATTAATCGCCTGGCGCAGTGGCGCGTACCTCGTTACTGCAATAAATATTATCTACATTACATGCATGTATGTATTGGGTGGTCAACTACGAATGGCCGCCGGCTATATCTCAGAAACTACTAAACATAGAAACTTGGGGAAAAAAAAATTATGATTAAAGCGGTCATGAGAAAATTCTGGAAATTACTTTCAAGTTCCTTATTTGGCCGCAAGGGGGCACAATTGAAAATTTTTTTTTTTTAATTTTAAATTTCTCCGAAAATTCCCATATTAGGGTATAACTCTGATTACATCATTGGAAAGCTTAGACAATTCTGCATCATTTTAGTTTAAGGCTCGTTGGCTTACCGAAATTGATAAGAGTGGGGGAAGCTATTGAATGTGTAAACATTAAAATCGCCGTAACTTCTAAACGCCTTATCCGATTTTACTAAATTTAAGCTTGTTTGGAAGGGAAAGGTAAGTACCAAGTACCGTCGTATCCAATGATACACGATAGTTTCTAATAAAATTGCTAGAGGGCGCAATTTGTAATAATAACAGTTTTTTTGATTTTATCCCGAAAATTCAAACCATACGGTATACTTATGACATCATAATCGGAAAGTATATGAAATTTACAAGAAAATATGTGAAAACCGCAGTTTGATATCTTTGTTCGTTTCAGAGTTATTGCCAAAACAATAATTTTTAATACAAATTGCGCCCTCTAGCACTTTTATTAGAAACTATTGTGTACCATTGGATACAACAATTGAAGGTACTTCCAAACAAGCTTAAATTTAGTAAAATCGGATAAGTCGTTTAGAAGTTACAGCGATTTTAATGTTTACACATTCAATAGCTTCTCCCACTCTTATCAAGTGAAAGTGTAAACATTAAAATCGCTGTAACTTCTAAACGACTTATCCGATTTTACTAAATTTAAGCTTGTTTGGAAGTACCTTCAATTGTCGTATCCAATGGTACACAATAGTTTCTAATAAAAGTGCTAGAGGGCGCAATTTGTATTAAAAATTATTGTTTTGGCAATAACTCTGAAACCAACAAAGATATCAAACTGCGGTTTTCACATCTTTTCTTGTAAATTTTGTCTACTTTCCGATTATGATGTCATAAGTATGCCGTATAATTTGAATTTTCGGGATAAAATCAAAAAACTGTTATTATTACAAATTGCGCCCTCTAGCAATTTTATTAGAAACTATCGTCTATCACTGGATACGACGATTAAAGGTACTTACCTTTCCCTTCCAAACAAGCTTAAATTTAGTAAAATCGGATAAGGCGTTTAGAAGTTACGGCGATTTTAATGTTTACACATTCAATAGCTTCCCCCAGTCTTATCAAGGTCGGTACGCCAACGAGCCTTAAACCAAAATGATGCAGAATTGTCTAAGCTTTCCAATGATGTAATCAGAGTTATACCCTAATATGGGAATTTTCGGAGAAATTTAAAATTTAAAAAAATAATTTTCAATTGCGCCCCCTTGCGGCGAAATGAGGAACTTGAAAGTAATTTCCAGAATTTTCTCATGACCGCTTTAATGATAATTTTTTTCCCAAGCTTCTATCTTTAGTAGTTTCTGAGATATAGCCGGCGGCCATTCTTAGTTGACCACCCGGTATGTGCAAAAAAAGGGTCATCATAAAAATTTCAAAATTTTCGACTTTGATAACCCAAGTAGCATTTTTAGACACATTTTGGTAAATGTATCGAAACCTATGTTTCTGTTTTCGACACAAACAGGAAACTGGTTGGCTACAAATTTGGAAACATTTTCGAAAAGAACACGTATGTTATAGATATCAATTCCAGATTTGCTAGAACAGTGTTTTTATTGGCAGTAATCAGTTTCAGTAGCAGCACAGTTTTGTTGAATAATGAACCACTTTTAATACAGCAATTTTATGAAGAAATAAATTATATCTTCTCAATGTGACGCATTTGTTCCCAGTCAATCGCTTTCTCTACAATTATTAAGAAACCGAAACAGCGTCCCCAAAAATTAATTGTATCCGTTAGAACCTATAATCCACAAGACGTTGGTGGGGGTTCGTAGCGATCGGTAATCGCCGCGCGCCCTGGTATTAGTTTTAACGTATTTGTTGCGCAGGTCTTTCGGAGTCTTTTTGCTCTCCTGTCTGAGTTTGAATTCTATTGAACGTACCAATACCTGTTTCAATTAATTTTTGTTTACTTTGTACCTATATAAGTTTTCTAAAACTTTACATGTCAGATAAAGCAATAGAAGATTCTTATTTCGTCCAACCCATCATTAGTATTGAACGTTATAATCCATGGACGAATTTTACCATCTCAGTAAACCATGTTGCATAATAGATAATTATATGCAATGTTAAACGACGAGAACAATATCACACTAGAAGCTATTTAAATTTTTGACAACCACAGTACTGATTTTTAGTAGTAAGTATATGCTTTATTAATCGTAGCAAGCAAATATTATTATGATTAATGTCAAGTTTCATTACAACTGCCAGTCGGAACTAATACAGTATATGTGTGAGTAGATTTTAAGTATTATAATTGGCGCTATATTGCACGTGTTTCCGAGTCGTTGGTACTAGCTTTGACTTTCGCTTCAACGCATAATCGAAACTTTTATGGAAAATGTGTCGTAAATGTTATGTCAAATGTGTTTATTCTCAAACTTAGAGGGTCTATTTGAAGATGTCAAAATGGACACAATAAGGAAACCAATAATTCGATTTACCTGCAGGTTGTGATTTATTAGAAGAACAATATGAAGACGAAATAATTTCGCTATAATGCATTTGTCACAAGTGGATTTTCTATAAGTCATGATTAATTTCGCTGAATGATGAATTATTGTATAATGTAATTTAGTAATATAACTTTATATTTTTAACTCAAATTATTTGCATTTACAGAAAAATATTTTATGAAAAAATAAAATTGAAAATATTTTCAAAATTTTACTTGTTTCTTTTTTAAATTGAATTGGCTTATAAAATGGAAATAATGTGACAGCTTTGCGGCTTTTCAAAAGATGCAGGATTTTAATGAAAACCAATTTTAGCAAGATAAAAGTTCATTTGTTAGGATGGCTTCTAGAACGCGATAATATATTATTCTAGTTCAAAATGGAGTCCAGTCACAATTTCTAGTATTGGGTTTCCATAATGTTCCGTATATTATGTAGCTATAGCTAACAGATACATTATCGAAACAGTGTTTCTGTGTATCGCAAATAATGCGAAACAAACGTAGCTAAAGTAAAATCGACGGACATAACCTAAAACAAAAAGAAATATTTGATGTCACAACAAATAATGTAAAATGGTTAAATAGGTGATTCAAAACAAAGAAAATTAAAACTATTCAAAAAATCAAACTGAAAACAATTTAAAAATAATCATTATTGAGGGTAGATATTAAATTCCTGTCTTCCTTCTCAAATATTATAAGTAGGTTATTGTTATTATAATTTGTTCCGATCTACGAAAAGGCAGTGAGTGTGAGTGTATGTTGCTAAAAGTTTCGAAAATAATTTTCTTCACAAGTTTCGTAAATGAATAGACCCAATTATTTTGTAAATATTTCGAAGCAAACAATTACCAATTTGTTTCTATACACTTAAATCGAAAATGTGTCGCTACAATTTGGGAACGCATGTGTAATACATAACTTCACTTCTTTTTAAAAAATGTTTCGAAAAATATTCATTCCCTTGTGCGTGTTTCATATAACAGAAACTCGAAAATGTGTCGAAAATGTTTCTGAACGTTTCGCAGCAAAGAATTTGTGTCCAATTTGTGTCTAAAAATGCTAAAGCCATCCCGACCATGAAGAAGTTGACAACGAGAATACGAAAAAGAAAGCGATATAACCAACATTTTCTGCGCCAAAACTAAAACTCCCCCGGCGAGCCAATTCTTCCAACTCGGAAAAACGATTCAAAAAGGGCAATAAATTTAAACCACTGAAAGAATTCACGCCAGAAAAGAAATAAAGCGAAGGGCGTTAAATAAAGTAACAAGATTACGGGGATTTAAATCGAGGGGAGTGTCTGCGTGATTATTTAATCCATATACAGGGTGCGCAGAAAAAGAAGGTCAATCCGTTAATTATAGATATATTCCTTGAGCAAAAATAGTATGACTTTTATACTGCCATTTTTTATTTGTGACCCTCATGTTTGAAATTAAAAACTGAATTTTTTGAATAATTCGAGTATTTAATAAGATAATAATTTCAAATAGGGGGGTCCAGCAGCCGTTAACACCCCACCCTATTTTTTAGTACGGGCGGCAGTGACTTCCGGACTATGGTTTTTTAGGCGACCATTTGTTTTTAATTATTTTTTGTCTCCTATAAAATTTCGATAAAATGGTGTGTTTTGGAGATAATTTAAAAAGTATGGGTCCTTACTGACGCCAACGGTAATCTTATAATTTTCAAATTCAAATCAAACCAAGTCAGCCGTCGTGGCTTGTGGCATTTGGCATTACCATGGATACAAGATATAATTAGGTAAAACTTTGCAATAGGTGATAGTACTTAAAGCAACGGACTAGCCAAAAATAATGTAAGGACAGTGGCGTACAGATAAAAACTTGTAGTAGGTATACTAAACCACTTAAATGAAATAATTTTATTGCCCTACTAAGAACTTTACTTAACATAGCATTAAAAACGCAACTGTTATTACTCGTTCTTAGGACAATAATCTTCTATTAGATCAGTGGTTCCCAAACTGAAAATTTAATACCAATGTTTAAATTTAAAACTTTAGAAAAAGGATTTTCTGTTTCAATGGGAATTAAAACAAAACGAAATCGGCCTGATGTTGCTAGTGACCTCTGTAGCGCACTTTCTAAGATAGCACCAAGAATTTCCGACCTTGTTAAAGAAAAGCAGAACCACACTTCTTATTAGATTATGTGCAAATGTCACGTTTTTAAATAAATAAATGAAGAAAAAGAAATGTTTCTGTATAATGGAGGGGAGGGAGGCGCAACCATTTCTTACTTTCCAAAAGGGGGCGCCATAAAAAAAAGTTTGGGAACCACTGTATTAGATACTGTACTACTCATTAAATAAATTTGAATTATCATAACAAGATAATGAATATTCAAAGCGCATATTATTTTCATAAAATTATGAATAGGTACCCTACGTTAGTAACAAAATAAATTTAAAAAAATTTTCTCCTCCATTTTGTGAATACACATCCCAACAAACATTTAAAGCCTTGACGACCTCTAATTTGAAGAAAATGACCTATTTAAGGAAAAAATAGTCTATTTTTTACCTCCAAAGAGACTAACTGTTTGGTCAAAACAAGGTGATTCGAACTTATTAATACGTGTTCAAAGTAGGAAAATATAAGAGGCCCAAGAGATGGTCCAAAAGAGTAGATATTTACCTTGTAAATCGACTTGATAGTTAAGTTTCAGGAAAGTCAGTAATAAATGCCCAACCAGGTTATTTTTTACTTTAGATTGGGGCTTAACACCCAAAAATCTTTTAGGCCCATAAATGAAGAACAAATTACTTCGTTTTGTCTTTAATATATCTTTATGGTCAGGTTATAATTTGAACATTTTCTGAGGTGATGTATATACCCTATACTATTAGTCTTACATTTTGTTCTTAAAGACCAGAAGGCTTTAAAGTATAACATAGGTTATAGTTATGACCAAACAGTCTTCTTATTCTGTCCTCAAAGTGATTTTAACCGGATATAAAGCCGTATCTTCCAAGAATTGGGTCTTTAAAGAGATTCTGGCTTAGAAATCTTTAATGATGATTGTAACGTTCATTGCACTGTGGTAAACTCGAAGCAAAAATTTAGGTTACTATATGAAAAAAAAATTAATATTTCGATTTTCAAGTAAATATTACCGCAATCTGCGGAAGCTATACAAAACGTAGGAGCTATACAAAACGGCGGAACAACAAAAAAAAATGTTATGCATTTAAATTCGAACTCGGCAAAAAATTTAGTTTAGTTACAGGCCCAACATAGGCCCAGAAAGGTTCCATACAGGTAAAAAAACACCTCTTTACTACCAGGAAGAAGACTACTTGGCCTTTTCTATGAAGCCCAATTATCCTAATGACAGGTGTTTTTTACCAGTTTATTACTTTTGTTTTATTCGCCACTAGGTGATAAAGTGGTATAAAACTTCTGACTATGTAAAGCGGCCTGTCGGGCTTAAAAACTTAGGTAAAAGTCACCTTTTTTAGATTATAAGTAATTGTTTGTTGGGATGCAAGCTCTTTTTATTAAAGAAAACCTTAAGCTTTGAAAAATATGTGGTTTTAACCTAAACTGGTCTCCAACTTTGAAGGGTTGTTTCTATTATAAATGATTCTCGTTTAAAATCGAAATCATATACAAAAATTCTTTCATACACCCCCAGACCCAGACTGAATAGTCCAAAGAAGTAAGGTCTGGGGAACGGGGTGGCCAGTTAACAGGAGCATCTTGGTTCCGATCAATCCAGCGATTAGAAACGATTTGATGTAAATAGTTCTTAACTTTTCTAGCAAAATGAGGGGGAGCACCGTTTTGTTGAAACAGTTAACAGTGCCGCAGATCTTCCAGAAATATCTATAAATTGCAATGTCCAATGATACATATTTCCAAAATAAAAGTTACTCAATCATTTTGCTTCACCTTGTATATATTTTAAAACATGGACATATTTTATTGGACAACCTTATTAGTATTCCATGGCAATCGCGTATTATACCGCATTGCTACGTATCTTATGGCGACCACACGAATGCGATAAAAGAAGATAAGTTGTATTATGCAAAAAAAGCTATAGCTTTAAAAAATTATTATTCATTAAAAAGACCCAAAGAATTTATTGTTAAATATAAACATTTTTGATCTAAACCTTTTGTTTTGATTAAATTATATAACATCCTCAATCAGATAATTCATTAGACAGCGTTAGTAAACTCTTACAATGTAACATTGTCTAGTTTAAAAAAAAATATGCGGAGAAATTAATATTAATTCAAATTAAAGACATCAAGTATTTGTTATACTATGATACATTGTTGTTAAAAAATGTTCTTATGACATAGAATATCAAATAAAACATTATTGGCGTAGTACAATAATATAAGCCCAATATTTGTCGGTCCTAAAATTTAAAATTACCTATATATTTTTATACAAAAATTAAAATAATTTACTATCAGAAGTTTCACATTTATTAAATGTTTCATATTCTTTCTATACTACATAATTATTTAGTTCTAAAATGACTAAATACTTTTTTATATTACGTTACCTTGGATTATCCGGCACGCGCGTCGACCAGACAGGCATTCAAGTTGAGTGGTTTGTGGTATAATACACGACATGCGTGATCGTATCTGGTTTGTTTTTCTTTTAATAGATAAACAGGGATAAGACAGGTAGGTACTATAGGCAATGTTTGGCTGCTGTAAAATTTGGTGATTTTTCGAGAGGGTTGATTAGTCAGAATTTAATTTCACTGCGATTTAACCAATCAGTTGAAAGAAGTGATGTTATTTGGCCAATTAGAATTGGAGTAGGTACTGGGATATAAAAAAATACAGTGCTATTCGACGTGAACTTCCAGAGTAGTATTTGTGGATGTTTATAATGTAGTTGCCTTGTGTAGTTGGCGAATTGAATAATTGATATCTGAGGTGAAGTATTACTAGTGTTAATTAGCGTAAATTTTTTATTATTATATTTAAAAAATGGTATGTTGGTATATAGGTTGTACCTAAGTCTGTTTGGTAGTTTTGACTTTCTCTGTAAAACTTATGACGTTTTGTTTATTTTATACCGTGCAATCTACAGCGTATATTCGGAAGTTCTTACCAAATGGGAAACTTTTTTATTATTAATTTTACGAAAAAAAAAATATTCTTTAGTATAAAAAGCTCTGCATGGTCTAAAACCTAAAATGCAACTATCAAATATCGAAATTTTCGAGTCATATACGAGTTTGTCAAAAAATGTGAATTTTTCCCAAGAATGTGAATTTTTCCCAAGAGTAAAGTACCTTTATTTTTGACATTATCAAAAATTGTTATTAAAAAAAGTTGATCAGAACTAAAAACCACGTTTAAATATGCAATAACACGCATTAAATTAATTAAATAATTAAAAAATTAAATAATTAATATAAATCAATAAAATAATTTTTCAACATAAATACATATAATTGCACATTGAGCCGTAGTTTTTAGTTCTGATCAACTTTTTTTAATAACAATTTTTGATAATGTCAACAATAAAGGTACTTTACTCTTGGGAAAAATTCACATTCTTAGGAAAAATTCATATTCTTGGGAAAAATTCACATTCTTGGGAAAAATTCACATTCTTGGGAAAAATTCACATTTTTTGACAAACCTCGTATATGACTGGAAAATTTCGATATTTGATGGTTGCATTTTAGGTTTTAGACCATGCAGAGCTTTTTTTAAAGAATAATTTTTTTTCGTAAAATTAATAATAAAAAAGTTTCCCATTTGGTAAGAACTTCCGAAGACACGCTGTATAGTCATGGCAAATATATGCATGGAGACCTTTTGAGTCCTCGCAGAAGTCTCTAATTTAGCGACTATTTAATGAGAACTTTACCTACCCCCCTGTATGTACCTACTAAAAATATACATTGTCTTGTTGCAAATATATATTTCATCATTATTTGTTTGGAAAATACACCTCTCTACTGTCGGTCATTTCCTTACTTGTAGGAAAACCAGACTAGCTTACAATTAATGAATTAAAATATATTAGATCAACATTAGTGGTAGGTACACTGAGAAAGCATTCTTCTATTCTTTATAAGAATTCACACACCTACTCTTTTTACAACTGTTTCAAACTATATTATGTGACAGCGACGCGCTTTTCTACTGTAAGACAACGAAAATTGCTAGACCGAGGTGTAGTGATAATATCACGGTAATTTAGCCAATAAGAAATAGGAGTTAATGCTACCATAGAATGGTCTATAGCCATTATTACTCTGAATACTCACAGTAATTATCAAGTTCTATTGGGGGTGTAATCTGGTTTTATATACTATATTAGTTCCGACTGGCAGTTGTAATGAAACTTGACATTAATCATACTAATATTTGCTTGCTACAGTTAATAAAGCATATACTTACCACTAAAAATCATTACTGATGTATTTCTCAAAAATTTAAATAGCTTCTGCTTCTAGTGTAATATTGTTCTTGTTGTTTAACATTGCATGATTATCTATTATGCTACACGGTTTACTGAGATGGTAAAATTCGTCCATAGATTATAAAATCCAATACCAATGATGGGTTGTGCGAAATAAAAATCTTCTATGGCTTTATCTGACATGTAAAGTTTTTAAAAATTTATATACCACGTAATAAATATAAATAAATTGAACGGGTATTGGTTCAATCAAGAAAATTCAAATTTAGACAGGACAGCTAGAAGACTCCGAACAACGATGTGACCTGCGCAAGAAATACGTTTTAACTAATAATAGGCGTGCGGCGGTTGCCGATTGCTACGAACCCCCACCAACGTCTTGTGGATTGTAGGTTCTAACGGATACAATTCCTTTTTGGGAACGCTATTCTGGCAGTTTCAAAAAGTCCCTAATAAATCATGACAAGAAGCAGACATGACACAAAATGTGTCCAAAAAAACATCAATCCATTACCAGAGAATTGCAAACAATAAAAAAATATTTGTTTTCTACATTTTATAGCAAATAAACTAATTATGAATAGGTATACTGTTGGTAATATTATGTGCTGCAGGTGGAGTTTTCGGTTTCTTTATTATATTTTTTGCAGGATGTTTTTGTAAGGAAAACTTTTTTGCGTTTATATTATACGTACTTTAATTAAAAATCCATTCTCCATTATGCCCGACAGAATGGAGAGAGCTATTCCGACACAGATTAGGACACACCTATCTATATAATCCTATACAATAATGCCACATACATTTCAAAACAAATTAGCGTGGCTTAGCGAGAGATCAAACGATATGAAACGTTCCTGCAATCCTGCATAAAGATCGACATAATTCCTTTTATAAAGCTTGTCCTGTCTGGCAGCGTTTTTATCTAGATAAACTACGACTTCTTCGCTGCAAGAACGTCTCACTGATATTTAAGACAATAATATATTGGAAGTGCTCTAAGTTTACATCCATTCCTTAATAAATCCCGCTAACAGAAAGAGACGGAGATCTATTCTGGGCTTGAAAATATCAACTTGTCGCTTGATGTATTTGGTTCAAGAGCGATTTCTAGCTTCTCGCTTTACCGCCGACAAAACGGTTCTCTGTCTTTGTTTGTTCAAGCGTGGACGGCGAGCTTTCCCCGTTTAATGTAGCCATTTATAATTCAATCTTAATTAGTGAAGCTCTCTCTGCTTTCTACAGTATTATAATTATTCGGAACTTTATGCCACGGTTTCATGCCGAGTAAAGCCGATTTGTCCGAGAAAGATGACGATTAACAGGCAACTAAAATTGTTCACTACTTAACAGTTCATGATCTATTTATACTAGATCAACACTATTACTAGATTTTTTATAACGTACCTAAATTATAATCACCCACAATTAACTAGATTTTTTATTATTGAAGAATTTATAATTAGGCATCAAATAATTTTGTCATTACTCGAGAATACATGATAAACCATTAATTGGATTTATCATTACTTGAGATGATACGACCAACCTTTATAACTACATTTTTCATTACTCCATCTGGTGGTGGCAAAAAATATTGAGTTAAATTTGTTGCCGGAGAAGTCTCGGATGAAATATGAAGGAAATTATAAACGATTTATGGATTATTGCATGGAGAAAAATGCGAAGACTTTTTCGGAGAATGTATTACTTGCTTATTTTGCTGGATCATCTAAAACAATAATGAAGAGTTCTACACTTTGGTCTGTAGATTCCATGTTGAAGGCAACTATGAATGTTAAAAATGGCGTAGATATAGGAAGATATTTGAAGTTGCGGGCATATTTAAAACAGGCATCCGAAGGCTACCCAACCCAGGCAAAGAAGTCCCGAGTTTTCGAAAAACAATATATTACAAAATTTATTCTGGATGCTCCAGATGATGAATATTTATTAGCAAAAGTAAGTTTTACATAAGATATTTATACTATAAAGTGAAAATACTTATAATCCATTTTTTTTTTAGGTTGAAGAAATAGCTGTCTATTTAAAGTTGCCGAATGCTAAAGAATATACGGGGCACTGCCTCCGCAGAAGTTCTGCCACTTTACTTGTAAATTCAGGAAGTGACATAACAATGTTGAAAAGACATGGCGGGTGGAAGTCCTCAACTATACAGAAGGGTACATTGAGTATTCAATGGCCAGTAAAACCAGTATTTATGAAAAAAATTTGACAAATGTAAGAACTACTTATGAGGCGAATCAAATTGGTAATATAGTGAATGTAAAGCGAACGATATCTGAGGAAAGAAAGGGTGACCTATTTATTCAAAATTGTAGTAATTTTACTATCAATGTTAATAACAAATAAATATGTTTTTTAAATCCTTGTTAAAAGTAATATGTAATTATTGTTAATAAATGTTTTTTTTTGTCAAAAAATGTCAAATGTTTTATTCCCATTGAGAATAATCATTTTGCTGCCTAGGCAGGAAAAGCAATACTTTGCTGATCAATATATGTGTCTGCAAAATTAATATTTGCTGTCAATCGGAGAAAAAGAATATAACCCAGGTGAAACGATTTCATACCATTTTTATAATATTTCCAATTATTGAGTGTATTAAAATATTACCATATTCAATACGACATACCTACCTATCGCAAATGCCATAGCATAAACGAGACCTGACATTAACCAGTTTGTTTGACCTCCCAATTTTAGCATTATAATTTCGACTGACTCTCCTTGTACCCAATTGGGTATTCATTGAATAAAAAGAAAAATAAGACAAGAAAGTTTATGGTGATTATTGCACCATAAAAAAAGGAAAGGTCGACCACATAGTCCGGTAAAATGAAAAGAAGCCCATAGCCCAGGTTATAAAATATAATCAAAGTTATGTGTTTTACTATTAAAATATTTAAATAAATCCATATTAAATATTTTACAACGGATTTGGGTTGGAAATTAAATAAAGTTTTACGCAAATTGCCTTAAAATAAAGTTGTAGTAGTAGTAGTAGGGGAGACCGGGGCAAAAAGATCCCCCTAATAGTTTTGGCATTAGATGTCCCATCCACTGAGAGTTACGAGTTTGTCTTGTTGCAAGCATGTAGTTTTATATGTTGTTTATATGTTGTTTATATTTTTATATTTTTTGGTTAAGTTGATTTTAAAATTTTAGCCAGTAAAGGAGACATATGCAAAGTAATCATTTTGCCCCGCTACTTGGGGCAAAATGATTCCCTATGCAAAACAAATGAAATTTTCTTGTTTTTGCTAAATTTGTGGATATAATATTAACAAGCCGTTTTCTAAGCATTTTTATTAAAGAAAAGAACCAAATGAACCAAAAAAAATATAAAACTAACAAAATCCTAAAAGTTATCATTTTGCCCCATTGTTTTAGGGGATCATTTTGCCCCATTGTTAACGGGATCCTTTTGCCCCATTTGTAAGCGGCATAATAAAGTTAACCTAACTTTTTTTAAACGTACTAAAATTTGCAAAACTATCGACCAGTTTGTTCACTACACTATACTTTCTCATAGCTACTATCGAATATTTTTATACCTAACTGTTTTTTAGTAACGAACATGGATAATATGAAATGCTTTCCTATTATCAATTCGGCAAAAATCATAAAATGCTTTACGCTGCCAAAACACTTGCACACTGATCGCTGTCATTTATTGTACTAACCCGCCGTACTTGAAAGGCACTGTTGCCAAGTCTATGGACGCTCTTGTGCATACAGTGGCGACAAAAAGACGTGGGATCGTTTGACCCCAGGGGATCTTCTTGCCCCGGTCTCCCCTAGTAGTAACATGTTTTATTTAGCAAAAAGCTACAATTAAATATTTTTTAATACATGTTTTTAACACATTTTTATAGATTTATTTTTAAATTTTAAAACGCAACCTTCTTTTAACAAAAACAGACAGAAATTTTGCAAATTGTATCAAATATTACGTATCATTTGATTTTTAATTAAATGTAATTTTAAAGAATTTTTAAACAGTTTTAATGATTTTTGAGATTTAATGGAATTTTCCAAATTATTAAATTCTTTTAAACCTTTACAAAAAATAGATTTATAAGCTAATGTTTTAGACACTCTATCCACATAAAAATTTTGATTAGTTCTTGTTTTATAATAATTATGATGTTTATAATTAAAAGAACAAAATTTTTTTAAACAACCAGGCAATAAATTATTTTTTATTTTATGTATAAAGGTACATACTAAATAAAAAAATTAAATTTCTGACATTCAACTAATCTAAATTTTTTAACATAAAATTAATTTTTGTATATTTGTCACAATTTAAAATTATCCGCATTGCCTTATTTTGTAAAATTTGTAATTTATCAAATATTTCCTCACTAGCACAATATGAAATGGAAGAACAATAAAGAAAATGTTGTAATATAATAGTATTAAATACAGTTTTTTTAGCAAGCAAACTTAAATTAGAACTGATTCTTTTAAAATAACCTACTTTTTCGGCAATCTTCGATATACCTATTTAAATAATTGAAAAATTTCAATTTTGAATCAATGATTATCCCTAAATATTTAAAACTGTTTACTAATTCCAATTTTTCACCATCAATTACAACATTTATATTTTGACAATTTAAATTAGTATACGGTATAAATGCATACTAAAAAAAAAATTTAATTTATGACATTCAACAAATGTAAATTTTTTAACATAGAATTAATTTTTGTATATT
The DNA here is from genome assembly GCA_963969555.1 of Polydrusus pterygomalis. Classification (NCBI taxonomy): domain Eukaryota; kingdom Metazoa; phylum Arthropoda; class Insecta; order Coleoptera; family Curculionidae; genus Polydrusus; species Polydrusus pterygomalis. The sequence goes on along the minus strand of OZ018385.1, from coordinate 40,538,039 downwards.
TGTCACAATTTAAAATAATCCGCATTGATTTATTTTGTAAAATTTGTAAATTGTCAAATATTTCCTCACTAGCACAATATAAAATGGAAGAACAATAAAGAAAATGTGGTAATATAATAGTATTAAATACAGTTTTTTTAGCAAGCAAACTTAAATTAGAACTGATTCTTTTAAAATAACCTACTTTTTCGGCAATCTTCGATATACCTATTTAAATAATTGAAAAATTTCAATTTTGAATCAATGATTATCCCTAAATATTTAAAACTGTTTACTAATTCCAATTTTTCACCATCAATTACAACATTTATATTTTGACAATTTAAATTAGTATACGGTATAAATGCATACTAAAAAAAAAAATTAAATTTATGACATTCAACAAATGTAAATTTTTTAACATAGAATTAATTTTTGTATATTTGTCACAATTTAAAATAATCCGCATTGATTTATTTTGTAAAATTTGTAATTTGTCAAATATTTCCTCACTAGCACAATATAAAATGGAAGAACAATAAAGAAAATGTGGTAATATAATAGTATTAAATACAGTTTTTTTAGCAAGCAAACTTAAATTAGAACTGATTCTTTTAAAATAACCTACTTTTCCGGCAATCTTCGATATACCTATTTAAATAATTGAAAAATTTCAATTTTGAATCAATGATTATACCTAAATATTTAAAACTGTTTACTAATTCCAATTTTTCACCATCAATTACGACATTTATATTTTGACAATTTAAATTAGTATACGGTATAAATGCATACTAAAAAAAAAATTTAATTTATGACATTCAACAAATGTAAATTTTTTAACATAGAATTAATTTTTGTATATTTGTCACAATTTAAAATAATCCGCATTGATTTATTTTGTAAAATTTGTAATTTGTCAAATATTTCCTCACTAGCACAATATAAAATGGAAGAACAATAAAGAAAATGTGGTAATATAATAGTATTAAATACAGTTTTTTTAGCAAGCAAACTTAAATTAGAACTGATTCTTTTAAAATAACCTACTTTTCCGGCAATCTTCGATATACCTATTTAAATAATTGAAAAATTTCAATTTTGAATCAATGATTATCCCTAAATATTTAAAACTGTTTACTAATTCCAATTTTTCACCATCAATTACAACATTTATATTTTGACAATTTAAATTAGTATACGGTATAAATGCATACTAAAAAAAAAATTAAATTTATGACATTCAACAAATGTAAATTTTTTAACATAGAATTAATTTTTGTATATTTGTCACAATTTAAAATAATCCGCATTGATTTATTTTGTAAAATTTGTAATTTGTCAAATATTTCCTCACTAGCACAATATAAAATGGAAGAACAATAAAGAAAATGTGGTAATATAATAGTATTAAATACAGTTTTTTTAGCAAGCAAACTTAAATTAGAACTGATTCTTTTAAAATAACCTACTTTTCCGGCAATCTTCGATATACCTATTTAAATAATTGAAAAATTTCAATTTTGAATCAATGATTATCCCTAAATATTTAAAACTGTTTACTAATTCCAATTTTTCACCATCAATTACAACATTTATATTTTGACAATTTAAATTAGTATACGGTATAAATACATACTAAAAAAAAAAAAAATTTATGACATTCAACCAATATAAATTTTTTAACATAGAATTACTTTTGTATATTTGTCACAATTTAAAATAATCCGCATTGATTTATTTTGTAAAATTTGTAATTTGTCAAATATTTCCTCACTAGTACAATATAAAATGGAAGAACAATAAAGAAAATGTGGTAATATAATAGTATTAAATACAGTTACAGTTTTTTTTAGAAAACAAACTTAAGTTAGAACTCATTCTTTTAAAAAAACCTAATTTTCCGGCCATCTTCGATATGATACTTTCAAAATAATTAAAAAATTTTAATTTCGAATCAATAATTATACCTAAATATATAAAACTGTTTACTAATTCCAATTTTTCACCATCAATTACAACATTTATATTTTGACAATTATTTAAATCATTACCCATAACCATATTATATTTAGTTTTTGAAATATTTAATTTATTTACTTTTAGCCAATTTAATAATATATTTATCTCAGAATTTACAGTATTTAGTATATTATTATTATTTGGTAATAAATTTTTTTTTTCGCAAACCCTACGGTAAATGGTTTCCATGATAGATACAGCCGCCGTCTCTTTTTAGTTGTACACCCGGTATGTCTTTACCGATCTCTTTCACGCAAGTTCGCCCGCTTTTTCATTTCCTGTGATGCCTTCGTGTCCTGTGGTACCCACTACAGTTTTACCTGTTTCTTTTGACACGACCACTAATTATTCCCCTTAACATTCCCATGCCAGTACTGACGTTACTTTGTTATTCGTAAGAGTTCGTGACGATCGTGTCCACGCAATTGATGAGTACCTACATATTAAATGTTTTTCGCCGTCGCAATTGCTTGCTGGACACAATTTTCAGCTGAAAAACGAATTTGGTTCGCTCTCATTTTTATATTTTTAGATATTTGATTGAAATTAACGGTTGGTCATAAACTCTTAAGTAATGCAAGATCTAGGGAATGGTTGATCGTAAACTCTGGTAGGGTCTTGAACAGTACCGGCACTTCTATAAGGTCATTAAATTATTTTTTTTTATGTAACCTAATATTTATTAAGTTGAAAATTCATCCTATGATTAATATTACCTCTAAAATATCCCTAGTATTTTACGAGAATATTAGGATCACAATCAGGCTCTTTTAAAATAAAAGATGTACCTACATGAGTTATTGAAGTATTCATTAAACATTATACCGAAAGAAAATTGGAAAGAAGCCATAAAATATGTAATAAAAGAGGAAAAAAAATGTGGGACTTAGACAACCTGATGGAAGAGACGGTAGAACCACTTATTATTTCAGTTGACTCCACAGATGAATCCTTCCAATATAGTGATAGCGAAGACACCTTTCTAGACCTTTAATTAATTAACTCTTTTAAGTATGAACTGCTTTTGTATTGAGAAAATAAAATTAATTCAGTTAAATAATATACTATATATTGTTGCAGACCTTAAAAACTACATACCAATAAATATAAGATATAAATAAAAATTACATATAGAAACCAAAAAAAATTAAAATAAGAAGGTACCATAATATTACAATTTAAGAGGACAGGTAACTCCATTGATAAAATGGGTTAAAACGGTCGAATTTTTTGGCAGACATGTTCTCTTAAAACGATACACTATTTCACTATCACCTTGTTTTGTTAATGTATAATAATATAATAATATAGTATCGGCTAGAACTAAATCAGATAAAGTTTTTATTATGTATAATTTATTTACAACACGGGCAGGAAACAAAAGGAATTTATATTTCATAAATAAAAACCTAAACGACCGCCACTGTCCGAAGATTTATTCTAAATCATCGGCTTGCCCTATCGTTACAATTGTACGACCCTATTGTGAAAGGTAAAATTAGGGGTGTGCCAATCTATAATGTTTAAACTACCTGTATTGTTTCAAAAAATATATCATTTTAGGCGAAAAATAATATGTTCACCCGGTAAGCACGCACTTTTCCTTGGCTGGAAGTATGGTTCTCTTCAGATGATCCATCCGCTTGTGCTCAAGAGGTCTCCGATGTCATTCTTACTGGCATGGAAGCCTTTATTCCTTTCTCCAAGAAGCGCCCTTCTAATGGCAAGCCCTGGTTTAGCAAGAACTGCGAGCGTGCTGTCAGAGCTAAAAATCTAGCTTACCGACAATGGCGTAAGAATCCTACCGATGTAAATCGCACCATCTTTGTTACCGCTCGAAACCAGTGTAAGCAAACGATAGATCAAAACAAAGAGGCTCATAACATGAAGATCAAAAATAAACTTCTCGCCAGTCCTAACGGATCTAGGTCCTTTTGGTCAGTCGCTAAGGCCGTCAGTCAAAATTTTACCAAAACAAATATTCCACCGCTAACACGTTCTGACGGCACAATAGCAACCACGGCTGAAGATAAAGCGAACTTACTCGCAGAACTATTCGCTTCAAACTCCACGGTGGACTTTCAGGGAAAAACACCCCCGAACATTCCAGCAGTTCGATCGGAAATGACTGATATCGTATTCCGTCAGCGTCCTGTCCAACGAATTCTGAAGGGGCTCGATGCCAAAAAAGCTTCTGGTCCAGATGAAATTCCTATTATAGTGCTCAAGAAATGCGCCGATGAACTCACACCCTCACACCAGTATTTTGTAGACTCTTTAACCTATCCTACAAAAAAGGAATATTTCCATCTTGCTGGAAAAAGGCGCGAGTCCAGCCTATACCAAAGAAAGGCAAGAAAACCCTGCCAAACAACTATCGACCAGTCGCATTGCTTTCAGTTATATTAAAGGTTATGAAGAAAGCTATTAACCAACAGCTTCTAAAATATCTAGAAGGCCTTAAAATTATCAGCGACCATCAGTATGGTTTTCGTAAGTCCAGATCAACAGGAGACCTTCTAGCCTATGTCACTCATCTTTGGAGCAACGCAATCGAACATCATGGGGAGTCCCGGGCTATTGCACTGGACATCTCTAAAGCCTTTGACCGTGTCTGGCACGAGGGGCTCCTAAGTAAACTGCGTTCTTATGGTATGTCCGGTCGATTTTGTTCATGGTTGTCTAGCTTCCTCAAGGACCGTTCTCTGCAAGTGGCGATTGACGGGGCCCATATTATCCCCCACTCTTTTCTTACTGTACATTAACGACCTTCTAGCGAAAACAAAAAATTCAATATATAGCTTTGCTGACGACAGCACACTTATCTCATCTTTTACTTTGAAATCTCAAACATTGGCTGCTGACGCACATCTTCGCAAACAACATGAGGTATCACGCCTCAATAAAGACCTGGAAGAAAGTTTGTCTTGGGGTGACAGTAACCAAGTCGAATTTAACGCTCAAAAAAACAGGCAGCAGTTTTCTCTAAGAAGGTTAACATTGCAGAACCCGATATCGTTATGGCAGGACACGCAATTCCACTGACTTCGTCTATTAATTTGCTGGGTGTCAACCTGGGAGGAAATATGTCTTGGCATAATCACGTTGTGGCAATCGCCAGGGCAGCTTCTCAGAAGCTCGGTATACTTTTCCGTACCAAAAAGTTGTATACACCTCAACAACTTTTGACACTCTATAAAGCCCAGATTCGACCATCACTGGAATACTGCTCTCATATCTGGAGTTCTGCACCGAAGCATACCCTTCGGTTGTTGGATTCCATCCAAAGGAGAGCCGTTCGTCTAATCGGCGACCACGAGCTGACAAAGAACCTCGACAGCTTAGAACATCGAAGACAGGTTGGTGATTTGGCTCTCTTCTACAGATATTTTCATGGCAAGTGTTCGACAGATATTGCCCGCTCGATTCCACCTAGAGTAATGCATAGCAGAAACACACGACGAACCACTGCCGCCCATCCCTATGTGGTTCAACTTAGTACACCCCGAACATCATTGTTTCAGAACTCTTTCATTTGGAGGACGTCATCTTTGTGGAGCGGCCTTTCTGAAACCGTGTTTGCAACCGAATATAACATCCAACGATTCAAGAAAAACGTGAATCGCTTTCTTCGCACACGCACCGCTCCCAGAGCGCCTTAAAGGATTTTTCCTATAGTGCTTGTGCTCGACCATAAAAAAAAAAAGCTAAAATTTGTGTTTTGCATTTTTAATGAGGGTTCTTAGCTGTCCGGCAATAGGAAACAGACTTTAATTATTTACAGTACTAAGAGTGTTATATCTTGACTGTGGATGTAACCAACTTCTTAAATCCAAGCCAACTTCTTAAGTAACAGTTTTTGCATTAACCACATAGTGATATTTTTTTTGGGTGCAAAATGTTTTTTTTAAGAAAAATACTGTTTATAGTCAGATCTGGTCTTAACGTGCGGGTCCAAAGGTCACTGATCATATGCGTCAAATGAGACAACACAGAGGCTATCAAAATGTTGTGAGATTATTTACAAATATACCGAAGGAAGGAAAAATAGTTTCATTATTTTAGCTATCGCGAAGATAGCCACATATACCTAATATTATTAGTTTTGTAAAAATTATGTACAGGGGAGTTGAAAAAGTTACAAAAAAATTATATAATCGTTAATTATATACCTACTGTACCCTTTAATTAAAAACGACAATAATAAACAGTGCAATTTATTTTAACAATTTTACTACTAAAACCTAAAAATACAATGGCATTTAGTCTGATAAACTATTTCGATAATGAAAGAAAAAGTGGAAATTCGCAAACCAATATGCAGGAAACCGTAATGAAAACACTGGGAATTAGTTTAAGGACTATGCAGAATAATGTGCATGAAAAAAAAACATAATATAATACCCAAGAATACTAAAAAATGTAAACGAAAAACACCGTTTATAATTATAACCTAAAAACTCTCATCGTCACTTATAAAATCTGAAAAGTCCTCGTCGTCTGAGTCGTCTTTGAATGGAGCAATTATCCTTTGACATCTAGTACTTGTTCTCGATCCCACCAATTCCTTATATATATTTCTGTATGTTCCACCGATTTCTTCCAGTACTCTTGTGTAATATGATCTAACGAATCTTGCCAAACTATTTGTACTTGGTCGGATTTAAGACCATCACCTACATGCTTTTCATAATGAGACTTTGAACAAGCCCATATTAATTCTATTGCGTTAAACTGGCAATGATATGGCGGCAGTCGTAGAACCTCATGACCATATTCACGCAGTATTTCATCTACCGCGTATATTTTGGGTTTTTTAAGAGACTTTGCTATTGATAGGAGTTCCTATTTAAGCATATTTGGTAAAGGATTTTGGTTGTGTTTTTCCAGCCACTCATAAATACCACTTTTCCTCTAAGATGAAGTAGGCTGTTTATTTAAAGTTCTTGAATGATATGATGCATTATCTAATACAATTAAAGTCGGAGCATCCAAATTTGGTATCAATTGAACTTTTAACCATTTTTCAAACATTTCGCAATTCATATTATCATGTTAGTCAGCACTTTTTGATGTTGAAGAAAATATTAAACTCGCACCTGCAACATATCCTGTTCCAGAACCGGCATGCAAAATAATAAAACGCTTTCCCGTACCGCACCCCTTTTTCCTTTTAACACTTTTTACAGACTCATCTTGCCAAGATTTTGAACCACTTCCATTCGAAAATATCCACGTTTCGTCTAAAAATACCACTTTTCTAAATTTCGATTTGTAATTGTCCGTATATTTTTTTAAAAACTGAACACGCCGACTCACTATTTGTGGCTGCTCACATAAAAATCTTCGGTTACAGTATTTTTTTATAGCGAAAACCTAAATTTTTTATTAATTTTGATAACGCTTCAAGTCCAATTTCCAAAAGACCCCGAATTTTTAATGTTTTTTGTAAAACTGGAAGAGTTACATTGGTTTTTGATTTGTATAAATCGTAAATCACATTTCGAACTCCCATTTTAATATTTTCGCTTAAATCCTCAGTCTTTGGCTTTCTTCGTTTACACTTTTTAGTATTCTTGGGTATTATGTTATGTTTTGTTTCATGCACAATTTTCTGCACAGTCCTTAAACTAATTCCCAGTGCTTTGGCGACTGTTTCCTGAATATTGGTTGGCGAATTTCCACTTTTTCTTTCATTTTCGAAATAGTTTATCAGATTAAGTACCATTTTTTTTTATTGGGGATGCAAAAACCCAGAAAGTTGTTTCATTTTGTCACAAACTGCCAAAGTCACAAAACTGGCATATTTAAAATAAAACGTAGCTGGTGCTATTATAAGCTTTTTTAGAATCGCTGGAAAGTAAATACATATCCTTTTTTTCATGTCAAAATGGAATAAGTCTGTCTCATTTATCTTACGTATTTTATTTAGAGGGTAAAATTAAACGCAAGTAAAGAAAACAAAAACTGAGAGTATGTCTTTCTTGAATCGTATGACCCGCACGATAAGACTAGATCCGACTATAGTTATGTATATTATAGCATTATCCTGTATATTTAACGAATCTGAATCAGAAAGATAATTGGGGATTTTTTACTACAAAATAATAATTGGACGCCTCTGGAGTGAATAGAATAATGAAAGGACGCCGCTGCAGTGAAAGCGTTCATTTGCTGCAATAATATGAAGTTCCGTTCTCTTGTTATCGTCACTTCCGTTTCCCACTTGGCAACCAATTTACGGTATAATAAAATAAATTTTATATAATTATTTTCAACTCGTACTTATTTCTGTTATTGTATTTGTGTTAAATGAACTAAAATGGATATTATGTCGGAGTTACATAGGTATTATAGTATATTATTTAACGAGCGAATAATGTAGGCTATAATAAACGAAGGAACACTCGTGTTCTAATCATCATTATACGCGCGTCGAACATAATGCTTTACCCACTTTAAAAGCACTAAACTCCAAAATCTCCTTATATTTTGGCTCAGAAACAGTGGCGCATCAGAACTTGCTGCTAGCTTTGCTTTTCATATTATGTATTTCATTTCATAATTAATTTTATTTTTTTATATCCTGAGAATTTAACTTCGTTAAGTAAAGTAGAATTATACGTGAAAGCGCGGAATTAACAAACGATATAGTCAAATTTTAAGCGTCAGAAAGGGACTTGGAGATAGTATTTCAAAATTAAAAATAGTAGATGAACTTGCGGATCTTTTAATAAAAATTCAGTGTGTTTCTTCAAATTTTCTAGATGTATCTAGTGCAGTGATGTTATTTCTAACTTTACCAGTTAGTGCGGCATAAGCGGAACGATCTTTTTCCAAACTTAAAATAGTAAAAACCTACTTACATAACACCATGGGACAACAATGCCTTTTGGATTTATCCTTAATCAGTATCGAACACGAGTTTGTTAAGTTTTGTATAATAATAATACCTTTCTTTGAGGATATTTAAAAGAAAAAGTTTACCAAAATAGGCGCATAGATTGACCTAACCCCTCCCCCCATAAATAACGTCTATCTACGGCCCAGTCTAGACCTCCTGGGGCAGGGGTCTTATTTAGCGCCCTCGAAATTTTTATTTTTTTTCCTGAATATATACAGTGTCACCAGTAAAGTCCGCATCATATGGAATTTTTTTTTATTAATAGCTTTATTCAAAATTTGACTTTGGCATCAAGTTCTGCTTCGATCGAGATGAAAATTAAGCAAAAAATTAGTAGTCACGTGATTCGCACTATCTGTCAAATTTTAATTTTTTCCAAAAAATAATTCAAAAGTGGGGTTATTTCTGAAAATATCGAAAAAAGTTATTGGAAAATTTTTTTTAAATGCAGTTTGTAGCCCACATGCAAAATTTCAGCTGCATAAGATAATTTTGATTTTTTACCTATATTTTGCAAATTGCACCACTTTTGCAAAATAAGACTCAACGCAACCTACATAAAACTTTTTAGTTTTGATAATGCTTTATTTCAGATACATTTTCTTTAAAGTAGCGCCATATTAAATGTGTGTTTTTCTACAAAATCAAAATTGGGCTATTAAAATTTGGTCGTATGTGATGCAAAGTCTATTTGTTTTTGACCCTGTATAAGGTAACTTCATAGAATAAGTGTTTTTGAAAACGTAGTTTGTGTCTGAAAGTAATACACTTTAATATTAAGACAAAAACTCGGACAAAAAAGAACACATTGTCTTCAGTAAAGTGTTTTTTAGGTGGGAAATAAATTTTAGTTTAACTTAACATAAAGTTTATATATTTTCAACGATTTAATTTAAAACCCCTTTACTTTATTTTTTATTTTTTTACTTTCAAGAACAAACTACGTTTTCAAAAATACTTATTTTATGAAGTTACCTTATACAGGGTCAAAAACAAATAAACTTTGCATCACATGCGACCAAATTTTAATAACCCAATTTTAATTTTGTAGAAAAACACACATTTAATATGGCGCTACTTTAAAGAAAATGTATCTGAATGAAAGCATTATCAAAACTAAGAAGTTTTATGAATGTTGCGTTAAGTCTTATTTTGCAAAAGTGGTGCAATTTACAAATTATAGGTAAAAAATCAAAATTATCTTATGCAGCTGCATGTGGGCTACAAACTGCATTTGAAAAAACTTTTTCTAATAACTTTTTTCGATATTTTCGGAAATAACCCGACTTTTGAATTATTTTTTGGAAAAAATTAAAATTTGACAGATAATTCGAATCACGTGACTACTATTTTTTGCTTAATTTTCATCTTGATCGAAGCAGAACTTGATGCCAAAGTCAAATTTTGAATAAAGCTATTAATAAAAAAAATCCCATATGATGCGGACTTTACTGGTGACACTGTATAGAGGAGCGGCGGGTATTATGGAATAGTATTTTGTTTTTTCGTTCTAAAATGAAAATCAATAGAAAATATTAAATATAATATACGGTTAAGGGCACTTAAGGGTTACTATGGGTTTTGTTTCTAAGATACCTTCAGGTGGTATTGATACATTTAATACTTTTTTTAAATATGTCTTTTTTTCAACAACACTTTTTTTTCGGGTAATATGGAATAGTCGGGTATTATGGAATTTTAAGTTTTTAAAACTATTTGAAGGATTTAAAAAACTTTTACTAATATTTTAGTGGAACTAAACATAAAATACATAAAATTGAATAGATATAAATGGTTTCAACCTAATTAAATACTTTAGCTGCTTTAAAGGTAGCCCATTCTTTTATCTTGAACTGCTTCAATGGCTTGCTGCTACCCTTGTCCCATTGCTTCCGTTGTTTATAGTCACTACTGTTTTTTTTTTTGCATTCTGTATAAAATATATAATAATAATAGTAATATTAATAATGTGGGTAATGTGGAATAGTCGGCCAATACTATTCCATAATACCCGACATTGCCATTTTGAATTTGGTGAAAAAAATATGGCGAAAAAAAAACATTAGAAACGACTTAATTTAATTTAATTAAAGGTTGAATAATGCTTTATCTGTAATATAAGCGAAATCGATAAAAAAGTATGACACTACACCAAAAATTAATTAGTATTTTCTACCTTACACAAAGTTTTGATGCACCAAAATCAATTAAAATAACGTTTCACTTTGAATGCCATAAACATACTGATTTGCTGTGCCGGCTTAGTAAATGGTGGCTGGATGGTAAGGACAGTGTTTCCGCTGTGTAATATTACTTTACTGATGAAATATGAAGGTATTCCGAATTACCCGAATATTCCATAATACCCGCGGCTCCTCTAAGTATAATATACTTATACCATCAAAAATATTTAATTTTTTGACGTGATATTTTAAGAAGGAGAGGCTCTCTGTGCACTCTGCAGCTCCCTTCAATGTTTTAATTTTAGAAAAAAACAAGTCGACACGAGTCTATCCAACTGAGCCTGCTGTTTCTTTTTTAGTCGCCGCGCCGCGCTCAGCGCGTCGCGCTAAGGGCGGACTATAAATATCGAGGTTTAAAGATCATCGATGTTCCATTTTCGATGTTTTTTTGGCCCCTATTAAATGGGTTAAAGGCACCCGCTTTGTTTCAGAATTTATAAAAAATACTTGGGCGCCCTCATCTTTTAAATAGTATATTATACATCGAAGGTTATACAGACGCTTATTTGTTTTACCTTTGGCAATATTTTGCGCCCCTTGGACTTCGCGGGTTGCCCGGGCGCTGGAATCGGGCCTGGTGTGGAGGCCCTTTGTGAGAAAGTGCCTCCCTATTGTGTAGGATAGTTTTGTATTGTATGTTGTATTGTATTGTATTGTATTGTATTGTATTGTATTGTATTGTATTGTATTGTATTGTATTGTATTGTATTGTATTGTATTGTATTGTATTGTATTGTATTGTATTGTATTGTATTGTATTGTATTGTATTGTATTGTATTGTATTGTATTGTATTGTATTGTATTGTATTGTATTGTATTGTATTGTATTGTATTGTATTGTATTGTATTGTATTGTATTGTATTGTATTGTATTGTATTGTATTGTATTGTATTGTATTGAACGAAATAAATAAGTAAATAAGAAAAAAATAAATATTTGTTTCGGAAAACTCAATTTTTATTAAGGTAAAATAAATTCTTTTTTCAGTGTATTATTCGCAGCATCCGTGTTCGCCGACCCTGAAAGTCCCGCGGGTCCTCGGATCATCAGACAGACGGAGACGTCCATTACGAATTCTTTATGACCTCCCTCGGCCCGACACGTCGTTTGGCTATTGCTCGGCTTTATGCGGCTTTTAGATGCTTTTATTGGCCTTATAAATAGTTTATGTGTCGTAAAATGTTTACAGGATTTACCTCATTTTGAGAAATAATTATAATATCTACATGAAGGATAAGATGCGGGACAAGAAGGGGAAATGTCTTGACCTATGAGATAGTAGAGATATAAGTACAGGGTGTTATTTAATAAGTGTCCGATATTGTACAGGACAATTCCCCAGTTATTTATAAGGTGAAAAGTTCATATAAGCATGGGTTCGCACGGCCTTCATTTTTAAGATACAGGGTGTTAAAAATTTTATTTTATTTTTGTTATTCGTAAACAAATTAAGTAAATTAAGGGCCAAACTAAGATCAAATTTGAATTTCTCATAGTAAAACATCCACAAATACTAATTTTCTTCCAAATATCGACATTATTTCAAAAATTATTTACGAATAACAAAAATAAAATAAAATTTTTAACACCCTGTATCTTAAAAATGAAGGCCGTGCGAACCCATGCGTATAGGTTCGCACGGCCTTTATTTTATGGGGAATCGTCCTGTACAATATCGGACACTTATTAAATAACACCCTGTATAGCTATACAAGAGCAGAGGAACTTAAAGTGAAACTAAATTAGGGTCATAAAATAGGTACTTAAAGTCGGTACTGTGCGAGCAAAAGTTATTTGCATCAAAGAAGGCCTTGCATCTAAGGACGTAATGCTTAGCCGTAGAGCTTTATACCTGTTGGGTGTCAGTAACTACCTGAATTAACAATTCCGTCATCTTTGACAGTCGTTACACGTAATTTGATTCATCGCTAATTTTTCCAATTTCTTGAACAATTATTCACACAATGGGCTTTACGGAACAGCACAAAACATTCATGGTTGTGAAGCGTATTTTCGAAACGAGTTTAGAGTAAATGGTGGGTGCAATACAATCCGGGTTTGTGCATGGACGGTTTTCACGAACATTTTCCTAACGTTTCTTTTATTGCTGGGGATTTTTATCATTGCCTGAAAAGAACCGTGGCTGTCTTTAGGGAAACAAAACAAACAACACAAAAAAGGAGCAGGAAGGCCTTCTGTAAGAACAGAAGAACTTGTTGCAAACGTTCGTGAAATAATGCAAAATACGCCAACAAATTGTATAAGACGCCTGTCCCAAGAAGTGGGAAGATCTTATGGAACATGCAGGATTATTCTTAGGAAGCAGCTAAATTTATTTCCTTATAAAGTGCAAGAATTCCAAGAAATACAAGCCGCAGATTTTGAAAGACGCAGGAATTACTCTCAATGGTTTACCCAAAATTTATTGGAAATAAATGATTTATTAGACCTGACATTTTTTTCGGATGAAGCCTGGTTCCACCTCTCCGGTTATGTGAATTCTCAGAATACACGCATGTGGAGTAGTGAAAATCTCCATTTTTTTGTAGAGTCCACATTTCACCCTCAAAAAATTGGTGTCTGGTTAGCTGTTTCCCGAAGAAGAATTGTTGGTCCTATTTTTTTTCCATGACACAGTTACAGCACAGCGGTATAGAGACAATATTTTGAATCCATTTGTGGAGCAATTACACTTGGCGACGTTATATTTTCAACAGCACGGTGCAACCGCCCATACAGCCGCCGAAACTATTAACTACTTACGCAATTTTTTCCACGACAGATGGATCACTTTTCAGTTTACACTGTAGGACAAAAAAGTTGGGACCGTTCAAATTGAAGTATAGGCTTCTATGTGGCGCCCTCTGCGAAAAAACGGTGGGCAAATTTGTATTCCTCATCCCGAAAAAGCGACGATTCGACGAGATTTCGTCAAAATATTATGAGCATGGCAAAAGGATTGAAAAAAAACAGAAAATAAAATTTAACTTTAACAGCCTGTAACTCTGTTAATAATCAATTTTCGAAAAAATGTTATAGTGAAGAGATAGCATTTATTTTCGGTCTAGAATTATCCACTAAATTTTTTGCTCATCATTTCCGGAAGGAGAAATTCATTGACAAGCGAGAACAGAAAACGGCTTTCATGGCATGTGCCAAAAAACGCGTATTCTCGTTGAATGACAAGTTTATTAAGTAATTTATTTCCGCAAACACAGAACAAAGTCAATCTTAAGGGGAAAATATTATTGGAAAGGAACGTGACGTGCCCGCAAGGGTGAAACTTGTGATGCGTAACCAAGGAAACCAACAAATCACAGCCTTTCCATGGGATGCTATTTTAAATACAGAGGCCTCATGGAGATTAAGCATTTTAGTTTTTTCATAGGACTGTAATTATCACACACAACTAAACTAACTTAAGCCTCAACCAAGGACAAGTAACAACGTAACTTACGTAATCTTAACATAGTATAAAACAAAGTCGCTGTCGCGTCTGTCCCCAGCTATATGTGCTTAAATCTTTAAAATTACGCAACGGATTTTGAAGCGGTTTTTTTTAATAGATAGAGTGATTCAAGAGGAAGGTTTTTATGTATAATACACCCATAATATTGTAGAGAAACACTGATAAATTTAGAGGTTTGTTCGGGTTTGCATTTATAAATCTTGACGTGATGGTGAACTCGCGCTACGCACTAAAGAAATGTTCCGTCAAACTGTCTCGAGGCTTGCGAGCCAAAATTCCAGACTACTCGTTTTTTTGCCCGTCTGCGTGTCAATGCCACGAGTCACTGGCCACATTTGCAGTTGTCGCGCGTAGGTGACGGTAAAGGTAGACTCAAACCGAAGGTCGTGTTATGCTCTAATCACGGGCCGGTCACAGTCAGATCAAATATTGTGGCTAGCATTTTACATTACTTTATTCACATGGTATGGCAACGGAAGGTCCCGTGCAACGTTGGAAATCAAGTCACCGCGGTGCGGTATATCTTTCCAACAATATTTAAATACTTTCTACTTTCCACCTGGGTGAAAAGTGCTTACTGTCCACCCGGTGGAAAGTTAAATTATTATTTTTTTGTAATTTGATTAAAAATCGATATCTCAAAACACGCTCACACTCATTATCTCATTACACAAATTTAACGGCAATAAATTTGTTTATTTATGAATAAATGAATTATAATCACATTTTTCCACACCTTATTCACTTTTTTCCTAATTGATAGATTGAATATACTGACCAAAGCGTTGATATCTTCTTTGTCTGGAACCTGGATTTTTAACTTTGTTTTCCATACATCATTCTTTAAAACTGTTATACGTGTTTATTTAAAAACTTCCCACCTCGATTTTCCTGCTTTAAATGAAAATGTGGAAAATCGCTCGGACCAGTCGGTTTTTATTTCGAGGGGGACATCTTTTGCGTGTATTGTCAATCTTGTTACTTCCAGCCCCTAGGAGGGAGGGAGGGTAAAATCTAAATCTTAAATGGATACCCCTATTTTATATAATTTTTTTGGATTCTGCATAAAACTCTGAACCTTTTTTAATAAAAGCATTATTAGTCTATACTTAACAGTTTCCGAGATATTTACTCTTGAAAAATGACATTTTTGAACTTTGACAGCGTCTAGCTATCTAACTGTACGTCTTAGAGCAAAACGGCTTACATGTCCCTATCTTCGATTTTTATTATCTTTCCAATAGTGTGAACTTTCGGTTAAACCGGATGTAAGAAATATAGTACTTCCGGTTTGACCGGAAGTTTACACTATTGGAAAGATAATAAAAATCGAAGATAGGGACATGTAAGCCGTTTTGCTCTAAGACGTACAGTTAGAAAGCTAGACACTGTCAAAGTTCAAAAATGTCATTTTTCAAGAGTCAATATCTCGGAAACTGTTAAGTATAGACTAATAATGATTTTATTAAAAAATGTTCAGAATTTTATGCAGAACCCAAAAAAATTATATAAAATAGGGGTATCCATTTAAGATTAGAACTTACCCCCCCCCCCCTCCCTCCTAGGGGCTTAAAGTAACAAGATTGACAATATACGCAAAAGATGTCCCCCTCGAAATAAAAATCGACGGGTCCGAGCGATTTTCCACATTTTCATTTCAAAGCAGGAAAATCGAGGTGGGAAGTTTTCAAATGAACACCCTGTATATACGTTGTCATATCTTTGGCAACTTTCAGTTGGCAGAAGATCTGCCTTTTAAATTACCTGATTCCCTGAAAACCACATTTATTTTAAGAGCAGTATTTTTTTAATTTTAAGAAGTTTACATTTTAGGAACAAAAATTATATATTTTAAAAGGGGCATAGGCCATTTGAAGTCGGTTTTTTTTTCTTTCTTTTTTTTTGTTACATTCAGCTTTATGTATAGGTGTACCTGTATAAGTAACAGTATAAAAATATACAATGGACAATTACTTTTATATAAGATTATCTGTAGAATTCCACCGCGGTGAATCTAAACATTGTAAGATGTAAGAAATATAGTACTTCCGGTTTGTTTGGAAGTTGACACTATTGGAAAGATAATAAAAATTGAAGATAGGGACATGTAAGCCGTTTTGCTCTAAGACGCACAGTTAGAAAGCTAGACGCTGTCAAATTTCAAAAATGTCATTTTTCAAGAGTCAATATCTCGGAAACTGTTAAGTATAGACTAATAATGCTTTTATTAAAAAATGTTCAGAATTTTATGCAGAATCCAAAAATATAATATAAAATAGGAGTATCTATTTAAGATTTAGATCTTACCCCCCTCCCTCCTAGGGGCTTGAAGTAACAAGATTGACAGTATACGCAAAAGATGTCCCCCTCGAAATAAATATCGACGGGTCCGAGCGATTTTCCACATTTTCATTTCAAAGCAGGAAAATCGAGGTGGGAAGTTTTCAAATGAACACCCTGTATATACGTTGTCATATCTTGGGCAACTTTCAGTTGGCAGAAGATCTGCCTTTTAAATTACCTGATTCCCTGAAAACCACATTTATTTTAAGAGCAGTATTTTTTTAATTTTAAGAAGTTTACATTTTAGGAACAAAAATTATATATTTTAAAAGGGGCATAGGCCATTTGAAGTCGGTTTTTTTTTCTTTCTTTTTTTTTTGTTACATTCAGCTTTATGTATAGGTGTACCTGTATAAGTAACAGTATAAAAATATACAATGGACAATTACTTTTATATAAGATTATCTGTAGAATTCCACCGCGGTGAATCTAAACATTGTAAGATGTAAGAAATATAGTACTTCCGGTTTGTTTGGAAGTTGACACTATTGGAAAGATAATAAAAATTGAAGATAGGGACATGTAAGCCGTTTTGCTCTAAGACGCACAGTTAGAAAGCTAGACGCTGTCAAATTTCAAAAATGTCATTTTTCAAGAGTCAATATCTCGGAAACTGTTAAGTATAGACTAATAATGCTTTTATTAAAAAATGTTCAGAATTTTATGCAGAATCCAAAAATATAATATAAAATAGGAGTATCTATTTAAGATTTAGATCTTACCCCCCTCCCTCCTAGGGGCTTGAAGTAACAAGATTGACAATATACGCAAAAGATGTCCCCCTCGAAATAAATATCGACGGGTCCGAGCGATTTTCCACATTTTCATTTCAAAGCAGGAAAATCGAGGTGGGAAGTTTTCAAATGAACACCCTGTATATACGTTGTCATATCTTGGGCAACTTTCAGTTGGCAGAAGATCTGCCTTTTAAATTACCTGATTCCCTGAAAACCACATTTATTTTAAGAGGAGTATTTTTTTAATTTTAAGAAGTTTACATTTTAGGAACAAACATTATATATTTTAAAAGAGGCATAGCCCATTTGAAGTAGTTTTTTTTCCTTTCTTTTTTTTTGTTACATTCAGCTTTATGTATAGGTGTATCTGTATAAGTAACAGTATAAAAATATACAATGGACAATTACTTTTATATAAGATTATCTGTAGAATTCCACCGCGGTGAATTTAAACATTATTTCTTAAATTTTTTGGTTACCTTAGTAACAGACTTCGAGTAACAACCCTCTTTTAACCCCTGTTGAAGACAATTTAAGCCCTGCCAAGTGTGTTCTCCCTCCGAAAGATCGATTTCGCTTTGTGTGGGCCTATAAAGAATGGTTGTTTGTGTAATAGTTTTCCTTCTCCGCTATTATAAGACAAGCAACAATAATTTGTTGCAAAAACAACAATAATTTTTCTTAAAAAAAATATTATTTTTGTATATTGGTTCATTGTGGCATGCAATGTCACAGGAAAACTAACCTGTTATGCTATCAAAATGGAGACAAAATATAGCCCTAATAGGGAACTTTCCAATTTTCTTTTTCAATATTATGATTTAGTTAGGCCTAAAAAAAAATATTCCCCAATTATTACTCCTTAAAAATCAGTAATAACTTGGTCAAAATTCTTTAAAGTTTCGCGCGTGTCAAAAGCATTTCAAACGACCTTTTAAGCGCGTCAAGCCCGATGACGTCACGAAGTATGACTTTTCCGTCATCCGTCATCCTGAGCGGTGGCCGAGCTACCGAGTTTGCATTTGGATTGCCGTGTGTTATTGTTATTGTATTGTTGTTTTAAGGTGGAATTCTCAACGTCTTTCAATTTATTGCCAACCTATAACCTATTTCGTGGATGTCATCATGACAAATGATACTTCGTGACGTCACGACCCGTTTTTACCCGCTTGGGATAATTTGAATTTTGGGGCAGTTTTCAATCTTTCTAGCGGTCTTTTGGGACGAAATATGTTGTTGTTTTTGCTGCCATATGTTTTATGACAATATATACTTATGATTTATAGAATTTTTTCACCATTTAAAATTTTTGTCAAGTTCCCTATTGCAGAATTCAGATGAGCCTACAGATTTTCCTAGAAAATAAATTACCCCAACGTAACTCTTAGAGCGATGACATAGGTAGGTACACAGCGGTTTGAGCCGACTCGACAGCCGGCAACGCCGGGTCGGCACATATACGGGGTGTTTGGGGAGGAAAGGTCAATATTTTGAGAATGTGTTCAGAGGGTGAAAATAAGACAAATAAATCCATATGTTTTAGTTCGATTCTCAACCATTTTTGAAATAATAGGTTCTAAAGTTTTTGTATGTTAATTCTTATTTTAAAAGCGAATAATTGCAGATACTGCAGTACAGTAACTTAAAGAATATTTTCAAAAATCCCTCCACCAATTTTTATACATTTTTCGGCACGTTTGTTAATCGCTCGGGTAGCACGTTGGATTGAGTGGGCATTGTTTATTTATAAAAGCTGCAGCATTGAATATTCGATCGCGGAGTGCTTCTCTCGTTTCCACTCGTGTTTCATATACCAGCGATTCCATCCATCCCCAAAGGCAATAATCAAGCGGGTTTAAGTCTGGTGACCTCGGTGGCCAAACTTGCGGACCACCTCTGCCAATCCAGCGATTAGGAAAACGATAGTTCAAGAAATTTCGCACACCGGAGACTAAAATTAGGTGGGGCTCCATCATGTTGGAAGTACATTCGTTGTCGAACATTTAACGGAACATCATCCAAAATGTGTATCAAATGGTCTTCCAAAAACCGTAAATATTTTTCTCCAGTAAGACGCCCATCCATTTTAAATTGACCAAACAACTGGTCGTTGAGCATTCCATACCAGACATTAATACTGAATCGATGTTGAAGGTTTCGTTCGAATGTAGCATGAAGGTTTTCATCTGACCACCTATGTTCATTGTATCAATTATTAATTTCATCACAAGTGAACTGAGCTTTATCGCTACAAAAAAAGGATTTGTGCAGACTTCGATTTTGATGGATTCATTCACAAAATTGTACCCTTGAAGCAGGATCACCATCTAGATTGTAATAAGGCCCGGTTGTACCATCTTAGTTCACCAAGGGTTCAAGTTGATCCGTAGTTCAACGCAGAAAATATGTTGTACAAAGATCGTTTTGCGGTGAACTTCGGTTATTTACGGGTTCAACTTGAACGCCCAACGATGGACGTTCAAGGAGAGAATAACCTTACTTTTTTACATAGATGCCAGTTATGGTAAACTGGTAAATTAAGAAATTATTTTTGACTGGTTGTTTAACGAGTTTAAAAAATGGATCAAGACTTGGGCGAACTTACTGATGAATCCGAAGATGAAGAGTTTTTAGGGCTGATCGATCATATACTGCAATAAGGTTCACCTATATGAGTGTTATAAATTCTTTACTAATTTTCAACCAAGCTTTAGCTTTAATTTTGTTCGTATTATTGTCGGATGTTTTGCATTCTACTTCCTCCTTATACCTCTTAACTATATTAATCAGAATATTTTCTTCTCTTGCCGTGAAATTAGTGAATCTCGATTTCTTCTCCATGATTCCCAAACATGAAATAACAAATTCAAATCGAAACACCAAAAATTGTAAGGTTATGTTGACATTAACCGGCTTTTTTAATTTATTCTATCTGGCCTTAACAACAATCGAAGTGATCCAAGATCAAATGAACCGACTGTGGTATACTTTGGTGCAACACCAAACCTACTGATCTACGATCACTGGTGATCCACAGTTCAATGGAACTTTGGTTGAACGATTGTTTGTACAACCGGGCCTAAGTATGAAAATCTTGGTTCAAGTCGATACGCTCAATATGAAACTAACTGACAACTACTATATCTACATTCAAAATGTATCGGGCGTTTAAAACTAAAGCCTCTTTCATTAATTCATTATAAAAAAAATTCAGAACCGATTATTTCAGAAATGGTTGAGAATCGAACCAAAACATATGGGTTTATTTCTCTTATTTTCACCCTCTGAACACATTCCCATAATATTGCCCTTTCCTCCCCAAACACCCTGTATGTACGTGCTTTAGAATGATGCCAAACACACACAGCAGTGCGTAGCTTGAAGGTATTCTAGATTCTAGAGTATCTGGAACTATATGGGACTGGTCAGACAGGTCTTTGGGAAAAATTAGGATAATATAGGTGTACTTCTTTAGATAATATTGCTTTAACATTTTTTTTTCATGATTAACTTAACATGATATAACGTGATTAATACAGATAAAAATATTTTTGTTAATAATGAAAAATTAGAAATTATACACTCTTTTAAATATTTGGGAGTAATTTTAGATTCTAAGTTAAAATTTTAATTACATTTTGAAAATCAGGTATCTAAAATTGGAAAAAGAATTAATTATTTAAAAAGAATTAGTCAAAATTTAAGTTTATTTTCACGAAAAACAATTTATAATACTATAATTTTACCTCATTTTTTATATTGTTCAACTATTTTATACACAGCAAATGATGGGGCCTTTAATAGACTCCAAGTTTTGCAAAATAAAGCTATGCGTATAATTTTAAATGTGGATAAATATACGAAAATAAATTTAATGTTAGAGAAACTTCAGTGGTTAAATGTTAAAAATTTAATATTTCCTTTGATTCTACTTTTATTTTTAAAATACAATGTAACTTACTGCCTTCTCATTTGAAAGATTTTATAACTCAAAATTTTAAAAATCAATCATAACTATTCAACCAGGTATAATAAAGATTTTTGTCTAGGTAGGGTATCAAAACATTTGACATATAAATCGGTTTTCTATAAGGGATTAAATGAATATAATAACTTGAATATTTCAAGTAAATCACAGAGCTCTTTGATAAATTTTAAAAAACATTGAAAAATTATTTATTTAAAAAACAAAATAGTGACTGATTTTTTTTTTTTTAAAGATGATATTGTTAAATTAGTTTAAATATTTTATAATATTTGTTAAATTGTAGCACATTGCTAAATAAATCTTGTTACTACTACTACTAAGTTACTAACTACTACACCACTGTAAAATCATTTTATTAGGCAGCAAAAAAATCGCGTTTCGATCAGCAGTTTAAAATTAATAACAATACCATGCAAATACGGGTACGCTTACACGAAATTTCTATTCGCTTTTCTTTTTACGAGTACGTGAAGTATGATCGTTAAATTAAATGTACACCGCTACCGTGGCTGGCGACGCTGGCGTGTCGGCGATCAATAAAAATACCGAGCCGTCATTTCCACGGTGCCCGTCAATTAAATATGGACATTACGGCACGCGCTGCACATTTGTTGTGGTTCCCACATGGCCTGATGGCCACTTAGTAAGAAAAAGGATAATTAAGGTGACGACTTATTCGGGCAAATGATTCTAATTGTCCTTTTTTTCAATTACTTTCTAGAAATTCTAAATTGCTCGTGGCGGTTGGGGGTCCGCCAGTGGTGGAACCTATGCGTTCCCAACGGGGAACGGGAACATGGAATCTTCTATATGCGCTAAAGGTGCTACTGGTTGGTAGCGTAGATATTGACCTTTAGACAGGGGCGTACCGAAGTGTATTCTGTTGGGGGGGGGGGGGGGGGTCAAATAAAATTTTTCCATCAATATTATAAAATTATAAACAAATATGTATTTTTATTATTATATAGGTAGGTACTATACTAGGTATAGGCATAGACAATAATTATAATAACAATCTTCTGTTCTTTTTTGCTGCCATGATATCAATTACTCTGTTAGGATTAACAGTAATGTCCCAGCCCGTACAATAAAATAACGTTTTTATATAATGTAGTGGTTAATAATAATTTGCATATGAAATATTATATTTTGCCAGTTGCTTTCTGAACATAGACAAAATAATTATATACACGTACCTATAGAATTCTTTTGTTTTTGAATATGTTTTTGAAACCAACTGACATAACTTTGGGGGGGGAGGTTCCCCCCTACCCCCCCCCCCCCCTTGGGTTCGGATTGATGGTCTCGTGCATGTAAACAAAGCTATAGTACACGATTAGACATGCGCACTGCAACGTTATCGTTTGACCAATCGGAATATAGTCCGGGCTTTAAAATTTAAATTCTTGGCAAAAAATTGGAATTTCTTCTCAATTTTTTTGATCACGTTGGGAATTAATTTTGTGATTTCTAGCATTTTTAGTATAGTTGCAATAGATGTGTTTCTCAAGGAAGTATACTAGGTCCAATAGTATTTATCGTATACATCAACGATTTGCCTGTAGTTTTAAAAATGTGTAAGTTACACATGTTTGCTGATGACACCTTAATTTACATTAATGTTTTAATTATTTTTGATGGTCAAAATACTCTAAATTCTGAGATAAATATATTATTAAATTGTCTAAAACTAATAAATTAAAATGAAATATTTCAACAACTAAATGCATGGTTATCGGTAATAATTTAAATTGTCAAAATATAAATGTTGTAATTGATGGTGAAAAATTGGAATTAGTAAACAGTTGTAAATATTTAGGGATACTTATTGATTCAAAATTAAAATTTTTTAATTATTTTGAAAGTATTATATCTATATCGAAGATTGCCGGAAAAGTAGGTTATTTTAAAAGAATCAGTTCTAAGTTAAGTTTGTTTTCTAAAAAAACTGTATTTAATACTATTATAATACCACATTTTCTTTATTGTTCTTCTATTTTATATTGTGCTAGTGAGGAAATATTTGATAAATTACAAATTGTGACAAATATACAAAAATTAATTTTATGTTGAAAAACTTAGATTGGTTGAATGTCAGAAATTTAATTTTTTTATTTAGTATGTATATATATATACATAAAATTAAAAAAAATTATTGATTGATTGTTTAAAAAAAATTTGTTCTTTTAATAATTATGACCATCATAATTATAAAACAAGAACTAATCAAAATTTTTATGTTGATAGAATAGGCCCTATATCTAAAACATTAGCTTATAAATCTATTTTTTATAAAGGTTTGATAGAATACTTATAATAATTTGGCAAATTCTATTAAATCTCAAAAATCATTAAAACTGCTTAAAAAAACTTTAAAACTACAATCATTTAATTAAAAAACAAAATGATACGTAATATTTGATACAATTTGCAAACTGTTTAACTTTTCTGTCTGTTTCTGTTAAAAGAAGGTTGCGTTTTAAAATTTAAAAATAAATCTATAAAAATGTGTTAAAAAAATGCATTAAAAAATATTTAATTGTAGCTTATTGCTAAATAAAACATGTTACTACTACTAAAATTGATGAAAATATGTTTATTAAAAAATGTAAGCCGTTTTGCTCTAAGACGTACTGTTAGAAAGCTAGAAGCTGTCAAAGTTCAAAAATGTCACTTTTCAAGAGTCAATATCTCGGAAACTATAAAGTATAGACTAATAATGAATTTAATAAAAAAATAATTATAATTTTATGTAGAATTTAAAAATGAAAAAATATACAGGGTGTTCCATTTGAAAAAAGTACATTTTTTATTGTTCCGCTTTTTTGAGCCACCCTATAGAGTTAAAAATAATTTTACGTTATAAGTCACTTACTGCCCTTCAACTTTTGTATTAATATTTTTAATGTATTTGAAATAGTAACGGAGCTATTGTACTTTGCCACACTAAAGGGCCACCCTGTATAGTTGCATTTTGTATTCCTAGTACTTGAAGTGGCTTGAAGGAGTAAGTTTGTAGAAAATCAAAAAAGACAAGTAAACCAACGGTAAAAATTATTGTCAAAGACACTCATCACAGATAACAAAAAAAATTAGGTTAAGGTTAGTGTTCCCCACAGAACAGAAGTCACGGAATAAACAGTATCACCCTGAAAACCGAAAAAAACCCAAAAAACCGTTATAATTTTTAGAGGTTCCGGTTTTGCACCTAAAATTGTTTTGCTAGTAAAATATGTGTTCGGTTCCGATTCCGGTCCAAAAATAATCTGTTCTTCTGTTCTGATTTTAAACCGCCACTGTCTTGGTATCACAATAATAGTACCGACTACCGAAACCACTTTTCGCTAATAGTGGCGTAGCTTAGTGGAAACTAGTAGTTCATTTGTCCTGAATTTCCATTTGCTATGAATTTAGGCTATCCACAGCAAGTTGACCATTAAAGGCTCTCTCTCTCTCTGTCTCTATCCAGGCTATCCAGTGTACGTCGAATTATTTGTTACGCTGTTACGCATATGAAACTGCCGATCTCAATGTCAGGATGGCCGAGCGGTCTAAGGCGCCAGACTCAAGGTTTCCTTGCCTACCAAGTAGGTTTCGAGCGTTCTGGTCCTCTCTGAGGGCGTGGGTTCGAATCCCACTTCTGACAAAACTTTTTTTAACAAATAAATACTATTCCAATGGTATTGACGCAACACAAGCACCATAGTAATATTTTTTGTGTTGACTGGAAAGATCTTATTTCGGCAATTATTAGGATATAATATTGCAGGAAAAGACGATTTTTAATGCGATCTACGTCATAACAAATTGACCAGTCGCAGGGTCAGAAGGTTGATCCGCCGGCATCAACCTTCTCCACCTTCCGTTTTTGCTCTATTGATGATGTTTAAAAGATTATAGGTATTTATTGAACGTCTACGCCTTTGGTTACTTAAGTTAATTTCGCGGTTGAAACCTTTTACTAAATTAGCATGACCAGTCGATAACCATGAAACGAACGATTTTATAACTGCAAATTTATTCAATTTATTATTGAAAACAACAAATATTTTTGACTTTGCAGGATTTGTTTGGCTCAAGGATATCACGTCAAATCACCGTGAAAATTTAAAGTTACATTTTTGTTACTTAATATGGGTGTAAAAAAAACTACCCAACAAGGAAGGAGGATTTCTTTTTCCAAAACCAAACTGTACAAGAATATTGCTTGAGCCATTTTCAAGCAGATAGCACCAGCACCTACGCGATTGTATCCAAATTTTATACTGGATTATCATGGATAACGCGACATATCATTCTGTGCTAATTGAAAAAACCCCAAATACTTACAAGTTGGTCAAAAAGATTAGGTACTTATTGCATGTTTAGAACAAGGACAAATTCCGGTTTCACCATTTGCAATGAAGGATCAGATCTGGATAATAGTGAAGCAGTGAAGCAGCATATCCCATCCAAACGTTATAAGCAATCTGGAAAGCGCTACATATATTATTTTTAAATTATTTATTTTTTATTTTAATAGGTTGGACGAACTAGCATTGCAACATGGACATCGAGTTTTAAGACTTCCTCCATATCATTACCACTTTAATCCTATTGAAATGGTTTGGTCGGAACGTAAGCGCTATTATGATGCAAAAATAAGTTCTATGCATCCTGTAATAAAAAACGGAGTTTTGGGTCTGTGGAATGAAGCCATAGAAAATATAACAGTGGAAAAATGGAAAAATTATGTAACACACTAATAAAATTATAAATGATGTGTGGGAACGGGAAAGATTTATCGATGCTTCAGATATTATTCCCCTTATAGGCTTGGACGAATCTGATGATGATTAATTTTAATTATTTAAAAACTGAATTTTGTGGTGTTGTCATTTTATATTATATTTTCTTTTTATGATTTTATAGATAAGTTGAAAATATTTGAAACAAAATTTCTAGACTGACTAGCGTGTACCCGGCATGCGTTGCAACCCGCTGGTATAAATACAAACCCGAACAAACCCGATATATTAGTACCCGGCATGCCACTTTCTGAAATTGCACCCGTGCGAAGCCGGAGCGGGTCGCTAGTTATACATAAAAACATACTACATATTACAATCCGAGTCACTAAAAGCACAAACATAATTCACTAAACTACACAAAAACTAGAAATCCGTAAATATTAAACACCCACAATTCACAATAGCAAAGAAAACTACAAAGAATCCACAGAGAAACCTTAAAACACAACAACAAAAATGGCGGTAAAGCCGGTTCTGGAGTGTATTTTAAGCATGTCGCTAAAGAAAGACAGGCCGATGTTTGTGCGCATGCCCGATGCTGCTCAGAGCGAAGGCAGCTGACTGGCGAGCCATGCGCTCGGACGTAATTTTTCAACCATAAAACGTAAGTTTGGTTTGCACAGGAGATAAGCTGTAAAAAATAAAGGTAAATGTCTATGATCCTTACTGATAAACCTTAATAAAGCGAAACGCTTCGCAGGATGGATCATGGAATGAAACATCTGAACAGGGTAAAAAATTGCACCGTGTAATTTTCGATAAATCGAATGGAATTTTCTGCAATAGCTATTTACCTAACAAGTGCGGAAAATGAATTTTTCCGCACGAGTCTGCCGTTCACCGAACGACGCGTAGCGGAGTTCGGTTAAGCAGCCGAGTGCAGGGAAAACATTTTCCGCACGTGTCAGGTACAATAGTTTTTCTACAGACGTGTGGAAATAAGTAACACATATTTCAAATAAATTTAATAATTTTTAATTAACTATAACAATCACATAAATATGTAACAGTAACCAATTCTGAGAAAAAAAGTTAAAACTACAAGTTATTATTGATTTTGACATAATCGTGCCGAAATTTTTTTCCGCACTAGTGTGGAAAACCCAATTTTCCGCACGAATTTTTGACATAATCGTGCCGAAAAATTTTTCCGCACTAGTGTGGAAAAATCAATCGGGTTTTCCACACGTCTGTAGGAAAACCATTTTTAATGTTCGCTCATTTTTTTACTTCGATAAATCCGAGCCCCCTCGTTCCTCCTGGCAGCGCCCCTGCTTTTCAACGCTGCATGATTACACATTCAACGTATAAGTCTACACAGCTGACTAACCAAATATTTAAACTCGTTTAATGTTTAGCAAATATCGTCGCTGCCGCTTGCTTGAAAGTATCCGAACCAAAATACACTGATTAACATTCCGTTTACACAAAAACAAAGTCTAAGGTCACTTTGAAACATTGAAATAAGCTCGGCGCATTTAGAAATAAGCGAGGGTTTACATTGATAGTCTGGTAAATTTAGATTACGATTAACCTTGGCAGAAGCATTGCCAAAATGATCGAATATTATATTTTAACTAGCTTCTTAGCGGATCAATTTCTTATACTAAATTTAGACCTTTAGAAAATCTCCTCCAATATTAAGAAAGTTTTTTAGGACACATACCGGGTGTCCCACTAAGAATGGCTTGCGGAACCTTTTTTTAGTAAAAGTGGCCATGAGAAATTGCTGTAAATCATTCTTAAGAGCAGTAACCCCCTTTACCACAATGAAAATTGCCGAACGTTTTGCTGGTCAAACGAAAAGAAATAATAAAAATTGATATTTAGAAAATAAATTCTACTTTAAATACCCCATCCAGAAAAGTAAATGACGATCGAAAATATTCCCAAAATTTTTTTTAGAAATTTTTTTTATTTTTAGTAATTTTGTAATATCTTAAACAATTCTTTATTGGTCAAAAGCAAAATGACTTTCCCGGGTGTAGAATGTTGTAACAAACAATTTTTCTTAAAGCCATTTTTCAATATCACACAAACCCGAACAAACCCACTTTACACGCTTAAATTCACTTTACGCGCCCAAACTTTTTGAGAAAAAAGTAAGGCCGATATTGAAAAATGGCTTTAAGAAAAATTGTTTGTTACAACATTCTACACCCGGGAAAGTCATTTTGCTTTTGCCCAATAAAGAATTGTTTAAGATATTACAAAATTACTAAAAATAAAAAAAATTTCTAAAAAAAATTTTGGGAATATTTTCATTTACTTTTCTGGATGGGGTATTTAAAGTAGAATTTATTTTCTAAATATCAATTTTTATTTTTTCTTTTCGTTTGACCAGCAAAACGTTCGGCAATTTTCATTGTGGTAAAGGGGGTTACTGCTCTTAAGTTTCTAGGTTGACCGCTAGGGGGCATAACTATAGTGACCAAGTAATTAGCGGCATTTTCTCAAAAATCCGCATCGCTAACATGTATAATTGACGACATGTACACGCCACCCATACATCACTCAATTACAACAAAATTGGGTAAAACGGGTTTCTCACCTTGCTGCTTATACCTGGATAGAACACCAGATATATATACATAGCTGTAAATTATTGTATGTACGATTTTTTACCATAAGTAATAATTTATTTCTAAATATTTTTGTGTTTAAATTACAGCCGCGAAATAAGAAAATTATAAAATAATACCAGGAAAACTACAAAAGTATAAAGCCAAAAAGGGTAAATTTATTAACAAACAACAAACAAAATACTAATATTTAATTGCTGGCCATTGGATTCTAACACTAATCGTAATAAAAGATGATATAGTGTATAATCGAAAGGTAGACAACTAAATAAACCACGAAGTGCAACCACAATCCAGTATAGGGAACGCTATTTACGTTTTCACCGAAAACATCTGCCATTTTGCAGACAAGAAAACAGATCAACGCTGGCACCCACCAGAATGCGCGCAATCCGTTTGAGTTTTAAGCCATAAAAATGTTTAAAAGATGATATAGTGTCCGCGAAAATAATTAAAAGAAAAAGAAAATATAGTGGCATATCGGACAAGTGTGTAACTATTTTTTATATTGGAATACACAGGGATCCAAGTTCAATGGATACCCTGGGGCGGGTAGACCACGACGGCCGTTTCGTCCTTATTAGGACTCGACGGGCAGCCATAACCCAAGCAATTCCAAGAATGACGGAAAAATGCACTAAAAGCCTCCTTGCAAAACCAAGGCGGTCATCAGTGCACCGTAGCGCCATCCCACGGAATTCACTCCAATATAAAAGATAGTTACACTGGTATAATCTATGGAGGACTTGAGGTAGGAGGCCGATCGCAATGCATTGGGTTCGGTCCCAAATTAGCATCGGTAATTCAGCTTTACGAGTCGCTGTAAGATGGCGCGCGTGTTCGAAGTGGGCTATCAAATAATGGTTTCTTATGGACGCAATAACTATTTTTATTTAAATTAGTTCTTTAAGGAACAAATAAGGACTTTTATATGAATTTACACTTACTTTGTTATACTTATTAGTAAACTCGGCCTGTATAAAGTTCCAACGATGCTTGGTTTTTAAAATACAGGGTATTAAACATTCTAGCTATACCTTTGGAGCTAGAAAGAGACTTATTTGGCTGCGGTTTCTCTCTGAAAAAGATCCTGTCTTACACCCCGACACAAAGCAAACTCTACTTTTATAAATTGTACCATTATTTATTATAAATATGGAAATTAATTACAATACAACGTTATTTGTCTTGTCTTGCCTTCAAACATTATTTGTTATTTCGAAAAATAAAATGTCAATTGTCAAAAGTAAAAGCACAGAAAAATAAAGGGTTTAAGTAAAAGTTAAAAACTATGGAGGATCTAGTTTTCCATATTAAAAACGAAGAAGAAGAAGACAACATCAGCCCACTTCGGACGCGAGAGCCATCTATCGGCCAATAGCGAACTAACCAAAAAACCGGGACAGAATTTGAAAATGCTGCCATTGTCGATCGGCCTCCTACCCTATAGTTCGCCATAGTATAATCGAAAGGTAGACAACTAAGTAAAGGAGTGAATTCCGTGGGATGGCGCTACGGTGCACTGATGACCGCCTTGGTTTTGCAAGGAGGCTTTTAGTGCATTTTTCGTTATTCTTGGAACTGCTTGGGTTATGGCTGCCCGTCGAGTCCTAATAAGGACGAAACGGCCGTCGTGGTCTACCCGCCCCAGGGTATCCATTGATCTTATTAGGGTGCTTTTTCGATATTAAGTCAAAATAAGGCGAAAAAATAAATATTTTAAATCAAAAAAATACAGTGTGTTTGGGACATAAAAAGGTTTTCACCAAATTTCGTGAAAAAAAAAATTTCTTGTAAAAGATAAAAATAAAAAACCAAAAAGTGGTTATTTGAATTTTTCACATAAATTTTGAGGTTATGTGAAAAAAGTGTAGATACAAAAGTTGTAGATCTTTTTATTACCTACAACTTTGCCATTTAACGTTTTTCCATAGGACTTGTAGTTTTGCCGGACATCGAGATAAATCGTTTTCTACCCTTAAAAACTCACCCCCTTCCACTTCCCGACCTCGGATCGCCCGTAAATTATTTTTCCTTTCACTTTTGTTATATTCTCTTCCTTTTTCAAAGGGTTTCATCCTACTAATATTTTTTTTGGTTTCAAAAATTATCGACCCTGGATATATGAACAAGCCCATTGTCATTCTGCTTCGGTAACATCCTTACGGGTGGTCTTGATAAAGAAAAAAATATAAATAATTTTACCTCCACCTAATTACTAAATAATAGGACGTAAATATGTACGAAGCGTAGGCAGACGCTTTGTTATTTACAGCATTGTTAAAGTTTACTGCTAATTTCAATTTGTGATCAGGAGCCGATACATTATGCATGCGACTGCTCAAGGTTATAAACCATAGACTTCTGATAGAATAGACTAAGCCATTCGTTCATGAATAGCCTGTTTGTTTGCATGAAACATTCGTACATGTGAAACAAAGACAGAAGAGAGAGAAAGCGTTCAATTTCCGACTCCGCGCGCAATTGTAATGGCTCAAGGATTCGGAGCGATTTAGTCAACACCAGCGGCGTAGCATATGGCAAGAATTTTTAATATCATAAATAGGTAATAGTTAAAAAAGTTTTCATTAGTATTATACTCCAGTACGTGGGTATCAACAAGGGGTGTTTGAATGCAAAAGGTGGGGTAGTAGCGATTTTGTAGGCCTGGGGCCCTAATGAAAAATCCAAGTTTTCGACCTCGAGGCGCATGCGCTCGAGCCGCCATCTTGGATTGTAGGTACAAAAAGTTGGTTTTTTGATAATAACTCAAAAACAGTGGCTTTCACGACAAAAGATATTTTATACAAATTTAAAGAGGATAAAATTTCCTACATTTTTTGTAGAATTTTTTTTTATAGCACACATATGTTAGCAGTTACACTATTTGAAAAAAAAAGTATGATATTTTGTTATTTGGCTATTTAGCACCAGCCGAAAGTGCTATCTATTTCCGTAAACCTGGATGAGGAAAAACTGCTGAGAGGTTATATTCAGCAAGTAGCCTCAAATACCAAGAAGCAACCAAGCACATTCTGTTCTTGCATGCCTTCAGTGGTTGTGACACTACGTCATCCCTATTCAATCGGGAAAAAACTACAGGACACCGACAATAACCAATCCAGACCATCGAAACGTACCAAAATGTAGTAGTAATTAATTTTTGTAACGCTCTAAAATCATAATTTACTATTCTTAAATTTAAAAAGAAAATGCGATATACTTTTCGCATTTAACTTTGTTTACGAAAAGTATATTACTGTTAAATGATAATATTCAAATGCCTATGGTTTTTTTTTTATAATTATGTAAAACTATAGTTATATATAATAAGAATAATAAAATAAAACAACCAAAAAGTTTCCACATTTTTTTTTCAAATAGTGCAACTTCACGGAGCTGTAACTCCTAACAACATATGTGTGCTACAAAAAATGTAGGAAATTTTATCCTCTTTAACTTTGTATAGAACATCTTTTGTCGTGAAAGCCACCGTTTTTGAGTTATTATCAAAAAACCAAATTTTTGTACCTAAAATCCAAGATGGCGGCTCGAGCGCATGCGCCTCGAGGTCGAAAGCTTGAATTTTTCTTTAGGGCCCCAAGCCTAGCAACATACTAAAAAATCGCTACTACCCCACCTTTTGCATTCAAAAAAACCCCACGTCCTCGACTATTAGTAAATTTTTACTTAAGTGAAGATTAAAAAGGAGCCTTTGATAAAATCCTCGGCTGTGAAGGTATAGTGTTAATGAATGAAATTAAAGAAATTTTAGGCAAGAGACAATAAGAAATATAGGAAAGAAAGAAAACTCAAAGTCTTCCTCCACAAAATTTAACAGAAATAGATTCTTTCATTCGCCCTCCGCTACACGTGGACGTAAACATAAAAGTATTTTTACTTCATTTTCTAAAATGTTGGATTGCATTGCTACTTTTAGTATAAAATCTAAATTAACCCCTCGTGGGGCTATTGGGCTTTAACCCCCAGTACCCCAAAAACCAATTTCAACTATTCTGATATTATGAATTCTACCTACAGACATAATTATCAATGATTTTACAACAAAATTTATATAAATGATTTAAAAATCTTTGACACCTTCTCTTTAGAAGGCCTTTTTCTTCTTCCTCTTTTACTTTGGTTGGTCATAAAATTGTAATATTTAACGTTAAAATGTAAAAAAATTATTGAATGCATGCAAACATTTTTAGCAACTTAATTTTTAAATAATTCATTATAAACAATTTTAATTTTCAAATTCTCTCCATGGCCATGTCTCTTTCCTGCATGTGTAAAATAATCTAAGAAATATATTTTTATTTTAAGCATTCCTGCAAATCATTTTCTTGGATATGTAAGTTAATTCCTGTAATAAACTTGAGAATAAAGATTATTATTTTTATATGCTGGTTTTATTTCTATGCGTTACTTTTATAGGAATATGTATAAACCGTATTGGTACTGTGTAAATATTAATTTTATAGCTTTTAATATAAGACCAACATTTTTATTTTATAATGCAAAATATTAATATATTATATGTTTAAACCGATCAGTTTTTGTTTTCTTTTACCTTTATCATTAAAAAAATTATTTGGACCATAGGAATATTTCGATTTAATTCTATTTCTTTATGGGTATGGTCCGAATCATCATCAGCAGCCACGGTTAACAGCCACGAATGACAGATTAACCATAAAAATCTGGTTATATTCGGGACGACAAATCACAGTGTTGGTTAAAAACATAACCTCTAATTTTTATTAGATTGATTATTTACAGGAATGCTAATACACTTACTTACCATTATTTTAAGATTGTTTTTCTGCATAAAAATAATAAATTACCAGTCAAACATTTTAAAAACAAATTCATAACAAAAAAAAGTTTATAATGACAAGTGACAGGGAAACCAGGCTTCTAATGCCGAAGAGCATTTTGGCACTTAAGGTGTGAGTATCAATATGCTTGCCAACCTATAACCTATTTCGCGTAGATTTATTTATATTTTCTAGCTTTTATACAAAATTTAAAGAAAATCAGTATCGACTTGATATTTTATAGGTAATAATTGACATATTTAATAAATATCAAGGAATTTCATAACTTATTTTAGGAGAATTGTATAGCGAAAAATATCGGGTAAGATTTTTTTAACATTATTATGTCATTGTCACTCATTGTTCTTTCACCATACAGTTTTCCCAAAATTAGCAATGAAATAAATTGATATTTTTGTAATATATCAGATACTACCCAAATAATGTACAGAAAAATATTGATTTTCTTTAAATGTTAGTTATTAAAATAATAAACTCAAAAAATCAACGCGAAATAGGTTATAGGTTGGCAATAAATTAAATGACGTTAATAATTCAACCTTAAATGATCACATTTCAAAAAACCGTAGTTCGAAATTAACCCTTTTTTCTGTTCTCAATACGATTTTCGGGCCATAACCTTAGTCAATCATTGCAAGTCAATAGGTACTTTTCATTTGCTCCTTTTAAACAGCTAAGCAAAGTAAATATATTTGTTGAGCCAAGTTATTAAAGGAACTTCGCGAACAACTGAGTATAGCTCGTATGGGAAATAGAGAGGGGCATCCATGACCGCGGCAAGGGGGAAGAAAAAATCTTCGTTGTGCTTTGCTTAGCTATTTAAAAGTAACGTAAAAGAAACTTGGCTTTTGTAAACTTATTTCTTTAACATTTCAATAAAACCTTAAGAACCCTGTTTTAAGTAGTGTAATTATTTTTTAGGTCATTTCAGTTCACCAAATGTTATATTTATAGCTATCCAAAGTTTCCCTTATAATACTTAATTATTACGAACAGTAAATAACATACATTGAATTTTACTACTCCGCGGACCTTTTTTCAATCATACATTATTACTTTACTGTTCTACAAACCCTTTTTTCACAAACGTTAAAAAATATTTGATTTCAGATTGGATAATTATATTTTATTGTGAACACTGAAACCATGTGCTAACGTATAGTAACATTCAAACGGCAGGCCAACGTAGTTAGTCCCCACTCCCAGCCCCACCAAGCTCTTCGCCTTCTCTCTTCTACAAACGATTTTGTCAGTAGATTGAAATAGCGTTTATGAATGGCGTGTGGCATCTATAGGTAGCACATCATTGTAATAAACCATAACAAATACCTGCCCTTTCTTACCAGAAATAAATAAAAAATACTCGACTATAATGTCAATTTGACATATAAAAAATATAACTTTACAAAATCTCCCCCAATATTAAGGACGTTTTTTACGACACATATTAAAATATTCCTGATGAATTTTTGGATCGTAATTCTTTTGGGCGATCTAATAATTATTGCATGGGTAAGTGGAGTTAGTTTTTCCTATTCAAGTTTCAAAATTAATTATATTTTATCTACAAATAATAAATACTCCACATGAGTTTTTGAAAATATTTATAATACCAGGCCACCAGCTGAAATTTGGACTTTTGAAAACTTTTCATGGCTATATTTTCTACACTAAACAAGATATCAAAATACCCAAAACACCATTTCTACAAAAACGAGGGGGGAATAAAACCGAGATATTCTGTGGACCACCCTCGCCCACCCCTGAAGTCCTACCCTCCTCCACGTTAAAATCTCACGGCACTACCCAACTAGTCACACCTCTCTGGAAAGCTTGTCAAAAATACTTTTCAGCGATATTTATTAATGAGATTTAAGTACGAAACTCTAAGAAAATGTCTTAAAAATTGGCTTTTGCAAAATTTGGCAGGAGAAATTAGAAAATAAACATAAATGATAAAAAATAATCCTAAGCCTGAATTAAAACGCTATTGTAGCATTGAATATCAAACTATAAGATGGCCATATGAGCCGATTTCCTAAATCTGCTACGTTGAATTCATAGATGGTACAATGAGTTCATCAACAAGAAAGCGACTAGCCTTTTCACTGCTAAATTAAAACATTGTTGCCGCCTGTCTGTTTGACTTGCCGCATGACTTTTTAAATTTATTTTTATAGCTTATCGTAAAACATGATTTCACATAAGTACCTACACCTATCCTAGATTTAAGTAGCTTACATTTATTTTCCTACCTATAGTATAGTCTAGACTTAAAAATGTCCCCATTTTTAATTGCTTTGTAGCTTATAATATTTTCAACCTTTTGACGTCCCAACGTTAATTACATGAAAACAATGACATATTGACCGCCATGTATTCTATTTCTAACAGAATTAAATGACGACTCTCACTATTCAATACATACCTAACCTAGGCTACAACGTATATGTTTGGTAAAATTTGAATGATGTGCGGTTTGTTTGTATAACTTGGTTTTTATTTGCAATTATTACTACTTTTCAAAATGGTTAAAATAAGTAGGTTTTACTTTCTTACTTAAGAAACATCCAGTTTGTTTGTATTATAGTGTATTACGTATTTTGCTATTTTTCGACGAAATAAAACCTATTTTAGTTATACTTGCTGTCGCTTTTTATCTACTTTTATTTGTTTAACATTTAACACCTAATGCAACGGTAAAATCATTATGAAAGTCGGTCCAATTACCCCGGAGTAATCAGCGTACATATTATTATCAAAAACATACATTCGGCTGGAATTGAGAACGTCCTATTTTATTAGGTTTGTTCCTCCAGCGATCAGAAACAGTCCTTGACAGTCAGGAGTCTGCGCAGTAAATATAAAAGTATTCCCACAAAGATTTTGGACAGTTTGAAAACCCAAAGTCGCTGTTTCTACACGCTTCTCTGATAGTTTGCCAACTGTCAGAGCAGTTTGCGAATCTTTTGCCAGTAAAATGTCCGGAGCATGCGCGGTTAAACGCTAGCATAACATTTGACATAACCTATTTTTATTAGACGTGTTTTGCGGTTTTTGCTTTTGTATAAAGACTTTTTCTATTATTAAATTGAGAAATGAGCGACATTGCGTCATCTGATGAAGATTCAGAAATATTTACCTTCATAACTTTGTTCATTCCAAACGAGTTTAATTAACGAAATAACAATAAAACAATTATGAAAACGATAACAAAATATATAAACTTTGAGGTTATGTCCATCGTTTAAAAT
Organism: Polydrusus pterygomalis; assembly: GCA_963969555.1. Lineage (NCBI taxonomy): Eukaryota > Metazoa > Arthropoda > Insecta > Coleoptera > Curculionidae > Polydrusus > Polydrusus pterygomalis. Next base: position 40,500,882 of record OZ018385.1, on the reverse strand, counting down.
TTCTTCAGTTTTAAACACCGAACCGAAGTTAGTTGATTTCGAACGCCTGTTCCTACAAGAGTTTGAAACCGGTCAGAAATCAGACTTGCGCCGTAAAGTTGGTTTGAAAATTGTCATGAAGTTGTCGGGGATTCGATGTAGGAACAAACCTTATGTCTGTTAAAAATGCTGGAATTCTTAAAAATTCCAATAAAATACGATATGCGGCAACACCACGACATCACATCAGTGAATTTGAGACATCTGTTGCCGAGGCGCTGCATTATAACCACAAACAGGCGACAGATTTAAGGTTAGAGTTACGATCAACTCCACAATGGCGGCCAAACCAGATCCAATACGTCAAAAAATGGGTTGTCAACTTTTCTCGGACATCCGTCATTCTTATATAGTTTGATATTCAATGATTGTACTGATAAAACTGTCTATTTTATTTGTATTAAACGCTTGTTTTTTGCTTTTTTTAACTCTCAATGTACAACTGAAAAGGGACGCCGCGCCGGCTGTATTTTGGAAACAGTTTACCGTACGGATTGAGGAAAAAATATTTGTTGCAAAAGTGAAATTGCTGGAAATTATTTTATAAGTTTCTAGGTTGGCCGTTTGGGTTTGTTCGTGTAGCAAACATGTATTGAAGGTTGCATTTTTTAAATTTAGGTAATGAAAATTCTGGATAACTTTCGTTTTTGAGTTTTTGCTCTACCTTTTTGTTTAAGGGGGGTAGAAGGAGACAATTATTGCTATGCAAAAATATTCACAACTTCGGTTTGGCTTATCGGACAAATTTTAACTTGCTCGGTATTCTTTTGTTTTAACAATTTAATAAGAAAACAAAGTCGTTCTGAATTCCGTTGCGACAGCTAGAGGGCGCTATTAAGTAGAATCAACAATTTCACCTTTCTCAAAAATTTGAAGTGCAATGATACCGGGTGTTTCTCAAAAGACGTTCACCCGTATAACTTTTTTATATTTATAGATATTAAAATGAAATTTTGAGATTATTCATAAGAGATGAGTCTGCATTTATTGGCTTTGTTGTCAATTTGTTAGCACTTCCGGTTTGACCGGAAGTGACCTTGACTTTGATGTTTTAAATGAGACATCTTGTATATTTTTACTTATTGAGATTCAGCATAAAATTCTAAGTAAAATGACACCTCACTTGTCATTTTTTGACGTGTCATAACATATTTATGTTTATTTAAGTAATATATAAAAATTAAAATTATGTCATAATAATTGACTTTCTAAGTTTCACAAGCGTTTATGAGGTGAAATTTTGTTTTCTTGACGTTTACGTATTTAAAACGAGTTTTTTTTTTCAACAATTTGATACCATACACTCCTATGCTATTTTAAAATTGACAATTGACACTGAAAAACTTGGCTTAAATCCCAATCGCAAATTTAAAAGCGTTATGCATTATTGCATCTTTACTAAAGAAATATAAAGGCGGCTTTGAAAAACAATGGAATGGTTTTAAAATGCAATATGGCTTTAATTTAAAGTTGTAATGTCATTTGTTTATAAAACATACAATACATACAATCTTGCGGCTTCAGAAAATTTTTCTGGTCACTCCAAAAATTAGAAGCATATCCATTTGTTCATTTCTAGTAAAACTAACCATTTTATCTGATTTACAATGTAAGTTTAATAAACGAATGACATTACAATTATAATTTAAAACCATATTGGAAAGGACATAATGCATAACGCTTTTAAATTTGCGATTGGGACTTAATGCAAATTTTTTCTTGTTAATTTTAAAATAGCATAGGAGTGTATGGTATCAAATTGTTGGAAAAAAATGCTCGTTTTAAATATCCTAGTGAACCACGATCGTTCCATTTGGAAAACTGGAGTAAATGTCAAGAAAACAAAATTTCATTTTTTAAATGCTTGTGAAACTTAGAAAGTCAATTATTATGATACAATTTTAATTTTCATATATTACTTGTCTATAAATTAACAGATTTAATTAATTTGTAGCACTCTAGATTGAAAATAAAAAATAAACGTAAAAATGTTATTATAACACGTCAAAAATTGACAAGTAAGGTGTCATTTTACTCAGAATGTTAGGCTGAATCCCAATAAGTAAAAATATACAAGATGTCCGGTCAAACCGGAAGTGCTAACAAAATGAAAATTATGCCAATAAATGCAGACAAAATTTCATTGCAGAAAAGTTATAGGGGTGAACGTCTTTTAAGAAACACCCGGTATACAGGGTTGCCCAGAAGTCCGAAATAAAATTAATATAGGCTTAACCTGTAACTTTTCAGGAAAACGCTCGGATACGTCAAGTTAGTTTTATATAAGCTCACGTTTTGACGTTATTCGTTGGTTTTTTTATAGACATTTGTCAAAGATAATATGACGACATCGATCTTTTTTTTTTAATGGAAACATACAGCTTGTGATACCTCATTTGACAGGTAATATCTCGTACAGTATGCTCATAAATTTTGGCGCGATTCTGTCAAGCTATTTCAAAATGGCGGCTGTAAAAAGTTTTTAAAAATCTCTATTTAAATAAGCGGAAATGATAAATCATTGTTTTTAAGAAATCTTCATTGTCTCACGTTCTGACATTTTGTGACTCAACAATAGTTATGGTCTATTTGTTATTTGTTTTGTAAAAAAAAAATGTAACGAAGCAAAATCAAACACAACAAAAATGTGGTTTAACGTGGCAAATGCTGGAAATGTCTTCCACCCTCTACTTGGCATGCTCCCAGACGATGGTAAAATCCGTCGACGAAATTCCGAATGGTTTCAGCCGGTTTGTTATGTGTTTCCAATCTAATTTTATATTTTAAATCTTCAATATTATTTTGCCTATTTTGGTAAACTTTTTCTTTTAAATATCCCAAAAAAAAATAGTCTCGAGGCTTTAAGTCTGGGGACCTCGGTGGCCATTCAATTGTACCACGTCGTCCTATCCAGCGACCTAGAAATATCTCATCTAAATATCTGCTAATATTGACACCAAAATGCGGGGGAGCATCATCTTGCTGAAACCAAATTGTCTAATTAGGTAGGTATATCTGGATTTACTTCGTTGGGAAAAATTACAGCTAGAGCAGGCATCAACTCGAAGGTTAAGAAATCCGGGTACCGTTCAGTGCAACAATGAAGATTTCTTACCTTGAAAGGTAAAAAAACATCAATTAAATGGAACATAGCTTTTTTTATACGATTTTTGGAACGAGTGATTTTTTTTTTGTCCGTTCTGATTAAAATATTTAATATTGTGACAGCTATTTTTATTAAATTTTAATGTTTTATCCAGTATAATTTAACTTTAACCTGTTTGAAACATACACTAGGTAATAAAGGTATAATCACCTTTGAATCCTTCACAATATTAAATATTTTAATCAGAACGGACAAAAAAAAAATCACTCGTTCCAAAAATCGTATAAAAAAAGCTATGTTCCATTTAAAAAACACCTTATCCATAGCGTAACTCTTTTGTTTCTGGTTCAAATAAATTTTTGGTTTCATTTTTGAATTCTGCAGGAAAAAGTACATCGATTGGCTATTTTGGATTTTTCTTTAAATACAAGGAAGCTCAAAAATGAGCCCCTGTTCAGTCCTCGTTGGAAGACCCTGTACATAAATTAACAACAAGCTGAAAATCAGTATAATTGTTCAAAATATAATTTATAAGTTCCCCATCATTCTCGTGTTTGGAAAAAAATTTACTCAAGGTCAAAGGTCAAAAAAAGAGTTTTTCGCAATTTTCAGCAAAACGGTAAGTTTTATCGTAAAAATACCCCAGACAAAAATTGTAGAGCATAAAATTATCTAAAAAAAATGTATTAATACTTTTTTCCTACGAGCCACCGTTTCTGAGATATAACGGTTTTAAAAGTTGTTATCGTCAAAATGGAAAAATGCGTCTTTACCCGGTTGGAATGGTTTTATTGAACGTTTAACAAATAACCATATTATTATGAATTATTCTAAATCTCAAATTTTATTTTTACCATTTATTCACCAACCAGTCAGTAACTATAATACTATCTATACGACTTTACTTTGTGCATTAGAGAATGCAAAACGGTATGACCACACTGTATGCATCGTGACTTTCGACCAGCCCCTGTATGCTAAAGCTCGAGAAATGGTATCAGCATCAGCCACACCTGAGGGCTCTGAAGTATCAAAAATTATCATCAGACTCGGAGGATTTTATCTACTGATGTCTTTTCTGGGAGCATTGGTCATATTATGCAAGAAAGTAGTGTTGGGAAAAACCGATGATTTTAATAATCGAGTAGTCACTACTCGAGCGATTTCAATAATCGAGCGATCGCTCGAGCGATTTATCACTCGAAATTTCGGTTCAAGTATCAAGTAGTGAATGAATTCAATGAATAGCGCATTGAGCGAGTGGTTGATCGCTTGCCGCTCGATTCGATTCGATAGCGAATGACGCCGAGGGCAAGCGATCAAATACTTTAACTTTAAACTACGCCGCTGACCGCTGACGCGACAGTCAAATATCCAAAATCCAACCCAAAACGACGAAAACGAAACGCATGTCGCGATAGCGCCTTCTCTTTTATGTTTATGTGCCGTTAACAAAGACGTATGTCGTGTGAGACTTCGGAGCATTAACTTGAAAGCCGTCAAGCGACGATGGCCGAGCGGATATCGAATGAACGAACTTTCGCTCAGTGGTTAGTGCTTGACTGCTTGTTAAGCGACGATTTTCGCTTGAAATTATAACTCGAGTAGTCGTGTCAATAACCGAGTGATGTCGGTTATTTCAATAATCGAGTACTCGAGCGGTTTTTCACTCGAGCGATCCCAACACTACAAGAAAGCGGCATGACAGAAGTACTCGCAGAGATCTATGCGGTAAAATCATTAGAAAAAATAACGTGTGCATATTATGACGATAACTTTTACAACTTTTTGAATCGTTATATCTCAGAACCGGTGGCTCGTAGAAAAAAAAGTATTGATACATATTTTATAGATAATTTTATGATTTACAATTTTTGTCTAAGCTATTTTTTATAATAAAACGTACCGATTTGCTGAAAATCGCGAAAAACAAATTTTTTTTACCTTTGACCTTGAGTAAATTTTTTTCCAAACACGGGAATGATGTGGAACTTATAAATTTTATTTATAATTATATTTTGAACAATTTTACTGATTTTCAGCTTGTTGTTAATGTATGTACCTTCAGTATGATTTTTTGGTCTAGATTGACCGGACTATACGTATCAAGTTTAAATGGGTTAAACTCTGATTTATTTAATTAAAATTTTAAGCACATCAAACGCCTCTTCGTTTGAGGTCGGAAGCACTAATTTTAAGGAAAATCAAAATTTAACTTATGGAAACTATGACACGTACTACCTATTTCATATTTGAAATAAAAGCCTTCTTGTTTTTTTTTTGTTTCACAGCCCACAGCCCCACAAACAATTTTACTGCAATTTATTTCATTATTGCAATCATCCTCCATTATTTTTATTGTTGACAATTTAATCTTACAGATCATTAGATTAAAGAAGTATTAAGCTGATTTTAGTTTTGTAGAAGACAATGGTATGGTATTTGTAGCTTTTTTATATTATATTTTCCATATCTCCGGTGGAAAAAAAATACATTGTATTGCGGTTTTCACAGATATTCTTCTGCTTATATTAAAAAAATATATCGTATTTAAAATTTTTGAGAAAAATAAAGAAATTATTGACTCTGATAAATAGCGCCCTCTATCTGACAGTGCAGCACTGAATTCTGAAAAGAACCCGTGTTTCCCATGTTCGTAATGTGCTGTTAAAATTTGAAATAATTTCTCAGAACTACAATTCCTTTTTAAAAAGTGATTGATCTGATGTCAAATCGAATCGCTTACGCTTCTATCATTCACATGTTTTTTTTTCTCGGCGACAACGCGGTGGCGGCACGCGACAAAATTAATATTCCAGCGAGAAATTCTGTAACCGACCTTTGCTGAAAAAATATTTATTGCCTTGGCTGATCTTTTAAAGTAGGAATAGAGATTAAGCCGTCATTAGATATAAGAAATATCTGGAAACCTGTGTCCAGTAGATGTAGTCTTAGATACCATGCACGAATTTAACGCCCCCATCTCAGTTATGCTTCAGTGCAGTGCACTTAGCTAGTATAAATAGAGCTGAAGTTACAAGAAACAATAACTTGCAAGTATTTCTAGAAACTAATTTTTTTTAGGGCAGGAACTTTAATCTTCCAAATCGTGTGACTACTCCCGCCACTGCTCCTGCCACTGCTCCTGATACTGGTAATCGGTTTCCTGATAAAAATAAAGACAAAGTGGATAAATCCCTATGGTATAACGACACCATGGTAGTAATAGATAACATTGGAAAAGGATCTAGAAAAAAGCCAAACATTGGAACCAAAGGGAATGTAGATAGCAACAGTATTCTAACTCCGGCTAATGTTGATCGGTTTCTTGATAAAAATAAAGACGAAGAGGATATGGACATAGTAACCATTTTAAAAAAGACTAAACCGACCAGAACCGAAGCTACAGTAGATAGCAATGGTGTTCTTACTACGGCTACTGTTGACCGGTTTCCTGATAAAAATAAAGACGAAGAGGATATGGACATAGTAACCATTTTAAAAAAGACTAAACCGACCAGAACCGAAACTACACTAGATAGCAATGATGTTCTTACTGCGGCTACTGTTGATCGGTCTCCTGATAAAAATAAAGACGAAGAGGATATGGACATAGTAACCATTTTAACAAAAACTAAACAGACCAGAACCGAAGCTACAGTAGATAGCAATGGTTTTCTTACTACGGCTACAGTTGATCGGTTTCCTGATAAAAATAAAGACGAAGAGGATATGGACATAGTAACCATTTTAAAAAAGACTAAACCGACCAGAACCGAAGATATATTAGATAGGAATGATGTTCTTCCTACGGCTACTGTTGATCGGTTTCCTGATAAAAATATAGACGAAGAGGATATGGACATGGTAACCATTTTAAAAGAGACTAAAAAGACCAGAACCGAAGCTACAGTAGATATCAACGGTGTTCTTACCACGGCTACTGTTGATCGGTTTCCTGATAAAAATAAAGACGAAGAGAATATGGACATGGTTACCATTTTAAAAGAGACTAAAAATACCAGAACCGAAACTACAGTAGATAGCAATGGTGTTCTTACTTCGGCTACTGTTGATCGGTTTCCTGATAAAAATAAAGACGAAGAGGATATGGACATGGTAACCATTTTAAAAGAGACTAAAAAGACCAGAACCCAAGCTACAGTATATAGCGATGGTGTTCCTACTACGGCTACTGTTGATCGGTTTCCTGATAAAAATAAAGACGAAGAGGATATGGACATGGTACCCATTTTAAAAGAGACTAAAAAGACCAGAACCCAAGCTACAGTATATAGCAAGGGTGTTCCTACTACGGCTACTGTTGATCGGTTCCCTGATAAAAATAAAGACGAAGAGGATATGGACATGGTAACCATTTTAAAAGAGACTAAAAAGACCAGATCCCAAGCTACAGTATATAGCGATGGTGTTCCTACTACGGCTACTGTTGATCGGTTTCCTGATAAAAATAAAGACGAAGAGGATATGGACATGGTACCCATTTTAAAAGAGACTAAAAAGACCAGAACCCAAGCTACAGTATATAGCAATGGTGTTCCTACTACGGCTACTGTTGATCGGTTTCCTGATAAAAATAAAGACAAAGAGGATATGGACATGGTAACCATTTTAAAAGAGACTAAAAAGACCAGATTCCAAGCTACAGTATATAGCAATGGTGTTCCTACTACGGCTACTGTTGATCGGTTTCCTGATAAAAATAAAGACAAAGAGGATATGGACATGGTAACCATTTTAAAAGAGACTAAAAAGAAAAAAAACGAAGCTACAGTGTATAGCAATGGTGTTCTTCAATTCAATTCAATTTCAAAAGGTCTTTATTTTCTAATTATTTTACATGTCATCAAGTCTACATAATACAATAATATATTATATAATATATATGTATGTGATACTCTCTGGGTTTTGAGTCAGTTTAAGAAAACCAGCTCTTGCCCAGGAACGCACTGGCAACGCCCGTGGGGATGATGTTGTCCCTTGGTAGAATTTAATAACGTATAGCTTTGCTACGGTTGGCAGGTTCCGTAACCCTCTACCGCCGTGAATGAGTTCAATTTATTCGTTGAAGAATTTGAATATAATTTTGTTATGTTGTTTAAGTGGGAAATTTTATGGCTGCTTGTTTACTGGAAAACATTTTGAAAAGCCAGCTTGATTTCTATCAGGTACATAGTAGCATTTTTGCCTTTTGGCTAGAAGTACTTTGTAGGCGTGTCCCTTTTATTTGGGGCGGAGCTTAATAATCTGCAATTTTTGCGTTTGACACTTATATTTTGTGGGAATAATTATTTATTAAAGGGTATTTTTATTGAAAATTTCACGCCATCAATATTCATCCAATGAAATACAATCATTTCATACGTTGCCATGGCAACCTTTGTATTTTTTCGGAAATTTTTCCTTCCTGGGGTACCCTGGAGGGTATTACAGTGGAAATTTTTTGACATAATATAAAGTGGCAACACGGAACTTTATAAAATGTCAACAATTAACCAGTACGTTGTGTCAAACTTTCTATAATTTTAAATTTCTTTAATTAATGTTAGTTAATATTAAAGGAATAAAAACGCCTAAACAATACAAAATAATTAATTTTTTAGATACATAATTTTTAGTTACAAACTGTAAATGTACCTTAAATTCTCTTTCTACCTCTTCACTTTTCAATGGCGATTAATCCGATGGACAAATTCTACTGAATAAATGTCTGTGTTTTAAATAATATAGGTAATATTTGGACACAATTTTGTTAACTTATATTTATAAGTAAATCAAAATTAAAAAATAATAATATTTCTTCACTGTCTTTCAATAATCATTTAATTAAATATACTAATACAATTAAATTTTTAGGTTTATATATTAATGAAAATTTAAGTTGGAAAAAGCATATTGAATATTTAAGAAGTTACATCTCACCAATAATTGGCATTTTGTTTAAAGCTAAAAATTATATATCGTTAAAATATTTAAAAAATATATATTATTCTTTGGTTTATTCAAAATTACAGTATATGATTTCAATCTGGGGATCAGCGAATTTAACTACAATTCAGCCATTAAAAAAACTACAAAAAAAAATAATTAAATGCATACATAAATTGCCTTTTTTAGAACCAACTATAAATTTATATTATGAACCAAACGGATATTTAAATTTAGAAAAGCTTTATAAATTAAAACTATGCATTCTAATACACTCTATTATTATTAAACAAAAACAATCGAATATAATATTTCCTTCGAGCAACATTATTCACATCACGAGACAAAATCATCATATTCAAACACCAATGGTAAAGAGTACTTTTGGCCAAAAATCAATAATATATAAAGGAATAACAATTTATAACAGTTTGCCGAAAAAAATTAAAGAAATATCAAAATTATGGACTTTTAAAAAAACACTAAAAAAATATTTTTTAAAACTGACCCAACTTTAACGTATTATATTATTATATTAATATTTTTTTTTATAAATGATTATTATATATATTTTTTTTTGAATAATTTCGATGGAGTTATTAATAGTTACTAAACATATTTGGTGTTATATTCTCTGTAATAAACTTTTTTAAGTTGGTTGAGAATAAAAATATATAATATTATTATTATTATTATTAACTTCTTGTCCACGTAATAATCTGTATTTTGTTGATTTTTCTAAAAGATATTGCTGGATGATCGAGATACTTGTTACTTGCATCAAACCACGCAATGGACGCGACGGCCTCGCCTCTTTCGTTGTGCCGAAAAGTGACGGGGAATCCCACAATTCCCACAGACTGGTGCCGTAAATTCACAGTAGAATCACATAATTTTTACAGTGGCGTGTAATATTTATGTGATTTTAATATTTTATATGTATTTTTTTTGTGATATCACACTACTTCCAGTAAAAATTATTTAAAAACACATAAACGTGTATTTTTAAAGATAATGTACAGAGTGCATGTAAAATTACGGCATATATGTAAAAATATACCATTATTTTACCTGTAAATATGTATGTAAAATTACCCCTAATTTTTAGAGTGTGGTCCGAAATTGACCTTTTTTTCTGTTATCAATACCATTTTCGGGCCATACCCATAGTCAATCATTGCAAGTCAATAGGTACTTTCCATTTGCTCCTTTTAAACAGCTAAGCAAAGTAAATATCTTTGCTGAGCTAAGTTGTGAAAGGAACTTCGCGAACAACTTCGTATAGGTCGTATGGGAAATAGAGAGGGGCATCCTTGACCGCGGCAAGGGGGAAGAAAAAAATATTCGTTGTGCTTTGCTTCGCTATTTAAAAGTAACGTAAAAGGAACCTGGCTTTTGTAAACTTATTTCTTTTACATTTCAATAAAACCTTAAGAACCGTGTTTTAAGTAGTGTAATTATTTTTTAGGTCAGTTCAGTTCACCAAATGTTATATTTATAGCTATCCAAAGTTTCCCTTAGAATACTTAATTATTACGAACAGTAAATAACATAGGTACATTGAATTTTACTGCTCCGCAAACCCGAACAAACCCTTTTTTCACAAACGTTAAATAATATTTGAATTGAGATTGGATAACACAGGCCTGCATAAAATTTGTGATGACGTGATTTTTGTTTGTTGAGCTTAGTTTTTATATAGAAATAACAAATTAAAATACAATTGGTCTCTATCACCCACAGATTTTTTTTTTGCAAAAAAAAGAAAAAATATAAAAAAAACTTATAATAGGCGTTTTAATACATTTTAAAATAAATGTAGTACTACAAATTCTAAATGATTGATGAATAAAAAATGATTTTCTGTGGTGCTACACACCTTTCGACTGGATACTTTTTATCGACTTCAAAAAGGAGCTTTAAAGCTGTTCTTTTACATAATGACAATGTTTTTGCTTCTGTTTCGGTCGGCCATACAGTTAAGTTAAAGGAAAACTATGAAAATTTAGAGGAATTACTATTAAGAATACAATATGAAAATCACAACTGGGAAGTGTGTGAAGATCTAAACATTTTAAGTCTTCTCTTAGGTCAGCAGTCTGGATTTACTAAATTCCCATGTTTCCTGTGCGAGTGGTCTAGCTAGCGAGAACAGCATTGAATAAAAAGAGACTGGTCACAAAGAGAGACTTTAACACCTGGAAATAAAAATGTAATTCGCGAAAGTCTTATTGACCCTCAAAAAGTTTTACTTCCACCACTTCACATAAAACTTGGACGTATGAAACAATTTATTTTTTAAGGCATTAAACAAAGAAGGATATTGTTTTAAAGATTTGTGTAAAACATTTCCGGCTCTGTCAGAGGCAAAATTAAAGAAGGGAATCTTTGTAGGGCCGCAGATTAGCAGCTTGATGAAAGATACAGAATTTGAAAAGGTAATGGAAGATAAGGAAAAACATGCATGGAATGCTTTTAAAGAAGTTGAACATAAATTACTACTATGTTGAGATCGTTGAAAATATGCTGGAAAATTTCAGGAATTTCAGAATATGAGCATAAAAATTCACTTTTTACATTTCCATTTGGACTTCCCGGAAAATCTTGAGGACGTGGGTGAAGAGCAAGGTGAAAGATTTCATCAATATATTAAAGAGATGGAAAAAAGATACCACGGGCGCTGGCACACAAAAATGATGGCCGATTTCTGTTGGAACAGAAAAACAACCAAAAGAAGCTTTTCTGAAAAAGAAAACATTTTTTGAAGAAGCGTAACGAATAAATAACCATTTATAATAGTTTATATGTGTATATTTTGTATATTTTTGTATTTTTTTCCTTAATATATTAAAAAACGAGCTTATAAATGAAATAAATCGTGTTTTTTCTATATTTTTGGATTTTACCGGTTTGAAAAATAACCTTACGTGATATAAAAAAACTGAAAGCAGATTTGAAATCAGCGCTACCCAATTACTAGAAAACAGTTAAAATTTTTAAATCAACTTTCAAAGTGTTAAAAAATGCAGGTCTGTGTAATTATTATGTTTTATTGTGAACCCTGAAACCCTGTGCTAACGTATAGTAACATTCAAACGGCAGGCCAACGTAGTCCCAACTCCCAGCCCCACCAAGCTCTTCGCCTTCTCTCTTCTACAAACGATTTTGTCAGTAGATTGAAATAGCGTTTATGAATGGCGTGTGGCATCTATAGGTAGCACATCATTGTAATAAACTATAACAAATACCTGCCCTTTCTTACCAGAAATAAATAAAAAAGACTCGACTATAATGTCAATTTGACATATAATAAATATAACTTTACAAAATCTCCCCCAATATTAAGAACGCTTTTTACGACACATATAAAAATATTCCTGATGAATTTTTGGATCGTAATTCTTTTGGGCGATCTAATAATTATTGCATGGGTAAGTGGAGTTAGTTTTTTCTATTCAATTTCAAAATTAATTATATTTTATCTACAAATAATAAATACTCCACATGAGTTTTTGAAAATATTTATAATACCAGGCAACAAGCTGAAATTTGGACTTTTGAAAACTTACCGTGGCTACATTTTTTACACTAAACAAGATATCAAAAAACCAAAATACCATTTCTACAAAAACGAGTGGGGAATAGAAACGAGATATTTTGTGGACCACCCTCGCCCACCCCTGAAGTACCCTCCTCCACTTTAAAATCTCAAACGGCACTACACAACTTGTGACACCTTTCTGGAAAGCTTGTCAAAAATACTTTTCAGCGATATTTATTGATGAGATTTAAGTACGAAACTCTAAGAAAATGTCTTAAAAATTGGCTTTTGCAAAATTTGGCAGGAGAAATTAGAAAATAAACATAAATGATAAAAAAATAATCCCAAGCCCGAATTAAAACATTATTGTAGCATTGAATATCAAACTATAAGATGGCCATATGAGCCGATTTCTTAAATCTGCTACGTTGAATTCATAGATGGCACAATGAGTTCATCAACAAGAAAGCGACTAGCCTTTTCACTGCTAAATTAAAACATTGTTGCCGCCTGTCTGTTTGACTTGCTGCATGACTATTTAAATTTATTTTTAAAGCTTATCGTAAAACTTGATTTCACATAGGTACCTACACCTATCCTAGATTTAAGTAGCTTACATTTATTTTCCTACCTATAGTATAGTCTAGACTTAAAAATGTCCCCATTTTTAATTGCTTTGTACCTTATAATATTTTCAACCTTTTGACGTCCCAACGTTAATTACATGAAAACAATGACATATTGACCGCCATGTATTCTATTTCTAACAGAATTAAATGACGACTCTCACTATTCAATACATACCTAACCTAGGCTACAACGTATATGTGGGGTAAACTTGGAATGATGTGCGGTTTGTTTGTATAACTTGGTTTTTATTTGCAATTATTACTACTTTTCAAAATGGTTAAAATAAGTAGGTTTTACTTTCTTACTTAAGAAACATCCAGTTTGTTTGTATTATAGTGTATTACGTATTTTGCTATTTTTCGACGAAATAAAACCTATTTTAGTTATACTTGCTGTCGCTTTTTATCTACTTTTATTTGTTTAACATTTAATACCTAATGCAACGGTAAAATCATTATGAAAGTCGGCCCAATTACCCCGGAGTAATCAGCGTACATATTATTATCGAAAACATACATTCGGCTGGAATTGAGAACGTCCTATTTTATTAGGTTTGTTCCTACAGCGATCAGAAACAGTCCTTGACAGTCACGATTCTGCGCAGTAAATATAAAAGTATTCCCACAAAGATTTTGGACAGTTTAAAAACCCAAAGTCGCTATTCCTACACGCTTCTCTGATAGTTTGCCAACTGTCAGAGCAGTTTGCGAATCTTTTGCCAGTAAAATGTCCGGAGCATGCGCGGTTAAACGCTAGCATAACATATGACATAACCTATTTTTATTAGACGTGTTTTGCGGTTTTTGCTTTTGTATAAAGACTTTTTCTATTATTAAATTGAGAAATGAGCGACATTGCGTCATCTGATGAAGATTCAAAAATATTTACCTTCATAACTTTGTTCATTCCAAACAAGTTTAATTAACGAAATAACAGTAAAACAATTATGAAAACGATAACAAAATATATAAACTTTGAGGTTATGTCCATCGTTTAAAATTTCTTCAGTTTTAAACACCGAACCGAAGTTAGTTGATTTCGAACGCCTGTTCCTACAAGAGTTTGAAACCGGTCAGAAATCAGACTTGCGTCGTAAAGTTGGTTTGAAAATTGTCATGAAGTTGTCGGGGATTCGCTGTAGGAATAAACCTTATGTCTGTTAAAAATGCTTGAATTCTTAAAAATTCCAATAAAATATGATATGCGGCAACACCACGACATCACATCAGTGAATTTGAGACATCTGTTGCCGAGGCGCTGCATTATAACCACAGACAGGCGACAGATTTAAGGTTAGAGTTACTATCAACTCCACAATGGCGGCCAAACCAGATTCAATACGTCCAAAAATGGGTTGTCAACTTTTCTCGGACATCCGTTATTCTTATATAGTTTGATATTCAATGATTGTAGTGATAAAACTGTCTATTTTATTTGTATTAAACGCTTGTTTTTTGCTTTTTTTTTAACTCTTAATGTACAACTGAAAAGGTACGCCGGCTGTAGTTTGGAAACCGTTTAGCGTACGGATTGCGGAAAACAATATTTGTTAAAATAGTGAAATTGCTGGAAATTATTTTATAAGTTTTTAGGTTGGCCGCTTGGGGGCGTAAAAATAGTGACAAAAAAAGCGGTATTTTCTCAAAAATCCTTATAGCAAACAATATCATCAATGATTTATCATTTCCGCTTATTTAAATAGAGATTTTCTTAAAACTTTTTTCAGTCGCCAAGTCGCCATTTTGAAATAGCTTGACAGAATCGTGCCAAAATTTATGAGCATACTGTACGAGATATTAGCTTTCGAATGATGTATCACAAGGTGTATGTTTCTATTAAAAAAAAAGATCTATGTCGTCATATCTTTGACAAATGTCTATAAAATAACAAACGAATAACGTCAAAGTGTGAGCATATATAAAACTAAATTGACGTGTCCGAGTGTTTTCCCCAAAAGTTACAGGCTAAGGCTATATTAAGTTTATAAGGGACTTCTGGGCAGTGGCGGCTCGTGCCATTTTAGTGAAGTAGGGCCAGGTAAACCCTTAGCGCCGCAGGCAAAAAAATGTTGGGTGCCACGCCCTTTTTTGTTAATAGTTCTTGCTTTTGAAGTAGGAAAAATAAGCAAAAAGGCACCTAATTTAATTTATGAATTTACAATCATATCTTGAATTTTAAAAAATACTGTAGGTAGAGTGTACTATATAGACCGAAAGAACCACAAACCGAACGCAGTTTATAATTTGGTTTAATATGTATCTGTTTTTATCAATTTGTTCGTTTTTCTTCATTATTTCATTGTGATATGCAGAATTTAATTGAGTTTTAATGTTAATTTTATCAAGCATACTGAAATTAAATATATTGTTTAAATGTACCTTCGATTTTTCATGTGTCTTCATTTTTTCCCAGATATGGACCAAATCATCTGTACCTTTTTGGGACCAAGTTTGCTCCCCCATCAAATAGAACACACATAAAACAAAATAGTCTATTAGATTTATCACAACCGCACACCCAAGTATTTTTTCCATAAATATTTCTATTACATCAGCAGGCCGAACGAAAATTATTTAGTTTACAAACAACCTTACACGACACGACGCGGACAAACAACTGTTTGAATTTGAAACGTCAAACGGTCAAACGGGGTCAAAGAGCCTGGCGCTACACGGAGATGTTTTCCTGCTCGCATTCAAGGTCATTTTCCTATGTTTTTTATTGGTGTGTTATGGCAATTACATCATAACTTCGGGCCTCCCGTGTGCCTCGTCGCTTTGGCGCTAAAGCTACGTTACCGTTTTACGCATAATCGCTTCCTCAATAGATGGAAATTTGCACCCGACTGTGTTCCATTTTTAAATTATTTTGCTAATTGCTTTAAAAAGGAGAATATTAATTTTAATAGGTTTTGGTAATTTGTAAAGGGCAGGACGCTGGACGGGAGGACAGGTAGTGCCATGGCACTGTGGCTCTACCCCACGAGCCGCCACTGCTTCTGGGTAACCCTGTATATTTGTTAACTTAAGCAAAAAAGAAAAATAAATAAAGCCAATATCTTTTTTTAAGTTGGAGACATGGAAAATATAATATAAAATGTGCTCCAAATGAATAAACTGACGTTTTAATACGGTATTTGTAGGCAAGAAGTTTCAAATACCACACCATTGTGTCTTCTACAAAGCTACAATCAACACAATACTTGTTTAAATTAATGTTCTGTAAATTTAAATTATTTGCATTAAAAATAATAGAGAATGGTTGCATTAAAGAAACAAATTGCAGTAAAAATTTTTGTGGGCTGTGAAACAAAAAAAAAATGAAGAAGGCTTTTATTTAAAATATAAAATAGGTAGTACGTATCAAGTTTAAATGGGTTAAACTCTGATTTATTCAATTAAAATTTTAAGCACGTCAAACGCCTCTTCGTTTGAGGTCGGAACATAGACAATTTACCTTTAGATACGTACACCTTATTTCCTGCGCAAACAAAAGTTACGTTTTATGGGTGAAAAAATACGTCCGAGCGCATGACTCGCCAGTCAGCTGTCTTCCTTCTGGACACCTTCGTGCATGCGCACAAACCTCGTGTTATCGGCCTACCTACTTTATCGACAATAATCGACATGCTCAAGAAACTCAAGGTTGCAAGATATATACTCTCCAGAACCGGCTCGGCCGCCATTTTTGTTGTTGTGTTTTAACGTTTCTCTGTGGATTCCTTATTGTAGTTTTCTTAGATATCGTGGATTGTGGGTGTTTAATATTTACGGATTTCTATATAGTTTTTGTGTAGTTTAGTGAATTGTGTTTGTACTTTTAGTGACTCCAATTGGAATATAAACAATGACAGTAACAGCCGTTGTATTATTTTGTTCTGCCGAAATAGGGGTAAAATATCGGGTATTTCATATTTTTATTAAGTATGGAGTAGTGATGTGTATCTTGATATATAATCTGATTTTATTATGAGCAATTTAAACATATCTAGCTAGGACTAGGCTACAAAAATAAGGTATAAAAATAATAAGAAACACACACCAAGACAGATTATCCCGATGCATGCAAAGAAAAAGTACCTATACCTAGGTATTTTTATATTAATTATAATAATATATATATAAATAAAAATAAAACAAATTGTAAAAATCAATACAAGTTATATACCAACTATTTGACTTGAGGTTAGGTACGCGATGCGATAACACCGTAGATTGATTATTTTGTTTGTTTTTATATTCGATTTTATAAGACTAGTTTAATTTACCTGTTCTTGTTCTCTTCCTTTTCGAACTAAAAATACGACGACGAATCAATTTTTAACAAATTGTAAAAACAAAACCTTAAAAACAATTGTCTATGCTTAAAATCTGATATGTTTGCTACTACTAAAAATGCCAGAAATCACTACCATTTTTCCCAACTTGATCAAAAATTGAGAAGAGATTCCAATTTTTTGGCAAGAATTTAAATTTTCAAGCCCGGACCTGTCTATTTTCCCATTCGTCAAACGATAATGTTGCAGTGCGCATGGCTAATAGTGTCCAGCTTTGTTTACATGCGCGAGGCCATAAAACTGCCACTTTCGTGATTATTGTTTGATTATCTAAAGGTAAATATCTATGGGTCGGAAGCCCAAATTTTAAAGAAAAATCAAAATTTAACTTATGAAAACTATGACATGTACTATCTAATTTATATTTTAAATAAAAGCCTTCTTGTCGATGGCGTAGCGCCCCCTGGCTTGGCGCCCCTTTGCTACTTAAATAAAATTAAAAAATCGGTCTTATTTGAATTTTAATAACCTTAACACAGAACAAAATACCAAAAAATCACAAAGCCTGTAAATGTCCGTTTTAAAATAAAATAAAAGTTATTCTGTGGTCTCTCATTTGTCGGCATTTATCAAATGTAGCTGTCGTCGCTCGTTTCTGGGTACCTATTCATCAAATAATGTAGGCCTACATTTTAGTTTTGTGTTTATTTTTGATTGTTTAGTACTTGTTTTATTATAAAAGGATTTATTTTTTGTTTTATTAAAATTTAAATAGTTTAACTATGGTAAATGAAAAAAAACGTAATATAATATAATAATATATCACAAAAAGCATACAATGCATTTTTTTACCCGATGTTGAAATCTTATGTTTTTTTAGCTGAAATTTAAAACACGTCTTAGTTTGGAAAAATATACTTCTATTGTCACTCACCAATAAGTTAATAAAATAGGCTTTAATGATGCTTAATACCATGCCTTATTTTCTTTTTGTCAATGTTTAACTGAATCTGGATTAAAAAAAAAAATATGACAAAATGTGTATTTAAAAATATAGGCGCCCCAAAAGAACTTCGCCCCCGCCCCAAAATCCTGGCTACACTGCTTCTTGTTTTTGTTTTTTTTTACAGCTCCCAAACAATTTTACTACAATTTGTTACGACCCAACCTAACCGGTCCCCGGCCCGTTCAACGATCGATCCTAAGCACCGAAGCCGAAATAGACGAAGACAGACTATGTTTTATGCATGGATGTGAATTGTGAACGGGCCGGCAAACGGTTGAGTTTGAGGTTTGTTCTGGTTTGTTCGCCTTATTATCTCACGTCGTATAACAGCGGGTTGCAACGCATGCAGCGTACACGCTAGTTATACATAAAAACCTTCCTCTTGAATCACTCTATCTATTAAAAAAAAACGTTTCAAAATCCGTTGCGTAGTTTTAAAGATTTAAGCACATATAGGGACAGGACGGGCGATAGCGACTTTGTTTTATACTATGTTAAGATTAGGCATGTATCTTAACATAGTATAAAACAAAGTCGCTGTCGCACGTATGTCCCCTTTCATGTCCGCTTAAATCTTTAAAACCACGCAATGGATTTTAAAGCGTTTTTTTTAAATAGATAGAGTGATTCAAGGGGAAGGTTTTTATGTATTAAAGTAGAAATAGAGATTAAGCCGTCATTAGATACAAGAAATATCTGGAAACCTTTGTCCAGTAGATGTAATCTGAGGATGATACCATGCACGAATTTAACTCCCCCATCTCAGTTATGTTTCAGTCAGTGCACTTAGCTAGTATACCTAAATAGAGTTGTAGTTACAAAAAACAATAACTTACAAGTATTTCTAGAAACTTATTTTTTTCTTAGGGCACTGCTCCTGCCACAAGTAATCGGTTTCCTGATATAAATAGAGACCCATGGTATGACGACCCCATGGTAGTAGATAACATCGGAAAATAACCAAACATTGGAACCAAAGGGAATGCAGATAGCAACAGTATTAGTAGATATGAGACCCCGGTTCTGCCTCTCCCCCCCTCTTTTCTGCCCCCTACCCCCTCTCCTACACCCCTGTGACCTTGAGAGCACAGGTGTGCAGGTGTTAATTTGACCTTGACCATACACGTGGGCGAGCGTATTTTTATGGTATGCAGGTGTTCATTTGACCTTGAAGGATGCAGCTGCTCTTTGATGGTGCTACCTTGACGTGGACGAGGGTATTATTTATAGGGTGCATTTGTCTTTTATGTGACTCATTTGACCTTAAAGGGTGCAGCCGTTCTTTGATGGTGTTACATTAACCATACACGTGGGCGAGCGTATTTTTTAGTATGCAGGTGTCCTTTTATTTATGAGACTGTTGCAGATTTTTACACCATAAAGTATTTTTATTCCTTTATTGTCGTCATTTCGCTCGTCGTTCGAAAATATCTAAAGGGGTGCAGTTGGGTTTTAATGATGTTACCTTGACCATTATTTTTTCCCAAAAGTTAGATTTTTAATATATTTTGTTATATCTTCATGTTCTTGAAGGGTGTCGGTATATAGTCGTAACAATAGGGTCCGTGTCTCTTTGTTATGGGATTTTCACACCTTGATGGGATTTTCACACCTTGAAAGAGTGCATCTGGTCTTTTGTTATGGGTAACATTGACTGCTTGTTATTTTTCTTTCTTTATTCGTTATTAGGGTATTCTTGGATTTATTTTTATAGTGGATGCAGATGTCCTTTGATGGCTTTATGTAACCTTGACTAAACTTTTGAGCAGATGTTTATTTATGACATTGGGTTGGGTTTATTTTCGACCTTGGACGTGCTCGACGCAAGTGTTTGGTTTTTACGCCTTAAAGAATTTTATTTTTTATTGACGTAATTTTGTTCTAAAATATTAAATGAGGTGCTGGCACGTTTAATTTACGATGACCTTGTGTTGGTTCGGGGTGCAGGTGGTTTTTATGTTGTTGAGTTTTGAATACTCTCTAAGCGGCTGCTCCTTTAACACCTTGAAGTATTTTTTTCTTTATTGACATCATTCTGTTCTAAAATATCGAATGGGGTACAGGTATATATCGTTCTCTACTATGGACCTTAAAATAGGCTCTGTGCTCTTTGTTATGGGATTATTTAACCTTGAAAGAGGGCAACTGTCCTTTTGTGTGGGTAACTTTGACTGCTTGCAAACATGCTTAATTTTTCTTTCTTTGTTCTTTATTTTTTTTTCTTTGATAATCTATGCTACCTCTTGTGAATGAAATCCCTTTTTTGACCAGTAGGTAAAAATTACTTAAATTTATAAGGAGCTTTTTAGTTAATGGGGATGAATTTGGGGTAATTTATCTAGACTTGGCTGTTTCACATTCGAAAAATAATAAATAAAATACTCCAATTCACAAAGTTGGATGAAAATTAGATTTAAAGCATGTGTTGCCGAATATTGATGCAGATAAGAAAAATTAAAGCGCACAAAAGTATTATAACTTCGTCATTGTAATTCATTTTTAAAAATCACATCCAGTAGATAATACGTTTTTTATGGAAAATTTATATTTTATAACATATTTATTTATTTTTATAGTATTATTCTTGCTATTTCTTGTTGTCGTATACGTAACAAAATGCATGCTTATGTCTAGGATTAATCAAAATGCATATTAGCGGTAAATATATTCTCTTATTTAATCAGACTACTATCCAAATAATGTTGAAGCATACATAAAAAGTTAACTTCTGATAAACCTTTCTTAAAATCCATTTTCCTCTCTCCATGTCCTATTATATGATGAGTGAGAGCTTTTTAGAAGAAAAAATTATAATTTAGTGCTTTTACGCATTCAAAATTAAAATTATATTATTTACAAAAGGACATTACAGTGCATTACTCCTTATATCGACGAAGATACGAAAAGTTAATGGGTAGTAAACAATATTTTTCTCTCATCATTGTAAGTAATAAAAAAAGCAGGTATAGCATGTGTTTTAAAATTATAGAAAAACCATCTGTATGTACATGAAGAGATTTTCTTTATTTATATAATCATCCCGATTCCATCAATTTAACCAAACAATAGGAATGAGGATCAGCCATCGCCTTTGAATAGTTTCCACTCATGCACGTTTACGCAGAAACTACTGAAGCCCAGGGGCGGTTCTAGACCCAAGATATTGCGGGGCACCACATTGGCGCAGCCACAATTTTTGGTAGCCTTCGCTTGATTGTATTTCTCTAGAGATATTTTAAAGTTTTTTTCAGAAATGTTGGGGGATCCTAGTCCTTGCTGAAGCCATCGAACTTATTTTAAGATAATATATTTTTTGTTTATTAAGCAAAGCAGCTGAAGCAATTTTTGTTCATCTACCATTTATGTTATTGATGCACGCCAAGACTATTTTAAAAATAGTTGCAAGCGACTGTGCCGTCATGAAACTAGCAAAATTTAATAAAACGTGTAAATTTGGATAATTAAAGGATCAAATGTTGTTTATCATGTGATTTTTAGAGCTTTCATTAAGTGAAAATATTAAAATTACAAAATACGGCATATTGGCATAAATTATTGTATATTTTGAAAATAAAAGTTAAAATCTAAAAATTCAGCTGTTTGCCTTTATTTCCCTTATAGTGAAATAAATCGATTATCTAAATTTTAAAACATTCATTCAATGTATTTAATACTTATATTTTACATGTGGGATGTGGGTACTCTTAAATATTTTCGGACAACCTTGAAATATTTTAAAAACCTTTATTTGTTTAGTGCTCGAAGCAGATAAAATCAACTACAACACACATTATTTAGTTTAGTTTTTTTGAAAACCGTTCCCGAATTACATTGACTGGCCCTAGTCTGGTTGTGGAATTCCAAGCATTCAAGATAGAAAATAATAAACTAATCCCTAAAGAACTTGCTGCCTACGACGGTCATAGAATTAGTCACTATGTTTTCAAACCCCCGTTTGATCTGGCCTTCGTAGAACCAGTGGCGTACAAACAAACGAAATGGTTAATGCAACACTATCATTGCATTGATTGGGATTCCGGATTTACTCCATTTTACAAATTTGCCGATATTGTACGGACATGTAATGCAAACCTAATTTTTTAATTAACATTTAATAATACAACCAATTAGTTAATATTTAATTTATTCATATTATATACATTATAACGCATAAAATCAACTACATGTTCATAAAAGTATGTAATGATTGTTTTTCTGCTTGGGTTTTCCAATTCCTCTAGCAGGGTATCTGTCTTTCTAAGTGTCTGTTTTGTTTAGATATATTATATCCTGATGTGAAGTAACTTTGTCTACCTATACATTCTAATTCCTGTACTCATTCATACACCTAAAAACCTCAATACATAATATCCGAATATCCAATTAGCCACTTAGCCAAATCATCAAATATCCCAATACCCAAATATTTCTATTGACTTTTACTTTTTTGTAAGTGTTTTCTCCTCAGAAGAAAATCTCTTCATGTACATACAGATGGTTTCTCTATAATTTTAAAACACATGCTATATCTGCTTTTTTTATTACTTACAATGATGAGAGAAAAATGTTGTTTACTACCCATTAACTTTTCGTATCTTCGTCGATATAAGGAGTAATACGCTGTAATGTCCTTTTGTAAAAAATATAATTTTAATTTTGAATGCGTTAAAGCACTAAATTATAATTTTTTCTTCTAAAAAGCTCTCACTCATCATAGAATAGGACATGGAGTGAGGAAAATGGATTTTAAGAAAGGTTTATCAGAAATTAACTTTTTATGTATGCTACAACATTATTTGGATAGTAGTCTGATTAAATAAGGGAATATATTTACCGCTAATATGCATTTTTATTAATCCTTTGACATAAGCTTGCATTTTGTTACTTTACGACAACAAGAAATAGCAAGAATAATACTATAAAAATAAATAAATATGTTATAAAATATAAATTTTCCATAAAAAATGTATTACCTACTGGATGTGATTTTTAAAAATGAATTACAATGACGAAGTTATAATACTTGTGTGCGCTTTAATTTTTCTTATCTGCATCAATATTCGGCAACACATGCTTTAAATCTAATTTTCATCCAACTTTGTGAATTGGAATATTTTATTTATTATTTTTCGAATGCGAAACAGCCTAGTCTAGATAAATTAACACAAATTCATCCCCATTAACTAAAAAGCTCCTTATAAATTTAAGTAATTTTTACCTACTGGTCAAAAAAGGGATTTCATTCACAAGAGGTAGCATAGATTATCAAACAAAGAAAAATAAAGAACAAAGAAAGAAAAATTAAGCATGTTTGCAAGCAGTCAAAGTTACCCATACAAAAGGACAGTTGAACTCTTTCAAGGTTAAATGATCCCATAACAAAGAGCACAGACCCTATTTTAAGGTCCATAGTAGAGAACGATATATACCTGTACCCCATTCGATATTTTAGAACAGAATGATGTCAATAAAGAAAAAAATACTTCCAGGTGTTAAAGGAGTAGCCGCGTAAAGAGTATTCAAAACTCAACAACATAGAAACCACCTGCACCCCGAACCAACACAAGGTCATCGTAAATAAAACGTGCCTGCACCTCATTCAATATTTTAGAACAAAATTACGTCAATAAAAAATAAAATTCTTCAAGGCGTAAAAACCAAACACTTGCGTCCGAGCACGTCCAAGGTCGAAAATAAACCCAACCCAATGTCATAAAAGTTTAGTCAAGGTTTCATAAAGCCATCAAAGGACATCTGCATCCACTATAAAAATAAATCCAAGAATACCCTAATAACGAACAAAGAAAGAAAAATAACAAGCGGTCAATGTTACCCATAACAAAAGACCAGGTGCACGCCGCCTTCAAAATCATTCATAACAAAAGGACAGCTGCACTCTTTCAAGGTGTGAAAATCCCATAACAAAGAGACACGGACCCTATTGTTACGACTATATACCGACACCCTTCAAGAACATCAAGGTATAACAAAACATAAAATATATTACAAATCTAACTTTTGGGAAAAAATAATGGTCAAGGTAACATCATTAAAACCCAACTGCACCCCTTTAGATATTTTCGAACGACGAGCGAAATGACGACAATAAAGGAATAAAAATACTTTATGGTGTAAAAATCTGCAACGCAACAGTGTCATAAATAAAAGGACACCTGCGTACCATAAAAATACGCTCGCCCACGTGTATGATCAATGTAACACCATCAAAGAACGGCTGCATCCTTCAAGGTCAAATGAGTCACATAAAAGACAAATACACCCCATAAAAATACCCTCGTCCACATCAAGGTAGCACCATCAGAGAGCAGCTGCATCCTTCAAGGTCAAATGAACACCTGCATACCATAAAAATACGCTCGCCCACGTGTATGGTCAAGGTCAAATTAACACCTGCACACCTGTGCTCTCAAGGTCACAGGGGTGTAGGCGAGAGGGGTAGGGGGGCAGAAAATAGTGGGGGGAGAGGCAGAACCGGGGTTTCATCTCTACTAGTATTCTTACTCCGGCTAATGTTGATCAGTTTAATGAGAAAACTAAAGACGAAGGGGATATGGTTATGGGAACCAGTTTAAAAGAGACTAAAAAGACCATAACCAAAGCTACAGTAGATAGCAATGGTATTCTTACTACGGCTCCTGTTCGGCAAGATCCGAACAATAAAGGGGAAACTGCTTGTGATAAAAAACTTAGAATATCATTACAAGACATACTTGGCGAATTGGAAAAAGCAAAAATTGACATTAATAAGCAAGGTATTTTAAGTACATTATTTCTTTTGATAGTTCATCCGAAAGGAACAGCCCTGATTGTTGATGAAACCGAATAAACAGCTGTTTGGGGGGAATTTTAACTTTTTTTTTTCGGGAAAAAATAAATACAAAGGTTTATTTATAGCTTTTACTAGACGAGAAATCTCGCACTTTTAAAAAATTTCCTCGTCTCATCTCGCAAATCGAGACGAGAGTCTCGCAATTTCTTGTTCTCGCAATAATATAACGTCATAGAAAATATTCTGCCAAATTTGGTTATAGACGCGTTTGGTTATATTAGTTATAGGCTTGCCAGATTTAACAATTTTTTGACATTTTGATGATTTTACCCAATAAACAAAAACTATTGGCAATACTGATTGTGGATCTTCCTTACATAATAATTATAATATTTATTAATAAAGCTAGGTACGGCTATTAGATTAGACAGGGTGGGATACTTCTAAAAAATTCCCTTAAAAAGTTGACCCAATGCCCGAAGATGCTACCGTAAACATTTCGATATTATCTTGTAACACTGGTCAAAATTTAAAAATCTGGAAGAGAATGGTGGCGGCAACCTCGCTTTTCTTTTTCACGCGTCGGCCTTTCTTGGGTAGCAACAAAAACAGCTGTAGTAATCGAACAAACCCTTAATTTTTCTGTGAGTAATCGTAGTATTTGTTTTTGCGATGTCGGGGTTAGTCGTCGGAATACTCGTATTTGTACGAGTCTTGTGTTATTTTTAATAAAGGATTTTTCAGTTTATTGTTACAAGTACTTAACAAAATGGTGCGTCAGTGTCAGATTTGTGGAGAATTAGATTTTTTAAATTTGGAATTACCCTTTCACAGGTACGGATATAATCTGGTATTACTAGCCCACTCAGTGGTGTCGTAATCAGGAAAAGAGTAAATAAAAATAATTCTTGGTAATTTTTTTATCTGGAAGATACCGGCATTAAGAAAAGCTGTTGACTGGCAGCCAATCAGAATTTTAACTTTACAGTCAGAATAGTAGATAGGTATACACTGAGGAAAATGATCTAGTACAACAGGTTTGCTAAGACATAGTTTGTATAAATAGCTTATTTTTTATTAACCCATATTAAATAAATTGCTAGTGTATCAAACCCGCTTTTGTGTCATATCCATTCCAGATTTGCTAGAACAGTGTTTTTATTGGTAGTATCAGGTCCATTCATCACAGTCTTGTTTTTGCAATAATGAACTGACTTTTAATACAGCAATTTTGTTAAGAAATAAATTGTATCTTCTCAATGCGACGCATATTCTTTACAGTAAAGCGCTTTCTCTACAATTAAGAAAGCAGAACGGCGTCCCCAAAAACGAATTGTATCCGTTAGAACCTATAATCCACAAGACGTTGGTGGGGGTTCCTAGCGATAGGCAATCGCCGCGCGCCGTAGTATTAGTTTGAAGCAGTGTTGCCAAAACTCACGATTAATCGTGAGATTACACGAATATGGGAATTATCTCACGATTTCACGAATCACGTCGCGTTTCTCACGATTTTTATTTAATGTCAAACATAAGTAGGTATCTAAAAATAGTTTTTATTCATAACAAACGTCACAAATTTATTGCATTTACTTAAAAATGATTTTCTGCGTTACGACTTTCGCTACTATTACTGCCGCTACTTGAGTTATATTTGCATAGAAAATATGATTCTAGCAATTCGGATTCTGACTAACTACTTACTAAATTTTTGATACTACATACCGGGTGTCCACGGAAGGTGGCTCGCCCCTCTAATTTTTTGGTTTTCAAGATAATGAAATAAAATTCGGGGGATTTGTATACGACATATAGGGGATCGACGGGCAAAACGGGGTAGGCGCCTAAAACGGGGTACCCTACTTTTATTCTAACCCAGTCGCTCCATCTATACTACGTCTTCGGAATATCGTCATCACGTTTGGGTCCGTTCTGTGCCATACGGTTGAGGACCTCAGTTGCTACTGAACTGTTTTGGTGAGCATATGTACGTTTTTAATATACAAAGTTATAATATTTCGACAGATTAAATTCAGAGTAAGTAATATTAAATCAATTTATAATTAAATAATATTATTGTCAACTAAAAGTGTATAGTTTTTAACATCTTTCTTTGTTATTATATTTAAAAAAACACAAATTTTTAGTTTAAACAAGCACTAACCACAAAATTTGCTTATCGGGCAAAATGGGGTACCCTATGGTTGGGCAAAATGGGGATTGTCGGGTAAAATGGGGTATACGTAATATATTAAATAAATATGTAGGTATAAGTTATTGTTTTAATTTTCAGATGGTGTTCAAGTACAGAAGAAAGACTGATAGGCAAAGTTGGTCAACAGAATGTATGCAACATGCCGTAAATGTTGTAGTAAGTGGTAATAGTGGATTACCATCAGGCATCTATTTTCTTCTGTGTTCCACAGACTACCTTAGAGCGTTATGTTAAGAAACATCGAGATAACGTGGCTAACTAACTCGGTTTCAAAAGTTTTGAGCAGTAAAAAGCCCGTTTTTAGTTCCCAACAAGAAGACGAACTTGTCAGTTATCTTAAAGATATGGAGGTGCGATTATTTGGTCTGACTATAACAGAATGCAGTTCAGGTTGCCACAACTGGGCTCATAATTCTTGTGCAGGGATAGAAGATGAAGACGACGAAGCAGTACTTGTTTGTGAGCATTATCAGTAATGTCTTTTCACCTTGACTATACTACCCCATTTCGCCCTACACGACGGGCAAAATGGGGTAAGTTACATAGTTATGTTATTTTCTTGTTTTATCGTTCACGTTTCCTTTTTTTTAAGTTAAAATATTATGAATAAATAGTCAATACTACAATAAGATTGTTGCCTTATTTTGAGTTCCTTAAAATTTATAGTTTCTTTTATATGAAATTTTAAGGCTTAAGTACCCCGTTTTGCCCGGCGGTCCCCTACTGCATAAACTGCATTTTTTGACACGTGGCTCAACATTATAGAACTTCCGGTTTAACCGGAAGTTACATAAACTTTCGATTTTTAAATGGGACACCTGGTATATATTTCCTTTTTGGGACTCCATATGACATTCTAAATACAACGATGTGTCACTTGTCACTTTTTGTCACCAAGAAAATATTTTGTTTCAACTTTTTCACTCCTTGTAAAAGTATTATTTTCCATGTTTTTTAAACAACAAACTAATTCACTTTGGCAGAAGCTGTTGGCATTTCAATTTTCTTCAAGTCATGATTTTGTTTTATCAGTTTTGCTGGTCACAGGCTACTTGATGCATTTAAATCTAAATTTATTCTCAAAAGATGCTTCATTATAGAAAAGTTCTAAGTTAACTTTTTAAAGTTTTTTAATGGCAGCTTTTCTAAAACCTAATAGTGCATGGTATCAAAATAATCGTAATAAAATCCTCTTTTTTCTTAACCCGACGAGCCACCATGTTGCCATTTAAAAAAAATTAGTTATACAACTTTAAAGATTAAATTTTACATAGCACATAGCATTGGAGCAAAAATAGTAAAATTGTATTTTTCCCAAGATTAGAGAACTGAAATAAGTGATTTTAAGGTATTCATAAGCCTTCTAGATAAAACAATAAATTTGGAAAAAAAATATTTTCTTGGTGACAAAAAGTGACAAGTGATACATCGTTGTATTTAGAATATCATATGGAGTAAAAAAACGGAAAAATATACCAGGTGTCCCATTTAAAAATCGAAAGTTTATGTCACTTCCGGTTAAATCGGAAGTTCCATGATGTTGAGTCACCTGTCAAATAATGCAGTTTTATGTCGTATACAAATCTCCCGAATTTTATTTCATTATCTTGAAAAACAAAAAAGTTAGAGGGGCGAGCCACCTTCCGTGGACACCCGGTATAATAACGTAAAATTTTTAAAAAATTTTAAGTTTTTAGAAATGGTTTTTTAATACCTACAGAAAATAAATATATATTTGTTGTTCATATGCTTTCATTCTTTTCTTCAAACTACTTTGGCCCCTGTTAAAGAATTTTTTAAAATCTCACGAATCTAACGATTTTAACTATCCAATTCTTACGATTTATCTTAGAACATTTTGGCAACACTAGTTTGAAGTTTGAACGCATTTGTTGCATAGGTCACATCGTTGTTCAGAGTCTTCTAGCGGTCCTGTTTCAATTAATTTATTTTTACTTTGTATTTAAGTTTTTTTAAACTTTGCATGTCAGATAAAGCAATAGAAGATTCTTATTTCGTCCAACCCATCATTAATATTGAACGTTATAATCCATGGTCGAATTTTACCATCTCAGTTAACCATGTTGCTTAATAGATAATCGTATGCAATGTTAAACTACAAGAACAATATCACACTAGAAGCTATTTAAATTTTTAAGAACTACAGTACCTACTGATTTTTAGTGGTAAGTATATGCTTTATGAACCGTAGCAAGCAAATATTATTATGATTAATGTCAAGTTTCATGACAACTGCCAGTCGGAACTAATACAGTATATAAAACCAGATTACACCCCCGCAATAGAACTTGATAATTACTGTGAGTATTTAGAGCGATAATGGCTATAAACCAGTATGTGGTAGCATTAACTTTTATTTCCTATTGACTAAATTGCCGTGATATTATCACTACACAACGGTCTAGCAATTTTCCTTGTCTTACAGTAGGAAAGCGGGTTGCTGTCACATAATACAGTATAAAACAGTTTTGTATAAAGAGTAGTAAATTCTTATAAGGAATAGAAGGATTTTTCCCAGTGTAACTTGTTTATTTTTTATTATTGGAACAATTATATTGTTGTCATATAGTTATGTGGGTTCAAGACGGACATTAATAAATAATTTGGATATTATGCATATATTTCACTAATTTTCTATAAGGGCATACGTCATGAGTTGAGATTTTAAATATCAATTTTATACATCATGAGTCATAATAACAGCACAGGCATACCTAAATATGATATGTGTGATTTCTCAAGTAATTTTATAAAGAAAAGTTCATATAAACATATTATGTCCTAAACGTTATATTTTTTGCTAAAGGGTGTTGAATTTATATTAATGCTTTTTTTGTAATATCTCCGAAAGTATCTACTTTAAATACCTAATATTTTCAATTTTGGCATGTGCCAATAGGGCATAAAACCACATGTTTTTGTTATAAAAGGTTTTTTTGTCCCACCAGTGGCGTCCCTGCAAGCATATCCTCTGATATTTTTTCGAAAGAGTGGTACGCCACTGACATTTTTCCATGTGGGTATTATTTCTGATTAGCCTGGTCAATTCTACATAAAAATGGTCTCTTGCGTTTTTCTCCTCAGGCACACCGTTCTTAATTAAAACAATTAAATTAAATTAGCTTCATTTTGCAGTATTGACGAATAATTTTTAATCACATAATTCACATAAATCTAGTTATCCTGGAATGGTGACGTTCTTAAAAACATAATTTTCATAAAATAAATATTGACATAAAGTAAGTTGTTGATGTTTATAATCATCCCATTGTATTATTTCTTCGATTTTTAGTGTTTAATTGAATCCATTTAATTTTTTCGCTGTTTTTATTCAAGTATTTCATTCATTCATGGTGAATTATACGAATTCAGAAATGGCAGTAATGTATTACGTCTATGGTCTCGCAGACGGTAACGCAACAGGAGCGAGACGTATTTGTCAGGAAAGATATCCTGACCGTGCCTTACCAGATAGCCGAACCTTTTCAAATATTCATCGCCGTGTTAGTGAAACTGGTAGTTTCCATAAAGGTAAATCGGAAGGTAGACCTCAAACTGTCAGAACACCCGAAATTGAGGAAGCGGTGCTACGGGAAGTTGACGAACATCCTGAGACAAGTACGAGGAAGATCGCAAGAACTCTAAATATTTGTCATCAAATTATTTGGCGAATTTTGTTTTATTCGTACCATATTTTAAGAGTACAGGCATTACTTCCCAGGGATTTTTCACAGCGTGTGAACTTCTGTCAGTAGTACCTTCAAAACGTTACACTAAATCCGCAGTTTCAATCTCAAATTATGTTCACAGTTCACAGGCGAGGCAAATTTTTCTAGGAATGCTATTCAAAATTTCCACAATAATCATGTGTGGGCGGACGAAAATCCCCATGCCATAACCGCAACCAGTTTTTAAGAGATATTTTCTGTTAACGTATGGGCAGCAGTGGCGGCTTCTCCTATAAGGCAGGTGAGGCAGTGCCTCACCAATAATTTTGCAAATTAAATAAGTTACAAATTTATAATATTTTACTATTTGCATAATTGCATAAATATATATCCATTAGAATTAATGCCATCAATCTTAACGTGCTTCGCTAGAAATATCATCTATCATCCATCCCATTTATTCTGCATGCGGTCGTATATGGTTAGAGGCCCGGCCTCCCGCTTCCTTGTCTAGCGTATTAGTGAAAATATCTAATGTCTTGTATGATACCGTAATAGTCCAGTCGAATCTAGCTTTAAATAGCGCATAAAAACATTCTTTTGAGGCCAGCCTCAACTCTCTACGTAAATTTAATGCGAACGCGAGGGGACTAATCTAATATATTAGATGAATTTGGAGAAATGCTATTATTAGATTAACAGGTTGTTTTTCCGTTGAAAGTTCATAGTTTAGAGAGAGTGCATAGTGAATTTGACTTTTACACCTGCATTGTATTTTATTATAGTTTTCGGTAAATACTTTTGTGGTTTTCCGTACTGATTTTTGTTTTGCTTTTTTCCAACAGTGGGCAGTGATTTTTCTAAAATATTAATCAATATTACATTACTTTTATTACTTATTAGTTTATTTGTTTTGTGCTTATTAGCGAAAAATGGATTCAGCGGGACCTAGCACAGCGTCACAACTTCCCCAGGTAAATGGAAACATTCGCAATCCTACTTGTGATCTTGTTAATTTTTTAGTAAATGAGCAGATTTTGTCAAGTATTAATTCCTATGAAGATAAATTGTCCATAGTAAAAGAAGTAAAGCGACCTGTTACAGTAAACGTCTTGTTACTATCGGTGCGGTGGGGAAATCAAATCAGAGCTTTCAAAACACTTGGTACGAAAAGTACGAATGGCTTACTGATAGTGTAACGTTAAACAAATTATTTTGCTGGCCGTGTATTCTGCAACAAATAACAGCGACAAAGTTTGGTCAAAATGTGGTTATAGCGATTTAAAAAACTTGTCTCGTGGTCTTTTACTACACAGTACAAGTACCCAACATATTTCTTCGAATTGCAAGCTTACTCTCACGAGAAAACAAAGGCAAAATGTCCATAGGAACAAATTGTTCGATAACATAGCCCTCGCTTTACAAACTATATTCCAATTTTTTAAATTTAATATTATAATTTTTTTTACAAAATATACCTATTACACAACTGACGAAGTAGAGTGACCACTAGACTAACTTTAAAATCTAACCTTGCTAAAAAAAAAATATTTTTAACTGTGCCTCACCACTTTCAAATACCACGAGCCGCCCCTGATGGGCAGGACTTTTTAATAATAATCTTATATAGCCCCATTTTTTCTGCCAGGATGCCTTAAGGGGCAGTCTTATCTGCATTTCCTCCGAGAAGAACTACCTGCGTTACTTGAAGATGTACCATATGCGCTAAGGAATCAAAAATGTGGTACATGCATGATGGAGCTCCTCCTCATTTCAGTGTAATTGTTCGCGACCTTCTAGAGGCAATTTATCCGAATCGTTGGATAGGTCGCGGAGGAGCTCAACAATGGCCAGCAAGATTCCCTGATCTCAATAGTTTGGATTTTTTCTTGTGGGGTCATCTTTTTCCAACAATTTTTATAAAACAAAATTTTGCATTATCAATGTTAATAATAAATAAAAATAGTAGAGCCAATGTAATTTAATTATTCTAATTAGGAACTGAGGAGAAAAACTGAAGTGACCATTTTTATGTAGAATTGACCAGGCTAATCAGAAATAATATCCACATGGAAAAATGTCAGTAGTGTATCACTTTTTTTCTAAAAAATATCAGAGGACATCCACTGGTGGGACCAAAAAATAACTTTTATAACTCAAACGTTTACAAAAATTTTGGCATATGCTAATAGAACATGTTTAAGATTTTTTTTTTATATGGCGTCGGTGATTGGCCTTGTTGCGGAAAAACGCCGACGTAAAATAAATAAATAAATAAAAATAAAAAAACTCAAACGTGGTATAATGTTCTATTAGCATATGCCAAAATTTAAATATTATCTAAAGTACCGGGTGTCCCACTAAGAATAAAATTTTTCTGTATACAGGGTCTTCCGTAATGACGTGCTAATATTTTAGGGTGTGATTCCTCAAGTAATTTTAAGAAGAAAAGTTCATATTAGAAACATAATAATATGTCCTAAACGACTTAAATTTTTTGCTACAGGGTTTTTTTAATGCCTTTTTTGTAATATCTCCGAAAGTACCGGGTGTCCCACTAAGAATGGACACCGGCCATAACTCGCTAACCGTTAATAATATTACTTGGGGGGAAAAATTTATTAGCTAAATGCACTAAGAGAAATCGCTTGAAAATATTTTGAAATTTCTAAATCCACCGCTAGATGGCGTAAATCCAAATTTTTCCATTTTTTGAAGGGTACACCCTGTATATTTTTAAATTTTCTAATTTCACATAAAATTATAATTATTTTTTGTTAAATGCATTATTAGTCTATACTTCATAGTTTCCGAGATATTGACTCTTGAAAAGTGACATTTTTGAACTTTGACAGCTTCTAACTTTCTAACAGTACGGCTTAGAGCAAAACGGCTTACATGTCCCTATCTTTAATTTTTATTATCTTCCCAAAAAAATCAACTTCCAGTTAAACCGGAACAACTATATTTCCTGCTTTCAAGTTACATCCGGTTTAACCGGAAGTTGATTTTTTTTGGGAAGATAATAAAAATTGAAGATAGGGATATGTATCCCGTTTTGCTCTAAGACGTACTGTTAGAAAGTTAGAAGAAAGTTCAAAAATGTCACTTTTCGAGAGTCAATATCTCGGAAACTATCAAGTATAGACTAATAATGCATTTAACAAAAAATAATTATAATTTTATGTGGAATTTGAAAGTTTAAAAATATACAGGGTGTACCCTTCAAAAAATGGAAAATTTTGGATTTACGCCCTCTAGCGGTGGATTTAGAAACTTCAAAATATTTTCCAGCGATTTCTCTTAGTGCATTTAGCTAATAAATTTTTCCTCCCAAGTTATATGATTAACGGTTAGCGAGTTATGGCCGGTGTCCATTCTTAGTGGGACACCCGGTACTTTCGGAGATATTACAAAAAAAGCATTAAAAAAACCCTGTAGCAAAAAATTTAAGTCGTTTAGGACATATTATTATGTTTCTAATATGATCTTTTCTTCTTAAAATTACTTGAGGAATCACACCCTAAAATATTAGCACGTCATTAAGGAAGACCCTGTATACAGAAACATTTTATTTGACAGTAAACAATGAACCAAATTGATTTTGTAAAAAATCTATTTTTTAGAAGCTGATGTGCTTGATGTCTGCATCGATGGCACAACCAGAGAGTTACTAGAGTTTCCAGAAGACAAAATAAACGTTATAAGATCTTGTGTTGACTTACAAGTTAGCATGGAGAAATATGGTTTGCGCGGACAGATAGTCATAATCAAAGAACTGGAGGATAGGGCAAAAAAACTGCTAGAAGACGTAGACGAATGTGAAAAAAACAGTAACAGTAAAGATACACAATCTCTACCAGCAACAGTCACCAAGGCCATTGCTGAAATTAAGGAAAAACTAAAACAAAGCGATGTATATATCGAAAAGCATATATCAGACTTCAAAAAGAACTACCTTACTGATTGTATTACAGATGTAACACGCAGTGGCGTAGTCATAGGGGGTTAGAGGGGGGCGGTTGACACCCCCCCCCCCCCCGCCCCCTGGCTTAGCGCCACTTTGCTACTTAAATAAAATTAAAAAATCGGTCTTATTTGAATTTTAATAAACTTAACACAGAACAAAATACCAAAAAATCACAAAGCCTGTAAATGTCCGTTTTAAAATAAAATAAAAGTTATTCTGTGGTCTTTAATAAATCGATGAATATATAGTATATTAACGTACACGTTTTATAAAGCCTCATTTTATAGCACGCGTCCATGTTAAAAAACGAGCCGCTTGCGGCGAGTTTTATAACGGGACAAGTGCTTAAAACTGCTTTATATAACGTACGTTATACTATTTTTTTCTAATTTTTTCAATAAAAAACACATATTTAAAAAGAAAATAAATCCTTTAAATTTTGTAAATTTTTATGTCTAAATTTTATGTTGGTAATACTATTTTTTATCATAGTGCCTCTGGGCAACAAAAATTATTTTGCGAACTGTAATTTTTTGATTTATTGACCCATTTTCACCACAAGATTCTAAAGTTATTTTAGCAATATGAGATTTGAAATTGGACGGAATACCTTGTGTGATCCTTGTACATTCGGTACATATACAGAGCGTTCGGAAATTCGGGCGATTTTGCTACTTTTTTTCGAATTTCAAAAGGTGTGATTTTACGTCACGGCATTGCAATTTAGTATAGGGAAGATGGAAAATTCAAATAAAGTTGTAGTTAAAATCGACATTGGAAGGTTAGTAGATTGAATTTTGGATAGGATTTGGCAGAAAATGATAGCTTGGAGCATCTACAAAAGCAAAATAGTTCTCCGTCAATAAAGTTATTATTTAATATGTGTTTTTTAATGAACTAAAACAATACATACAGATTTGTAGATCTAGGCAACCAAACATACATACTTGTGTTCGCGTAATATTTTGCATATTTGGACTAAAAATTATTAGTTACCTAGAAATGCTATGCTAAACGGTGAAAAAAAACATGTCATGTAGGGCCAACCTTTAAATAATAAAATTCGGAGCTCGAAATAGATCTGTTTCGAGACAAAATTAGAAAAAATCATTTTGCGCTTTGTTTCAACAATTAAAAAAAGAAAAGATTACCCTAAAAACAGATGAGATACTTCCGTTTCCGTATCTTATTTCAAATAAGCTTGAAAGTTCATTCCCAAATATATGCATTATTTACAGGGTATACCTGCCTTACTATTACAACGAACAGTGCCAATGCGGAAAAGTCCTTTAATCGGTTAAAACATATTAAAACTTATATAATAGCTTGACAATGACGGAACAACGATTAAATGACATAGCTATATTAAACATAGAAAGGTGGTCTGGTGGTCAGCGCAGCGGCCTCACAGATCGTAGGCCCGGGTTCCATTCCCGGTGCCGGCAACGTCGATGTTAAATTTGGAATTTGGTTTAAGAGGTGGCGCCGTCTTTCGGAAGAGACGTTAAACTGTGGGCCCCGTGTCATGGATGTTGGCACGTTAAAGAACCCTACCCTCGACAAAGAGGGATTCGGCAAAATTACCAGATAGTGTGTGACAAATTCCCTGGCGTCGGTGATTGGCCTCGTTGCGGAAAAAGGCCGACGTAAAATAAATAAATAAATAAATAAAAAAAAACATAGAAAGTGATTACTTATGTCAAAAATTTAGATCTTTCTAATGTTTTAAATGATTTCAAAAGCCTTAAGACTCGTCGAATAGCTTTATAGTTATATAAAAACATTTCTTAAATTATTGATTGAAGTTGTGTAAGGTCAATATTAAAATATTTTTAGTTTGGTGTTTATTTTTGATTGTTTAGTACTTGTTTTTATTATAAAAGGATTTATTTTTTGTTTTATTAAAATTAAAATAGTTTAACTATGTTAAATGAAAAAAAAACCTAATATAATATATCTAATAATATATAACAAAAAGTATACAATGCATTTTTTTAACCGATATTGAAATCTTATGTTTTTTTAGCTGAAATTTAAAACACGTCTTAGTTTGGAAAAATATACTTCTATTGTCACTCGCCAATAATTTAATAAAAGGCTTTAATGGTGCTTAATACCATGCCTTATTTTTTTGTCAATGTTTAACTAAATCTGGATTTAAAAAAAAAAATATGACAAAATGTGTATTTAAAAATATAGGCGCCCCAAAAGGACTTCGCCCCCCCGCCCCAAAATCCTGGCTACTCCACTGGTAACACGGATGATTACGTAGCCGGTAATTCGGAAGACTAAGTAATGATATAAGTAATTTTATATATATATATTTACGGTAATGGTGTAAAACTAAGCCAGACATAGCAACTTGAACGTACATTCCTGATCCACTTCTACAATCCCAAGCCATATATATGGCTCAGGATTGTTTTCCCTGTTAATTTTTAATGCCGCCTTGAAAAAAAAACGTTTGAGTTTTTTTTTAATGGCGTTTGGTATTACGAATAGTCTGACAGAGAAAAAACCGTTATTTTGATTTTTGGGCGGGCTATGGAGTTAATTTTATACTGGTTTAGGTTTGTATGAATCTTAAAAATATAGTTCCCTAATAATGCGATAGGGGCGCAAATGTTGCCGTCAATAATATACGAGTATATATTTGCAAACAAACAAATATAATCCAGTAACAAGTGACAACAATGTTAAAAAAATTCAATTAGTTTTTATACGGCGACGACAAGTTCGCTGATATTTAAATTACTTAAGCGCTTATCTGTGAGTGCGCGCGCCATGTCCCAAAGAAGTAAAAAAAATGCATTTTTGGGAAAGGAAAGTGCTACTAAAGATAAGCAAATAAATATTTGTTTTATAATACAGTTTTCTATATAATACAGTTTACTAATATTAAAATTATAAATTAATGCATAAATGGTGTTTTACCTAAACATAAGCTAACCAATATGATTTATTTGTTAGTTGCACAATTTAAATATAAATTCGGTCAAAGGTGCATGTTTAATAACCATATTAAATGTAGATATCTAGAACGGCTTTAAGTTAAACAACATACCCCGGTGAAAATACAAAATTTACTCACTATTTTTAAAAATACGGAAAACGGATATAAGGAAAAATTGTTTAGAATTTTTTAGAAAGATATACCCAAATAGAACGGTGTATTGTATTCTAAGAATTATACCATAAACAATTCAAATGTTTTTAAAATTTTAACGTTTTGTCATCAAATGACACATCAGTACTTCATTCTAATTATCATTTTTTTACCATTTCGGCCAACCAATAATAATTGCAAGGGCTAAATATTAATTATTTTTAGTTTTACTAAAGTAGTCCATTATCTCAGAGTGGAGCTGTTGAGATATGGGAAAAAAATCACGGTCAAAAATATATAATAAGTCAGTTTATTAGGGTGTACATGTTTCAGTACTAGAAAATACGATCATCAGAACCGAAACATGTACACCCAATAAACTGACTTATAATATATTTTTGTGGAGATGACTGTGAGTTTTTCCCTATAATTATTTTTAGGATTTAGTATTAAAATGATATTACAGATAATGATGTTTAAGCCGTTAAATATTTCAATAAAATTCAAATCGAAAGTTAAATTTACAATTCATGTTTGTTGCAATAATATTTAACTCAAATTTAAAATATCGCAAAATTTCCTTATAGTTTAAGCTCCGACTGCGAAATTGGTATCCCATCGACTAAAAATTAAAATGTGAAAAGGTGGCAAAACATGTAAAAATTATGAATGATGAAAGAGTTTTGGTCTTTGGTCTTTATTTGTTTTAAATCACAACGTTTCAACTGGTAAGTATCTCCAGTCGTCTTCAGGCGAATACTAAATAAGTAAAGTAACTACAAGACTATTTATACTAGCTAGGTGTACTGAAGCATAACTGAGGTGGGTGCAGTCATGCGTTCAGTTGGTACGCGATCTTATCCTAAGATTACATGTTTCTAACAAAGGTTTCCAGATATTTCTTATGTCTAATGGTAGTTTACTAAAGCAGCCTGCTGGGTTCTGGTAAATAGCAGCAGCTTCCTTAAACTTTCTTTTCCTCCAGTATGGTTCCTTATGTAGGATTTCAGCTTCTGGCGACAGCATCCAAACTTCAGTATACAGAAAACCTACGCATACAAGTCAGCATCTCAATTTTACATCAAATCACTCAAACAACACGAAACGTGGCATAGTTAAGACCCTCTTGGATAGAGCAATTGCAATCTGTAACTCGGAAAAAGCATTTAAAAAAGAAGCTCACCACATCAAGACCGACCTCAACAAAAATGGCTACCCCACAAAATTAGTTGACACAATATTAGAAAATCGTAAGCATCTACCCAACGCGCAAGAAGCAAACAGAGAGGCACAATCAACACTCAATATTCTTTCTGTATGTCGAAGGAGTTTCTGAGAAAATAAGAAGATTAGGACAACGATATAACATCAACACCGTATTCAACTCGAGGGATACCCTAAGAAGCCACCTGACGAAGACAATGCCTACAAGTTAAAAAGATAGGAAGAACTGCGTCTACCAAAGAGACCGACAAGTCAGGTGCAGCTGACCATGCCTGGAAACATGGTCACCATATCTTGTGGTCAGAAGCTGAAATCCTACATAGGGAACCACACTGGAGGAAAAGAGAGTTTCAGGAAGCTGCTGCTATTCACCAGAACCCAGGCTGCTTTAGTAAACCATCATTAGACATAAGAAATATCTGGAAACCTTTGTTAGTTAGATAGATGTAATCTTAGGGTAAGATCGCGTGCCAACTGAACGCATGACTGCACCCACCTCAGTTATGCTTCAGTGCACCTAGCTAGTATAAATAGTCTTGTAGTTATTTTACTTATTTAGTATTCACCTGAAGACGCTGGAGATACTTACCAGTTGAAACGTTGTGATTTAAAACAAATAAAGACAATGGAAGTCCAAAACTCTTTCATCATTTAAGAAACATCATTGTCTCCAACCTTCAAACAGTCATGTAAAAATCATGCTGCTTCCGGCAGACAAGTAAAAATTTGTTAACTGGTATTTGCTTACAAATTTTTGAATTTAGCTAAAAAAAAATGTTTTACTTTTCAGAATACCTGCTTGAAATTTACAAAATTTTTGTTAATAAATTTATCAGACCTAATTTGTTACAAATAATTTTTTTCATGAAAGTACACTTCATAGCACCTCTTTGATTCTTGTTTTAAAATAATGTTTAAGATCTTTTAATGCATCTGTTCAGTAAAAAACGTATTTTAATACATAATCTAGGATCAGGATCTAGAACATTTACTTAGAACTGAAATGAAAAATTATGTTTAGTTAGCAACGGCTATACCATATTTTTGGATTTAAAAATGATGTGGTTGCGGCATTTAAAAAATGGAGTCTGCCGTAGTAATAGCATTTTTTCGCTAGCAGACCAATTTTGATGCATAAAAGCAATCTTAAACTTCATTTTAAAACAAAAATAAAAGAGTTGTTATGAAGTGCACTTTCATGAAAAAAATGGTTTATTATTTACCACAAATAATGTAAATATTTCAGGTGTTTTGAAAAGTAAAATAATTTTTTTAGCGACGTTCATAACTTACTTTACTACTTGTCTTACCGGGCGTAACATGCTTTTTACATGCAACCATTTTCATTTCTATGTAGGCTACCATTTTCACTGTGAGAGCTTCGTCTATTACCTTACCTAATAATAAGCACAACAAGAACTGTCTTTCAAAGTTTGGAATCGCTATTTGTTTATTAAAATAATAGAAAAAAGACAAATAATAGTAAAACGTAAAACTTAAATTATCATGAATCCATGCATTGACAAGAGACATTTTGCCATGTACATTATTAGTTAATTTTTTATCAATACACAATATATACAGGGTGAGTCGGGAGGAACGGACCAAACTTTAGGAGCGTAATATAGGGATACGCAAAAACAATTTGAAAAAACCCATATGTTCTTATTCGATAATCATTTGTTTTCAAGTTATAGCGTAATACCAAATAAAGAAAAGTCCATATATTAACGGTTTCCTTATAGTGTTCTTTTAATAAATGTTTAAAAATACCGCCATTGACTTCTAAACATTTTCCGCTTCGTCTACGAGGATGGCCCCCGTTGCTCTTCTAATTGCTTCATGTCTTTCTTTTTTAAAATTGGCTGCAGTATTTCTAATACGTCGACTTAGTGCATCCCGAGTGTCCACTTTTAATTTGTACACTTCATTTTTAAACCAGACCCATTAACAATAATCTAGTGCTGTGAGGTTTGGAGATCTTGGAGGCCAATTAATAGGACCACTGCGACCAATCCAACGCCCTGGAAATGTTTCGTCTAAATGTTGCTTGACCTGACGAGCAAATGTGCAGAAGCTCCATCGTGCTGGTAATACATTTACCTTCTGATATTAACAGGAACATCCTCTAGTAGTTCTTGTAACTCATGTTTTAAAACATTTTGGTAGTTGTCTCATGTGAGGCGATTCTCCAAAATGAAAGGGCCAATTAAATAGCTATCGAGCATACCACACCACACGTTAACCGAAAACTTATGTTAAAAATTACTTTCAACTGTTGCGTGGAGATTTTCGATTGACCATACATGAGAGTTACGAGTATTATTAATACCGTCACGGTGAATGTGTTTCTTTATCTGTAAAAAGTATACGCGATACAACACGATGATTATTTATCCACCGACAAAATTCAATACGTTTAGCATAATCTTCCGGTTTTAGGTGCTGTATATGGTATGGATATAAGCCTTGCTCGTGGAGTGTGTTTAATACTCTTTTTTTGTGGAATCCCCAATTGAGTACCAATTCTTCGTGAGCCGGTCGTTGGATTTTCTTCTACTAAATCCAGAATATTTTCTACTTGTCCTAAACCTTGTCGAGTAGCTCGTTCAGATGTAATGTTGGCACTGGGAACCAAAATTCAAATTATTCCAAGCGGGTAAAAACGCGCTGCTAGTAGTCGTGACGTCAAGGCGTATCATTTGTCAGATTTGTGTGTGACATCCACGAAATAGGTTATAGGTTTTCAATAAATTTGATGATTTGTCAGATTTGACATCCACGCGTCAAGCGACAGTCCGACACGACCTTAAAACAACAATACAATAACAATAACACACGGCAATCCAAATGCAAATTGGGTCGCTCGGCACCTGTCAGGAGTGTCAGAATGACGGATGACCAAAAGTCATACCCCCTGACGTCATCGGGCTTCGCGCGCTTTAGAGATCGTTTGAAATGCTTTCGACACGCGCGAAACTTTAAAGAATTTTTACCAAGCTATTTTTGATTTTTAAGGAGTAATAATTGGGGAATACTTCTTTCAGGCCTAACTAAATCATATTATTGAAAAAAAAAAATTTTAAGTTCCCTATTAAAGTTGCCCGATTAGTAAATTAAAAATTATGGAAACCAGGCCACTTTTTGATTGTGAGAAAATCCTTTCTGCCAAAGTCAGAAATGTCACAATTAAACTTGCTGATTAGTTAATTATTGTTTGAAATCTTCGTGCAATTCGACATCAATCTTATAAGATATATTATATTATGTCATAATTTTTTTTTGTTAAATATTTGGCGTTAATTACACCGTTATTTATTATTTAATTCAGAATAGTTAAAGTTTACTTTTCCTATATTGGCAACGTTGTACTGGCTTAGTATTTACCGTA
The DNA here is from genome assembly GCA_963969555.1 of Polydrusus pterygomalis. Classification (NCBI taxonomy): domain Eukaryota; kingdom Metazoa; phylum Arthropoda; class Insecta; order Coleoptera; family Curculionidae; genus Polydrusus; species Polydrusus pterygomalis. The sequence continues at coordinate 40,457,950 of OZ018385.1, read as the reverse complement.
GGTGAGCAGATTCTTGTATACTTTGGCTTGGGAATGGTAGGAACTTGCAGATGGCTTGAAACGGTACGGAATTTAGAAAATATATATATGAATTTAAAAAAATATTAACCGATATTTTTTCTGTATATATATTTCAAATTTGGCAAACATGAAAATACATAAACCCACATATTCCAATCCTTTTAATTTATATATAAAAATAATGGCTGGATCAGGATTGTACGAATTTTCAAATGGCTTAGTTTTGATATAAAGATCTATATATATATATATATATATATATATTGATTTATTATATTTTATATATTTAGTTTAAATAAAAATAGTTATTGGTTTTACTAGACAGCAAAGTAGTATATTGACTGCCGTAGCTAATAGTTCAGCCAAGGCAATCAATCTACTTTACTGCCGAGTTGAACATATCATTTTTTCTCCGATTGTTTATAATGATATATGTATATTTGTATATTGTACCGTGCGAGCAAAAATTATTTGCATCAAAGAGGGCTTGCATCTAAGGACGTAATGCTTAGCCGTAGAGCTTAATACGTTGGGTGTCAGTAACTACCTGAATTAACAATCAATCAATTATTCCGTCATCTTTGACAGTCGTTACAAGTAATTTGATTAATGGCTAATTTTTCCAATATCTTGAACAATTCACACAATGGGCTTTACGGAACAGCACAAAACATTCATGGTTGAAACGTATTTTCGAAACGGATTTAGAGTAAATGGTGAGTGGCAATACAATCCGGGTTTGTGCATGGACGATTTTCACGAACATTTTCCTAACGTTGCTTTTAGTGCTGGGGATTTTTATCATTGCCTGAAAAGAACCGTGGCTGTGTTTAGGGAAACAGGTTCTATACAACACAAAAAAGGAGCAGGAAGACCATCTGTGAGAACAGAAGAACTTGTTGCAAACGTTCGTGAAATAATGCAAAATACGCCAACAAATTGTATAAGACGGCTGTCCCAAGTAGTGGGAAGATCTTATGGAACATGCAGGACTATTCTCAAGAACCAGCTAAATTTATATCAAATAAGTACGTAAAAGAAACAACGTTAAGGTTTCAAATCTTCACAAAATTAATTAAAATTAAAAGAATTTTGTGAAGATTTGAAAGCTTAACGTTGTTTCTTTTACGTATTTATTTAATATGGATCTTCATCAAGTAACGATCGACTCAATTATAAATTTATATCCTTATAAAGTGCAAGTATTCCAAGAAATATAGGCCGCAGATTTTGAAAGACGCAGGAATTACTCTCAATGGTTTAACCAAAATTTATTGGAAAAAAATGATTTATTAGACCTGACATTTTTTTCGGATGAAGCCTGGTTCCACCTCTCCGGTTATGTGAATGAACGCATATGGAGTAGTGAAAATCCCCATTTTTTTGTAGAGTCCACATTTCACCCTCAAAAAATTGGTGTCTGGTTAGCTGTTTCCGGGAAGAAGAATTATTGGTCCTATTTTTTTCCATGACACAGTTACAGCACAGCGGTATAGAGACAATATTTCGAATCCATTTGTAGAGCAATTACTTGACGACGAACTACGTTTTGGATATTTTCAACAGGACGCCGAAACTATTAACTACTTACGCAATTTTTTCGACGATAGATTGATCAGGTTTCGATCAGATATTGAATTCCAACCTAAATTACCTTGTTTAAAGGTTATGGATTACTTCGTTTTTCCTCATTTAAAGAACACTATTTCTAAAACACCAGTTGCAAATTTAGAACAATTACAAGAAAGGATTATCCAAGAATGGGGTAACATTTCTCCAGAAATGCTGGTCAATACTTTCGAAAATATGAAGAGAAGTGTAAATTTATGCTTGGAGCATGGCGGTGGCCAATTTCAGCAATTTATGTAATTATTTTTCTTTTTCTTTCTGTATATTCTTACTTTGTTAATTTTGTAAACAACAAAATTAAATTTTATAGAAAAAAGAAAAGCACGAAGTCTTTCTCCACAATTTTTATTGTTCGAATAACTAGGCGAACCTAGAATCACATCGACATGTTTCGAGTGTAGAAACACTCATCATCAGGAAAACAAAGTTAAAGGTAAAATGCTGATGTTTTTAGCAAATGAGAAAATAATAGTGAGATTAAGCCGTAATGGAGCTTTTAATGGTGTACAAGAGGTGTAAAATTAAGTAGTCAAAAGACTAAAAATCAAGACTTCAGCATACTGAAGAGTCGAGGGTTAGTGCAAAAGCACACTGTGCCGTGCGGAAAATGAGGGAGTTTTGAAAAACTTATCTGTAAAAATCATTATTAGGTACTGAAAAATCTTGAGTTTTATTAATTTCATGCATTTTTTAAATTTGCGATTGGGACTTAAGACTTAAAGCACATTTTTTCTTGTGAATTTTAAAATAGCATAGGAGTGTATGGTATCAAATTGTTGGAAAAAAAATGCTCGTTTTAAATATCCTAGTGAACTACCATCGTTATATTTGGAAAAATGGAGTAGTAGTAGTAGTGGTAAAAAGATTTATTTAGCACGTGGCTACATGATACATTTTAACAAGTTTATACCCTTTTTTTTATTTATTTTTTGAATTAAATGACCTTTTGAAACTTTATTTGTCCTGTTGAGTTAATAAGAAAGATTTTAAACTTTTTTTAAAAGATTTTAAACTTTTTTGATTTTTAATTGACTTGTTTAATTTATTAAATTTAATAAGACCCTTATGAAAAACTGATTTATATGCAATATTTTTTGAAAAACTATTAAGAAAAAAATTATTGTTATTTCGTGTTAAATAATTATGTTGATCACTATTTAGAACAGTCAATTGCTTTAAATCTGGCGGTAACAAATCATTTTGAATTTTAAAAATAAATATTAGAACCAAAAACAATACTAAATTTTTTACATTTAACCATTCTAATTTTTTTAACATCACATTATATTTTGTATATCTATCCATATTAAGTAAAATTCGCATTGCTTTATTTTGTAAAATTTGTAATCTATTTATTACACCTTCATCCGCCATAAACAAAATTGTAGAACAATAAAGAAAATGTGGTAAAATTAAAGTATTGTATACAATTTTTTTCAAATAAAATTTAAACTTATTCTTTTAAAATAACTTATTTTTCCCGCAATTTTGTAAATTAAATTTTCGAATTGGTTAATAAATTTTAATTTTGAATCAATCAATATACCTAAATATTTAAAAGAATTGACTATTTCTAGTTTATCACCATCAATTAAAATATAGACGTCAAGAAAACAATATTTAATTTTTTAAACACTTGTGACACTTAAAAAGTCAATTATTATGACATTATTTTAATTTTCATATACTACTTGACTATAAATTAACAGATTTCATTAATTTGTAGCACTCACTAAATTAAAAATAAAAAATAAACATAAAAATTTTATAACACGCCAAAAAATGGCAAGTGAGGTGTCACTCATAATGTTATGCTGAACCCAAATAAGTAAAAATATACAAGATGTCCCATTTAAAATACCAAAGTCAAGCTCACTTCCGGTCAAACCGGAAGTGCTAACGAATTGAAAATTATGCCAATAAATGCAGACTCATCTCTTATGCATAATCTCAAAATTTCATTTTAATATCTATAAATACAGAAAAGTTATAGGGGTGGTCTTTTGAGAAACACCCGGTATGGCAGTGGCGTAGATAGCTTTTCATTCTGGGGGGGGTCTCGGGCTATTTCCCCGCCGGAGGCGCACCGCCGGAGGCGAAAAATTTTTGGGGTGCCACGCCCTAAAATTTTGTTTTGAGCTCTCAAAAATGTAGCTTTAAAGTATCAATTCAACAAAGTTTTCCCTGTTATTTTGAAATGGATAGATTTTTTAAAAAATATACCTATTTCTTATACAGTGTCCGCAAGAAAGTCCGCATCAAATGGGATTTTTTTTTATTATTAGGTTTAGGTAAAAATTGAAAAGGCAGTTAGTTTTTGCTTACCTAAAAATCAAAAATGGCGTATACTGAAGCAGCTGCACGACTTGCGTTACCTGTCAAATTTGACATTTTTAATAAAATAGGTTCAAAAATGCCCTGATTTAACAAAATATCGAAAAACTTTATTCGAAAAAGTTGATTATTTAGGCATTTTTAGTCTCTGTCCGAAATTTTGACTGTCTAATACAATTTTTATTTTTTGCCAGGTTCTTGAAAATTTTGATCAACCCTCGTAGATTAACTTTTATACATCGAAGTAAAACCATTTGCCTTTACTTCATTTGTAATCTTAATGCAATTTTGTGTAAAGTTTTTGTTTCCTATTATTTGTTTTGCTTCAAAAACTGAAATTGTTATTGATTAGTATGTAATGTTTGATGCAAAGTTTATCTAATTACATCAGTTTTGCCAAAACCGACGTTTCTTATTTTTCTTAGGTTAGTAAACAGATGTACAAAAAGAAAATATTAGGAAGCTTTCGTTGAAATTTTACTTAATTAATATTGGATTAAAAAGAATAAATATTAATCGCTCGAAAAATTTTATTCAACAAAAATATAGTTTAATATAATTAATTTAATTTAATATTAATTAAGTAAAATTTCAACGAAAGCTTCCAATATTTTCTTTTTGTACATCTGTTTACTAACTTAAGAAAAATGAGAAACGTCTGTTTTGGCAAAACTGATGTAATTAGATAAACTTTGCATCAAACATTACATACTGATCAATATTTCAGTTTTTGAAGCAAAATAAATAATAGAAAACAAAAATTTTACACAAAATTGCATTAAGGTTACAAATGAAGTAAAGGCAAATGGTTTTACATCGATGTATAAAAGTTAATCTACGAGGGTTGATCAAAATTTTCAAGAACCTGGCAAAAAATAAAAATTGTATTAGATTGTCAAAATTTCGTACAGAGACTAAAAATGCCTAAATAAACAACTTTCTCAAATAAAGTTTTTCGATATTTTGATAAATAATGGCATTTTTGAACCTATTTTATTAAAAATGCCAAATTTGACAGGTAACACAAGTCGTGCAGCTACTTCAGTATACGTCATTTTTGGTTTTTAGGTAAGCAAAAACTAACTGCTTTTTCAATTTTTACCTATACCTAATAACAAAAAAAAAATCCCATTTGATTCGAACTTTCTTGCGGACACTGTATAACGTAACGCGAGCGTTTTGACGTTTTTATTTTGATAAGCACTAATGGAATTAAAAGGAGATAATTTTCTTTTTTTCAACAATCCTTTTTCTTTGTGGCTTTGAATATGTTGATTGTTAATTGTTTAACTTACGTATCGTGATATTGTCTTACTATCTCTGGGGGGGGGGGGGTCCAGACCCCCTGGACCCCCCCCATATCTACGCCACTGCGGTATGGCATTGTAGCACTGTATAAGTTGCCGAGGATCTACTAAGGTAAGTATAACTAAAAATCGCCGGTCACGAATGAATGATTTATAGTTAATTTGATGTACGTACGCTCCCTTATATTTCTAAAAGCACAGGGGAGTCCACCATTATTTTACGGCAAACCGGTTTTGTTTTCAATAATGGATGACATTTGATTCATCTTAAATAAAGGGTACGTAGTACAGGGATAGAAGAAAGAACGCGGTAAGTAAGGCCATAATTCGAAACCTTTAAGGTGGGAGTATCAACATGCTTGCCAACCTATAACCTATTTCACGTAGATTTATTTATGTTTTCTAGCTTTTATACAAAATTTAAAGAAAATCAGTATCGGCTTGATATTCTATAGGTAATAATTGACATATTTAATAAATATCAAGGAATTTCATAACTTATTTTAGGAGAATTGTATCGCGAAAAATATCGGGTAAGATTTTTTTTACATTATTATGTCATTGTCACTCATTGTTCTTTCACTATACAATTCTCCCAAAATTAGCAATGAAATAAATTGATATTTTTGTAATATATCAGATAAAACCCTAAATAATGTACCGACGATATTGATTTTCTTTAAATGTTAGTTATTAAAATAATAAACTCAAAAAATCAACGCGAAATAGGTTATAGGTTGGCAATAGATTGAATGACGTTGAGAATGCAACCTTAAGGAAGGCAAATTTAATGTTTATAACGTGATAGTATACAGGGTGAATCAAAGTAAATATCTTTGCTGCGCTAAGCTGTTAAAGGAACGCTTCCCGAACAATTTCGTATAATTGCATGAGAAATATACGTGTCACCAGTAAAGTCCGCATCATATGGTATTTTTTTTTATTAATAGCTTTAGTCAAGATTTGACTTTGGCATCAAGTTCTGCTTTGATCGAGATGAAAATTAAGCAAAAAAATAGTAATCACATGATTCGCATTATCAGTCCAATTTTAATTTTTTCCAAAAAATTATTCAAAAGTGGGGTTATTTCCGAAAATATCGAAAAAAGTTATAAGAAAAAGTTTTTTTAAAATGCAGTTTCTAGCCCACATGCAAAATTTCAGCTGCATAAGATAATTTTGATTTTTTACCCATATTTTGTAAATTGCACCACTTTTGCAAAATAAGACTCAACGCAACCTACATAAAACTTCTTAGTTTTGACAATGCTTTATTTCAGATACATTTTCTTTAAAGTAGCGCCATATTAAATGTGTGTTTTTCTACAAAATCAAAATTGAGCTATTAAAATATGGTCGCATGTGATGCAAAGTTTATTTGTTTTTGACCCTTTATAAGGTAACTTCATAAAATAAGAATTTTTGAAAACGTAGTTTGTGTCTAAAAGTAATACACCTTAATACTAAGACAAAAAGAACACAGGGTCTTCAGTAAAGTGTTTTTTAAGTGGAAAATAAATTTTAGTTTAACTTAACGTAAAGTTTATCTATTTTCAACGATTTAATTTAAAACCCCTTTACTTTCTTTTTAATTTTTTTACTTTCAGGCACAAACTACGTTTTCAAAAATACTTATTTTATGAAGTTACCTTATATAGGGTCAATAACAAATGAACTTTGCATCACATGCGACCAAATTTTAATAGCCCAATTTTGATTTTGTCGAAAAACGCACATTTAATATGGCGCTACTTTAAAGAAAATATATCTGAAATAAAGCCTTGTCAAAACTGAGAAGTTTTATGTAGGTTGCGTTGAGTCTTATTTTGCAAAAGTGGTGCAATTTACAAAATATAGGTAAAAAATCAAAATTATCTTATGCAGCTGAAACTTTGCATGTGGCGTAGAAATTGCATTTAAAAAAAACTTTTTCTAATAACTTTTTTCGATATTTTCAGAAATAACCCCACTTTTGAATTATTTTTTGGAAAAAATGAAAATTTGACAGATAATGCGAATCACGTGACTACATTTTTTTGCTTAATTTTCATCTCGATCGAAGCAGAACTTGATGCCAAAGTCAAATCTTGAATAAAGCTATTAATAAAAAAAAATACCATATGATGCGGACTTTACTGGTGACACTGTAGAGGGGCATACTTAACCGCGGTAAGGGGGAAGGAAACAAACTTTGTTGTGCTTTACTTTTTTTTAATTTAAAATTTTTTTAAAATAAATTCAATATAAAATTCTTCGTATAAAATCCCCAAAATTATTTTTTAATTAAAAGGAGCGACAGAGGAACTTGGCTATACTATTCCTTACTAAGCAAAAGTAGCAGTGTATTTTAAAAGTAGGTATAAGATTACAAACCAATGTGAATAAATACTAAAATTGTAATAGCCCCATAGCTCCCAGCATTTATTTGAATGTATCTAAAATAGAAACCTTAGTTTACGGTTGTGTTGAAATCCATTAAATTTTCGACCCTACCTATGGATGAAACAATAACAAATGTATCCATTCCTATTCATATATCGTAGGTATATATATATATTCATATTCGTATTCCATTCTGCAGTAACTCCCGTTCCCAATTGCGCCCCTCCACTTTGTTTGCCAAACGTATGCTCTTAAAAGTAGGTATTACCACAATAATGATAATAATAATAATACTAAACGTCTTTATTGAGAACAAATAATCTAAAATTTTAAAAATAGAAATAATATTTCATGATACCCATGATAAGAGCAAAGTTTAGTATTAATTAATTAGTAGCCATATAGGACTATTCTTACACTTAACTCTTAAAGTACGAGTAGGTACCTATATATAAATTACGGCTATCATAATATTTTAAAAGTAATAATAACAACACATTTAATAATTTAACATATTCAGCCCTAAAACCATAAATCTACAGGTTTTACCCTTTTCCAGAAGAGAAAAATATGACGTTATGTGGGAAATTTAATCTTTGTCTAAAACCCATAGACATTTAAGGGAAATGTCTATGCTAAGGCCATATAAAAATTATGCAGTTTGGCAACGCAGCCGTGTTCGCCGTTCCATTGGTCTAAGATTATGACGTCGTTTCATTTATTATTTCATTGCCGTTTGGTAGTTCTTTGACAGTTGTTTAAATTTTTTCGGTTTATCGGTTTTGTGTAATAATTGCTGTGTTTTTAGTGTTTTATGATATTTTCTTGAAGACTAATTAAGATGAGTCGCAGGTGTGAAGTGTGCAAGCATGCGGAATATAATAATTCGGCAGTTACTTTTCATAGGTGATGTTCTGTCCTCCTTGTATATATTTTTTGGTATGATAAGATTTACATTTAAAAGTACATTTTTTTATATATAAGTTTTTCTTTCTATGGTATTTACTTGCATTCAAAATTACGTTTTGCATTTTTTAATAAAATAATTACTTTCTTACAATGCATACAAATGCATTATATTCTCGACTTCCTATTCCTATTTTTTTACCGTCCCTCGTACCCACACTACGAAAGTACGCGGTATTGCCGGTACCGAAGTGATGGATTGGAAGACGAGTACAGAGAGAAGAGATACTGACAATCGAGCGACCATATCGCATCGCGTCTCGTGGGTGATCCAATCTCCCTGTTTTTCCCCAAAATTTCCAATTGGTAAGTCGACTTATAATTATACAAATTTAATTTACCTTTTTTACGGTCTATAAACGTTGCTGTACCGAATTATAGTGGTCTCTGGACCAAGAGAGTTCGAATTTAGGGTGGAACAAACCAGCGCATCCCTAAAATCATACAGTCCACTTTAACCCCCTTTTTTTTAGTGGCTAATAACGCCACATTAATTGATCCTTCGATTGCCAGATGCATTTTTTAAACCCGAAGGTTTGAGTTTTCTTGGTTTTGAACCACTTTTTCGGTTTAGCAGCGTTATAATTTTGAATGCAATTTTTACCGACTTATCTTTACTATTACTTACGTATTACAGTATACTACTTACTTTTGTTTCTATGATTGCATGGTACATACTGTGTCATTTTTTGCAATCTATTGTTACTTACATATTATAGCTCTTTGCTAAGTTTATAAATTATTCACTAATAATTGCGTAAAATTATAATTTGCTATATTTTACCCAAAACCTAAGTGAAATTACAATTTTTATCGAATTCATATTCATATTTGCAGCAAGGTTATTGTGATATCCTGAGCCGGTTTCAGGATCGCAAAAAAAAAGGATCTCGAACAGTGTTAAAATATTTATTTATTCGTCTTCAATTGCCCTTTTTTTTATCGAACCAAATTATTGCTTTACTTACAGTTTGAGACAGCTGTATGTTGTCGTTTTCTATGCACCTATTGGTTTGCGATTACCGGGTTAATCAAAAATTACTTTAAATTTTGTCTGAATATTTTAGAAATATTTTTTACGTACGCATTACCTAATTTGTAAGTTTTTTGCATTAACCTTAACTAAAATATTATAAAATTTATTATTACGTATAAATACATACATATTATTAAATAATGTCTTCCGATAAGATTTTAAAAATAAAAGCCTTGCGACAGACTGCTATTTCACAATTGTCTTTGATTATTGATGCTGCAGAGTTAGCTAAAAGAGATGAAGCGGCACTCAATCCTTTTAAAGTTCGTTACAGAAGTCTCGGTAAAATAATCAAAGACTTTGAGAAACACCATAACAGTTTGCTAGCTTTACTTGCGGCCAAACCTGATGAACTTAAAATTGAGGATAAAACGGGCATTGACTTCGCTAAACGTTGCCACGAAATTGATACAGTGTTTTATGAGCTGTTTGAGTTGCCATTGGAAGAACATGGCGTTTTGGATAATTCCATTCATCTTTTTTTTTCTCCGCGTAGCAAGCAGCAGACAAACGCGCACGATCATGCTATTTTACCAAAATTACAATTACCTATCTTTAAAGGAGATGTAACTGCTTTTCCTACATTTAACCAAACTTTTTCTGCTTTGGTACATACTAGTCGCACTTTAAGTAATATTGAAAAATTTAATTATCTGCTTTCTTCGCTGGAAGGTCCTCCTTTTAATTTAATTTCAGATATTCAAGTTACAAATGACAATTATCTAATTGCTTACAACACATTAATCGAAAGATATAATAATAAACGATTACAAGCTTTTGCTCATTGGAAATCTATTGAGGATTGTCCTCGTCTAACTACTGAAAATAGTACGGGATTACGAAACTTATTAGATACTTTTTCAAAAAATTTGTCTGCTTTGCAAAATTTAAAGTTTGAGACTGGGCGTTGGGATTTTATTTTGGCTTACATGATACTTGACAGGTTGGACCCTTCAACAAGAAAGACGTTTGAGCAACAACATGCTTCAAATGACGTACCAAAATATGACGTAATTAAAGTTTTTCTGCAAAAACAATGCATTGCTTTGGAATCAGTTCCGCAAAAACCGAGACCGTTCTCACATCAAAACTTACATTTTTCTCATTCACCCCGTAATTCGCAAAGTCAATCGCATACTCAAAATCAAAATTTAAGAAATCGATCTGCTCTTTTACTAAATAGTCAACAAAATGGTACATGTTTTTTATGCAAAGGGAAGCATATTATATATAGATGTCCCATTTTTATTTCAAAATCAATTAAACAACGTTTTGAAATTATAAAAACTCAAAAGGCATGCGTGAACTGCCTCGCAACTTCACATACTGTAAGTCGTTGCAGTTCAGAAAAACGATGTCGTCTGTGTCGTCAAGATCACCATACTATGCTTTGCTTTAAAAATAGTACTAATGATTCTGTTAATAATTCAAACTCTGCTATCGTCTCTGACCCAAATATTCAAAACTACTTTGCGGCTGAAAACTCTGACTCTACTCCTACAGTTGCGAAGACTTCTACTGTGGGAATGTTACTCAATGACCACGAGGTCTTACTTTCTACAGTCTTATTGCAAGTTAAAGATATATTTAATAACTGGCACACTGTCAAAGCCATACTTGACAGCGGAGCCCAATCATCTTTCATAACTAAAAGTTGTGCGAATAAATTATCCTTGCCTAAATTTAATATTGCTCTGTCACTACAAGGTTTAGATTCGATGTGCACTACTGCCAAATCAGGCATACATTGCGTAATTTCCTCTGTACATAATCAAAGTAAGTTATTTGATTTAGATGCCATTATTCTGGATAAGATTTGTGATGATTTACCGACTGCTTCATTCTCAAAAGAAAGTTTTGCATTTACTTCCAATTTATTATTAGCCGATCCAAATTTTTCGGAAAAATCTAAAATTGATTTACTACTAGGCAATGATGTGTTTCCTTACATTTTACAAGATGGCCGATTATATAACGGGCCAGAGCAACCAGTTTGCATAAATACGATATTTGGTTGGACTTTAATGGGTAAAACCACTTTTACACCTTCCAATAAAATATCAAAGTCATTTTTTACTACTACACTTTCAAATTGCGATACCCTCAGTAATACTTTACAGAAGTTTTGGCAACTTGAGGAAGTTCCAGAGGTCAGGATTCAATCCCCGGAGGATGAATATTGTGAAAATTATTTTTTGCAAACCACCAAACGAGATAAATCAGGTAGATACGTGGTTTCATTGCATTTTAAAATTACTGCACCTGATTTCGGTGATACCTTTAGCATTGCTTTACGCAGATTTTTATCACTAGAAAAACGATTTTCACAGAATGAAATTTTATATAAATCCTATTGTGACGTTATTCAGGATTACATTAAAAATAAACATATGGAAATTGCTCTTAAACCCTCAACCTCTGATATAAATAATTATTTTTATATTGCACACCATGCTGTTTTTAAACGGGATTCTACTAGCACACCCATTCGTGTAGTCTTCGACGCTAGTACTTGCGCTAATAATAAACCCTCGTTAAACAATACCTTATACACAGGACCCAAGCTACAAAGGGATCTTGCAAATATATTGCTTAATTTTAGATTACATAAAAACGTTTTTACTTGCGATATAAAACAAATGTTTCGAATGATCTTAGTAGATCCTAAAGACAGAAATTATCAAAGAATTTTGTGGCGTTTTTCTCCCGATGATCCTATTTCTCACTACCAGCTTAATACTGTAACCTTTGGAGTTGTTTGTAGTCCATATCTTGCAATAAGAACTCTTTTAAAACTGGCAGACGACTATACCGACCTTCCGTTGGCATCAGAAATTCTAAAAACTTCAACCTACGTTGATGACTTAACAGGAGGCGCGGCTACAACTAAACAATTAATTTTAATCAAAAATCAAATTATTGAACTTTTATCCCGTGGAGGATTTGAAGCCCGAAAATGGGCAAGCAATTGTCCGGCCTTACTTAAAGGTCTGCCAGACTCGTACGTAATCAACCAAGGTATCTCCTTTGATGAGAATGCTGATAGTACACTTAAAATTTTAGGTTTACAATGGGATCCTACCTCGGATGTTTTCTGTTACAAATTTTCTAATATAACTAATGAGTGCACTAAACGCACTATGTTAAGTGAACTTGCTCGAACCTTTGACCCAGTAGGATACTTAACCCCGCTTACTATATTTATTAAAATACTTATACAGGTCCTATGGTCACTTGGAATCGATTGGGATGAAAAACCGCCTAATGAAATTATCACCAAGTGGAATAAATTTAAATCTGAATTGAAAATTTTAAATACTTTAAAAATTAACCGTGAAATAAACGTATCAGACTCTATTTCACAAGAACTATTTGGTTTCTGTGACAGTTCAGAACGCGCATTTTGTGGAACAGTATACATACGAGTTCTTTTCCCTGATAATTTATACAAAATTTATCTTGTTTGCGCTAAATCCAAAGTTAGCCCTCTTAAAACTATAAGTTTAGCCAGATTAGAGCTTTGCGCAGCTGTTTTACTCTCAAAATTAATGCATTATATTTTACAAGTCTTTTCACAAAAAATAAAATTTAAAAATATCTTTGCATTTAGTGATAGTTCGGTTGTACTAAGCTGGATCAAAAGTTCCCCGCACCAGTGGAAAACATTTGTGAGCAACCGAGTCTCATATATACAGGAAAGATTGGCCCCAGAATTATGGTCACATATACCTTCTGAACTCAACCCTGCCGATTGTGGTAGCAGAGGCATGTTTCTTTCGGAGCTTGCAGATTTTTCTCTCTGGTGGAATGGTCCAGATTTTTTACTTCAGTCCCAAAATAACTGGAATTTCTCTAAATTTAAAATAAATAAAACAATTGACATTTCTTACGAACAAAGAAAATTTGCAATTACTACCTCTATATCCGTAAATTTCATTGAATTACTTTTCGAAAATTTTACCTCGCTTTCTAAAATAAAACGAATTCTTGCATACATTTTAAGAGCTGTAAATTTATTTAAGAAGTACAAAAAAAATACTACATGTTATTCTCCACATTTGACTATTTTTGAGCTGCATAATGCCTTACTTTTTCTCACAAAACACGTTCAAGCTACTTACTTTGCTTCAGAAATAATTTTATTAAAAAATAACAGGCCCTTGCCAAAATACTTGAAAAAATTAAAACCTTTTCTCGATAAAGAGGGCTATCTACGGGTAGGTGGTCGTTTATTTTATTCTGATTTGCCCTACGATAAAAGATTTCCTTTGCTTTTGCCTTCAAATGCAAAATTCACTGCTTTGCTCATTTATGAGTTGCATTGTCTTTATTTACATTGTGGTATACAAACCACCCAACATTTACTTTTGCAAAATTTCTGGGTAGTATCTGCAAAAAAGGTCATACGAAAGGTAATACACAAGTGTCATACCTGTTGGAGGATAAACCCTAAACCTTATCAACCTCCTATGGGTGATTTGCCTAAATTTAGGGTCTCAGAGTTTCCTAAAGCTTTTACCCATTCCGGGCTTGGCATGTGTGGTCCTTTCCCAATTACCATAGGTAAGCTTAGAGGTGCAAAGGTGCATAAATCATACATTTGTTTATTTATCTGTTGTGGTACAAAGGCAGTACATCTCGAATTGGTATCTGACCTTTCTACTGAAGCGTTCCTAGCGGCACTTCGTCGATTTATAGCTCGACGTGGTCAAGTTTTAAACCTTTATTCGGACTGCGGTACCGGGTTTGTCGGCGGTGACAGATATCTACGTCAAATATTTGCGGATGCAGCTGAGAGTGAAGCAATAATTTGGCATTTTAATCCCCCTTCTGCTCCTTCAATGGGCGGCATTTGGGAAGCTAATATAAAATCAGTTAAAACTCATTTAATAAGAGTTATAGGTTCACAAATACTTACATATGAAGAACTCAATACTGTTATTATTCAAATAGAGGCAGTGCTTAATTCGAGACCACTCTCCCCAGTAAGCTCTGACCCTTCTGATTTGTCAGCTTTGACCCCAGGTCATTTTTTAACATTAAAACCTCTTTCTACTATACCTGATCCAGACACTACAAATACACCAATGAATCGGCTTACACGGTGGCAGCTCTTGCAACGGTTGCACCGTGACTTCTGGAATCGTTGGCATAGGGAATACCTTCACACTTTGCAACAAAGCGCGAAGTGGCATGACCCAATTGATTCTGTTTTACCAGGTACCATGGTAGTTATCAAGGACGATAATATTGCTCCCTTGAATTGGGTGTTAGGTAAAATAGTGGAGGTGTTCCCCGGGCACGATAAAGTACCAAGGGTTGCGATGGTGAAGACAGCTAAGGGTATTCTTAGGAGACCTTTGCTTAAGCTTTGTCCATTGCCTACAAATTAATTTTTTTTTCTTCCTCTATGAAAGCTACTGTGCTTTCATGGGGGTGGGGATGTTCTGTCCTCCTTGTATATATTTTTTGGTATGATAAGATTTACATTTAAAAGTACATTTTTTTATATATAAGTTTTTCTTTCTATGGTATTTACTTGCATTCAAAATTACGTTTTGCATTTTTTAATAAAATAATTACTTTCTTACAATGCATACAAATGCATTATATTCTCGACTTCCTATTCCTATTTTTTTACCGTCCCTCGTACCCACACTACGAAAGTACGCGGTATTGCCGGTACCGAAGTGATGGATTGGAAGACGAGTACAGAGAGAAGAGATACTGACAATCGAGCGACCATATCGCATCGCGTCTCGTGGGTGATCCAATCTCCCTGTTTTTCCCCAAAATTTCCAATTGGTAAGTCGACTTATAATTATACAAATTTAATTTACCTTTTTTACGGTCTATAAACGTTGCTGTACCGAATTATAGTGGTCTCTGGACCAAGAGAGTTCGAATTTAGGGTGGAACAAACCAGCGCATCCCTAAAATCATACAGTCCACTTTAACCCCCTTTTTTTTAGTGGCTAATAACGCCACAGGTGAGTATATAAAAAGTTGAATTATTTGTAGGTTAGGTTTAACTATTCATAGGCGTGGGTAGGTGGCAAAAGTAATTAATACTTTACATTTTGGTCATAAAATTGTAATATTTAACGTTTAAATGTAAAAAATTATTGAATGCATGCAAACATTTTTAGCAACTTAATTTTTAAATAATTCATTATAAACAATTTCAATTTTTAAATTATCTCCATGGCCATGTCTCTTGCCTGCATGTGTAAAATAATCTAAGAAATATATTTTTATTGTAAGCATTCCTGCAAATCCTTTTCTTGGATATGTAAGTTAATTCCTGTAATAAACTATAGTTACTTCAGAATAAAGATATATATGATTATTATTATTTTTATATGCTGGTTTTATTTCTATGCGTTACTTTTATAGGAATATGTAACCGTATTGGTGACTGTGTAAATATTAATTTTATAGCTTTTAATATAAGACCAACATTTTTATTTTATAATGCAAAATATTAATATAGTATATGTTTATACCGATTAGTTTTTGTTTTCTTTTACCTTTATCATTAAAAAAATTATTTGGACCATAGGAATATTTCGATTTAATATTACTTCTTTATGGGTATACTTATACTTACTTTTAAAACATCTTTATTATTTGTCAATATTTTACATGTCATCTAAATATTACATTATATTTTATGGGTATGGTCCGAATCATCATCAGCAGCCACGGTTAACAGCCACGAATGACAGATTAACCATAAAAATCTGGTTATATCGGGACGATGGTTAAAAACATAACCTCTAATTTTTATTAGATTGATTATTTACAGGAATGCTAATACACTTACTTACCATTATTTTAAGATTGATTTTCTGCACAAAAATAATAAATTACAGTCAAACAAATTCATAACAAAAAAAAAGTTCATAATGGCAAGTGACAGGGAAACCAGGCTTCTAATGCCGGTGAGCATTTTGACACTCAAAATGATCACATTTCAGAAAACCGTGGTTCGAAATTTACCCTTTTTTCTGTTCTTAATATCATTTACGGGCCATATCCTTAGTCAATCGTTGCAAGTCAATAGGTTCAAATAGGTTTCAATTTGCTCCTTTTAAACAGCTAAATATCTTTGCTGAGCTAATTTGTTAAAGGAACTTCGCGAACAAATTCGTATAGGTCGTATGGGAAATAGAGAGGGGCATCCTTGACCGCGGCAAGGGGGAAGAAAAAAATCTTCGTTGTGCTTTGCTTCGCTATTTAAAAGTAACGTAAAAGGAACTTGGCTTTTGTAAGCTTATTTCTTTTACATTTTAATAAGACCTTAAGAACCGTGTTTTAAGTAGTGTAATTATTTTTTAGGTCATTTCAGTTCACCAAATGTTATATTTATAGCTATCCAAAGTTTCCCTTATAATACTTAATTATTACGAACAGTAAAATAACATACATTGAATTTTACTGCTCCGCGGACCCTTTCTTCAATCATACATTAAACTTTACTGTTCTGCAAACCCTTTTTTCACAAACGTTAAAAAATATTTGATTTCAGATTGAATAATTATATTTTATTGTGAACCCTGAAACCATGTGCTAAAGTATAGTAACATTCAAACGGCAGGCCAACGTAGTCCCCACTCCCAGCCCCACCAAGCCCTTCGCCTTCTCTCTTCTACAAACGATTTTGTCAGTAGATTTAAATAGCGTTTATGAATGATGTGTGGCATCTATAGGTAGCACATCATTGTAATAAACTATAACAAATACCTGCCCTTTCTTACCAGAAATAAATAAAAAATACTCGACTATAATGTCAATTTGACATATAATAAATATAACTTTACAAAATCTCCCCCAATATTAAGAACGTTTTTTACGACACATATAAAAATATTCCTGATGAATTTTTGGATCGTAATTCTTTTGGGCGATCTAATAATTATTGCATGGGTAAGTGGAGTTAGTTTTTTCTATTCAATTTTCAAAATTAATTATATTTTATCTACAAATAATAAATACTCCACAAGAGTTTTTGAAAATATTTTTTATAATAACAGGCAACCAGCTGAAATTTGGACTTTTGAAAACTTATCATGCTATATTTTCTACACTAAACAAGATATCAAAAAACCCAAAATAACATTTCTACAAAAACGAGTGGGGAATAAAAACGAGATATTTTGTGGACCACCCTCGCCCACCCCTGAAGTACTCCCCTTCTCCACGTTAAAATCTCACGGCACTACCCAACTAGTCACATCTCTCTGGAAAGCTTGTCAAAAATACTTTACAGCGATACTTAATACTTGTACGAAACTCTAAGAAAATGTCTTAAAAATTGGCTTTTGCAAAATTTGGCAGGAGAAATTAGAAAATAAACATAAATGATAAAAAATAATCCCAAGCTTAAAACACTATTGCAGTGATAAAACTATCTATTTTATTTGTATTAAACGCTTGTTTTTTGCTTTTTTTTTAACTCTTGCTGGAAATTATTTTATAAGTTTCTAGGTTGGCCGTTTGGGGGCGTAACAATAGTGACAAAAAATAGCGGTATTTTCTCAAAAATCCTTATACATATGTAGTAAACATGTATTGAAGGTTGCATTTTTTTTTATCTATAGTCGGATCTGGTCTTATCGTGCGGGTCATACGATTCAAGAAAGACATACTCTCAGTTTTTGTTTTCTTTACTTGCGTTTAATTTCACCCTCTAAATAAAATACGTAAGATAAATTAGACAGACTTATTCCATTTTGACATGAAAAAAAAGGATATGTATTTACTTTCCAGCGATTCTAAAAAAGCTTATAATAGCACCAGCTACGTTTTATTTTAAATATGCCAGTTTTGTGACTTTGACAGTTTGTGACAAAATGAAACAATTTTCTGGGTTTTTGCATCCCCAATCAAAAAAAAATGGTACTTAATCTGATAAACTATTTCGAAAATGAAAGAAAAAGTGGAAATCCGCCAACCAATATTCAGGAAACAGTAGCCAAAGCACTGGGAATTAGTTTAAGGGCTGTGCAGAAAATTGTGCATGAAACAAAACATAACATAATACCCGAGAATACTAAAAAGTGTAAACGAAGAAAGCCAAAGACTGAGGATTTAAGCGAAAATATTAAAATGGGAGTTCGAAATGTGATTTACGATTTATACAAATCAAAAACCAATGTAACTCTTCCAGTTTTACAAAAAACATTAAAAATTCGGAGTGTTTTATGGAAATTGGACTTGAAGCGTTATCAAAATTAATAAAAAATTTAGGTTATCGCTATTAAAAAATACTGTAACCGAAGATTTTTATGTGAGCAGCCACCGATAGTGAGTCAGCGTGTTCAGTTTTTAAAAAAATATAAGGACAATTACCAATCGAAATTTAGAAAAGTGGTATTTTTGGAATGGAAGTGGTTCAAAATCTTGGCAAGATGAGTCTGTAAAAAGTGTTAAAACGAAAAAGGGGTGCGGTACGGGAAAGCGTTTTATTATTTTGCATGTCGGTTCTGCAACAGGATAATATGTTGCAGGTGCGAGTTTAATTTTTTCTTCAACATCAAAAAGTGCTGATAATATGAATTGCGAAATGTTTGAAAAATGGTTAAAAGTTCAATTGATACCAAATTTGGATGCTCCGTCTTTAATTGTATTAGATAATGCATCATATCATTCAAGAATTTTAAATAAACATATAAGGAAAATAAACCCACAGTCGTCTCCACAAATACTGTGTTTGTGGTGACGACTGTGGGTTTATTTTCCTTATGTCTATACAGCTCCACTTTGAGATAATGGACTACTTCCGCAAAATTTAAATAAACAGCCTGCTTCATCTTGGAGGAAAAGTGATATGAGTGGCTGGAAAAACACAACCAAAATCCTTTACCAAATATGCTTAAATCGGAACTCCTATCAATAGCAAAGTCTCTTAAAAAACCCAAAATATACGCGGTAGATGAAATACTGCGTGAATATGGTCATGTTCTACGACTGCCGCCATATCATTGCCAGTTTAACACAATAGAATTAATATGGGCTGGTGCAAAGTCTTATTATGAAAAACATGTAGGTGATGGTCTTAAATCCGACCAAGTACCTACAAATAGTTTAGCAAGATTCGTTAGATCATATTACACAAGAGTACTGGAAGAAATCGGTGGAACATACAGAAATATTATTAAGGGATTGGTGGGATCGAGAACAAGTACTAGATGTCGAAGTAGCGTCAATTAATTGCTCCATTCGAAGACGACTCAGACGACGAGGACTTTTCAGATTTTATAAGTGACGATGAGAGTTTTTAGGCTATAATTATAAACGGTGTTTTTCGTTTACATTTTTTAGTATTCTTGGGTATTATATTATGCTTTTTTTTCATGCACATTATTCTGCATAGTCCTTAAACTAATTCCCAGTGTTTTCATTACGTTTTCCTGCATATTGGTTTGCGAATTTCCACTTTTTCTTTCATTATCGAAATAGTTTATCAGACTAAATGCCATTGTATTTTTAGGTTTTAGTAGTAAAATTGTTAAAATAAATTGCACTGTTTATTATTGTCGTTTTTAATTAAAGGGTACAGTAGGTATATAATTAACGATTATATAATTTTTTTGTAACTTTTTCAACTCCCCTGTACATAATTTTTACAAAAATAGTTATTTATGTATCAAGGGTATTAAGTAGATGATTATGCCCTGAGGGCGACAGTCTTACAAAGCCGAGGGCCTCTGGCCCGAGGGTTCGTAAGTCGCCCGAGGGTATATATCTATAAGTACCCGTGGTGCATACAAAATTTTATGTCATACCAGTTCGTTTTGAATAATAAATATTTTTTTAAAATTTAATTTGATTTACCACTTTTTTATTTTTACATGCGACATTACCTTGACATTATTAAAATGTTTAATGTGTCAAAGTCAAAAATCAAAAATGGAACAAGATGCACACTTAATGCAACACTTAATGCCCGCGCGGGTCATAATGTGTACTTTATGCCCGCACAGCATAAAGTAATCCATTGTGTAGATGGTATCTAAGGTATAAAAACACAATAATGTACTGGTATGACATAAATAATATTAGGTATATTATGTGGCTATCTTCGCGAAAGCTAAAATAATGAAACTATTTTTCCTTCCTTCGGTATATTTGTAAATAATCTCACAACATTTTGATAGCCTCTGTGTTGTCTGATTTGACGCATATGATCAGTGACCTTTGGACCCGCACGTTAAGACCAGATCTGACTATAATGAAAATTCTGGATAACTTTCGTTTTCGAGTTTTTGCTCTACCTTTTTGTTTAAGGGGGTTAGAAGGAGACAATTATTGCTATGCAAAAATATTCACAACTTCGGTTTGGCTTATCGGACAAATTTTAACTTGCTCGGTATTCTTTTGTTTTATCAATTTAATAAGAAAACAAAATCGTTCTGAATTCCGTTGCGACAGCTAGAGGGCGCTATTTAGTAGAATCAACAATTTCTTCACCTTTCTCAAAAATTTGAAATGCAATGATATACAGGGTTGCCCAGAAGTCCGGAATAAAATTAATATAGCCTTAATCTGTAACTTTTGATGAAAACGCTCGGACACGTCGATTTAGTTTTATATATGCTCACATTTTGACGTTATTCGTTTGTTTTTTTATAGACATTTGTCAAAGATATGACGACATCGACTTTTTTTTTAAATGGAAACATACAGCTTGTGATACATCATTTGAAAGCTAATATCGACTCGTATAGTATGCTCATAAATTTTGTCGCGATTCTATCAAGCTATTTTAAAATGGCGACTATTAAAAGTTTTCAAAAAATCTCTATTTAAATAATCGGAAATGATAAATCATTGTTTTTTTACCTTTCAATGTAAGAAATCTTCATTGTTTCACGTTCTGACATTTTGTGACTTAACAATATTTATGGTTTATTTGTTATTTATTTTGGCAAAAAAAAAAAATGTAACGAAGCAAAACAAAACACAACAAAAAGGTGGTTTAACGTGGCAAATGCTGAAAATGTCCTCCACCATCTACTTAACATGCTCCCAGACGATGGTAAAATCCGTCGACGGAATTCCGAATGGCTTCAGCCGGTATGTTATGTGTCGCCCATCTAATTTTATATTTCAAATCTTGAATATTATTTTTCCTATTTTGGTAAACTCTTCCTTTTAAATATCCCCAAAGAAAATAGTCTAGAGGCGTTAAGTCTGGGGACCTCGGTGGGCATTCAATTGTACCACGTCGTCCAATCCAGCGACCTGGAAATATCTCATCTACATATCTTCTAATATTGACACCAAAATGCGGGGGAGCATCATCTTGCTGAAACCAAATTGTTTCATTAGGTATATCTGGATTTACTTCGTTGGGAAAAATTACAGCTAGAGCAGGCATCAACTAGAAGGTTAAGAAATCCAGGTACCGTTCAGTGCAACAATGAAGATTTCTTACCTTGACAGGTAAAAAAAACATCATTGAGTTATCATTTTCGCCTATTTAAATAGAGATTTTTTAAAAACTTTTAACAGTCGCCATTTTAAAATAGGTTGACAGAATCGCGCCAAAATTTATGAGCATACTGTACGAGATATTAGGTTTCGAATGATGTATCACAAGCTGTAAAGTCGCCACAGTGGATCTTTGCCCGTGCGTCATCAATCAACGATCAGGACTCAACGTGGTTAATAACTCTGCATCCTTCTTTATTACAGTAACAAGTTTGAATAAAAGCATAAAAGAACGTCTCCAAGATTCCGCAATAAAATAATGTGCTAGACAATAATAAAACTATAAACGTCAATTAATTACTTTTTTTATTTGTTTAGTTGACAACCGTTGTATTTTAGAACGTCATTGTCAACCTTATTTTGATCTGCCAATCTAATTCGTATTTTGTAAATCTGTGTACCTTAAAACTGTTTCTTTTTCTAAAAATAGTTCTTTTTAGAGCTAATTATACCCACCATCTGTTTTGGCGGTAAGTATTTATGGATTTTTATAATACCTAATTTATTTATTTTAAATATTCTAACCGTAAAGCTCTTTGAAAAGTTTAGGGCAGTGGCTAAATTCCCTTAAACGAAAGGATGTTAAAAATTTGACTTTTGCGATTTTAATAGTCAATAAAACACCAAACTTTTGTAGATTTTAAGCTTTAAAAATAGTATTAAATGTATTAACATTTGTTTGTCAATTTCTTTTAGATAATAGAGAATGCCGGGCAAAACTTAAAATAAATAATATTTTTTCGGGATATTATGTAGGTACGTCAAACGGTAGGCAGGCACGTCCATTTTATGAACTTAACTTAGTTTTTACTTTTTTCGTCTCGTAATTTTGATTTGATTCATACGATTTTGATGACGTAAAAGTGATGACGCACGGGAAAAGAACCACTGTGGCGACTTTATGTTTTTATTTAAAAAAAAATATCTATGTCGTCATATCTTTGACAAATATCTATAAAAAAAACAAACGAATAACGTCAAAATGTGAGCATATATAAAACTAAATTGACGTGTCCGAGCGTTTGCCCTAAAAGTTACATTGCAGGTTAAGGTTATACCTATTAATTTTATTACGGACTTCTTCTTACTTAATCTTACAGAACATTAATTTAAAGAAGTATTAAGATGATTTTAGTTTTGTAGAAGACAATGGTATGGTATTTGTAACTTGTAAGCTCATTTTTATATTATGTTTTCTGTATCTCCGGTTTAAAAAGAAGACATTTGTATTACGGTTTTCACAGATATTCTTTTAATTTACTCTTCTTTTTGCTTAAGTTAAAAAAATATATCGTATTTAAAATTTTTGAGAAAAATGAAGAAATTATTGACTCTGATAAATAGCGCCCTCTATTTGACAGTGCAGCACTGAATTCTGAAAAGAACCCGTTTTTTCCATGTTCGTAATGTGCTGGTAAAATTTGAAATATTTTCTCAGAACTACAATTCCTTTTTAAATAGTGATTGCTTGACCTTTGCGAAAAAATATTTATTGCCTTGGCTGATCTTTTAAAGTAGGAATAGAGAGTAAGCCGTCATTAGATATAAGAAATATCTGGAAACCTTTGTCCAGTAGATGTAATCTGAGGATGATACCATGCACGAATTTAACGCCTCTGTGCTTCAGTGCACTTAGCTAGTATAAATAGAGCTGTAGGTACAAGAAACAATAACTTGCAAGTATTTCTAGAAATTTATTTTTTCTTAGGGCAGGAACTTTAATCTTCCAAATCGTGTGACTACTACTGCCACTGCTCCTGCTACTGGTAATCGGTTTCCTGATAAAAATAAAGACAAAGTGGATAAACCCCAATGGTATAACGACAGTAACGACACAATGGTAGTAATAGATAACATTGGAAAACGATCTAGAAAAAAGCCAAACATTGGAACCAAAGGGAATGTAGATAACAACAGTATTCCTATTTCGGCTACTGTTGATCGGTTTCTTGATAAAAATAAAGACGAAGAGGATGGGTCTCAATTGTTTAACAATACCAAGGACATAATAGATAACATTTCTAGTGAACATCCAGACATTGGAACTAAAGCTACAGTAGATAGCAACGGTATTCCTACTACGGCTCCTGTTTATCGGTTTCCTGATAAAAATAAAGACGACGATGATGGGACGAAATGGTCTAACGAAACCGGAAACTTAATAGACGACGACATGGATAAAACTTCTAATGAAGATTCGCGACGTCCGGATAAAGAAGAACAAACGGACGCCGAAACGAGTGTTGCGAAGTTCGCAGAAAATGCCGAAAATCGGGCATTGTTCTTTGAAGGGGAAAATGATTGTGATATACAACTATTTGATGCATTAGACACTCTTAATGACGAATTTGAAAAAGCAAAAATTGACATTGTTAAGCAAGGTATTTCAAATATACAGGGTGTTCATTTGAAAACTTCCCACCTCGATTTTCCTGCTTTAAAATGAAAATGTGGAAAATCGCTCGGACCCGTCGATTTTAATTTCGAGGGGGACATCTTTTGCGTATATTGTCAATCTTGTTACTCTAAGCCCCTAGGAGGGAGGGGGGGGGGGGGGGGTAAGATCTAAATCTTAAATGGATACCCTATTTTATATAATTTTTTTCTGAACATTTTTTAATACAAGCATTATTAGTCTATACTTAACAGTTTCCGAGATATTTACTCTTGAAAAATGACATTTTTGAACTTTGACAGCGTCTAGCTTTCTAACTGTACGTCTTAGAGCAAAACGGCTTACATGTCCCTATCTTCGATTTTTATTATCTTTCCAATAGTGTCAACTTCCGGCCAAACCGGAAGTACTATATTTCTTACATCTGGTTTAACCGAAAGTTCACACTATTGGAAAGATAATAAAAATAGAAGATAGGGACATGTAAGCCGTTTTGGTCTAAGACGTACAGTTAGAAAGCTAGACGCTGTCAAAGTTCAAAAATGTCATTTTTCAAGAATAAATATCTCGGAAACTGTTAAGTATAGACTAATAATGCTTTTATTAAAAAATGTTCAGAATTTTATGCAGAATCCAAAAAAATTATATAAAATAGGGGTATCCATTTAAGATTTAGAACTTACCCCCCCTCCCTCCTAGGGGCTTGAAGTAACAAGATTGACAATATACGCAAAAGATGTCCCCCTCGAAATAAAAATCGACGGGTCCGAGCGATTTTCCACATTTTCAATTTAAAGCAGGAAAATCGAGGTGGGAAGTTTTCAAATGAACACCCTGTATATAATTTTTTTTGATAGCCCATCCGAAACGAACAGGCATGGCCTGATTTATACAGACGCGTTTGGTTATATTGGTTACAGGCTTGCCAGATTTAATAATTTTTGTCATTTTGATTATTTTACCCAATAAGCAAAAACTATTCCCAACAAACAATAAAATTATAGTCTAAAAAAGTTACTTTTACCTAAGTTTTTTACTATAAAGCCCGACAGGCCGCTTTACATTGTCAGAAGTTAGTTTATCACATAGTGGGGAATAAAACCAAGGTAATAAACTGGTAAAAAACACCTGTCATTAGGAGCAGTGGCGCAGCGAGGGGGAGGGGGGGGGGGTTAGGGGTTAAACCCCCCCCCCCCCAGACGCTCAGACTAAGATGTTTTTTTACGGTTTAGACCAGGGCTGAAGCCTTTGAAAATGGTAAAAAGTGAAGAAAAAAAATAATAGTAGGATGAAACCCATTGGAAAAGAAAGAGAATATAACAAAAATGAAAGGAAAAATAATTTACGGGCGATCCGAGGTCGGGAAGTGAAAAGGGGTGAGTTTTTAAGGGTAGAAAACGATTTATCTCTCGATTTCCGGCAAAACTACAAGTCCTATGGAAAAACGTTAAATGGCAAAATTGTAGGTAATAAAAAGATCTACAACTTTTGTATTTACACTTTTTTCACATAACCTCAAAATTTATGTGAAAAATTCAAATAATAACCAAGTTTTTGGTTTTTTATTTTTATCTTTTACAAGAAAAATAAATTTGTTGAAAATTTACCTTTTTATGTCCCAAACACACTGTAATTTTTTTGATTTAAAATATTTATTTTTTCACCTTATTTTGACTTAATATCGAAAAAGCACCCTAATTTTCAATCGAAAATTCTCACGTCAAAATATCTGCTTTTTTAAAAAAGTCGGGGGGCTTTTTGTTCGTTGAAATCTCTACTTTCTGATGGTGTAAAAAAAATATACATTACTATGGTAAATGTGATGAAATCTCCTTTAAATCCTACCTTTAATAATTATATTTAGAACAACTATTTTCGCATATTTTTTGCGATCGTTATGTTTTATGGATTTGTAATTTTTTTGTTTATCAATGTAACATGGAATCTTACGTTTTTCGAGTAATTAAAGTATAAATTTTAATAAATAGCTCAAAATTGTACAGGGTTATTTTTTATATTTGCGTACCCACCTACAGGGCTTAATATAAGTGACAGAAAAAAACTTTTAATACAAAAGTTGCATAATGTTTCCCGTCATATCTTTTAGACTTTTTAAAAAAACATCTGCACATCGGAAAGTTAAAAAACAAATGAAAGTATTCTTTTTTTTAAATGGAACACCCTATTTATTTTTTACCAGGGCGAAAGATCTCTTTCTCCTGATTTCAAAAATATATAACATGTTATCATTTAATCCAGTCGTTTGTGAAATATTTGAGTTTTTGATTAATTGAATTGACTATAATCTAGTCGGCGTTCCGCATACTTCAACGTGACATATTTGTCACTTTACTTTAAATTGAAAGATTCAGTAAGGAAAATGGGATATACACGTTAAAGTATGCGGAACGCCGATTAGATTATAGTCAATTCAATTAATCAAAAACTCAAATATTTCACAAACGACTGGATTAAATGATGACATGTTATATATTTTTGAAATCAGGAGAAAGAGATCTTTCGCCCTGGTAAAAAATATATAGGATGTTCCATTTAAAAAAGGAATACTTTCATTTGTTTTTTAACTTTCCGATGTGCAGATGTTTTTTTTAATAAGTCTAAAAGATATGACGGGAAACATTATGCAACTTTTGTATTAAAAGTTTTTTTCTGGCACTTATATTAAGCCCTGTAGGTGGGTACGCAAATATAAAAAATAACCCTGTACATAATAATTTTTTAAAAAAATTCGGATTCGAGTTTTTTTCGTTTCTTTGCATTTTTTGAGAACATTTACCATAGTAATGTATATTTTTTTTACACCATCAGAAAGCAGAAATTTCAACGAACAAAAAGCCCACCGACTTTTTTAAAAAAGCAGATATTTTGACGTGAGAATTTTCGATTGAAAATTAGGGTGCTTTTTCGATATTAAGTCAAAATAAGGTGAAAAATAAATATTTTAAATCAAAAAAATTACAGTGTGCTTGGGACATAAAAAGGTAAATTTTCAACAAATGTATTTTTCTTGTAAAAGATAAAAATAAAAAACCAAAAACTTGGTTATTTGAATTTTTCACATAAATTTTGAGGTTATGTGAAAAAAGTGTAAATACTAAAGTTGTAAATCTTTTTATTACCTATAACTTTGCCATTTAACGTTTTTCCATAGGACTTGTAGTTTTGCCGGAAATCGAGATAAATCGTTTTCTACCCTTAAAAACTCACCCCCTTCCACATTATCTTTCTTTTCCAATGGGTTTCATCCTACTATTATTTTTTTTGGTTTCAAAAATTATCGAGCCTGGTTTAATTTTAGTTTTTAAAATTTTGAAATCCTGTTATTTTTTTTGAAAACCCCCCCTAATACTCACTGGCTGCGCCACTGATTAGAAGAATTGGGCTTCATAGACGAGGCCTTATTCGTGGTAGTAAAGAGGTGTTTTTTACCTGTATTTAACCTTTGTGGGCCTATGTTGGGCCTGTTATGGGCTATGAAGTTTATAGAAAACCATAACCACAATTTTAGAAAAAGATGAAAATAGTATGTTGTTTTTATTTTTATTAAAGCGCAGGCGGCAGGAATTTTCTTAAATCAGAACATGTCATGTCAGCCGCTATTGATTTTTAAATGGAGTGGTAGTATGTATATAGATAGGTACTTATAAAAATCATTTTTTCGTCGATGTGAGGTGAAAAATTAGGTGCGAGTAAAAAATCTTCCTATAGATTTCAATTTTACCTTGAAAAACTAACCGCGCCCCAGAAAAAAGGCATTTAATTAAAAGAAATAAGATAAATTTATATTTAAAACACAAGAAATTTAAAATATGGCCAATATTTTGTGCTTGGACGAATAAGTTAGCTCGTTTATGTACTCGGTTTTTGTAATATATTTGTTGTTTTAGTGTTACAAGACAAGTAATTTAACAAAATTAATTAAAAATAAAACACCATGTTAAAAAAATATGGCGTCAGTAAAATATTTTTCCTAAAGGTTATGATTTCCTGTGGTTTGAGCCTTAAAAAAATGGACCTATAAGTATTAGGTTATGATAGGAGAAAATTTCCTATTTTGGACCTTCTGTCTTGATAGGTCTAAATTAGGAGAAATAATCATTTGTATGTCATAAATTTATAATAACTGTATATGAAGCCTAATTTGGCGTTTTAACAAATACTGCAGGGCATTAGGTACCCATACACCAGCAGTAATTCCCGCCGTTTTTTTCTTCCACGTTCTTTCCTTTTAATATTATCGATCGTTAGTGGAGTAAGAGATGACGGCCTTACGCTTCATTTAGGTATAGAACAATTTTTGTTTCATTTCAATTTCTTAAAAGGAAAGAACGTGGAAGGAAAAGACGGCCGGAATGATCGCTGGTTTATGGCAGTGGCGGCTTATCCTATGAGGCAGTGCCTCACCAATAATTTTGCAAATTAAATAAATTACAAATTTATATTATTTTTACTATTTGCATAAATATATATCCATTAGAATTAATGCCGTCAATCGCCGCAATGCGCTTCTCTAGAAATATCATCTATCATCCATCTCATTTCTGCATGCGGTCGAATATGGTTAGAGGCCCGGCCTCCCGCTTCCTTGTCTATCGTATTAGTGAAAATATCTAATGTGATGTATGATACCATAATAGTCCAGTCGAATTTAGCTTTAAATAGCGCATAAAAACATTCTTTTGAGGCCAGCCTCAACTCTCTACGTAAAATTAATGCGAACGTGAGGGGACTAATCTAATCTATTAGATGACGGTATTTGGTGAAATGCTATTATTAGATTAACAGGTTGTCCGTTGAAAGTTTAGAGTTTAGACCTGCATTGTATTTTATTATAGTTTTCGGTAAATACTTTTGTGGTTTTCCGTACTGATTTTTGTTTTGCTTTTTTTCTAGAAGTTACAGCGATTTTAACGTTTCTTATTCTTATCAAGGTCGGTAAGCCAATGACCCTTAAACCAAAATGATGCAAAATTGTCTAACCTTTCTAATGATATAACCAGAGTTATGCCTTAATTTGGGAATTTTCGGAGAAATTTAGAAAAATAATTTTCAATTGCGCCCCCTTGTGGCGAAATTAGGAACTTAAAAGTAATTTTTAGAATAATACAGCAAAATAACCAATATTCGATGTTATCGAGTACCTAACCTCGTCAAATATTAGTTGGTACATAACTTGTATTGATTTTTACAATTTGGCCAAAACTTGGGTAAGGTGTAAAACATTTTTAAGCATAATTTCTTGTTCAGGAATTTGAAAAAGTTTTTGCCCGAGAACTTGACCCGTGGAATACTGACCTTATTAAAAGCTTAATGTCGGGGTGCACAGATTTTAACCAAAAAATTAACTAACCAGCAACTTTGAGAGAAATGATTTTCTCACGATCTGAATGGCTCGGTTTGCTTACTTTTACTGATTTACCGAAAACTTTGATTGTCTAAACGTTTCCAAATGTTACAAAGTCGCCACTACTCGATACTTACTGAAAATACGAAATACCCGCTATTTCACCCCTATTTGACCATAATAAAATCATACTGTTACTAGTCATTGTTCATATTCCAATCCGAGTCACTAAAAGCACAAACACAATTCACTAAACTACACAAAAACTAGAAATCCGTAAATATTAAACACCCACAATCCACGATGGCTAAGAAAACTACAAGGAATCCACAGAGAAACCTTAAAACACAACAACAAAAATAGCGGCCGAGTCGGTTCTGGAGAGCAACTGGATAGTATCTTGAGCATGTCGGTAAAGTAGGACAGGCCGATAACACGAGGTTTGTGCGCATGCACGAAGGTGTCAAGAAGAAATTTTTCCCAGGGGCGGCTAGTGGTATCTGAAAGTGGTGAGGCACAGTTGAAAAAAAATTTTTTTAGCAAGGTTAGATTTTAAAGTTAGTCTAGTGGTCACTCTACTTCGTCAGTTGTGTAATAGCTCTCGGTACCTTTGGTAAAAAAAATTATATTAAATTTGAAAAATTGGAATATAGTTTGTAAAGCTAGGGCTATGTTAAGTGTTTTGAAAGCTCCGATTTGATTTCCCCACCCGACCGATAGTAACAAGACGTTTACTCAAATCTGGAACAGGTCGCTTTACTTCTTTTACTATGTACAATAATTTATCTTCATAGGAATTACTTGAAAAGTTCTGCTCATTTACTAAAAAAATAACAAGATCATAAGTAGGATTGCAAATGTTTACATTTACCTGGGGAAGTTGTAACGCTGTGCTAGAGGTCCCGCTGAATCTATTTTTCGCTAATAAGCACAAAACAAATAAACTAATAAGTAATAAAAGTAATGTAATATTATTATTTCACTGTTGAAAAAAAAGCAAAACAAAACTCAGTACGGAAAACCACAAAAGTATTTACCGAAAACTATAATAAAATACAATGCCGGTGTAAAAGTCAAATTCACTATGTAGGTACTCTCTCTAAACTTTTAACGGACAAACAACCTGTTAGTCTAATAATAGCATTTTTCCAAATACCGTGTCGCGGCGTTCATCTTTATAGATTAGATTAGTCCCCTCGCGTTCGCATTCATTTTACGTAGAGAGTTGAGGCTGGCCTCAAAAGAATGTTTTTATGCGCTATTTAAAGCTAGATTCGACTGAACTATTACTGTATCATACAAGACATTAGATAATTTCACTAATACGCTAGACAAGGAAGTGGGAGGCCGGGCCTCTAACCATATACGACTGCATGCAAAAATGAGATGGATGATATAAGAACAAAACATAACGGATCAGGAAAGACAAGGAAGCGCGAGACCGGCTTCTACCATATACGACCGCATGCAGAAATGAGACGGATGATATTTCTAGCGAAGCGCGTTAAGATTGACGGCATTAATTCTACTGGATATATATTTATGCAAATAGTAAAATAATATAAATTTGTAATTTATTTAGTTTGCAAAATTATTGGCGAGGCACTGCCTCACCTGCCTCTTAGGAGAAGCCGCCACTGATTTTTCCACTGTTACATTTTCTATTCCACAGACCCAAAACTACGTCATTTGTTACAGATGCATAGAACTTATTTTTGCATCATAATAGCGCTTACATTCCGACCAACTTTGCCAATAGGATTGAAGGGGCAATGATATGGAGGAAGTCTTAAAAGTCGATGTCCATGTTGTAATGCTAGTTCGTCCAACCTATTAAAATAAAATTAAAATAATTTAAAAATAAAATATATAGCGCTTTCCAAATTACTTCTAACGTTTGAATGGGATATGCTGTTTCACTATTATTTAGATTTGATCCTTCATTACAAATGAACAATTACCGACCGATTAGTTTACTATCAAGTTTTTCAAAAGTCTTTGAAATGGTGATGTGCTCCAGACTGTTGGACTTTATGCAGTTCTTGCCCAGAGTCTGCATGGATATCTAAAGGGTAGATCAACCATATCAGCAATTTTTCAATTCACTAAAGCAATTTTAGACCACCTTGAAAATAAAAACTTGGCATTAGGTAGGGGAAATCCGGCCATGATGGCATACTTTTCTTAAATTGGCCATATTTTGAATATTTTAAGAGTTAAATCTATAATAATATCGTTATGCGGACATACATAAGACATTTACTGAAACTAAAATAAATATGCCAGAAGCAAGAGCAGCACACGGACTCTGATGAATAGAAAAGTCATTATCGAATCGCAAAGTAACGTTATTTTAGAAATGTGGTACTCCGATCGCTTTTTCTCTTTCTTTTCTATTGTTTTCGTCCTTCCCCTCCAGCCCCGATAGAATCGAATTGAAACGAAAATAAATTGCAGCATAATCACATTCAGCATAATGTAAAGAAAAAAGACAACCGATGACTTGACAAAGATGCCCTCCGTCAGTCGTCCCGTCGCGTATTGACAATATTGACAGTGTGATTGACAGTATTGTACCTTAACCTTAAAAAGGAAAACTTGTTGACGTTAGATTTTAGCGATTTATAGGTTAATAACTATTAAAGTTGACATTGGCACCAATAAAAATCAAAAATCCCTAGTGTTATTAGAAAAAAGCCGAGGACTTCCGACCTCTAATTCTATTATTAGAATCGAAATATGGGAGTAGCGATATGCGATTTCTAACGAAATTTTTCGAAACGCTTTCAAGCGAATAGAAATTAAAAATTCTATCTATCAGAGTCTTGCTGCAGGTCAGAAATTAGGGAAATAGATATTATGACAATTTATGCACTATAATATATCTACGAGTGCTTAATGTTTGTTTTTAAAAACAGGGAAATATTTCAGGAACTGAATGACCCTAGTCATAATACAAGAACTCTTAATTTTTTGTATCCATCTCACCGTTTGACCCTTACAGAAAATAGTCCGTATTATAATATGTGCATTAAATTGTATAATAAGCTACCTAATACAATTAAGAACATTAGCAGTATAAAAGTGTGGAAAAAAACTATAAAATTTTCTTAATCTTAATATGATATAGATAAATCTCTTTTATGACGTCATTTCATTTTATATATTGCCTTCCCTATGTGATTGTAGTTTGTAATTTGAAATAAAGAAATATTATTATTATTATTATTATTAAATGGTGAAACCGGATTGTGTCTCTGTACTAATCATGCAATAGGTACTTGTATTTGGAATTTTTTCAATTAGCCCAGATTGATAGGTGGCGTTATCAATGATAATAATTAATAAGCGACGGTTCTTCCAAGTTTGGTAACAACTTTTCTTCAAACCAGTTCTTAAAGTTTTCACTATTTATCGAATTATGATAATCGCCATATATTTCAGGCCAGACTCGAATATCAAACTTGTTGCATTGATCACAAATCCATTTTCTGAATCAGCATGTAGCATAACGTATAGATACACCCTCTGACGATTTTTTTTCTTTATGAAGAGTATCCTCTTGCCAACTTTGCCTAAAAGCCCCTTTACTGTATATCCAGGATTCATCCAGAAAAACAGGTTTCAAGGAAAATTGAGAGTTGCCGTTATTCTTAAATTCTCTTAAAATTTTACTCGTTTTTGGGCTATTAGGGTTGTTCTAAGGTTGCTAAGATACTAAAAACGATGTCGAAAAAATCTTTCATACGAGTATGACAACAAAATAGAAAAAAATATTTTTTAGGAGCTGATGTTGAGATCTGCTTCGACAGAAACGGATTCGATTTAAAGAGTTTATCAGACGAACAAATTGTTCTTGTAAGGCAGTGCATTGATTACGACATAAAAAGAGTTCAGTTTCATTTGGATCAAGAACAGAACAAATTGAAATTGTGGCAGGAAAAAATGGAAAACCTGAAAACACAAATGCGCGAATGTGGTGCAATCTTGCAATGTAAAAACGACGCGAGACACCACACAGATGTGTATTTTCCTACAATGCGGTCGCAGATAAAGAATTCCACAATTGATATCAATATATATTTATCAGACTTTAAGAGGACTTATTTAAGACGTTGTATTAACAAGGTCAAATCTATTGGCTGATTAGTCAACTAACGTCCATCTTCGGAAACCTTAAAATCCATCTGGACTTTTACACACATCCTTATTTTGGTGTTATAAGATTTAGAGCAAAAAGTGACCGTCGACAATTTGTTCGCTTCCAATACAAGCCAGCTGCATTCTCCTCCCTTAAACCCAAAAGCAAGCCACAAGCCAGTAAATATTAATATCGAATTATCTAAAATGATGTTTCAATTCTTATGTCTGTCAATTTACACAATTTATTCTGGAAATTTTACACTGTCGAAAAAGCGCAATCCGCTTACTTGGAGAGTTTATTTTCATTTTGGCTAGTTTACAATGATTTCTTATAAGTAAAGTATTAGTATTACCTTTGCAACTAAAAATTATATTATTATAGCTCTTAATTTGCACATCGTGTAAGTATTTGTTTATGAATAAAAAATGTATTGCATGTCTATTTTCTACTTTATATTTACAATCCTTGAACATCTTCCAAGGTACGAGGGAAGTAAAGGTAATAAGGAGGCTGGCCTTTTAACAAAAAGGTACACTGAGAAAAATTTCTTTCTGGTGGCAATTAAGCGATTTTTACCATTTCTAGTATTGGTTTTTTAATTGGATAAATAAGATTATAGTTCACTACACTAAATTACTCTTGACATAATTTTGTAAAATATTTTTGATTAATTCGGGCAACTAAAACATCGAATTGGAATATATATGGTTAAATTAACAACAGTTTAATGCAATCAATTACAGTTTACTAATATTATTTACTTTCAATTTTCTTAATAAATATTTTATTCAAGGAATTTAGATATTTGTTAGCATAGTATGCTATAAGAAATCTAGAGATTATAATTTAATACTGCAAATAAAACAGATATTCCAAAACAAATTTATTTTGCCAGAGTTCCGCGAACTAAATTTTACTGTAGGCAAGTTAGTTGGTGATTCCCATAATTACGGCTCGAGTCTCAACGTAAAGACGACCGCGACGCGAAGCATTTAATTCGAAGCGCGCGGGTTGCTATAGGGTGCCGGTATTTTCTTTGTTTGTCTTCAAGTGGTCCAATTATAATAATAAAGTTATGGATGGATGTTATCTACTAGGTAGGTATATGGTTCTAGAATTGCCGCGCTGCGCCGGGAAGATGGCGTACATTATTATATGTATGTGTTGCGAATTGCGTTACGAAAATCCAACAATTTGACTAAATTTTCCAATGCGCAGGCTGTATAACCGTACCAATTTTTCTACAAATAACATTAAATTTATTAATGCATTTATAAATATTCAATGGAATTTAAACCAAATTATTTTCAATAAGTTCCTAAGTAGTTTGAGAAATCCTGTCTTAAATAATTGTATATAAAATATGGCTGCCTAAATAAATATGATAATAATTGTTTTAAACTTGACGATTATTTAAAATTTAATTTTTTAACCAATTAATCAGAAAATGGTAAAAATAAAATAAATATGCACATAGGAATTTAAGTAAGTGCATTATACAGGGTGTTTCACGGTAAATGGAGCGTTAGAAGATTATAGAAAACGGGTCAATATCTCGGAAACTATTAAGTAAATATACTATAATAATATACATTTTTATTAAAAAATAAATATAATTTTCCGTATAGAATATAGAGGGTGGCTCATTAATAAGGGACGCCGGCTGTAGGTATCTCAGGATCCGTTAATAGGACGACCCTAAGAAAAAAAAATTATTGGCAAATCAGCAAAGTCCACCGCTAGAGGGCGTAAGCACCTCGGAGCAGAAAATATTGTTTTAATCAAAATTGTTTCAAGTGAACCTATATTGAAATTTTTCTTTTGTAACCTACTGAAAATATCACAACTTTTTTGTATTAACGTTTTTTCCCTACCTTGTCAAATAAAGGGTGGGGAAGGGGTAAACGTTGGTTTGAAAAAAAAAGTCAATAACTTTTTTTTTGGAATAACCGATTTAAAATAACTTTTTTAAATTTTAAAGCACTTTTATGGGCGCTCTACTAGAATAATAACATTTTGAGTTCAGTTATTTTTCGTGTCAGTAGGTGGCGCTTTATGACAAGGTCGCAGATTTTTATGATTTTCTCGAAAATTTGAAATGGTATTTTTTTCTAGGAAGAAGAGCATCAAAATATTACAGTTACTGGTGAAAACCGCTGCCTGAAATGCTTATTCCTTATACAGTGTCCGGCAAAAAGTTGGACCCATATGGGAAACTTTTTTATTATTAATTTTACGAAAAACAGTTACTTATTCTTCATAAAAAGTTCCGCTTGGTCTAAAACCTAAAATGTAACTATCAAATATTAAATTTTTCCAGGCGTATACAAGGTTTGTCAAAAATAAAGATTATTTCTAAAACATATTGTTTTATTTCTTACAATCTGATATAATTGCGCCAATAAAATAATATTATTCTCAAATGCATGCAATAGTTGACTAAATAAAATCAACATATTGTTACAATTATAAATTAGTTTTAAAAAATATCTTGAGGCTTTAAAATGAATCTATAAATAATTGTTATAATTAAATTAACTTATTTTAGCACAATAATACATTATTTCTAAAACATATTGTTCTATTTCTTACAATCTGATATAATTGCGCCAATAAAATGATATTATTTTTGGAATAACGCATTTCTTTTGAGCAAAATTGATTTCGTTTTTGCAAACTATAGTATAGTTGTCACAAGAATATTAAAATCTGTTCAAAATAAAATATAATTACCACAACGAATTATTATTCATTACATGAATTAAATCGTCATTGTGACAACAAAATTTTAATTTTGCTAAACATGCACTATCCAAAAATCAAATAAATTATAATTTACGCAATTTAATTTCTATTAAACATTTTTGGTATAGTTGTGGATCAATTAAACCTTTATTGAAATTCCAATTAAATTATGTAATTCTTTGAATTCGGTGATTTAGTTGCTCGTTACCAACTCGATTATTTAGTTGGATGAAATATATCTGGGTATTGGGAATTAATCCTTTTTCTCAGTGTACGAATTAAAGAGTCCAAGACCCTATTGTTGAGGAGATTGGGGGGGGGGGGGGTCTAATATGTAGAAATATAGTCTCTTTAATTTTTTAGATACAGGATGCTTGAAAAAAAAAGAGGTAAGGCTACTAACTGGAGGCCTTTGTTTTCGTAACCAAAACGCGAGAGGCAACAGTGCATGTGCAATATCTATACAGATGTAATAGGTTGACAGCTCCATATTTTGGTTCTCTTGGAGTAACTGTTAACGTGCAATGAGTTACCAGACACCTCCATTGCATGAGGTGCAGTACATTAAAATTATTATAGGTACTGTATAATGTATACCAAAGTCTATAAAGATACGTTTCGTTGGCCCGTACACTTGTATTTGAAATTTTTTCAATTATATAGCTTAGAATGATAGGTGACGTTATTCATGATGATAAGCGGCGGTTGTGCCAAGGTTGGTAACAATTTTTCTTCAAACCGTTTTTCAAAGTTTTCACTATTCATCGAATCATGATAAATCATAATCGCCACATTTCGGCCAGACTTGAGTATCATACTTACATTATTCACAAATCAATTTTCTGAACCAGCATGTAGAGTAATATACCGAACACCCTCTGATGATTTTTTTTTACTATATGAAGAGTATCATCTTGCCAACTTCGCCTAAGAGCCCCTTCACTGTATATCCAAGTTTCATCCAGAAAAACAGATTTTAAGGTAAATTGAGAGTGGCCGTTATTCCAAAATACTACTCGTTTTTGAGCTACATATGGGGTTGCTCTATTAGGAAACGCCTGTTTGATACAGTACATTTACGCCATTTAAATTTAAATTTTTTTAAACAGTCCGGTAATGAACCAGTGGATATTTCAACACCATCAATGATTTTAATGTGTTGTTGTATCGAGTGAAAGGTAACGTGTTTACCTGCTCTATGCATCCGATAAATACGCTCTCTTATGGTATGTTCATGAATTTCGTGAAATTGTCGACCACGGGATGACAAAATAGCTACATTATTGCGATTCTTAAAATCTATATCCTTCTCCATCCCATCCCCTTTGCGTTAATTCGTTGGATTGTTGAACACGAAACTCCCGAAGCATCAGAAACTCTCTAGAACAGATAGGTATTTATAAAAACATTGCCATATATTTTGCATGCATGTTTATTATTTATGTTTTCACAATTCCTGCATTATTATCTCTGCTTAGGTACTACGTAAACTGCGTTAAAGGATAAATGCATCACTTTCTCTTTGAAAATAATCAAAAAAATTTAAAATTAATGCTTGATCTTTTTCACAAACTGTGACATTTTTGAAATAATGTTGATTAAAAATGTCACGGTCAAAAATGACAATAAAAATTTTTTGACTGGTAAAATTATACGACATTTATTATTGACGCAAATTTACTAGGTATCTCACACTCACCTAATTCACGAATGTTAGAAAGATAAGCACTAGTCGGGTCGTAACGGTCAGCGATCATTGAACAGACCTTATTTATGGTTGCCATTGACCAGATTGACCTGTAGCCTAGGTACAATAATGTTTTTAAGTACCTCTATTGCAACTGATGGCGACAAAAAGTGGATACCAATGATGCTGCTGCTAAATGCCCAGTGGCGGACATATCGTCGGGCCAACCGGGGCAATGCCCCGGGGCCCAGGCTCAAAGGGGGCCCATTAATCCATCTATCTAACTTAAAACATTCCTAAGAGCGCCCATTCTTTGTCTAAACTATGCGCGGCAATACCGAATTATAATATATAGGTATTAATAATATATTTTAAAGGCTCTGACTGAGCAGTCGCGTAGCTACCATAACGCTAAACCACGCGGTGGAGGGGGGCCCGAACAGACAGGGGGTCCGTTCCCGTTCGTGCCGAAAAAAAAACAATAATCTTAATATGACATTTAAAAGCAACCCCAAACCTTAAAGATATAAAATATAGTTAATTTTATTCTAGTTGGGCCCCTGTTTTTAAATTTAATTATATTTGTTGACTATCTTTTCGACATTGTTATTAATCAATAAAAAACCCGTTTTAAAGGCGTAAAGGACACAGTTATCAAATTTAGTTTCTTAAGTCTCCCCATTTTGGTATCAATGGCGGAGGAAGAATTATTTGAATCAGCTGAGCTTTGCAACAATGTTACCCTCGCGATATTTCCTCAGAATTTCCATTACAAATTATTGCCTTATCTCAGCCTCTAATAGATAAAATAGGTACATTTAAAGACATTAGAGAGCTTGCAAATTTTTTAATTGTAGAATATGATACCCTAGCATCAAATTTCGCAGAGGTATGTTGTACTGCTCTAAAATTATTCTTGACGCTCCCTGTAACCGTGGCGTCTTCAGAACGATCATTTTCGAAATTAAATTTAATAAAAAACTATCTAAGAAATTCCTGTGCCCAAAATCGACTAAGTAATTTGGCATTGCTTAGTATAAAGGCATCGGAAGCTGCAGTAATTGACAAAACTGAAATAGTTAGGGTTTTTGCGGAAACTAAGTCCAGAAGGAAGCAATTTCTTGGATAGTTTGAATAGTTTGATGTTTCATTGCAAGGCTTTTTTTCATAATTTATAATAAAACTAGCGTGTACCCGGCATGCGTTGCAACCCGCTGGTATAAATACAAACCCGATATATTAGTACCCGGCATGCTACTTTCTGGAATTGCACCCGTGCAAAGCCGGGGCGGGTCGCTAGTTATACATAAAAACCTTCCCCTTGAATCGCTCTATCTATTAAAAAAAAACGCTTCAAAATCCGTTGCGTAGTTTTAAAGATTTACGCACATAAGGGGACAGACGGGCGACAGCGACTTTGTTTTATACTATGTTAAGATATATACGACTATTTTACTTCATCAGTGGCGCACCCAGGGGGGGGCCAAGGGGGCCTTGCCCCCCCCCCAAAACCCCCAATGAAATAAAAATTATGAAAGTGGATAAGTATTTTAAAAAGTCAATTTTCTTAGATTTACCTCACGGGCCTCGTTTGAGGGGGGCCAGGTGGGGCATTTGCCCCCCCCCCCCCTTCCCCTGGAAGTTGACTTATTGACAAAAGTTAACTTATTGAGGTTTAATATGGTTTGATTGAATTTAAGAATTTATTATTTCGAGTTTTCCTTTATATTTTTGTTATATTTTGGGGTAGTAAAGACTTATTTTAATAAAAATAAACAGTTTTAATGCCAAAACGACTATGAATGTTTGAGAAACAATTTTAGCTCATTAAGTATTGAGCAAAAAATTGAAATTAAAATTAAGGGAAGACCTAAACTCTTGAAATTAACTTGATACATACCACAAAGTGTAAATCTAGGAACTTTATTGTTATTGATAAGTTTGCTGCAAATAAAAACAGATGAATGAACTGTGGCGCATTTCGCCTACAGCAGGCTTTTAGTACACCCCCAAGTTAACAAGTCACAAGCCGCCAATGCCCCCCCCCCCCCCCTAAGAAACCGTTTAACGACTCCCATGACTAGGCTATTGCGATCTTCCCTGCAAGAGTACCTGTTAAAAAAGCTCCAAAGTTCTAGAAAAATGCGTAACCAAAAAGTTTATTAAAAAATTTGCTTCCAGCACTGGCACTAACATAAAATCCTGGGTGCGCCGTTGTACTTCATAAAATATATAGGTATTTAGGAATTTTGTGTTATTGTTTGTTCTTGTTACATTATATAGGTAAGTATACGGTAAAAATGTTCCATTATGTATTTTTTAAATATCTATATGTTTTTTGTTTGTTTACTTTTTGATTATATTATTAGCTACAATCATCAGTACCGATAAGCATGCTTTTGTAGTTGTAGCTACTTATTAATTGTTATGAATTAATGTTTTATTTAATATGTTATTAATACACGTTATTTAAGTATCCTCTCCTCTTACTTGTTTATTTTCTTTACCCTTGTCCAAATGGAAAATGAAAGTGGGAGGTTATATTTTGAATGTTATTGCTATCTTGAAACTTGACTAATTTTGGAGTGATAAAATTTTGAAGGGGGGCCCAAAAGTTAGGTTTGGCGGGGGAGCCCAAAATCTGAAGCTACGCCACTGTGACTGAGATTGAGTTAAAGTCAACAAAAAAAGATGAGATTATGGAAGCTTTAAGTTTAAAAAAAAATATGGGTATAATTTTGACTTCGTTATAATGACTGTTTTCATGTTCAAAACTTTAAATCAAATAAATTTGGCGTCAAAAACTTTGCAAAAATTGGATATTGACTTAGCGGAAGCTACATCAGTTTTAGATCGCGTATACAAACATATTTCTAGCTTAAGGGACCCCAAAGAATATAACAAAATTAAATCCGAAGCAATAGACCTTGCCAAAAAGTGGAATATAGAACCCTCGTTTCAAATAAAAAGACAACCATCAAGAGTAAAAAGGCACTTTGACGAATTTTCCTTAGATTACCAATTTGAAAACAGGCAACAATATTTTAAAGTTAAAATTTATTATTTCACTATTGACATAATTTGCAATCAAATCAAAGACAGATTTTCAGGCATGCTTTCCGTTAAAGAAATTTTCGAAGTTTTGCAACCACAAAATTTGCTGAAAAGTTCAACATAAGCGATTCGAGAAAAATTCAAAAATTTATCAATTAAGTACCCCCACCTTTTATCTGCTAGTTTTGTAAATCAATTCGCTATGATGTATGATTTAGTTAAACAAGAACTAATTAGATATAACAGTCAGGCAGTTTTTTGAAATTATAATAAAAAAATATGCTTATCTCGAAGGTGATTTTTCTGAAGTTTACACAGCATTCTTATTATATTTTAGCCTGCCTGTAACAGTTGCGTCTGTAAAGCGCTCTTTTAGTAAATTAAAATTATTAAAGAATTGTTTAAGATCTACAACTGGATGGGAAAGATTGCATAATTTAGCTATATTGACTATAGAATATAAAGTTGCGTTGGGACTAGATTTAACAGATTTAATAAATCGGTTTGCAAATAACAAAGCCAGGAAAAGACCATTTTAGACTTAAGTCCGTATCTATATCCTTATTTCTTTTCATATATTCTTATTATATAAACAGTTTCCTATTTTATTTCATTATTGTTATTTATTGTTTGTTTTATTATTTTTTATTGTTTATTATTAAAGAATATTTTTTCTATAAGTACATTTCATTTCTCTTACGTGTTTTTTTACCATCAAGGGGCCCATGAACATATTTTGGCCCGGTGCCCAAGTCTCACTAAATCCGCCACTGTAAATGCTAAAAGAAAGAACAAATAATATGGCTATACGAAGATGAAGAGGGAGAGTTGGGGAATGGTGCGCAGTGGGTAATCGTGCGCACCACGATATTTCATATTTCGCGGTTTTTCCGAAGAACGCAACCAGTGCTACACACTGCAACGCGGTGCCCAAGTTATTGGCGCCATCATTCGCAACCGTTAGTTTACACGCGAACTTGGTTTGGTCCGTTTGGCGGTTTATTGACAGATTTTTATAACTTTTCAGCTCCAGAAAATAAGGCGGTAAGTCCCCAATTTTTATCCAATCGTTACGAATAAGTTATTTTCTTAAAACGTAGAATTTAGTGAACGTTTTAGAATATTTTAATAATAATTAAGTAAGTGTTTTTTGTCGTGCAATCAATTATAAAAAACCACACACAACGGGGGGGGGGGGGGGGGGGGGATGGGGGAATGCACAAATGCGCACGATTACTCCTCATGTATTTAAATAGCTAGGTACTAAGACTAAGTATATTCCTATAGGAATATACTTAGTATAGTCTCCATTTTTATTAT
Source organism: Polydrusus pterygomalis (assembly GCA_963969555.1). Classification (NCBI taxonomy): domain Eukaryota; kingdom Metazoa; phylum Arthropoda; class Insecta; order Coleoptera; family Curculionidae; genus Polydrusus; species Polydrusus pterygomalis. The sequence continues at coordinate 40,415,067 of OZ018385.1, read as the reverse complement.
TTTTTTCCAGATGCCTAGAGATTACAGGCGAAAGACTACAATCTTGTCATACAAAGTCGAAAATCTAATAAACGCTCTAGCTGCGATAAGGAACGATGGTACCGCTGTGTTTCGTGTTCTTGATGGAACCATGCGGAGTGTACAGCAGTAGACACACCTAGATTATAAATGTGACTTCTGCTTACAGTAAACTTTAGTTGATTAGCCAATAAATATTTTTTTATACCTTTTATGAGTATTTTATTATTTACTGCGCACCATTACCTAACCCATGCGCATCATTGCCCGCAAGGGTGGGTAATTGTGCGCAAAAGCAATTTTTCACTTTTTAAATTGTTATGCATTTATGGAAACATTTTCTTCAAATGTTATTTTATGTTTGTAAAGTCGAATATGTTACGTTTCCTAAAACGTTCTTGAAATGAAGTACACTATCATAGTTTCAACACAAACACAGTCTCCGCTTAAGTGCGCACCATTCCCCAACTCTCCCTTATGTAGTACAGTAAGTCAGTAAGTACCTCATGACTCTGAGATGCATTTCTTAAATTAGTGGTACAGCTATCAAAAAACTGCGACCTAATTGAAGACACGGCTTTTTCACCGTGATTATGTTACTCAACTTGGGACTATTAGTAGTTTACGAGTGCTATCACGGCGCAGAATGTCGGTTTTATAAAAAGCTAGTGCCTGGCAGTCGATGCAAAATTTGACTTTTCAGTTAGGACAGTGGGTATTCTATTCGAAATATTCTACACTGGTATAGGTACAGTCCGCAAGACGCGACACCGTCTACCTCCTAGCGATCGCAAGTGAAAATAAAAATGAAATGACAATTTTGACATTAGAATGATAAAAAAAATGTTAGGTTATTGTGAAAATAATAATTAAATTTAAATGCTTTGACTGATTTAGTTCCAGGATCTTCATTTTACAAGTACAAGCATTCATAGGCATTTTATAAGATAGAATGTCCTTCATAAACAGAGAGTTGTCGTCTAGGCGCCAAAGTGCGTTTATGAATGAGGTGGGTGGTCTACCTATCTTTGCCTGACAGTCGCGTCGTTGTAGGTACTTTGTACTTATACAAACCAAATGGTAGATAATAAATAATAGGCACTGAAGCAACCAATGCGCAAGCAGGAAAGTCCAATACCCAAATAAATTATGCAAATTTAGTTTATAGGTATTTAACGATAATAAATTATTGCAACCATTAACGTCCATTTTAAATCCACACCCAAGACCATAATTCTAAAATGGTGCATACCATTATACCCTGATAATAAAACCAACATTACCCCAACGGTTGCCTCCGGTTTACGATCACCTTTAATAAACACTTTACAGCCGTCGTAAAAATCAATCCGTGTCCAGTGTTTCTCATTCATCAACAAAAGCCCCCACCCATAAAATCAAACCGTCAGCTCACACGGTACAGTTTCGCCAAGCGGCATTAATACCGGTCCCCTAGTTACAAACGAAATTCAGTCGATCCCAAAATAAAATTTGAAAAGAAAATCAAACACACACAGCATACACAACAAAATGGTATGCAGTTCCCTGCCAGGACGAAGCCAGTGTTCGGCCGACCTCGTACGTTCCCGTGTGACGTCAAGGCAAAACGGATAAGTTGATTGGTTAGGGGCGGGGTTATATCCAGGCGGGTCGAAGCCGAAGCTCGGTTCTTTAGATCAGCTAGTATATTCGAAATGCTTTAAATGCCAACACGCTGCCTCCGAACTCGCGGTTTTTACCTTTAATTTTCACTTTTCGGGAGTTTTCTTTGTGGTGTTGTGTGAGTACTCGTCTCCTGGATCTACTGTGAAAATTTCGTGGAAATTCGAACATTTTCAACCGTCGAAATCGCAAGGTGAATCCCAAAATATTTTAACATTAATCTGTGTATGTAGGCGATGCAGCGTTGCCGGCTATCGCGACCTTAGACGTTGCCGCAGCAATTTTTAACGCTATGTTGTGCCATCGCGGCTGACAGAGCGAGTGAAGCCGAGACAGTTGAATGCGCAACCTGGAGGTAATGTGATTTTTTTGTGTCAATGCACTGTTTTTACCTTGTTAAGCTTGGCTTAGGTTGGTTTTATGGCTACCTGCTAACTGTAATTATACTTTCGCTGACGTTTCTTTATGTTTAATTGTTATTTACCACTGTCATTAACCTGTTATTATTATCATTAGGTTTAATGTTTACCTTGTTAATGCATAATGTGGTTTATATGGTAACTTGATATTACGTAACTTATTGAAAACTACATATTTAGCATTTTCTTATTTATGGTAACTAGTTGTATAGAAATATGTATGTTAATATTTAGTGCAACTCATTAATTTGTGTATTCAAACTTGTATGCTATTCATAATATATTGAAGCATGATTTATTTAGTCTATTGTGGCGGTTTCATTTCATATTTATTTAAGTACTAACACCGTTATAGGTAAAGGTATAACTAATAAAATAACTAGCTCATTACAGAACTTTTGTAACAACAATGATATTATTATAAGCCAAACCAAATGTCACAAAGCTCAGACGAGGATCGTTTGAAAAAGAAATTTGACCGTGGCAAATGTGCTCTTTACCAGTCTTTAGGCAGAATTTAGAAAATGGTTACCTTGAATAGACAACCATTATGGACCATTGTTATCCACAGCTGAAATGTGCCCTGATTTCAAGGAAATGACTCGAAAGGTTCGAGTTTTTAATATAAGGCTGCCTCGACGATAAAGAAAGTTTTAAATGTCAGCTGATTTTTTAGTAGGTATCTACCTGAAGAATATTTGAAAGAATTGTAAAAAGCAAGTTACTAGTTACGACAGTTCCCCTTGGTTATTGGATGGATTTGTATCAAGAAAGGATTCATCAAATGCCTGTGTACCTCTGAATTCCATAAGCTTCGATTCTAAATTGTATATTAACAAATCCCAAAGAATTTACTTCATACTAAGTGTGGTAAACTAAACTTGGACCACCCATTATCGGCCCAAGTTTCTTGCAGCCATATATCATGCTTTACCGCAAACCGATACATATCATCAAGTCGAAACGATCTACGTTTCGGTCCGCATACGAAATAAACAATTGCCGGCGCTGCTGCACGAAACAACAAGCGACGATCGTAATAAATACATCACGTCAAGTCGACTTTCTCTCTATCCTCTTCCGCTGCATAGTGGCGCGTACTTCTTTGTTTAAGTGCTAGTCACGAGAATCGCTGCTTTTCTTTTTTTAGGCAGAAGTAATGACATGCTAGCCTTCTCTCTCGCAAATTACTACTTGCTTTCGACTTGTTTCTCGTTCTTTTTCGATGCCGGGTTGCCACATGTTCGACCTTGTGCCGTCTTCGTCTCGTCCGTTTTGATCGACGCTACCTTTCCTCGTTTATTTCATTAAATTTGAGCCTTCGAGCGGGAATGTTACCGTTCAAGAGGGCTTTAGGGATCTCTCTACGAGATTACACCGGTTATGGGCTACGTCCCTTTCTAGAACAGCGGTATGTGTTTGTTTCGTGCCGGAGGGGTGCAAAATGTAAAAAATAATATCGTCAGGGGAATGCTGAGGGTCGAACTTGTCATGATAAGTTTTAGTACGGGAGTATTATGGCAATAAAAGATTATTCCAAAAAAGAGATTACATTTCGAGATGTCCATTAAATCCATTTATTAGTTCATCACACCATCTATGAGGATGTGCCAAGAGCACTGGAAGAAAAACACTAATGTCAAAATGCTCACAAGGTTCTACTTACAGTTAATAAATAACCTTATGTCATATTGGTCCAAACAAGTTCTTAAAGCAATGGTCTTTAAGATTTGAGAAAATTTAAACAATTTGATGCCTAGTTTACTTATAAAAAGTATTTACGTTGTTGTAAGTATGTAAATCAGAAGTGCAACTAAGCAAAATATATGAAAGGCCTAGTCTACTTAATTAAATCAATTTGTATCTTAAGTTAAGTACTTAAACAAGGATAATACCGGCTAACAAATTTTGCAGAAGTTGCTGACATGAAAGAGAGCAAGCAAGGGTTCAACGCCTTTTGTGTGAATACTGTGAATGTCCTGGCCTCACAAAAAGAAGGTTTATGCCTTAGGTGAACCATTATTCAACAGACAAAAGAAAGTAAGCAACTTACAACTTGGTCCACTAACCAAGTCTATCAGTGACTAGTTTAACTGAGTTGCCAAGATCATTCTGACCATTAGATATCTGATGAAGATGGGTTCGGCGGAACACGTGTGATGTGATCACAATGGAGTCATAAGAGGTAAGACTATTTGGAACGATGCCAAAGGTCTACCACTCCAACCTACCACTAGGCTTCAAGAGAATAAGAAAGAGTGATAATTTTCGCCACATGTTTATCAAAAGATGATAAAGATCTTTGTAAAGATTTGAGCAGTTTTGTTAAAGATGAAAAATTCCACTATTGGAACAACCGCCACAACCTTAAAACATGTAGGTATATAGGGACGGAAAGGGTTTGCTACTTGAAACAGATGATTTGTAATGGGTGTTTACAATATAATATAGGTACCTATTGTTTCTATATTAACTGTAGTTTCATCCTAAAATCGATATTTTTCTTTGAATTCCATTTTCGATTTATAATAAAATCTGTATTCCCTCGTCCTTGTAGTAGTCCAACATAATCTCACTTTATGTAAAATAGTAGTATTGTTGTCCCGTTCTAACTTACATAATTTAAATTATACCTATAGATCTACGCACTAGGAATATGTTATCTATTCGTCGAAGCTCGAAGGCTCTACCAATGCATTTTAGGTCTACATTGCGGCATGTGGTCGATGTGTAGTGTCCTCTTGAACCAAATGATTTACTGTTGCTCTCTAAGACGATATGTCTGATGCTGGTCCTGAAAGTTTTAAATCTTGACTCGGTGATGAAGGTAGTGTCTCTTAGGACGAGTTTTCTTATACAAGTCTTGATGAATTGATTGCAACAACATCCTCAGATGACACGCTTGTTATTAAGTGTATGAGAAGCCGTTTCGTGGAGGGGTGTGTTCAAGAAGAACTGTAACAAAAATATCACTTGTTGATAAAGGTTATAGAGTCCTACTTGCCTGACACAAAGTATCATCTTTCTACTACACTACTAGCAACATAAGCCTCCGTACTAAACCACAGTTCCTTTCTAATTAGTGAGAAGCAGAGTCGCCAAGTGTTTTCAATAAATAATTTTCGATGTTTGTTATTGCTGGAACTTGACTGGTATTAATTCTGTTTGGTTTACTAACATAATGATAGTGTGTTTATTTAAGGCGTTAGCATGTGGTGCTCTTAGAACTTTGTGGTTGTGTTATGGGTTTGGATTTTGGAAAATATGTTTGTCTCTTTGAAATATTGGTAGAAAGTGTTAAAGGATTTTTGTTAACCTTTGAATTAGCACTTAATTTGCATTATTATAACTTAATAAAATATGATAATTAGGTTTGAATAGTTTAAAAATATAATTTTATTGATATTTAGTATGATAATGATAGCTACTGATAAAGGTTGAATTTGTAAATAAATAATATACAACATATCATTATAAACTTGAATAGTTGTATAGTTAGTATTTCAAAATTACAATTAATATTTTCTGATGTGCAACAATGTAGCAGGTGTCCGAAAAGGATATTGCTCTTTCTGTAGTGTGCGTTGATTACCGCTCTTTCCAAGGCACTTATTTGCCAACTTGTTTTTTAAATGTCCAGGATGTGATCTTACCCTAGGTCATCTCCCGGACTCCCGGACACTGTTGCGGAATACGTTTACAAAGCGGGGCACATGGGGTTATGCGCATGCACTTTTCTTTTAGTCTTGCATTGCACCCTGCTTCTCCCAGACTTGCCGTTTAGCGCCAAAAATGGCTCCTCGTGTAAAAAAGATCACGTGACACTGGGAACTCCCATTGCGCTTAACCTGTAAAACTATAGATACGGTTACCTACCAAGGATGATATGAAAGTCCAATATTGATATAGCCTGACTTAATCTAGAATATCCCAATTAACAACATAAAACCACAAACTAAACAGTCCTTATTAGAACGAAGCAGCTTCCAATAATTTAAATTATACATTAATTAACTTTGGCACAGGCCAAAGATTTCCAATACTCCTTGGAGAAGACTGGTAGGTATGTCAAATTACATATCAGCTTGTAGAGGAATTTGTCTAAACATTTCCATAAATCGATCTGAAATCACAATCACTGTTACATTTGAATTATTAAGCATATAAGGAGATAGAAGACTTTCGTCAAATATATTTTACCTACTTAATTGCGTATTTTGCAAAAGAACCTTGCCAAATACAACCTTGACCCCTGAAGAGTCCCACAAAATTCTGGAATAACTTGTTTCGGGAGTGAAGCGCAATGAAACCTTCAAGAGCTTTGTTAACAACCGAGTGTCCGGTTTTTGTGTTTGTGTATTCACTGCACGTAGCGTAACTTTATGACTTAAAATGAAGAAGGGTCTAACTGATGTATTATATTTTGTCAAGCTGCCACGGAAGACAATGCTTATTGGTTTTTGACGGATATATTAAGTAGAGACCAAAATTTTAATATTCGAATTTAATTAGCGGGTATATACATATATAGGTATAGGTGTCTGGTAGTCTAGAATCTTACGAGGTACTTTTAAAGGCGTCGCAATCCATGCTCAAGTTAAATGAATATAAATAAGCTAATATATCTGTCTTTTTTCAACGTATTCGTATTGTAAAACAAATCAGTATGTTTTATAATTAAATTATTTAAAGGATGACGCTCCTTGCAAATTTCTTGCTTTCATTATAACTAGTAAGCAATATATCCTTAATACAGGAATCCATCGTATAATTTAATCAACTAAATAATATAGGTACCTATGCCTAATTGGTAGAGTTGTAAAAATTATTATTAACTTACGAAAGCTAGCCAACATTTTTATAAATGCCGAATAAATTATCATTAAAAAGCCTTAATATAATAAATAGTCGGCAGAAACCGGTTTTCCTGCCTTAACACTTAAGTGATCTTAGACAAAAAGGAGTACTATTAGTCTGGCCAATGAAGCATAAATTAAATGAAAACTGTTTGAAAAGAAGTAGCCGATAAATTACTAGTTCGCCTACACACCCATAATTTGGGTTTGAAGCATGTAATTATTTTATTATTGTTAAAAACCTATTTACATTTAAAGTCATTGCCATTAGTTGAAAGGCATTGGCTATTAGCAAAATTATTTTAATGATGGGTAAGACAACAAACTGATGCTTTTGGGTTTAGAAAAAAATTTAACACCACATTAACTACTTTTTCTATCAGATGCTCTCCAATTTTTTGTGCACATAAACCTTCATCGTGTTGTCATCACTGTTTCCAGTGTGTTTGCTCAGTGACTGTGAAATTATTGTTGGTATAGAGTACTTAGGTATATAGAACGAAGAGAGATTCCACGAAATTTTAAGGGCTTGAAAGTTTTTTCTAAATTAACAAATAAGAGGTCTAAAATCTCTGTCGTAATTCATTTTTTCCAAACCGCACGTGGTGGACAAGGACGTCGTTGATATGGAAGGACAATATTTATTACTTACTACCTTATTTTTGTGCCTGGCATTTAAGGTAAGTAATTCCAGTCTAATTTGATAGTCGTCACAGCCAAATAGGCTTCTCGTGTTAAAGGGCCAAAGTCAATAACCCATTCAAAGTAAGTCGTAAGTTACACTCCAGAACACGAGAGCTTCACTCAGAATCTGCGTCTTCATTCACGTTCTAACGGACAACATTTTCAAAAATAAAAGAGTAAAAGTCGAAACTGAAAAACTCGAAATGCTGGACCGATACCAACTACGAACACAGCAGCATACTAAGGATACATCCAGGTCAAAGTCTGCGAGAGCCGACCGATTACACTGTTTCGGTGCCATACTTGGAAAGAGAATTTTCTATGCTAATTCCGGGTAGGGAAAAGTGGGAAGGCAATCAAGCAACAATGGACACAAATCACTCGATCTTCGCAGACGGTTCAAAAATGGACGTCTATACTGCAGCAAACATCTTTCAAGCAGAAATTTTGGTAGTATATAAAGCAGTAAATATCCTGCATGATTATCCGATCTGAGAAGAGCTGCGTCTATAGCTATCTATATAGACAGTGAAGCAGCGATAAAGGCAAGTTGTTCCAGCAGCATTAAATCAAAATTAGTAAGGCGCTGTCGCAACAATCACTGCACACTTGTTGCTCATCGAGTTACCTTGTGTTGGGTTCCTGGTCGTTGCAATATAGATAGCAACGAGGCTGCTGATGGTTCTCGCTAGAGAAAGCACAAGCTGGTACTATATTTTATATTTGAAATACAAATTTTTTTCCAGCAATAAAAATTCTAGTAAAAGTAAAGATAGGTTGTGGCTTGACTAGTTTCGCTATCATTACTTTTTATGTTATTGTAAATGATAGGTCACTTTCCATTTGCTTCACGAACTCACTAGTTTTAAATTACTATGCACGTAATTGATGCATATCGATTTGAAGAGCTAATATTTTATTCCCCTAGGCACCGTGGATAGCTGCAGGGCAGGACTAAAGTAGGATACTCATATGTTGATTTGCACAAAGCTTTTTACCAACAAGTAACCGACCAGGCCCCTTTTTTTTCCTCAGAGCTTTATAGCAGCGCATATTATCATTTTGATTATTTTTAATATGCCAGTTAAATATTTTAAAGGTGATTTAGCATTGGGAATAAAAATACTTTTATTAAGATTAATCATTATAGAGATAATGTCTATCCAGAGGCCACAGAGCAACAATTATTTGTATGTCAATTCTAAGCAAGTGCAAGTAGCAAAAAATTTGATCCTCTGTATTTTTAAATTGGGGATCAGTTTGCTACAATAAGAAAACAATATTATTTTATTTACATTACAACAACAAACAACGGTTTTAAACTAGGTATACTTCCATATTTATACCGTGCGAGCAAAAACTATTTGCATCAAAGAGGGCCTTGCATCTAAGGACGTAATGCTTAGCCGTAGAGCTTAATATCTGTTGGGTGTCAGTAACTACCTGAATTAACAATCAATCAGTTATTCCGTCATCTTTGACAGTCGTTACAAGTAATTTGATTCATCGCTAATTTATCCAATTTCTTGAACAATTCACACAATGGGCTTTACAGAAATAGCACAAAACATTCATGGTTAAAGCGTATTTTCGAATCCGGGTTTGTGCATGGACGATTTTCACGAACATTTTCCTAACGTTGCTTTTATTGCTGGGGATTTTTATCATTGCCTGAAAAGAACCGTGGCTGTATTTAGGGGGTTCTATACAACACAAAAAAGGAGCAGGAAGACCATCTGTAAGAACAGAAGAACTTGTTGCAAACGTTCGTAAAATAATGCAAAATACGCCAACAAATTGTATAAGACGCCTGTCCCAAGAAGTGGGAGATCTTATGGAACATGCAGGACTATTCTTAAGAAGCAGCTAAATTTATTTTCTTATAAAGTGCAAGTATTCCATGCATGCAAGAAATACAAGCTGCAGATTTTGAAAGACGCAGGAATTACTCTCAATGGTTTACCCAAAATGTATTGGAAAGAAATGATTAGACCTGACATTTTTTCGGATGAAGCCTGGTTCCACCTCTCCGGTTATGTGAATTCTCAGAATACACGCACGTGGAGTAGTGAAAATCCCCATTTTTTTGTAGAGTTCACATTGCACCCTCAAAAAATTGGTGTCTGGTTAGCTGTTTCCCGAAGAAGAATAATTGTTGATCCTATTTTTTTTCCATGACACTTACAGCACAGCGGTATATAGAGACAATATTTTGAATCCATTTGTGGAGCAATTACTTGACGACGAACTACGTTTTGGATGTTTTCAACAGGATGGTGCGACCGCCCATACAGCCGCCGAAACCATTAACTACTTACGCAATTTTTTCGACGACAGATTGATCAGTTTTCGATCAGACATTGAATTCCCACCTAGATCACGTTGTTTAACGGTTATGGATTAATTCGTTTTTCCTCGTTTAAAGAACACTATTTCTAAAACACCAGTTGCAAATTTAGAACAATTACAAGAAAGGATTATCCAAGAATATGGTAACATTTCTCCAGATACGCTGATCAATACTTTTGAAAATATGAAGAGAAGTGTAAATTTATGCTTGGAGCATGGCGGTGGCCAATTTCAGCAATTTATGTAATTATTTTTCTTTTTCTTTCTGTATATTCTTACTTTGTTAATTTTGTAAACAACAAAATTAAATTTTATAGAAAAAAGAAAAGCACGAAGTCTTTCTCCACAATTTTTATTGTTCGAATAACTAGGCGAACCTAGAATCACATCGACATGTTTCGAGTGTAGAAACACTCATCATCAGGAAAACAAGGGTTAGTGCAAAAGCACACTGTGCCGTGCGGAAAATGAGGGGAGTAAAAGAAAAAATTAGGGAGTTTTGAAAAACTTATCTGTAAAAATCATTATTATATAGGTACTGAAAAATCTTGAGTTTTATTAATTTCATGCATTTTTTAAATTTGCGATTGGGACTTAAGACTTAAAGCACATTTTTTCTTGTGAATTTTAAAATAGCATAGGAGTGTATGGTATCAAATTGTTGGAAAAAAATGCTCGTTTTAAATATCCCAGTGAACTACCATCGTTATATTTGGAAAAATGGAGTAGACGTCAAGAAAACAATATTTCATTTTTTAAACACTTGTGACACTTAGAAAGTCAATTATTATGACATTATGAGCAAACAATATGTTTGGATACCCGCAATAAGGACGACAGTTTAATCAGTGTTGACGGCGTGCGGCGTGAACCACGCATGGCGAGGTCAGAGAGGTGATAATTTATTTTCAGCTAGAGAAATGCAGAACGTATTCACTTTAGTAACTCAGTATCCCTGTAATTTCGGGCTTACCAGTAGGTAAGGTATAGGTGTAGCGTGAGTATGACCATAGAAAAACAACACCGAGACAATCTATCAACTGCAAAAATTTATCGCTCATAATTTTGAATGTAACGCACGACGCACGTCCAATCTTTAAAGGGTTACGCCAAACGTATCCTGCGGTAGGTAACCAACAAACCAACCATTTAGTTCGCGAATATCCTTCACTAGTCGCTACACTTTCCGCTGTTTATGTCGCAACCTTGCGCCTCTTTTTCGCCGATTTACATTAATATCTACGTACTATTACGATACTTATGCATTCATATTTAACCTTTAATGGTATAGTACGGCCCTGAACAAAAAAAGAGGCATTAATTTTAAATTATGTGAGTTACGACAGCTGCAAAAATAGCTGGTTTTAGACGATTTTTGAAGCACCCTCCCTAAAAAATATGGGATGGATCTGTCAAGCTGGTGAATTGGACATGTTCTTTTTCAAACAGTTCGTAATGAATTATTTCACGGTGGGAAGAAGAGACAGAAGAATGTTTTACTTTTTAAAAACATTAGGTTGATGTCTTTTAAACAAGTAATTTTATTTTTGTTTCAACAAAAGCCTATATTGCAGAATAGTAAATAGGAATATTCAGAACAAGTAGGTATAGTCAGATCTGGTCTTAACGTGCGGGTCCAAAGGTCACTGATCATATGCGTCAAATCAGACAACACAGAGGCTATCAAAATGTTGTGAGATTATTTACAAATATACCGAAGGAAGGAAAAATAGTTTCATTATTTTAGCTATCGCGAAGATAGCCACATATACCTAATATTATTAGTTTTGTAAAAATTATGTAAAGGGGAGTCGAAAAAGTTACAAAAAAATTATATAATCGTTAATTATATACCTACTGTACCCTTTAATTAAAAACGACAATAATAAACAGTGCAATTTATTTTAACAATTTTACTACTAAAACCTAAAAATACAATGGCATTTAGTCTGATAAACTATTTCAATAATGAAAGAAAAAGTGGAAATTCGCAAACCAATATGCAGGAAACCGTAATGAAAACACTGGGAATTAGTTTAAGGACTATGCAGAATAATGTGCATGAAAAAAAAAACATAATATAATACCCAAGAATACTAAAAAATGTAAACGAAAAACGCCGTTTATAATTATAGCCTAAAAACTCTCATCGTCACTTACAAAATCTGAAAAGACCCCCTCGTCTGAGTCGTCTTCGAATGGAGCAATTATCATTGGCGTTACTTCGACATCTAGTACTTGTTCTCGATCCCACCAATCACTTATTAATATTTCTGTATGTTCCACCGATTTCTTCCAGTACTCTTGTGTAATATGATCTAACGAATCTTGCCAAACTATTTGTACTTGGTTGGATTTAAGATCATCACCTACATGTTTTTCATAATAAGACTTTGCACCAGCCCATATTAATTCTATTGCGTTAAACTGGCAATGATATGGCGGCAGTCGTAGAACCTCATGACCATATTCACGCAGTATTTCATCTACCGCGTATATTTTGGGTTTTTTAAGAGACTTTGCTATTGATAGGAGTTCCGATTTAAGCATATTTGGTAAAGGATTTTGGTTGTGTTTTTCCAGCCACTCATAAATATCACTTTTCCTCCAAGATGAAGTAGGCTGTTTATTTAAAATTCTTGAATGATATGATGCATTATCTAATACAATTAAAGACGGAGCATCCAAATTTGGTATCAATTGAACTTTTAACCATTTTTCAAACATTTCGCAATACATATTATCATGATAGTCAGCACTTTTTGATGTTGAAGAAAAAATTAAACTCGCACCTGCAACATATCCTGTTGCAGAACCGGCATGCAAAATAATAAAACGCTTTCCCGTACCGCACCCCTTTTTCCTTTTAACACTTTTTACAGACTCATCTTGCCAAGATTTTGAACCACTTCCATTCGAAAATATCCACGTTTCGTCTAAAAATACCACTTTTCTAAATTTCGATTTGTAATTGTCCGTATATTTTTTTAAAAACTGAACACGCTGACTCACTATCTGTGGCTGCTCACATAAAAATCTTCGGTTACAGTCTTTTTTATAGCGAAAACCTAAATTTTTTATTAATTTTGATAACGCTTCAAGTCCAATTTCCAAAACACCCCGAATTTTAAATGTTTTTTGTAAAACTGGAAGAGTTACATTGGTTTTTGATTTGTATAAATCGTAAATCACATTTCGAACTCCCATTTTAATATTTTTGCTTAAATCCTCAGTCTTTGACTTCCTTCGTTTACACTTTTTAGTATTCTTGGGTATTATGTTATGTTTTGTTTCATGCACAATTTTCTGCACAGTCCTTAAACTAATTCCCAGTGCTTTGGCTACTGTTTCCTGAATATTGGTTGGCGAATTTCCACTTTTTCTTTCATTTTCGAAATAGTTTATCAGATTAAGTACCATTTTTTTTGATTGGGGATGCAAAAACCCAGAAAATTGTTTCATTTTGTCACAAACTGTCAAAGTCACAAAACTGGCATATTTAAAATAAAACGTAGCTGGTGCTACGCTAGCTTTTTTAGAATCGCTGGAAAGTAAATACATATCCTTTTTTTTTCATGTCAAAATGGAATAAGTCTGTCTCATTTATCTTACGTATTTTATTTAGAGGGTAAAATTAAACGCAAGTAAAGAAAACAAAAACTGAGAGTATGTCTTTCTTGAATCGTATGACCCGCACGATAAGACCAGATCCGACTATAGCATTAATCTTTGTTCATTGATTCAATTATACACTTTATTCTGTAATCTTCAGAAAAAATAATTAATGGTAATCTTATTGTTGGCTTTACCATACCTATTATTTACTTTCATTGCACTACTAACCGCTTGCATGTGCTAAATATACACCAATCATCGTAAAAAAATCAACGTACCTACCTACTTACCATTAAAAAAGGCAACCAATGAATATTCCCAGACCCTAAACATATTTCATAATTTATTTATATTAGAATTATCACAATGCTGTGAATTGCCAAAGGAACATATTTTTAGGTTATGTTATGTGTCAAATACCGCTGCTTTTTTATTTATTGAATTAATGTTATTTGCGATTACAGCAAAGTTAATGTTTCAAATAAAGGACTTAAAGGACTGTTATGGAATTGCCTTATCATCATTAAACCCGCAAATACTGATATGAGAACACATCGCAGAAAAATATTTTTAAATAACGCTTTTCTATAATTAGCAAAAAAGTTTTTCATTTGTTTTTCTCATATACTATATCGCGCCGCGCCACTTCTGATGGATTTATAAACACAACCGCATAGCATAAAATGACAAAGAAAGGTAAATACTTACCTTAAAATCCAAGACTAGCACAAAATGTACGCCTTATGGCCACTTGCACCGTAACGCTAACAGTGGTTTAAATTTTAACAGTAGCTTACAATTCATTTTTGACTTGCACCGTGAGTTAAGCCAAGTTTAAATGGCTTTAAACTGCTGTTAAAATAAACCCCCAATTTCGGCGGCTTAAATGCATTTAAACAATAAGTTTACACGGTTCTAACCTAAAAAAAAGTGTTGCCATTGCTATTTCCGTTTTTTTTTGTAACGAGATGGATATTTTCGAAGAAGTTTTGCTGAGAGATGATCTGGATATTCTAGACATAATAGATATCGTCGCTGAATCCGCAAAAACTCGTATGAGGAAATATCAAAATTGTTAAGGAGAGTTAAGAAACCTTAGACGAGGTACCTCGTCAAAGGAAAAAACCATTTTTAACCCATAATTTTTAAAAATCTTTGAACAAATTTTGATAACTGTACATTATTTGGATTCTTCAATGGAAGGAAAGTTAATAAAAGAAAAAAATAGAGGAAAACAATCGTTATATTATCTCATACGTGGTTTTGAATTTTATTTTTGCTAAAAAATAGTGATATACGAGGATTTGAACTTAATATAATTGAACAGATTTTTATTTAGTTTAAGTATAAATAATCAACAAAGTTTACAAAATGAACTGTTTAAAATGTAACAAAAATATTACACAAACGTTTACAAATAATTTACATTAATGGGGAATTTCAAGTCGTAAGAGAAGTTTCTTGATAGGACAAAACCTCTTATCAGAAAAAATGTAATCTCATACGAGTTTTTACCATGTTTTTACACGTCTTTGACTGATACGTGGTTTAGATTTTAATGTGCAGCTCTAAAACTATTTGATTTTACGAATAGGAGTTTTTGCAGTTATGTGCGTTACGATAGGAGGAATTTAACGGTGCAAAAATATCATTTTGGTCAAAAATGTCTCATACGAGGTTTTGCGGATTCAGCGACGATATGGGATTTCCAAGACGGATCTATGACAGAGCAGACAGGTGTATAAAGTTAGCACAGCAACTTGCTTTGAAAAAGATGGGAATGCGTATAATCATTGCCCATCGTATGCCCACTTTTGCCATACAATAAATTTTTTTGCCCACAATTTGTTTAAAAATAAATCAATTATACAATTTCGCGGGCCAACGTCCATTAAAAAAGTAAAGTAAGTATAAATGCCATAATGCCAATGCATCAGAAAGAAGCTATTCGTTTGCCCATCAATTTGTTTGTTCAAAATTAATTTTTTACAGTTGTTAAATAAACAAAATAAATTAAAAAATTAAAAAAACTGGGAAAAAACAAATGCCATAACCTCAAATTATACTATTTGAAGTTAGGTGTTTATAGCAACCCAACGAGAATTTCCTAGATCGGTACGTTAAATTTAACCAGGCACCCTTAATGTACGCTGCAAGTGGTTTTGATTTAATTCACTGTTAAATTTTAACTTGTCAGTTAATTTAACTGATAAGTTAGACAAAACGGTGCAAGTAGGTATTATTAATAAACAACTCGACATAGAAAGTTATTTAACGTGGACAGTATTTTGCGCAACAGAGGAATAATAGGCCACAGATAAATAATAGGGCTAACGAATCAACAGTACTGTCGAACTATCATTCGCCTGTGGTGTAGCCCCAGCAGCAAAGGCCATTAAATTAAATCGAAGAGGTCTGGTTTGGCCCGTTAGGATAAGAAGTAAACAACAAAAGGAAAGTCAGGATTTTCCATGGGCGTCCGGTCTAATTTTGGGGGTCCGTACCCAACTTTTTAGACGGTTGTTTTAAAAACAAATATGTAGTGCTTCTCTGAGACTTCTATTTAATTACCTGATAAACTTAAGGTGATATATTATTTAACAGTTTTAAACTTTTTTTTAACAAGCCCTATTTTTATAAATGTTTAATACATTTTATAGTGGATTTCACCTTAGTTTTTAATGCTTTGACGTCTCTCTTGTCAAACATATTAGCCAACACGTGATTTTAAAGTCCCTAATTCTATAAACGGCTTTCAGGCACGGGCATTGGCTAGATTAACAAGAGATGGATATATCTGACCGTATAGTTACATGTACATGACGAAGATGCACGCTACACAGTTCAATACGTTGCCCTTCAATGAGCTCAAACTCGTCAAAAGCACAACATCGCTCGTATATGCCGTTAGTATGCGCATCTTTGTCTTACGCATTTGCTCTCGCATATCTCTTTTCGTACTTCATTAATTCGATTGTCTCGTCGCGTTCTTTAAATATCACAGAGCCGCATTGGGACTTGGGACACACCGCGTGCATTCTACTGTTAATTCTTAGAGTCTAATTCTTGATCGTTCGTGTTATTGTTTTTGGTATTTTTGAGACAGCATTTTGCTTATATTTTGTGCGTATTAGACTTTTTGGTTTTAAACTGCCGGACTGTGTGTATCTGTGACGTGTTTCTTTTTATGCAAAAGTAAGTAAATAATTAGTAATGTCTCGGACGGTGACGACGACATCGACAGCTTGTCAGATGAAGACCAAAAATAATAGGGAACTTGCAACAAAATTAAATTTGAAAACCACAGTGAACCATTATGCTAAAATAAGTTTTACATACAGTTGTATTGAAGAGTGCTTGAGGTATCTGTTCTGCAAACGCATGGACAAAAATCTTTTTTTGTAGTATCTACTTACATTATTTTTTCTTTATTCATTAAAAAAAAATACCTAATTCGATAACATTACAAACTTTTATTGTTTTATTATAAACCAACGAAAAGTTAGACCTATTGTAAACTTCAAACTCTTTATTAGAACCTAGTCTAAAGAAAAACATATCTACCCGTGAATAAGAAAATAAAAAAGTAAACAATAAGCTATTAAATATAATATATAGATTTTTTCAACTTAACACTGCATGGTCTAAAATCAAATTAAAAAACAAAATAATTCTTTAATAAAAAACGTAGTTAATTACTGATGATACTAGATTCACGACTGCCCCTTGTATATTTTTTATTGTACTAAATTAAGAGTGTGTTTTTACCAAAATAACAGCACTTTATTATATTATGAATAAAAATTAAATGAAATTGTTTTTCTGATATTCTATCCTATTTCCATTCCCCTTCAGTGTTTTTTTTTTAAATATCTTAAAAATTGCTTAGGTAATTCTCGTTTCCATCCATAATTACAACTACAAATAAATTGACCCATGTTCACACATAATTTTTAAGTCCGGCCCTGGCCAATCCTTAAGTTCGGTAAAAAGAAATGTTATAAATGACATGTGTCAGCGGCGGCCATTAAAAACTAAGGTGAAATCCACTATAACTCCATTAGGTGAAGTAACACTCATTCTCTGGACGTTAGTAAAAGAGTATATTATGGTTGGACGTCAGCAAACAGTCCACCTACATTGAGCTTTACCTGCCGTAACCCGCAATAAAACGGAATTGTTTACGGACCTGAACGACAAATAATACTTGTTTGATCAGGTGCAATTTGCAACTTTTGTAAATTTTACAAAATACCGCGGCAAGCTTATTAAATTTATCGCGTACAAATCGTGTAATTTAGTTGTACCGTTATGTCACAAAGGAATAATCGTTCGGCACTGTCAAATCTTCTTCTTTTCTTTCATCACTAAGCAAAACTAACCTTAAATTATTTATTTACACTCCGCTGACTAGAAGACACCGTCCCAAGTGCACAGTGCTGCCACGTCTACCGATTTTTGAATAGATCTACCGATCTACCGATTCTGGTGTGAAATCTCCCGATTTATCGAAGTTTTTAAAAATACTCATATATATTTAAATTATTATACGATTTATCCTCTGAGCCATGAGCTCATAGTAAATACTCAATTGCGCCTCCCTAGTTTGTTTAAGAACATCTCTAAAAACAATCCTATATATTTAGCGACATCTAGGGGTGCCCACCCAAATCATATAATAAATAACGTCAATACAATTTCTGTAATAATTCCCCGATGCATCTCGGGTATTCCCAATTTCTGTGTTTCTGTAAAACACGTTTGAACGCTTGGACTGGGCGCTATTCCGCTATTAGGTATTAATCGTGCGTTGAAGGTTAAGGAGTAAAAGTATATTTTCCGATTCCGATATTAGTTTTCATTTGAATTTATAGAGCAATCCGCTAGCTACCGATTTTAGACCGCAATCTACCGATTTATTTTTTGACATCTACCGATATTGGTTAGCAAGAGCGTGGCAGCACTGCAGGTGCACCTTACCCCTCGAAGAGGGGTTGGTTGGATCCGTCAAAGTACCATTGCGAAGTGGCTAGTATATGCACGAATAAAATCAAGTTATCTTATACAGTTTTAACTGGTTATCAGTTAGTTCAGTTGAAATATAGCCGACTTTTATTGATCCTGTTTACATTGCGTGTTATTATCTGTTGCTCACATCGTCCTGTTTTTTTTTAACTAAAATGTCCTGCTATTTTCAAAAAAGCTGCCGGACTCATGTTAATTGGACTAGAACCAACCCATATCGATGGGATGAAACTTTAAAGTGTGGATTATAGAAACAGCTATTAAAATATCCAGACGCGGTCACAACCAAGAAATAACTAACGATGTCCAGGAAAGGAAAGTTCTATGAATAACCATAAGTATCCAAACAGGGCATGGTCAGCTACGTAAACACCTTGCCAATATGAAGCTCAGCAATATACACATACACATGTAAAGGGACAATCACAGGATGAAACAGAAAGATGGTACAATCGAACATAATATCTTCTGTGACTGCCCTGCTCTCTCATTCAGTAGAAGATCCATATTGGTCCACCTTGGCCGCTAGACGACGTAGTCAACTACTTTAAATCTGTAGGCTGGCTCCCAAGCTAAAAGCAGCCTCCTTTATGTTATTCTATAAACCCCCTGAAGGATGGACAATGGCTCAACTGTGGGCTAAATGCTGTGTGGCCTAGCTCACCCTTCACATCTTTCAGATCAGATCTTGGTTTTTAAAATTTGGAGATGATAATAATATAGTGCTGTTAATTGAACAACGCTTTAAAACACAATGTTTTGATTGCTTTGCTTTCTTCTCGCAGAAATGTAAGTGAATAGAATAGTTTCGACGCTTCAATGCGTCTATTCTACTACGGACTGATAATGAGCCTAATGAATAAAAATGTAGCGATCGCTTTTTCTTATAAAATCGAAGTAATTTCTTGAAAGCCAATGAATAAAAACTTAAGTAATTGCTTTTGCGTTCAGCGAGTGCTTAAAAGTGCAGGAATTGCTTCTAGTCAATGCTTTTTCTTAAAAAATAGAAGCAATTGCTATCGTTTGCTTAAAATGTGATGAATAAATTAAGGAATTGCTTTTTCTAGTGTAGCGATCGCTTTCAACTTTTTAAGGTAGGTCTACCCCTGCATCATTTGCTTGGTAGCAGTCAACTTTAGTTCTCCCAAGGGCGGTCCTACGGGGGGGGGGGTACTGGGGGGTAATTACCCCCCCCCCCCCAGAGACCAGGTTGAGGACGCAAAAACTAAAAATAATATGTCCAAAAAACTATAAATGTTTATTATTTTTAAATAAAAAACAAAACCAATAAATTTGAAAAAACATTTTTTATATAAAAATATCAACATCTTAATATTATAAGATATATTCTATTATAGTCCGTCGATAAGTCGATATAATATCGCGAAAATGCTGGTAAACCGGACCGAAGAATGTCCGGTTTTCTAATGACTTAAAAAAAAATGTTAAAAGCAGCGGCATCCAATGTAAAATATATTAAAAAACAATTGTAGTTTTTTTAGCTTTATTTTCATGTTCTGATTTCTTTATTATACATATACATTTAAGTTTTGTTTTATTTTAGTGTTTTGACTTACATACATTACAATATTAAAACATACTACAATATTAAAACATACTACATCAGTGGCGTATTTACGAAGGGGCTCGCCCCCCCCCCCCCCCCCCCCAGATATGTATAGTACAATTTTATTGTATAAACAAAGTTCATCTGTCACAGATAATGCCCTCGAAGCTTTTAAAACTTGTTTATTTTGTCGCCCTTTCAAAATTCTTTTAAATTAAAAGAGTGTTTTAAAGTCTGGTATATCGCCGCAGATTAAGCTTTACGGTTATTTTACCCAAAAAAGGGCGTGGTACCCAAAAATTTTTCGCCTGCGGTGCAAAAGAGCGCCTTCGGCGCATGAAAGATTGCGCCTCCAGCGCAAATCCTTAAAAGTACACCCCGAGAAAGACGTTCCAGGACCGCCGTTGAGTTCTCCGCGGCATACACGTGCGTTGCTCTTAATTTGTGTCTCCAATTATGGCTAAATATATGAACGTTCGGAAAAGAAAAATCTACAGTGTTCCTAAAAATTGCAGATATGATGATTTCAGAAAGTTATATCGATTTGACTGCCAAAATGTTGAGTGGTTGGCAAATTATTTCTTTGACTGATACCTACTGGTAAAAGGGGGTGCACTGTCGCATTTAAATAAGATTAAAGTCTTTCTGCGGAAATTGTCGGATCCGGGCTTTCAAAATTCTGTAGGTGAAGAACTCGGTGTTCAACAAACTACTGTCTGTAAGAGTAAGACATACACTTCTGTAATGGATGGAGTTTTGGAGAAGGCCAATATTTTTATTAAGTATCCTACAAGTGCTGAAGCTGCTGTGGAAGCTAAACGGTTGTGGTCAGAGAGATTTCTTTATGTTTCTTCAATTTGTGAACGAATATCCATTGCTTGTCTTTAATTTCTTCATCACTACTATCACCTTCCTCTTTTTCACTGAAATCTGCCATATCACAAATATAAGTTTCCTATTTTTCACAAAAAGTAACAGATTACTATTGTACTAAATAAATAGACGCGTCAACTCTTTTGCAAATTATGCTTCAAACTGAACCTGAAATCTATAATCTGAACAAGTGGATTAGCCACGTCTGAACTTGTGTTGAATAAGCATTTGCTACAGAGGTGTAAGAAAAACAGCGATTGCTTCAAAATTTTATTCATATTCAGATCTAGCAATTGCTTTTAGGTACTTATAGCATTTGCTAGTCAAGCAATTGCTTTTACTAAAAAGTAATTGCTTCAAGTAATTGCTTAATTTTTATTCATTAGGCTCAATGCTATTCCTGATGTTGGTATTGAAAACATTTCGTCAATTTTATCGGCCTTGCAGCGCCGCCCGGAAAATATGCGCTTAAAAAGTTCATGTTGACATTCGCATAATGTGTAGTTCAAACAAAGTGATTTATTGTTTACATTAATATTGATTATGCCACTTAAAAGTAATCAAACAACCGAACGAACCTCCTCGATGAAAGGCGGCAGATCCAGGTGTAAAGATTAATAAGATTAGATTAATATTGTTTGATGTGTCTACCTACCTGTCACTTGAAATCAATAATACTCGAACAAATAAAACATTATCGTTTCATTCGTTTTAAAGAAAATACCTAATTGTTATGTTTGTAGTGTGTTTTGAATGGTTTAGTTAGCTATTTCCGCTGTTATTGGCTGCACACAATTTGACAGTTAAAAATCTTTTTGGATTAATAATGTTGAATTTTGATGTTATGTAAGTATGTAGTTCCATAGTCCATTGGTAATATAGGATATAGGAATATCGAGAGGAGTATCTATTTAATGCATTGTATTCAGTGGCGCAGCTGGGAGTAAGTTCTATAAATAGGAGGGGGGGGGGGGGGGCGAGGGGCAAAGAATAATATGGGAACACGTATAAAGGCAAAATTTTAAACTTACACCACCACGAACAGTGAAATTTTGAGAAATAATCCAGGATTTTGGCTTTTTGGATTTACTAGAGATCTAGACAATTTTAGAGAAGTTTAATATACCGTGCGAGCAAAAATTATTTGCATCAAAGAGGGAATGGATTAAAAAACGTAGGGCTTGGTTTAGATCACAAATCACAATGATATTGGGACGATATATCTAACCAAATCTAGGTTAAAATTTTGATAAAATTCATATTATGACATGATATTATTATGCCAAACTAATGAGTAATAAAATAAGTAGACAAATACAAATTTATTTTTGTTGTTTACGAAATTAACAAAGTAAGAATATACAGAAAGAAAAAGAAAAATAATTACATAAATTGCTCCATGCATAAATTCACACGTCTCTTCATATTTTCGAAAGTGTTGACCAGCATGTCTGAACAAATGTTACTACATTTTTGGATAATCCTTTCTTGTAATTGTTCTAGATTTGCAACTGGTGTTTTAAAAATAGTGTTCTTTAAATGAGGAAAAACGAAGTAATCCATAACCGTTAAACAAGGTGATCTAGGTGGGAATTCAATGTCTGATCGAAAACTGATCAATCTGTCGTCGCAAGAATTGCGTACCTAAGTAGGTTTCGGCGGCTGTATGGGCGGTTGCACCGTCCTGTTGAAAATATCCAAAACATAGTTCGTCTTCAAGTAATTGCTCCACAAATGGGTTCAAAATATTGTCGAATCAGTATG
This sequence comes from Polydrusus pterygomalis, assembly GCA_963969555.1. Classification (NCBI taxonomy): domain Eukaryota; kingdom Metazoa; phylum Arthropoda; class Insecta; order Coleoptera; family Curculionidae; genus Polydrusus; species Polydrusus pterygomalis. The sequence goes on along the minus strand of OZ018385.1, from coordinate 40,392,235 downwards.
GGTTTCGCAAATCTAGAGATATTAAAGTTGCAGCTATAGATGTTATTACTTACATTCAATTAAATCTAGATACCAAAAAAAAATGCGGCAGCCTTCTGGTCAAGCCTTTGATACTGTAAACTAGTGTAAACCATGCTATATTATTAGATAAATTATTTGATATAGGTAGTAAGTACCTAATATTAGTTCCTATCAAACAATTAGATGTGGAGTACCACAAGGTTCTATTCGAGGACCCACATTGTTTCTTATTTATATCAATTATATTTCAAAATTAAAATTATATGGGCAAATTAAACTTTTTGCCGACGACACAACAATTATTTATTATGCTAAAAATATTAGGGACATCCAATTAAATATCAAAAAAGATTTAGAAATTATATTTGACTGGTTGCAATCTTATAAATTAACTCTAAATTTTAATAAATCTTTATTTATGTACATAAGTACATTGACAAACAAAAACTAGATATGGAGAAGCAACCAATAATATTTTATGGGGAAAATATTAATTACAAAGATAACATAAACTTTTTAGGATTATATATTGATCAAAATTTAAGCTGGAGAAAACACGTAAAACATATTCGAACTTATATAAATTCTCCGTTAATTGGGATATTCTTAAAAATTCGTCATTGTATATCTTTAAATTATTTAAAAAATATTTATCATGCATTAGTACATTTAAAAATTCAGTATCTTATTTCTATTTGGGGTTCAGCCAATTCCATGGTACTAAAACTAAAACCTTTAAAGAAATTAAAAAATAAAATTATTAAATGTATTTATAGATTTTCGCACTTAGAACCAACAACAAATTTATATAAACCGAATAAATACCTAGATATAAATAATTTATATAATTTAAAAATTTGCATATTTATTTATCCTTTACTTTTAAAAGAAAAAATGTCTAACATAACACATAACGTTTACAAAAGTTCATGATATTTATAGACATGATACTAGACAAACTAATTTTTTACAAACTATTAAAATAAACAGTAACTTTTTAATTGTCACATAATGGATTAATATTATATAATATTTTACCCGAAAATAGTAAAACATTAAAAAAACTACCTACCATTATGTAAATTTTATTTAAAAAAATATTTCCTAGTATAATATATAATATATATAATATAATATATAATACCTATTAAGTTAGAGTAATAACTGTTTGTTATTTTTATATACTTATCCCTGTAATAAACCTGTAAAGTTGGTTGGGACTCCAAGTTGGGAGGAAAGTAAAATAAAAGAAAATAATACGCTAAGTTTTAGTAACTTTTATAATTCATATTGGAAATTAAAAGTAATGTTTAGTAATTTTTCCTTTTCTTACATTTAATTAATACAAATGAACTCTCAGTGATGTTTCGATAGCGACGTTACAATTATTATTGAATTGCGGCCTGCGGGAGCGTACCACTGTTTCTGAGATACTGACATAATATAAGAAATTATTTCGACAAATAATTGATCTTCTATGTATATAGTTCTATGTATAACTCATAAATCCGCCATAATCGTAGAGGTGCATACCTAATCCCCCAAATAAAACGTCAAAATGGCCTTGACAATGCCGCGATAAAATTAGAAGATAAGGCGATACAAAGGAAACTCTTTGTACTACTCCGCGGAAGTCATTATCTTGTTGTAATATGACCTGTCTGTTATATTCAATTCGTTTTATTCTCATACATATCATATTATTATTAGATAATAAAATTAATAAGTATGTATAAGTATTACTTATCTGCGGTTGTACGTTTGAATGAATACGGGTGCATGGGCGCCGTAATGCGGGGAAGGGGGGGGGGGGGGAGGGGGGGACAAAGGGCAAAAACATTCACTGGAATATAATATATTAAAATTAAAAAAATAACCAATCTTTGTGACAGTACAGTTGACGACATATAAATTCGTATCTACACTCCACCCATACATAACTCAATTACAACAAAATTGGGTAAAACAGCTAGGTTTCTCACCTTGCTGCTTATACCTGAATAGAACACCAGCTATATACATAGCTGTAAATTATTGTTTGTACGATTTTTTACCATAAGTAGGTAATAATGGTTATTTCTAAACATTTTTTTGTTTAAAATACAGCCGAGAAATAAGAAAATTATAAAATAATACCAGGAAAACTACAAAAGTATAAAGAAGGGTAAATTTATTAACAAACAACAAACAAAATACTAATATTTAATTGTTGCGCCATTGGACACTAATTGTAATCTTCTTGGCATTGACAAAATAATACTTGGTGTAATCCGGAGTTAGCCATTCCCAAATTTCTTCTATGTTATCAAATAACTCATTTCATTCTGAGGTTTAAAATTTATTTTGTACATTTTTTTACCATCAATTCCCAAACATTTTCAATTGGATTTAAATCAGGACTTCTTAGCACCAAGGCAGACATGTTACGTTGTTTTGTCTAAACCAGTTTCCTATATTTCTTGCAGTATGCACAGGGCAGTTATCCTGCTGAAATATAAAGTTAGTATTTCCTTCAAAAACTATCGCGGCCAGTGGCGCAGCTAGAATTTTGTATTAGGGGGGGTTTTCAAAAAAAAAGAACAGGATTTCAAAAATTTTAAAACTAAAACCGTAAAAACCCATCTAGGTCTGGGGGGGGGTTAACCCCTAAACCTCCCCCCCTCGCTGCGCCTCTGATGGCGGCAGAAGGAAGAAAAACATTTTCAAAAATCTGAAGAGATATATTTCTGTTTAGTGTTCCACCAATATTCCAGCATACACCTGCACAGTAAACACTTATCCATGCCCACACATTAACGGAGAAACGTTCACTGGTTTGCTTTTTTTGAGTAAGTATACTTCTCATCATATCGGGAATTGGCTGGCAAAAATAATTTTAACCTCTACAAATAAAGCGGAAGTTAATGAAGCAAAGTCTTTAAGAAAACACGTGGAAAAATTTGAAACCGTTTTTCAAAATAAAATTTTAAAGAATATTAATGCTTTGACAAAACTTTTACAAAAAAAAAGAGCAAAGTATTAAAGCTGCGTCTAAAATGTTTACCACCGCCACTGAAATCATAAATCAAATGAGAAATAATTTTGATGTAATTAAAACGGACTCTGTTATTTTGGCTAGGCAATAATGGGGCACTACTTCTGAATTCTAAAACAAAAGGATATCAAGACCAAAAATAATTTTTGATGATTAATAACCAATATCAAGTTCAAACAATGTGATGATTGGTTTAAAATAAATGTGTTTTTTAAAACTATAAATATAATTACAGCTCAATTAAAAAATCGAAGTTCTGGCCTGTACAAAATTTGTTCTTATTTTCGCGTTTTGTTCCCCAACGTTTTACGAGATCCTTCTCTTTCTGATAAAGATATTTACGATATGAGTCAAGCCCTGCATCTTCAATATCTAGAAGATATCGCTGATACAATTTCATCACAAGTGCTTTCATTTAGAGAATGTTTTAAGAATGATTTAGATAATTTAACTCCTATTTTTGATTTATTAGATTTTATACTGGTAAAACATTATTATTCATCTTCCAGTTTTACTGAAATTGTAACTGCCTGCATTATTTTTTTGACCATCCCTATTTCGGCTGCATCAGCTGAACGGTCTTTTTCCAAGTTAAAGTTAATTAAAACTTATTTGAGAAATTGCAAGACCGATAAAAAATTATCAGCTTTAGCAATTATTTCTATCGAAAATGAGGAAGCTCAAAAATAGGCATTTCTAATCTGATTTCAAACTTTGCGCATGTAAAAGCAAGAATGATTTTTTTATATGGTTATCAATTATAATACTCCGTATCATAATGGGGGCCCGGCAAAGCTTTCGCACACGGGCCCGTGGCTACGTTGTTCCGCCACTGATTTCAGACCTTTATACTTAGTACCTACCTACTTATTTTAGTTCCATGGAGACAAAATCTAGAATGAAAGCGGCAACCTCGCGGCACCAACCTTGTTCACGCGTCGGCCATTCACGGGTAACAACAAAAACTAGTCTAGTAATCGAACAAACCCTTCTTTTTTTCTGTGAGTAGTAATCGTAGTATTTTTGTTTGCGATGTTGTGGTTAGTCATCGGAATACGCGTATTTGTACGTGTTTTGTGTGTTTTTAAATTTTTTTGTAAAGGAAGTTTCATTTTATTGTTATAAGTACTTAACAAAATGGGGAGTCAGTGTCAGATTTGTGGAAAATTAGATTTTTTTTAATCCGGAATTATCCATTCACAGGTTAGGTTATAATATGTATCGTTTTTGATTTGCCCATTCAGTATGGTATAGTAATCAGGAAAAGAGTAAATAAAAATAATTCTTGTTAACATTAAAGACAACTTCTAAGGATCCCATTATTGGAACAATTACTTTTGTCATGGTAGTTAGGTATAATTACGTGGGTTGAAGCCGTACATCAATAATTTGAACCTATCGCGAGAACGATACGGGACGAGAAAAAGCGAGACAAAGTGAAACACTATTTCGGAGGATCTTATCGATCGAATGCCGGAACCGTCGTAACATCAAAGGGGGAAAAGCCCTGGCGTGACGAGTAATATTCGAGGGTCGAAAAGTGGCCACACCCACCTCTTACGTCATCCTGATCTCCTGTTCGAAGACCCTTCGAAACCACGTGGCAAGGGCGAACGACAAGGACGAATTTTCGATTTAACAAAAATTGGAGAAAATACGATTAGATATCTGAGCGATCTGATACGTTTTTAATATCCTGTATAGTTTTACGTATTACCTATAGGATTACTTGGCCGTAATAACTTGATAAATAAACAATAGTTAAATTTTGCCCCTGGGTTAGGGGTGGACCCCGCTAAATTTATGAAACGACCCCCACATCTATGAATGGCGTCGTTTCAACGCTACTTTAAAAAAATATATCTATGCAACTACACTGAAAAAAGAGATCATTTGTATCAGTTAAATCTGACGTTTTCTTAAATGAATGATTCTTTTGATATATTATGCCAAATGAATGGTACATTATTAAGGAAAAAATGTCTTTAGTTAAAGTTTAAAATAATTAATTGATTCAAAAAAATCTTAGTCTACGAGAAGTACCTGCATTATCCATAGCTTTGCGGGGAGGGTGTGACAAGATAATATGTTGTTTTGTAATCAAACGAATACTATTGGTCACTCAATTGATGCAAATACCGTTTTTTAATTCAAGTTAATCGTTATCTTCACCGAAAAGAATTAGCCGGTTTTTATAAGTTACTTTAATTGTTTTAAAATCTTCAAAAATTTAGGAGAAGCTATTGATTCTATTATAACAAATTTCGTTTTTTATCCTAGGTTAGGTTAGGTTAGAGTGGCAGACCTCTGGCATTGTCCAAACAGTCACACGTAGTCCTATAAGGACCGTTATGGTACCACCACATGTTCCACGGAACCTATCCGCATCAGCTTCCTGATGGTTAACGCTACGTAGATCGTAGAAGAATCTTGACAGCTCATTCAAACCAGCCACTGCTGTTAATAAACTTAGTGAGTTGCAGGCTGCTCACTTCCTCCAGATCATTTTTTATCCCGAAAATATAGCGAATTTCAGTAAAAGATTGAGTCCATTGTTAGGAATACAGAAAAAGTGCGGCTGCAAAAAGTGCTTTACGACTGAAAGAGTCGAAATGCTGGACCAGTGCCAACTACGGACACAGCAGCATACTAAGGATATATCCAGGCCAAAATTTGCGAGAGCCGACTGATTACACTGTTTCGCTGCCAGACTTTGGAAGGGGCTTTTCTATGCTCATTCCGGGTAGGGAAGAGTGGGAAGGCAATCGAGTAACAATGGAGGCGGATCACTCGATCTTCACAGACGGTTCAAAAATGGACGTCGGGGTCGGAGCTGGCATCTTCTCCGAGAGCATGCCAATACAGAGGTCATACAGACTCCCTGACTACTGCAGCATTTTCCAGGCGGAAATTTTTGCAGTGGATAAAGCAGTCAGTACCCTGCGGGATCACCCTGGCTTGAGAGGACCTGCGTCTATAGCTATCTATATAGACAGTCAAGCAGCAATAAAGGCAATTTGCTCCAGCAGCACTAAGTCAAAATTAGTAAGGCGCTGCACACTTGGTGCTCAACATCGAATCACCTTGTGTTGGGTTCCTGGACACAGCAACATATATGGCAACGAGACTGCTGATGCGCTCGCCAGGGAGGGCGCAAGCATGTCTGTCGAACTAGCAGAGAATACTGTGGCTAGACCACTGGGATCAGTCAAAGAAGAGATAGATCAAGCAGCTAAACAACTTGTGCAAAGCAGATGGACAGGACTTACAACTTGTAGCATCTCCAGGCAATTGTGGCCCCTACTTGATAACAGGAAGACCGCAGCGCTATTACAGCACAGTCGGAAGGACCTAAGAAACATCACTGTCGTAATCACCGGACATTGCTTGTTCGGTAGACACGCTGAACGTATGCGAATACCAACTAACGACTTCTGCAGAAGTTGCAGAGATGAGGAAGAGGAGGAAAGTATTCAGCATTTCTTGTGTGAATGCCCCGGCCTCGCGAGAAGAAGGTTCAATGCACTGGGTGAACCATTTTTTAATGATCTGGAGGAAGTGAGCAGCCTGCAACTGGGTCGACTTACTAAGTTTATTAACAGCAGTGGCTGGTTTGAATGAGCTGTCAAGATTCTTCTACGATCGTGTTAACCATCAGGAAGCTGATGCAATAGGTTCCGCGGAACATGTGTGGTATCACAACGGTCCTATAGGACTACGTGTGACTGTTTGGTCAATTCCAGAGGTCTGCCACTCTAACCTAACCTAACCTAGGAATACTTTAACTTTAATGCTCTACAATCTACAGGTTACCTGAGTCTGCTGTGTTTTATATCGTCAGATTTAAAAACAAAAGAAAATCGTTGGAATTCACTGTTATTTTCTCCAGCTTCACACACTTTTTATTTTTTTTTTAGTAGGACTAAGACTAAAAATGAATTATTAAAAATTTAACATTATGCATGTGGAAACGCAATCGAATGCAAGGAAGACGGTGTTTTAAATAGAAGAGTCGATAAACGTACCTATATATCTACAAAGGTGACAAAGGATTAACAAACCTATAATAGTTATTAATGATACTAGTTCGATATGAACACTATAATGAAACGTGTGCAACGTTAAACCACGATGCGTTAGCCGAGTGGTTTAATTGAACAAGTTTCATTAACAAAGTTCATATCGAACGTGTATCATTCAAAATTTAATCTACGACAGTGCTAATAGATTTTATTCGTCTAAGTTTCATTGATATCAGATAACGTTTTCGTAATTTAAAAAATTTTCAGGTGTCCATATTAGTCAATATCATGGTAACCGCATTTTTGATTGTTTCAATTTCGATTTTGACAACGTTATTATTGCCGTCTAATTTTCTATTGTATGCAAAGTGTTGGCCAAAAATAATTTAAATATGGGAGATTCTTAATCCGAAAGTATCCCTTCGGATATCGAAGATATCGCGCAAAGCGTAATAGATTCCCTACTTTCTAAGTAATAATAACAAATAAATAGTTTGCACCGACTTTCTTTTTGTTTTAGTATCTTAACATTTGGATTTACATTTCCACACAAACACGTTTTGAATTCCTGTAACACAGATCACTGTCGGATAGACAAAACAGAACGTGTGATCGTGCGTAATGAGGTTGTATAACTAAGGGCCTAGGACCTTTGCGTACTGTCGAGTGGAGACGAATTGCGACAAATTTGCACGATGCATAATATCTGATATACTTTATATTATACCTTTTGGGCAAGTGATTTACAATTTGATATAGACAAATACGAAAAGAAGTGTTTGGGAAGAATACATTTCTTTTACGTTGTTCTCGAAGGTCAAGCAAGGGCGGATCCAGGGGGGGGGTCATGACCCCCCCCCTGGGCGGTTTACATTTCAACATACGTAAAAACTATTGTGGAGTCAAAAAGAGTGAGTTCATAACCCAGTGCACATTTTTTCTATACAAATTAAAAACACTGTTATTTTACGGCGTCGTGCAAAAAGGAACTCGTTACCTACTCATTTTCATTGTAAAAGTAACTTCATTAATAAGATTATAATTTAGGATTATCTCTAAAAAATGTACTAATAAAATCTCTAGTTTTGTATATTTCAGGAGTTGGTTCTCTAAACCTACGTTCTTTTTTCATTAAAAACTCGGCGACTGCCGGTCTTGGATCAAAATGGGCTGTTCCAACTCCATTCAATGACACTAAGAGGCGATCATTCATTGTATCTTCATTTAATGAAATTCTTCCTGGCGTTTTTAATTTGTTGTAATGGGAAATAATCCTCTCAGTAGTCATTGAATGAGGACTTATTAGCAATAACGAGACTAAAAGCTTTTGTAATATACCCTTAGTGCAAACTATAAGTTTTCTTAATTTATTAGCAAGTCTGGTGCCTTCATCGGGAGTATCAATCAATGTCTGAAATTTATTGAATTAAAGGCCAGCAATCACACACGGATGTCGCAAAATTGGACACTTCCTCTGAACCGAATAAGAAATTCTCAACTAATGGTCGGCCTGCGGATATCATTTCAGCTTCGGCACAAATAAGGCTTATCATATTTTTAATTGTTTTATCTTCTTCCCCTAAAAACCACTAAAAAGTTTTGCATGCGGCGCTATTTGACCCCCCCCCCCCCCATATTTAATTTCTGGATCCGCCCTTCAGGTCAAGAGAACATTAAACTAATCCCAAAATCAGATGATTTCTTATCCTAAGAGTAAATATTTTATTTTTTACACCGGTTTAATTATATTTTATTTACGAAATTTTATTTTGCAGATAACTTATTATTTTGAATTTTTACCCCATAAAAAATTATTATCCATATGTGCGCCTATATAAAACATATTTTGTATAACAGGCCTTATCACTATAATCGAATTCATCATATTCGGTAACATCTTGAAATAGTACCTATTGAAAATACATCCCAAATACCAATAATAAAAATCTTCCTAGCGAGGGTCACAAACCATTCCTAAGAACAATTAAAAAGAGCAGAAAGTTTGAAAATATGAGATCAAAACCTTACTACGTCATCCCACGATCCCCGCAATTCTTTTATTCGTCAGCCTCGACGGATTTTATTGCTATCTTTGTTTCGATAAACTAAATAGACAAGAACAGCTTAAAAATTAAAAAAAAAACCGCCCGATGTTCAGGTAGATGCGGCGTTCGACCTTCAGCTGAAAAACTCGGTCCCATGGGTCGAGGCAGATGTGACGTCAGTGACTTTATTTCCATGTTTTTATTAAATACCCTAATATCTTGTTTATTTATTTCCTCAGTAAATAATTGAAAATTTTAAAAACTGAAACCGTATATAGAAAATTTTATTTTTTCTTTCTCCATGCGATAGGATAAAAGTCAAAATTTAGTCAAAAAGCCCATTGTTTTAAAATGACGACGCGTTCTGATGTTTTCGTCATTTCTATCTTAAGGTGTTTGGTTAAAATTGGCAAAATTTGAAACTTATCCCAGACTATATAGGTAACAAAACAATGGTAAAAATGGATAGCGTAGATGTCTATGTCGTAGGCTGATAGTGAAATCCGTCATTTCATGAAAAGCCTAGTCATATCATGCTGCACGCTAAAAGGTATATTGGCAACTGGTTTGCTGGTTGTTCCCCAGAGCATTTTTTAAAATTTAATTTAAATTTTATTTTTATAAAATAATAATAGTTTAAAAAATTGAAAAATATGCTCTGGGGAACAACGAACAAACCAGTTGCAATATACCTTTTAGCCACGTTTCATGATATGACTAGGCTTTTCATGAAATGACGGATTTCACTATCAGCCTACGACATCTATATTGCTCTATCGTTGGTGTATAGGTATAGTGACTCCTTCTCAACCATCATCATTTGCATCCAACTCGCGGCTGTCTGTTTAGTCATCGTTATTATCGATTAACTCATTTTACAGACTATGTTTTGCCTTGTTTTCATCACCATTATCTAACAATGCTTTATTGTATTCCTTTTCTAAGCAGTTTTTCCTACTTCGCCATGCTCTTTGTTCATATTTAATCCCCACTATATCTTTAGTCATTTAACAATTAATACTTCTAAATCTGAAAGTACGTAGGTAACTAATTGAGTTACAAAATTCTAAATTTAATTATGTCATTAACAGAGTTCCTTTACCCTTTTTTTAAATAGCAAAGCAAAGCCAACGGCTGTTGTTTAAAAATTTAACTTAGCACAGCAAAGATTTTTTCTCCCCCCTTGCCGCGGTTAAGTATGCCCTACTCGATTTCCTATACGAACTATACGAAGTTGTTCGCGAAGCGTTCCTTTAACCTCTCAGCTAAGCAAAGAATTTTACTTCGCTTTGCTGTTTAAAAGAAACAAAATGGAAAGTACCTGTTGTATAATTTAAGTTTCAAACCTCACTCAAATAAATAGATGTATGCCTAACGTGACCATTTATTTATGGACTTAAAACGGGACAGAGGCTTATTTAAGTCAATTATTAGGTTTTCAATAGAAAAACACATTCTTAATAAGTTTTATTCTATTTATTAAAATAGTACTACAAATTTAAAAAAGTAATGGTATAAAAAATAAAAATACTTAGTTATTTCTCGAGTTATTTCTATATTTGTCAGAGGAACAAATTTGATTTAATGCAGATAATGGTAATGATTTTAAGTAAGAATAAAATTCTTGGCACGTTTTTTTAATATTCACTTTAGTTGTCAGCATCGCCTTAAGAACTGAGACAACTGCGTTTTTTCTGTCGTCCACAGTTTGTTCATTAAAGAAAATATTCTTTCTTCTGGTGCATTTGTGCCAGGAAGACATAAAATACATTCAATTAATATACAAAAGTTTTCATGATTATGATTGTTGGTGTGAAAGTTTTTGAATACTTCCACCCAACGATTTTCCGTGGAAACATTTAGATTATTCTATTCGGTTACTTTTTGCGACGTAATGTAGTTAGAGATTATTGAAAATTCGTCAAATACTTCTGTGTCTTTATTGCTATCAATATATTCGCGAACGACACACCTCTAGTGGGAAAAAATCACACGGTTTTCGGCGTTCGGAAAGGTGGTTATCACGTACTGGTGGAAATTTAAGCATATAACATATATCATATTATATAATATGATGAATGATATGTTGTTGATTACGCCATTATTTTTTTTCGTGGAGTTTGGGAAAACGGGACTATTTCGCGTCCCGAATTTCTTTTCGGGGACACCGGGACGGAGAGCCGAAATAAGAGACGGCACTGTTGAAAACGGGACGTATGGTCACGTTATGTATGCCCTACACAGGAGAATGATTCTGATGGTATGAAATAATTCTATTGGCATACTCCTGCGTACCTAAAAGGCACCTGTGTTGAATATTTATTGTTGTATTTCATCATAGATCAATCTAGAGTTGAAAGCGTTTCCATGTTTAGGCGTGGAATTAGAAACCAGTAAATTTCACAATTCGATACCATGGACAAAAATCAACTTTGCTATAGTATTTCCTCTATCACAACTATCATATAGCTATCAAACAAAAAGATATGTGCGTCCTTTTTTTCAACACAAACGTTTAAAGGGGCCAAAGTCTCATGTAGGTACCTAAACTCCCTTTCAAATCAGGGACTCTTCTTAAAACCTTATCATTCCTATCCCTTTAAAATCCACCCCAATAACAACAAAAAGGCAATAAAGCAACGCAAAGACACCCTTATTCCTGACGACTGGCAGTCGAGGGGTGAAAGCGCCCCTCCCACCTCTCCGCCATTCTGGACTCCTGTTCGAAGGCCCTTCGAATCCACGTGGCAAGGGCGGTAGACAAGGTCGGCCAAAGGACGAATAGAAAATCAAAGAAACTACCTACAGAGTAACACAAAATGACATCTGTCCTTCCTTCTCTCTCGAGCGAGACAATGATACCATCAGACTTCTGCGGGAGTTGGATAAGACTCCGAATTAAATAACGTCGAGGGTGAATGAAGTGTGGTGGGGGGGCAAAAGGGGAGGGTGTAAATGACAAGGGTTGCCGGATGGCGCCCTTCCGGAGGGTGATGTATTTGGGTTAGGGTGAAGTGAAAGGAAGCGTAGAAAGATAGGAAAAATTTATTAGGGTTTTAAGGGTCTATGTTGAAACGAAACGAGTTTTTTGAGTGTGGTAAATAATCGCCGCAGACGAGGAATTTGTGAGTGGTAAATGATTTCTGTGTGAGAGTTTATGAAACTAGAGATGCTCATTACACGACTCTGCTTGGTGTCAATGCTAATGAAAATTTGTGGCTTTCCAAAAATACATTATAAAACAATTTACTGGGGCATTTTCTTTCGCTGAATTAAAGAGTGATGGTGTATTAATTGTTCAACACTTTTTTTAAAGGTATACATTTAGGTAGGTACTTACTATAAGAAATAAGTTCTTCGATGAATTATTCAGTTATTTATTTATTGGTTGGTTGTTGTTTTGAAATAAATAAGTACTTTAAACATAATAATTGTTACCTGATAGCATCGTTATACGCTATATACAGGTACTTACTGCTAGCTCTACATCACTGTCATAAACCAAACTTAATTAGTTTCACCAATCTAGTCATTCTATTAGAGTTTTAAAAATATTTTTAGTTTCTTTGTGCATTGCTGTTTCCAAATTTCCAATTGAGGTTACCAAAGACGACGTAGCTAAATAGGCATCCTATTATCTTTATCATAACATGCAGAGAATCAAATGCAAAGGTTCACCCATCACCACTATCACCAGGTTCCTCGCGAGTTCCGCAATGAAACCACGTGAAAATATTCACCAATTTTTACTAGAGGTTACCGTCAAGCGGGGCTACTTTGACACCTTTTCTTACATTTTTTCGACTTCACGCCACTATCTATTAACATGAGTACCTACTTGAAGAAAAGCCAACATAGCAAACATAGGCTGCTGAATCGTTTGGTGATGTCAAAATTGCTTTAAAATTAATAATTTAAGCGCAAAAAAAATAAAACCGGTGTGTCAAAGTTACACCGTGTTTGGGGCTACTTTGACAAAGAAGCAAAAATACGTGAAATCCGCATTTTAAATCACTCTAGTGTCAAAGTAGCCCCGGCATTCTACGAAAAATTAAAAATAAGTACCTATATAAATTTTTATAATTTTTTTAAAGCAAAAATTGAAAGAAAATCACATTTTATAACCACCGCACGAACAAGGCCGTATTTAAGGGGGGGGTTTTGGGGGTTAGAACCCCCCCCCGAAATTATTTATTTAATAATGAAGTTCAGAAAATTTAATTGAAATCGTAAAAAAATCAGAAAGATGAAAGAAACAAAAATAATTTTTAAAATTAAAAAAATCTTAAACTTTAAAGTGTTTCAATAAAAGTAAAAAAATATATATTTCTTAAAAATCTCAAATTAAGTAATTCGCAACAAAATTTAAACCCGAAAAAAATTCGGTATTGTAAGAGAAATCATAAATTCGGAATTAAATCTGGCGTCCGAAGATTGACAACAGTGGCAACACTGGCAACATTTGCCGCATTGCCGCGAGCCGCGACGCGTTTTAACCCCCCCCGAAAATCTAGTCTAGATACGGCCCTGCGCACGAATATCACATTTCGTCAATGGATATCCCCATTTCGCCATTTGACCTAAAGTGTCTGTTATCACTAGTTGTTCACTGGCTGCAAGGACATTTGGGTGGCCTACTGTTCGAGGGTGTCTCCCAAGTCCCAAGGCACTTATTTCAAAGGGTTACCAGTGGAATTTTATAGACAATTGCCGCTCGTTTAGTTGGCATGCCATTTTTTATGGCATCAATGACTTGTCTTAAATTTTTTTTCGGAATAATTCTTGTAGTTCCGGCTTCCCGGAGTTTTCTGATATGTCCTCACCATATTTAATTACTCAGGGCCTGTGACTATAAGAAACCTACCTCAAAACGTAAAAAAATACTTATAACTAAGCTGAGAAAAAAAATAATAACAAAAAAAATGCGCCACGGTGTCAAAGTAGCCCCGGAGTGTCAAAGTAGCCCCGGTTGACGGTACTATTTCCGACGTACAAAAAAAACATTACCAATTCAATTCCCCACCAAAATTTTATTCTGAAATCATCGGATTTAAGTATATTGGCATTGCTTTATTTGGTACAACTAAATACTAGAACCACGGATAAGTTCACTAACTCGCTTGGTATAAAGTAAAAGCTCGTTCTGTCGCGAGATGGTGGAATTTCGAACGTTTTAATTTAAAAATCCTTATTTTTATAATAAAAGAAGCACCTAACGTCATCATGTAGATGTAGAGTGTAGAGGCATGATGTTGTAATAAGGACGACCTAATAAATTACTTTACTTTAGAATAACCCTAGTTCTAGTTATATTTTATTTATTACTAGCGTGTACCCGGCCTGCATTGCAGCGCTTTCTCTGAGATAATAAGGCGAGTTCACCATCACGTCTAAGATTTATAAATACAAACCCGAACAAACCTCTAAATTTATCAGTATTTCTCTACAATATTATGCATGTATTATACTTAAAAACCGTCCTTTTGAATCACCTATTTATTAAAAAAAACCGCTTCAAAATCCGTTGCGTAGTTTTAAAGATTTAAGCACATATTTTATGAAAGGGGACAGACGGGCGACAGCGACTTTGTTTTATACTATGTTAAGATTATACCTACCTGCTATGGACGGGCGCTTATCACTGTGCACTAAACATCTAAACGATTATTTAAGTTTAATACTTTAAGTACCTACCTTACATAGTTATAGCACCTATTAAAAACACTCAACATTCAATAGATTAATGGTTTATCTACGTTCACCACAACAAACAGATTATTTCTTCCACACAATCACATAATCGATCTAATTCGGTGTTAGCGTATACATTCTTCTTCTTCTTCTCTTATTATATGCAGGGGTCAGTAGGAAGTGGGCGTTAAGTTGGGAGGGGCCGTGTTCTCTGTCGACCTGGCCAGGCATGACACCGTGCTCGAGACCCGATGTGGCCGCAGCCGAGAAATTATGCGTGAAGTTGTTTTACGATGTGAGAATTGAGAATGGGGTTTCTTTTATGACAGGCCGGGACAGGTGGCGCGGGAGATTTCAAAGAAAGCATGTAGTATGAGTATTATATGATACAACTGATTACTACCTAAATAATTTGGAAGTCATCGCGTAGTCACGGTGGGCCCTTGACGTAACCTATTTACCTGGAGTGTCGTCGTCGTGGCCTCGACATAAAAAAAATTATGAATAATAATACTGGCAATAATAATTTTATCTAAATAATTAAATAATTTGGCATCTATTATTATGTAGAATCTAGAGTACATACATAACAATTGGCAAAATATGAATTAAAATTAAAAGTGGATCAAGGTATTATTTTATCATACTTATGAAATGACTCCTTAAGATTACAATACCATTAAAATCAATTTATTTTTATGTAAATTCACTACCTTAAAATTAAATACTACACAGGCAAACTTATTGTTTTTTTTTGTTTAGGTACCTACGCCTTTACTAACATTCTGTAAACACTTGTTAAGCTGTAACGTTTCAGTTAGTAGTTGAGTAATTTTACAATAGTTTAGTGACATCTTTTTTTTTTCAGGGCTAAAAACTCAAAATGGAAGGTTGGAAAAAGTACAACGTTAAAGATTTAAACTCTATTTTGACCTGCCGACTGTGCGAAGGATACCTCGTGGATGCCACAACGTTGGTAGAATGTCTCCACACATGTAAGTAACGTCGTGTTTGTATTCCTGATGACAGGATCCAATCCAGTAGCGTACCATCATCGTTATCCAGGGAGTTAAAAGTAGATAAATAATGCGTTGCAAGAAGACATAAATACCGTGCCAGCAAAAATTATTTGCATCAAAGAGGGCTTGGATTAAAAAACGTAGGGCTTGGTTTAGATCACAATGATATGGGGACGATCAAATAATAACCAAATCTAGGTTAAAATTTTGTCAAATTAATATTATGACGTGATAGGTATGCCAAACTAATGAGTAATAAAATAAGTAGACAAATACAAATTTATTTTTGGTGTTTACAAAATTATACCTAATACTACTTGCACTTTATAAGGAAATAAATTTAGCTGCTTCTTAAGAATAGTCCTGCATGTTCCATAGGATCTTCCCACTTCTTGGGACAGGCGTCTTATACAATTTGTTGGGGTATAGTTTGCATTATTTCACGAACGTTTGCAACAAGTTCTTCTGTTCTTACAGATGGTCTTCCTGCTTCTTTTTTTGTGTTGTATAGAACCTGTTTCCTGTTTCCCTAAACACAGCTACGATTCTTTTCAGGCAATAATAAAAATCCCCATCAATAAAAGCAACGTTAGGAAAATGTTCGTGAAAATCGTCCATGCTCAAACCCGGATTGTATTGCCGCTCACCATTTACTCTAACCCCGTTTCGAAAATACGCTTCAACCATGAATGTTTTGTGCTGTTCCGTAAAGCCCATTGTGTGAATTGTTTAAGAAATTGGAAAAATTAGCGATGAATAAAATTACTTGTAACTTGTAACGACTGTCAAAGATGACGGAATAACTGATTGATTGTTAATTCAGGTAGTTACTTGACTGACACCCAATAGGTATTAAGCTCCACGGCTAAGCATTACGTCTTTCTTAGATGCAAGGCCCTCTTTGATGCAAATAATTTTTGCTCGCACAGTACTTAGCCTATCGGCAATTAGGGAATTTTCTAATTTATTGATAAATACGCGCCACAGGCGACAAATATTGCAAGATTGTTAAAAAAATGTAAAAATTGCTCTTTTTATTTGCATTAGCTGGATCCTGAGAAGGTTTATCCCCTTTATCTGCATCACGCCCCTGGACATGACCGAATTTAAAAAAAAACTAAGTTTGAATTTGCAACCATGTCTTTATTTCGTTACTAATCACAACGTTTCGATTAGTTAGCATCTCAAGACAAACTAATCTTGACAATGCACACCTAACTGCGTTCATAAACCACCGTTTATATACAGGGTGATTCATTAAGGGTGACGAGGTACCATATCTCAGAAACTAATAGTCGTACGAGTTTGAAAAAAAAATCCCTAAAATGAAATCGACCAAGAGAAATTGCTGGAAATAATTTTCAATAGGGTGACACTTCCGGCTATACCGGAAGTAGGTGTCAACTTGCTTATTTTATAAGGATCGCCATGTATATTATTACATTTTTGAATCTACATAAAAATGTAATTACTTTTTATTAAATGCATTATTACCCTATGATTAATAGTTTCCGAGATATTGACTCTTGAAAAATGACATTTTTGAACTTTGAGAGCTTCTAGCTTTCGAATTATACGTCTTAGAGCAAAACGGCTTACATGTCCCTATCTTCGATTTTTGTTATCTTTCCAAAAGTGTCAACTTCCGGTTAAACCGGATGTAACTTAAATGCATGAAATAAAGTACTTTCGGTTTGACCGGAAGTTAATACTTTTGGAAAGATAACAAAAATCGAAGATAGGGACATGTAAGCCGTTTTGCTCTAAGACGTATAGTTCGAAAGCTAGAAGCTCTCAAAGTTCAAAAATGTAATTTTTCAAGAGTCAATATCTCGGAAACTATTAATCATAGAGTAATAATGCATTTAATAAAAGTAATTATAGTTTAATGTAGAATTCAAAAATGTAATAATATACAGGGTGTTCCTTATAAAATAAGCAAGTCGACACCTACTTCCGGTATAACCGGAAGTGCCACCCTATTGAAAATTATTTACAGCAATTTCTCTTGGTCGATTTCATTTAAGGAATTTTTTTCCAACTCGTACGACTATTAGTTCCTGAGATACGGTACCTCGTCACCCTTAATGAATCACCCTGTATAATAAATATTATTTTCTTTTTAATTAATTGTAATACCTAATTAAATTATATTTTTCAATGAAAACAAATCAGCTGTTTTTATAGCCGTATAATCAAAGCTCGTATTTTTCTGATGGCAGACAAAGAGTAAGCTTTTCATGTTTATCCTCCATATTCGCTTTCTGATACCCTGCCTTTAGTGCTCTACTTCGCGTTAAGGAAAGCTCAAGTTCAAATAAATTTGGGATGGTTTTTTTTCATCTTTACAAATTGAAGTATATTTTTTAACATTTTTATGTTTTTGATTATAAATGTTGCATGGTGAAGTCGCTATTATAAAATACGGAGCAAAGTTTGTTTTATCCAAATCAAGCCCCTAAAAGTATTTTTTGGCCTATTAACATTTTTTGTTACCTAATAAAAAAATACTGTAGTACCTACTTATATGTATTCTCTTATTTTTGTCCTTATATACTTCGTCGCCTTTCTAACGAAGGGACCTAACTAGCATTTGGCAAATTTTACAGGAGAGCTAAAAAACGAAAATGAGTTGGGTTTAAGACAACGCAGTCGATTTAACTTTGAATCTATGAATTTCTTTCTTTTGTATTTAGTTAGCTAATATAGCTTACAATAAGTCAATGATAGTGTCACCTATAAGAAGTTACACATAGTTTGTAATTTTGGTTATGTTTGTAGATATGCCACTACGTGAGAAATATTTGTCGGGTTATGTTAGTTAAGCCGCAGTTTTGTAAAATTTTAGAAATTTATAAATTGAAATGAATACAAGTGGCTTGCAGTGAAGCAAAAAATTACATCCTATTGAATAATAAAACAACAGTAATTTTTGTATTAAACTTTAATTAAAATAAACAAAACCATAAAACGTTGGGTTTACAAAACCAAGAGCTCTTTAATTTATTAGTATTAGGTTTAATTTTATAATTAAAAAAAAAACGATCGTAAGTAACTAATTTTCTTCATGGGGTAAGTTTTTATAAAACTGTTGAATATCGGGCAGACGAATCACTGGCTTAAGGCTTTCATTTAGGGAAACTAAATCATTGTATTTTTTTTTTGGTAAGTTAAACAGGCCCTTTATTTTAATGGTTGAAGCTTTGATTTCCTTATGTTTATTTTCAGTCTTTCAAGTTCTATGGCATCATAATTATCATCCCAGTGACTGAACTTAAAAAAAAGTTTCGTGGGTTCATCTTTTGTAACCATAAACTCTTTCATTTCCGTGCATTTGACATTTTTACCTCTTTCGCTCATTCTAACAGAGAGTATTCTTAATTCTTGCGATAGTTTTTTTAAAATCAATAAGGTCTAAAGAATTCATGGGCTCTACTAAATAAGGTTGCTTTCGTCTTGCTAATTTCATATGTAATTGTAAGTGTTCAAATATCCCCAGCTCCAGATATTGCCGTATGGATCGCGCTGTGGACAGAGTCTCCTTCACTTTGTTCGTGATTGGACTCAAAAAATCTTAAAGAAATTAAAAGAATACACGACAAAATAAAAACAAATACCAATACCAATAATTAAACACTGCAGAAATAAAACAAGCACTGCTCTCTTCCTTAATAGCTCTCGACAACTGAACTTGTAATAAGTGAATAGTTTTTCTCAGGAATAGACCTGTCTGAAGATTGGTCTGTTCGTGTTATTATTAAATTATGATATTTTAGGAGGAACCTAACACACGAAGAGACCTAACTTTAGATAGGTCGATACGTGTGAATATTATGTTGGGTTTATGCAGATAGTCCGTATGTATTTTAATTTGTGCAGGTCCTACCATCAGACATGGAGATATGACACTTTGTGAGACAAAAGAGTTACATGAGAACAGTTAGACCCCAAAATATCTCAATTTTTACAAATATGTTAGTTAGGTCACTTCGTGAGAAGGGCGACGACTTGTTTGTGTAATTAATAATTTGAGTTGTGGCCGACCATTTGTTTTAAACATAAAACATTTATCAAAATTAAAACTAGGTATTACTGTTTTTTAAGTCTTTAATATTTTGCTCGAGCGATATTTTACACAAGCAACTATTTAACATAAAATGACAAGTATAAAATTTTCTAGAAAAATCAGTGGCGCAACAAAAACTGCCCCTCCCCCGCAAACGTTTTCAAGGGCCCCCTCTCTATAACGAATGGAAAATGATAATTCTTATTTTTATTAGATACCTACTATTAGGTTCAGGTTTATGAATTTTTGAATTCGTTAATCGTGTAATAATTTAATTATGCTTAAACCGACATGATGTGTTAAAAACAGCAAACAATAAGACATAACATAGGTAGTTATTAAGCCATTATACGTAATATTCCAGCAAACACGATGCAAAATCAAAATTTTAAAACACCACTTATAATGTTGCTTACCATGTATGGTAGTAACGGGGGTAGCAGTGATCGAGCCTTACAGAATCCAAAAGACAGAAAACAGTAAAACACATGAACCCCCAGTCTGCACAAACATTATGCCACTAAGTACTATACAAGGTATTATACAAAATGACCAGATCGTAGAGTGTTTTTTTTTTGCAAAATCGTTTATAATTTCGTCGATATTGAATATTTTAACAAACTCGTGTTCGATACTGATTAAGGATAAATCCGAAAGGCGTTGTTGTCCCATGGTTTTACGTAAATGAGTTTTTACTATTTTAAGTTTGAAAAAGATCGTTCCGCTGATTCCACACTAACTGGTAAAGTTAGAAATAACATCACT
The DNA here is from genome assembly GCA_963969555.1 of Polydrusus pterygomalis. Classification (NCBI taxonomy): domain Eukaryota; kingdom Metazoa; phylum Arthropoda; class Insecta; order Coleoptera; family Curculionidae; genus Polydrusus; species Polydrusus pterygomalis. The sequence continues at coordinate 40,371,572 of OZ018385.1, read as the reverse complement.
ACACTAGAAACATCTGGAAAATTTAAAGAACACATCTGATTTTTTATTAATAAATGATCCGCAAGTTTATACACTGTTTTTAATTTTGAAATACTATCTCCAATATTCTCCAAGTCCCTTTCTGAGGCTTTAAATTTGACTAGGGAAGTCAATGGACAAGTCTTTATGGTATATCGTTTGCATAAATTCCGCGCTTCTTATAATAATAATATAATCTTATAAAACAAACTCTGTCTGTCCGTCCGTCCCTACCTATATATGCTTAAATCTTTAAAACTACGCAACGGATTTTGAAGCGGTTTATTTAAATAGATAAAGTGATTCAAGAGGAAGGTTTTTATGTATAACTAGCGACCCGCCCCGGCTTCGCACGGGTGCAATTTCAGAAAGTGGCATGCCGGGTACTAATATATCGGGTTTGTTCGGGTTTGTATTTATACCAGCGGGTTGCAACGCATGCCGGATACACGCTAGTTCGCTTATAATTCTTCTTCACTTAACGAAGTTAATAAATTATCAGGATATAAAAAAATAAAATTAATTATGAAATTAAATACTTATGCGGTGCGGGTGGGTGGTATGTTACGCCACTGAGAAAAATACAGTACAAAAATATAAAATAATTGACGAGCGATTCTTGATCAAGTAGGCGCTAGCTACTCTGAATGCAGCGGCGCAACCAGGATTTCGTTCTAGGGGGGCTACCAGAGAGGATCATTCTGTCTCTCTTTCTTTCTTAAAAAAAGCGCCGCAGGCAAATTTTTTTTGGCTGCCACGCCCTTTTTTGGTCTATTAAAGAAAATCTAAAAAGGCTACCTTTAATTTTTTGGTAGCATAAAAAATTGTAGAAATAATAATTATTAGCCTCACGATTTTTTAAAATTTTTAACGTGCTTAAAATTTTTTTTTTACACTTTCTAGGATAAGTAGAATATTAAAACATCGTTAAACACATACCTACTTTAAATAATTATTTTAAATCTTCTTTACTATTTCGTAGTTCGTAGATTAAGTGCAGCGTTGCAAGTTTTGCTACAAGTGCAGCGTCGCCAACTTTACAAGTGCAGCGTACAGCGTTGCCATCGTTGCCATTTTTTGAGAATTTTAAATTTTACTATTTTGAAGGAACTTCAACACCCCCCCCCCCCCGTAGTTGCGCCACTGTCTGAATGAAAGGCTGATTCGTCTCTGTATTGCAACCCCGTATGTTTAATACGGGTATTAACCTTTTGGTTCTTGTTCAATGTTCAATAAACCCAAATAAATTTATGGCCCGCATTAAAAGTAACTAGCGTGATTATATTATTGATTTATATTATCTTTAATGAATCCTGACTATTTACGTTAAATTTTAAATATTCTATAAATTATGAAAATTAAATTAAATTTGCAATATAAATCTGGCATTGGATTTTTACACATAGTCAGTGGCGTAACTAGGGGGGACCAGGGGGGCGGCCCCCCAGAGTTCTGTCTGCCCCCCCCCCCCCCAGAATCCGCGAGAAACAAATTTATTCTGCCAGACCACCCAAATGCGAACGATAAGTCAAACGACAAATTGATTAATTGAATTTTTTTTAAATATTATATTTTTCAAGTTAATCTTTAAATTTACTGAAAAAAATATTATGTAGTTCTTTGGAGGAAGGAATCGTGAACCTAAACCTAACCTTATTAAATTATTTGTTTTAATTATCTTAAATTATATGATAAAATTCCTAAAAACATTTTTTGTTGCGATTTTGTCAAGCTATTTCAAAATGGCGACTGTTAAAAGTTTTTAAAAAATCTCTATTTAAATAAGCGGAATTGATATTTTTTTTACCTTTCAAGGTAAGAAATCTTCATAGTTTCACGTTCTGACATTTTGTGGCTTACCTAACACTGCTATGGTTTATTTGTTATTTATTTTGTAAAAAAAATGTAACGAAGTAAAACAAAACACAACAAAAAGGTGGTTTAACGTGGCAAATGCTGGAAATATCCTCCATAACCTCTGCTTGGCATGCTCCCAGACGATGGTATAATCCGTCGACGGAATTCCGAATGGCTTCAGCCGGTATGTTATGTGTCTCCAATCTAATTTTGTATTTCAAATCTTTAATTTTATTTGGCCTATTTTGGTAAACCTTTTTTTTTAAATATCTCCAAAGAAAATAGTCTAGAGGCGTTAAGTCTGGGGACCTCGGTGGCCATTCAATTGTACGCCACGTTCGTTCACGTCGTCCAAGCCAGCGACCTGATAATATCTCATCTAAATATCTTCTGACATTGACACCAAAATGCGAGTACCTTTTTTCTAAAAAATGCATTTCAACTCGGTCCGGCGATTCTTGATTATGTAGGCGGTATTCTATATAAAAGGCTAGCTGATCCGTGTATTTATCATAACCCTGTATAGGCTGATATGTTGTCATGCCTTAAAGAATTTCAATTACTTTTTTATTTCAGTTTGTCGGGGATGTATCTTACGGTATTTCGAAAACAGCAAGACCCAATGTCCGATGTGTTCGATGGTTTACAAAAAGAAGACACAGTGTTTTCGGTAAGTACATCACATTCTTAACAACAGAGGTAAATATTTTTAATATTTTTTTGTAAAGGAAAAGGAAAATGAAATTATATTGGGGTGTCACAGGAACATAATACCTAATATACGTTGGATCCAGTATTTTTGGCTCTATACCTATACTTATATTAATATTGATGTGCCAAATGCCATCAATAATTCTAAAGGAATGTATAAAGAACAAATGTTTACAGAATATATATATTTTTAAACCAGTGAAGGCTCGTGGTTATTTTAAATGGGGAGTCATGAAGCAACTACGAAAAACGCTGTAGTCCAATCGCCGTAGGCGAAACAGTTTTTGGGTGGGTAAACCTGTAAACAAAATTCTTACCGTTTTTAAATTTTTTTTCTAGATCGGACACACAAATCCAAGCACTGGTCTACAAGCTGGTTCCTTCCTTATACAGCAAGGAAATACAAAGAAGAGAAGATTTCTACCGGAGTACTGGCGTAAGGGCAGGCAGTTCGTGTAGTGACGACAGCGTCATAGAGAGGGAAAGAGATATGATAAATGAAACGGAGGAACTGGTATGTATACTATATCACGAAAGAACGGGAAGGTTTCTTTCATTTCGTCAGTTCCATCCTTAGCTACATCCATCCACAATAATTTTCTTCCATCTAGCTTATTACATTGTCACCAATTTTCAACAATCATTCTCTTAAATATTGTAACGCCTACTTTTTTACAGATTTCACAGTGCGTGGGAGACAGAACCCTATACTTCAGTCCAGAAGACTCCATATCCTTATCACTAGAATATTACCAACCACATCTCGACACCACAGACATTAAAGGTGATAAAAAAGTGACAAAAATCGACGCAATGTCGCATCGTACTGATATTAATAGCGAAAGCTGTAATACCATTACTACCTCAAATGGCAATGTTAAAAATACCAGTGAAACTAACTCAAAAGAAAAAAGTGATAGTGACCGAGTGAACGATAACAACAATGGATTAATAAGTACTCACGATAAAAGCGATAACACTTGTGAACAGTCTAAAAGGATTTGTGATAAACGGTACCTTCAATGTCCTGCTGGGGTCAATATGAAGCACTTACAAAAGTTTGTGAGAATGAAATATGGACTTGCCGGGGACCATAGGGTAAGTTAAAATGGCAATAAAGCTGAGGGGTTAGAATAGGACTGAAGGGTACAAGTCCAAGTCCAAAAAACACAGTGTCACCAGTAAAGTCCGCATCATATGGGATTTTTTTTATTAATAGCTTTATTCAAAATTTGACTTTGGCATCAAGTTCTGCTTAGATCGAGATGAAAATTAAGCAAAAAATTAGTAGTCACGTGATTCGCATTATATGTCAAATTTTAATTTTTTCAAAAAATAATTCGAAAGTGGGGTTATTTTTGAAAATATCAAAAAAAGTTATTAGAAAAAGTTTTTTTAAATGCAGTTTCTAGCCCACATGCACAATTTCAACTGCAAAAGATAATTTTAATTTTTACCTATATTTTGTAAATTGCACCACTTTTGCAAAATATGACTCAACGCAACCTACATAAAACTTCTGAGTTTTGACAAGGCTTTATTTCAGATACATTTTCTTTAAAGTAGCGCCATATTAAATGTGTGTTTTTCTACAAAAATTAGGCTATTAAAATTTGGTCGCATGTGATGCAAAGTTTATTTGTTTTGGACCCTGTATAAGGTAACTTCATAAAATAAGTATTTTTGAAAACATAGTTTGTGTCTGAAAGTAATACACCTTAATATTAAGACAAAAAAGAACATAGTGTCATCAGTATAGTGTTCATTAAGTGGAAAATTAATTTTAGTTTAACTTAACGCAAAGTGTATCTATATTTAACGATTTAATTAAAAACCCCTTTACTTTATTTTTCATTTTTTTACTTTTAGACACAAACTACGTTTTCAAAAATACTTATTTTATGAAGTTACCTTATACACTATACAGTATACAGGGTCAAAAACAAATAAACTTTGCATCACATGCGACCAAGTTTTAATAGCCCAATTTTGATTTTGTAGAAAAACACACATTTAATATGGCGCTACTTTAAAGAAAATGGTTCTGAAATAAAGCCTTGTCAAAACTGAGAAGTTTTATGTAGGTTGCGTTAAGTCTTATTTTGCAAAAGTGGTGCAATTTACAAAATATTGGTAAAAAAATCGAAATTATCTTATGCAGCTGAAATTTTGCATGTGGGCTAGAAACTGCATTAAAAAAAACTTTTCCTAATAACTTTTTTCGATATTATCAGAAATAATCCCACTTTTGAATTATTTTTTGAAAAAAATTAAAATTTGACAGGTAATGCGAATCACGTGACTATTTTTTTGCTCAATTTTCATCTCGATAGAAGCAGAACTTGATGCCAAAGTCAAATTTTGAATAAAGCTATTAATAAAAAAAAATCCCATATGATGCGGACTTTACTGGTGACACTGTATAGCTTGAAAGTTTTTAAAAAAAAATTGTGAATCTGAACCATTCATATTATATTATGGCTGGGTTGTGCCTGTGGACGAAATCATTTCTACTAAACAATAATTTGGTCGCTTTGGCTTGTGAAGCCCTCAATTAATGATTTAGGAATTCTGATGGTGTTGGTGGAGTTAATACAATTTTATTTTTCTCTACAGGTGGATATTATTCACAAAGGAGAAGTCTTGCCTCGTGATTTCAGCCTCATGGATGTAGCCTATACCTTTAAGTGGGAAAAGGTAAGTTTCGATATAGCTTTGCTGAAAACCTGGGGTTAAATACTTCCCTGTACTTGCCATAATCTACAAACCCCTTCACCCTTTCACCAGGCTTAGGATTGGTCCAAGAAATCATGGTTAACTAAGTGGTACGATGCGTTTTAGTACGTAATATGTCATTTTAAGTCGATTATCTCAGAAACGGCTGCTCGAAGCGACTCCTACCAGGTTTATATTTTTTTTACAAAAAACGCCGAGGAATAAGATTTTTTACTGGAAATTAAATATACCAAGGCACAAAAAAGTTATGAAGGTTTAGATGTTGACGAAGTGCTTCTGGTGGCGTCCTCTGCAATATGCGTCGAAATAGTAATCAGTTCTCGGTTTCTCATCTTAAAAAAACCTACTTTCGTGCCAATCATGCTATTAATAATGATAATAATAAGTTTATTTAAAATTTAATAATATAATAAGTATGTTTATGTTGTCTTCTATAAATTTTTTCTTCAATCCCCTGAAGCTGAGCTTATTAGGGGCAAATCTTATTTTTTGTTTTAGTATTTAAAATCATAAATATTATGCATTAAAAATGTTAATTTATAGTACCTATAAACGCAGTTTTTTTGAAGAAATATATTACCTATAATAAAATTATTAATTTATAATTTTTAAGTAAAAAATATTACTTATATAAATTATTCAGAACAATATTAATTAATTAAAGCATTTCTAAAAATATTTTCAAATTGTCTGTTTTTAATATCCATGTTTTTATTTCGACCTTAAATTTTTTTAATGAAATCAATTTTTTAATTTTTGTTGGTAAATATAATCGTTTAAATAAAAACATAAATATTTGAAATTTTTTTGTCCTATGGACTTATTTATTTTAGGTTTTATGGTTATTTCATTTTTATGAAGCGTATTATGATTATAGTTTTTAAATTGTATAAGTTTTTGTATAAAGTTTTAACTAACGCGTAATACAATATTTCCATATTATGTCTTACATTTATATATAATTTTTTTAATGTTTTTAAAAATCGGTAGTAAACTGCTTAATTTTTTAATTAGTATTCTAAGTGAAAACTCCTATTTAATTTACTATCAAAAATAATTCCTAAATATTTTATTTTATTAAGTTTAAAAATTTGAATGTCTTCATTTATTTGAATACAATTCATATTTCGTGGTAGGTTATTTAGATTTAAAGTAAAAGGAATATAATTGGTTTTATTAAAATTAATTGTTATCAAACCAATTTTTATAATTTTAAAATCTTTTTTAATTTTATTATTTAAGTTTTCCCAATTTGTATCGGTATAAAAAATTATAGTATCGTCTGCAAAACTATGAATTTGTCCATCGCAATTTATACTAAATAAGTCGTTAATATAAATATTAAATAATAATAATAAAAATAATAAGATAAATGTTTACAAAATAGTTTAAAAAATAATAACTTTAACACCTCGTATTTTGGAAACTATCTATATCTATACTAGACTCTAGAGTAAATTGGGCTAGTATTTGTAGATATTTTAGAGTTGGTGTGGTACGAAACGTATTTTTTAAACAAATAATTACTCCATATCCATTTCTGAAACATCGAACGTATTTCAACGTATCTATGTATAATAACGGCACAATAGGCATAAATAATACCGATTCTTTTAAAATTTATTTTGCAATACTGAATCAAAATAATGCAGTAAAGTAGGTAATTAATTTCTCGGTAAACATAAACGTTTCTTTTGTCCTTATTAAGCAAATGAGGTATGAGAAAAACTGATACAACAAGCAAAAAGTTACATTCGTGATACGAATTGAATTTCTTCATTCATGGTGTACAGTTTCAAGATCGCATGTAACATGATTATTGTGATTAATATCGGGTGCAGAGTTTTTCCTATATTTTTGACCTCTTTCTTAATTATTTTTTAATTGAATTAAGTGAGAGTAATATAATAATTTTACTTTAACTTTCAAAATGTCTTTATTCCAAACTAACTTATACAGTACATTACATGGAAAGTGACAACATGATATAGAAAATAATAACCATCATTAAAAAAAAATAACAATAAAAAAATTAATTCATTAATAAAATCAATTTAAAAAAATAGTATAAATAATTTAATTTAGTAAATATCACTTTAATTGTTTTTTAAAAGTTGCCAATTTTTTAATTTTTCTGATATTTTTTGGAAGATTGTTATATTTTATTACTCCGTCATATAAAAGCGATTTTTTTCCGAAATTACTTTTTACTGGTAGATATAGTTTGGTAATTTATACAACGTCTGGTGTTATGATCATGTAATGTCTTATTCTCCTGAAGTGTTATGTTTGTTTTTTTTTCTTTTAAAATAATAGAGTGAATTAGAATACAAATTTTTAATTTATAAATGTTTTGAACGTGTAAATACCCTTTCGGTCTATATAGATTAACAGTTGGTTCTAAATGTGGTAATTTGTGTATACATTTAATAACTTTATTTTGCAATTTTTGTAAAGGTTTTAAGTTTGATAAACAACCAGATCCCCATGCAGAAGTTAAGTATTTTAATTTTGAATATATTAATGAAAAATATTTATTTTTTCATCTAAAACTAATCCTAAAAATTATGTCGTTTTTGAATATTGAATATTTTCATTATTAAATGTTAAGGGGTTAATGATGGAATTTATTTCATTTTTGGTTACATAGGTATATAAAAGAATACATTTCTGCAAGAGTTTCAGCAAAATAAATAATTTTTGTATCATCTGCAAATAGCTTTATATTGCCCTTTAAGTTCAATTTGGAAACGGAGTTAATGTAAATTAAGAATAATAACGGACCTAATATTGATTCTTGTGGAACTCCACATATTATTTCTTTTTCCGAACTTTTTCTTTCCCCAATTTGAACAAATTGTTTACGATAGCTTAAATAACTTTGAAGTAGTTTGTGTGTATTTCCCCTTATCCCAATACTGTATAATTTTCTTAATAAAATATGATGGTTTATATATTTTTTTATACCGTGTGAGTTTGTAACTTGGAATGAATCAACCTACACTCATGTCTCATTCGTGCTTTCAACTCCTCAACATTTACCGGTTTTGTATAAGGAATAAATATAACTAAAAATCTCTGGCTGAATTTTATATGGCTTCTAGCCAGAAAAGTTTATTTTTCTTTGTCTTTCGTTCACGCGGCTGCATGAGTTTATTTCTCTCTTGCTCATGTAATTATTATTCGCATTAATATGTGTAAAGATAGATTTTAAAAGTAATTTAAACTTAATAAAGGTTAAGGTACACGAGAAGAGAATTGTCGAGGGAAGTGATTAATGAAATTACCATATAGAAGAATCACCACTGGGTACTGTAGTTTATTCCTTCAAGTCTAATTGAATGAAAAAAGTGTAGGTACGAAACGTAGTGGCCGATTTATTGCAAAAAACGTCAGCTCTATTATTAAATTTAATTGCTGATCGCTTTCACTGATAAAAAGCAATTATGGTTTATATAATGAAAGCAGTTATTAATAAGGAAATCTCCGAAAATAGCAAGATGAGAATTTTAAAAAAATCTTGAACAGTGTGCCTCAATAGCGTATTTCACTAAAATGCATACCTACATAGTTCATTTGCTGTCAACGCAGTAACGCATATGAGTTTTGTGAACTGCGCTATACAAGGTGTTCATTTGAAAACTTCCCACCTCGATTTTTCTGCTTTAAAATGAAAATGTGGAAAGTCGCTCGGACCCGTCGATTTTTATTTCGAGGGGGACATATTTTGCGTATATTGTCAATCTTGTTACTTCAAGCCCCTAGGAGGGAGGGGGGGTAAGATCTAAATCTTAAATGGATACCCCTATTTGATATAATTTTATTTACAATTGAAACATCGAACTCAGCGTGCGATAGATTAAAGGTTATTGCGGTTGGTAAAACATAGAAATACATTGCATTAAACTTACTAATGGAAAACGGTATGGACAACCCTGACAACAAACAAGTTTCGCCGCCCAAATATTGTAGTTACGAGCCAATTAAGCGGCAAGCGGTGCACCTGCGCATGTTTCGCGTTTAATGCTGCATTGCCATATTAGAATTTACGTTCGCGGCGTGGTATACTGAGGAATAATAGGCAAAATATGGAAGAGTTTTAAATTCTTTCGAGTAATTTTGGCGCAAATGATTAATAAATTATTAATAAAAAAAAAATTATGTTTGAAGCGCTGATGCCAATAATATAAACGTTGAAAAATAAAATTTTCAAAATTCTTTTTTTAGAGAAAAAGAAAACATTCTTATCGTCTCTCGTATATTGCACCAGTCGCAATCATCCTACACCTAATGCAACTAAACATTAAAAACATGCTATTTTGCATAAGGAAATATTATATTATTATACTGTTGTAATTTTATATATTTGCCTAGATGGTACGATATTTCTACGAAATCGCAAATATTGTATGTGTATTCTATTTAGTTGGCAATAACTAGACTGTAAAGACATGTCATAATTGTCGACTATGACGCATTTCCGTTAAATTCGGTAAGTACCGTAAAACGGGGTAAATAGGATTAATTTTTTTCAACTTTGAAAGCTTGTAACTTGAAAACTATCTGCCTGAATTAATTTCTCAATAGCTTAAAACATGAGTTAAGGTTGGTACTTTTAAAAGGTAGTATACGTTTTTATACAGGGTGTACCCTGTTGTATATATATATTTTTTTGTGCACGAATCCTATTCACCCCGCAGGCGGTGTCAATAGGATCATTGATTGATTTATTGACTGTATCGCAGTTAAACAACCGCGGGGTGTATAGAATTTTGCACAAAAATGTATATTAAGTAAGATAAAAGAATACCAAAAATAATATTACCTAAATTTTATAAGTGCTGCAGAGTTGTAGAGATATATGAAGCTTGTAAGACAAAAGCAAAGATAATATGACAACAGTTTAACCGCTAACTTTGACGTTTTAGGTTATGGTATTCAGCCTGCGATGTGGCCAAGTTTTTTTAAGTTTAATGTCATAAAAATTACTTTTAACAACCGTCACTTAAAATCTGTACATTGCAAAGACCTACACTTTAAAATTACAATTATTACAGATTTTGAAGGTAACTTCAATCCTATTCACCCCACTGATCCTATCCACCCCGTTTTACGGTATAACATTTGCTAAGAAAATGCAATTTTTATGAACGAAGGTGCATTTAATTAAAAAAAAATATACCCAGTAGGTACCTACCTACAAATTTCAGTGCATTTTAAAGTTCGGCCTGAGAAGTAGGGGAAGGTTCAACGAAAATCAACCTAACATTTTTTAACATTAGGTTTGATAAGTATATATTTTTCATCTCCAATTAGAAAGCTATAGCAGTTTTTTTTTAATGAGGTAAAGTCTATTCAGTGACCGCTAACCGTTACGTCACGACCAGTGCTTATTTTTCTAACATTCGTGAACTAGGTGAGATAGTAAATTTGCGTCAATAATGAATGTCGTATAATTTTACGAGTCAAAAAAGTTTTATAGTCATTTTTGAGAGTGAAATTTTTAATCAATATTATTTTTAAAACGTCACGGTGTTGTGAAAAAGAAGAAGCGTTAATTTTAAAATTATTTGATTATTTTCAAAGAGAAAGTGTTGCCGGAAAGACTCTCATGCCCTTTAACGCAGTTTACGAGTTAAGTAGATATAATAAAGCGGGAATTGTGAAAACGTAAATAATAAACATGAAAAATATATGGCAATGTTTTTATAAATACCTATCGTTTTAGAGAGTTTTTGATGCTCTGATTGCTCTGGGAGTTTCGTGTTCGACAATCCAACGAATTAAGATAAAGGGGATAGGGAAGGATGTAGATTTTAAGAATCGTAAGAATAATGTAGCTATTTTGTCATCCAGTGGTCGACAACTTCACGAAATTGATGAATATACGTGTAGAGCGTATTTATGGGATGTATAGAGCAGACAAACACTTCACCATTCGCTCAATACAACTAAAAATCATTGATGGTGTTGAAATATCCACTGGTTCACGGTTTTTTTTATTTAAATGGCGTGGCGTAAATGTAGGTACTGTATCAAACAGGCGTTTTTTTATTAGAGCAAAGCAACCCCATATTATAGCCCAAAAACGAGTAGAATTTAAAAAAAAATTTAAGAATAACTCTACTCTCAAGTTCCCTTAATACATGTTTTTCTGGATGAAACATGGATATACAGTAAAGGGGCTTTTAGGCGAAGTGGACATAAAATAAGTTCTATGCATCCTGTAACAAATAACGGAGTTTTGGGACTGTGGAATGACCCCATAGAAAATGGCTGTAGTTGCCTTTTAAAATGTTGTCTTAGGGACGGAGTTTTGTGATTGTGCCTCATACTCATACCCCAATCTTAGCCCGCTCTCCCCTACGACAAAATGTATATTCAGAACTAAATTTACACACTAAACAAAACAACAAAACAAATAACATTACTCACGTAAACCTCAGCAACAATATAATTTTACGATTTTGAAAACATAATCTCGCTTATTTTATCGCTGTAATTCGCTTTCCCAAATTTCATTTTCCATAAAATATAATTATCCTGGCACAAAATCACGAAGCAGATAAACTTCTCCCATATAAATTTGGCTCAAATATTGCGGGAGTCAGGGCGGGGGAATTATCGACACCAGATACCATTTGTAGCATGTTTCTGAAATAAAAATCAATAATTATTATTGGAGATCGATCGTTTCTCGTTTCAAAACAGGTTTAGTTAGTTTACATAACGTAAGATCAAAAAAAAAATTCTTACTTCAAAGGCTTAAGAGACGGACAATGACAATATTTTGTGTATTGATTAGGTATTAAACATACCCACAACCTGGAATGGTTTGGGTTTGCTGTACAAATTCGGATCTCGTAAACGGCGTCGAAAAATTTAGAAATTTCCTAGTACTTCCCAAGATGTTCGAAAAATATCGAAATTTTTTGTTTCGGTTTATATTTTTTCCTACGTTTATTTACAGAGAGAGAGTATATACCTAGTTAACCGAGGCGCGAAGCAGCGATAAAACTTTTTACCGAGGTTTGTATAGTATAAATAGCCAGGAAGTATGGCTCTCAAGCCTCGAGAAAGTTTGTCAGAACATTAAAAGAAATAATATGTGGAGTTCCACAAGGATCAATATTAGGTCCGTTATTATTCCTAATTTACATTAATTCCGTTTCCAAATTGAACTTAAAGGGCAATATGAAGCTATTTGCAGATGATACAACAATTATTTATTTAGCTGAAACGCTTGCAGAAATGTATTTTGATATTAATAATGATTTAAAAATACTTCTTTCTTGGCTTCAATCAAATAAACTTACGTTAAATTTTACAAAATCTTCTTTTATGTTTATAACTAAAAATAAAATAAATTTCATCATTAAGTCCTTAACATTTATTAATGAATATACTTATTCAATATTCAAAAACGACAAAATTTTTAGGATTAGTTTTAGACGAAAATTTAAATTGGAAATGCCATATCCAGTATAATATATTATCAACTCGATATCTCCTTTGGTATCTGTTTTGTACAGAGCTAGATATTTCACTCCTTGGAAATACTTAAAAAATATATATTTTTTATTAATAATATTCAAAACTACAATAGGTACTTAGCTTCTGCGAGGGGATCTGCTTGTTTATCAAACTTAAAACCATTACAAAAATTGCAAAATAAAGTTATTAAATGTATACACAAATTACCACATTTAGAACCAACTGTTAATCCATATAGACCGAAATGGTATTTATTTACACGTTCAAAACATTTATAAATTAAAAATTTGTACTCTAATTCACTCTATTATTTTAAAAGAAAAAAAAATCAAACATAACACTTCAGGAGAATAAGACATTACATGATCATAACACCAAACGTTGTATAAATTATCAAACTACACCAGCAAAAATAATTTCGGAAAAAATGACGGAATAATAAAATATAACAATCTTCCAAAAAATATCAGAAAAATTAAAAAATTGGCAACTTTTAAAAAACAATTAAAGAGATATTTACTAAATTAAATTATTTATACTATTTTTTTTAAATTGATTTTACATATTAATGAATTAAATTGGATTAACTTCCATTTTTTTTTTAATGGTTATTATTTTTTATATTATGTTGTCACTTTCCATGTAATGAACTGTAAAAGTTAGTTTGGAATAAAGACATTTTGAAAGTTATTTTAGTACGTAGTACGTGTGTTGTTTACGTTATTTAAGTTACGTTGTTTATTGTCCTTGGTTGTGGGTTGAGTTGGTTTAGTGTGTGGTGTCCCGTAATCTCAATCGTAAATACCTAGCGACTTAGCGACAGCGACGCATCTGTTTCCAATAAAAATAATGCCCTTTTTACGCACAGTCTTGTTCGGGTTACGTGGTTTTCCTCCGCCATTAACAGAGGTTGCAGCAATGACGGCCGTTAAATCGAATAAATTCCGGGATCAACACAATAATAAATAATAAAAGTTATGTAACGATGCGAATATAAATAAAGCTGTAAAATTTCGACAGGAATTCACGTGCATGTATCGGTGGGCGCCGAGCTCGATCAGTGCCGTGACAGTAGAATCGAAAGGATCATTTTATATTACGAAAGTAAAAAAAAACACGTCTAGTTAAGTTGACTTGGACAGGGTCGTAACTAGGATTTTATTTCGGGGGGGGGGGGGGGGGTTAAGTTTCTTGGCGATCCATGGAATGGCTGACGGTGTGGGACGCCAAAAAATATTTCTCTTCTTTAGGTCAACTTCACGTCTTTTATTTTAAAATAAAATAACAGAACCTTAGCTTTAACCACCAAAGGCACAAAAAAGTCGGGGGGGGGGGGGGTGAAACCACCTAACGCGAGCCTTGACCACGGCTTCAGACAAATTTTAATGCGCAAGCGTGCAAGAAAGAACTAGAGGCATGCTACTACTGAAAGGAAAGACAAAGAAAAAAAATAATCTATTAAGGCTAGAAGCCAAATAAAATGTCGATGACGTTCCCACGAACGTTGCCATTTTGCAGAAACGTGTGGGGAGAAGAGCCTAGGAGTTACATTGCGGGAGCAGTTCTCAGCTTATTTTCTAAGAAAATTTGTTGGCTCAAATGCTCAATCGATTTCTGCAGTAAGAAGGAGGAGGATTGTATAATATACAGGGTTGCACAGAAGTCCGGAATAAAATTAATATAGCCTTAACCTGTAACTGTTGGAGAAAACGCTCGGACACGTCAATTTAGTTTTATATATGCTCACATTTTGACGTTATTCGTTTGTTTTTTTATAGACATTTGTCAAAGATATGACGACATCGAGCTTTTTTTTTAAATAGAAACATACAACTTGTGATACATCATTTGAAAGCTAATATCTCGACCAGTATGCTTATAAATTTTGGCGCGATTCTGTCAAGCTATTTCAAAATGGCGACTGTTAAAATTTTTGAAAAATCTTTATTTAAATAAGCGAAAATGATAAATCATTGATGTTTTTTTACCTTTCAAGGTAAGAAATCTTCATTGTTTCACATTCTGCATTTGTGACTTAACAATAGTTATGGTTTTGTTATTTATTTTGTAAAAAAAAATGTAACGAAGCAAAACAAAACACAACAAAAAGGTGGTTTAATGTGGCAAATGCTGGAAACGTGAAACGTCCTCCACCCTCTACTTGGCATGCTCTCAGATGATGATAAAATCCGTCGACGGAATTCCGAATGGCTTCAGCCGGTATATTAGGTGTCTCCAATCTAATTTTGATATCAATAAATTAAAATTTGGCTTTTACAAATAAAAACATATTTTAAAAACACATTTTAAAAACACTTTTTAACTTAAATATACCTACTACGGTCTATCACATCGCATATAGTTTGTACACTTTGTTGCAGAAAAAATGCGTAGTTGTTTTTTTTTGTTTATTTTTGTTAATTTGGCATCAATAAAGTGTTGTTTTTTTTCGTCCATAAATTTTTTTTATAAATTAGGCCTAAAAAAACAGTAATGTTTGGTGCTTTCTGAGCACGCGGTAACGTAAAGAAGACGCAGAACCTAACACAGAATAAAAATAGGCGATGTCAAACAAGAACCATCGGCAACCTGGTGGTCGTTTAGACAACGAACAGATAATAAAAAGTGTAAACGTATCAAGCCGACCGGTACCGGTGGAAATAAGCCATTAATTCAAAGATCAAACGAATTTCTACCCTAACTCAATTACATTATTGTTCCATCAAAAATAACAATAAAAAATAACGATGAAAAGCTTTTTCCATTCAATTGTCCTGTCGTTTGCACACACACACCAGGGGGAACACTGCAAGCATTCCAGTACAGTCTCATCAACAAACACAACAGTTTTTAATTTTGTCCGACATTTTGTAAAAATTTACACAAACAAATCGGTCATCTTTTATGCGTTGAGCACATTAAAAGCTTTGGGAGTTGGGAGGGGGGCAGGGGAAGGGCGGAAGCGCCGTAAAGGGAGATAGAAAATGGGGTGCTCTAAGGATTCGAATGGGTAAATTATTGAGCGGCTCTGTCTGTCCTTGTTTGCGACTTGAATTGACTCTGTGAGTGGTCGGGCGTAGGCAAATTACACGAGGGGATTGGCACGAGTTTGTTGATAATCGTGCAGAAGGGTCGGGGAATTCGTGTTAGCTGTGTGTTTGTGTGTATTGGTTTATGTTTGTTTATTTGTTTGTTTCCCGATTTCGGGCAATTCTGGAAGAAGATAGGGTGACATTTAAAATATTTTATTTAAAAAACTGGGAAATTAGAACGTAATTATGTGAATGGGAATGTGTAAAAATCGTACCGAATATAACAATAAACACAGATTAGGAAAAAGGGTTTGGAAATTTGTTAATGTAAGAAAAAAAATTAATACAGGGTTCCCCTATTTAAAACGAAACAGGCTAAATATCTGGTTCCACGTTAATTTAAAAAAAAAACGCTCGGACCCGTCGATTTTTATTTCGAGGGGGACATCTTTTGCGTATATTGTCAAGTTACTTCAAGCCCTTAGGAGGGAGGGGGGGGGGGGGGGTAAGATATAAATCTTAAATGGATACCCCTATATTATATAATTTTTTTGGATTCTGCATAAAATTCTGAACATTTTTTAATAAAAGCATTATTAGTCTATACTAAACAGTTTCCGAGATATCGACTCTTGAAAAATGAGATTTTTGAACTTTGACAGCGTCTAGCTTTCTAACTGTACGTCTTAGAGTAAAACGGCTTACATGTCCCTATCTTCGATTTTTATTATCTTTCCAATAGTGTCAACTTCCGGTTAAACCGGAAGTACTATATTTCTTACAAATATACAGAAACGACTTTCATTTGTTTGAACATTTAAAATGTACATCATATTCAATGATAACAATTCCCAAAATTTCAATTGATAAGTGTCTTCATAGGTCTTGCTAGTAATCTCGTTGACACCCGGTATGCCTATAGGTATTTTGATGTAAATGTTAAAATTTCGCTTTGTGTGTACAGGGTTATCCAACCAAGACTAGACAAGGCGATTTTTTGACTTTTCCTGTACTTTTATAAAAAAAACTGAAATAGCCATCTTAAGTCATTTTCTCCCGCGAATTCGAATATCTTCAGCAAAAAACAATTGAACATCAAACAAAAGTACTAGGGGTCACTTTGATATTTTTTTAAATGGAACACCCTGTATATTTTTACATTTTTAAATTCCACATAAAATTATAATTATTTTTTTATTAAATTCACTATTAGTCTATACTTCATAGTTTCCGAGATATTGACTCTCGAAAAGTGACATTTTTGAACTTAACAGCTTATAACTTTCTAACAGTACGTCTTAGAGCAAAACGGCTTACATGTCCCTATTTTCAATTTTTATTATCTTCCCAAAAAAATCAACTTCCAGTTAAACCGGAACAACTATATTTCCTTCTTTCGAGTTACATCCGGTTTAACCGGAAGTTGATTTTTTTTGGAAAGATAATACAATTTAAAGATAGGGACATGTAAGCCGTTTTGCTCTAAGACGTACTGTTAGAACGTTATAAGCTGTCAAAGTTCAAAAATGTCACTTTTCGAGAGTCAATATCTCGGAAACTATGAAGTATAGACTAATCGTGCATTTAATAAAAAATAATTATAATTTTATGTGGAATTTAAAAATGTAAAAATATACAGGGTGTTCCATTTAAAAAAATATCAAAGTGACCCCTAGTACTTTTGTTTGATGTTCAATTGTTTTTTTGCTGAAGATATTCGAATTCGCGGAAGAAAATGACTTAAGATGGCTATTTCAGTTTTTTTATAAAAGTACAGGAAAAGTCAAAAAATCGCCTTGTCTAGTCTTGGTTGGATAACCCTGTACCTATAATAAAAGTAATAATGGATTTTGAAAATACTGAAAAAGGATTACGATTGATGGTTGTAAAAAAAACAAAATATTTGACTGGCGTATAATGATTATACATAAATAATCAACCTTGTTTATTATAGCCTACAGTATACACTCGTTAAATAATATTTTATTATGGCGTATATCTTTATGTAAACATCAGATTTTTATTTTGCATATTGCGCTGCTTTTGGTGGTTTTATCCAGTACCCATATTATGTAAGTAAATTTTACTGCCTAATTCGTAGCAATAACAAGTATCGCACAGCAAATATTTACTTAAATTTTAAGGTTATTGCAGCTGCTCCTACCTACCATAAAATATAAAAGCTACACGATCCCAGTTTGTTGAGTAGGTAGAAAAGTGGTTGAGAATTTGAGAAGCGTGGCATCGAAATGATGGTGTTTTATGGAATACCTTTATCGATTTTGGTAGAAATTTGCATTTTTTTAAATTGATGTCAAAAAGGCAATACGATATAATTTGAGATATACTTTAACATAAAATCGACCAGCTGGACATAACTCTATATTAAACCGGTAACTTACGTAAGGTTCCATTGGACATAGGCAGTTCTAATATTAATTATTTGTATTGCCAACTTTGTAATGAATGACGATAATATTATGATTCAATGTCTCACAGGAATTTTTTCCCCGCTGCCTTATCAGTATTTTTATGCGGGGGACTAAGAATAGATTATATACAGGGTGTTATTTAAGTATGCGGCCAAACTCCAAGGGGTGCTTTTTAAAGAGATTTTAAGAAGAAAAGTTCATGTAAACATGGGTCCGAAAATGCATAGTTTTTACGATACAGGGTGTCAAACTTAAAAAAAAAATATCGGATGTTCGTAAATACCTCAATACTCTTTAATTCGATTTTGTTGAAATTTGGCAATTCTGTATGTAATAACAAGAGGATAATTTAGCCCTAATTAGATTAAAATTATTAGGTCCGGTGGCGTCCCGGAAGACAGTCCAACCAATATTTTTGACAAAAAAATTGCGCGCCACTGACTTTTTTTAAAATTATGTAATTTTTTCGAATTAAGCAGCTACAAATACAACTATTTTATCTCCTTTTTTTAAACTACTTACCAAACTATTAAGCAATTAAAATTACACGAAAGTCCCCTTTTGAATTTTTTCGCACAGATTAAAACTGTTTTCGATAAAAGAAATTAATATAAATTAATCGCATAACGTGATAATTTATTACTGCAATGTTTTAAAAGTAATAGTTATTTACATTACTAGATGCGAAAGTTAATTAACTTTCGCATCTAGTAATGTAAATTTTTTTGGTGTGAGGAGGTTTTTGAATTGCCGAGGCAAAGCCGAGGTGATTTAATACCTCCGACCATCAAAAAAGGCTTCGCATCGTGTAATGTATTAAATTTTTTCTACTTCTGTTCTCTGATCAATATATTATTAAGAGGAAGTAACCCCTTTTCCACAATGAAAATTGCCGAACGTTTTGCTGGTCAAACGAAAAGAAAAAATAAAAATTGGTATTTAGAAAATAAATTCTACTTTAAATACCCCTTCCAGAAAAGTAAATGACGATCGAAAATATTCCCAAAATTTTTTTTAGAAATTTTTTTTATTTTTAGTAATTTTGTAATATCTTAAACAATTCTTTATTGGTCAAAAGCAAAATGACTTTCCCGGGTGTAGAATGTTGTACCAATAAAGAATTGTTTAAGATATTACAAAATTACTAAAAATAAAAAAAAATTCTAAAAAAAATTTTGGGAATATTTTCGATCGTCATTTACTTCTTACTACTACTTAAAGTAGAATTTATTTTCTAAATACCAATTTTTATTTTTTCTTTTCGTTTGACCAGCAAAACGTTCGGCATTTTTCATTGTGGTAAAAGGGGTTACTGCTCTTAAGTAAAAATCTTTGATTTTATTCAAATTAAAATGATAAAATAAGTTTTTTTTCACCTGTAAAATAATCCATGACAACTAGTTATTTGAGTATTGTTGACAACTAGTTATTTGAGTACTGTCAGAGTCTGTCAGTTCGATTTTTTTGTCCTGGCACCGAAAGTAATACTTACTTAACATAGCTAGCAACGCTACATCTCGAATGTTTACTTTCGTTATCTGTCGTGTTGCTAGGGCCCGAAAGTTAACTTATCTATACAGTAGTACAAAAAAACTATAACTGTTATTGTCCCGGGGACATGCCATAAAGTGGTTAATATTTTTTTTCTCGAAAACAAAGCAAGATATGAAAAAAACTCAGAAGATAAAATAGTTGTATTTGTAGTTGCTTAATACGAAAAAAAAATAACATAATTTTTAAAAAGTCAGTGGCGCGCAATTTCTTTGTCAAAAATATTGGTTGGACTGTCTTCCAGGAGGCCACTGGACTTAATAATTTTAATTTAATATTATCCTCTTGTTATTACAAACAGAATTGCCAAATTTCAATTAACGTTACGTAGGTACATTATAATAAAAAAAAAATAATTGTGTTATTTTTTTTACCATTTATTTAAAACAATTTTTTTTTTGTTATAATGTACGTAAAGTTATGTTATTTTTACGTAAATGTATTTAAATTAATAATGGATTTCCACCAAGTAAAAGCCGAATCAATTATATAAAAAAAAATTTTTTTTTTTCATAATGTTGGACTGAGATCTATGCCTATAACTATTATTTCAATGCAAATGAAGAGAAAGAATCATGGCGGCCTCGTTTGGGTGAAATGTTAACCTGAAGTCGAAGCAACAATGAACAAAACTATCTATTCTCAGTTTCCCTGTTCTCAAAAGGAAAATTAGCATACAAAGGTGTCCAACGTCGATAGACTGTGTCTAGCGTCGTCAGACTGTGAAATGTAAATGTTTTAAAGTATATCTATTCATGTTTTGCGGTATTAGAAGTTTTGTATTGCTTTTAACTGTGTACTTTTAAAAAAAGTGTTTTCCCCTTTTTGGTCAGTAGCGTAACAAAAACTGAGTTCCCCCCACGCAAACGTCTTCAGGGGCCCCCTCTCTATAACGAATGGAAAATATTAATTACTATTAGGTTCAGGTTTATGAATTTTTGAATTCGTTAATCGTGTTATAATTTAATTAGGGCTAAACCCACATTATGTGTTAAGTAGGTACCTACTATTAAAACAGCAAATAATTCGAATTTATTTTATAATCCTACTAGCGTGTACCCGGCCTGCGTTGCAATGCCAGGTATTATACGCCTATGAAATAATAATAAGGCGAGTTCACCATCACGTCAAGATTTATAAATGCAAACCCGAACAAACCTCTACATTTATCAGTGTTTCTCTACAATATTATGCGTGTATTATACATAAAAACCTTCCTCTTGAATCACTCTATCTATTAAAAAAAACCGCTTCAATATCCGTTGCGTAGTTTTAAAGATGTAAGCACATATAGCTGGGGACAGACGCGACAGCGACTTTGTTTTATACTATGTTAAAAAGATTGTGTATTGAAGATATTCCTAGCTGAGTTAGTTAAAAACTAAGAGTACCATCCTTATTTGTAGAGGTTATCCTATAACCCAAGAACACAGTGTCATCAGTAAAGTGTTCATTAAGTGGAAAATAAATTTTAGTGGTGCAATTTACATGGGTAAAAAAATCAAAATTATCTTATGCGGCTAAAATTTTGCATGTGGGCTAGAAACTGCATTTAAAAAATTGGATTGAATATAGCAGTTGAATTCGAGCGTAGCACAGCCGAGTCTGACGCCTGACGGCGACGCGTGACGGCTTACTTTAATTCAGTGCCCACAAAAAGTGCTAAACGCGCCTAAAGAAGTTTTCACTTCAAAAATCCCATATGATGCGGACTTTACTGGTCACACTCTATAAGTTTTTAAGACTTATTTAGATTATAATGAATTCCGAAATTTACCATGCATCTTTAATGTACTATGCTAAATACTGCAAACCACACAACGGCAAATAAGGACAAAGTACACACTAGTACACAGTGGTCGTGATTGCTTTCCACATGTCGACTCCTTTTAGGGACTAAAAACTTCCACGAAGTTAAATAAAACTAAGTAAATCTCGCGTTTTAAAGCAGTCAAGTGGTCCATTCGAATGCAAACGAGTTCGTGTCGGCAATTATCGCCTGAACAAAATAATGATTTCGCTGGCTTGCTCTTACTGATGTTAGGCAGTAGGTGCTGCGGTAGAAGGAAATTACTTAGAGCTGTTGATAAATGGATGAATGATGAACGATGAAAATATAATCGAGAATAGATTTAGTTGCAATAAGCAATCATTTTCACTAAATTTTTTATTAGGTACATATTATGTTTTTCCTTCTGAAGGAAACATCTTTGAAAGACCTGTTACTTCCCCACCAAAATTGTACAAGAGTTTTGTGAAGGTTCTTATATGATGGACTTGGACATCAAATTTTATTATTTTCTCATAAACCAATTAAAAGTTATTCAGAAAAAATTGTTGGTGAAATTCTTAAAAATTAAATAAGAATCTGATAAGATAGCATAGATATACAGTGACCGGCAAAGAGTTCGCAACATATGGGAAATTTTTTTTTTATTTATTTTACGTCGGCCTTTTCCGCAACGAGGCCAATCACCGACGCCAGGGAATTTGTCACACACTATCTGGTAATTTTGCCGAATCCCTCTTTGTCGAGAGTAGGGTTCTTTAACGTGCCAACATCCATGACACGGGGCCCACAGTTTAACGTCTCTTCCGAAAGACGGCGCAACCTCTTAAACCAAATTTCAAATTTAACATCGACGTTGCCGGCAGTGGGAATGGAACCCGGGCCTACGATCTGTGAGGCCGCTGCGCTGACCATAGACCACAACGTCGATGGGAAAAAATTTTATTTGCGGAATATTGAAAAATCTTTTTTGGGGGATTGGATGTGCATGTCCCATAACCTTAAAATCGATTTTGACATACGTTACGTGACCAATGGTATGGCGGGAAAGTGGAAAAAACCAATATGAAATCATCATAAATCAGATAAGTTGATGAAATATCGAAAAAATTCCAAGAATAAAAAGTGTTTAGAATTCCATTAGAACCTTAAATACAATGTTTGGGATATCTACTTAAAAAAACATAAAATCGAATATTTTTGTAAATATTTTTTTACCGAATTAAAACTTTCTATATTTTTCCTTTCTTAAAGCTTCATTAAAGTAAAACTGACATCTGGTGACCACAACTAGAAATATTCTGTGGTTTTCTGACAATTTGGAGCAATAATTCAAAAAATTCGTTTACACTTGGATACCAGCTGTTGCAATAGTCTATTTCCAATAACCTTATCGATATTTTTTATATCGAAATATTCTATTATGTTAAGAAATCCTTAAATTCATTAATCCAAAGAAAATTTTATTTATAACCGTAAAAAATAATTTTGAATTTCGCAGAAATCTTTAAAAAAATCTAAAAATTAATAAAAATTTAAATTATTTTTTACGGTTATAAATAAAATGTGCTTTGGATTAATGAATTTAAGGATTTCTTAACATAATAGAATATTTCGATATAAAAAATATCGATAAGGTTATTAGAAATAGACTATTGCAACAGCTGGTATCCAAGTGTAAACGAATTTTTTGAATTATTGCTCCAAATTGTCAGAAAAACAAAAGAATATTTCTAGTTGTGGTCACTAGATGTCAGTTTTACTTTAATGAAGCTTTAACCCTTTGAGGCCCAAATTTTTTTAAATGAAATATTTCTTTTTTTTTCTTTTTAACGGACTAAATGTGTTTCAAGAAATTAAAAAATATTGAAATATATTAGGGTCGGATATTCGGGGATTCCCGAAGACGTGGTTATCTAGTAATACCACTGGGCCTGCGTAAACGTAAGCTAGGAAATAAAATTTACATAACACCGAATATAATATTTTATTTACCTACTCTATGACATTTTTATTTTTGGTGAAATAACAAAAGCAATTTTTTGTGTATTTCAAACATAGCCCGACCTTGCAGTTAAAAATCTACTGTTATATTGTATTCCGAAGTTCTTACCAAATGGGAAACTTTTTTATTATTAATTTTACGAAAAATAATTATTCTTTATAAAAAGCTCTGCATGGTCTAAAACCTAAAATGCAACCATCAAATATCGAAATTTTCCAGTCATATACGGGGTTTGTCAAAAAATGTGAATTTTTCCCAAGAATGTGAATTTTTCCCAAGAGTAAAGTACCTTTATTTTTGACATTATCAAAAATTGTTATTAAAAAAAGTTGATCAGAACTAAAAACCACGTCTAAATAAGCAATAACACGCATTAAATTAATTAAATAATTAAAAAATTAAATAATTAATAATAAATCAATAAAATAATTGTTTAACATAAATGCGTATAATTGCACATTTAGCCGTAGTTTTTAGTTCTGATCAACTTTTTTTTATAACAATTTTTGATAATATCAAAAATAAAGGTACTTTACTCTTGGGAAAAATTCACATTCTTTGGGAAAAATTCACATTTTTTGACAAACCTCGTATATGACTGGAAAATTTCGATATTTGATGGTTACATTTTAGGTTTTAGACCATGCAGAGCTTTTTATAAAGAATACTTTTTGTTCGTAAAATTAATAATAAAAAAGTTTCCCATTTGGTAAGAACTTCCGAAGACACGCTGTATAACAACAGCGGCCTAGTGGTTTCAGACTGTAACCACCAGTTTTATTATACATTTTTGGGCACAAAACAGATAAATTATTTAAAACAATTATTCTTAAATCGTTAATTACTAACTTATAACTAATTTAAAGCCCCCTCCAGCAATTTTTTCTTAATAATAATTAAAAAATCGCTTTGTAAACAACTAGCAGTAACGTGCACTACGGGCAGACCAACAAACCATCTATTTATGGCGGTTTTTACTGAAATCGGCGCTTTCGTTTAGTAAGGAACCATGAAATGTCGCTTCGAGAAACACAAACACAACGGTGGCATCTCTGCGGGACCACTAAGACGCTGCAGAACCGATATTAAAAAGGTGGTACTTGTGCGAAACCACTAAGCCCCAAAGGGTTAAATAAATTATACGTAGTAAAAACTTCATCTGATTTGAAGAGATATTCCATGCTTAAAGTGGAGTTGAAAGTATGGGAAAGAAAGAAAAAACTGAACGTCTTCCTCCACAAAATTTAATAGAATAAAAATTCTTTAGAGGTCTCTACAAGTTTCGAAGGTAGAAACGTTCATCATCAGGAGACAGAGAATTTATTTAATGCTGATGGTTTTAGCAGGAGAGAAAATAGTATAAAACCTTAATGGAGCTTTTATGGAATTAAAAAATTGAAGTGAAAAAACGATAAAACTAATAATCCTAATAATTACCGTCAAATATCTGTTTTGCCTGTTCTATCAAAAATTTTGGAAAAAATTATAAATAGAAAATTAACGAATTTTTTAGAAAGACAAAATTTACTTTTCGAGAATCAGTACGGGTTTCGCAAATCTAGAGATACTGAAGTTGCAGCTATGGATGTTATTACTAACATTCAATTAAATCTAGATACCAAAAAAAAATGCGGCATTTTATCTCTAGACTTGTGTAAAGCCTTTGATACTGTAAACCATGATATATTATTAGTTAAATTATTTGATATAGGAATAAGAGAAAAAATTTATCGTTGGTTTGAAAGTTATATAAAAGATAGAAAACAATGCGTTAAAATAGGAAGTCATATTAGTTCCTATCAAACTATTAGATGTGGAGTACCACAAGGTTCTATTCTAGGACCCACATTGTTTCTTATTTATATCAATTTTATTTTAAAATTAAAATTATATGGACAAATTAAACTTTTTGCCGACGACACAACAATTATTTATTATGCTAAAAATATTAGGAACATCAAATTAAATTTCAAAAAAGATTTAAAAATTATATTTGACTGGTTGCCATCTTATAAATTAACTTTAAATTTTAATAAATCATCATTTATGTACATTGACAAACAAAGACTAGATATGGAAAAGCAACCAATAATATTTAATGGGGAAAATATTAATTACAAAGATAACATAAAATTTTTAGGATTATAATATATTGATCAAAATTTAAGATGGAGAAAACACGTAGAACATATTCGAACTTACATTTCTCCGTTAATTGGGATATTCTTTAAAATTCGTCACTGTATATCATTAAATTATTTAAAAAATATTTATCATGCATTAGTACATTCAAAAATTCAGTATCTTATTTCTATTTGGGGTTCAGCCAATTCAATAGTACTAAAACCTTTAAAGAAATTACAAAATAAAATTATTAAATGTATTCATAGATTGCCGCACTTAGAACCAATAACAAATTTATACAAACCGAATAAATACCTAGATATAAATAATTTATATAATTTAAAAATTTGCATATTTATTCATTCTTTACTTTTAAAACAAAAAATTTTTAACATAACGTTTACAAAAGTTCATGATATTCATAGACATGATACTAGACAAACTAATTTTTTAAAAACTATTAAAATAAACAGTAACTTTGGAAAACGGTCATTGTTATATAATGGATAAATATTACATAATATTTTACCGGAAAATATTAAAACATTAAAAAAACTACCATTATTTAAATTTCATTTAAAAAAATATTTCCTAGTATAAAATTCTTTCTTAACGTGTTAATCATACGTTTATAATATAAAACGAATTATTTTTTTTTAAAAGCAAATTGAAAATGTTAAAACATACTGAGTATGTGAAGAAGTAAAGGAGGTCTAAACCAACTAAATAGACTGGGGTAGAGGAAAAAGGCCTTCTAAAAAGAAGGTGTCGAGGGTTTTTCAAAATTTTTTGTAAAACTTTTTAAACATGTCTGTAAGACAATATAAAGGTAAAATTTGTCGAAGAAAGGTATTACGAAGATATCACAATGAAAATATTGTTGAAAGTTGCCCTGATTTAGTTCTAACCGATTCTATAGGTACATTAACAAAACAAGGTGATAGTGAAATAGTGTATCGTTTTAAGAGAACAGGTCTGCCCAAAAATTCGACTGTTTTAACCCATTTTTTTAATGGAGTTACCTGTCCTCTTAAATTGTAATATTATTGTACGTTCTTATTTTAATTTTTTTTGGTTTCTATATATAATTTTTATTTATAATTTATATTTATTCGTATGCAGTTTTAAGGTGTGCAAAAAAGATTTGTATATTTAACTGAATTAATTTTATTTTCTCAATAGAAAAACAGTTCATACTTAAAAGAGTAAACAAATTAAAGGTCTAGAAAGGCGTCTTCACTATCACTAAACTCGAAGGATGGAGTCAACTGAAATAATAAGTGGTTCTACCGTTTCTTCTATCAGGTTGTCTAAGTCCCACATTTTTTTTCCTCTTTTACATGTTTTATAGCTTCTTTTCAATTTTCTTTCGTTATAATGTTTAATGAATACTCACGTACATCTTTTATTTTAAATGTAGTGTTATTCCTTGCTACACACTACATACCTAACAAACAATTATAGTCTAAAAAAGGTGACTTTTACTTAAGTTTTTTACTATAAAGCCCGACAGGCCACTTTACATAGTCAGAAGTTAGTAATTTATACCACTTTATCACCTAGTGGGGAATAAAACCAAGGTAATAAACTGGTAAAAAACACCTGTCATTAGGAGAATTGGGCTTCATAGACAAGACCAAGTAGTCTTCTTCGTGGTGGTAAAGAGGTGTTCTTTACCTGTATTTATCCTTTGTCGGTCTATGTTGGGCCTGTTATGGGCTATCAAGTTTATAGAAAACCATAACCACAATTTTAGAAAAAGAAGAAAATAGTATGTTGTTTTTATTATTATTAAAGCGCAGGCGGTAGGAGGCAGAAGTTTTCTTAAATCAGAACATGTTCATGTCAGCCGCTATTGATTTTTAAAATGGAGTGGTAGTATGTATATAGATGGTACTTACTTATAAAATCATTATTTCATCGCTGTGAGGTGCAAAATTAGGTGCGCGTAAAAAATGTTCCTATAGATTTCAATTTTACCTTGAAAAACTAACCGCGCCCCAGAAAAAAAGGCATTTAATTAAAAAAAAACAAGGTAAATTAAAATTTAAAACACAAGAAATTTAAAATATGCCAATATTTTGTGCTTGGACGAATAAGTTAGCTCATTTATGTGCTCGGTTTTTGTAATATATTTGTTGTTGTTCAAGTGTTACAAGTAATTTAACAAAATTAATTTAAAATAATACGCCATGTTAAAAAAATATGGCGTCAGTAAAATATTTTTCCTAAACGTCATGATTTCCTGTGGTTTGGGCCTTAAAAAAATGGACCTATAAGTCTCTATAGGAGAAAATTTCCTATTTTGGACCTTCTGTCTTGATAGATCTAAATTAGGAGAAATATTCATTTATATGGCATAAATTGATAACTGTATATTATGAAGCCTAATTTGAGGTTTTAACGAATACTACTGCAGGGCCTATGTACAGTCTATTACAGACTATTACCCCATAAAATGTTTCTATCGGAGTCGCTGAAATGTCTCGCAATGGATTACTTAATACTCAAATACTCAAATACTCAAATATTTATTTCATAAATTACATATACAGTGTATTTTACAATTCGTAAATGGAGCACTCTAAATTTTTAGCCAAATTTGTGTTGTGCTGTTGTGCTGTTGTGCACTATCATTATAATCTAACTAAATAACCTTACTTTTTTCCGACTTCGAATATAAACGTAAGTATAACATAACTTTCTTTCGTTGTTCCGGCGTTTTGTATAGCTCCTACGTGACCCCTTTTATTTCGCCGAAAAAATGGAAACTGATTATTTTAAAATAGTGGCGGTTTTAACAAGGAGAGGGTCAAAGCTCCTCCTGGGATTATTCTTATGTTCCCCATCCCCACAAGAAGATTACCACAGTGCAATGAACGTTACAATCATCATTACATATTTCTAAGCCAGAATCTCTTTAAAGACCTAATTTTTGGAAGATACGGCTTTATATCCGGGTAAAATCACTTTGAGGCCAAAATAAGAGGACTGTTAAGCTATAAAGAAATTACTTTTAGTTATAACTGTAACCTATTTTATACTTTAAAGCCTTCTGGGCTTTAAGTACAAAATGTAAGAATAGGATATACATAACCTCAGAAAATGTTCACATTATAACCTGACCATGAAGATATATTAAAGACAAAACGAAATAATTTATTCTTCATGTATGGGCCGAAAAGATTTGTGGGCTTTAAGGCCCAATCTAAGGTAAAAAATAACCTGATTGGGCCTTTATTACTGACTTTCCTTAGACCTAACTATCAAGTCGATTTACAAAAGGTAAATACCTACTCTTTTGGACCATCTCTTGGGCCTCTTATATTTTCCTACTTTGAGCACATTATTAGGTTCGAATCACTTTGTTTTGACCAAATGGTTAGTCTCTTTGGCCGTTTCGTCCAAAAAGCCGATTTGGAGGTAAAAAATAGACTTATTTTTTTACTTAAATAGGTCATTTTTTCCAAATTAGAGGTCGACAAGGCTTTAAATGTTTGTTGGGTAGCCTTTCACTTGTTATGACGTTTTATATTTTTATTAGTTTCAACATGTTTTACAGTATTCAAGAAAAAATAATGATGATGGTAATTTAATGAGTGTACTTAAAACAAAATTGTTTGTCGTTGGTCAATAATATACGACAAAAAGGCAATCCTTCAAAAAAAGTTCTTATTAAAAATGTATTGGGTATCTTAGTTATAATAATTTCAACCGTCTATAATTGTAACGCCAACGACAATGTATTCGCCCTATTATTCCTTTTAAATTGTTATTCAGTCAAATCAAATTAAATCGGCTAAAAATCTTCTACTCATAAAATCAGGCAAGTGGTCCATTCAAATGCAAACGAGCCCGTGTCGGCAATAATCGCTCTTACAAAATAATGATCGCTGTCGCATCGCTATGCATGCGGAAAAGGGAGACCCTACAACGAGATGGAAAGAGAGAAACGCTACAAGCTGGAAGAGGATATCGCAGAGTTAGGTGCGAAACTTCGGGATTAAAAGGAACGGGAAGGTTTACGGATCAATGCAGAATTAAGTATTATAATCGCGAATAAATGTAATGGATGAATGAAATTGGTCTGGTTTTAAAATTTATGAATAAAATTTGAATTACAATTATCGGCTGAATGATTTTGTTACGTTGGTTATTTTTTTAAGTTGGATAATTCATATACAAATCACGTTGTGATACTTTCCACTAATATCTAGGTAATAGTTTGATAGCTCCGTCTACACTGTAAAAATAAACATGATAAAGAATTTACATATTCTCTATACAACTTTTTAATACTATACAGCGGCGCACCCATGATTTTATGTTAGGGGGGGGGGGGGGGCGCCAACCAGTGCTGGAAGCAAATTTTTTAATAAACTTTTAAGTTACGCATTTTTCTAGAACTTTGGAGCTTTTTTAACAGGTACTCTTGCAGGGAAGATCGCAATAGCCTAGTCATGGGAGTCGTTAAACGGTTTCTTAGGGGGGGGGGGCATTGGCGGCTTGTGACTTGTTAACTTGGGGGTGTACTAAAAGCCTGCTGTAGGCGAAATGCGCCGCAGGCGAAATTTTTTTAAGACGACGCCCAAATTTGGTCAATAATTATTATAGTAAATATTTTAAAAATTTATGATTACCTTCTTATTCTATTGAAAATGAAATAAGATAAAAAATAAAAAGGCTAATTTATTTTTCATTAGTGGGTACATTGTTTAAAAGTAAAGTTCATTCATCTGTTTTTATTTGCAGCAAACTTATCAATAACAATAAAGTCCCTAGATTTACACTTTGTGGTATGTATCAAGTTAATTTCGAGAGTTTAGGTCTTCCCTTAATTTTAATTTCAATTTTTTGCTCAAAACTTAATGAGCTAAAATTGTTTCTCAAACATTCATAGTCGTTTTGGCATTAAAACTGTTTATTTTTATTAAAATAAGTCTTTACTACCCCAAAATAATAACAAAAATATAAAGGAAAACTCGAAATAATAAATTCATACATTCAATCAAACCATATTAAACCTCAATAAGTCAACTTTTGTCAATAAGTCAACTTCCAGGGAGAGGGGGGGGGGCAAATGCCCCAACTGGCCCCCCCTCAAACGAGGCCCGTGAGGTAAATCTAAGAAAATTGACTTTTTAAAATACTTATCCACTTTCATAATTTTTCATTTCATTGGGGGTTTTCGGGGGGCCAAGGCCCCCTTGGCCCCCCCTGGGTGCGCCACTGATACTATATGTGACAGCAACGCGCTTTCCTACTGTTAGACAACGAGAATTGCTAGACCGTTGTCTGGTCATAATGTCACGGTAATTTAGCCAATAGGAAATAGAAGTTAATGCTATCATAGAATGGTTTATAGCCATTATTGCTCTGAATGCCCACATTGCCCACCGTAATTATCAAGTTCTATTGGGGGTTCAACATGAGCTCCTTCTACTGCAATGCATTCCCTACATCTTTTAATTGTAGATTGTTGGATCCTCCACAATGCGCCAACATTATTCCTTAATTCGCGACAATGGAAGTTAATCAGTTCCAATAAGTGTTCCCAATTTTGTATTGGATTGGCGTTTACTAAACATTTTAGATAGCCCCACAAAAAAAAATCTAATGGTTTTAGGGCTGGTAATCGAGGAGGCCAAGCCACTGGTCCTCCCCTTCCTATCCATTGATTTTTCGAAGACCCTGTTTAGGTGTTCTCGAACTACTAGACTAAAATGTGGCGGAGCCCTATCATGCATGAACCACATATTATGATGTCGTAGTTGCAGAGGTAGATCTTCTAAAAGTTCTGGCAGATTGTTTTGAAGAAATTCCAAATACCTTTCTCCATTTAACCTTCTTGGCAATACAAATGGTCCAATTAAGTGTTGTCTGATAATTTCGGCCCAATAGATCACAGAAAACTAAATTTGGTAATTTTTTTTCAACAAAGAAATTTAATAACATAGGAGTACCTCAAGGAAGTATTTTGGGGCCTTTACTTTTTATTTTATATATTAATGACATGCCATTAGTCCTAAAATTTCTTAAAATACAAATGTTTGCTGATGATACTCTTATCTATATAAGCGGTAAAAATCTTTTGGAAATTTTGGAAATTTTAAATTTAGAACTGATTCTATTGTCAAACTGGTTAAAAGTTAACAAATTAAAATTAAATGTTTCTAAAACAAAATGTATGGTTATGGGTGTAAATTTAAATAATTATACAATAAATATTTTAATTGATGGTGATAAACTAGAAATAGTCAATTCTTTTAAATATTTAGGTATATTAATTGATTCAAAATTAAAATTTAATAACCAATTCGAAAATTTAATTTACAAAATTGCGGGAAAAATTAGTTATTTTAAAAGAATAAGTTTAAATTTAAAATTTTATTCGAAAAAAATTGTATACAATACTTTAATTTTACCACATTTTCTTTATCGTTCTACAATTTTGTTTATGGCGGATGAAAGTGTAATAAATAGATTACAAATTTTACAAAATAAAGCAATGCGAATTTTACTTAATATGGATAGATATACAAAAATTAATGTGATGTTAAAAAAATTAGAATGGTTAAATGTAAAAAATTTAGTATTGTTTTTGGTTCTAATATTTATTTTTTAAATTCAAAATGATTTGTTACCGCCACATTTAAAGCAATTGACTGTTCTAAATAGTGATCAACATAATTATTTAACACGAAATAACAATAATTTTTTTCTTAATAATTTTTCAAAAAATATTGCATATAAATCAGTTTTTCATAAGGATCTTATTGAATTTAATAAATTAAACAAGTCAATTAAAAATCAAAAAAGTTTAAAATATTTTTAAAACAGTTTAAAATCTTTCTTATTAACTCAACAGGACAAATAAAGTTTCAAAAGGTCATTTAATTCAAAAAATAAATAAAAAAAAGGGTATAAACTTGTTAAAATGTATCATGTAGCCACGTGCTAAATAAATCTTTTTACTACTACTACTACACGTTGATGGGTTCAAATTGGTGCTGATGATGCGTTACAATAGAAGCATGGGGGTTTTATAAACTGTATGAGTTCCGACTAGCAATTGTAATGAAACTTGACATTAATTCATAATAATAGTTGCTTGCTACGGTTAATAAAGCATATACTTACCACTAAAAATCAGTACTGTGGTTCTCAAAAATTTAAGTAGCTTCTACTAGTAAGTGTGAAATTGTTCTCGTTGTTTAACATTGCATAATATGATTATCTATTATGCAACATGGTTTACCGAGATGGTAAAATTCGTCCTTAGATTATAAATAAAGTCCAATACTAATTATGGGTTGTGCGAAATTAGAATTTTCTATTGCTTTATCTGACATGCAAAATTAAAAAAAAAACTTAAATATATATATAATATATAAAGTAAAAATATATTAATTGAAACAGGTAATGGTACGATCAATAAAATTTAAATTCAGGCAGGACAGCTAGAAGACTCCGAACAACGATGTGACCTGCGCAACAAATACATTAAAACGAATACTATAGGGCGCGCGGCGATTACCGATCGCTACAAACCCCCACCCACGTCTTGTGAATTAGACGTTCTAACGGATACAATTCGTATTTTGGCTGTTCTGCTTTCTTAATTGTATAGAGAAAGCGCTTTACTAGGAACAAAATGCGTTGCACAATTTATTTGTTAACAAAATTGCTGTATTTAAAGTAGTTTATTATTTAACAAGACTGTGTTGCTAATGGGACTGATTACTACCAAGAAAAAACACTGTTCTAGCAAATCTCGAATTGATATAAGACCAAAGCGGGTTTGATACAGTAGATAAAAATAATTTAATTATCTATACAGGGTGATTCAAAAGTACTTTGACAAACTTCGGGAGGTAATTGCTGGCAATATTTTAACATGAAAAGTTCTTATAAACAGTGGTCATTGGCGACTTCGTTACGGAGATACAGGGTGTTGAAATGTTAAAAGAAATAGTAATAATTTTTAAATAACTCCTTAACGAGTTATTTTTTTTATGAAATTTTGTGAATTAAATAAGCATCTAAGGACACTTATTTTCAAAGTACAACACGTTCGTAAATTTAACCAGTGGCGTCGGTACAAAATGTTACTATCATATTTTTTGTGAAAACTATGCTACACCACTGACTTATTTTATTTTAACTTTTTTCTTATAAATCCCCCCTTTATTTAGAACCAAAAAGATCACGTGTGTTTTTTTGATACGAGGGACGGTTTAAGCGTAAATGATTATTTTATTTGAATATACACAAATATTAAAAAATTTGTTTTAAACTGATCAACCACTCAAATATTTATTACAGTATTTTAACGAATACCTACATACATACTAATAAACAAATATGTATATGCCTAAGGAAGGTACCTGAGGATGCCTATTTTCTAAGTATAACACGTTTTCAGTGGCATACATATTTATTTATTATTATGTTATTTTTTAATATTTTGTATTTTGACAAGGCGGCTTTGGAAATGCTTTTTTGTCGATAAATTAAAATATATTTGACAGTTAGTTACCATTAAAAATAACAAAACTGAAGAAATAAAACTCAGTGGTAACTAACTGTCAAATATATTTTAATTTATCGACAAAAAAAGCATTTCCAAAGCCGCCTTGTCAAATTACAAAATATTAAAAAATAACATACTAATAAATAAATATGTATGCCACTGAAAACGTGTTATACTTAGAAAATAGGCATCCTCAGATACCTTTCTTAGGCATATACATATTTGTTTATTAGTAAGTATGTATGTAGGTATTCGTTAAAATACTGTAATAAATATTTCAATGGTTGATCAGTTTAAAACACATTTTTTAATATTTGTGTATATTCAAATAAAATAATTATTTACGCTTAAACCGTCCCTCGTATTAAAAAAACACACGTTATCTTTTTTGTTCTAAATAAAGGGGGGATTTATAAGAAAAAAGTTAAAATAAAATAGGTCAGTGGTGTAGCAGTTTTTATAAAAAATATGATAGTGACATTTTGTACCGACGCCACTGGTTAAATTTACGAACGTGTTGTACTTTGAAAATAAGTGTCCTTAGATGCTTATTTAATTCACAAAATTTCATAAAAAAAATAACTCGTTAAGGAGTTATTTAAAAATTATTACTATTTCTTTTAACATTTCAACACCCTGTATCTTCGTAACGAAGTCGCCAAGGACCACTGTTTATAAGAACTTTTCATGTTAAAATATTGCCAGCAATTACCTCCCGAAGTTTGTCAAAGTACTTTTGAATCACCCTGTATAAAACCTTTTTTGATAAAAACTTCATTGCCATTTCTAAAATGCAATGTTATATCCAATAAACATTCAAGCATTTTTTTATTATTGTCCATTAAGTAGTAAAAATAATTGAATTGGTGACCCTGCACATGGTAAAAAAGCTATAGTTTAACGGGAAGCTGCCATTTGGTTTCTACCAGCGTCATAAAACGCACACACACAAACTAAATTTTAACAAATATAAAAGCGTTAAGAAATAGGAAAAATCTATATTATAACCTCGATTTTCAATCATATTATAACACACTTTCATTAAATTTATGTGAATATAAAAGTACCTACCTAATATTGGATGGAGGGGCCCCAAGTATTTTTTAGCCTATATATCCGGGTGTCCCGGAAGGTGGCTCGCCCCTCTAACTTTTTTGTTTATCAAGATAATGAAATAAAATTCGGGGGATTTGTATACGACATAAAACTGCATTTTTTGACAGGTAACTCAACATTATGGAACTTCCGGTTTAACCGGAAGTGACATAATCTTTCAATTTTTAAATGGGACACCTGGTATATTTTTACTTTTTTTGACTCCATATGACATTCTAAATACAACGATGTATCACTTGTCGCTTTTTGTCACCAAGAAAATATTTTTTTTCCAAATTTATTGTTTTATCTAGAGGGCTATGAATACCTTAAAATCACTTATTTCAGTTCTTTAATCTTGGGAAAAATACAATTTTACTATTTTTGGTCCAATGCTATGTGCTATGTAAAATTTACTCTTTAAAGTTGTATAACTCATTTTTTTTTAATGGCAACATGGTGGCTCGTCGGGTTAAGAAAAAAGAGGATTTTATTACAATTATTTTGATACCATACCATAGGTTTTAGAAAAGCTGCCATTAAAAAACTTTAAAAAGTAAACTTAGAACCTTTCTAAAATGAATCATCTTTTGAGAATAAATTTGGATTTAAATGCATCAAGTAGCCTGTGACCAGCAAAACTGATAAAACAAAATCATGCCTTGAAGAACGTTGAAATGTCAACAGCTTCTGCCAAAGTAAATTAGTTTTTTGTTTAAAAAACATGGAAAATAATAGTTTTACAAGGAGTGAAAAAGTTGATAATGTTATCATTGTCAGGCTCATTTCGCATTTTCGGAACCAGTTTTGGGTACCTAATAGTGCCGGGTTGGATGACGCCGATTAAAATATCTTTGTGCGTAAAGTCGTGCAGCATCGGTTAAATTATTTCTACAT
Organism: Polydrusus pterygomalis; assembly: GCA_963969555.1. NCBI lineage: Eukaryota > Metazoa > Arthropoda > Insecta > Coleoptera > Curculionidae > Polydrusus > Polydrusus pterygomalis. Next base: position 40,335,298 of record OZ018385.1, on the reverse strand, counting down.
TCTCCAAACACTAATAACATATCAACTTTTCCACTCCTTGTAAAACTATTATTTTTCATGTTTTTTAAACAACAAACAGTGGCGTAGCGACAAATAATGGGCCCCCCGCGAAAATTGTGTTAGGGCCCCCTCGCCAAGGACTTCGGCCCCTTCGGGGCCATAGCAATAGACTCTTTCGGGCCTCGGAGCCTTCGGGCCCCCCCGCAATTGCGGGGGTTCGCGGTAGTAGCGCTACGCCACTTACAACGAACTATTTTACTTTGGCAGAAGCTGTTGGCATTTTAATTTTCTTCAAGGCATGATTTTGTTTCATCAGTTTTGCTGGTCACAGGCTACTTGATGCATTTAAATCTAAATTTATTCTCAAAAGATGCGTCATTTTAGGAAAGTTCCAAGTTAACTTTTTAAAGTTTTTTAATGGCAGCTTTTCTAAAACCTAATAGTGTATGGTATCAAAATAATCGTAATAATATCCTCTTTTTTCTTAACCCGACGAGCCACCATATTGCCATTTAAAAAAAATGAGTTATACAACTTTAAGGAGTAAATTTTACATAGCACATAGCATTGGACCAAAAATAGTAAAATTGTATTTTTCCCAAGATTAAACAACTGAAATAAGTGATTTTAAAGATAGTCCTCTAGATAAAACAATAAATTTGGAAAAAAAATATTTTCTTGGTGACAAAAAGCGACAAGTGACACATCGTTGTATTTAAAATGTCATATGGAGTCAAAAAAAGTAAAAATATACCAGGTGTCCTATTTAAAAATCAAAAGTTTATGTCACTTCCGGTTAAACCGGAAGTTCCATAATGTTGAGTCGCCTGTCAAAAAATGCAGTTTTATGTCGTATACAAATCCCCCGAATTTTATTTTATTATCTTGAAAAACAAAAAAGTTAGAGGGGCGAGCCACCTTCCGTGGACACCCGGTATAGGGCCTGTTGTACCGCTAGTCCATCCCTGTGCAAGGCACAGTATATTGCATAAACACAAAAGCATTATCGAATAGTAGGAGATCAAATAAACAACAAACGAATGACTTCCTGTGCTAGCCATTATCGTCTTACATTTAATGATCTCGCTTGCATTTTAAAACGAAGACGAGGGTCTAAGTAGAAAAGCTAAATTGTTTTGGGAAACACTAATATTAGACGGAAGAAATTTGAATAAATAAAAATGCAAATTAAGACAGCTTAAAATAGGAAGCAGTAGAAGAAGTGTCAAGTTAGTAAATAGTAGTTTAAAAATGTTAGAAAATAATATACATGTCCTTGTAAAATGGACTCGCAATATACAGGGTTGCCCAGAAGTCCGGGATAAAATTAATACAGGCTTAACCTGTAACTTTTGGGAAAAACGCTCGGAGACGTCAATTTAGTTTTATATATGCTCACATTTTGACGTTATTCATTTGTTTTTTTAGAGACATTTGTCAAATATATGACCACATCGATCTTTTTTTTAAATGGAAACATACAGCTTGTGATACATCATTTGAAAGCTAATATCTCGTGCAGTATGCTCATATATTTTGGCGCTATTCTGTCAAGCTATTTAAAAATGGCGACTGTTAAAGGTTTTTTAAAAACCTCTACTTAAATAAGCGGAAATGATAAATCATTGATGTTTCTTTTTACCATTCAAGGTATTAATATTGTATTATCTTCATTGTCTTACGGTCTCGCATTTTGTGACTTAACATCAGTTATGATTTATTTGTTATTTATTTTGTCAAAAAAATAAAAATTTAACCAAGCAAAACAAAACACAACAAAAAGGTGGCTTAACGTGGCAAATGCTGGAAATGTCCTCCACACTCTACTTGGTATGCTCCTAGACGGTGGTATCCAAAATCCGACAACGGAATTCCGAATGACCTCAGCCGGTATGTTTCTCCTATCTAATTTTGTATTTCAAATCATCAATATTGTTTGGCCTATTTTGGTAAACTTTTTCTTCTAAATATCCCCAAAGAAAATAGTCTAGAGGCGTTAGGTCTGGGGACCTCGGTGGCTATTCAATTGTACCACGTCGTTCAATCCAGCGACCTGGAAATATCTCATCTAAATATCTTACCTTGAAAGGTAAAAAAACATCAATAATTTTTTTAATCAAGAGTTTTTTTAAAAACGTTTAACAGTCGCCATTTGGAAATAGCTTGACAGAACTAGGAAGAACAAATAACTGATAAAGCCTATTAACAAATGGCACAAGCAAATAAGCAATGTACATTTTTAAAGAAATATCTCCCATTAAGAAAGATATATGATAAAACTGAGAATCTCCTGAGACCTTACGTAAAATAAATGTAAACGATGATTATACACGGCGACTGCTCTACTGCTCATGGATATTAGGCACTTTTTCTTATAAGGGGGAAAGATGGAAAGAAGATTAGCTTGATATGCAGTGGTATGATCGTCAAATGAAGCAGGAATATTTGACTCGGTCCCAATCATACTGAAGTGAATATTATTTTGGAAGTTATAACACAAATTTATTTTATTTTTGACTTTTAATTGCTCTAGTCAGAGTACATAATACCGTGCTCTGGTGAAAGAAGCACTTTCATATTATACCTTCTTCATTTCTTTCTCGATCAACTTTTTTCTTATAGCCCATGCGTAGACATGAAATAAATAGTTCCATTATTTTCCTTTTTAAGAGAGCAATTCCAATTTATCGATACTACACCATAAACCTTATCTACTTTTTATGTGTCACCTAGAAAGTGCAACGCACGTGCAGAATTAAGTGCGAATGCCGTCTTCGGGTGATGCCGCTGCCAATTTTGCTAATGTACCAATAATGAATAAGAGAATGTACCTAAATGTACCCATATCCAATTATTTTGACAAAATGAAGATTTTTAAAACTTTTTCGAAATTTTATTTCTCAAAGTTTGTGGATTTATTGAGCCTAATGAATAAAAATGTAGCAATTTCTTTTTCTTATAAAATCGAAGTAATTTCTTGACAGCCAATGAATAAAAACTAAAGTAATTGCTTTTGCGTCCAGCGATTGCTTAAAAGTACAGGAATTGCTTCTAGTCAATGCTTTTTCTTAAAAAATAGAAGCAATTGCCATCGTTTGCTTAAAATGTGATGAATAAATTAAGGAATGGCTTTTTCTAGTGTAGCGATCGCTTTCAACTTTTTAAGGTAGGTTGACCCCTGCATATCATTTGCTTGGTAGCAGTCAACTTTAGTAGTTCTCCACGGCATACACGTGCGTTGCTCTTAATTTGTGTCGTCAATTATGGCTGAATATATGAACGTCCATAAAAGCAAAATCTACAGTGTACGTAAAAATTGCAGATATGATGATTTCATAAAGTTATATCGATTTGACTGCGAAAATGCTGAGTGGGGTTGGCAAATTATTTTTTGACTGATACCGGTAAAAGGCGAGGGGGTGCACTGTCGCCTTTAAATAAGATTAAAGTCTTTCTGCGGAAATTTTCGGATCCGGGCTTTCCAAATTCTGTAGGTGAAGAACTCGGTGTTCACCAAACTACTGTCTGTAAGACATACACTTCTGTAATGGATGCAGTTTTGGAGAAGGCCAATATTTTTATTAAATTTGCTACAAGTGCTGAAGCTGTTGTGGAAGCTAAACGGCTATGGTCATAGATATTTATTTATGTTCCTTCAATTTGTGAACGAATATCAATTGCTTGTCTTTAATTTCTTCATCACTACTACTACTTTCCTCATTTTCACTGAAATCTGCCATATCACAAATATAAGTTTTCTATTTTCCACAAAAACAAAACATATTACTATTGTAGTAAATAAATATACCAACGTTGTGGTATTTACGTCAACTCTTTTGCAAATTAGGCACCAAACTGAACAAGAAATCTATAACCTGAAGTGGATAAGCCACGTCTGAACTTGTGCTGAATAAGCATTTGCTACATAGGTTTAAGAAAAACAGCAATTGCTTCAAAATTTTATTCATATCCAGATCTAGCAATTGCTTTTACTTCTAACATTTGCTAGTCAAGCCTAGCAATTGCTTTTACTTATAACATTTGCTATAGTCAAGCGATTGCTTTTACTAAAAAGTAATTGCTTCAAGTAATTGCTTAATTTTTATTCATTGGGCTCAATATCTTTATTCTCCTGATCAAGGCTTTCTGGTATTAGAGGAGTGTCAGGAGTGAGTCAAACTGAGTTTACCCCGTAGATGACGTAGGCCTGAGTCTGCTGTCATACGTACAGAAATAACCAACTGTATAACCGAGAGGGGAGGGAAACCAATTAAATGGTAATTTAAAGAAATGGTCCACGCTCAAAGTGGAACTGAAAGTATGGGAACGAAATAAAAACAAAAAGTCTTCCGCCACAATTTTATTAGAATATAGAAAATGCATTCTTTCAAATCCCCCTACCTGTTTTGAACGTAGAACAGGACAGAAAAGGCTTTGGTGATGATGTAAGCAGAACAGGAAAAATGGTAGATGGTATCCAACCAACCTAAATAGATTATGGAAGATAAAATGGTGTGTTGGTATAATAAATTGTGAAGAAAAAATTATCAGCCCTAAAGTTTCATAGTCCCTAAATTCGTCAGTGCCAAAATGAAACGGCTAGGAATGATGTATCGCTCAATGATCACTGGAGAAGGGTATTTTTTTTAAATTTCATCAAAAATGGACCGCAAGAAGATAAATGTACTGAATGTGGTACAGTTGTACCCAAACTAGATTACTGTATTACCGTCTATTCGCGTCTTACGCAGACCAGTTTGCGGCACAAACAGTATTTATAAAAAAGCGCAAACTAATCTAAAAATAGTACGAAAATGTTCGCAAGTCGCGCGCACTACTGAGGTCATGTTGGCCTATTTTCAGTGGCGTGCTGTGAAAAAAACTATCCATAAATTTAGACGGGGTCTGAAATAGATCACATACTTGATGCTCATATAATATCTAGTGGATTAGATACTGCTGGGAACGTAAATCAGAAACAATTTATATACACAGAATAGATATTGGAGATTGGGCCTAAACTGAAATATTTCGTGAAAATAATTTTTATTACGTGCAGCAGTCAAAATTAAAGAGATTTTGAGACTGACACTACTGACAGCAATACAGAGAAAAGCAAAGAATATTCTGGGACTTCTTGAGATATACAAACTCTGAGAGCGTGAACAAGTCTGGAGATAGATCAGGCTGAAGGAACGACCAAACCTTTGATTTTAAATTTTCGTGCTCGGTTTTTAAGCGATCTAGCTTTTAAGGTGGAATATACGCGAAATAGGTTATCGGTTGGCAAGTATGTTGATACTCCCACCTTAATGCTTGTCTGTTGGCGACGCTTGCAACTAAACTTTACTAAACGATCAGATCTCTGGTCATTGTGGGTGTTTCCATTTCCATCTCTAACTGATTCCGGTTAGATTGTAGGCAGGTTTTGCATTTGATTGTCGCGAGTTGTAACTTTAGGTTACATCTCACCAGTCTACAGAAGAGTATACTAGTTTGATGTTTTTATATCCCCCCCCCCCTCCCCCTCCCCACGAAGCAACTCTGGCTATGCCACTGCATCGAGTCACTGCAAAGCAAACTGTCAAGGGTAACTTTGGTTATAAGAAAATTAAAGTAACTTATTGATCACCAGTCAGGGCTGAGTGTCCATTATTCGCTATTTCACACCCATCTCTCCTATGGAGTCAGTTTGTGAAGAATTATGCGTATATATGGAAGATAAAATGGTATGGCGTATCAACAATACTACCGTTTTTTACAATGAAATTTTTGCGTTATAAAAGAAAAGCGATCGGCCGCAATCACAGTAATTTATACTGCATAAAAAAACTTCGACGAAGCAATATCGAACACTATCCAAACGCAGAGTGTCGACAAACGTTATGCAGCCGAGAGATAGTCGCAGGTTGTTGAACTAAAACTTGTTTCGCTATTGTCGGTAAATAGTTTTGCTTAGTTTGGCCGTTTCTTTGGTATTATTTTGTGCTCACGATTTCACCTTTTTTTGCTTCGGGCGCATCACATTGACAGGACCGGGCCTAAGAACATTAGTTACCCTTAAAAATTACCCTTAAATCACTTAAATCATTTGAATAATTGGGCCCCACCAGATTGTCGTTGTCCCCCCAACCAATTCCGGGCACCCTGTATAGGTCAGCAAGCTATTTAAAAAATATGTTTTAATATACTTAATATTTAATGCAGAGATAATAAAATAATTTGCTGTTATTTGCTCTGTTTTCTTTGCGAAATATGTTAAATATTATTAAATGCAATTTTTCTTTGTTACAGAAAAATCCAATGAGATTCTTCTACCGCATCTTCAAGCCGATGAAGATCAGACCAATCAAAATCGTCAATACAGCCCTTTCGACCGGGGGGAAACAGTTACAAATCGTTCCTGTCACGACCAGCAACCACCAAGTTCCGAATTCCACTAATCATAACCTCGAAGCTCCTACCAGTGCTTTAAAATCACCAAAAATTGAAAAAATTCCTGAGAAAAAGGAGATAACGTATCATAGAGAGGAGACTGAAAGTGAGCAACAAGATAAGGAAATCTTGTTGGGTCACTTACAGTTACAGAGCAAATCAAAGGCTCTACAAATTGCTGAAGCTAAAAAAGTACAAGTACCTGAAAAAGTAGTAAAAGAGTGTGTGTTTGAGTACGAGGAACCTGACCAAGAGGAGATAAAGAGGTTTGCAGAAAGAAGAGACAGAGAATGGGCATTGCAAAAGAAGCTGGAAGAAGAGATCAGACCAGACAGGGACGAGTATTACTCCAGAGAACACTACTCTAGTAAGAAGCGAAAGAAGAGCAAGCATTCAAAAAACGACTCAAACGGTCATAAAGAGAAGAAACGAAAAATTCATGCCGATAAAATTCACGCTGAAATTACTAATAATGACAAGACGGACCTAAAGTTAAAAGTAAAAATTACTACCAACGGTCATAAACACAAACATCACAAAATTGAAGGTAATGACAAGTCAGAGCTAAGTCATAAAGAAAAGCTTTTACAAATGAGACAAATTCGACACAAACAGGCACACGCTGGATCATCGGGTGATGAAAAAAGTCAACCAGCCATCCCTACGATAAAAGTACCTAAGGTGTTTGTTGGCGAAAGGCCCAAAGAAACTAACAAATACTTGTCTGGCGAACCTGAATCGAAAAGGAAAAGGGAAAAGGAAACTCCAAAGCCAGAAATTCTCAACCACGGTATCCTTGAAAACAATAATAAACCCATTGGATCTCACCTGAAGCCAAGGATTGAACCTGTGGTTATTAAATCCATGCCAAGCATGATAGAGACCAGCCGGGTAAGCTCAGTATCTAGACCACTGCCCCGACCTGATTTTCCTGTTGCCAAAATACCTAAGACAGAAGCAATTCTAAGGATTCCAACGGTACAGCTGGAAAGACACGAGCGCACTGAACGACACGCGCAGAAGACATTTCTTAAAACACCTGCAGTTAATTCCGACAGACACTCCAAAGATCAGAAAATCGGCCAGGGCAAGATGGAAGGCGCGAAAACTCCGGGACCAATGAGCAATGCTAAAGTGCTTCCTATTGGAAGCATTACCACCAATAACAGATCACTGGACAGAAAAATTGCTAGTTTACAACAGAGGTGTACCATTGAGCCCAAAAGTCCACAAAATAATGTTAGAATGGACAATGGAAAGATTGAGAAGAAAATAAACTTTAGTAACGATAAGACTAAAGTACTCGCGCCGCAGTATCCTCCTGGATTTACCGTTAGCAAAATTGAAAATAATGCTATAAGAAAACCTGAAAATAATGATATTTTACCAGATAATCGGCCGAGCCTGGAAATAACCTTAATACCTCCAACTTCGACGACATCGCCTAAACCAACTGAAACGAAACATGCCAACAAGAGGCCACCTCCTGGCACCATACCTTTGGAAAGAATCAAGAACTCGGTTAATCTTAAATCTGGTATCAGCATTATTCCAAAAATGCCTGAAAGAACTGATAACATAGGGGTTCTTGATTTGTCAAAACCTAACAAGACGCCTGAATCTTCTCCAAGAGCCTCGCCCAAGAATGAACCCATTAACGGACTTAATTCCATGGTGAATAGACAGATAAACAATGCTATTCCACGGCCTGCTAACTCGCCCAATCGGGGAACCCCCGAGAACAAAAACGCGCAGTTGTCGAACTTAAAAATGCTTTCCACCGTTGCATTAGAGCATCAGACCATTAACAAAACTGCACCAAGTAGTATGAACAAACCGAGGCCCCAAATTCCAAATCTACACACGATGAATAGGATGCCATCGATGCAGCAACTGCCGAACACAATCAGGGGGCCGGGTTTGAATCGGCTACCTCCGAAGTTAAATGAAATTCAAAAATTTAGACCTACGAATCCACAGATCAGAAACTTGAGACCCAATCAAAACCAGAATATTAGAAACATCCCCAATCCGAGTCTGTTGATGAATAGACAACAACAGAATCAAACTAGGCTTGTGTCGAATTCCAGTTTGGCTCAGATGAACACTCTTGAAAGAAAAGCGAATTCACCAAAGCCTTCAATGCCAGTTACTAGTACTACTGGAGCGGCAGCAATTCCCAAGGAGTTGCCATTGATAAAATCGGCCATTTTGGAGCAAAAGGAATCGGAAAAGAAGGAGATTTCTGTGTAGAATTGGTTTGAAATTCGGTTTAGCCCCATGGACTCAGAGGGTAAATTCGAATTCGCTTAACTGAGTGGAAGATAGTTAAAATTTGTGATAAATTTTGTTTAGATTTAGATTTAATTTCTTAAGCCTAGCGGGTGTACATAACTGTAAAAATCTGAATAAAACAAATTAAATTTATGTCAATGTTAGTGAAATATATGGATGTCTTTAATTGCTTTAAATAAGAGTTATATTTTGCTGCTATGTAGCCAGTAATGCAATTTTATTACTGATTTAACAGCGGTATGAGTGCTATTAGAATGAATATGCTCGTCATTATACGTATGTGAGAGTGAGAGTAGGTAAACTTCGTTATAGAATCAGTAGATTATTCTTGATTAATGAGTAGGTAAATACTATTAGATACTAAATTATCTACTAATACTCAGGATATTTGAATCTGCAAAAGTTCATTATTTTTTAAAACTGTTTCTGTACGGATCTTTCTTTGCGTTTAGATGTAGAATAAAAGTGCACTGTCTATTGTTTTTAGACCAAACATTTTAGATTTTATATTGTTTCCTGTAACTCTGCTTGGGACTGGTGCCCATAGATAAAAATTTATTGTATAATTTCTACAACTATAGTCGATTAGAAAGAAGGCTTGAAGGATAAGAAAAATAAAGTTTGAACGATTTATCGTAAGACGAATCGCAATATGTAGGATATTATTTAGATCCTTTGATAGGTATGTATTATTGTATTAGTTCCTGATTTCGCTGATGATAATTTAAGACTTATTTTCCTTATTGAAGTTTATTAATTTTTATTGTTAATGCTCATATAATTTCTAACTTGTTTATACTATTTTGTTGTACATTTTGTTATATGTTGAAAACCATACCTCACTGTTATTTTACAATTATACTATTTTTATCCGTAACAAAACTGAAAGGGCTTATAGACCAGGGCTGAAGCTTTTGCAAATGGTAAAAAGTGAAAAAAAATAATAGTAGAATAAAACCCATTGGAAAAGGAAGAGAATATAACAAAAATGAAAGGAAAAATAAATTACGAGCGATCTGAGGTCGAGAAGTGGGGGGCGGTGAGTTTTTAAGGTTAGAAAACGATTTATCTCGATTTTTGGCAAAACTACAAGTCCTATGGAAAAACGTTAAATGGCAAAGTTGTAGGTAATAAAAAGATCTACAACTTTTGTATTTACACTTTTGTCACATAACCTCAGAATTTATGTGAAAAATTCAAATAACCAGGTTTTTGGTTTTTTATTTTTATCTTTTACAAGAAAAAATTTTTTTTCACGAAAATTGGTGCAAACGTACCTTTTTATGTCCCAAAGACACTGTAATTTTTTTGATTTAAAATATATATTTTTCACCTTATTTTGACTTAATATCGAAAAAGCACCCTAATTTTCAATCGAAAATTCTCACGTCAAAATATCTGCTTTTTTAAAAAAGTTGGTGGGCTTTTTGTTTGTTGAAATCTCTACTTTCTGATGGTGTAAAAAAATATACATTACTATGGTAAATGTGATGAAATCCCCTTTAAATCCTACCTTTAATTATATTTAGAACAACTATTTTCGCATATTTTTTGCGATCTTTATGTTTTATGGATTTGTAATTTTTTTGTTTATCAATGTAAAATGGAATCTTACGTTTTTCGAGTGATTAAAGTATAAATTTTAATAAATAGCTCAAAATTGTACATGATGATTAAAAAAAAAATTTCGGATTCGATTTTTTTTTCGTTTCTTTGCATTTTTTGAGAATATTTACCATAGTAATGTATATTTTTTTTACACCATCAGAAAGTAGAGATTTCAACTAACAAAAAGTCCTCCGACTTTTTTAAAAAAGCAGATATTTTGACGTGAAAATTTTCGATTGAAAATTACGGTGCTTTTTCGATATTAAGTCAAAATAAGGGTAAAGAATAAATATTTTAAATCAAAAAAATTATAGTGTGTTTGGGACATAAAAAAGTAAGTTTTCACCAAATTTCGTGTATAAAAATTTTTTTTTGTAAAAGATAAAAATAAAAAACCAAAAACTAGGTTATTTGAATTTTTCACATAAATTTTGAGGTTATGTGAAAAAAGTGTAAATACAAAAGTTGTAGATCTTTAACGTTTTTCCATGGGACTTGTAGTTTTGCTGGAAATCGAGATAAATCGTTTTCTACCCTTAAAAACTCACCCCCTTCCACTTCCCGACCTCGGATCGCCCGTAATTTATTTTTCCTTTCATTTTTGTTATATTCTCTTCCTTTTCCAATGGGTTTCATCCCACTATTATTTTTTTTGGTTTCAAAAATTATCGACCCTGGTCTGTTAATATTATCTTGTAAAAATATTTTTAATTAAAACTGACTACGTTGCATTATTTTTAAAGGAAATAGCAACTATCGACGTACGTACTTGGTAAAAAGATGCGCAATGTTTTACCGTGCTAAAAATAGTAATTATTTTTTATTAGGTACCTACCTATAGTGTTAAAAAAAATTACAAAAATGTGAAACCTAGCCACAACTTTAAGGGCACAGTTCTCAAGGTCAATCATGTATAAAAGACCTATAAATGTATTGAGTGCAGGGGTAACTTCCGGAACCTTGCAATTATTTTAAAAAAACAAATTAGTATCTAATTTTGGAAGGGCTGTTCAGGGAGGCATTGACGAATAGGATACCGGTGTTTTTTTTTTTTAATAAATGCAGAGAATCTTTTAAAAAAAACAGTTTTTTGAAACCACTAAAATTGCCACAATTTACCTTAAAATCCTTGAAAGTAAACACGTCGATTTTCAGAACTGAAGTAAAAACAACAATTTTTACTGGTAAGACGATATTTTCTAGTCTATCTAGATGTCATATCTCCTAAGAATTCGAGAGAATATGTGTTTGTTTTAACAGGAAAGGTTCCGTAATTGCACAAAACACGAAAGTAAACAAAACTATGACCGGCTGACTAACATCTGCCTTGCTCTATCAGCTCCAGAATATGTCTTTCTTCTTCGTATGCTGTAAGCAATAAAAACTCCTTACCTTGCATTGGCTTGTGGTTTTTATAGGATCAAAAACAATCCGTATATTTTGAAAGATTTACTGAAAATACTGAACTACCTACACCATTGCTTTTAAGCTAAAAAAGTAACCTGAAAAATCTAAATGCTGAAATTTATTCGAAAAACGGAATTAATCACAAGCACAGCTGACCAGCACTGTATAACGTTAGATAATGAATAAATATCAAAAATTCTGCGTCACTCGTAGTAAAAACGTCCGTACAGCATTTCTATTGTGATTTCCCTAAAACATTACAATTTTATATCATTAGAAAACTATAAATAATTTGACTAGTAGAAAATTTGAAAAACACTTAATATACAGTGTCCGAAAGAAAGTTCGCATCAAATGGGATTTTTTTTTATTATTAGGTATAGGTAAAAATTGAAAAAGCAGTTAGTTTTTGCTTACCTAAAAACCAATAATGACGTATACTGAAGCAGCTGCATGACTTGCGTTACCTGTCAAATATGACATTTTTAATAAAATACGTTCAAAAATGCCATTATTTATCAAAATATCGAAAAACTTTATTTGACAAAGTAGTTTATTTAGGCATTTTTAGTCTCTGTACGAAATTTTGACAGTCTAATACAATTTTTATTTTTTGCCAGGTTCTTGAAAATTTTGATCAACCCTCGTAGATTAACTTTTATACATCGATGTAAAACCATTGGCCTTTACTTCATTTGTAATCTTAATGCAATTTTGTGTAAAATTTTTGTTTCCTATTATTTGTTTTGCTTCAAAAACTGAAATTGTTATTGATTAGTATGTAATGTTGATGCAAAGTTTATCTAATTACATCAGTTTTGCCAAAACCGACGTTTCTCATTTTTCTTAAGTTAGTAAACAGATGTATAAAAAGAAAATATTGGAAGCTTTCGTTGAAATTTTACTTAATTAATATTAAATTAAATTAATTATATTAAACTATATTTTTGTTGAATAAAATGTTTCGAGCGATTAATATTTATTCTTTTTAATCCAATATTAATTAAGTAAAATTTCAACGAAAGCTTCCTAATATTTTCTTTTTGTACATCTGTTTCCTAACTTCAGAAAAATAAGATACGTCGGTTTTGGCAAAACTGATGTAATTAGATAAACTTTGCATCAACATTACATACTAATCAATAACAATTTCAGTTTTTGAAGCAAAACAAATAATAGGAAACAAAAATTTTACACAAAATTGCATTAAGATTACAAATGAAGTAAAGGCGGTGGTTGGTTTTACATCGATGTATAAAAGTTAATCTACGAGGGTTGATCAAAATTTTCAAGAACCTGACAAAAAATAAAAATTGTATTAGACTGTCAAAATTTCGTACAGAGACTAAAAATGCCTAAATAAACAACTTTTTCGAATAAAGTTTTTCGATATTTTGTTAAATAAGGGCATTTTTGAACCTATTTTATTAAAAATGTCTTTGACAGGTAACGCAAGTCGTGCAGCTGCTTTAGTATACGTCATTTTTGGTTTTAAGGTAAGCAAAAACTAACTGCCTTTTCAATTTTTACCTATACCTCATAATAAAAAAAAATCCTATTTGATGCGGACTTTCTTGCGGACACTGTATAGGTACCTACACATGACAAATGCATCTAATATGATTAATATAACCAATCAGCAGAATTTTGTCATGTTAAAAACGATTTTTGATCGGGACAAAATGTAAACAATTTGGTCTCCTTGCATATTACATGTCTGTGATTGTAATCGTATCCGCCTCTCTGGCAGCATTCATTTTATTTTACAAATATCGCGTACTACTCGAAATTCTAAATGAATGGAATTAATGTTGAGAGATTGCCGGATTAGGTCAACGCAAATTGTGCTTGTGTAGTATGCAAAAAGTAGGCCAAAAGAATAAGAATTGATCTTTTCATAGGGAAGTACGGTAATGTTTTAATATTTATGCCTGCGAATAGGGATGGGCAAAAAACATGTTTTTCGATACAATCATCGATGTTTTTTGACTTTAACGGATGTTTTTTTTTATATTAACTGATGTCGACAATCGTCGATGATTTTTATTCGTTGTTTTCCAACATCGATGTATTTTCTTGATGTTGTCATCGATTTTTTCGTTCGATGTGCTCATCCCTATTTGCGAGTCTGACGCCAAACGTCATGTGTTAAACAGTTGCCATGCTGAGAAAACATAAGGAGTTATGTTTTGCACTTGTTTATAATTTTTTTGCCAAGTTGGGTTGAAAATGAGTAAATCGTTTACGAGATAATAGGGCCCTTTCAGCCTTTATATATAATATATTGTAAAAAAAATTTAGATGTGAATGTAAATATACCTATTTTATCTCTGTATATAATTTTACAAATATTTTATCCTTTTAATATTAACAAATAGATTTGTACTAACAAAACTAAAGCGAGAAAACCAGTAGACTGTCCTTTAAGGGTAACCTATCGCTTGCATGGCTTCGAAGCATCATAAAAATTCCATATTTTGACGATATTTTAGTTTTAAATTATTTAGAACCTGATCACCATCAATCAGGGCGATCATTTTTAACTCAAACCCCTAAAAAAAATTTGGGTTTTTAAATGTTTCTATAATTTATTATAAGTAGAGTCCTGATATTAAGTAGTGATAGAATCCAGGCGCGGATTGTCCATAAGGTAATTTGCTCAATGACTCAACTAATAAATTCATTTTTAAAAACAAATAAAAATGATTATCCTTTAAAAAATGTAAAAGTTCCGAAGTGTAAGTGTCATGCGAAAACTCCCCTAGGCCGTATTTTAAGTTGACCTGGTAGATTTATATCAAATAGAAGATTACATAAAATATTTTTTTTTCAATCGACCGGAAAGCAAGCACTTTCTAGACAATTTTTTGATCGGAAAATATCACTTTGCTGGTCTAGACCGGAAAGTAATGAAAAATTGACCGGTAAAGTACTTTACCGGTCAATTTTTGTTGCGTTCCGCTCCCAATTTAAAAAAATTAACCAAACTCATTTATAAGTAGGCTTTGACATGTTTATGTTTTCTTGCTTCCATAGTAACGAACTGTCAGGTACGATATTGACTTTGATAAATAAACTTTTGTGGCTTTATAAAATTGTGTGGAAGACTTTAGATATGGAACTTAATTTGGATTGGGAAGAAAATGACGTTCCAGTTGAAATAACAGAGGCAGCTGCTAGAGCTACAGACGATTTGTTGCCGCATAAGTCCAGAGTGCGGTATGAAAAAACGTTTAGCGTCTTTAAAAATTGGTGTAGAGAAAAAAATGTCAGAAATGTTTCTGAGGATGTTTTGTTAGCTTATTTTGCTGAAAAATCCGAAAAATTAAAATCATCTACACTGTGGAGCTTGTACTCAATGATCAAATCTATGTTAAATTTAAAAGAAAACATTGATATAAGCAAATATTATAAACTGATAGCATTCATAAAGAGAAAATCTGTTGGATACATTCCCCAAAAATCGAACGTACTTACCAGAGAAGACATTGACAAATTTTTGCTGGAAGCCCCTGATAATGATTATCTTTTAATCAAAGTAAGTACTTAAATACATAATACGAGTTTTCTTAAAGTTCTTCTTTTCTTATATTGTGTTTAAAAAAAATATATTTAAACTATTTCTTATTTTTTTTAGCTTTTACTAATAATGGGTTCGGCTGGAGCGTGTCGCCGTGAAGAATTGACCAATATGACAATTGACGATGTTAAAGATAACGAATCGATGTTGGCGGTAAAAATTCCAAATACAAAAACATACCAACCCAGGTCATTTATAGTTGTTGGGGAACGAAACCTAAATATATATAGAAAATATATTTCTTTACGTCCGCCTAGTGTTCCACATCGCAGGCTATTTCTTTTCTATAATAAAGGAAAATGCACTATTCAACCAGTAGGTTTGCATTCAGTAGGAAAAGCGCCATCAAAAATAGCATCCTATTTGGGATTACCAAACCCAGAGCAATTTACAGGGCACTGTTTTCGACGTAGTTCGGCGACACTGTTAGTTGAAGGTGGAGGCGATATCCTTAATTTAAAACGACATGGCGGCTGGAAATCATCCCAAGTTGCCGAAGGCTACATTGAACAGTCTCTACAAAATAAGATTGATATAGCCAGTAGAATTCAGGAAGCCGGAGGATCAAAAGTGGATATAACTTCACAAACATCCTATAAAGATGAATCAAAAAATTTCCCGTCATGTCTACAATTTAATACACCACAAAATTGTACTTTCAATATAACAATTAACAAATAGATATTAATAGATAAAATAGAATTAAGAACATTTGTACCAAATTGTATTTATTATTAAACATAATTTTCCCAACTATTAGAGTTTTCTGCTAAAACTATACCCATATAGTAAGCTATTATTAACGTTTTCTCGCACGCCACTGGTGTCTTGTGTCGATTGTAAAAAAAATATTGTACGTCACTCAACCGAAAAGTACGTTAACAGGACTCGCAGGCTCCCAGGACTCGCCTGGCGGCTCGCCCTGGAAATTGCCTGCTTCGTCCTGTAAAATAGTACTTTCCGGTCTTGTAACGTAATATACTATTAATCGAATTGGTAACTATAAGAGGCATTGTTGTCTAACGTCTAAATGCAAAATCGGGAGAAAACGATATTCTAAATCGGTAGATTATTGCCCAAAATCGAGAAAAATAGTCGATTGTTTTTTTAAGTCAACTTTTCTTTTAGTTAAATCGCTTTTGAATATACAGGGTGTTCCTTAATGACGTGCTAATATTTTAGGGTGTAATTCCTCAAGTCATTTTATGAAGAAAAGTTCATATAAACATATGTCCTAAAGGGCTTAAATTTTTTGCTACAGGCTGTTGAATTTTTTCTTTTTTAATGCGTTTTTTGTAATATCTCCGAAAGTACTTTAGATAATATTTTTAATTTTGGCAAGTGCTAATAGGACATAAAACCACATGTTTAAGTTATAAAAGTTATTTTTTTGTCCCACCAGTGGCGTCCCTGCAAACATGTCATTTGATATTTTTTGGAAAAAAAGTTGTACAACACTGACTTTTTTCCATGTGGATATTATTTCTGATTAGCCTGGTTAATTCTACATAAAAATGGTCTCTTGAGTTTTTCTTCTAAGGCACACCGTTCTTAATGAAAATAATTAAATTAAATTGGCTCTACTATTTTTTTATTATTATTAACATTGATAATGCAAATTGTTTTATAAAAATTGTTGGAAATGACCACCTTCACTTAATAGGCATGCTTTCGCCCGTCCTTGCATCGAATAGCGCACTCGTTCAAATATTCCAGGCGAATTCCGTATTGTTTTACAGAAGGCAATTATTCGCTTCCTTAAATTTTCTAAAGTGTTAATGGAAGTTTTATACACTACACTGGGAGTTTTATACACTGTTTTAAGATGACCCGCAAGAAAAAATCCAAACTATTGAGATCAGGAGATCTTGCTGGCCATTGTTGTTGAGCTCCTCCGCGACCTATCCAACGATTCGGATAAACTGCATCTAAATGGTAGCGAGCGATTACACTGAAATGAGCAGGAGCTCCATCATGCATGTACCACATTTGATTCCTTAGCGCATATGGTACATCTTCAAGTAACACAGCTAGTTCTTCTAGGGGGAAATGCAGATAAGATTGCCGTTAAGGCGTTAATTATGTTTTTAAGAACGTCACCGTTCCAGGATAACTAGATTTATGTGATCAAAAATTATTCGTCAATACTGCAAAATGAAGCTAATTTAATTTAATTAATTTAATTAAGAACACTGTGCCTGAGGAGAAAAACGCAAGAGACCATTTTTATGTACAATTGATCATGCTAATCAGAAATAAAATCCACATGGAAAAATATCAGTGGCGTACCACTTTTTTTCTAAAAAATATCAGAGGACATGTTTGCAGGGACGCCACTGGTGGGACAAAAAAATAACTTTTATAACTAAAACATGGGGTTTTATGTCCTATTAGCACATGCCAAAATTGAGAATATTATCTAAAGTACTTTCTCAGAATTTTAAAAAAAACACATTAAAAAAGAAAAAATTCAATACTTTGTAGCAAAAAATTTAAGCCGTTTACGACATATGCTTATATAAACTTTTCTTCATAAAATGACGTCATTAAGGAACACCCTGTATATACAGACTGTCCGCGGATAGGGTTTACACTAGCACAAATGGATAAAAAATTTAATTTTTCGGGAGAGTCATTCTTTATAAAAAGTTTTGCTTGTAAAAAAAATGCAATTCACGAAGAGAAAATTTTGATTTTTTATAAAGGGTTCGCAAAAACTTCAAAAACATGATTTTTCTCCAGGATTAAACTACCTTTATTTTTCATTTTTTACCAAAATGCTAATTAGAAAACTTATTTAGAATAACGTTTGTAATTTAAATCCGAGATTTAAAATAAATCTTCGATTTTTTTAGTTGTTTTAATTCTTAGAGGTAAAAGAATTCCTTGTTTTTACAAAAGATGGTAGGAATTCATTTAAAAGTCTAAAATAAGATACACACACATTATGAAAATAGAGTCTAATAAAATTTTATATTAATATTTTTATTGAGCAGCAAAATTTCCATTTAGTACCTTTAAAAATTAAAAAAACCAAAAAAATCGAAGATTTATTTTAAATCTCGGATTTAAATTACAAACGTAAGATTATAAATCGGTATTTCCTAGGGTATTCTATTTCTGCTCTATAGTTGGCCTCTTTTTTTTCTGTGGTTCAACTCAGTTGAGTTTATCATAAATATTCTTAGGTTCCCAAAAATAACGAAAAAAAAGGATTTTTTTATTTGTAGTAATGCCCCAGTGTACTTCACCCCACCCAACACCCCAATTCGCTCCACGGGTCCCGTAAGTTTGTTACTTTTTTAAATCGTTTTGCTGTCAAACTGCTGGGCCATCAGCTGTTTTATATCAACACACGTATTGAAAGAAAATATTTCAACACGCGTGTGATATTACAGACTTTTTAGCCAAGTTGGCGCGCTTTATTTCTCATTTTCATAGGTGGTCGTTGGAAAAAGTTATATTACGGCGAGCTTTGCATAATTTGATATTAAATAATTTAAAATTAAACATGGGTATGCAGTAGGGTTCTAGGACTAGGATCAACTTTAATCTAGTTTAAATTCATTTTTACCGTGATACAATATACCGAAACATCATTTAAAGCGAGGTTAAAGGTTAATCTGGATTAAAGGCGGGTGCTGCATAATACCGCTGTCACTAAGATGGACAACTATAATAGGGACATCAAAATTTTATATTGGGCAAGTAGGTAAGTTTAAATTTAAATTTTGGAATATCGTCAGACGCTATGTATGCTCTGAAGACATGTGTCTAAGTGATACAACACCCTTAAATAGATATAGAATCTGTAGGGATCTAAAACTTTTAGTACCGTACGTTGTCTAGAATTATAAAATAATATAGGACACAATACGTGTAAGAATTTCTGTACAATATTTGTACTATGAACTGCTGTGTATGTAGATTATGTGTATTATTAAAAAGTGATTATAAAATCCATTGTTTTATTTTATAAACCTTTGTTTCGCTATAATACCGGGTGTACAACTAAAAATGCTGTATCTCGGAAACCGTTTACCGCACACGGCGTGCGGAAAAAAAATGTATTACCAAAGTGACCAAGATAAACTGCTGGAAATTATTTTTAAGTTTCTAGGTTGGCTGCAACTATAGTGACCAATTCTCTCAAAAACCTTTATAGATATATTATTAATACCTACAAAAAGAATTTTTTCCATCTAATGAAAATTCTGAATAACTTTTGTTTTTAGGTTATTGCACTACCTTTTTGTTTAAGGGTGGTGGGAGGGGGGCAAATATTGCTATAAAAAAATACTTAACTTTGGTTTGGCTTACGGGCAAATTAAATTTTAGAGGAAAAATCGATCATAGTATATCCATAATATCTACAAAATAATAATATATTGTATTAAATGGGCTAGAGTTTTAGATTAAAACGTTTTTACATGCATGATGCATGCTTGTTTAAAAGTTGATAATAGCAGAGAACAATAATTTTATTAACAAGTGTATCGTTTTAATGTTATTTCTTCTCGAAAATCAGGAAGTATATCATTTCGGTGACACATTTTATTACAAAAATTTAAAAAGAAGAATTTACAAATACGGAAGTTATGATATGAAAAATACAGAAGATGGTGTTCGCCAAACTAGGGCCAAAACTAGTTCAGTTTTCTTTGCCATATTAAAAAATAGAGGATAAGTCCCTCGAAAACCATTAAAAGTACAATATTTCCTAATTTATTGTTGCAATAGCGTAAATTAAATTGCAGTACCTTGACAAACAATATTTTTTATGTCACCTATTATAAATAGTATTGTGCTTTCTAATAATAAGGCCAAAAAAAGTCAAAACTTTATTTACCGAATTAAATAATCTCCGTCACAGAAAGAGACTATATATATATGCGGCACAGAAATGACCTTTATAACGTATCACAGAAATGACTTGAGCTGGCTAAAAATTAAAATACAAGGAAACTTTAATGTATTTACATATTATTAGAGATCAAAAACAATTTAATTCTTCTTCTAGATTTTATTTTAGAACCCCAAGACATGTTTTTTCCTCTAAAATTGTATTTACCCTTTTCAGAATTTGGAAAGCTTGATCTCGCTAAATAGGGTTTCTTTTGTTTTATAAAGTTAGTCAAAAACTCAGTTTTTAAATGCAACGATATATATATTTTTAACTGAAGCAAAAATAAGAATATCTAAATAAGAAGAATATATTATGTAAAAAAAAACGGGGATAGGAACAAACTGACGTTTTAATACGGTATTTGTAGGCAAGAAGTTACAAATATCATACCATTCTGTCTTCTACAAAGCCATAATCATAACAAAACTTCTTTAAATTAATGTTCTGTAAATTTCCTTTATTTACAACAAAAATCACAGAGGATGGTTGCATTAATGAAACAAAATGCAGTAAAATTTTAAGTTGGCTATAAAAACAAAAAGATGCAAGAAGGGTTTGATTTAAACTAAGGCCAGTAGCATTCTATGAGATTTATTATTTGCGATAAAACGCAATGCTATTACAAAAACCTAAAATTTAAAGCATTAAATAGCATGCACACATACCTATACAAAGCTTTGAATTTAATTTTTTTTGTAATGATAACGTTTTATCGCAAATGCCAATGGCCTTAGCTATAAATTTTTGCCGCAATTATCGCATTTTCTGAATATCCAAAATCATTTTTAGCGTTTCGAAAGCCTCTTTGTTTGAGGAAAACATTTTGCCTATTCAACCCATTAAAACTTCTTATTTTAAATCACAGCCTTCTTGTATTTTTTTTGTTTTATGTCCTCTTTTATTTTTTTTGTAAATAAAGACAATTTACAGAAAATTAAAATAACGAAGTTTTGTTATGATTATGGCTTTGTAGAAGACAGAATGGTAAATATTCTTGCCTACAAATACTGTATTAAAACGTCAGTTTGTTCTTATTTATTTCTATTATATTTTCCATGTCTCCGGTTAAAAAATAGACAATGTTTTGCGGTTTTCACAGATATTCTTCTAATTTATTATTATTTTCTCTTGCCTAAGTTAAAAAATACATATCGTTGCATTTAAAATTTTTGAGAAATCCAAAGAAATAGTTGATTCTGCTTGATATAGCGCTCGCTAGCTATCGCAATCAATTTCAGAACAACTTAGTTTCTTGTTAACTTGATAAAACAAAAGAAACCCTGAATGATGAAAGAGTTTTGGACTTCCATTGTCTTTATTTGTTGTAAATCACAACGTTTCAACTGGTAAGTATCTCCAGTCGTCTTCAGGTGAATACTAAATAAGTAAAGTAACTACAGGACTATTTATACTAGCTAGGTGCACTAAAGCATAACTGAGGTGGGTGCAGTCATGCGTTCAGTTTGCACGCGATCTTATCCTAAGATTACATCTATCTAACAAAGGTTTCCAGATATTTCTTATGTCTAAGGATGGTTTACTAAAGCAGCCTGGGTTCTGGTGAATAGCAGCAGCTTCCTTGAACTTTCTTTTCCTCCAGTGTAGTTCCTTATGTAGGATTTCAGCTTCTGACCACATGATATGGTGACCATGTTTCCAGGCATGGTCAGCTGCACCTGACTTTTCGGTCTCTCCTTTTAACGTATTGTTTTTGTGTTCTTTAATTCTGGTTTCTAATGGTCTTAATGTCTCATCTATATAGGATTGGCCGCATTCGCAGGGGATCTGGTAGACGCAGTTTTTCCTATCTTTTTGACTTGTCTTCGTCAGGTGGCTTCTTAGGGTGTCCCTCGAGTTGAATACGGTGTTGATGTTATATCGTTGTCCTAGTCTTCTAATTTTCTCAGATACTCCTTTGACATACGGAATATTGAGTGTTGGTTGTGCCTCTCTGTTTTCTTCTTGCGCGTTGGGTCGATTCTTACGATATTCCAATATTGTGTCGACTAATCTTGTGGGGTAGCCATTTTTGTTGAGATCGGTCTTGATGTGGTCAGTTTCTTTTTTAAGTGCTTCTTCCGAGTTACATATAGTAATTGCTCTATCTACGAGGGTTTTAACTATGCCATGTTTCGTACTGTTTGAGTGATTTGATCTAAAATTGAGATACTGACCTGTATGTGTGGGTTTTCTGTATACTGACGTTTGGATGCTGTTGCCATTTTTATTCACGTTGACATCTAGGAACGGTAATTGGTTATTTTCTTCTTTCTCCATGGTGAATTTGATTGTTGGTGTTAAGCTATTAAGATTTAGAAAATCTCTTAGTTCCTCATCGGTTCCATTCCAAATAATGAAGGTGTCATCCACATATCTCAGCCACATTTTTGGTTTCTTCTTTGCCTGTTCCATTGCTTTGGATTCAAACCATTCCATGTAAATGTTGGCGATTATTGGCGAGAGAGATGAGCCCATCGGTAGTCCGTCTACTTGTTTGAAGAATCTATCCTTTTCTTGAAAGTAGGAATTGTTGAGGCAGCATTCTAATAGTTCCAAGATGGCATTAATGGGGAGCGTTGTTCTTTCCTGTAGAGTATGGTCTTCCTCAAGTTTGTTTTTGATAACTTTTAGGGCGTCTTTTACGGGAACGTTGGTGTAAAGACTTTCGACGTCAAGCTTTTTCCTGGCTGTACTTCCTTTCCTCCTAGTATTTGTACGAAGTGTTGTGAGTTCTTAACAAATGATGTGCTGTTTCCTTGAAGAGGTTTGAGTAGAGGGAGTAGAAATCTAGCTAGCTCGTATGTTGGAGAATTACGGGAGCTCGTAATGGGTCTTAGAGGCATGTTGTGTTTGTGTATCTTTGGCAGGCCATAGAGATGTGGAGGCTTACTGTGGTGTGGTGTCAGGCAAATAAAGACAATGGAAGTCCAAAACTCTTTCATCATTCAAGAAACATCATTGTCTCCAACCTTCAAACAGTCAAAAGAAACCCTATTCAGCGAGTCCAAATTTGTCAGATTCCGATAAGCCAAACCAAAGTTGTAAATATTTTTTCATAGGTACTTAGCAATATTTGTCCCCTTAAACAGAAAGGTAGAACAAGAACTTAAATACAAAATGCATGCGGAATTTTCAACGGCCAACCTAGATACTTAAAAATAATTTCCATCAATTTATCTCAGTCACTTTTGTGATAAATATTTTTTGCCGCAAACGGTTTCCAAGATAAAGCCGGCGTTCCTTTTTAGTTGTACACCCGTTTAAGGGAGAGAAGGCATTGGCAAATGAATTAATGAAAATAATTCCGCGATCTATATGGGATGGCGGGGAATCAGAACTGGACATAGCACAGGGTAAGTTTATACAATTACAGAAACTTATATTTTGA
The DNA here is from genome assembly GCA_963969555.1 of Polydrusus pterygomalis. Taxonomy (NCBI): domain Eukaryota; kingdom Metazoa; phylum Arthropoda; class Insecta; order Coleoptera; family Curculionidae; genus Polydrusus; species Polydrusus pterygomalis. The sequence continues at coordinate 40,311,679 of OZ018385.1, read as the reverse complement.
TTAAAAGGCAACTTTAAACCTAACAATATTAAATTACATGAACCTTAGCCAACTTATTGGGTAAATACCTACTATACGCTCCCTAAGTAGGTACCTATACAATAAATTTTGGTTTATCCTACCTATAGTTGCGAATTTTTTAAGGGGCTGTTTTCTTAGGGGTTATGTCGCTGCTGTAGAATTTTCCCATTTCTCTATGTTGCACAATGATAATTAACATTCTTTCGAGTTAAAATGTCAAAGACACAATGGCATATGGATTGATTAAAATATTTATTTTAAAACCAGAGTACCTATATTAAATTAATTCCTTCATACAGTGTCACCCAGTATAGTCCGCATCGTATGGGATTTTTTTTATTAATAGCTTTATTCAAAATTTGATATCAAGTTCTGCTTCGTCGAGATGAAAATTAAGCAAAAAAATAGTAGTCACGTGATTCGCATTATCTGTCAAATTTTTCCAAAAAATAATTCAAAAGTGGGGTTATTTCTGAAAATATCGAAAAAAGTTATTAGAAAAAGTTTTTTTAAATGCAGTTTCTAGCCCACATGCAAAATTTCAGCTGCATAAGATAATTTTGATTTTTTACCTATATGTTGTAAATTGCACCACTTTTGCAAAATAAGACTCAACGCAACCTACATAAAACTTCTTAGTTTTGACAATGCTTTATTTCAGATATATTTTCTTTAAAGTAGCGCCATATTAAATGTGTGTTTTTCTACAAAATCAAAATGGGGCTATTAAAATTTGGTCGCATGTGATGCAAAGTGTAAGTATTTGTTTTTGACCCTGTATAACGTAACTTCGTAAAATAAGTATTTTTGAAAACGTAGTTTGTGTCTGAAAGTAATACACCTTAATATCAAGACAAAAAGAACACAGTGTCTTCAGTAAAGTGTTTTTTAAATGGAAAATAAATTTTAGTTTAACAACGTAGGTAAAGATTATCTATTTTCAACGATTTAATTTAAAACCCCCATATTATAATTTATTATTAAGCTATGTCATAATAACGTTTATGCAGTAAACGTTATTATGACATAGCTTAATAATAACAGTGCAGTGCTGACTAAAAGTCAGTACTGCAGTTCTCAAAAAATTAAATAGCTTCTAGTGTGATATTGTTCTTGTCGTTCAACATTGCATATTATTATCTATTATACAACACGGTTTACTGAGATGGTAAAATTCGTCCATAGATTATAAAGTCCAATACTAATGATGGGTTGTGCGGAATAAAAGTATTCTATTGCTTTATCTGACATGCAAAGTTTAAAAAAACCTAAATATAAAGTAAAAACAAATTAATTGAAGCAGGTATTGGTACGATTAATAAAATTCAAATTTAGACAGGACAGCTAGAAGACTCCGAATAACGATTTGACCTGCGCAACAAATACGTTAAAACTAATAATACGGCGCGCGGCAATTGCCGATCGCTACGAACCCACACCAACGTCTTGTGGATTATATAGGTTCTAACGGATACAATTCGTATTTGCGGACGCTCCTTTGCTTTCTTAATTGTAGAGAAAGCGCTGTTGTATTAGATCATTTGCCTCAGTGTAGGTATTCTTGCATTTATGCCTTGCCTATTATGCAAAATAATTTTCTTGTGTTGCACGAACCGAATGTTATATTTTGGTTAAAACAAGCCCCAAAGAACGAAAAATAGGGGAAAAAAGTACAAAATTGTGGGGATTACATCATTCCATCAACAAAATCATCAATTTCGACAAAGTATAGTTAAGTACATAATTTTTTAACATTTATAGCAGACCATTTCTTCTGGTCTGCCATGTATACGCCAAAATCCAAAAAAATGTTGCAAAAGTACACCTATGTTTCTGAGAAGTGTTACCTGCATCCATAATAACATCTAAAATATACAACATTAAGATATAGGGGATATACTAAATTAATTAACTTTGATCCACAGTATAGATACCTATTTATATGAACCTACTGACATTACATGCTACTAAAATTATTATTCATTGCATCATTGCTAATGCAAAACATGATTATTTATTGTAAATTACAGATAATAAGAATCTGATAACATGTTTATTTACCTTGTGCTATCAAACAATAAAAATTTACACAATATATTATGAATACTTATATTTGGTTATATTTATAATACCTAGGTACTCCAAAATAAAGTAAAATTTTATTGGGTTGCACATAATAAGTAAAGGTTTTTCTTACAATGAATTTCTAATTATTGTATCCCTAATACATTACACTGTTGAGTAATGAAAATTATTATAATTTATGGTTGATCGTAATCTCTTGAGTAATGGAAAGTGGCATATAATTTATTATAGCATTATGTTAAGTTCTAATGTAATTTTATATAATTAACGGTTAATAATAATCTACTTACTACTGAATATAGTGATTAATTACAAACATACTTTTTGGAATATATGATAATATATAATATTTTGAGGACATTCGTTACTTTTTGATTTATTGAGTTTTGACTGAAGGCCATGTCCTTTTAAATAATTAAAAATCTTTTTTTTTTACTGTTAAGTGGTGATGAATACTGATATTCATATTATTTTGAATTAAAAATTGTTTGAATTATGAATATTTAGATTGCGGCTTGTCATAAAATGTTGATTTAAAAAATTTTGATTCGTGATACATATTCAAATTCTTTTGAATAATTTACAATTCTATAAAATTCACAAAGTAGGTGTTTACCTACCTACTTATTTAGATTCTTTGGATTACTTTTAAATTTTGTAATTTTTATAAAGTGGGTGTTAAAGTATTCATAGTCATTTGAAAAAATTTAAAAGGAAGGTATGTAGGGTAGGTACCTACCTATATTAACTTTTGAAATTATTTTTAGCGGTTCGTCTTAAACTTTTGATTTTTGAAAAATATAATTTGTATTATTATTTATTTAGGCACATTCTTTTAAATACTTAACTTAAAATTCTGTGGGGTTTTTACAAAGTCGGTTTTAAGTTGTGAAGATTTATTTTGGGATTTGCTACAAACTTTTGATTGTTGAAAATTCTGATTTTTTTTGTGATATATTTACTGTTTGTAGTTTGTATTCTTTTGAATAATTTATTATTCTGGGATTTTCACAAAGAAGGTGTTACGTTGTAAAGATTTATTTTGAGAATTGTTACAAACTTTTGATTTCTGAGAATTCTGAAATGTTTTGTGATATCTACTATTTGCATTCTTTTGAATAATAATTCGGTGATTTTCACAAAGTTGGTGTTAAGTTGCAAAGATTTATTTTGTGATATCTAGGTACTGTTTGCATTCTTTTGAATAATATAAAATTTTGTTGTTTTCATAAAGTGGGTGTTACATTGTAAAGATTTATTTTAAGATTTGTTGCAAACTTTTGATTTTTGCAAATTCTGAAATGTTTTGTGATATCTACGGTTTGTATTCTTTTGAATAATTTAATATTCTGGGATTTTGACGAAGTAGGTGTTAAGTTGTAAAGATTTATTTGCAGAATTGTTACAGACTTTTGATTTCTGAAAATTCTGAAATGTTTTGTGATATCTACTGTTTGCTTTCTTTTCAATAATATAAAATTCGGTGATTTTCACAAAGTTGGTGTTAAGATTCAAGATCACAAAGATTAATTTTGTGATACTGTTTGCATTCTTTTGAATAATACAAAATGATGTTATTTTCAGAAAGTAGGTGTTAGGTTGTAAATATTTATTTTGAGATTTGTTGCAATCTTTTGATTTTTAAAAATTCCGAAATGTTTTGTGATATCTACTGTTTGAATTCTCTTGAATAATACAAAATTCGGTGATTTTCACAAAGTTGGTGTTAAGTTGTAAAGATTTATTTTGAGATTTGTTACAAACTTTTGATTCTTGAAAATTCTAAATTGTTTTGTGATATCTAAGTACTGTTTGTATTCTTTTAAATAATTTAAAATTCTGGGATTTTCACAAAGAAGGTGTTTGGTTGTAAAGATTTATTTTGTAATTTGTTGCAAACTTTTAATTTTTGAAAATTCCGAAATGTTTTGTGATATCTAGGTGAGTACTGTTTGTATTCTCTTGAATAATATCTAATTCGGTGATTTTTACAAAATTGGTGGTAAGTTGTAAAGATTTATTTTGTGTTATCTAGGTACTGTTTGCATTCTTTTGAATAATACAAAATGTCGTTATTTTCACAAAGTAGGTAGGTGTTAAGTTGTAAATATTTACTTTGAGATTTGTTGCAAACTTTTGATTTTTGAAAATTCTGAATTGTTTTGTGATATCTACTGTTTGTATTCTTTTGAATAATTGAAAATTCTGGGATTTTCACAAAGAAGGTGTTAAGTTGTAAAGATTTATTTTGAGATTTGTTACAAACTTTTGATTTTGGAAAATTCTAAATTATTGTTTTGTGATATCTATCCACTGTTTGGCACCAATGTTAAGCATTTTGGATTACTTTTGAAAATCGACTTAACGACTAAGTATGCTTTAAGTGTAAATTTAAAGAGAAAACTGAGTATGTGTGCTTTTGTAAAAGAAAGGTGTATCTAATAATCTAATGTTGTCTGTATAGAATTTTATAAATAACATCTAAAGTTCTAAAGACCAGTAATTTTAATCAGTTAAGACACCAGTACCATAACTGTAGGTACCTACGGCAATCTATTTATAAAGCAATATTATATTTCCACATTATTTCATTTCATCATACGAAGTTCCAACGTATTATCTCGCTCCTAGTTGGCTATGTGACCGCGTCAGCAAACCAGCGATAGCGTAACTTGAAAACTGGTTTCTAGACGCTATTAACGGGGAGCGGGGAGGGGAGGCGCGAGCCCGATTTACACTGTCGAAAAGCAAAAAATCCATAACAGACGCGCTTGTGTTTGGGAGTGAAATAAACCCGTAGCGATAGCAAGCGAAGCCTATTTGTGGAGTGATGACGCCATGGGCACTGAGATTGTTAAAGCAAATATTATCATGATGTTTTTGTTGCATTAGGCCGATTATGGTGAAATTATTTACATATTTTGTGAAATGGTATTTTCTTATAAATAGGCCTTGTTTAACAGTACCTAATGATTACAGTAGGTACCAATAAGGAACCCACAGTTACTGGTATGGCATTATTAGTACCAAGTATATATAAGTACAGCCAGCAAGGCCGTATTTAAGGGGGGGGTTTTGGGGGTTAGAACCCCCCCCGAAATTATTTATTTAATAATGAAGTTCAGAAAATTTAATTGAAATCGTAAAAAAATCAGAAAGATGAAAGAAACAAAAATAATTTTTAAAATTTAAAAAATCTTAAACTTTAAAGTGTTTCAATAAAAGTAAAAAATATATATTTCTTAAAAATCTCAAATTAAGTAATTCGCAACAAAATTTAAACCCGAAAAAAATTCGGTATTGTAAGAGAAATCATAAATTCGGAATTAAATCTGGCGTCCGAAGATTGACAACAGTGGCAACACTGGCAACATTTGCCGCATTGCCGCGAGCCGCGACGCGTTTTAACCCCCCCCGAAAATCTAGTCTAGATACGGCCCTGACAGCCAGATAGCAAAAATAAGTCCCACGAACGTACTTTGCACCAAAGTCTCCGAACGTATGTAGGTACGTAAAATCAGTAGCGGCTCGTGATATTTTAAATGGGGGATCATTTAGTATTCTACGCAAACACTAATAGCGCGGCGGGCCAATTTTTTAGAATTGACGAGACGAGACGAGACAAGAAATCTCGCACTTTTTAAAAACTCTCGTCTCAATTCGCAAATCCAGCCTAGATTTTTTCTAAATAACGCCTTGCTAACATCTCGCAAGATGTTTTCTCGTCTCGCGAGAGTCTCGTATAGTTTCTCGATCTCGTAATATGACGTCATAAAAAAATCTTGAAAAGCTCCAAGTACCTACATATACGGATTTTTATTATTACCGTTACCATGTTGGGGGCATCCTTCGAAACGAATTTCAAAAGTGTTTCTAGAGTTAAAATCTGGCAGTTCTGACACAGTTTTGCCAACACTCAACTCGTTACTGCGTTACTGGAACCAAGGGCGGATCCAGAAATTGGAACTCAAGGGCGGATCGAGAAATTAATTCGGGGGGGGGGGGGGGGCACGCAGCGCCGAAGGCGCAAAAATAGCGACGCAGGCGAAAGTTTTTAGAGGTTTTTAGAGGAAGAAGATGAAACAATTAAAAATATGATAAACCTTATTTCTGCCGAAGCTAAATTGATATCCGCGGACCGACCATTAGTTGAGAATCTCTTCGGTTCAGAGGAAGTGTCCAATTTTGCGACATCCGTGTGTGATTGCTGGCCTTTAATTCAAGAAATTTCAGACATTGATACTCCCGATGAAGGCACCAGACTTGCTAATAAATTAAGAAAACTTATAGTTTGCACTAAGGATATATTACAAAAGCTTTTAGTCTCGTTATTGCTAATAAGTCCTCATTCAATGACTACTGAGAGGATTATTTCCCATTACAACAAATTAAAAACGCCAGGAGAAATTTCATTAAATGAAGATACAATAAATGATCGCCTCTTAGTGTCATTGAATGGAGTTGGAACAGCCCATTTTGATCCAAGACCGGCAGTAGCCGAGTTTTTAATGAAAAAAGAACGTAGGTTTAGAGAACCAACTCCTGAAATATACAAAACTAGAGATTTTATTAGTACTTACATTTTTTAGAGATAATCCTAAATTATAATCTTATTAATGAAGTTCCTTTTACAATGAAAATGAGTAGGTAACGAGTTCCTTTTTGCACGACGCCGTAAAATAACAGTGTTTTCAATTTGTAGAAAAAATGTGCACTGGGTTATGAACTCACTCTTTTTGACTCCACAATAGTTTTTACGTATGTTGAAATGTAAACCGCCCAGGGGGGGGGGGTCATGACCCCCATGACCCCCGCCCCCTGGATCCGCCCTTGACTGGAACCGAATTCAAACGAAAACGAACGACTACGGTGCCCATCGCGGTTCGCGCCGTTGCCTTTAAATTTGAATCATGTTTTAGAGTTGCATATTATGTACCTATACAAAAATAGAATTTTAGAATATTAAAAGTGAGATAGACCCTTTTTGAGTATTCAAGGCACAAAACGGAAACGCTGGTTGCCTGCACGGGGCGGAACATAAAGCACGCAAGTGCAAAAATAGGTCAGTTACCGGCGTCAGACTTCTAAAGACGCGTGTCTGTTTTTTTATCTTTTTTTTTTGTAAAAATGTGTGTAATATGTTTTAAATATAGTGTAAATTATAGTTTAATGTTGTTTTATCTGGATAATTAATAAACCGTGTTTTTTCATAAACCGTTGTGAAAATTTAAGTTTTTATTGCTCGTTAATTGTAATATTCGTTTCGTATTTGTGTGTGTAATAACCTAACAGCAAAAAACAATGTCGGTGCGATAATAATATTGTCTGTATGTAAATAGTGAAAATGAAGATTGAATGACATATTAAAGTACCATAGTTCCATAAAACAAGGTAAAAAACTTTATCTACAAATTTCCGGCCAGTTATGAGTTATAGAAAAAAAATGATTAAAAGCAATTCCCAGAGACAACTGTGGACACCATCAAAATAGTATGTATAGTTTACTTCCTAAATTTTGCTAAAAGTGGCATAAAATTATTCTTAAATCGCGAAAACGATTATCGTTTATCCAAGCGGTTCTCTGTATCAAACATTTCGACAAAAACAATAAACGTTATAAAAAAGGTTCAATTTTTCTTTTGGGCCTTTTTTCTAATGTTTTTCGGCAACACGTCCCGATTTTTTCTTGGCCAACTCGCAATGTCGGTAATAAAGATAGCTCTTTTTATCAAGTGATACTAACTGGATGCTTTTTAAAGTTTATTTATCGAAAACACTGAGGAAAATGATCTAATACAACAGGATTACTATAAGACATAAGACATAGTTTGTATTGATAGCATGTAAACCCATATTAAATAAATTGCTAGTGTATCAAACCCGCTTTAGTGTTATATGAATTTCAGATTTGCTATAACAGTGTTTTTATTGGTAGTAATCAGTTCCATTAGCAGCTCAGTTCTGTTGAATAATGAACTACTTTTAATACAGCAATTTTGTTAAGAAATGATTTGTATCTTCTCAATGCGACGCATTTGGTTCCTAGTAAAGCGCTTCCTCTACAATTAAGAAAACAGAACAGCGTCCCCAAAAACGAATTGGATCCGTTAGAACCTATAATCCACAAGACTTGGGCGGAGGTTCGTCGCGATCAGCAATGATCTCGCGCCGTATTATTAGTTTTAACGTATTTGTTGCGCAGGTCACAGCGTTGTTCGGAGTCTTCGGGCTGTCTTGTCTAAATTTGAATTATATTGATCATACCAATACCTGTTTCAATTAATTTATTTTTTCTTTGTGTATAAGTTTTTTAAAACTCTGCATGTCAGATAGGTACAATAGAAGATTTTTATTTCACACAACCCATCATTACTATTCGACCTTATAATCTATGGACGAATTTTACCAACTCAGTAAACCATGTTGCATGATAGATAATCATGTGCAATGTTAACAATATCACAAAAAATTTCGAGAACCACAGTACTGATTTTTAGTGGTAAGTAGATATATATGCTTTATTAACCGTAGCAAGCAACTATTATATTATGACTATGAGCGCATTAACTGAACTAGACTGGGTACATGTCGCTAATCGTCAGCCGAGAGTACATCTATTATTAGTATCTACTAAAAATTTGTATTTAAAAAGTATTTTTCTTAGTTTCTTTTTTCTATGTTTTTTTTTGCTTTTTTGCCTCACCTTCCTGCGGAACATGAAGGGAAAACATATCGCCAAATTGTCACTATAACAACTGACAAAAACTAAAAAATAAAAATAACGGGTGCAAAATTTCCGTTTTCTCGTATAGATAGGTAGTTTTTGAAGACGGCATCGTATAGTGCTCGATGTCCCGTTTCCAATGCCGTCTCGCTCGATTCGCTACGACTTTTCGTTACGGAAATATATGATATTTAATATTATGACATTGATATTAACATTAAACCTATCAGCACCGGCTCTTTTTAAAATCGCACAGCAAACGTATGCAATGTGGAATATACTTTCCAAGTTTATCCTATAAAAATATGTATTCAATCAATTTAAACATAAGTAAAGAAACTATTCTTACATTGATAGCTGATAAATTAGTTTAAAAGCTTATTGTGCCGAGCCCTTCGGGCACGGCACTGTTCGAGTTCGTTTATTTTATTTCATACTTTTTACAAAACCATTTGTTAGCAACCTCTAATAATTGTAAAGCATTTCGATTTGCGATAAAAAAGATAGGTTTAGTTTCTTCAGAACCCAAGTTCGTTTTATTTGTACCGAGGATTGTCGCTGTAAGAATTCAAAAGCTTCCCGATTTTTCCGTATTAAAAATGAAGAAACAAAAAAAATATTTTTCATTGTAGTTTGCTCTCTTCGCTAAGGTATATAACATTTCAATCAAAAGTTATTTTCCGTACGAGAAAAAATAAAAACCGCATAAAAAACTTGTCTGAAATAACTTATTTCACTTGTTTACAATTATTGACCATTTCTATTACCGTTAGGTATAGAACAATATATTTGAAAAAAATAGTATTTGAGATGACCTAAACAAATTTCCAAACCAAAAATATGTGGGACGCACCCAATTCGATTTATTAACGATCCAACATGACCCTACATTGATTTAAAAAAAATCAAAAAAAATGGCCTTTCCAACTTCCGATCGCCTTGGCAAACAACAGTGTTCTGTAGCCCAACGTCGTCTACACGCCGAAAAAGTTTAAATCGATTAAAATTATTTTTGCTACATGTAACGCGCTACAACGAAGAAAAAAATATTTTTCAACTTTGACTTTAATAACTTTTTTCTGGTTCACCCTGTATATTGGAAGTTTTCCCAGAACGTGCCCCGACTATTCCTCTCTACATCCAGAAATTTTGAATCGTTTAGCTCTAACCGTTTCCGAAGAAAAAATTCGCAAATATCGAAATGTCGAACAGCTTCCTACCACGTGGCGACGGATTATCACTGTCGGAACGCCATCTTTAAAATCGAGATTACAACTATTTCTGAAACATTTTGGGCAAATATTTTGGTCAATAAAATTAGAAGAAGGTTCAAGGTAGCTATTCCATCCTATTCAAAATCTCGACATGTTCTTATTACTCTAGCAAGTCAAGCTCAAAACACTCATTTTTCCCCATTTTTGACAGCCGGATTTTTAGAAGTAAATTTCATGAAAATCAAAGCACACTTGTTAAAAGAGAATGGTTTTAGAATTTGTAAATTTTGCTTGTTTTCGCACTCAAAAAAGCGACTTTTCTCAAATTTGCGAATATATTTTGATAAGTTTGGACATCCAGAAATGTTGAGAAGAAATCAGCGCATGTTTTGGGGAAAAAATAAAACGGTTTTGTTAAAAATTGAATAAGCCACAGTCGATATAGTAAAACATCAGATAAAAATATCTCTGAAAAAATCATAAATTAATTTTTTTGAGCCACAAATAATGTTTTCCCAGAGCGCGCTTACAATGGAAATTAAAGCTTGTTTATCCGTTAATATAGTGGACCAAGAAAAAATTGAAAAAGTTATATATAGACACTTGCAGACATGTTTAAGCGATCCAGTGCGACGTACCAGTACTTAGGAAATTAAATTTCGGAAGCTTGCCGTTTTTTCCGTATTAAAAATAGAGAAACGAAAAAATATCTCATAAATACAAATTGACGAGCTCTATCCGCTAAAGTATACAACGTTTCGATCAAAAGTCGTTTTCCGTACGAAAAAAAATAAAAACCGTGAAAAAATCAGGCCTAAAAATTATGATTTCCAAGTTCTTACAATTTTTGACAATTTCCATTCCAGTTAGGTATAGAACGATATATTGGAAAAAGGTAGTATTTGAGATGGCCTAAACGATTATCCAAACCGAATGTCGATCGGATGCACCCAATTCGACTTATTAGCGATCCAATAGGTACGTGTTACGGCCAATTTTCGACTTTTAAAAAATAAAAAAAATTATTTCCAAACTTTCGATCGCGCTCACAAACAATAGGCTTCTGTAGCCCACGGTCGTCTACGCGTCGAAAAAGTTTAAATCGATAAAAATAATATTTGCGACCTGTAACGTGTTTCAACGAGAATCCGACATTTATCGAAACTGGGGTTTAATAACTTTTTTCCGGCACACCCTGTATATTCGAAATTTTCACACAACGTACCCCCACTATTCCTCTCGAAACTAAAAAAGTTTCAATCGTCCCACTCTAGCCGTTTCCGAGAAAAAAAATCGCAAATGTGAAAATGTCGAAAGAGACGACGCCGACGACGACAACATACATACATTATTCTCACCGACGCGCCTATATAGAGCGACATTTTCGGGAGAGTCAATCAGGGGTTCTAGCTGTCCGTGCCGAAGCGCCGTATTTGCGCGATATGTAATTAACTCCTATTTCGTAGATATTGGTTAAATTACCGTGACATTATCACTACACAGCGGTCTAGCAATTTTCGTCGTCTTACAGTAGGAAAGCGCGTTGCTGTCACATTATAGTATTAAACAGTTATATAAAGAGTACCTACCTATGTGAATTCTCTATTCTATACGAAATCTATGGTAGAGATAGATTGAGAAGTGGGGAAATGTTTTTACAATTATAAGGGCAAACACTAGTGACGCATTCGCCATTTCATTTTCTTGTCAATATTTCGTTTTCTCCAAAAAGTGGTCAAATACACCTGTTGGGGCAGCAGTTGCCTTTTTCAACGCAAAACGGCCCCTAAAAGGGGTATTTCGCAGATTTTTGGATAAACCGAAAAAGTAAAGAAATATTGATAAAAAATCGAAATGGCGAATGCCCCACTAGTGCTTGCTCTTAATAAATAATTATTGTCGCTCCGCATGCCATGCACGCCTAGCACTTGCCCGATTTTTCTGTTTATTTATTTTCTCAAAATATAATTTAGTTACATAATATAGAGGAAGAGACCCTCAGAAAGAGACCCAATTTTGAGATAGGAGCCTAATTTGAGATAGCTCCGCATATTAACGTATAATATATGTAACGCCATCTAACAAAAGTGGCGTAAACTTACTTAAATAAACTAAACTGCAGTGGTAAAGAGTTTGTTGAGCATGTCAGTTCGTTTATTTCTGCGCAGGTACGTTTTTCTTCTGATTTGAGTTTGAGTAGTAAAGTTTTTTTGATAGTGTAAATAAACCGGCATTTGCAGTCAACATAAGTGGAAATAAAATATTTTATGTGTCGAAGTAGTTAGTTTAGGTGTTGCCTAATGATGTCTTATTAAAATTTGGCCCTATTCTTTCATAACTAACCTAAAATATTGTTGTCAATTTTTATAACGAGAATTCCTAATTTGGTGCTGTATTTAAAACTATCTCAAATTAGGCACCCAATACAATATTTTGATATTTTATTACAGATGCCTTAAAACACAACAAATGGGACCCTCGCGCTATGGTGAAAGCTGTGCGTAATTAATACAGAGATGGGATATCTAAAAGCCTAAAAAGTTTTTGGTGTAGTGTCTTAAATTAGGCAACTTTTTTATTTTATGGGAAAATTGACAAAAACAAACTTAAAGTTCAATAAGTTCTCGAGATAGCTATTTTAATGTAGATTCTTTGTTGCGATGTCTTGTTAATACACCAATTCACCAAGCAAGCGATTTTGTACAATAATAATAAAAATTTGTTCAATGATGTATTTTATTTCGAATTTACAAAAAAAGTGTCTCAAATTTGTACCTTATGTAAACATTTAAGGATTATACCAAAAATAAAATCGTACCAAAATACATGAGGCATCAGGTCACCTTTTTCTTATCATTAAACAAAAAAGGTAAACTTTTTGCTTTGATTTTTATATTCGTAGCAAAATCGAATTTCTTTGTTTAGGTACTTTATTTCCAGTGGTTGTACCGATCGGAGCTGTTTTGTCCGCGTTTGGAAAACCAACCCCGGGGGTGGTTCGTTGCGTCTATTTTTTAAAGCTCCCATTGGGGTAAAGTGTGCTTCGGTTTTGGAAAACTTTTTGAGTTCGTGCATCCTAATATAAAGTGTGCTCTGCTTTATTAAAATTTAATTCTTTACTCTTTATTTATTTGTCTTCCAATTTGTTTTTTGTTTCATTGTTATTCTGTTGTTTATTTCGAACATATCGCGTGTAATAGTGATGTGTTATGAGTAAACGTGTTCAAGGGCGTCCGAAGGGGGGGGAGGCAAGGGGGTGCGCTTGCCCCCCCCCCTGGCCCAAGTAGATTTGAGATATTTTATTTAACTGGGATATACATATTTATTGAGATACAATTCAATTGACAAAATTGGTAAAACGAACTCTTGTTGCATAAAATGAAATGTGGAATTCAAAAATCTTCACTAAATAGCGAAGGAAAAATATTAGAATAGAATAAATAAAGCTTTATTTTAATTTACACAGCTAGTCATAATAGCAATATACAAATAGATATACAACCAACACATCTAATTCCCAATCCAAAAATGAACGACAAAAACAAAGTTAACAAACCGCCAATTTAACCGAAAATTTTAAAGAAGAAGCCCTTTCATGGTATTATCTTTGGAACTATCTTTAGAACTATTAGCAATACTTTGTTTTTACAAATAATTAAGTAACTGTGTCACAGATAACAAAACAACATGGCCAAACTTGGCAAAAAAAAAATGGCAAAAATAACTTGAAAACCAATCATTTTCGGAATCGGTCATATTATGTAGAAATATATATTTTTAAACATAAATATTCAAAAAAAATATATATTCCCATTATTGCGTTTATATTTAAAAACTTCTTAATTTCTTCCTTTTTTGGGTTCAGCTATCAAAACATAGAAATTATAAATTTTGATAGTTCAAAATAGGGCGTGGCACCGAAAATTTTTTCGCCTGCGGCGCTTTTTTTAAAGAAAGAGAGAAAGAAAGAAAGATAAAACGAAAGGTATAGACCCCCCCCCCGTGGCAATATTCTAAATACGCCACTGCGTATAGGTACCTAGAACATAATGAGACCATATTTTTTTAATATTATTTAAATAGTTTTTAGATTAGCTGTCGATGGTTGAAAGGCAAAAGGTCATAAGCGACAGTTTAATAACTTCGCAGTAGAACGATTTAAAGTTTTTTTTTAACTTTAAATTATTTATATTTTCATTTTCAGGCGCATTTTTTTAATTTCAAAATCGCTACAATAAAATCTAAGACGTTTTTGTTGTAATGACTATAAATACACAACAACATAGCCTTATATAACAAAATTGCTGTCGCTTAATCAATTTAGTGACCAAATTACATTTGGGTAAAAGGTCTTAACAAACCATACATTAAATGTTAGCATTTTGGTAAAACGTTTTAACCACCTGATTAGTAAATATAGGCTAATAGGTTTAAATGTTTTAACATTCTCGTAAAAAAACTCAAGCGACAATACTTGCTTGTTTTCTTTTGTAGCAAAACAGGATATCGACCAATATTAAAAATAAATTGAATAGCAAATTGGTTCAAATAAGATTTAATTGTTTTCCCAAATAGTCTAAGCGACAGTTGTTTCAAATTATCCTTTATTTTGGCGCTTGGTAGGAAAAAGTGGCTTGCAATTTATTATTTTTCGGTTGACTCAAGCGACAAAAATACCATAGTAAAAAGCTAAAACTTCGCTTATTCAACGCGGATAAACAAAAAAAACCTAATGACGTTTAAATATAAATTTCACGAAATGTGTCGCTTAAGAACTTTTGCCTTTCATGCATCGCTATGTAACTTGTTTAAAGTTCTCTGCCAGGGCGAAATGTTCTCCTATTTGCCCCTCTTTGGCCACGGCCTGCGCTCAGGGACGTATTTTGAACGCGCTATGTACGTTCGACATGTAGGTATGTTCTTTGAAAATCTTTTAGCAGAGGCCGAACTCACTGGAGACGACAAAATAATCTCAAACATCATCTACATTATCTTTCAAATAATTTTGCAGAAAAAAAATTGTCAAATCTTTTTCGGGCACTTTCTCTTTGATATTAATGATCGGTTTTCAGCGCTGTAGATGAAAATTATAATTATCCTATTTCTCACTGCAATTTCTATGAATGTTAACCGTGTAAACGCCATTACCGCAAGACACAAACTACATAGCTGGAAAAATTGTATTTTGCTTGTTCGGTTATTCGAGTTGTGCCGGTTTACACAGAATTTAGTCGGTGTCGATATGCTTGATTGGAGATAGTTGTTTTGGAATAAACGTATAATTTCTTCTTATACTACCTAGATGTTAAAGGTCTGTTGTTGATCATGTTCGCTGTAGGTACTATACTGCGTACACGTGGTCGGATTCCATGCTAAACTTCGCGGGGGGGGGGGGGCACATAGACGGCCCCTTCAAAACTTGCTGCCAGCTTTGCCTTTCATAGGTATTTAATTTCATAATTAATTTAATTTCTTTATATCCTGAGAATTTAACTTCGTTAAGCGAAGAATTATACGTGAAAGCGAGGAGTTTACAAACGATATACCATAAAGACTTGTCCATTGACTTTCCTAGTCAAATTTTAAGCCTCAGAAAGGGACTTGGAGATAGTATTTCAAAATTGAAAACAGTTTATTAACTTGCGGATCATTTATTAAGAAAAAATCAGTGTGTTTCTTCAAATTTTCCAGTTGTATCTAGTGCCAAGGGCGTCCATAGGGGAAGGGGGGGGGGGCAAAACGAGCACTTGCCCCCCCCTAGGCGTCCACATTACTATTTTATTTCATAATTCAGTATAAATCGAGGGGTAATTCACTAAGAAAAATTTGTACACCATTTTCCATATTGCCGAATTTTCTTCGTATTTTCCTTGTATTTTCTGTATTTTCTGTATTTTCTGTTTTTTCTGTATTTTCTGTATTTTCTTAATTTTTCTCGTATTTTCTGTATTTTCCTTGTATTTTCCATGTATTTTCTTAATTTTTCTCGTATTTTCTGTATTTTCCTTGTATTTTCTCGTATTTTCTAGAACTTGTACACTATTTTCGCCAAAAAAAAATTGGCTTTACTAATTTTTTTTTTAGAAGTCAAAGCAGCGTTGTTCCAGAATCTTAAGTTGGTTATTCCCATCATTAAAACCGTCGAAAACCCGGCAGCGTTAACGACTTTACGTCATTGCCAAATTGATTGGCGCGCGTATTTTCCATATTTTCCTTATGTTGCCTGTATTTTTCTCGTATTTTCTTTGTATTTTCATTGTATTTTCTGTATTTTCTGTATTTTCTTCGTATTTTCTGTATTTTCTTCGTATTTTCTGCATTTTCCTCTTATTTTCTTTTGTATTTTCTAGAAGTTGTACACCATTTTCGCCAGTGAATTACCCCTCGGTATAAATATTCAAGCGCGGATCCAGGGGAGGGTCATGGGGGTCATGACCCCCCCAAAACAGAAAATAAATAAATGAATTTACTGTTTTGACTACCTCTGCAGCTTTTTCACAAGATTCATGACAACATTACTATATTATAAATTAGTTATATTTTTTCTTTTTTTGAATTCACTTTAACATTAATTTACATGAATATATTATCTTATTTAATGTAAAAATTATCATTGAAAATTTTCTCGCCTATAGCGCATTCTCTGTCAAATTTTGGGCGTGGTCGCAAAAATTTTTCGCCTGCGGCGCTTTTTAACTTCATTTATATCATGATGACCCCCCCCCCCAAAGCAAAGCTCTGGATCCGCGCCTATAAATATTGAATAGTACAGTGGTTAGTTAGTACAGACCAACAAATCACTAAACTGATTATGATTATTTACAAAAAAATAAATAAAATTTAATAAAAAAAGTAATCAACGAGTTTGGCAAGACGTCTAGGAATTTAACATTTTTATTTTATGATGAAAACTTATAAATTGTAATTTTGTGTTTATTTTTTACGAATTCTGTAGGTTCCGTTAGGCATAAGGTACCTATATGTTAAATAATTAGTCATATATAAAAAAATATTGTTTAAGTTTTTGCCCCCCCCTGAAAAACGCTCTATGGACGCCCTTGTCTAGTGCAGTGATGTTATTTTTCTAACTTTACTAGTTAGTGTGGCATCAGCGGAACGATCTTTTTCCAAACGTAAAATAGTAAAAACCCATTTACGTAAGACCATGGGACAACAACGCCTTTCGGATTTATCCTTAATCAGTATCGAACACGAGTTTGTTAAAACATTAAACATCGACGAAATTATCAACGATTTTGCAAATAAAAACTCTCGACGATCTGGTCGTTTTGTATTAATAGGTAACCTCGTATAGTACTTAGTGACATAATGTTTGTGCAGACTTGTTGAGTGTTCATGTTTTACTGTTTTCTATCTTTTGGATTCTGAGGCCAAGTCACTGCTACCCCCGTTATTACCATTAGGTAAGCAACATTATTAAGTGGTGTTTTAAAATTTTGATTTTGATATGTGCTTAATTTTCCTATCATTAATGGAAAGTTTTGCTTTTGTTTTGACAATTTTTATAGTCTCAAAGAAGCCCCCCCTGGATCCGCAACCGGTGCAGACCAACATATTAACACCTACCTTCTTGCCCGGTACCTAGGTACTAAACTAAAAAGGTTAATTATTGGTATTGGTATTACCTATTATTAATTATCCTGTACCTTATACAAGAAACCCAAGGTTAGTACCTATACAAAATAAACTATCCAAAAATACAAATACAAAAATAATTTAGCTCAAATTAAAAATAATAACATAGGCGTTTCAAACCGTACACGCACGCTTTAAAAAAATCATGAGGGCCATGCATGGGCCTATAATAATAAACAAGATTCGTATCGTCGCGTCGACGAAACCAGCTACTAAATATTAATATATCCACACAAACACAATATTGATGTGGTGTAAAACGGGCTGCATTAAAAAGCATTAGGCCGTCGGAAGAGATCGTCCTAGATCGGCTTCTACGCAATGCAGTCGGCCAAGGGATCCTGGGACTATAATTTGGGACGAATGGTTCGTAGCTTGTATAGAGAGAATACGATTGCTGTAAAATTCCATTTTATATTTTAAATACAAGTAACATTATTGATGATTTTTATTATGTTTAGACCTGTGCTCAGTATTATTAAATGCATTATTTATTATTGAGTAGGTAAGTAAATTATGTTAATTACCTTAAATAGCACAAATCCATAAATATCTTTTTTGTTTGGAATTTACCTACCTATATAAATTATAATTTGAAATTTATTACTCTATTGTAAAGTATAATTGTTTGGGTGTGGCAATAAAATTATGATCCAACAATAATAGTATTAGGTACTTTCATTTCCTTATTACTCATACGGGAATATTAGAATCATAAACATCAATGTTAATAGTTTTGGTTAGATAAGAAATAATATGATTAATATCTTCCTAGGTAGGTATACCTACCTACTAATCAGAGTCGTATTCGATTGGGACAGAGATTTGGATCGATATGATCTTAAAAATCGGTTCAGTGATCCATTTTATGTTGTTCGTTTGGGTTTCGATTTTGACTTAACCTCATTTCATGTTCAAAAATTAGTGTATAGAGTAGCGTGGTAGTATTTTATAAAGCGGGGGACTAAAGTAAAACAATTTTAACATACCTATTTTATTTCCACTCTTCTCATTTAACTACGTACAGGAAACATTATTAACCTAAATGGGTTCAAAAAGACGTAATTCATCCATTTCTACTGACTTCTACATCACAGTTAATTTTCTTGACAAAAGACATAATCAAAGAATACGAATAAATACCCAACGAAAATCTAAAAACAGGGACAGAAACTATAACCTCCAAAACCATAAAGTAAACGAAACAAACAACTGATCTGATTCTGCAATTTCCCAGGTTCACTTGGGATCACTTTGACGGTAGTAGGGGAACAGTGATCGTTTGCCAATCAAGTACAGGTCAGATCAGTTAAATCGATCCGGATCGATCTAAACCAGCGAATCGAACCCGCCTTTGATAGGTAGGTACCTAGTATTACAAATATTCTCCATCAATAAACTGTAAATATCCTGAGGAAAGAGGGAAATACGGTATACCTGCATTGGAAGCTCATAGAAATGTTGACTTCTACAAATAAAATGTTTGCATCGCAACTCCCCGTTTACTACAAGCGACTGACAATCTGCAAGCTCTGTAGTACCTACCTATACCTAACTACAACAGAATCTAAATTATGATTTTGGAGGCCTTCCTTTTTAGAACACTAGTGGCAATTCAAGCAATGGATGTTGGTTGGATGACGAGTTTATGTCCCGGCGTTTCCATTTAGTAAATGTCTGAAATGGGTTCTATGAAAGTCTTTTCAACTATGACATGGCTCTCTACTTTCCGTTGACAGCTTGGTGGGAACTTATTAGGTCTCTTTATTTAGGGCACAGCAGCACTATAGCATTAAATTTTGATAGCCTGCTAACACCTGTTACGCTTACCTGCTTTTATGGGCTTCGTGGTCTTTTCGGACTCTTATTAGCACCCCGTCAGAATCCCTTTTGGGAGAGAGCTACTTGCTAACTGTTGTATTCCTGATTCTGTTGAAACGCTTTTTGAAGAGGAACTCGGTATTCCTTGTTCTGTAGAGTGGTCAGCTTCGGGCTCTACTTCATCGCATGAATACAATCGAAAACCCCCCCTTCTGGCGTAAACAGATGAATATAATTTGGAATATTCCTAATTTGCTTCATATGTAGTATTCCAAATTAGCAACATGAAGATTTACGCCATAATGCGTCGCAAAAAATAAAAGCTTTAACATACCGAAAAAATATAATTAACAACTTAAAATTTAAGCCTCTACTTACCCGAGGAACCAATAAAAGTTAATTTAAAAACAAAAATGAATGCAATGATTGCCGATTTAATTTCCACTTAAAAAGTTTTAGTCACGCCACAATAAATTTTTCACATGTGTTTGCACTCTAACATCAATCAAAGTAACTAGAAAATCAGATGTCCATTAAACGCATGCTAAGCTAGTGGTTTATGCCATATTTAACGAGATCGCGCCACGCATTCCATCAATAATTAAGTATTCCAAATTACCATTAACAGTATTTCAAATTACCCTCATTTCCTCTACTTATGTATATATACATAAGGACATAATAATAGATATGTACAAAAAATTGAAACGTGTAGGTAGGTAGGTAGGTAGATAGATAGGTACTTAATGGGTAGGTAGGTACATCGAAATCTAAAAAATATTAAAATTTGAGTGTCGAAATACCCACAAAAAATTGTGAAGGAATTAAAACGTGTAAATCAAAATGGAAAAAATGAGAAAAATCATAACGTATAAATCAAAATCCAAAGCAAATCTTAAAAACAATTAAAACATGAATCGAAACACCCACAAAAAATTTGTGAAGGAATTAAAACGTGTAAATCGAAATAGAAAAAGTTGTGAGAAAGATCAGAACGTGTAAATCAAAATCCAAAACAATTTTGAAAAAAAATTAAAACCTGAAACGAAATACCCACAAAAAATTGTGAAGGAATTAAAACTCGAAATAGAAAAAGTTGTGAGAAAGATAAAAACGTATTATTGGAAATACCCACAATGAATTGTGATGGAATTAATACGTGTAAATCGAAATGGAAAAAATGAGAAACATCAAAACGCATAAATCAAAATCCAAAACAATTTTGAAAAAAAATTAAAACATGAATCGAAATACCCACAAAAAATTGTGAAGAAATTAAAACTCGAAATTGAAAAAGTTGTAAGAAAGATCAAAACGTGTACAAATCCAACTACAAAAAAATTAAAACGTGTTAATGGAAATACCCACAAAAAATTGTGAAGGAATTAAAACGTGTAAATCGAAATGGAAAAAATGAGAAAAATCAAAACGTATAATTCAAAATCCAAAACAATTTTGAAAAAACAATTAAAACATGAATCGAAATACCCACAAAAAATTGTGAAGGAATTAAAACTCAAAACAGAAAAAGTTGTGAGAAAGATCAAAACGTGTGTATCTACCTAAATCAAACTAAGTACAAAAAAATTAAAACGTATTAATGGAAATGCCCTCAAAAAATTGTGAAGGAATTAAAACGTGTAAATCGAAATGGAAAAAATGAGAAAAATCAAAACGTATAAATCAAAATCCAAACCAATTTTGAAAAAAAAATAAAACATGAATCGAAATACCCACAAAAAATTGTGAAGGAATTAATCGAAATAGAAAAAGTTGTGAGAAAGATCAAAACGTGTAAATCAAAATACAAAAAAATTAAAACGTATGAATTGAAATACCCACAAAAAATTGTGAAGGAATTAAAACATGTAAATCGAAATGGAAAAAAATGAGAAAAATCAAAACGTATAAATCAAAATCCAAAACAATATTGAAAAAAAATTAAAACATGAATCGAAATACCCACAAAAAAATGTGAAGGAATTAATAAAACGTGTAAATCGAAATAGAAGAAGTTGTGAGAAAGATCAAAACGTGTAAATCAAAATACAAAAACATTAAAACGTATGAATTGAAATATAAAAAATTGTGAAAAGAATTGTTAAAAAAATGTAATTATGTAAATCCAAATATTAAAAATTGAGAACGTACATACGTATACCTAGGTATCTACCGAGGTCTATTAAATTAGGAAAAAGATAAAAACGTATTGTGTCGAAATACAAAAAATTCTGAAAGAAATTAAAACGTGAATTTATATCGAAATTCAAAAATAATAATTGGCACCCAAGCAATGTAAATAGTGAATTAAAATTCATTACAACCTAAACGTCCTTTTTACTAGCTACCATCTGCCCACCTCCATTTCAGAATTTAACTTGCCATTTCGTCAACAAAAAATCCTTGCAATTGCTACACTAATTCAAAACATCTGCCACTTTTCTACCAATCATCGATCCAAGTAGGCAGCGGCCAGGGAGGAGCCAATCCCCTTTCTTGTTAATTTTTCTAGCCAATGGTAATACGTAACGGCGATTAACAGCTGTTTCCCCTTCCCCCAACGCGTTTTATCAGGAGCCAGGCGATGGCGAGGAGCTCAAATTTGGTTTCCCGCCCCGTGTTCTGATTTCCTAATAGGTGAAATCGGCGGGACTTCGAATGTTATTCAACTGTTTGTTGCTAGGCTATACGTCATAGACCTCTGGAGTCACGTGAGCGAGTATTGGCCTCGTTCGCCTGGGTTTTCGTAATTAATTGGTAACCCTGAGCGACGCGCGTTGTGTCTGTGAGTGCGAGTGCTTTGTACTTATTGCTTTGGCCAGTGGCAGCGACTTGGTTTGATAATAATTAATTTAACTTTTATCATTTTCAAACATTTTTTAACATGACAATTAATAATCAAAAAAAATTATCTTGTCGGACCTCCATTGTCTTCTTTTTTGTTACTTAACACAACGTTTCGGTTAGTTAGTATCTCTAACTAAATTATAATTGTAATGCTAGATATACTGCCTTAAATTTTATCCATGTGCAATTGTGCAATGAAGGTTGATGACTCCGCCTACGTGCTTATTGGAGTGTGAAGTTTGAGCTGTTTATTTTGGACAAGAAGAGGCTTCCGGATATTGGGGATACCTATATCTATACTTGGTTTACTAAATATTTGGGTATTTTGATTCATGAAAGCTGCTTCTTTGAATTTTTGTTTTCTCCAGTGCTGTTCCGTGTCCAAAACCTTGGCTTCTGACCACTGTATATTGTGTTATTGGTTGGTCCATACATGTTTCGCTATACCTGATCTCACAGTTTCACCTCTTTGAGTATGTTTCAAATGTTCTTTAACTCGTACGGGAAGAGGGGTTACTTTTGTAAGAAAGCGTCTAGGCGTATTTCCGGATTTGAAGGCTGTTTTAATATTAGGTATAGTTTTTGGTTATCCTTTTAAACTTTTCAGAAATTCCCTTGACATAAGGACTACATAAGGATAAGGTATTGTAAGAAATGCTTGCTCCTCTTTCGTTTCTGTATTCGTTTTTATTTCGCGATTTTTAAGATCTGAGATGGTATTAGTTACAAAGGTTTCAGGGTAACCAGTCTGTTTCAAATATTTTTTGATACCTAAGTATATAATAATATATACCTAACAAGGTAATTTTTTAGATATAACTTCATTGGCTACCACCTTCAATCCTTCAAACAAATAGGTACAATAATAATGTTAGACCTGAATTTTATGATCGTTTTGATTGGCATGTAAACAGAGGACTGATGATAACGAAGTTTTTATTTTGCAGTGCGCATGCCTATTCCTGTGTGGTTTTGTTTACACGCGCTAGGCCATAAATTTGCCACTATCGTGATTATTGTTTGCATATCTAAAGGCAAATATCTATGATTTTAGGGCTTTAATTTCTTCTACCCCACCTAAAGGTTTGGTCATAGCTCACAGCGTTTATTTAGTAGATAATTAACAACACAAAACAGGTTCAATTAAATTGATTGGCAGCCGATTTGAATTTTGTCCTATTGGTTTGAAATTTCAAGGCCCCTAACACTTATGTGGTTGTAATATGTTGTAAAAGCAGACCAATTTACGATCGTCCAAATCGCCTATTAATGGCGCTTACCGCAGCCGACGCCAAAAAGAAGTAAGGAAGATTCCTACGTTTTAGAACTTTATTTGTTTAATTTTAAATTATTAAGGTGGGATTAACGATGCCATT
This sequence comes from Polydrusus pterygomalis, assembly GCA_963969555.1. NCBI lineage: Eukaryota > Metazoa > Arthropoda > Insecta > Coleoptera > Curculionidae > Polydrusus > Polydrusus pterygomalis. The sequence continues at coordinate 40,287,935 of OZ018385.1, read as the reverse complement.
TTCTATGGTCAATTTAATTTGCCTATTGACGATTCGCATGCCCACTGTAGTGCTATGTTGATCAGAGTAGTTATTTTTATGCTATTGGCATGCGAAGAAGAAAGACAGACATATGCTGGAGCTGGAAGAGCAAGGCAGATGCTATAGTCAGCTGGTCATAGTTTTGTTTACTTTCGTGTTTTGTGCAATTACGGAACCTTTCCTGTTAAAACAAACACATATTCTCTAGAATTCTTAGGAGAGATGACATCTAAATAGACTAGAAAATACCGTGTTAACAGTAAAAATAATTGTTGTTTTTACTTCCGTTCTGAAAATCGACGTGTTTACTTTTATTACACGTTTATTATCACATGTTTTATTTAGCAAAAAGCTACAATTAAATATTTTTTAATACATTTTTTTTACAACATTTTTATAAATTTATTTTTAATTTTAAAACGGAACCTTCTTTTAACAAATACAGACAGAAAAGTTAAACATTTTGCAAATTGTATCAAAATATAACGTATCATTTTGTTTTTAAATAAATGTAATTTTAAAGTTTTTTTAAATAGTTTTGATACTTGAGATTTAATAGAATTTTCCAAATTACTATATTTTATCAAACATTCTATCCACAAAAAAATTTTGATTAGTTCTTGTTTTGTAATTATGATGATCATGATTAAAAGAACAAACTTTTTTTAAAATAATCAGGCAATAAATAATTTTTAATTTTTATACTAAATAAAAAATTAAATTTCTGACATTCAACCAATATAAATTTTTTAACATAAAATTTATTTTTGTATATTTGTCACAATTTAAAATAATCCGCATTGCCTTATTTTGTAAAATTTGTAATTTGTCAAATATTTCCTCACTAGCACAATATAAAATGGAAGAACAATAAAGAAAATGTGGTAATATAATAGTATTAAATACAGCTTTTTTAGAAAACAAACTTAAATTAGAAATTATTTTTAAAATAACCTACTTTTCCGGCAATCTTCGATATGATAGGTACTTTCAATATAATTAAAAATTTTTAATTTTGCATCAATAATTATGTATCCCTAAATATTTAAAACTGTGTACTAATTCCAATTTTTCACCATCAATTACAACATTTATATTTTGACAATTTAAATTATTATCTACCCATAACCATAGATTTAGTTTTTGAAATATGTAATTTTAATTTATTTACTTTTAGTAAATTATCTCAGAATTTAGAGTAATTAGACCATCAAAAATATTGAAAACTTAATGTAAATTAAGGTGTCATCAGCAAACATTTGTAACTTACACATTTTTAAAACTAAAGGCATATCGTTGAGGTATAAAATAAATAATATTGCGAATTTTGTGTATATAGGGGAGAGTGGTCCACAGTGAGACGTTTTTTGGTTACTCTAGATTTTTTAAAAAGTGGTTAAACATTTATTAAAGAAAACAGGTTTATAATGTAAAGTAACCTTTATTTTCCTAAAGAGCATAAAGAAAATAAACAAAAACTTAAATTCTAGAAATATTTATTATTGGCATTGCAAATAGTCTCACTGTGCCCCATGGTGGTCTACAGTGAGACTTAACGTGGTCCACAGGAAGACAACCCTTTATTGGACATCTAGCTGACCAAAATTAACTTCAAATTGGACACATTGATTTTGTCTTTTTGTTTTACCAAATAATGCTGGAAATGGCAAAATCATTACGATGTCTTCAAACAAAACAGTAGCAACTTCTGGAACATTTGGGTAGACGAATTTGTTTGATCCATTTTTTCTTTGCAAATAACTTATATCATATTCAGATTCATGGGAGATACCTATTGTTTAAAATTTTTCCAATGAAATATTTGGTTGATTATTTTTTCCCCGAAAATCTTACTAGGACGTAGTCGTTAATGACAACAATTCTATCTAGTTCCTCATTCATTCAATTGGGGCCTGCCTTTTCATTAAAAGTATTGTGTGCTTTCCCAAAGCTTAGTTATAGAGGCTCTAAAATTCATTTTAGATAAATCCGGTTGGCAGTCTTATTGGCCATCCTGTAAATATCTTTAATGTAATTCCAGACAGGACTCTTTCCAATCACAATTTACCTTGCTAAGGTCTGATGTGACACTCCTTCTAGTTCGGCTGCCTTTCTCAATAAAAATCCTTCATCCATAACCAGTTTTACGGCACTTTTCATCTGGTTTTCTGAAAAGGACCCTATGGTAGTTTTTCCTTTTCTATTTCTTGCCATTCTCTAAAAAAAATAGTTTAAAAGATAGGTACTCCAACCTTCTTGCGCATGGTGGGACATGGTGAGACACGTTTCAGTGTGCACCATCTAGTGTTGTCTCAGTATTCCCCACAAGCACCATATTTAAAAATCATGTAATATTTTGTAATGAACCCGAAATAAAAATAATATCGCAACGTAAATGAACACACAAATACCTAAACTTTACTTACCACCAATATTAAAGTTCTAATTAAAAGCACGTCAAATAAACACCAATCAAAACAGCTTTTCGAAAAATTACTTTTGCGGTCAAAATTTGCATAAACGCCGCATTACAGATAAAAACAAACTGAACTGAAACAAGAACTCGTTGGTGGATCTGGCGTGTAAAAACAAGCTTGCGCATGGCGTGACGTAAAAAGCGGGGTTTCCAGAGCCTCAGAAATTGTACTGTCTTACTGTGGAACATGTCTCACTGTGGACCACTTTCCCCTACCTACCTAGTATGTTTTAAACATTGTAGAAGTAGTTTAAGAATAAATTATTGTAACATTATATGTAGGTTATACCTAAAAAAACGCCTAACAACCACAAATGTTTAATTACATGACGGGAGAAAGGTTTGTAAAGGTAAATTTGATACATTTGGTGTCATTTCCGATTTGTGCAACGCACAATAGAAGGATCCATTAGACTTAAATGGAATCAGACGCACAATCCCTCGTGGGCGACCGATGGGGTGAGTCATGACCAGAACGGGGGTGTCACCCCCTTTTTGCTCCGTTTTAATCTCGTTTAAACACAAATTAAATTGCGCCGAGAGTACACGGGGTGTTGGTTATCGTTATTGAGCTGAGGCTGCTAAAAAAGCGTCGTTCTTTATTGCACATACAGAAAAATAGAGAAGGAATATTTCGTTGTTTATGTGTTATATTATAAGGTATTGTGTGTGTGGTAAAATGATCAAGAGAACAAAGAACAAGGCTCGTTTATGTCCATATTGTAGGTTAATAAAAGTTACTGGTTGCACACAGGAAAAAAATAATTTGTTACAAATGAAAGTTTAATTTGGCAACATCGCTTAGGTAAGCAGTAGACCCTAATATAGAATTGTGATTCTTTCAAGTAGGTACATCTTGTTTTAGACACTCGCTTAGCCTTAGCTGGGATTTAGTTTTGGAGGGGGGGATCCAATATAATCAGTTAACGTATTAGTTTCACCTTAGAGAAATAAAACCAAAAGAACCATCCAATATAAACATTTTACCGCTCATAATTGTGTACGACGTACAAATCTGTAACGAGTTACGCCAAACGTTGCCTGTGATATACATTTACCGAATGCAAATATCCGTCTAGGAGCACTTCTCTTCTCGGCATTTACATCGCGACCTTGCGCCTCGTTTTCGCCCCGTTAGGTTGGATGTCTAGGTTTACTTAGTTTATGGTTTCATGAAAGTTTAAAAATACTACAAATATAAGTAGGATGAATTGCGTAAATGAGTATAGCTCAAAAAATGGCGTTATGGTACTTTTTATATATTATATAATATTTTCAAAATATTACAGGGTAGGTGTGTGTTATATGTTAGTAATGAAATCGGTGGTCTGAAAAAGCATAGGCCAGGAGGACGTACAAAGTGTAGGCCACCCCAATTTTCGACCTGAAGGGACGTGACGTCTTGAAATAAAGGTTCATGTATTATTATTAAAGGGTTAGTTACTTCGTCCAAGTCAATATGACAAAAATAGTCGGATTGACTTGATGCTTGCCTCCCCAATATAAAAATAATTTTTTATCATAATCTCTTTACTCTAACTGGATTTAAAAAATCATACGATAGCTTTATCTTGGAAAATGCATAAGTCAGAATCTCCCTTTTAATTCCTACTTTTTCTCTGTGACGGAGTTGAACTAGGCTGTTTGTCCTTGACGCTGGGTACATGTCCAATCTTATGTGAACCAATATTTCCCCTGTGGCTTGGCTTTAAAAGAAGAAGCAATGAAACATAACCTCACCACAATTATCCGGAACGTTTGTTGTCGGTTTGTTCAGTTTTCTGTATTTTAAGCAACTTATTATAATATAAAAGGTAAGGTAACGCGAATTTATCAGAAATGGTATTAAGTTTTGTGGAAATTAAAAATGTATCTTAAAAAACACGTATGCATGTATAATTACGACAATGTACTGGTTATTGTTATTAGCAGAGTTCCTTTTACGCTACTTTTTAAATAGCAGAGCACAACAAAGATTTTTGCCTTGCAAGAACTAAATATTTGGTATACCAAATATTTTATCATATACCTACACCTACCTACCTTAATGAAATTTTCTTACCCAGTGTTAAAATGGATGCCGACTTATACGATGAATTTGGTAACTATGTTGGTCCGGAACTTGACAGTGATGATGATGAGGAGGACGAGCAGGAACAACAGGATGAAGATGAGCAACAGGAATATGATGTAAGTTTTATTTTGTAAATATGTTCATAGTTGCTATCCCATTTCATATCATGCTATTTTCCTAATACCTGTAGGTACAAGGTTTTTACATATTTGGGAAACTACCTACTTGGATTAACTATGATTTAAGGGGCTGCATTTCTGTTAACCTTAGTTGATCTGGACGAACTGCTTTCTGGCTAACCATGACAGAATCCGGGATGGATTGAAAACCCTCCTTTTTTTGAAGTTGAATAAAAAGAAAATGTATCATTTTCCCTAATTCCTAAATTCATATTTCTAGGATGAACAAATGGAAGATGAACCACAGCCCATGGCCATAGTCTTACACGAAGACAAACAATACTATCCTTCAGCTTTACAAGTTTATGGACCAGACGTAGAAACTATAGTCCAAGAAGAGGACACCCAGGCTTTGGATGTACCGCTGATAGAGCCAGTCAAGAAAAAAAAGTTTCAGTTGAAAGAACAGGATTTACCTGACACTATTTACAGCATGGAGTAAGTAATGCATCTTCCTATATACAGATACAATTATTGGGGCTAGCGAAATTTTATTTACATATTTTTTAGTGCATTATGTTGTTTTTCTACTTTTATAATTTTATTATTATTTTTTATTTCAACAAACGCAATGCTAAAATAGTAATTTTTTTTGGGCTATAGTCCAATAGAACACTGAATAACGAAGCATAACATTTTTTATGTTTTGTCTAAACGAATTGCTCAAGAGTCTTGATACTATCAGGAAGAAAATGCTTTTTATTTTTGTAGAATATATAATATGTAATAAAAATGTATGTTACTTATTTTTCAGATTTTTGGCTGATATGATGGACAACACTTCTCTTATAAGAAACGTAGCACTAGTAGGTCATCTGCACCATGGAAAAACCACATTCGTAGACTGTCTAATAAGGCAGACTCATCCAGGTTATCAAGATAACGAGGAAAAAAACTTGAGATACACTGACATTCTTTTTACTGAGCAGGAACGAGGGTGTTCTATTAAGTCTATTCCTGTGACATTGTTGTTGCAGGATATTAAGAATAAGAGCTATTTAATGAATATCTTTGATACACCAGGTAAAGTACATTCCACAATACATTGGTGGTGGGAGTTTGTAACTTGAAATAAATTCCAAAAAAAAAAACTCGTAATTTTTTATAAACATTAAAATTTTTTTAAATATACCTATGACATATGGAAATATTATATAACGCGTTAGTTAAAACTCATTTAAATTACGGAATTTTAGGTTGGGGAGGAATAAATAGAACTTTAGTTAAAAAGTTAGAAATATTACAAAAAAGGCTCGAAAAAAGGTTTCTAAAAATTATTTCCAATAAAGATTATCTTTATCCTTCAAAAGAATTATATTTAGAAACAAAACAGTTGAACATAATACAAGTTTACATTTATAATATATTAATAAATATATTTAAAAATAAAAACCTTATACAATTTAAAAACCATAATCATAATACATGTCATAAAAATGAAATAACCATAAAACCTAAAATGAAAAAGTCCATAGGACAAAATTTTTTCAAATATTTATGTTTTTATTTAAACGATTATTTACCAACACAAATTAAAAAATTGATTTCATTAAAAAAATTTTAAGTCGAAAGAAAAACATGGATATTAAAAACAGACAATTCGAAAATATTTTTAGAAATGCTTTAATAAAATTAATTAATATTGATTTGAATAATTTATATAAGTATAATTTTTTACTTAAAAATTATAAATTAATAATTTTATTATAGGTAATATATTTCTTTAAAAAAAACTGCGTTTATAGGTACTATAAATTAACATTTTTACTTTAAAACTTGAGTTTTAATGCATATTTATGATTTATGATTTTACATACTAAAACAAAAAATAAGATTTGCCCCTAACAAGCTCAGCTTCAGGGGATTGAAGAATAAGTTTACAGAAGACAACATAATAGTATATTAAAGTACACGTTTCATAAGAAGCGGTTTTAGCGCACGCGTCTATTTTAAAAATCGAGCCACGAAGTGGCGAGTTTTTTAATTGACACGTGCGCTAAAACGCCTTATGAACCACGTGCTTTATACTATTTTTTCTATTTGTAGTTTTTTCAATAAAAAATACATATTTAAAAAGAAAATAAATCCTTCAAATTTTTTTGTCTAAACTTTATGTTGGTAATACTATTTTTTATCATAGTAACCTCTGGACAACAAAAATTATTTTGCAAACTGTAATTTTTTGATTTATTGACCCATTTTCACCACTAGATTCTAAAGTATTTTAGCGATATGAGATTTGAAATTGGACGGAATACGTTGTGTGATCCTTGTACATTCGGTACATATACAGAGCGCGTTCGGAAATTCGGGCGATTTTGCTAATTTTTTTTGAATTTCAAAAGACGTGATTTTACGTCAATTTTTCAATTTCAATGTTACCAACATCAAATAAAGAAAAAACGCGTATCGAAATAGCTTCATTATGAACTTCATTTCAAGTTCATAATGAACTTATTATAAACGTCAAATAGAAAAACATATTTATTATGTTATTAAATTTTAAAGAAATAATTTTAAAAAAATATTTTTTAATTAATTAATATTGTTCTGAATAATTGACATAAGTAATATTTTTTACTTAAAAATTATAAATTAATAATTTTATTATAGGTAATAATAATATATTTCTAAAAAAAAATGCGTTTATACTATAAGTTAACATTTTTACTTTAAATCTTGATTTCTAATGCATATTTTTGATTTTACATACTAAAACAAAAAATAAGATTTGCCCCTAACAAGCTCAGCCTCTGGGGATTAAAGTATAAGTTTATAGAATACAACATAAACATATTTATTATACCTATTATTAAATTTTAAATAAACTTATTATTATTATTATTATTATCTTACTGCAACAGAAAAATCAGATTTTTCTTTCTTTAGGTCACGTCAATTTCTCGGACGAAGTAACGGCAGCGATGCGTCTATGCGACGGGGTCGTCCTTTTCGTCGACGCAGCCGAAGGCGTAATGCTGAATACCGAGCGACTCTTGAAGCATGCCGTTCAAGAACAATTGCAGATTACAGTGTGTATAAACAAAATCGATCGGTTGATGTTGGAGTTGAAGTTGCCCCCGCAAGATGCTTATTATAAATTGAGGCACATCGTTGAAGAGATCAATGGATTATTGACGTAAGCATATTGTTGTTAATTTTAAATTGCTTAAACTGCCTTCAAATCAGGGTTGACAAATATCTTGATATTTATATAAATATCCAAATATCCGATATATATCCAACAAGGTTGGCAGGATATATATTCCATGATAAATATCCTGATAAATATCATGCTATTTATGCGACGATATTTATCCTGATATATATCAATATTTTTTTCTAAAATTCTATTCATCAGTATAAAAATATGGCCCCGCTGCCGCTGAGCCGGCAACAGCGTATTATGCTGCTTACGATGCGGTGATTCCCCGTCGTTCCGAGACGCTGACCACCTGTTGTTCTTTGACTTCTTTTATTCTTCTCTTATTTTTTTTTATTTAGTTCCGACTTCCGACTGAACGGAGCAATATTTTGCTGTTTGTTTTATGAAATACAAATTTTACAATGTCAAAAAAATAAAAAATATAGTTTGTGTTCATTTTGATTTAATTAACAAGCCCAGTAATTCTGGGTTTTAAGTTGAACCATAGTTAAAAGCAAAAATATATGATGTGTTCATATTCATAAACTTGTATTTTTTACCTCCATTTTACATTCCTAACATAGGAGTACTAAAAAAACTTGTTATTGTGATAGCAACTATCGTTGAATAGAATTGAAGGGAATAAGGTAACAAATGGACTAAGGTAACAAAGGGAATAAGGTAACAAAGGGAATAAGGTGGAATGGTTTTGAAAAGCAATATGGCTTTAATTTAAAGTTGTAATGTCATTAGTTTATAAAACATACAATACATACAATCTTGCGGCTTCAGAAGAATTTTTCTGGTCACTCCAAAAATTATGAGCAAATCAATTTGTTCATTTCTAGTAAAAGTAACCATTTTATCTGATATACAATGTAGGTTTAATAAACGAATGACAATACAATTTTAATTAAAAACCATGTTGGTTTTCAAAACCATTCCATTGTTTTTCAAAGCCGCCTTTATATTTCTTTAGAAAAGACAAGGCGGCAATAATGCATAACGCTTTTAAATTTGCGATTGGGACTTAAGGCACATTTTTTCGTGTCAATTTTAAAATAGCATAGGAGTGTATGGTATCAAATTATTGGAAAATAAATGCTCGTTTTAAATATATCTTAGGGAGCTACCATCGTTCCATTTGGGAAAATTGAGTAAACGTCAAGAAAACAAATTTTCATTTTTTAAACGCTTGTGAAACTTAGAAAGTCAATTATTATGACATAATTTTTATTTTCATATACCTTCTACTTGACTATAAACAGATTTAATTAATTTGTAGCACTCTAGATTGAAAATAAAAAATAAACATAAAAATGTTATAACACGTCAAAAAATGACAAGTGAGGTGTCATTTTACTCAGAATGTTATGCTGAATCCCAGTAAGTAACAATATACAAGATGTCCCATTTAAAATACCAAAGTCAAGGTCACTTCCAGTCAAACCGGAAGTGCTAACAAATTGAAAATTATGCCAATAAATGCAGACTCATCTCTTATGCATAATCTCAAAATTTCATTTTAATATCTATAAATACAAAAAAGTTATAGGGGTGAACGTCTTTTGAGAAACACCCGGTATAGGTAAATATGATAAAGGAAAAGACCTCGTATTATAAATTTCGTGTAACTTTTCTTTTCTGCAGATTAAACTTTTAACTTTAGGCTTAGATTAATGCTTTTCAATTGAGTGTAGTTTTCAAAACGTGTTTTATATTTTTAGGTTATATTCGGACGATGCAAATCCTCAGATCGTCTCACCTGTACTTGGAAACGTATGTTTCGCCAGTTCACTGTACGGCGTATGCTTTACGTTAAAATCATTCGCGAACATTTACAATTTGTACTACGGCGAAGTTAATGTGGACGAATTTTCTAAGCGGTTATGGGGTGATATTTATTTCAATCCGAAAAAGTAAGTATAAATTAAAAATACTAATAATATATTAACGGATTTCAACCATTTACAAACTCAATATATAAATAAACATGACCTACATGTCTTTCATAAAAATATTTTGCCCCAGCCCATATTAATTCTATCGCATTAAACTGGCAATGATATGACGGCAGTCGTAGAACCTCATGGACATATTCACGCAATATTTCATCTACAGCGTATATTTTGGGTCATTCGAGAGACTTTGTCATTGATAGGAGTTCGGATTTTAACATATTTGGTAAAGGATTTTGGTTGTGTTTTTCAAGCCACTCGTAAATATCACTTTTTCGCCAAGATGAACTAGGTTGTTGATTTAAAGTTCTTGAATGATATGATGGATTGTCTAATACAATTAAAGGCGGCTCATCTAAATTTGGGATAAATTGAGCTTTTAGCCATTTTTCAAACATTTCGCAATTCATATTGTCATGATAGTCAGAACTTTTTGATGTGGAAGAAAAAATTAAGCTTGCACCTGGAACATATCCTGTTACAGAACCGGCATGTAAAATAATGAACCGCTTTCCCGTGCCACATCCCTTTTTTCTTTTCACGCTTTTCATAGAATCATCTTGTCAAGATTTTGAACCACTTCCATTTGAAAATATACATGTTTCGTCTAAAAATACTACTTTTCTAAATTTTAATTTTCCGTATATTTTTATAAAAATTGAACAGCTGACTAGTCCGATTTCCAAAACACCTCGAAACTGGAAGAGTTACAATGGTTTTTGATCTGTATAAATCATCAATCACGTTCCAAACTCCCATTTTAATATTTGCGCTCAAATCTTCAGTCTTTGGCTTTCTTCGTTTACATTTTTTAGTATTCTTCGGTATTATATTATGCTTTCTTTCATGCACAATATTCTGCACAGTCCTTAATTCCCAGTGCTTTTGCTACGGTTTCCTGCATATTGGTTGGCGAATTTTCACTTTTTCTTTCATTCTCGAAATATTTTAACAAATTAAGCACCATTTTTTTTTGCTTGGGGATGCAAAAAACCAGAAAATTGCTTTTTATCGTTCATATTGTCACATTAAATTTATTGTCAAAGTCACAAAACTGACATCTTTAAATCAAGAAGGCAGGTACAAACTTTTGTGAATCGCTGAAAATTAAATAAAATACTTATTATCCTTTTCCTTCATGTCAAAATTGCATAAGTCTGTCATTTGTCTTACGGAATTTATTGAGATAGTATGATTAAACGCAATAAAAGAAAAGAAAAATTGAAAGTATGTCTTTGTTAAATCGTAAGACCCGCACGATAAGACCGGATCTGACTATATAGACCAGTGCTGAAGCCTTTGAAAATGATAAAAAGTGAAAAAAAATAATAGTAGGATGAAACCCATTGGAAAAGGAAGAGAATAGAACAAAAATGAAAGGAAAAATAAATTACGGGCGATCCGAGGTCGGGAAGGGGGGGAGGGGGGTTTTTAAGGGTAGAAAACGATTTATATCGATTTCCGGTAAAACTACAAGTCTTATGGAAAAACGTTAAATCGCAAAATTGTAGGTAATAAAAAGATCTACAACTTTTGTATTTACACTTTTTTCATATAACCTCAAAATGTATGTGAAAAATTCAAATAACCAAGTTTTTGGTTTTTTATTTTTATCTTTTACAAAAAAAATTTTTTATCCACGAAATTTGGTGAAAACTTACCTTTTTATGTCCCAAACACACTGTAATTTTTTTGATTTAAAATATTTATTTTTTAACCTTATTTTGACTTAATATCGAAAAAACACCCTAATTTTCAATCGAAAATTCTCACGTCAAAAAATCTGCTTTTTTAAAAAAGTCGGTGGGCTTTTTGTTCGTTGAAATCTCTACTTTCTGATGGTGTTAAAAAATATATACATTACTACGGTAAATGTTCTCAAAAAAATGCAAAGAAACGAAAAAAAATCGAATCCGAAATTATTTTTTTTAGATCAATATGTACAATTTTGAGCTATTTATTAAAATTTATACTTTTTTTTATCAATGTAACATGGAATCTTACGTTTTTCGAGTAATTAAAGTATAAATTTTAATAAATAGCTCAAAATTGTACATATTGATCTAAAAAAAAAATCGGATTCGAGTTTTTTTCGTTTCTTTGCATTTTTTGAGAACATTTACCATAGTAATGTATATTTTTTTTAACACCATCAGAAAGTAGAGATTTCAACGAACAAAAAGCCCACCGACTTTTTAAAAAAACCAATATAATATTAATAGAGCATTGCTTGATATCAGCTCAATATGACTCAAAAAAGAAAGTGTTCTATCAAAGATCTTCGAAATTGAATTTTTAGACTAAAATAACTTTTAGTATAAATAAACAGCATTTAAAACAATGCAGTATTTTGTTCAGTTTGTAGAGAGTAAACGTTTTTAGTTTCCCTAGTGGTAGAAATGCATCTAAGTATCATTTTTGGAATTTATATTTATTTTAGTCGAAAATTCACCAAAAAAGCACCTCACAATTCGGCACAAAGAAGTTTCGTCGAATTTATATTGGAACCGTTGTACAAAGTATTTGCACAAGTAGTGGGGGATGTTGATACTAGCCTACCGAAAGTTTTGGATGAATTGGGAATCAAACTTACCAAAAACGAAATGAAGCTCAATATAAGACCGTTGCTTCGGCTTGTTTGTAATAAGTTTTTGGGAGATTTTAATGGTAGGTAGTGCCTTTTTCTGAAATTGATTGGTCACAATTGACTTATTTTACCCCAATAATCAATAACCCCATCATTTTCGGCCAATCGCATAAACAATAGACATAAAATTATTATTTATATTTTCCTAGAACTAACCTTTACAAGAATTCTCCATTATATTACATATTATGTAGTATATTTATTAATTGGTTTGCAAGTGATATTGATGTAAGTACCACACTGAGAACTGAGTTAATTCATATACAGAATCTACAAGAACTAAACTACAAAACCAGGCTCACGTTTTATTTTAGCTCACATTACTTATGAGCGATTTAATGGATTGATGGACAAATTCATAGTTTTGCAGATGATACTACAATTTTTTATACCGGTACAAATTGGGACAACTTAAATAATAAAATTAAAAAGCTTTTAAAATTATAAAAAGTTGATTTGATAACAATTTGTTAACAATTAATTTTAATAAAACAAATTATATTCCTATATTATAAACCTAAATAACCTACCAAGAAATATATGAATTGTATTCAAATAAATGAAGACATTCAAATTTTTAAAGTTAATAAAATAAAATATTTAGGAATTATTTTTGACAGTAAATTAAATTGGAATTTTCACTTAGAATACTTAATTAAAAAATTAAGAAGTTTACTACCGATTTTTAAAAACATAAAAAAATTTTAAATGTAAGACATGGAAATATTATATTACGCGTTAGTTAAAACTCATTTAAATTACGGAATTTTAGGTTGGGGAGGAATAAATAGAACTTTAGTTAAAAAATTTGAAATATTACAAAAAAGGTTCCAAAAAATTATATTTAATAAAGATTATCTTTATCCTTCAAAAGAATTATATTCAGAAACAAAAAAGTTGAACATTAGACAACTTGACAATTATAACATCTTAATATATATATTTAAAAATAAAAACCTTATACAATTTAAAACCCATAATCATATTACACGTCATAAAAATGAAATAACCATAAAACCCAAAATAAATAAGTCCATAGGACAAAAAAATTTCAAATATTTATGTTTTTATTTAAACGATTATTTACCAACAAAAATTAAAAAATTGATTTCATTAAAAAAATTTAAAGTCGAAACAACAACATGGATATTAAAAACAGACAATTTGAAAATATTTTTAGAAATGCTTTAATTAATTAATATTGTTCTGAATAATTTATTTTTGATTTTACTTTTGATGAAATAAATCAAATCAAATACTTTTGATTGAATTGATTTTTTGATATTGATAATGATTTTTGATTTTACCTCTGATTTTACATACTAAAACAAAAAATAAGATTTGCCTCTAACAAGCTCAGCTTCAGGGGATTAATGAATAAGTTTATAGAATACAACATAAACATATTTATTATATTATTAAATTTTAAATAAACTTATTATTAGATATTATTATTATTTAAACGTTATACGAAACCATTTTATAATTCCTCTTTTCAGTCCCTCTTTTCTGAGAATTTAATTATTAAAAAAAAGTATCATCGGCTGTACAAAACCACACCCCGAATTTCGTCCTAATTAGTTCAGCAGTTCCCGAGTTAGGTGCTTGACAAGGAGCATAATTTATAAAAAAAAAATTACATTTTGAAGTCATATCAGGAATTTCTACTTGTAGGTTTTGTAAACATGTGCGTAGAGCACATCAACTCTCCTCTAGACAACGCTAAGAGAAAAATCGATCATATTTATACCGGACCGAATACGAGTAAAGTGTATGATGATATGGTAAATTGTGACCAGGAAGGGCTCTTAATGGTAAATATAACTTTTACACTTTTACAAAGGATACGTTTATCCTATACCGCTATGTTTCAGGTGAAACCAACGACAGAGCAAGATAGACATAATATCATTCTCTCTCTCTCTCTCTCTCTGCCAGGTTTTTCATTTTACAAGTACCTAAGTGTTCATAGATTGTCCTCTATAAAAATTGAGATGACGACTCAGACCAAAAGTACTTTATAAATGAAAATTCAGAACTAGACATTTCAATAATAAAAAATAATTTAAGTTATGACCTATTAAACTTAAATTTAACTAAAACAAAATTTATGACTTTTTCTTGTTATAAAGATACTCAGCCGAATAGTTCAAAAGAAATTAAAATTCATGATTTAAATTGTTTAGAAATATCAGATATAGTTAGAATTAATTATGCTAACTGTTCTTGCAAAAATAAAAAGTTGAATTTATAAAATATTTAGGAATATTGATTGACCAAAATTTAAAATGGGATCATCAAATTAACACTCTTACAAAAAAATTAAGAAACACTTTATGTAAATTTAGACTTTTAAAAAATATTGTGAATTAAAAACTTTGTTTAATGTTTTATTATGCACTTTTTCAATCAATTCTTTCCTATGGTATAATTGGTTGGGGAAGTGCATACGACTCGAATTTGAAACCGCTTATAACAATACAAAAATATGTTTAAGAATAATGTTTAGTAAACATATTTTGTTTCCTTTAAAAATACTATTTGTTAATAATAATATTATGAGTTTAAAACAACTTTATTACAAAACTTCCATTTTATATACAGTATGTCTCCGTAAGTTTACATCATATGGAAAACTTTTTTATTATTCATTTTACGAAAAAAAGTTATTCTTCATAAAAAGCTCTGCATGGTCTAAAACCTAAAATGCAACCATCAAATTTTGAAATTTTCCAGTCATATACGAGGTTTGTCAAAAAATGTGAAATTTTCCCAAGAATGTAAATTTTTCCCAAGAGTAAAGTACCTTTATTTTTGACATTATTAAAAATTGTTATTAAAAAAAGTTGTTCAAAACTAAAAACCACGTTTAAATATGCAATTATACGCATTTATGTTGAAAAATTATTTTATTAATTTATTATTAATTATTTAATTAATTTAATGCGTATTATTGCATATTTAGACGTGGTTTTTAGTTCTGATCAACTTTTTTTAATAACAATTTTTGATAATGTCAAAAATAAAGGTACTTTACTCTTGGGAAAAATTTACATTCTTGGGAAAAATTCACATTTTTTGACAAACCTCGTATATGAATGGAAAATTTCGATATTTGATGGTTGCATTTTAGGTTTTAGACCATGCAGAGCTTTTTATGAGGAATAACTTTTTTTCGTAAAATGAATAATAAAAAAGTTTTCCATATGATGCAAACTTACAGAGACATACTGTATATACCGTGCGAGCAAATATTATTTGCATCAAAGAGGGCTTGGATTAAAAAACGTAGGGCTTGGTTTAGATCACAATGATATGGGGACGATATATCTAACCAAATCTAGGTTAAAATTTTGCCAAATTCATATTATGACATCATATGCCAAACTAATGAGTAATAAAATAAGTAGACAAATACAAATTTATTTTTGTTGTTTACAAAATTAACAAAGTAAGAATATACAGAAAGAAAAATAAAATAAAATAAATGAAAATGGGACAGGCGTCTTACACAATTTGTAGGCGTATTTTGCATTATTCCACGAACGTTTGCAACAACTTCTTCTGTTCTTACAGATGGTCTTCCTGCTCCTTTTTTGGTTGTATAGAACCTGTTTCCCTAAACACAGCCACGGTTCTTTTCAGGCAATGATAAAAATCCCCAGCAATAAAAGCAACGTTAGGAAAATGTTCGTGAAAATCGTCCATGCACAAACCCGGATTGTAGGGCCACTCACAGTTTACTCTAACCCCGTTTCGAAAATACGCTTCAACCATGAGTGTTTTGTGCTTTTCCGTAAAGCCCATTGTGTGAATTGTTCAAGAAATTGGAAAAATTAGCGATGAATCAAATTACTTGTAACGACTGTCAAAGATGACGGAATAACTGATTGATTCAGGTAGTTACTGACACCCAACAGGTATTAAGCTCTACGACTAAGCATTACGTCCTTAGATGCAAGGCCCTCTTTGATGCAAATAATTTTTGCTCGCACGGTATTAAAAAAAAATTATTACATAACATTACTCATATATACCAAACAAGACAAAAACAAATATATGTTTATGTTATGATAATTTTAATTTAACACTTTTAAAAAATAATGCTTTATTTGTTGGCATCAAAATTTTTAATATATTACCTACTAATTTGAAAACTACAAGTTTTTTGAGATTTAAAAAAAAATTAAAGTCATGGATTATGCAAAATTATATAAAGATAAGCCAAATTATATATAGGTAATATAATAATAATATAAAATATTAAAATGTTTCTATTATAATTTCTCCCTTATTTATAATTTTTCCTTTTTTTTTTGGGTGAAATATTTTTGAATTACTTACTTATATTTTTAAATATATTTATGATGTGATTAAAATTAATAATCTAAATGGGTGTATATTTTTCATTACAAAATCGGACAGATTTGTTAATCTATGGTTTTTTAATGATGCTTTCATTGAATTTATTTTTATTAAAGAAAAAACAAATGTTATTGATTTTTAATATTATTATAAAAAAAAATACGCTGTAAAGTTATTGTAAAATTCAACTGTTTTCGAAGTATTGACATTAGGAATTTTTAGGTTCACAGTTCAAAAATGTACCCAACTGAGGAGTGCACGTTCTTCCAAGTTTTAGGCCGGGTGATGAGCGGTACCCTACACGCAGGTACGGACGTAAGAATTTTAGGAGAAAATTACACGTTACAGGACGAGGAGGACTCGAGGGTACTTACGATTGGCCGTTTATGGATATACGAGTCCAGGTAAATAAAGTATAGTTGCTTAATATTTTTTAAGTACCCTTGTATTCATAAATAAAGCGTACACGAATTAGAATGAAAGGAAACCTTAACCATATTGGCGTAAAACCGGCTTATCGCATGTTAAAGGTTATTAAAGATGCAAAGCATTGGCGTTGGGCGTTAGTTCAATGGAATAACAAAAATAATTTTTTTTATTTTATAATATATCTTAACTGTTTAACAAGAATAAATAAAATCTAATATTCCCTGTTTTTCTATTACTTGAGCCAGTCTATCCGGAATTGACTGAATTATATTTGATACAATATTTGGATCGAGCTCTTCCCAGCAAGCATCCCAAGTATCAATAACGGCATCCCTTACAGTTGCAAATGGATTATTTCTTAAATATCACAAAGAAGCCCAATCCTGTTCAGGGTTGAAACGTTTGGGACGACCTGAACCAATTTTCCTCTTTAGGGATTCTTCTTGTTCCCAGCGTTGCTTAATGTTCAATATAGTTTTTTTTTATTTCTATTATACAACAGCGCTACAGTACGGTTTTACCATCCTTCTTCGATTCTTGATACAATTTGAGCCTTTTCAACTTCAGACAACCGACGAGGCATTTTTATGTTCTTCTGCCAAAGTTTATCAAACGTTACCACCATGCAGTTTCAAAATTAATTACACCGACGCCAAAGCTTTGCTTTTTGATAATCTATGACGTGTGATAACCTCCAATAAACAATCATTTAAACAAGCCGGTTCTACGCAAATATGACAAAACTTACCTCTCATTCTAATTATTCTTGCACGCTTTTTTTATGAATACAAAACTGTATCTGTCATTTTATATAAAAATCTTAGCGATGTTTCCTTTTAACAAAATATTTCACAATAACTTTAGGTATAAGGTCGAGCTAAATAGAGTGCCTGCCGGCAACTGGGTGCTTATAGAGGGTATAGACCAGTCTATAGTGAAGACAGCAACCATTGCTGACTTGAGCATCCACGACGATTTGTACATATTTAGACCTTTGAAGTTCAATACACAAAGCATTATTAAAATAGCAGGTAAGTTCAAGGCAAAAGAGCAACTTACTAACTTTTTCGGGACGTCCTTCTCCCGCTTTACGTCCTTACAGGGCCCTCTTATAGACTAAGCTGCGCCTATCAAAAACCAGCACATATTTATTAATAATAATAAAAGTTTATTCAAATATTTTTTTGACATTTAATGCTAATATATAATTTTTTTTGTATAAACTATCAATTCCGAACTCAGAAGTAAAATACTTGTTTTGAGTTAAATAATATAATATTTTTGTCAAGAATATATTTCATAATTCAGGCACAACTAGATTATAATATAAAACGAAAATGACAATATTTTATTGGTATATTTTATATCACTATAGTATACGAAGATACAATACTTTATGTATAATATATATATTTATTTATTTATTAATGACGTTCTTGAATATATCTCTTGGATTAGATAATATCCAATTTTTAATTTTATTTCTATAATTATTTAATGATTTAATTATTTTGATTGACTGTGGTAGCATATCAAAAATATATGGATTGATGTTTAAAAAATGTTGGTGTTTTATTTTTATGTTTAAAAATATACATTAACATGTTGTAAGAAAATATTTGTTTAATATTCATTTTTTTGCTATCTTTAAATAGTAAATCAGAAGAATATTGGTGGTCTTTTTCGTAAATAATTTTCAAAATGTATTTTTGAATAGTTTCAATATTATTAAGATATTTCTTATTTATGCCTCCCCATCCTAGTATTCCATAATATAAATGGGTTTGTACTAAAGAATAATATAATATTTCTAATTCTTTTATATTTAAAAATTGTTAAGGTGTTTAAATTTTGGTATAAGAATTCTTAGTTTTTTTACAATGTAGTCACTATGTAAATCCCATTTTAAATGTTTATCAAAAATTATTCCTAGATATTTAATATTTTCACCTTCCTTTATAATAATATTATTATTGCATATTATTGGACCAATATTAGGAAGTTTATTTTTGTATAAAGTAAATGGAATGTATGTTGTTTTGTTATAATTTATAGTTAATAAGTTTTTATTAAACCAGTTGCTTATTTTTATAAAATATTTTTCAATAGTATTTTTTTAAATATTCCAATTTAGACCTTCATAAAAAATTACCGTATCATCAGCAAAACTATGTAGTTTTCCTTGACAGTTTAAATTAAAAATATCATTTAGATAAATATTAAAAAGTATTGGTCCTAGGACTGTACCTTGTGGTACTCCATAATTAAATATTTTTGGTGAACTAATATTATCACCAATTTTAACATGATGTACTCTGATATATAAATAGTTTTTAATTAAAGTTTATTTGACCACGGAATCCAAGTTTTTCTAATTTGTTAATAAGAATTTTATGACTGACGGTATCGAAGGCTTTAGCTAAATCTAAAAATATGCATATACTGTTCATTTTATTATCGATTGAATTATATATTTGATTTGTTAGGTGACAAATTGCATCTTGGGTAGATTTATTCTTTTGAAATCTAAATTGTTTGTCTGATAGGATTTTATTCTTATTTAAGGTTGAATTCTCAACGTCATTCAATCTATTGCCAACCTATAACCTATTTCGCGTTGATTTTTTGAGTTTATTGTTTTAGTAACTAACATTTAAAGAAAATCAATATCGTCGGTACATTATTTAGGTAGTATCTGATATATTACAAAAATATCAATTTATTTCATTGCTTATTTTGGGAGAATTGTATAGTGAAAGAACAATGAGTGACAATGACATAATAATGTTAAAAAAAATCTTACCCGATATTTTTCGCTATACAATTCTCCTAAAATAAGTTATGAAATTCCTTGATATCTATTAAATATGTCAATTATTGCCTATAGAATATCAAGTCGATACTGATTTTCTTTAAATTTTGTATAAAAGCCAGAAAACATAAATAAATCTACGCGAAATAGGTTATAGGTTGGCAAGCATGTTGATACTCCCGCCTTAAGAAATTTTCTAATCTTTCTTTTAAAACTTTTAAACCTTTCAAGAAATTGTTTTCTTTTTCAGTTGAACCTGTGAATCCTTCCGAGTTGCCTAAAATGTTGGACGGTTTGCGTAAGGTAAACAAGTCCTACCCACTGTTAACTACGAGGGTGGAAGAGTCGGGGGAGCACGTCGTGTTGGGCACAGGCGAACTTTACTTGGACTGCGTCATGCACGATTTGAGGAAAATGTATTCTGAAATTGATATCAAAGGTATGTAAGGGAAAAGGGATATACAGGTTTTTTTTTTTTTTTTTTTACTTTAGTCCCAACCAACTTTACAAGTTTATTACAGGTATAAGTAGGTATATAAAAATAACTAACAATTATTACTCTTAGGCCTCTTTCACACTATCAGGTTTAGCCGGTCCGGTTTTAAACCTGAAGCAAACCGAACAAGTAATGGACATGCGTTTAGCTGCAACCGGTCGCCAGGTTATTACTTGTCCGGTTTGCTTCAGGTTTAAAACCGGACCGGCTAAACCTGATAGTGTGAAAGAGGTGTAACTTAATAGGAATAGGTATATAAATATAAAAAAATACAGTTAAAAAAAATTCGTTTTGTATTATAAACGTTTGATTAACTCGTTAAGAAAGAAAATTATACTAGGATATATTTTTTTAAATGAAATTTAAATAATTATAATTTTTTCATTGTTTTAATATTTTCGGGTAAAATATTATATAATATTAATCCATTATATTATAACAATGACTGTTTTCCAAAGTTACTGTTTATTTTAATAGTTTTTGAAAAAAGTTTAATTTGTCCATATTATTATTATTATTATTAAATAGAATTGATATAAATAAGAAACAATGTTGGTCCTAGAATAGAACCTTGTGGTACTCCACATCTAATTGTTTGATAGGAACTAATAATACTTCCTATTTTAACGCATTGTTTTCTATTTTTTATATAACTTTCAAACCACGAATAAATTTTTCTTCTTATGCCTATATCAAATACTAATACTATATATATATTATGGTTTACAGTATCAAAGGCTTTACACAAGTCTAGGGATAAAATGCCGCAATTTTTTTTGGTATCTAAATTTAATTGAATGTTAGTAAGTAATAACATCCATAGTTGCAACTTCAGTATCTCTAGATTTGCGAAACCCATACTGATTCTCGAAAAGTAAATTTTGTCTTTCTAAAAAATGCGTTAATTTTATATTTATAATAATTTTTTCCAAAATCTTTGAATAGAACAGGCAAAACAGATATTGGACGGTAATTATTAGGATTATTAGTTTTATCGCTTTTAAAAACTGGTGTCACTTGAGCAACACTGTTTGTAATTCACATAAGCAAAGTGCGTTATTTTAACCTATGGGCGGGCTATTGTTGTTGTTGAGTGGACAATTCCTCAGTTTTCGGATATTTTAATTTTTTTTAAATTATTTTTAGTCGCAGATCCGGTGGTTGCTTTCTGCGAGACGGTGGTCGAAACCTCCAGTTTAAAATGTTTCGCCGAAACGCCAAACAAAAAGAATAAACTGACGATGATAGCCGAACCATTGGAAAAGGGCTTGGCCGAGGACATCGAGAATGAGAGCGTGCAGATCGGCTGGAACAAGAAGAAATTGGGGGAATTCTTCCAGACGAAGTACGATTGGGATTTGCTGGCGGCTAGAAGTATATGGGCTTTTGGTCCAGACAATACAGGTATGGATTATTCTATACAGACACCAACACTGACTTTTTACAAAAAAAAATATTAATATAATATAATACATTAAAGTTTAAAAAAAAAGTTTTAAAGATATTTCTTTAATTTTTTTCGGCAAACTGTTGTAAGATGTTATTCCTTTATATAATATTGATTTTTGGCCAAAAGTACTTTTTATCATTGGTGTTTGAATATGATGATTTTGTCTCGTGATGTGAATAATGTTGGTCGAAGGAAATATTTTATTCGATTGTTTTTCTTTAATAATAATAAAATGTATTAGAATGCATAGTTTTAATTTATAAAGCTGTTCTAAATTTAAATATTTATTTGGTTTCTACAAATTTATAGTTGGTTCTAAAAATGGAAGTTTATGTATGCATTTAATTATTTTGTTTTGTAGTTTTTTTAATGGCTGAATTGTAGTTAAATTCGCTGATCCCCAAATTGAAATCATATACTGTAATTTTGAATAAACCAAAGAATATTATATATTTTTTAAAATATTTTAACGATATATAATTTTCAGTTTCAAATAAAATGCCAATTATTGGTGAGATGTAACTTCTTAAATATTCAATATGTTATTTCCAACTTTAATTTTCATCAATACAGGGTGTTTTTTTAAGGTCGACGAGCGGCCATATCTCGGAAACTGCTGGGCATAGAAACTCAGGAAAAGAAAAATGATAATTAAAGTGGCCATGAGAAAATTCTGGAAATAATTTTTAAGTTCCGCATTTTGCCGCAAGAGGGCGTAATTGAAAAGTAAATTTTGAAATTTTACATAACTCCGAAAATTCCACATTAAGGTAAATGTTTGATAACACCATTTTAAAGCGTCGACAATTATGCATCATTTTGGTCTTATGCTCATTGGCGTACCGATTTTAATAAGAGTGGGGGAAGCTGTTGAAAGTGTAATCATTTAAATCGCTGTAACTTATAAACGACTTATCCGATTTTAGCAAACTAAAGACTGTTTGGAAGAGAAATGTATTATGCACTTTCACCAATCGTACTTAGTTGTCCATAATAGTTCGCAAAAAAAAAGGTAGAGGGCGCAATTTGCAATAACAATACATTTTTTGATTTTACTCCGAAAAAATAAATCATACGGTATAATTATGATACCATAATCGAAAAGATGAAATTTGCTAGAAAAAATATTAAAACCGCAGTTCGATATCTTTGTTCGTTTCAGAGTTATTGCCAAAACAATAATTTTTAATACAAATTGCGCCCTCTAGCAATTTTATTAGAAACTATCTTGTACCATTGGATACAACAATTGTACTTACCTTTCTGTTCCAAACAAGCTTAAATTTAGTAAAATCGGTTAAGTCGTTTAGAAGTTACAGTAATTTTAATGTTTACACTTTCACTTGATAAGAGTGGGAGAAGCTATTGAAAGTGTAAACATTAAAATCGCTGTAACTTCTAAACGACTTATCCGATTTTACTAAATTTAAGCTTGTTTGGAAGAACCTTCAATTGTATCTAATAGTACACGATAGTTTCTAATAAAATTACTAGAGGGCGCAATTTGTATTAAAAATTATTGTTTTGGCAATAACTCTGAAACGAACAAAGATATCGAACTGCGGTTTTAATATTTTTTCTAGCAAATTTCATCTTCTTTTCGATTATGGTATCATAATTATACCGTAAGATTTATTTTTTCGGAGTAAAATCAAAAAATGTATTGTTATTGCAAATTGCGCCCTCTAGCATTTTTTTTGAGAACTATTATGGAGAACTAAGTACGATTGGTGAAAGTGCATACATTTCTCTTCCAAACAGTCTTTAGTTTGCTAAAATCGGATAAGTCGTTTATAAGTTACAGCGATTTAAATGATTACACTTTCAACAGCTTCCCCCACTCTTATTAAAGTCGGTACGCCAATGAGCATAAGACCAAAATGATGCATAATTGTCCAAGCTTTAAAATGGTGTTATCAAACATATACCTTAATGTGTAATTTTCGGAGTTATGTAAAATTTTAAAATTTACTTTTCAATTACGCCCTCTTGCGGCAAAATGCGGAACTTAAAAATTATTTCCAGAATTTTCTCATGGCCACTTTAATTATCATTTTTCTTTTCCTGAGTTTCTATGCCCAGTAGTTTCCGAGATATGGCCGCTCGTCGACCTTAAAAAAACACCCTGTATATAAACCTAAAAATTTAATTGTATTAGTATATTTCATTATATGTTTATTAAAAGATAGTGTAAAAATATTATTATTTTTTAATTTTGATTTACTTATAAACATAAAAGATGATTTATTAGAATTTAATGATTATATTAATTTCAAGCCATTTACATATTATATTTAGGTCGTGGTTAATGTTATTATGAATTTGAGCATAGTCTTCATGAAAATATGCAATAGTAGTATCCTTGGCAAACAATTTTATTTTACCTTTTAAATTTAATTTTGCCATCATAGAATTAATGTAGATTAAAAAATAAGGAGGTCCTAAGGTTGATCCTTGCGGAACACCACAAGTTATGTTTTTTTTGTGAACTTTTAACATTTTTAATTTAAACAAACTGCTTTCTATTACTTAAGTAATTTTTTAACAATAAATAAATATTTCCCCGAATTCCAATATTGCATAGTTTGCAAAAACATGTTTTAAGTTTCGGGCCTTCTATAACAATCTCCATATGCTTGATCCTTCAATGACCTGAAAATTTGACAATTGACAAAATAATTTAAACCTTAAAATTTAATAACTAGTTAACATTAAACAAAATAATTATTTTTGAAAATCGAACAAAAATATTACTTTATATTTAAAATACACAAACAACAAAAAAAATTTTTCAGGTCCCAACATTCTCGTAGACGATACCTTACCTTCGGAAGTAGACAAGGGGTTACTCAGTTCAGTTAGGGATTCCATTGTCCAAGGTTTCCAGTGGGGAACCCGGGAGGGGCCGCTATGTGAAGAACCCATAAGGAATACAAAGTTTAAAATTCTAGATGCTGTGATAGCACAGGAACCATTACACAGAGGTTAGATTATAATTTTTTTTAATGAATAACAACTGTGGAAAGGAAAAGATAGCTCCAAAAATTTCAATAATGAAATAGAATTTTTTGCGTTTCGTATTAAAAAGTATGCTGGAAGCAGCAAATAAACTGGCGACATTTTATGTACTCCTGGCGACATTTTATGTACTCACGAACATTGTAAAATATAACCAGAAAATTGCGGAAAATTGATATATTGATTGTCTTTCAGGTGGGGGCCAAATAATTCCTACAGCAAGAAGAGTGGTATATTCAGCTTTTCTTATGGCAACTCCCAGATTAATGGAACCGTATCTATTCGTTGAAGTACAAGCACCAGCGGATTGTGTGTCTGCAGTGTACACTGTGTTGGCAAAACGGCGGTAAGTTGCACTAATAAATGGTTGGACAACCAACTAAGTTTGCAAAATTTTATTTCAACCTTAAGGTCGGTCAAATTGACGAATTACAATGATAATTTACAGTTTACTTGCTTTCGTACAATACTAAAGGTAGTGCCCTACAAGCTAAATAAAACCTACGCCGATTGTAAATCTGTTGTGCTGGACATGTGAACCTAAAACGCTAGCAAATGAAGATGGGTTGGACGAATTTAATGACATTATGGTCACAAACGTCTCATAACGTGAATTTTCTTGATTATATAACGTCCCCCATTCAACCTAATCATGAACTGGGCACTGATTTAAATTTTTCTTTTATGCGTTTCCTTCTAGTTATTTTCATAGCTTGGTGTCGTTTTATAAGAACATGTTGGAATTCACTTCAATTTTACATTTTATTTCATAACTAATAATAATAAGTTTATTTAAAATTTAATAATATAATAAATATATGGGGTCAATCTTATTATTTGTTTTAGTATGTAAAATCATAAATATGCATTAAAAATCAAGTTTTAAAGTAAAAATGTTAATTTATAGTATAAACGCAGTTTTGTTTTGAAGAAATATATTACCTATAATAAAATTATTAATTTATAATTTTTAAGTAAAAATATTACTTATATAAATTATTCAGAACAATATTAATTGATTAATTAATTAAAGCATTTCTAAAAATATTTTCAAATTGTCTGTTTTTAATATCCATGTTTTTATTTTGACTTTAAATTTTTTTTAATGAAATCAATTTTTTAATTTTTGTTGGTTAATAATCGTTTAAATAAAAACATAAATACTTGAAATTTTTTTGTCCCATGGACTTATTTATTTTAGGTTTTATGGTTATTTCATTTTTATGACGTGTATTATGATTATGGTTTTTAAATTGTATAAAGTTTTTATTTTTAAATATATATTAAGATGTTATAAATGTAAAGTTGTCTTATGTTTAACTTTTTTGTTTCTGAATAAATTTCTTTTGAAGGATAAAGATAATCTTTATGAAATATAATTTTTAGAAACCTTTTTTGTAATATTTCAAATTTTTTAACTAAAGTTCTATTTATTCCTCCCCAACCTAAAATTCCGTAATTTAAATTAGTTTTAACGCGTAATATAATATTTTCATATGTCTTACATTTAAAATTTTTTTTAATGTTCTTTAAAATCGGTAGTAAACTTCTTAATTTTTTAAATAAGTATTCTAAGTAAAAATTCCAATTTAATTTACTGTCAAAAATAATTCCTAAATATTTTAATATATTTTTTTAGTGGCCACGTTACCCAAGACGCCCCCGTACCTGGATCACCTCTGTATACAATTAAGGCCTTCATTCCAGCCATAGACAGTTTTGGTTTTGAAACAGATTTACGGACGCATACGCAGGGCCAAGCTTTCTGTTTATCGGTGTTTCACCATTGGCAAGTAAGCATCTCGTATTTCAGATTTGGCCCATTTATGTATAGTATTTGTAGAATTATACCATTGATCTTTTGACTGCAATAAACCCTCATTATCCCTTTGACCATAAAATAAATAATGAAATCCCAAATTTTAAAACCTGATTCATATATATAAATACAAACTGATTTTTAATAATTTTAGTCTTTAGTGGTTTTCCGGCGAGTGATTTTTAGTTAGGCTTATTAGTGGTAGAATGTGGCGTCCTTGGAATTGTGCTGATAGGGGGGCATCTTCAAGTGTCATTTTTAAAAGAAAGCATTTATCTACCGATGCCAAACTTATAATTAAAAATGTGTATCAATCTTTGTTGAGTAGAAATTTTAATTTGATGGATGCTTTAGCAAATACGTCTACTTTGACAAACACTCCTTTATCTTCGGTAAGAGACAAAGTACTTAAACCTGTTAATCCTAGAAAAAATCGGAGTGATTCTGGCACATTTAGAAGCATTGACGAAAATGACATGGATTTATTAAGAAGAAAGAATTACCAAATATATGAGGCACAAACTGTACCCACTTTGATTTCCCTCAAATAGCGGCTGATTAAAGACGAAACAAATATCTCTTGTTGCCTTTCAAGCCTTAGGAAAATATTGCGTAAAATGGGTTTTAAATACCGAAGCATTAATAAAAGACAAACATTAATGGAATCTCAACGTTTACGGGAATGGAGACTTAAATATTTAACAGCTGTTAAACAATTTAGAGAAGAAAATCGTCCAATTATTTACCTTGACGAAATATGGTTCGATACCCATGACACTCCAAGAAAAGGTTGGGATGATTCTTCCAAAAAATGTCAAACCAAGGCACCATCAAATAAAGGCAAAAGAATCACAATATTCCATGCTGGTTCAGAGAACGGGTTTGTTCCAAATTGTCTGTTGCTTTCAGCTAAAAACATAGCAGATTCTTCTTTAGATTACCATCTAGATACCGACGCACAACTTTTTCTTACAAAAACCGAGAACTGCTAGAAGTATTAAAAGCTTTTAAAATAAATAAGGAATACGAGTGTGACAAACTTGCAGCAGAAAATGGGCATACAGTGTTGCGTCTTCCTCCATACTATTGTATATTCAATCCTATTGAGCTAATATGGCACCCATTAAAATCCAATATTACGAGAAATAATATTTCTCCTACATTAAATGCATCTGTAGTAGAATTAATTAAAAACGAAGTAAGAAACATTTCTGCAGACAGCTGGAAAAACTGTGTACAGCATGTACTTAAGGTGGAAAATTCTTACTCTTATGATTACAAATGTTCAACTCTTAATAATAAGTTTAGGCTTAGATAAGGATAGTGATAGTGATACAGAGTTAAATTTTGAATAAATTATCAATAGTTTTTTAGAGTTTAATTAATTTTTATTGTACTTGTTATCCTAATAGTTATACTTTTAAATTATATTATTTTCAATTAGCATTAATTGTTATCATTATTTTACATTTATTATAGGTACCTACCTAAAACTAAAAATACCTATCTATTTATTTTAAATTATAAAAATAAATCATGTGGTGTAGGTACATTTTCAAGCCGACCCTGATCCCATTTAATCCCCTTTGAAGAGGTTGAGGCGTATACAATAGGGTTTAATCAGGTAGTTTATTTTTGGCAGTAAGAGTCAACGATATAATTCTGCAAATACTGTACATATAATAAGTCCTGTTAAAGATGAAATTCGGGAACATTTTGAAAAAAAAAGTGGTTTTTTACAATTACAAAATTTGTTTTAGATTGTCCCTGGTGATCCGCTAGACAAATCTATCATAATCAGACCTCTGGAACCACAACCAGCGACACATCTCGCAAGGGAGTTTATGATTAAAACGAGAAGAAGAAAGGGTCTAAGTCAAGACGTGTCCATTAACAAATTCTTCGATGATCCTATGTTGCTGGAATTGGCAAGACAAGACGTCATGCTGAATTATCCGCTACTTTAAGCGGTTTTACTATATTTACTGTGAGTTTCTCGTGTCCTTAAAGGCGCGTCATTATATATTATTGTACAAATGGAAATGCAGTTCATGGCGACAACGTGTTATAGGTGCTTGATCCGCTTTCCATTGAAATAAAATAAACTTACGCTAAAATTTTACAAAATCTTCTTTTATGTTTATAACTAAAAAGAAAATAAATTCCATCATTAACCCCTTAATATTTAATAATGAAAATATTCAATATTCAAAAACGACAAAATTTTTAGGATTAGTTTTAGACGAAAATTTAAATTGGAAATGCCATATCCAGTATATTATGAACTCGATATCTCCTTTGGTATATCTATTTTGTACAGGGTCTTCCAACGAGGACTGAACATGGGCTCATTTTTGAGCTTCCTTGTATTTAAAGAAAAATCCAAAATAGCCAATCGATGTACTTTTTCCTGCAGAATTCAAAAATGACACCAAAAATTTATTTGAACCAGAAACAAAAGAGTTACGCTATGGATAAGGTGTTTTTTAAATGGAACATAGCTTTTTTTATACGATTTTTGGAACGAGTGATTTTTTTTTGTCCGTTCTGATTAAAATATTTAATATTGTGACAGCTATTTTTATTAAATTTTAATGTTTTGTCCAGTATAATTTAACTTTAACCTGTTTGAAACATACACTAGGTAATAAAGGTATAATTGACGAAATACCTCTAAATGCCCCTGCAATTTCTTACTTTGTACACTAAAATACCCCAGTGATTTTCCCCTAGGATTTTATTAATAAAATGGGATTAACTTCCATTTTTTTAATTGTTTTTTTTAATGATTATTATTTTCTATATTATGTTGTCACTTTCCATGTAATGAACTGTAAAAGTTAGTTTGGAATAAAGACCTTTTGAAAGTTAAATCCAAAGCTGGGTCACTTGGGACCTCTACAATCCTTTTGATTGGTGTACCATATAATATACTTTCTATTTAACATTGTAGATACTATCCTATACACGTCGGGCAACACTACGATCGGATGGGCAAATGCATGTGTGTATAAATAGGCCCAACGTTTATCATGTAGTCAGCAAAGACCAATACATTAACGGCGGCTCGAAGAGAACTTGTGCTGCAGGAATCAAGATCCGACAAAGGCGGAAATACTTACTTATTCACCTCGACATGAGAATTCGTAGCCAGCGTTGCCAGGCATGTATATTTATGTTTTAAAACGATAATAAAATTTACTTTGCGTTTTTTAGAATAAATAAAAAATATACCCGAATGTTTATTTTCGTTACCTCTAGGATAGAATGTTCCTTATTGCTTCGAAATTTGAATGGGAACGCAGAAAACATATGCCCAAAAATTGCGCCAGGCTTTCGTTAAAAATGGGGACATTTTGCACAATCTGGCAACATTGCATACCAAGAGCAGAAAATACTTCTTTGCATTTCTGATAAACATTTCGAGATTTTAATCCCAAATTTGCCCCCAGTTGCTTCTGGTATTTAATAAAATTTCCTAAGATTTAGGGACATTTGAATCAGGAGCGCAAATTAGGGGCATTTTGCGCAATTTGGCAACACCGCATACCAGGAGCAGAAAATACCTTACGGTATTCCTGATCTACATTAAAAAAGTATATGATTTTTGTATACGCGACAAGTTATTTTTAGTTAATTGCTCCTGACATTGGCCCTGTTGACAGATTAGGCAAAATTTCCTAAGATTTAGGGAGCGCGAGCGGGATCAGGAGCGCAGTTTTTTTTTTAAATGGCACTTTTTGCAGTTTGGCAATATCACATATTAGGTGTATACCTAAAATACCTCTTCCCACTTTTGCATTCCTGATAAACATTTAGAAATTATTATTTACCCTTTAAAAATTAAAATATTACATGGTCATGCAACCAGGACTAAACAGAGGCCTATTTTTTGAGTTTCCCCGTATTTTTATTAAAACCAATATAGTTATCTTGTTTATTTAACCATAGAATCTATAACTGCCACTTAAATAGCAACTTGGCTGAAAGTTGTTGTTTTTTTAATAGAACTTTTTTAATGACAATTTTGTATTCTACGCTTAAATTAATATCATGATGATGATGATGATGATTTTATTGGTCTTAATAAAAGTACAGGAAAACGCAAAAAATAGGCCACTGTTCAGTCGTGGTTGGATGTCCCTGTACATACCAGGAACACGGAAACGCCAAGGAAGTATTTTCAGTCTATCCTGATTTTACCATGTTGCCAAATTTCCTAAAATTTAGGGATTAAGACTCCAAATTTTGAAAAATGGATATTTTATTTACACAATCTTATAACACCGCATAGCAGGAGCAGAAATACCTTCTGCATTCCTGATCAGAAAAATTAAAACGTCTATCACTGTTTTTCATTTTGTGTGAATATAGCTACCCTACAATTAAATTTCAGTGTGCTATTTGTTTCCCTAAAAAGTATGTGATGGATGTGTGTTGACCTCAGACCACCTGGAGATCGTCTTCTTATAAGCTGGCACACTTATTTTTCCTTTGTGACATGTAGAGTATAGTGGCCAGAAATAAATAAAAGAATAGATTTGTGCTATAGTTACTAGATGGCGCTATCTGCTACCATTTAGTACAGGAGGCGATAACTAGAGGAACAAATTCTGTCTAAAAGGTATATTGGCAACCGGTTTGTTCGTTGTTACCCAGAGCATTTTTTTTTAATTTAATTTTTTCAACTAATATTATTTTATAAAAATTTTAAAAAATGCTCTGGGTAACAACGAACAAACCGGTTGCAGCGTTTTAGATAGAATTTGTTCCTCTAGTTATCGCCTTCTTTTAGTACATACTGCTGCTACAGACCGATATTTGGTACAACGCGTGTAAAACGCCAAATTATTTAATTTTTTTACTTTTGTACCATGCAATACTTAGCACCACGAGTTACTATAGATATGTTTAGGGAAAAAAGTCACTTCAAGTAAATTCCGTTTATAAAATCAAATCATGCCAATCAGCCCGTGAATTTAAAACCTGGCAATTTATATCTGTACAATTTGGACATCAACAACAAAACAACACTTTTATTTAATAACATTAATTTATTACGAGTTGCTTTATTGTCTGAACAATTTCAATTAAGGACATCAATAAATAGCTGCTATATTGCAAAAAAATAATATTTTCACTAAAACGTCAATATTTTTTAATAATAAATATTATTACTTACTTTACATAAGCTTAATACATTTTTCAGGTGACATTCTCGTGAGAAAATTAATTTTTAAACATAAGCTTAAGAACCACAAATAAAAATCACAAAGATTTTAATTAATTTTATTTGAATCACACCAAAAAAACATTTAAAAAAATACTAAACGGTAAGGGTTTCATAAACCTATCAAATCACAGACTACAAATCGATAATATCAGCGTTTTGTAAGTCGAAATAAAAACAAACATTTTTAAAGACAGATCAGTTTTTTAAAAAGTAATAATTAATGACTAAAATTTTTTTACATAGGAGGGGGGAGGAAATCGATAATACTAAACAAATACTAAAAAAATTGCGAAACAAACCAACTGGGGCTGAAAGTTCATCAAATTTGCACTTAAACGTACAAAAACAACTTAAGGATCATATACACCAATAACATTCATACACAAATTACTCTGTACACATTTTATAATTTACTTTCAAGCAAAAAATCTAGTAAAATTGAGTCTGCGTGAAGTTTCTAAAACATTTGGGAAACTTTAAAAATTGCTGCCTTTAAATTATCATGTCATTGGTACTTTAAAATGAGACGGGAAAAAGAAAACGTATATATAATAGCTTCAACAAAATTTTGACACAATATGTCAATCAACTGCATATAGATCAATTAATTTTCGAATATAGTTTATTGAGTCATTTTTCTTCATTTATGTAATGATTTCCACACATACACCTAACCATTCAAGAGGGTGACTGTAGGTAGGTATTATGTTGCACTCGAATGTAGTGAACATGAATAGCTATTTTGTCAACTAACCCCTAAGCAGCGTGGAAAAAGAAAACGAACAAATTCGCACCGTCGAGGTCGCACTGTTTAAAGAACAACAATATTTTTTTTTAAATAGAATGTTAGAGCTATATTCCTGTGAAGCAAGAACTTCGTAACGCCAAAAAGAAATTAGAGATAAACGTCAAACCAACCACATAATATAAATATCGGCATACATTTTTTAATAAGTTGTTCAGCATCCCTAAAGTCCATGGCTGCCGAAATTACACTTGGAATGATTGTAAAACGCCGTGTAATGTATCCTTCCTCACCTTTCGCTGTACATTCAGCTTGGGGAAAATTATTTTCCGCTTTTGTCTGGACTTTTTCCGCCGGCACTGAATAAAAAACTGCTTTAAAGTTTCCCAAAACTAAACCTACCTTATAATCAGACTTTTAGTTTTTCTCACAATGCACTTGTCAAACATTATAATGTCCTATAATAAATCTTAATTGACTATTTGAACTTACAGGACGTTCACTTATGACTTAGGCCTTTACATAAATATGTTCCATTCGTTGAAAAGTATGCTCTCTATGTTATAAAACCTTCGAACTCACTATTTCTTGTGATGTATGGTAGTAGGGGGATTTACGTCCGTACAGAATATACAGAAATTTCATATTTAAATGATGATGATGAGTGTCGAGTCTACACTCGAAACATGTCGAATTGAACTATGTATTATGAATTATCCTAGGTTCGCCTAGCTATTCTAATTAAATATTGTGGAGAAAGACTGTGCTTTTCTTTTTTTTTCTATACTTTTAACTCCACTTTGAGTATGGACTACTTCTTCAAAAATAACGATTTCCAAAAAAAAGTAACAGTCAAGTGGAGTAGTTTTATGGCTTAGAGGCGTAAAATTGACGAATGGACTACATAAAGGATTTCACGCAGACTTGTGATGAAAATCAGACTTTTTGCCTTTTATCTACTTATTTATTGTATCTAAAAACAAGTTTGTCGAGGCCGGGCTATGCGCGGCCATGCTGCAGTTAAATAACGTTCGAGATTTTTTCATTGGGTGGAACCTAGAACGAAAAAAATAAAATAAAATATAAGGTTGCGTTATTTGACCGTAAACTACAGCTACACTACTACAACTACAGATAATTTTGATTGTAACAGAAATTACTTTGGTTAACATAAGTCTTGAGTTACCAACCAGGTCTAACTTTGATTGTGAGTGAGTACGTCATTTCTGTCAATGTCGCAATCAAAGTGCAACTAGAAAATCCTTTTTCTAATATGTTGGCTTACCAGGCTTATACTATAGTATACTAAATATCACGAATAGTCCCGTTTTAAAACAGATGACAGCGGTTATTTGTCATCGATCAGCTGATATTGGGACATAATAATATCCCTAGATTTGTAGCGGACCGTAATGAGCCCAAACACCGAATTATGAATTGCGTTTTTGTTACATTTAATTAAATTTTAAAAATTTTAATTTAATTACTTTTGTTTAAGTACCTACAATTATTATTCATTTGACCAAAAATTTAGATACAGGTTAAAAAAATTTAATTCTTTTTCATTAGGGATCATAATTATTAATGTGTGCCTTGCTCGTTAAGTTTTGATTTCATCGATAAGTAATATCGATCGTTTTATTTCATCTGAACGCCGTTTTTGTCGAAAAGTTAGTTTGTAAAATTTTTGTTCTTAAAATGTTTGTTCGTTAAGGTTAGGTTTCTAATGTATAATTTTCGCATTTTACATTACCTAGGTATCCTTTTCTGTTTCAAGAAAAATAAATAGAAATTAAGTACTTCCCTGACTTAGGTAGGTAGGAGAGAGTTGGACAAAACCGGGTAGGTTGATAAAACCGGGTATCGCCTAGTTCTACCATATGCCAAAAC
Organism: Polydrusus pterygomalis; assembly: GCA_963969555.1. Classification (NCBI taxonomy): domain Eukaryota; kingdom Metazoa; phylum Arthropoda; class Insecta; order Coleoptera; family Curculionidae; genus Polydrusus; species Polydrusus pterygomalis. The sequence continues at coordinate 40,253,178 of OZ018385.1, read as the reverse complement.
AGCTTTCCATATTATTAACCTTTAAAAAGCAGGTACTTATTTGATTTTGAAGGAATTATTTTTATTATTGTTATTAGTAAATATCATTATTGTTTGGCAATAGTAAGGTAATAGTAAGTAACATTATGTTACTATAGTAGTTAAAATAGCTAACCATATCAGTATGTAATAGGATAGCGAACAAATAGGTATATAATTCTATTTTCTGTGTCTATACGTACCTTACATAAGTGAAATTATTATTTGATATTACTATTATTATTGTTTGTATGACAATAAAATAAAGTTTTTAACATAAAGTTAGCCTACATACAAGTTTAGAAATGTAACTGTATTAAAAAATTGCATTTTAACAAACAAATTCCATAAAAACCACTTTTGGGTCTACGTACCTTACGTAAGTCAAAAACTGTTAAAGTAGGGTTTCCACTGACAGAAAAATTTAATCCCTGGCTAAACTAAAGCTTTTAACTTTATGTTAGCCTACATACAAGTTTAGGAATGTAACTGTATTATAACCAACAAATTCTATAAAAACCGTATTTGGGTCTTCGTACCTTACGTTAAGTCAAAAACTGTTAAATTAGGGTTTCCATTGACAGAAAAATTAAATCCCTAGCTATATTGAAGCTTTTAACTTTATGTTAGCCCACATACAAGTTAAGAAATTTACCCGTACCATAGCCAACAAATTCTATAAAAACCATTTTTGGGTCTACGTACCTACCTTACGTAAGTCATATATGGGGACTTTCTTGACATTGAATGTAATAACTTGAATTCAATTAGTTTATGTTGAACTGTAGGTATTTTACCTAGGTATAATCTAAACAAATAAAACAAAAAAAAATCTATTCTAAATATGAGTGACAGAATCCTATTTTAAGTTGTGTTTCAGTTAGTTTAGTATTTTTAAGGTTTGGATATTTATAATATCATAAACTTTTTAAATCTATTTTGACACTTTATCTTTAAACCATATAGAAATTCATGATTTTTTATGATTTATTACCTACCTTAAATTATAATATTTATAAAACATAACTTTCAAAAGAAATTATTACCTACCTATTACTTATTATTTGGCAATATTAAAGCGGTAGAACCGATGTGGCCATTGCATAAATTGATTTAGAAGGTATCACAGGTATAATTTTCAAGTCCGGTCCTGTAATTCATGCCAACTTATAAAAATTTAATAGACCAAAATTGACAGAGTGTCACGTGACTTTGCCCCCATCTTGCGAGAATATTCAAGATTTTTACTTATATCTGACCACTCAACCTAAACGTTGATTGATTGAAAACGTAGCTCAAATAAGGGATAGACAAGATGTTCTGCGTCAAGTCGGTAAAGCGAAGAAGCTAAGAAAAATAGCAACAGACTGGATACTCACAGGTCAATCTTTAAACTGGAACATAGTTGCCCTTAGGTGTGTAAAATATTTGGCCAGTGAACATGCGTCTCAGAATTTCCTTGGCGAGCAGTCTCTTCTCTTTCTTAATCTTCTTCAGAACGCCCTTGTTTTCGTACGCCCTTCTGGACAAGTAGGGCAGTACTTCATTTACAGGGCCGTATGGGATGTATTTGTAGGCAGAGTAGCCTGATTGACCTAAAAGAAAGAAGAACGGCTAATACTCCAGTACAACTAATGAAATACCCCAAACAAATTAGTTTAAAGCTGGGACTAGTGGGGAAATACTAGAAATACGTTTAATATCGGGATGCATTTTTAATAAGTTCTAATTCAGAATATCAATGTTGAATATGATAAATTCATTGTAAGTCATAAATCTATCATAGTTTCGAAGATACAAGGTGATTTATAAAAAAAGGTACCGATTTTTAAGATGGCGGACCGAATTTGAGGCCTATTAGTCAAGTGAGTTTTATGGGATATTTAGTATATGACGAAAAGGATCTAAAACCCCACCTTTCCCCACTAGTTCCAGCTAATTTGTTACGGGTCCCCCTATATGAACGGCTTAGTTGTACTGGAGTATAATGTCCAATGGTTAGACAGTAGTGAAGGTACCAAGTAACGTCAATAATAAAAAGATCGTGTAATAAAGGTCTACAATCATAAAATGGAAAACGAATACCAACCTAAGGGGAAAGTAATGTAATCACACATCGCCAACAACTGGCCGAAGCATATAACTTTATCGGAAGGTTCGATACCGAACTCCTTCATCTTCTCGATGGCGAATCGGACGGTATCTTCGTTGTGAGACGCCACCATGATGGCGATCTTCTTGTCCTCGCCCTTGTCCTTGAAGGCCTTGATCCTCCTCAAGCACTCGGTGAGCGTGTTGTGGTACATTGCGGTGGTGGCCTCGAAATTAGGGTTCGTCGGGTCTGGGTAGCCCATAGCTGCTGCTCGAGCCCGTTCCTATGAAAAAGGACAGTAGTCTTGGTTTTCGACAACATGGCAATAATGTTAATGTAGCAGTTATTAGAATGTGATAGTATCTTACCTGGTCAAGATAGGCTCCTCTCACAAGCTTGGCTCCAAAATAAAAGTTTTGACGTTTAGCTTGCTCCAGATCCGTAGTTACTTCACTGAGTGCGTTCCTCAAGTAACACTGGTAAGTATTGAACACGATGGCTTTCTCTTTGTTGTATTTTCGCATGAATTCCAGAGTGATACGCGTGATGGCCGGTTGGAAGTAGGTTTGTTCGGCGTCGACCATTATGCGGACGTCCATTTCTTGAGCAGCCTATTGAGTTCGTTATATATAAAAAAAAAGTTTGCACTACTTTAACCAAATACTGACTGTATCAACACTAAAATCTTGTACAACAAATGTATGAACATGAACGCAACTATACCCGTAATAGTATAATAGAAAACAGTGTTACCTTAACAATGGTGTTTATCCTCCTGATCATGTTCCTAAACATCTCTTCCTCCTTGACCGACAGCTGCGTGATCAGCCTCGCCATACGTCCAGTCTTCAAATCGGGCACTCTAAAGGTCATGCTCAATTCTTGATTCTCGTCGATGATTCCCGACCACGGGAACAGATGAAGAATACTGTACGTGAAACAGAGAGAGGCTATGAGGAAATCGCGAACTGGTAGACATTTTTGGTTATTGCCTACAAAGACCAGTGGCGGTGTACAAAATATTGCCTACAGTCAGGGATAACCAATGGCGTACCTAGGGAATGGGATACTAAAAATATAGAGATTTCACTGATATAAGACAAATTTAAATACATTATAAAACCAGAGTAGTTAAGTATTTTTATAATTATTTCATTGTTTATATTTCGTCAAATTCTATCCGCAGCAAAATTATTCTTCAAAAAATTATGGTAAAATATAAAAATAATAGGTACTTACTTTTTAATAATACTATATAGGTACGCCATTGGCGACAACTATTATAAATTTAGACTTATAACGATATTATTGTACATGAAAACAATATGCATACAGGGTGTTTATAGAGCACTTACACGAAATATTTTATTAGTTGGAAAATACTACCCCCCAAGCTCCCCACTACTATCGAAGCCAATTTTGCTGGCCGAAAATTATTTATAAGCAGGAAAACTAGCAAGTATTACCAGGGAATAAATAATGTATTTTGTTGGTAATACTTACTAACCTACTGCCATCAGAATCTCTAAGAAACATAAATATGATAATTTTTTGTTTGAAACTTTTACAGGTACTTACAGGGTTTTTAATCCAAAACGAACCACTCCTAACTCTTCTAAATTTTAAACGAAATAAGATATCAAAAACAAGTAGATATTAATGTGTTTTTGTCACATTATCGTCAAAATCATAGCTGTTTTCGCTTTGAAAGGAAAACTATGTAGGTATAAACCTAGATATAAAATATGGTGCCAAAATGTTTACATTTTGTCCCGATCAAACATAGTTTTGATCACACATTTCTGCTGATTGCCCTAGATCTCCCGCTGTGTTAGGTATTAACTATATCAGATGTATCTTTATTTAAAATACATCTCCTTCTAACTTATCTGAAGCTGTGGATCTATGTATGATCGTAAACAAATGGTGTTGGGTATACGATTTTGAATAGATCATGACTATTTTCTGCTGACAATCGTGTTTCCTATTTTATTGATGTATCATAATATATTCCTTTTAGTATTCTTGACATAGTTCAAAGCAGAGTTATATCCAGGACCACTTACCCCTCTTTGTCATATGTAACTTGTTTAAGGAACTTTTTAACCGATTCTTTGTCTTGAATTTTATCGAACTTCGCTTCGAGATCTTCGGGCTTCAGGTGATGACTCAAAACGTTGCCTTCGCCGCCGACTATTTCGGCCATAAATTGACGCGTTCTCATGATTACTTCAGACAACTGAAGCTATAAACGAAGAAAAAAATTATTAAACCTTATTAAATAATAAAGTTGGGTGGTGCACCCGCCAGACTGACCGATGTAAATTTTATTACCCTCAAGTTTTTGGCCCCCTATTAAAAAAAATAAATTAATAGGAGGGCCAAAAACCCGGTATGACCAAAGTTGGTGAGAGAATTTCAGAGTCTCCGTATCCCAATTGCTAGACCATTCGACTAGTATTTAAGAAGTTCTGGCACAAAACCAGTGTTTTATATAAGTGGTTGACTGTGGTATTCCTCAGGGATCTGTTCTTGGGCCTATATTGTTATTTCTCTATTTAAATGTTTTACCAAATCTTAATATTCGGGGACAGTTTACCATGTTCGCCAATGATACGACCATTTTATGGCATTGTACGGGTATAGATTATTTAGAGCAGGTGAAGACCTGGAAAAGATAAAGAACTGGTGCGACAATAACATTTAACATAACAAAGGCCAACATTCTATCATTTAACTGTAATATTCACAATGTACTTTTGAATTTAGTACCTCTAGTCAACCAGAACTCCATAAAATTCCTGGGTCTTTATTTAGAAAATAACCTTAATTTTAGTTACCTACCACATTGAAAGTATATCAAAGAAATTATCATCAGGATGCTATGCTCTAAGGGTTATAGCTAGGGAAATGGAATTATCAGCAGTTAAAATGGCATACTATGCTCTCATAGAATCACGTCTCAGATATGGCATTTCCTTTTTGAGAGTATGTGCTAAATATCTCTTTAATTCATTGTTTATAATAGCTTAGGTAGCGGAGATTCTTGTAAGCCAATATTTTGAAGAGAAAAATAATGACGCTCCCATGTTTGTTTATTTTGGTGTTTAGTTGTATCGCTCCCATGTTTGTTTATTTTGGTGTTTAGTTGTATAGGAAGTATAGCCATATTTAATAACAGAGAATTTTTATAATACAAGACAAAATCAGACTATTTCTCTTCCCATACCATCAACACCACGGGTTCGAAATTAGAGGATAGAGAAACGAAACATTAGTATCTTTAAAATATTTCGCAAAGAAGTTAACTTGTATGTATAGTAAGTAAGCATGTTTTGATTTGATATAAAATATTCTGTTACTTGTTTTATTCTATATTTCTGTGTGGACCAATTTTATATCGTTTTACAAATTATTAAACCACTTTTTTCTTACTGGCACCCTTACACTAAATTATTTAAAAAAAAGTTGATCCCAAAATACAACTTACCAAAAGTTGAGGTCTGCCTAATGCCGTAAGCTTAATAGCCGTGATACCCGTGCCATAGGTGGCGCCTGTAACAGAAGAGATAAGCATTTATCCTAAAATTTTCCTTCAGATAGCAATTTTTTAAGAAGGTTTTTCTCAAATATAAAATGGCATAGAGGAAAAAGTAATGAAAGTTTGGTTTTCCCATAAACCATTTTGAATTGAAAAACACATCTAAAGTCCAAAGTACAATTCAAGCGTCCCAATCTATTTTAATTTTTCTAAAAGTACAGTAATTGCATTAAAGCCATTCAAACGGCTAAAGCTTAAGGAAGGTTTGGGAAAAAAATTTAAAATGCGCTTTTATTTCAGTTTCAACATACGATTGTAAGTAATTATTTATGTATATTAAAAGGTATGTACAAGACCATGAGGATCTAGCCCAATTTACCTAAGTACACCAGTTAATACCATTCAAAATACAGTGTGTCAAAGTTATGTTTTTAAACTTGTCTGGATATATTATTGAATAGAGTCGATTCACTCAGTAAACCTGCAAGATGGCCGACATGTCATATGACAAAAGTCATATTCCAGCTAAATAAAATAAATTTTTGCATTTTCAATGACTTTTGTCATATGACATGTCGGCCATCTTGCAGGTTTACTGAGTGAATCGACTTTAGCATGATTTGCACGAAATTTGTACACTTCTACTTGGGTTTTTTTTAGGACGCAGATTTGATTGGCTTTCGATGTAGATACCTACAATGAAGAGGACGCCACCAGCAGTACTCCCGCCTACATCTCAAACTTTTATAGTTAAAAATTATAATTTCTTGGCATCTTTTGTTCAAAACAGGTATACCTAGTAGGTGTCGCTTTGATCAGCCGTTTCTGAGAGAATTGAATTTAAATGTTTTATTGCGTACTAAAATCGTTATCCCCCGTTTTACTTCATCTATGCTTAGGACTGGTTCAAGAAATCATTGTTGATGAGTAAAGGGAATATATGCAAAATGCATATACCGGGTGTTTCAATAAAAAAACTCCCAGGCCAATTTTTTTCAAAAACTAAAAGTGACATGTAAGTTCTGTAAACGCCAGTTTTTAACCTCTATGATTGGCTTCACAACTGTGTAAAAAATGTGTTTGAATAATACAAGATGTAGGTGGCGCCGCGGTGCAAAGAATTTTTTCGATGACAGGAACTTTTAAATGTGGTGGTGCTTAAAGATAATTCATTTTTGATCAAATTATGCCTCATAAAAATTTTTGATAAATCCAACATAAACGGAGATATTAGGGGTTAAGTTTTTTTTAAAATAATTTTCACGAATATTTTAATTATAAATATTTTTAATGAGTATCGTTTTTTCTGAGTTTTTGGTAATTTTTATATTTTTTTCGGATTACCCAACTAAAAATATCATTTTCTTGTCTGTTAAATTGTTTTCATAGCTTCGTTTTCGAGAAATAAAAACAAACAGCGTCTTATTTTTTGCCAATATTATTTGTAAAGGCGCCCCCTGAGACGTCACTGGACGTAATAATTTAGCGCTACACGAACGTTTTATTACTTAAATTATCATTACCAAAATTAAATTAAAATCTGCGAAAGGATATTAAAAATATTTATAATTAAAATAGGTACTCGTTAAAATTATTAACAAAAAAAACTTAACCCCCAAATATCTCCGTTCATGTTGGATTTATCAAAAATTTGTATGGGGCATAAATTGATCAAAAATCAATTATCTCCACAACATTTAAAAGTTCCTGTCATCGAAAAAATTATTTGCACCGTGGCGGCACCTACATCTTGTATTATTCAAATACATTTTTTACACAGTTGTGAAGCCAATCGTAGAGGCTAGAAACTGGCGTTTAGAGAATTTACATGTCACTTTTAGTTTTCGAAATAATTGATTGATAATTTTGTCAATTTCATAATAAAATGCATATTTTTCATAAGTTATTATTTTAGGAGCATATTTTTATGTTTTCGGCTTTATCAAAAAAAAAAACGTTAAAGGTTCACTGTCCAGTTCGGTACTTATTTAAGGACTTTTCCAATCTGAAGATTATAATAATTACATTTACATTTTTCCTGTGCAGATCCCTATGTTACATGCCTATATCCCTATCATTAAATCGTAAAAAAACTATTTAATCTATAATTTATTTAATTAATATACTCTGCGGTGGCTAAATGAGCTACGCTCAAGGCCAAAAAAAAAAAAAAAAAAAAAAAAAAAAAAAAACATTTACATTTTGGTTATACACAAGGTATTTATTGGGGGTTTCCGGGGTTTGCAGGTATATTGTTAGGGATTGTTTATTGTCACTTAATAATGCGTTATTATTACCTGTTTAACAAACTCTATTTATATCGATTTGTAATACATACTTCTGTTTTCTTTTTAGTTAAAAATTTTGAAAAAATATTTAGCCTTTTATACAATTTTAGGTTAAAAAATTGTTTATTTTATATTTTTTTGACACCCTGCATTTTGGAAACTAAGAACTTTTGGACTAAGAAAAATTGTACCAGAGTTTTTTGTACAGACCGTTTAGTAAATTTATGATCACATTGTAAATAACATGGAATTTTCTATAATCAGTGTGTCCTGCGAATTTTTTTACGGCACATAAAATTAAAGAATGTGCATAATTCGTGTGAGTATATGGGGATCTCGAAAACAGTACGAGATATTTCACTTTTAAACCTTTTATTAATACATATCACTATCTTCAACAATGTACAATACAGTTATTTATGTTGCTTCCAGTGGAATACAGTTAAATTGAGGTAAAGTTGAGTAATTTGTATTTCAAAAATAAAAGCGTAAAAAATTGAAAACTAAATGTATTCGGAATATTTTACTCAATTATCGAGCCCTAAAATACGCAACTTTACCCCACCATACCCTCTTTGTATGTCTTCCGAGATCATCATATGCACACAAATTTGTAGCACGAAACAAAGGGTTAATATTAATTTTATTAACACGTCTTAATTTGTACATCTACAAAGTCGCAAAACCAAAATTATCATATTTAACGAGTTAATCCAATTTTGGTTAAAATAGCAGTAATATAGTATCCTACAGTGGAGTGTGGGGTACCCCCCCCCCCCCTAAATACATTACAAGTGATCGTAAACTGATTTCCAGATATTGCAAAACGCTGGTGATAGTGATGAGAAACCCCACAAAACTCTACTTATAGCAAATAATACTTTTCGGCTACTTGTCCACTCTACACTCTACGACATAAGCTAGTTTACAATAGTATCGTAAACTAGATCTGACTGAAACAAGTAGACACAATTAGGCTGTTAAAAGCAGGTTTTTACTAAGGGTAACTAACTATAAGCTGGAAAGAATGAAAACACCACTTTTCGCAACCAGTAAAATGAAATAATATTTCAGAAATATTCGTCGTACGCGTCCCGTAGTTAATTCTACACAGAAAGCATTAAATAAGTTGTTACGTTATTACTACCCTTAACCAACAAAAAACTACATGGGCTTAAAAAGAAATGAGGAAAAAACGAGATAATAAAAAGCTTATGTATCATGAAAGCCTTACTGTTTAGTGGTGCCCCGCCATATTGGCGATGGGAAAGCCACGTTAATTTTGCTACCCTCAAATATTGGCTCCTATATTAATTTTTCATTAAAATTGTATTAGACAACATGTTAGAGCTATAAAAAAATGAAACGTCTAGTAACATTTTATATTTCATAATAATTATTACTTGTGGTTCATACAGGTACAGTTATATTCATAAAAAAGCGTACAAGAATTAGAATGAGAGGTAAGTTTTGTCATAATTGCGTAAAACCGGCTTGTCTAAAGGATTGTTTATTGGAGGTTATCACACGTCATAGATTATCAAAAATGCAAAGCATTGGCGTCGGTGTAATTAATTTTGCAACTGCATGGTAGTAACGTTTGATAAACTTTGACAGAATAACATAAAAATGCCTCGTCAGTTGTCTGAAGTTGAAAAGGCTCAAATTGTATCAAGAATCGAAGAAGGATGGTCAATCGGTGCTGTAGCGCAGTTGTATAATAGAAATAAAAAAAACTATATTGAAAATTAAGCAACGCTGGGAACAACAAGAATCCCTAAAGAGGAAAATTGGTTCAGGTCGTCCCAAACGTTCCAACCCTGAACAGGATGCTGCTTTTTTAGGATACTTAAGAAATAATCCATTTGCAACTGCAAGGGATGCTGTTATTGATACAGCATTTCCTGCCTCCCAACTTACCACCAGCAGGAGAGTTAAGGAATCTAAAATGTTGCCCAGCTGCGCAAAAAATGTTTCTGTCAGAACAGCGACAATCAAGGATTATTTTTGCTTTAAATTATATATAGGACCGCAATCCTCAATTTTGGAACAGGGTAATTTTTACTGATGAAAAGACGTTCCAGTCGACTTATAACGGACAAATTTGTGTGTACCGTCCAAACAATACCAGGTTTGAAGAGCGATATACTAACCCCTTCACTTCTAGACATGGGCGTTCCTCTGTAAATGTATGGGGCTGGATAAGTGTTCATGGACCTGTGTTTGCTGGCGAATAGAGGTAAGATTCAATGCCGGAAATTACATTAACATTTTAGAAAACATATATTGTTACCATCTGCTGAGCAAATATGACCCAATAATACTTTCATATTTCAACAAGATAATTGCCCAGTCCATACTGCCAATACTGTAACCCACTGCATTCAAAGCCAAAATGTGGAAGTGCTGCCTTTGGTCGCTTATAGTCCCGATATCAATCCAATTGAAAACATTTGAGGTATAATCATAAAAAAAATATATAATCGAAATTTTAGGCCACAAAATTCAGAAGATTTATGGGAAATAATACATGCGTGCTGGGAAGAGCTCGATCCAAATATTGTATCAAATATAATTCAGTCAATTCCTAATAGACTGGTTCAAGTAATAGAAAAACCAAATATTAGTTTTTTTTTATTCTTGTTAAACGTTTTTTGTTTCTATTGTAATTTTTATAAAACTGTTAAGATATATTATAAACAAAAAAAAATTGTTATTCTATTAAATTAACGCCCAAGGTCCATGCTTTGCATTTTTAATAACCTTTAACATGCGATAAGCCAGTTTTACGCAAATATGGTTAAGGTTTCCTCTAATTTGTGTACGCTTATTTTATGAATACAACTGTACCTTCAAAAAAGGCCAATACAACTTTGAAGTAAATCTAATAGCGGAGCTAATATTTGCGGGTAACAAAATTTGTGTGGGCTTTCCCATGGCCACTTTAGCGGTGTACCATCCGGTATATACGAAAACATCTAACAGACTACAGTGGTAGGGGGTAGAGCAACAAATATGTAACTGTGAAATTACTTATTAATATTTACGGATAATCGAGTTTCACATTAACTTGTAGGGTGGAATACGGACCCTTAAGGTAAAATTTAAATAAAATCAGTATCGACTTGATATTCTATAGGTAATAATTGACATATTTAATAAATATCAAGGAATTTCATAACTTATTTTAGGAGAATTGTATAGCGAAAAATATCGGGTAAGATTTTTTTTAACATTATTATGTCATTGTTCTTTCACTATACAATTCTCCCAAAATTAGCAATGAAATAAATTGATATTTTTGTAATATATCAGATATTACCTAAGTAATGTGCCGACGATACTGATTTAATTTAAATGTTAGTCAATAAAATAATAAACTTGAAAAAATAACGCGAAATAGGTTATAGGTTGGTAATGGATTAAATGACGTTGAGAATGCCACCTTAAAGGAATCTTTAGATGAATTTGCATACCACCACAGTTACAAAAACGTGCCGAAGTTAAAAAAATATTACTCAGAATTTTATCATGACCCCCTACCGGAGAAAAATGTATTTTAAAGATTTCTTAGGAAAAAAAGAGGGTTTTAAATACTTATCCTCATAGTTACCACTTAAAACGGACGCTTTTACTTCATTTTTGAGTGATGCCAATAAGGAAAATCAGTTCTGACAATTTTGCACCGGTCATTTTAAAGGCTTCCAGATTTTAAACGGGTTTAAAATTTTCGCATGACGCTGTATACAGCGGGCGTGGCTTGTCTACTTTACCTGGATTGGTCTTCTGGTAGTCTAGACAAAAAACAATTGAGCAATTATAACATCTTGCAAACACAACTCAAAAACAGAAATCAATGAATATCTAAGGAAAGGAGAATTACTTTATTGAGGGGTGACTGTTGCTAACGATACTGATTGCCTAGAGGAGACAACTATTGAATAAAAGGTAAAGGTAATAGCTATGATTTTTAAACAGTTTTTTTTTAATCAAATACCTGAAAAATACTATTTTTTTTTGTGGTTTTATCACCTAATATACGTGTTAATAAATGTCACGTAGATATTCCAGGGAGAGGTAGTGCTCGTCAAGATAGGAAAAAAATACTTATAAGCATCCGATCAAAAAGCTTCTTTTTTGATATGCAGGGCATAAAATAGTATTTTAATTTTTCGTTTTTTTTTTGTTTTTCTCACATTTTTTAAGATAATTATTTCCAATTTGATACACAGTTTTTGGAATCTCTACAAGAAAATGTTAAATAAGTCGGATGCAGTATACAGGGTGTTATATTTTTTGCGCTGCTGACAATTCCACTCGTCTGTACTTTTTTTTTTTGGAATACCCCGTATATCATAATTCAGCTCCCCGTTCTTTTCTCATTCTTTTTGGTTCTCCATATTTTTATCGTATCTGTCATAGTTTTCTAGTTATTTGCGAAAAAAGCCGTCGATGCAAACCACTATATCAAAAATGTAGTCTTTTGGACCGCATGTATTTTGTCCTATCTTAAATATCTACGTGACATTCATTAACACCCTGTATATGTTTGTTTATTTCCTAATAATTTTCCTTTATTTCAATAACAAAAAATAATTACAACTTACATTTTCTTAACGCTACCTTCCGAAAAAAAAACTATATTTATCGAAAAACTATGAATTCTACTGTAGCACTGTGTAGACGGATATGTAGAAAGACTCGTCAGGTACTATTGCGAATTAAAGAGCGTTACATATAGGTCACATTCTAAGCCTATATATTAAACAAATGACCATGTTCCTTGGACAATCCATTAAATAGCTTTTTTTTTGGCGTATCTACCAGTATCACCTTTCAAACAGTACTTATCAACCTAATAAATTTGGCGCAGTCTAGGTTGAACAGACCAGTGAGGCTGCTGCTGTTTAAAATCACGTGTTAGACAGGTACCCGGTGGGTTTGCGTCCATCATACCTCTCCCTTATGTAACCATATATGTAATGATGCGTGGGCAGAAGAACTACGGGCCTGGGAGGGAGGGTGAATCTGTCTTACCCGGCGCAATTAGGATTTTGTCTTGAGGGTGGGGCGCTACAACGTGAGGAGGTGATGAATCACTTTTTTACGTTCGGAGTGAATATGGGTCTAAGAAGAGTTTTTGCCTAGTGTACTGAGGTCAGTTTTTGTACAGACTCCACGGACGTAAATTTGACAGCATACATGTTTTCTAAGACGTGGTTGATTAGCGGACCTTTTTAAAATGGCGGTCGAATCGACCAATCACGGTCACGCTTACGCTGTCATAGTTACGCCCGTGGGGACTATGTATGATTTTTAGTACTTCGTAGTTCTAGTGACGTGTATAAGTTTATTTTTTAAATGGATATGATACGGTATACCACACATAGACCTTGAAACAACATTATCTGTGCTTAAAACGAAGTGTGCTTTTATTTACCGTGCAAATATTTATGTCCATTAAATTGTTTGTTCACCGTTTCTTTCAGCTTAACAATAATGGAAAGTCGAAAATAAATTTAACGGTATTTTAGGCCCACTTTGAGTTTGATTGGAAACAAAACCAACGGTAAATACAATAATTAATTTTTGAAACATAACGTTTTTACTCGAAATGTTAGATAGAACGCGGCTCTACTATTAAAAGGTAGGTATTTCTTTTAAAAGAAAATAATTTTTTTAAATGGCACTTATAGTTTTTATTGGCTATTTTTAAAGTGCATATTAAGTTATACAGGGTGTTCCTTAATGACGTGCTAATATTTTAGGGTGTGATTCCTCAAGTCATTTTATGAAGAAAAGTTCATATAAACATATGTCCTAAACGGCTTAAATTTTTTGCTACAGGGTGTTGAATTTTTTCTTTTTTAATGCGTTTTTTGTAATATCTACGAAAGTACTTTAGATAATATTTTTAATTTTGTCATGTGCTAATAATAGGACATTAAAACACATGTTTTAGTTATAAAATTTATTTTTTTGTCCCACCAGTGGCGTCCCTGCAAACATGTCCTCTGATATTTTTTAGAAAAAAAGTGGTACACCACTGACATTTTTCCATGTGGATATTATTTCTGATTAGCCTGGTCAATTCTACGTAAAAATTGTCTTTTGAGTTTTTCTCCTCAGGCACACCGTTCTTAATTAAAATAATTAAATTGAATTAGCTCTACTACTTATTTATTATTATTAATATTGATAATGCAAAATTTTGTTTTATAAAAATTGTTGTCACTTAATGGGCATGCTTTCGCCCGTCTTTGCATCGAATAGCGCACTCGTTCAAATATTCAGGCGAATTCCGTATTGTTTAACAGAAGGCAATTACTCCCTCCCTTAAATTTTCTAAATTGTTAATGGGAGTTTTATACACTAGAGTTTTAAGATGACCCACAAGAAAAAATTCAAACTATTGAGATCAGGGGATCTTGCTGGCCATTGTTGAGCTCCTCTGTGACCTATCCAACGATTCGGATAAACTGCATCTAAATGGTCGCAAACGATTACACTGAAATGAGCAGGAGCTCCATCATGCATGTACCACATTTGATTCCTTAGCCCATATGGTACATCTTCAAGTAACACAGGTAGTTCTTCTTGGAGGAAATGCAGATAAGACTGCCGTTAAAGCGTTAATTATGTTTTTAAGAACGTCACCGTTCCAGGATAACTAGATTTATGTAATCCAAAATTATTCGTCAATACTGCAAAAGAAGCTAATTTAATTTAATTATTTTAATTAAGAACGACGTGCCTGAGGAGAAAAACGCAAGAGACCATTTTTATGTAAAGTTGATCAGGCTAATCAGAAATAATATCCACATGGAAAAATGTCAGTGGTGTACCACATTCTTTCTAAAAAATATCAAAGGGCATGTTTGCAAGGACGCCACTGGTGGGACAAAAGAATAACTTTTATAACTAAGACATGTGGTTTTATATCCTATTAGCACATGCCAAAATTGAAAATATTATCTAAAGTACCTACTTTCGGAGATATTACAAAAAAAACATTAAAAAAGAAAGAATTCAACACCCTGTAGCAAAAAATTTAAGCCGTTTACGACATATGTTTATATGAACTTTTCTTCATAAAATGACTTGAGGAATCACACCCGAAAATATTAGCACGTCATTAAGGAACACCCTGTATATAAGGACCAAATTTCAAATTTTTATTCCTCCTCATTTCAAGATATTAAACAAACAAAAATTAATTTAATTGAAAAATTTTTTAAAAATTTCTTCTCTTTAATACTTTTTCTTCAATAAATGTAAAAATTTGAAATTTAGTGTATGACTAGTCAATAAAAAACAAGGGTTGTCATTTAAATAAATAATCGTAATCGTCATATCTCTAATTTGGGACACACTGTATCAATATTTCATAAAATAAGATTTTTTTATAAAAAAAAAGACCCCAACATACACTCGTGTCCAAGCATTTTTCCAATAAAAAACTGAACTGTATTTATCGAATTTATTCCAAGTTACAAACTCACACTGGTGTACGTATGGTGGCCTACGTATAATAAAAAAGCCCCTATTGTTTCATGGCCTGGAGAGGTCTTGGGACCGCTATGTCCCTCTGGCCTTTTAAAAATGTGTTTCTTATAATACCTATATGTAAAATTCGCCCTTGATACTGGTCGATTCGGTAACGAATTTTACGTAATAAAGTTATAGCGAATAACGAATTTGTCAACGTTCAAATTTAATATACGAGGGTTGAAAAACCTTTTACACAATTATGTTATAGCAGCATTACTTCCTTGGTAAATTTAGCTATACATTTTTTACGTCTTTACTAAAATTATTACCGATTTTTATTGTTTAATTATTTTTTAGTCGGTAATTTGAGAACCCTTTGGCAAAAATCACAGCCGAAACTGGACCGTGAACCAACACACGTATAAAACATATTTACATTTTGCCCGTTAATGAAGATACAATAGAAACACTCGAGAAAAGCCATTAAATTTTATAACTACACATTCAAATAATACTCAAAATTTTGGCCAGTGTTATAAATAACACCTTACGTTTAAAAGGTTAAAACTATAAATAAACTACTGTTTCAAATGCAATTTTTATGTAACATGTGAGTGCATAAAATTGGGTCTATAGACCAGGTGATTTTATAAAATTAGGACACGCCACGGTCATAGACATACACCTATACTGCCGTGCTTTACTTAAAGGTGGTATCTCCACTTTTTGTCAAAATGGAGATATGAGCATAAATCGGTAAAAAGGAAAATTTTACATCTTTTACCATAACCCAAAAGTGGTATATCATCAAATATACAAAACTATACGACTACAAAGAAAGTGGTATCTCCACAAGTTAGACAAAACAATACCCTTAAAAGTGGTATAGCCACCAATACTTAACTATAAAGTGACATCCTAACAAAACATAATATGGAGATACCACGTTTAAGTCATTCTAGAAATTAAAAATATAAAAAATAAATACGTTTAACTTTAAAGTCGATTTTCTCCGTTTTAACAAACTTGGAGATACCACCTTTAAGCAAAGCACGGCAGTATACGACATACAGACATTCAAATATTTAAAGTTAATAAAATAAAATATTTAGGAATTATTTTTGACAGTAAATTAAACTGAAATTTTCACTTGGAATACTTAATTAAAAATTAAGAAGTTTACTACCGATTTTTAAAAACATTAAAACTTTTTAAATGTAAGACATATGGAAATATTATATTACGCGTTAAAACTCATTTAAATTACGGAATTTTAGGTTGGGGAGGAATAAATAGAACTTTAGTTAAAAAATTAGAAATATTACAAAAAAGGTTTCTAAAAGTAATATTCAATAAAGATTATCTTTATCCTTTAAACTAATTATATTCAGAAACAAAACAAAAAAGTTGAACATAAGACAACTTTACATTTATAACATCTTAATATATTATATTGATTTTTAATGCATATTTATGATTTATGATTTTACATACTAAAACAAAAAATAAGATTTGCCCCTAACAAGCTCAGCTTCAGGGGATTGAAGAATAGGTTTATCGAAGACAACATATTTATTATATTATTAAAGTTTAAATAAACTTATTATTATTATTATTATATATTTAAAAATAAAAACCTTATACAATTTAAAAACCATAATCACAATACACGTCATAAAAATGAAATAAGCATAAAACCTAAAATAAATAAGTCCATAGGACAAAAAAATTTCAAATATTTATGTTTTTATTTAAACGATTATTTACCAACAAAAATTAAAAAAGTGATTTCATTAAAAAAATTTTAAGTCGAAATAAAAACATGGATATTAATAACAGACAATTTGAAAATATTTTTAGAAATGCTTTACTTAATTAATATTGTTCTGAATAATTTATATGTACAGTGTGTCCGCTTGAGTTCTGTACATATGGAAAACTTTTTTATTATTAACTTTACGAAAAAAAGTTATTCTTCATAAAAAGTTCTGCATGGTCCAAAACCTAAAATGCAACCATCAAATATCGAAATTTTCCGGTCATCTACGAGGTTTGTCAAAAAACGTGAATTTTTCCCAAGAATGTAAATTTTTCCCAAGCGTAAAGTACCTTTATTTTTGACATTATCAAAAATTGTTATTAAAAAAAGTTGATCAGAACTAAGAACCACGTCTAAATGTGCAATAACACGCATTAAATTAATTAAATAATTAAAAAATTAAATAATTAATAATAAATCAATAAAACAATTTTTCAACATAAATGCGTATAATTGCACATTTAGCCGTAGTTTTTAGTTCTGATCAACTTTTTTTCATATCAATTTTTGATAATGTCAAAAATAAAGGTACTTTACACTTGGGAAAAATTTACATTCTTGGGAAAAATTCACGTTTTTTGACAAACCTCGTAGATGACTGGAAAATTTCGATATTTGATGGTTGCATTTTAGGTCTTGGACCATGCAGAACTTTTTATGAAGAATAACTTTTTTTCGTAAAGTTAATAATAAAAAAGTTTTCCATATGTACAGAACTCAAGCGGACACACTGTATAAGTAATATTTTTTACTTAAAAGTTATAAATTAATAATTTTATTATAGGTAATATATTTCTTCAAAAAAGCTACGTTTACACTATAAATTAGCATTTTTACTTTAAAACTTAATTTTTAATGCATATTTATGATTTATGATTTTACATACTAAAACAAAAAATAAGATTTGCCCCTATCAAGCTCAGCTTCAGGGGATTGAAGAATAAGTTTATAGAAGACAACATAAACATATTTATTATATTATTAAATTTTAAATAAACTTATTAATAATAATGATATTACATTAGGGGCAGCCCCCCTTCCGACCCTTCCCCAGGGACGAAAAGGGGCGCCATCAATGTATGTATGCCCGTTGCTGTAAGTACAACGTAATTGTCTGTAAAATTTTAGTCTCTGCGTCTCTTACACATTCCCGTATCTGTATATCAAAACCGGTAATTGATGAATAAGTAAACCATACACAATTTGTCGGTATTAACGTAAAAGTATTTATAAAACGAACCTGACCAGTCCCAACAATTAGATATAATTATAAATATCGGAATTAAAGTGTAATTTTTGAAACGTAAATATTGTGATTAATGATAAAACAAAACCGAAAATTTCCAGATAATTATGCTATAAAAACGTAAGGGGATCATTACAATATAATGATGTAATATGAAATTTATAAGTCTTCCTACGTTTCTACTGTTCGGGAAAAAACAACAAATTAAAAATTATTTATTTGGAAGTTTTTAGACCGAAAATGTGTCACTTCGGAACGACCAAAGTTACCAGGAATTTTCGAAATAATGAAAACATGCAAGGCCGCAGATAAAACAAAGGGAGAACTAAGCACTTATTCAAGGTTTAATTACTTGGCTGTAGAATCTGCTACAGGGAACACTGCCAAAGTGTGATAACGATCACTTGAATCATTTATCTTATTCAATTCCCTTTCACACCAAATTATAAAATTCGTGCACTGAAAAATTTACCTATTTTATAAAAAATGTTTCAGTTGAGTTTGTTATACAAGGAATCACTTCGAGGGTTTCCTGCCAGAAGGACGTATCCACAAAATTGCGATTTTGGGATTGTAACCTAAATGTGATGCTTATAGTCATATATTTGTCATGCCAAAAGGTCGTATTCATCAGACTGATGGTTACGTAGCTACTTGCTTATTTCTTTAGACGTATCAACAGTTATCGCCAAGTTAAACTTGCCAGAAAGTTGTATGTACAGGGTTTTTCCGTATATTTTGTAGCACCCGTGGAGCTTTTATTTGAAGACCTAGAAAAAACTTTAAATTATCAAAGTTGCATGATTTCTCCTGAACTGCCAGAATTTGTTATCGGACAAAACAAATGAACATCGTAAATTTGTTTAATAATGCCAATGACGATTTTTTTAAATGAAACATTAATTTTATATTATTTTTTTTTTAACTCCTCACTCTTTTCTGATTCCAAATATGTATATATGTTATATGTTTACTTTAGTCGTTTAGGCAAAATTTATATTAATTATTGTTACTGAATAAGCATTATGTTCTAGCAAGTTTTCCTCACACCAATATAGATTTTCTAATCCGCAATATTTTGAAATGAAATTTTGCCTAAACGACTAAAGTAAACATATAACATATATACATATTTGGAATCAGAATAGAGTGAGGAGTTAAAAAAAAATTAATATACAGGGTGTTCCATTTAAAAAAATCGACATTGGCATTTCAGCAGTTCAGGAGAAATCATGCAACTTTGGTAATTTAAAGTTTTTTCTAGGTTTTCAAATAAAAGCTCCAGGGGAGCTCCAAAATATACGAAAAAACCCTGTACGTACATAGGTCCTTTTAAAACGACAAACGTATATTATTTGTAAGGTCGTATGAATATACGGCCGGAATAGTGCCAATATTGAAACGTTTTCGGTTCATCGATACTAAATTTTTAGGTCGGCAACTTGGTAATTGTCTTTTTGCTTAGTTTTTGTTACACGACAGTTTGTTTTTCTTTATTTTTAATAAACTTGCTCTTACTTTTGCGTATAAGCCTTTGAGCTTTCCTATATGCGCTAATAAATTAACGAACCAGAAGGTTGTATAACCAAATTTTGATTTTTATGGTTTGTTTTCACCAAATTCGTCAAGTAAATAGTAGTACCCAAAACATATGCTTACTAACATTTATTACTAAAGGTAAACAATATGTAAAACTTTTCCGCCGATTTTTAAAATGTTTTTATTGAATCCTCTAAAACCATGTTTTGGTTGATACGACCTTATGGCAGGAAACCCTCGACTTGACAAACTATTTCCAATGCAAATGAATCTAAATAGGCAGTATTCTGGTAAATAGAAACATCGTTACGTCTAACGAAGCTAAAGTGCAGAGAAATGTCAAGTTAGAACGAGAACCGTCAAGATAGTTAAAGTACTGTCAACGCTGGATAAAGTCAGTGTCGAAAACTGAGTGAAGAAGATGCGGGATGCCAAAAACATTCAAAACCTAACATAGTTTTCAGACAAAATATGACGTCTCCTGGGGTGTTTTCTTAACTACTATATAAATACAACGACATGCTGCTAAGCCAGTTGAACTACAAAAAGGACACCTAATTGCATTTTTTTATAAAGATTTTCAAAAATTCCTTTGTTAAATACCTACGAATCACGTTGCTGGCTCATTATAGTTGTCGGTATGCCAATTTCCGAGCCTTGATCTTAGACGCGGTTCATTAACGTAAGCGACACCTTTTAAAGGGCATCTTTATTTTAATATATTAGTAATCCCTAACCTTGACACAATTTCTTTCATTTTTTTAAATAGAGCTACAGCCAATAGAATAGCGTGGTGGTCGTTTTGTCTTCTCTTCCCACCAGTTGTAGTTCTTAAGATACAGAAGTTCCTATAAAAAATTTAAACCCCCGTTTTTACCGCCTTAAGGGTAGAGTTTCGAAAAATCCCTTCTTACGTCCCGTCTACGTTATAAGGAGAAGTACCCTCGAAATTTCATGATTCTAGGATTACGGGTTTAGGCCTGGGCGTTAATGTCAGTCAGTCCCTTTACAATTTTATATAATACTATAGAGAGATGATAGAAAATGATGGATCAGTTAAAGTACCCACTGATATTGACATATCGGGTGGCAAAAACATGTCGCAAAAGCCAAATAAACATCACTTAACAATAAATTGAACAATTTGGTCAATAAAAACAAAAGTGACATTGTGATATGACCGATAGAAATACCATTAGTCGTGTTAGGAACATGTAATGTAATGGAAAGCGTTGAAATATTGACAGACCACTTAGATCAAATTAAAAACTTATTTCAGAGGATGCTTGCGATGGCCAAACGGCAGTTGCAATTTGACCGCATTTTTTCCCTCCGCTGTCACTACATTTCTATTTTTTTTAAATACCGTGAGACATCGGGTATACAAAGTCACACACTCCTCCTCTAGACAATGCAGTTTAAAAATATAAAAACGCATGCCACATCAAACGGTAGATCTTGTTATCAAAATAAGAAAACACAAAACAGGATAAAAACAAAAAAAAAATAGAACTATCAATAATTCTAAGAATGCTTCGAATTTAAAATATCATTCAACATTGTGACAGTAAATAGTACGGGAGCATTACAAGATTATTTTTTTATTTAAAAGCCGTATATTAATATTAACATTGAGCCGATTATCTTTTTTTAAAAGGTGGCACCTTTAGACAGAAAATAAAATATTATAACATAAGAGCCGTCGCGCACTTGCATTTTTTTAATTGAGCAACTATTTGGTAGCGAAAATGCGAACCGCGCCCTCTAGGCTACTGTCATTGGTACCGTCGATAATATACAGTCAGAGTTAATGATTAGTAGAGTGCGGATATCAGGTAGTAAATGGACTGTAAACCAGAGCCGGTATTATTGGAAAATATTTACTAGTATTGGATTCTAAAATTTTACAGGCAGTTAATGCTTGCCACAAATGGCATACAAACGTCTAATGTAATGTCAAAGTGTCTGCAAAATTTCAGCTTCCTGAGCTTTATTGTTTTTGAGATAGGTATCGCTTTTTAATTGACATTAAATTAGGGGCAGCTCTCCAGCATGGGAAAAGGGGCGGCCATTAATACACTTTGTGAATTGCCTGTAACATGTTAGTCCCTTTAGTATTAATAAATAATTAAAAGCGAATATTGTGACATATTGGACAAGTGTGTAACTGTTTTTTTATATTGGAATACCTAGGGATCCAAACGCAATGGATACCCTTGGGCGGGTAGATCGCGACGGCCGTTTCGTCCTTGTTAGGACTCTACGGGCAGCCATAACCCAAGCAATCCCAACAACAGCGGTAAGATTTTACAAAAGCAAAGAGGTCATCAATACACCGTAGCGCCATCCCAGCGGAATTAACTCTTACCGCTGTGTCGGAATTGCTTGGGTAATGGCTGCCCGTAGAATCCAAACAAGGACGAAACGGCCGTCGTGGTCTATCCGCCCCAGGGTATCCATTGTGCTTGGATCCCTGTGTATTCCAATATAAAAAAACAGTTACACACTTGTCCGATATGCCACAAGATTCGCTTTTAATTATTTTCGCGGACACTATATTATCTTGTAATAAAAAATAATATTTTCTGAAAATTTCAGAAAATATCCCAAAAGTTATTTGGTTTTATCGTCACACGTTTCGACCAACTAACACACAAATTGTCGGAGCAAGTGTGCGAAATATTTCAAATAATTTTAACATAAATCGATTAACAAATGATTTTGTAATGCTCGGACTATTTACGGTTGGTGAGGGAGTTATTACACTGTGTGAACGTATACAAAAAGCTACCAAAACAATTCAGCCACGTTATATTTTTTAATTTCAACTTACACGATCCATATCGAGTTTCTTACAGAAAAAAATACCAATAAGTAACGGGATGATTTTAGCTTTAGAACGTACTTTTAGAAAAAAGTATGTTTTGTAACGGCAATCGTTTCGGGGCGGGAAAAAACAAATATTCCTACAGAATATGTGCACTCTGAATGACGGACTGTAAGCAGTTTAAAACAGTTTTTTATTTCTCCGAATAAGCGTTTTCTGTGACGCGCATGTTTATGAAGAATCGAATTGGATTTTATTCGTCATTTTATGCGATGTGACTGTGTTTATAAATACACTAGTCGCGGAGGGCCATAAATTTCAAAAAACAAGTGACTTTCCTCGTTTTTTTTTTATAATAAAGGGACATAAAAATGTTTTTCTGCAAATCGTTTTCATAAGAGGATGGTGCACGGCCAGATGGGAAATTCCATAAAAATTTTGCTACCCTCAACGGACTATTTTTGAATTTCTAGTATAGACACAATAATATGAATCATTATTTTTTTTAATATTATATTATATATTATACAGACTGTCCGCGGATAGGGTTTACAATAGCACAGATGGATGAAAAATTTTATTTTTCGGAAAAAAGTCATTCTTGATAAAAAGTTTTGCTTGTAAAAAACTTCATAAACATGATTTTTCTCCAAGAGTAAAATTTTTGACCAAAATGCCAATTTGAAGACTTATTTAGAGTAACGTTTAGAATTTAAATCCGAGATTTAAAATAATCCTTCGATTTTTTATTTTTAGAGGTAAATGGAAATTTTGCTGCTCAATAAAAATATTAATATAAAATTTTATTAGACTCTATTTTCATAATGGGTGGTGTGTATCTTATTTTAAAATTTTAAATACATCCCTAGCATCTTTTGTAAAAAACAAGGATTTTTTTACCTTTCTATTATTGTTACGATGCGGGCGAAAGTTCTTACAACTTCGTGATAGAGAAATTTAATCAAACATAAGAAAATTTCAGCGAACTGGTTCAGTTTCCAATTAAAAAAAAACTATGATCAGAATAACGCAGCTTCCCTAATCGTATTGCAGTCTTTTGCTGACAAACCTACCCTTTCATTAAGAAACCGAGCTCAAGAACTTGATGTAGTAAAATAAACTGATATTCAGTATTTTTTAAAGGCAAACAAAATATTCCCATTTAAGCCAACTTTTAATCAAATGTTGGAAGAAGACGAAGCCAAACGTTTGGATTTTTGTCTTTGGGTCGGAAACAAAGTTGTAAGTAAAAACAGGAATTTTCATAAATTTATCATGTTCTCCGATGAATCGACATTTTCAACAAACGGGAAAGTGTCTTCTGCGCATATTAGATACTGGAGCGAAAATAATCCCCGTTTTAGAATTCCTGCAAGACAATATTACAAAAAAGTAAATGTCTGGTGTGCGATTTCTTATTATGGCATTGTTGGCCCATACTTTTTCAAAAACACGTGTAACCGTAGGAGTTTTTCTGACAACCTAGAAGAATTGAATTGCCTCTCCAATGTAGGAACGAAATGTACTTTCAACAAGATGGATGCCCTGCGCATTTCGCAATTGAAGTGAGGGAATGGCTTAATAATACATTTGGCCACAGATGGATTGGTCGGAATGGTCCGGTTCTGTGGCCCCCAAGAAGTCCCGATTTAACTATTTCAGATGTCTATCTTTGGGGGCGCCTCAAACAATTGGTGTACTCCCGTCTAATTGAGAAAGACGTACAGCTTCTAAAACAGAGAACTGTTGAAGCTGTTTAAACATTTTCTATTTTGACCACATTCGTTTACAGCTGGAAACATGTGTTTAAATAGCAAATTATGAAATTATTATTTGTTGCTATTAAAAAAAAATTTTGTGTTATTTCCGGGGTCATTTCATTTGTAAAATTAAAAATACATATTTCTGGTAACACAAAAAATCAGTTTTTGAAACTTTTTGATACCCTCATTGATAATGTATGTATTTCGACCGCTAATGCTGCTATCCAAAAAAAAATCTTTTACCTCTAAAAATTAAAAAAAACGCGAAGATTTATTTTAAATCTCGGATTTAAATTACAAACGTTATTCTAAATAAGTTTTCTAACTGGAATTTTGGTCAAAAATGAAAAATAAAGGTAGTTTACTCTTGGAGAAAAATCATGTTTTTAAAGTTTTTGCGAACCTTGTATAAAAAATCAAAATTTTCTATTCGTGAATTGCATTTTTTTTACAAGCAAAACTTTTTATCAAGAATGACTTTTTCCCGAAAAATGAAATTTTTCAACCATTTGTGCTATTGTAAACCCCTTTTTCTTAAATACTGTAAAACACGTTGAAACTAATACAAAATAAAACGTCATGAAACATTTGACATTATCATTATTATTGGTGGTTTCGTTGAGCCCTACTTAATTTTAAAGAATTTTACGGTAATATATATTAATTTTATACAGGGTTGTAGCTATTTCGTGTGACCACCATATCAAACGGCATTTTCTGCGAAGTTAATTCGTTGCTGTTAGAAGAGGAACTTCACACCAATCGAACTGCGAGTTCAGAATTTAAATGAGTGAACTTTAAATACAATTATATGTTGAAAAGTAAGTCTATGTAGTAAGTCTTATAGGTCTTTCTATCAGCACTTAAAAGTGGATTAGTGTAGAAGGAAAAATAGTTTCCGAGATGTGTGTATACACATACACACATACAGACCGCGTTGTGAATCATGACATTGACAATTATTTACAACGCTCATCGCCAGTAAACACACTGCCACAATGCCTAGGATTATTTACATAATGCAAAATCAATAAAAGTGAGAAAAACTCAAGGAATTGTTTTTCCCAGGCTAGTTATTAAGTTTACAGTTGGCAGTTGTAAGTAAGTAAGTAATCTTTAGGTAGTGTTATACGGTTATGATTATCAGACAGTGTAAAACTCCGTTTTTGTGTTATTCCACACTCACGCACAATCCAAAGACGGAAACGCGCAACCGTCCTTACCTGCTATCGCCTCCAGGCACTTAATGAAGGTCTCCATGTTTCGCTCGCACGTCGCCTCGTTCAAGTAGAAGTACGTCCTGGCCGACTGTACTTTGTATCTTCTGTCGGCGAAAGTCTTGTCTACGTGATACTGTTTAAAGGAACCATCTTCTAGGTTGTCTCCTGCCGCTGGCACAGAGGATCTATAAGCATTTAAAAATGGTTCTCAGAAAGAAATGATTAAGGATATTTTAGTATTGAAAATACTACTCGGTTCGTATATACGGGTCTGTTTCATGAAAAACAAACGACATGCAACGACATGCAAGAGCGTAACGCTAGACTCGACCTCGTCTGCGGTGTAGGTAGGTCAAGGTTGCATAGCCCAAAATTAAGCGGCGTCGGCTTTAACAGGATGTTTATTTAGACCAAATATTATTACTATTTTACTATATAGATTAGTATATAATATACCAGCGCATATGGATAGGTAAACATCCGAGCAGCACAGGATCGATGACATCATCTGCTAAGTTCGGTGGCTATAAATGTGTTAATATTGTTTTGTTTTGGGTTTCGGCATTTAACAGTTAGTACCTATTATTGAATCGGCCAGTACTTGTACGGTTTACGTTTTTAGTATTGAAAATACTTCTGGTTGCGTATATTATTACATTACTATTTAAATATTATACTGTGTGTTTGAATTTTGAATATAACTTTATTTTTTGACATAATAAAAAGTAGATTATCTTTATTATTGTTCTACATTCTTACATTATTAATGATACTAGTTCGATATGAACATTATAATGAAACGTGTGCAACGTTAAAATGAAATGTGTGCAACGTTAAACCACGAGGCGCCAGCCGAGTGGTTTAATTGCACAAGTTTCATTAACAAAGTTCTCGCAAATTTCATATCAAACGTGTATCATTCAAAATTTAATCTACGACAGTACAAATAGATTTTATTCGTCTAAATTTCATTGATATCAGATAACGTTTTCGTAATTTTAAAAATTTTCAGGTGTCCATATTAGTCGATATCATGGTAACCGCATTTTTGATTGTTTCAATTTCGATTTTGACGTCATTATTGCAGTCTAATTTTCTATTGTATGCAAAGTGTTGGCCAAAAATAATTTAAATGTGGGAGATTCTGAATCCGAAAGTGTCCTTTCGGATGTTTACAAACAAAGCGAAATAGCGCAGCGGTCTTGGCGTATTACACAGAAAGTCGGGGGAGAATGGATATACCAATCCAAAACATTTCATAGCCGACTTAAGATTTAGACATTTCATGAGCTAAAGAAATTATTTTGCCGCTATTTTTGAAAAGGTGGTTTTGAGCTCTCTTCAATATGTACTAATATACAGATTATCCTATTTTAACAAAACAGTCAAATTTACACATTTCTAAGTATAATTTACACATTTCTAAGTATAATAATTTAATTATTATTTCAAACTAAATCGGAGCATCCATGCCGTCATAATAACGCGTGATAGCGGCACGTTACATACTCACAGATAGGAGTAATCTGTGCTGTGACATAATGGTTTCCTTCTCGCCATTGTATGTGGTAGGTATTTTCAATACGCCTATGATACTTGCGTAAGATGCAAGATCTGTGAATTTTTTATATCATTTAAAAGTGCTGCGGTCGTTAAATAATAGTAATAAAGGACCAAAGCAACGGATCCGGAACACGATCTGCTAACATTAACTTTAGATGCAGCATTTTAAATTGCTTTATCAGATTTTGACACTAAAATAGTTGTTTTTGTATTAAGTGCGTGAAATAAGTGTTTTTTTAATGGCACATGAGAGCGTGATTTTTGGCCGAAACCGCAAGTCATTAACTACGGCCGCCCATACAGACAAAAAAGATTATTTTTAAAATATTCAAGAGGAAAATGTGTTAACCAACATGTGGGGATAAAATAAAAATAGGAGAAACTTCCAGCTTGATTGCAAAATGGTTGGGAAAAGAGTTGCATAACAGATATACAGGTCACTGTTTTAGGAGAAGCTCTGCAACTCTCTTGGCCAATGCAGGGGGTGACATGACATCTATAAAACGCCACGGTGGCTGGAAATCTGCCACCATAGAGAAGGATATATAGCAGACAGTTTGAGTAATCAAATTGATATATCTAATAAATTAAATTGTTCCTCTGCTTCAAAACAAATCAAAATAACTGATAAAATTATAGAATCAACTTTTCAAGAAATACCTAGTGTTTCTGAACAGCGGCAAGGTGGAACACCTTCGGGAATTCATATTGGGAGCAATTGTTCAAATTTTACTATCAATTATTATTCTAAGAAATGAAACTGTTTGTTGATAGGTACATAATTAAAAACTTTGTTATAAAAATTTCAATACATTTTTCAAAAAGTAATGTTTTATTGTTTTTTTGTGAATCATTTTTTCACCGTGGAAAAAAGTATTTTTCACTGTTAAAAAAAGGCGTTTTGTGCACCCATAGCAACAAAAAAAAAATCAGCATTTTTTGACAGTTGTACAAAAAGGATATTTTTTTTGAAAAATTCTACTTACTCAACTTCTCGTTTTTCAGCCTCCTCTTGTGAAATATCTTCTTCGACGGAATAATCAAGGATAGGCTTGACTCCAAAGGATCTGAGCCGCTCGAGTTTCGGCCGGATTTTAAACTCGTCCTCTCCCGCGACGAAATGACCATAGAATGTGCCCTTCATGGCAATGATGAATAACCTTTCTCCTAGGATAGCTTTGGTGAATTTCATTAGCTAAAAGCATAAAACACCCAAATATGTAAATAAATAATTCAAAACCTTATATTAATCTATATCGTTTTTGGGGGTTTCCTTAAGTTTTAATATCTTTTATACACAACTTTTCGATGGTCGTATTAAGTACCGTGCGAGCAAAAATTATTTGCATCAAAGAGGGCTTGGATTAAAAAACGTAGAGCTTGGTTTAGATCACAATGATATGGGACGATATATCTAACCAAATCTAGGTTAAAATTTTGTCAAATTCATATTATGACATGATATGCCAAACTAATGAGTAATAAAATAAGTAGACAA
Organism: Polydrusus pterygomalis; assembly: GCA_963969555.1. Lineage (NCBI taxonomy): Eukaryota > Metazoa > Arthropoda > Insecta > Coleoptera > Curculionidae > Polydrusus > Polydrusus pterygomalis. The sequence continues at coordinate 40,224,273 of OZ018385.1, read as the reverse complement.
ATACAAATTTATTTTTGTTGTTTACAAAATTAACAAAGTAAGAATATACAGAAAGAAAAATAATTACATAAATTGCTGAAATTGGCCAAACAATAATTGCTCCAAGCATAAATTCACACGTCTCTTCATATTTTCGAAAGTGTTGACCAGCATCTCTTGAGAAATGTTAGAACACATTCTTGGATAATCCTTTCTTGTATTTGTTCTAAATTTCCAACTGGTGTTTTAAAAATAGTGTTCTTCTGTTCTTACAGATGGTATTCCTGCTTCTTTTTTGTGTTGTATAGAACCTGTTTCCCTAAACACAGCCACAGTTCTTTTCAGGCAATGATAAAAATCCCCAGCAATAAAAGCAACGTTAGGAAAATGTTCGTGAAAATCGTCCATGCACAAACCCGGATTGTATTGCCACTCACCATTTACTCTAACCCCGTTTTGAAAATACGCTTCAACCATGAATGTTTTGTGCTGTTCCGTAAAGCCCATTGTGCACGGTATATGAAAAGAAGAGAGGCATTATTAGAGTAACGTAGTAAAGAATAACATAACTCTCATAAAATTTTTCCCTGTTAAATTTTTTGTACCTACTTACTAAGGGAAGAATGACTCTGTACTCCCTGTATATATGTATGTAATTTCAACGCACATTTTTCGCTACGATAGCTGCAGCTTACGTTCAAAACAATCTATTTCAAAAATGCCTATAGTTATTTTTATGCGACGTGAAAACGCATTTTGTTGCCGTGACACGAGGAATAAAAACAAACATCATTCGGCAGGTTAAATAAGATTTAAAAAAACAACACAGCTATATTTACGCTTCTATATATGATAATGTAGGTAATAATAATATAACCAACCGTTACATATACAGCAATTTTTTATTGACATAGGTATGTTTACATTTATATCAAGTAAATTATAAGAATTGGTTTCGATGGTGGTTTCCCAACCAATAAAAAGTTATTGTTTATAAGGTAAATATGAAAATGAAATGAGGTATGTGTCTCATTATATTTCGGTTTACCACATCACAATACATGTCCCGTACTCATACTACAGTTTTTGCGAGATGGTATAAGTACTTGAATTTTTACTCTAAGGTAAAATTAGGGGTGTGGGTATATAGTGTTTAAACTACCTGTACGGTAGTGGTGTAGGTATAAACCGAGCGATAGAACTCATCATAGGGAATGCATGTAGTATTATACTCTGTATAAGAAAACAAGCATTGACTTTGTCAAGAGCAATTTCTAATCTCACTATATACAGGGTGTCCCGAAATTAGCTGACAATATTTTAAGGGGATAAAGTACCTTCAAAAATAAGACTAAAATCCTATATTAATACACCTTCAAAAACGCTTCGTTATGGGGCTAGAGCCCCCCGAATTGGAGCTATGACAAGCAGTGTTTTTACAATATCTCAGAAACCGATTAGGGTATCAAAACAAAATTTGATACATGTTTTACCCATAGCTAGACGCAATAAATGGTTTAATTAGCTTAACTGTATTTCTTCCAGTGGCGTCCCACTGTTTAGGTAGTTGGGAGAATAGAAGTTTTTTATTTGTAGGGTTTTTTAACTTTGGGTGAAATTTTTAGAAGCCTTGAAGTATTTTGTCGAAAAAAGGCACTCTTGTTTCATTGCGGTAGAATTCACCATTTTCCAGTAAAATCGATTTTAAAATTTTCGGTTTTTGAAATCCTGTGAAAAGGCTAAGTTTTTTTTTGCATATCTCAGCAAACACCTAATATTAAAACATAAGTTCTACTAGCGACAAATAATAATAATACATAATCAACTTGGGGATTTATTAGATAATGTGCCACTGGATTTACGTTTAGGGCACTTCTTTCAACATGATGGGGCACCAGCTCACTACGGACGTCAAGTGAGGAATTGGCTTGAAGAAAATTACCAGGTGGATTGGTAGCCATAGCCTGGCCACCAAGATCACCTGATTTAAATCCCCTTGACTATTATTTTTGGGGACACATGACTGGTACTTGCTTAAGAATTAGTTTCCCGTGTGGTTCACAATCAAATTTGATTTGCAATTCGTTATTCTTTTTTGTTTTGTTTTAAAACTCTCATAAAATCTCCATGAAAATAAATATTTAAAAAACAAAGGAATCTAAAAATATGTTTAATTTAAAAACGTTACATTCTGTCAAATTACAATAATAGAAGGTTTTATTAACAAAAAAATTACATTAAAACTATGAAATAAAAAAAAATAATAGTAATATTTACTTAAGGCTCCACCCCGTGCGACGTCACTGGAAAAATATTTTAAAGTAACATCCTTTAATACATATGCCTTGTCGCTAGTAGAACTTCTAATAATTTCATGTTTGAATATTAAGTGTTTGCTGAGATATGCAAAAAAAAACCTTAGCCTTTTCACCGGATTTCAAAAAACCGAAAATTTTAAAATCGATTTTACTGGAAAATGGTGAATACTACCTCAATGAAACAAGAGACCCTTTTTTCAACAAAAGACTTCAAGGTTTCTAAAAATTGTACCTGATGTTAAAACATCCTAAAAATAAAAAACTTATTCTCCCAACTACCTACCCAGTGGGACGCCACTGGACGAAATAAAGTTAAGCTAATTAAATCGTTTATTGCGTCTTGTCATGGGTAAAACATGTATCAAATTTTGTTTCGATACCCTAATCGGTTTTTGAGATATTGTGAAAAAACTGCTAATCATAGCCCCATAACGAAGCATTTTTGAAGGTATATTAATAGAGGGTATTAGTCTTATTTTTGAATGTACTTTATCTCCTTAAAATATTGTCAGCTAATTTCGGGACACCCTGTGTATTTAAGATATAAGTAAGTCCTACTTAACAGGACCAAATATTGACATTGAACCTTTTAGAATAAAGCCAAGAATTCAATTTATTTTAGATTGAATTAAGCCGACAAATAAAGTGAAGCGCCAGGCGCCCATTTGTCTGCATGCGAACCGCTTAAGACACATAACATTATATTTTATAACCAGGTTTTATTTTATTTGTATACTAGGTGTCCAGAAATTCCTTACGTCAATGAAATATAGGTCCTCAAATTAAATGTCTTATATATAGATTTTAACAGACCGTTTTCGCTCCTCAACTATTAGCACTATTAGTTTTTACAAGAATTCTTTTATTGTGTCACAATGTCATTATCGGAATTATAATTTTTAGGTAAAATTTTAAAAATGTGTAAAAAATTAGGAATTATTAAACCAATAGCCCCCCCCCCCCCTAGAAACGCCCCTGAATGAATTTGACGTTATCTCTTAATAGTAAAAGTTAGCATTCACTATTATGTTGCTATGTGTGCTAAGACGCACGGAATTTCTGGACAGCCAGTATAGTACTAGCCTGGACGCGAGACTGCTCGCGATGTCTCAATGACGCAGTCACAGAATATATAGCTACGCAAAGCTATATATTCTGTGACGCAGTGTAATATTCAGGTTTACAATCCAAACATATCTAAATTATCGATCAATTAGGGACCGCATCATCCTAATATTCATGAATGCTGCACCCATAAGGCTAAATAATGGGAACCTGTGTTGCCGACTTTTGACTATATTTCTGTTTTAAAATAAAAAAATTCGGTCAGTTTCCAAAAAAATATAAAAAACATTTTTTTATAATAATTTATGTTGTCAAGTTTCAAGAAAATAAAAAAAAAATTGTTTTAAGACCGACCAGAAAATATACACTTTCTGGACAATTTTTCGTCCAGAAAATAACGTTTTGTCGATCAAGACCGGAAAATAGACGTGAGGGACCGGCAAAATTACAACCATGTATGTAATAATGACATTTCACCTATCTTTGAAAGGTGGAAAGTTGACGTTTCTTGACTTTTACTTTCCACCCGGGTGGAAAGTGAGCACTTTCCACCCGGGTGGAAAGTAAAATTGTTATTTTTTGTAATTTTATTAAAAATCGATATCTCAAAATAGTAAATTTTTTTTTTTTTAAATTTTAATAAAAATCGATATCTCAAAATAATATACAAACACACCAACACACAACTCATTACACAAATTCAACAACAATAATTTTATTTTTTATTTCTTTAAATGAATTATACCTAAATGACATTTATAAAAAACAAAAAATTAACATGGTTTATGTTTTACTTATTTACATTAAATATTACATTGGCATTATTGTAGGCAGTCACAGATATGTTTAAACCTTGCTGAAATTCTTCTTTTGAAAGGTTTATTTCATGATTATTTGAAGTTAAAGTAGTGTTAGTAAAACTTGAACTTGGCTTTGAAATCAATTTTGCCGTATTAACCTGAGTAGAAACCGAACTGTCTATGTATCCCTCAGCTACTGTGCTAGATTTCCAGCCTCCTAACCGCTTTATTTGCATAAGATCGCCACCGTTATTTGCGAGCAAAGTAGCCGCTGTTCTTCTGAAACAGTGACCAGTAAAACCTTCAGTATTCAGCTTCAGAAAAGCTGCAATTTTTTTTGGAAACTGACTTAAAGTGTTGTGCCCAATACATTGTTTACTAATTTTTCCATATCTTATTTGCATAAAAAGCTTTCCATCCTGTATATTTTTCCGTAAAGTTATGTACTCCTTAAGTGGTGCAATCCATTTATTATCAGTTATCATAAATGATCGTGGCTGGTACGTTTTGCTATTTTGTATTTCAATCGCGACCTTTTCTTCTAAAAAGTGAACGTCTGTTGTTTTCATTTTGTATAATTCATCTGATCGGCAGGCGCCTGAGACACCAATAACCAATGCGACCTACAAATGTATAAAATAATAAGTTAATATAGAAATAGTCAACCTTTTAGCCTAAAATACCTTTTGAACAAGAAATTCCATAGGTGCTTGTTCCAAAAATGTTTCAATATTATCCATAGACAGTGTGGTCGATTTTTTCGGCTTGTATCCTTTGTTTTGCTTTTTTAAAAATGCTAATAGCTTTGCGTGTTTAGATATGTCTACTTTTTCCCTAATTGATAGAGTGGTCCTCAACATTGAATATATTGACCAAAGCGTTGATATTTTCTTTGTCTTGGCATTTTCACTAAAATAAGCTAGTAGCGCCGATTCAGAACCAGGATTTTGAACTTTGTTTCCAATACACCATTCTTTAAAACAGTTATATGCCTTGTCATATCTCGGGCGGCTTTTAGTTGGCAGAAGATCTTCTTCTACTATTTTTGCTGCTTCTCGAATTTCTGGGGGAGTAGCAGCCAAATCAAATTCCTCATCTGAGAGCATTTTTTTGGTGTTTTGTAAAAACTTTGACACTAACGTTTTAAAAAAATAATATATTGTTTAGTGACATGGAAACCATATTCCAAAAATGATATTTGCCATCTTGATGTGTATTATTACCTACGTTATTTTATCACCTGCGGTTATTTGAAATTCTAAATGTCTGTCTACTTTTGCAATGGAAAAGTCAAAATGACATTTACCTTTTAATAATTATTTGAACTCAAAATAATAAGAAGTGGATGTTGGATGTGGTTGTAAATAAAATAGTATACAAACCTCGGTGAAAAGTTTCATTACTGTCTCTGAGATATAGTTTACCTCGACGCTTCGCGTCTCGGTAAACTATCTAATCTCTCGACAGTAATGAAACACTTTCCACCTCGGTACGTAATATACTATTTCCGGTCCCTGTTTTTTAATTTTTCCCATCGCTCTTTGATAATACAATCTACCTTGATTTCGTTACTATAACAACAACATTTCGATGTATTGTCGAGGGACAGTTCGTTGATTTTTAATTTGTTTTTTACTATGTCAAACTTGTTTCGCGAGTGCGCAAATTTAAAAATATGAATTCAGATTTTGAATTATCCGACACGGAAAATGAGATTCCAGAAGAAATTTTGGAAGCAGCAAGGAAAGCGACTTACGATATATTGCCAGTAAAATCAAAAGCCCGTTACGAGATCTCATACGACGCATTTAAAAATAATATAAGTAAAATAAAATAAAATAAAGAATTAAATGTATATCGAAGTGTCGGCCTTAAAAAAATATTGTACGTCACGCAACCGAAAATTAGTGTTTTGCGCACGAGATAAGCTGTGCGGATCTAAAGGTACCGTCTATGAGTTATCCTTAATAATAAATAATAAAAGTATGACTAGAAACCACGAGTAAAAACCACAAATAACTACTAAATTACCAAAAAACCCATCGGTCTGGCAAATAACATTAATATATAATTATAAACAGGTTCGTGTTTCTATTGACGGACAAATTATAGAACAATAGAAGATGGTAAAAATATATGGTTAATGGGAAAAGTGTATGCAATGAAATGACATGTCCGTTAAATAATATTATGTAACTACCAAAAATATTTTTAATACTATAGTGGACCTAAAAAAATTATTAACCTACCTAATCTATGCCAATATATAAAATTGTAAAGTGACCGACTGATTAACCAACGCCCAGCCTAAACCACTAATCCTAGAATCATGAAATTTTGAGGATGCCTTCTCCTTAGAACGTAGGGATCCACTAAAAAGGGATTTTTCGAAAATGAAAGCAGGTGTTGAAATTTACACTTATAATCTACCTAGAGGATCCGGAAATTTCTTCGAGGTGCGAAAATTTCGTTAAAATTCGCAACTGCGATAAAATTTCCGCAATTTTAATTCGAGCTCGCGGGAGATTCGGCAAGAAAATTTTATACGAAAGCTATTTGAAAATATTGGTGTAACGGTATTGAAGGAATAATAATAATAAAACTTTATTCAAATATTTTTTTTTTGACATTTAATGCTAATAAGATATAATTTTTTTTGTATAAACTATCAATTCCGAATACAGAAGTAAGATACTTGTTTTGAGTTAAATAATACAATATTTATTGTCAAGAATATATTTCATAATTTAGGCACAACTAGATTATAATATAAAACGAATATGACAATATTTTATTGGTATATTTTATATCTCTACAGTATACAAAGATACAATACGTCATGTATATAATATATATTTATTTATTTTATTTATTATAGCTTGATATATTTATTATGTAGGTATTAATGACGTTCTTGAATATATCTCTTGGATTGGATAATATCCAATTTTTAATTTTATTTCTATAATTATTTACTGATTTAATTATTTTAATTGACTGTGGTAGCATAAAAAATATATGGATTGATGTTTAAAAAATGTTTGTGTGCTATCGTTTTGTTTACTCTATTTTTATATGTAATAGTATTTTTTTGACGAGTTTAATGTGTGTGATTAATATAATTTATTTTATTTTTATGTTTAAAAATATATATTAACATGTTGTAAGAAAATATTTGTTTAATATCCATTTTTTTGCTATCTTTAAATAGTAAATCAGAAGAATATTGGTGGTCTTTTTCGTAAATAATTTTCAAAATCTATTTTTGAATAGTTTCAATATTAAGATAATTCTTATTTATGCCTCCCCATCCTAGTATTCCATAATTTAGATGTGTTTGTACTAAAGAATAATACAATATTTCTAATTCTTTTATATTTAAAAATTGTTAAAGGTGTTTAAATTTTGGTATAAGAATTCTTAGTTTTTTTACAATATAGTCACTATGTAAATTCCATTTTAAATGTTTATCAAAAATTATTCCTAGATATTTAATACTTTCACCTTCCTTTATATTAATATTATTATTGCATATTATTGGACCAATATTTGGAAAAAACATTTTGAAGTTTTATTATAATTTATAGTTAATAAGTTTTTATTAAACCAGTTGCTTATTTTTTATCAAATCTTTTTCAATAGCATTGAATGGAAAATGTTACCAGAATTATGATAATCATAAGCTTCGATCAGTTTGGCAATATATTTATTAGAGCTCGAGACGAACCTTGATTTTCAATAGCTACAGATAGGTGGTATAAATAAGCAAATTAAATTTGATCAGAGTTACGTGAACAAACATTTAATTAACTGGATTTTGTCATGTGGATGAGGTAGCACGAACTGACAAAAACCAATCAAGGCATCCAATTATCTTATTTTATTATTCTGTAATTAAAATGTCAATAGCACATAATTAGTGACGTAATTATATCTAGTAGATGACGATTTACTTTGGAGGTAAAATTACACATTTTAGCTTTATGTTTAGCAGTATTTTTTTAAATTTAGGTACAACAAAAAGTAAAAACCAAGTGGAATATTATTTTAATAGGGGCAAATTCAGAAAACCTATAACAGGGTGTCCGGAAATGATGAGCAAAAAATGTAGGGGATAATTCTAGACCGAAAATAAATGCAATCTCTTCCTATAACATTTTTTCGAAAATTGATTATTTACGGAGTTACAGGGTGTTAAAGTTATATTTTATTTGCAGTTTTTTTGCAATATTTTTTGCCACGCTCATAATATTTTGACGAAATCTCGTATGTGGGGCTTTTTCGGGATGAGAAATACAAATTTGCCCACCGTCTTTTTGCATTTAGTAGAGGGCGCCATATAGAAGCCTATACTTTAATTTGAATGGTCCCAACTTTTTTGTCCTACACTGTATGCGCATTTTGACTGAATATTTTTATTCCCCTAGCCTTTTGACATAAAAAACGCTAAAATAACATTACTTGCATCAGTGGCGTAGCTAGGATATTGTCTTGGGGGGGGGCATATAGTTGCATAGAGGCGTAAAGCCCGCCGCAGGCGAAAAAAATTTTGGACCACGCCCAAATTTTGCTAAATTTTTCTATTATCTATAATTGTTACGTAATCGCCTAAGTACAATCCGCAACTGAAATAATCTAGAAGTCCTACAAACAAACCACAACCAAACGTAATTACCTAGGTTTTCCTACGATGTTTATATCTTACTTTGTCTTATTTACGTAAATAAAAGAGAGAAAAGGAAATTTACACCACCAGACACTGCGAATGTCACATAAAACAAGACGACGGGGATGTGATGACCAAAACAGACGCGTTGTTTCTCAAAGTAAGCCTACCTACGTTAAATTTAAAAGGGCAAAAAAATTAAATTTAAATATTGTTTTTGAAATATTGTTGATAATTACTTTTTTTCATGGCTCTTGGGGGGGGGGCAAATGCCCCGATGCCCCCCCCCTAGCTACGCCGGTGACTTGCATGTGAACACGAAATCATTTTAAATTTTTAAGAATAATTAATTTATGCATTGAAGAGGAAGGACGTCACTGTGAACCTTTGATTTAAATATTTAATTTATTGTTCTAGTAACTTATCACAGAATATATAGCTATATATTTTGTGAACTTATTATGTAGGTACTTTAAGAATGCAAATAAAATGTAACTTTAACACCCCGTAATTCCATTAATAATCAATTTTCGAAAAAAATGTTATAGGAAGAGATAGCATTTATTTTCGGTCTAGAATTATTCCCTAAATTTTTTGCTCGTCATTTCCGGACACCCTGTATAAAAGGAAAATGATGCCCCAGCAGAAACGATAATGATATTTTAATTGCCATTTAATTTAATAATGGACCTGTAACTTTTATTATTTTATTAACATTCTACACTACACACACGGTACGGTAGTAAACATAACAAGTTTTTGTGGTTTTACTTCCTTATTAAGAAACAGCCTACAATGGAAGAAAAGCAGCACCCGGCAACGACACGAGGAACGTCGCCTGTGACGTCACGGCGTGACATTAATCCAGGAGCCAATGAGAGAACGCCAGGGCAACACACCCCCGATGGCAAAAATCGATTTTATATGGGACTAAAACTTGTGGACGGCGCTGAGCGGATAAAAGGATTTTCTATAAAGCCTTTTTGTTTATTTTTCTCTTATTATATATATTATATGAAAAGGCCGGAAAGCGCATCAGACTCCGAAACTTACTTTGTCGCCTGGTTACCTAATAACATGCCAAAACTAGAAAACAGCAAGGGAGGAGCAAAGGATAATGCACAGTCTAACAACTTTGCGAGTATCTGTTCCAATCGCTAGTAAAGTAGGTAAAGTATTTTTCACAATAAATGGTTGACTGCGTTTTGCAAGAGCTCGGCCATAAAAATGCAAATAAACTATCGGTCAGGGTCGGATTATAATTTGTAATTATAGCAGGTAATATTTAACTATCTTGTGCTTGCGATAACATCTTTCAGTCTTAATATATTATTAATAACGAATTAAATATCTAAATTCCTACCCTGTAGTGTATTTGCTTGTTGATTGTGTATAACAATGGGATTAAACCGGTAGTTTTATTGCAGTCAATAAGTCGATAGCATTTAGGGTGAAAAATACTTTACATCTCAAAGTATATCGTCTTGGTTTTTGCTACCTGCCATTTATTTTAATAAAACCTGATTGTTGTATACCTGAAAGGTCTATACTGGGTGACATATATTTACAATTGTAAAAAAATTTTGTTTACCATTATTTTGCATAGAAATGTTGTCCTTGTTATCAAGAGCAGGTAGGTCCACCTTGTATTCGACCAGTTTATGGCGTTTGCAATTGTTATTAAGGTTAGGCACCCTTGTTAATTGACCTGGTGCAATTAGGATATATAGTCAGTCTGGAGAAAGCCTGTGTATTGTGAGTTCCAGAAATTTGTTGTTGTTTCTGCAGTTATAGAAATATTAGAGTTCAACTAGTTTTTATTATGTGGCGTCCGCAGGAAAATTATCAATGGTAGTTGAGTTGAGGGGTTAAATGATCCTGCAAGATACTTTACTTCATACCAGATTCTGATGACGCCTGTTTGTTCTGTTTACAAAGGAAATTTTATTTTCGAAAAGAAATCAGTGTCAGTTATCTTGGACATGCCCGTCTTGCTTAATCCTTTTGCAGGTATAGGGCACGTTTTTCAACATATTATATACATGTTGGGTAATATGCAAATGTAGAAACTCTTGTAGACAGCCAGGTGTTTAAAATAAACAAAACGATTTTATTACAGGTTTTTCTCGCGATTTTCGCTAGGCCTAGACGCTTACTTACTATTGTTTATTTTAACTTATAATATTAATACGGGTAATACCTAAAGTACACATTTTAAAAAAATGCTAATTATATAAACAAAAAATAAGCTCTACACTTTACAGGGAACATGTTAATTGATCCTACTAGTAGTTGTTAGACTCACGACTCAATTTTATATGAACTAATTTTGTAAGACACGTGTAAAGCTGCATATTTTAGAATAAACAAAGGGTAAACAAAGCTACATTGCATAATAACTTTCTATTGCCTTATTGTTGGGGGAGTGTTTACCCTACAACAGAGAACCTGCGAACAGGCCTTGTTTACTTACTTTTGGAACTTCTTATCCACAAAAGATACTTTTAAATAATTTTAGTACCGATCTACCTATGTTAAACAGATTGCAAATATTTACATGCACTTCACAGAATGGCTTATCTAAAGCTTGGTGACTCAAATAAGTGTTATATAAGCACCTGACACTGATTTTCGAATCGATAAAACTTTAATTTACACAAGTAGTTAATTTTAAGAAAGTACATAAACAGGGTTTTTCTAAAAAAAAAAAAAACGGGTTTTTTTGGTTTAAACAATGTATTTTCGGTTTAAACCGTTTTTTTTAATTTAAGCCAGTATTTTTAAATAACAATGTAAAATACTAAGTATGTAAAAAAGATATGGTATAGAGTATGGAAGTAAAACAAAAACATGCAGAATATTGCACACAATTTTTGACAAAAATGGCGCGCCTCTGACTTTTTTTAAAATTATGTATTTTTTTCGAATTGAGCAACTCCAAATACAACTATTTTATATCCTAAGTTTTTTTCATATCTTGCTTTGTTTTCGAGAAAAAAAATAAAAACCACTTTACTGCATGTCCCCGGGACAATAAGAGTAAAAATTTAAACTACTTACCTACTTACCAAACTATTAAGCAATTAAAATTTCACAAAAGTCCTCTTTTGAATTTTTTCGCACAGATTAAATATGTTTTCGATAAAAAAAAGAAATTAACATAAAATAATCGCATAACGTAATAATTTATTACTGAAATGTTTTAAAAGTAACAGAAAAAGAATAAGAGTGCTATGGAAGGAAAAACAGTTGCTGTTTAAACAATTTGATTTTTTTTTTAAAGTTTGACACCCTGTATCGTAAAAACTATGCATTTTCGGACCCATGTTCAATGTTCATATGAACTTTTCTTCTTAAAATCACTTAAAAAAGCACCCATTGGAGTTTGGCCACATACTTAAATAACACCCTGTATTCAGAAATTTGTGCTAGCGTTTTGTACACGTATTTTCCGGACACCCTGTATATTTTATTCTTCTTCTTTTATCATAAACAAATTTGTAGGAATGTAAATAACAAGGCCATAATAACCACAGTAATAATGGGTATTTATTTCGTGGAAAACTAATTTTTTTCTACTTAAATGCCCAATCTAAAAATTTTAAACATAATCTGTTTAAAATTGTTGTAACAAATTTTGAATATCATCCGGCAAGGACGATATTATAGCAAAATACTTCAATTAATGACATACATAACGAGATGATTTGCCCAATTAATATAATGTATCGGCAGCAGAAAAGCCGACAATTTACTGGATCACTGCAAAGTGATTTTTTTATACCAACCGTTTGAAATACAAAATTATAATAATTTCATGTATATCATGTGACCACTAGTAACAAATTATCTGGTACTACCTAGGCTGGTAAATAAAAACACAAAATTTGAAAAATATAGGTACAGCAGAGCCTAATCAAGAAAAAGGTATTGCATTTTGGCCGTGTCCCAAATTAAATAACCACACACAACGTAAGATATTTGGTCAGTTACAGTCAGTTAGCTCCGAGGTCAGCTCAGTCATCTAATGGCCAGTGGCAGTTAAAAGTTGTACTGTCTGGTGGAGCAGAACAAGGGGAACCTTCCCAGATACTGTTATTGAGGAATATTTCATTCAAGCATCCCCAAGGATTGATGGGGCTCCGAATAAACGCCAGACCGGTTGGTGATCCCCCTAGCCAACCGTTCAAGTTGATGAAGACCAAGATGAGGACTAATAAACAGTAAAGATAAGAGTTTCTTTTCAGCTTCCATCGCGTTAAAGCAAGGGAAAATTTTTATCAAATCCAAGAAGTTACTCTTCATTCATATTATCACTACTCCTCAGTATAAAGTAGAAATGTTGTGACTTGTGACAGTCATGTTAAATGGGGGAGGGCGCAGCAGAGAAGGGTAATGACAGAACAGTGGAACTTTCAAGAGTACTTGCTGAATAATACAAAAGATTCAAGAAAAGTACTTAGCAAATTAGAGGATGTGTAAAAATTACCTCTGGTCGCCAGAGCTCCGATCAAACAGCAAAGAAGGTCGCATTGAAAGCAACGAGAGCTATTAACAGTAGAGGGAGAGTTAATTTGATCGATGTTTTGACTGTTCAGCGACGGTAGAACCAACAGCTGTTAACATGTTCCAAATGTCTTAAGGTCCGATTAAAAAATCGTCTCAAATGTGTCGTCTACAGTTAGTACATTAAGCAGCTCGAGATGAAGGTAGAACAGGTTAGGAAAATAGATCAACTATCAACAAAATTTTGAAATAACCTCACCTTTGGACTCCTCTTTAATCCCTTTACACTTAAAAACTACTTTAGTGAGTTGTATTTTCCTATTGAGAACGTAATGTTACTTACATTCTTTGTGATCTATTTTTAACCTACCTAAAAAAAAACACGTGGAGGATTATAAGTAAAGGTAAACAAATGGCCAGACGTCACAGTGGTCTCGTGTCATCACGAGGATAATTTTTTATGAAAAACCGTGACTTGTGGAATTTAGGAGGCTCGCCTTGAGTTGCGTGCGAGGTTGCGTACGAATTTCGTCTGGAGATTGTTTAGGAAAGCTCAAAGCTCAAAATCGTTTTTTTTTTTTTTTATTTTAAGGACCACGAAAATCAACAAATTTTTATAAGACTCAATAGGTAATAAAATAGAAACAAAACATGTCTGGCGTCTGCACTTCTAACGGCTAATAAGCCAAGGTCTTCGGCGCGGCGCGGGGACCTGGTGTATTTCTACTGCAGACTGCGGCTAGTGCAGTTACATAACACAACAACAAAATTATCATAATTATTATTGATGTGCTTTGGTTGGCGTGTACAGCGGCCTGTACAGAGGGGTATGCCGCCAGGAGTTATTGGGGCTAAAAAGAAAAGAAATTTAAAAGTAATAAAATTTATTACCGCTTGTATCAATCAAGTAAATGTTGAAAATGTCCACCGTAAAGGCACTGTTCAAAATGTTTGCGAACATTATGGAGCATTGCGGGAGTTATTTGTCGGCACTCGTACTCTATTCGTTGTCGCAAGTCTTCCAAAGAATTGGGTTGGGTTGCATAAATTTTAGACTTTAAATGTCCCCACAAAAAAAGTCCAGTGGCGTCAAATCAGGAGACCTCGCAGGCATTAAATAGATATGACCTCGGATATGACTATATCGATAATTTTTTTAATGGCAACCCTATATATATATTATTAATTATGCACTAAATTTTAGAGACCGATCAAAGATTCGGTTTCGGCTAGTTTTGGCAAAAAAATCTAGTTTCGGTTTCGGCCAAAAATCGGCGGAAACTTCGGGTGCGCCAAAACGCAGTGTTCGTGAATTGTCGCGCACCGTTCGGCTAACTTTGGGTGGGTTCGTAGGCAGTGTTGTCTATATGAATTGACATCTTTGTTACATATTTCAATTATTGTTTTTTATTTTATGTAACACGAGTTCACTGTCCGTATATGTGTAAAAAATATGTACATTAGATCCCAGTAATACAATAAAATTTTCAAGTTTCGGTTTCGGCCGAAAATCTTGTTTCGGTCGGACACTACTAAATTTTTATTCCTTGTCAAATATTGAGAAGTTGAAAGCACAAATACTAAGACATATGAGTGTAGGTTAATTTTACCCACAGAACGTAGGTACCTAATTAGAAATGTTCAAAACTAGTTTTACTTGCGTTTAGGATATTGCCAAATAGCATGGACAACGTCTTGAGCATTTATTAACAAAAAAGTATTAAATGTGGACTTGTGGACAGAAGGTTTTTTTTATTTTTCAATTAAATTAATTTTTGTTTGTTTAATATCTTAAAAATTACCAATAAAAATTAAATAACTAGGGAAAAAACATTTACCTAAGTACTCGTTTCCTGTCAATGTTATGTAAAAAATTGGTAGTAGTCAACCAAAATAATTGATGATATCTCGCCAAGTCGGTAGAGTATAACGGGCAGTGATCGCGTAACGTAAATTTGTAGTCTCTATAGTCTCATTTTTAGCCTTGAACGCGGTCAGCTGTATAATTTTCTTATTACGTTACCTTACATGATTGGCTCAAGGTCTTTTGGAAGGAATATTATTGATTAAATACTTTTCTGGCTATTAACCTACAAAAATGTGTAGCATAAGACACTTACCTTCATGTTATTTGTAACAACAGTTTCAAAGGAACAAATCTGGTAAACGATAAGGGCTCGCAGAAGCTCCCAGTTCGTCTTGCTCTTAAAGGCAGCTTTGGCATCTTCAAAGGTTAAATCTAAGGGGTCCTTGGGGGTCTGTACTGCCTGCTTCTGCTGGTCTTGAAGTATAGCTGTAGCGGCGGCTGTAGACTTCCGCACAGCCTGATTCACATCGATTTTACCACCGAAACCGCTATTTAAATTATCGATCAGCAATCCGTTCTTTTTGTAAACACTACACCTGATCACTGTACGAAGAAAAGCCATTTAACTGAAGTAATTCAAGTAATACGTCGCTTGAAGATTTGCTTCGATCCGAGAAGGAATTTTAGCCGGGATCTTGTTCGTTGCTACTCTGCTTTACACCTCTGGCGTTCGAAAAAAGCTAGATTCAACGAAGTCACCTTTCGAGCCTCTCCAACACGACTGAAATCGACTGACGTTTATTTTTAACAGGCCGATTGGAATATGCGCGAAATAGACCGGCAGACGGCCGCTAGGGACGAAAATCTACAAATTTTAGGAAACGACTACTTTTATTTTGGCAAACAAGCAAAAATAGGACGGAATTGTAAATAATGTAACCAAAATCGCCTGCAAAAAACTTTATGGTTTAAATGTCAGTGAACTCGGTCGTGATTGGAGCATTTGTCGGCGTGCCAAAACTGCCGCCATTTTTAAACTTTCATGTATTGGTGGTTGCATATGTCGCAGTTATTTTTGCATGAATATTTACTGCAGAGCGGGCTTTGCGAATTTTTAATTACTTAAGGTTAAATTCTCAACGTCATTCAATCTATTGCCAACCTATAACCTATTTCGCGTTGATTTTTTGAGTTTATTATTTTAATAACTAACATTTAAAGAAAATCAATATCGTCGGTACATTATTTGGGTAGTATCTGATATATTACAAAAATATCAATTTATTTCATTGCTAATTTTGGGAGAATTGTATAGTGAAAGAACAATGAGTCACAATGACATAATAATGTTTAAAAAAATCCTACCCGATATTTTTCGCTATACAATTATTCTTCTAAAATAAGTTATGAAATTCCTTGATATTTATTAAATATGTCAATAATTACCTATAGAATATCAAGTCGATGCTGATTTTCTTTAAATTTTGTATAAAAGCTAGAAAACATAAATAAATCTACGCGAAATAGGTTATAGGTTGGCAAGCATGTTGATACTCCTACCCACCGGCGTATCCAGCTCATGCGTCTGGGGGGGGGGGGGTGTAATCGATCGGCTAGGATCAGGTACGTAGCCAGGATTTCTTTTGGGGGGGGGGCTATCGGGATCGCGCCGAAGGTGCAAAAATAAAAGCGCCGCAGGCGAAATTTTTTTGGGTGCCACGCCCTTTTTTGAATCATGGTGCTTGGTTTTCAAGTGGGAAAAATAAAAAACACAACACAAAATCCTCAAGAAAATCTCAAAAACAAACCTGGCAATAATTGAGGTGAAGAAAATGTAATAGTGTAGGAAATGTTTAATGTATTGCCCATGTTGCCGAAATCAGAGCTCGAGTTTCGGAGGGGGTTCAGGCCCCCTGTACCCTCCCCCCTAGCTACGTACCTGGCTAGGATACTAGATAATAGCAGCTTTAAGGAGTAAGGACAAAAATTAAACAACGCTTAAGTAATCTTGGGGGGGGGGGGGTAATTACCCCATTACCCCCCCCCCCTTGTATACGCCGGTGCTCCTACCTTAAGAAAAAATGTTCGTCGATATTGATAAATTACCATTACTTATTTAACACACTAATGAAAAACCTTTTTGCAGAAAGTTCATTTTAGGTACTTCCCATTTGCTTCTTTTAAACAGCAACGCAAAGTAAAAATCTTTGCTTCGCTATGTTGTTAAAGGAACGCCTCCCGATATTCTTCGTACAGTCCGTACGGGAAATAGAGAGGGGCATACTTAACCGCGGAATGGGAAGAGGAGAAAAAAAGCTTTGCTGTGCTAAGTTAAATTTTTAAAAGGAACGCTCAACTTAGCCGTTGGCTTTGCTGTGCAATTTAAAAAAAACTTAATTCTAAAGCCCTATAAATTTATTGGCTTTGCTTAACGAATCCCGGACGTCCCCCCTCCCTCAAACACCCCGCTAATTATCGTTGCCATGGTCTAAAATTATGTCTTTGTCTTGACGTACGCATCGCAGACGGCCATGATAAATACAAATAGGTTCTTTCCTTTTCCTTCTTTTAAACAGCAAACCAAAGTAATTAGAAGTTGTTAACGCAACGCTTCGCGAACAAATTCGTATAATCGTATATATTATTATAATATAAAAATAGTTTCATATAGACGCGAATTTTATTTCCATTGGCCGGTATCAATTTAAATTTAGTGAATCGGCCAATGAGAATAATATTCGCGATTCGCGTCTGAAACTCTTGAGAAATATAGAGGGGCATACTTAATCGCGGCAAAGGGGGAGGAAAAATCTTTGCTGGAGCTGCGACCCGTTTCATGTTTAATAAAATTTTAAGTTTTATACATTTTTTACACTTCCTTGGTATCAGTCAGTTGTTAAACGTAAAAAATCTATCTTTTCGAGGTTGTGAGCATCTACACATAAGTATCATTCATTCCCTCGATTCCCTGCACATAAAATGCGCCACTGTTTAGTTGGCCAAAACAGTATACCGGGTGTTTCAATAAAAACTCCCAGGCCAATTATTTCGAAAACTAAAAGCGATATGTAAATTCTGTAAACGCCAGCTTTTAGCCTCTATGATTGGCTTTACAACTGTGTAAAAAATGTGTTTGAATAATACAAGATGTAGGTGGCGCCACGGTGCAAAGAATTCTTTCGATGACCGGAACTTTTAAATGTTGCGGTTCTTAAAGATAATTAATTTATATCACATTAGGTCCCATAAAATTTTTTGATAAATCCAACATGAACGGAGATATTTGGGATTAAGTTTTTTTAAAAATAATTTTAACGAGTAGGTAAGTATACCTATTTTAATTATAAATATTTTTAATATCCTTTAGCAGATTTTAATTTAATTTTGGTAATGATAATTTTAGTGATAAAACGCTCCTGTAGCGCTAAATTATTAAGTCCAGTGACGTCTCAGGGGGCGCCTTAACAGGTAATATTGGCAAAAAATAAAACGCCACTGAGTATTTGGTAATTTTTATATTTTTTTCGGATAAAGCAACTAAAAATATCCTTTTCTTGTCTGTTAAATTGTTTTCATATCTTGCTTCGTTTTCAAGAAATAAAAATAAAAACAATTTTATTGCATAACTATGGAAAACAAAAATCATTAAATAATTAATACGCTGTATTTTTTGTTGTTCAATCCGAAAAAAATATAAAAATTACCAAAAACTCAGTGGCGTCTTATTTTTTGCCAATATTATTTGTTAAGGCGCCCCCTGAGACGTCACTGGACGTAATAATTTAGCGCTAAACGAGCGTTTTATCACTATATATAATTATCATTACCAAAATTAAATTAAAATCTGCTAAAGATATTAAAAATATTTATAATTAAAATACTTTTTAAAATTATAAGTTTATTAAAATTACATATTTAAAAAAAAAACTTAACCCCAAATATCTCCGATCATGTTGGATTTATCAAAAAAAATATATGGGGCATATAAAGTCGCCACAGTGGATCTTTGCCCGTGCGTCATCAATCAACGATCAGGACTCGACGTGGTTAATAACTCTGCATCCTTATTTATTACAGTAACAAGTTTGAATAAAAGCATAAAAGAACGTCTCCAAGATTCCGCAATAATATAACGTGCTAGACAAGAATAAAACTATAAACGTCAATTAATTACTATTTTTATTTGTTTAGTTGACTACCGTTGTATTTTAGAACGTCATTGTCAACCTTATTTTGATCTGCCAATCTAATTCGTATTTTGTAAATTTTTGTGCCTTAAAACTGTTCCTTTTTCTAAAAATAGTTCTTTTTAGAGCTAATTATACCAACCATCTGTTTTGGCGGTAAGTATTTATGGATTTTTATAAAACCTAATTTATTTATTTTAAATATTCTAACCGTAAAAGTTCTTTGAAAAGTTTACGGCAGTGGCTAAATTCCCTTAAATGAAAGGATGTCAAAAATTTGACTTTTGCGATTTTAATAGTCAATAAAACACCAAGTTTTTCTAGATTTTAAGCTTTAAAAATAGTATTAAATGTATAAACATTTGTTTGTCAATTTATTTTAGATAATAGAGAATGCCGGGCAAAACTTAAAATAAATAATAATTTTTCGAGAAATTATGTAGGTACGTCAAACGGTAGGCAGGCACGTCCATTTTATGAACTTAGACTTAGTTTTGACTTTTTTCGTTTCGTAATTTTGATTTGATTCATACGATTTTGATGACGTGAAAGTGATGACGCACGGGAAAAGATCCACTCTGGCGACTTTATTGATCAAGAATTAATTATCTATAAGAAAACCACAACACTTAAAAGTTCCTGTCATCGAAAAAATTCTTTGCACCTTGGCGCCACCTACATCTTGTATTATTCAATACACATTTTTCACACAGTTGTGAAGCCAATCATAGAGGCTAAAAACTTGCGTTTACAGAATTTACATGTCACTTTTAGTTTTCGAAATAATTGGCCTCAGAGTTTTTATTGAAACACCCTGTATATATGTAAGCATAAACCCGGCCGCTTTAATAAATAATCGTTGTTATTGTAATATATTATTTGAATTTATTTAAAACATATAATATGTAATCGTCGGTACAACATGTAATATATATATATGTATTTTATACAATACTACAATATAATACAATACATACTCGTAATAACAGAGCTTATTTGTATTTTATACATTTAGAATAATGAATTAAGTTATAAGCATCTGTAATTCTATGTAGTAAACTTGTAAAATTATTGCGTTGATCAATATAACACTTGAACTAACATTAGAACCGAAATAATAGAAGTCTAGTCCTGCTCTTACTAACACCCGTAACCTAAATTATTAAATCGTCAATTTACAAGATGAGCTTAACTAATGGCACTTTTGATACTGTCTTTGTTTAGTTAATGCTATTAGATAAGGATAGCCGCTAACCATAACTACCGCGTCAAATTTTGACGTTCCATTGGCTGATGGCAGCCAAGAGAACTTTTAAGAGTGCCGTTAGAGGTCGTATATTTCTTATTAAGTAAATCGCCAACATAACATTCTTTATTCTGATTTATTAAAGTTACCTCTGCTATACTTCCAATCAAATTGGAATTTCGTGCGACGCAAGTACAATAAAATTGCATTTCCAACCAGTTAAAAAAAACCATGCATGCGCAGAGAAAAATTGGAATAAATCCAGTAGTTTTTTTTTTGGAAAAAATGTTTGGGCACGGGTATAAAATACGTATTTTTATACCAAATAAACATTTTTAGGGTTAGATTACAGAAGCGCTGCATCCTGCATCTGACGTCTGCAGCTGCAAGTAGCAGTTTGCAGACGCAAATGACAAAATTGGAATTCCAGAAATAGTTCGTCATACTTTGCGTCTGCAAATTGGCAGAAAGTTGGAAGGTCCTGCAAACTTGCAGAATGTATAAAATTTGTTGAAAACTAACCTATATTTTGGAGATTTGACGGGCGATGGTATTCGTGGTTATTTAAAATTTGTACCCGATTTTTATACAAAAAAAACAAGGGCCCGAAAAGTTAAGAGTTAAGTTCATTAATAGGGAACTTTCCAATTTTTTTTTTAATAATATGATTTAGTTAGGCCTAAAAAAATATTCCCCAATTATTACTCCTTAAAAATCAGTAATAACTTGGTAAAAACTCGTCGAGTCG
The DNA here is from genome assembly GCA_963969555.1 of Polydrusus pterygomalis. NCBI lineage: Eukaryota > Metazoa > Arthropoda > Insecta > Coleoptera > Curculionidae > Polydrusus > Polydrusus pterygomalis. The sequence goes on along the minus strand of OZ018385.1, from coordinate 40,202,951 downwards.
AGCCAAACACTTCCGATCATTAACTTTTAAAAACCAAGGAATAAACACAAGAACAGCCGTGAAAATTTATAAATTCATCTGCAGACCCATTTTGGAATACGGGCATATGATATTTTCTAATCTAAGACCCTCAACACTGAAGAACATCTCAGTCGCAGAAACTTCAGCTCTGCGTGCTATAACCAAAATGAGGCATCCCCAAAACCAATTGCACAAACCCAGCAACGAACTCTTGTACAGAAAAACACACACACATACAACCCATTGAACAAAGAATAAAACAGTTAAACACAAAGTTTGCTAAGAGACAACATAATATCGAGTTAATCGAACCCCACTGCAGAAAAAGAGAAGACAGGCAGTCCAGATATAGATATACAAACCTAACAACCTATGAAAACATTATGGAACTGCAATAGCTTTTACTACGGTTTTTGGACTTTAAGATACTATTATAATACTTAATGTTTTTTGTTTTTTTTTGTACAAGCGATCTCTTTTTTAATTATTTATACTTATACAATAGCAAATAGTAATAATATGTAAACTTTACTGCGGCTGAAGGATCTCGGTCGAAGGCCAATTGGGTAACCAATAAAGAACATGTTAATAATAATAATAATAATAACTCTTTAAAGTTTCGCGTGTGTCAAAAGCATTTCAAACGACCTTTTAAGCGCGCCAAGCCCGATGACGTCAGGAAGTATTACTTTTCCGTCATCCGTCATCCTGACCGGTGGCCGAGCTACCGAGTTTGCATTTAGATTGCCGTGTGTTATTGTATTGTTGTTTTAAGGTGGAATTCTCAACGTCGTTCAATTTATTGCCAACCTATAACCTATTTCGTGGATGTCGCACACGAATTATACTTCTTGACGTCACGACCCGTTTTTACCCGCTTGGGATAATTTAAATTTTGGGCCATTTTTAAATCTTGCTAGCGGTCTTATGTTGTTTTTTTGCTGCCATATGTTTTATGACATTATATACTTATGATTTATAGAATTTTTTCCCCATTTAAAGTTTTTGTCAAGTTCCCTATTCATTATTGCCATTGATTTGGGTATATTTCACGTATTTAGCAGTCGATAACAATAAACCAGAAGCAGTAAAACGGTTTATTTGCAAAAAGTTTGGAATGTCAAATTTCTACAAATTATTTTGCGTCTGCAAGTCCGCCATATTTGCAGATCTGCAAAGTTACAGGTCTGCATTTTCTGTAACCTCACCCTTTATGTGCACCGGGGGCCAGCGGCCCCCCATTTCATATTTCTATTCCATAACAAGTTTCTTAAATTTATTTCTTATTTTAACAGTAAATAGGTCGCAAATACTTCCGTCTTCAAAAACCCCTATTTAAACCTTTTCATTTGTTTAATCTGTTGCTCCATGCTAAGCACGTTTTTCTCAGTCTTCTCAATCAGTCCATCGATAAGTGGCATGTGCTGCGTTGTCAAATCTTCTATTTTATTGGGTTTGATTTCTGTGGAACAATTATGATCTTTTTCTTCCGATTCTTCATCCTGGTCAGACTTTAGTTTTGCGTGATCAACTGGGTAAGCGTCGGCGTCAGTGTCAGCATCGCTATCCTTGGAACCTCCAGCGCTATCCCTACGTCCAATTTTTGATTTTATATAGACCGAAAAAGGCGCCTAAAATAAACAATAAGAGATCAGTTGCTTCGTTTGTCAACAACAGATACTAAAATATAATTAATAATTTCAGTAACATCCTGTATAGTCGTTGTACTGCCGATTGCCCTTGTCTTAGTCACAGCCACAGCACAACATTGGGTCTATAGTTTACAAGGTCTTTGGCTATAGAACTATTCGAGATGGCAGAGAGAGCGAGTGTGGCAACCGCATCAAACATCAGTTTGTTTTATATCTTATTTTAAAGTATTAATAATAATAATAATAAAAGTTTATTCGAATATTTTTTGACATTTAATGCTAATATATAATTTTTTTTGTATAAACTATCAATTCCGAACTCAGAAGTAAAATATTTGTTTTGAGTTAAATATTATAATATTTTTGTCAAGAATATATTTCATAATTCAGGCACAACTAGATTATAATATAAGGAATATGACAATATTTTATTGGTATATTTTATATCACACTACAGTATACGAAGATACAATACGTTATGTATATAATATACATATTTATTTATTTTATTCATTATTTATTAATGACGTTCTTGAATATATCTCTTGGATTAGATAATATCCAATATTTAATTTTATTTTTATAATTATAACGATATAATTATTTTAATTGACTGTGGTCGTAGCATATCAAAAATATATGGATTGATGTTTAAAAAATGTTTGTGTGCTATCGTTTTGTTTACTCTATTTTTATATGTAATAGTATTTTTATGACGAGTTTCATGTGTGTGATTAATATAATTTATTATATTTTTATGTTTAAAAATATATATTAACATATGTTGTAAGAAAATACTTGTTTAATATCCATTTTTTTGCTATCTTTAAATAGTAAATCAGAAGAATATTGGTGGTCTTTTTCGTAAATAATTTTTTAAATGTATTTTTGAATAGTTTCAATATTATTAAGATAAGTCTTATTTATGCCTCCCCATCCTAGTATTCCATAATTTAAATGGGTTTGTACTAAAGAATAATAAAGTATTTCTAATCCTTTTATATTTAAAAATTGTTTAAGATGTTTAAATTTTGGTATAAGAATTCTTAGTTTTTTTATAATGTATCACTATGTAAATCCCATTTTAAATGTTTATCAAAAATTATTCCTAGATATTTAATACTTTCACCTTCCTTTATATTAATATTATTATTGCATATTATTGGACCAATATTTGGCACTTTATTTTTGTATGAAGTAAATGAAATGTATGTTGTTTTGTTATAATTTATAGTTAATAAGTTTTTATTAAACGAGTTGCTTAATTTTATAAAATCTTTTTCATTATTAGTTTGTCTTATTGTTCCCTGCCCTTCTTCAGCTAGGCCACTATTTCTTTACCTTCCATTTAAGGACGATATATACTCACTGTTAAGATATTTATCTTTCTTTGTGTAGATTTTAGTATGTTGCCTAGCTCATCTAATTTTCCACTTGTGTGTCCAAAGTATTCTTTTTGGCCATCAAATTCCTAAAAAGAAATAAATGGGCATGCTTTATATGCATTTTTTTAAATTCACAATGTGAACATAAATAAACAAAAATATGGTTTATTCATTATAGTCTTACCTTAAGTGCTTCAGCTTCTAACGTAAGCTTTTCTTCCTCCTCTTTTTCAGCCTTATTTTTCATAAACACTTCATAATCGGGTTTATCCACTCCCAACAATTCCGCTCTCATACATTCATACTCGTAAGTCCCTTCTACAGCCATTTTTTAAGCAATTTCTGCTACTTTTACTCTTTCACTGTTTATTTTAATATCAACAAAACACATATAGGTTTGTTCAATGCCTCATCTGATTTAGAATCTCCTGTGGGATATTCTCACGTTAAATAAAGACGTCCTTAAATTTGCAGACGATTAAAATGAAAGGAAACTAAATGGTTATAACACTTCTGAAATACATGTATGAATATGATACCTCTTATATACAGGTTATGATGTTTTCTTTCTTTACTTGGCACTTGATAAAAAGGACAAAACTAGGATTGTATCGATCCCGTGCGTTTTTGAACGCCCCTTTTATACGAACCGCGTTGGCAAACCTTACTGGTGCAACGTATCAGCATAGGTATATTGATTTCCCATTTTCTTCTTTATGGGTCTCTGTGAAATCAATATTTTAATTTTTCTTTATGCCACGAAATTCTTAGATAAATTTAACAAATTTTAATTTGTTTTCGTTTTGCGTCAATACTTCTTGAAACAGTCCCCTTGCTTTTGCTTATTACCCTTGGATCAATGTTTAGAAAAAGCAGGACTATTTTCTAAATGCTGGTTACTTCACCAAAGAGGCAATAGAGGGCAGACGCTGCTTTGTTTTTTCCGTATGCGAGTCCTGGGCTTATCCATGCCATTTCCTTCGTAAACTATTAAAAAATGGCAACTTTATTAATGAAGTTGCCTGGTGTTACCAGGGAAATAACACAAAAAAATCTTAAAATAACAAAAAAAAATTTGCTATTCAAACATCCCCCTCCATATTCAACACATTTTCCAGCTGTAAACGAATGTGGTCAAAACTTCTTCGAATTTCTTCAATGGAAATTATTTGAACAGCTTCAACAATTCGCTGTTTTAGAAGCTGTACGTCATTCTCAATTGGACGGGAGTACACTAATTGTTTGAGGCGTCCCCAAAGATAGGCATCTGAAATAGTTAAATCGGGACTTCTTGGGGGCCACAGAACCGGACCGTTCCGACCAATCCGTCTGTGGCCAAACGATTATTAAGCCATTTCCTCACTTCAATTGCGGAATGCGCAGGGCATCCATCTTGTTGAAAGTACATTTCGTTCCTAAATTGGAGAGGCAATTCTTCTAGGTTGTCAGAAAGGAATGTTTTCAACATTTCAAGGTAACTCCTACGGTTACACGTGTTTTCGAAAAAGTATGGGCCAATAATACCATAATAAGAAATCGCACACTATATAGACATTTACTTTTTTGTAATATTGTCTTCTTGCAGGAATTCTAAAAGGGGGATTGTTTTTGCTCCAGTATATAATATGTGCAGAAGACACTTTCCCGTTTGTTGAAAATGTCGATTCATCGGAGAACAAGATAAATTTATGAAAATTCCTGTTTTCACTTACAATTTTGTTTCCGACCCAAACACAAAAATCCAAACGTTTGGCTTCGTCTCCTTCTTCCAACGTTTGATTAAAAGTTGGTTTAAACGGGAATATTTTGTTTGCCTTTAAAATATACTGAATACGAGTTTTTTTTACTACATCAAGTTCTTGAGCTCGATTTCTTAATGAAAGGGTAGGATTGTCAGCAACAGACTGCAATATGATAGGGAAGCTGCGTCACTCTTGATGTTGTTTTTTTTTAATTGGCAACTGACCTGAATTTTTTTTTAATAATTTATGAAGTCCCATTTTTGAAACGTAAACGTTAGGGTATTTTTGATTAAATTTCTCTATCACAAAGTTGTAAGAACTTTCGCACGCACCGTAACATTGAACTAAATAAACCCTTTGTTCTAAGGTCAACATTTTCAAAACACATAAAATTCTATTTGACAACTTCAAATTTACGTAAAGCAAAGTAATAAAATTGAGATGGTAGGAATGCATTTAAAATAAGATACACACCACCCATTATGAAAATAGAGTCTAATAAAATTTTATATTAATATTTTTATTGAGCAGCAAAATTTCCATTTACCTCTAAAAATTAAAAAAAAAACTAAAAAAATCGAAGATTTATTTTAAATCTCGGATTTAAATTGCAAACGTTATTCTTAATAAGTTCTCCAATTGGCATTTTGGTCAAAAATGAAAAATAAAGGCAGTTTACTCTTGGAGAAAAATCACGTTTTTGAAAACCCTGTATAAAAAATCAAAATTTTCTCTTCGTGAATTGAATTTTTTTACAAGCAAAACGTTTTATCAAGAATGACCTTTTCCCAAAAAAGTTAATTTTTCATCCATTTGTGCTAAGTATTGTAAACCCTATCCGCGGACAGTCTGTATATAAAATTGAAACAAAATTGTCTCGATATAATATCAAAAAGAAAGATTCCCTGAAGAATCTGGCACAAGAGCTTAGACTGCGAGCTATTAAATGTGAAATGCTCACGTAAACAAACGGCGTCCATAGGTCGTTGGAGTAAACGGAGGGAACATGGGAAAGGAAGAAATAAACAAAAAAAAAATCCAACTGATATTCATTTATTTCAACAAAATAACAAGTCATCATTTGAAAGTAGTTACAAACTAAAAATTGACGTGTACATTAAATCTGGAAGCATTTTGTTTTATAGTGTAGAAAAATTATCAGTTCGTCTAAACATTAGACGCCAAAGCGCAGACTTAAATTATGTACCTTGTAAAACAGATAAAAATTAAAAAATTCACAAATATTTACATGTAGGGAAACCCTTAGATCTTACCTAACCGTTCAAAAAATTAGGGGAAAACTTTGTATCTTGGTAACTTCTTTTATGGAAATGTTCTTACAAAATTGAACCTATTTTCTTCTCAACCGTTACTGGATGGTCTGCTCTTCACCATTTTTTTGCAATATGATTTTCTTTTAAATACCCTCAAGATGAGGGAACTTTTTGCCTGTGTGATTCATTTAAAAATGTCACGAATATTTGCCTAAAACCATTCAATAACAAGAGTGACAAGATATCCAAAAAAACGTTTTTGAAAAAGTTATTTAGAATTAAATTCTAGGCTCATATGCAAAATTTCAAGATTTTATTGAAAATGTGTGAGTGCGGTCTGCGCGAACGCCCTTTGAAAACCTATTTTTTTATTTTGTCCCGTTAATTGTAAAAAAAAATTCTACATTCATTCGTTTCTATTTAAATACGTGACCTTTACAGTTACAAGCTACCTAAAAGGAACAAACTGGAAACTGAAAAAAAAAATTTTAAATGAGTTTTCCAATTTTTTTTCAATAAAATCTTGAAATTTTGCAAATGGACCCAGACTTTAATTGTAAAAAATTTTTTCAAATCATTTCTTTGGATATCTCGTCACCTAACCTCACATTTTGTAAATTCACAATCAGGATTCCATAGCATCTAAACTACTCTACTTTTAAATATTTTTTAAAAACATATTTATAGGGAGGCATTAGGTCTACAATTTAAACTTATTTCGAATAATACAGGGTGTCCCAAATAGTCGGGGCATATCAAACACCAAAAAAGTATTATTGATTTGCCCCGATTCAAAATAGGTTTAAATTGTCAAATACTTCTCTATAACTCTGCTTTTGAAAAATATTAATTATGCTATGGAATCTTGCGTTGAGCCCCCGTATCTAGCAATACCGATTCCCATTAAAAACCATTTAGACCAGGGTCGATAATTTTTGAAACCAAAAAAAATAATAGTAGGATGAAACCCATTGGAAAAGGAAGAGAATATAACAAAAATGAAAGGAAAAATAATTTACGGGCGATCCGAGGTCGGGAAGTGGAAGGGGGTGAGTTTTTAAGGGTAGAAAACGATTTATCTCGATTTCCGGCAAAACTACAAGTCCTATGGAAAAACGTTAAATGGCAAAGTTGTAGGTAATAAAAATATCTACAACTTTTGTATTTACACTTTTTTCACATAACCTCAAAATTTATGTGAAAAATTTAAATAACCAAGTTTTTGGTTTTTTATTTTTATCTTTTACAAAAAAATTTTTTTTCACGAAATTTGGTGAAAACTTACCTTTTTATGTCCCAAACACACTGAAATTTTTTTTTGGTTTAAAATATTTATTTTTTCACCTTATTTTGACTTAATATCGAAAAAGCACCCTAATTTTCAATCGAAAATTCTCACGTCAAAATATCTGCTTTTTTAAAAAAGTCGGTGGGCATTTTGTTCGTTGAAATCTCTACTTTCTGATGGCGTAAAAAAATATACATTACTATGGTAAATGTTCTCAAAAAATGCAAAGAAACGAAAAAAACTTGAACCCGATTTTTTTTTTAATTATTATGTACAATTTTGAGCTATTTACTTAGATTTATACTTTAATTACTCGAAAAACGTAAGATTTCACGTTACATTGATAAACAAAAAAATTACAAATCCATAAAACATAAAGATTGCAAAAAATATGCGAAAATAGTTGTTCTAAATATAAATTAAAGGTAGGATTTAAAGGGGATTTCATCACATTTTCCGTAGTAATGTATATTTTTTTTACACCATGAAAAAGTAGAGATTTCAACGAACAAAAAAGCCCACCGACTTTTTAAAAAAAGCAGATATTGTGACGTCAGAATTTTCGATTGGAAATTAGGGTGCTTTTTCGATATTAAGTCAAAATAAGATGAAAAAATAAATATTTTAATCAAAAAAAATACCGTGTTTGGGACATAAAAAGGTAAGTTTTCACCAAATTTCGTGAAAAAAAATTTTTCTTGTAAGAGATAAAAATAAAAAACCAAAAACTTGGATATTTGAATTTTTCACATAAATTTTGAGGTTATATGAAAAAAGTGTAAATACAAAAGTTGTAGATCTTTGTATTACCTACAATTTTGCCATTTAACGTTTTTCCATAGGACTTGTAGTTTTGCCGGAAATCGAGATAAATCGTTTTCTACCCTTAAAAACTCACCCCCTTCCACTTCCCGACCTCGGATCGCCCGTAAATTATTTTTCCCTTAATTTTTGTTATATTCTCTTCCTTTTCCAATGGGTTTTATTATTATTTTTTTTCACTTTTTACCATTTTCAAAGGCCCCTGGTCTAATTCCCATAAAGAAATTACGAAAAAATACAAAATAAAGCCCGGGGATTTTTTGAAACAGTGAATAATGTATTTATAATATCTTATAATGTAGTTATTTACATTCCCAAAATTAACTGAAACACACATATACATATACTTAAACAAATTTACATCTTACTAAACAAAGAGTTTTTGCAGCCAAATTGCACTTCAAAAAGCAACACAAGTGTCCCAATGTAAAAAAAAAATCACTACGAAAAAATCGAATAATTAAAAATGGAAATGCAAAGAACCGTACGATAATCGCAATAAAGAAAATCCTATGTTAAATAAGACATATTTTCCACTTTGTCATATATAATATACTTTTCCTATAATCTAATTTCGCCTTAAATGATACATTTTTTTGTTTACAAATTATATACACCTCTTGTCAAATGTCAGTTAAATAAAAATTATCTACAGGTTACACTTTTATATAAAAAAAGAAATATGGACGCTACCGCTGTTTCTCTCGGGTTGTAAATATCTTAATTCATTATTTAAATAAAATGACAGTAAGAATTTCTGGATTTGAAGATTTTTACCTGAAATTTATTGTTTTTTTTTACACCAAACCCCGTCAGTTTTGTTTATAAGCTGCCATTCGATACCTTAAAGTTGAATTATTTTTTAAAATGTCTACAAAAATATGTCCTGAAGTTAATTAATTTATAAAAACGGGTCTTTGACCCAAAGATTTGTAGCTGGGTCAGGTTTTTGTTTTCATACATTTCAGTTAAGTTTGGTAATTCCAAACACCACGTAGGTATGAAGTAAGATATTTCGACTCTCGATTTACAACAAAATCATTTTATCTTACATAAAAAATTTACAACATTCGACTCGAATTACAATCACCACCAGGGTCTCTTAAGATTAAACAATTTGAAATACTCTAAACTAAAAATATCACCTATAAAATTTGTATGTATGTACATTTAATATAATATGTAACACAGTCAGAAAAGTTGGGACCAAAAGATATAAGTAAATAATCGAGCTGTTTCTTTACATAAATAAAAAACTTATATATATTTCTACAGAACAATTGGAGCAAAACCGACCGACGGTCACCAAAATGATTACAGTGACGAGCCCCATGAGTATTGACACAAAAAAGTAATATTTCTTATGATCTTGGGAGGCTTATTGTTCTTTAACTGTTTGCCTTATGTATACCAAAAAATGTCACTTAAAAAAAACGCCATTTTATCCATTAGAAAATTTCAATTTTAACCACTCCTATTTACGCAAATACAAAAGAAAAACTTTCAAATCCTTTGGGAAAAAACTCAATCATAAATCAAAATCTTTCATGGTCCTACAACGTGCAACTGACTAACGCTCGTTACTTAAGACTCCCTTTAGATGAGAAAATAACACCATTGCGCGTCAGAGCGCGCAACCTTAAACGCTAATCCTCGTCGCTGAGTGGTTCATACTGCGAAGACAGAAGAGGCTTAGGTTCGTTATTTCTCGCATTATCATTGGCAGTGTCTTTGTGAACATAAGAGTAGGAGTAACCCCCTTGAGCTTGCTGCTGATGTTGAGGTCTCTGCTGTTGATGCTGAGAATCCTGCTGCAGTTGCTGGCTCCCAAAGTCGTTTTCATGTTTCTCCTCGTCGATCACCATATCTCCTGGGCTCTCACTGCGGTCCTTGTCTTGAACGTGTGAATCGTGAACTTCTTTCTTATCATCTTCAGTTCGCATCACCTCCACTATTCGATTTTTCACATAGTCCAAAGGTGACATGTGAGGCTGAGGCTGCTGATAACGCCTGAAGTTCTGCTCAGACCAGTGGTTGTTTTCTGGAGGTGATACCGGCTCGTGGTGATATTTTTGTGGCTGGGCAATCCTTATGATCTGCCTCTCATCTTGTTGCGATTGTTGTTGAGGAGTAACAGATCGCTTACTGTCCTCCTTTTGTTGCTGTTGCTGCTGTAACCGCCTTTTCCACTGCTCGTTGACGTTCTCTTGAAGATGATAATATGCTCCAGGTCGTGTACTGAAGTCATGACTAATTACAGAGTCGGTCAGCTCTTTAACTGTTAAATTTTTATTAATGCCGTCGTTGTCTAAGTCCACACTGATCACCGACGAAGGCCGCATACCGTTATTGTCCTGACTTACGGGAGGATCCCGTTGAAAACCTTGAAACAGCAAATCTCCCGCCCGAGGAGGTTCCCTAGAATTGGGAACGACATCCCCCCTACCACTTTCAGCAGTCTGATTGATTTGATGGGTAATAATTGCATCAATTAGACTTGCAGCAGTCATTGTACTAGGGTCTGCTCTATTCTGTTGTCTAACCTGTTGTTGCTGCTGCTGCTGCTGCTGCTGCTGCTGTTGTTGTTGTTGTTGTTGTTGTTGCTGTTGTTGTTGCTGCTGTTGATGGTAAGCTCTGCGCTGCTCCTCTATTCTTTGTTGTTGCTGCCTCAACTGTTGCTGTTGATGAATAAGTTGCAATCGATGAGGTTGTTCCATAATGTTATCAGCCATCGTCTTTCCCAAACCTTCATGAGGAGCATTTGGAACAGGCAAACTCGGTTGTTGCACGGCGATATCTACTAAAGACGACAAGGCTTCGTGACCGGGAGGGGGATGATACTGTGGTCTTGTATGTCTTTGAATAACTCCCTGCCTCTGCTGACTTTGCTGAGGCGGTGGAGTTCGATGCGGGCTATTTGCAGGGTAATACTGAGGTTTTTCCTGTCTCCTGCTATGCATCTGCTGGGAAGTTATGTAATCATCGATAATAATTTGCCTTGAACTCATTTGTGAACTGATTTGTTGATCATATGGGGACCGTTGGGGATACTGATATTGCTGTTGCTGGGTCATATTTTGCTGGACAGGTAGTCTTCCTTGTTTAGCATAGTATTCATATACCCTTTTATCTTGCTGAAGACTATGGGATGTATGAATTGGCGTACCTTTAGTAATTGATCCCATTTTCGCATCAGGTATTTGTCTAAGCAATCCATCATAACGAGTTGGGGGGTTGATGATCGGTGTACCCAAGGTGATTGAACCAGCCTTGGGATTAGCAGGCTGTGGACTAGGTAGTTTAACCTGAGACGTACGTATAAAAGCAGGACTTTTTCGCTCTTGGTGATAAATATAAGACTGTTCCGATCTGTGCATTGGAGGCTGAAGATGCTTCGAATGCGCTGGCGGTAAGGCTTCTCTCGGCTTCTTGATACTAAGATCAAGGGTCTCGGGAATAGAGTCTCTAGTATCGGGAACTTGAACGACAACTAAGTCATCCCTAGAACTCTGTATAGCCTCAGGTTGAGGTTGGGACCGAATTGGCCCGGAAACAGGTGTTATAGTTGCCCCAATGGTATTTGCCAACTTTGTCAAACTGATATCTGCTCTAGATTGATGCGGCGGCTGAGATCTATTGGGGATGCTATTTAAACTGTACTCGCTCACTATAGTGACCTCATTAGAGTCATTATTCAAAATAGAAGATATCGTAGGCGCCATGCCAGTTCCTTGAACGGGCCCAGGTTGTTGAGCTCCTGGGTTCTTATTTAGCGATATCTCTATAACATTCATGACGAGCTCTTTCACGCTAAGTGGACTCTGAGCAGGGCGTGCCTGATAATCGTTCGTAACAGGCGTTATTGTAGCGCCTTGGTAATGATCCGGAGTCTGTGCCTCATCTGCCGTTTCCGTAGCACTGGAATCGTAGTCTTCTTTCTTAGCGGCATTCTGGTTGGTACCTTGTGATACTGGAGGACTTTCCGCTGCACTAGTTGTGTCACTGGAATGTCTCTCCCGTTCCCTCATCGGTTCCTCACAACTCGAAGTACTCGAGCCGGACTCTTCCTCGTCAGTAAGAGTCGGTTTACGATCCCCCAAACAACTCTCCAAATTGAGTCTTTTGCGATTTGCGGCGTAAAAACTTCGAACTTGATGCGCTAGCTTATTGAGCCTTTCTGCTATTAGCTGCCAATTGGCTCCTAGTTCCGTAAGCGCCGCTTTTAACTGGGTCACTTCTTCTTCTGGCCACTCTTCAACTGGCCCTAGTCTCCTTTGTATTCTATTAAAACAAGCTGAACAGCATTTCGTGACACCGCTTGGTATTCTAAATTCTGCTAAGATCGGATCTCGTACATCTGGAGGTAGCTCTTGCAACCTATAGGGAAACGAACGTAATCGCTTGACTCTACCCCTTGCATTTGGGCAACTAGGCAGTGGACAATGGGTGTAACGAGATCGAACACATTTACAGCGACAAGTGTTGCATACTCTTGAGTTGAGAGGAACTTGGTCTTCTCCAAGCCCGTATTGGACGGCTTGACTCGGTTGGAGAGGTCTGGAGTGCAACTGTGGACCCAGCTGGGCCTTACAGACGGCGCAGTTTCCTTGAACAGCTTTATCTGTAACAAATGAAGTGATATTTAGAACAACCAATAAAGTATCGAGTGTCAACATCATGAGTGACAAAATGTTCCTGAGTTTTACTATATGTAAAATGAATCATTGATAAAAGAATAAAGGGAATAAGCACTGAATAATTCGCTAATAATAATAAGAATTGGCTAAATTGTATTTTTATTAAAACATTTTTATTTAAACCCAGAAAATGATTAGCCTAAATAAACCGCATCAAGATAATTAAAGATATTTTAATTTTTCTTAATATTTACCGACAAATGATTTAAATTATCCATTTACTATTTACTCAAAAATCCAGCTAATTATTTAATTTTAACTTTTCCACTTGCGAAACACGATCTCCTGCAACGCAAGCAGAGTCCCTCTTCTCTCTTGGCAAATAATATTAATTAACTCTAAGTGGCATTTATTAAGTGAATAGAAGGTTAACGTTATTTGCGTTAAATTTATTAAAATATATATGAAAATATAGTCGGTGTTTGCCGAAACCCGGTATCTCATTAATGGAATAAAGTAAGCGAGCGAGCGAGCGAGAAACGATTCATTCGGAAAATGTAGCTGTGGGCGATGTCGGGGAAAAGATATCTTGACGGGAATTATACATATATAGGAGAGGAAAAAAACCGTGCTCAAGTTTATAAAATAAAACGGGTGGATCCTATTTCCAAACTGACTATAAAAACTGTTCCTTTTAAAATTCGACTAGAAAACATAAATTACTTTGATTGAATACCTTTTTGAAATTTATATCTAATTAGTAAGTTGTATTTCATAGCTCTAGCTAGCTCATTTTTCAAAATAGATTCAACTAATAAATGAACGAGGGTAACTTGTCTCTTAAGCAAGATTTAACCAAAAGAATCGAAATAGTGGTCAATTTTCTGCGAGGGGTTCCTCATGTTGGCAGTAGGTGTACAAATTTGTCGGCATTACACAGCAATACTAATCGGCAATTCAGCAATATTGTCAGAAATATGGTAATTTTTCCGGCAATAAGGAAATACTGCCAGCAGTAAGGCAATATTATCGGCATTACGGCAATACGTTTCGACGGCAATACTATCGGCAATATTGTCGGCATTACGGCAATATGTGCCGGCATTACGGCAATACATGCCGGCATTACGACAATACATGCCGGCAATACGGCAATGCATGCCGGCATTACGGCAATATTGTATCTACTACTAGAAAATTGTTGACAATTTTGCTTTTTCAATTGTTTAAATTTGAATATCTTTTAGTTTATTAGTGACTCTGTTGTGGTGACCTACTGGTGATATTAAGGTAAGTACATACTTCAGTACTCGGTATATATACCTACTCAATTTATAAGAATATGAAGAATGGCAAGATAGTGGAAGCAGTATTGATGATGTAGAAGAAGACTTTGCAAGTGACAGTGAAAGCGAGACCTTCTAAAATTGCTGAACGGGAAAAAGCTAGGAGATTTTTACTTATTTATTTTTCCTGGAAAGAAGATGTCTCATAAATATGTTTGTTGCATTCAAAATATTTTTAGTCCAAATGAAATAGAGGTCCAAGCATTTTGTGCTGTTGATGGCGACAAATCAACATATAAAATGACATTAGTACCTACTGTTAATCGAAACCAACTTGTATCCAAACTCGAACAGCCAAAAATTATATGTGCTGGAGAACGTTTGAGGTACAAAGTTTTTACAGAAATAATGTAAAATTTTATATAACAGAAATGACTTTGGTAGTATTAGAACATTAGTGATATATCCTTATTATGTAACCTTTAATAATACTTTGTTTTCAAAGAAACTGTTGTTTTATTAAAAAAAAACATATTGGTCAATTACTGGCCAAAATTTGGTCCAACAATGGGATCTTGGTGGTCAACCACTAGAAAAGTATGACATTTCCTATAATTTATTATTTTTTTCTGTGAAAGAATTTTTTGTTTTTGCTAATTATGGATTTTTGAAATCTTAGAATGTTATATTACCTACCTGATGCTATTTTCTATTTTTAATAAAATATAATCTTGAAAAAGTTATGATTTTTTATTTCTGAAAATTCTCTTAAATGGTCTATAAATTTTTTTAAAGTTTTCTCCAACTGCCGCCGTTTTGGACAAACAGAAAAACAGAAAATTTAATATTAAACTCAATATTTAAAATGCGGGCTCGATTTGTGGCGATGTTGCCAAATTTAATAAAAATGCGCGGCGCTTAGTTGATGCCTGATAAGTGGCAGCGTTGTACCGATCATGTTAGGATCCCATGCATGGGCGTACTGCAAATTCGTTGATTTTGGGGGGGTTTAGCAACAATTTTAGACGGTCAAATAATAAAAAAAAGTATAGAATGCTCCTCTAGGACACCCAAGGAGTTATCCATTTAAATATATTAAGTCATTTCCCTAACACCCTGCATATTAATAGCTTAAAAAATTGGATCAAGGCTTTAATATTTTACTTCTGTAAATGGAAGTTAAATGGTGTTAAATAACAAACTGTGCAACACGGCAACTACTATCGAGAATATGAAAATACAACAAATAATACTGAGAATACAGCAATACTTTGAAGTACCGATCGGGAATACAGCAATACTCGGAAATACCTATCGGGATTACGGCAAAATGCGGAAATACTATGGGGATTATGGCGATATTATTAGGAAATGCGGCCATATTATAGGAAATGCGGCAATATTATACGAAATGCGGCAATATTATAGGAAATGCGGCAATACTTTTGGGATTACAGCAATACTATTGGGATAACGGCAATAGTATTGGGAATACTGTAATACTATTGGGATTACGGCAATATTTTTGGAATTACAAGGTATTGCCGCAGTAGGTGTACAAATTGTTTAACTTGAGGAACCCCTCGATTTTCTGTAAACGTCTGGCGATGGATGGGTGCTCAAGGAGTTGGTGTGTGTCACTCTATTAAAGGACAATTTAATACAGACGTAGAACGATTGCCGGAAAAGGATTTCATTTATCAGCAAGGTAACTGTCCCATTCACACAGCCCGATAAGCAAGGGAATGGATGAAACAGGAACAAATTATCATTTTACCATGGCCCTCAGGTAGTCCAAATTTAAACGTAATGGAAAATGTTTGGGGTGTTTTAGTCAAAAAAATTAATGGTGAGAATAATTTTATTCCACAAAATTAAAACGTAAAACGAATTAAAAAATAAAATTGCAGAAGCGCGGGATGAGTTAAATCCGAACTTTATAACGGCTTTGCTAACTTCAATGCCTAGAAGGATAAAATCTGTCTTGGACGAAGAGGAGGCCGCACTAAAATATTAAAATTTTATTAATATTTGTAGTATTGTGAAGTAATAAAAAAAAAGTTCTGCTACATCTTGTTAATTTCTAATGATTATTGGTAAATCAAGGTAAAAGAGCAATTTACCAAAAATTAGAAAAATCTTATTATCGTGGATAACGCCACCGATCATTCGAATTCTATCTTTAATTCTAAAATTCCAAATACAAGTTAGTCAAAAAAATTACTTATTGCATGGTTAGAACAAGGACAAATTTCGGTTTCATTATTTGCAATGATCATATCTGAATAATAGCGAAGCAACATATCACACCCAAACGTTACACGTAATCTGGGGAGCGCTAAGTATTTATTTTATTCTTTAATTATTTTAATTTTATTTTAATAGGTTGGACAAACTAGCATTGCAATGCATGGACATCGGGTTTTAAGACTTCCTCCATATCATTGCCACTCTAATCCTATTGACAAAGTTTGGTCGGCATGTAAGCGCTATTATGATGCAAAAATAATTTCTGTGCATCCTGCAACAAATGACGTGGTTTTGGGTCTGTGGAATGAAGTCATAGAAAATGTGACAGTGGAAAAAAGGAAAATTATGTAACACACACTAATAAAATTATAAATAATGTGTGGGAACGGGAAAGATTTATCGATGCTTCAGCTACTCTTCCCTTATTATTAACTTGGACGAATCTGATGATGATGATCCTTGCCGAGATGATTTATTATATACATATAAAATAATTTGGCAGATTTCCTGCCCAAGATTTAATGGCTGTCACTGTACATTAACAGCTAAGAGAAGATCCGGCCAAACATTATAAAAATCGCGTGACCTGTATCGCTGTATTGCCAACTTTAAATAAAAAAATAAAGTTCATAAAAGATACCGTTTCCCGATTGGATGGGCGTTTTTTTTAATAAGAGTAAAAATCCTTTGGTACCCCTTTTTCCACGGGCTTGTCCAAACAAGACAAAATCAGGCGCACAGCATCGCCGGGCTGCTCTCTCCCAGCGGCGGCAGGAAATATACACAAAGAGAATACACACTTTTCTCCTAATTAAATTAAATATTAATATTCAATTTTGAACGGGGCACGTAATAGAACGCTTAACTTTGAGAATATTTTATTATATTAAGTGTTTCGGACATAATGGAAACGCTCCAATTTGTTATCTGATACCGGGGAGTTTTAAGATGGGGACTATATACAGTACACAGCGTGGAACTAATTTATTTGATATTTTTTAATTGATTGCTTTGTTTTAATCAAGATTTACCGTGTAAATCATGCCAAATCAGGCATATCCATACGAAAAACAAATGAAATAAGTTTTAAAGAAGTACCTATAACCCACATATACGTATGGACGTCATCGCTAACGGGTGGTATCCTTATCCCTCCTACACGTGCAGGACAAACCATATAGAGAGAATAGGTACCCATAGACCAGCAATCATTCCCGCCGTTTTTTCCTTCCACCTTCTTTCCTTTTAATATTATCGATCGTTAGTGGAGTAAGAGATGACGGCCTTACGCTTCATTTAGGTATAGAACAAGTTTTGTTTCATTTAAATTTCTTAAAAGGAAAGAACGTGGAAGGAAAAACGGCGGGAATGATTGCTGGTGTATGGGTACCTAATGCAAGACAAAAACAGAAGTCTCGGGCCATGGCAAAGGGTGTTATTAGGTACCCATACACCAGCAATCATTCCCGCCGTTTTTTCCTTCCACGTTCTTTCCTTTTAATAAATTAAAATGAAACAAAACTTGTTCTATACCTAAATGAAGCGTAAGGCCGTCATCTCTTACTCCACTAACGATCGATAATATTAAAAGGAAAGAACGTGAAAGGAAAAAACGGCGGGAATGAATGCTGGTGTATGGGTAGCTAATAGCGGAGTAGTTAGGGGGATGACTGGATTAAAGATGCCCAGGTTAGTTAATCAAAGTCAAATTGACAAAATGGTAATATCAGTTTATTAATACAAAATATTTGATCCTAAAAATCATTTGATTCTCACCTCACCCACTGGGACACAACAACAATAGCTTACATATGAGTTCCTATTAGCCGACGTATTTCCAAGGATGGAAGTGCAACCAACCTGTCTTCCCGTAAGTTGTTTTCGGTGTTCAGATACGACCCTAAAACTCTCCTACATCATCGACCAATAAAAATTTGTGTAAAAGGGTACGAAACGAAAATTAAATTACAAAAACGACAAAAAGAAGGGTTATTAATTCGATACTTCTTAATAGTCAATATTAATTTGTGAAATTCGTTCGATACTGGGCGCAGATAAGATAGGCATCGTGTTATGTCGATTTTCTGATATCTACGAATAACATGTTACTTACCATATGGGAATAAAAATAATGTAATTAATTTAATTAACAAAAAAATAAAATACAATGAATAGGAACATTAAGGACCACAATCGCTAGTGTCTGGTCTCCCTGCTAAAGAGCTATGGCACTATCCAAATAGTCTCACGTAGTCTTATATGAGTCCATCTGCTTTGGGCAAATTGTTTAGCTATACGATTTATCTCCTCTTTGGCGGATCCCAATGGTCTAGCCACAGATTCTCTGCTATTATAGTTCGGCAGACATGCCTACGCCTTCCCTAGCGAGCGCATCAGCAGCCTCATTGCTCTGTATTGCAATGACCTGGAACCCAACACAGAGTGACTCGATGTTGATTTGATGCTACTGGAACAAACTGCCTTTATTGCTGCTCGACTGTCTAGCTATTGACGCAGCTTCTCTTAGGCCAGGATGATCCTGCAGGGTATTGACTGCTTTATCTATCTGCTTAAAAAATGCCGCAGTAGTCTTAGAGTTTATACGACCTCTGTATGTGTATGTTCTCAGAGAAGATACCAGCTCCAACTCCGATTTTTGAACAGTCTGTGAAGATCGATAGTTTTGATTTAATGCTGCTGAAACAAATTGCCTTTATTGCTGTTCGACTGTCTAGCTCCTTTCAGGCCAGGATGATCAGGCAGGATATTGACTGCTTTATCTACTGGTCTACTGCCATAATTTCTGCTTGAAAAATGGTGCAGTACTCTGAGGGTTTATACGACCTTTGTATTTGCATGTTCTTAGATAATATACCAGCTCCAACTCCGACGTCCATTTTTAAACCGTCGGTGAAGATCGATAGTTTTGATTTAATGCTGCTGGAACAAATTGCCTTTATCGCTGCTCGACTGTCTAGCTATTGACGCATCTCCTCTCAGGCCAGGATGATCATGCAGGATATTGACTGCTTTATCTACTGCCAGATCGATCGTCGCTGAATGCCATAATTTCTGCTTGAAAAATGCTGCAGTAGTCTGAGAGTCCGTTAGTTCCTCTTTCTCTCTCTCTATTTAACCCTCACCAATTCCTGGATCCTTCAACGTGCCGAAATTCCGACTGGGAATTCCGTCTTACTCACTCCTTTCATATCGAGAAGACTATGATTCAAATATTGTTTGTAATATAAGAGTCATAATACTCATTAGCTATGGGAACCCAAAAAATCTTTTACGCAAATTTGAATCTCACAGATAAAGCCATTTTCTATTTTTATAATCGAAACGACGAATCGTATGGGGACAGCCAGCTACGGCAGCCTGCCGTCGGCGGGCCCACAGGTACGATGAATATTATTTCCCAGAGCAATTAAAAATAAAAGCAGCGATCTTGGCCTTTCATTTGCGAAATTGGATAAAAGGTAAACAAATGGGCGATGATTTCAAATATTCATACGGCACTCTTTGTTGGCGGAGCCGTTTCGCCGGGAGGATGAGCTTAAAAATATTACAGAAGTATGTACATACAGAGAAGATGAAATGCCTAACTAAAATAGACTATACATACGCAGCTGCTGCACGGGAAAATGACCATTACGAAATGTGTTTATTGCATGACTAGATAATTTCGTTACGTGATATTTTAATTTGTGGGTTTCCTGATGTCGTTTCACCTAGGAGTATCTACGTCACGTTGGTTGCTGGTATGTAGCAAGCAAAAAAAGGTTCAAAAATATGTGCTGAAGTAAATGCACGCAAAGCTGGACTGCTTTAACGCTCAGTGGCCCAGAGCCAGCCCTCGGAATATCAAAATGGGCGACTAAAACGACAACAGTTAGATAGGCACGACAACAAACAACATCTATCTCGATGGAAAGAAAGACCTGATAACAGACGCCAGTGTTCCGAACAAACCCGAACAAACCCTTTTAGGGACAGTATAAATAGACTCCAAAGAACTATGTCAATAAAAATATGTAGTGCTTATAGGACCATATATCTACTGAGGGGTTTGGGGTTATTGCAGAGGCCCCTCCTATAGAACTGCCAATTAAAGAAAGATATGAGATGTATCGAGGTGTAACAAAGGAAGTAGCCAGAGCCAACCTGATGAGCAAGTGGCAGGAAAAATGGGACAACAGAACATATGGACGATGGACGCACCAACTGATACCAAATATTCGGAGACGGGTGGAACGACCCAAGGGAGAAATTGACTCTTTCCTGACACAAGCGCTGTCAGGCCATGGCTGCTTTAGAAAGTACCTATACGACAGAAGTGAATGTATTTACTGCCAACAGAAAGATGATGTAGAACACACCTTGTTTAAATGTCCCAGGTGGGAGGAAGCTAGGAGAGCATATGCATTGCAAACAGGGAGTATCTTCAGCATGGCCAATATAAGAATAGGTTTGGTGGAGTCGGCGGAATCATGGAACAACATCTACAGAACAGTAAGACATATAATTGAGTCCAAAGAAAAAGAAAGCAGGAACTAATCTGTAGAAGAGTCTAAAGACCACATGCCATGCCATATTGAAGTAATGCGAAAGCGGTTACGAACGGCCCGAGAGAGGGATGGGTTTTAGTCCAACGAGGCTGACACTACCCGGAGTTAAGACAAAGGAGAAACAGACAAACTCCCGGGTGTCTAGATAGAGATTTCCTAATCCTTTCAACCAAAAAAAAACATAAATGACGTTGGCCGCAATGTTTTACTTACCATTAATGTGCAAAAATATTGCACTTAACCCCCCTCCTCCTCCTGTTTTAAACTAAACCAACTAAACGTAATAACCCTGCTTCCAAAAACTATTGTAATACGGCGAGACCTTTGCCCGCCAATTCCCAGCCCAATTAGGGAACGCCAGTTTTCTCGCATACAACCGGTAATCCCAGTGTTGATTTTCCCGACTAATTAGGGCCCGGATTAGGTAGCGCGTTCCCTTCGATTACAGCTCGCTTCGGCAATCTTATTCGCTCCTCTCTTCGCTGTTTAAACTTCGTCGGGTTATGGCAGATGTTGACTTTTCTAAAAACTCGAACTTACCACTCTGTTTGTCAGGTTATTTAATCGATTTACGACGCCTCGTGTGCATCGTTAATTTTAGACTACTAAGTGGAAACTATAGGATAAGATATAAATTGGTTTAGTTTTTGATTTTTGGTTTAAGGAGAGGTGAATTATTTAACTCATCAGTGGATTTACCGGTTATAAGCCGTTATCTATTTTAATCTGATATAGCTAATCACTGTAATCAAATGTAAGATTCGTCATAGTTAGTCGAGACCTCCTACATTCGAGCATACTGTGACTCGACTATTCTTCATCGCCAATAGTATTATACATCACTTTGTCTCCCTTATAAACGTAGATACTTCTTAAAACTGCCAGGCTGTTTAGATAAACTTCCTATGGGGTCACTGGCAACGAAAAGGCAGATAAACTAGCTTCCCTGGCAACGAAAAGGCAGATAAACTAGCTTGGGCCGGAGCTGCTAAACATTTTAAGGACCCAGAATCTACCAGTGGAATATCGATACTAAGACGGCAAAGATGTGAACACCGACAATATCCAACCGTCCAGGAACAATTGTACATTCCAGCTAACGCCCAGCAAGTGAGTGGGTTGATAACGGGTCAACATTACAAGAAAATAGAAGAGGAAACTACCTCGCTCATCTGTACAGCTTATATTTAAGTTATTTGGAGTAATTTAGCGCAGTGACAGTTACCACTCCAAGAAATTTAAAGGACATATAATCTTTGTTGTGTTAACACAATAACTTAATGAAACGAGAGGAGAAAGAATTCCTATAATGTGATGATAGAAGGAGAATCCGTGCGAGTGTAATTGTGAAAAAGGAATTCACTCACGATTAATTTAAAATATAGATTCGAATGTCTCGTATGTAATATGCATTTAAAACGAACGCTTTAAAACTGCCTACATATGTAAAAATACGTTCCATCGAAGCCAAACAATCGCTTCGCTCAGCACAAACGGACAATACTAATATTAATTACGATTAAATGCAAGGTAATCAAAAACAAATCAAACATATCGGAATTAATAATTCTAATTAGAAGGCATTACGATTATTGGCAGAGCCACGGTCCGATTTTACAAATTCGCAGCAAAATTTCTGGCGTATTACACAATATGAAACAACGTTTAGAATGCAGATATTGTGGAACGATACAATTAGTGAATTTACAGGGTGGTTCGTAACGGATGGGCCTTTGATTATGTGTTGAAATTAGGGGAGGATTCAGAGGGAAACCCCCAAAAGCAGGCACAGGATACCCACCTTTTTTTCTTGTGTGTAAAGGGCGGAAATACGCACTTAAATTCAGACAAAATATGCTCGTTTGCCTTTAAAATATGCAGTTATTTGCATTTTCTACCAAATATGCATACTGGTATGCATGTAAAATGAGGTAAAGAAACATATTGGGTTCTAAAAAATATGTTTATTTAAAAAAAAATGCAAAAAAAACAAAGAAAAATAAAAGTAAACAATTTTTTAACCTAAAATTGTATAAAACGTTACTAAATATTTTTCAAAATTATTAACGGTTGTCTTGTATTTATAGTAAAAATATGTTTATACAAAGAGAAGCTTCTTTCAACATCTACTGATGTGTTCGGACAATACTGCAACTTAGGTAGCAAAATATAGGGCCAAGATACAACTTCGTTGGATGGTTTACCCTCATAAATGCTTTTTACAGCAGTTAAGTATTTCAATACTTCATTCTTTTTTACAGTTACATCCAATTTGTTCCTTACTTGACCTCCTACTTTACCGGGAATGTTGAATATTTAGCGGAAAAAGTTTCAACAATACTAATTGAGTATCTTAAACTTAAATTTCTACTCTTCAACGAGGATATTATGTCCGGTATAAAACTGAAATTAACCTTAATAAAAACAACATCTTTAGCTACACTTGCATTTTTTAACAACTCTTTACTTTGCACAACACACTGCGAATCGCGTCATCTAAATCCAAAATTAGTTCTTGAATGGCTTCTAAATGCTCTGCGTAGAATATTGCGGCCTTAATCCATGTTCCCCACCGAGTAATTACAGGTTCCGGAGGTGAACTAACTCCTGGTAATATATCCTTATACAACTGCACTCTTAGAGGTGCTTTTAGTTTAGAAAAATTTTTTTTACATTTGAAATTTATTTATTTTAATTTAAATCCAGTTTGTTAAGCAGGTAATAATAACTCATTATTAAGTGATAATAAACAACCCCTAACAATATAACTGCAAACCCCGGAAACCCCCAATAAATACCTTGTGTATAACCAAAATGTAAATGTAATTATTCTAATCTTCAGATTGGAAAATTGACAAAATATGCAAAAAATGCATCGCCCTTTAGTTATATGATTTATCAAACTCTAGCTGCAACAATATTGGCATTGCAACAAACCCCGTACACAATTTTAACTTTTAAGGACCATTTAGGTTTGCTAATAAAAATGTTACCAGGCCATTTGTTTTTATCGAAATTAGTTTTATTAAATAAATATCAAATCGTGATTTAAATTAAATTTTCAAATGTTCGGACAAAAATAAATACGATTTGTTAAATTGGAAACAGGCTAAAAACTGTACCAACACACACAATTAGCCTAATAGAAGTTCGAAATGAATTAAATGATCAAAACATTATTTAATATTTAACAAATCAATAGGCGTTATTGGTCTGTATGTATATAACGTTTTAATTTTATTAAAATTATGATGGTATAGAAAAATATGATATACAGTGTCACCAGTAAAGTCCGCATCGTATGGGTTTTTTAAATTAATAGCTTTATTCAAAATTTGACTTTGGCATCAAGTTCTGCTTAGATCAAAATGAAAATTAAGCAAAAAAATAGCAGTCACTTGATTCTCATTATCTGTCAAATTTTAATTTTTTCCAAAAAATAATTTAAAAGTGGGGTTATTTCTGAAAATATCGAAAAAAGTTATTAGAAAAAGTTTTTTTTAAATGCAGTTTCTAGCCTACATGCAAAATTTCAGCTGCATAAGATAATTTTAATTTTTTACCCATATTTTGTAAATTGCACCACTTTTGTAAAATAAGACTCAACGCAACCTACATAAAACTTCTTTATTTTGACTATGCTTTATTTCAGATACTTTTTCTTTAAAGTAGCGCCATATTAAATGTGTGTTTTTCTAAAAAATCAAAATTGGGCTATTAAAATTTGGTCGCATGTGATGCAAAATTTATTTGTTTTTAACCCTGTATAAGGTAACTTCATAAAATAGGTATTTTTGAAAACGTAGTTTGTGCCTCAAAGTAAAAAAATAAAAAATAAAGTAAAGGGGTTTTAAATTAAATCGTTAAAAATAGATAAACTTTACTTTAAAATAAACTAAAATTTATTTTCCACTTAAAAAACACGTTACTGAAGACGCTGTGTTCTTTTTTGTCTTAATATTAAGGTGTGTTACTTTCAGACACAAACAACTACGTTTTCAAAAATACTTATCTTATGAAGTTACCTTATACAGGGTCAAAAACAAATAAACTTTGCATCACATGCGACCAAATTTTAATAGCCCAATTTTGATTTTGTAGAAAAACACACATTTAATATGGCGCTGCTATAAAGAAAATGTATCTCAAATAAAGCATTGTCAAAAACTGAGAAGTTTTATGTAGGTTGCGTTGGTTTCTAATAACTTTTTTTGATATTTTCAGAAATAACCCCACTTTTGAATTATTTTTTGGAAAAAATTTAAATTTGACATATAATGCGAATCACGTGACTACTATTTTTTTGTCCCCTTTTCATCTCGATCGAAGCAAAACTTGATGCCAAAGTCAAATTTTGAATAAAGCTATTAATAAAAAAAATCTCATATGATGCGGACTTTACTGGTGACACTGTATATAGGGTATCTAGGATAAATTACCATTTTACAAAATCACTGCTACAACCGAAAATGTTTTTTTGTTTACAGACTCCTGCGCAGAATTTTTTTATATTCAGGTCAGTTAAAATTTCCAAAATTCGTAGATTCTATCTTATCTGTTCACTCACAAAAAGTAAGAATCCCCTTAAGCATGGACTCGTATCAACGGTAACGTGCATAACTAATGTTCTAATCAACGTCGCATACAAAAGGGTAGAATGTAATTATTGTTTTTCTATTCTGACATTAATTTACAACAAAAATAATAAAGAAATTAATAACCTAATTGGTGCAGGAATAGTAATATGAAAATTGACGATGCTATCTGATGTAAACATTATTGCCCCTGCATTTTTAATGGGACTAGCCCGAGGTGGGAACACGTTGTGTTCGACCATACGAAAAATAAAAATCCAATTTAGACGATGATACGTGCATATTTTATCATATTTTTTTGAGGTATAATATCGTAAATTGTTTTAGTATAATCCTTATTATAACGACCGTATAATGTAGGCTATAATAAGCAAGGATTATTATGGTCTGTTACAAGGGTTCTTACTATGCCTTGTTTTTTTCGAATGGTTTGATGTATAACCGAGATATTGACCAGTATGTGTAGGTTTCTGTTGTAAAGTAGATGCAATCTTAGAATAATACTACGTAAAGCCTGTTCCTATTGCCTGACAGTTAAGAACCCTCATTGAAAATGCAAAACACAAATTTTAGCTTACCGGGTGAACATATTATTTTTCGCCTGAAAGTATATCTTTTTAGTAACAATACAGGTAGTCTAAACACTATTTAGATTGGCACACCCCTAATTTTACCTTTCACAATAGGGTCGTAAAATTGTAACAATAGGGCATTATTTAGAATAAATCTTCGGACAGTGGCGGTCGTTTTAAGTTTTTAATTATTTATGAACTATAAATACCTTTAGTTTCCTACCCGTGTTATAAATGAATTATACAATGACACAGTAAAAACTTTATCTGATTTAGTTCTAGCCGATACTATACATTAACAAAACAAGGTGATAGTGAAATAGTGTATCGTTTTAAGAGAACAGATCTGCCAAAAAATTCGACCGTTTTAACCCATTTTTACCTGTCCTCTTAAATTATAATATTAGGGGATTTAGGTTTTTTTACATTAAAAACCAGGGACAAATTGGTAACCCTCCGGGAGTCGGGTAGGGAGGTTTTGCTGATCTGAATCCCTAGCCATACCCAAATTGAAGGAAATGACAAAGCTCATGAACTCGCCAACAATGGTAGGAGCCATGTTCTTAACGTTAATAAAATCCCTCCCTCAGACCTGCTTCCGTTAATCAAGAGTAATATTACAAAACTTTGGAGCGAACAATTCAGAGAAATATCGCTCACTAACGGCATCATGTATGGCACATCTGTAGAAACACCCCTGACGAAACCATGGTTCCACAACAAATCTCTTGATAGACGAGAAATTACCACTTTCACAAGAATGAGATCGGGTCATTGCTGGACTCCGGCTCACCTACACAGAATTAACCTAAAGAATGATCCGAACTGTACCTGTGGGGAAGTTGGTGATATCACTCATATTTTCGCTGAATGCCCCCCTCAACTACTATAATATTGACATCCTGCATCGTCGACTAGGTATAACACCCCCTATTTCTATGCATGACCTCCTTTATAAGAACTAATCAGTTGAGCATGTTAAAACACTAGTTAGCTTTCTTGTTGCCTCTAGGATTAAGCTTTAGATTTTGCTTTGGATAAGTCTTTGGGCTCGCTTTGATTTATTGACTGCTATAGTTTCTACTGGAGCATTTTGTTGTGTATGCTGCATTGTCGCTTTTCTAGGATATGTCTGTATACCTGTGTGTTTTCCCTTCATAATGATTTATATCTCCCCCAGGATATGGATTGAGAATCCAGACTCGTAAAAACGGTCCTGCGGGGATTTTCTTTTGATCTACAAGAGATCACCACTCTCCAAGCTGTGATTTTGGCCGGATAGTTTTACCACTAGGGCCACTCAAACGAAGCAGAAGAAGAAGATAATATTAGGGTACGTTCTTATTTTAATTTATTTTTGGTTCTATATGTAATTTTTTTAAGGTATGCAAAAAAGAATTGTAGAAGTGAATTAATTTTATTCTCTCAATACAAAAAAGTTCATACTTAAGAGTTAACAAATTAAAGGTCTAGAAATGTGTCTTCACTATCACTAAATTCAAAGGATTCATCTGTAGGCGTTATCTAATACTATGACAAAATTTTCGGAAGTTAATTCTATCATTTGCTCAAAATTTTCTTCGAATACGTCAGCAGTCATTTCCTCATGATAATCTTTTGTTGATTTTGACTCAAATTCAAGTAAACCACCGTTTACAAATCCACTTTCACTACCCTATATGCGTTACTATTAACCTGAGACCTTTACCTGCAGGTATTTTCAAACCAGTAGACATACCTTTTATAAATGCTTGACGAGAGCTTTGAATATTTTTATTTTGTCATATCTTTTGTACTGAATGTCCTTCGTTAACCCAGGTTTCGTCTAAATAAAAATGGTCCTTTTTTCACTTCTATATCTGCTCATATGTTTATGATACTGTTAAGATCAGGTATACCTGTTATTGTTACGTTTATGGTTTATTGAGGTTTTACAACTCATGACTCTCAGCTGTGCTGTCGGGCTTTAATAAACAGAGTATAGTATGATTAGCAATCAACCAGGGTAATGGGGCTTCAGACTGCCACCTTGAATCATACCAATAACTAGCTATAATCACGATATTCAGCTATAAAAAAGCAACTTAATCATTGTCATCGATGTGTTTTCATTAGTGTTCTGTTTGACTCCACCATTTCCAATTCCCAAGATGCCCGATGTACCACCACGAGCGACTCATAATTAATATTTTTCTATACACACGATGCCAATGACTAATGGTTATCCGAACGGATTTTCCAAATGACAATCAACCTCCCGGATAAACTAACCCCAGGAGGATCGCCTGCGACGACCGTGCGACAATTAGCGTTATTACGCCCGTTTGACGGTAGATAAAGCGACAGTTCGCACCGCAGCATTGTATATTTGATAATTTACCTAATTGCTCGTTGAACGGGAGGATATTGCAGATTGATTATTAATTATTATTACTAATAACCGGTAGTGAAGGAGAGAGTTGTTCACGCATCGGTTGCAGAGGCACATCTAGATGAAATATTTAAAAACAATTTTGACTACTCTAGTCTTTAACAAGGCCCATAATTTGAACAAATGAAATTAAATAAGTAAAAATTACTACCTATAATTATCCCTATGAATCTACAATGGATATGAATAAATGTTGAATAAATACACCATATGCACGAGAATAACTGTTTATTTAAAATTTTAAGTATTTACACAACTAATAGGGCTGTATTAAAACCACCCTATTGTTCGGGGAACAATACGTATCTTTCAAATTGGATATTTAAATAGTAAGCTCTTGGGATAAACACTACAATACAATTCAAAAGATTGAACGTTGAATTGAATAATGATTTCTTTAAAGGGGGTAAAGTATACATGGGGTTTGAAAAAATAGGGACAAAACTTGACCTGGGATTTAAACGTATTCTGTCAAAAATTTGCAACTTTTGCGGTAAGTTTTATTTGATTGAAGGCCAATTAAATTGACTGAAAATAGTGAAGGACAAAAAAAACACCCTGAGGTACTCCAGGTCAATTTTACAATTTTCTTACAGGTCCGGTCAGATGCCTTCCCTTCCAGCAGCGTTGGGCATGCGCACAAACCTCTTGTGATCGGCCTGTCCTTCTTTAGCAATATGCTGAAAATATACTCCAGAACCGGCTCGGCGCCATTTTTGTTGTTGTGTTTTAAGTTTTCTCTGTGGATTCCTTGTTGTTGATTGTGGGTGTTTAATATTTACGGATGTCTAGTTTTTCTGTAGTTTAGTGAATTGTTTGCGCTTTTAGTGACTCGGATTGGAATATAAACA
This sequence comes from Polydrusus pterygomalis, assembly GCA_963969555.1. Classification (NCBI taxonomy): domain Eukaryota; kingdom Metazoa; phylum Arthropoda; class Insecta; order Coleoptera; family Curculionidae; genus Polydrusus; species Polydrusus pterygomalis. Next base: position 40,173,577 of record OZ018385.1, on the reverse strand, counting down.
ATAACTAGTAACAGCCGTTGATTTTATTATGCCCAAATAGGAGTAAAATACCGGGTATTTCGTATTTTTCGTCAGTATGGAGTAGTGATGTATCTAATATTTGACTTGAGGTTTTGTTAGGTACGATCGAATTCGTTATTTTGCTGATTTTGTTTGTGTTTTATATGCATATAACTTTTATAGCAACTTTTTGAACTAAAAACACGAAGACGAATCATTTTTAAACAAAACTTAGAAACAAACCCTTCAAAACAATTTTCTATCCTCAAAATCGGATATGTTTGCAACTACTAAAAATGCCAGAAATCATTACCTTATTTCCCAACCTGATCAAAAATTAAGACGAAATTCCAATATTTTGGCAAGAATTTGGGGCAAATTTTAGCTGTTTACGCGTAAAAATAAATTGAAGGCCAACTTTTACAATTTCTCGAGCAAGAACTTAAATTTTAAAGCCCGGACATGTCTATTTTCCCATTCGTCAGATAATAACGTTGCAGTGCGCATGTCTAATCGTGTGTAGCTTTGTTTACATGCGCGAGGACATAAATTTGCCACTTTTGTGATTATTGTTTGCTTATCTAAAGGTAAATATCAATGGGTATGTCTAGAAATTGAAGTCGACATACCCCATAAACCTTTCCAACGGATATGTTGGACGAAATATTTGGGATCTCTACATTTTAGTTTGACCAAAAATAAGGGAAAATATACCTAATTTATATTCGTATTTTCAGTTTTAAATATGGTCAAATATTACGTAGATATCATTATGTTTTTTAATTAAATGTAATTTTAAAGTTTTTTTAAATAGTTTTAATGCTTTTGAGATTTAATAGAATTTTCCAAATTATTATATTCTATCAAACCTTTATGAAAAATAATGTTTTAGAAACTTTATCCACAAAAAAAAAGTTGATTAGTTCTTGTTTTATAATTATGATCGTCATAATTAAAAAAACAAAATTTTTTTAAACAATCAGGCAATAAATTATTTTTAATTTTATTTATAAAGATACATACTAAATAAAAAATTAAATTTCTGACTCAACCAATCTAATCTTTTTAACATAAAATTAATTTTTGTATATTTGTCACACTTTAAAATAATCCGCATTGCCTTATTTTGTAAAATTTGTAATTTATCAAATATTTCCTCACTAGCACAATATAAAATGGAAGAACAATAAAGAAAATGTGGTAATATAATAGTATTAAATACAGCTTTTTTAAAAAACAAACTTAAATTAGAACTGATTCTTTTAAAATAACCTACTTTTCCGGCAATCTTCGATATGATAATTTCAAAATAATTAATTTTTTTAATTTTTAATCAATAATTATCCCTAAATATTTAAAACTGTTCACTAATTGCAATTTTCACCATCAATTACAACACTTATATTTTGACAATTTAAATTATTACCCATAACCATACATTTAGTTTTTGAAATATTTAATTTTAATTTATTTACTTTTAGCCAATTTAATAATATATTTATCTCAGAATGTAGAGTATTTAGAGCATCAAAAATATTTAAAACATTAATGTAAATTAAGGTGTCATCAGCAAACATTTGTAACTTGCACATTTTTTAAACTAAAAGCATATCGTTGATGTATAAAATAAACTACACATATTGGACCTAGTATACTTCCTTGAGGAACTCCTATATTATTTATTTTTTTATTTGAGTATGTTTTTGATATTTTTGTTTTTTGTGACCTGTAACTTAAATAATTTTTAAACCATTTATAAACGTTTCCGCGAATACCATACTGATACAATTTACTCAATAATCTAGCCCTGTCAATTGTTTCGAACGCCCGTTTAAAATCGAATCGAAGTGATTTTTTTTAACCAAAACGATCTTTTACCCACAACAATAGACCAATTGAAAGGGTCCCGTGGGACATTCCAAATTTACAATGTTCCAACATTTCGCGATTCCGCCCCACCATATTTCAGCTGGGAGGCGGCTACGGCGTTCGCGGTCGAGCCTCAATTGAACAGTGGCGTCTAAAGCACGACGGTCGCAAATTTTACCGCTAAGATCGGAGCACCGTGCGTTGCCAGCTGCGCTGCTAAATCGGGAAAGTCAGTTAAAAGTTTCACCGGAAATTTACCCCTTAAACTACGTAACAAAATATACGTTTTATCTTTATTTCTTGCCCTGTTAAAAACTAAATTGTGTGGTAAGGAATCATTTTAAAACGCCTTGGACTGTCCGAAACAGCTATTACGTGGGTTTGTGTTTTCGCCTTTTTTTATAATAGATGGCGCATTTGGTTTAGTTATTTTCACTTATAATCTCTCTAGCAGCAGAATTATCGGGAATTAATTCTGCTGCGTGGGAGATCCGGTAAGAAAATTTCATAAATTGGAGTTTTTTCTTATTGTAATATTTTTGCTAAAATGCCACAAAAACATATTTCCGGCGGCTTAAGTTAATTGTAACTAATTAGAGTTTTAGAAATGAAGTTCATTTTAGCAGTTAGTAACTCATGTTTATTACTAAAATCTGAGAAACATTAAATAACAAATTTGTTATCTAAAATTCCATGTCTTTACAGTTTTAAATTCAAATAAAACTTAAAAAAACATATTTCCGATGAGTTAAATTTTTGATGTGTCTTTTTTCCCCCGGTGTTCGATATGTAAAGCAAATTGGTTAGTATCAATAAAAATTATAAGTTAGCAGCAAAATGTATTTTGATTTTATTCTGAGTGACTTTTGTCCAATAGATATAAGGCACTTCATTTTTGACAGAAAAATTATCACTTATTAATTCATTAAGTTAATAGGAACTAACAAAATTATCGCGATAATCTCCCGTTGAAATAAGCAACGTAAACAAAAAGGAGCCTTCTAATTGGTTGAAAATAAATTTATGTAATTTTCACAGTAATAATTAAGGAATTTAAAAACTGAAAATTTATTTCTTTTTCTACTACTGTATAAATAAATTAACTTTCGGGCCCTAGCAACACGAAAGAAAACGAAAGTAAATGTTACAGTTACCTGAATATTACGAAAGTAGGTTGCTAGCTACGAAAGTAATACTTTCGGTGCCAGGACAAAAAATCGAACTGACAGACTCTGACAGTATTTAAATAACTAGTTGTCAACAATACTCAAATAACTAGTTGTCATGGATTATTTTACAGGTGGAAAAAAAACTTATTTTATCATTTTAATTTGAATAAAATCAAAGTTCATTACTTAATAATATATTGATCAGAGAACAGTAGTAGAAAAAATTTAATACATTACACGATGCGAAAGCCTTTTTTGGTGGTCGGAGGTATTAATCACCTCGGCTTTGCCTCGGCAATTCAAAAACCTCCTCACACCAAAAAATTAACTTTCGCATCTAGTAATGTAAATAACTATTATGCAGTAGGGTAGAATTGAAAATTTAGTGAAAACTTCATTAACCTATTGACAAAATCCTATTACATTCTGAAGTAAATCTACATACAAATTTCGCCCCTCCACTTTGTTAAACTTACACTGTTAAACGTATTAACATGATGTGGAAAATTTAAATCTTTGTTTGTCTAAAATTTTATAAAAAGTCTGCAGTGTGACAACGCAGCCGTAAGAGCTCCGACGTTGGTCTGAGGCCATGATGACGTTGTTTTCATTCATTTCCTTTCAGGGATGTCCACTGAAAACGTATCGCGGAAAAACATTGATGTTTGCGATGCGTCGAAAACATTTTTTTCCATTTTTTACATTTCATTACAAAACAAATCACATAGACAGTGCTATCCTGATATTTTTAAGAAGACTTGGCAACTGGCAGAATTATGACGGACACGCCGTAGACGCCAGTCGGTTTAACGGAGTTGTTATAAAGTGGAGGCACTTTATCAAAACGTCTATCAGTCGCGTGCCAACTGCCCGTGTTGGGATTGGAGTGGTGGTGACGTTAACAGTCGACGGCACGCGTGTATACACGTACTGTGTGAAACGCGACACGTGTATATACGTTTAGTGTGACACGAACTGTCATCTATCATTATAATTTTAAAAATTCTTTATTGACGTGACGTTTTTTTTTTGTGAAAAAGTGATGGTTTTGATTTTTATAATTTAATTTTACTATTTTAAGACATTACATCTTTTCTGGAAAAATCGTCTGGATTGATTACAATTTATTATTGTGAAGATTTTTGGAAAGGTGCGTTTTTATATTTTAAGGGGCAATCAAAATATGTTTCCTGCCGTACATGCGGTCGGAAAATGACAAAGAAAAATTAAAAATAATTCCAATGTTTAGAAAAATCGAGCAATTCGGGGAAAAAATGCCAAACAAATAATACTAAAAAGCCATTTTTTTTAAATTTTGCTTTTATTGTGTTAGGTTATTATAATTTTCGCAATATTTTCCAAAATATATTTTTTTTAATTCGGGCTTTATATTTTTATGTAAGAATGTAAAACAAGTTTTTCAAAATTATTTATTTGAGACTTTTTATAAAGTGTATAGGTAGTTATTCCTAAAAATTAGAATAACTTTTTAAACCGCATTCGACTTTGATACATATTTTCTATAAAAATCATATTTAATTTACAAAAATATTTATAATAAGGGCATTCACCGATACATTTCAAAAATCTGATTAATATAGAAACTCTATAAAACTACAATGTGCTACAAAAGTGCTTTCTAGTTTTTTTTGAATCTCAGAAAAGAAGAACAATCATATTACTAGTATCTGTATCTACTTTCTTCTGGACTTAACTGAATATACCTTAGTAACCTCTAAGAAATAACATATTAGCAAAAAATAAATCTTGTTTACTCTCCTTAAGAGCAAACACTAGTGACGCATACGCCATTTCGTTTTCTGATCAATATTTCGTTACTTCTTCGTTTTTTGGAGAAAACGAAAAATAAACGAAATTTTGAAAAGGAAATGAAACTGCGAATGCGTCGCTACTGTTTTCTCTTAAAAATAATCAACCTTATAACCGACATTGGCGACATTTAAAAAAAAATAAAGTTTACTCTTAGGGCTTAAGCCCCCCCCCCCCCCCAAAAATAAAACGCATGCTAGTTGTGTCTCTCACGATATCGATAAACACACTTACCAAGAACGAATCAATAAATTTTTTAAAAACAATTTTTTTAAATGTAGAAAAAAAATTATAATTTAAAATTTCCATTTCAGAAAATGTTTTCTTTATACCGTGCTTGGCTTTCGCTGAGCCCCTGTTCGGGACTACCCCCGTTACCGGGTCCCTCGATGCCCTTGAATCTCTCACTGCCTGCCCCTGGACAAATTCCCGAAGTTCCTGACGTCACCCTACAAGTGGGCGCCTCAATGACCCATTTTTCAGCGCACAAAGGAGTTCTATCGGCGCATAGTGGATTTTTTAAAGCAGCATTGGCCAATCACACTGGTAAGTTTGTTTTTAACAATCATTACTATAATTAAAATTTTCTTATAGAGTGTAAAGTAATTTGTTATCATAAATATGTTGTTTTAACGGCTATACTTGTTATAACCACCATGAGTACAGAATATGTCTATAAATGTCAGAAAATAACGCTATTTTGTTTCCGATTGGTCACCACATTTGACAAGGCCTTGTTTCAATGAATAACAGACATAGCACATGACATATTTTGTCGATATCCATCCCATCCTAGCAAACATCTTTATATATACAAAAAATATTTATAATAAATTGTAACTCATCCTTTCTATTCCAGGTCTCACGCCGATATCCGTCCCGAACGTCAACGTAGACGAATTCTCATCCCTTCTCACCTTCATGTACACCGGTTACCTGGACCTCAACCTCACCAACATCTACAGCATCCTCCTGGCAACACACATTCTACACATGCCCCGAGCCTTAGAACTCTGCAGGAACTTCCTGATCCAGCAGAGCCACCATGCTGAGGTAGAGCAACCAACTCAGAAGATTAACGTCATTAAACCGATAGCCAGTAGAAAAATGGCGCCTACCATGCAGGAGATATTCACACCAATAACCTTGAGGTCCTTAAGTGAACTAAAGAAAAGCGAAGATACCCCATTTAAAGTTGTTAGAGGCGATAGTCATCTAAATCGGGCATCTACAAGCAAAGCGGAAGTAAAACATCAGTTTGACGAAATAGAGAAAGGGCCACCAGAGAAGAAAACTTGTGCTTTGAAACCCAGTAGCAAAAAACGCATCGAGCCCTCACCAGGCAAGGACAAAATAATCATTGACGTAGCTTGCTGTGACGGCCCGGTACGGTTCCATCGTGTCGTCAACAAGAACTACGGGCTCCAAGACACCGAAAACTATGACACCAACTCGAATAAATCCTTTAGAATCTCCGAACTTAGCAAAAGCAACGCTCTACACAAAGTCATGAACGAAAACATCATGGAGAAACTCAACGAGGAAAACGACCAATCGAACGAAGTTTTCACTTGTGTCTACTGCAACCATACGTTCAAATCTCAATACTGCTATCAAAAGCACGCTAGACGCCACCTCTACCCTGTCAGCGTAGACAAGGTCGCCCAATCCGAAGCTAAAAGAGAAGTGAAACTCTTGGATATGAACGTACAGTATTATCCTTGTAAAACTTGTGGAAGCAAGTTTCCCAGTTATTACTTTGTTCATAAGCACAGGAAAATGTGCCACGCAGAAGAAGTGGCTGATAAAAACCATAAAAACAATGAAATTGTAGTTGAAAATGCTGGAGATAATGAAAGCAGCAGTTGCAGTGCTATAGATGTGGAAGCTGTGCAGAATGACAATGATCAAGAAATCACTTAAACATGTATTGATATTAGTGAGCTTTTGCTACAGATTGGCGAGGAAAGTAAAACGCATACATATCAGAACTACCTGATTTGATTGATAATAAGTATTAAAATGAACAAGAAACAATTTTGAGATATGTGCGTTTTAAAAATACCGATGATCTTTTGTAAAAATGTTCTATTAATAATTTATTAATTACCAAAAATGCCATGTAACTTATCAATAAAAAGTAATTAGAAGATAATAGAAATGTTAAAACAAAAATAAGTAAGCAATTTAGTTAATTGTATTATGTATAATTATATTTGACAGGGTATTTTATGGAATTTATCGGTAGATATCTTGGTAGTATGCTCAAAGAAATAAAATTAATGTAATGTTCATTAAGTAAATTAGAAATTTTTAATTGCGTTCGGGTTTACGCAATATATATTAAAACGTTAGACATATCATTAGTACTTAAATAATTAGTTAAATAATAAGTAAAATCAATCATTTCTTGTTTATGTAAACTGGAAATAATACAAAAACTTTGTTTATAACAAAACACCTAAAGATTGGAATAAAACTATCAATAAGCGCTATCTTCTTTTTTAATAAAGTTTTAGTTTTATTGGTCTTGTAAAAAATATGGGCTTATTTCAGCCTCGATTGGCAAAAACGCCTCATATAGAAAATTTACAGGAAAAATGTGTAATGTTATTGACACATACGGCAAACTAAAAGGATTATATATGATTGAAGCTGCTACTTACGGCATTTTTGTTAAGCTTAAATGATAGATAATCGAATTAGAAGAACTTTGGTTCATCAATATCCTTTTTGTAGATAAGGCGTTGTTGCGAGGTGATAAGGCAAACATTTTCAATGTTCGAAAATATTGTAATACGAACATAACGTCTAATAGTGTAATTAATAGGCAATGTATTATGCAATTTCCAATAATTCGTCAAGTAAAAAGCAATTAAGAAAAATAATAATAGAAACATAAAAAAAAAAACACCAATATTACTAATTGAATAATTATAATTTATATAAAATTTATCAGTTCAAATATCTTGGTAATGCGGTCATTCATGGAAATGAAATAAATTTGTTAAGCTCATTAGATAAATTAAATTTTTTTTATTTTCTTTTGGGGAACTTCTGTAGTTACTACAACTTATTATCTACAGTGTGACCAGTAAAGTCCGCATCATATGGATGTTTTTTTATTTAGACCTTTTTTCGAAATTTCACTTGGCATCAAGTTCTGCTTCGATCGAGATAAAAATTAAGCAAAAAAATAGTAGTCACGTGATTCGCATTATCTGTCAAATTTTAATTTTTTCCAAAAAATAATTCAAGAGTGGGGTTATTTCTGAAAGTATCGAAAAAAGTTATTAGAAAAAGTTTTTTTAAATGTCGTTTCTAGCCCACATGCAAAATTTCAGCTGCATAAGATAATTTTGATTTTTTACCCACCACTAAAATTTATTTTCCATCTAATGAACACTTTACTGATGACACTGTGTTCTTTTTTGTCTTAATATTAAGGTGTATTACTTTCAGACACAAACTACGTTTTCAAGAATACTTATTTTATGAAGTTACCCTATACAGGGTAAAAAAAATAAACTGCATCATATGCGATCAAATTTTAATAGCCCAATTTTGATTTTCTAGAAAAACACACATTTAATATGGCGCTACTTTAAAGAAAATGTATCTGAAATAAAGCATTGTCAAAACTAAGACTTTTATGTAGGTTGCATTGAGTCCTATTTTGCAAAAGTGGTGCAATTTACAAAACATGGGTAAAAAATCAAAATTATCTTATGCAGCTAAAATTTTGCACGTGGGCTAAAAACTGTATTTAAAAAAAAATTTTTTTAATAACTTTTTTCGATACTTTCTGAAAAAAACTTTTGAATTATTTTTTGAAAAAAATTAAAATTTGACAGATAATGCATGAATCACGTGACTACTATATTTTGCTTAATTTTCATCTCAATCGAAGCAGAACTTGATGCCAAAGTCAAATTTCGAAAAAAGCTATTAACAAAAAAAAATCCCATATTTGGCACACTGTATTTTGCGCAAAATCTTGGATAAAAAAGTGCTTACCTTGCATCGACGCAGTCTCCTCGTCGCTCGATTCGATAGCTGGATTTTCTTTCCGACGCTCTTTCTTCTTTTTGCTCTCAGGTATTGGTGTCGATACCGACGTATTTTGCTCGCTACAACAATAAAACAAATTTAGTGATCGAGAAGTTTCCCATATAATTCAACAGGCGTGGCATATCGTCAGGGAAGTAGTCGTGCGTTCTATGAAGCACTAACTTAGAATGCTTAAGTCGAAATGATTTATTTACATTCAAAGTCGCCATGCTAAATTTTTTCATGAAGACTATGCTCAAATTCATAATAACATTAACCACGACCTAAATATAATATGTAAATGGCTTGAAATTAATAAATTATCATTAAATTTTAATAAATCATCTTTTAGGTTTATAAGTAAATTAAAAAATAATAATATTTCTTTTTTATCTTTCAATAATCATATAATTAAATATACTGACACAATTACATTTTTAGGTTTATATATTGATGAATGAAGTTGGAAAAAACATATGGAATATTTAAGAAATTACATCTCACCAATAATTGGCATATTGTTTAAAGCTAAAAATTATATATCATTAAAATATTTGAAAAATATATATTATTCTTTGGTTTATTCAAAATTACAGTATATGATTTCAATTTGGGGATCAGCTAATTTAACTACAATTCAATTGAGCCATTAAAAAAACTACAAAACAAAATAATTAAATGCATAAATAAACTTCCTTTTTTAGAACCAACTATAAATTTGTATGAAACAAATGGATATTTAAATTTAGAAAAGCTAAATTAAAACTATGCATTCTAATACACTCTATTATTATTCAAGAAAAACAATCAAATATAATATTTCCTTCAACCAACATTATTCACATCACGAGACATAACCATCATATTCAAACACCTATGGTAGACTAATATTATATAAAGGAATAACAATTTACAACAGTTTGCCGAAAAAAAATAAAGAAATATAAAAATTATGGACTTTAAAAAAATATAAGTATTTTTCAAAACTGAACTAACTTTAACGTATTATATAGAGTTATTAACAATTTTATTACTAAACCTGATTTTTATTATTTGTGAATTTATATATTGTATATTTGGTGTTATATTCTCTGTAATGAAGTTTTTAAGTTGGTTGAGAATAAAGATAATATGTATTATTATTAAAAAAAAATTCATTGTTCATTTAATGACCAGTAAGTAAACGAAAAACCATTGTTTCCAGACTCAAACCAATAAAAACATGTTTATACATAGTTGTTTCTTTTAAAAGACATGTGTAGGGGTTACAACCCGTAAGTAAGTCTAAACACGTAGGAACCCAAACCGACTACTTCCCCGTCTTTGCATGGCATTACATTTCATTGATAAACAAGTAAAATTAGAAATATTTTCAATCTATACATAAATTCCACTTTTTTAAAACTTTCTCAATAAATTCGCTACGATCCAGCACTACTTCCATTCAATTTCAAATAAATTTTATTAAATTTCTCCCATAAACCCAACTACGTAATTACTTATCGGAAAAATTAAAAACTGCATTTTAAAATTTGCCAACAAATCTATTCAACGGAATCTCCCGATTGATTTTTGACAAACATAATTTTCATTATGATCTTCTGGTAAGAGGAATATGGAAAGAGAATTGAAATTTGAAACAGGGTCGCACTTTCCACAAATAAAAGTTAAAATTTCCATTTGAACATTTGGAGTTTATCATTGTTGCCCACCGCTATCATCAAGTTTGTCCGAATCGGTACATACCATTATTTTTTTTAAGAAATATTAACAGATCACGGTTTACACTGTGTTTATAATAAGGACTTTTTCCAAACCATAAATAACATTTGTACAAAAACGAGGGGGAATAAAAGTGGTATTTTTGCGGACTACCTTGCAGCACTAACCTCATCCACTGTAAATCTTAAATGGCAATGTAATTTAAGTACGAAAAGTTGGAAAAATTTTGAGAAAATAAATGTTTTAAAACTTTGGCAGGACAAATTTATCAAATTTATTTTGGTCAATTGACCAAAAATACTTTTACCGGTCGATTGCACAACCCTATGCATAATACACTCTCGTGGAAAAAAAAACAGGCATCATTAAATTTTGATTAAGTTTACTCCGATTTAAGTGATTTTTTAGAGAGTTCTAGATACATTCATGCCTATACAAATTTTAAGAGATATTGTTTTTTTGACATAATATACAAGGAGAATCGAGAAGTTGTTTTTTTTTGTCTAGTGACCCTGCGGAAAAATTAAGAAGCAAAATTACTTCAAAATATCAGTTTCCATTAAGCCGCAAATAAAAATAATAATAATAATAATAATAATAATAAGTTTATTTAAAATTTAATAATATAATAAATATGTTTATGTTGTCTTTGATAAACTTATTCTTCAATCCCCTAAAGCTGAGCTTGTTAGGGGCAAATCTTATTTTTTGTTTGAGTATGTAAAATCATAAATCAAAAATATGCATTAAAAATCAAGTTTTAAAGTAAAAATGTTAATTTATAGTATAAACGCAGCTTTTTTGAAGAAATATATTACCTATAATAAAATTATTAATTTATAATTTTTAAGTAAAAAATATTACTTATATAAATTATTCAAAACAATATTAATTAATTAAAGCATTTCTAAAAATATTTTCAAATATTCTTTGCATTTTGGTTTTTGGTTCATGTCAATACGTGCATTTGTTCTCACCCAAATGCAATATGATCTTATTATTTATTTACTATTATTATGTCAATAATTTAAGAAACCGCAAAACTAAAGCTATTGATTTCGTGTAGGTACTTAAAACTCTTCGGAATCGTCGTTTGACTTCAGTACAGGCGAAAAACCAATTTCGAAAGCTTCGAATTAAAAATGTCAGTTCTTGGACAGTTCGTCGAAGATTACACGAAGGTAATTTAAACTCACGCAGACTAGCAACTGGACCTAAATTACTACCGCGTCATAAGAGTCAAGAATGGAGGAATATTACCCAAGATGATATTCGCGGGCTAATTGATGGCATGAACCAACGTGTACAGGCAGTAGTAAGGGTTAGAGGAGGCAATAGAAATTATTGAGATGTGTTTAAGTAAAAAAGTTGTTGTTGGTAGGTGTTAAGTTTGTTTTGCGAAAACGTTATTTTTTTAAATCTTAGGTATACCTACGCACCTTTTTCCGTAAATTTACTTGTTTATTTAATCTTGATTATTACAATAAAAAAAATTTTCTTGCATTTTAATAGTCTATATTATTTTGAATGCAATGGCAATGAGAAAATTATAGAAAAATTTAAATTATTGACATCATCAAGATCATTTTGCATTTGGACGAGAACAAATGCACGTATGGACATGAACTGAAAACCAAAATGCAAAGAATATTTTTGCGGTCTAATGAAAACTGATATTTTGAAGCAATTTTGCTTGTTCTTTCTATACTACTATCGTTTGGTACAAACATCACTTTTATCCAACTAATAGACCCAAATGTTAAGGGTAGTCAAAATATCAATAATAAGCGTACTTGAATTTACGAGTCCGTCCCTGTCGCCGAAGAGCCTCAGCGTGAGTTCTCGTGGGATTCTCCCCAGCAGCATTAATGCTGAGCGCGCAATTATCGGAATAAACTTATATATCAATTTTGCAAATTGATACTTTGATTAAGCTAAAATTGTTTACAAACGTACCCCGCGCCCTCGCGCCAGGGTGCTATGTATTGCCTTTTAAGTTTTAATAATAGCAAGAATAATTGGACGAATTATAGGGCGTAAAAATACAATTTTGATTTCTAAAAAAATGGAAATATACTTTTCTCTGTATCAGGACATGCCACTTTAACTTAACTTTCTAAACGTCTTTATTCCAAACTAACTTTTACAGTTCATTACATGGAAAGTGACAACATAATATAGAAAATAATACCCATTAAAAAAAACAATAAAAAAAATGGAAGTTAATCAAATTTAATTCATTAATAAAATCAATTTACAAAAAATAGTATAAATAATTTAATTTAGTAAATATCTCTTTAATTGTTTTTTAAAAGTTGCCATTTAAAAAATTTTTCTGATATTTTTTGGAAGATTGTTATATTTTATTATTCCGTCATATATCTAAAAGCGTTTTTTTTCCAAAACTACTTTTTACTGGTACAGTTTGATAATTTATAAAACGTCTGGTGTTATGATCATGTAATGTCTTATTCTCCTGAAGTGTTATGTTTGATTTTTTTTCTTGTAAAATAATAGAGTGAATTAGAATACAAATTTTTAATTTATAAATGTTTTGAACGTGTAAAAACCCTTTCGGTCTATATAGATTAACAGTTGGTTCTAAATGTGGTGATTTGTGTATACATTTAATAACTTTATTTTGCAATTTTTGTAATTTTGCATATATTAATAAAAAAAATATATTTTTTAAGTATTTCAAAGGAAATAAATATCTAGCTCTGTAAAAACAGATACCAAAGGAAATATCGAGTTGATAATATACTGGATATGGCATTTCCAATTTAAATTTTCGTCTAAAACTAATCCTAAAAAAAAACTTCTCTTGAGAAAGACGACAGAAAAAACAATCGAACAAAAGTTCACCGCATAGATCAATCCGCGGACCAAATTACACGTATAAAATTGGTTGCTACCTTCTATCTCAAAATAAAATAGATAGGGTAGGTATAGAACATTACATTTTCTTTCACCGCATGTTAAATAAGCCAATTTTTGCCCTCGGCTGTCACTCAAGTTCTCCAAATTGGGAAATATATTGGTACGCCAATTAAAACATATTGAAACACGCAACAAACAAAATAATACGTAATATTTGATACAATTTGCAAAATGTTAAACTTTTCTGTCTGTTTTTGTTAAAAAGGTTTCGTTTTAAAATTAAAAATAAATCTATAAAAATGTTGAAAAAAAAAATGTAATAAAAAATATTTAATTGTAGCTTTTTTTGCTAAATAAAACTGTGTTTCTCATTTAACGTTCATTTTCCAAATACAGTACATATTTTATGCTAATACAAATAGAAAAATTTATTAAAAATGACTATCGATGAGGCATACGAAAAAATTGGGGTTGTATTTAAAATAACAGGATTTTAGGACTTTTCAAGTTATAAAAATTATTGCGTTAAGAGCGGGCCAACATATGAAAAAAAAAATAACTTTCCAATATGCTATATAAAATAATATTAAATATTATAATATTTTATTAAAAATCTCAAATATCATTAAAACTATTTAAAAAAACTTTACAATTACATTTATTTAAAAAACAAAATAATACGTAATATTTGATACAATTTGCATAATGTTTAACTTTTCTGTCTGTTTTTGTTAAAAAAGGTTTCGTTTTAAAATTAAAAATAAATCTATAAAAATGTTGTTAAAAAAAATGTAATAAAAAATATTTAATTGTTACTTTGTTTGCTAAATAAAACATGTTACTAACTATGCTTTGTTTAATTGCTAAAAACTTTTATATACAACATTTTTTTTAATCGAAAGGAAATCCCGTATTCAAAGTGTACGGAGTCCCCTTCAGGTGGCGCAGTAAGCACGAAACATAAGAAAAATAAGTCGGCAAGAGAAAAAACATATAGATAGACATATAAAAACAGACATTTTTTTTAACGCAAAAATAGCACTTGCTTGTCGGTTGATACACGTCATAACTAACATATTACCTGAAGATTCCTTGAATGCCCGTCTACGATGTACGTGTAGACAAAGACGCAATTCTCAGGCCATGGCAAAGCGGATTAGTACGGTGGTTGGGGGAATGAGAGACGTCCGAGGTTCACTAATCAAAGTGAACTTGACATCGGGTTGCTTATAAAGTGCGAGAAAAAAATATTTGCATCAAAGAGGGCCTTGCATCTAAGGACGTAATGCTTAGCCGTAGAGCTTAATACCTGTTGGGTGTCAGTAACTACCTGAATTAACAATCAATCAGTTATTCCGTCATCTTTGACAGTCGTTACAAGTAATTTGATTCATCGCTAATTTTTCCAATTTCTTGAACAATTCACACAATGGGCTTTACGGAACAGCACAAAACATTCATGGTTGAAGCGTATTTTCGAAACGGGGTTAGAGTAAATGGTGAGTGGCCATACAATCCTGGTTTGCGCACGGACGATTTTCACGAACATTTTCCTAACGTTGCTTTTATTGCTGGGGATTTTTATCATTGCCTGAAAAGAACCGTGGCTGTGTTTAGGGAAACAGTTTCTATACAACACAAAAAAGGAGCAGGAAGACCATCTGTGAGAATAGAAGAACTTGTTGCAAACGTTCGTGAAATAATGCAAAATACGCCAACAAATTGTATAAGACGCTGTCCCAAGAAGTGGGAAGATCTTATGGAACATGCAGGACTATTCTTAAGAAGCAGCCAAATTTATTTCCTTATAAAGTGCAAGTATTCCTAGAAATACAAGCCGCAGATTTTGAAAGACGCAGGAATTACTCTCAATGGTTTACCCAAAATTTATTGGAAATAAATCATTTATTAGACCTGACATTTTATTCGGATGATGCCTGGTTCCACCTCTCCGGTTATGTGAATTCTCAGAATACATGTAATTATTTTTCTTTTTCTTTCTGTATATTCTTACTTTGTTAATTTTGTTAACAACAGAAATAAATTTGTATTGGTCTTTTTTTTGGAATTTGACAAAATTTTAACCTAGATTTGGTTAGATATATCGTCCCCATATCATTGTGATCTAATCTAAACCAAGCCTTACGTTTTTTAATCCAAGCCATCTTTGATGCAAATAATTTTTGCTCGCACGGTATATACGAAAACCGGGTGGGAAAAGTTACACAGAGGCATTATAGTGTACCATTTACACAGCCTATTAATCATTCTACTTTTTTTTTATAGGCCCGTGGTCTTTGTCTACTCTTTTGACAGCAGAAACTTACCTAAGAACATCGCTTATTCGCAACGTGTGATCGCCGTCTTTCTTCTCATTGCCACTATCTTTATCCCTGTGCTCGTCACCCGTCAGACCTCCGTCTTTGTCTTCACTAGCCGCACCGCCCGAGCTGTCGCCAAAAAATGTATTCCTAAAATAAGTAAATATAAACATATCGACGCTTGAAAGGATAAATGTTTTAGACGCCATGGAACTTCGAACGCAACAAGCCATCGACCTATGTGATTTCCAGTTTTATAACGGGTAGTGACTGGCCATGGGAAATCCATCTTTGAGGGTAACAAAATGTACAGTTGACGACATATAAATTCGTACACTCCACCCATACATAACTAAATTACAACAAAATTGGGTAAAACGGGTTTCTCACTTTGCTGCTTATACCTGGATAGAACACTAGCTATATACATAGCTGTAAATTATTGTATGTACGATTTTTTTACCATAAGTAATAATGGTTATTTCTAAATACTTTTGCTAATTACAGCCGCGAAATAGGAAAATTGTAAAATAATACCAGGAAAACTACAAAAGTATAAAGCCAAAAAGGGTAAATTTATTAACAAACAACAAACAAATTGCTGCGCCATTGGATTCTAACACTAATCGTAATCTTGTTGGCATTGACAAAATAATACCTCTGGTGTAATCCGGAGTTAGCCCTTCCCAAATTTCTTCTATTTTATCAAATAACTCTATTTCATTCTGTGGTTTAAAATTTATTTTATACATTTTTTTTTACCATCAATCCCCAACCATTTTTAATCAGGACTTCTTGAGCACCAAGGCAGACATGTTACGTTGTTTTGTCTAAACCAGTTTCCTATATTTCTTGCAGTATGCACAGGGCAGTTATCCTGCTGAAATATAAAGTTATTTTCTTCAATAACTATCGCGGCAGAAGGAAGAAAAACTTTTCCAAAATCTGATCCTAATTCTTTGTTCCTTATCACTATTTTTTAAAAACGGTTTGGATGCAGCTGCTCGATTTCTTAATTCGGAACATTGTCTTACTCGGCCTTTCGCAGTTCTAGATGAAGCAGGGAATCCTGTTATGTGCATAGCGGAAACTGCAGTTTCAAATGGATTTTGTCTTAAATACTCCACCAAATTTCGGTCTTCTTCCTTTGATGATTTTCTATTATTTAAACCAGACCCAACAGACCTTTCAAGTGATGATGATTTTTTACAATTCCTTGAACCGTACTTCTAGGTACTCTAAAGTGATCAGCTATTTTTCCATAAGACCACCCTATTTCTACTTAACATATTATTCTTGCTTTTTCAATAATACTTAAATAAGGCATTTTTAAATCAAATAAGATAATGACAATACTTTGACAGATATCATGATAACAATTAACACGTTACAAAGGTAATAAAGGTAAAAAGTTGCATTTACAGTGTCACGGTTTAGTGTACGAAATTATCTGTCGTCAACTGTACATGTAATTTCTCTTGGCCAGTTCAAACTTTTAGTTTTAAATATAAAATTCAATTAATATTTTCTATAAAATATTTTGCTTCAATTAAATAAATAAGGGGACAGAGTGATTCTACAAAAGCTTATCCCAGTCCCATCGTATTTTGAAACGAGTACGCGTTAGATGGTTTATTCATGTGATCGTAATTTCACTCAGAGCATTCTCTGCAGGGTTCGAAAATATCATGATATTTTCAAAAGTATCATATCAAAGGATATATATCGGATATATATCCGACATATAAATCATTTTAAGTTATTTCTTTTTAATAAAAGGACCACTATTTCGATCAAAAACATAATATATTAAAAACCACTTATTTTGTAGGATAAAAGTAAACTGACTTAAAAAAAAATGGCCCAAACTAATGAGTAATGACTAAACAGATAAATCATAAAGGTAAATAATTATAAGATTTTCAATAGCAATAAAGCTAAACATATTATCCAAACGCACCCGTGATCAAAAAAATTACCTTGTCGGACTTCCATTGTCTTTATTTTGTTACTTAACACAACGTTTCGGTTAGTTAGTATCTCTAACAGTTTTCAAGTGTAAACTAAATTATAATTCTAAGGCTACTGTCTTAAATACTATCCATGTGCAATAAAGCTTGATGACTCCGCCTACGTGCTTATTGGAGTGTGAAGTTTGAGCTGTTGGTTGTGGACAAGAAGAGAGGAAGAATCGTAAATTGGGGAAACAAAAAGACCTCTTCCCGTACGACTAAAAGAGCATCTGAAACATACTCAAAGAGGTGAAACTTCGAGATCAGGTATAGCGGAACATGTATGGACCAACCAACATAATATACAGTGGTCAGAAGCCAAGGTTTTGGACACGGAACAGCACTGGAGAAAACAAAAATTCAAAGAAGCAGCCTTTATGAATCAAAATACCCATATATTTAGTAGGTAAACCAAGTATAGATATCCCCAATATCTGGAAGCCTCTTCTTGTCCACAACCAACAGCTCAAACTTCACACTTCAATAAGCACGTAGGCGGAGTCATCAAGCTTCATTGCACATGGATAGTATTTCAGACAGTAAATTATAATTTAATTTACACCTGAAAACGGTTAGAGAAACTAACTAATCGAAACGTTGTGTTAAGTAACAAAATAAAGACAATGGAAGTCCGACAAGGTAATTTTTTTGATATTACTTCATTGTCTACCACCTTCAACGGACCCGTAATATTACATAAAAACTCAAAACTTTAAATTTAATCCATGGATGATGGACAGTATTGGGTCATTTGTCTATTGATATATTCTGAATAATGGAAATAAAAAAAAATTAATTAATATATCGTGATATATATCAAACTATAAATATCATGATATATATCACGATATATATCACGATATATATCGCTTGATATATATCCTCCGAAGCCTGATTCTCTGTGTGAATTTCGAGGCGATTAAAACAATTATTCTTTCAAGCGTCGATATGATTTTGAAACGACATTTTCTGTACGATGACATGGATTCTTATTTGTACAGGGTGATTTACATTGATCGGTCTCGGAAACGATTAAAGTTATCTTTTTTAAAATTGGTAACAGGCATAATTGATATAATTTTTTTTTTTTTGATGGAAAATGAATACTTTAGATTAGGGCTCGAAATTGTATTCGAATAATTCGACTATTCTAAATTCGAATTTTTTGTTAGGTAAAAAATTCGAATATTTGACTATTCGACTATTCAAGTATCTATTCGACTATTTGAATATTCGACCATTCGAATATTTAACTATTTGACTTTGTTCGGATATTTATATGTTCGACTATTCGTGTTTTCTATGAAACTGTAAATTTTAACGTAAAAAAGAAAAACAAAAATAAAATTATATACTTAGTCTCTTTTAATTAAATAAACATAGTTTGTACCGTGATTAAACGACTGTATTTCGATATTTAAATAGACGACTATTCGAATATTCGACTATCTAAATATTCGACTCTTCAAATATTAGAAATTCGAATATTTGACTATTAGGCTATTCAAGTATCTATTCGACTATTCGAATAACATACCAAACGACTATTCAAATACTTATATTTTAAAAATTCATAGCCCTACTTTAGATTAGTGATCTGAGTCAATATATGGCGATCCTTAAAAATCATATTTTTTGGCGTGGTGTAACAGATAATGAACAAAAATTTTTTAAAATATAACTTCTTGCCTATTCGGGATCTTCCAATAAGACATTCAACGCGAATCACCCTGCATAACACGCTAAGGATCAGTTTCTCAGTGCGTTGGTAATTTACCAATGAAAATGGTGACGTTATAGAAACCATCAAAAGAAAATTACATCCAGATTAAGTAACATAAAATTTCCCATTTTCCGAATTTTTTTTTGTTCCCAACCAACTTAAAAAAGTTTATTACAGAGAATATAACACCAAATATACAATATATAAATTCACAAATAATAAAAACCATATTTAGTAACTAATAACTCCATCGAAATTATTAAAAAAAAATATAAACATTTATAAAAAAAAAAAATATTAATATTATAATACGTTAAAGTTAGTTCAGTTTTAAAAAATATTTTTTTAAAAATCCATAATTTTGATATTTATTTTCTTTAATTTTCTTAAATTGTTATTCCCTTATATAATATTGATTTTTGGCCAAAAGTACTCTTTACCATCATAGAGGTGTTTGAATATGATGGTTTTGTCTTGTGATGTGAATATTGTTGTTTGAAGGAAATATTATATTCGATTGTTCTTCTTTAATAATAATAGAGTGTATTAGAATGCATAGTTTTAATTTATAAACCCTTTCTAAATTTAAATATTCGTTTGGTTCATACAAATTTATAGTTGGTTCTAAAAAAAGAAGTTTATGTATGCAATTAATTATTTTGTTTTGTAGTTTTTTTAATGGCTGAATTGTAGTTAAATTCGCTGATCCCCAAATTGAAATCATATACTGTAATTTTGAATAAACCAAAGAATAATATATATTTTTTAAATATTTTAACGATATATAATTTTTAGCTTTAACAAAATGCCAATTATTGGTGAGATGTAACTCCTTAAATATTCAATATGTTTTTTCCAATTTAAATTTTCATCAATATATAAACCTAAAAATTTTATTGTATTAGTATATTATTTAATTAAATGATTATTGAAAGATAGTGAAGAAATATTATTTTTTAATTTTGATTTACTTATAAACATAAAAGATGATTTATTAAAATTTAATTATAATTTATTAATTTCCAGCCATTTACATATTATATTTAGGTCGTGGTTAATGTTATTATGAATTTGAGCATAGTCTTCATGCAAATATACAATAGTAGTATTATCGGCAAACAATTTTATTTTACCTTTTAAATTTAATTTTCCTATAGAATTAATGTAGATTAAAAGAAAATAGGTCCTAACGTTGATCCTTGCGGAACACCAACAAGTTATGTTTTTTTGTGAACTTTTAACATTTCGAATTTGAACAAACTGCTTTCTATTACTTAAGTAATTAATTTGAACAGCTACTTACTATTTGTTGGTAATTTTTAGGTTAGCAACATTTTTAAGGGCCAATGAATTCATTCGTAACCTTAACACAATTTAGATTAATTGAATAAATGATTATTGAGAGATACTAAAGTACCTTATTCTTATACTTAGATTTGTGGGTAGGTAATAAGGAATACAAAATAGTATAAAAGTAAAAAATGACCAACACAGTACCAAGCGCGACCTATGAAAGTCATTTGTATTTTTGTATGTACCAATTTGCAGAAATTCGGTGACAGCGCAGGGCAATAATTTCGTATGACGCGACGAAGTCTAAAATCAATTAAAAGTACCCACCTATTATTATAGTCCTCAAACGAGTTAAAATCGCTAAATTTCACCAGCGAGCCGTCCTTGTCGCCATCTTCTCCGGCCAGCGCGCCGTCTATATGCGCCGATGTTGGTGCGCCCGTCGTTGACGTCGTCGTGACGTTCGACGCAATCAGACACGTCGTAGTCGAAGTGGACGAGACAGGAGAGGGAACAGAAGATGTCAAAATCACAGACGAAGAGATTGGAGTGCAGGTGGCGGCTATGGACAGAGAAGCTCCAGATGGAATCTAAAAAAAGTAATCGTTTGAAATGTTCTGTAAACCTACATCAAATTTGATGATGGATATTACGAAATTATGGCAGAACAATTTGTAGAAAACTTTCTGGAACCAAAAATTTTTTTTTAGGTCTTGAATTATTTTATTTTATATAAATTACTCCCACTTTGAGACATCCATCAAATTGAAGGCACAAGAATGGCAAGACGAATTGAATGCGCATAAAATGTGATATGTTGAGAAAAAACGCGCCAATTATTAAAAAAATATCTACTCTTGATCCGCACTGCTTTACAAGTATATCTGTAAGTGTCACACGCGCATTTATGGACTTTCGAAATTATGGCAATCTAAGTACTGTTCAAATGTAGTTCATATAAACATATTTATTTTAATTGGACAGTGTGGTAAATAAATGATAAATGCATATTTTGTCAATTTTATAATAAAATGCATATTCTTCATAAATTATTATTTTAAGAGCATATTTTTGTTTTCGGCTTTATCAAAAAATTTAAAACGTTAAAGGTTTAATGTCTAGTTCCGTACTTATTTCAGGGATTTTCCAATCTGAAGATTATAATTATAATATTTACATTTTGGTTATACACAAGGTATTAATGGGAGGTTTCCGAGGTTTGCAGGTATATTGATAGGGGTTGTTTATTGTCACTTAATAATGCGTTATTATTACCTGCTTAATAAACTGTATTTATATCGATTTGAAATTATTAAAAAATTAAATAATTAATAATAAATTAATAAAATAATTTTTCAACATAAATGCCTATAATTGCATATTTAGACGTGGTTTTTAATTCTGATCAACTTTTTTTAATGTTTTTGATAATGTCAAAAATAAAGGTACTTTACTCTTGGGAAAAATTCACATTTTTGGGAAAAATTCACATTTTTTGACAAACCTCGTATATGACTGGAAAATTTCGATATTTGATGGTTGCATTTTAGGTTTTAGACCATGCAAAGCTTTTTATGAAGATTAAACTTTTTTTCGTAAAATGAATAATAAAAAAGTTTTCCATATGGTGGAAACTTACGGAGCCATGTATATAAAAATAAAAATTTATTACATACCATTACTTATATTATATACCAAACAAGACAAAAACAAATCTACGTTTATGTTATAATAATTTTAATTTAACACTTTTAAAAAATAATGCTTTATTTGTTGGCATCAAAATTTTTAATATATTACCTACTAATTTGAAAACTATGAGTTTTTTGACATTTAAAAGAAAATTAAAATCATGGATTATGCAAAATTATATAAAGGTAAGTCAATTAATAGGTAATATAACAATAATACTAAATATTATAATTTTTCTATTATAATTTCTCCCTTATTAATAATTTTTCCTTTTTTTTTTTAGGTGAAATATATTTTTGATTTACTTACTTATATTTTTAAATATAATTATGATGTGATTAAAATTAATAATCTAAATGGGTGTATATTTTTTCATTACAAAATCGGATAGATTTGTTAATCTATGGTTTTGTAATGATGCTTTCATTGGATTTATTTGTATTAAAAAAAAACAAATGTTAATATTATTATAAAAAAACCTGAAAATAAATAAATAAATAGTGTCAACCCACCTGCGCTGTCGACGTAATCGTCGTGCCAGTCCACTCGCCCGTCGACGTCGTAGTCGCGCTACTAGTACCCGCCGTCGTAGAACTCGTCGTGGTGGTACCGCCCCCACTAAGGGGGCTCGGCGTGGCCGTAGTTCCCAGGGCGGGCGGAGGCGGCGACGAATTCGACGTATTACCGGCGGAATCAGCCGAAACGGCTGCTGCCGCTGCCGTCGAAGCCTCGGCTGTACGGGCTGTGCCTCCGGTGCGTTGCTGTTGTTCACGTTGTAGTCGTGTTGTTACACCTAAAAATAATAAAGTAATAATAATAATAATAATAGTTTATTTAAATATTTTTTTGACATTTAATGCTAATATATAATTTTTTTGTATAAACTATCAATTCCGAACCCAGAAGTAAAATACTTGATTTGAGTTAAATAATATAATATTTATTGTCAAGAATATATTTCATAATTCAGGCACAACTAGATTATAATATAAATCGAATAATGACAATATCTAATTTATTCCTATAATTATTTAATGATTTAATTATTTTAATTGACTGTGGTGGTATCATATCAAAAATATATGGATTGATGTTTAAAAAATATTTGTGTGCTATTGTTTTGTTTACTCTATTTTTCTATGTAACAGTATTTTTATGACGAGTTTTATGTGTGTGGTTGATATAATTTATTTTATTTTTATGTTTAAAAATATATATTAACATGTTGCAAGAAAACATTTGTTTAATATCCATTTTTTTGCTATCTTTAAATAGTAAATCAGAAGAATATTGGTGGTCTTTTTCGTAAATAATTTTCAAAATATTTTTTTGAATAGTTTCAATATTATTAAGATAATTCTTATTTATGCCTCCCCATCCTAGTATTCCATAATTTAAATGGGTTTGTACTAAAGAATAATAAAATATTTCTAATTCTTTTATATTTAAAAATTGTTTAAGGTGTTTAAATTTTAATATAAGAATTCTTAGTTTTTTTACAATGTTGTCACTGTGTAAATCCCATTTTAAATGTTTATCAAAAATTATTCCTAGATATTTAATATTTTCACCTTCCTTTATATTATTATTATTATTGCATATTATTGGACCAATATTTGGAAGTTTATTTTTGTATGAAGTAAATGGAATGTACGTTGTTTTGTTACAATTTATAGTTAATAAGTTTTTATTAAACCAGTTGCTTATTTTAAAAAAATCTTTTTCAATAGTATTTTTTTAAATATTCGAATTTAGACCTTCATAAAAAATTACCATATCATCAGCAAAGCTATGTAGTTTTCCTTGACAGTTTAAATTAAAAATATCATTTAGATAAATATTAAAAAGTATTGGTCCTAGGACTGTACCTTGTGGTACTCCATAATTAAATATTTTTGGTGAACTAATATTTTCACCAATTTTAACATGATGTACTTTGTTATATTAATAGTTTTTAAATAAAGTTAATATTTGACCACGAAAGAAAAGTTTTTCTAATTTGTTAATAATAATTTTATGACTGACAGTATCAAAGGCTTTAGCTAAATAAATAAAAGTGGGTCAATACTTCATCAAACTGTTGTAATAGTTAAAAAAGTTACTTTCTTATTCATTTTTATTTGTCGCTTACCCGTTGTTAAATTGTCCATTACAGATAAATTGGAGTTGACCTTTCCCGGTCCCCTCGTCGATCGCAATCTCTCCCTCAGCTTGTCCCTCTTGTTCTTCCTCAGCAACTGTTTGTAGTTTTCCGTCTTTTTGCTGAGATAGTAATATTGGACGCACTCCGACACCGACTTCCTTTCGCCCAGCACCTGGCTTATTTGATAGAAGTTCTTCGGGTGCTGCAGATATTTGTCTTTGAAGGTGTCTTTTTCGCCGGCCGTCCAGATGTTCAGGTACTGCCGACTCTGAAAAAAAAACAAGAAATATAACTAGTTCACTAAAAAAAATATTATTAGTGCAAAAACTAGGAAATATATTAACAGTAAGAACCAATCAGGATAATCCAAAATGTGTCTAAAAAAGAGCTACATTTCTATGCTATAACAAAAGACAACCAAGTACCTTATAAACCGCCTCCATATCCTCGATAAAATTGTTGTTGTTAGTATATTTTATCCGCCTCTCCTTCATATCCAACAATATGGGAGGTATTACGGCATAGCTGCGCATCTTCTGATCCTCCATGGCTTGCTCCTGGAGGTTGTCCATAATCTCCTCCATGTCGGCTTCCGATTTCACTCGGGAACCTACCCTGTTAAACCTAGAAGAAAACGACGTTGGATTAGTGCTAAAGGATATGCAGATAGCGTAGTGTTCCGGATTTTTAAAACGGTGACCAATAGTGGAGAATCCAAAATAGGCCGTTCACACGCACAGATGATTTTTTTTTAATGTTAATTCATAGCTAGTAATGTTTCGTGTTTTTTTTTTGTAGAGTACCTACTTTGGCTGGCGCAACAACATATGAAATCCCATTTACATTTTAAGGTTGTCAACTACTAGCTCCTTCGTTTTTTTTTTAGACTAAAAGTGTATCTAAATGTTTTTAAGAAAACTTTCGGAACCTTGCAATTATTAAAAAAAAAAAAGTAGTTTCTAATTTTGGAAAGGCTGTTCAGGGAGGCATTGACGATTTGCCGGTGTTTTTTTTTTAAATAAATGCACAGAAACTTTTAAAAAAGCAGTTTTTTGAAACCACTAAAATTGTCACAATTTACCTTAAAATCCTTGATAGTAAACACGTCGATTTTCAGAACTGAAGTAAAATCAACAATTTTTACTGATAACACGATATTTTCTAGTCTATCTATACTCTATTCACTGAACGCACGGAATAATCACGGGTAGACAAGGCAGTGTCGGACAGCCCGGTTTACATTGCACAAATATTAAAGAACTGATAATGCAAAAATCATCAGTGGCGTAGGTAAAAACGCGCCACAAATATATCATTGTTACTTGCGTTAAATAATAAACAATATTTGAATATAAGTAATATGTTTATTTATTCGCTTAGAATATCTGATGAATCAGAATCGTCACCTAAATTAATAATTATTGGTTCAACTGCTCTCTCCATTAGATATTCGGTTCTGCACATTTTTCTTCCTCTTTTTGAACATGTTCAACTGCCTTTTTCCAATTTTCAGGTGTTACATTTTGTACAGCATTATGAAAAAGCCCCTTCACATCTGCAATTTTAAATGTATTTTTTTTTGGCTACTTCATTTTTAATTTGTGCCCAGATTAACTCGATACGGTTAAATTCGCAGTGGTAAGGACGCAAGCGTAAAATACTACGATTAGTGGATTTGGCCAATTCGTCAATGACATATTTGTCCGCAAGTTTATTTCTTTTAACCAGAGTTACTAATTCTGCCTTAACCATATCTTCCTCAAATGCAATATTATGCCTTGTTAGCATGTTTAGCATACTCTCTTTTTCAGAAACAGACAAAGATCGTTTTACGCGTTTTTTTGGTGAAGATTGTCCAAGTAATTGTCCCTCGTTCATCGTAAAGGTTACTTATTTAATATATCGATTTTATACAAAGCACTCAGAAAAAAGAAGCAACAAAATACTTTTAAAAATCACTAAACAACGCAATATTTTGGAAGAACTAAACAAATAAGGAAAATTATATTACGGTACGCCACAGAATTCCACAATATAAATGAAACACTCGTTCTGAAAATTATGGTTGCAGTGTAAAAAGGACCGCTAATCCTTTGAAATTGGACCAATCAGAATGAATGGCTTAAATATCAGGTAATTGACCCTAATTTTATTACTCCGTACGTTTAGTGAATAGACTATAGATGTCATCTCTCCTAAGAATTCTAGAGAATATGTGTCTGTTTTCACAGGAAAGGTTCCGTAATTGCACAAAACACGAAAGTAAACAAAACTTTGACTGGCTGACTAACATCTGCCTTGCTCTACCAGCTCCAGAATATGTCTGTCTTTCTTCTTCGTATGCCAAAAGCATAAAAATAACTACTCTGATCAACACAGCACGGCAGTGCGCATGCGAATCGTCAGTAGTTAGGCAAATCGAATCGACAGTTAAAAGCTAGAAAATGGCGTCGTTAATCCCACCTTAATAAATAAAAATAAATTATCGGTCTAAAATAAACAAGGGAGCCAATATTTGACCACCTGAAATTTTGCATGCGATTTTATATGTAATGCCAGCTCAAGCACCACCTTGTATATGTCGTAGGCTGATAGTGAAATCCGTCATTTCATGAAAAGCCTAGTCATATCATGAAGCGTGGCTAAAAGGTATATTGCAACTGGTTTGTTTGTTGTTCCCCAGAGCATTTTTTTCAATTTTTTCAACTAATATTATTTTATAAAAATAAAATTTAAATTAAATTTAAAAAAATGCTCTGGGGAACAACGAACAAACCAGTTGCCAATATACCTTTTGGCGTGCAACATGATATGACTAAGCTTTTCATAAAATGCCGGATTTCACTATCAGCCTACGACATATACATGCATATGCAAATTTAAATTTCTTAGTTGTTTGAGTCAAGAAAAATGTGAAAAAAACAATTTTTTGATAACGAAAAAAAGTTTGCCGCTAAAACAACCCAAATGGGTTAGTTACTGCGCTTTTTTTAAATTTCATTGCTTGCCATGGGGTGTGAAGGTGTCATTTATATAACCCTCAAAGTTGCTGGTTAATGAATTATTGTTTAAAACCTTCGTACAACCCGACATTAATCTTTGTGGTGGTTTTATACTAATTTCGGATGCAAGTTTTAAAAATAGGAAATCTCTGAAGACAAAGTAAAAAGGATACAGTTGATTTTAATTGTGAAGTTTTTGACTTTTAGTTGATAAAACCCCAAACAATATAAAGTTTTGAGGACAAACGGAAAATTACTAGCTAAGGAATTGATGTATTTGAAAAATGCGCTATTATTACTGCACAATGTTTTGGTATTTGATGTATAGTCGTTATTTGTAACGACTAGGTCACGAAAATGTGATATCCATTATGTACAATTGACACCAAAAAATACTGGTACAAAGGAATTTGCTTTAATCCCCTGGACTAAATATCTCAAGTTG
This sequence comes from Polydrusus pterygomalis, assembly GCA_963969555.1. Lineage (NCBI taxonomy): Eukaryota > Metazoa > Arthropoda > Insecta > Coleoptera > Curculionidae > Polydrusus > Polydrusus pterygomalis. The sequence goes on along the minus strand of OZ018385.1, from coordinate 40,145,426 downwards.
CAGGTAGGTAACTTTTGTTATCAACCTGTCAAATAATATATTGTCATTAGTATTTGCTAGATTTGATATACAATGTGACCAGTAAAGTCCGCATCATATGGGATTTTTTTTATTAATAGCTTTATTCGAAATTCGACTTTGGCATCAGGTTCTGCTTCGATCGAGATGAAAATTAAGCAAAAAAATAGTAGTCACGTGATTCGCATTATCTGTCAAATTTAAATTTTTTCCAAAAAATAATTCAAAAGTGGAGTTATTTCTGAAAATATCGAAAAAAGTTATTGAAAAGTTTTTTTAAATGCAGTTTCTAGCCCACATGCAAAATTTCAGCTGCATAAGATAATTTTGATTTTTTACCCATATTTTGTAAATTGCACCACTTTTGCAAAATAAGACTCAGCACAACCTACATAAAACTTCACAAAACTACATTTTCTTTAAAGCAGCGCCATATTAAATGTGTGTTTTTCTACAAAATCAAAATTGGGCTATTAAAATTTGGTCGCATGTGATGCAAAGTTTATTTGTTTTTGACCCTGTATAAGGTAACTTCATAAAATAAGTATTTTTGAAAACGTAATTTGTGTCTGAAAGTAATAAAATAATGGGGTTTTGAATTAAACCGTTGAAAATGTATAAACTTTACGTTAAGTTAAACCACAATTTATTTTCCACTTAATGAACACTTTACATGATGACACTGTGTTATTTTTTGTCCTTATATTAAGGTGTATTACTTTCAGACACAAACTACGTTTTCAAAAATACTTATTTTATAAAGTTAACTTATTACAGGGTCAAGAACAGATAAACTTTGCATCACATGCGACCAAATTTTAATAGCCCAATTTTGATTTTGTAGAAAAACACACATTTAATATGGCGCTACTTTAAAGAAAATGTATCTGAAATAAAGCATTGTCAAAACTAAGAAGTTTTATGTAGGTTGCGTTGAGTCTTATTTTGAAAAAGTGGTGCATTTACAAAATATGAGAAAAAATCAAAATTATCTTATGCAGCTAAAATTTTGCATGTGTGTTAGAAACTGCATTAAAAAAAACTTTTTCCAATAACTTTTGAATTATTTTTCGGAAAAAATTTAAAATTGACAGATAATGCGAATCACATGACTACTATGTTTTGCTTAATTTTTATCTCGATCGAAGCAGAACTTGATGTCAAAGTCAAATTTTGAATAAAGTTATTAATAAAAAAAATCCCATATGATGCGGACTTTACTGGTCACACTGTAGACCATAGATACCACTTGCCCTTTCAATTGGTTTTCCCGAGGGTTTTCCTAATAGTCTTAGAGCAACATATTTTAATATTTTTTCCTGTACCAGTATTTTCGGGCGGCAATGGTGCCTGTTAACCGTTTTTTTACAGGAATTCATACACTATTACGGATTATATGAATCATTCATCTGTTTTTTTAAGCACACAAGAAGTATATTCCCTAAATTCCTTATCTAAAAACAAACCTGCCGGTTTTGGACAGTTTCCAATCAGAGCATCTTGATCTGCAAAAACAAGTGATAATTAAGTGCCCGTTTAGACGCTCCAACCATTTGCACAAACAAGTTTGCGCAAAGTTAAACGGATTACTGTCCCTAAACCTAACTTCGGTAGTGCAAACTATGTATCTGCTCGCACACAGCAACATTCTAACGTAAAATAGTTTGCACAAGCTAGTTTGTGCAAATGCCTTAAGCGTATAAACGTCTAAACTAAATAATGGTGTGTGTCTAGACGCTCAAACTATTTGCACCCACAAGTTTGCGCATATGTAGACAAACTCAACTACATATTTCTTAAACTATACACTTATTATTTCATTTAAATGCGAAAGCCACGTAGTAAGGTTGTGTTTACACTCTTACCCACAGGTGCCACCAAATACCTTTCAAAGTATAGACCCAATTGTTTACATTTTTAACCAATCCCTCATAATTTCAACCTTTTCTTCCATTTTATTGCGCCGTAGCCAGATTTGCGTATTTTTCGAAAATACCGCGCAAAATCCCTGAAAAATATGCTCATTTGGCAATTCCAATAGCTTAAGCAACTGTTGCGTCATTGCTGGATTAGTCCAACGCAATTTAAGTTATTTTAGGTAATTTTTGTGAAAAATCTAGTTTAGTAATAAACAAGAATTTATCATTTCATTGGTAAGTGTGGTTATTTGTTTAAAGGTGGTAGATAATGAAGTAATATCAAAAAAAATACCTTGTCGGACTTCCATTTATCTTCATATCTTTATTTTGATACTTAACACAACGCTTCGGTTAGTTAGTATCTCTAACCGTTTTTAAGTGTAAACTAAATTATAATTCTAAGGTTACTGTCTTAAATACTATCCATATGTGCATTGAAGCTTGATGACTCCGCCTGCGTGCTTATTGGAGTGTAAAGTTTGACCTGTTGGTTTTGGACAAGAAAAGGCTTCCAGATATTGGGGATATCTATATTTGGTTTACTAAATATATGGGTATTTTGATTCATGAAAGCTGCTTCTTTAAATTTTCCTTTTCTCCAGTGCTGTTCCGTGTCCAAAACTTTGCCTTCTGACCACTTATGTATATTATGTTGGTTGGTCCATGCATGTTCCGCTATACCTGATCTCGAAGTTTCACCTCTTTAAGTATGTTTCAGATATTCTTTAACTCGTACGGGAAGAGGTCGCCACATTCGCAAGGGATTTGATAGATACAATTTTTTGTGTTTTCATCACGGGGGGGGGGTTTACTTTTGTAAGAAAGCTTCTAAGCGTATTTCCGTATTTGAAGGCTGTTTTGATATTATAGTTTTTGGTTATCCTTCTAATCTTTTCTGAAATCCCCTTAACATAAGGTATTGTAAGAAATGCTTGCTCCTCTTTCGTTTCTGTATCAGTTTTTACTTCGCGATTTTTAAGTTTTGAGATGGTATTAGTTACAAAGGTTTCAGGGTAACCATTCTGTTTTAAATCATTTTTGATGTTTGAAATTTCAATATTAAGCTCTTCCGGATTGTTGCAAACAATAGATGCTGTTTTATGGAGTTTGAATGATTCGATCCGTGATGATGAGTGTGACAAATCGTACATTGGAGCATCAAAAGGACCTGTTCCTGTGAGAGTTAAAGAACATCTGAAACATATTCAAAGTGGTGAAACTTCGAAATCAGGTATAGCGGAATATGTATGGACCAACCAACATAATATACAGTGGTCAAAAGCCAAGGTTTTGGACACGGAACAAACACCAATTCAAAGAAGCAGTTTTTATGATACCCGTATATTTAGTAAACCAAGTATAGACATCCCCAATATCTGGAAGCCTCTTCTTGTCCAAAACCAACAGCTCAAACTTCACACTCCAATAAGCACGTAGGCGGAGTCATCAAGCTTCATTGCATATGGATAATATTTAAGACAGTAGCCTTAGAATTATAATTTAGCTTACACATGAAAACGGTTAGAGATACTATATAACCGAAACGTTCTGTTAAGTAACAAAATAAAGACAACGTAATTTTTTTTAAAAGTGTGGTTATGTTTTAATATTTATGCCTGCGAGTCTGACGTCAAGCGCTGAACAGTGTTGCCATGCAGGGAGTTCTCTCTTCCACCCATTACTAATTTTCAATAACATTTCAGATAATAACGGATCGACTTTTCAGGCGTTTTATGACTGAAACATTGGGTCTAGAGTTTATAAGGTCTTTAGGTGTTACACTGTAACTTCAAACTGGACAAGTACAAGTTTTGTGCAGGTCATATCATGACACTACACGCTTACTATCCGTTTATTTAGCAGACGAAACCGTCTGCCTCATAATAATTGATATAGTGTGCATGGTTAATAAAATGACTACGCGTGTAAAATTTCTTTGTGTATTATTTTTTCCTTCCCCCTATTAATCCTGAGCCGATTCGGACAGAGATTTCCTGCATGTTCTTGTTTTCATCTATTTATATTACATCTCATAACGAAAAACAGCAGGCGACTTGAAAAGAAACGGTCGTTCTTCGAACACACGGTTTTTTGTATTATACTAGTTTGTGCAATTGATTTCAGCGTCTAAACGAACCTCAAGAGTGCAAACATTTTGTGTTTACTGCTGTGCTTCTAACATTTTCCTGTTTTTTAATAGCTTATTATTAATGGTTAATACCAATGACGACAGAGAAAGATAGATCTCATTATCGTTATCATAACATAAGATGTATTAAAAGCCTTTTTACAAAAGCAAAGCGGCCATCAATACACCGTAGCGCCATCCCAGCGGAATTAACTCTTTCCGCTGTGTCCGGATTGCTTGGGTAATGACTGCCCGTAGAGTCCTAACAAGGACGAAACGGCCGTCGTGGTCTACCTGCCATAGAATATTCATTGTGCTTGGATCCCTGTGTATTCCAATATAAAAACAGTTACACACTTGTCCGATATGCTACAATATTCGGTTTTAATTATTTTCGAGGAAACTATATTATTTTCTAAGTAGGTGAGTTTTCGTAGACATGTCATATGATAGAATGTTCTCTATGAATGAGATGCGTGGTATATCGTTGTTGCTAATACTGTGGCTAATATACTACTCGGGTTGCTGTAGGTCACTGTAAATCTTAAAAATTGATACCTGGACCTCATCGTCTAAGAAAATGCAAACAATAAAACTCTTTTGGCAGGTACTCCTTAGGTGGAAAATATTGGAAGCGCAGTAAGCAAAAAATATCTGCTCCCTTAACGGAAAAAATCTGAAACAGCCATCTGTACCACCCATTAACACATTTTTTATAAGTAAATAAATAATATCGTAATAGGTAAGTAGAAAAACTATAACATATGGTAAGTACTGGTGTTTAAATCTGCAAAATTTTGTTCTGCAAGTTGACTCGGGGACAAAACAATATATTTTTAAAATGTACGTCGCAAATTTTGAACAATTCGGTTCGCCCACTCAATTATTTGGTTAAATCATCGAAGAATTCGGTTGAACCATTGAACAATTTAGTTGAACACTTTATTCGAACCAATAAATAAAATTTGGCTCACTGAACTAACTACCGTGTGAGCAAAAATTATTTGCATCAAAGAGGGCTTGGATTAAAAAACGTAGGGCTTGGTTTAGATCACAATGATATGGGGACGAAATATCTAACCAAATCTAGGTTAAAATTTTGTCAAATTCATATTGTGACATGATATGCCAAACTAATGAGTAATAAAATAAGTAGACTAAGGAATACTTGCACTTTATAAGGAAATACATTTAGGTGCTTCTTAAGAATAGTCCTGCATGTTCCGTAAGATATTCCCACTTCTTGGGACAGGCGTCTTATACAATTTGTTGACGTATTTTGCATTATTTCACGAACGTTTGCAACAAGTTTTTCTGTTCTTATAGATGGTCTAACTGCTCCTTTTTTGTGTTGTATAGAACCTGTTTCCCTAAACACAGCCACGGTTACGCTTCAACCATGAATGTTTTGTGCTGTTCCCTAAAGCCCATTGTGAATCAAATTACTTGTAACGACTGTCAAACATGACGGAATAACTGATACGGCTAAGCATTACGTCCTTAGATGCAAGGCCCTCTTTGATGCAAATAATTTTTGCTCGCACGGTAGAAGAATGCTGTTTTGAAACATACATTGCTGTATAAATGCTTCTTATACAGGGTGTCCCATAACTAAGGGGGCCGGACAGCAACAGAAGATTTGGAAATAGGACATAAATAAATTATGTATCGCTAACAAAGGTGTTTATTTAAACGTTTCTACGTTTCTTGCCTTTAAAAGCAAATATCTCAAAAACTAATTGAAATATCGAGACGACGTAACTTGCAGTTAATTTTTTGACAGATTCAAGGACAACCCAGAAATACGTACCGTTCCTTGTCTTCCCTCTGTTTTCTGAGTTCAGGGAACACCTTCTCAAAGAATTCCCTGTTCTTCGCATCTTTCACTTTTCTTTTTGTGCTGGACTCAATTTTATCAACTTTTCTAACCCACTCCTGCATAAACTTACTGTATGTTCCCGATAAATGGTTATTTCTAAAATTCAAAAGGTTGATCTTAGTATAGTATTATATGGCTGTGTATAAAGAAGTGGCCGATCCATGCTGAACAAAAACAAACTATACTTGTTTTTTTTTGGTAGATTCTTTTGGGCTTCTCGCCGGGAATTAATCTAAACTAAAAAAAAATTAACGTAAAGTTACGTAGATGATGTATCAATCGTACCTTGCATGCTTTTCAGTATGCTTCTTCTTAAAATATTCTAATAAGCGTTTTTTGAAAATCACATTTCTGCGGTTGTTTTCGTGGAACACCGTGGTATCAGTCGGCTGGTTGTAGAGGGGCCATGCCACCTTGGGGCCCACCGAGTCTAGTTGAGCGTGCGCGCTCTGCGCTTTCTTTCGGTTTTCCGCGTAGATTTTCTGAAAAAAGGAATCGTTCATGAGTTAAATAAACGAAAATGGACTTTCACATTTAAAATATTTACTTAGAGAAAAACAATATATTTTCTGGAGTGGTGCCAACGACACAGTTTACAAAAAAGGTCCTTGACCATGGGACAGGACCGTACGTCACTGTGTATTATAATAGTAAACAAAACAGAGTTTTAAATTACTAGACTCAAGGCAGAGCTTTAGCTAAAAGTACATTGAAACTGGGAAAGTTGTTTTATTACACTGTACTGATTCAGCAGTTGGTTCCTTGTGAAACATTTTTAATATATATATTTTATAGTAAAACATTTATAGCTTTTTAATGTTTCATTTAATATAGAATTGCTCTACATATGTTTCGCCTTTCTAGGGCTTTTTCAAGAGTACTTATGATACTAAAGTTAAATTCTAAATTTACAAATTTATATTTTTCTACCACTATTGTAAAATATTGAGAAGAATAATTTAAGTTACCTGGGAGCTATTCTTATTGTTTATTGGGCCTATCATTGGGAATTCCGGGGTTAGTCGACAAAATACACCTATCTAGAATTGGGGTATTTTGGAACATTTGTTGTTCATTAGTGGTCAGGGTTTTATTATTATGTAAGGATTTCTTTATTTCTAATTGTTCTAAAAGGTCCAATCTTTTACCTTTATTTTCAGCATGGATCAATTGTAAACTTTTTGGGTCTATAAAATGGTTGTTCTCTATGCAATGAGTGGACATCCCTGTGCATTTATCATTTTTTATAATTGATGTATTATGTTCTTTAAGTCGTGTTTTAATGCTCCTACCACTTTGACCTATATAAACTGCATCACAATCAGAACAATTAATTTTATAGACCCCGGACCTATCTAATTTGTCTATTTTATCCTTATTATTAATAACAAGCATTCTACCTAAGTTTTGTTTATTCACACATATTGTCTTACAGCCTAAGTTATTTAATCTATTGGTAATTCTATTACTAAATTTAGATGTGTAATTTAAAAATTTGAAACGGTCATTTTTTGGCGCACTAACGCCATAAAATTTCCGTTTTAACAGTTTCCTTCTCTTCTTTTTTAATAGATTGTCAATTAGACTGTCTTCGTAACCGTTGTTTTTTGTTATTTGTTTAATAGTACTGAGTTCTTTGTCGAAATTTTCTTTATTTAATGGAAATGTGACTAACCTATGAATGAGACTGTGGAACGGAGTTAATTTAGTTTGCCAAGATTGTTTAGAATTGAAATGAATAACCGTGTCAGTGGTGGTTGGTTTTCTATAAATATCAAATTCCAACTTGTTTTCGATCTTTTTAATTTTGATGTCTAGGAAGTTAATCTCATTTTCAACACCTTTTTCCATGGTAAATTGGAGGTTGATATTTATAGAATTTAGGAATTGAAGAAATTGCCCAATGATAGGCCCAATAAACAATAAGAATAGCTCCCAGGTAACTTAAATTATTCTTCTCAATATTTTACAATAGTGGTAGAAAAATATAAATTTGTAAATTAAGAATTTAACTTTAGTATCATAAGTACTCTTGAAAAAGCCCTAGAAAGGCGAAACATATGTAGAGCAATTCTATATTAAATGAAACATTAAAAAGCTATAAGTGTTTTACTATAAAATATATAAAGTTGTTTTAGTTTGGAAGTTTCTAAAGCAAAACCTAATGACGTAATTTAACAACACCTACAGTTGAATTCATAAAAAAAGCGTACAAGAATTAGAATGAGAGATAAGTTTTGTCATATTTGCGTAAAACCGGCTTGTCTAAATGATTGTTGTTTATTGGATGTTATTACACGTCATAGATTATCAAAAATGCAAAGCATTGGCGTCGTTGTAATTCATTTTGAAACTGCATGGTGGTAACGTTTGATAAACTATCGACAGAAGAACATAAAAATGCCTTGTCAGTTGTCTGAAGTTGAAAAGGCTCAAATTGTATTAAGAATCGAAGAAGGATGGTCAATCCGTGCTGTAGCGAAGTTGTATAATAAAAATAAAAAAAACTATATTGGAAAATTAAGCAACGCTGGGAACAAGAAGAATACCTAAAGAGGAAAATTGGTTCAGGTCGTCTCAAACGTTCCAACCCTGAACATGATGCTGCTTTTTTGGGATATTTAAGAAATAATCCATTTGCAACTGCAAGGGATGCTGTTATTGATACAGCATTTACTGCCTCCCAACCTACCGCCAGCAGGAGAATCAAGGAATCTGAACTAAAATGTCGCCCAGCAGCGAAAAAAAAATGTTTCTTACCGAAGAACAGCGACAATCAAGGATTATTTTTGCTTTAAATTATATATACCGCAATCCTCAATTTGGGAACAGGGTTATTTTTACTGATGAAAATACGTTCCAGTCGACTTATAATGGACAAATTTGTGTGTACCATCCAAACAATACCAGGTTTGAACAGTGATATACTAACCCCCTCACTTCTAGAAATGGACGTTTCTCTGTAAATGTATAGGGATGGATAAGTGTTTATGGACCTGGTGTTTGCTGGCGAATAGAGGGAAGATTTAAGTCGGAAATTACATTAACATTTTAGAAAACATATTGTTACCATCTGCTGAGCAAATATATCCCAATAATACTTTCATATTTTAACAAGATAATAAAATTGTCCAGTCCACACTACCAATGCTGTAACCCACTGGTTTCAAACCCATAATGTGGAAGTGCTGCCTTGGGTCGCTTATAGTCCCGATATCAATCCAATTGAAAATATTTGGGGTATAATTGTAAAAAAAATATATAATCGAAATTTTAGGCCAAAAAATTCAGAAGATTTATGGGAAATAATACGTGCGTGTTGAAAAGAGCTTGATACAAATATTGTATCAAATATAATTCAGTCAATTCCGAATAGACTGGCTCAAATAATAGAAAAACAGGGATATAATAATATATGACCAAATATTAGATTTTATTTATTCTTGTTAAACGTTTTTTGATTAATTTTTCTAAAACTATTAAGATGTATTATAAAATTAAAAAAATAATTTTTGTTATTCTATTGAACTAACGCCCAACGCCAATGCTTTGCATTTTTAATAACCTTTAACATGTGATAAGCCGGTTTTACGCAAATATGGTTAAGCAGGGTGTCTAGCAAAAATCGAAAACAAAATTCCCGACTAATTCCCGGTTTTTCCCGGTCGGATTTTGAAAATTTCCCGGCTGGGTTTTCCTAAATTAACTACGCTTTCGTTGTTAAATTTAAAAAAATTTATTTGAAAAACACATGGCTTAAGCACAACCCAATAATATAGTTACTTTTTTAATTTTACGATTTCTTGTTCTCTAGCTGCCAAATCTTTTGTGATTGTTCGATAATTTTTTTCTTTTTAGTTTCCAGTTCTTCTGCTTGCTTTTGAAGCTTTCTTTTTTCTGCTTTTTTTAAGTCGCTGTCAACCTCTTTTGCCTTTTTGTGCTGTGTTGTACCTTGAATAGGCATTTCTCATGAAAAGTATCATGGATTTTGTAATGTCCATAGTTTGAACTCCTCCAATTTTTTGTAGTGAATCGTACACTAATCTTTGGCCTATAAGTGACTCTTCTTTTAAATTTTCCACCAAAATCTCCTTATTAACAGAAAATCCCCTTTCTGCTGTGGCATTTCCATGAGAAATTGTTAGAAGAAGTTGCACCACGTTTTTTATGATGGTTTCCATCCAAAAGTCATCTACTCTGTTACATCTGGAATAATTTTTCATTTTATTTATTATAGTCTGATCAGTAAGAATGTCTCTAAATCCTCTATCTGCTTCTTCCAATTTGGTCGCATTGCATCTGTTTAAATTTAACAAAATTTCAAATGCTTTGGACATCAATTGCAAGGATTTTTTTGGATCTCTGCCAGTTTTATTGGGGTTAAGGAAACTTATAGCTTCAGTTAATTTATATGCTAACGGACATTTTTCCAAAAGTTTGGAAACTGTATACATCAAGCAGTTTCGACAATCCTGGCGAAAGATCATCATTTCTTTATCTTTAACTCCGACGCATTTTTTGATAGCCGCTCTAGTTCCATATCCTAGATCAATCCCTTGGACTTTTTTAAGGTTGCAATATAAACCATTCTTGTATTTTTTAAAAACATCTATTTTGAAAATAGGAGTGCCCGAGTACCTACTTCAAATTTTTAAGTTCGAAATGATCTGCTCATTCAAAATTCCCGGCTTAAACTTAATTTTCCCGTCGAATCCCCGTTTTTTTTCCGGATTTCCCGGCTCCTAGACACCCTGTTAAGGTTTCTTTTCATTCTAATTCGTGTACGCTTTTTTTTATGAATACAATTGTACAAGCATTAAGCAAATTAAAATATCTAAAGCTCACCTGAGGCAAACTCTGATGTTGCGGTTGAGTATCCTCCTCCACCTCAGATTTAACCGTAGGCTTCTTTGCTATCTCTTCCAATTCGGCCTGCTTCTTCTTCAAGATCACAATTTGCTGTTCGGCCTTCAAGATTTCCCGGTCCACCTTGCTGATTTGCTGGATCAGCTCGTCTTTCGTCGTCTTGAACGCCTGGTCCTCCTGAGAGACCTGTTCCGGCAACGTGGGCGAAATGGCCTCGACTTGAGGATTATATGTCCCCGGCTAAAATAAAATTAATATATATCATTGAATATCAATCTATAAGAAGGCCATATAAGCAGATTTCCTAAATCTATTAGTTAAATTCATAGATGGCACCAATGAGTCATCAAAAATAAAGCGTGTTGATGCAGCCACTAACGACAAGCCTTTTCACTGCTAAATTAAAACATTGTTGCCGCCTGTCTGTTTGACTTGCTGTATGAGTTTTTTAAATTTATTTTTATAGCTTATCGTAAAACTTGATTTCACATAAGTACCTACACCTATCCTAGATTTAAGTAGCCTACCTATACTATAGTCTAGACTTAAAAATGTCCCTATTTTTAATTGCTTTGTAGCATATAATATTTTCAACCTTTTGACGTCCCAACGTTAATTACATGAAAACATATTGACTGCCATGTATTCTATTTCTAACAGAATTAAATGACGACTCTTACTATTCAATATATACCTAGGCTACAACGTATATGTTGGGTAAAATATGAATGATGTGCGGTTTGTATAACTTGGTTTTATTTGCAATTATTACTACTTTTCAAAATGGTTAAAATAAGTAGGTTTTACTCTCTTACTTAAGAAACGTCCAGTTTGTTTGTATTACCTAGTGTATTACGTATTTTCGATTGAAAATTAGGGTGCTTTTTCGACATAAATAAAAAAATAAGGTGAAAAAATAAATATTTTAAATCAAAAAAATTACAGTGTGTTTGGGACATAAAAAGGTAAGTTTTCACCAAATTTCGTAAAAAAAAAAATTATTTTGTAAAAGATAAAAATAAAAAACCAAAAACTTGGTTATTTGAATTTTTCACATAAATTTTGAGGTTATGTGAAAAAAGTGTAAATACCAAAGTTGTTTCATTTTTGTTATATTCTCTTCCTTTTCCAATGGGTTTCATCGTACTATTATTTTTTTTTTTCACTTTTTACCATTTTCAAAGGCTTCAGCCCTGGTCTATAAGACGCTAGCACCTGAGTGTTTATTAAACGGCAAGATGCCATTTTATTCCGGTAGAAAACACAAGACTACCTGAAAACATATTAATTTGCCTATTGTATTACTACACAATTATATCCCATATAAGATAATCCCACGGATTTCTGACAACAATTTGCTTGGAAATTATGTTTAATAATCAAATTGAGCTCAATCATGACGATAGCAGTTCACCCTAGAAAGGATATCTTTATTGACAAGGACAATTACGTAGAATTATCTTTTATTTGTTTGAGTAACTACGAGGTTAAAAACATTTTACGCACTCCAATACGTTGGTTGACCCTTTATTGCTTACTGATAGTTCGTCAAGGGATACTCAGTTTCAACATAGGTTTTTCGAAAAGGAATTGTAACTGATTTGGTTATCAGATATTATTGAAAATAGTGTTGTATTATTTATATGGAAATAGCGAATGTGAGCTGCAAAAACAATATTTTATAAATTGACAGAATATCCCGAGAGAAGTCATCAACGCTCACGTGAGTTATGTCACACAGTCAATAGTATTATTAATGGTAAAACACACAAGTGTTTACACAAGTCATACACCGTGGGGTAAATTATAGTTATTAATGATACTAGTTCGATATGAACACTATAATGAAACGTGTGCAACGTTAAACCACGTCTAAATTTCATTGATATCAGACGTTTTCGTAATTTTGAAAATTTTCAGGTGTCCATATTAGTCGATATCATGGTAACAGCATTTTCGATTGTTTCAATTTCGATTTTGACAACGTCATTATTGCCGTCTAATTTTTTATTGTATGCAAAGTGTTGGCCAAAAATAATTTAAATATGGGAGATTCTGAATCCGAAAGTGTCCCTTCGGATGTTTACAATAAATAAATGCAATCCGTTTTTCTAAGCAATAATAACAAATAAATAGTTTGCACCGACTTTCTTTTTGCTTTTGTATCTTAACATTTGGATGTTATTATGAATTCATAATGGCACTGAGTGCTATTATGAAGGACATAATGACATCTAAATGATAATGCTAAATACGTCATAATGACACTGCCGTAGATTAAAATACTTATAATGAAATGTTAAAACTTAACATCTAATGCATTGGTAAAAATTAATTGCAGTTTTAAAATACATAAGTTACTAGAACAATAAATTACACATTCAAATCAAAGGTTCAAAGTTACGTCCTTCCTCTTTAATGCATACATTAATTCTTCTTAAAAAACGGTTAGATTTATCGAAACAAAAGTTATACCTTTATTATGTCAAATAGGACAATAAAAATATTCAGTCAAAATGCGCATACAGTGTAGAACAAAAAAGTTGGGACCATTTAAATTAAAGTATAGGCTCCTATGTGGCGCCCTCTACAAAATGCGAAAAACCGGTGCTTTAACACAATAATCAATTTTCGAAAAAATGTTACAGGAAGAAATAGCATTTATTTTCGGTCTAGACTTATCCATAATGAGTGTGTCAACTTGCTTTAAACTCAAATCGCAATGGCAAAAATAACTCACCCGAGTGTCAATCCTTAAAGGCGGCAACTCCTTATCCGTCAACCGGATTCGTTTCAGCGGTTGCTCGCCAGGTGTCGCTGGTGGCTGCTGTCCGGCAGCCCCACCGCTGGCCGCCTCCCGTCGCCCTCCAGGTCCGTACTCGGGATGCAGCAAGGATATCCGGTTGGTGTGTCGGTAGTCGAGCTGAGGACGGTGATAGGCGACGGCCGGCGTGAGGAGAGAGGAAGCGGCGGGGGTGGTGACGGAGGCGGCCGGCCCTTGTGGGGGATACCTCTGAGGAACCTACGAGAAAATAATCAATCAATCAAAAAAGGTCTTTTTTTTTAAAGAAAATAATGTTGTATTAAAGAAAGTGAGTTCGAGTTGCCTATCTTTTCTAAATTTTTATCTTTCAACATAAACTTCATTATACTTAAGATAGTTTAAAGGTGTTGGGGAAGAAAATTCCTTTCTACCTTCTTACATGTAAGAAGGTAGACTTTTCTTCCACAATACCTTTAGACTATCTTAACAATGATCCTTCCAGAGAGCAGCTATAACTTCGTTATTCATTATACTTTTCTTCTCAATACGATTTGGCAAAGTATGTACTAAGTGGGATTAATATTTTAAAGATCATTTTGTTTAACAAGGTTCTTATTTAATAATAATAATAATAAGTATATTTAAAATTTAATAATATAATAAATATGTTTAATTTATAATTGTTAAGTAAAAAATATTACTTATATAAATTAATCAGAACAATATTAATTAAATAAAGCATTTCTAAAAATATTTTCAAATTGTTTTTAATATCCTTAATCAATAATCAATTTTTTAATTTTTGTTGGTAAATAATCGTTTAAATAATTACATAAATATTTGAATTTTTTTGTCCTATGGAATTATTTATTTTAGGTTTTATGGTTATTTCATTTTCATGACGTGTATTATGATTATGGCTTTTAAATTGTATAAGGTTTTTATTTTTAAATATATATATTAAGATGTTATAAATGTAAAGTTGTCTTATTATGTTCAACTTTTTTGTTTCTGAATATAATTCTTTTGAAGGATAAAGATAATCTTTATCGAATATAGTTTTTAGAAACCTTTTTTGTCATATTTCTAATTTTTTAACTTAAGTTCTATTTATTCCTCCCCAACCTAAAATTCCGTAATTTAAATGAGTTTTAACTAACGCGTAATATAATACATATTTTCATATGTCTTACCTACATTTAAATTTTTTTTTAATATTTTTACAAATCGGTAGTAAACTTCTTAATTTTTTAATTAAGTATTTTAAGTGAAAATTCCAATTTAATTTACTGTCAAAAATAATTCCTAATATATTTTATTTTATTAACTTTAAAAATTTGAATGTCTTCATTTATTTGAATGCTATTTATATTTCGTGGTAGGTTATTTAGATTTAAAGTAAAAGAAATATAATTTGTTTTATTAAAATTAATTGTTAACGAATTGTTATCAAACCAATTTTTTATAATTTTAAAATCTTTTTTAATTTTATTATTTAAGTTGTCCCAATTTGTATCGGTATAAAAAATTGTAGTTGTATGATCCGCAAAACTATGAATTTGTCCATCGCAATTTATACTAAATAAGTCGATAATATAAATATTAAAAAATAATGGTCCTAAAATTGTTCCTTGAGGAACACCATACTTAAATACTTTTGGATAGCTTCTTTCTTTATCTATTTGAACATAAGTTGGTCTATTTTTCAGATAATTTTTAATTAATTCTAATTGCTTTCCTCTGAATCCAATATTTTCAAACTTTAATAAATAAATATTTGATTCTAGTCTCAAATCAAAGCACGATGGCTTCTAGTAGAGTCTATTCAGCCAGTAAACCTGCAAGATGGCCGACATGTCATATGACAAAACTCATTGAAAATGCAAAAATTCATTTTATTTAGCTGGAATACGACTTTTGTCATATGACATGTCGGCCATCTTGCAAGATGGCCGACATGTCATATGACAAAAGTCATTGAAAATGCAAAAATTCATTTTATTTAACTGGAATACGACTTTTGTCATATGACATGTCGGCCATCTTGCAGGTTTACTGAGTGAATCGACTTTATATAAATAGGTTGGTTTAAGCACGACTACGGCCAATATATACATATTCCGGATGAAATGGTGGAGGATTATTTTATTATAACGTGATAAAATCATTTTAGACTGTATGTAGCGTATTCGTTGAACTCAAAAATACACAGTAACTGTAACAACAGAACTTCGACATTATTAAATTTATATTGCATTAAAACCCCATTTCCTATGATTGCTTAATGATTAGCTATTATTTCATGGCCCATGATGGAGATTTGTCATCAAATGAAATTTTTTTTTTAATTCTAGAGGGTAACCTGTAGTTTGCAAAAAGTTTTTTTTCAATTCCACGTTTCAATTATTTGATGAAATCGAAGTTGCACTGTTTATGTAGTTCCACTTTTAAGAGCAAACACTAGTGAAGCATGCGCCATTTCGTTTTTTGATCAATATTTCGTTATTTCTTCTTGTTATCCAAAAATCGGTCTTTTATCTACAGTTTTGCGTTAAAGAAGGATGGATTTACAAATTAATAAAAGCACAAAAATAAATATGGGCAAATTTGACAAAATTTCGTTTTTTTTTTCTTTTATTTATGTATAAATTAAATTATTTTTAAAATGTAGGTGGTTTTTATGGGTATAAGGATCTTAGGGAGCAAATGAAACCCAAATTTTAATTTGCCGACGTTTCGGAAAATATATTTCCTTCCTCAGGGCTCTGAAACAATAGGATTCTTTCTTAGGTTTCACAATAAACCACCTACATAAAACGTCTATTGGGTCATTAACAATTTTATTTTGTAATTCTTTTTAACTTTTAATTTTTTTTTACACGTCATAAAAATGAAATAACCATAAAACTAGGACAAAAAAATTTCAAATAGTTATATTTTTATTTGAACGATTATTTACCAACAAAAATTAAAAAATTTAAAGTCGAAATAAAAACATGGATATTAAAAACAGACAATTTAAAAATATTTTTAGAAACTAGAACGCTTGTGCCGTAGATCGGATATTTTTAGACCAAAAAAAAACATCACCTGCCGCATAATGCACAGCAAAATATACGTGTAACCAAAAAAAAGTGTTACCTGCACTTGAGTGATATTCGTCGGGGCAGGCTGCAGCTGGGCGGTCGGGGGGTAGGGACATCTGGTGTTGGAAAGCGGCGACCGCGACGGCTTGTACAACTCCGCCGCCGACACATGGGCGGTAGTCTGATTGCTGTGGTTCGGTCTGAAAAAAAGAAGAAAATCTTAGCTAATACAAATAATTTAGTAAAGTAATTTTCACAATAAATGGTTGACTCGGTTTAACTACCTGGGACGTTTTGCAAGAGCTCGGCCATAAAAATGCAAATAAACTGTCGGTCAGGGCCGGATTATAATTTGTAATTATAGCAGGTAAGTAATATTTAACTAAAACTTATCTTATTTAGGATATTTCATGTCATTAAACAATATATTATTAATAACGAATTAAATATCTTAAGTCCTACCCCGTAGTGTATTTGCTTGTTGATTGTGTATAACAATGGGATTAAACCGGTAGTTTTATTGCAGTCAATAAGTCGATACCATTTAGGATGAAAAATACTTTACCAACGTAAAGGGGACAACAGATGATATTAAATCAAGGACCAAGTCACCATGTGATCACACTTGTCAATGGGGGTGTGAGCGCTAAGACCTAAAAATCAACTTCTTGTGGTAGGAAAGATTTACTGCGGCAAAATCCGTTGTGGGGGGAGCGTATGCCGAAAGTGTGGAGTGAAAGTTCTTAGTCACACGCGACAGACTACCATACCTTTGGTGGACATCAATTGGACACACCCACACTACGTGTACATCACCCCCGAAGGGGCGCTGAGGCTCTGACTAAGCGCCATGCGCCAGATCGAGTGGTGACCTGGATATAACCGTTCGTTCAAGCTGATGGAGACCATTATCAATCAAGACAAGACAAAAAGACTTGCTTTACAACAAAATAATACATTATAAATACTCATTATCTATTATTTTTTTAGCACATAACATACCATATCATAATCCCGTTGAATAACAGAATTATATCTACTCTAATAACACTATTTTATTGTGTGGGATAATTACATTTGCTTTGCGCTAAACATGCAGATAATAATTGTAATTATGCGAATGCAAAGTCTTGTAACGATATCGTGCACGTTTCTGAAACAACTGGGTAAATTATTTATAGGTACTATATACCGTTGTTGTATGCCTTTTGCGTTACTCTGTACCTATGGAGAACTATAGGGTAGGAGGCCGATCGACAATGGCAGCATTTTCAAATTCTGTCCCGGTTTTTTGGTTAGTTCGCTACTGGCCGATAGATGGCTCTCGCGTCCGAAGTGGGCTGATGTTGTCTTCTTCTTCTTCGTTTTTAATGTGGAAAACCTAGAGCCTCCATAGTTTTTAGCTTTTACTAAACCCTTTATTTTTCTGTGCTTTTACCTTTGACAATTGACATTTTATTTTTCGAATTTCGAAATAACAAATGAACAAATCATGTTTGAAGGCAAGACAAGACAAATAACGTTGTATTGTAATTAATTTCCATATTTATAATGAATAATGGTACAATTTATAAAAGTAGAGTTTGCTTTGTGTCGGGGTGGTAAGACAGGATCTTCTTCAGAGATGAAACGCAGCCAAATAAGTCTCTTTCTAGCTCCAAAGGTAAAACCCTCTAGCTAGAATGTTCCTGTATTTTAAAAACGAAGCATCGTTGGAACTTTATACAGGCCGAGTTTACTAATAAGTATAACAAAGTAAGTGTAAATTCATATAAAAGTGCTTATTTCTTCCTTAAAGAACTAATTTAAATAAAAATAGTTATCGCGTTCATAAGAAACCATTTATTTGATAGCCCACTTCGAACACGAGCGCCATCTTATGGCAACTCGTAAAGCTGAATTACCGATTCTAATTTGGGACCGAATCCAATGCATTGCGATCGGCCTCCTACCTCAAGTCCTCCATATCTGTACCCTGTCCATTTTGTCTCGAGAAGGATGATAAAAAAACCTAGTTTACACAGGGCTTATTTTACGCGTCATTTTATGACTTTAGAAAAAGTAAGGTTAGAAGTAATTTCAAAAAGTGACAAACCTGTCAGATCATAAACCTTCTGAGGTTATGTTGCGACAGAAAAGAAAATGGTTGCAGTTGCACAGAGGAATAATAGGTAAAATATTTATTTTATATAATACTTTTTACCTGTTTCTCTTAAGCTACGAAGGCTACGATCGACCCTTTCAAAAGTTCGTCGGTGCGGTAAACGCCGATTTCGAAATGTATCAGAATAAATTCTTCTTGCCTCCACACAATTACCGAATGCTTGTCCATAAATTAGATGCATCTCAGCATATTCGCTATAGGAATAATTCACCATTACTTAAGTCTTCTGTACTCACTCAATGGGACGATTTTGAAAACTGTTGTAATTTACAAATTTTCAACGATATAAAAACGACTGCAGGTGTTATATTGTAGTAGTATTATTTTATTAACGTGATATACAAAAACATTATTTTTCTCGAAACCGCTAACTCGATCGTACCTTTTTTTAAATAAAAATAACTAAAGTATTTAAAAAATCAGTTTTTAACTCAGTAAAATGACACCTGTCAAAATTTTGCCCCAACGAATGTGGCGGCAAGTCCGTTCCTGACTTCCCTGACGATGTAAAACATCTAATGTAGTACGGTTTTATGAGTCTCTATGGCCTACACAAAATACTAAAATTTCATTAAATTATACGTGTCGGTTCAAAAGTTAGAGCCGAAAAGGTAAGTCGCTGGGTACCTCTTTGGGGACCTGTATCTCCGTTAAGGGCCACTTTAGGTTTTTTTTTTATGACAAAGTAGAGTTATTTTGACCTCCCCTATAGGCTCCTGAGAGTATGCCATATACGTACCGGACACCATGTATACAGAAAGTTAAAACTAATAAGGGAAAGAAAGGAAAAACTAAAAGTCTTCTTCCACAAAATTTAATAGAATAAAAAATTCTTCATAGGTCTCTACATGCTTCGAACGTAGAAACGTTCATCAACAGGAGACAGAATTTTTTTTTAATGCTGATGGTTTTACCAGAAGAGAAAATGGTGTAGAACCTTAATGGAGCTTTTATGGAATTAAAAAAAATTGATTTGTAGAAGTGACATAATATGAAGAAAATTGTGAAAAGTCAAAACAAGGGAAGAAGAAAAAACCCTTTTAAAACGGTGTCGAGGGCTATTTAAAATTTTAATAAATTTTTTTTTTAAGTATGTCTGTAAGACATTATAAGGATAAAATTAGTCATAGTATTATGAAGATATCACAATAAAATACTATCGAATAAGTGTTTTGTGGGGTACTGAGGGTTGGATAGTATTTTATATTGTGATATCTTCATAATACTATATGATTAATTTTATCCTTATAATGTCTTACAGACATACTTAAACAATATTTTATTAACATTTTAAATAACCCTCGACACCTTCTTTTTAGAAGGGTTTTTTCTTCTTCCCCAGTTTATTTGGTTGGTTTAGACCCCTTTGCCCTTTTACTGACTTTTTCACATACTCATTATGTTTTAACTTTTCACAATTTTCTTCATATTATGTCACTTCTACACATCAATTTTTTAATTCCATAAAAGCAAAGCTCGATTAAGGTTCTGCACCATTTTCTCTTCTACTAAAACCATCAGCATTAAATAAATTTGCTGCCTCCTGATGATGAACGTTTCTACGTACGAAACATTGTAGAGACCCATAATAGTATATTAAAGTACACGTTTCATAAGAAGCGGTTTTAGCGCACGCGTCTATTTTTAAAAACGAGCCACAAAGTGGCGAGTTTTTTTTATTGACACGTGCGCTAAAACGCCTTATGAAACATGTGCTTTATACATTTTTTTCTATTTCACCTTTTATAATCAAGAAAAATACATTTTAAAAAGAAAATAAATCCTTCAAATTTTGTAAATTTGTATGTCTAAATTTTATGTTGGTAATACTATTTTTTATCATAGTAGCCTCTGGACAACAAAAATTATTTTGCGAACTGTCATTTTTTTTTATTTTAGCGATATGATATTTGAAATTGGGCGGAATACGTTGTGTGATCCTTGTACATTCGGTACATATACAAAGCGTTCGGAAATTCGGGAGATTTTGCTACTTTTTTTCGAATTTCAAAAGACGTGATTTTACGTCACGGCATTGCAATTTAGCATAAGGAAGATGGAAAATTCAAATAAAGTTGAAGTTAAAAATCGACATTGGAAGGTTAGTAGATTGAATTTTGGATAGGATTTGGCAGAAAATGATAGCTTAAAGCATCTACAAAAGATTGATTTATAGATTTATGCAACCAACATACATGACTGTTATCCACACAGAATAAAAAAGTAAGTTATCAAGCTATTTTTCCTCTGCGAAAAATGGGTTTTCTCATAAATCACAAAGGCCGCGCAAGTCAATGAAATAAAACATTTAAATGTTACCAACATCAAATAAAGAAAAAACGCGTATCGAAATAGCTTCATTACGATACGCAAATGCGTATCGTACTGAGCTTATTATGAACGTGAAATAGAAAAAGAATTTTTTATTCTATTAAATTTTGTGGAGGAAGACTTTTAGGTTTTTCTTCCTTTCCCATAGTCCACTTTAAATTTGGACTATGTCTTCAAATTAAATTAATAAATTGACTAAATGCTTTTAAAAATTTTAGAAAAATTTGGGATCGCTTAAAACTAAGCAATTAAACTGTGGAAGTCGGTCATACATGCAGAGCAGACAAAGGAGTCACCGTCTCCATATCAAATAGTTCTCTACCAACCAGGAAGATCTAATTCTAAGACTTTTATTTTATTAGTTAGTTATATTACCTGCTTACAGTCGTTTTATCTTTCATTTATTTTCAAACTCAAGTCAATTAACATTTCCGTGAGTCTCTTTGTACGATCGCACGAATCAGTTTCCCGACCTTAATAACGGCGAAGCAAACGAAGTATTTTTGTTTTTCCAGATATTCAATTAAAAACCAAAAGCAAAGTTAATGGATCCCAAAAAAAAAACCCACACAATAACGGCGGCCCTGTTGTTATTATTATAAAAGGGAACAACAAACAACTTACTGCTAAATAAACAATTATTTGTGTCGGTCTGTCGTAAACGTGTCATGCGATATTCGCTGGCTGCAGTGTCAGTGCAGGCGTATTGCGAAAGAGCGATGACCCTAACGTGTACATACATACAGTACAGGGTTAGCTTAGCAATTGAGGTTAAATAAAATACAAACACTTTTCGCTGGCAATTGCGTGTGATAAAGAGATCTCGAAACATACAGTGTGAGTTTGTAACGTAAAATAAATGCTTGAAATTGAAAAATAAAAACAACTTTCTATCCATCTTTAATACTTTTTCGTAGGGTTGGGATTTTGACCGTCAAAACCTTTTGTGGTCAATTGACCAAGCCCCGGTCAAATTCCTCAGTTTTGTAAAAAGAATCAAAGCCATGAGTAATTACATAGAAACGTGTCTTTATTAAAAAACAGCTAACAAAAAATAAAGAAACCATTCTGAGGTACAAAAAAGACAAAAATGACACATAAATATTATGTATAATATTAATCTAACAATACTAAATTACTAATGAAGTAATTAGCGAGTGACTGATTGATGATGAAATGAGAGATTACTGGCAGTACTGGTCTTGATAGATAGCTTAGATAGAGGTACATCATCTTCGTCACTGAACTCACCCCCGGCATTGCCTTTTATGTTCTTCCGAATCTGAATCACTCGTTTTATCCTCACTACTGAAATTTAACGCTGGTTCCTCCGAATTTCCATTTTTTTTAATTTCCACTGCCACTTAACAGCTTTAAGTTGAACTTTATATAAACAAGCTTTCCTGAGCGAATGTACAATGCCACATGAGGACCAATTTCTCTCACAAAGGGCTGCAAAAGTTTTTGACCTAATTTGACCCGGTCAAAATCTCGGTCAACAGGCACAACCCTACTTTTTCGTCAATAAATGCTCAAAATATTGTCCATTCACTATTTGGCAATATCCTAAACGCAATAAAACTAGTTTCGAACATTTCTAATTACTTCGGGAAAAATTAAAGTGCACTCATGTCTTATTCGTGCTTTCAACTCCTCAACATTTGACAAGGAATAAAAATTTGAAGTTTAGTAGTAGTAGTAGTAGTAGTAACATGTTTTATTTAGCAAAAAGCTACAATTAAATATTTTTTTATACATTTTTTTAACACAATCATATTTATAGATTTATTTTTTATTTTAAAACGCAACCTTCTTTTAACAAAAACAGAAAGAAAAGTTAAACATTTTGCAAATTGTATTAAATATTACGTATCATTTTGTTTTTTATTTAAATGTAATTTTAAAGTTTTTTAAATAGTTTTAATGATAGGTTTTTGAGATTTAATAGAATTTTCCAAATTATTACATTCTATCAAACCTTTATGAAAAATAGACTTATAAGCTAACGTTTTAGACACTCTATCCACATAATAATTTTAATCAGTTCTTGTTTTATAATTATGATGGTCATAAATTATTTTTAATTTTATGTATTTAAAGATACATACTTACCTACTAAATAAAAAATTAAATTTCTGACGTTCAACCAATCAAATTTTTTAACATAAAATTTATTTTTGTATATTTGTCACAATTTAAAATAATCCGCATTGCCTTATTTTGTAAAACTTTTAATTTATTCACTTTTAGCCAATTTAATAATATATTTATCTCAGAATTTAGAGTATTTAGACCATCAAAAATATTTAAAACATTAATGTAACTTACATATTTTTAAAAATAAAGGCATATCCTTGATGTGTAAAATAAATAATATTGGACCTAGTATACTTCCTTGAGGAACTCCTATATTATTTACTTTTTTATTTGAATACGTTTTTGAAATTTTGGTTTTTGTGACCTGTTACTTAAGTACTTTTTAAACCATTTATAAACGTTTCCACG
Organism: Polydrusus pterygomalis; assembly: GCA_963969555.1. Taxonomy (NCBI): domain Eukaryota; kingdom Metazoa; phylum Arthropoda; class Insecta; order Coleoptera; family Curculionidae; genus Polydrusus; species Polydrusus pterygomalis. The sequence continues at coordinate 40,121,766 of OZ018385.1, read as the reverse complement.
AATACCATACTGATACAATTTACTCAATAATCTAGCCCTGTCAATTCGACTACCCTCTAAAAATCCAAAAATACAGCTATAACATTTTCCCCTTGATCAATGGTTCTCTTCCACGTCCCAATCACACGTTGAATGGCTGTCTCTGTAGAGTACCCTTTGCACTTTAAAAATAGTTAATAAGAAACTAGGGTTATAATTTTTAAAAAATATTGATATCGTCATATCTGTAATTTGGGACACACTGTTTTAATATATTTTTAATAAAAAAATACCACAACTTAAGATGTTAATACCCGTGTCAAAGCATTTTTTCAAAAAAAAAGTACTGGATTTACTGAATTTATTCGAAGTTTCAAACTCACAGTGTATATGTTTGCCCATTTAACAAGATAGGATGTTTTATAACTTCAGGTCCGAAAATAAAATTCGATTCGACACCATCGGGATAGCAGAAATCCAATCACTAGAACGGCAAAATAAATAAAACAAAAATTTAAATATCCACCGACATTTATGGTCGGCAAGGAGCGGTTGTCCTATATTTTGAGACGAAAATAATAAATGGATGTAAATTCGCCGGCATAAACAATTCGAAAAAAGCTATACGTCAAATAATATTAATGCTTTGATTCTGACTCAGATCATTATCGACATTCGGTCACAATTTATACGAATCTACGTAAAACATGTACCATGCGAGCAAAAATTATTTGCAGCAAAGAGGGCCTTGCATCTAAGGACGTAATGCTTTGCCGTAGAGCTTAATACCTGTTGGGTGTCAGTAACTACCTGAATTAACAATTAATCAGTTATTCCGTCATCTTTGACAGTCGTTACAAGTAATTTGATTCATCGCTAATTTTTCCAATTTCTTGAACGATTCACACAATGGGCTTTACGGAACAGCACAAAACATTCATGGTTGAAGCGTATTTTCGAAACGGGGTTAGAGTAAATGGTGAGTGGCAATACAATCCGGGTTTGTGCATGGACGATTTTCACGAACATTTTCCTAACGTTGCTTTTATTGCTGGGGATTTTTATCATTGCCTGAAAAGAACTGTGACTGTGTTTAGGGAAACAGGTTCTATACAACACAAAAAAGGAGCAGGAAGACCATCTGTAAGAACAGAAGAACTTGTTGCAAAAGTTCGTGAAATAATGCAAAATACGCCAACAAATTGTATAAGACGCCTGTCCCAAGAAGTGGGAAGATCTTATGGAACATGCAGGACTATTCTTAAGAAGCAGCTAAATTTATTTCCTTATAAAGTGCAAGTATTCGAAGAAATACAAGCAGCAGACTTTGAAAGACGCAGGAATTACTCTCAATGGTTTATCCAAAATTTATTGGAAAGAAATGATTTATTAGACCTGACATTTTTTTAGGATGAAGCCTGGTTCCACCTCTCCGGTTATGTGAATTCTCAGAATACACGCATGTGGAGTAGTGAAAATCCACATTTTTTTTGTAGGGCCCACATTGCACCCTCAAAAAATTGGTGTCTGGTTAGCTGTTTCCCGAAGAAGAATTGTTGGTCCTATTTTTTTGGATGACAGTTACAGCACAGCGGTATAGAGACAATATTTTGAATCCATTTGTGGAGCAATTACTTGACGACGAACTACGTTTTGGATATTTTCAACAGGACGGTGCAACCGCCCATACAGCCGCCGAAATTATTAACAACTTACGCAATTTTTTCGACGACAGATTGATTAGTTTTCGATAAGACATTGAATTCCCACCTAGATCACCTTGTTTAACGGTTATGGATTACTTCGTTTTTCATCATTTAAAAAACACTTTTTTTAAAAGACCAGTTGCAAATTTAGAACAATTACAAGAAAGGATTATCCAAGAATGTGGTAACATTTCTCCAGAGATGCTGGTCAACAGTTTCGAAAATATGAAGAGACGAGTGAATTTATGCTTGGAGCATGGCGGTGGCCAATTTCAGATGTAATTATTTTTCTTTCTGTATATTCTTATTTTGTTAGTTTTGTAAACAACAAAAATAAATTTGTATTTGTCTACTTATTTTATTACTCATTAGTTTGGCATATCATGTCATAATATGAATTTGACAAAATTTTAACCTAGATTTGGTTAGATATATCCCCATATCATTGTGATCTAAACCAAGCCCCACGTTTTTTAATCCAAGCCCTCTTTGATGCAAACAATTTTTGCTCGCACGGTATATTAAATGTCCGGTTTTACTTCATATATTGAAACTATCTAAACCTCAACGCGTTTCGACCTCAAAGGCAATCATCAAAATATGTATTTAAATATAACTTGACTTATGGACCGGCCCCGACACTGTAGGTAGTCCATAATGGTATTTTTAGGAAGCTAAACTCGCTCATGTAACTTTCATTTCCTACTCAATAATTCATGTAGCGATAGCCTGTACAACATTTTAAAATTTAATACATTCTGAGAATAACCCATAACCTACATATCGATTTTTCTTAAAATGCCCACTTGGAACTGGGAGAGTATAAATTATGGAGTAATTTTATCGGATCATCTTCCAACCCTTTGTCTTCTATTATTGGGTCTAGTAGTTAAAACCCATTTTCGTCGGTGTTCGTGTAGATAATGAAATTCTCAACTTATAACTTTAATTATAGAGCCTTAAGGAATTATGAGTTAATTTTTGTAGTTATCGATAAGGTTGCTAAGCTAAAATTTATGTATTTTTTATATTTAATGACCATAGATTAAAATTTTCTGGGACAAGCAACATCGAGGGTACTAGGGTAGAATATTGTTAATTTTCTATATGTACACTCCCGTGCAAAAAAAAAAACGGGCATCATAAAATTTGGCTTTATAACTTTTAATAATAATAAATAATTAAAATGCGTAGGGTATTGTTTCAATTTTTATATTAATAATATTATAAATAAAGTAACTTTAATATGTAACACGTTTTAAACAAACATTATTGATTCAAAATGCAGTGACAATTTAATTTTTTTTTCCTTTCCTTACCTTATCTTTCTTCACAAAATGAAATATGTAAATAACAGCAAATTAAACTACCTACTACACAGTCCTATTCCCTTTACAATCTGTCGCACCAGTGCTAATGGCTTAATTATGTGTTAGCAGGTAGAAAAAATTCATTCGCCTTTCTTGTCTAGGACATCTAAATTTGCAACTACCTTTGTCTAGACCGGCCGTTGGAGCCCGTACCGGCACTTGTCTCCCATGGCAACGCGAACAAATTATATGCTGTTGCCAATTCTTCCAAATTTTCAGATTTGTAAATGCAATATGTAAGTATAGGTGAAAGGAGGGTTTGTTAATTAGTTGTTTTTAAACACTAAAAACACTTTTTATCTTGATTTCAGTTATATTGTTTCTTAAGGACTAAAGAATGTATTATTATAACAATGAATGGCTTATTATTTTTTTCTGTCACACTCAAAACTCCTCGGTTTAAAGTATATTTGCAAACTAGCTTTCAAAGAAAGTTACTGACTAACAATTGAATACTGATATAAATGAAACATTTTTAATAAAAAAAACTTAAAGAATTGAAGAAGAAAGATCTGACAACCCTGTTCTTCTTTGCAACCGTTTACCGCCGTTTTAATGTCCTCAAACTGAGTTTGGAAAAAGTTTATAACTCAAAAATTCTATACACAAAACTAAAATCAGAAAAATAAACCTGACTAGATCGAAGAATGGAGCTCCGATCTAGTCGCCGGCCCGTCCATAATTCATAACCACGTATATTTGATCTCCGTCTCTTCCATGCCATCCGGGCTCACTGGCCTATCTCTGTCTGACAAGAATCGATCGTTGAACGGGCCGGGGACTGCCTCTGCTATACCAGCCGCAGGTAGCTTCTGCTACCAGTACCGATCAATACATATTTTGATATTTTATTTCAATTCGTCATGCGGTATTTTGTGGTATTTTGAGCGGACCACATAATGTCACGCCGTTTTAATGTCATCACACTGACTTTGGATAAATTATACCTGTTAAGTTTGTTTTGCGAAAATGTTATTTTTTAAATCTACTAGGCCTATACGCACCTTTTTCCGCAAATTTATTTGTTTATTAAATCTTGATTATTACAATAACATTTGTTTTCTTGCATTTGTATACGCTATTTTATTTTGAATGCAATGGCAATGAGAAAATTATGGAAAAATTTAAATTATTGACATCATCAAGATCATTTTGCATTTGGGTAAGAAATGCACGTATTGACATGAACGAAAAACCAAAATGCAAAGAATGTTTGTGGCTTAATGGAAACTGATATTTTGAAGTAATTTTGCTTCTTAATTATTCCACAGAATGTTTTGACACTAGGCAAAAAATTTTTTTCGATTATCCTTGTATAATATGTCAAAAAATCAATTTCTCTTAAAATTTGTATAAGCATGTTAAAACTAATAAATGTATCTATAGCTCTCTAAAAAATCACCTAAATCGGAGTAAAAATAAAAAAGTTCCCTAAACTTAATCCAAATTTTATTATGCCCGTTTTTTTTTTTGCACGGGAGTGTATTATGCCGAAACTGAAAAGCTCGATTTAACGCCAACCGTCATTGTCATTACTAATTGCTGACTGGGTTATAACCAGCTGAAATATTAGATATATTTAGATAGACGACGAGAAGTGGGAAGGTATTAAAATTTCGTGCGGAGTCTACCGTTATAGTTCAGCGATTTCAAAGAAAAAGTCATCTTCTGGAATTTGGGCATTACCTTATAAGCGATGGCGCCTAGTGGGTGAGAGGAGCGGTGGGCCAGACTCCGTTTCAAATTGTATTTTTTTAAAATCCGACAGATATTAATAATAGTTCTGTTAACCTTTGCATATCGCCGACGTTATTCTCGAGATTTTTGGACGGCCATAGCTTCCTGATAAGACATTTAAGGACACCCTGTATAATGTAACCCCCAGGTGCAAGTCCATTTTGTTGTGCTGGTGCCCAGCTTAACTACTGCTGCCTATGCCAAAATAAAGGGCGTATCCCCGTGCAGCACCCACCCCTATTTTTAAACTATCAACGTATGTATGTAAAAATGAATAAAATAAAACCCCTAATACATCCATATGCATCTGTCTATTTACCATATCATTATTTTATTGAAACATCCGATCATATACCATACACTCTGCAGAGTTGCCAGAATTAAAAAATTTCCTTTAATCCAAAAAACGAAAAAAAAATTGAATTACACATGTGAGTATGATAGGACGATCCTATATGCAAATATTAGGCTTACTTTTATTAAATAAAGGTTTACAACACATCTAAGTATGATAGGCCGAATTATTGCATAAAAATGTATAGAGATAAGACACGCTCACTGTCATAAATGAAAGTTTACCACATGTATGGTAGTAGATATAAAGCAGTGCAATATCACTTTAATTAACTGGATGTACAGTTGACGACATATAAATTCGTACCTACACTCCAACCATACATAACTCAATTAAAACAAAATTGGGTAAAACGGGTTTCTCACCTTGCTGCTTATATCGGGATAGCAGCTATATACATAGCTGTAAATTATTGTATGTACGATTTTTTACCATAAGTAAAGGTCGGGACACACCTATCATGCACCTTCCGATCCGACTCCGATCATACAGTTAGACGAGTGCCTGGACCTCTATTCTCCAATTTAAGAGAAGTGAATGCTCTCTCGCGAGAAGGGTCAATTCACATCATGTGCCTCGGAATGCTGGAGAATACTTATACAGTAAGAGAACGATACCAAACGATGTGAGCATATGATGTGAATTGTCCCTTCTCGCGAGAGAGCATTAACTTCTCTTAAATTGGAGAATAGAGGTCCAGGCACTCGTCCGACTGTATGATCGAGTCGGATCGGAAGGGTGCATGATAGGTGTGTCCCGACCTTAATAATGGTTATTTCTAAATATTTTTGTGTTTAAATTACAGCCGCGAAATAAGAAAATTATAAAATAATACCAGGAAAACTACAAAAGTATAAGTAAAGCTAAAAAGGGTAAATTTATTAACAAAATATTAATATTTAATTGCTGCGCCATTGGATTCTAACACTAATCGTAATATTCTTGGCATTGACAAAATACTATTTCTGGTGTAATCCGGAGTTAGCCCTTCCCAAATTTCTTCTATTTCATCAAATGACTCTATTTCATTCTGTGGTTTAAAATTTGTTTTGTAATTTTTTTTACCATCAATCCCCAAACATTTTCAATTGGATTTAAATCAGGACTTCTTGAGCACCAAGGCAGACATGTTACGTTGTTTTGCCTAAACCAGTTTCCCATATTTCTTGCAGTATGTACAGGGCAGTTAACCTGCTGAAATATAAAGTTATTTCCTTCAAAAACTATCTCGGCAGAAGCTGTTTAGTGTTCAACCAATATTCCAGCATACACCTGATGCACCGTAAACACTTATCCATGCCTACATATTAACGGAGAAACGTCCACTGGTTTTTTTGAGTATACTTCTCATCATAACTCGAATCCTTCCATTATATGTAGACTGAAAAGTTTTCTCATCGGAAAACAAAGCATTTTGCCAAAAAAAAAATCATTTTCTGGTAAATATTGCATAGCAAACCCAATTCTTTGTTCCTTATCACTATTTTTTTTAAAATGGTTTGGATGCAGCTGCTCGATTTCTTAATTCGGAACGTTGTCTTACTCGATGTTGCGCAGTTCTAGATGAAGCAGGGAATTCTGCTATGTGCATAGCGGATACTGCCATTTCAAATGGATTTTGCCTCAAATACTCCACCAAATTTTGGTCTTCTTCATTTGATGATTTTCTATTAGTTAAACTAGACCCAACAGACCTTTCAAGTGTTTGATTATAGCGCCATTTTTTTTCAATTCCTTGAACAGTACTTCTAGGTACTCTAAAATGATCAGCTATTTTTCCATAAGACAACCCCATTTCTACTAAACATATTATTCTTGCTTTTTCAATAAAACTTAAATGGGGCATTTTTAAATCAAATAAGATAATGACAATACTTTGACAGAGATATCATGATAACAATTAACACGTTACAAAGGTAATAAAGGTAAAAAAGTTGCATTTACAGTGTCACAGTCTAGTGTACGAAATTATCTGTCGTCAATTGTACATGAACGGGTAAGTAAAAGCCAATTTTATAAAAATATATCTATAGTGTATGCGAATATGATTTGCGATCATTAAATGAAGGATCTTCTTTCTTAACACATGTGAGTATGATAGGCCGATTTTATGCAGGATCTTCTTTCTTAACACCTGTGAGTATGATAGGCCGATTTTATGCAGGATCTTCTTTCTTAACACATGTGAGTATGATAGGCCGATTTTATGCAATAACTAAGGCTTACTTTTATTAAATGAAGGTTCACAATCCAGGTAATCAGGATTCAGGTTTGACCAATTTTCTAAAAATGTATAACACATGCACATTATGATGTTCACTGTATTTCGTCGCTTTTGGATGCCGAAGCAATTTTTGAATATTAACCATGATTATGAGGCTTCCATAGAAAGTGATAATTTCCCTACACACATTTTGGTATGGGACGAGGACGAGACAGATATGGTATTGGTAACGTTTACAAATATGAAGTAATTTAGTTAAATCCAATCGAAAATAGTCGGCAACATTGACGTCGTCAGTTTGAAAATAAACACGCCAGCACGAGGTTACGTAAACAGAAAACTTATAATATAAACCGTACTTTGACTTGCACCTAAAAATAGTTTCCTATTTAAATTAATAATAATTGATGAAAGCCACACAAGTAAACTAGCATTTTTAGCACGTAATCGCTGAGCAAAACGGAATAATTACATTAGCCAGCAGAACCATTACTGATTGTTTTTCAATGTCAGGGTTTTTTTTAATGATAAATCAATGTTTAAACTTGTTAAATTTTACTATACCTACAGCAGCGTTATACAGGGTCTTTATTATTAAGCATGCGGCAAAAATTGAAGGGACTACTTCCTGGACTATTCTAAGAGTATTTTGTCCTTTGATGAAGTGTGCAAATCCTGACCGTAATGTTCCTGATAGAAAAACCTTCCAAAGTATCAACGTCTTCATGAAAAAGGAACATTAAAGCGAAGTGTAGGACCAGGAAGGCGGTAGAAGTGGTAGAGAATCTGCTGAAAAAGTTAGAGGAGTAATTATATTTGGAAAATTCTTATGGACTATTATTTGTTGTTCCCATACCACATACAACACGACCAGGCACTTCTTCCTGCTGATTTTATAAATGGATTGTATTTTGTCAATGGGTTTTGCATACATATTAGATTTTTTCAAGAAATGTAATAAGGACCTTTCACAATAACCATGTGTGGGCTGAAGAAAATCCACATGAGGTACTCGAAGATGTATGTGCCATTGGCAACAAGAAATGCAATATAAAATAAAAGTGTGGTTGCTCGTGAGGTTTTAACAATATCATACGGAGATATCGCCGGACCTAAACCTCCTGGTTTATTTCCTATGGGGCCATCTAAAGTCATTAGTTTATACTACTCCAGTGGAAAATGTGGAAGATTTAAGAAAACGGTTAATTGCTGGGTTTAACTCAATAAGAAACGATTCAGGTGTTTTAGAAAGGGTTCGGCAGTCAGTGAGGAGAAGATTGCATTCTTGTATCCTGGCTGGAGGTAGTCATTTTCAACAGTTCTTGTAGATTAAGAAACTTTAGGTACATGTAATTTTTGGTAATAAAACGGCTCCTCAAAATCATCAAAGAAGAAAACATTCTTAGAATAGTACAATTTTTGCCGTCCGTTCAGGGAGGGGTAGGTAGAAAATTATACATATTCTACAGTATATTCTACGCGTAGAAAATTATTTTTCTACACCAACTAATTTTCTACATTTTCTACATCTCTAGATGTAGCAGAATAATATGTTTAGTAGAAATAGGGTGGTCTTATGGAAAAATAGCTGATCATTTTAGAGTACCTAGAAGTACTGTTCAAGGAATTGTAAAAAAATGGCGCTATCGTCAAACACTTGAAAGGTCTGATGGGTCTGGTTTGTTTAAATAATAGAAAATCATCAAATGAAAAAGACCGAAAGTTGGTGGAGTATTTACGGCAAAATCCATTTAAAACTGCAGTATCCGCTATATACATAACAAGATTCCCTGCTTCATCTAGGACTGCGCAACGCCGAGTAAGACAATGTTCCGAATTAAGAAATCGAGCAGCTGCATCCAAACCGTTTTTAAAAAATAGTGATAAGGAACAAAGAATTGGGTTTGCTATGCAATATTTACCAGAAAATGACTTTTTTTGGCAAAATGTTATCTTTTCCGATGAGGAAACTTTTCAGTCTACATATAATGGAAGGATTCGTGTATATAGACCACGAAATTCCCGATATGATGAGAAGCATACTCAAAAAAAGCAAACCAGTGAACGTTTCTCCGTTAATGCGTGGGCATGAATAAGTGTTTACGGTGCAGGTGTATGCTGGAATATTGGTGGAATACTAAACAGTAATAATATATATCTTCATATTTTGGAAAATGTTTTTCTTCCTTCTGCCGCGATAGTTTTTGAAGGAAATAATTTTATATTTCAGCAGGATAACTGCCATGTGCATACTACAAGAAATATAGGAAACTGGTTTAGACAAAACAACGTAACATGTCTGCCTTTGTGCTCAAAAAGTCCTGATTTAAATCCAATTGAAAATGTTTGGGGATTGATGAAAAAAAAAATGTACAAAATAAATTTTAAACCACAGAATGAAATAAGAATTATTTGATAAAATAGAAGAAATTTGGGAAGGGCTAACTCCGGATTACACCAGAGGTATTATTTTGTCAATGCCAACAAGATTACGATTAGTGTTAGAATCCAATGGCGCAGCAATTAAATATTAGTATTTTGTTTGTTGTTTGTTAATAAATTCACCCTTTTTGGCTTTATACTTTTGTAGTTTTCCTGGTATTATTTTATAATTTTCTTATTTCGCGGCTGTAATTTAAACACGAAAATATTTAGAAATAACCATCATTACTTATGGTAAAAAATCGTACATACAATAATAATGTATAGCTATGTATATATAGCTGGTGTTCTATCCAGGTATAAGCAGCAAGGTGAGAAACCCGTTTTACCCAATTTTCTTGTAATTGAGTTATGTACGGGTGGAGTGTACGAATTTATATGTCGTCAACTGTACATGTAATTTTTGGTAATAAATGGGCTTATCAAAAATCATCAAAGAACAAAATATTCTTAGAATAGTACAATTTCTGCCGTCCGTTTAATAAACACCCTGTAGATAAGAAACGCCAAATTTATAAGCTATTCAATTGAAGTAACGTGACCATCTGACGATGGTTCGTGCTCGTTTCCCAACAGAGGCAACCACAAACTTTATTTCAAAGGACTTTATAAGGAAGACAAAATTGGTCTCCAGCATGTAATGATATGACCTACATTTAAACTATAACAAACAGTGCCGTCGATGCGCTTTATAACCTTGACTTGGCCTTAAAAATGTCTCAATTAAAGTGCCGTTTACACAACAATAAGTAGCCTACCTGGTGCCCGTGTGGTGGTTCTTTTGGTTTCCGAGAAAAACCGGGTCACTCGTGGAACGCGGTTTATGAAACTAGCCGAGCGGGGTATCGGGGAGTTTCTCAGTTTCACGTCGCGTTCGCGATTAGGGCTGCGCAAAAATTCGATATATCGATATTTTTATTAAACGATATTTAAAAAATAAAATATCGATATTATCTATACATATATCGACTATATCGATATTCGATTGAATTTTCAATATCGTCCTTATAACACATTTAAGGACCAATATTTAATTCAATCTTTTTTCTTCATGTTTTCATAATTATTAGAGTCTCCCCTTGAAATGAAGGTACGGAGTTTTACAGGGCACGTAAGAAAATATTGATATACAGTGTCACCAGTAAAGTCCGCATCATATTGAATTTTTTTTATTAATAGCTTTATTCAAAATTTGACTTTGGCATCAAGTTCTGCTTCGATCGAGATTAAAATTATGCTAAAAAATAGTAGTCACGTGATTCACATTATCTGTCAAATTTTAATTTTTTCCGAAAAATAATTCAAAAGTGGGATTATTTTTGAAAATATCGAAAAAAGTTATAAGAAAAAGTTTTTTTAAATGCAGTTTCTAGCCCACATGCAAATTTCAGCTGCATAAGACAATTTTGATTTTTTACCTATATTTTGTAAATTGCACCACTTTTGCAAAATAAGACTCAACGCAAACTTCTTAGTTTTGACAATGCTTTATTTCAGATAAATTGTCTTTAAAGTAGCGCCATATTAAATGTGTGTTTTTCTACAAAATCAAAATTGGGCTATTAAAATTTGGTCGCATGTGATGCAAAGTTTATTTGTTTTTGACCCTATATAAGGTAACTTCATAATATAAGTATTTTTGAAAACGTAGTTTGTTTCTAAAAGTAATACACCTTAATATTAAGACAAAAAAGAACACAGTGTCTTCACTAAAGTGTTTTTTAAGTGGAAAATAAATTTTAGTTTAACAACGTTAAGTTTATCTATTTTCAACGATTTAATTTAAAACCCCTATATTATAATTTATTATTAAGCTATGCCATAATAACGTTTTTGTAGAAAAACACACATTTAATATGGCGCTACTTTAAAAAAAATGTATCTGAAATAAAGCCTTGTTAAAACTGAGAAGTTTTATGTAGATTGCGTTAAGTCTTATTTTGCAAAAGTGGTGCAATTTACAAAATATAGGTAAAAAATTAAAATTATCTTATGCAGCTGAAATTTTGCATGTGGGCTAGAAACTGCATTTAGAAATACTTTTTCCAATAACTTTTTTCGATTTTTTCAAAAATAACACCACACATTTGAATTATTTTTTGGAAAAATTAAAATTTGACGGAAAATGCGATTCACGTGACTACTATTTTTTTGCTTAATTTTCATCTTGATCGAAGCAGAACTTGATGCCAAAGTCAAATTTCGAATAAAACTATTAATAAAAAAAAAATCCCATATGATGCGGACTACTGGTGACACTGTATAATATAATATTTTTATGTTTTATCGATAATATCGATAAATATATCGAATAACGATATTTAAAAAATAAAATATCGATATTGGAATTTCAAAATCGCCCAGCCCTATTCGCGATTATTTGCGAGATTGTAATAAGTGCAAATGGCATCGAGAAAGCGTCAAAGAGATTAAATATAATGACGATAATTAACTTCTTTATTCATTACCATCCGTGCTTTCCCTAAATAAACATGATCTAGTTCCGGTGTATAATTTTATTATTATAAACAGATTTTCCACCTCATAAAATGTATTGTGTTAAGCGTTAATATTTATCGCATCCTTTTTGCTATAAAGTAAAATATATAGTGAGATTTCTCACACAACCCTTCCATCTTTTCCATATAATGTTAGTTGGTCAGTATTGATATCCTTACCAAAGGAAAAAGAAACCACCTAATCGACCTGCTACACGTTAAAAAATATCCTTATTTATTTTTTCTGGAAGCTGAAACATATGAGCTGAGAATTGTCACGTAAAAAAGCATCTAGTTCGCAAAAACCAGCGTTTGTATAGGTATTGTTATTCCAAAGTCAGTGCGATGACATTCCATACGGCGGTAAACAGTCTCAAAGAGACCGACGTTTACCGTCGTATGGAATGATTGGAATGTCATCACACTGACATTGGATAAATTATACAGTGTGACCAGTAAAGTCCGCATCATATGGGATTTTTTTTATTAATAACTTTATTCGAAATTTGGCTTTGGCATCAAGTTCTGCTACGATCGAGATGAAAATTAAGCAAAAAAAATAGTAGTCACGTGATTCGCATTATCTGTCAAATTTTAATTATTTCCAAAAAATAATTCAAAAGTGGGGATATTTCTAAAAGTATCGAAAAAAGCTATTAGAAAAAGTTTTTTTAAATGCAGTTACTAGCCCACATGCAAAATTTTAGCTGCATAAGATAATTTGGATTTTTTACCCATAACGAAACCTACATAAAACTTCTTAGTTTTGAGAATGCTTTATTTCAGATACCTACATTTTCTTTAAAGTAGCGCCATATTAAATGTGTGTTTTTCTACAAAATCAAAATTGGGCAATTAAAATTTGGTCGCATGTGATGCAAAGTTTATTTGTTTTTGACCCTGTATAAGGTAACTTCATAAAATAAGTATTTTTGAAAACGTAGTTTGTGTCTTAAAGTAATACACCTTATTATTAAGACAAAAAAGAACACATTGTCATCGGTAAAGTGTTCATTAAGTAAAAAATACATTTTAGTGGTGGGTAACAAATCAAAATTATCTTATGCAGCTGAAATTTTGCATATGGGCTAGAAACTGCATTTAAAAAAAATTGTTTCTAATAACTTTTTTTTGATATTACCCACCACTAAAATTTATTTTCTACTTAATGAACATTTTACTGTTTACTGATGACACTGTGCTCTTTTTTGTCTTAATACCTATTAAGGTGTACTACTTTCAGACACAAACTAGGTTTTCAAAAATACTTATTTTATGAAGTTACCTTATACAGGGTCAAAAACAAATAAACTTTGCATCACATGCGACCAAATTTTAATACCTAGCCCAATTTTGATTTTGTAGAAAAACACACATTTAATATGGCGCTACTTTAAAGAAAATGGATCTGAAATAAAGCATTGTCAAAACTAAGAAGTTTTAAGTAGGTTGCGTTGAGTCTTATTTTGCAAAAGTGGTGCAATTTACAAAATATTGGTAAAAAAATCAAAATTATCTTATGCACCTAAAATTTTGCATGTGGGCTAGAAACTGCATTTAAAAAACTTTTTCTTATAAATTTTTTCGATATTTTCAGAAATAACCCCACTTTTGAATTATTTTTTGGAAAAAATTTAAATTTGACAGATAATGCGAATCACGTGACTGCTATTTTTTTTGCTTAATTTTCATCTCGATCGAAGCAGAACTTGATGCCAAAGCCAAATTTCGAATAAAGCTATTAATAAAAAAAAATCCCATATGATGCGGACTTTACTGGTCACACTGTATACAGGGTATACAGTGTAAAAGGTGCGGAAACCACAAATTCCTGAGGTGTAAATATGACAATCTAGTGGAAGTGGATGATTTCGGAGATACCTACAAAGTGTCAAAAGGTCAATTTGGTTTTAGTTCTTCATAAATTTTTTTTTTTAATAATTGGTTTATTGTCACAATATTCGGCTAGGGGGGTGGGGTAAAAAATTAAAATCTGCTGTAATTTTCATTGTTAAATTTATTTTAGGTTACAAAGAAAATCTAACCCATAAGCACTGCAGGAATTAAGTGTTCTAGGTACCTATAGTTCCGTCAAATTATGATCATATAGGTAAAACTGTTTGCACCATTTGCCTTGATGACACAGATCAAAAACCAATCATCAAAATATTGTTAACTCAAGAAACTCGCCCATTCAATGCCAACTAGCTTGTAAAGTAAAGATCTTGGTCAGAATTCAATGGACAAATCGATTTGAAGTTAAAGCTTCATTTCAAGCAAGTGGAGACCCCCTTGTTGGGCGCCAAAATATAACGTCTGTTCTTATCATAAAAGGTCCCACCAGAACAACCCGTGGGGATGGTCAAGAGAAGTAGCGAGATGACATCAAAACTGCTAACCAAGAAATGAAATTATTTTTTTTGTTTCGTACAATAAATAATGTAAAAGCTACCGTAATTCATTAGAAAAATGCAGTTCGTTAATAAATTCAAAAGTTGCTGTGTCTAAAACCATTTGCAGAACTTTTACCGCGGCAAAACGACAAAACAAGCCCGCATCTACGTACAATTCGACAATTCACACATCCTTTATAAATTTTAGAAATGCTACAGCACTCACAGCTGCGTTTACAGTTTCAGTTTCCAAAAATACTTTTTACCTATCCGTTCGTCCGTCTCTCGTAAAAATCCCCACTCCCCACCGTTCCTTGCTTATTTCCCATCCTTCTCCGCATCTCTTTCGGCGATACGCTATTTCTGTCGTCTACGTCTACGTCTACAGCGACAAAATCTTTGCGCCAAAAAAATCCCCTTCCTACGTTCCGTTCCTTTCCTACCACTCTCATTTTATCTGGGAATACATTCAGCAAGCACAGCATTCTCCTACTGGGTCTTCGGGTAAACAAAAACTCATTTTCCCCTAGTAAGCGATTCCCCACATCCCCACGGTATATCCATCCATCTCTCTCCGAAGCACCTGAAGCCCATACCGTTTTTCTCGCATTCGTAACCAAGGACGCAGCTCCCCATTCACAAACAAAGTAATGGCCGCCGCGTTCCAACCAATGACAAGCAAGAGTCTTGCGCAAACGATTACCAAGCACCTCCTATTTTTGTGATCCCCTTGTCGCTTGGGGTCATTGATATCTCAGAAACGACAGGGTAACATTACTATGTAGGTGCTGATAGGAGTTTGAGTGTTGGTTTGTTTTAATAATGAAAGCGATTACGATAAAGTGATAATGTAGAGTTTTAAACTGCGTTAATGTTAGGTTTTTTTGGTGTATTTTACATGAAATTTTAGTAACGGCAATTTCGTGTTAGGATTTAGGTGCGCTGGCGGAAAAAGTATCTATTTAAAAGTCTAGTGGTAATGTGGCGATGAAAAATGTGAAAAAAAGGTAGTAAATTGGTTTTAGTGCCGCCTTAAGATTTGTTAAGTAAATATTTTTTTGAAAAAAAGCTGTTTCTGTGACACTCAAACTATAGGGCATCTAATACAGGTACCTACATACCTAGTATATCTATAGCTGAAAATTAAAATATGAACCTGGGCTTTTGAAAAATATTAACAATAAGAAATGAAGAGATTTCCGAAAATTAATAAAAAAACAAAGTCTTGGCGCTTGATAATCCTAACATTTGACCTACGAAATCGCATAAAATAAAGAAAATATTGAAAAAGCAAAAACCAATTTAACCAAACGTTTTAACTCGATTTTTCGACGCTTATTAAGATTTTTAACAATAAAACCATCTCACATTATCTAGGAACCAAAATATTACCAAATTGTACCTTAAATAGGTCATAGGGAATGAATACTTGCAATCGACAATAGCAGTACGAGTGACGAAATAATCTCATGTAGTTTTTGATAGAAATTGTGTGTTTCGTCAATAGAGACTAAAAAACACGAAATAGTTAGGTGCTTGTCCGTCCAATGCAATAGTTTACAATCTACGCCTAAAACCGAAACGAATGGACCGATTAAAACAGTATATTTTTATAAATATCTTCCATACCTAGTAGGTAATTTTTTTTTAACCTCAAAATTTAGGGTAACGAAAATAGGTACTATGCGAAAACTGGGGCTTTTCCAAAATTGCGCCCATTTTTGTAAAAGCAAGACAGTCTTAGGGTTGTAAAGGAACTGATTTGCAGGGTTGGCAAATATGATATTTATATAAATACAAATATCGGATATATATCCGATATACATATGTACATATATCTGATATATAATATATCCGATATATATATCTGATATATATCAAATAATTTTTTTCAGCTGAAACAGGTAAAACCATACTATAGTAGAGTAGCCAAGTAAAATCAAGGAACTAGATATTTAAGTAAATATTATATTTTTATTTTGGCATTTTAAATTTAAATTTTATTACGGATTAACGTTGTAAATTACAACTTGTAATAAAAAAAAGCACACACAATGCACAGTCGCGTCGACGAACGCTTCAGTAATAAAAAATAATAATGAAATAAATAAGGGATACCAATCGTAATACCAAACCATACAATATTCGGCGGTAAATTAAAATTTCCAAAAATTTGTTTAATATCGTTGTTAACAGTTTTTTCAGCACTTAAAAAAAAGTAATTTTTTAATAATAAATATCATGATAAATATCGAGATATAAATATCATGATATATATCACTGATATATCATGCCAACCCTGCTGATTTGGTGCCAGGATTTTCATTTTACAAGTAGTATTCATAGACATGTGACAGGATAGAATGTCGTCTATAAACAGTGAGATGCTGTTGATTAATAATAATTTACGTTACCAGTCCGGAAAATACTGTTTTTTTGGACGAGTCGACAAAATTCTAGGACGAGCCGTAGCCTGCGGGTTAAAAAAAAACTGTTTTCGGACGTGTTGCGTACACTATTTTGTCGGCAACCGTGTAGAATAACAAATCAATGAGACACATTTCTTTATTATAATTTCTTTGTAGAACAAAATTTCGGACGTTTTAATTCTTATTTGTATTAAATATTGAAATTCGAACAGAAGATAGGTACTAACAGAAACATTCTAATTCTTATTTATATTAAAATTCGAGCAATTGCTAATATTGATGTGATTCTTCCCGGACTAGGCCGGAGAAATGCTACTTTCTCAAAGGAAAAGCGTCCTGGGAAGTGGGTACTTCCCGGACGGTTGACGAAAAAACATTTATCATTCAAATGATTTCGTTCTGTAACGGTCAACAGTGTCAACACGGATCTGAATTGTCAACTACCTACTTGAGAAGCTTTATTTATTTGACTGTGAATCGTAAGCAAAATCGCTTTTAATAGCCTCAAGTCATGTATATGGCGTCAATGTAGCATGAGTCACATATTTATTTTAATTGGTTTGTAAAAACTTAATAAAAATTAAAATTAAAAATAAATTTGTTTTATTTCCCATTTGTTGGGTACTAAATATGTCATTTTACAGTTCCATGGCGTCATTTTAATGGCATTTTAAAGCTGTTTAAAAGTCTAATCTAACGGAATAACTAAATAATTATTAAAATTTACATTAACCATTTGACTAGTCACTAGTCAGTCACAACTAGTGTGCATGAATTACTTTATTATCGCTAAACGCAGCACAAGCAATTTCTTTATTTTTTTATGCAAGTCCCTCGAGTCCAGAGACTTATACTCAGAATAGACTAAGCGATTCATTCATGAATAGCCAGTTTGTTTGCATCAAACATTCGTACGTGTGAAAGAAAGACAGAAGAGAGAGAGAGCGCGTTAAATTTCCGACTCCGCGTGGCATTATAATGGCTCAAGGATTCGGAGCGATTAGTCAACACCAGCGGCGTAGGGTGGCAAAGATTTTTAATACAATAAATAAGTAATAATTAAAAAAGTTTTTATTACAGTACCTATTGGAACAATTTTTACTTAAGTGAAGATTAAAAGAAGCCTTTGAAAAAGCCTAGGCTGTGAATGTAGTGTTATTATTAATGAATGAAATTTTAGGCGGCAGACAATAAGAAATATTTTTTTTTTTATATAATGTAATCATGTATAACCATGTAGGGGATATTCGTGCGTAGGTAGTCTGGTAGGTATGCTGTATTGCAGTAATAGGTAAAAGTGCTTTAAATTGTTGAAAGAGAAGTATTTTTTGTTGACATGCAAAGTATTTTTTTTTGGCTTCCTGCTTTTATGGGGGAGCCCTAGGTATTTGTTATTTTACACTTAAACGTTTCAAATTTCATGCAAAATGAGTGAAATATATGCATAAGGTCCAATTATTAATGTCCTGCTTGAACCATGACAACAATACGAAGTTATCTCACAGATAAAAATGTTATATAAATGCTCAAAATGTTGTTCTATTCAGCAAACAAATATCTAACTATTAATAATAATAAAAGTTTATTCAAATATTTTTATGCTAATATATTTTTTTTTGTATAAACTATCAATTCCGAACTCAGAAGTAAAATACTTGTTTTGAGTTAAATAATATAATATTTATTGTCAAGAATATATTTTATAATTCAGGCACAACTAGATTATAATATAAAACGAATATAACAATATTTTATTGGTATATTTTATATCACTACAGTATACAAAGATACAATACGCCATAATGTAATATTTACCTATATTTATTTATTTTGTTCATTATAGTTTGGTATATTTATTATTTATTAATGGCGTTCTTGAATATATCTCTTGGATTGGATAATATCCAATTTTTAATTTTATTTCTATAATTATTTAATGATTCAATTATTTTAATTGACTGTGGTAGCATATCAAAAATATATGGATTGATGTTTAAAAATTTTTTTGTGTGCTATTGTTTTGTTTACTCCATTTTTATGTGTAATCGTATTTTTATGACGAGTTTCATGTGTGTGATTAATATAATTTATTTTATTTTTATGTTTAAAAATATATATTAACATGTTTTAAGAAAATATTTGTTTAATATCCATTTTTTTGCTATCTTTAAATAGTAAATCAGAAGGTGGTCTTTTTCGTAAATAATTTTCAAAATGTATTTTTGAATAGTTTTAATATTATTAAGATAATTTTTATTTATGCCTCCCCATCCTAGTATTCCATAATTTAAATGGGTTTGTACTAAAGAATAATACAATATTTCTAATTCTTTTATATTTAAAATTGTTTAAGGGGTTTTAAATTTTGGTATAAGAATTCTTATTTTTTTTACATGTAGTCACTACGTAAATCCCATTTTAAATGTTTATCAAAAATTATTCCTAGATATTTAATATTTTCATCTTCCTTTATATTAATATTATTGCATATTATGGGACCAATATTTGAAAGTTTATTTTTTTATGAAGTAAATGGAATGTATGTTGTTTTGTTATAATTTTTAGTTAATTAGTTTTTATTAAACCAGTTGCTTAGTTTTATAAAATCTTTTTCAATAGTATTCTTTAAAATATTCCAATTTAGACCTTCATAAAAAATTACCGTATCATCAGCAAAACTATGTAGTTTTCCTTGACAGATTAAATTAAAAATATCATTTAGATAAATATTAAAAAGTATTGGTGCTAGGACTGTACCTGGTGGTACTCCATAATTAAATATTTTTGGTGAACTAATGTTTTCACCAATTTTAACATGATGTACCTACTCTGTTAGATTTGCTTCTACAAAGGTTTCGAAAATATTTAGAAAAAACCATCTTCAGAGTTCAGTTAGGAGGCTGTAGCTTCGTAGTAAGTGGACAATAATAGGACACAATTTTATATGAAGTTCTTACTTTATTTTTAACCAAGCTACTCAATCTCGAATTATAGACCATACCTTTTATGATACCCGGTATATGTTGGTAGGTACATAAAAAAATATATTTATGTAAGGCATACATGTCTAGAAAGCGATAACGTCTATATTAAACTCTAAAAAGAAAAACAATAAAACATTGTAATTTTTTCTTTGTTCGGGAAAACATATTTTAATCGCTCAGGTTTCAGGTTCATAAATTTCGGTGTTGATGGCTATCGCGCAGTTAGTATGCAGGAAGTTGTTGGTTTCCATGCTGAGTGGAACTGATGAAAAAAAAATTCTCGTTGTTTGTAAAAATTATTGCTACAATATGAAAAGTTTATGAAACAAGCAGTTTGACTATTGTAAACGCCGTGGAAGAGTGTTTTTTTTTGGTAAAGTAATATGAAAAATTTGGAAAAACAGTCCATGCTTAAAATGGAGTTAAAAGTATGGGAGCGAAAGAAAAACTTAAAGTCTTCCTCCACAACTTTATTAGAATAAAAAATATTATTCTTTCAAAGATCTCAACATATCTCGAGTCTGGTCTCCTGTTCTTTTCTATTTAAGCTATTGAAACAAAGATAACAATATAACTGGCAAATAAAAGAATTGTGCGTATAATGGAAAGACGTTACTAAGTATCTGATCAAACTTTATGCTTTTTAATTGTTTCCAGGAAAGGTTTGTTATACTCTAGGAAGATTTCTATTATTGGTATGTATTTCCAATAGGTTATAATTATTCAGGTTGTCAGTGTTGAATATGATGAATTTCGTTATTGTGAAAATCCCATTACTAGTCTGCGAAGCAGGAAGCAATACCTATCTAACATTGGCAAAGAGTATCAGGGATTGGTCTGTATAGTTTCACAAGAAAGCAAGGTAAAATTATTATGGTTCGTCTTTAATATTCATGACCATAGTTCTAAAGGCCAAGGTCTTACAGAACAAAAAAGAAGAGAAAAGCAGGTGGTCATAAAAGCTTTATTGATTTCTAAGGCGCGGGCGTGTGTATGGTCAGCTTGTCCCCAACCTGTTTCGTAATACTTGTGGGGGGGGGGGGGGGGGGGGGGGGGCATGTATCCTGTAACTAGGTGTCAATTATCTGTATGTGATTTTTTTAAAAATAATTGTTTGCATTTGAACTTTTGAAATTTAGACAAAGGAATGTCTAGAAAATTTATAAATATTTTACCACCTATAGATAGTGGATAAATATTTGTTAATTTTTCGACAAAACAAGTTGTTCAAATTTGTTTTAAAATTATATTTTTCCTAAATATTTCTTTAAACATTATATTTTTAAAATTACGAAAACAAGTGAATCATTTTGTTGGAGCACGCGGAGTCCCAAATTTAAATCATTGTTAAAATGTTTTAATTGTAGAGTATTAACGATTACTGACAAACATAACCTAGCTGAAGTAGTGTGCTGAAAGAACTCACATATTAGGCATAATTAATTGAAGTGACACCAAAGTCAAGCAAAGTTTGGGTTTGTTCGTTCTGGGCATTCTGGTCTAGATATAAAGGCACCTACAAATTGACAGAATTAACTTACAAAAAGTACCTTTATATACATAGTTCTAAACTGTGTTTCTTAAAGCCTGACAGTACAGCTGAGGGTCATGAGTCGTAAAACCTCAATAAACCATAATCGTAACAATAACACAGGTACCTGATCTTAAGTAATTAAATTATCTATTATTGCATAGGTAGGTGGCGTATGTCATAGAATATTTCCAACTTCAAGTGAGGTGGTTTTGTATTTTTATGTAACGTGTTATCGAAAGCTTGTATGTATATTATTGAAATAATACAAAAAAGGCGAATAATTATTTCCCAGTGTTGTAACCTGACCTAAAAGCAAAGACAATAGTTTTAAATGGACAGTCAGAATCCTAGAATCAGCATGTGCTTGTGCTAATATAACGGGAGTTAGTGAATTAACAATCTATAGGCTTCTTCTTAGGGAAAGAAAATCTGGAATTGTAGCATATTTTTGACGTATTAAATATTAAAGTTCACTTGACCCATTTTTATATTTGAAAAGTGATTGCCTTACTTTTAATATCGATAAAAATGTTCATTTTAAGCTCTTCCCAAAGAAACGTTGCAGTCCATAAAAATGCCAGGAAAAGAATTTATATCAAATTTTAGTCGGTGCTTGGGCAAAAACGGACAGACCCGGTGTGTGCGCCTTGAAAATCGATAGAGCTCTTCTTGCGACCCACTATACTTTGGAACAAGTGCTGTGTTTTCCACCCCTTTATATTATACCTATAATAAATTGAACTGCTTAAAATAAATAAGTAAACATGAACCTGGAATCCCAAAAACCCGATTTTAAAAAATACATCTTAATGATCAGTTGTCGTGAGTGAGTTCTTTCCCCCTTTTTAAATCCCTCGCCAGTTTGAAATCCCAAGAGATTCCTAACTAGAGTAAAATTTTTCTTAAAACAAAGCGATTCGACAGAAAATATTTGACATATTAACAGCTGATCTGGTTTTGTTGTTCAAGTTCCTAGATCAGCAGTGGGCCGCAAGCTTACGCGTCAGGTTGCTTCATATAATTTTCTTCCGATTTTGGTATTTTTTAAGTGTTTCTGTGGTTGTTTTTTTGTGTAGTGTGTGTTTTAAACATACCTATTACTTTTGGATTTTATACAGTGACCGGCAGAAAGTGCGCAGCATATGGGAAAGTTTTTTACCTTTAAGTTTAGAAAATTAATTTTATTTTAGATAGGTTCTGCATGTTCTCAAACCAAAATAACACCCATTAAATCCGGTAAAAGTCTTATGGTATACGAGGTAGGATCAAAAATTTGAAATTCCACTTAGAGTAAAATACCACCATCTTTCATTTTAGAATATTTTTTTACTAAGAATTATTGTTTTAATTTCAAAGTTATACCCAAATTCCAAATTTCGCTTATTTTGGACAAAAAAATTGATTTAATCGTGTTTTCTCAATAATCCTGTATAAAAATTAAATGGCAACCGAACAGTACGAAAATAAGATTTTCTGCAGACTTTGTTAGAGATTACCGTTGATCATAAGTCCGATTAGTTTGTTTTCATATTATTATGGCTTTTTAAAATAAAGACATAAAAATATTAAATATTTTTGTTGCACACCGTATTTTATTTTCTGAGGGAAAAAGTTAATTTCATCTAACTGATATTTTTTGGATTTACATTGACTTAAAGCATCTCCTTAATAGTTTTTTATACATTGAAGTATGCATAGAAAGTTTCCTTATTTTGCGTGACGAATAAAATCCGTTCAAAATATATTTTTAATTTAAATTTTTTTCTTTATAAATCAAAAGAAAACTTTCTATGCATAATTCAATATATAAAAAACTATTTAGGAGATGCTTTAAGTCAATGTAAATTAAAAAATATCAGTTAGATGAAATTAACTTTTTCCCTCAGAAAATAAAATACGGTGTGCAGCAAAAATATTTAATGTTTTTATGTTTTTATTTTAAAAAGGCATAATATTATGAAAACAAACTAATCGGACTTATGATCGACCGTAATCTCTAACAAAGTCTGCAGAAAATCTTATTTTCGTACTGTTCGGTTGCCATTTATTTTTTATACAGGGTTATTGAGAAAACACGATTAAATCAATTTTTTTGTCCAAAATAAGCGAAATTTGGAATTTGGGTATAACTTTGAAATTAAAACAATAATTCTTAGTAAAAAAATATTCTAAAATGAAAGATGGTGGTACTTTACTCTAAGTGGAATTTCAAATTTTTGATCCTACCTCGTATACCATAAGACTTTTACCGGATTTAATGAGAACATGCAGAACCTATCTAAAATAAAACGAATTTTCTAAACTTAAAGATAAAAAACTTTCCCATATGCTGCGCACTTTCTGCCGGTCACTGTATATTTCAAAGACAGATTTTCTTAGTGTTTATTATTTAAGTTTAATGGTGAGTACAAACAACATTTTGGTTCACTCATATATTATGAAATCAATAAAGTGCCTAGTTAAACCATTTACTTATCGTTATATACAGGATGTCTCATAACTAAGGGGCAAATACAGCAACAGGAGATAGTAGACTTGAAAATATCTCATCTATGCTTAAGAATGCACGGTTAATTTTCAATAAATGTTTCGTTATAAAAGGTGTTTATTTCAATGTTTCGTGCCATCTATCATTTAAACGCAATTATCTCAAAAACTAATTGAAATCTCGAGATTAATGACAACTTTTTTACGTATAAAAGATCCATCTACCATAATTTGTGGTAAAGCGGTCAGAAATGTGAGAGACAAAAAATATATGGCAGAGTTTATCAAAACATATTGTGTAGATGGCGTTCTCTAGGAGGTATCTCAAAACACATTATGGAATCCTCTTTCTTGCCCTCAAAAACATAATTACACCAAATTTGATTAATTTCCGCTCAACATCAAACTATCGCCAATTTTATAGTCAATATTTACTTGGATCACCCTGTATCTCTTTAACCGTATAAGAAATGAAATTAAATGACATATTTTCAAGTCCACTATCTCCTGTTGCTTAATAGCCCTTTAGTTACGGTACACCCTATATATAATTCCCACAAAAGTAACAATACCAAAAGGGTTCCCAATATGCAGTGGCGTAACTAGCCCTCTGACCTGGGGGTGGCCCTGTTATTGTGATTTGAAGTGGCGGCTCGTGTAGAGCCCGCAGGCGAAATTTTTTTTAGACCACGCCCAAATTGTAACAAATTTGGTCAATAATCAACAGCAATATCACAAGACCTCGTTCTTTATCGGTTAGATTTTTCAGCAGTCACGAAAACTTTTTTTGGAAATTTTTCGAGTTGAATTTGGACGTGTTTATTCTGATTAGATCCCGAGAGCGTCTTGGCAGGCAGCATTGGATTTCTAACTTTACGTACCTGGCTTGGAGTTCCGATTCCGAGTTTTAGTTGCGCGTATAGGGTATAGACTAGATACTGGGGGGGGGGGGGGGGCAGGCAGACCTCTGGGGGGGGGGGGGGGCTAGTTACGCCACTGCCAATATGGTGTTTTAATTAGACGTGCACCACAAAGCTTAAACCTCGCAAACAATGTATTACTTTTTTCCTTGTATAATAAATACATAAATACCTATTTTTGCCTTTTATAAATAAATACTAAAAGAAATAAATATTATTTTAAAAAACTTTGTAAAATTTCCCCTCCTCCTAGATACGACACTGTCCTTAACTTTTTTTCAATATTACAAGCAAATATTAAGCCGATATATCCAAAAATTTAAAGCTTTACATGAAACAAATTTTACAAATTGGTTCAACAACTAGTAATTTAAACTTCCCGGCTCAAACAAAAGTTTTCCTTAAAGTTTAATTTGCTAATTCGAAGTTGAGGAGTTTCTATATTTGGAAATTTAACGTTTTACAATTCGAAAGGTTAAGGTCGCGTAAAGAGGGGAGCGGATATAACTTCGACCGAGTGACAAATCGATCGAAATAGAAATTTTTAACTCTTATAACAAAATATACGTTAATTTTACATGTCCTGGAAACTTTGCAGATCTTTTTGACTATTATTTCACTATAGGGTTGCCAAATCCAAATTTTTAAAACCCGAATTAGGTACAGAATGGATTCCTGTTGTAGATTTTGTACCACTTGTGGAGAGGAACTGCTTTCACCCGTTGAATAGATTTCTTAACCATATCTACAGAGACAGGCTTAAATTTGTAAACTAAATTTTTAACTCCAGTCCATAAAAAAAGGCCTATCGGGTTGTATTCCGACGATCTGAGATGGATGCTCTATCTATAGCCCTTCGTCTACCTATTTACAATGATTCCCGCGTAAACATTAACCTTTTCATTATATAGGTGTGATTTTCTAAATTTGCATTTTTTGAGAACATTTACCATAGTAATGTATATATTTTTACGCCATCAGAAAGTAGAGATTTCAACGAACAAAAAGCCCACCGACTTTTTTAAAAAAGCAGATATTTTGACGTGAGAATTTTCGATTGAAAATTAGGGTGCTTTTTCGATATTAAGTCAAAATAAGGTGAAAAAATAAATGTTTTAAATCAAAAAAATTACAGTGTGTTTGGGACATAAAAAGGTACGTTTTCACGAAATTTCGTGAAAAATTTTTTTTTTGTAAAAGATAAAAATAAAAACCATAAACTTGGTTATTTGAATTTTTCAGATAAATTTTGAGGTTATGCGAAAAAAGTGTAAATACAAAAGTTGTAGATCTTTTTATTATCTACACCGTTGACATTTAACGTTTTTCCATAGGACTTGTAGTTTTGCCGGAAGTCGAGATAAATCCTTTTCTACCCTTAAAAACTCACCCCTTTCCACTTCCCGACCTCGGATCGCCCGTAAATTATTTTTCCTTTCATTTTTGTTATATTCTCTTTCTTTTCCAATGGGTTTCATCCCACTATTATTATTTTTCACTTTTTACCATTCAGGCTTCAGCCCTGGTCTATTAGCTAAATTAGTTGCAAAAAATCGACGTGAATTGGAATTATAAATTGAAACCAAAACACGGGACATCTCTTTATAAACAATAGAAACCATTTTTAATGGTTTTATTAACACCAAACTTCTTCGAAAAAACCATATTACGTATTTTTACAAAGCGAGTTCAAACCATGTGGCCAGCATATTTTATATGTTCGGGTTCGAAAATCGTTCACATCCATAATATGATGACGACATGATTCAGGATGTAGTATTTTGCGCGCGGCAATCCTGTTACGGTCAGAAATATACGGAGGCGAGGTGGGGATTATGCTTTTAATATTTTTTAAAAAGGATTTTTAATAAAAATGATGTATCGATTTTCTATATATTTTTTTTAGGTTGCAATAATATTCCATATTATAATTTATTTTCAAAGTGGTCGGTGGCCTAGTGGTATATAATAGGTTACGACTTGTGGTCACGATGATCGCGGGTTCAATTCCAGGCGCGTCTTTTTATTTTTTTAATATTTCGTTATTTAGGTACTGAAAGTTTTTTAAATTTCGGATTCTTACAGCGACAATCCTCGGTACGAAAAAAATTAACTTGGGTTGTGAAGAAACTAAATTAATTTTTTTATCGCGAATTGAAATGCTATACAATTAGAGGTTGCTAACAAATGGTTTTGTCAAAAAGTCAAAAGTATGAAATTAAAAGAACGAACTCGAACAGTGCCGTGCCCGAAGGGCTCGGCACAATAACATTTTCATCAATTTATTAGCTATCAATGTAAGAATAGCTTATTTTTCTTATGTTTAAATTGATTGAATACATATATTTATAGGACAAACTTGGAAAGTATATCCCACATTGTACACCTTTGCTGTGCGATTTCAAAGAGCCGATGCTGACAGGTTCAATGTCAATATCAATATCATATATTTCAGTAACGAAAAGTCGTAGCAAACCGAGCGAGACGGCATTGGAAATAGGACGTCGAGCACTATACGATGCCGTCTCCAACAACTACCTATCTATACGAGAAAACGGAAATTTTGCATCATTTTCTAGTTTTGATCAGTTGTTATAATGACAATTTGGCGATATGTTTCCCCTTCACGTTCCGCAGGAATGTGAGGCAAAAAAAAGCAATAGAAAACATAAAAAAACAAAAA
This sequence comes from Polydrusus pterygomalis, assembly GCA_963969555.1. Taxonomy (NCBI): domain Eukaryota; kingdom Metazoa; phylum Arthropoda; class Insecta; order Coleoptera; family Curculionidae; genus Polydrusus; species Polydrusus pterygomalis. The sequence continues at coordinate 40,094,025 of OZ018385.1, read as the reverse complement.
ATATGTACCCAGTCTAGTTAATAAGAACGGTGCGCCGTGGGTAGGTTTACACTGAATCGCGCGCTAGTGTTAATGGGTTTGGGACTGTGGGTATTTCCCACGCATGAGCCAATTGAAAATGACTAAGCCAGTAAAACTTTTACACGATAAAAAAAAAACTAGACGTCACAGTAACGGTTCCCCTTTAACAAAAAACTTAAGGAGTTTTTTTTATGTCTCAATAGCATTGAATTAAAGTTAACAATAAACAGTAAATTAAATAAAGCAATTCAATTTTATGCAACCCACATTCCAATAATCAACAGAAATTAAAAACATAGTGACACATCGGTATTTATGGTAAATCGAAATGGTTTTGTTAATAGAAGGTAGGGTAAGTACGGTTACATCTAAAAAAAAATACATCCACTTTAAGAGGCCAATGGAACTGTCATTCATTATCAACATTTTTATTAAAGTAAAATTTTAAGGGTTTCCGCTAAGTTTTTACCTCTATGAGTTTTATGATCGCTATTTTGGCTTCTGCGTTATTCTTAAAAAGTATAGTCTCTTTTCTATTGCCTGACAGCTAAGAACCCTCATTAAAAATTCAAAACACAAATTTTAGCTTACCGGATGAACATATTATTTTTCGCCTCAAAGTATATCTTTTTAGTAACAACACGGGTAGTTTAAACACTATATAGATTGGCACACCCCTAATTTTATCTTTCACAATAGGGCCGTTAGATTGTAACAATAGGGCAAGCCGATGATTTAGTATAAATCTTGAGACAGTAGCGGTCGTTTAGGTTTTTATTTATGAAATATAAATTCCTTTTGTTTCCAGCCCGTGTTGTAAATAAATTATACATAGTAAAAACTTTATCTGATTAAGTTCTAGCCGATACTATACATTAACGAAGCAAGGTGATAGTGAAAACAGGTCGGCCAAAAAATTCGACCGTTTTAACCAATTTTTTTAATGGAGTTACCTGTCCTCTTAAATTTTAATATTATGGTACGTTCTTAATTTTCATTTTTTTTGGTTTCTATAAGTAATTTTTATTTATAATTTATATTTATTCGTACCTATGTAGTTTTTAAGGTGTGCAAAAAAATATTTGCATATTTAACGGAATTAATTTTATTTTTCCAATACAAAATCAGTTCATACTTAAAAGAGTTAACAAATTAAAGGTCTAGAAAAGTGTCTTCACTATCACTTAATTCGTAGGATTTATTTGCCACAATTTTATTCTTTCTACGTTGGGTAAAGTCTCCTCTTCCTTTACAGCATTTAAAATTGTATCTAATGTTGGGATGTCTCTATTGAAATAAAAATTATGCACTTTTCTTTTTATGATACTTTTCACATTCTCATCAATTTGTATAGGTGTCTTTCCTCATCAATTTGTATAGGTGTCTTTCCTGGCGACTGTTTAGGAGGGGCTACAGTTCCAGATTTTCTTTCCATGACATAAGCCACCAGATCTACCTGTATACCTATGCAATAATAGATAATTTAATTACTTAAGATCAGGTATCTGTTGTTGTTACGCTTATGGTTTATTGAGGTTTTACGACTCATGACCCTCAGCGGCTTTAAGAAACATAGTATAAAGATGGACATATTATTATTATGTTATTAGCTAAGCAAGCCGGCTATCAATAGCTAATTTTAGCATTCTCTTTTTAATGGTCCGCACTACACCTAAAGATATCAACCCTGTACATTTAATATTATTCAAGGCAAAGAAAATACATAAAATTAATTACATCTAAAACCGGAATCATAAATCGAAGTAGTAGGTAAATAATGCACGGTAAACTTTCTCTGCACCGTTGCCAAACGCGTCAAGGTGACAAGTGCATCACAATGTGGCAACGTCGCATCCAGGTCAGCCGCTTGGTCTCGCTGCTGGGACTATTTTCGCAGAACACAGACCCTACATTGTAGGCGCCGCGTTGCCGATGTTACAGCATTGTTTTATTTTTAGAATTGATATTTCCTGCTTATTCTAGGAAATGCTATTGAATGTGAGTCTTGGGTATTTTTTTATTAATGATAATTCTTTGGAAATTTGTATATTTGTCAAATAATTTGCCCCGCATTTTTTGCTAATAAATACATTTTTAGTTGATCACCTTGTATAGTACACTACAATACTTTCCCTGCGAGAGGAGAGTAAAAAGTTGGAAAGAAAAACCACACTTAATTTCTTCTTCATATCCAGTATATTATCAACTCGATATCTCCTTTGGTATCTGTTTTGTACAGAGCTAGATATTTGATTCCATTGAAATACTTAAAAAATATATATTTTTCATTAATATATTCAAAATTACAATACTTCTTCTGCATGGGGATCTGCTTGTTTATCAAACTTAAAACCATTACAAAAATTGCAAAATAAAGTTATTAAAAGTATAAACAAATTACCACATTTACTGTTAATCTATATAGACCGAAAGGGTATTTACACGTTCAAAACATTTATAAATTAAAAATTTGTATTCTAATTCAATCTATTATTTTAAAAGAAAAAAAATCAAACATAACACTTCAGGAGAATAAGACATTACATGATCATAACACCAGACATTGTATAAATTATCAAACTATACCAGTAAAAAGTAATTTCGGAAAAAAATCGCTTTCATATGACGGAATAATAAAATATAACTCTCTCTCAAAGAGATATTTACTAAATTAAATTATTTATACTATTTTTTTTAATTGATTTTATTAATGAATTAAATTGGATTAAGTAACTTCCATTTTTATTTGTTGTTATTTTTTTTAATGGTTATTATTTTCTATATTATGTTGTCACTTTTCATGTAATGAACTGTAAAAGTTAGTTTGGAATAAGGACATTTTAAAAGTTAAAAGTCCACATTTAAAATTTTAATGATTACACAGGTCACGATCACGGCAACACCGCACTATCCTTTGTGACTGGTAACAATGCCGGGCTAGAGGACTGCAGAAATAAACCGTCCAGGGGAAAGAGGGCTTTATCAGTATCGAGGGACAGCAGAATGTAAAAAGAGATAGCGAATGGATTTTGTAAAGCCCCAAATGTATAACAAAGTTACAAAGCTCAGCCGGAGGCGACAGTGCTATAGAGATTTGGAGGGTCTCGCTAGACCTAAGAAATCACGAAAAATATGATTTTATGACGGAACTTTTTCCAAAAGATTTTATCTCACGTAATTTCTGGAAACGCTGGTAATTTTTAGTTGCTGGAGACAGAAAAAACAGTGTTTTTATCAGGTTCAAATATGTAGCCCGACAGGAGAAATAGGAGTAAAACAACTGTAGGATCGGTACCTATATGTATATACTTTAAATCAATCTCTGTGTAGGTGTAATATTGGAATAATGTATAATCAATCCATCGATTTCTAAGTGGGGAGTAATGACGTCATAATGTATGAAAACAACTGAACAAATAATGCAAAAAACTAATAAGTAGCTAAATAAATACTCTAAAACGCCAATGCTCGAGTTTCATGCGGGTTATTTTCAATTTTATTAATTCCGAAAAAAAATCTAGGTAATGAGAAAATTCGATATAAAAAAACCAAGATTATGTTACAGATACAAGATTAGGTCCCTGTTATCTTATCATCACTGTTGTAGTGTTTTCTGTTTTATATTAAGGTCGTTTTTTGATATTATTATTGAATAAAGCAAAATACGCGAAGAGAAGAAAAAGGAAATGTCTAATAGAAAACGCGGATCAATTGAAAAATATAGCATCCATGATTGGCCTTGTTTTTTTTGGTTATCATAAAAAATTAAAAAATGCATTCCTAAGTTAAAATCTATGGGTTTTATAACGTATTATCAATAGGGCTGTGCGATTTCCGAAAAAGATAATCGATTTTCGATTATTTGAAATAATGAATTATTTTCTATTAATCGATTTATCAAAAATAATCGATTAATCGAAAATAAAAAAGAATGCATTAATCGAAAATAATCGATTATTTCCGCGAAAATAACCGATTATTTGAAAATAATCGATTAATCGAGAATAATAGTTTATTTTATTTCTGATTAATCGAAAATAATAATCGATTAATCAAGAATAATCGATTAATCGAGAATAATCGATTAATCGAAAATAATCGATTTGGTTTAATCAAAAAGTCGATTCAAATAGAAGATCGTTTAGAATATTAATTTTATGAAAGGCGCACAGATTGAAACTTTGTTCAAATTATTTCGTTGATTGTCTTGCAATAATATGCTATAATATTTTTTACACCGATTTTCAAGGTAATAGGGTTGCTAATAAATATATAGAGACTTACAGCAATAATAAGTAACTAGCATCTGCAATCATCCAAAAACATACCTATATTTTCGAATAATATTTTTTTTGGTCAATTGATCAATCGAAAAATCGTTTTTTTTTTTTGAATAATAATCGATTAATCAAAACATCGTAATTTTTTTTTCGAATACCTAATAAATCGATTAATCGAAAAATATTTTTTTTGGTTGCCTAATCGGTTAATCGAAAAATCATTTTTTTTTCTATTTTGATTTGATTTTTGATTAATCGAAAAATCGTTTTTTTTCTCTTACTTAATAATCGATTAATCAAAAAATCGTAACATTTTTTTTCGAATAATCGATTAATCGATAAAAAAATTATCTCTAATCGAATAATCGATTGATCGATTTTGTTGCACACCCCTAATTATCAACCATTGGTTTAATGAAATATGATCACGGGTAAATAAATTACTTGTTATTTGTAGGGTTGTGCCCGGTCAATTGACCGAGATTTTGACCGGGTCAAATTCGGTCAAAAACTTTTGCAGCCTTTTGTGAGAGAAATTGGTCCTCATGGGGCATTGTCCAAAACAAGCTTCGCAACCGATTGAAAACCACTCGCTCAGGAAAGCTTGTTTATATAAAGTACAACTTAAAGCTGCCAAGTGGCAGCGGATATAAAAAATATGGCAATTCGGAGGAACCAGCGCTAAATTTCAGTAGTGATGATGAAACGAGTGATTCAGATTCTGAAGAACATAAAGGCAATGCCGGTGGTGACTTCAATGATGAAGATGATGTAGCTTTATCTAAGCTATCTACCAAGGCCAGCACTGCCAGCAGTCTCTCATCTCATCATCAATCAGTCACTCCCTCATTAGTAATTTAATATTGTTAGATTAATATTATACATAATATATATGTCATTTTTGTGTTTTTTGTACCTCAGAATGGTTTCTTTATTTTTTGTTAGCTGTTTTTTAATAAAGACACATTTTTATGTAATTACTCATATCTTCATTGCTTTTGACAAAACTGAGGAATTTGACCGGGGCTTGGTCAATTGACCACAAAAGATTTTGACGGTCAAAACCCTAGTTATTTGTATCCATACAACATCGAAAAAATGAGGTTTTGTAGTGGCACAGAATATATAGCTAGGCATGCGTTTAATCAGTTTCGTGATACGTGTTTCGGCCCTTGCGGGCCATTATCAAAGGAGTACAAGGAGATGCTAAATTCTACGTGACATTACAGGTATTACAGATATTTATATCATATTATGGTAGTTATTAACATGTCATAAAATTAAAATTAGAAGATTGGATGGTCAACTATAGGTTTTCCTAACTTTTAAAGGTACAGATAGTACATATTTAATCCTAAATTAGTGTGCTATTAAGAATTAGGGAAGCGCCTGAAGGTATTTCGGTTTGATTATTAACAACATTACATATTTTGTTTTTTATGGCTTTTTTGGTAGCTATTGTTTCTAGTAAATTTAGTTTTCTGCTTTTATTGTGTATGTATATGGGTTTTATGTTGTTATAGATTGAGTGATTGTGTTATATGCAGTGATCAGCTAAGCTTTTTTTAAAATAGATGTTTTGTGTTCTTTAAGCCTGGTGTCAAAATTTCTACCCGTTTGTTCAGTGTAGATAGCCTCGCAGTTGTCGCATTCTATTTGGTAGAGACCCCACTTCGTAAACGTTTGTTTTTAGTTTCTATTTTAGCATTGGATATGAGTTTGTGTAAGTTGTTTTTATTGACTTGTATAGGAATGATATTAAGGTTTTTTGGCGATCTTCTTGTACTCCTTTGACAGTGGCCCGCAAGGGCCGAAACACGCGTCAGGAAACTGCTTAAATTTGCGAAACATAACAAGCAGTTATTATTTTTTCTTCCTGTGCAATCGATTGGATTAAGTAAAAGAGGCTCATTCGACCAGACCAATGGAAAAAATATAAAGAAAAATTCTTACCGATTGACCCCCATAGCTTCGATGAAGGGTGGCTGAATTAACATTCCGAGGGCTTACCTGAAAAAAAAAGAAGGTAAGTAAAGTAAATGAAAAAAAAAACTAGGCAATAATCGTAACATCAGAAAACGGTTGCTGGTAACATAAATTCGATAATTTAAGAGTTTAATTGATATCTCTACTAATATTACATACTCGTGTAAGATAAGTAACTAAATTTTGGATCTAAAAGTCCATGTTGAATCACAACAAGGCTAAAACTTTTAACTGTACAACAAACAGTGTTTCCAACTTCGTACATTCTCTCGTCCCTCTTCTATTCCTGTCCTCGCGAATAATTCTAAACAGGCGCAATAATCATCAACTTTCTCAAAACTTTTCACCGCCTTTCGAGCTATATTTCTCATATTTTCTCAACTTTTTTTTTAACGTACTCAACTGAATTGTCAAACTTCCCAAAAACTTAGCCGGGCAATTCTGTAAAAAAGCGCCAACACGAAACTTTACCAAACGACAATTTCGTCACGAGCTAGAGAGAGAAGGAAGACCAACAAAACCCGGGGGACGACGTTTGGTGAGGCGGGGAAGGAGGGGAATGTTATTCTCCGTTTCTCCCCGCTCCCATAAATTCTTTGGAGCGAGAGAGACGGAGATAGGAGGTTGTCGCAGTTTGTTGAAGGCAGTTTCGGTAAGAAGGTCGTGCCGGCGCGGTGTCGCGACATTTGCCGTTTGCGCGGCGTTGCCACATTTGCGTGCGTAAATAATGATATTTATTAATGAGAGATGTTGTAAGAAGGCGTCGAGGTACTAAAGTGGAACCACTTATTAACGACCGCCTCCATAAACCGATTATGAATCTCCCCGTATTTACAATATAATGGAAATTTCATTATTTTATACCCTCTTTGACGACCCATCATCTGGTTAACGACAGAGGATACTCATCCACGGAATAAATACAAAAATACAAAATAAACAAAGCAAGAATATACAGAAAGAAAAATGCTGAAATTGACCACCGCCATGCTCCAAGCATAAATTCACACGTCTCTTCATATTTTCGAAACGTTTGCAACAAGTTCTTCTGTTCTTACAGATGGTCTTCCTGCTCCTTTTTTGTGTTGTATAGAACCTGTTTCCCTAAACACAGCCACGGTTCTTTTCAGGCAATGATAAAAATCCCCAGCAATAAAAGCAACGTTAGGAAAATGTTCGTGAAAATCGTCCATGCACAAACCCGGATTGTATTGACACTCGCCATTTACTCTAACCCCGTTTCGAAAATACGCTTCAACCATGAATGTTTTGTGCTGTTCCTTAAAGCTCATCGTGTGAATTGTTCAAGAAATTGGAAAAATTAGCGATGAATCAAATTACTTGTAACGACTGTCAAAGATGAGGGAATAACTGATTGATTGTTTATTCAGGTAGTTACTGACACCCAACAGGTATTAAGCTCTACGGCTAAGCATTACGTCCTTAGATGCAAGGCCCTCTTTGATGCAAATAATTTTTGCTCGCACGGTAGGTACCTACTACATCCATTCAATTTGCTTTCTGGGCTGATCAAATCGGTCTCTAGTTTTGGGACTAACGTGAATATTTGAAAATGACGAGAAAAATAATTTTTTTTTTTTAAATTAAAATAATCGAGGAAAGTGAAAAAACTGGTTTAGGTACCAGGAAATTTAAAGTGGGTAAGACCCAAGTGACTATGTTGCTTAAAAATAAAGTAGAAGTTCCAGGAACGTCCATCCGGGCCCATAATTCAAGCAAAAGCCCTCGAATCTTGGACTATTTTAGATAACTTCAAGGCATTAAATGGACGGTTGAAACGATTCAGGCGTCGGCACAATGTTACCTTCAAGAAAATATGTGGCGAATCTGCCAATGTCAACATCGAAGACGTCATTTCTCGGAAAGAAAAGTTTTTGACCATTGTAATTGTAAAGGATTACGCCTCAAGAGACGTAAAATGTGTATAAGAATTTTATAAAAATAAACTAAAAAAATATAAAGCAACCATTAATTTCTGATTATTAAAAAAAAAATAATTTCAGCAAACATACAGTAGGTACGTTATAGATATGTACATACATAATACATGTAGATATTGTAGATATCTTACTATGTAGGTACAATACTGAAACGCCCTAGACCGGGGCTATTTTTCGCGTAAAAAAAAATCCACAAAATTTCTTAAGGGTAAAATAGAATAACTGATATTTTAGGTTTAATAATATATGCAGACGAATCCTCGTTTTAAAAGAGCTTAAAAGCCACAAAAGGTGTAAAATTTTACACTCTTATCGAGAAAACGGTGCAAGCAGGTCAAATTCTTTAGTTGTAGAAAAACACATGGCCACGCGTCGCGTCCCCAGTCCTAAGGGCAGCGGTGAGCTTATAAAAGCGATCAAAACGACCTGCAAGAAGAGCCGATATTTCCCAATCACACTTAAGGTCGTTACGCTGCCAGTTCGTTCGGGTTTGTTCGGCGAAATACCGCATCATAGGGAAATCGACAGAATAAGATTAAGGCTAAAAAATCTTAAAACCTGACAAACTTTTACCGTTGTACCAAACTTAAAAAGAACCTGAATATAAACACATGCCTAAGGACTGTAAAAATTGGCGTTTTGCTTAGAAGAACAAATCATTTTCTTAAAATGAAGGCAATTAACTTAGGCTAGACCACTGCACAATCGAGCAGGACCTCCATTACTTCCTAATCTAAAAAGAAAACCACTAAATCATGTCCTTGATGAACGATAAATAATACCTACCTAATATTACTCGAAAATTGAAAACACTTATTTTTGTTCCTTTCGTCCTTTTATTCCTCCTCTGAACCTGAACTACTTTCAAATGGGGAATAACACCTGAGCTTTAAAGTGCTTCAAAAACATTAAGGGTATCCCAGAGGACCAATATAATAGACGACAGGCATTAGGCATTCAAACTATTAACGAAAAAGTAATATCATAGTGAATCATAGAATGTCCTCTATAAACAGAGATGTCGGCTGGGCGCAAAAATACTTTTATGAATGAAATGATTAGTCTTATCTTTGCTTGATCGCATGCCTATCAATATTGCAAAGCCAACTTTGGGAACGATTTTTTTTTGGCCGTTACTTATTCCAAAAAGTCCCATGTATTAATCGACGTCTTTCAGGACATTCGTGGAAGCTTCGAATCGTGATTGTGACAAGTCACGAACGCCAAGATAGTATTTTATGAGTGTATTAGGAACAGGCTGTTTACATTCGATGAAATTACTTTTTTTTGCATACATTCGCTCAAAGCAATCCGCTAACAATTTATCAGTAATCCAATTTGACCCGCACAAAATCGCAATGTCTTAATACCATAATTAGGGTTGTGGATTTGACCGGTCAATTTGTTTTTGGTCAATTGACTGAAATAAATTAAAATTAAAAAATGCAGTGGATGAACCTAACTATACTTGCCAAATTTCTTATTTTGTATTTTGGAAAAAATTAATTTTTTATAACAAGTTTTGCTTGTTGCTATTGCCATACCTAAATTTTATACAGGGTGGTCAAATGGATGATATAGTTAGGTCCATCCAGGTACACATTCTATAAGTGTATATCTAAATAGTTTATTTTGATATAACCATGAAAACAAAAAAACATGAACACTTAAAATAAAATATCAGACTCGGGTAATTAGGTAGCTGAATTATAACGAGCAGTAAAGTATGTAGCCAATGGTAAATTTTCATCTTCGGAGTCAGATTCGAGCTGCTCGGCTTCGGAAGACGAAGAGACATCAGCTTCGGAAGATGAAGATAAATTTAAGTAGGGTATTCTACCACATTTATTAATTATATTTAAATTGTGTTTAACATACACCAGTTTTCCGGATCGTGTTTTCTTAAATAACGGCGCTATAACGATACACTAAACATTATCCTGGGTGGTAGGAGGTAATCTGGACAGATCAAAAATGCATAAATAATAAAATAAAATTGATATATTTTGACCGAATTTGACCGGTCAAATACGTCATGGTCAATTGACCATGCCCAACTCTAACCATAATATCTATATAATCTTGCCGTTCTATAGTAAACTTGCTATTATTGTCCTTTAGCCTGTATTAAAGAATAATAATAATAATTAATGCCATGATACAAAGGTTAACAAGATATGACATTTAAAGGCTATGACGTCACGTAGTGAGCAAGTAACCATAGTTGAATTGATCAGTTGCTAATTTTTATTGAATATATTTGGTAACCTTTGTATCGTGCCTTAATGTCAAAACTCTTGAACGTATAATTAATTATTCGCCATTTTTGTATTATTTTTCTAATATACATACAAGCTTTCGATAACACGTTAAAAATAAAACTAAACTACCTCACTTGAAGTTGGAAATATTCTATAACATAAGCCACCTACCTGTATACATGCAATAATAGATAATTTAATTACTTAAGATCAGGTACCTGTTATTGTTACGCTTATCGTTTATTGAGGTTTTACGACTCATGTCCCTCAGCTGTACTATGATATGACTGAGTAGTGATGGGAAAATTTCGAGAATTTTTCATCACTATGACTAAGTAAGTATAGTATTCAGTCGTTAAAAAATTAATAATTTTTGAACGCAGTCGCCCGTTTTTCGGATATATACCTACGTTCCGAGTACCCTACATTTTTTTTGCATTGTAGTAGTAAACTATGTCGTTGATATATTACAACACTGTGGTTGGGACGGGTGTGTGTGTCCATGTAACCAACAGCTAAACAGCACATTGCAATGTTGCATACAAAAACAACGGGACTATAACGTTTGTCATGTTGGAAGGACCGCACAATAAAGGCCTTGTTACAATTTATGGTTTGGCTGTTAAAGGTGCCTCGTCCTTAAATTGCTTTTTGGAAAGGTTTATTTCCATCGTCAATTTTATCTTCCAATTTTTTTTTTCACTTTTACTCTTTCCAATGTTTTCCAATCTGATTGGCGAAAGTATACCTACACAAAAAAAATTAGTCTTGATTCGGCTACCTCTACTTACAATTTGGTATTGTTCCAACGATAGCGAATCGAGTCGGAAAATTGTCGTTCTTAGCTAAAACCTATAGACAAAAAGCATTGCCTCCAGAAACCAAAGCAACCAAAAATCGACTATAGTTTCTCTTTGATTGACGCTTCGGTCCTTTGTCTTTCCTCTGTCTATCCTGCTTTAAATGAACACACACACATTCCATAGAGGAAATTTTATCATTACTTCTATTTATTATTATTAGGGGGTAAAGCACCCCTATAGATTCGCCACTGATAACAATCCTATATACAGGGTTCCCCATTTAAAACGAAACAGGCTAAATATCTGGTTCCACGTTAATTTAAAAAAAAAACGCTCGGACCCGTCGATTTTTATTTCGAGGGGGACATCTTTTGCGTATATTGTCAATCTTGTTACTTCAAGCTCCTAGGAGGGAGGGGGGGGGGATCTAAATCTTAAATGGATACCCCTATTTTATATAATTTTTTTGGATTCTGCATAAAATTCTGAACATTTTTTAATAAAAGCATTATTAGTCTATACTAAACAGTTTCCGAGATATTGACTCTTGAAAAATGAGATTTTTAAACTTTGACAGCGTCTAGCTTTCTAACTGTACGTCTTAGAGTAAAACGGCTTACATGTCCCTATCTTCGATTTTTATTATCTTTCCAATAGTGTCAACTTCCGGTTAAACCGGAAGTAATATATTTCATGAATGTTCAGAATTTTATGCAGAATCCAAAAAAATTATATAAAATAGGGGTATCCATTTAAGATTTAAATCTTACCCCCCCCCCCCCCCCTCCTAGGGGCTTGAAGTAACAAGATTGACAATATACGCAAAAGATGTCCTCCTCGAAATAAAAATCGACGGGCCCGAGCGTTTTTTTTTTTTAATTAACGTGGAATCAGATATTTAGCCTGTTTCGTTTTAAATGGGGAACCCTGTATAAGTAGTGTTTTTTCAAGCTGCCTCTGGTTCTGGTACCTATTTAGAAAAATGACTTCGTTTGCTATAAATACCCGACTGTAGGTACTATGCCGGCATAACTTCAACGCAGCCGCAGGTTTGAAACAACTTTCTAATTGGATTTTGTTATTAAGGAAATTTCCGATGGACTTGATACCATTAACGGTTCTTAACATTTGTGGTGAAACATTTTAGGACCAAATATTGAAAATCTAAGTATTATATAAAATTGTAAAGTGATTCTAACTGACTGAATATTAACAAAAGATTGAAATTCTACCATTTGAATTTATCGTCTTTAGTCTTCGCGACTAAAAAAAATTAAAATCCGTTAACAAACGCTACTTTTCGAAGTTTTTATCCTCTAACTTTTTCCTCCGGATTTTGGAAAATTCGTATACAACAGGTAATTTAACCCCCACGGGGTAGTTTACTAATAATGATAAATCCAAATGATAGAATTTCAATCTTCGCCACTAAAAAAATTAAAATTCGATTACAAACGCTACACGAGGAATTGACATGTACCCCAAAAACATTTCGTTGCTGCATAAACATTGCTGACTTCACACCGCTTCACACATATCAAGAAATACACTCTTCTACCTAAAGGTAAATGTCTGTGCTTGTATTTAAATAAATACTAAAAACCGAGAAATTTTCAGCGATATCACCAGCAAACGAAATCACGTTAGCTTTCCCCAACTCTATTGCGAATGTTTTTTTTCTTCTGAAAACTGTCAAATCCAGAAACTGTACTGGAGATGACGAGAACAGCTATACGACGTGTCCCTAATAACCTACGTCACGATTTTGAAAGCCGAGTTAGTCGAGGATGATTATGCACTTTATTTGAAACCTTAATGCATGTTGGAAATTACACTGCTATAGTCACGCATTCGAGCTGTTATTAAAGTAATATAATAATAAGAAAGTCGGGGAGCTGAGAGCTGGCCAGAAACGAAGCAGCGTTGTCGAATGGTCTTCGCGAGATGTTGCCAAATTTTTGTTAATGTAATGCGATGACACCGGGCAATTTAGCAAATAAGGAATCATCAGGTGCTTTGAAAATTGATTAAAGTTTTGAAAGGAAAGCGACAAACCCGAACAAACTAGTGTAATAAGTGTTCCCTGTCCTGACAAACCCGAACAAACTCTATCCGTGGACACACCGTATACAGTGTCACCAGTAAAGTCCGCATCATATGGGATTTTTTTTTATTAATAGCTTTATTCAAAATTTGACTTTGGCATCAAGTTCTGCTTCGATAATTTTTAACAAAAAATAATTCAAAAGTGGGGTTATTTCTGAAAATATCGAAAAAATTATTAGAAAAAGTTTTTTTTAATGCAGTTTCTAGCCCACATGGAAAGTTTCAGCTGCATAAGATAATTTTAATTTTTTACCTTTATTTTGTAAATTGCACCACTTTTGCAAAGTAAGACTCAACGTAACCTAAACTGCTGGCCACTCGAACTTACCGATAGAGATTTTTAGGCAAAATTTAAAGTTTAATATTTTCAACAGGAATGTAAATTTTTCAACGCCGATTGCAGATTTTGAAAGCTGGTTTTTTTCGGATTAAGCTGCATGACGTATATTTATTGTAGGACCATAGGTTTATTATATACGGGGTGATCAATAATGTCATGCAAAAAATCAAAAAGTTTGTATGAGTGAAATTTCCAAAATAATTTTTTTTGGTCGTTGCAATAGGGTCCGTTACTTAGGTAACATCAATATCTCTAGACGTTTTTGTCAGTTTTTGGATTAAGGACGTTAAGTCTTGTACACACTACTAAACATAAAATGTGGGTAGCAAAATTTTTAAAATGCTATAACTTGACATTGGATGGACGGTTCTTGATGATTTTTGCGGATTTGGAATCCTTATTTCACGTAGATTTTCTACGATCTAAATATTTTATTTGAGGGTGGAAATTTACACATTATACCGGGTCGATAATAGACAAAAACATAGCGACAAGAACAAGTTTATTACATTATATTCTACAATATACAAGATTGGTTAACAACGGCCCAAAGTCAATCCTTACAAAATTTCTAATTCTAAGCCTAATTTAAAGGTTACTGCAATCCCTAAAAAAATCGGATATACTGTAATAACAAAGATTAGGTATGTATGGAAAAGGATACCTAGTGATAATTGATATTGGTAATTTTTAGTTAATAAAAAAAAATGGCCTGAAAAACATAAATTGTTTGTCCATTAATTTTTGTTTTCAACCCACTGCGTCAAAGATGGGAATTACAACCTTGCATTTTTGGAGTTTAAAATGAAATTGGGTATTTGTTGGCAATAGCGTGTTAAAAGGACGAGGTCATTAAAAGCAACCGGCAAATATCAATGGAAAAATGCCAAGTGTCCTATCTTTAAATACCTAATCTTTGGTAATAATTTACCCGAAATTAAGTAGGTGCATTATAAAAAAAAGGAACTAATATTTTGTTGGTCCTCCTGCTCGACGTATTACTTCCCGACATCTGTTTGGTAGAGTATCCACAAGATTATTTATAAAATCTTGTGGAATATTCTCCCATTCTTCACGAATGGCCTCATTAAGCGTTGCAAAGGTTGCAGGGGGTACATCACGCGATCTTACTTTAAGTTTTAAATAAGACCAAACGTGTTCGATGACATTAAGATCCGGAGACTCTGCAGGCCAGTCCATCCTATTGATGTTCTGTGCCTGCAAGAACTCTGTGATCCTTCGCGCTCTATGAGGTGGAGCGTTGTCATCCACCAATAGAAATTCTGGACCGTAATTTCGAGCAAAAGGAACAACAATAGGTTGCAAAATTTCCTCCTGATAAACAGTAGCGTTAACAGTTTGGTTGGTAATGAATAGCTCGGTTTTACCATTTCTTATGATACCTCCCCATACTGTTACACCTCCGCCACCAAATGCCTCTTGAGGGGCCATGTTTTCCTCCAAATACCGCTGATTTCGCCCTCTCCAAACTAATATTCGGCCATCGGAGTGAATCAAATTAAATCTTGTTTCGTCAGAAAATAAACAATGGCTCCACTCTGCATTACCCCAATTCGCATGCCGATTTGCCCATGCCCGCCTATTCGCTCTATGGTGTCGTAATAACAACACACATTTTGCTCTGCGACGGGCTCTAAAATTTAAAATGTTTGGCATTATGTTGTTTTTGTAAAAATAAATTCTCACCTTAAGTTGTTTTTATTCAATGTTCTTCTTACTGTTCTGTTCGAAACTCTCACCCCAGTTTGTTGCCTTAAAGAGTCATTTAGTTTCCTAGAGTTCTTTGTTCTATTCACCATAGTTTCTCGAATTAAAATTCTTTGGGTTCTTTGGTTTATTTTTTTTGTATGTCCACCCCCATGCCCATAATTATGATCACCAGTAGTTTCGACGCGACGGTTTAAATTATAAATTGTCTTTTGGCTGACATTGTAAATGCGCGCAATTTGCTTTTTTAGCATTCCTTCATTGAGAAGTCGAATGCAATTTTCTCTTTCTGTCGTGGTTAAACGCCTCATATTAATTAAAATTTACAAAATTATAACATTGAAATGTGTCAGGTTATTTTTAAAATAATGTTAACTATTTTTAATTCCATAGCAACAAATTTGTTTTTGCAATGCCTACTTTGAAATTGACGCGTCGCGTAGAAATTACAGTCGATCATAAATATGGGCATCGGGGTACATATTTTCGACCCGGTATAATGTGTAAATTTCCACCCTCAAATAAAATATTTAGATCGTAGAAAATCTACGTGAAATAAGGATTCCAAATCCGCAAAAATCATCAAGAACCGTCCATCCAATGTCAAGTTATAGCATTTTAAAAATTTTGCTACCCACATTTTATGTTTAGTAGTGTGTACAAGACCTAACGTCCTTAATCCAAAAACTGACAAAAACGTCTAGAGATATTGATGTTACCTAAGTAACGGACCCTATTGCAACGACCAAAAAAATTTATTTTGGAAATTTCACTCATACAAACTTTTTGATTTTTTGCATGACATTATTGATCACCCCGTATATAATAAACCTATGGTCCTACAATAAATATACGTCATGCAGCTTAATCCGAAAAAAACCAGCTTTCAAAATCTGCAATCGGCGTTGAAAAATTTACATTCCTGTTGAAAATATTAAACTTTAAATTTTGCCTAAAAATCTCTATCGGTAAGTTCGAGTGGCCAGCAGTTTATATAAAACTTCTCACACAAACTACGTTTTCAAAAAGACTTATTTTATGAAGTTACCTTATACAGAGTCACAAGCAAATAAACTTTGCATCACATGCGACCAAATTTTAATAGCCCAATTTTGATTTTGTAGAAAAACACACATTTAATATGACGCTACTTTAAAGAAAATGTATCTGAAATAAAGCCTTGTCAAAACTAAGAAGTTTTATGTAAGTTGCGTTGAGTCTTTACAAAATATAGGTAAAAACCCAAAATTATCTTATGCAGCTGAAATTTTGCATGTGGGCTAGAAACTGTATTTAAAAAAACTTTTTCTCATAACTTTTTTCGATATTTTCAAAAATAACCCCACTTTTGAATTATTTTTTGGAAAAAATTAAAGCTTGACAGATAATGCGAATCACGTGACTACTTTTTTTCGAATAAAGCTATTAATAAAAAAAAATTCCATATGATGCGGACTTTACTGGTGACACTGTATTTAAGAATATCGTCTTAAATTTTGATTAATATGGCTAGCTTCAATCGACAAATATAAAAAACTCACACTTGAAAGTGTTGGATATGTTAGGAATTTTCAGATTTAATTATTTACTTTTGAAAAAAAAATGGTGTTTGTTCGGGCTTGCACAAAGCCAATGAGTGACGAGGTAAACATCCTTTTTCTTCGAAATTTTTAAACCAGATGCGCTACCAAAGTTCGATTTACCGATCCAATAAATCGATAATCGCGTAATAATAACAGACCAAGAAACGAGTTTTTAAGGAATCAAGCGTTTCCAAATCGAACAGCTTTCGAAACTAGGCGCGTATAACGTTTTTAAAAACGGTTTCTCCGCGAGGTCGTTTGCACCGAAAAAGCTGGACTTGATCTCGAATTCTCGATAGCCTTCATCGGAGAATGATGTAAAATAGTGCCTTTTTCTTAGGACATAATTACCTACGCATCCAATGCGCCCGAGGCATAATATTCTTGTTGAACGAGTATTTAACGTTATAAATTGCTGCCAAAATCGTAAAACTAGAAAAGTTTCCGCTTATCTCAATGAAGCACAATAATACAACATACCTAACATCTCTTATTAACGTTACCTGATAAGATGAAAACGCCTTGCAAAAAAACATTACCAAAATTTTTCCCACATTCGATTCGGAGGAATAAATAACTGTTTTAAACTGCTTACAGTTCGTCATTCAGAGTAGACATTTTGTGTAGGAATATTCGCTGTTCTCGCCCCGAAGAAACGATTATTGAGCCTAATGAATAAAAATTAAGCAATTACTTAAAGCCTAGCAAATGCTATAAGTAAAAGCAATTGCTAGATCTGGATATGAATAAAATTTTGAAGCAATCGCTGTTTTTCTTACACCTCTGTAGCAAATGCTTAATCAACACAAGTTCAGACGTGGCTTGTCCACTTGTTCAGATTATAGATTTCATGTTCAGTTTGGTGCCTAATTTGCAAAAGAGTTGACGTAAATATAACAACGTTGGTCTATTTATTTAGTACAATAGTAATCTGTTACGTTTTTGTGGAAAATAGGAAATTTATTTTTGGGATATGGCAGATTTCAGTGAAAATGAGGAAAGTGATAGATAGTAGTGACGAAGTGAATAAATTAAAGACAAGCAATTGATATTCGTTCACAAATGGAAGGAACATAAATAAATCTCTCTGACCACAATCGTTTAGCTTCCACAACAGCTTCAGCACTTGTAGGAAATTTAATAAAAATATTGGCCTTCTCCAAAACTGCATCCATTACAGAAGTGTATGTCTTACAGACAGTAGTCTGGTGAACACCGAGTTCTTCACCTACAGAATTTTGAAAGCCCGGATCCGATTTCCGCAGAAAGATTTTAATCTTATTTAAAGGCGACAGTGCACTCGCCTTTTACCAGTATCAGTCAAAAAATAATTTGCCTTCCACTCAACATTTTCGCAGTCAAATCGATATAACTTTCTGAAATCATCTTATCTGCAATTTTTACGTACACTGTAGATTTTTCTTTTACGGACGTTCATATATTCAGCCCTAATTGAAGACACAAATTAAGAGCAACGCACGTGTATGCCGCGGAGAACTAAAGTTGACTGCTACCAAGCAAATGATCTACCTTAAAAAGTTGAAAGCGATCGCTACACTAGAAAAAGCAATTCCTTAATTTCTTCATCACATTTTAAGCAAACGATAGCAATTGCTTCTATTTTTTAAGAAAAAGCTTTGACTAGAAGCAATTCCTGCACTTTTAAGCAATCGCTGGACGCAAAAGCAATTACTTTGGTTTTTATTCATTGGCTTTCAAAAAATTACTTCGATTTTATAAGAAAAAGCAATCGCTACATTTTTATTCATTAGGCTCATTGTTACAAGCCATACGTTTCCTTAAAACTACTTACAAAAGCTAAAATAATCCCGTTACATCAGAACCGCCATTGTAACTACTAATCAATGGCTACTAGACAGCGGCCGACCAGTGTCTCTAAAAACTAACGTCCCCTGAGGTGCTTTTTCAAATTTCATAATGAAAAGAAGTCAGATGGAGCTAAATCCGGAGTATACGGAGGCTGCTCCACCACCACGTGAGACACAAGCAGAAAAACGTTGTACCGCGTTCTTATTCATCACCCTTCATTCAAAAACGTTGATTTCCAATTTTTATAACGCAATTATAATTATGGAAAAAGGTAAATGTAACTACCGACCACCGACAGGAAACAACAAGTGCTTGAAATAGTGAGTCAGTAATTATGTACAGGTAAATTACAAAGTCGCATAAAAAATATCAAGTTCTGGGAA
Source organism: Polydrusus pterygomalis (assembly GCA_963969555.1). Classification (NCBI taxonomy): domain Eukaryota; kingdom Metazoa; phylum Arthropoda; class Insecta; order Coleoptera; family Curculionidae; genus Polydrusus; species Polydrusus pterygomalis. The sequence continues at coordinate 40,074,743 of OZ018385.1, read as the reverse complement.
AATCATTATAAATTTTCGAGTAGGTAACGATGTGTTAACCGGGTACACCTACGCGGGCAAGTTGGCACAGAAAAACTAGTTTTTTCTTTGTTTTGACAGCGACAAATTGAGACGTTTATAAAGGTGTTTGTGGATCACTGGTTGGTAGAATTCTAACAATGGACGAGTTGTAGTAGGACTGAGCGATTATTTTAATTGGATGAAAACGTAACCATCAACTATATTTAGGTTGGAGACAGACGGACTGAGCCTTCCTTTGGTTTTCTCCAAAAAGTTAACTCTACCAAGAGATGGCAGAGTTAACTTTTTCTTAAAACAAAACGTTTCGACAGCAGACAACGACATTTGACATTAACAGCTGATCTGGTTTCCTCGTTAAAGTTCCCAGATCAGCAGAATTTTTCTCGTATTTTCTGTATTTTCCTTGGATTTTCTTAATTTTTGTCGTATTTTCTGTATTTTCCTAGTATTTTCTAAAGTTTTCTCGTATTTTCTGTATTTTCCTGGTATTTTCCGTACTTTCTAGAACTTGTACACCATTTTCGCCAGTGCATCGGGATAATTCACTGATGAAAAAGTTGTAATTTTCACAAAATTGGCTTACTAAATCAACATCCATTGGGAAAATTTTTTTTTTTAATAATAACGGAACTGGCGACCTTTTTTTTTTAGAAGTCAAACTTAAATCGGTTAGTCCCATCACTAAAACCGTCGAAAACCCGGCAGCGTTGTCACATCTTCCAACAATTTTACGTCGTTGCCAAATTGATCGCCGCGCGTATTTTCCTCGGAATTTTTGTATTTTTCTCGTATTTTCTTCGTATTTTCCGTATTTTCTTTGTATTTTCTGCATTTTCCTCGTATTTTCTCTGCATTTTCCTCGTATTTTCGTATTTTCTCTGCATTTTCCTCGTATTTTCTAGAAGTTGTACACCATTTTCGCCAGTGAATTACCCCTCGGGTTGCGTCATTATTTTCTTCCGATTATGGCGTTTTTTAAGTGTTTCTGTAGCTGTTTTTTGTGTAGTGTGTGTTTTAAACATTTCACTTTTGGATTTTATATATTTCAGAGACAGATTTTCATAGTGTTTATATTATATTGACTTCGGAGTTTGCCAGTACGGTAGATCAGTGGATACAGCCACAGTATGAATACAATTATTGTATTATATTCGTATTGTACCCAAAACAGAAGGCAAACTGCAGCAAGGAATGCACGTCCTCAGGCCATACACTATTGGTGCACTCGTGCACTGTACCCACCAAAATGATATTGTTCCCTTGCAATGATTGATGATTAAATTATCCATTTGTCCCGGTCCCAGTGGCGTAGCCGAAACAACATTTTAAAGCATATTTCTTCTCTAAAATATAAGTTACTAGCAGGTCCCTCCCTCTTCGCCCGGACGCACTGTCACGGTCCAGTGGCGTAGCGCTACTACCGCGAACCAAGGCTCCGAGGCCGGAAAGAGCCTATTGCTATGGCCCCGAAGGGGCCGAAGTCCTGGGCGAGGGGGCCCTAACACAATTTTCGCGGGGGGGCCCATAATTTGTCGCTACGCCACTGTCACGGTCCATCGACTCGAGACGATTCCCATGGCTTTACTCTCTCTATAACTCGGTTCTTGGTTAAACATTTTGATATTTCCGATTTTTCCCCGGATATTGGATTATATCTAGATATGTGGAAAATTTGAACCGTAAAATGATTAGATTTTCTCAGAAACTATGTGCATTTTAAAAATTTACTTAGCTGGAAACGAGTAAAATTTTTTTTTCATCTTGAGCAGTGGCGCGTGGGTGCCGTTACCACCGCCACTGGACCGTTAGGGCGACGACTTATTATCTCCGCCACTGAAAACTCCTGAAACCGCACCTAGCAATTTTCGGAGAAATTCTCCAATTTATTGCTTTCAGACCGTGGAGAACCACGACTGAAAATAATCGCCGATTGTTTTGGTTCAACGAGTAATTTCATTGTGGAAACATAATGGGAAAACGTGGTCGAGATCGAAAACTTATTTTTGGAGTGAGAGAAATACATGCGGGCGACTGTAATAAAATTAGGGCTTTAGGTGGAGGTTTATTTTTAACAAATTATTTATATTTTTAGGTCCTGAAATAATCACACTGGCGCGTTCGGGAGGTGGGGGGCTTACAGGCAGCAGCCATTTTATTGCTAGGTTAGAATTTACTATCGGGTACCCGCGATAATAATTATAAACTCGCTATTTAAACACAGCAGCGGGTGTCATACATACTACCCAATAAGAGTAGTAGTAGTAGTAATTGAGGGGAGGTTCCGAAAACCTGGCAAGTAGACCAACCGCGATCCCAATAGGAACTTTATTATTAAAAAAAAAACATTTTGGTGCTTCCTTACATTAGTACTTTATCTTTCAATAAAAATGTAATTTATCTCCTAGATTTGTTCATGAAAATAATACTAAACATGTAGATTCCTCTAATTATTGAATTTTTTTTTGGTTCCCCACAGTTCTATCGTATCTGTCATCGTTTTATAGTTATTTGCGAAAAGAGCCGTCTATGCAAATCAAGTATTATCAAAATATCAAAAATGAAGCCTTATTGACGGCATATTTATTAGTAAAGAGTGGATTATATGCACGTAAATTCAGCCAAAATATGCGCATATATATGCCTCGTTTGCCTTTAAAATATGCAGTTTTTTGCATTTTTTTACCAAATATGCATACTGGTATGCAATATTTCTTAATTTATTAGAGTAAAAAGTAAAAACACCCATTGGGTTCTAAAAAACATGTTTACTCTTAAAAAAATGGAAAAAAAAAACAAAGAAAAATACAAGTAAACAATTTTTTAACCTAAAATTGTATAAAAGGCATTTATTACTAAATATTTTTCAAAACTTTCTACTAAAAAGGATTGTCTTATACTAGTAAAAATATGTTTATTAAAATTGTTTCTTCCTTGATCTCCTACTTTACCGGGAATGTTGTTACATTTAGCGGGAAAAGTTTCAACAATACTAATTGAGTCTCTTAAACTTAAGTTTCCACTCTCCAACGAGGATATTATGTACGGTATAAAACTGAAATTAACCTTAATAAAAATAAGATCTTTAGCTATACTTGCACTTTTTAACAACTCTTTACTTTGCACAAAACACTGCGAATCGTCATCTAAATCCAAAATTAGTTCTTTAATGGCTTCGAAATGCTCTGCGTAGAATAGTACGGCCTTAATCCATGTTCCCCACCGGGTAATTACAGATTCTGGAAGTTAACTATATCCTGATAATCTCTCCTTATACAACTGCACCCTTAGGGGTGCTTTTAGAAACACTTTTTTTACATTTGAAATTAATTTATTTTAATGTAAATACAGTTTGTTAAGCAGGTAATAATAACGCATTATTAAGTGACAATAAACAACCCCTAACAATATACCTGCAAACCCCGGAACCCCCCCCCCCCCCCATAAATACCTTGTGTATAACCAAAATGTAAATATAATTATTTAATCTTCATATTGGAAAACCCCTAAATAAGTACCGAACTGGACATTAAACCTTTAACGTTTTAGATTTTTTGATAAAGCCGAAAATATAAAAATATGCATTTTATTGTAAAATTGACAAAATAAGCAAAAAAAATTGCATATATTTCGCCCTTTATTTATAAGTATTATTTTCCTATCTTGAGGAGCACTATCACACCCTTAAATATCTACATGACATTCATTAACACCCTGTATTTCAAACGTCTAAACGTAACCGAACGTTTATGATTCCCACTTTACTTCAAAAGCCTTATCCAGCCTTATTTATAAGTATTATTTTCCTATCTTGAGGAGCACTATCACACCCTTAAATATCTACATGACATTCATTAACACCCTGTATTTCAAACGTCTAAACGTAACCGAACGTTTATGATTCCCACTTTACTTCAAAAGCCTTATCCAGCCTTATTTATAAGTATTATTTTCCTATTTTGAGGAGCACTATCACACCCTTAAATATCTACATGACATTCATTAACACCCTGTATTTCAAACGTCTAAACGTAACCGAACGTTTATGATTCCCACTTTACTTCAAAAGCCTTATCCAGCCTTATTTATAAGTATTATTTTCCTATCTTGAGGAGCACTATCACACCCTTAAATATCTACATGACATTCATTAACACCCTGTATTTCAAACGTCTAAACGTAACCGAACGTTTATGATTCCCACTTTACTTCAAAAGCCTTATCCAGCCTTATTTATAAGTATTATTTTCCTATCTTGAGGAGCACTATCACACCCTTAAATATCTACATGACATTCATTAAAACCCTGTATTTCAAACGTCTAAACGTAACCGAACGTTTATGATTCCCACTTTACTTCAAAAGCCTTATCCAGCCTTATTTATAAGTATTATTTTCCTATCTTGAGGAGCACTATCACACCCTTAAATATCTACATGACATTCATTAACACCCTATATTTCAAACGTCTAAACGTAACCGAACGTTTATGATTCCCACTTTACTTCAAAAGCCTTAGTCAGCCTTATTTATAAGTATTATTTTCCTATCTTGAGGAGCACTAGCACACCCTTAAATATCTACATGACTTTCATTAACACCCTGTATTTCAAACGTCTAAACGTAACCGAACGTTTATGATTCCCACTTTCAGCCTTATTTATAAGTATTATTTTCCTATCTTGAGGAGCACTATCACACCCTTAAATATCTACATGACATTCATTAACACCCTGTATTTCAAGTCTAAACGTAACCGAACGTTTATGATCCCCACTTTACTTCAAAAGCCTTATCCAGCCTTATTTATAAGTATTATTTTCCTATCTTGAGGAGCACTATCACACCCTTAAATATCTACATGACATTCATTAACATCCTGTATTTCAAACGTCTAAACGTAACCGAACGTTTATGATTCCCACTTTACTTTAAAAGCCTTATCAGTCCCATCGCACAAAAGAAAAGAATATTTATTTATTAAAGCCGTTTGAATGTCAAACAACAAACCGGATAAAAAAACTGAGTAATGATCAATATCAAATTATAAAGAATAAAAATCCATTGATAAAAATGATTGATTGGCGGAAAAGACGCAAAAGTACAAACAAATCCAAGTTCGTTAGGAGGAATAAAATAAATCGGATAAAAGAATGATCATGATCGAATATTTATCATCTGCTCGAATTGGGTATACAAACCTATGTCACCATGTTTTACAAATTGGGGCTTATAATATTCCATTCGATTATAAATATTTCAAAAGCCACAAATGAGCAACCATAAAATTGTGGTTATATTCAGAGACGAAAAATCACAAAAATATAACCTCTTATTTTTATAAGTTCATGACACAATTGTATGAAATATTACGTATCATTTTATTTTTTAATTAAATGTAAAGTTCTTTTAAATAGTTTTAATGATATTTGAGATTTAATAGAATTTTCCAAATTATTAAAATATTCTACCAAAACCTATAAGCTAATGTTTTAGACACTCTATCCACATAAAAATTTTGATTAAGTAACTAGTTCTTGTTTTATAAATATTAATTATGATGGTCTTAATTAAAAGAACAATTTTTTTTAACACAATCAGGCAATAAATTATTTTTAATTTTATGTATAAAGATACATACCAAATAAAAAAATTAATTTCTGACATTCAACCAATCTAATTTTTTTAACATAAAATTTATTTTTGTATATTTGTCACAATTTAAGTAAAATAATCCGCATTGACTTATTTTGTAAAATTTGTAATTTATCAAATATTTCCTCACTAGCACAATATAAAATGGAAGAACAATAAAGAAAATGTGGCAATATAATAGTATTAAATACAGTTTTTTTAGAAAACAAACTTAAATTAGAACTGATTCTTTTAAAATAACCTACTTTTGCGGCAATCTTCGATAATGACACTTTCAAAATAATTTAAAAAATTTAATTTTGAATCAATGATTATCCCTAAATATTTAAAACTGTTTACTAATTCCAATTTTTCACCATCAATTATAACATTTATACAGTGTGTGTAGGTATAAAGTCTGGAAACGGCTTAATAACATCACAATTTACTGGCCGATTTAAACCAAATTTGGTACAGTTGTGTAAGAGGATCTAACGCACCGAATGACGATATTGACGTTGTTGCCAGCTTTTTAGTTTGTCTGGAATTCGAACGAATTTTATATTTTTAAATAAAACACCCAGTATAACACATTTTTAAATTCCACATAAAATTATAATTATTTTTTATTAAATGCATTATTAGTCTATACTTCATAGTTTCCGAGATATTGACTCTCGAAAAGTGACATTTTTTAACTTTGACAGCTTATAACTTTCTAACAGTACGTCTTAGAGCAAAACGGCTTACATGTCCCTATCTTCAATTTTTATTATCTTTCCAAAAAAATCAACTTCCAGTTAAACCGGAACAACTATATTTCCTGCTTTCGAGTTACATCTGGTTTAACCGGAAGTTGATTTTTTTGGGAAGATAATAAAAATTGAAGATAGGGACATGTAAGCCGTTTTGCTCTAAAACGTACTGTTAGAAAGTTATAAGCTGTCAAAGTTCAAAAATGTCACTTTTCGAGAGTCAATATCTCGGAAACTATGAAGTATAGACTAATAATGCATTTAATAAAAAATAATTATAATTTTATGTGGAATCTAAAAATGTAAAAATATACTGGGTGTTATATTTAAAAATATAAAATTCGTTCGAATTCCAGACAAACTAAAAAGCTGACAACAACGCCAATATCGTCATTCGGTGCGTTAGCTCCTCTTACACAACTGTACCAAATTTGGTTTAAATCGGCCAGTAAATTGTGATGTTATTAAGCCGTTTCCAGACTTTATACACACACTGAATTTTGACAATTTAAATTATTACCCATATAACCATATATTTAGTTTTTGAAAAAAAAAAGTAGCATATTATATCAAGACCGATGGAAGACATATGCTTACCTGTAATAAATAAGGAATAATTTAATAGCAGTAACTAATTAATATTAAAAAAAACACTAAATTACAACCAAGACTCATACCACAATTATTATTTTAAGAAATTTGGACGCGGCAATTTCGAGACCCGACGTTGCCATTTCGCAATAATATCACAACAATCCTTGTACACGAAAATAACTCGCGTTCAAAACATTCAAACACAGCCATTTCGAAAATTCAAGGTCGACACGTAAAGCCTAGTTCATTAGAACCGGAAAAATTCGCGCAACTTTGGCAAGTAACCGGCGATCGGCTAAAATATGTTGTAGTCTAACGTGTGACAGTCACCAATTTTAATGACATGCTACTAGCCACGCTGTGTTGCCAGATTCTACCATTACGCCTATCCTATCCGGGTACCTACCTATCTATAGTAAACGGCACGAATTCTCTCGTTTTAAAACAGATGACAGCAGAAATTTGTCATCGATCAGCTGATATTGGGACATAATAATATCCCCAGATTAGTGGTGGACCGTAATGAGCCCAAACACCGAGTTATGAATTGCGTTTTTGTACTTTTTGTTACATTTAATTACGTTTTCAAAATATTTAGTGGTTATGGTGCCTTTTATTTTTACTTTCATTGAATTTTAATTACTTTTGTGTGGCCGGTAAGTACCTACAATTATTATTCACTAGCGTGTACCCGGCCTGCGTTGCAGCCCGTAATTATACGACGTGAGGCGAACAAACCCGAACAAACCTCAAACTCAACCATTTGCCGGCCCGTCCACAATTCACATCCATGCATAAAACATAGTCTGTCTTCGTCTATTCCGGCTTCGGTGCTTCGAATCGATCGTTGAACGGGCCGGGGACCGGTAGGTGGTTTTTGCTTCAAATTAGACTAAAAATTATATATTCAATTGTTACCATCTGTCATTCGGTATCTGTCAAAATTGACATTTTTGTTAAAAAATGCTGTAAAATGGCATTGTTTTACCGAATTTCAAAAAATGTTATTAGAAAAAGTTGTTTCTAGTACAATTTTAGGCCTAAGTTGAATTTTTTGCCATTTTTTTAAAGTAACTTTTTTTATATAATGTAAATTGGCTTAATGGATTTGAAACTATTTGTTGATACCATACTTAATATTTTATTTAGTTTGTATGCTTATTTCTTCACTAGAAAACCATTTTTTCGAAATATAAAATTAGAAGCAAAAAAAAATTACACGGGTAGTGCAAAGTTATAATGATTTAAAAATTTTAACAGATAGACGCCATATTATGTTCCATTTTTTTGGTAGGACCTACACGTAAAAAGTTTAAAAAACTTATTATTAAATTCCCAGATATCAGATTAGTTCACAAATTTCAAATGACAAATTATATTATTTAATATTTCATAAAAATGTTATTTTATACTAAATATAATTTGTCATTTGAAATTTGTGAACTAATCTGATATCTGGGAATTTAATAATAAGTTTTTTAAACTTTTTACGTGTAGGTCCTACCAAAAAAATGGAACATAATATGGCGTCTATCTGTTAAAATTTTTAAATCATTATAACTTTGCACCACCCGTGTAATTTTTTTTTGCTTCTAATTTTATATTTCGAAAAAAAAATGGTTTTCTAGTGAAGAAATAAGCATACAAACTAAATAAAATATTAAGTATGGTATAAACAAATAGTTTAAAATCCATTAAGCCAATTTACATTATATAAAAAAAAAGTTACTTTGAAAAAATGGCAAAAAATTCAACTTTGCACTAGACATCTGAAACTTTGTAATTAGGCCTAAAATTGTACTAGAAACAACTTTTTCTTATAACATTTTTTGAAATTCGGTAAAACAATGCCATTTTTCAGCATTTTTTGACAAAAATGTCATTTTTGACAGATACCGAATGACAGATGGTGACAATTGAATATATAATTTTTAGTCTAATTTGAAGCAAAAACGATTGCTGATATTTAATTTTAACTAACCTCATTAATAAAAAAAAGTTCCATATGGTGCGGACTTTAATGGTGACACTGTATAGAATCCAAAATATAAATAGGTCTAAAACCCAATATCAAAAACAAGCCTGCATCATAACGTCAATTCCATTTTTAACCCTTATTATAAAACCATTTCCAAATTATCGTTATCGCTGGATTTTAAACGTAACTTGGCAACATGCAAAATTGTGACAGCCTTGACGCAGACGATAGTCTAAAAATTGGCTAGAAATAAACATTAGGCAACCTCAAGACTATAATGGTACAATTCATTCGTCATTAACAGACAGGAAACGTATAATTTCAAGAAACTTTACGTAAGTTTTTGTTGACGTAATAGGTATTGGAAATTAAACCTAGGAGGATCTTTAATCGGGATTAATGCGTGATGATGGTTTATGTAACTAATATAATATTAAAAGTTACAAGAGAAAATAAAATGGGGTATCACGTACAGTTTCGTACGTAGTAGCATCCATCTTCAGGAAAAATATGAGTGTATTGTTAATAATAATAAATAGCAAAAAATACTAAAAAATAATCGAAAAACGCAATCACAAACACAGCTCACCAACACTGTATCGTTAAAATGAATAAATATCAAAAATTCTGCGTCACTCGTAGTAAAAGCGCCCGTACAACGTTTCCGTTGTGATTTCCCTAAACATTATAATTTCCATTAGGAAACTATAAGTAATTTGACTAATACAAAATTTAAAAAATCACATACCTATTTGGCATATTATTTTTACTTAATAGATGGTACACATCACAAATGCATCTAATATAATTTATATAACCTTTGTTTTCAAACAGGCGGTAGATCTAGGGCAATCAGCAGAAATTTGGCATCATTTTTGTTAAAAACGATTGATTCGGACAAAATGTAAACTATTTGGTCTACCTATACAGTGTGTGTATAAAGTCTGGAAACGGCTTAATAACATCACAATTTACTGGCCGATTTAAACCAAATTTGGTACAGTTGTGTAAGAGGATCTAACGCACCGAATGACGATATTGGCGTTGTTGCCAGCTTTTTAGTTTGTCTGGAATTCGAACGAATTTTATATTTTTAAATATAACACCCAGTATATTTTTACATTTTTAAATTCCACATAAAATTATAATTATTTTTTATTAAATGCATTATTAGTCTATACTTCATAGTTTCCGAGATATTGACTCTCGAAAAGTGACATTTTTGAACTTTGACAGCTTATAACTTTCTAACAGTACGTCTTAGAGCAAAACGGCTTACATGTCCCTATCTTCAATTTTTATTATCTTCCCAAAAAAATCAACTTCCGGTTAAACCGGATGTAACTCGAAAGCAGGAAATATAGTTGTTCCGGTTTAACTGGAAGTTGATTTTTTTGGAAAGATAATAAAAATTGAAGATAGGGACATGTAAGCCGTTTTGCTCTAAGACGTACTGTTAGAAAGTTATAAGCTGTCAAAGTTCAAAAATGTCACTTTTCGAGAGTCAATATCTCGGAAACTATGAAGTATAGACTAATAATGCATTTAATAAAAAATAATTATAATTTTATGTGGAATTTAAAAATGTAAAAATATACTGGGTGTTATATTTAAAAATATAAAATTCGTTCGAATTCCAGACAAACTAAAAAGCTGGCAACAACGCCAATATCGTCATTCGGTGCGTTAGATCCTCTTACACAACTGTGCCAAATTTGGTTTAAATCGGCCAGTAAATTGTGATGTTATTAAGCCGTTTCCAGACTTTATACACACACTGTATATTATATTATAATAATTTCTGTGGTTAGCAAGAACGCAAAAACGTATAAAGCAAATAAATATATGTAAGGATCTTTTTATATGATACTTATATAAGGAATTTTAAATAACAGAATCCGAAAATCACATTTCGTTTATATAGGCAAACGCAATGACAGATGACAGGAACGACTCGTCTTAATTAAAAACTTGTGTCCGTGACAAATCACCGTTATTGTTTTGTTTTTCATTCATCAATCAAGGTTTCGCAATGGCGCAAAACGATTCGATTGATTTTATACGAAATAAACAGAAATGGCTATATTGAAATCTATTGTTCCGTTAAATAATGTATTCCGTACTCCGCACACGTACATTAAAGTTAACATAGCACAATGCAACTAAAAAAAATCACATATTACCTCCGCAGTTATAGTAGTTCCAAACTTGATTAAAAAGTACAAAATACGAATTATTAGAGCGCGGATCGCACGAACCCCCACCAACGTCTTGGTTGATTATAGGTTCTAACGGATACAATTCGTTTTCGGGGATGCTATTCTGAATTGTAGAGAAAGCGCTTTACTGGGAACAAAATGCGTCGCATCGAAAAGATACAATTTATTTTTCAACAAAATTGCTGTATTAAAAGTAGTTCATTATTTAACTAGACTGTGCTGCTAATGGAACTGATTAATACCAATAAAAACACTGTTTTAGCAAATTTGGAATTGATATAACACTAAACCGGCTTTGATACTAGCAATTTATTTAATATGAGTTAACAAAAAAAGAGCTATCATTGCTTTACACTTTACAGCAATGATTTGGTACGTATAGATGGCACATGTCATTCATAAACGTTATTAAAATGTGTTGACAATATCGTTTGTAGAGAGAGGCGGTGAAGAGCTAGAGAGTGGGGCCGGTAGCCAGGGCCGAATTAAGGTCGTTTGACGCCTTAGGCCAGACAAATTTTAGCGCCTATTTTTTTCACTTTCGAAACGGATTTTAAAAAAATTGAGCGAGTCATGATACGGATTATCAAATTTGTGCCTAAACGTAATTTCGTAAAAATACGTTTTGCAAGCGGAAATTTGCACGTTTTGTTGAAAAAAACTCATAGATTAATAATTTAATTGTATTAAACATATAATACATGTAAGTACTCAGGGAAAATTATAAACCAAAAAATAGAAGTATAAACAAACACTTAACATTAATGATATCTAATGTTTATAAAATGTGAAATGAATAAAACAATTAACTTAAAATATCATGACTTAATATGAGTTTGGTAGTTTCCAAAGTTCAAAAAAACTAATCGACTAATCCAGCTAATTAAGATGCAAAAAATAAAACTCATAAAAACACAAATTCAGCGCTAAGAGTCAAGATTTTTATTTCGAGTGGGACATATTTTCCGTATATTGTCAATCTTGTTACTTCAAGCCCCTAGGAGGGAGGGGGGTAAGATCTAAATTTTAAATGGATATCCCTATTTTATATAATTTTTTTGGATTCTGCATAAAATTCTGAACTTTTTTAATAAAAGCAATATTAGTCTATACTTAACAGTTTCCGAGATATTGACTCTTGAAAAATTACATTTTTGAACTTTGACAGCGTCTAGCTTTTTAACTGTACGTCTTAGAGCAAAACGGCTTACATGTCCCTATCTTCGATTTTTATTATCTTTCCAATAGTGTCAACTTCCGGTCAAACCGGAAGTACTATATTTCTTACATTTTTTCTTACAGTTAGAAAGCTAGACGCTGTCAAAGTTCAAAAATGTCATTTTTCAAGAGTAAATATCTCGGAAACTGTTAAGTATAGACTAATAATGCTTTCATTAAAATAGTTCAGAATTTTATGCAGAATCCAAAAAAATTATATAAAATAGGGGTATCCATTTAAGATTTAGATCTTCCCCCCCCCCCTCCCTCCCTCCCTCCCTCCTAGGGGCTTGAAGTAACAAGATTGACAAAATATACGCAAAAGATGTCCTCCTCGAAATAAAAATCGACGGGTCCGAGCGATTTTCCAAATTTTCATTTTAAAGCAGGAAAATCGAGGTTGGAAGTTTTCAAATGTAAATGTTTTGAGCAAAAAATATAAAGGTAATAAAGGAACAGTTTTCGTGGCCCAATGCCCAAAATTTTTTATTAAAGGTAATTTTAAAAATAACGACATATTTTTAAGTGTATTAAGATACTAGAAATGTTTTGTTCGACATTTTTGACTCGAGAAATTTTGAATACTCTGTCGTCGAAGGAAGTTGATTTCACGAGATCTGATAACTAAATAGTCTCAATACTTTAATTTAGAATATTTTTGTTTAGATTGGAATGTTCTTTATAGGATATATTATGTTCTGTATAGATAGGTATGATAATTAGCAATTATGCCATAGTGATTTAAATGTATAAAATAATTATTATTTTAGGTACACTGAAATTCGTTAAAAAGCCGCGGCGCCTATTTCGTTCGTGGCGCCTTAGGCCATGGCCTATTTGGCCTAGTGGTTAATACGGCCCTGCCGGTAGCGTGGATTACGCTGGAGTTACCTTTGAATGTGACCTTGCTACTATAGAAGAAACCTAACCTACAAATAACCCAACTTTCTATTTACTCACCCATAAAAACTAACTGCAGAATTATTATTTGCCGAATTCTCGCATACTTGATCTTGTGTGGTTGGTTAAGTGATGCCCGGTCGTAGCTCAGTGGTAGAGATACCGCTTGCGGCCGTGGCGATCCGGGTTCGATTCCCGGAGTGGGCATACGCATAATAAAAAAAGTATGACCGAATTTTAGTTGGTTGGTGTAAGATCGTCTTTCGGAGGAGACGTAAAGCTGTCGGTCCCGGCCATCTCGGTCGTTAAGTCACGCTAGAGGCGCTTGCGCGACCTGAAAACTAGCACCAGACTTGAGCACCACAAGTTACACGAACTTTACTTTAAGTGTGCAACATATGGGCATTTTTTTTATTACCGATTTCTCAGAAAATTTTATTCTTGATAAAAGTTGGTGCATGTTCGATAATCATATTAGGTGTACTTGGAATGGTTGCAAGTCAAACAGCGTACAGGGTAGGCCAAAAAATATAAAACTTGTACAAGAATAAAGCACCCCTATTTCAGAAAATTCAGCAAAATGTTATTAAGAAAAGTTGTTTAGAATTAAAACTTTAGCATAGATTCAAAAACGTGACCTCCTAAAATAAAAAATATATTTTTTAAAAAACATTATTAATTTCCCGAATTTTTTTTTTATATTCACCATAAGACCTTCATAAATTAATCAAAAGCAAATCAATTTCACATATCTTTGTTCAAATTTAAGCACATTTGTAAAATTTACCTGATTTTTTAATTTATTAAGGAATCACAACTTCATGTTTGTTGCAACGATATTAAACACAACTTTAAAATATCCTAAAAATTTTTTTTAACAAACATAACATAAAACATTAGTAATGATAATATGCTACTTAAAAAAACTATCATTTAAAGTGCAAAATTTTTATTTTAAATGTTTATAAATATAAAACTGTACAAATTAAGCGACAAACATGAAATCCTACTAAAATAATCGCATATGGAAAAAAACAAATAAGGTCACGTTTTTGAATCTATGCATAACTTTTAATTCTAAACAACTTTTCTTAATAACATTTTGCTGAATTTTCTGAAATAGGGGTACTTTATTCTTGTACAAGTTTTATATTTTTTGGACTACCCTGTACGCCGTTTGACTTGCAACCATGCCAAAGTGCACCTAATATGATTATCGAACATGCACCAACTTTTATCAAGAATAAAATTTTCTAAGAAAAGGGTAATAAAAAAAATGCCCATATGTTGCACACTTAAACACTGTATATTATCGAGAAAACCAGCACCTTGCCTTTACACATTTTTTTAATGGTTATAACGTTGAGGGTAAATCTACTTGTCAGTTAAATTGACATGGTGGTATTTTTATCATTATCATTAGGAAAACAAAAGAATAGGCGATGGTATAATAATAATTAATAGGAAATACAAGTAAACAGAAGGAAAGGTAAATAAATTGTTAAAAAAATTCTAATGAGTTGGCACCCGTGGAGCGTGGTGCTGGTGATTGACCCATGACAATTTTTTTTGTGTTTATTATACATTTATTATTTAATTATACATTACTTAACTGAAAGACCTTCATTTTAGAAGTAATTTTAAACTAAATAATGAAAAAATTAAACTAAGTCGATACGAATTGCTTGCTTAATTGGTTGTACCCGCTTAATTATTTCGTTGTGATGGAAAAGATTTAAGACACGTTTCACTTGTGAAATAAATGTACAAGTTAAGACCAGTATTCGTACCTACGTACACTGGAGCCTCTGCAAGCAATAATTTATATACAGTGTCACATAAAGTCCGCATCATATGGGATTTTTTTTTATTAATAGCTTTATTCAAAATTTGACTTTGGCATCAAGTTCGCTTCGATCGAGATGAAAATAAAGCAAACAAATAGTAGTCACGTGATTCGCATTATCTGTCAAATTTTAATTTTTTCCAAAAAATAATTCAAAAGTTGGGTTATTTCTGAAAATATCGAAAAAAGTTATTAAAATTTTTTTTTAATGCAGTTTCTAGCCCACACGCAAAATTTCAGCTGCATAAGTGAATTTTGATTTTTTACCTATATTTTGTAAATTGCACCACTTTTGCAAAATAAGACTCGACGCAACCTACATAAAACTTCTTAGTTTTGACCATGCTTTATTCCAGATACATTTTCTTTAAAGTAGATATTAAATGTGTGTTTTTCTACAAAATCAAAATTGGGCTATTAAAATTTGGTCCCATGTGATGCAAAGTTTATTTGTTTTTGACCCTGTATAAGGTAACTTCATAAAATAAGTATTTTTGAAAACGTAGTTTGTGTCTGAAAGTAATACACGTTAACGTGAATGACATAGCTTAATAATGAACTATAATATAGGGGTTTTAAATTAAATCGTTAAAAATAGAAAAACTTTACGTTGTCAAACTAAAATTTATTTTCCACTTAAAAAACACTTTATACTGAAGACACTGTGTTCCTTTTTGTCTTAATATTAAAGTGTATTACTTTCAGACGCAAACTACGTTTTCAAAAATACTTATTTTATAAAGTTACCTTATACAGTGTCAAAAACAAATAAACTTTGCATCACATGCGATCAAATTTTAATAGCCCAATTTTGATTTTGTAGAAAAACACACATTTAATATGGCGCTACTTTAAAGAAAATGTATCTGAAATAAAGCATTGTCAAAACTAAGAAGTTTTATGTAGGTTGCGTTGAGTCCTATTTTGCAAAAGTGGTGCAATTTACAAAATATATGTAAAAAATCAAAATTATCTTATGCAGCTGAAATTTTGCATGTGGGCTAGAAACTGCATTTAAAAAAACCTTTCTAATAACTTTTTTCGATATTTTCAGAAATCACCCCACTTTTGAATTATTTTTTGGACAAAATTAAAATTTGACAGATAATGCGAATCACGTGACTACTATTTTTTTGCTTAATTTTCATCTCGATCGAAGCAGAACTTGATGCCAAAGTCGAATTTCGAATAAAGTTATTAATAAAAAAAAATCCCATATGATGCGGACTTTACTGGTGACACTGTATTTTAAAACGTATATTTATTTACCTACAAAACTAAATCCTACCCTGAATTTTGTTAAAAATCATTCCTCAACCACTTTTTTCCACTCCCAGTTCCATTCGAATAGTACAACACCCACCGCCAAAACAGCGTGACTCAGCGAAAGAAAAGACATTCCCTCTCTCGCTCTACCCCAGGGGCAATAAAGCAGGACAAGGCGTTGGGAATTTCGGGATTACGTGAAGGTCGAACTAAAGTTGGGAGAAAATGTAAGGTGTTTTTGTACAGGTGCAAAGGGGGGGAGTAATAATAAGGGTATGGGGGTAAGGGTAGGCATTGGCGTAGGCAAGCATGAAAAATGCAGACTGATGCAGTATACATTATGTACCTACATATTTAGTTGCGATAAAAAGTTTTGCTTGTAAAAAAATGCAATTCACGAAGAGAAAATTTTGATTTTTTCTAAAGGGTTCGCAAAAACCTCAAAAACATGATTTTTCTCCAAGAGTAAACTACCTTTATTTTTTATATTTGACCAAAATGTCAATTAAAAAACTTATTTAGAATAACGTTTGTAATTTAAATCAGAGATTTAAAATAAATCTTCGATTTTTTTAGTTTTTTTTAATTGTTAGAAGTAAATGGAAATTTTGCTGCTCAATAAAAATATTAATATAAAATTTTATTAGACTCTATTTTCATAATGGGTGGTGTGTATCTTATTTTAAAATTTTAAATGCATTCCTACCATCTTTTGTAAAAACAAGGATTTTTTTTACCTTTTTATTACTTTGCTTTACGTATGGGGCAAATTTGAAGTTGTCAAATAGAATTTGATGTATTTTGAAAATGTTGACCTTAGAACAAAGGGTTTATTTAGTTCAATGTTACTGTGCGGGCGAAAGTTCTTACAACTTTGTGATAGAGAAATTTAATCAAAGATACCCTAACGCAGCTATACTCTAAGTGTGTTCCGCGGAACCCTAGGGTTCCGCGATACCTCTGTAGGGGTTCCTCAAGAATTTAGAAAAAAAAATCAAAACACCTCTCTCATTATTGTGTGAAGATTATGGCAGCAAACATAAAACACTGCTGCTCCATACAGAAGTGCGATGGCTGTCTCGGGATAAAACTTTAACAAGGCTATTTGAACTTAGAGCCGAGTTACAAATGTTTCTTTCAACAGATACTTCTTTTAATTTGAAGGACCGTTTGTATGATAAAACTTGGTTGTTCCGATTGTCTTTTATGGCGGATATCTTTCAAAAACTGAACGAATTGAATTTATCATTGCAAGGTAAACAGACAACAGTATTTCAGGCCTATAACAAAATAACTGCCTTTAAAATAAAATTAGATTTTTGGATTATTTGCGTTGGTAAGAAAGAAATAGAAAGCTTTACGTCACTCAGTGAGTTTGTTAGCGATAACGACTCAGAAATGTTTCAAGATGATGTGTTTGAAGAATTGGTCCAATATCTCAGTTCGATGCGCGCATCTTTTGAAAAGTATTTTCCCGAAGAACAGAATACAAAAATGAAACTAAATTCATGGATTCATAATCCTTTTTTACCCAACTTGGAAAAGCCCGAAAGTATGTCAAACGAGATATATGAATCTCTTTTAGAAATGTCATCAGACACAAGTATGGTTCAAAACGACGCCTCTCAACGATTTTTGGTGCAGAATCCGTGATGAATATCCAATGCTTGGCAAAATGGCTCTGAATATTCTTCTCTCGTTCCCAACAACATATTTGTGCGAAACAGGATTCTCAACCTATGCAGCCACGAAAACAAAATATCGCAATAGACTGGACGCCGAACCTGATATGAGACTTCAACTGTCTTCTATCAAACCTGATATCAACCAATTGATGAAAAATAAAAAACAGTTTCATACCTCCCATTAGTTAGATTTTTTCTTTTTTATTATCTTCTATTATTGTACTTGCCATGTGGTAAAGTAAGTAATAATTAGTAACTGTTACATTGTACTTTTATTATGCTTATTAATAAAGAATACACTTTTAAAAACTATTGTTTTATTGTAGGGTTCCATCAAGTATTTTGCTTCCCAAAAGGGTTCCGTCACCAAAAAAGTTTGAGAACCGCTGCCCTAACGTTTACGTCTCAAAAATGGGACTTCATAAATTACTAAGAAAATTTCAGCGAACTGGTTGTTTCCAATTAAAAAAAAAACTTTGATCAGAATGACGCAGCTTCCCTAATTGTATTGCAGTCTGTTGCTGACAATCCTACCCTTTCATTAAGAAACCGAGCTGAAGAACTTGATGTAGTAAAAATATGATGAAGAAAAATAATGTTTTTGAAGTTTTTGCGAACTCTGTATAAAAAATCAAAATTTTCTCTTCGTGGATTGCATTTTTTTTACGAGCAAAACTTTTTATCAAGAATGACTTTTTCCCGAAAAATGAAATTTTTCATCCATTTGTGCTATTGTAAACTAGTGATGGGATCACTCGAGTGAAAAATAACCGATCACTCGATTTTTTCAATCACTTGAATTATTCGATTATCTTCGGAAATAACTCAAGTGACGAAAATATGGTTTTTATTTTTCAACGCGTCTCCAAAGTTGCTACCTGCCTGTCAATCACTCACTGCGGCCAGAGCCATCTCGTAGCGAGCGGCTACACCGAGTGGTTTTCGGTTATTATTGGCGATATTATTCATATTAAATACGGCATTACGGGTTGCCTGCGTAAGATAATAAATATGATTTATTTAAATTTAAATACTGCATTACGGGTTGCCTGCGTAGGATAATAGGATTTATTATGGTGAGTATTCAGTATTCATAAATATCATGAGTTATGCAATATCGTGACATCTCAAGGTCAAGTGGTTAGTTAAATTAGATTGTAAGTTGTAAGATCTGGGAACCATGCCAAAAAATCCACAAATATCTTCGCCACATTTAATAATCCGCAAAAAATCAATCGATTAACAACACCGAGTCAGTTATTCCCAATACAAATGCTGTATATCAACATGAACGATGAACCGCCAATATTAATAATTAATATTAGCATTTGAGTGAAAAAAAATCGATTATCATTCGATTTTTTAAATCACTCGAATTCTCGGTAGTCGATTATTAAAATAAGTCGATTTTTCCCAACACTATTGTAAACCATATCCGCGGACGACAACGGATGTCTATCTTGCTGGGTCGTCGTTGGATTGGAAGCACTCACCTCTGGTTACAGAAATGTGTAATAATTCTGACACGGCATTGTTTGTTGGGTTGAAATTCGAGTAAATTAATTTTCTGAAACCTTCTCTCCCGAAAAGTATTATTGCCGAACGCAGTACACTCCGACATCCATCATCTACCAAGCCTCTTTGTTTTATTTTCATTAATCATAATAAGTTTATTGTTTCTACCGGTATTTCTGTACACCGTATTTATTTCGCTACGGCTATTTTTAATATTATTGGTGAACATTAATCAATTATCACCCCAGGGGAAAGATGGAATTAACCCCATCTTCACGAGAGATGTTTGAAATTTAATTCGGATTAGTAACAAGAGAATTAAAGCTACAAATAATTAATTGTACAAAAAAAAATAATGGAATATTATTTTATTTTTAGATGTTTGTCAGCTTTGTCTGAAAACGATCGATTTAATTGGCTCTAACGGTAGGGAAAATGAGGGTATAAGAATGCGCACGCAAGTGGAAAAACGCCGTTAATAAAGTAATATTAAACAACCAGAAAAAACTAACGAAAATAACCTAATCAAACAAAAACTACAATGTGACCAGTAAAGTCAGCATCAGCATCATATGGGATTTTTTTTATTAATAGCTTTATTCAAAATTTGACTTTGGCATCAAGTTTTGCTTCGATCGAGATGAAAATTAAGCAAAAAAATAGTAGTCACGTGATTCGCATTATCTGTCAAATTTTAATTTTTTCCAAAAAATAATTCAAAGTGGAGTTATTTCTAAAAGTATCGAAAAAAGTTATAAGAAAAAGATTTTTAAATGCAGTTTCTAGTTTCTAGCCCACACGCAAAATTTTAGGTGCATAAGATAATTTTGATTTTTTTACCACTATTTTGTAAATTGCACCACTTTTGCAAAATAAGACTCAACGCAACCTACATAAAACTTCTTAGTTTTGACAATGCTTTATTTAAAATACATTTTCTTTAAAGTAGCGCCACATTAAATGTGTGTTTTTCTACAAAATCAAAATTGGGCTATTAAAATTTGGTCGCATGTGATGCAAAGTTTATTTGTTTTTGACCCTGTATAAGGTAACTTCATAAAATAAGTATTTTTGAAAACGTAGTTTGTGTCTGAAAGTAGTACACCTTAATATTAAGACTTTAAAGAACACAGTGTCATCAGTAAAGTGTTCATTCAGTGGAAAATAAATTTTAGTGGTGGGTAAAAAATCAAAATTATCTTATGCAGCTGAAATTTTGTATGTGGGCTAGTAGAATAGAAACTGCATTTAAAAAAACTTTTTCTAATAACTTTTTTCGATATTTTCAGAAATAACCCCACTCTTGAATTATTTTCTGGAAAAAATTAAAATTTGACAGATAATGCGAATCACGTGACTACTATTTTTTTGCTTAATTTTCATCTCGATCGAAGCAGAACTTGATGCCAAAGTCAAGTTTCGAATAAAACTATTAATAAAAAAAACCATATGATGCGGACTTTACTGGTCACACTGTACCTATGTAGATCTCGATGAAACTAATTTTTATTTTGATGGTAGAATCCGAAAATGAAATAATATACAGGGCATTTGGGACAACCTGTACATTATGAAAATAATGTTAATATGCCTACTTTTTTTTTTATCTAAAACCAATAATTTAGCAGTACTATGTCGTGTGAATCACCAGGTATAATATTAAGCAATTTTTTTTAACACCCTGTTCGCACAAAAACTGGACCATCGTCCATCATCACCCTATAGAATTATTGAATCAAAAATATTTAATATCACCTAATATTTTTCATCGTTTCCTAACGCAACGTCAATTCGATAATCCATTTAAAAATATGATTTTAATTTCCCCAAGTCCGATCCATCAATTTGACGAGGGTAGCTAATGGCCTTTGTGTCACGTCAACCCTTATCCCTTATTTCTGAGGGTTAACCTGGAAAAGGTTAACTATATCCTAAATAATCAAGACAAGTCTAACCTTAAAAATTTAACATATTTCTTTTGCTACATCTCATCAGGTGAGGTTCGGAGCTTCACCCTCCGCCCTCCAATTTTAAAATAAAACCAAAGATGCAATTCGGGGTGAGAAGTTTGAAGTTTGTGTGATTATTATCAATTTGCATAGATATTATTTATTAGATATCTGTGATTACCAGGTTCCTCGGAAGTTCCATAAAGAAACCCCGTGAAAATATACACCAATAGCTACTCTAGAAAGAGCTCTATCCGCTAAAGTTTACAACGTTTCGATCAAAAGTCGTTTTCCGTACGAAAAAAAATAAAAACTGTTAAAAAATCGTGTCTAAAATCATAGTTTCCACTTTCTTACAATTTTCGATAATTTCCATTCCAGTTAGGTATAGAACGATATATATTGGAAAAAGGTAGTATTCGAGATGACCTAAACGATTATCCAAACCAAATGTCGATCGGATGCACCCAGTTCGACTTATTAACGATCCAATAGGTACCTTTTTCGGCCCATTTTCGACATTGAAAAAATCAAAAAATTATTTCCCAACTTTCGATCGCGCTCACAAACAATAGGCTTCTGTAGCCCACGGTCGTCTACGCGTCGAAAAAGTTTAAATCGATAAAAATAATATTAGCGACCTGTATCGAATCACAACGAAAACCCGATATTTTTCGAATTGGAGGTTTAATAACTTTTTTCCGATACACCCTGTATATTCGAAATTTTTACACAACGTACCCCCACTATTCCTCTCTAAACCCAAAAAGTTTCAATCGTACCACTCTAACCGTTTCCGAAAAAAAATCGCAAATGTGAAAATGTCGAAACTGACAACAGTTACAACATACGCACATCTTTTTTACCGAGGCGCCTATATAGACGGAAATTTTCAAGAGGCGATCAGGGGTTCTAGCTGTCCGTACCGAAGATATGTATATGTTAATAATACGCTGTTGCCAAAGACTCCAAAGACTCACCCCTTTTGGGTTGACCCAATTTGTAACTATTGGGAATTTATCAGTGCTATGGCGACGCATAATCCGGTTTTAAGAAAAGCTGTTGGCTAGCAGTCAATGAAAACAGCCAGAACAGTAGGTATATTAAAAGCGAATATTGTGGCATATCGGACAAGTGTGTAACTGTTTTTTATATTGGAATACACAGGTATCCAAGCACAATGGATACCCTGGGGCGGGTAGACCACGACGGCCATTTCGTCCTTCCTAGGACTCTACGGGCCGCCCAATCCCAACAACAGCGGTAAGATGTATTAAAAGCCTTTTTGCAAAAGCAAAGCGGCCATCAATCAATACACCGTAGCGTCATCCCAGCGGAATTAACTCCAATATAAAAGGCAGTCACACTGGTAATAATCGAAAGGTAGACAACTAAATAAACCACGAAATGCATCACGATCCAGTATAGGGAACGCTATTGGCGTTTTCACCGAAACATCTGCCGTTTTGCAGACTAGAAACAGATCAACGCCGGCACCCACTAGAACTCGCGCAATGCGTTTAAGAAAAGTCATAAAAATGTTTAGAAGATAATAGAGCATTGACATTAGAATGATGAAAGAAATGTTAGGTTATTGTGACAATAGTAACCAGATTTAAACTTTTTGACGTTTTTTTTTTGAAATTTACTTCTAACCTTACTTTTTCTCATAAAAGGACGCGTAAAATGTGCCCGGTGTAATAGTATATTACATAACAAGTGTTGAAAGTGGTATTTTTCAAACGAGGAGGTATTTAGGAGGAGGCGTCAGTCGAGTGCGGAAATTCTCCGAGTGTGAGAAAATCACTTTCAAACCAGTAATGTACACAATTTATCCTACGACCATACAAAATAATCTAAAAGAGGTTGATTTGTTTTTGATAGTTTGTAGGTATCACCATTGTGTTACACAAATTTTTTCTAGGGTTAAAAAATTTATTCCAACTCTAGAGTTGAAAAAAATTTCCACTTACCTAGGTTTAAATAAAAAGAATAACTTTTTCTTCTATTTGCTTACGCACATCATACCTACTATATATGTACAGTGAATAAATTCCTTTTCTAATTTTTTAGCTGCTTGCATTCTATTAATAAAACTAATAATATAAATTCAAAAAAATTCTGTCTGTTTCCCCTGTAACCCCTTTACGACTGACCTTTTCTAAGGTACCGTACTGGGACGCAAGATGTCGCACTGGGTTCTATAATTCCCTCGATGATAATAATATACCTAAATATACATACAAAAACAACAAAACACAAAACTAAAACATCACCTCAACATTATAGAAATATAGAGATGGAGTTTAATATCGATAGCTTGTTACTTATAAAAGTTCTATCTATATTATTCGATTTGTTTTGAATATTGCTAAAATAAATTTACTTTCTTAAAGCATTTTCACTTGTCCCATATCCTTAAACATTGTATGGATATTTTTATCCGAAATAATTATAAAATTATAAATCGGTATTTCCTAGGGTATTCTATTTCTGCTCTATAGCCTGTGTCTATAGCTGCCCCTTTTTTTTCTGTGGTTCAAATCAGTTGACAATGTTGACAGTGACAGGTTTGATGGGTTGCCTGACATATTTCCCCTTTTTAATATATTATTATTTTTATCACAAATACTCTTAGGTTCCCAAAAATAACGAAAAAAAAAAAAGGATTTTTTATAATTGCAGTAATGCCCCAGTGTAATTTACCCCACCCAGTATCCCAATTCGCTCCACGGGTCCCGTAAGTTTGTTATTTTTAATAAATAGTTTTGTTGTCAAATTGACATCTGTTTAAATTAAGTATAGTGTGCTTTGTATTTCCACACTCGTGTTGAAATATTTTTTTTTCTACTGACGTTTTATAATAACCTCTTTTCGATTGTCATTATGGTTTTTTAATAACCTCCTTTTAAGCGCAGCGTGCTTAAAAAACTTTTAAGCACGTTACCAGGAGCAACGTGCTTAAAAGTAACGCAGGTAATTATTTACAATTAAAACGTAACCACAGACCAGGTATAATTTAATATTTTTTGGCAAGTGTCAATGAAACATAGGTAATAAAATGTTAGTAAAATTAAGTTTTTTATTATAAAACCTCAGTAGAAAAAATATTGTATACAATTCGTTACGAAACAATGTCTTTTAGTCACTTTGACGTGTTGTCCAACTCTGCTTTGCCTCGTTGGACAATTTCACGTCACGTGCCTAAAAGACACTCATTTCGCAACTAATTGTATAAATAGCTATTTTCAACACGCGTGTGATATTTAGCACTTTCTAGCCAAGTTAACCGTGCTGTTAATTTTCGTAGGTGGTCGTAGGAAAAATAGGTTTCTATCATCTTCCTCAAGTCAGGATGAATAGGGTATAGTTCTCTATATTAATAAATCAACAAAAAACCGATTACAAATATGCATATACATAAGCAATTTTGACGTAATATATTAATATTTTACTGTTTTTCGAGCCGAGCCCGAGCATGCCTGCATGTGCAACATAAATCACCAGCCCCGTCCCGACTTAAACGAGTGGCAAGTTTCCAAAGCCAAAATTGGAAAAATAAGAAAGTTTTCGGTGGTCTCCACCTCCGTTTTCGGTTATGCAGTATTATAATCTATGGAACATTTCGGGGCGAGCGTGGAAAATATATCTTTTGGCACTTTTAATATGTAGACAGGGGCAGGGGTCGATGCTTGAAATCTTCTAATTCGAAAACTACACTTTTTGACGTAACATTCGCACACAATATGACAGTGACACCCGCCATTACAGTGATTTTATTTAATTGCTTAATTTAGGCTTAAGCCAAAATTAACAAAATCGATGATAAAAAGTATTAAGTAAAAGAAGTCCAAAATATATAATTCTCTAGAGAGCCAACGCAACGTCTGGTTTCTCTGCTCATAATTTGACAACGCTTTACAACGTCAAGCACGAACTTAACCGAAGGAATCATCATGTTAGTTATGTAGACCAAGGTCGATAATTTTTAAAACAAAAAAAAAATAGTAGGATGAAACAAACCCATTGGAAAAGGAAGAGAATATAACAAAAATGAAAGGAAAAATAATTTTCCTACAGACGTGTGGAAAAATCAATTTTCTGCACTGATATCCGTGCGGAAAATTAGTTTTTCCACACTGGTGCGGAAAAATTTTTCGGCACGATTATGTCAAAATCAATAATATATCAATTATAACTTGTAGCTATTACTTTTTTTCTCAGAATTAGTTACTGTTACAAATGTATGTGATTGTTATAGTTAATTAAAAATTATTAAATTTTTTTGAAATATGTGTTACTCGTTTCCACACGTCTGTAAAAAAACTATTGTACCTGACACGTGCGAAAAATGTTTTCCCTGCACTTGGCTGCTTCACCGAACTCCGCTACGCGTCGTTCGGTGAACGGCAGACTCGTGCGGAAAAATTTATTTTCCGCACTTGTTAGGTAAATAGCTATTACGGGCGATCCGAGGTGGAAGGGGGTGAGTTTTTAAGTGTATAAAACGATTTATCTCGATTTCTGGCAAAACTATAAGTCCTTTGAAAAAACGTTAAATGGCAAAGTTGTAGGTAATAAAAAGATCTAGGTACAACTTTTGTATTTACACTTTTTTTACATAACCTCAAAATTTATGTGAAAAATTAAAATAACCAAGTTTTTGGTTTTTTATTTTTATCTTTTACAAAAAAAAATTTTTCACGAAATTTGGTGAAAACTTACCTTTTCATGTCCCAAACACACTGTAATTTTTTTGATTTAAAATATTTATTTTTTCAACAAACCCGAACAAACCCTAATTTTCAATCGAAATAGTTGCTTTTTTAAAAAATTCGATGGGCTTTTTGTTCGTTGAAATCTCTACTTTCTGATGGTGTAAAAAAATATACATTACTATGGTAAATGTTCTCAAATAGTGCAAAGAAACGAAAAAAATTCGATTCCGAATTTTTTTTTTAATCATTATGTACAATTTTGAGCTACTTTTTAAAATTTATACTTTAATTACTCGAAAAACGTAAGATTCCATGTTACATTGATAAACAAAAAAATTACAAATCCATAACACATAAAGATTGCAAAAAATATGCGAAAATAGTTGTTCTAAATATAATTAAAGGTAGGATTTAAAGAGGATTTCATCACATTTACCATAGTAATGTATATTTTTTTTAGACCATCAGAAAGTAGAGATTTCAACGAACAAAAAGCCCACCGACTTTTTTAAAAAAGCAGATATTTTGGCGTGAGAATTTTCGATTGAAAATTAGGGTGCTTTTTCGATATTAAGTAAGTCAAAATAAGGTGAAAAAATAAATATTTTAAATCAAAAAAATTACAGTGTGTTTGGGACATAAGAAGGTATCACCACATTTCGTGAAAAATTTTTTTTTGTAAAAGAAAAATAAAAAACCAAAAACTTGGCTATTTGAATTTTTCACATAAATTTTGAGGTTATGTGAAAAAAGTGTAAATACAAAAGTTGTAGATCTTTTTATTACCTACAACTTTGTCATTTAACGTTTTTCCATAGGACTTGTAGTTTTGCCGGAAATTGAGATAAATCGTTTCCCTTAAAAACTCACCCCCTTCCACTTCCCGATCTCGGATCGCCCGTAAATTATTTTTCCTTTCATTTTTGTTACATTCTCTTCTCTTTCCAATGGGTTTCATCCTACTATTATTTTTTTTCACTTTTTACCATTTTCAAAGGCTTCAGCCCTGGTCTAATGGTATTAGCAATATATTGTATGTACATATTTAAATATGTGGTTTCGACCTGCAGTAACGTAAACCTGCATCTATTATTTCTTATCATTCCTACCAATCAACTAGTTTGCTACAAAACATCTTGACATACCTGAAAAAAAAAATGTTTTGAAATTAATAATTATAATTTGATATAGTTGCAGCCGTTCGGCTGTCACCTAATATTATTAAAATGTAATTTAACATGTATTATTGGTACCATTGGAAAAAAAAAACAAGTTTACCTACTTTATGACGAAAAACGTTGCGAGTAGTTTAAAGGTAAAAGTATCAGTTAGTGTTGTCAAGCAGTCACGTGGTGAGTATATTGTTTAATTTTCGTCGTCAAAGTGCGGCTGTTGCGTCGGAGATATTTAAACACATTACTTAAGTTAGACAGGACCGTATTGAACACCCTTTAATATGATGTGAGTTTTCAAAGTTTTCCGAAAAAAAAAATGATTTGATAATTTTTTTGATTTTACAAAGAAAAAAAGTAGGAATCACCCTGTATATTGCAATATAAATCAAGTATAATCTTTACGAATATAAAAGTCGAGGATTCGGATTGGTGCGGCCATTTTATTTTTGCTGTATGGGGTTTTGTGTGGGTTTACGGAAGAAGCGGAAACCAAACACAAAACTGTATATTTAATTATAAAATGCAAGCGGGATGCTTGACAGATTTAAACAAGTACCTATTTTTGTTAAAACATTTTCATCTCGTATTAAATTCTTTGTCGTTTTTCTCTCGTTAATTAAATATAATGATGTTATATTTATTTTTCATGGGTTTTTAATGCACGCGCTGCCATCTTTTCACAATTTAAATGGATTTTTATTTAATATAACGTTAAAAATGTAAATTTAAAGATATGTGTGGGGGGAATCATTATTTTTATAAATTTTATTCGTCACTAATGCCTTTTTC
This sequence comes from Polydrusus pterygomalis, assembly GCA_963969555.1. NCBI lineage: Eukaryota > Metazoa > Arthropoda > Insecta > Coleoptera > Curculionidae > Polydrusus > Polydrusus pterygomalis. The sequence continues at coordinate 40,046,484 of OZ018385.1, read as the reverse complement.
GTATACAATGGCCTGGTTCTTCGTAATAACGACAATTTAACTAAATACTCTAAAAAATATAAATTATTACTACGATTGTCTTGTTATATAGAATAATTAATCACTAATCAGGGTATAGAGGGTGCTGCCAACGATATACCATACAGACTTGTACATTAACTTTCCTAGTCAAATTTTAAGCCTCAGAAAGGGACTTGGAGATAGTATTTTAAAATTAAAAACAGTGTATGAACTTACGGATCATTTATTAATAAAAAATCAGTGTGGTCTTAAAATCTTCAAATTTTCAAGATGTATCTAGTGCAGTGATGTTATTTCTAACTTTGCCAGTTAGTGTGGCATCAGCGGAACGATCTTTTTCCAAACTTAAAATAGTAAAAACCCATTTACGTAACATCATGGGACAACAACGCCCTTTGTATTTATCCTTAATCAGTATCGAATACGAGTTTGTTAAAACATTATATCAACGAAATTATAACGATTTTGCAAAAAAAAAACTCGACGATCTGGTCGTTTTGTATAATACCTTGTACAGGGTGATTCATTAAGGGTGGCGACCGGCCATATCTCGGAAACTAATAGGCACAGAAACTTGAAGAAAAAAAAATTATGATTAAAGCGGTCATGAGAAAATTCTGGAAATTACTTTTAAGTTCCTCATTTCGCCGCAAAGGGGCACAATTAATTTTTTTTTAATTCTAAATTTCTAAGAAATTTTCCATATTAAGGTATAACTCTGATTACATCATCGAAAAGCTTAGACAATTCTGCATCATTTTGGTTTAAGGCTCATTGGCGTACCGGCCTTGATAAGAGTGGGGGAAGCTATTGAATGTGCAAACATTAAAATCGCTGTAACTTGTAAACGACTTATCCGATTTTACTAAATTTAAGCTTGTTTGGAAGGGAAAGGTAAGTATCTTCAATCGCCGTATCCAATAGTACACGATAGTGTTTAATAAAATTGCTAGAGGGCGCAATTTGTAATAATAACAGTTTTTTCGATTTTATCCCGGAAATTCAAATCATACGGTATAACTATGACATCATAATCGAAAAGTAGATGAAATTTGCAAGAAAAGATGTGAAGACCGCAGTTCGATATCTTTATTCGTTTCAGAGTTATTGCCAAAACAATAATTTTTAATACAAATTGCGCCCTCTAGCAATTTTATTAGAAATTATCTTGTACCATTGGATACGACAATTGAAGGTACTTACCTTTCTCTTCCAAACAAGCTTAAATTTCGTAAAATCGGTTAAGTCGTTTAGAAGTTACACCGATTTTAATGTTTACAGTTTCACTTGATAAGAGTGGGAGAAGCTATTAAAAGTGTAAACATTAAAATCGCTGTAACTTCTAAACGACTTATACCTTCAATTGTCGTATCCAATGGTACAAGATAATTTCTAATAAAATTGCTAGAGGGCGCAATTTGTATTAAAAATTATTGTTTTGGCAATAACTCTGAAACGAACAAAGATATCGAACTGCGGTCTTCACACCTTTTCTTGCAAATTTCATCTACTTTTCTATTATGATGTCATAGTTATACCGTATGATTTGAATTTCCGGGATAAAATCGAAAAAACTGTTATTATTACAAATTGCGCCCTCTAGCAATTTTATTAAACACTATCGTGTACTATTGGATACGGCGATTGAAGATACTTACCTTTCCCTTCCAAACAAGCTTAAATTTAGTAAAATCGGATAAGTCGTTTAAAAGTTACAGCGATTTTAATGTTTGCACATTCAAAAGCTTCCCCCACTCTTATCAAGGCCGGTACGCCAATGAGCCTTAAACCAAAATGATGCAGAATTGTCTAAGCGTTTCGATGATGTAATCAGAGTTATACCTTAATATGGGAAATTTCGGAGAAATTTAGAATTGCGGCGAAATGAGGAACTTAAAAGTAATTTCCAGAATTTTCTCATGACCGCTTTAATCATAATTTTTTTTTCTCCAAGTTTCTATGCCTAGTAGTTTCCGAGATATGGCCGGTCGCCACCCTTAATGAATCACCCTGTATAGTACTTAGTGACATAATGTTTGTGCAGACTTGTTGAGTGTTCATGTGTTTTACTGTTTTCTGTCTTTTGGATTCTATGAGGCTCGATCACTGCTACCCCCGTTACTACCAGACATGGTAAGCAACATTATAAGTGGTGTTTTAAAATTTTGATTTTGCATCATGCTTGCTGGAATATTACGTATAATGACTTAATAACTACCTATGTTATGTCTACCAGTCTACCTAGGATTATAAAATAAATTCGAATTGTTTGCTGTTTTAATAGTAGGTAGGTACTTAACACGTAATGTGTGTTTAAGCCTAATTAAATTATTACACGATTAACGAATTCAAAAATTCATAAACCTGAACCTAATAGTAATGAAAATAAGAATTATCATTTTCCATTCGTTATAGAGAGGGGGCCCCTGAAAACGTTTTGGGGGGGGGGGGGCACCACTCAGTTTTTGTTACGCCACTGGTTTTGAAACTGAAAAAATGTAGGTATCCACAAAATTTCTGCGAATAAAATTTTTCAAAACATTTTAATAATTTTACTTTGAAATGTAGTTTTTTATTTAAACAATAATGGCGGTCCCACCTTGACGTATGTCTGTTGCCGTCTGTGTTGTAACTCTCGTATAACCTTTTGTATTATAATTAGGTTTTTAAACTTTGTGCCAGTTAAAATTTGTTTGTATTGGCAAGTTTCCTGCTTTTAAATAAATAATAATTTGTACTGTTCAAAGTGAATTAAGTAAAGTTGTTTACGAAGTTCAAACATCGGATTCATGTTAAATTTTAATGATCAATTTGCTGCAGGTCGGACAGTAGTGATGGTTGTAAATATTTTAAAAAATATTTTTTAAAAACACGATAAAACAATGAGCTTTTTCATTATACCTAATCGAATTTATACTGTTTCTTAAAGCCTGACAGCACAGCTGAGGGTCATGAGTCGTAAAACCTCAATAAACCATAAGCGTAACAATAACAGGTACAGGGTCTTCCAACGAGGACTGAAGAGGGGCTCATTTTTGAGCTTCCTTGTATTTAAAGAAAAATCCAAAATAGCCAATCGATGTAGGTACTTTTTCCTGCAGAATTCAAAAATGAAACAAAAAATTTATTTAAACCAGAAACAAAAGAGTTACGCTATGGATAAGGTGTTTTTTAAATGGAACATAGCTTTTTTTATACGATTTTTGGAACGAGTGATATTTTTTTTTGTCCGTTCTGATTAAAATATTTAATATTGTGACAGCTATTTTTATTAAATTTTAATGTTTTATCCAGTATAATTTAACTTTAACCTATTTGAAACATACACTAGGTAATAAAGGTATAATCACATTTAAAGTAATTTCGGCAATATTATAGTAAATTTGTCAAATTTTTTGACTTTGAAGGATTCAAAGGTGATTATACCTTTATTACCTAGTGTATGTTTCAAACAGGTTAAAGTTAAATTATACTGGATAAAACATTAAAATTTAATAAAAATAGCTGTCACAATATTAAATATTTTAATCAGAACGGACAAAAAAAATCACTCGTTCCAAAAATCGTATAAAAAAAGCTATGTTCCATTTAAAAAACACCTTATCCATAGCGTAACTCTATTGTTTCTGGCTCAAATAAATTTTTGGTTTCATTTTTGAATTCTGCAGGAAAAAGTACATCGATTGGCTATTTTGGATTTTTCTTTAAATACAAGGAAGCTCAAAAATGAGCCCCTGTTCAGTCCTCGTTGGAAGACCCTGTACCTGATCTCAAGTAATTAAATTGTCTATTATTGCATAGGTATATACAGGTGGTAGGTGGCTTATGTCATAGAATATTTCCAACTTCAAGTGAGGTAGCTTAGTTTTATTTTTAACGTGTTGTCGAAAGCTTGTGTGTAAGATTATAAAAATAATACAAAAATGGCGAATAATTATTCTCCAGTGTTTTGTAATGGCGTGCTTGAGCTTGACCTAAAAGCAAAGACAATAGTTTTAAATGTACACGATGCACTTGTGCACCAAACACCATCTAGTACTGTCAGAAACCTAGTATCACCATGTGCTAATACGAAGGGAGTTAGTGAATCAACAATCTTATAGGCTTCTTAGGGAAAGAAAATCTGGAACTGTAGCCCTCCTAAACAGTCGCCAGGAAGAAGAATTGAAGTATTCATTAAACATTATAACGAAAGAAAATTGGAAAGAAGCTATAAAACATGTAATAAAAGAGGAAAAAAAATGTGGGACTTAGACAACATAATGGAAGAAACGGTAGAACCACTTATTATTTCAGTTGACTCCACAGATGAATCCTTCGAATTTAGTGATAGTGAATACACCTTTCTAGACTTTTAATTTGTTAACTCTTTTAAGTATGAATTGTTTTTGTATTGAGAAAATAAAATTAATTAAGTTAAATATAGAGTGACCCGCAGAAAGTGCGCAGCATATGGGAAAGTTTTTTTTATCTTTAAGTTTAGAAAACTAATTTTATTTTAGATAGGTTCTGCATGTTCTCAAACGAAAATAACACCCATTAAATCCAGTAAAAGTCTTATGGTATACGAGGTAGGATCAAAAATTTTAAATTCCGCTAAGAGTAAAGTACCTCCATCTTTCATTTTAGAATATTTTTTTACTAAGAATTATTGTTTTAATTTCAAAGTTATACCCAAATTCCAAATTTAGCTTATTTTGGACAAAAAAATGGATTTAATCGTGTTTTCTGAATAACCCTGTATAAAAAATAAATGGCAACCGAACAGTACGAAAATAAGATTTTCTGCAGACTTTGTTAGAGATTACCGTCGATCATAAGTCCGATTAGTTTGTTTTCATAATATTATAGCATTTTAAAATAAAAACATAAAAATATTAAATATTTTTGCTGCACACCGTATTTTATTTTCTGAGGGAACAAGTTAATTTTATCTAACTGATATTTTTTGATTTACATTGACTTAAAACATCTCCTAAATAGTTTTTTATACATTGAATAAAAATAGAAAGTTTCCTTTTGATTTATAAAGAAAAAAATTTGAATTAAAAATATATTTTGAACGGATTTTATTCGTCACGCAAAATAAGGAAACTTTCTATGCATACTTCAATATATGAAAACTATTTAGGAGATGTTTTAAGTGAATGTAAATCAAAAAATATCAGTTAGATAAAATTAACTTGTTCCCTCAGAAAATAAAATACGGTTTGCAGCAAAAATATTTAATATTTTTATGTTTTTATTTTAAAAAGCCATAATATTATGAAAACAAACTAATCGGACTTATGATCGACGGTAATCTCTAACAAAGTCTGCAGAAAATCTTATTTTCGTACTATTCGGTTGCCATTTATTTTTTATACAGGGTTATTCAGAAAACACGATTAAATCCATTTTTTTGTCCAAAATAAGCAAAATTTGGAATTTGGGTATAACTTTCAAATTAAAACAATAATTCGTAGTAAAAAAATATCCTAAAATTAAAGATGGGGGGTACTTTACTCTTAGCAGAATTTCAAATTTTTGACCCTACCTCGTATACCATAAGACTTTTACCGGATTTAATGGGTGTTATTTTGGTTTGAGAACATGCAGAACCTATCTAAAATAAAATTAATTTTCTAAACTTAAAGGTAAAAAACTTTCCCATATGCTGCGCACTTTCTGCCGGTCACTGTACAAATCTTTTTTGCACACCTTAAAAACTACATACGAAATAAATAAAAATTACTTACATATAGAAACAAAAAAAAAAATGAAAATAAGAACATACCATAATATTACAATTTAAGAGGACAGGTAACTCCATTAAAAAAATTGGTTAAAACGGTAGTATTTTTTGGCAGACCTGTTTGTTCTCTTAAAACGATACACTATTATTTCACTATCACCTTGTTATCTATCTATCGTTATCTTTGTTTCGATAAAGTGAATAGACAAGAACAGAAGACGAGACGCGAGATATTATTCGGGTAGATGCCGGCGGGTCGACCTTCACTTCGAATGCGACTGGTCAATTTCTTATGAAGTAGATCGTTGGATCGAGTTTTTATTAAGGAGCGTATTTTGTTTAATTATTTTCTCAGTAAATAATTCAAAATTTTAAAACCTCCTCTACGGTAGGGTAAAAATAAAAATTTAGTAAAAAAAACCAATTTAATTGGAGTTGCATTTGTAAATCTATTTAAAAAACTGTTATGCATAACGTCTAGAAAGGACGAATAGATTGTATATTTAAAATTATCAATCACAGCTAGTAACGTACAATAATTATAATTAAATTACTATATACAACAAAATTGGATTAGATATTTACTTTTAAACGTTTTAAAGAATCGATTAGAGTTAACAATAATTCTCTATTGTCTGTATAAATGCAGTAAAAAATCGTATCTACATTACTTGCATGCAGTCTAGGTAGTCCTAAGCGACACAGTCATTAGAAAGCCATTTGGGTTCAGACTGCGCCACCTGTACGATTTTTGCAAACACGAATACACGTTTTTTATCTGTTTATTTTGAGCGAATATTTAATGAGAAGACTACACCTTTCTCACAGGTATTTCAGATGTCAGTTTAATTTCAAAAAGCGTCGTTTGAATGTCTAGTTTGTTTCTCCTATTTTGGAATACGTCAATAATTATATTTTAGATTACTGAAATAAAAACGACAATTTGAAATACAAATAAACGATCCGGTCCGGTCAGAAATTAAATTTAAAGGTTTCTGGTATCCCTACAATTAATAAATCTGAAATATATGTTAATGATGTTTTCCGAAATTCGCGTCTTCTGAAATTAAATCACGTTTCATAAATACAATTAACAAATATGAAGTACAAATGAAATGTTCTGAAATTAAATTGATGGTTTTTGGAATATACCTATAATTAGGTAACAAATCTGAAATAAAAACGACGCGCTTTCTAATATTAAATAACGTTTCATAAACACAATTAACAAAAATGAAACGTTCTGAAGTTAAATTTAAAGGTTTCTAGTATCCCTACAATTAATTAATATGAAATATATGCCAAGGATGCTTACCGAAATTAAATTGACAAATTTGAAATACAAAAGACGCTTTGTGAAATTAAATTGAAGGTTATTGAAATGCCTACAATGGGGTTAACAAATCTGAAATACAAACGTCGCGTCACGTCTTCTGAAATTAACTAAAGTTTCATAAACTCAATTAACAAATAATATAAAATACAAATGAAACGTTCCGAAATTAAATTTAAAGGTTTCTGGTATCCCTACAACTAATAAATCTGAAATATATTATAATGATGCTTTCCGAAATTAAATTGACAAATCTGAAATACAAAAGACGCTTTGCGAAATAAAATTAAAGGTTATTGGAATGCCTACAATGAGGTTAACAAATCTAAAATACAAACGTCGCGTCTTCTGAAATTAAATAACGTTTCATAAACACAATTAACAAATATAAAAGAAACGTTCTGAAATTAAATTTAAAGGTTTCTGGTATCCCTACAACTAATAAATCTGAAATATATTATAATGATGCTTTCCGAAATTAAATTGATAAATCTGAAATACAAAAGACGCTTTGTGAAATTAAATTGAAGGTTATTGGGATGCCTACAATGAGGTTGACAAATCTGAAATACAAACGTCGCATCTTCTCAAATTAAATAACGTTTCATAAATACAATTAACAAATATGAAATACAAATGAAATGTTCTGAACTTAAATTGAAGGTTTTTGTAATACCTATAATATAATTAGGTAACACATCTGAAATACAAACGACGCTCTTTCTGAAATTAAATAACGTTTCATAAACACAATTAACAAAAATGAAACGTTCTGAAATTAAATTTAAAGGTTTCTAGTATTCCTACAATTGATTAATATGAAACATATGTTAAAGATGCTTTCCGAAATTAAATTGACAAATCTAAAATACAAAAGACGCTTTCTGAAATTAAATTGACAAATCTAAAATACAAAAGACGCTTTCTGAAATTAAATTGACAAATCTAAAATACAAAAGACTCTTTCTGAAATTAAATTGACAAATCTAAAATACAAAAGACTCTTTCGGAAATTAAATTGACAAATCTAAAATACAAAAGACGCTTTCTAAAGTTTGAAAGCAGCCTTCAAAAACCGTAGGTAATTCTTTCAAAGGAGAATATAGAAAAAAATCGTATCTTGTGTTGCAAATATTAAAATTTTAAAGGGTTTAGACTGTTCCAATTTCGAGAGTATCCTTTATTTTTTGAAAAAAGTGTGCACTAACGAGAAGGCAATGTAAATTTAAACTTTATTTTACAACGAGTAGATATATATGTTTTCGAATAGATATAGGTAACGTGATGCCAATATTTAAGGATGAAATGCTGCAAATCCTACAATTTTCTAGTAATACCGCAGCGCACTCGATTAAATACCCCGTAGGCGTTATAAACAACAGTTATCCACAACCTGGGTTATCTCTGATCGCCATAAACCGAACCCGCTCGTCAGGCTTCCCATCCTTTACTTTTGCAAGATAAAAAAGGAATAAAATTTACATTTTTATTCAACCACTTTGCCAATAGTCAACCACAAGGTTAAAAATATCATTATAAGAAGAATATTTTTTACAAAAATGACACCGAAATACTAGTGGCATAAATTCATGGTCAGACATCTACATTCCTCAAGAGTGTTTCCCTTTAAAATTTAAGACATTACGCTTCTACCGTCCGATCTATCTCCTTTAATGTAATTTTCTAAGCCGGAGGAAACATTACAAAGTGCGGCAACTGCGCAATAAATGTCAGGCAGGCCCAAAATGGGCGTACAACGTTGCCGCCTCGCGCTCTCCCGTCACGAATCGCAGCGTTGTCGGTTTTATGGCGCAACGCGGACGTCCTACAAGGGCAATTGACCGCAGGCAGGCAGAACGATAAATGAGAGGGGAAAGAGAGATATCTTGTCTAGAAAAGGATGGAGAGTCGATGAGCTGGCACAAAATGTTGAATGTTTAGTGTTGTTTTTGTTATTTTCAGTCTCGCTCCGCATGAAATCGTAGGTTTCTATATTTTCGAGCAATGTGCGGCACCCGGCACTATAAGCAAAGCAATCCAGTCCAGTCACTCCAGTCAGTCAGTCAGTTTTGTTTTGGGGTTCGGTGAGATGAGAACGCTCGACGTTGTCATCAATTTCAATCGAAACAGGTTTTGCAACGAATGAAATTGTACACGAATAAGGTTTTAAAAAAGGCACAAAACTTGTAATCCCTCCCTGTGGACCTTTTGCCCGATCCTCGAGAACTCGAGACCACTCTTGAACACCGAGAAAGGACTTTATCCTCCCCTTGGTACTTTGACAGTTAATCTGTTAACCCCGACGAAACTAGATCAATAAAAACGCTTGATGGGACTATTTACCTCACTCATATGCTCTGCGACCATTTCTCCTTACTATAAAACAACACCCACCCCCGAGCAATTGCATTTCTCCTCGAGACTTTTTTGCCGGCCTGTAAAACAATAAATATGTCACCTACAAACAACGGTTGTTGTAGCTATAAAAAAGAGGCACGAATTGCGTTGCCTTGTCTGCGACCCATACCCATGTGTCCGTTCTGAAGACTAGCCCTTAACATCGTCTGCCATCATCGCCACAGTCGAATTTTGCAGCTGATGCGTAACAAATCAAAACGAGTTTAAAACAGATATTTATAGATTTTGTTGTTTTCGAAATATCAATTCTACTTATATCTAAATCTATACCTAGTACTAGTACTTAAAAAATAAAATAATATTTTTGAAATCTGAAATTTAGCCTAAATACTTAAGTTGATGATAAAGTAATCTTGCAGAAACGTATCGAAAAAACAACGTTAACCTTTAGCCGGGGCTTCAAGCGTGAATTTAATCTAAAATCGACATAAGCAAGCTTATCTTATTAAACCATTCACGTTTAATGAGATGATGAGAACATCAAACATATCCTAACTGTCCTGAAGCTGCCTCGTACAAAAGAAGATCCATGCGTGCTCAGCAAGTACTTGATGTATATCGTGGCCGATATGAAGAAGAGGAAAGAACTCTTTAATTACTTTAACTGGCTGCCTAACACGCACGATTCGTAGGAGCTAAAGGAAATTCATATTTTATTGAAGAGGACGCACAATATACAGTGTGACCAGTAAAGTCCGCATCATATGGGATTTTTTTTATGAATAGCTTTATTCGAAATTTGACTTTGGCATCAAGTTCTGCTTCGATCGAGATGAAAATTAAGCAAAAAATAGTAGTCACGTGATTCGCATTATCTGTCAAATTTTAACTTTATCCAAAAGTGGGGTTATTTCTGAAAATATCGAAAAAAGTTATTAGAAAAAGTTTTTTTTTTTAAATGCAGTTTCTAGCCCACATGCAAAATTTCAGCTGCATAAGATAATTTTGATTTTTTACCCACCACTAAAATTTATTTTCCACTTAATGAACACTTTACTGATGACACTGTGTTCTTTTTGTCTTAATATTAAGGTGTATTACCTTAAGACACAAACTACGTTTTCAAAAATACTTATTTTATGAAGTTACTTTATACAGGGTCAAAAACAAATAAACTTTGCATCACATGCGACCAAATTTTAATAGCCCAATTTTGATTTTGTAGAAAAACACACATTTAATACGGCGCTACTTTAAAGAAAATGTATCTGAAATAAAGCATTGTCAAAGCTAAGAAGTTTTATGTAGGTTGCGTTGAGTCTTATTTGTGCAGTGGTGCAATTTACAAAATATGGGTAAAAAATCAAAATTATCTTATGCAGCTGAAATTTTGCATTTAAAAAAACTTTTTCTAATAACTTTTTTCGATATTTTCAGAAACAACCACACTTTTGAATTATTTTTTGGAAAAAATTTAAATTTGACAGATAATGCGAATCACGTGACTACTATATTTTTGCTTAATTTTCATCTCGATCGAAGCAGAACCTGATGCCAAAGTCAAATTTCGAATAAAGCTATTAATTAAAAAATCCCATATAATGCGGACTTTACTGGCCACACTGTATACTACATGCTGTGACGTTTAACTTACCCTCCACACTTTCCCTATCGATCCAGATATTTCCATATAGCGACGTAAGAATGTGACAACTAACTGATTTATGACGTTCACATTCGTTCGAAAACCAAAAGTTCAAAGTGCACTAAAAGTATTTAAAAAAAATAAAACATTTTTAGATAAGCTTGCCACAATCGTGCCTTTCTCCAGGTTAGGTTGCGATTCTAAAGCCGAACATTTCATATCACGTCTTTTTTGATTCAAAATCAAAATGAAAAACATAAGTAAAATGTATCCAGAGACATCGAAACATTATATTATGATGCAAGGTTTTAAAATAATAGACAAGATTAAAAATAAAATCTCTAGGTCAGTGGCGAAACATACCTACGCATTTATTAGTCCGCATTAGAATTTCGCGAATTCGAACGTTTATTATCAACGTGTTTCCATATTTTGTTAATTGTGTTGACAAATAAAAACCACGGATTAACGACGCACAAGTTTAACTAGTTTTTCATATTTTATAATAAACATAATTTCCTACTAATTAGAGGTTAATGAAATCCGCTATAATAACAAAAAAATAAATAATTCTTAGCAGCAACTAAGTCGAAACAACACCCGGCAACGCTGCTCCTCTTGAAAGGCAACTCCACAGAAAGGACTGACCTAGCTGGCAAAACAACGGGTCCCGAGCAACGTTGCCGCAGTTACAATACGCGGCGTTGCCAAGTCGCGTCGTGTTCCACTGAGAGCGAACGGTGCTTCCGCGAGTCAAGTTGTTTAATTTTATTGGATAGCCGCTGTTGCCGCAGCGACGAGTGTGACGTTGCCATTTTCAGGTCGAGAACGGTGGGCTTGATAAAATTTACGTTTCATGTTTTATATTGACCATGATCTCTGTAACAGAAAGCTTGTTTTACGGAGCTGAATGTGGTGATTGTTTTTTAAAGTCCTTCGACACGATTGCGACGGTATCTCAGGTCTATTGTCTGAGAGTTATGATGCGTGAGGAGAGACAGGGATATTTTTAGGTTTTGGTTTATTTTTCGTCGTTAAATCGTTTATAAAAAGTGCGTTTATTGGGATGTAAAGCGCTTTTTAATTAAGGTACGGCGGTTGATTGAACAAGCCTGAAATGAAGCGATCGGTACCCGGGGGCCTGAGCCGTTTGCATTGAATCGATATCTTATGTTCGTTCCGAGAAGATTGATGAAAACGTCTAGTAATAATTGCTTGAGGAGATACAATTTCGGTAAACAGAAATAAAGAGTCTTGGAAAAGTCAGGTAATCAAATCTCAAGGTACCATCAATAGATTTGTTCCAACCCCGGTAAGAAACTTGTTAGTGATCGGTAATTTACAGCTTATCAATAATCAAATTTTGGACTTGGCAATCGATTCTTGCGACTGGAACTGGAAATGACTGAATAGTAACGAGTTTCTTGCTGGGTTGGAACAAAGTTAACGTTGGTGACTATTAAAACTACCTACACGTGATTATTTTAGCCACATCTGTACATTCTCCCACTCTATTGTTTCGACTGTTTGTATAAAAGAAGCAACAAACACTGGCCAGTACATTAACGTAGACTTGACAAAATGAATGAAACAAAGTGCAAATTACATAAAAGTAGAAAAAGCTTTTTATTTTATTGTTTCCGACAATTTTATTGTCTGTTAATATTTCAACTGGCAATGCCAGTGAGTCATACAATGTGACACACTAAAATCGTAAAGCCATTTTAACTGGCAAATACGATATTTTCCGGTTACTCATAAAAAAAGGAACCAGGACTTATAAGGGGTAAAAAGTAAGCGAGGAACGGGTAAGACGAAGACCAAGTGTAAGATTCCGATTCTTTCTTCTTTCAAAACTCAGCTTTAACAAAGTCCCAGTCTATAACAAAAGGTACCATAATTAAGTAGAATTGATTTTATTTTACTATAGATCCATCTTCATTACGGGTAAATCCTGCGATTTACTTTTGTTAGCATTTTGAAAAGGGTTAAAAAATGATAAAAGATCAAAGGTCATCGTCGATAATGGTATACATTTTCGAAAAGTTCCTTCATTTGTCTGGAAGATTAATGATGGAAACGGCACCGAAACAAAGACTTGACTGACTATAGACGGAAATGCAAAGCTTTTATTATAATGGTTTTTATTTTTCGTTTAATGTCTTTAAAGAGTTGGTGGATGATATAACCAACAAATACAGGGTGTTGCTAAATTAATGGTACATCCGAAAGTAGGCGATTCTTTGGCTTATTTCATAAATAAAATGTTATATAAACATGGGACCGAAAAAGCTCGGTTTCCGAGATACATTTTAATTAAAAAAATATTTTTTTCATTGCCATTTTCAAACCACTATAGATATTTTTATGAAATTTGGTACACGTCTTTTGAACATCGAAAGGTATCTTTTGGTGTAAAATAATTTTTTTAAATTTTAGCAGTGGCGTCCGTGCGGGCTTGCATTAATATTTTTGAAGAAAAAAAATGGTGAGCCACTGCTTTTTCTTTAAATAAAAATTATTTTTGAAATTTCCGTCTAATTTAGAGCAAATTCGGTCTCTTGACTTATTTTCTTACGGTGCACCGTTTTCGAGTAAAAAATAAAAATCATTTTAATGCACATTCCTGGAAACACATAACCCATTTAATTACCATTAACACCATGTATTTTGGAAACGAAGCTTTTTCGGTCCCATGTTTATATAACATCTTATTTATTAAATAAGCCAAAGAATCGCCTACTTTCGGATGTACCATTAATTTAGGAACACCCTGTATAATTTGCAATGTTGTTGGTTATTATGTTATTAATAAAAAATGGATTTATTCCATTCTGAGAGCATAGTTTCTGCGTGTCTCAACTAGGGCTCGGAATTGTATTCGAATAATTCGAATATTCGATAAGGTATTCTAAATTCGAATTTTTTGTTAGTTAAAAAATTCGACTATTCAAATATTCGACTATTCGAAATTCGAATATTTGACTATTTGTGTTCAATAAATAATCATTTTGTTCAAGAGTTTTTTATTTATTACAGAGTTCTCAAGTTCTCATATCTTGAAATAATTTAACAGAATTATTTATTTGTCATCTTTCTTTATTCGACAAAATGCACATTATTATTATTCGATAATTTAGATATTAAAAATGAAATGCTTTAAAATGTTCCTTTATTATGTTTAAGCAGTTAAACCACTTCTACCGTGATTAAACGACTCTATTTCGATATTTAAAGAGATGACTATTCGAATATTCGACTACTTAAATATTCGATTATTCAAATATTCGACTATTCGAAATTCGAATATTTGACTATTTGACTATTCAAGTATCTATTCGACAATTCGAATTATTCTAATACCATCATACCAAACGACTATTCGAATACTTATATTTTAAAAATTCCTAGCCCTAGTCTCAACAACTATTTTTTTTTTTATTGATAACTGATAAGAATAATAAGGTAACGTAAAATATTTTTTTATTTTTAAATACAATTATTAAATTAATCGTCTAAAAAAAAGTTGACGTAAAAACGCACCACATTCCGTGCACGTCGTCTGCTACATTTTATCGTTATTAGGTAAACTTTCATAGAACCGCAGATAAGAATATGATAATGGTGATAACACTAAATAACGCACAATCGATTACTCACTAGTAACTGCGTAGCGTTAACATTTCATTATGGACTTAGTTATCATCGAAATCTCAAAACAAATGAGAAAAAATAATAAAATAAATTTGCCAAGAATTTTTAAAACGTTCTTGAATGTGTTTGAAAACGAAGGTTATATTAATTATATTAGATGCATTTGTCATGTGTAGGTAGATACCTATTAAATCCAAATGAAATCAAATTATAATGCTTTAGGGAAATAACAACGGCAACGCTGTACGGACGATTTTACTACGAGTGACGCAGAATTTTTGATATTCATTTATGACGCGTAGGGTTAATATTTGCATTGGTCTACCTTGAAAATAAATAGACTTTTAACAGTAGTGATCATTTCGATGTGGCAAAATTAAATCTTACCAATCCCGTTTCAATTAATGCTCTAGTAGTTCGGCCTTATCACCTACCTGGAAAAGAAAAATGCTTTATTAATATTATTGTCAATAAAAAATAAAAATTAAAAAAAAACCAATAGTTTTTTCGTATTTTATTATTTATACAGTGTGTCTAAAAAAGTATGCAACATATGTGAAAGTTTTTTATCACCGATTTCTCAGAAAATTTTATTCTTTATAAAAGTTGGTGCATTCCTTAAAACTATAAATGCATATTTCATATTTCGCCTGCGGCTAATAGTAGCGGAGCAAATGCCATTTTTTCGAAATTGCCTTAAGAGTAAAGTACCTTAATTATTAGAAATACAGCAAAATTTTATGTGGAAATGTTTTTGCAAATTAAAAACTTCCAAATACGAAATTTGAGTTAGGTGTATCAATTTTTAATTTTTTTTTATGCATTTCTTTAAAATAGGTTTTTGGACTTCAGCGTACTGGGTAAAAATGATAAATAAATTATTAATTATTTCCAGTAATATGAATAGAGTTGGATTCTATTATAATTTTGTTTAGAACATAAGTTGGCTAAAATGTGTTTAAGTAGGCGTGCAACACGCTAATATCTGAACCAACTCGTAACATTGAAAGGTTTTAAAAAGATTGCAACTACTTAATCCATTTTTATTATAAACCCACGTTTAGTTATTTAATAAATATATTAAAACTGCGTAAACAAAAAATCGACCAACGATGTACCGTTTAGGGAAAAATAGAGATTAACCAAAAAAAAAATTAAAAATTGTGACACCTAACTCAAATTTCATATTTGGACTAACTTACTAATTTGCAAGAACATTTCCATATAAAATTTTGCTGTATTTCTAATAATTAAGGTACTTTACGCAATTTCGAAAAAATGGCATTTACTCCCTTACTATTAGCCGCAGGTGAAATATGAAATATGCATTTATAGTTTTAAGGCATGCACCAACTTTTATAAAGAATAACATTTTCTGAGAAATCGGTGATAAAAAACTTTCCCATATGTTGCATACTTTCTTGGACACACTGTAGAAATAAAATTTGCTTTTTTGTATGTAAAACTAAATTGTAACACTTTGGCAGGTTCCACAGATAATTTAATTTTAATACCCAGCATGCCCCGCAGCCCCTACAACTGTACCAATCTCAGGATTAGACTCCCCGGAGAAATACCTTTGCCATCCGAAATCGATACCAATACATAAGTTTGCAATTTGGATCCAAAAGGCCAGACTAGCCATTAACTCTGGAAATAGAAATGTGTTAGAACAACTTTTACGTGAAATCGAATGATGGTATCGAGAGATTTTAGTTATCGATAGCAACATTTTAATTTAGTTAACGATCTAATTGGTGTACCGATACAAATTTGAGTCGATAACGCCCTGCAACATAAATCGATGTTACTGAATTTATTCAAATTGATACATATACGTACAAATGGAGGGTTCACCATCAATTTCGCCGAAACGTATCGCACAGGCGAATGAGTTATTAACATTGAGAGTCCCAAAAAGTCATGGTAGACCCTGGAGTTAACGATACAACACCGACTATCCGCGTAGATCAACAATTTGATAACCGCGAATAAATAGCCAAGCTACTATTATTATTAGCAGTCATATTGAGCCTAATGAATAAAAATGTAGCAATCGCTTTTTCTTATAAAATCTAAGTAGTTTCTTGAAAGCCAATGAATAAAAACTAAAGCAATTGCTTTTGCGTCCAGCAATCGCTTAAAAGGGCAGGAATTGCTTCTAGTCAATGCTTTTTCTTAAAAAATAGAAGCAATCGCTATCGTTCGCTTAAAATGTGATGAATAAATTAAGGAATTGCCTTTTCTAGTGTAGCAATCGCTTTCAACTTTTTAAGGTAGGTCGACCCCTGCATAATTTGCTTGGTAGCAGTCAACTTTAGTTCTCCGCGGCATACACGTGCGCTGCTCTTAATTTGTGTCTTCAACTATGGCGGGATATATGAACGTCCGTAAAAGAAAAATCTACAGTGTACGTAAAAATTGCAGATATGATGCTTTCAGAAAGTTATATCGATTTGACTGCGAAAATGTTGAGTGGTTGGCAAATTATTTTTTGACTGGTACTGGTAAAAGGCGAGGGGGTGCACTGTCGCCTTTAAATAAGATTAAAGTCTTTCTGTGGAAATTGTCGGATCCGGGCTTTCAAAATTTTGTAGGTGAAGAACTCGGTGTTCACCAAACTACTGTCTGTAAGACATACACTTCTGTAATGGATTCAGTTTTGGAGAAGGCCAATATTTTTTTTTAAATTCCTACAAGTGCTGAAGCTGTTATGGAAGCTAAACGGTTGTGGTCAGAGAGATTTATTTATGTTCTTCAATTTGTGAACGAACATCAATTGCTTGTCTTTAATTTCTTCATCACTACTATCACTTTCCTCATTTTCACTGAACTCTGCCATATCACAAATATAAGTATCCTATTTTTCACAAAAACATTACAGATTACTATTGTACTAAATAAATAGACCAACGTTGTTGTATTTACGTCAACTCTTTTGCAAATTAGGCACCAAACCGAACATGAAATCTATAATCTGAACAAGTGGATAAGCCACGTCTGAACTTGTGTTGAATAAGCATTTGCTACAGAGGTGTAAGAAAAGCAGCGATTGCTTCAAAATTTTATTCATATCCAGATTTAGCGATTGCTTTTACTTATAGCATTTGCTAGTCAAGCAATTGCTTTTACTAAAAAGTAATTGCTTAATTTTTAATTCATTAGGCTCATTACATCGAAAAAGCTTCATCACCACTCAGAAGTAACCAACATACAATTTTTGATAAAACTAAATTGCTTCTTTTAACAGCGGTAGTGATGTGAGAGGAGAATATTCTCGAGAACGGGAATATTCTCGAGAACGGGAATATTCTCGAGAACGGGAATATTCTCGAGAATATTCTCTGTAAGAAAATTCTCCCGAGAATATTCTCTAGAGAAGTGTTTCTATATAATTTACACCGCCTCGATTTACAATGAAAAATTTTGCAATGATTTTTAAAATTTTGAGTTTCTCTAACCTTTTCTATAACTCTGGCAACAGTGTTTTACGTCTGGCAACGGTGATTCAGGGAAATCCCCCAGAAGCGCCAACGTATACTCGTATACAGCTGTGTGAATTGTAAATGGTGTGGTAGGGATGTTACGGAATAGCTTTTTCTCGTACCTAGTTGGACCTGTACCTATTCCAAACCCGAACCTATTCCAAATACCTATTACAGGTCCAAACTATTCCAGGTCAAACTTAAACGCCGCTCCGCCGATTGGAGCTATTCCGGCTGCATGGTCGACACGAGTTTTTAAAGAAAGCCACTAGAACTCCAGCGTGGCCAGCAGTTTCCGATTATTCGAATTAAATTTATTTATAAATTTTTGTAACAGATTAATATTTTTCGCACCAGACTTTTTTGGAAGATTTGATTGTAACGGAGGCCTATTATTTAAAGAAACATGAAGAATAGGCATATAGGTACATCCACAATATTATGTTGCCTTTTTAATCAATTCCTCATTGCTGGTTGCATATCCTACATTAAATACGCTATATTTTGTTGCCTAATAAATTATTACAATATTTTTAGAAATATTTATTATTTATTACTATTTCCCTTTATCTTTATTTAGTGAGATTATTTTAATTATTGCAATATGCTTGTAACGGCAACGTTTAAAATTCTCAATTGCAAATTCGCCATATAATAAACATATTATATGAATTGAAAGCAAAACCTGTAGCCGTTCCATTCCCTATATCGTACCTGTACCTGACAACTTGAAAAAGGAATAACCAATGATCTGGAATAACAATGAAACCAGAGAATCAAACATGTGACAGTGCCAACGGACCTGGAATAAGTACCTGGTAATAGGTAATAGGTACGCGGAATAGGCAGATGATACCTATTCCAAAAGAACAGGTCTAGTTCCACTGTAACACCCCTATGGTGTGGTGGTGGTGAGTCTTTTATTTCTTTACGCTTTGTTTGATTAACGCCGTTTGACATTTGCCGAAAATAAGCAGAATAGGTAATTTTTAATTTCTTTTTATTGCCATTTCTAGCGATTTTCTTGCCATTCTCAGAAAATTCTCCAAATATTCTCCAAAAGATTATTACCGAGAATTTTACATCACTAAACAGCGGACATTAAATTTATCGTTTACAGCCCAACCTTAGCCAGAAACTTTAATAACAAGTATCATTACAAGTTTCGAGACTCCAGAGAAATACCTGAACTTTGGTCGATGCCACAAGGGCATCGGGCAGCCCTAAAAATCGATACTTCCTACTTTCGGAATTTATTTCTGAAGGATGTCTCGATTTCGACACAGACGCTCGCTCGAATGAAAAATGGCGACATCGTCGCGCCCCAACGTCCCGGCAGTTATAAAACGAAATTGGTTTTTGTTTGTGTCATTTCTGCTTCTTCGCAATATCAAAAGTATATTATACGAGGGAGGTTTTTGATTTAAAGCCTAAAAGAAAAATAGTGGCCGAATGGCTAATGGATTAAATGGAGGGTGTCAGTCCAAGAATAACAGAACACCCCGGACCATGTTAGCCAGGTATAATATGATGAAGGTCCGTATTGTCCTCGTTGGGACTAATCCGATTATACAACTCCATGTATATTTTTCCTATATAAAAGGATGTGATTAATAAGTGATAATTATTTAAGTGATTATCGCTTGGTGGCCATATTGTAATTGTAATTTTTTGACAAATTATTTCAGAAGTCATTTCTGTCAGTTCTTGTTACAAAATGGCAAAAGAAAGATTTGGTAGAACTTTGTTGCCTCAAGTCGACGATGCTATTAAAAATGTGAAGCCAAAAAATACCGAGCGTTCAGACAAATATGTATGGAAGCAGTTTACTGAGTTTCGCTTTGCACGAAGTTTCAAAATTGAGAAAACGACAACAGACGAGGATTTGTGCAACATTTTAAAAGACTGGGCATATAATATGCGAAAATCCGATACAAGCGATTATAAAGAAGGTGTGGTCAAGCTTTTATGGAACAAAACGGCCAAAATGCTCCAGGAAAAATATAATCGCCGCATAGATCAATGACATGGTTTTTCAAAGCGCCCGTTTTGCCCGAAATGCAAAACAAAAAGAGTTGCAGGCGGTACCTCGTGCACGAAAGGAGAGCTCCACAGCTTTGACGAGACAGGAAATAGAAAAAATAGCCTTTAGTTTGGATGAAAATACCCCAGATGGGCTTCAACGGAAATTTTTTCACATAGCTGCATCCGAACTAGCATGGAGGGGAAATGAAGCGGTTTAAGAATTGTCCAGCAGGTATTAACCTTATAAGAAACTGGACAAAAATGGGAGCAATCAACATCGGCCTAGATACTAAAAATAAAAAAAAATCACGAATCACTCTAAACTCTAAATAGAGCTTCAACAGTAAGTACTCTTACTCAGGCGCTAATATCCAAGAAGTCATCAAAATAACGGGCCATAGTTCTATAAATTCTATTACTCCTTATCTCCAGCTCAGCGAGCAGCATCATATGAAGATTTTGTCGCAAATGAGATCTGAGAATACACCGTCATCTACTTCCAATCCTGAAGCCCAAATTCAAACACCTCCAACCTATGATAATAATTCATCCAATGGTTCAAGTTTTCACTATAATAATTGTAATTTTGGTATTAACAATAATTATTATAATAAAAATGTTTAAGATAAGGACATTATGTACTTTATTTCGTTGTATAATCTTTTGAATACAACTCGATGTTTCGGGATTACATTCGATAATCGCAATCTAAAGACGAAATCGAATTTTCAATACTAAATTGATAAACCCAACTAGTACTGAAAAAGAAACAATTTTTACGATCTACGGGTTATGTATAAGCAGTAACATAAATAAAGTTAGTGAAAACAAGCCAACAGTGAGTGCACCACCCACCTAGTAAAGGGAACGATATTTTATGCTTTACGATTCAACTCCGCAATTTTGCAGATTTCAGAAATAGATCACATCGAATATGTAGCCAGGGCGAGTGCTAATCAGTTCATCATCAATCAATGTTTAAGAGCTAAAAGAAGAAAAGCAAGCAAGAAGTGTATGCGTATGGTAGTGTGATGGTAAAAGAGCTCATATGCCTACCTTGCCAACCTACAAATTCTCCGCCATCACCTGGAGACAAGAAATAGATGCATCACATGAGGCAAATCATGAAATGGGCTTTCATGCTTTTGTGCAATCGGCTCTTATCAAAATTATGGTTAAATCATCAGTATTAATATTACTTTTATTATTGAATTATTAATTTCTTCACACCTTACAGCCAAAAAGTTGCTAGAAGCTTCAAATACCAGCCAGGTCCAGGTTCTACTTCATATACACCAACCAACAGCGAAAGTTCCAATACGTTGAAACTCGGTGATAGGTCATTAAAAGTTTCAAGTTCTAAGACCAAATGCACCTTACAAAGCCTATACACTCGTACTGAAGCCTGGTGGAGACACATCAGAATACTACTACCTAACGACTATAATGATCAAAAAGGCAAATATCTTGTATTACAGAATCAAAGCCAAATAGAAAAAGAGCAACTAACGGAAATAAGTAAGTCCGACATAAAGAAACACCTCGGGCATAAGGTATATTATTACGGACAGTTCGTAAGTAACTTATTCTTACACTTCTAGGCAAAGGGGACAATACTCATAACGAAACACACCAGTAATAAAGACGCAACCCTAACCACCTAAAAGCAGTTTACATAGAGAGTGAACACAGTCATTGGTACAACACACAAAATATAGTATAGAAATACAAGTTTTCTCACCCTCGTTGGGGTGATTTCGGAGCACCAGATACTTTTTAAAAGATAATTGATAAGATTAAATGTTTTAAAAACATATGTGAATCAATGATTTTCGATGTATTCGACCAATTCTAACCGCTACTGGCACGCCAAGTGCTTTTTAAACACGTTAGTTTAAAATCGGGTGCAAAAACAGGATGAGACACAAGCCCAAAATCAACATTGTCAAGTTTAGTGTAAACTTCTGCCCTAAAAAATTAAATTGTTTGGCAAACACAGTGATCCTGGGCTTAAATCGATACTTTTCGAGAGCTACACGGGCTCTTTGAGTGCTTGCACGAGAAGGTTTTATAATCGTAGGAATGGTGAACGGATCGAAATTTTAGAGCGTATCGATGATAATGCACATCGATCATAGAAAACGGCGTTTTTAATAGTGTTAGGTAGAAACCGTGTCTTATTTGAACTTGACGAAAGACACTGAGCAATGGTAGGAAATGAAATAGTGGTTCGTAAACTAATTATAAATTACTATACTTTTAAATAAAGACATTCATCCACCATAAGACAATATCATCCAATGCACGGAATTGTTTTTTAAATAACTGGTAAATACATGGGCCCCCAGAAGCACGGCATAAAATGTATATTAATAAAAGGTAAAACATCCAGGGAAAACCATCGGACCCGCTCTTCTTTAATTTTAATCGCTTATTTTCTCACATAAACAGGCCTAGGTTTTATTCTTCATCACAAGCGACAAATATCGATATCCAGCCATCACTATCCCAAATTGAATTCAGGTAAAAATAACCTCTATACAGTAAATATTTTAATAATTCAATTTAGGCGGATCCTGAAAATAAATGCAAGCAAACAAAACATAATGGGGCTCTTTGCTAAACGATTTGAAATTCCATAAATTTTAGCTAAAATTTTAGAAGCATAACGGTTCGTTTTCCGACACAATGAAAAGCAAAAAGCTAATCTTATTTACAAAAATACATTTCTTATCAAAAAATATTTGCACATTACCAGCTATCTATCTGACTACTATAAATGAAAGTGTTTTTGTTTTAGATTCCATACAATTCGCCTGCATAAAAAGGTGACAAACACTTTGGAATTATTAAGGGATCCATCCACTAGACGATTATCGAGCAACCAGATTGACAATCCAGTCGCATGCAATCGAATTGTCAAAAGATTGCCACGAGTGGTCGATGTCACTCAAATTGCAAGCGATATTTTGGTTGCCGATTGATTAGTTACTTTACCAGACGGAAGATGAACCTGGTTGCGATTAAAAGCAATTTGTACAGATTGCCAAAAGTGTGAATGGACGTCGGCAACTGGTTCGCCCAACTTCCTTGAAATTTTCAGCATGTGTGATCTTGTAGTGCAAGGTGCAAGTAAGTTCCACGTCGTGATAAAATCAAAACTAATTAAAGAAACATAAATTGCTTGAAAAGGTTGTAAGTGTATAATGTTTTCTAAGCAATTTGATCGGACGAGTTGGTTATTTGGTAATCGCCCAGTAAATGGGCTCCTTTAATAATAAAAGTATTTGATTTTCTTTCACCTTCTGTCGCCTATTAGAAAATAACAGTTTGGATATTGATTACAGCGATCGCAATCGTACAACTGGACCTAAATCATCCCTTTCCAAATCTTTTAGATATTGCTAACATTATATATTTACAACCATAAAAACTGACTCTATTTCTGCAGTCAAGGATACCTAATGAAAAGGTTTAAATACACAACTGAAATTACACTCGATTGACATTTCAATGACCTTTTACGAGTACCGATAGACCAATGGGTAATTTCCGTTAAAGGCCAAATTACCCTTATAGAAAAACATTTACAAACTTTAAAGGCTTTAAAAAGTCTAGTCAATTAACTAAAATTTTATAAAATAAGAGCAGGTAATAGTCATAAACCTAACTATTTTTTTTGTATGAGAAAGTGGAAAGAAGTACATTTTAAAAGAAACTTAAATTGCCCACAAAGGTGGCACACGTTCAAGGAAAGGTTCATTTTCAAGAGGAAATTGGGAAAAAAAGAATAATTTTAATTGTCGGAAAAAAACATCAATTTTAAAATAATGGAACCTCCGTTTTCTTCCATTCCCAACAAAAAAAAACATTTTAAAAGTGCAAGATTAACATACATTATTTCTGTCTGCCAAACCAGCAGATATCAACCCGATACCATTGGAGAAAATAGCACTGACTCATGTAAACACATGGGCATTTCTCTCAAAACTAATGTTTTGCTGTCCTCATTGTATTTAAGTGAAATTTGAAACACTTACTAGAGGTTGCTTTGCAAACATTGCCTTAAGGTAAAACTCAGAAGTAAGGAGAACTTTTCAGGATAACACAATTTAGGAATATGTGTCTTTTGAAATTGAATAACTCCCAAAAACAGTGTACACGGATTTTAAATCAGTTTTGATTTAATCTAATTTAACATGATTCAAATAGAGATTAAAGATTTAAAGTGTTTTACGCAATGCTGTAACGCGCCGATGATTTACCAAATGTAGGTGATTCTTTGTGGATTTAAACCGATTTAACAAATTTAAAGCAATTTTACTTGATTTAAGGTGGGAGTATCAACATGCTTGCCAACCTATAACCTATTTCGCGTAGATTTATTTATTTTTATTAGCTTTTATACAAAATTTAAAGAAAATCAGTATCGACTTGATATTCTATAGGTATAAATTGACATATTTAATAAATATCCAGGAACTTCATAACTTATTTTAGGAGAATTGTATAGCGAAAAATATCGGGTAAGATTTTTTTTAATATTATTATTTCATTGTCACTCGTTCTTTCACTACCTATACAATTCTCCCAAAATTAGCAATGAAATAAATTGATATTTTTGTAATATATCAGATACTACCTAAATAATGTACCGACGATATTGATTTTCTTTAAATGTTAGTTATTAAAATAATAAACTCAAAAAATCAACGCGAAATAGGTTGGCAATAGATTGAATGACGTTGAGAATTCAAACTTAATTAGAGCTGTTTAAATTGATTCAAGTTATTTTTTTTAAATCTAGTTTAGTTAGATATGGGGAAGATTTAAAATGATTTAACAACATAATGAACACAGATTTAAGGGAGTTAGCAGCCCCTCGGGCCCGCAGCTACTGTTTTATAAACACAGCTGCATAGCATAAAATGACAAATAAACACGCGAGAGGTAAGAAATGTCAACAAAAATTAAATCTACCTTAAAAATCCAAGACTGAAACAAACTGTACATCTTAATAAATACACAAATTATTACAAATTTATTTTCCGATTCAAACTAAAAAAATATCTCGCATTCGACACTTTCAACATACACAACACAAAAATAAACGCTTACAGTCCTTTATTTAAAGTATATTCGTTGTTTCCGCCCGGAAACGATTCTTGTTACAAGCCCTACTTTCTACTAAAACTACTTACAAAAGCCGCCAAAATAACCGCGCCACACACGTGACAGAACTGTATTTTACCAAAAATCAGCACCTCTCCAATCCAAAAAAACACTTTTCTCGCTCCAAAACATCGAGCAATAAAAACAACTGGTTCTTGAATTTTAACTGGAAAACTAACAGACCTACCAATTAATTTATTTACCCATTTCCGGACTTTACCTACAAAAGGGCATATTTGCCTTGCCGAGTTTACATAAATTATTGAACGACCCTATTATTAAAGCAACAATGTTTTGTTTCCTCCCTCAACAAACAGAAATTGAAGTTCATTTGTGTTGCGTACCCTACGTGTAAAACAGTTTCACACAAAATGTTGATTTTGAACGGTATCTTCAGTATGTCTGTTATAAAAAGTTGGGTTACTTGTAGGTTAGGTTTAAACTAGCAAGGTAACATTTAAAGATAAATCCACCTCAATCCCTGTCAACACATTTTAATAGCGAATGAAGGACATGTAGACCAGGGTCGATAATTTTTAAAACAAAAAATAATAATAGTAGTATGAAACCCATTGGAAAAGGAAGAGGATATAACAAAAATGAAAGGAAAAATTATTTACGGGCGATCCGAGGTCGGGAAGTGGAAGGGGGGTAAGTTTTTAAGGGTAGAAAACGATGTATCTCGATTTTCGGCAAAACTACACGTCCTATAGAAAAACGTCAAATGGCAAAGTTGTAGGTAATAAAAAGATCTACAACTTTTGTATTTACACTTTTGTCACATAACCTCAAAATTTATGTGAAAAATTCAAAAACCAAGGTTTTTTATTTTTATCTTTTACAAAAAAATTATTTTTTCACGAAATTTGGTGAAAACTTACCTTTTTATGTTCCAAACACACTGATATTTTTTTGATTTAAAATATTTATTTTTTCACCATATTTTAACTTAATATCGAAAAAGCACCCTAATTTTCAATCGAAAATTCTCACGTCAAAAGTACTGCTTTTTTAAAAAAGTCGGTGGGCTTTTTGTTCGTTGAAATCTCTACTTTCTGATGGTGTAAAAAAAATATACATTACTATGGTAAATGTTCTCAAACAATGCAAAGAAACGAAAAAACTCGAATCCGAAATTTTTTTCGTAATCATTATGTACAATTTTGAGCTATTTATTAAAATTTATACTTTAATAATATCAATGTAACATGGAATCTTACGTTTTTCGAGTAATTAAAATATACATTTTAATAAATAGATCAAAATTGTACATAATGATTAAAAAAAAAATTTCGGATTCGAGTTTTTTTCGTTTCTTTGCATTTTTTGAGAACATTTACCATAGTATTGTATATTTTTTTACACCATCAGAAAGTAGAGATTTCAACGAACTAAAGGCCCATCGACTTTTTTAAAAAAGCAGATATTTTAACGTGAGATTGAAAATTAGAGTGCTTTTTTTTGATATTAAGTCCAAATAAGGTGAAAAAATAAATTTATTAAATCAAAAAAATTACAGTGTGTTTGGGACATAAAAAAGTAAGTTTTCACCAAATTTCGTGAAAAAAAAATTTTTTTGTAAAAGATAAAAATAAAAAACCAAAACTTGGTTATTTGAATTTTTCACATAAATTTTGAGGTTATGTGAAAAAAGTGTAAATACAAAAGTTGTAGATCTTTTTATTACCTACAACTTTGCCATTTAACGTTTTTCCATAGGACTTGTAGTTTTGCCGGAAATCGAGATAAATCATTTCCTACCCTTAAAAACTCAGCCCTTTCCACTTCCCGACCTCGGATCGCCCGTAAATTATTTTCCCTTTAATTTTTGTTATATTCTCTTCCTTTTCCAATGGGTTTCATCCTACTATTATTTTTTTTACTTTTTACCATTTTCAAAGGCTTCAGCCCTGGTCTAATGTGCCATCTATAGTATTCTATAGGTACCAAATCATTGCTTTTATGAATTATCGTCACATTTAACATTATTTTATATGCCCTACAACTTTTTTCGTTTTAACCGCCCTGGCGTGAGCAAAAAAATCCTGGCCTAATGGAAAAAACCTTTTAAAAATGGAAAACTTAGTCTAGTTTATTTTTAATGGCAGTAATTAAACCTAATTATCCTATAAATAACCAAAAGGGTCTCTGGTGAAGCTATAATACAACCATTTATTTTAGCTATTGGCAAATGGCGTTGAAAATTTTCTACAATTTATTAGGGGGACATTATCCCCTTCATCTTTCGTAGAAACCCTTTTAAAACATGCTAAAGTAAAATATCTTGAAGGGAAAGAAATAAGACACTTTAAGTCTTCCTCCACTGGTATATTAAAAAGTTTAAGGTTTAATAATACAGGGTAAATTCTCTACATGTTTCGAATGCAGTAGCATTCATCATCAGGAGAATAAAATAAGGAAATTTGGAAATGTAACAGGTGCAAACAGTCCTAACCGAGCTACAAGATGATGGAAAAACAAGCAAATTGTATGGAAAAACTTTCAACGTAATGGTAAACCTACCGAGAGGCCGCATTCGTGACATATTGACAGAAACTAAGTAAAGTAAGATAATTGTCGCATTAATGAGAAGACACCATAGGTGTGAGTGATGTTTAAAATTGGAAGGTTAGATGTAGTAAAAAGTATATTTATAATAAAATGAGGAGTAGTTGAAAGATCACATTAGTGAACTAGAGATTTAAGTGCGAGGAGAAACCTTAATGAAGTTAGCACAGCAACTTGCTTTGAAAAATATGGGAATGCGTATAATGATTGCCCATCGTATGCCCATACAATAGATTTTTTTGCCCACAATTTGTTTAAAAATAAATCAATTATAAATTTTCGCGGGCCAACGTCCATTGAAAAAGTAAAGGAAGTATAAATGCCAATGCATCAGAAAAAAGCTTTTCGTTTGCCCATCAATTTGTTTTTTCAAAATTAAATTTTTACAATTGTTAAATAAACAAAATAAATTGAAAAATTAAAAAAAACCGACTTTTTTTGCATTAATCCATAGATCTTTGTTTTCCCATGTTTGCCCATCAATCAGTTTTCTCAATATTAAATTTTTACAATTGTTAAATACCTAAACAAAATAAATTGCTAAATTAAAAAAGCCAATTTTTTTTGCATTATTCCTTTGTTTGGGTTTGTTCGGGATTGTTCGTTTTTTTTTGTTTGATCAAACCCGAACAAACCCAAACAACGATCTATGGATTAATGCAAAAAAATAGGATTTTTAATTTTGCAATTCCTTTTGTTTATTTAACGATTATTGTAAAAATGTAAAATTGAGAAAACTAATTGATAGGCAAATATGGGCAAACAAAGATCTATGGATTAATGTAAAAAAAGTCGGTTATTTTAATTTTTCAATTTATTTTGTTTATTTAACAATTGTAAAAATTTAATATTGAGAAAACTGATTGATGGGCAAACATGGGCAAACAAAAATCTATGGATTTATGCAAAAAAAATTGGCTTTTTTAATTTAGCAATTTATTTTGTTTAGTTATTTAACAATTGTAAAAATTTAATATTGAGAAAACTGATTGATGGGCAAACATGGGCAAACAAAGATCTATGGATTAGTGCAAAAAAAGTAGGTTTTTTTAATTTTTCAATTTATTTTGTTTATTTAACAATTGCAAAAATTTAATTTTGAAAAAACAAATTGATGGGCAAACATGGGCAAACGAAAAGCTTTTTTCTGATGCATTGGCATTTATACTTACTTTACTTTTTCAATGAATTTGGCCCGCGAAAATTTATAATTGATTTATTTTTAAACAAATTGTGGGCAAAAAAATCTATTGTATGGGCAAAAGTGGGCATACGATGGGCAATCATTATACGCATTCCCATCTTTTTCAAAGGAAGTTGCTGTGCTAACTTTATACATCTCGAGGAGAAGAGTATTGAAATGAGGAGTAGCTGAAAGGTCACATATTAGTGAACTGGTTCTTCAAGTTAAAATATCTTGGTTTCTCTGGCAGGGCTGGACTTACCTACTTAGGTGTAAAAACAAAAAATGATTTCCTTACTAAATAACGAGTTTTAAAATAACATTCTGTATTCTGTTCGATTCCCTGAAACCAGGGGTAAAAGGTATCTTGAATAATTTGGGATTGAGTAGATTAATTTAAAATAAAGTAAGAACTTTATATAAAATTGTGTCCTATGTCCACTTACTGCAAAGCCACAGCACCCTAAAAGGGTGAATATGGTTTTTTCTGAATAATTTCGAAACCTTTGTGTAGATACAAAGGCTTGGTGGTCAAAGACATAGACTTTGAAGAAGACATAGATATTTAAGCACTAACCTGTGTTTAGTGAATGCTAAAAGGTTACTTTTCCGGATTAAATTACCATTTCATTTAATGTAACTGCAAAGAAATAAAAATAACAGTTGTCGACTGTCCAATAAGTTAAATACGGCCCTGGAGATAGGGTGTAGCGATATTTCGAGGCGCTGCGTTTAGAAAGCTACATAAAAACTGAAAAAAATTTCAATATAATTAAAAGAAAAATCCATTAGAACATTAAAAAAGTTATTTTCGTCGACTCGGCAAAAGCCGGTGCTGGTTTTCCACACTTTTTCCGAAGCTGTCACTCAGGTCGGCCGGTTGGGCTCCAGTCGAGCCGACGCCATATAACGTGTCAAAAAAGCGAATTGTAACTTTTCAGCGGAAAATGGAAAATTGTTGTCTTTAGGATTTTTAATTAAGCTATGCCGTTCCGGTCGACGGAGATTTTAATTCATTTTATGAATTTACGTACAGAATTGCATGCTCAAAATAAAAATTAGACGTCAGACGCAATGCCAAAAACTAGCTAGAAGGAGAAGACAATACGGTTTTTTGCTGGTTCAAACATTACGCAACATTATAGCTTATCCAAACAAAGAAACATCGCATTGTTGTCTTGCAGAATTTCAATCATAGGTATACGTCATTGGAATTGCTTTATCTGTCTATTTCTATTCTAAATGTTTCGTCTAGTAATCTCGAGTAGAATAATAAACCTGATAAGATAATTATATCGGCTTTTTTTAACGGTATTTATCTTAATGCGGCTAAAAATATCGTATCTACTCAGTTCAGTCTAAAGGTCTCTATTACCAGGCGTATTTCTGAAGGCAATGTCGCTTAGATTGTGGGTGAATCAAAAATGCAGAGTTATTTTCGTAACTATGAGCGAGATTTAATTTTCGAAATGAAAATTCTATAGAAAATTCTCAATAGTTACAAATTGATTCAATTGAAGCTGAAATAAAATCCGAAAGGGGTGATTCTTTGGATTATTCGGGGTCCCTAGCAGTGGCGCAGTCGCGGGGGGTAGGGGGGGGGGGGGATATAGGGAATATTTAAATTAAGGATTTTTATTTATTTAAACTAAAATTATTTTGGAGATTATATGATAGGTTTTATTTTATTGTACCGGGCGATTCATTAAGGGTGACGAGGTACCGTATCTAAGGAACTAATTGTCGTACGAGTTTGAAAAAAAATCCCTTAAACGAAATCGGCCAAGAGAAATTGCTGGAAATATTTTTTAAATTCATACATCCACCGCTAGGGGGCGTAATTGCTTCGATCGTATAAAAATTGCAGTTTTTTTGAAAATTTTCCAAATAAATTGAGAAAAAAATACTACCACAGTAATACTTCTATAATTGTCCATCTTTTTGGTTTAACACTTTTCATTGTGGAACGTAAAATAAGAGCGGGAGGGGATGGTAAACTTTTCCTGACCAAAGTGCCTATAGATTTGGTTAAACCTAACGGAATTTTGCAGACTAGGTCTCGTTTAATAAAGGAGGGTATATTGAACAAAATAAAAGACAACTACGTCATTCTGGTGCTTACCCTCCTTTTTTAAACGAGAACTAGTTTGCAAAATTCCGTTAATTTTAACCAAATTTAATCTATAGGCACTTTAGTTAGGAAAAGTTCACCATCCCCTTCCGCTCTTATTTTACGTTCCGCAATAAAATGTGTTAAACCAAAAAGATGGACAAAGTGGTAGTACTTTTTTCTCAATTTATTTGGAAAATTTTCAAGAAAACTGCATTTTTCATACGATCGAAGCAATTACGCCCCCTAGCGGTGGATATATGAATTTAAAAAATATTTCCAGCAATTTCTCTTGGCCGATTTCAGTTAAGGGATTTTTTTTTCATACTCGTACGACTATTAGTTCCTGAGATACGGTACCTCGTCACCCTTAATGAATTACCCGGTACTTTAGGTAATATCATTTTCTCATACTTATTATAATTTATTTTTTTAAAGTCGACCTACAGCCTCCATTCTACGCCATGTTTTATCTCGAAAATTGAGAGCAAAATATACAGGGCGTTACAAATTCGCCGCTAATACTAATGGGATTTCGTAAAGGGTAAGAGATACAGAGGAGGTTAAATTGCGGCAAACGACATGGACATGACTAACAAACAAGCCATCGAAAAATTCCGAAGATATTCGGAAAAAACAGAAAATTCTTGTTTTATAGCTTTGTTTACGGCGATGGCAAAAATAAATTATACATTTTTATTGCCACTTTTTATTTTCTTGATGTTATTATTGGCGTTGCATTGTTATTTTATTAGATACAACAGATACAAGGTCTACAAAACTACAACGAAAAATACAGGTCCGTATTAAAAATGCATACCTACCTGATGATGGTACCCGACGAAACGTCAGAACCAACATAAAAAATAAAATCACATAGAAAACCAACGCCATTTTGCCATGGCCGGCTATCGTCTACTCTAGAACATCCTAGAGGGCCATGATTTATACACCTAATACAATAAAAAACTGATATAAAATATAACATCCAATATTCGAAGTTATACGACTTGAATTGCCTATCCCTAAGCTTTGCGCTTCCTACAAAAACAAAACCATAAAATGAAATAACCCATTCTCTTGGATAGAGAGAAAAGGAAACTAGTGCAATAACCAAATGAATGAACGCTTTATTTATGTATATAGTTCTACAAATTGCCTTTCCTAATAGTTTCCATTGGGTTCGCTCGGGCGATCTTCCTTCCTATTTCATTTATTTACAATGAGAAAGTTATGGCGCTGAATGCGACGTTGCCGTGCGTTAATCTACTGGCTGTCCGATATTTGACACCAAACATTTTTGACATCCGTCAGCTCGTAGCCGTCTACGATGTACGTCAAGACGGGGGATGACGCCCGGGCTCGGTAATGACAGTCACATTGACATCGGTTTGTTTATCAATAAATTGACATGTTGGACAGGCGTCGCTCACCACCCCGATCCAGGTATGTCTTTCTCTGCTCTTAAAAATCAGGAAGGGGCCATGGAATCCAAGATTTATATATGAGAGCGTCAAATCCAAATATCACATGATATTTTTAAAATTTAGGAATTTTTTCTGAAAGTTTATGATGCTTTTAAAAACTAGGTATTAATAACCAAATTAACCCATTAGTTTTACAGAACCCATTTTTATGGCAAAAATCTGCCTACAACGCAAAATAAGGAACGAATTGGAACCAAAATAAATTTGACATGAACTTGAGTAGAACAAGGTGGTCAATGCATGTTGAAAGTGGCTAGGCTAGACCACCATATGTAACCAGGCTATTGAAAAGTGAGGCCACTATTTGGGTCGTTAACGGGATAGCGAGCATGCGCAATATGTATCTAGTATAAACAACAAATGTCAATCAGCTCTTTTAATTTGTAACTCTGGTAAAGGTACCTAAACTACCGGCTATCCTATATGTAATAAACTAGTGTTCAAGTTTAAAACATTTATTACTAAGTATTTTTCAAATTTTTCAACTAAAAAGGATGGTCTTCTATTAGTAAAAATATGTTTATACAAAGAGAAGCTTCTTTCAACATCCACTGATGTAAACAGACACTACTGGAACTTAGGTAGCAAAATATAAGGCCAAGATACAACTTCGTTGGATGGTTTACCCTCATAAATGCGTTTTACTGCAGTTAAGTATTTAAATCCTTCATTCTTTTTACAGTTACATCCAATTTGTTCCTTACTTGACCTCCTACTTTACCGGGAATATTGTTACATTTAGCGGAAAAAGTTTCAACAATACTAATCGAGTCTCTTAACTTAAATTTCCACTCTCCAACGAGGACCGGTGTCCGGTATAAAACTGAAACTAACCTTAATAAAAATAAGATCTTTAGCTACACTTGCACTTTTCACCAACTCTTTACTTTGCACAACACACTGCGAATCGCGTCATCTAAATCCAAAATTAGTTCTTTAATGACTTCGAAATGTTCTGCGTAGAATATTGCGGCCTTAATTCATGTTCTCCACCGGATATTTACAGGTTCCGGAGGTAAACTAACTCCTGGTAATCTCTTCTTATACAACGGCACTTTTGGAGGTGCCTTTAGAAACACTTTTTTTACATTTGAAATTAATTTATTTTAATTTAAGTACAGTTTATTAAGCAGGTAATAATAACGCATTATTAAGTGACAATAAACTACCCCTAACAAACTCCGGAAATCCACAATAATGTTGATGATCTATCTACAACATGATGTGAACTGCGCAAACTCTGTATCCCGCTTTATAGTATTCCAAAAGGGTCACAATCTTGCAACATACCATTAGCAATATATCGGTTATATATACAGGGTGTCCGGGAAAATGTGGGAAATCTCCCGGATATGAAAAAAACACGTGTTCATATAAACTTCTTTCGTATCGGCTTCCTCTTCGGAGATATGGGCTCCCAAAGAGCTCGTATGGAATTAAGTTTTTGACACATATATCTGTTGGTTTAATAATTATTTCAATTTTTTTTTTCATATGATGTATACCAGGTAAGACCCTTCAAACTACCATCCCAAAAAGTGTTGCGAATTACTCACAGTTGCAGGGACGGACCTAATGTGCCCATTTTTTTACGCCCTGTATGATAAAAACTTTGGACAACGTTTTTTACATTGACTAAAAATTAAGCACTCTTCATTCATGTCGTTAATCCTAACCGTTTTCGGAAAAACGTCATTTTATTGCGATCATGTATTAATATTAAGCAGTTAAAAGTAAACATTTATAATTTATAGGAACAAAGATGTATCTTTTATTGAAAAAAGCTAAATATACAATACATGATGTTAAAAATTACGTTTTTCCGAAAACGGTTAGAATTAGCGACATGAATGAAGAGTACTTAATTTTTAGTCAATAGTTAAAGGTATGTAAAAATCGTTGTCCAAAGTTTTTATCATACCGGGCGTAAAAAAAATGGGCACATTAGTGTCACAGCTAGTCCGTCCCTGCAGCTGTGAGTAATTCGCAACACTTTCTGGGGTTGTAATTTGAAGGGTCTTACCTGGTATACATCATATGAAAAAAAAAATGAAATATACCTGTTGGTTTAATAATTATGTGTCAAAAACTTAATTCCATGGGAGCCCATATCTACGAAGAGGAGGCCGATACGAAAAAAGTTTATATGAACTTGTAGTATTCTTTTCACGTGTTTTTTTCATATCCGGGAGATTTCCCACATTCTCCCGGACACCCTGTATATGTGGGCTGGACTGAGTTAGTAGTTTCAGTCATGGCTAGGTAGATAATTTTTCTAGTTTTTCCCGTACTATTTCAAGCTGTCATTTATTGGCCATCAAACCACATAAATAGTAAACAGAACGAACCATGAATTATCGCTTGACGTTGTGTGCACGTCCGTACACTACACGTCCATTTTATGCGTTTCTCTTGTATATAGATAACAAGCCGTATTTTACACTATACCTAAAGGAATTTATTGACCTTTTTGTTTGTTGCTAAATTTATGAATCTATAAAAATATTTTATTGGCAGTGAACCGTAAGCCAGCATAGACGGAAATCTCGAACACTACGCGACGTTCTATTTATTTATTATAGTAAAATTGGAACGCTTGAGATAATCCTTTTTTTTTAAAGCGTTCTAAGCAAAATTTTTAAAAAAATAACGCGCATAATGTAATGCAAAATGGGCTGCATGTGGGCTAGAAACTGCATTTAAAAAAACTTTTTCTAACAACTTTTCGATACTTTCAGAAATAACCCACTTTTGAATTATTTTTTGGAAAAAATTAAAATTTGACACGATAATGCGAATCACGTGACATTTTTTTGACATTCATTTTTTTTGCTTAATTTTCATCTCGATCGAAGCAGAACTTGATGCCAAAGTGAAATTTCGAATAAAGCTACTAATAAAAAAAACCCCATATGATGCGAACTTTACGAACGTTACTAGTCAGACTGTATATTATACTTAAAAAATATATTTTCTAAAAAAACTGTATTTAATACTATTACATTTTCTTTATTGTTCTTCCATTTTATATTGTGCTAGTAAGGAAATATTTGACAAATTACAAATTTTACAAAATAAGGCCATGCGGATTATTTTAAATTGTGACAAATATACAAAAATTAATTTTATGTTAAAAAATTTAGATTGGTTAAATGTCAGAAATTAATTTTTTTATTTAGTATGTATCCTTATACATAAAATTAAAAATAATTTATTGCCTGATTGTTTAAAAAATTTCTGTTCTTTTAATTATGATTATCATTAATTATAAAACGAGAACTAACCAAAATTTTTTGTGGATAGAGTGTCTAAAACATTAGCTTATAAGTAAGTCTATTTTTCATAAAGGTTTGATAGAATATAATAAATTGAAAAATTCTATTAAATCTCAAATATCATTAAAACTATTTAAAAAAACATTAAAATTACATTTAATTAGAATCAAAATGATACGTAATATTTGATACAATTTGCAAAATGTTTAACTTTTCTGTCTGTTTTTGTTAAAAGAAGGTTGCGTTTTTAGATTTAAAAATAAATCTATAAAAATGTGTTAAAAAAATGTATTAAAAAATATTTAATTGTAGCTTTTTGCTAAATAAAACATGCAACTACTACTACTACTACTACATACCTACTTAGTATTAGTTCTTATTTCCCAATATCTTACTTTTTAGTCTATCAATGTCAATAAAAAGAAAAGACAAAACCTTGAGAAAAATTTGTCAACTCTAAAATATAAGTAAAAATAAATGCTTTGAACCCATTACTTCTGTGTACGTCATAGCCGGTAAGTTTTTAATTATGTAGGCGCATTTCTTACAAAATAATGCATGTGGGTGAGAGGAGTGTGTGTGTTTGAAACTTTGAAATAGTACATTAGCATTCATAACATTCTTATTCGTTCCCACGATGTTTCTTGCAGAGGAAATTAGAAAAATACCAGAAAAAGTATCACAAAGAGTCCTGTTTTATCCACATTTAGGTGGACAGAGCAAGATATACATCTCATTCTCTTTATCATAACAAGCCTACAAGACGTCGAAGGTTCCTAGCGAGTTCCAAAATGAAACCGTGGAAATATACAGGGTGTTACAAATTCGACATACCAGCATTAGAATCTCGGAAACCATAGGAGTTAGAGAAACGGTTAAATAGGGGCAAAGTTGTGCAATTCGGTGCTGATTATAATGCTGCTTTAAACGTTTTCAAATTCCGATTACTTCCGATTTTAATCGAAAAAAACCGAAATTTTGCAAAATGGTTTTTATTTTTTCCTGAGCTCATTTGACTAGCTATTTAAAAATAATCATTGCCACTATTTCTCCTCTACAAAATGACGTTACTAAACTAAAGATCCGCCATTTGGTCTCCGAGCGGCCATCACGAACTTTACTTTTTTAAATACGGACCTGGATTTTTTTACCGATTTTTAAACCCTCCTACCCTCAAAATGTAATGGCGATATTACTTTCTCATAATGATGTATTGTCCTTGCTTATTTTTTTAAATTCATATTTTTTACACTTCTTGTCAGTCCGGTCCTGGCAACGAATCACAATATTAATTAAAAACTTTATTTTATTTAAAACCTTTACAAATAAGTACAATAATTTATTTTATAAGAATTTCTAATAACTCTTAATTTACTAATTATTATAAATCCTAATTTTCTAAATGTTCAAAGAGATTGCCGTTTTGCTCAATATAACGATCGATTTTTCTTCCAATTTTGCGTTCTTCCAGTTCTTCCATGGTATCTACGTCATTTTTATAAATAACATTTTTTAGTGCCCCCCATAAAAAGAAATCCTGTTTTTAAATTAATATTGTGATTCGTTACCAGGACAGGACTGACAAGAAGTGTAAAAAATATGAATTTAAAAAATAAGCAAGGACAATTATTCATCATTATGAGAAAGTAATATATATAAATAGAAGGATTTAAAAATCGGTTTAAAAAAATCCAGGTCCGTATTTAAAAAAGTAAAGTTGGTGATGGCCGCTCGGAGAGGAAACGGCGGATCTTTAGTTTAGTAACGTCATTTTGTAGAGGAGAAAAAGTGGCAATGACAAAGTGTCATTTATTTTTAAGGCCCATTCGAAGTTGCATCCCGAAAAAGGTGTTGTTACCTAGACTAGAAAAGGTCACAACGAAATTGCATCCCAAACAGAAAAGAGTCACCTGTAGTCGAGTGGTCATTATACCATATAAAATCAATGCAATGTTGCCAGACCCCTATAGAAAGGTTATCACGACAATTTAGTTCTTTTAAATAATTTATCTAATAAGACTGTAATATACAGACTTAGTATAAAATATAAATTGATAGAAAATTCCTAAAAGATTTGACTTTTTTTGAGCCAGTTCAGTTAAAAAAAATTGATTGAAAAAAGTAAATTTAAAAATGCTCTGGGTAACAACGAACAAACCGGTTACCAATACACCTTTTAGAACCGATTGGAGAGTATGTCAAGTCCAAGTTGGATTTTCCTTATCGACAATTTCTAGAAATGCAATCTTCGAAAGAAAACGGTTCAATATTTAGCTGAATCTAATCTTATTTATAAAATTCACCCTCGGGATGCAATTTCGTTGTACCCGGGATGCAACTTATGTGTTAAAATTACTACCTGCCCATTTCGGGATGCAATCTCGAATGGCCGATTTTTAAATAGCTAGTCAAATGAGCTCAGGAAAAAATAAAAACCATTTTGCAAAATTTCGGTTTTTTTCGAATAAAATCGGAAGTATTCGGAATTTGAAAACTTTTAAAGCGGTATTATAATCAGCACCGAATTGCACAAATTTGCCCCCATTTAACCGTTTCTCTAACACCTATGGTTTCCGAGATTCTAATGCTGGTATATAATAATAAAAAAGAATAGTACGCTGTTGCTGAAGACTCCAAAGATTCTTCTTTTGGATTTTATTTGAGATGAAATTGGCTCATTAGGAATTTACAATTATTGCTGTGGCGGCGCAATATGCCGGTTTCAAGAAAATCTGTTTACTAACAGCCAATCAAAAATATATCTTTACAGCCAGAACAGTAGGTATATTTAGAAGATAACATCGTGTCCGCGAAAATAATTAAAAAGCGAATATTGTGGCATATCGGACAAGTGTGTAACTGTTTTTCATATTGGAATACACAGGGATCCAAGCACAATGGATGCCCTGGGTCGGGTAGACCACGACGGCCGTTTCGTCCTTGTTAGGAATCTACCGGCAGCCATAGCCTAATCAATCCCGTCGGGACGGGCCAAAATTGGGTTTATTTTAGAGCGTTTTCTCCATAAGTAATGGAAAAACAATTGCGTTCTTGCGTGCTCGTCAAAAGTAGGTAAACTGATTGAAAGAGTATTTAGATTTTTCTTTGTTTGATGTAAAAAATCGAAACGACGGCCACCATCTATCGGCGATTCCAGCTTTTGATCAGCCTTGTATAAGTATGGTACAGGGTGATCGCGTATAATGTTACCCCCCTTTAACTTCTTTGTTTCGCAATTAGGAAAAAACTGTTGAATACAAAAGTTGTAGGATTTAATGTAAACTTCTTGCAAAATATATTTTCGTAGATAATTGCATAAAAGCGTGACAGATCAAAGTTATATTTTTTCAAATGGAATACCCTGTATATTGTTGCATAATTGGATTCTACGGACAATTCTAAACATAATTTTTATATACCACTATATATCTAAATTGAACCGTTTTCGATTTATTGATGATTGAAAATTACTATATATTATACTAGCGTGTATCCGACATGCGTTGCAACCCGCTGGTATAAATACAAACCCGAACAAACCCGATATATTAGTACCCGGCATGCCACTTTCTGAAATTGCACCCGTGCGATGCCGGGGCGGGTCGCTAGTTATACATAAAAACCTTCCTCTTGAATCACTCTATCTATTAAAAAAACCGCTTCAAAATCCGTTGCGTAGTTTTAAAGATTTAAGCATATATAGGTAGGGACGGACAGACAGCGACTTTGTTTATACTATGTTAAGATAAGAAAATAAGGTCATTCAAGTCAAGATGTATCGTTTCCATGGATAACAATATTAACAATGGTAATTTTATTCAGTTCAGTATCGTCATCCTGTTATCTATGGAAACGATACATCTTGATTTGAATGACCTTATTTTCTTATATAATAATTATATAGTAATTTTCAATCATCAATAAATCGAAAACGGTTCAATTTAGATATATAGTGGTATATATAAATTATGTTTAGAA
Source organism: Polydrusus pterygomalis (assembly GCA_963969555.1). Lineage (NCBI taxonomy): Eukaryota > Metazoa > Arthropoda > Insecta > Coleoptera > Curculionidae > Polydrusus > Polydrusus pterygomalis. The sequence goes on along the minus strand of OZ018385.1, from coordinate 40,006,456 downwards.
TTGTCCGTAGAATCCAATTATGCAACAATATATAGGGTATTCCATTTAAAAAAAATATAACTTTGATCTGTCACGCTATATATTTCTACGAAAATATATTTTGCAAGAAGTTTACATTAAATCCTACAACTTTTGTATTTAACAGTTTTTTCTTAATTGCGAAACAAAGAAGTTAAAGGGGGGTAACATTATACGCGATCACCCTGTACAGGGGAGCCAGCTTATCTGAATTTAGTCAGAAAACAGCAAATATAGGATTGACTGATATACATTTTTATGGCTATCGATATCAGCATTTCCCATGATAAAAGTTGTTTATCTAAAAAAGCGAAATAACAAAAAACAATTCCTGCAATGGGTGTAATAATTTTAAGAAAAACCCGGATGAAAAACTACCAGGAAATTTTGGTAAAGCTTTATAGTGACTTGTGTCTACACTACTGCATACTGCAAGACGTGCGCACTGCAACATTATCATTTGACGAATGGGAAAATAGACAGGTCCGGGCTTTAAAATTTACGTTCTTGCTCAAGAAATTGTAAAAGTTTACCTTAAATTTGGGTATTTCTACGTGTAAACAGCCAAAATTTGCCCCAAATTCTTGCCAAAAAATTGGAATTTCTTCTCAATTAAACTATAAAACTTATAAAATCGAATATAAAAACAAACAAAACCAGCAAAATAATCAATCTTCGATGTTATCGCGTACCTAACCTCAATTTAAATCGAGATTCAAATATTACTTAGTTGGTATATAACTTGTATTGATTTTTACAATTTGGATAAAACTTGGGTACGTGTAAAACATTGTCAAGCACAATTTCTTGTTCAAGAATTTGAAAAAGTTTTTGTTCGAGAACGTGACCCGTGGAGTAATATAAACTACCTAGGTATTTACATTTTTTCTTTTATATACCTAATATAAGTATAGAGAAAATTGTTTTTTAAACGTTTTGAAGATTGGAGGGATGCAAATAAAATATACCAAAATATGCATCGGGATAATCTGTCTTGGCGTGTGTTTCTCTTTATTTTCATACCTTATTTGTGTAGCCTAGGCCTAGTTAGATGTGTTTAAATTTATCATAATAAAATAAAGTTATATCAAGATACATCACAACTCCATAGTTACTGAAAATACCCGGTATTTTACCCCTATTTGGGCATAACAAAATAATACAGCGGCTGTTACCAGTCATTGTTTATATTCTAATCGGAGTCACTAAAAGCACAAACACAATTCATCAAACTACACAAAAACTAGAAATCCGTAAATATTAAATACCCACAATAAACAACAAGAAATCCACAGAGAAAACTTAAAACACAACAACAAAAATGGCGGCCGAGCCGGTTCTGGAGTATATTTTGAGCATGTCGATAAAGAAGGATAGGCCGATAACACGAAGTTTGTGCGCATGCCCAATTCTTGTTGAAGTTGGCAAAATTGAGTCTTGATCGTTTTTTTTTTACTTGCGCCGAGATTATTTTGTATTCATTTCTTTACAATAAAAGCCCTGTAACTTTAGATTTGCCAATAGCGGTCCTTCTGGTTAGTCGGTACTGCCGCAGAACAAGGGTACTGACCTCGTACCTTGAAAATACGTTAATTCCAATAATAAAATTATTATCTGACAGGCCAAGGGTTGGGGGACATCTGGTCACACCAAACAAATTGTAGAAAATTCACAAGTTTGATCCGATTACTCTAATAAGTTTTGATTTGAGCGGTAATCATTTTATTAATAATAGTCATTCAACACAAGCTTATATACCAGATACCATAACATCGAGTACCCTAGTCTTTGGTCTCCCGAATGCCCGAAATCGTCCCCAGGATAGAAATCAAACAAATTTTTACTAGAGTCCAGTTTTCCTCAGCCCGCTATATGCACAGTGTTGTCTGTATGTTCATCGGGTACGTCGATCACGATTGGTACCTACCTCGGTACCTACATTGAATACTACTTACATGGCGAGATATATACGACCGACATGATAATGATGGTACAATATGGTACTATCGGAACAGATGTGGTACCATGCCAACGGGTGGATTTTTACGAAAACGGTGCATCGAGCCGGGTAAGGCTAAGTAAGGCGTGGATAAAATGTCATGCGTAAATGTTTGGTTTATCAGGAACTTAGAGCAATTTGTTAATCAATGGCGTCTGTACAGTGTATACAGGCATGGTCAATAGTTTGGTTACAAATAAAGTAAGAACTTCATATAAAATTGTGTCCTATGTCCACTTGCTATAAAGATACAGCCCCCTCAAGGGAAGATGTTTCTTTCTGAATAATAAACCTACAGTTAGTGGTAGTAGTAGTAGTAACATGTTTTATTTAGCAAAAAGCTACAATTAAATATTTTTTAATACATTTTTTAACACATTTTTATAGATTTATTTTTAAATTTTAAAACGCAACCTTCTTTTAACAAAAACAGACAGAAAAGTTAAACATTTTGCAAATTGTATCAAATATTACGTATCATTTTGTTTTTTAATTAAATGTAATTTTAAAGTTTTTTTAAACAGTTTTAATGATTTTTGAGATTTAATAGAATTTTCCAAATTATAATATTCTATCAAACCTTTATAAAAAATAGATTTATAAGCTAATGTTTTTGTCACTATATCCGCATAAAAATTTTGTTTAGTTCTTGTTTTATTTATGATGGTCATAATTAAAAGAACAAAATATACAATAAGTTATTTTTAATTTTATGTATAAAGATACATACTAAATAAAAACTTAAATTTCTAACATTCAACCAATCTAAATTTTTCAACATAAAATTAATTTTTGTATATTTGTCACAATAATTTAAAATAATCCGCATTGCCTTATTTTGTAAAATTTGTAATTTCCTCACTAGAACAATATAAAATGGAAGAACAATAAAGAAAGTGTGGTAATATAATAGTATTAAATACAGTTTTTTTAGAAAACAAACTTAAATTAGAACTGATTCTTTTAAAATAGCCTGACTTTAAAGGTAATTTTTTTGATTGGCTGCCTCTGGTAAATTTTCAATAGTAAGAAATTGAGTCAATTTGACAGACCACGCCCGTTTATTAAAATAAAAATCCTGCAAAATCCATGTTTATAACTAAAAAGACCATAATTTTTGGTAAAAAGGCTTAGAATAACGCCACCTACTTAAACGTATATATTTAGAATAACATTATCTAAACGTTTATAAGGGTTACATAATTTCTGTGTGAAAAACACCCCCAGGAGACAGACCACGCCCGTTTAGTAAAAGAAAAATTAATAAAAACCCTGTTAAATCAATGTTTATAACAAAAACTTCATAATTTTTGATAAATTGGCTTAGAATAACGCCTCCTAAACGTCTAAGTATTAGGGTTAAATAATTATTGTCTCAAAAACACCCTTAGGCAGACAGGCTCTTTTTGAAAGAAAAATCAATAAAAACCACATTTATTGAAGAAAATTCGTAATTTTTGGTAAATATGTTCGAAATAATCGGGAATAACATTATCTAAAGGCCCATAAAGGTTATCTAATTTATGTGTCAAAAACATCCACATCAGATACTATGTTTGTGTAAGGGAGTTTTTGACAAATAAATTATCGAACCCTTATAAAGTGTGGCATTATTCTAAGCCTATTTACTAAAAATTACGAATTTTTTTCAATAAATGTAGTTTTCATTGATTTTTCTTTGAAAAGGGCTTAAACCTGTCTGCTAACGATGTTTTTGAGACAAAAATAATAATTTTTTTCTACTACTGTATAGATAAATTAACTTTCGGGCCCTAGCAACACGAAAGAAAACGAAAGTAAATGTTACAGTTACCTGAATATTATCCATTGCTAGCTACGAAAGTAGGTTGCTAGCTACGAAAGTAATACTTTCGGTGCCAGGACAAAAAAATCGAACTGACAGACTCTGACAGTACTCAAATAACTAGTTGTCAACAATACTCAAATAACTAGTTGTCATGGATTATTTTACAGGTGGAAAAAAAAACTTATTTTATCATTTTAATTTGAATAAAACCAAAGTTTTTTACTTAATAATATATTGATCAGAGAACAGAAGTAGAAAAAATTTAATACATTACACGATGCGAAAGCCTTTTTTGATGGTCGGAGGTATTAAATCACCTCGGCTTTGCCTCGGCAATTCAAAAACCTTCTCACACCAAAAAATTTACTTTCGCATCTAGTAATGTAAATAACTATTAACAACCCTTCAAATGTGTACTGAGTATATAATATCCCAAAAATCATAAACATTATTATTTGTTATTTAATAAGCTATAGGTACTTAAGTATTTACAAGCAAATTATTTAATTTGCGTTCAAGTAAATAATATTATATTATATGCTTAGTACGAGAATCCCGCCGAGTCTGCTGCCCGCTATACTCTGTTTCTTAAAGCTTGACAGCACAGCTGAGGGTCATGAGTCGTAAAACCTCAATAAACCATCTTAAAACGATACACTATTTCACTAAGTATCACCTAATTTTTTTACTAAATCAGATAAAGTTTTTACCGAGGGGGAAACCACCCTAGGAATTATGAAGCAATATTTTCTGAAAATGCAGGCAATACAGGAATTATAAGGAAATATACAGGAATTACGAGGCAATACGGTATTTTACAGGCAATATGGGCAATACATAGGCAGTATAGGTAATAATTCGGCATTAAAGGGCATTATTCAAGAAATATTAGGAAATATAATGCCTGCGAAAGTGCGGAACGGCCCGAAGAATGAGCCGAGAATTGCCGAAGTTTGCGGCGCGCGCTTTTATAATGTAACAGAAGAAAAATTTTAAAGACGTGAATACAAATAAAAGGCAGTTTTACAGGAATTATAGGAAATATAAAGGCAATATAGGTAATATTAGGCAATAAAAGGAAATAATTAGACAATACCAATAGGCATTATTTTGAGGAAATATGGGGAAATATGAGTAAATATTGTCTTTTAATGCCTCAAAAAGCCAATATTTCCCGAAAATTAGGTAGGTGGTTTCCCCCTCGGTTTTTACTATGTATAATTTATTTACAACACGGGTAGGAATCAAAAGGAATTTATATTTCACTAGCGTGTACCCGGCATGCGTTGCAACCCGCTGGTATAAATACAAACCCGAACAAACCCGATATATTAGTGCCCGGCATGCCACTTTCTGAAATTGCACCCGTGCGAAGCCGGGGCGGGTCGCTAGTTATACATAAAAACCTTCCTCTTGAACCACTCTATCTATTAAAAAAAACCGCTTCAAAATCCGTTGCGTAGTTTTAAAGATTTAAGCACACAGACAGCGACAGCGACTTTGTTTTATATATGTTAAGATAAATAAAAACCTAAAGGACCGCCACTGTCCGAAGATTTTTTCTAAATCATCGGCTTGCAATATTGTTACAATTTTACGACCCTAGTGTGAAAGGTATAATTAGGGGTGTGCCAATCTATATAGGGTTTAAACTACCTTGTATTGTTACTAAAAAGATATACTTCCAGGCGAACAATAATATGTTCACCCGGTAAGCTAAAATTTGTGTTTAGCATTTTTATTGAGGGTTCTTAGCTGTCAGGCAATAGAAAACAGCGAGGGAAACAGACTATAGGCCCATAGGCACTGAAAGAATTTTTGCAAATTTGACTTCTCCTGACATACCTACTTACTACTTCTAAGCACGGTATATTTTTAAAAAATATTTTTGGTTGGAGCTAAACGTAAATGTGCATCAATGTAAAGTTTTTCGGTTCCAATAAATAGCAAGAAAACTACTACAGCTCATAACAAACAATAATTAAATTGAGAGCAGTCACATTTTCTATTTCTGCTTTTCCAAAGATACCGCCAAAACAAAATTTAAAAATACTAGTTCTAATTTAAAACGAACCCGTGGGGCCGGCGCGCGACTGGCGTAAAATATTTCGACCGTTTTCAGCTGCATAATATGCATGGCCTGTCAAAAAGTAATTACTATAAAGTAGGTATATATCCCAAAACCAACGGTATCTCACCAATGCAATGATACCGTACCTATAGTTGAAACAATAACAAATGAACCTATTGACAAAATCGGATCCCATTCTGAAGTAAATCAATATACAAATTTCGCCCCTCCACTTACCCCAAACTTAAGAGCAGTAATCCCTTTTACCACAATGAAAATTGCCGAACGTTTTACTGGTCAAACGAAAAGAAAAAAATTAAAATTGGTATTTAGAAAATATATTCTACTTTAAATACCCCATCCAGAAAAGTAAATGACGATCGAAAATATTCCCTAAATTTTTTTAGAAATTTTTTTTATTTTTAGTAATTTTGTAATATCTTAAACAATTCTTTATTGGTCAAAAGCAAAATGACTTTCCCGGGTGTATAATGTTGTACCAAACAATTTTTCTTAAAGCCATTTTTCGATGTCAGCCTTACTTTTTTCTCAAAAACGTTGGACCCGTAAATCCACTTTACACGCTTAAATTCACTTTACGCGCCCAACGTTTTTGAGAAAAAAGTAAGGCCGATATCGAAAAATGGCTTTAAGAAAAATTGTTTGGTACAACATTCTACACCCGGGAAAGTCATTTTGCTTTTGACCAATAAAGAATTGTTTAAGATATTACAAAATTACTAAAAATAAAAAAAATTTCTAAAAAAAATTTTGGGAATATTTTCGATCGTCATTTACTTTTCTGGATGGGGTATTTAAAGTAGAATATATTTTCTAAATACCAATTTTTATTTTTTTCTTTTCGTTTGACCAGTAAAACGTTCGGCAATTTTCATTGTGGTAAAGGGGTTACTTCCTACCTCTTAAGCTGTCAAAGATTATTAACGTGATGTGGGAAATTCTTTGTCTAAAACCTTATAAAAAGTGTGCGGTATGGTAAGGCAGCAGTAAAATATCCGCCCCCAAAAATACAACCGCCACGACATTGGTCTGAGGCCATGATGACGTTGTTTCCTTCATTTCGGTTTAGGGATGTCCACAGAAAGTGTATCGTGGAAAAAATCGACGTTTGCGATGAATAGAAAAATATTTTTTAACAGAATTAGAATTACAAAACAAAGCTAAGCTTACACCTTCACTGAAACAAAAGGTAAAAGGAATAATCGAGATCCGAGAGGCAACGACAAAATAATTATTTTACGATTAAAATTCAGGCCTAATACATCAAATGGCCTCGATGCATCGCTTAAAACGATGTATCATATTGAATATTATCGATGTACCGTGCCAGCAAAAATTATTTGCATCAAAGAGGGCTTGGATTAAAAAACGTAGGGCTTGGTTTAGATCACAATGATATGGGGACGATATATCTAACCCAATCTAGGTTAAAATTTTGTCAAATTCATATTATGACATGATATGCCAAACTAATGAGTAATAAAATAAGTAGACAAATACAAATTTATTTTTGTTGTTAACAAAATTAACAAAGTAAGAATATACAGAAAGAAAAAGAAAAATAATTACAAAAATTGCTAAACTTGGCCACCGCCATGCTCCAAGCATAAATTCACACGTCCCTTCATATTTTCGAAAGTGTTGACCAGTATCTCTGGAGAAATGTTACCACACTCTTGGATAATCATTTCTTGTAATTGTTCTAAATTTGCAACAAGTTCTTCTGTTCTTACAGATGGTTTTCCTGCTCCTTTTTTGTGTTGTATAGAACCTGTTTCCCTAAACTCAGCAACGGTTCTTTTCAGGCAATGATAAAAATCCCCAGCAAAAAAAGCAACGTTAGGAAAATGTTCGTGAAAATCGTCCATGCACAAACCCGGATTGTATTGCCACTCACCATTTACTCTAACCCCGTTGATGAATCAAATTACTTGTAACGACTGTCACTGATTGATTGTTAATTCAGGTAGTTACTGACACCCAACAGGTATTAAGCTCTACGGCTAAGCATTACGTCCTTAGATGCAAGGCCCTCTTTGATGCAAATAATTTTTCCTCGCACGGTATATCGAACATCCCTATTTCCGTTTCGTGTTTCATTGACAGCGATACGAAATTTTCTTTAGTTTATCGGGTTTCTGTAATAATAATTACTGTTTTTAGTGTTTTGTGATATTTTTCGAAGGCAAGATGAGGCAGTTGGGCAGTTACCTACTTTGGAGTACGTATTTCTTGTGTATTTATTTAAAAAGTATTCTGAATGCGAAAGATTTCGAGCGATTGTATTGGTTGACGTAGGTATCTACCATTAAAAAATCGCAACACATCCCTATTTTACTGCAGGTTTTCCTCTTTAGTACTCCTGGACGTACTACTAGGACTAGGTATAGTAGTTAAGTACTGGTTAGTACTGGTAAAAAAAATACCATAACCTCAAAAAACACATTCGCAATATTTTTTTATAAATAAGTGATAAGTACTTAAAAAAACATCAAAATAAAAACATTCAACATCCCGGGTACATAACATACCTATTCCGCGAGTATCGTTTATTTTATTGCTTTATTAGCACTCGTCGATTACTGACGTCATTGCTCGTGTGCGGATTTTTATTTCGTACTCTTCATAGTAACAGGCCGAGGATGTTTTTCCAAGGCGCTGTTAATTTAAAAAAATATTCGAGTGCTTTAAAATTTTAACCCTAAACTACAGTCAAGTATGTAAATGAAAGACGTCAAACTGCACTTTCGGAGGTTAAGGTGGAATTCTCAACGTCATTCCATCTATTGCCAATCTATAACCTATTTCGTGTTGCTTTTTTTAGTTTATTATTTGATTAACTAACATTTAAATAAAATCAATATCGTCGGTACAATATTTAGGTAACATCTGACATATTACAAAAATATTAATTTATTTCATTGCTAATTTTGGGAGAATTGTATAGTGAAAGAAGAATGACATAATAATGTTAAAAAAATCTTACCCGATATTTTTCGCTATACAATTCTCCTAAAATATTTAATGAAATTCCTTGATATTTATTTAATATGTCAATTATTACCTATAAAATATGAAGACGATAATGATTTTATTTAAATTTTGTGTAAAAGCTAGAAAACATAAATAAATCTACGCGAAATAGGTTGGCAAGCATGTTGATACTCCCACCTTAAGACGATTACTTCGGGAATAATATTTATTATATTCTATCAAACCTTTATGAAAAATAGACTTATAAGACATCTAATGTTTTAGACACTCCTCGAGACACTCTATCCATTATATAACAGAAACATTTGGCAGCGTTGGTTACCCATTATTAAATTTTATAAATTCTTGTTTAAAATATGGAAATATGCCTGATGAATTAAAATGTTCTTACATTACACCAGTGCCAAAAGCCAAAAGTAAAAAATACTAAAAGATGGGATGAGATGAGGCCAGTAAATGTTTTATAGGATGTTGAGAAATTATTAGAAGAAGTCGTATACCTATGTGGAATTTAAAAATGTAAAAATATACTGGGTGTTATATTTAAAAATATAAAATTCGTTCGAATTCCAGACAAACTAAAAAGCTGGCAACAACGCCAATATCGTCATTCGGTTCGTTAGATCCTCTTACACAACTGTACCAAATTTGGTTTAAATCGGCCAGTAAATTGTGATGTTATTAAGCCGTTTCCAGACTTTATACACACACTGTATATGAAGAGTTTTATTTAAAATTTTTTAAATATTTTGAAAGTATCATATCGAAGATTGCCGGAAAAGTAGGTTATTTTTGGTTATTTTAAAAGAATCCGTTCTAATTTAAATTTGTTTTCTAAAAAAACTGTATTTATTCCTATAAATTAAGTACCACATTTTCTTTATTGTTCTTCCATTTTATATTGGGCTAGTGAGAAAATATTTGATAAATTACAAATTTTACAAAATAAGGGAATGCGGATTATTTTAAATTGTGACAAATAGGTATACAAAAATAAATTTTATGTTAAAAAATTTAGATTGGTTGAATGTCAGAAATTTAATTTTTTATTTATGTATCTTTATACATAAAATTAAAAATAATTTATTGCCTGATTGTTTAAATTTTTTTTGTTCTTTTAATTATGATCATCATTAATTATAAAACAAGAACTAATGAACATTTTTATGTGGATAGAGTGTCTAAAACATTAGCTTATAAGCTCGCTTATAAGTCTATTTTTCATAAAGGTTTGATAGAATATAATAATTTGGAAAATTCTATTAAATCTCAAATAGGGGCCTAAGTATCATTAAAACTATTAAAAAAAACTTTAAAATTACATTTAATTAAAAAACAAAATGATACGTAATATTTGATACAATTTGCAAAATGTTCAACTTTTCTGTCTGCTTTAGTTAAAAGAAGGTTGCGTTTTAAAATTTAAAAATAAATCTATAAAAATATGTTAAAAAATGTATTTAATTGTAGCTTTTTGCTAAATAAAACATGTCACTACTACTACTACCCTAGGGTAGCGTCATTGGGCCTCCTATAGTATTTGTTAACTTTATTCTATCTTAACCATTTATTTGTTTATTTATTTTCATACACTGTTTTACAGTTTCCCAGTTACAAAACAGGTAGAAAGCTGAAAATTGCTTACAATATACTAATATGAATGAATTCTTCAAAAATACACACTAAGATAGTCTAGAAATTAATTAATAGGTAGGTAATACAACATATATTTAAGTAATTACCTCCTAGCAAATAAAGTTATAAAAAATCTAAAAAAAAGTCCTGAGACTGGAGCCAACGCCTAAACAGATCTGGCAAACGAAGAAGAATTAGGTGGGTGTACGGTGTGCAAGTTTGGCTGTCATATAGATATAGATAATAGACAAATAGATAATTATCAAAAACCGTTAGTTAAATATTCCTGTAGAAAGTATGTATCCATATGAAAATGAACAGGAATTGTTTAAACCCCCCCCCCCCTCTACGACCTTTAGACCGAACCGCCTTGCTGATATAATTTTTCGCTGAGGTCCTCCCTAGCCGTGCGGAAAATGTAAACGTTGCTGTGAAATAGGATCCTAAATATTAAAATTTTGCCGATGTGCTGCTGTGTAAGTAATTTTATAGCCCGGGGACTGGGGCGTATAGCGAACGTAATTTATAGCCTAATGAAAAATTCGAAATAAGTCGTAACAGAATTTTTATATAAAAAAAAACTGGTTTTAAGTGAAATTCCGGGATTCTATATTAAAATTAGAGAGAGGACCAAGTGGGCAGGTACTTTAATACCGAACTAACAATATTTAGTTTTCAGTAAGTAGGTACAGGGTTCAGTATGACATGTATAATAGGTAGGTGCAGTTGACGACAAATAATTTCGTACACTAAACTGTGACATTGTAAATGCAACTTTTTTACCTTTATTACCTTTGCAACGTGTCAATTGTTATCAGGATATCTATCAGAGTATTGTCATTATCTTATTTGATTTAAAAATGCCTCATTTAAGTATTATTGAAAAGGCAAGAATAATAATATGTTTAGTAGAAATAGGGTGGTCTTATGGAAACAGCTGATCATTTTAGAGTACCTAGAAGTCAGTGGCGTAACTAGCCCTCTGACCTGGGGGTGGCCTAGGGTGGGCCTGCTCTTGTGACTTGCAGTGGCGGCTCGTGCAGATGCGGGCCGGCGGAAAGCCCGGACCCGGAAATTTTTGGACCACGCACAAATTTTAACAAATTTGCTCAATAATCAACAGTAATATCACAAGACCTCGGTTAGATTTTTCAGCTGTCACGAAAACTTTTTTTGGAAATTTTTCCAGTTGAATTTGGACATGTTTATTCTGATTAGATCCCGAGAGCGAAGCTCGAAGGATTTAATCTTGAATAAACAAGCCCAAAGTTCAACTAGTAAAATTGCCAAATAACTTTGAGGCTGACAACCAAAATACAGTTATTATAATTTTATTATATAATGTTTGGTTGCCAGCCTTGGAGCAAAATATGTTAAAGCAGATGCAATATGTCAAAATTTTAGATTAGTTATAGGCACCTATAATAAATGACATTGATAGGTTTTTTAAATATTGTGTAATTTATAAAGAATTTTTTTTCTGGGGGCGGCCCCCCTGTAGTTACGCACCTGCTAGAAGGACTGTTCAAGGAATTAAAAATGGCGCTATTATCAAACACTTGAAAGGTCTGTTGGGTCTGGTTTGAACGAGGGGTAAACCACCCCCAAAAATTTGTACAGTGATTTCCTATTTGCGAAAATACTTCTGGTATTTCTATGGTAATTCCAAGTATTGCCAGGTATTTCCATGGGTTACCAAATTTGGCAATACTTGGAATTACCATAGAAATACCAGAAGTACTTTCGCAAATAGGAAATCAGTGAACAAATTTTCTATTATATTTCTAGATATTTCCAAATATTCCCTTATATTTCTAGGTATTCCCAAATATTTCCTTGTATTTCTAGGTATTAATAGGTATTATCAAGTATTCCTTGTATTCGCACCGCTCGCAAAATAACCGAAAATATTAAACGTCAATATTATTTTGAAAAGTTAATCTTGGCACCGTTTTTGCTACACAAAAAAATATAGCTTAGAACAACCTGCTGAAAGCGCATACCACATATAACTAACCGTCCCAGGTCCGATCCCCACTCCTCGTATTCCCAAGTATTTCCATATGTATTTCCTGATGTATTCCCATATATTTCCAAGTACTCCCATATATTTCCATGTTTTTACAAATATTCCCTTGTATTTCCAAGTATTCCCAGATATTTCCATAGATTTCCTTTAATTTGTAGAACTGCGCAACGCCGAGTAAGACAATGTTCCGAATTAAGAAATCGAGCAGCTGTATCCAAATCGTTTTTAAAAAATAGTGATAAGGAACAAAGAATTGGGTTTGCTATGCAATATTTACCAGAAAATGATTTTTTTTTTGGCAAAATGTTATCTTTTCCGTCTACATATTCTATAAAGATTCCAGTATATTATAGACCACCGAATTCCCGATATGATGAGAAGTATAGGTACTCAAAAAAAGCAAACCAGTGGACGTTTCTCCGTTAATGCGTGGGCATGGATAAGTGTTTACGGTGCAGGTGTATGCTGGAATATTGGTGAAACACTAAACAGTAGTATATTATATCTTCAGATTTTGGAAAATGTTTTTCTTCCTTCTGCCGCGATAGGCTTTGAAGGAAATAACTTTATATTTCAGCAGGATAACTGCCCTGTGCATACTGCAAGAAATATAGGAAACTGATGGTTTAGACAAAACAACGTAACATGTCTGCCTTGGTGCTCAAGAAGTCCTGATTTAAATCCAATTGAAAATGTTTGGGGATTGATGGTAAAAAAAATGTACAAAATAAATTTTAAACCGCAGAATGAAATAAAGTTATTTGATAAAATAGAAGAATTTTGGGAAGAGCTAAGTCCGGATTACACCAGAAGTATTATTTTGTCAATGCCAAGAAGATTACGATTAGTCCAATGGCCCAGCAATTAAATATTATCTAGTATTTTGTTTGTTGTTTGTTAATAAATTTACCCTTTTTCGCTTTATACTTTTGTAGTTTTCCTGGTATTATTTTATAATTTTCTTATTTCGCGGCTGTAATTTCAATACAAAAATATTTAGAAATACCAAACCATTAGTAATTTACAGCTATGTATTATATATAGCTGGTGTTCTATCCAGGTATAAGCAGCAAGGTGAAAAACCCGTTTTACCCAATTTTGTTGTAATTTATTAACGAATTTAAGTCAACTGTACTACCTACCAAAAGAATGAAAAATACCCGGAAAAATACTTTTGAAATCATGGCAAGTCCCTTTTTCTGAAACCGTTTAACATAGGAACTGAAAATGTGTAATTTTACTAATTTTCTTGTGGGGAAAAAGGTTAAGTTTCATTGTGTACTCGATTGTGTATGACTAAAAAATAGTGGTAAGTCTGGGATTAAAACTATAGGTACACACCATGCCAGGAGTTACGTGTTTTCAAGCATAGTTTACGAATCTAAAGGCGGTTTTTTGTGAAACGTTAAGTTTCGGACACATAGGTATATTAGTAGGTATCTATTTATCCCCCAAAAATTACGTAAAAAGAGCTGATTATTATGAAAATATAATTGATTTCTTTCAACCACAAAATATCGAAACTTGTTTATTTACAGATAAATTGGCCCAAAAAAAGTCAAAGCCTTTATGAATTTCTTATCAATTTATATTTTATACCAAGTCTGGCAACATTGATACGAATGACTAATGTAACGGGGAGGTTTCGCATAAAAATAGTTCTCAAAGATGAACTTCTTTTCGTTTTTTTTTTCGAGAAAAACTGTCTCCTCCATAATTTTTTTGTCTTTAATGTGTTCTATGCACAGATCTTGCCATTGCACTTTCAAAAATTGCAAAATTCCGTGGGTCCTAAAATGTACCTACCAGACCCTTTAATTTTGGAAAAACTTTCTAATAAAAATTTGCATTAGCATTGTTTTGTTCTCTTCAAAATGGATCCTTTCCTTTTATCGGAGTTTTATCTTTTATAGGTATCATTTCATTTCTAATAAGGGAGTCGTCATTTTAGGTCATTTTATTTTATTATGGACATACATTTTATATATTTAGGTACCTATCTATCTAGGTGACTAAAAATGGGTAGAAAATTAAAATTTTACTTGTTAATATCACCCTCTTAAAATTTCAAATTTATTTTTTCCAATTTTTGGTCTCTGTTGGGGGATACTATTCCATTTTTGTGTTTTACAGTTCTTTCATAAGTTCTTTGTGTGTCTATTTGGCCCTCGATTTGGCCTAAAATGCAAACGTATTTTGTAGTTGGGAGGACCAAGACCAAAGGTTATTTTTCGGTGGATAAATAGGTCCTAAAGAAAATCAGGGAGAAATAGGTCCCTTTTAGTAATTTTTCCCTAATCCCATCACAAAATAATGAGCAGATTAAGAAGGAATAGGTATCTCAAAAAGTAAGCGTTTTTACCTCGGTTTTTACTTAAAACAAGTTTCGAATTTGTACCCAATAGACGCCTCAAAATTTATATTAATCATTATCCTGAAAAAAAATCAAGAATGTAGGGTGTACTAACGAAAACAAAAATTAACATAATATGTATTACTTCTGAAAATATTAATTTATCCATTCTAGGAGGAGTGTAGCTAGTAGCTATAGTAACAAAAAATTACCATAGACTGTGAACGGGCGGTCGAGAGGGGAACTGTATAATTTTTAAAAAGTCCAAGGGCAGGTCCAATGGTTTATTAATTCGCTATAAGTAAATTAAAAGGTTTTTGGCATGTAAATTACACCTCGAAATATAACGATATTTTACTTACGTAGGTAGGTAGGTATACCTACTCCTACCTACTAGGAATAAAAATTAAACTTGTTCATTACAAGCACGTAGCAGGTAGAAAAGCAGATTTTCACCATTATAGCTATATATAAGTAGTGTAATGGTAAAAACGCCTGCAGTAATCATTTATGAAGATACGAAATAAATACTAAACTCCAAAACAAATTTATCACTTACCTATGATTTTGGGGTTGTCTTTGAGGATAGGACATGTTATTAGTCTGTATAGGCCCATGATCTAATCTCATGGAGTGTACTTCCATAGCATACACATTGAACACAATTTTTTACCCGAGACTCACATCACTAGTCGCCAAAAACCCCACATAAAAATCACAATTTCCAAAATATGCTCTCCAATTTACAGTTTTCTAATGAAATTCGGAAATCCCAAAACGAAATGGTCCAACTTTACTCTATTGTTTTTACCATAGCGTGCAACGCCAACTAGGCTTACTTCAATTATTATTTTTTTCAAAATAGTGGGAACGATTTCACAAATTTTCGCAGAAAAACAAGTTTGGCAAATGAAAACGTGGTAAGTTATTAACCGTTATGCACGTTCAGAACATCGATAACATCTTGGACACTATTTCACCAATTTTTCCACGCGAAAATCCATTGAAAAACTGATTTTTCGAGTCACTACGGCCAGGGATAAATTTAAACACAGAAAATACAAATACTACATTGTGAAAAGCGCCATTTCGTCGACATCTTGGTAGAACTTCTACATGAAACAGGTCCGGATCGATCTATCTTCCTAAAAACAGGGGTGGTCGCTTGGTGAGAGAGAGACAGAGAAAGCGCGCGTTAGCGGTCTAGCTACGCCCTGCGCAAAGCCTTCGTTCTCTGAAATCGACACAAAACGTTGCCGTAAATTTGCAGTTTTAATGATTTTATTGGCAAGAATATCGGCATTGATCAACTGTTTTTCTATGTGACTTTTGAAATTCAGCTAAAAATGGTCCAAGCAACTGAAAAACTGACAAAACCTGGGCAAAACAAAAATAATAAATAAATGACGTATGTCTGTTAGCTTCTGTTATGAAGAATCCATTAGGCGGTGTTTCCTTTCCATTCTTTCAACTTTTCGAAGTGTGGTAGAGCGAGATAGACAGAAGACTGTTATATTAAAGGGGATAGACCCGAAGGTAAGGTTGAAATTACATTTTTGGTTTTAATTCTTTTATTCCCCAGAACTCGGTAAAAAATTTGGTATGGGAAAGGCTTGGCCATCTGCGTTGTACAAAATCAGCATACCTAAAATGCTGTACAAATTCTAGAAATTCCTTTCATTTTTACCAAATAATATCCTCGAAAAGGTTTATTTAGGTAGGTACCCACTTTACACCTATTTAGATAGGTAGGTACTAAACAAAGGGCATTCTAATAATTATTAAACAAAATACAGTTTCCCCAGAATCAGTGACGTACCTAGTAAGGGTGTGGATGACACCCGGTCGGGGCGGATAAATTAACGTTATAACCCCGCGGTCAGCAAGAAAGGAGGGAGAAATGCGCCGCAGGCGAACATTTCTTAGGTGCCACGCCCAAACTGACTTCGTTGTTATTAACAGGATATTAATAATTTGGGCCTAAGAGGCCCATTATATACCCTATCGCCTGGCGGCCTGATATAATATCAGGCAGATGTGACCTACAGTTTTTCGTGAAATCCGAACTACGTGTGTCCGCCTTTCCCGGTCTCGATATTAGGAATGACCAATGGCAACTTTGACGGTGACATAAATGACATTGGCAATTTTTATTCATCGAAGTTGCCTGATTAGTAAAACAAAAATTAAGCAAGTTATCCAGGTCACTCTGATTGTAAGAAAATCATGTCTTCCAATGTTATTTAACTCACAGTAACGCCTTCGCCATTTTGTTTTTGATGAATAAAATAACAATTTTACCACATTTTAAGTTTAAGAAAAACGATATTTTGTCAAATTTGCCCATAGTTCTTTTTCCGCTTTTATATGTATAGGTATACAGCGTGTCCAGAGAAGTTCTAAGACATATGGGAATTTTCTTTATTGTTGATTTTACGAAAAAAAGTTATTCTTTATAAAAAGTTATTCTGATGCGCAAATATTATTGACATATCAAATCTTAATATATCATGTACACGGCGGCAAAAAAATATAGAAACACAGAATTACGTTAAGAGGGAATAAGTACCCTCAATTTTTAGTTTACAGCAAATTGTTATAAGAAAATTTTACTAAGGACTACAAAACGCGGTCAGATACAATTTTTCGTTGAAATATTTTAACTTAACTCAATAATTCTGTCTATATTTTTTTGCCGCCCTGTACATGATACATATCTTAATTTTTGATATGTCAATATTATTTGCGCATCAAGCAGAACTTTTTATAAAGAATAACTTTTTTTCGTAAAATGAACAATAAGAAAAATTCCCATATGTCTAGAACTTCTCTGAACACGCGCTGTATAAATCCAACCCTTTTTAACGAAAACTGTAGGTAATTGTACTCCAAAGAGGGGTATTTTTTGGATACAACGAGAAAGTAACGAAACATTGAATATGTGCAACCCGATCTTAAATTTCTAAAAAAAAATATTTAAAATAGGCAATTTACTAAAAATAATTATTGCCATAATAATGATATGATGATTGCGGATTGCCATTGGATCATTGGCACGGTGTAATATAGGGACGAGCCTAGCCTCCCCTTTTGGTATGGTACCAGGGGCGGCCCGCCACCCATACTATATTTTTCGCATTTTGTCAGGCTACATCTCATTTATGATGATTTATGGTGCAAGTGGCGCATTTTGGGTTTGTTTCTCCACGTTCCGTCTCTGAATTCCGGAACATAAAGGATCTATAGCTAGATTCTTGACAAACAGGCGAAGTTTAACTATATATAAAGCATAACAACTGTAAAAATTCAGAAAATTCATGCATATTATACAGGATGTTATTTAAGTATGTGGCCAAACTCCAAGGGAAAAGTTCATATAAACAAGAGGATAATTTAGCTTTACTTGGATTAAAATGAATAAGTCCAGTGGCGTCCCGGAAGACAGTCTAACTAATATTTTTGACAAAACAATGGCGCGCCTCTGACGTTTTTAAAATTATTTATTTTTCTCGAATTAAGCAACTACAAATACAACTATTTTATCTCCTGAGTTTTTTTCATATCTTGCTTTGTTTTCGAGAAAAAAAATAAAAACCACTTTATTGGTGTTATTTAAGTACCTATGTGGCCAAACTCCAAGGGGTGCTTCTTTAAGTGATTTTAAGAAGAAAAGTTCATATAAATATCGGTCCGAAAATGCATAGTTTTTACAATACAGGGTGTAAAACTTAAAAAAAAATTCGGATGTCCGTAAATACCAATACTCTTTTATTCGATGTTGTTGAAATTTGGCAATTCTATTTGTAATAACAAGAGGATAATTTAACCTCAATTAGATTAAAATTGTTAAGTCCAGTGGCGTCCCGGAAGAGAGTCTAACTAATATTTTTGACAAAAAAATGGCGCGTCACTTACTTTTTTAAAATTATGTATTTTTCTAGAATTAAGCAACTACAAATACAACTATTTTATCTCCTGAGTTTTTTTATATCTTGTTTTGTTTTCGAGAAAAAAAAAATTTATTATTGCATTGTTGCAAGTTTCGTCTTATTTTCTGTTAAATACATGATTACAGTAATAAATTATTACGTTATGCGATTATTTTATGTTAATTTCTTTTATCGAAATCAGTTTTAATCTGTGCGAAAAATTCAAAAGAGGACATTTGTGTAATTTTAATTGCTTAGTAGTTTAAATTTTTTACTCTTATATTGTCCCGGGGACATGCAATAAAGTGGTTTTTGTTTTTTTTCTCGAAAACATAGCAAGATATGAAAAAACTCAGGAGATAAAATAGTTGTATTTGTAGTTGCTTAATTTGAAAAAAATACATAATTTTAAAAAAAGTCAGTGGCGCGCAATTTTTTCGTCAAAAATATTTTGATACCCTGTATCGTGGAAACTATACATTTTCGGACCCATGTTTATACGAACTGTTCTCTTAAAATCACTTAAAGAAGCATCCCTTGGAGTTTGGCCACATACTTAAATAACACCCTGTATAACCAACAGCTCCTAATACGTAAATCAAATTAATAGACTTTGATTTAGGCCCAGGGGCGGATTTACAAATTTGCCGCTAGTAGGCTATTCAATTTTTGCCGCCCCTATACCAGCGACGGCTCGTGAGTTGTGAAACAGGTGAAGTATTCGGGAAAGAATAAGCCCGCTGCAGGCGAAATGCGCCGCAGGCGAAAAATTTTTAAGGCCACGCCCAAATTTGGTCAATAATTTTTAGTAAATATTTTAAAAATTTATGATTACCTACTTATTTTATTGAAAATGAAATTTCTTTCTGCAAAGCCAGTAAAGTCCCAACTACCTTTTTTTATCCCATTAACAGACACGGCCAACAATAAAGTTTATTTAAGAAAATACTACCCGTCGACCATGAATAAAGATTGTACCTTTTATTTCTGTAAGATAAAAAAAAATTTGGGCCAAATTTGCCGCCCCCTAAAATCTGCCGCCCTAGGCTCCAGCCTACTCAGCCTAATGGTAAATCCAGCACTGTTTGGGCCACCATGGCACGGCGGGTAAATAAAAAGTCCATCGCTATCCGTTGTCGATGCTATAGAGGGTTTCAATTCTAAAAAAAAAAACGGGAATTCTTATTTTAAAAATCGTTTAGGAAATATGTACGGATTCTAGGGATTAAAAAAAAGCAGAATTTTTTTTTTTGAAAATTCAGCCCAGCTAGCTCTGCTCGTATCTGGCTTCTCTCGACCAGAGTGTCAGAGAGTGTCATGACCGGTAGACCCTGGCCAGCCTAAAGGGCTCGAGAGGGATCCTCCTCCCTCGGCAGTCCCTCTTACACATTTTTTTATTCCACTTTAAAAAATTCTTTAGATATTTTAAGGACGGGGTATTCAGGGA
Source organism: Polydrusus pterygomalis (assembly GCA_963969555.1). Taxonomy (NCBI): domain Eukaryota; kingdom Metazoa; phylum Arthropoda; class Insecta; order Coleoptera; family Curculionidae; genus Polydrusus; species Polydrusus pterygomalis. Next base: position 39,986,153 of record OZ018385.1, on the reverse strand, counting down.
CGGAGTTATACATTCAGTGGGCCAGTTGCTTTGGGGCCCCTTTTGCACAAAACATAAATGGATTTAGTCTCTTGTAGAGCGTGTGCCACATTTCGAAAGAGATGTGCATGAATAATAATTTGTTGTTTTAAAAAATCGGTGAGACGTGCGTCCAAAATCAAAAGTAATTTCAGTGACATAGCCAGGGCCGTAACGGGCACGAGGAGGTTAAATTAGTTTTTTTCCCGTTCCAAAAATTGCGAGTATTTTCACTTGTTGAGGTTAAAAAAGCAAATTTTCAAATAATGACAGAAATCGGGATGAAGAGAATTATAAAATATAATTCGGGGCGAAAATGCATGGACTACTGTTGGGTTTTATTTGAGCTTAAATTGACCCAATTTGTAACTATTGGGAATTTATCAGTGCTATGGCGACGCGTAAGCCGGTTTCAAGAAAAGCTAGGTTGGCTAGCAGCGAATGAAAACAGCCAGAACAGTATAGGTATATTATTTGGAATATTTCACACTGGTGTAGAGTCCGCGAGACGTGGCAACGTTTGCCTCCTAGCGGCAGCAAGTGTATATAAAACATAACAATTTTTAAATTTTGACATTAGAATGATAAAAAAATGTTAGGTTATTGTAAAGATATTTGTTTGAAGGTGCTAGACAATGAAGTAATATCAAAGAAATTACCTGGTCGGACTTCCATTGTCTTTATTTTGTTACTTAACACAACGTTTCGGTTAGTTAGTATCTCTAACCGTGTTCAAGTGTAAACTAAACTATAATTCTAAGGCTACTGTCTTAAATACTATCCATGTGCAATGAAGCTTGATTACTCCGCCTACGTGCTTTTTAGAGTGTGAAGTTTGAGCTGTTGGTTTTGGACAAGAAGAGGCTTCCAGATATTGGGGATACACTTGGTTTACTAAATATATGGGTATTTTGATTCATGAAAGCTGCTTTTTTAAATTTTCGTTTAAACCAGTGCAGTTCCGTGTCCAAAACCTTGGTTTCTAACCACTGTATATTATTATGTTGGTTGGTTCATACATGTTCCGCTATACACGATCTCGAAGTTTCACCTCTTTGAGTATGTTTCAGATGTTCTTTAACTCGTACGGGAAGAGGTATTTTTGTTTCTTCAATGTATGATTCGCCACACTCGCAAGGGATTTGATAGATACAATTTTTTGTGTTTTATTTGGTAAGAAAGCTTCTAGCGTATTTCCGGATTTGAATGCTGTTTTGATATTATAGTTTTTGGTTATCCTTCTAATCTTTTCATAAAGTATTGAGAGAAATGCTTGCTCCTCTTTCGTCTCGGTATTCGTTTTTACTTTGCGATTTTTAGGTTTTGAGATGTGGTATTTAGTTACAAAGGTTTTAGGGTACACTGAGAATAAAAGCTCCAGAAAGAAATTATTTGCTAAGATTATTTTGGCTGCAACATTACATTTTTAACCTACAATAGTAATATTGGTTTCTTATTGCAAAATAAACGATTTACCTGAAAACTCTTTATACCTGTTGCAAAACACTTTTCTATTGTAGAAAAATTTATATTATGATGACAGTTGAGATATTCTTTATGAAAACGCCTCTCTTGTTACTACTATTTGCTTTGTTGGGGCAGCAATGCGACTTATTGTTATTGAAAGAAAATATTTATAAAACAATCTTTTCTGGAACTCCAAAATATCTTTCCAACGGTAAAAAAGTTTTTTATTAAAAATGGAAATTAGTCACCTGTTCGATTCTAATCGGCTTTTTTCGTGGTCGCAAATTCAATCTGATTGGGCCAATTTTAATATTCGGTACCCGCATCCGCCTGTCTTCATTTCACATTGAAAATTGAAAGCGTGCAGGTTTGCCGTTCGAGCTGATCGCGATCATCAGTGTATTATTATTGTGTGAGAAAATTAAGTGTTGTTTTGTTGACAGTATGGAAATGGATACGTTTAATTTTAAAGATTTGATATCTAATTGGGGACTTCAAGATTACCTATATGGAAAACTTTGAACGTAAGTACTATACCTAATAAGTATTGGCTTATTGCTTGTTTCTAAATCCAAAGAACGTGATTTAATGGTGATTTTGGGCAAAAAGCTTTGAGGCACCCATTAAAATAAATGCCACCAGCAATGTTATTTTTATGATCACGTTTACCGTTTACCAATTACAAAGCAGTATTTGCAGCCGAAATTCTTGACACATTGTTGTTAATGTCTTCGTACATTAAGGTTATGATTTATAAACTTCAACATATCACCCCACCCAGCCAAGGTTTCTAGAGTAAGTAATCTTTAATTTTATTTTAGAATGTGAACAAACTACACGAGAGCTTGGTTCAGCATAGAAGAAAGGAAGGAGAAGTTAAAAAAATTTGGCCTTACATTTGGAGTTGTAGTTGGGAACTTGGAGAAACCCTCATTTGTAATAGTTGTTGATGATGTTCAGTATACACGGTGGATACTTGTATCAGGGCACTTGAGCTGCTTTTTAAGCCATTTCATGCTTTAGACGTCGCATATCCTTCCGAAGTGGACAAGTTACAAATAATTAAATAAGTTTGAACAATACAAGTTTGTCTATTAGAAATGTATTATAGAATAATGCTTCCTACATTAAATCATATCAAAACTGCAACAAAACATTTGGCTTCTTTTGTTGGTGCATACCATATAGGTATTTTGGCTGCCACAGTATAGAGACCACTTTACTACGACAGCAATGTTTATTTGCTACCTTAGCTAAAAAGGTACCTATAAGCAGAAAGAAGAAATGCTGATCCAGCAAATACCCTTGCTATAAGAAGCAAAACGCTATACAGGATATAAAAATTCTTTTCATTACATCAGCAAAGTGTTATACTGATACAGAAAAGTAACTTATTTTTAATGGAAACGACGCGGCAGGCGGAAAAAATATCTTTGTTGTTCTAGCAAAGTCTCTTTATAACGGATAGTAAGTGACTTTGCAAACGCAGGATTTTATTTGTTTGGGTTACACGTGATCATTTTTTATAAAGTAACTTTATTACGCCAGCAAAGAAATTACAGCCAAATCGATTTTACTGTCTCAGGTAATTTTTCTTTTGTCCCCTATTTAAGTAAATTTTTTTATAAGCGGTATAAAGATTTTGATAACGACAGCAAGAATATTCTCTCAGTGTAACCATTCTGTTTTAAACCTTTTTTAATGTTTGAAATTTCAATATTAAGGTCTTCCGGATTGTTGCAAATGTTAGATGCTCTGTGATAAAAAGTTTGAATTAGGTCCTGTTTTATGAAGTTTGAATGATTCGATCCGTGATTAAGGTATTGCCCCGTGTGAGTGGGTATTTTTTTTTGATATTGTAAAGAAAGAAAGAAAGAAAGAAAGAAAGAAAGAAAGAAAGAAAGAAAGAAAGAAAGAAAGAAAGAAAGAAAGAAAGAAAGAAAGAAAGAAAGAAAGAAAGAAAGAAAGAACATTTTATTTGACTACGTTTTGTTAAATTACAATTGTAGCAGGTCAAAAAGAAAATTATATAAGTAATTATTATGTAAAATACAAAAAAGAAAATTTAACATAAAAAAAAGCTGATAGTAATGAAATTGAAACGTTTTTACGTGTTGTATAAGCATTATAACAAAACAATATTACAAGACATAACCAAAGGTTTGTAAAGTTTAAAAACAGCTAAAATTTGTTGAATCAGTGACGCTAAAGGCCTAGTCCGATGCTGTTTTCGATCGTCGTTCATCTACCCGCGCACATACCGAATAAAAGAGCTGGAAAAAATGTTCTCTATTAAAATACCTTCCTTTCAATAGAAGCTGCTTCGACAAGCGGGCTTTCCTTTTTACCTAGAGGCTAAAAGTTATTAGATTTCCGAACCCGGAATGAAAGAGAAACCTTCATAATGAAATAAAATTGTTCAATAAAAAGTGTGGCAACATAGCATAAAATGTTCGGAAGATCGATGAAATAAGTACGGTCCCGATTATTTAAAAATTTAATAATATCGTAGAAAGGTGTGGGAGGGGGGGGGGGGGGGGGGCATCGCGACATACGATGATACCTTATGTCTATGCCTAGAACAAAGTGCTGCCGAAGCCGACCTATTTTTCATGGTCGATTATAGCACCACAATAACCAAGTTCCTTTTAGTTACTTTTAAACAGCAAAGCAACGGCTAAAATAAGCGTTCCTATTAAAAATTGAACTGAGCACAGTAGAGATTTTTTCCTCCCCCCTTGTCGCGGTTAAGTATGCCCCTCTACATTTCTCATATGATTATACGAAGTTGCTCGCGAAGTGTTCCCTTTTCATAGGAAGTCTATGGGTTCACCTGAGACGGCGTCTTCCAGTCAGCGGTATGGAGTTTAACTAAATAATTTGAGGTTAGTTTTGCTTGTCAAAACATGACAAGACGTCAAAATAACAATTGCCATTTTGGTTTGCTTCTCGACTATAACTATAGGACAGTTGGTTGGTATTTTTACTAGCCTAGTTCCACGGGGTAAACGTCACTTGTTTTTTTTTTATGAACAGGCCTGTATTTTCACTCATTCCTCCATCCTTGGGTGTGCAATCCGCCCTTATTTTTAACATTTCATTGTTTTAGATGGGGAGTAAAAGAAATAACTACAGCGTGCGTGACACGTAAAGTCCGTATCATATGGGAATGGGATGGGAATTATTATTAGCTTTATTCGAAATTTGACTTTGGCATTAAGTTCTGCTTCGATCGAGAAGAAAATTAAGCAAAAAAAAAGTAGTCACGTGATTCGCATTATCTGTCAAATTTTAATTTTTTCCAAAAAATAATTCAAAAGTGGGGTTATTTCTAAAAGTATCGAAAAAAGTTTTTTAAAATGCAGTTTCTAGCCCACATGCAAAATTTCAGCTGCATAAGATAATTTTGATTTTTACCCATATTTTGTAAATTGCATCACTTTTGCAAAATAAGACTCAACGCAACCTATACATAAAACTTCTTAGTTTTCACAATGCTTTATTTCAGATAGATTTTCTTTAAAGTAGCGCAATATTAAATGTGTGTTTTTCTACAAAATCAAAATTGGGCTATTAAAATTTGGTCGCATATGATGCAAAGTTTATTTGTTTTTGACCCTGTATAAGGTAACTTCATAAAATAAGTATTTTTGAAAACGTAGTTTGTGTCTGAAAGTAATACACCTTAATATAAGGACAAAAAATAACACAGTGTCATCATGTAAAGTGTTCATTAAGTAAAAAATTAATTTTAGGCGTGGGTAAAAAAATCAAAATTATCCTATATGCAGCTTAAATGTTGCATGTGGGCTAGAAACTGCATTTAAAAAAACTTTTTTTTATAACTTTTTTCGATATTATCAGAAATAACCCCACTTTTGAATTATTTTTTGGAAATAATTAAAATTTGACAGATAATGCGAATCATGTGACTACTATTAATTTGTTTGCTTAATTTTCATCGCCAAAGTCAAATTTCGAATAAAGTTATTAATAAAAAAAATCCCATATGATGCGGACTTTACTGGTCACACTGTATATAAGAAAAGAAATTTTTCATTTTGTATTTTCTAGTCTCCAGGGCCCATAACCTTAAAAAAGAAATTTGGAAATCGCCCGGCCCAAAATGGAAACGAATAAAGGAATTCAAAAATTTGGTGGTGAAACGATACAAATTTAATTTATTAGATGAGAAGGAGGACGATAAGGACTACCCAAATCATGTACATCAAGGGGCAGCAGCAGCACTACGACAGAAAATAGGAGGGGGGATCAAAAGATAAATGATCGTTGAAGAAATGTGGTCGTCCTTCTCAGGTAAGGAGGAGGAAAACAACATTAACGAGAAGGTTGAGGAGGTGATAGAGAAAGGGGAGCGAGCAGCAGCGTTTCAAATTAGATTAGAAATTATTGTCTTCCTTTGTCTATACGCCACTGCTCTAGGAAGATTAATCCAAATTATACACTGTGTAGAAATAACTATAGATATTTATTAACTGCTCTATAATAATATGAAAGCAGTAAATAATTAAAATTACATAGAATACATAGGTACTATTCGATATTTTTTCCAGTATAAGATGGGGGGGGGGGGGGGGCAAAAAGCCAATTAAATTTTTTTTATTGTAACATTATGGTGATTTCACGCTTTTTAAAATGACATTAGAATATTTAAAGCTTTATTAGGTTTTTTATTGTTTTAAATTAAACAAAGCACATCACTAATTTCTCCTAGCTTCGAGCATTTGTTTCCTTGCTCTTTTGAATTCCCGTATAACCTCCTCGACACTTTTTATCAACGTCGACGAACCCAACCTTTCAAAAATTTGCCGTATTCTTTGACGATTTTTGCCATTCGCATCGTCAGAATCTTCCATTATGCTTTGGGATTGGTGAACTATACTTAATTTTATGCCTAGTTCTCCTGTGCCGGTTGTTTCTGCACCAAATTTGTTCAATATCTTATCCTAAAACATACGATTCTCATACTGATTGCTACCACAAATTCCCTGAGGATTAAATATAACGATCTAACAAAAAAAAAAATCAACAAAAATTAATTTTTTATCGGTAAAAAGCGGATCTCCCTTGTCCATGGATAAAATAGTAATTAGTAGATATTTTTACTACTACTTACCTCATGATCTTTCGGTATACCAATCCAGGTTACATCGCTATAATTTTGAAAGTCTCCTATAAAAAATCTCCGCATTTCGTTTACGGGATTTTTGGTTGTAAGTCGGAAACAGTTTAAAGTATACTTGAAGTTTCCCGAAAGGGAGATTGGTAGGCATCTATAACATAAACCCTCGGTTCTGTGTCGGTCCCATGAATCTTTTGACACGACCTCGAAATAAATATAGGGAGACTTCGGCACTCCTACGAAAAATATATTTCTTATGGTAGGTACGTACACAGATAGACAGTTCATTTCATTCATAAAAGTTTTTTAAAATGAAAATTCTCGTAGGTACCTACTTAATCATTTACCTGCGTTACAGGTTCTATTCGCTGGTTTAGATCGATCCGGATCGATCCAACTGATCTGACCTGTGCTTGATTGGCAAACGATCACTGTTCCCCCACTACCGTCAAAGTGATCCCAAGTGAACCTGGGAAATTGCAGAATCACCAAAATTGACCAAAATCAGATCAGTTGTTTGTTTTGTTTACTTTATGGTTTTGGAAGTTATATACAGTGTCACCAGCAGGGCCGTATCTGAACCAAAATTTTGGGGGGGGTTAGACCAGTGGCAAAAAATACTAGTTATACTTTAAACATACATTTAAACATACACACATACAAACATATAAGGATTTTATTGTTTTCGGGGGGGGGTTTGAACCCCTAAAACCCCCCCTCAGATACGGCCCTGGTCACCAGTGTATAAAGTCCGCATCATATGGGATTTTTTTTATTAATGGCTTTATTCAAAATTGGACTTTGGCATCAAGTTCTGCTTTGATCGAGATGAAAATTAGGCAAAAAAATAGTCACGTGATTCGCATTATCTGTCAAATTTTAATTTTTTTCTAAAAAATAATTGAAAAGTTGTGCTTTATTTCAGATACATTTTCTTTAAAGTAGCGCCATATTAAATGTGTGTTTTTCTACAAAATCAAAATTGAGCTATTAAAATTTGGTCGCATGTGATGCAAAGTTTATTTGTTTTCGACCCTGTATAAGCTGACTTCATAAAATAGGCATTTTTGAAAACGTAGTTTGTGTCTGAAAGTAAAACACCTTAATATTAAAACAAAAAAGAACACAGTGTCTTCAGTAAAGTGTTTTTTAAGTGGAAAATAAATTTTAGTTTAACAACGTAAAGTTTATCTATTTTCAACGATTTAATTTAAAACATTAAAACTCCTATATTATAATTTATTATTAAGCTATGTCATAAATAACGTTAACATGTATTACTTTCAGACACAAACTACGTTTTCAAAAATACTTATTTTATGAAGTTACCTTATACAGGGTCAAAAACAAATAAACTTTGCATCACATGCGACCAAATTTTAATAGCCCAATTTTGATTTTGTAGAGAAACACACATTTAATAAGGCGCTACTTTAAAGAAAATGTATCTGAAATAAAGCCTTGTCAAAACTGAGAAGTTTTATATGTAGGTTGCGTCGAGTCTTATTTTGCAAAAGTGGTGCAATTTACAAAATATAGGTAAAAAATCAAAATTATCTTATGCAGCTGAAATTTTGCATGTGGGCTAGAAACTGCATTTAAAAAAACTTTTTCTTATAACTTTTTTCGATATTTTCAGAAATAACCCCACTTTTGAATTATTTTTTTGAAAAAAATTTAAATTTGACAAATAATGCGAATCACGTGACTACTATTTTTTTTTGCTTAATTTTCATCTCGCTCGAAGCAGAACTTGATGCCAAAGTCAAATTTTGAATAAAGCTATTAATAAAAAAAGAATCCCATATGATGCGGACTTTACTGGTGACACTGTATAGTTCCATTCTGTCCATGTTTTTAGATTTTCGTTGGCTATTTATTACCTAGTATTCTTTGATTATGTCTTTTTTCAAGAAAATTAACTGTGATGTGGAAGTAGAAATGGATTAATTACGTCTTTTTAAACCCATCTAGGCAAATAATATTTCCTGTATATGCAGGGTGATTCACGTTGAGTGGCCTATTAGAAGATCTCGGAAACGAGTAAAGTAATATTTCTAAAGATTTGGTAGCAGGCATCATTGGCTTTGAACTTTTAAAATATTATATTTTGACGTTTGTATCACTTCCGGTTATACCGGAAGTTGTGGGCAACTTTGGTATTTCAAATGGAATACCCTGTATATTTTAGCATTTTTGGATACCCTATTGAAACCTACGTAACTTTTATTAACAATGATCTATACCTATCTCTAACCGTTTTTGAGATATGAATTATAAAATGCATTTTTTATGTAAAACCCTTACCGATAAGAAAGTTCAGTAATTTTGAAATTAATAAAGCTAAGTATTTCAAATTTTATAGGCTTTTAACTAAAACATAGATCTTTAGACTACATTACTTAAGTTTCATGTTTTGCTTACAGAGGGTTTTTAAAAGTGTGCCAATGTGGCCATTTAGATAAATGTGCATACGTCAATTATTGCAAATGGGACACCCTGTTTTTTATCTTAGTAACGTGTAGAGAATCAAATTTCCTATCTAAATGTCTAATATGTCAGTATCAATAATTTTAGTCGTTTCGGAATTATGAGCAATTAAAAAAAAATATCTTAAAATATGTGTTTGTGTTAAGTTTATAAGACATTATTTTTGTAAAAAAGGCTTTGACTCCGATTTTTGTTTGACTTTGAGCTTTGTTACCAATTGGTAAAGTAGGCTTTGACTGAAATTGTTTTAAAGTTGACACTCACCTTAGGCCTGTTCGCCTGTTGTCATCTTCCTTTTTTACAAAAATAATGTCTTATGAACACATATTTTTAAATATTTTTTTTAAATTGCTCATAATTCCAAAACGACTAAAATTATTGATACTGACATGTTAAACGTTTAGATAGGAAATTTGATTCTCTACACGTTACTAAGATAAAAAAACAGGGTGTCCCATTTGCAAAAATTTACTTATGCACATTTATCTAAATGACCACATTGGCACACTTTTAAAAACTCCCTGTATGCAAAACATGAAACTTAAGTAATGTAGTCAAAACATCTATGTTTTAGTTAAAAGCCTACAGAAGTTGAAATGTTGAGCTTTAATAATTTCAGAATTACTGAACTTTCTTCTAGGTAAGGTTTTTACATAAAAAATGCATTTTATAATTCATATCTCAAAAACGGTTAGAGATAGGTATAGATCATTGTTAATAAAAGTTACGTAGGTTTCAATAAGGTATCCAAAAATGCTAAAATATACAGGGTATTCCATTTGAAATACCAAAGTTGGCAATAACTTCCGGTATAACCGGAAGTGATAGAAACGTTGAAATATAATATTTTAAAAGTTCAAAGCCAATCATGCCCGCTACCAAATTTTTAGAAATATAACTATACTCGTTTCCGAGATCTTCTAATAGGCCACTCAACGTGAATCACCCTGAATATATACGCGAGCGAGAAGAATGGAAATAAAATATGTTAAAGTTGTTTTACTTTAGTCGCCCGCTTTATAAAATACCTACTGCTACGCTACTCTCGACTCATTTTTGAACATGAAATGAGGTTACCTAAGTCAAAATCGAAACCCATTATTGTTATGCGTAAAGGATAAAGATAATGAGATGTGACTTACCTGCTTCTTGCAATGGAAAACAAATATATTCCAAAATAACATCTACACAGTGACCAAAATGTAGCAGGCCATCTTCTCTTGCCGCCCTACAAATGTGCGTCCTCCCGCTTAAATTTTCTGGATTCGGAGTGGACCACCTTTCCGGTAGATCGATATGATATTGAACGTAAATATCTGGATATTCAAAGTTTTTCCCAGAACAAATTTCCAAAAATAGGAAACACAGTAATTTATTTTTTGGGGGTACGTGAAAAGCGTCGCTCAGTATTTGCGTCCTGAGTGAAGTCTTATAGTCATTAATCTGAAATATTTTTAACAAGCTTTTATTAGCTTCACCTGTATGTTTGTTTGTATGTATGATTGTAACCGACTTCTTTAACCCCGATTTTGACCCACTTTAAACGGTCAGATTTAAATTAAATTTTGTAGACTTATCAAGAACCGCTGACAATACAATAATCTACACGCAAAAAATGCTCGTGTCAAATTTTGACAGTTGTCAGGTATAAAACGAAGAAGCGATTTTGACGAAACAAAATATGGGGTCGTATACCGGGTGTAACAGGATCATGGTACACCCCCCGTATCTCCGTTAGTTTTAAAGGTAATTGATTGAAATTTGGGTTATCCCATACACATAATAAGCGGCACTTTTTGACCTACCAATGATTTTTTTTTCACTTCCGGTTTCGCCGGAAGTGACAAAAACTGTCGATTTTTAAATAGAACACCCTGTATATTATTACATTTTTGAATTCTGCATAATTTTCTGAATCCAATGATACCACAAAAGTGACATTTCAAGCGTAAAAAATATTTATTATTTAATTTTTAATTTTCCATTTAAGTGTGCCATGACGGTTCCGATTTATTCCAATTGATCCGTCTAATGCTAGAAAAATCGAAGTCCCGTCAAAAATAATTATCTTAATTGACAATCTGAATAATTTCATTGTTTTCAAAGCCACCTTAGTTACTTCTTAGCATTAAATTAGAACAAAATAATTGTATTTTCTTTTAGCTGTAATTTTGATTGTATTTATCGCACATGTTATTACCAGGTATGAATAAATTCCTTATTAATAGTACTAAGAAATGGTACCACGGTACCAATATGGTTCCATTTGGAAAAATTGAGTTTTACCACAAAAACGATTACGATGCATTTTATTTGCTTATAAAAAACGCAATTTAGTATTTTTGACGGGACTTCGATTTTTCTAGCATTAGATGGATCAATTGGAATAAATCGGAACCGTCATCGCTGAAAGTAATACACGTTAACGTTATTATGACATAAATTATAATATAGGGGTTTTAAATTAAATCGTTGAAAATAGATAAACTTTACGTTGTAAAAAAAAAATTATTTTCCACTTAAAAAACACTTTACAGAAGACAATGTGTTCTTTTTTGTCTTAATATTAAGGTGTATTACTTTCAGACACAAACTACGTTTTCAAAAATACTTATTTTATGAAGTTATTTTATACAGTATACAGGGTCAATAACAAATAAACTTTGCATCACATGCGACCAAATTTTAATAGTCCAATTTTGATTTCGTAGAAAAACACACATTTAATATAACGCTACTTTTAAAAAAATATCTGAAATAAAGCATTGTCAAAACTAAGAAGTTTTATGTAGGTTACGTTGAGTGTTATTTTGCAAAAGTGGTGCAATTTACAAATAATATGGGTAAAAAATAAAAATTATCTTATCCAGCTGAAATTTTGCATGTGGGCTAGAAACTGCATTTAAAAAAGCTTTTCTCAATAACTTTTTTTTGATATTTTCAGAAATAACCCCACTTTTGAATTATTTTTTGAAAAAAATTAAAATTTGACAGATAATGCGAATCATGTTACTACTATTTTTTTGCTTAATTTTAATTTTCATCTCGATCGAAGCAGAACTTGATGCCAAAGTCAAATTTCGAATAAAGCTATTAATAAAAAAAAAGATTATGATGCGGACTTTACTGGTGACACTGTATATAAAAAGTATTGTTTAAGTTTTTGCCCCCTTCCCCCCTCGCTCGGTGTGTTATCGGCACCGCTTAGAAAGAGCCATTAAAGCAAGAAAATTAATTACAATTGTGAAAAAATCGCGTTTAATTCGAATCGTTTAAATATACTTACTTTTTTAATCAAAGTTTTCTCATTAACTTCAATTGATTCGGGGATATTTTTCGAGCAGTTTTCGATAAAATAACGGAAAACTCTGTCCACTTCATTTGGAACCTTTAAAGTGTACGGCTGATTGGTCGTAAAATCGGGAAATACCGATAAAACTTTTGAATCGGAGTTAAATTTGATCGTGCATAGGATTCTCTCGTTTTTTAACCATGTATCGTCAAAATGTTCTCTAAAAACATGTTGTTTAATACAATTTTTATTGAAAAATAAAGGTAGTACTAAATGCCGTAGGTACTTTTTTTTAACATGCACTTGATCACAAGAGTTATATTTCACCCCTTTATACCATAGATATTTACCTTTAGATAAGCAAACAGTAATCACGAACGTGGCAAATTTATGGCCCGGCGCATGTAAACAAAGCTATACACGATTAGACATGCGCGCTGCAACATTGCGTTTGACAAATGGGAAAATAGACAGATCAGGGCTTTAAAATTTAAATTCTAGCCAAAAAATTGGAATGTCTTCTCAATTTTTTTGATCAGGTTGTGAATTAAGTTAGTGATTTCTGGCATTTTTAGTAGGTAGTTACAAACCTATCAGATTTTGGGGATAGAAAATTGTTTTGTTTCTAAAATTTGTTTAAAAATTATTCGTCGTCGTGTTTTTAGTTCGAAACGAAAGAGAACCAATCAATTAAACTATAAAACTTACAAAATCGAATATAAACCACAAACAAAACCAGCAAAATAACCAATCTTCGAAGTTATCGCGTACCTAACCTCAAGTCAATTATTAGTTGTTATACAGTGTGTGTATAAAGTCTGGAAACGGCTTAATAACATCACAATTTACTGGCCGATTTAAACCAAATTTGGTACAGTTGTGTAAGAGGGTCTAACGCACCGAATGACGATATTGGCGTTGTTCCAGCTTTTTAGTTTGTCTGGAATTCGAACGAATTTTATATTTTTAAATATAACACCCAGTATATTTTTGCATTTTTAAATTCCACATAAAATTATAATTATTTTTTTATTAAATGCATTATTAGTCTATACTTCATAATTTTCGAGATATTAACTCTCGAAAAGTGACATTTTTGAACTTTGACAGCTTATAACTTTCTAACAGTACGTCTTAGAGCAAAACGGCTTACATGTCCCTATCTTCAATTTTTATTATCTTCCCAAAAAAATCAACTTCCGGTTAAACCGGATGTAACTCGAAAGCAGGAAATATAGTTGTTCCGGTTTAACTGGAAGTTGATTTTTTTGGAAGATAATAAAAATTGAAGAAAGGGACATGTAAGCCGTTTTGCTCTAAGACGTACTGTTAGAAATTTATAAGCTGTCAAAGTTCAAAAATGTCACTTTTCGAGAGCCAATATCTCGGAAACTATGAAGTATAGACTAATAATGCATTTAATAAAAAATAATTATAATTTTATGTGGAATTTAAAAATGTAAAAATATACTGGGTGTTATATTTAAAAATATAAAATTCGTTCGAATTCCAGACAAACTAAAAAGCTGGCAACAACGCCAATATCGTCATTCGGTGCGTTAGATCCTCTTACACAACTGTACCAAATTTGGTTTAAATCGGCCAGTAAATTGTGATGTTATTAAGCCGTTTCCAGACTTTATACACACACTGTATATGTATATGGGTACCCCCACTTCTTAAATCTATCAAAAATATTTAATATAGTTTTACTTGTTGGGACGTTGGTTGGGCTACAAAAATACAAAACATCCAACTACTTCGTATGCACTTACATGCACAGTTTTTGTCCTTACGCATAAACCATTTATTTCAAAATAGGTACCAGCAAAATTTCACCGTACCTACGCTTACCTGAAAAATTCAGCAAAGATAGAAAAAGCCTGGGCCTGCCTTCCTTTGGCTACGGCCCTGCACTACTCTGTCCTAAATCCGTTTAACGGCCTTTAAATACCCGAAATATATTTTGTTGCCGCCATTTATTAAAATAATAATTTGAAACATTTGGCTTTTATTTCTACCTATCACACTCATCAATCTATAATAAATAAAATGTTATAATTACCCAAAGTCCGCCATTAAAAACATATTTTCCACATCACGTTTAAATAATGGATTTTCCAGTGAAGTTCGAAGACTTGTCACAAAATTATATTCATTTTCCGCGCTGGAAAACCCAATTGCTAAATTATCCATAGCGTTGTGTAAATAATTCATTCTATCGGATATCTGAAAATAAACCAAGCAAATAGATAGTTTTTTCAATAATAATATCAAATTAAATGAACAATAAAGGATCGTATGAAATATTTTTCCGAATATTAAAAAAAAACTCTGGGGATATTAACCTAACTGACCGCAGTGGCGTAGCCAAATTGAAGGAGAAGGGACAAGAGAGATCTCCCCCTGCCCCCTAGGTCGGCGCTCTACAACAGCCCATGTAATCAACAGCAGTTTTAAAGTAAACTCTTAAAATTAAATCATATGCAGGGTGTAATTTAAGTAATAAGTGACCAAACTTCAAGGGGTGTTTCTTTAACCCATTCGGGACGGTTGACGTACCGGTGCGGTTTCCAAAGAGGACATAGACAGTTTTCGTTGTATTGGCAAATTCAAACGGTTAACCATAACGAATACGAATACAAAGCCGCTATTTGACAGATCGTAAAAATAGTTTTCGTTCAATTCGCTTAACGTTAACGTTAAGTCGAATTCGACAGTAAACATAACAAATATAACATAACCTATCTTTAATGGTTATTTGTGTTCATATTTTCATATACGTTTTGTGCTATCATTTTTGCTTGGTTTTAATTTCCTAGTACCCAAAATTCTAAAACATCATGATAGACGAAAGGTTGCTTTTATTGGACTCATCCAGTGATTTGGATTTAGATGATGCCCTTCTCTTGGAGACTTGATCGCCAGGACCTTCAGTATCAAGCACAGTTGTATGGAAATTTCAATTTAGAAAACTATAATAATGCTGAATGCAAACTTTATTTCCGATTTGAAAAAAATCATTTAAGAAGACTGGCTGAAGCACTTTGGATTCCCAATAATGTAATAACAGAAAGCAACCATAATGTTTCTGGCGTGGAAAGGCTTTGCATTTTGTTCAGAAATGGTCATTACGCATGCGTTCCGTTTTCGCTATGGCTTTGTCTTCCGTCCTCCCGCCACTTATCCATAACGATAACGATAAATGACAGCTCAAATGTCAAAGTTGTCAAATAGCGGCTATCGGAATCGCTTTTAAAAGACAACGAAAACTGTCTTGAGAGCCGAATGCCGTACTGCTTTCTGTGCAATAGCTTTAGACGGCTGCCGTACATGATTTAGGACTTTTGTATTTTTGCATTTGCTTTAATTGTATTATAACTTTATTAAAACGAAACAGCGAAACGAAACGAATAAGGAAACTAAAAATATTTTGATTCTTAACAAATAAGAAAAAAACAGTACGGCGACCGTCCCACGCCGTTGGATTCACGGCGCCGTCCTGCGCAGGAGCGCGCGACTTGTCGGTCCGTCCCGAATGGGTTAAGTGATTTTAAGACAAAAAGTTTATATAAACATGGGTCCGAAAATGCATAGTTTTTGCGATACAGGGTGTCAAACTTTAAAAAAAAATCGGAGGTTCGTAAATACCTCAATATTCTTATTCGATTTTGTTGAAATTTGGCAATTCTATTTGTAATAACAAGAGGATAATTTAGCCTCAATTAGATTAAAATTATTAAGTCCAGTGGCGTCCCGGAAGACAGTCCAACTGATATTTTTGATAAAAAAATTGCGCACCACTGACTTTTTTTTAATATTATGTATTTGTTTCGAATTAAACAACTACAAATACAACTATTTTATCTCCTGAGTTTTTTTTCATATCTTGCTTTGTTTTCGAGAAAAAAATTAAAAACCACTTTATTGCATGTCCCCGGGACAATAAGAGTAAAAAATTTAAACTACACTTACCAAACTATTAAGCAATTAAAATTAGACGAAAGTCCTCTTTTGAATTTTTTCGCACAGATTAAAACTGTTTTCGATAAAAAAAATTAACATATAAAATAATAATAATATTAATAATATTAATAATAATAATAATAATAATAAGTAATAATAATAATAATAATAATAAGCAACTATTATAAGTTTCGTCTTATTTTCTGTTAAATACACAATTAAATATTGCAGTAATAAATTATTACGTTATGCGATTATTTTATGTTAATTTCTTTTATCAAAAACAGTTTTAATCTGTGCGAAAAAATTCAAAAGAGGACTTTCGTGTAATTTTAATTGCTTAATAGTTTGGTAAGTAGTTTACATTTTTTACACTTATTGTCCGGGGGACATCCAATAAAATGGTTTTTATTTTTTTTTCTCGAAAACAAAGCAAAATATGAAAAAAAAACTCAGGAGATAAAATAGTTGTATTTGTAGTTGCTAAACTCGAAAAAAATACATAATTTTAAAAAGTCAGTGACGCGCACTTTTTTTGTCAAAAATATTAGTTGGACTGTCTTCCGGAACGCCACTGGACTTAATAATTTTAATCTAATTGAGGCAAAATTATCCTCTTATTATTACAAATAGAATTACCAAATTTCAACAACATCGAACTAAAGAGTATTGAGATATTTACGAACATACCATTTCTTTTTTAAGTTTAACACCCTGTATCGTAAAACTATGCATTTTAGGACCTATGTTTATATAAACTTTTCTTCTTAAAATCACTTAAAGAAGCACCCCTTGGCGTTTGGCCACATACTTAAATAACATCCTGTATATAACCGCTAATATCTCAACCAGTGGCGGAAAAAGATCTAGATTTGATGTGCTTCTTGCGCAGGCCATTTAAAAAAAAATGTAGAATGCCTAGGTTAAATAACTCAACGTTTATAAATCTAGTATACAGTGTCACCAGTAAAGTCCGCATCATATGGATTTTTTTTTTATTAATAGCTTTATTCGAAATTTGACTTTGGTATCAAGCTCTGCTTCGATCGAGATGAAAATTAAGCAAAAAAAATAGTAGTCACGTGATTCGCATTATATGTCAAATTTTAATTTTTTCAAAAAAATAATTCAAAAGTGGGGTTATTTTTGAAAATATCGAAAAAAGTTATTAGAAAAAGTTTTTCTAAATGTAGTTTCTAGCCCACATGCAAAATTTCAGCCGCATAAGATAATTTTCATTTTTTACCTATATTTTGTAAATTGCACCACTTTTGCAAAATAAGACTCAACGCAACTTACATAAAACTTCTTAGTTTTGAGAATGCTTTATTTTAGATACATTTTCTTTAAAGAAGCGCCACAATAAATGTGTGTTTTTCTACAAAATCAAAATTGGGCTATTAAAATTTGGTCGTATGTGATGCAAAGTTTATTTGTTTTGGACCCTGTATAAGGTAACTCCATAAAATAAATATTTTTGAAAAAGTAGTTTGTGTCTGAAAGTAATACACCTTAATATTAAGACAAAAAAGAACACAGTGTCTTCAGTAAAGTGTTTTTTAAGTGGAAAATAAATTTTAGTTTAACAACGTAAAGTTTATCTATTTTCAACGATTTAATTTAAAACCCCTATATTATAATTTATTTATTAAGCTATGTCATAATAACGTTAACGTGTATTACTTTCAACCGCAAACTACGTTTTCAAAAATACTTATTTTGTGCAGTTGCCTTATACAGGGTCCAAAACAAATAAACTTTGCATCACATACAACCAAATTTTAATAGCCCAATTTTGATTTTGTAGAAAAACACACATTTATTGTGGCGCTTCTTTAAAGAAAATGTATCTGAAATAAAGCATTGTCAAAACTAAGAAGTTTTATGTAAGTTGCGTTGAGCCTTAATTTGCAAAAGTGGTGCAATTTACAAAATATAGGTAAAAAATTAAAATTATCTTATGCGCCTGAAATTTTGCATGTGGGCTAGAAACTGCATTTAAAAAAACTTTTTCTAATAACTTTTTTCGATATTTTCAAAAATAACCCCACTTTTAAATTATTTTTTAAAAAAAATTAAAATTTGACAGATAATGCGAATCACGTGACTACTATTTTTTTGCTTAATTTTCATCTCGATTGAAGCAGAGCTTAATGCCAAAGTCAAATTTCGAATAAAGCCATTAATAAAAAAAAATCCCATATGATGCGGACTTTACTGGTGACACTGTGTATAGGTACTAGTACTACCGCAAATTCAGAAAATTGCGTTTCTTAAGTAATGTAATCATCTGTAGCAAAGGTTTTATCTGATGATGATCTGGGTTTCTGCCGGAGTGCCGAGTTATAAGCTAACATATTATGGGAAATGTCTCGAGTCGATAGCACATGAAAGTGCATCCACGTGAAGCGGAGGGACCTGCTAGGCTAGCCCTAAAAATAATACCTGGTTTTCAGGACAAGATTCCTCATCATTTATGTAAGAAAACAAAAATTCCCCGGTTTCGTCTTCTGATTCGTTAAGATCACAAACTGTTAAATGATAATCTTTTTCGAGTTCTGTAATACAATTCCTTTCATCTTTGTAGAAGTCCTTTTGTGTTTTACTAAAATGTTTCTGCTGCCAAGAAAACACCTTTTCTATCCATTTATCTGGATTTCTTCCACTTTGCTTGTGTACTTCCCCGATTTTTATTCTGAAACAGGAATATCATTCGTTCTAGCGCATTCGCCATTTTTTTGTTAAAAAACAGTTGTTTTTAAAACATTTAAAAATAAGTTCGCGATTTATATAGTTTCATTAGCTGTTTGGTTGTCTAATTATAAGCTAACAAGTAGGTACTTGAAATTAAAACTACCTTCTTAAAAATTTAATAAGCAGTTTACATTTCTCGCCCATACAAAAGCAGTTCCAATTTTTCTTACCTTATTTTAAAATTTTTGATATCATCTGGACAACGATAAACTCCAAGTGATTTTGTTATATTATCATAATTAACATGGTCCATTTTTATTATAAACCACCGAAAAAGCCTAATTTGATGATAAATTTTAGTAAAAAGTAAACGTTTGTTTGTATTGTGGGTTGCTGTTTGTGTTGTTCGTGTTGACAATTTGACAGGTAAAAATAAAGCGGTGTTCACACGAAACAAGCGAAAATTTTTCGGACGTCACTCCCGTCACCGATCCGGCAACAGTTAAAAAAGTGACGGTCACCCCCAGCATTAGTTGGTCCCTCATAAATTACTTTTCGTCTGATCCTTCATATTAGGTACTTTCTATTTGCTTCTTTTAAACGGCAGCAAAGTAAATATCTTTGCTGAGCTAAGTTGTTAAAGGAACAAGGAACGCTTCGCGAACAACTAGTTCGTTGGGGTATACAAAACCGCGGCAAGGAGGGAGGAAAAAAATCTTTGTTGTGCTTTGCTTTGCTCTTTAAAAGTAACGCAAAAGGAACTCGGCTATTGTAAGGTAGCCACAGAGAAAAATAGGTTCTTCCGTGGTCTTAGGCTAGTGTAACGCGACCCTAAAAAGCCAACAGTAAACAAAGAAAACAATAACAATGAGGTTATGCTATATGCTTTGTTTTTGTTGTCGTGTCCGAAACTTCAACGGTAAAATAATTTTTTCAATATATCTTGTATAATTACTTTTTTAGGATGGTAATTTATTGGTGCGTAGCCTTCAGCTGTTAAATGGTTAATTTATGCTGTTAAAATACCTTTACCTTACTTGTTCTATGTTATAAATAATCTAAAAGAAATTCAGGTCACACATTTTCGCAAAAATGGGTGATAGCAGCAGCAGCCCCTCAGTTAGGATTCCTCTGAAGTCGAGAACAAGAACTGATGATTATTTTAGAAGCATATTTAATAAAGTAAGTATTTAAGAACCTTTTTAAAGGTAATACTTTGATTAAGGCATGTTAACTTTCTCCCTAAGTTGTTTTTTATATTATTGGTAGCATATCTAAATCACCTTAGATAAAAATTTACCCTAAGCCGGAAAAAGAATGAAAATGTTCTTAGTAAATTATTGTACAATTGTTTGCTATTCCAAGGTATTTAGAGGATAGTATACTTTACACTTTACCTGTAAAATTGTATACTTAATGATTTCTTTTAGTTTGATAGAGATAAAGATGGCTTTATTACCATTCATGAACTAAATAACATGATAGAAAGCCGAGAATATGAACAAGACATTCCTTTACACTGTATTGAAAAAATTCATGAACTACATGATAGAGACAGAGATAGAAGACTTAACTTTGAGGAATTTATAGAAATGATTCATAATCCTGAACTAAGTAATGTATTTGGACATTTTCTAAATCGGTAAGAATCTTTTTAATCAAATTTGCTTTGTTAAAAATTGGCCCACAGTGCAGAACATTAATAACTATCTAACCTAAAAACACTATAGCATATTAGTACCTTAATTCAACTAAAAAGTGCAAGAGCTTTAACTAGGTAATAAGATTTTTTTTAGTGAAAATTATGCAGTTAGGTACTGGCAGAAAATTTGCACCATTAAAATTTTTTTATTATTTAATTTTAAACAAATTTTTAACCTCGTTTTTAACCCTACATATTCTGTAAAATGATATAGTTAGGTTTGCCTTATAAGTATTGGTAGGTAGCATGTATTTGTTTGCTTACAAAATTTTGAGCCAACATTTTTTTAGATATGTCAATCTATTAATACCAAAAAAGAGTTATCCTGCATCGCATACAGTAACAGATGGCGAATACGAAGAAGAGTATTCGTGTTATCCTCCAGCCGTTGGCATGATAATAATATCACTGATAGAAATAATTTTTTTCTGTATTGATGAAGCTACCGAGAGAGATTCGACTAAGTCTGCTACGGGTCCTACTGCAACTCTTTTCATATATGAACCTTACAAGAGGAAGGAAGTATGGAGATATGTAACTTATATGTTTGTTCATGTTGGGTAAGTAGGTACTTGCCTTTATAATAAAAAGTAGTTGGTACAATTAGCCAAAATATTTTTTCTGGAAACTGCTGTCAATATTCATAATTTCTAACTAGGAAAGGTTTATTTGAATTAAGACATTTGTTACAATGTCTTGATTATATTGTTATTTTTCTTTTTAAGGTATTTTCTCAGGTATTTTTATAGGTTTTGTAGAAACGCAGGTTGATTATGATACAGAAACTGGTAATATAAATTTATAAAAACAAATACTTTTCTTTGATACTTATTATCTTATTAAATGAAACTAAGGTTATTGAGAAACCAATTATATTAAAAAGAGACAAGTTGGGTAAGAAAGGATAAAATAAATCAGACTCTTCCTCAAAAATATTGAGTTTTTACCTACCTACTTACAAGGTGTTATGTCATTTTTCGAATTGTTAAGATCAGTGCAACTAATTTCATATTATAGTTTAAAAAAATTAAATGGGTAAAGGTGAAGATGATAATACTAAATGGCAGATCCTTTTTGATGTTATTAAGGTTTTTGCACTGTACCAATAAAGCAAAGCCAGGTGAGGCGACAGCTACAATAACAAATAAAAAGTTGTTTTCTACAGTATGCACTAGTACGCAAAACTGTGGGTAATAATAGACCAGAACTGAAGCCTTTGGAAATGGTAAAAAGTGAAAAAAAATAATAGGATGAAACCTATTGGAAAAGGAAGAGAATATAACAAAAATGAAAGGAAAATAATTTACGGGCGATCCGAGGTCGGGTCACATAACCTCAAAATTTATTATTTATGTGAAAAATTTCAATAACCAAGTTTTTGGTTTTTTATTTTTATCTTTTACAAAAAATTTATTTTCTCACGAAATTTGGTGAAAACTTACCTTTTTATGTCCCAAACACACTGTAATTTTTTTGGATTTAAAATATTTATTTTTTCACCTTATTTTGACTTAATATCGAAAAATGCAAAATATTGTAGATGTCTTATTAAATATTAACTTTATTAACTTATTTGGTTGTTAATTATAGTAGTATATTTCGACTTGCAATTTTTTGTTTATCAATGTAACATGGAATCTTACGTTTTTCGAGTAATTAAAGTATAAATTTTAATAAATAGCTGAAAATTGCACATAATGATTAAAAAAAAAATTTCGGATTCGAGTTTTTTTCGTTTCTTTGCATTTTTTGAGAACATTTACCATAGTAATGTATATATTTTTTTACACCATCAAAAAGTAGAGTTTTCAACGAACAAAAAGCCCACCGACTTTTTTAAAAAAGCAGATATTTTGACGTGAGAATTTTCGATTGAAAATTAGGGTGCTTTTTCGATATTAAGTCAAAATAAGGTAAAAAAATAAATATCAAAAAAATTACAGTGTGTTTGGGACATAAAAAGGTAAGTTTTCACCAAATTACGTGGAAAAAATTTTTTTTTGTAAAAGATAAAAATAAAAAACCAAAAACTTGGTTATTTGAATTTTTCACATAAATTTTGAGGTTAAGTATATGAAAAAAGTGTAAATATAAAAGTTGTAGATCTGTTTATTACCTACAACTTTGCCATTTATTGTTTTTCTATAGGACTTGTAGTTTTGCCGAAATCGAGATAAATCGTTTTCTACCCTTAAAAACTTACCCCCTTCCACTTCCCGACCTCGGATCGCCCGTAAATTATTTTTCCTTTCATTTTTGTTATATTCTCTTCCTTTTCCAAAGGGTTTCATCCTACTATTATTTTTTTTTTGGTTTCAAAAATTATCGACCCTGGTCTATAACAGCTAGCATCTACAGCGGCTACAACCTACAACGTAATTAGAAACTCAAGCTATTTTCTGTTTGTTGTTTGCATTTTTTAATTACCAAATCGCCAATGATGATCATTTTCAGCGTATTTCACCTGGTAGTAAATCTAGCTGTCCAAATACTACTGGGAATACCGTTGGAGATGGTGCACCACTGGTGGAGAGTCCTGATGGTTTATTTTGCTGGTGTTTTGGCCGGTTCCTTGGCTACTTCTATTGCCGATCCTTATGTTAAGCTTGCGGGGGCCAGCGGTGGAGTTTATTCCTTGATCACTGCCCATGTGGCGTCGATTATAATGGTGAGTTGCACGGCTCATTGTGCGCCCCTATCTTGTTAAAAGATAGTTTGTTTCTTTTATAAAGATCAATAGGTTTGTATAAAGTTGGTCAATATTGAAAACAGTTTCGGTTAAATGATCATGTACGTCACGTCTGTAATTAAACGTTATATTCGAATGTTAATTTTTTGATATAATTTGGTGAACAAAAACAATATTTTGCATTAGGTGAATATCCTTAATTGACATAATATTAAAATGTTTATATAAAAGTTTAGTTGAATATTGTCTATCCAAGCAATATATATTTTTAATTGCTTTATTTTGTAAAACTTGTAAAGGTTTAAGCAAATTTTGAGAAGTTAATCCCCATATTAAAGTTAAATATTGTAAGTGAGAGTGAATAATAGCAAAATAAATAGGACTTAACATATAATTTGGAGTCAAAAAATTGAGTTTTTTAAAATCCCCACAGGTGCAACTATTTTCTGTTTAATATATTCAACGTGTTCACTCCAACCAATAGCTTCATCTATTATCAACCCCAAAAATTTAATTTTATTTGATTGTTTTAAATGCCCGATTTTTAATTTTAAATCACTTTCCTATACATAAAAAAGAGGATTTTTTTTCAAATTTAATGTTTATATATGACCACATCCATAATTCAATGATTTTTATGTCATGATTTATAAAATTTTGTATAATTTCATATGAATCAGCGATGTATAAAATAGTTGTATCATCAGCAAACAATCTAATTTTCCCTTTCAATTTTAATTTAAATCTAGAATTATTATAAATAAGAAAAAATAAAGGGGCCAAAATCGAGCCTTGCGGAACACCACAATTAATATTAAGAAATTTGCTATATTTATTTTTGATACAAACTTTTTGTTTCCGCTGATTCAAATCGTTTCTAAGCAAGTCATAAACTACACCCGAAATACCCATCATATCAAGTTTTCTTAAAAGAATAGACAAATTTACTGTATTAAAAGCTTTGCAAAGATCTAGAGAAACAAGCGTACATTTTTGGCTTCTTATCAAGCCCTTTGAATTTATGAAATTAAATCAACAGCTGCAGAATATGTATCACTTGATTCTCGAAAGTCATATTGCCATTTAGATAAAAAATTTATTGAATTTAAATGTAAATTAAGACTATCCTTTACTATTCTTTCAAAAATCTTTGACATTATTGGCAACACTGATATCGGTCGGTAATTATGTAGTTGTTGTTTATCGCCTGACTTAAAAATTGGTCTAATGTCACTAATGTCAGCAATTTTCATTCCTTGATAATATAATATAAGGAGAGACAAGACATTCCATTCAAATGTAAACAATTTTGCCTTCCTTCATATTTTATGTCTATGATTGATACCAGCGGCGCACCCAGGATTTTATGTTAGAGGGGGCCCGCCAACCAGTGCTGGAAGCTAATTTTTAAATAAACTATTAAGTTACGCATTTTTCTAGAACTTTGGAGCTTTTTTAACAGGTACTCTTGCAGGGAAGATCGCAATAGCCTAGTCATGGGAGTCGTTAAACGGTTTCTTAGGGGGGGGGGGGGGGGCATTGGCGGCTTGTGACTTGTTAACTTGGGGGTGTACTAAAAGCCTGCTGTAGGCGAAATGCGCCGCAGGCGAAATTTTTTTAAGACCACGCCCAAATTGGGTCAATAATTATTATAGTAAATATTTTAAAAATTTATGATTACCTTCTTATTCTATTGAAAATGAAATAAGATAAAAAATAGAAAGGCTAATTTATTTTTCATTAGTGGGTACATTGTTTAAAAGTAAAGTTCATTCATCTGTTTTTATTTGCAGCAAACTTATCAATAACAATAAAGTTCCTAGATTTACAGTTTGTGGTATGTATCAAGTTAATTTCGAGAGTTAAGGTCTTCCCTTAATTTTAATTTCAATTTTTTGCTCAATGAGCTAAAATTGTTTCTCAAACATTCATAGTCGTTTTGACATTAAAACTGTTTATTTTTATTAAAATAAGTCTTTACTACCCCAAAATAATAACAAAAATATAAAGGAAAACTCGAAATAATAAATTCTTAAATTCAATCAAACCATATTAAACCTCAATAAGTCAACTTTTGTCAATAAGTCAACTTCCAGGGGGAGGGGGGGGGGGGCAAATGCCCCACCTGGCCCCCCTCAAACGAGGCCCGTGAGGTAAATCTAAGAAAATTGACTTTTTAAAATACTTATCCACTTTCATAATTTTTATTTCATTGGGGGTTTTGGGGGGGGCCAAGGCCCCCTTGGCCCCCCCCCTGGGTGCGCCACTGATTGATACCCTTAATTAATATCTCAATACAGTTCATTGATCTTTCCAAAATGTTTTCAGAACTGGAAGGAAATGTCGTTTCCACTAGCCCAGCTTTTAATATTTTTTGTCGTCGCTGGAACTGATGTCGGAACTGCAATTTACAATAGATATGTTTTGGATAAAGTCGAAAGTATCGGATATGTCGCTCATTTCGCAGGTAAGTGAATTCAACATTTATTTGTGACTGCTTACCGGAATATATTTTTTTATGAACAAATTCCCAACGAACTTTGAAAGTCCATTATAGGGAATATAAATTATAAACAATAACAAACTTAAAAATTAACAATTTTTATAAAATAAAATATGCATTTATTTAATAAACCATTACTTTTCTTTTTAAGGATGACATTTATAATAGATACCTTTGATAAGGGATGGTTATCTATGTCTGTAAAGCGGGTGCATTTTTGTTCAAAAAATTTTTACTAAAAAGACCCATGATAAAAAAAATATTTTTAAATTTTCTTGTCCTTTTTGTCCATCAGCGGTATTAACTCAAACTCGTATAATTTTAGGTGCGATAGCTGGTTTGCTTGTGGGAATCAACATTTTGCGTAACCTTTCTGTGACTAGGACGGAAAGGATTATTTGGTGGGTGTCCATTACTATTTACACGTTCCTAATGGCCATGTGCATTATTTGGAATCTTGCTTGGTCCAGCTTTTTTCCGAGCAGCCCTTATGAGGCCTACATGTGGCAGAACTATCAACAACTTAACAAAAGTACAAACAATTAGGTAGAAGGAACAGTGAAAGTTTGTTTCGCCCAAATAAATTATCTTTTGAGGATATAGAGTTTGAAGGCCACGGTTAAGAGGAAGTAACCCCTTTTCCACAATGAAAATCGCCGAACGTTTTGCTGGTCAAACGAAAAGAAAAAATAAAAATTGGTATTTAGAAAATAAATTCTACTTTAAATACGCCATCCAGAAAAGTAAATGACGATCGAAAATATTCCCAAAATTTTTTTTAGAAATTTTTTTTATTTTTAGTTATTTTGTAATATCTTAAACAATTCTTTATTGGTCAAAAGCAAAATGACTTTCCCGGGTGTAGAATGTTGTACCAAACAATTTTTCTTTAAGCCATTTTCAATATCGGCCTTACTTTTTTCTCAAAAACGTTGGGCGCGTAAATCCACTTTACACGCTTAAATTCACTTTACGCACCCAAAGTTTTTGAGAAAAAAAGTAAGGCCGATATTGAAAAATGGCTTTAAGAAAAATTGTTTGGTACAACATTCTACATACGGGAAAGTCATTTTGCTTTTGACCAATAAAGAATTGTTTAAGATATTACAAAATTACTAAAAATTAAAAAAATTTTGGGAATATTTTCGATCGTCATTTACTTTTCTGGATGGGGTATTTAAAGTAGAATTTATTTTCTAAATACCAATTTTTATTTTTTCTTTTCTTATGACCAGCAAAACGTTCGGCACTTTTCATTGTGGTAAAAGGGGTTACTGCTCTTAACGTAAGTAAAGTCTATATCATGTCAGACTTATTATATTTAAACTGACATGATAACAAATTCCAGAAAATATTTTTAAACGTCGTTTTTCTATAATAAGCCAAAAAATTCACCTTAAATTGTTACTCACCGCGCGCTACTGATCGGTTTGTAAACACCAAAAATCCAAAATTGGTACGAAATGTACAACCTTAATAAATAAAAAAAATGTTATAGGTACAGGAAAAAACTGCAAATTTGTAAAAAAAATTACCTATAATCTAATTCTAAACAACTTATTCAAATGATTTTTTGGTATCTCATTACTTAACCTCACTTTTTGTAAACTCACACTTCTGATACATTTTTTCCCATATGTTGCGAACTTTGTACTGGGCACTGTATATTTAAGCTGCAATTAAAATGTATTAGAATATTCCATACTTTAACACAAACGATCGGTTTATGCGGAAGGACGGTTCGGAGGAATAAAAACCAGTTTTGAACTGCCGACAGTCCTTTATTTAGAGTTGGTAGGTATAAATTGGCTGAAAAAATATTCGTTGTTACGAAAACTACAAATACAAATACATAACAGGTTTCTAGGACGTCCTATGGCATACAAGGTACTGTTTTTACCTGCGCCAATTGACTCGGCCTCTCGTAAGCCCAACTTATAACTGTACTTATAGAAAATACAACTCTTCCATTTTCCATTATATATTTAAACTAGCGTGTACCCGGCCTGCGTTGCAATGCCAGGCATTATACGCCTGAGATAATAATAAGGCGAGTTCACCATCACGTCAAGATTTATAAAAACAAACCCGAACAAACCTCTAAATTTATCAGAGTTTCTCTACAACCTTCCTCTTGAATCACTCTATCTATTAAAAAAAAACGCTTCACAATCCGTTGCGTAGTTTTAAAGATTTAAGCACATATGGCTGGGGACAGACGCGACAGCGACTTTGTTTTATACTATGTTAAGATAAATTGCATTCGAATTATTTGGCATATTGAATATTTTAATAAACCTAGAGCCTAAAGCATTATGCTATATCGGGTTGAATTTATTTTAGCCAAACAAACAAAGGTTTTCCATTACAAAATTGGGTAAAAGTAATTTATACAAATTTTATATAAATACAAATATTATTTTTTGATTGTTGATTGTATACATATATTACCTAGATTGTAAGGAAATTGTGTGGACTTAAATTGATGTGATTTAAAGCACAAGAAATTAAAACCACTTAAAAAAATCTCCTATATTTTATAGTACCTAAATTATAAGACACTTTTTGGCCTTAAAACGATGTGATGTAAAGCACAAAAATGAATCGCCTGTATTTATGGTGGTCTTAGCATTGTGTGCGACCACTGCGACCTCATTTGGAAAACAGGCTGTTAACCAACATTATTTGTTTTTGTAACTACCTATGATTCTCACCTGTCTGAGAGCATGATCATGGTCTTTGAATTTGAATCATCTTGGGAGCAAGTGTGATACCAATAAGGGTTTTTTGACGTTAACACTTTTTACGATCAGACGAATAATACTCAGCAGATATCACGTTTTGTTTCCTACTGTCCTACTTGTAAATTAGAAGCTTGATGTAAGTGATAGGCTCCCCTTGGCCTCTCCCGAGTTTACCGTCCCAATTCTCTTTAGGTATTTACTAGCAGAATGGCCTTGTTACTTATATTAGTTGACAATAATTTTAACAAATTTTTTTGGAGCAAAATACGTATTTTATTTAAAAAAAAATAATTCTAAGCTTACTTAGACCCAAATTGGCTATATTTTAGATAATTTTAGTTGAAGCTTTGCATAAAGACCATTTAGCTATTATATTATACAAGTTAGAATTTATTGAAGGAATTATTAAAGTACCTACCTGACTGATTGGTATTAATATATTAACCATGACTTCTTCTGATCTGATTTTTTGCAAATTAGTGATTGCGATTGCAGTTCTAAAAAAATTCGTATTTTTAAGTTTTATTTTTGTTTCACATGGGTTAAAAGGAGGTCTAATAGTAGATAATATTATTAATAGTTGACATATTTATTGTTATCCTAGTCGATGGTTTACAAGCTATGAATAGCTCTAACTCTAGACTAAACAAGTTTCTGCAGGTTGTTGAAAATATATTTCAAGACATATATAAATTACTGCACTTTCGATATCTCTTGGGTTTGTGTCCTGATAGATTTGTGAAGTAAAAAACCACTTGGCCGATTTGTAAAACCTTTTTCTATTTTATCTGTTTAGATTTAGGATTAACAATTTTGGATCTATAAAACTTTAGTATATAGTGCCTTCCTACGTATAAGTATTAGAAACTCTTTGGGGTGGTCCTTACTATTACCTTTTTATTATTATTATTTCCTTTAATTTTTCTGCTAACCACATTGGGCTCCAGCTGAAGATTTGTAAAATGTGACGTAGATTTAATTGCAAAAATATACTTTAAAAAATGTCTGAAGATTAGACAAAACTATCCATAACAAATAATGCCCACACTCTAGGTTGTGATGAAGAATCCGCTGTTGGGGGGAGAGTGGAACGGGGGGATATTAATAAGACTTTTGTGGCATTCAAATATTTACTTTTCATCCCAATAATTTTTTAATAAGGTTTACCCTAGTATTATTATTATAGCCTAAAGACCTGGCGACATTTTTATATATTATGCCATTTTAGCAATATTCATATTTAGCTGAGAACCCGAGGGAGATTAACGCCTATAATGCTGAAATAAAAATGTTGCCAGCTCTCCGTCTGTTACTCTAGTTATAAAATATTATTTCGTATACCTAATTATTTATTGTGAGACTCATATTTTTAAGGCAGGACATGTATTAATTATTATTATTATTATTATTGGAAATATACACTTTAAATTCAACAAGTAGTTTTAACTATTTAAAAGCCGGTAAAGCTTCCGCCAATGAAAATCTTTCAGTCAGGTGCTGTATGCGTGCCGGCACGGCCACGCTGTGTCGCGATTCAGTTGTTGGTTCGAGTTTGTTCGTCGCGAATGTACGTTGTTTTACTTTGTTCGCGCTTGTAAACAGTTATTTTATTTCTAATGTAATTTTTTTTAAAGGACGATCCATTTCCTACAATGTGCTTAAAAGACTATTGGTAAATATTTATTCACCAAATCTTTTTATTACATAATTTTTTAAATATCCGAATAATAGCTGGTCAGCTAGCTTCAGCACTTTTAGTTCAGCTAATTCCGCAGCTACTGGAGTAGTTTCTCTTTGAGCATTGCTGAAGTGAGCTGATATGAAAATTACTGACTCATATTACTAAATATTCAGATGCTGACTTCCGAAGGTACTTTAATATTTTAGAACTTGTTCCGGTGGTTTGTGGACCGGACCGTTAGGTTAATTGTTATATGAAGCAGCCATATTCCGACCATATTGTTTTTTCCACGAACAATTTGAAACTCTGAATTTCTTTATAGTTTGGTTCAAAGAAAATTTATAGGGTTGTTTGGTTCTAGAAGTAATCGCATTTTCGATTTCGACCAGTGGCAGTAATGCGTTTGATATCTAAAATAATAAATATCTTGTAAAGATCTAATAGTGATTATGATGGGCGCTTTGAAGACTCTTTTTCATTCCCCCTTTGTCATCCTAATGACTTTAATTACCTCCTGTTTACTGGGCTTGGCTTGAGGTTATATTAGGTACTTAAGGTTGAATTCTCAACGTCATTCAATCTATTGCCAACCTATAACCTATTTCACGTTGATTTTTTGAGTTTATTATTTTAATAACTAACATTTAAAGAAAATCAATGTCGTCGGTACATTATTTAGGTAGTATCTGATATATTACAAAAATATCAATTTATTTCATTGCTAATTTTGGGAGAATTGTATAGTGAAAGAACAATGAGCGACAATGACATAATAATGTTTAAAAAAATCTTATCCGATATTTTTCGCTATACAATTCTCCTAAAATAAGTTATGAAATTCCTTGATATTTACTAAATATGTCAATTATTACCTATAGAATATCAAGTCGATACTGATTTTCTTTAAATTTTGTATGAAAGCTAGAAAACATAAATGAATCTACGTGAAATAGGTTATAGGTTGGTAAGCATGTTGATACTCCCACCTTAAAGTTATTGATTTCAATTTTTTTACTGCAATTCTACAAAATATAAAATATCATTATATTATTATAAACGTATTATCGGGTTTATTTCCTATAGAATTGATCCATGATAAGACAAACTTATCTGTCTAAACAAAAATAAAAGTAGAAACGAACCAATGTATCGATTTCTTAACAACGTATTTGTCGTTTTACCGTATCGATACCTGAAGGGGTAGACCAACAACCCCTAGTGGCGTATTTAGGGGGGGGGGGGGTCCGAGGGGTCTGGACCCCCCCCCCGTGGGCTCAACATTAAAAAAACTCAGAACAGATCAGATGCCTTGTTGCATTTCATTTCTAATTTAAGTGAGTAAAATAATATATACATGGTGATTGATAATTCGATTAATTCCTCGCAGGAGGTAATTTGTTGAAAATGCTTGGTTTTCGAGTTATTTCAATTTTTTTCTTGTTTTTTACCTGCGTGTCTAATTTATTTAACTTAAAAAAATTGAAATGATGTTCACTTAGTTTTGTAATTTTTTTGCAAAATAGAACTATTAGCAATACTTTGTTTTTACAAATATTTAAGTAACTGTGTCACAGATAACAAAACAACATGGCCAAACTTGGCAAAAAAAAAATGGCAAAAATAACTTGAAAACCAATCATTTTCGGAATCGGTCATATTATGTAGAAATATATATTTTTAAACATAAATATTTGAAAAAATATATATTCCCATTATTGCGTTTTTATTTAAAAATTTCTTAATTTCTTCCTTTTTTGGGTTCAGCTATCAAAACATAGAAATTATAAATTTTGATAGTTCAAAATAGGGCGTGGCACCGAAATTTTTTTCGCCTGCGGCGCTTTCTTAAAAAAGAAAGAAAGAAAGAAAGGAAGAAAGAAAGACAGAAAGAAAGATAACACGAAATGTATAGACCCCCCCCCCCCCCGTGGCAATATTCTAAATACGCCACTGACAACCCCTATAAAATTTATAGGAGTTGTTGCGTAGACACCTTTTTTTCTTGGCAGGGGGGGGGGGGGCAACATTTTCTTTCTTAAAACCAGATATTATTATTTTTCTGATATTTGTTGGAAGATTGTTATATTTTATTATTCCGTCATATTGTAAAAGCGATTTTTTTTCAAAATTACTTTTTACTGGTATAGTTTGATAATTTAGACGTCTGGTGTTATGATCATGTAATGTATTATTCTCCTGAAGTGTTATGTTTGATTTTTCTCTTTTAAAATAATAGTGTAAATTAGAAAACAAATTTTTAATTTATAAATGTTTTGAACGTGTAAATACCTTTTCGGTCTATATAGATTAACAGTGTTGATTCTAAATGTGGTAATTTGTGTATACATTTAATAACTTTATTTTGCAATTTTTGTAATGGTTTTAAGTTTGATAAACAAGCAGATCTCCATGCAGAAGCTAAGTATTGTAATTTTGAATATATTAATGAAAAATATATATTTTTTTAATATTTCAAAGGAATGAAATTTTTACCTCTGTACAAAATCCGATTTGAATTTTCGGGATAAAATCAAAACAACTATTATTATTACAAATTGCGCCCTCTACCAATTTTATTAAAAACGATCATCTACCATCATGGATACGACAATTAAAATATTACATTTATCTTCCAAATAAGCTTAAATTTAGTAAAATCGGATAAGCCGTTTAGAAGTTACAGCGATTTTATTGATTACACTTTTAATAGCTTCCCCCACTCTTATCAAGGTCGGTACGCCAATGAGCGTTAAACCAAAATGATGCAGAATGATCTAAGCTCTCCAATGATGTAATCAGAGATATACCATAAAATGGGAATTTTCGGAAAAATATAGAATTTTAAAAATTAATTTTCAATTGTGCCCCTTATGGCGAAAAGTCGAACTTAAAGATTAATTTCCGGAATTTTTTCATGACCGCTTTAATGATAAGTTTCTATGCCTAGTAGTTTCCGAGATATGGCCGGTGGCCGCCCTTAATGAAACACCCTGTACCATAAAACATTTAAACTCGATTTTCTCAAAAACGGGTACTCGAAACGACACCTACCGAATTTAGTACAAATCATTCTATTATTAAGATAAATATTTACAAAAAAGTTTTCAAAAAGAATAACTTTGACGCCAGTATTTTGGAAACTGTCAACTTTTGGACTAGATCCTCATATTTTAGCTTCAGGAATTTGTTCTAGCGTTTTGAACACACTTTTCAGACACCCTTAATATGCGTCAGCAGTATCGACGATTTACTTTAATCGATGTTAGTCCCATCTTTAAATACTTTCAATGATAGCGATCTGATAAGTTTATGCAGAAAGAAATTAAGATTACGTTGTTCTGTAAAGTACCCGATTTGATTCTTGTTCATAGAACACTAGTGCGCTACAGTGAATAGTGAATAATAAGTACTTTTATTCATTTGACTTTGGTGTGGTGAACTTCTTCGTGCCCTGTGTTGGGTAGCTACACAGCAGTGCTTTTATTAAATAAAAAGTAAGTATAACAATTATTTATTCTCGCCTCGGATTGGTTCGGAAATTCGCCATTTTACTGTGGTAGATAAGGATTACTGCTCCGGCTGATAAGTCTATCTTTTGCTGCCCTGTCAATTATACCTAATTAATAGGCAAAAGGAAAACTATTTGATTTCATTGTAAACAACCTAAATTTGTTCACTTCCCTGCCCCTCCTTTCGCTTTTCATGTATCCCTATCATCCTATCCTGTATCAGTTGTTAATCCAACCGTCTCATTTGTGGTTTCCCGCCCTATTAATCTTATCGTTGGAACCGATTTTACATAGCTATGAGATCAGCACTACAGCCTGTAGTCAACAGGGTCTAGATATACAGAAAACCTTAAAGCAATGTAACTAGATCTGATCCCTAGAGTTCAAAACTAACATGAACTTCATACTATTTCACAGTAATTTGCACCTTAGTACTGCATTTCTTATTTTTAAAAGATTCTTACATTCTTTTCAGTGCACTCATACACATAATTATTGTAACCAGACTTCCCAAAAATAATCTCCTTTCTAGCCTCTTGTGGTTTTATTTCATCCTTCAACAGTAGATAGTAAATACTAATAAAACGGAGTCAACCATTTATTGTGAAACATACTTTACTTATATTTCTTAAATTTTTAGATGGCTCCAGCAATAGGCATAGATTTGGGAACTACGTTTTCCGGAGCGGCTGTTTACAGAAATGGAAAAACGGAGATTATTCCTAATAAAGAAGGACACCACTTGACACCATCCTTTGTGTTTTATAATCCTCGTAGTCTAAATGTTGCTGTTGGCACTACAGCCGATGATATGAGTCTAAAAGAAATTAAAAATTTTCTTTTCGGTAAGTTAAATAAACTAACAATGTATTGTAAAACTGCGGCAAAAATTTATTCGATAGTAAATCAACCAGACAACTTTTATTGTGACTTAAATCACACAACATTTGCGCAGTCAGAGAGTCTTAAAATTAAAATTCACGATACATTATTGAACAACCTATTTTTTGAATAGTACCTATTTAGCTATAAGATATCACCATTATAGCCTAGAACCTATAGTTTTAAATAGTTTGTCTTTTTAGATATCAAACGCATTATTGGTAGAAAATACGATGACGTCTATATTCAAGAAATAAAAAAATCTCCAGATTACAAATTTCAAATTGTTCGCGGAGAAAACGATATGGTGGAAATAGAATTGCTCCATGACAACATAACAGTTCATAAAACTCCGGAACAAGCCAGTTCTGAAATATTAAAGTACCTTCGGGAGTCAGCCTCTGAATATTTAGGAGTAGAAGTCACAGAGGCGGTCATTTCCATACCAGCTCGCTTCAGCAATGCTCAAAGAAAAGCTACACGAGCAGCTGCAGAATTAGCTGGACTAAAAGTGTTGAAGCTTATCACTGAGCCCGTAGCCGCAGCTATCCATTATGCTGAGGAGAGGCTTGACACCAAAGGAACATTGCTGGTTTTTGACTTTGGAGGGGGAACACTGGACGTCTCAATCATTGAAGCTGATAAGCAGTCATTTAAAGTTAAGAGCGTAGAAGGGGATACATTTTTGGGAGGTCGGGACTTTGATCAGATATTACTCCAACATTTTAAAAATGACATGACAAGGAGGTTTGGCGCAGAAATATTTTCCGACAGACTCCTGAGAAGAGTCAAAGATGCATCTAACAGGCTTAAAATTAAATTATCTACTGAGAATGAGTACTTTCTTACCATAAATTGCATTGGAGGGGATGAGAATAGAGATTATACCTTGGGAATGTCGAGGACAGAATTTGAGCGTCTTACCAAAAATCTATACGACAGGGCGAATTATTTAGTTGAAAAATGTATCAAAGGGGCAGGTTTGTCGAAGAATGACATTGATGAAGTAATACTGGTAGGTGGTACTACAAGAATGCCAAAAGTCCGTACTATGTTACGTTCCTATTTTAATGACAAGATAATAAAGACCGACCTAAATCCCGACGAAGCGGTAGCGCTTGGTGCTGCAGTCCAAGCTGCAATGATTAAAGAAAAATGTAGATATTTGGAAAAATATAAGGTTACGGAAGTTACCCCTTTATCCCTAGGAGTGGATATAATGGGCGGATTAATGGCAGTTATTATAGAAAAAAATAATACAATTCCTGTTAATTCTAAATCCCTAAAATTTACAACTTCAGAAAATAATCAACGCAGTGCAACTTTTTCCATTTTCGAGGGAGAGAGAAAAATGTGCCAATATAATAACTTTTTGGGTTCCATTACGTTAAATAGTTTGCCTCCGGGTAAGGCTGAGTCAGTAAAACTTGAAACAATTTTTTCTCTGAGCGAAGACGGCATTCTGGAAGTGGAAGCATATGAAACGTCTAGCAACCAAAAAAAGAAACTCGCTGTAGTAATGGGAGAATACAGACTTTGTGAAATTACAATAAATAATAATATACGCGATGCGGAAAACAATGCAACAGAAGATAATATTTTTGAAAAATTTATTATATTTAGAACAGCAGTAGAGAAGTGCTGGAACCATATACTGTATGACTTAAACAAAATACCTTCCGTAAATAATAGAGAAATTGTGAAGCAAAAATGTGAACAGCTTAAAACTTATTCAAAAATGCTTAAGTATACCCAAATTGATGAGCTGCAAAAGGAATACATCGCTTTTAAAAAATCAATTAATAATTTAATCAAAAATCATATCATCGTTAAAGATATTATTACGTCAAGTTCTGAGATTGATTCTCATTTGATCCCATTGGTGGAAGATATGAATGTATCTAACTCTTCGTTATCCCTTCGCAGGCGTTCCAAATATTCAATCGATCAATAAATTGGGAATTAGAACTTGATTAAAGTCGACTTGCAGCCCGATGGAGAAGTACTTTACTTTTTAAATTGTCACCTATAATATCGCTAGTATTTAAACTACTACTGGAGAGTGTTCCGAGTTCACGAATATTTATTTCCCCGAGTCGAAGACGAGGGATAATTTCTGTGAATATTCGTGACCACTCGGCGACTCAAAAATTATGATTGTATTCAGTCAACGACGATGAGGCAAAGATAGATAGGTCACGCCCCCTCCCCCTTCGCGGTGCGGGGGTGTTTGTTATGCCACTGTACAGGGTGGCCCATTAATAAGGGAGGCCGGCTATATCTCGGAAACCATTAATCGTACAGCTTTCGGAAAAAAAAATTTATAAGTAAAGCGGTCATGAGAAAATTCTGGAAATTACTTTCAAGTTCCTCATTTCGCAGCAAGGGGGCACAATTGAAAATTAGTTTTTTAAATTTTAAATTTCTCCGAAAATTCCCATTATAAGGTATAACTCTGATTATATCATTGGAAAGCTGAGGCAATTCTGCATCATTTTGGTGTAAGGCTTGTTGGCGTACCGACCTTGATAAGAGTGGGGGAAGCTATTGAATGTGTAAACATTTAAATCGCTGTAACTTCTAAACGACTTATCCGATTTTACTAAATTTAAGCTTGTAAGGAATTTTATTAGAAACTCTTGTGTACCATTGGATATGACAATTAAAGGTACTTACCTTTTTCTTCCAAAAAAGCTTAAATTTAGTAAAATCGGATAAGTTGTGTAGAAGTTACAGCGATTTTAATGTTTACACTTTCACTTGATAAGAGTGGGAGAAGCTATTGAAAGGGTAAACATTAAAATCGCTGTAACTTCTAAACGACTTATCCGATTTTACTAAATTTAAGCTTGTTTGGAAGTACCTTCAATTGTCGTATCCAGTGGTACACAATAGTTTCTAATAAAATTGCTAGAGGGCGCAATTTGTATTAAAAATTATTGTTCTGGCAATAACTCTGAAACGAACAAAGATATCGAACTGCGGTTTTCACATATTTTCTTGTAAATTCCATCTACTTTCAGATTATGATGTCATATGTATACCGTATGATTTGAATTTTCGGGATAAAATCAAAAAAACTGTTATTATTACAAATTGCGCCCTCTAGCAATTTTATTAGAAACTATCATGTACCATTGGATACGACGATTGAAGGTACTTATCTTTCCCTTCCAAACAAGCTTAAATTTAGTAAAATCGGATAAGTCGTTTAGAAGTTACGGCGATTTTAATGTTTACACATTCAATAGCTTCCCCCACTCTTATCAAGGTCGGTACGCCAACGAGCCTTAAACCAAAATGATGCAGAATTGTCTAAGCTTTCCAATGATATAATCAGAGTTATACCTTAATATGGGAATTTTCGGAGAAATTTGAAAAACTAACTTTCAATTGTGCCCCTTGCGGCGAAATGAGGAACTTAAAAGTAATTTCCAGCATTTTCTCATGACCGCTTTACTCATAAATTTTTTTTCCGAAAGCTGTACGATTAATGGTTTCCGAGATACAGCCGGCGTCCCTTATTAATGGGCCACCCTGTACAGACCCGCTCTCTTGTAATGTAATGTTTACAGAATACGTTAAAATATTTAAATTTAATAATTATTTCCACAGTAACTAACATTCCCGTCAGAATTTCTATATTTAATTTTCTTATTTTCACCTACTGTTTTGAGTTTGAGTATTAAGTTGTATTTTTGATTGGCTGCCTGCACTGAGAAAAAATCCTTCTATTCCTTATCAGGAGTCATATTCCTCCTCTTTATACATTTATTTAATACTTTATGTGATATCAACGCGCTTTCTTACTGTAAGACAACGAAAATTGCTAAACCGTTGTGTAGTGATAATACCACGGTAATTTTGCCAATAGGAAATGGGAGTTAATGCTACCTCTAATGGTTTATATCCATGATTGCTCTAAATACTCACAGTAATTATCAAGTTCATCTATTGGTCGTGTAATCTGGTGTTATACAGTGTCCGCAAGAAAGTTCGCATCAAATGGGATTTTTTTTTATTATTAGGTATAGGTAAAAATTGAAAAAGCAGTTAGTTTTTGCTTACCTAAAAACCAAAAATGACGTATACTGAAGCAGCTGCACGACTTGCGTTACCTGTCAAATTTGACATTTTTAATAAAATAGGTTCAAAAATGCCATTATTTATCAAAATATCGAAAAACTTTATTTGAGAAAGTTGTTTATTTAGGCACACTTAGTTAGTCAGGTTAGTCTCTGTACGAAATTTTGACAGTCTAATACAATTTTTATTTTTTGCCAGGTTCTTGAAAATTTTGATCAACCCTCGTAGCTTAACTTTTATACATCGATGTAAAACCATTTGCCTTTACTTCATTTGTAATCTTAATGCAATTTTGTGTAAAATTTTTGTTTCCTATTATTTATTTTGCTTCAAAAACTGAAATTGTTATTGATCAGTATGTAATGTTTGATGCAAAGTTTATCTAATTACATCAGTTTTGCCAAAACCGACGTTTCTCATTTTTCTTAAGTTAGTAAACAGATGTACAAAAAGAAAATATTGGAAGCTTTCGTTGAAATTTTACTTAATTAATATTAAATTAAATTAATTATATTAAACTATATTTTTGTTGAATAAAATGTTTTGAGCGATTAATATTTATTCTTTTTAATCCAATATTAATTAAGTAAAATTTTAACGAAAGCTTCCTAATATTTTCTTTTTGTGTTTACTAACTTAAAAAAAATAAGAAACGTCGGTTTTGGCAAAACTGATGTAATTAGATAAACTTTGCATCAAACATTACATACTAATCAATTACAATTTCAGTTTTTGAAGCAAAACAAATAATAGGAAACAAAAATTTTATACAAAATTGCATTAAGATTACAAATGAAGTAAAGGCAAATGGTTTTACATCGATGTACAAAAGTTAATCTACGAGGGTTGATCAAAATTTTCAAGAACCTGGCAAAAAATAAAAATTGTATTAGACTGTCAAAATTTTGTACAGAGACTAAAAATGCCTAAATAAACAACTTTTTCGAATAAAGTTTTTCGATATTTTGATAAATAATGGCATTTTTAAACCTATTTTATTAAAAATGTCAAATTTGACAGGTAACGCAAGTCGTGCAGCTGCTTCAGTATACGTCATTTTTGGTTTTTAGGTAAGCAAAAACTAACTGCCTTTTCAATTTTTACCTATACCTAATAATTTAAAAAAATCCCATTTGATGCGGACTTTCTTGCGGACACTGTATGCTGTATTAGTTTCGAGTGGCAGTTACAATGAAACTTGACATTAATCATAATAATATTTGCTTGTTACAATTAATAAAGCATATACTTGCCACTAAAAATCAGTATTGTAGTTCCAAAAATTTAAATAGTTTAATATTGCATACGATTATCTATTATGCAACATGGTTTACTGAAAGGGTAAAATTCGTCCATGATTATAAAGTCCAAATACTAATGATGGGTTATTGTGCGAAATAAAAATTTTCCATTGCTTTATCTGACATGCAAAGTTTTAAAAAACTTATACACAAGGTCAAAATAAATTAATTGAAACATGTATTGGAACGATCAACAAAATTCAAATTCAGACAGAACAGCTAGAAGACTCTAAACAACGATGTGACCTGCACAACAAATACGTTAAAACGTATAATACGGCGCGTGGCGATTGCCTATCTCTACGAACCCCCACCAACGTCTTGTGAATTATGGGTTTTAACGGATACAATTGGTTTTTGGGGACGCTGTTCTGCTTTCCTAATTATAGAGAAAACGCTTTACTGGGAACAAAATGCGTCGCATTCAGAAGACACAATTTAATTCTTAACAAAATGTCTTGTTTAAAAGTAGTTCATTATTCAACAAGACTGTGCTGCTAATGGAACTGATTATTAGAAATAAAAACACTGTTCCAGCGAATCTGGCATTGATATTACACTAAAGCGGGTTTGATGCACTAGCAATTTATTTAATATGGGTTAATAAAAAATAAGCCATCAATGCAAACTATGTCTTAGCAAACCTGTTGTATTAGATTGTTTTTCTCAGTGCACCACCAGCTTTTCTTAAAAACGACATTATGCGTGGCCCTAGCACTGATAAATTCCCAATAGTTACAAATTAAGTCGATTTTAAGCTCAAATAAAACCCTAAAGGGGTTAATTTTTGGCAACAGAGTATTATCGCTGTTTGCTGTATATTTTTACGTGGTTTGATTGTGGAACTCCTTATCACCTTGTTATCCTAAATATAATGAGATGTATATCTTGCTTTTTCGTCATTGGATTCAGTAGACGTAGGTTTTACTAAAAGTTTTATTTGCTTTTAAGTTTTTTGTAGAATATGGGTAAACTTTATGTTTTTATTAAAATTATATTAATATTAGTTTTTTCGTTGGCTCAATAATTCATCTAATTATTAGCTATTAGATATTATTAGCAAATTAAAAAAAAAACAGTTATTGTTGAAGTTTTTATTTAAATTTTCTTATTGTATAATGTAAATAAATAGAGATTATTGGTAGCTAAAAATAATAATATCCCAATGATCTTTTGTAGCAGATCATTGGGATATCTAGTAAGTAAAAAAATATCACAATAGTATATGTGATGATTATAGTTTGTTATTTATTGAATGAAATAATGATGTGTGAATATTGACTAGCATACATTAAACATGTGATAAATTGAAACAATAAAGACCCCGAATCTCGAAAAAGATTAAACAAATGCAGTTTTTTCTTACAAGAACAATATAAATCGAAAGGGTTAAAATTGTAGAAACCGCTAACAATAATTATTGTTTTTAGTCAATAAAAAATAAATCGTCTTGTGTAACATGTAAATAAATGGTAAAAAAAAACATTATAATTTTTACACTTTTCACAGATTTTTATTTTGACTCGACATGTTTCGCAACACAGTGGCTTCTTCAAAGGAGTAGGTACTTAAAAATGGTATTTTAAAAGTTATAACTTAGGTGTAAAATAAAATTGCAGGTAATTTACAGGTTGTTTAAATTGTTGGAAAAACCAATAATAATGTTTCAGGGATTCAAAAGAGGTGATCCGTTTGATCCAATCCAATTGATCATTAGGAAGAGTATTGTTATTTTTAAACCTGTTTATTTCTAAGGATTTAAGCAAATTTAATTTTGTACTTTTGTTTTCAATGTGCAAGATATCGTAGTTATGATTAAATGTATGATTTGCTTCTAACAGATGGCTAGAATAATTACAATCTGTTTTGTTTTTTATAAAACTAGCATGATGTTCATTCATTCGTTTTTCGAAGTTTCGACCTGTTTGTCCGATATAAATATTTATATAATTAATAAAATTAATAATTAATAAATATTTATATAATTATATCGGACAAACAGGTCGAAACTTCGAAAAACGAATGAATGAAGATCATGCTAGTTTTATAAAAAACAAAACAGATTCTAATTATTGTAACCATCTGTTAGAAGCAAATCATACATTTAATCATAACTACGATATCTTGCACATTGAAAACAAAAGTACAAAATTAAATTTGCTTGAATCCTTAAAAATAAATAGGCTTAAAAATTACAATACTCTTCTTAATGATCAGTTGGATTTAAATGGATCACCTCTTTTGAATCTCTTTAATTAGTCTGTAAACATTATTATTGGGTTTTCCAACAATTTAAACGACCTGAAAATTACCTGCAATTTTATTGTGGCACCTAAGTAATAACTTTTAAAATACCATTTTTAAGTACTCCTTTGAAGAAGCAACTGGGTTGCGAAACATCTCGAGTCAAAATAAAAATCTGACAATTTTTAAAAAAAATTTTTACCATTTATTTAACACAATTAATAATGGAGTTCCACCAAGTAAAAGCCGAATCAATTCTATCGTCTTTATTATTTTAAAAAATTGCATGTACTAAGGGATGAAACGATTATTCTTACATAAAAAGGGTTTTTATGAAAATATAAAGATATTGCCGCCTGTAAAAATGGCATTAATGGCATATAAAACAATCATCAGCATCCAGTATTTATAAAGATTCATACAAATACCGTTAGCTATACCAATAAGTATGTACAATAAAATTAGTTTATTATAAATTTACAATATATAATAAATTGTGTTTTTCTGAACTTGTATGGATAGAAAATTGAAACTTTAATCACCATTGCTTAAATAAAACAGTTTTTTATGTGTAGGGATACAACATACCTAACTAACTATACTAAAAACTAAGCCTGACTTTTATTCGCCGTTTGTGTGTGTGCTTCAGTCAAAAATAAAAAGTATTATTCCAAAAATAGATAATAAAAAAAAATAAACTATATGGTCTTATCTTGAGAAAGATGACAGAAAAACAATTGAACAGATTGGTCATTCCGCATCTTATTGACAAAAAAGGAACTTAATCTATTTTACCCATTATCCCTCTGGGCAACGGTAACCAACCATCTGACAGGTGTCACTTTTTGAAATTAACTTCTAACCTTACTTTTTCTAATGTCATAAAACGACGCGTAAAATGAGCCCGATGTAACATTATAGGGGTCTATCATCTTTCTCGTATACTGTGTGACCAGTAAAGTCCGCATCATATGGGATTTTTTTTATTAATAGCTTTATTTGTCACGTGATTCGCATTATCTGTCAAATTTTAATTTTTTTCAAAAAATAATTCAAAAGAGGGGTTATTTCTGAAAATATGGAAAAAAGTTATTAAAAAAGGTTTTTTAAATGCAGTTTCTAGCCCACATGCAAAATTTTAGCTGCATAAGATAATTTTGATTTTTTACCCATATTTTGTAAATTGCACCACTTTTGCAAAATAAGACTCGACGCAACCTACACAAAACTTCTTAGTTTTGACAGTGCTTTATTTCAGATACAGATATATTTTTTGAAAAAAATTAAAATTTGACAGATACTATTTTTTGCTTAATTTTCAACTCGATCGAAGCAAAACTTGATGCCAAAGTCAAATTTCGAATAAAGCTATTGATAAAAAAAAATCCCCTATGATGCGGACTTTACTGGTCACACTGTATAGAGGGTGTGTAAATATCATGTATATACAAAAGGGGAGGAATAATTGTTTGATATATTTCAAGACTAAAAATTCGTATAACCAGCGCCGCACCGGAAAAAAGAGCGAGAAAATGGGGCATGATCCCTGAAAAAATGTCTCCCTGTAGATTCTCACAACTGTTTGTGCCCAATGGTGTTAGTCCTACAGCGTAACCTATATTCTAAATTTGAGCTAAATATCTCAAAAACTGCAGGAGCTATAAAGAAAAAACTAAAACAATCTTGAACGAAGCGTTGTATATGAATTTTTAGTCATAAAATAAGCCAAAGAACTACACCTCTCCGTATGTATATTAACATGATATTTACGAACACCCATATAAGTATATAGATATATAAAATGGACAGGGTATAGGTATAGGTACATAAATAAATTAAGTATTTGCATTTGCCCTCATTACATTTAAAGATATTTCCAAGCAAATAAACGTGCTCATTAATCCTATATACAAAATAATCGAGATCCACCAAATGATTTTCTCAGCCCTAGTTTTCCTAAGGTTTCTTAAAATATTCACGCCCACCAAAAGT
Source organism: Polydrusus pterygomalis (assembly GCA_963969555.1). Lineage (NCBI taxonomy): Eukaryota > Metazoa > Arthropoda > Insecta > Coleoptera > Curculionidae > Polydrusus > Polydrusus pterygomalis. The sequence continues at coordinate 39,941,750 of OZ018385.1, read as the reverse complement.
CCACAGATGGCGCCACCAAGATGCGAAATGTAACTTATGTCGTACAAGTTACGGTTTTTTATGTACTTGTATATCGGATCGAACACTGTGAATGTGCCGAAGAGAAGTAACTGGGCTACTGGTTGGCTCATTTCTCTCCAGTTCTGTAAAAAAAACAATATTGTAACAAAAAACGTTTGTCTACGAAAGTGCCTAAAAGTGCACTTTCTATGCTCTGGCATGCACTTTCGCATGCACTAGCGCCATAGATATTTACCTTTAGATAAGCAAAAAAATCACGAAAGTGCCAAATTTATAGCCTCGCGCATATAAACAAAGCTGTACACGATTAGACATGCGCACTTATTTTTATAGCTTACTTACTTTACTTACTACCACCTAAAAACCACAATAACTTACCATAATAACTGTGGCTATATGGGCAGTAAATATGGAATATACCCCCGGGCTTCCTCCGGCGAGATCCTCAGTCGGGTAGATGACAGACTGAAATAACGATCCTCCTAAGATTCCGGCAAAGTAAATGACCAAAACCCTCCAACTGTGCACCATCTCCAAGGGTAATCCGACCGCTATTTGAATCACCACGTTTCCGAGAAGGTGAAGTTGACTAAAATAAAGTTAAAAAAAATAAGAGGTATAGGGTATAGTATCGTTACAGTGAAACAATTTTTACTACAGCTTTTATCATAATACTTACGAGTTATGTGTAAACATGTAAGTCATATATCTCCAGACTTCGTACCTCCTTTCGTGTTGAAACGTCAACGGTTCCTTGAACTTAACGTAGAACAGGAGTATTTGTAGTATCGAGAGGAGTATCATGCCCACGTGCCTTTTTCGAAGACGCACCTCCTCTTCGTACATGCCGGTTACTGTGTGCATGCGTTGGAGTCGTACTGCGCTTTTTCTTGATACCGGTACTACTAGGAACTTTACATATCTAGAAGAAAAAGGTATTTATAGTCGGGTTGTTGTTTAGGGCAAATTATTAGTGTTTCATTTTCGTCTTTTCGCATTTTTGTCGTTCTCGCGAGACAGAGCAAGACGAGAGTGGTCTAATGTTCTGCGAGACTAGTCGATAGGTTTATCTCGTGAGCCGTGAGAAAAATTATGCTAGAACGAGGAATCTCGCAAAGTTGCCCTAATTAGGTACATCTAATGATAAGTCTGTCTATCTGTCTGTTGGCAAATTCTTCTTGTTTTTACTTTAATTCCAGTAATATTGTTGAACCCATGTAGCGGGGTGGTAATTTAGTTGCGGCAAGGTACAATATAGCTGTTAATGTGAAAAATAAAGGATATAAACTGGCCTATATGTTTCTACAGGGTGGCTCAAAAAGGAGAGACGAAAAGTATACTTTTTACATACAACATCCTTTTATCTTATAGCATTTTCGAATTTCGGGGTTCAACGCAAGTAAAGTTGCTATACAACCTATCGTTAACGAGATACTGAAAGGTATGCCTAAATAAATAGCTTAAATAATTACTTTGTATTGTTCTAAATACTACGGCGATGTTACTCCAGCGGAAATAATGTGATTCTTTATTATGTAAGATTAAATTCAAGGCTAGAACAAATGACTTGATCATTTAGCGAAAAGGATTAGTTTAAAGGATTTTCCAATTTTTTTTTCGAAATAAAGTTACATCTATATGGTGATGTGTTTCCCTTCTCACCCATTAGTTAGGTCATTTTGAAGAAACAGCCTATCCCCAAAAATTTGTTCACTTTTTGTGACAAAAAAATTAGGAGAATCAGTTAAACTCTAACACAAATTAAAACAGGGGGGGGGGGCAGACAGGTACAACAGCGGTGTAAAGAGGGCGAAGAAATGTTTGGACCACGCCCAAATATTGCTAAAATCGATAAATAATTTTATTTTAATGAATTATTACTTTACGAAAAAAAATTACCACAATTTTGACCGTTTATTTAAGAGAAAACATTAGTGACAAGTACCTACGAGTTTAAAAGATGGTGAATGCGATGGTAGAAGAACTGAGTCCAGTCCTGTCTCTGTCGCCAACATCTTAACGTAAAATAGACCAGAGTCAACAGGGTATCATAAATGACAGACTTAGTTCTTAGATAAATTTGACTATAACTTTTGTTTGCGCACGAAGTAAGCAGTACGGGCGTAAAGATAAGATGTCCATGGATTTATTACATTGTTACTACTTACCGGTTTCCGAGGTTACTAAAATCCTTCAAAAACCCATCGTTGGTTATCATTTCGACAAATTCTTCAAAATCCAATTTGTTATCGTGGTTATGGTCGAATCGTTCGTAGTTGTTAATAATGATCGGTGTGAGCGGTCCGGACGTTGAATTCGCTTGTTCGTTACTTTTGATGAACGCTGTAAGTTCGTCCAGGCTGACGAAGCCATCTTGGTCTCTGTCGCACTGGAAGCAAATTACAAAATGTTAAAATTTCATTGCCTTAAATTTGTGCAAAGACGATGAAGGAAAGATGGATCACAAACCTCTTAGCCTAAAATAAACAAAGTTTCCCATATTGGACCACCTGAAATTTTGCATGGGATTTTCAATGTAGCGTCAACCAAAGCATGGAGATATTTTGTGACAACTTATAGGTTTTTAGCGAGTTTTTTAAAATTTTCCCCAAGGTGGGGAATGGATAGGAGCCTCTGACCCCCTTCCCTGGTTTTGTCCCTGTGTATGTACGTACATTTGACGACATATAAATTCGTACACTCCACCCACGCATAACCATTACAAAAAACTTGGGTAAAACGGGTTTCTCACCTTGCTGCTTAGACGTGGATTGAACACCAGCAGTATACATAGCTGTAAGTTATTGTAGTGCGATTTTTTACCATAAGTAATAATGGTCATTTCTAAATATTTTTATGTTTAAATTACAGCCGCGAAATAAGAAAAATAGTACCAGGAACACTACAAAAGTATAAAGCCAGAAAGGGTAAATGTATTCAGTGGCGGATTCAGAAAAAATTGACAGGGGGGGCACTTACTTGTTATCTTGGGGTGCACGAAAAGCCCGCTGCGGACAAAACGCGCCGCAGGCGAAATTTTTTTACGACCACGCCCAAATTTGGTCAATAATTTTTAGTAAATATTTTAAAAATGTATGATTACCTACTTATCTTATTGAAAATGAAATAAGATAAAAAAAATAAAAAAAGGCCAATTTATTTTTCATTAGCGGGTACATTGTTTAAAAGTAAAGTTCAATATTCTGGTTTTATTTCCAGCAAACTTATCAATAACAATAAAGTCCCTAGATCTACACTTTGTGATGTGTCAAGTTAATTTCGGGTTTAGGTCTTCCCTCAATTTTAATTTCAATTTTTTGCTCAATACTTAATGAGCTAAAATTGTTTCTCAAATATTCCACATTCATAGCCGTTTTGGCATGTTTATTTTTATTAAAATAAGTCCTTACTACCCCAAAATAATACACTTTCTTTGTAAACAAAACCACAGATTACAGTTTTCTGTAACAAAACACAAATTCTAAAATGTATGCTTTTTATCTAACGTGCTTTTACGCCATCTTTTCGCTAATTATCAAACCACATTGAAACCCTGATTTTTAATATCCATTTCTAAATGCTGTAAAGTTTTGGCATCAAAAAAATATTTGGTTGTTACAGTACAATGCTTTGTCACTGTGTTTGAAATTTTGGGTGTTGCGCTTAGGTTGGTTCGTGCGAAATTATTATGACAGGGGGGGGCACAGGGGCACTCTAAATCCGCCACTGAATGTATTAACAAACAAGACAAACAAAATACTAATATTTAATTGCTGCGCCAATAAATTCTAACACTGATCATAATCTTCTTGGCATTGACAAAATAATACTTCTGGTGTAATCCGGAGTTAGCCATTCCCAAATTTGTTCTATTTTATCAAATAACTCTCTTTCATTCTGTGGTTTAAAATTTATTTAGTACATTTTTTTTATCATCAATCCCTAAACATTTTCAATTGGATTTAAAACAGTACTTCTTGTCCTTCTTGAGCACCAAGGCAGACATGTTACGTTGTTTTGTCTAAACCAGTTTCCCATATTTCTTGCAGTATGCACAGGGCAGTTATCCTGCTGAAATATAAAGTTATTTCCTTCAAAAACCATCGCGGCAGAAGGAAGAAAAACATTTTCCAAAATCTGAAGATATATATTACTGTTTAGTGTTCCACCAATATTCCAGCATACACCTGCACCGTAAACACTTATCCATGCCCATACATTAACGGAGGAACGTCCACTAGTTTGTTTTTTTTTTGAGTATTTTTCTCATCATATCGGGAATTTGGTGGTCTATATACTCGAATCCTTCCATTATGTAGACAGAAAAGTTTTCCCATCGGAAAATATAAATTTTGCCAAAAAAAATCATTTTCTGGTAAATACTGCATAGCAAACCCAATTCTTTGTTCCTTTTATCATTATTTTTTAAAAACGGTTTGGATGCAGCTGCTCGATTTGTTAATTCGGAACATTGTCTTACTCGACGTTGCGCAGTTCTAGATGAAGCAGGGAATCCTGTTATATGCATAGCGGATGCGGATACTGCAGTTTCAATTGGATTTTGCCTTAAATACTTCACCAAATTTCGGTCTTCTTTATTTGATAATTTTCTATTGTTTAAACAAGACCCAACATACCTTTCATGTGTTTGATGATAGCGCCATTTTTTTACAATTTCTTGAACAGTACTTCTAGGTACTCTAAAATGATCAGCTATTTTTCCATAAGACCACCCTATTTCTACTAAACATACTATTCTTGCTTTTTCAATAATACTGAAATTAGGCCTTTTTAATTTAAATAAAATAATGACAAGACTTTGACAGATATATCATGATAACAATTAACACGTTACAAAGGGCTAATAAAGGTAAAAAGTTGCATTTACAGTGTCATAGTTTAGTGTACGAAATTATCTGTCGTCAGCTGTACGTATATGAGTGGAAAACATAATAATGATCAAAGAACCGCGGTTACTTTTTGAAAATGACGTGTTTACATGGAGGAAAGTATAGGTACATACCTATCCTACTGATATCGATATTGTTAACCGTTTGATGGTTAGTATAAAGTAATATTTGTAAGTTTACTACCTACGTGTAAACTATGCCGCAATAATAATAAAAATTTATTATCCACAAAATATTCATTTTCTAAAATTGTGTATTTATATGTATAGTTGAAATTTTTATGTCCCAGCCCAGGCATCTTCAAAATTGTAATTTCGGGAACGTTTACACAAAAATTACATTTTATCCACGCTATAACAGGGTGTCGGCAAAATACGTGTACAAATAGCACAAGTAAGGTAAGGTGGGGTAAGTGTGTAGCAAAATTTGAATAGTTCATGTTTAGGTGGATATAAAAAAAGAAGTATTAGTTATTTTAAATTAAAATTTTATCCACCTATATCTATAGCCAATAGCTTTAGGTGACTTGCATTAAAAGTTTTTATAGTAATTGGTTCCGAAGATATTTTTTTTTAGTCTATGTTCATAATACACACTTTCCCCGTAGAACGGGGTAAGTGTGTAGGCGGTCAACATTGTTTAAATAGATTCATTAATTGCAATTTTTGGGGCAAGTGTGTAAAAGTATAGAATCATAGCTATTCATTGCTGGTTGAACGGTTTATTTAAGTTGAAAACGAAATGAGCTACAAACTTTTTAAGTTACTTAAAAGTGTGTTTTAACATTCTTTAAAATAAAAACTAAAAAATTATATTTTTGACACAACTTTCAAATTAAGTGTTTTAACATTCTTTAAGATAAAAACTAAAAAATTATATTCTTTTTCGGACGTAGTTTCTAACCATTTTATTTGATAAGACACTTATTCAGAAATCCTAAAATAGAAATATTCCTTACAAGCAGTTCTTATTTGGGTGAAGTGTGTAGTACATACACACTTACCCTCTCAAAATAGTACACACTTCCCTGGTGACATATTTTTGGGTAAGTGTGTACTAGCCCAAAATAAATACCAAAAAACTATCTGGAAACAAAATAACAGTAATAGGTCAAAACTACAGTATTTCTTACCTTATAAGTAAAAAAAAAATGGATTAAAATCAATGTACTTCTGCCGATTATTATACCTACATTGAAAAAAGAACAACGAACTAGGTGTCTTTACTACACAAACATGATAACCGAAAACACGCATTTTTATCCTAACCGCAGGTATCTATTTTTGCTTTATATCTTAGTTCGACAGTTTATATATGTGTCTTCAGTAATTCATAGATGGCGGGACCAGTATTATTACCACTTAAGGAATATTTTTAGCTTACACACTTACCCCGCAAACACACTTACTCCACCTTACCTTATATATAGTAATAGTACTGAGGCACAATTGAAGTTGGAAAATAAGTTTAATGAATAGTAATTTACGTAAAAAGTCCAGAACAAAAATTTCAACTTTTAGATTTGCGATTATTATACAGTTTTTGTTTTTTGGATTTTTTTTTCAATTCCTTTTGATGATTGGCTAAATCATCACTTTGGGAACAAATGGATGGATGGATGGATGGAAGGTACCGATATATTCCAAATCAGTTGGCACGTAGGAGTCCCGATCTCACAATTATCAACTTTCTTTTATGGGGATATCTGAAACCACATGTGTATAAAACCAATTTCAATAATAACTTAAAAAGAAAGAAAAAATATGAGTGGTAGATATTGCAAATATTCCACTACAGCAAGTTAGGAACTGTTAGCGGGAATTCAGATGTCGAGTTGAACTATACGCTAGCTCGGTGGTACCACGTTGGAATAAAAGTTTCATAATTATGATTGAATGAATTGGAGAGATATGACATGTAATAATAAAAATACTTTAAAGGTAAGCAAATAAAAAATGGTTTCCTTACAACAAAATCGTTACTCGGCCAGATATAAAATCATATTCGAAGTAAGAAAGCAACAATAGTTGTTTGTTTTTACGTAAATTTATTTTAAACGGAATCCAAAAAACTAAAATGTTGTTTGTGACAAACGCTGCATAGTAATCGCAAATCTGATATTCGAAATTATAGTTTCAGCACAAGCAGACGTTTTTATAAAGAATTCTTCTAAACCTACTAATAAAAAAGTTTTTCCTCTTCCAAACTCTATCCGTGGACACACAGTTGTTTTCAATCTTGTATGTCGTTATTTTAGCCCTTGAAGTGAGTTTCAAAAATAAACCGAAATGTTGGGAATGAATAAAAAGGGTTTTTTTATTAACAAGTCCTCTTGATACCATAGAAACAATTATTAAATTAGGTATTAAGGACGCTACATACATAATAAGTTATGAATGCAATAGCGATAATGGACCGTTAATAAAATAATAATTATTGTAATTGATTACGCAACAAAAGACATCATAAACCTAATAAAACATCAATAATTCATTTTATATAGGTCTCTACGTAAAGACATAGATATGAAGGAGAAACCGCTGAAAGCGTTGCGTAATTTGACGTCACAGAAAACGTATTTGCAATTTCCCAATGTGTATATTGCACCTGCACTTTAAGAAAAATATTAAAACAAGTTAAAATATCCTGATGTGTATCTGCCCATGCTAATTTCTTGGACAAAAAGATAACAGGTATAAATCCATACTATACAGCATCCGCATAGCCCTGATATGTAATATTAAAAAAAATTGAAAATGTATAGTGTTTCGTGTCAAGTTCTGCTGCGATCGAGATGAAAATTCCAAAAAATAGTAGTCACGTGATTCGCATTTATCTGTCAAATTTTATTTTTTTTCCAAAAAATAATTCAAAAGTGGGGTTATTTCTGTAAATATCGAAAAAAGTTATTAGAAAAAGATTTTTTAAATGCAGTTTCTAGCCCACATGCAAAATTTCAGCTGCATAAGATAATTTTCATTTTTTACCCACCACTAAAGTTTATTTTCCACTTAATGAACACTTTACTGATGACACTGTGTTCTTTTTTGTCTTAATATTAAGATGTATTACGTTTAGACACAAACTACGTTTTCGAAAATACTTATTTTATGAAGTTACCTTATATACAGGGTCAAAAACACATAAACTTTGCATCACATGAGACCAAATTTTAATAGCCCAATTTTGATTTTGTAGAAAAACAGACGTTTAATATGGCGCTACCTTAAAGAAATAAAGCACAAAACTAAAAAGTTTTATGTATGGTTGCGTTAAGTCTTATTTTGCAAAAGTGGTGCAATTTACAAAATATGGGTAAAGATCAAAATTAACTTATGCATCTAAAATTTTGCATGTGGGCTAGAAACTGCATTTAAAAAAAACTTTTTCTAATAACTTTTTTCGATACTTTAGAAATAACCCTACTTTTGAATTATTTTTGGGAAAAAATTAAAATTTGACAGATAATGCGAATCACGTGACTACTTTTTTTTGCTTAATTTTTATCTCGATCAAAGCAGAACTTGATGCCAAAGTCAAATTTCGAATAAAGTTATTAATAAAAAAAATCCCATATGATGCGGACTTTACTGGTCACACTGTAACCCTTCATCTAACTAGTGTAAAAATTACGTAATAAAAGATGCATTAATTATAATAATTAGTACAGAAATTATTTTAAATAATTTTTTTAGCGAATACCTACCTACATTGGTCTTTTTTAAGGTTAACGATTTAATGATCATTGTCAAGGACTCTTAACTTGCACTACGCGTTGTATAATAAAAAAGAAATGGTTATAAATAAACGTAATTTATTGTGTTTTTTCCAAACAGAATTTGTTATTATAATAACGATTGTTGTGTAATTTAAAGTTGTTTTAACGATTTGGACTTTTTACAAAAAATTTAAAATTTAAAAAAGGGAAATTTCATAATCGAAAAATTCCAATTCTTTTGGAAATGTACTTTTGGTGAGATGTCTATCTTACTCTGTAGTCGTTGGCGGTAACCCATCGGACCCACAAGACGTACAAAAACCCAAAACGACCTTGGCTGCACCTATGTGGCCTAAAAATACCTACATTGGATTTCCCAATCATTGATCGATGAGAATTCCCAATATTATACAGGGTGTCTCGAAATTAGCTGACAATATTTTAAGGGGATAAAGTACATTCAAAAATAAGACTAAAATCCTCTATTAATATACCTTCAAAAACGCTTCGCTATGGGGCTAGAGCCCCCCGAGTTGGAGCTATGACAAGCAGTTTTTTACAATATCTCAGAAACCGATTAGGGTATCAAAACAAAATTTAATACATGTTTTACCCATAGCTAGACGCAATAAATGGTTTAATTAGCTTAACTGTACTTCTTCCAGTGGCGTCCCACTGGGTAGGTAGTTGGGAGAATATTGCCCTAAGTTTTTTATTTGTAAGATTTTTAAATTTTAGGTGAAATTTTTAGAAGCCATGAAGTCTGTTGTTGAAAAAATGTACTCTTGTTTTATTGCGGTAGGATTCACCATTTTCCAGTAAAATCGATTTTAAAATTCTCGGTTTTTTGAAATCCGGTGAAAAGGCTAAGGTTTTTTTTTTGCATATCTCAGCAAACACTTAATATTAAAACATGAAATTTATTAGAAGTTCTACTAGCGACAAGACAGGGTGTTAAAGTTAAATTTTATTTGCAGTTTTTTTTTGCAATACCTTTTGCCACGCTCATAATATTGTGACGAAATCTAGTATATAGGGCTTTTTCGGGATGAGGAATACAAATTTGCCCACCGTTTTCTCGCATTTTGTAGAGGGCGCCACATAGGAGCCTATACTTTAATTTGAATGGTCCCAACTTCTTTGTCCTACACTGTATGCGCATTTTGCCTGAATATTTTTATTCCCCTAACCTTTTGACATAAAAAAGGTATACTACTTTTGTTTCGATAAATCTAACCGTTTTCGAGAAAAACGCTAAAATAACATTGCCCGCATGTGATGAATACGAAATCATTTTAATTTATTATTTTTTAATTAAATTTTTTAAAAAGAATTAATTTATGCATTGAAGAGGAAAGACGTCACTTTAAACCTTTGTTTTGATTGTTTAATTTCTTGTTGTAATAACTTAGGTATTTTAAAACTGCAAATAAAATTTAACTTTAACATCCCGGCAACTCTGTTAATAATCAATTTTCGAAAAAATATAATAGGAAGAGATAGCATTTATTTTTGGTCTAGAATTATCGCTTAATTTCTTTGCTCATTATTTCCGGACACCCTGTATTATTTTTACTTAATAGGTATGTACACGTCACAAACGCATCTAATATAATTAATTGAACCTTCGTTTCCAAACAGGCGGTAAATCTAGGGAAAAAATAAGGAATAAACTTTACTTTTTAGCCAATAAACATTATTATAAAGCAGGGTTGGCAAATATCATGATATTTATATAAATATCCAAATATCCGATATAGGTTATTTCTATTTTTATATAATATCTTTAAATTATTTCATCTGTTTTCTGTAAAGATATATTTTAAAAATTCAAAATCACTTAATTTACTATAAACATGTTATGAACCTGTAATTTGTATTCCAATTCTATTCAATGATAGTTGCTATCACAATAACAAGTTTTTTTAGTACTCCTATGTTAGAAATGTAAAATGTAGGTAAAAGATACGAGTTTATGAATATGAACACATCATATTATTATATTTTTGCTTTTAACTATGGTTCAACTTAAAACCCAGACAGGCGCGTATCTGGAGTGGATCTTTGTGGGGGGTAATGATTCTGGTGGGGGGTTATGAGATTTTTTTTTAATGATAAAGTTTTTTTCACAAGAAAATCAATCAACATTTTTTATTTATTGCTCTCGATTTCCAACTGTCCAATTTAAAAAAAATGTCTCATGGGGGGGGGGGGGGGAACTACCCCCATTATCCCCCCCTCAAATAGGCGCCTGAACCCAGAATTACTGGGCTTGTTAATTAAATTAAAATGAACCCTAACTGGATTTATTTTTATTTTTGGCATTGTAAAATTTTTATTTCATAAAATAAACAGCAAAATATTGCTCCGTTCAATCAGAAATCGGAACTAAATAAAAATGCCACGCGGCAAAGAGCAACAGGTGGTCAACGTCACGGAAAGACGGGGAATCACCGCATCGTAAGCAGCATAATACGCTGTTGCCGGCTCAACAGCAGCGGGCCATATTTTTATACCGATGAATAGAATTTTAGAAAAAGAAATATTGATATATATCAGGATAAATATCGTCGCATAAATATCATGATATTTATCAAGATATATATCACGGATATATATCCTGCCAACCCTGTTATAAAGTGTATTATATAAATAAATTTCACCAAAAGGCTACAAGATAAAACTCTACCTACATACAATGTTTTCTACACACAAAAACGATAAATTACAATTATAATTTTTAAATGTCACGAATCCATTATCACCAGAGATTACCTTTAATGTTTTATATAGACCTCTTAATTGAAAACAATAATATTTAAAGTGATATAATGCAATTAAATAGTTGATAGTAGTTTGTCGGTGTTTAGGTATAGCGTAGGTATTGAATAAAAACGATTAGGGTCGCATTTTATTTTTCCTTACTGTACAACAGTACGATACTCCAAACATGTCTAATCGATGTATCGTTTAAAAAAGCTGAGTAAGACTTATTTTAATTTCTCCACTATTACTAAGCGTTGTGTCTTAATCTTAATATACAATATTGCTAGAAGCTAGATAGAGCCCCCGTTAAAAGGACTATAATTAAAAATTACTGGTAAACCCGCCCCTGAATTTTGCATTATAGTTGTAATTATAATTAATTATATAGAAAGTTTTCTCACGGACCAACCACTGAGTACTATTTATAATCTCTAATAGAATTTTGTACAAAGGTAAAAGCATTTCCCTCGGATATATATTTTTTTGGGCTGATAGGATGTCTTAAAAGCACGTTATGTACGGATATACCATTAGAATTTAATGCGTACAAGGGACGTCCGATAAATGTCCCATTTGAAATGAACATAAACTGAACGTAAAATATACGTTCAAAGAATGTTCATGTTGAACGTACAGTTGACGACATATAAATTCGGGCACTTATACATAATTTAATTACAACAAAATTGGGTAAAACGGGTTTCTCCCCTTGCTGCTTATACCTGGATAGAACACCAGCTACATACATAGCTGTAAATTATTGTATGTACAATTTTTTACCACAAGTAATAATGGTTATTTCTAAATATTTTTGTGTTTAAATAAGAGCCGCGAAATAAGAAAATTATAAAATAATTCCAGGAAAACTACAAAAGTATAAAGCCGAAAAGGGTAAATTAAACAATAAACAAAATACTAATATTTAATTGCTGTGCCATTGGATTCTAACACTAATCGTAATCTTCTTAGCATTGACAAAATAATACTTCTGGTCTAATCCGGAGTTAGCTCTTCCCAAATTTTTTCTATTTTATCAAATAACTCTATTTCATTCTGCGGTTTAAAATTTATTTTGTACATTTTTTTTACCATCAATCCCCAAACATTTTCAATTGGATTTAAATCAGGACTTCTTGAGCACCAAGGCAGTCATGTTAAAAACTATCGCGGCAGAAGCAAGAAAAACATTTTCCAAAATCTGAAGATATATATTACTGTTTAGTGTTCCACCAATATTCCAGCATACACCTGCACAGTAAACACTTATCCATGCCCACACATTAACGGAGAAACGTCCACTGGTTTGCTTTTTTTGAGTATACTTGTCGGGTTCTCATCATATCGGGAATTTGGTGGTCTATTATACTCGAATCCTTCCATTATATCTAGACTGAAAAGTTTTCTCATCGGAAAAGACAACATTTTGCCAAAAAAAAAATCATTTTCTGGTAAATATTGCATAGCAAACCCAATTATTTGTTCCTTGTCACTATTTTTTAAAAACGGTTTGGATGCAGCTGCTCGATTTCTTAATTCGGAACATTGTCTTACTCGGCGTTGCGCAGTTCTAGATGAAGCAGGGAATCCTGTTATGTGCATAGCGAATACTGCAGTTTCAAATGGATTTTGCCTTAAATACTCATAAAATGCACGTCCTTTGGACGAGGTATGCTATCTGGGTAGGTTACTTTGTATTGTAATGTTGTAAATTAACACCACACGTCGTGTCAACACGTGCGAAGCTGCGAATGAGAGAACTATTGAATAATAACGTAAAAATAGAATCGACCACTATTCATTAACCGTTAAATAACTCATTTATTCTAGGAAATTAAGTATCTATTATTCCATTGAAAAATTTGGAACGAATCTCACAATTAATCTTATTAGATTTGATGGTACACGTACCGTATATTTAAAGAAACATTATTTGATGACTCAATAAATTTAATGTGTATAATATTGAAACTTAAAAAAGTAACAAGATTTTGTGTTGATTCTTTTAAATAAACAGGCTACCAAAATTTGTTGGGCAGGGACGTCTTAGGGGGGAATTATGTGTCATCCAGTCCAGTGGTAACTAGATTTCTCAGTGGATCTTGGCGGCCACTCAATTGTACCTCTTCTGCCAATCCACTTATTTGGATAACTTTGGTACAACCACTGCACTCTCTTGTAAATCTCTTTGGTTTCCAAGTGCACGAACAATCGAGAGTTTTATAGTTTTAATAATTATAATAATAAGTTTATTTAAAATTTAATAATATATTAAATATGTTATATGTTGTCTTCTATAAACTTATTCTTCAATCCCCTGAAGCTGAGCTTGTTAGGGGCAAATTTATTTTTTTGTTTTAGTATGTAAAATCATAAATCATAAATATGCATTAGAAATCAAGTTTTAAAGTAAAAATGCAAATTTATAGTATAAACGGAGTTCTTTTAAAGAAATACCTATAATAAAATTATTAATGTATAATTCTTAGGTAACAAATATTACTTATATAAATTATTCAGAACAATATTAATTAATTAAAGCATTTTTAAAAATATTTTCAAATTGTCTGTTTTTAATATCCATGTTTTTATTTCGACTTTAAATTTTTTTAATAAAATCAATTTTTTAATTTTTGTTGGTAAATCGTTTAAATAAAAACATAAATATTTGAATTTTTTTTGTCCTATGGACTTATTTATTTTAGGTTTTATGGTTATTTCATTTTTATGACGTGCATTGTTTAAATTGTATAAGGTTTTTATTTTTAAATATATTCAGATGTTATAAATGTAAAATTGTCTTATGTTCAACTTTTTTTGTTTTTGAATATAATTGTTTTGAAGGATAAAGATAATCTCTATCGAATATAATTTTTAGAAACCTTTTTTGTAATATTTCTAATTTTTAACTAAAGTTATATTTATTCCTCCCAACCTATAATTCCGTAAATTAAATGAGTTTTAACTAACGCGTAATATAATAATTCCATATGTCTTACATTTAAAAATTTTTTAATGTTTTTAAAAATCGGTAGTAAACTTCTTAATTTTTTAATTAAGTATATTATATATATATATATTAAGTGAAAATTCCAATTTAATTTACTGTCAAAAATAATTCCTAAATATTTTATTTTATTAACTTTAAAAATTTCAATGTCTTCATTTATTCGAATACTATTCATATTTCGTGGTAGGTTATTTAGGTTTAAAGTAAAAGGAATATAATTTGTTTTATTAAAATTAATTGTTAACAAATTGTTACAAGTTTGGTTGAGCATTTCAACATAATCTTGGCCGCTTAAATTTCCTTCAATAAAAAAGGACCTATGATATTGTCTCCCAGTATTCCCGTCTATTAACTGACTTTTAATTAACGTTGTAAATGTAAATAATGGGGTCTTCTTATATACACTTATTATATGTCTGTCATAGGGATCAATTAACATTAATAGCTGGTAATTTAACAGGACATTCAAAAACTGCGCATTAGGGAGATACTTTTCTTTATTCCTGTTACCTTTAATCGTTTACTATAGGTGGCTTGCGTCATAAATAACTCAGAGTTAACATAGTTTGTTATTTCAGTATTTTTAGTGGCTTTAAATTATATTCGGCAGAGAAAAATAAAAAAAATACTTTGTTTAATTAAGACAGGTTTAAATATTTAGGTAATTAAAGTAAATATAAATATCGGACTGAAAATAGTACCAGGTAGGTCGGCTGTTGCTATTTCAAATAAATGGATGAATAATGAATTGCAAGGGCCCAAGTGTCTAATAGTTGGCATTTTCCCAATGTCCTCCACCGACTAAAAATTCCTATTGTACGTATTACTTGGGGAGAAAATTTCTCTTATTATTCGTCGAATGGACTCCTTAATTATTTAAATCGAGTTGGGTTTAGATTTAAAAACCCCTTACATAAGCAGCATAATGAGGGGGAGCAATATCCTGTTGAAACCAATAACCAACCTGGTAAACATAGACAAGCGAGTTGCGCGCTCTCAAGGATAGATAGGCAACTTAACATACTAAATTGGTTCCCTGATAGCGCCACATGCGACCGGGGGCGAAACTAAATATAGTCGTGGTGGGGGTAGGCGCCAAGCATAAAAATTTTAATTTTATTATTACTTTGAATTTAAATTTTCGCGCTTCTAACTTAACGGAAAAGTTTGAAGCGCGAAACATCTGATTCAAGTTAAAATAATTTGGGAGAACGAAAGGAAATTATAACAATGATATGGCGACAAGATTTATTAATATAAGATATTTACATAAATATGGTTTACATAAAAAAACAGCTTACATTATTATATTATTATTTTCTGTAGATTTTTCTAACAATTCCCTGTTATTTTCAAAGTTTTTATTTAATAAACTAGTTATTGTACCTTGTAGTTCATTAAGTTGTGAAGTAAAGTTTCTTTCTATGTCTTTAATAGCTTTCGCTGTACTTTCCAATCGTTGGGCGACATTAATGAAGTCTTCAGGAGGTTCCACGCTTTTGTTAATTACCTTGGTTTTTCTTCCCTACTTCTTTGGTCGCGACATATTAAATATATACCTATTTACGATTCTCAAACTACCGACTGCGCCATGTTAAGTTTATAAATTATATATGAATAATTATTTAATAATAACCTTATTTTTTATATATTTGACAAATTAATCATAAAATGACAATGACAATCTTTCACCAGTCCAGGTAAGACTTCAGGACCTGTCACAACAAGCCATATTTTTATCTTTCTCGCACATATTATGCAGGTACAGAGAGAGAGAGAGAGAGAGAGAGAGAGAGAGAGGTACAGAATGTTGGCCATGCTAATTCTAAATGAATATTCTGTTCCTACCAACGTTAGGAGATGAACAACCTTATAAAACAAAATTCCTACAATAGCGCCACTAGCGACCGGGGGATAAATTAAACGAACAGGGGACGACCTTCACCATTTAAGTTATCCTAGCCTGCTGGTAAATTACACATTGAAAATATATCCCAATAATAAACACACACAAGCAATTTGGTCGAAGTAAATATAACATAGGAAATGTCAAAACTGTCAATAACAGCGCCCTCATCGTGCCTGGCGAGAACCTTGAGCCGAAGGCCAAAAGACATTTAAATACTTTTTGCGGGACCAAGTAGTTATATTCTTGTTATTTATTTGTTAAACGCATAAGAATAAAGTAACTAAAAGCCGATTAACCATTAAGTAATCAAATAATAATATAGACTGTGTAAATTCCGGTGAAAGTTCTAATAGTTAAAAATTAAACTCGCCTGCAGTAATAAAACTCAAAATAGATGTATATAGGTGCTGATTCGTTTAAAAAACATATACATATAGAACTTTCCTGGTAACCTTAACGGTTTAACGTGTCGAAATTAGCCACAGGTCACAGTTATTGTTTAGAGAATGATCTTGATAATAATGTGACTATAAAATAATAAGGAAAAATTATGTACGTTTGATTAAGTGTGATAATAAAACAATAAAAAAAATTGTTTGGCTATATGATAGGGCAAATCCGGATCAATAATAGCAGAAAAAATCAGGAAGTGTGAGAGCTATAGGTACGTATAGTTTATATTACAAAAAATGTCCTCTTACAGTTAGATACAGTTTGTTGACGACAGATAATTTCGTACACTAAACTGTGACACTGTATATGCAACTTTTGTTTACCGTTATTAAGCAACCTGTTAATTGTTATCATGATATCTGTCAAAGTATTGTCATTATCTTATTTGATTATAAAATGCCTCGTTTAAGTATTATTGAAAAAGCAAGAATAATATGTCTAGTAGAAATAGGGTGGTCTTATGGAAAAGTACCTAGAAGTACTGTTCAAGGAATTGTAAAAAAATGGCGCTATCATCAAACAAACTTGAAAGGTCTGTTGGGTCTGGTTTAAATAATAGAAAATCATCAAATGAAGAAGACCGAAATTTGGTGGAGTATTTAAGGCTTGAAACTGCAGTATCCGCTATGCACGTAACAGGATTCCCTTTATCTAGAACTGCGCAACGCCGAGTAAGACAATGTTCCGAATTAAGAAATGGAGCAGCTGCATCCAAACCGTTTTTTAAAAAATAGTGATAAGGGACAAAGAATTGGTTTGCTATGCAATATTTACCGGAAAATGATGTTTTTTTTTTTTGGCAAAATGTTATCTTTTCCGATGAGAAAACTTTTCTACATATAATGGAAGGATTCGAGTATATAGACCACTAAATTCCCGATATGATGAGAAGTATACTCAAAAAAGCAAACCAGTAGACGTTTCTCCGTTAATGTGTGGGCATGGATAAGTGTTTACGGTGCAGGTGTATGCTGTAATATTGGTGGAACACTAAACAGTAATATATATCTTCAGATTTTGGAAAATGTTTTTCTTCCTTCTGCCGCAATAGTTTTTAAAGGAAATAACTTTATATTTCAGCAGGATAACTGCCCTGTGCATACTGCAAGGCGTATAGGAAACTGGTTTAGATAAAACAACGTAACATGTCTGCCTTGGTGCTCAAAAGGTCCTGATTTAAATCCAATTGAAAATGTTTGGGGATTGATGGTAAAAAAATGTACAAAATAAATTTTAAATCACAGAATGAAATAGAGTTATGTGATAAAATAGAAGAAATTTGGGAAGGGCTAACTCCGGATTACACCGAAAAATAATCTGTTCACCCGGTAAGCTAAAATTTGTATTTTTGATTTTTAATGAGGGTTCTTAGCCAGAGAACTACCTACCAAGGGTAGTTATCTGTTCTTAGCTGTTAGGCAATAGGAAACAGCCTTTAGTACGATTTAGTGCACTTGTACCTATTTAATAATAGGTGAAACCTGAGAAGGCTTTAAAAAATCCTTGCTTGCAACTTTGGTATAAACGCTTCTTTGAAGGAAGATCAAATTAAGATATCTCGCCATCAAATTTTACGTATTTTTTTTATTTGCTATATTTTTCTTGTACTGTTTCTACAGAACGTGATATAACCGATGATTTATTTTGCAAGATGAATACTAAGTATTGTAGGTATTCAACTACACACAATAATAGATTTATTTAAGCAAACGTGCATGTCCTCTACGTTAAATTAGAAGCTGACCGTAACTTAGAAGACCTAATTAAGGAAAAAGAAGAAGACAGTGGTTTTCAAAAGCCCTAATTTAATCTTTAGATGAACTAACTACGAAACATATTTGCTACTCAAAGTAATACATCTTTTTGAGTGAACGTGTTTCAGGAATCAGGAAACTATATGAATTTGTTTCAAATTTATACGAAATTCTCCAAATTTGGATTCGAAATATCTCGCAGGTCCTATTAGCATTAGCGATAGAATCCTATTGGTACGAGGGCATTGACGTCAAAATGACGACAGGAAGCATACGCCTATATAACCCCATAATTAGAATGAAATAAACCCATTTTCATGTAGACATGTGCAAAAGAATGATTTCTACTGGGAATCCCGCTGGTAAGATAACCGATCAATTAAGGGTATTTCCCCGAAAGGATGAAATTAAATGCTGAGGTAAACTTTCTAATTAGCTATTAAATAACCCAGATGTCGAATAAGTCTTCTCTCCCAAAAAGTAATATACCCAAAATCATTAGGCAGAAGGAATAAAGCGGTGAGAAGGGCGGAAAATGACCACAGCTTATTATTTGCATTGGAAAAGGACAATTTTCCTTACCTTTATTGGGTCTGTTTATTAATCTTTTAGTTTTTACGTTTCTAATTGGACGTTGGATTCCTTTTAAACAGTGTAGTAATTACGATACCTAAATTTAAAAAAAAGGGAAAGTTTTATCCCTACAAACCAGTAACTGCACAAGAGTTATTGGACGACGATCCTGATAGGCGAAAGCAATTTTGTGAAATAATAATTGATTGATTGATGAATTGTCCAAAGAATTTGTTTTTTAGCTGAAGCTACGTTTTCTTTAATTGTCAGGCTAATAGAAAAAACTACAGATACTGGCACAGAAAAATCCTCACCGGTACATTGAAAATTGAACATTGAAAATCACATCCAGTATAAGGAAAAGGTTAATGTCTAGGCGGGCATTGTTGAAAATAGGGTAATTGGATCATTTTTCTTTGATGAGAGCCCCACTGAAGAAAGGTATCTAAATTTCCTTCCAAATGATCTGGCTTCAGCTCTTGCCACTCTTCTCCAGATGATAATGATCCTGATTTGGCAATAGAATGGCCACCCAGATAGCCCGATCTTAACTTACTGGACTTTTTTTGTGGGACTACGTCAAAAATTTCGTTTATTGATCTAAACCCAACTCGATATATCGATACGCTTCAGGAGTCCATTCGACGAGTAATACGAAAAATTTCTTCACAAGTAGTTCAAAATGTACAACAGGACATTTTAGATCGATTGATCTACTGCAGAACAGGTGGTGAAGGACATTTTCAACATCTTTTAATTTGTCATTTGTCTATTTAATGCATGTTAATAGTTAATATTTCGTAAACGGTTGAAAATAGGTATGATTCTTAATTAAATCTGATCCGTTTCTCTATCATAACCCCGTATGTATGGATTATTATTCTTTTTTTAACTTCAGCAGAGCCACAGAATATATAGCGTAGCAGCTACGCTATATTATATTCTGTGGCGGAGCGCGTGTTAATTTATTCAGGAATGTTGCCAGTAAATGTGTGTATTTCTTTGCAATTGACCATTTATTTAAATGAAAGGAACTAAACCCGTAATTATTGTAAAAGAAATAATAGCGTTATTTACTTCAATGTGCAGTAAATTCAAGAAAACCTAAACAGAACAGAGCACCTTTGCAAGTACACATATGACGATAAATCAAAATTCTGAGCAAATGAAGGGTTATACCGTCTGCCAGTTGGTACCCTCTGGAAATTAGAGGGGGGGAAATTATTTGAAAGATGTTTTTTAGAGGACATATTGACCAAATGCTCCAATGGAAAAATCACCCGATTAACTATTTATTGCCTTATTAATTTTTCATTTTTTAGTGGTGCTTCATCAAAAGTAAATCGTCTCCATAAATTAAAAAAAAAAACCTGTTCTGTTAATAATACCGTGCGAGCAAAAAATATTTGCATCAAAGAGGGCCTTACATCTAAGGAAGTAATGCTTAGCCGTAGAGCTTAATACCTGTCGGGTATCAGTAACTACCTGAATTAACAATCCATCGTTATTCCGTCATCTTTGACAGTCGTTACAAGTAATTTGATTCATAGCTAATTTTTCCAATTTCTTGAACAATTCACACAATGGGCTTTACGGAACAGCACAACACATTTATGGTTGAAGCGTATGTTCGAAACGGGGTAAATGGTGAGTGGCTATACAACACAAAAAAGGAGCAGGAAGACCATCTGTAAGAACAGAAGAACTTGTTGCAAACGTTCGCGAAATAATGCAAAATACGCCAACAAATTGTATAAGACGCCTGTCCCAAGAAGTCGGAAGATATTATGGAACATGCAGGACTATTCTTAAGAAGCAGCTAAATTTATTTCCTTATTAAAGTGCAAGTAATTATTTTTCTTTTTGTTTCTGTACATTCTTACTTTGTTAATTTTGTCAACAACAAAAATAAATTTGTATTTGTTTACTTATTTTATTACTCATTAGTTTGGCATATTATCATGTCATAATATGAATTTGACAAAATTTTAACCTAGATTTGGTTAGATATATCGTCCCCATATCATTGTGATCTAAACCAAGCTCTACGTTTTTTAATCCAAGCCCTCTTTGATGCAAATAATTTTTGCTCGCACGGTATGATAACTCACCTTATTGAAAACACTTGTATAATATATTCTTGTAGTGGTAGTTTGCCTTAAAAGTTGTCCCGGTTGCATTTAAAGCTTTTCCCGCTTGTCAACTTAAACTAAACTGAACTTATAGGTAGGTATGGGTGAACAACTTAAAGAAACCGATAAAACGAAGATTGACGTCAATGATTAAAGCATATATTATAATAAAAAAATATTTGCTAAAGCACCTGCTTATTCTTTAAGGCACGTTGTTTGACTGGATTTAAATAAAAACAACCAAGACCATGCAAGAGCTAAAAGATAAAACCTGAGAGATAAAACAGCATATTTTAACGGCGACTATGCAGGACTGGAGTTCTTAGATCCTAAACAAGTTTTATTTAAAAAATTACAATCCTTTTACTTGTGTGTTCTACGTTAAAATAAATAAGGAATACGAGTGTGACAAACTTGCAGTAGAAAATGGACATACAGTGTTGCGTCTTCCTCCATAGTAGAATTAATTAAAAACGAAGTAAGAAAAATTTCTGCACACGGCTGGAAAAACTGTGTACAGCATGTACTTAAGGTGGAAAATTCTTACACTTGTATGATTACAAATGTTCAACCCTTAATTATAAGTTTAGGCTTAGATGAAGATAGTGATACAGAGTTAAATTTTGAATAAATTATCAATAGTTTTTTAGAATTTAATTAATTTTTATTGTACTTGTTATCCTAATAGTTACATGTACTTTTAAATTATATTATTTTCAATTATCATTAATTGTTATCATTATTTTACATTTATTATAGGTACCTACATAAAACTAAAAATACCTATCTATTTATTTTAAATTATAAAAATAAATCATGTGGTGTAGGTACATTTTCAAGCCGACCCTGATCCCATTTAATCCCCTTTGAAGAGGTTGAGGCGTATACAATAGGGTTTAATCAGGTAGTTTATTTTTGGCAGTAAGAGTCAACGGTATAATTCTGCAAATACTATACTATTATTATAAATAATAATAATTAGAGAAAATTCGTTATTTTATTTTATTATTTCCTACACACGTATTCTTTCTTTATAAAGGTAAAATTATAAAGTATGAACAAACACCCAGGCCTAACGTCTTCAGTGGCGTAACAAACACTCCCCAGGTCCAGACCAGGGGGGGGGGGGCACAATGACGGTCCCTTCAAACCTTGCTGCTAGCTTTGCTTTTCATAGATATTTCATTTCATAATTAATTTAATTTTTTTATATCCTGAGAATTATTTAACTTCGTTAAGTGAAGAAGAATAATTATACGTGAAAGCGTGGAATTTACAAACAATATACCATAAATACTTGTCCATTGACTTTCCTAGTCAAATTTTAAGCCTCAGAAATGGACTTGGAGATAGTATTTCAAAATTGAAAACAGTGTATGAACTTGCGGATAATTTATTAATAAAAAATCAGTGTGTTTCTTGACATTTTCCAGATGTCTTGTATCTAGTGCAGTGATGTTATTTCTAACTTTACTAGTTAGTGTGGCATCAGCGGAACGATCTTTTTCTAAACTTAAAATAGTAAAAACCTATTTACATATTACCATGTAGACCAGTGCTGAAGCCTTTGAAAATGGTAAAAAGTAAAAAAAAAATAATAGTAGGATGAAAAGGAAGAGAATAGAACAAAAATGAAAGGAAAAATAAATTACGGGCGGTCCGAGGTCGGGAAGGGGGGGAGGGGGGGGGGTGGTTTAAGGGTAGAAAAGGATTTATATCGATTTCCGGTAAAACTACAAGTCCTATGGAAAAACGTGAAATGGCAAAGTTGTAGGTAATAAAAAGATCTATAACTTTTGTATTTACACTTTTTTCATATAACCTCAAAATGTATGTGAAAATTTCAAATAACCAAGTTTTTGGTTTTTTATTTTTATCTTTTACAAAAAATTTTTTTTATCCACGAAATTTGGTGAAAACTTACCTTTTTATGTCCTAAACACACTGTAATTTTTTTGATTTAAAATATTTATTTTTTAACCTTATTTTGACTTAATATCAAAAAAACACCCTAATTTTCAATCGAAAATTCTCACGTCAAAAAACTCTACTTTCTGATGGTGTTAAAAAATATATACATTACTATGGTAAATGTTCTCAAAAAAATGCAAAGAAACGAAAAAAACTCGAATCCGAAATATTTTTTTTAGATCAATATGTACAATTTTGAGCTATTTATTAAAATTTATACTTTTTTTATCAATGTTACATGGAATCTTACGTTTTTAGAGTAATTAAAGTATAAATTTTAATAAATAGCTCAAAATTGTACATATTATTGATATAAAAAAAAAAATTTCGGATTCGAGTTTTTTTCGTTTCTTTGCATTTTTTTGAGAACATTTACCATATTATATATATATTTTTTTAACACCA
Organism: Polydrusus pterygomalis; assembly: GCA_963969555.1. Classification (NCBI taxonomy): domain Eukaryota; kingdom Metazoa; phylum Arthropoda; class Insecta; order Coleoptera; family Curculionidae; genus Polydrusus; species Polydrusus pterygomalis. Next base: position 39,918,131 of record OZ018385.1, on the reverse strand, counting down.
TCAGAAAGTAGAGATTCCAACGAACAAATAGCCCACCTACTTTTTTAAAAAAGCAGATATTTTGACGTGAGAATTTTCGATTGAAAATTAGGGTGTTTTTTCGATATTAGGTAAAAATAAGGTTAAAAAAATGATTATTTTAAATCGAAAAAATTACAGTGTGTTTAGGACATAAAAAGGTAAGTTTTCACCAAATTTCGTGGATAAAAAAAAATGTTTGTAAAAGATAAAAATAAAAAACCAAAAACTTGGTTATTTGAATTTTTCACATAAATTTTGAGGTTATGTTAAAAAAGTGTATATACAAAAGGTGTAGATCTTTTTATTACCTACAACTTTGCGATTTAACGTTTCTCCACAGGACTTGTAGTTTTACCGGAAATCGAGATAAATCGTTTTCTACCCTTAACCCCCCCCCTTCCCGACCTCGGATCGCCCGTAATTTATTTTTCCTTTCATTTTTGTTCTATTCTCTTCCTTTTTCAATGGGTTTCATCCTACTATTATTTTTTTTGGTTTCAAAAATTATCGACCCTGGTCTAATGAGACAACAACGCCTTTCGGATTTATCCTTAATGAGTATCGAACACGAGTTTGTTAAATCATTAAATATCGACGAAATTAAAACGATTTTGCAAAAAAAATCTCTCGATGATCTGCTCGTTTTGTATAATACCTTGTATAGTACTTAGTGACATAATATTTGTGCAGACTTGTTGAGTGTTCATGTGTTTTACTGTTTTCTGTCTTTTGGATTCTATGCGGCTCGATCACTGCTACCCCCGTTACTACCATACATGGTATAAGCAACATTATAAGTGGTGTTTTAAAATTTTGATTTTGCATCATGTTTGCTGGAACATTACGTATAATGAATTCATAACTACCTATGTTATGTCCACCAGTCTACCTAGCATTATAAAATAAATTCGAATTGTTTGCTGTTTTAATAGTAGCACACATAATGTGGGTTTAACCATAATTAAATTATTACACGATTAACGAATTAAAAAATTCATAAACCTGAACCTAATTAATCAAAACAGGAATTCTCATTTTCCACTCGTTATAGAGAGGGAGCACACGTTTGCGGGGGGGGGCACTCAGTTTTTGTTATGCCACTTTTTAAATAAAACTTTGGAACTTAAAATTTAAATAGACAAGTCGTTTCAATTGACACTATTGCATCACTATTGGCATCTTCTTAATCGGTACTTACTTGTCTGGTTTGTTATAGTTCAAAATTCTATGTATAGGAAGGTAATTACAATTTTATTTAAAATTTTTATTACTGATCTGTAAGAAAATATACTAAGGTACGAAGATCATGAAAACCAATTTTCATTCCATTTGTACCTGATTATTATAATGCTAATTTATTTGATTGGTTAACTTCGTCTACTAAGTCGATTAATTTAATGTATTCATCAATGTTATATAAAATGCTCATCACAAAGTTCGAGAAATTGTTTTTTTTAACACCTTTATTAGAGGTCTATAGTTCGGAAACCACATCACAGAAATTAATACGGTTTGCATAATTTAAAAGATTGTTTCTTGCACATTAATAGTGTGGTATGCCTATGACGTGACCATACTTTAGTATCATCAAAAGCAGTGTCAAAAACTAAAAGTTTCAAATAAGTGACTTTTTTTATAATAACCCAAATGAGTGCATTAGATAGAAAACAAGCAACAGTCAGCAACGGGCCGATGTATTCAGTCATGTCCAGACCAGCAGTTTTCTTGAAAAAAATTTGATATTTCTTGCCTTAAGTTTGAATTCTCAACGTCATTCAATCTATTGCCAACCTATAACCTATTTCGCGTTGATTTTTTAAGTTTATTATTTTAATAACTAACATTTAAAGAAAATCAATATCGTCGGTACGTTATTTAGGTAGTATCTGATATATTACAAAAATATCAATTTATTTCATTGCTAATTTTGGGAGAATTGTATAGTGAAAGAACAATGAGTGACAATGACATAATAATAAAAAAAAATCTTATCCGATATTTTTCGCTATACAATTCTCGTAAAATAAGTTATGAAATTCCTTGATATTTATTAAATATGTCAATTATTACCTATAGAATATCAAGTCGATACTGATTTTCTTTAAATTTTGTATAAAAGCTAGAAAACATAAATAAATCTACGCGAAATAGGTTATAGGTTGGCAAGCATGTTGATACTCCCACCTTAAGGCATATAAAAAAAGTCAGAAACAACAGTTTTTGTTTTTTGTATTTTTTTTTCAATTCTAATTTTAAATTCCTTTTGATGATTGGCTAAATCATCGCTTTGGGAACAAATCGATTGTATGGTCCAAATCAGTTGGCACGTAGGAGTCCCGATCTCACAATTATCAACTTTCATTTATGGGGATATCTGAAGCCACATGTGTATAAAACCAATATCAATAATAACTTCGATCTCTTGAAAGAAAAAATAAGAGTAGTTATTGCAAATATCACAATACAGCAAGTTAGGAACTATTATCGGGAATTCAGATGTCGAGTTGAACTATGCGCTAACTTGATGGTACCACGTTTGAATAAAAGTTTTATAATTTATGATTGAATGAATTGAAGAAATATGACATGTAATAATAAAAATATTTCAAAAGTAGACAACTAAAAAATGGTTTTCTTACAACAAAATCGTTACTTGGCCAGATATAAAATCATATTCGAAGTAAGAAAGCAACAATAGTTGTTTATTGTTACGTAAATTTATTTTAAACGAAATCCAAAAAACTTAAAATTGTGTTTGTGACGAACCCTGTATAGTAATCGCAAATCTGATATTCGAAATTGTAGTTTCAGCACAAGCAGACGTTTTTTATAAAGAATGCCGTTTTCTTCTATACCTACTAATAAAAAAGTTTTTCCTTTTCCAAACTCGATCCGTGGACACCCTGGTTCCCTGGTATACAGTGAGGACCTAAAGTCCGTCCCCCCCCCCCCTCTAACTTCTAAACCGTTCGGTATATTTTAATGAAATTTTGAACGATAATATTTGAGCAAGCCTTGCACTTTTTGACATACCAATGACAGCTTTAAATGTCAAGATGACAGCTGGGTCCGCTTTTGGAATATTTTTTTAAGTGGAACACCCTGTATATTTTTACATTTTTAAGTTCCACATAAAATTATAATTATTTTTTATTAAATGCATTATTAGTCTATACTTCATAGTTTCCGAGATATTGACTCTCGAAACGTGACATTTTTGAACTTTGACAGCTTATAACTTTCTAACAGTACGTCTTAGAGCAAAACGACTTACATGTCCCTATCTTCAATTTTTATTATCTTTCCAAAAAAATCAACTTCCGGTTAAACCGGATGTAACTCGAAAGCAGGAAATATAGTTGTTCCGGTTTAACTGGAAGTTGATTTTTTTGGAAAGATAATAAAAATTGAAGATAGGGACATGTAAGTCGTCTTGCTCTAAGACGTACTGTTAGAAAGTTATAAGCTGTCAAAGTTCAAAAATGTCACTTTTCGAGAGTCAATATCTCGGAAACTATGAAGTATAGACTAATAATGCATTTAATAAAAAATAATTATAATTTTATGTGGAACTTAAAAATGTAAAAATATACAGGGTGTTCCACTTAAAAAAATATTCCAAAAGCGGATCCAGCTGTCATCTTGACATTTAAAGCTGTCATTGGTATGTCAAAAAGTGCAGGACTTGCTCAAATATTACCGTTCAAAATTTCATTAAAATATACCGAACGGTTAAGAAGTTACAGGGGGGGGGGGGACGGACTTTAGGTCCTCACTGTATAACAGTTCAATGTAAATACCTATGGAACAAATAAATAAAGACCTATAGAGGCTACAATATGAGGATCTAGCTCAACAATTTACCTTAGTTCAAAAGTTGATAATTTCAAAAATTATTATTTTAAAAACTTTTGCAAATATTTATTTTAATAATAGGATGATTGGCACGAAATGTGCTAATTAGAGTTTTTTTATGATGAGAAATCGACGTCTGATCGTATATTAAATTTCTAGTTAAAAAGTCTTATTCCTAAGCATCTTTTGTCCAAAAGATATATTCCTATAGTAGATGTCGCTTCGAGCAACGGTTTTTTGGGATAATCACATTATTTCATACTGAAACTCATCGTAGTTACCTTCACATTTTATCTAGGCTTTGCACATTATTAATTTAAACTCTCATTTGTTGGTAATGTTTGTTGTGTCGACCTATATTTAGAGAAAAACAGACATATTTGTAAAATAATACTTTTCCGGTCATTTTCCCGTTATATCTTCATAAGTAGCTTTGTTAGATCATAAATAAATCAGTAGTAGAAGAATTAATTGACAGACTTAAGTGATATTTAAAATCAAGTTGTCGGCCTTGTGTTCATGGGTATATAGAATTCTCCTGGACGTCACGAAAACACATTTTTGATAAATAAAAAATTCACAATAAGCTTTTTATAGGCGCCAGCGAAGTCGAAAAATATCAAAAATTCCAAAGGTCAAGAAGGAAAATGTTAAGTGTACTTTTTTTGTCTCATCTATATATCTAAGCTGCAGGCTTTGCAGATGAGATAGGGAAACTGTATAGCATAATCTACCATAGAGAGGCAGTAGAGGCACTGGATCGAAAAAGGCAACAAATACTCGGCAACCAAGACTACAGAGGATATATCAATGCAATCTGATATTCGTGGGGTTACCCGGGTGGAAAAAGACCAGCATTCATACAGCATTTCCTGCCTCCCAACCTACCGCCAGCAGGAGAGTCGAGGAATCTGAATTAAAATGTCGCCCAGCTGCGAAAAAAATGTTTCTTACTGAAGAACAGCGACAATCAAGGATTATTTTTGCTTTAAATTATATATACCGCAATCCTCAATTTTGGAACAGGGTCATTTTTACTGATGAAAAGACGTTCCAATCGACTTATAACGGACAAATTCGTGTGTACCGTCCGAACTATACCAGGTTTGAAGAGCGCGTATACTACACTTCTAGACATGTAAATGTATAGGGCTGGATAAGTGTTCATGGACCTGGTGTTTGCTGGCGAATAGAGGGAAGATTTATTGCCGGAAATTAAATTAACATTTTAGAAAACATATTGTTACCATCTGCTGAGCAAATATATCCCAATAATACTTTCATATTTCAACAAGATAATTGTCCAGTCCACACTGCCAATGCTGTAACCCACGGGTTTCAAACCGATAATGTGGAAGTGCTGCTTGGGTCGCTTATAGTCCCGATATCAATCCCATTAAAAATATTTGGGGTATTTCCTTGCCATTGTCCCAAAGAGATCCACCCAAATTTGTAATTTAAAGATATTTGTAGTTACCTTGTCGAGAACACTTTTACAGAAAATCTTAACGCTGCTAGTGGAACGTTGTAAAACTCTCCTATTTTCCATATTTAAACACAAACTATTAATAACAGGGGCAATACAAAAGAACAGATAAATCACCGATAACGTATCAAAAATTGATTAACAACAGAAAAAATATTGTAACTCCCGTTTCGAAGAGAGCCGGTTGTAAACTGAATTTTATAATATGTATCTAGACTAAAATAAATATTTAATAAATTACTATTAACACCGAATTATAATTTTGGGGTTATATAGAGTTCAAAATGAATCACACTCTGGTTTCGGGAAAGTGATTCGCATGTGGCTAACAATCTAATGAATGATATAATAGTAATAATTAATGTTTTTAGGTATACTACTTAATGTTTTTTTTAGTCCATAATGTCAGCAAGAGTCAGAGATTAATGAATCGCTCGAACCCGTCAAATTATTTTTTTTGAAATGCGTTTTTTGCTACGTGTGTCACGTGCGTCATGAAACATATACTGTAAAATTTTACATTTTTACATTCTACAATCAATTCTAGACATGTTTCATAAATCAGGATGCCCTATCTTCAACCGTTTACGAAATATTAACTTTTAAAACAAAATAGACGAACTACAAAGTATGAAACGAAATTATTTTATAAGAAGCAAAAATGGACTCTTTAAACGTATCTATCGAGTTTGGATTAGATTTATAAACCAATTTTTTTAGCCCCACAAGAAAAAGTCCAGTGGGTTAAGATCGGGCGATCTGGATGGCCACTCCCATCAACCATCCCAAAAGTACTTCCTTTCATGAGCAGGATAATGCTGGGGGGTGGGGAGTACCATCCTGTTGAAACCATAAGGGTAAGCTTGGTAAATCAGGATCATTATCATCTAAAAATAGAGTGGCAAGAGCTGTATCAAGATCATTTTGAAGGAAATTTAGATATATTTCTGAAGTGAGGCTCTCATGAAAGAAACATGGCCCGATTACCCTATTTTCAACAATGCTCGCCTAGACAGTAACCTTTTTATTATACTGAGTGTTATTTTCTATGAACCAGTGAGGATTTTTCTGTGCCCAGTATCTGTAGTTTTGTCTAATAGCACGTTGATTTAAAGAAAACGTAGCTTCGTCTGAAAAACAAATTCTGTGGCACGTGCGGCATTATCTGTTACCTTAATCATTGTTTCACAAAATTTCTCTCTCCTATCAGCATCATCGTCCAATAACTCTTGTAAAGTATTTTTCACCCTAAATGGTATCGACTTATTAACTGCAATAAAACTACCGGTTTAATCCCATTGTTATACACAATGAACAAGCAAATACACTACAGGGTAGGACTTTATATATTTAATTCGTTATTAATAATATATTATTTAATGACATGAGAGATCCTAAATAAATAGTTAAATATTACCTGCTATAATTACAAATTAGACCATGACCGACAGTTTATTTGCATTTTTATGGCCCAGCTCTTGCAAAACGTCCCAGGTAGTTAAACGGAGTCAACCATTTATTGTGAAAAATACTTTACAATTAATGGTTTGTATATGGATGAAGCTTCTCTTTTAAAACATTTAGATACTTGGTGACTATCATCGTCACGCCCAAGTTATGTGCTTGAGCTATGAGAATATTCCTGTAGTAATAATAATATGTTTTTTTTTCTCCTCAGATATACCAGGACGACCACTTTTAACACTATTTTTATCTCTACAACTGAACATAATTAAAATCCCTATGCGTTCATCTTCAGCGTTTTGGATGTAGTATCAGCAGAGAAAAATTCAAATTTGATTAAAATTCACTTGCATTTTTGAAGTTTCAAACTTGAATAACGAAATGTCGTTTTCAACGCCTTAAAAGTTGTAACTTGGGTTCAGAACGTTGCTAAGTCAAGAAACATATCAATGATGCAAACCAGCATTAAAGTGTCGGCCAAAATTGGTTGATTTTACATGCCTTTTATTGTGACGTGTAATAGTAATTTACGTTACAAGACCGGATAGTAGTGTTTTTCAGGTCGAACCGTAGGCGAGTCCTGGAAGCTTGGAGAGACCTGCAAAACACTAATTTTCGGTTGCGGGACGTACACTTTTTTTTAATACCGACACTTCGATATACATTTAATTCTTTATTTTATTTTATTTTATATTATTTTTAAATTCGTCGTATGACTTCTCGTAACGGGCTTGAGATTTTACTGGCAATATATCATATGTCGTCGCTTTCCTTGCTGCTTTCAAAATTTCTTTTGGAATCTCTTTTTCCGTGTCGGATAATTCAAAATCTGAATTCATATTTTTAAATTTGCGCACTCGCGAAACAAGTTTGACATAAACAACAAATTAAAAATCAACGAACTGTCACTCGACAATACATCGAAATGTTGTTATCATAGTAACGAAATCAAGGTAGATTGTATTATTAAAGAGCGATTGGAAAAATGAAAAAACAGGGACCGGAAAAATATTTTGCCAGCCCCTCATGTCCACTTTCCGGTCTTGATCGACAAACCGTTATTTTCTGGACGAAAAATTGTCCAGAAAGTATATTTTCTGGTCGGTCAAAAAAAAAAACTTTTGTAAGGGCAGTGATATTACTGATGGTAATTTAAAGGAAATACAGTATAATTACCAACCTGATTGAATTCAGATTGTGCAGCCGTTCTTAAGTCGTCATTTGCCAATAGTCCTTTTTGCGAGAAACTTCCAAAGCCCCACATTTTAATTTTTTCAAAATTGCACCTTTATTAAAACGAAACAATCGCGCGATTGGAATTTTAATCTTTTCAACGATTATTCTGGTAAGTACAAACACGTCGGAACCGACACCATTCGTTAAACTAAAGGCAAACAAGCATTCAAATTGATTATATGAAGATTGGTTCGCAAAAATCTATTTAAATCGTATAAACAGGTTTCGATTTTATTCTTCGGAAAGTTCATTATTTACGTATACACAGGTAATAAAAAGTTAATAAAAATGTTTCGTTTTACTCATAATTAAACCGGCTTAGTTCATTTTAATATTGCAAATGTTTTGGTTAAAAATGTCCCTTGTTAGGGGCTGGGGGAGCAAAGTGCAAAGTCCTTTTGGGGCGCCTATACTGTGTGACCAGTAACGTCCGCATCATATGGGATTTTTTTTATTAATAACTTTATTTGAAATTTGACTTTGGCATCAAGTTCTGCTTCGATCGAGATAAAAATTAAGCAAAAATAGTAGTCACGTCATTCGCATTATCTGTCAAATTTTAATTTTTTCCAAAAAATAATTCAAAAGTGGGGTTATTTCTGAAAATATCGAAAAAGTTATTGGAAAAAGTTTTTTTAAATGCAGTTTCTAGCCCACATGTAAAATTTCAGCTGCATAAGGTAATTTTGATTTTTCACCCACCACTAAAAGTTATTTTCCACTTAATGAACACTTTACTGATGACACTGTGTTCTTTTTTGTCTTAATATTAATGTGTTACTTTCAGACACAAACTACGTTTTCAAAAATACTTATTTTATGAAGTTACCTTATACAGGGTCAAAAACAAATAAACTTTGCATCACATGCGACCAAATTTTAATAGCCCAATTTTGATTTTTTAGAAAAACACACATTTAATATGACGCTACTTTAAAGAAAATGTTTCTGAAATAAAGCATTGTCAAAACTAAGAAGTTTTATGTAGGTTGCATTGAGTCTTATTTTGCAAAAGTGGTGCAATGTACAAAATATGGGTAAGAAATCAAAATTATCTTATGCAGCTAAAATTTTGCATGTGGGCTAGAAACTGCATTTAAACTTTTTTAATAACTTTTTTCGATACTTTCAGAAATAACCCTACTTTTGAAATATTTTTTGGAAAAAAATTAAAATTTGACAGATAATGCGAATCACGTGTCTACTATTTTTTGCTTAATTTTCATCTCGATCGAAGCAGAACTTGATGCCAAAGTCAAATTTCGAATAAAGCAATTAATAAAAAAAAATCCCATATGATGCGGACTTTACTGGTGACACTGTATATTATATACATGACGTATTGTATCTTTGTATACTGTAGTGATATAAAATATACCAATAAAATATTGTCATATTCGTTTTATATTATAATCTAGTTGTGCCTGAATTATGAAATATATTCTTGACAATAAATATTATATTATTTAACTCAAAACAAGTATTTTACTTCTGAGTTCGGAATTGATAGTTTATAAAAAAAAATATATTATATTAGCATTAAATGTCAAAAAAATACACACACCTGCTTTATATGAACCCTTCTTTAAATTCCATGATTTGAAAACCTGTGTTATTATATACAGTGTGTGTATAAAGTCTGGAAACGGCTTAATAACATCACAATTTACTGGCCGATTTAAACCAAATTTGGTACAGTTGTGTAAGAGGAGCTAACGCACCGAATGACGATATTGGCGTTGTTGCCAGCTTTTTAGTTTGTCTGGAATTCGAACGAATTTTATATTTTTAAATATAACACCCAGTATATTTTTACATTTTTAAATTCCACATAAAATTATAATAATTTTTTTATTAAATGCATTATTAGTCTATACTTCATAGTTTCCGAGATATTGACTCTCGAAAAGTGACATTTTTGAACTTTGACAGCTTATAACTTTCTAACAGTACGCCTTAGAGCAAAACGGCTTACATGTCCCTATCTTCAATTTTTATTATCTTCCCAAAAAAATCAACTTCCAGTTAAACCGGAACAGCTATATTTCCTGCTTTCGAGTTACATCCGGTTTAACCGGAAGTTGATTTTTTTGGGAAGATAATAAAAATTGAAGATAGGGACATGTAAGCCGTTTTGCTCTAAGACGTACTGTTAGAAAGTTATAAGCTGTCAAAGTTCAAAAATGTCACTTTCCGAGAGTCAATATCTCGGAAACTATGAAGTATAGACTAATAATGCATTTAATAAAAAATAATTATAATTTTATGTGGAATTTAAAAATGTAAAAATATACTGGGTGTTATATTTAAAAATATAAAATTCGTTCGAATTCCAGACAAACTAAAAAGCTGGCAACAACGCCAATATCGTCATTCGGTGCGTTAGATCCTCTTACACAACTGTACCAAATTTGGTTTAAATCGGCCGGTAAATTGTGATGTTATTAAGCCGTTTCCAGACTTTATACACACACTGTATTATTATATATTGTAAGAACTTTTATACAAAAAAAATTATATATTAGCATTAAATGTCAAAAAAATATTTGAATAAACTTGTATTATTATTATTATTATTATTTTTATTATTATTAATTGCCTGTAAAATTTAATAATTTGAAATAATATTTTCCAATGAGTTCTCATGACTACTCTGGTTTACAACAATCCTTTCACTACCCGATATTTAGTCCGCCATACGTCATAAAAGGCGTAAGAAACGTCAATTTCAATTGTGGCAGCATAGGCGTATTTTTTAGCCCGCTGTCTTGCGACAGCGACATCAGTCTCGTAAAGGTACGGGTATTCTGACAGGACACATCGATGTTAAAAGCACTTGCTTTGAATATAAAATATGAAAAAAAACAACCCTGTAGGTATTGTAGGCGTTATTATGGTATTGTATATGATGTGTCATTAAACTATCATTACTTGTATTTTGTTAAAGTAAAGATAAGATGTAATTTCCAAATTTGAGACTTTGCCATTGTTACAATTATTATGATTAAATTCTAATTTAAATACAAAACATTTACTAGGAGAGAGTTAAATAAATAATATGAGCAAGAGCAGTATTATTGTCTAATTTTATTACCGATAAAAAATGTAAAAGTTACTGGAGGTGCAGAGAAAACCAATACCAGTACAATTGAAGGGGCAGGAGGGATCATGCAAAGGGGCTCAAGTTATAAAATATTGTAATTCTCAAATACAATGAGTTATAATCATTCCATATTCCATGATATTAGCAAGCGGTGCTTTCATAGAACTCCCATGTTTCCCAGTCAGTTGTTAATGACAGTTATTTCATATTGTGTTTAATTACAATAATTTAGTGAACTTTTTAAATCCAGATATCTCAAAAATGGCGGCTCTAATCAACTCTTACAACGTATACTTTTTTTAGGTAAAAGACGTTGTAGAATTGATCAAGGGGAAAATGTTATAGCTGTATTTTTGGATTTGAAGCGGGCATTCGAAACAATTGACAGGGCTAGATTATTGTATGGTATTCGCGGAAACGTTTATAAATGGTTTAAAAATTATTTAATTAACAGGTCAGAAAAAACGAAAACATCAAAAACATATTCAAATAAAAAAATAAATAATATAGGAGTTCCTCAAGGAACTATACTAGGTCCAATATTATTTATTTTATACATCAACGATATACCTTTGGGTTTAAAAATGTGTAAGTTACAAATGTTTGCTGATGACACCTTTATTTACATTAATGTTTTAAATATTTTTGATGGTCTAAATTCTGAGATAAATATATTACTAAATTGGCTTAAAGTAAATAAATTAAAATTAAATATTTCAAAAACTAAATGTATGGTTATGGGTAGTAATTTAAATTGTCAAAATATAAATGTTGTAATTGATGGTGACAAATTGGAATTAGTAAACCGTTTTAAATATTTAGGGATAATCATTGATTCAAAATTGAAATTTTTCAATTATTTAAAGAGGTATATCGAAGATTGCCGGAAAAGTAGGTTATTTTAAAAGAATCAGTTCTAATTTAAGTTTGCTTGCTAAAAAAAACTGTATTTAATACTATTATATTACCATATTTTGTTTATTGTTCTTCCATTTTATATTGTGCTAGTGAGGAAATATTTGATAAATTACAAATTTTACAAAATAAGGCAATGCGGATTATTTTAAATTGTGACAAATATACAAAAACTAATTTTATGTTAAAAAATTTAGATTGGTTGAATGTCAGAAATTTAATTTTTTATTTAGTATGTACCTTTATACATAAAATTAAAAATAATTTATTGCCTGATTGTTTAAAAAAAAATTGTTCTTTTAATTATGACCATCATAATTATTATAAAACAAGAACTAATCAAAATTTTTATGTGGATAAAGTGTCTAAAACATTAGCTTATAAATCTATTTTTTATAAAAGTTTGATAGAATATAATAATTTGGAAAATTCTATTCAATCTCAAAAATCATTAAAACTGTTTAAAAAAACTTTAAAATTACATTTAATTAAAAAACAAAATGATACGTTATATTTGATACAATTTGCAAAATGTTTAACTTTTCTGTCTGTTTTAAAATTTAAAAATAAATCTATAAAAATGTGTTAAAAAAATGTATTAAAAAATATTTAAATGTAGCTTTTTGCTAAATAAAACATGTTACTACTACCTACTACTAATACGGTTTTTACCACGCTTATATTAGTTTCACCTGTATGTTTGCTTGTTTGTATGTTTGTATGTAACCGACTTCTTTGAACGCGATTTTGACCCACTTTAAACGGTCAGATTTAATTTAAATTTTGTAGACTTATCAAGAACCGCTGACAATACAATAATCTTATAGTTAAAAATTAACCTGTCAAATTTTGACAGCTGACAAGTATATAATACAATATGGGGTCGTATAGTATTCCACACTGAGACTTCGGAAAAAATACGCAAAAAATTCTCCTGTCAAATTTTGACAGCTGTCAGGTATAAAACGAAGAAGCGATTTTGACGAAACAAATTATGGGGTCGTATCGTATTCGATGCGGAGACTTCGGGAAAAAAGGACAAAAAATTCTCCTGTCAAAATTTGACAGCTGTCAATATGTCAAATCGTTTAAAAAAAAATTATAAACTATAAGGTCGTATGTATATTGACGGTGGAAAGTTGAAAAAAATACGCAAAAAATTCTCTTGTCAAAATTTGACACCGGTCAATATGTCAGAATTTTCAAAAATTTGCAAATATCGTTCTTTTCTTATAATTCGGCATAAACGATCGGGTTTGTTCGGGTTAGTATTTATGTTTGTTTGTAACCGACTTCTTTGAACCCGATTTTGACCCACTTTAAACGGTCAGATTTAATTTAAATTTTGTGGACTTATCAAGAACCGCTGACAGTACAATAATCTACTAAATCTAGCTCAATCTACTCAAAAAAATTTTTTTTTCTTAACAATAACAAACTAAAAAATGAAAAATAAATATAGTTTAAAAAACTAAAAAACACGCTTTAAATTAATCAGAGTAAAAAGCGGAAGATAAATATAGTTTAAAATAATTCTTGAAATTCTTAATATCGGCAGAAAATAATAATAAACGATAAACATTAGTATTATTGTGAAAAAAGCGAGGGGTGCTCGATATACGAAAAATATAGCACAAAGCGCCCACGCTTTTTTCACTATAATACTAATGTTTATCGTTCATTATTATTTTCTGCGTATATTAAGAATTTCAAGAATTATTTTAAACTATATTTATTATTTTCCGCTTTTTAGTCTGATTAATCATTAAAGCGTGTTTTTTAGTTTTTTAAACTATATTTATTTAAGTTCAATACATTACAATCACAAGTTATTTCGTTATAAATGTGTGCAAGGTGGCGCCCTCTAAATTTCACAATAAAAATGAGAGCAGATTTAAATTCTTCACCCCACAACAAGAAGAAAAATCTGTCGCTACTTTTACTACCACGCTTAAAAAATCAACAGCCTTATTAAATTAAAATTATTCATTAAAATAATTATATAGCCATTTAAAATCAGCCCCTTACCTGCTCAAAAATATTTTGGTAATACAATCTCAGCCCTTCGTTCTTCAGAAGCCTTCCAGCACCCATCTTCACTGATATGTTTTTTTTAAAACAGTTAAATCCTTAATTAAATATCACAAAAAGAACACTTGAACACCGCGCACCACATTCAAAACATCACGAACACCTTATCTTAAGTCCACCTATCTCAGGTCCACCTGGTAAGTCGCCGACGTTTGTTTCGCTACTGCACTGGCAATGTCGGAATAAATAAATAGCGAAAGAAGCGTTTCTGTACAAGATAAATTTGTTAAAAATCTCATCGGAGACAGGGTATGACTCGAAAGTTTTTCCTCTAAGACAATTCTATTTATAACAAAAAGAAAGTTTAGAGGTGAGATGCGATTTGTGCGAGGTGAAGTGTAGTAGTCCCGGGATTAAAAATAGTCTTTGGGCTTTCGGGCGCTTAGGTATTTAAAGCTTTCATTGCTTTCATCGGTAGTTACTCACAAATCATAATTAGTGAATACTGTACTGCAGGTGTCGATAGGCACATACAAGCCGGAGCTCGTATAAGTATATGCTTATCTGATTAGTCACTGACACTCAATTTAAAATGCTAAGATGGAAGGGATATATTCAGAATTTCGCAAGTTTATCTACGAATCGTAATCAGGTATCCACGGGATATCATCCTAATCCTAATACTCCGGGTCATGCACCATCAATGAGACAATGAGCGGACATCCTGAGGATATTTTGTGCTCTAAGTTGGGTATTATATTTATTCCAAATAGACACACTTGTTGATGGGAGGGTAAAAACACAGCACCATTATCCTAAGCAATAATTTAATATTAAATATTTATGTTTAATAATAATACAGTAATATTTTTATGTAACTAAAAACAACTACAACAGATATTAATGTTATTATGTATTTAATTTTTATATCAATCAAAACAATGGTTCCGGATATTATTTTACCAGGTGAATGTTTTGTTCCTACAGATATTAAAAAGTAAATATTATGTATCGTGGGGTGCACCATGCCAGAGATGGATTTGGTCTTTTAAAAAAAATTGCTATCTCCTTTTCCTCTGTGATAAGGGCAGCAAGAAAAATTCTAGGATTCCAAGCAAACAGTATAGTAATAGCGACCGTCACCAAGGTTGCGTTGGTTTGCGGAATCCTAATTTAGGCATGAGCCTAATGAATAAAAATTAAGCAATTACTTTTTAGTAAAAGCAATTTCTTAACTAGCAAATGCTATAAGTAAAAGCGATTGCTAGATCTGGATATGAATAAAATTTGTAGCAAATGCTTATTCAACACAAGTTCAGACGTGGCTTATCCACTTGTTCAGATTATGGATGTAATGTTTAGTTTGGTGCCTAATTTGCAAAAGAGTTAACGTAAATACAACAACGTTGGTCTATTTATTTAGTACAATAGTAATCTGTTACATTTTTGTGGAAAATAACAAAACTTATATTTGTGATATGGCAGATTTCAGTGCAAATGAGGAAAGTGATAGTAGTGATGAAGAAATTAAACACAAGACACAAGCAATTGATATTCGTTCACAAATTGAAGGAACATAAATAAATGTCTCTGACCACAACCGTTTAGCTTCCACAACAGTTTCAGCACTTGTAGGAAGTTTAATAAAATTATTGGCCTTCTCCAAAACTGCATCCATTACAGAAGTGTATGTCTTACAGACAGTAGTTTGGTGAACACCGAGTTCTTCACCTGCAGAATTTTGAAAGCCCGGAACCGACAATTTCCGCAGAAAGACTTTAATCTTATTTAAAGGCGACAGTGCACCCCTCGCCTTTTACCAGTATCAGTCAAAAAATAATTTGCCTTCCACTCAACATTTTCGCAGTCAAATAGATATAACTTTCTGAAATCATCATATCTGCAATTTTTACGTATAACACTGTAAATTTTTTTTTTACGGACGTTCATATATTCAGCCATAATTGAAGACACAAATTAAGAGCAACGCACGTGTATGCCGCGGAGAACTAAAATTGTCTGCTACCAAGCAAACGATGCAGGGGTCGACCTACCTTAAAAAGTTGAAAGCGATCGCTACACTAGAAAAAGCAATTCCTTAATTTATTCATCACATTTTAAGCAAACGACAGCGATTGCTTCTATTTTTTAAGAAAAAACATTGATTAGAAGCAATCCCTGCACTTTTAAGCAATTGCTGGATGCAAAAGCAATTACTAGTTTTTATTCCTTGGCTTTTACTTCGATTTTATAAAAAAAAGCGATTGCTACATTTTTATTCATTAGGCTCATTGTCTTTTCACTTTTGATCTCTGGATAATCTTGGCTTCAGCGAGCGATACATTTTTTTAAATCTATCTCTTGAGCGAAAATAATATGCCGGGAAAATGTCTGTTCATTGGTCTTCCATAATTTTATTATTTTATTAAAATCAAAGCGGCAGCCACCTTAGTAAATACAATAAAGAGTACAGAACGTATACACGTCACCAGGGCCATCTTTAATGAGAGTGAAACGCACAACCTTATCAGCGCTAAGGTCTACTTCACTACTATTAAAGAGGCCTTGCACATCACTTACTTTGTTAAGAAGGGCCTAATATTATAACAATCGGTGAATAAAGAAACTTGCCCATCGACGATGTCAAGCAGCAGCCCTAATTTGCTTTTGTGGTACCACTCTAGTTTCCAAAGGCACCCTCTTGCTTGCCCGTTCATGGAATAGTTTGTTTCTACAGCCACAGCGGTTACAACAATTTTATCAAAAAACTAGTCTAAGCATTTATTAAATTTATTAATATGGTGATGGTAAAACTGCTACCTTATACCTTCCTCTTGACTTTGACTCTAATTGTTATTGACTCGTATCTTTACAAATTCACTTAACTGTGAAAATGTAGTTTGAGAATCCTTTATAGAGACTAACTAAGTAACTAAGAATTATCCAAATAAACCCAAATCATTGAAACTTTGGATTTTTTACCTCGATCAGCAACAATTTCTTATCTGTTTATTTTAATTTGTTGATTTTTTAGACTACAGTTTGATGGAAACAGGACCAAGTTTATCAGTGGCGCACCCAGTGGGGGGGGGGGGTAGGGGGCAAGGTGGCCTTGGCCCCCCTAAACCCCCAATGAAATTGACTTCAACTATACTATTTAACTGTTTATTGCCCCGTCCCAATAAACAAGTAGAAAATTGGCAAAGCTTTTTCAGCCTTCATTCTTTTTATGCAAATTATTCATTTTTTGAAAATTTCGATAATGAAAGCATTTTAATATGCGAATTTAAATTATGGAACGACAAGTTTACAGATAGCAAAGAAATACCCTCCGATATGTTTAAGCTATATATTCAATGTAAATGGTATGATATTTCCCAATATAAAAAAACTTTTGCAAATTTTTGTTACCCTTCCCGCTTCCCTTCACCACCAGTACCTCTGAAAGGTAATTTTCCACATTAAAGTACTTAAAATCGTACTTAAGAAATTCCACCGGGCAAGTAAGACTTAATGGTTTGGCAAATTTATTTATTCCTAAGAATGTTCCAGTTTCTTGTGAAGAAATTTTAAATAAAGTTTCTAAGGGTCGAAGAAAATTAGATTTACATATTTAACAAATGCAAAGGCGTTATAAAAAAGTTTTGGTTTCTATTATTTATAAAATATTGTTTTTTGTTGTGCTTTGTACTAATTTATATTTTTAAATAAATATATTTGTGTTATAGATATGTCGTCATTACTATTACCTATATTTTAGTTCGTAAAAAGAGTGGTATTTTGTCCGGATTAATTATTAAAGTGGATATTTTAAAAAGTCAATTTTTTTAGATATTTACCTCGATTGAACTAGGCTATTGCGATCTTCTAAGAGTACCTGTTAAAAAAGCTCCAAAGATCTAGAAAAATGCGTAACTTAAAAGTTTATTAAAAAATTTGCTTCCGGCACTGGTTGGCGGGCCCCCCCTAACATAAAATCCTGGGTGCGCCGCTGAAGTTTATCAAAAGAAATCAAGGAATTTCCTGAAAATATCTAGAATATAACCTTCGATAAAGAAGAAGCTGTACGCTGTACAGGGTCTTCCAACGAGGACTGAACAGGGGCTGATTTTTGAGCTTCCTTGTATTTAAAGAAAAATCCAAAATAGCCAATCGATGTACTTTTTCCTGCAGAATTCAAAAATGAAACCAAAAATTTATTTGAACCAGAAACAAAATAGTTACGCTATGGATAAGGTGTTTTTTAAATGGAACATAGCTTTTTTTATACGATTTTTGGAACGAGTGATTTTTTTTTTGTCCGTTCAGATTAAAATATTTAATATTGTGACAGCTATTTTTATTAAATTTTAATGTTTTATCCAGTATAATTTAACTTTAACCTGTTTGAAACATACACTAGGTAATAAAGGTATAATCACCTTTGAATCCTTCAAAGTCAAAAAATTTGACAAATTTACTATAATATGAGTGTATGTTTCAAACAGGTTAAAGTTAAATTATACTGGATAAAACATTAAAATTTAATAAAAATAGCTGTCACAATATTAAATATTTTAATCAGAACGGACAAAAAAGAAATCACTCGTTCCAAAAATCGTATAAAAAAAGCTATGTTTCATTTAAAAAACACCTTATCCATATCGTAACTCTTTTGTTTCTGGTTCAAATAAATTTTTGGCTTCATTTTTGAATTCTGCAGGAAAAAGTACATCGATTGGCTATTTTGGATTTTTCTTTAAATACAAGGAAGCTCAAAAATGAGCCCCTGTTCAGTCCTCGTTGGAAGACCCTGTACCTCCACAGCCTATTTTGGCTAATTCTAATAAATAACTCTCTTAAGTATATATGTTTTATTTTTAGTTTACGCTAGATTGGTTATTTTTGTTTACACATAGATTAAAGAATATACCTATTGCATGTATTATAGTAGGAAGTCCTCCCAAAGTATGAAAGTATGAAGCATACATTATCCAAAGTTATTCCTGAATCATCAACTGGAAAACACTTGTAAACTTGTTGCTTAACAAACATTATTAACCTTTGTTGAAGGTAGGAATGCTGGCACATAAAAATGATGTTTTTTATTGCACCTATTTTTAGAAACGAAAGATAAAAGCTTCAATATTTATAGTTTCTGGAATAAGAAAATTTCGTGTATGCTAATTAAACATTTTTATGGTGGGTTGAAATAGAGCGTAAAAACAATTTTACTGTCATTTATATGTGGCTTCCTTGTAAGAGTCTATGAATGCTTGTAGGTACAATAACAAACTCGTGTATATGGTCCGAGCAATGACTGGGCTGTTGGTAACTAGGTAGGTACGTCATGAAAAATGGAAATTTCTGTATTGCAGCCGATCTATTTAAATGATGATTCTGGGACGTTCCAATTTTTATTATGTCTGTGATGGGCATGTTGGAATCCTGTGCAAAAAAAAATGGACATAATAAAATTTGGATTAAGTTTGGGACTTTATAATTTTTTTATTTTTACTCCGATTAAAGTGATTTTTTAGAGTGCTATAGATACATTTACTAGTTTTAATATGCGTATAAAAATTTTAAGAGAAATTGGTTTTTTGACATATTATACAAGGTTAATAGAAATGTTTTTTTTTGCCTAGTGTCAAAACACCTTGTGGAATAATTAAGAAGCAAAATTACTTCAAAATATTAGTTTTCATTAAGCCGCAAATATTCTTTGCATTTTTGGTTTTTAGTTCATGTCAATACGTGCATTTGTTCTCACCCAAATGTCAAATGATCTTGATGATGTCAATAATTTAAATTTTCCATAATTTTCCCATTGCCATTGCATTCAAAATAAAATGGACTATTAAAATGCAAAAAAACAAATGTTATTGTTATAATCAAGATTTAATAAATAAATTACGGAAAAAGGTGCGTAGGTATACCTAAGATTTAAAAAATAACATTTTCGCAAAACAAACTTAACAGGTATTTACCAATAACAACTTTTTCACTTAAAGCACACCTCTATTATTTTTATTGCCTCTTCTAGCCCTTACTACCGCCTGTACACGTCGGTTCATGCCATCAATTAGCCCGCGTATATCATCCTGGGTAATATTCCTCCATTCTTGACTCTTATGACGCGGAAGTAATTTAGGTCCATCAGTTGCTGGCCTGCGTGAGTTTAAATTACCCTCGTGTAATCTTCGACGAACTGTCTTATTGTTAATTTATCTGATTGTCAAATTTTATTATAAGATAAAATACTGGGCCTTGCCTTACACCAGAATAAAAAGTACTTAAATCATAATAATATGGAGGTGTTGGTTGGTTAAAGGTGGGGGTCGGGTTCGACGTGTGGCCCAAGCTTCTTACACTACAGCCTACTGGCTTATTGTGCGCCCTAGTCTTATTAGAAAAGGTTTGTTCCTTCTACGAGATCCAGTAGTTTTCTTCCAAGTTTGTCGTACCCATCTGTCTAATGTTGTTTCTTGTTTCGGTTGCCTGTTTTGATATTCCAGGGGCGGGTTCTGGGCCCCTGAAATTTTGAGCAGATCCGGTTCTTGCCAGTTCATCTGCTTTTCAAGGAGTTCAAAGCTTGGCTGGAGGCTATGAAGGTGTTCTCAACCTTTCAAAATTTATACGTGCATATTGTTTTGTCTAGACATCGCAGCTTTTTTGTCGACTATTTTATTAAAAAAATCCAAGCTCGGTCCTGCTTTAAATGAAATTGTTATAGTCGGTATCTTAACGGACAAAGATATTGTATCTATTTCTATTTTATAATTTAAAATAGAAACTAATACAAAGCAGTTTAATATTTGTTTTTTTTTTCGTTGAAACACCTTTCTTCCTGTTTGTTAACTCATCAGTCTGATGTGGGTGTTTAGCGTGTTGTAATGTACAACATTATAATTCTTTATCAACATTAACTAAAAACATAATAATAAAAATCTTATAATTTTAACATATTATTATGTATGTATGTATGCGTACATAGGTATACTAGACTGTACTAGAGACTCTGGTAAAAATCAGTTTTAATCTTAAACTTATTGGTCGGTTTTTAAAAACTGACCCAGGAACCGGGGAGGGTGTTATTAAGATGAAGGAACTATATTTTATCTTTCATCCAGGTGCGTCGTCATTTTGCGACATCTGCAGGAATCCGATATGAGACTCTAAACAATGATATCTGGAAACGTGCTTAGCTGCGTGCAGACATTTTTTTTTCAATTTTTTTAAAAATTGTCTTTCGCCGTAATTTTTTTTTTAGTTATAGAGTGTGTCCCACCGATAGAGCTTGGAAGAGGAAAAACTTTTTTATTAGTAGGTATAGAAGAAAAAGTAATTCTTTATAAAAACGTCTACTTGTGCTGAAACTACAATTTCAAATATCATTAGCGATTACTATACGGGGTTCGTCAAAAACAACATTTTTACTTTTTAGGATTTCAATTCCTTGATTTATTAAATGATTTTTGCTTGTGCTGGAACTCTACAATTTCAAATATCACATTTTCGATTACTATACAGTGTTCGTCACAAACAACTATTGTTGCTTTCTTACTTCGAATATGATTTTATATCTGGCCGAGTGACGATTTTGTTGTAAGAAAAGCATTTTTTATTTGCCTACTTTTAAAGTATTTTTATTAACTATTACATGTCATATTTCTTCAATTTATTCAATCATAAATTATAAAACTTTTATTCAAAAGCGGTACCACCTAGTACTTTGGAGCTTTTTTAACAGGTACTCTTGCAGGGAAGATCGCAATAGCCTATATAGTCATAGGAGTCGTTAAACGATTTCTTAGGGGGGGGGGGGGGGGCATTGGCGGCTTGTGACTTGTTAACTTGGGGGTGTACTAAAAGTTTGCTGTAGGCGAAATGCGCCGCAGGCGAAATTTTTTAAAGACCACGCCCAAATTTGGTCAATAATTATTATAGTAAATATTTTTAAAATTTATGATTACCTTCTTATTCTATTGAAAATGAAATAAGATAAAAAATAGAAAGGCTAATTTATTTTTCATTAGTGGGTACATTGTTTAAAAGTAAAGTTCATTCATCTGTTTTTATTTGCAGCAAACTTATCAATAACAATAAAGTTCCTAGATTTACACTTTGTGGTATGTATCAAGTTAATTTCGAGAGTTTAGGTCTTCCCTTAATTTTAATTTCAATTTTTTGCTCAATACTTAATGAGCTAAAATTGTTTCTCAAACATTCATAGTCGTTTTGGCATTAAAACTGTTTATTTTTATTAAAATAAGTCTTTACTACCCCAAAATAATAACAAAAATATAAAGGAAAACTCGAAATAATAAATTCTTAAATTCAATCAAACCATATTAAACCTCAATAAGTCAAGTTTTGTCAATAAGTCAACTTCCAGGGGGAGGGGGGGGGGGCAAATGCCCCACCTGGCCCCCCTCAAACGAGGCCCGTGAGGTAAATCTAAGGAAATTGACTTTTTAAAATACTTATCCACTTTCATAATTTTTATTTCATTGGGGGTTTTGGGCCCCCCCCCCCTGGGTGCGCCACTGTCGATAACAGTTCCTAACTTGCTGTATTTGGATATTTGCAATAACTACTCTTATTTTTTCTTTCAATAGATGTAAGTTATTATTAAAATTAAAATTGGTTTTATACACATGTGGCTTCAGGTATCCCGATAAATGAAAGTCGATAATTGTGATATCGGGACTCCTACGTGCCAACTGATTTGGACCACCTTCCAATCCATTTGTTCCCAAAGTGATGATTTAGCCACTCATCAAAAGGAATGGAAAATTAGAATTGAAAAAAAATCCAAAAAACAAAAACTGTTCTTTTTGAGGAACCCTGCATAGTAATCGCAAATCTAATAGTTGAAATTGTAGTTTCAACACTAGCAAAATGGATTTAATAAATTAAGGAATTGAAAAAAAATATCCTTAAAAGTAAAAATGTTGTTTGTGACGAACCCTGTATAGTAATGGCAAATCTGACATTCGAAATTGTAATTTCAACACAAGCAAACGTTTTTATAAAGAATTACATTTTTTCTATACATTGAAAATTACCGTGAATTTGTGAAAATAATAGAAAATTGACCGTTTCATTTATTAGAAATGTAGGTATATAATAATATCTTTATAATTTTCTTTTAGTTAGTTTATTATTTCACTCTTAGATTTAGTTTAGTAATTGCCTTCTTACTTAGGTATAGCACAACACAAGTGTTTAATCACTTAGGTGCTACTTATAATATATATGCATTTAAATTGAATTAATAATTAAGATAACTATTTGACTTATAAATCTAGTGTTTAGAATATAAATTTAATATGTATCAATGTATTTATAAGTAAATAAATAAATAAATAAAATATACTAATAAAAAAGGTGTTCCTCTTCCAAACTCTATTCGTGGACACACTGTATATTTAATACGGACACTAAAAAAAACCGTAATTTGTCATCAAACTCATCATTAATCTTGTGAATTGTGGGGGACTGTATTAAGGTCTGCTTTATTTTTAACATTTTTATCACACAGTCATAAAAAAATTGGGCTAACAAAGTTGTAGGTATCATTTGTATAAATAATTTTATCTTGATCCTTTTATATTTGTTATGCACATTCTAATGGCATGAATTATAACCTTTTAAGGATTTATTGTTCTTTTCATTGTTTTTTTTTGTGACTTCAATTTGTAATGCGTAACTAGGGGGGCAAGGGGCTATCTTTACAAATAGCAACTGACAAGTAAAAAATGTTTTTATTATTATTTTGATGCCATCTCATGTTTTCTACTAAACAGTCTGAAGAAAAACACCTGATACGATTGAAAAGGGTTTTTTATATTGGAAATTGATTTAACATACCTATAAATTTTATAGAAAATAGGAATTTGATGGTATTCTGGAAGACCTATGACCTATGTATCCCCAACTTAATTATTTGAATTTTACTTATAATATCTGTGATTTATTTCGAATTTTATTGTCAAATTTCGTTTAAATTTTAAACTTCTTTAGTGAATAAAGGTTAAAAAATTTTTAAAGCAATAGTTGCCTTGAAAGTATTGACAGGTTTTATGGGGTCTATTTTTACCGATGGTTCAGATACATAATATTAGATTGCGAAGCAATAAATTATATGACATCTATTTGTAGTGATCAGATCGATTTTCCATCTCATAAAATATGTTTTAAATACTTTTATGCACCAAGTACCTAGAATATTAGCCAGGCTCCTTTTTAGTTACTTTTAAATTGCAAAGCAAAGCTCGGCAAAGATTTTTTCCTCCCCTCTTGCCGCTGTTAAGTATGCCCCTCTATATTTCTCATACATTAACTAAATATCTTTGCTGACTGCAAGTGAATAAAGGTTAAAAAAATTTTAAAGCAAAAGTTGCCTTGAAAGTATTGACAGGTTTTATGGGGTCTATTTTTACCGATGGTTCAGATACATAATATTAGATTGCGAAGCAATAAATTATATGACATCTGTTTGTAGTGATAAGATCGATTTTCCATCTCATAAAATATTTTTTAAATACTTTTATGCACCAAGTACCTAGAATATTAGCCAGCTTCCTTTTAAGTTACTTTTAAATAGCAAAGCAAAGCTCGGCAAAGATTTTTTTCCTCCCCTCTTGCCGCTGTTAAGTATGCCCCTCTATATATTTCTCATACATTAACTAAATATCTTTGCTGACTGCTGACCTAAGTTCTTAAAGGCTTCGCGAACATATTGTGCACGAGAAACATAGAGGGAAATACTTAACCGCGGCAAGGGGGGAGGAAAATATATTTTTCGGCAATCGTCCGGGAAGTACCCACTTCCCGTCCCCGTCCGGGAAGTACGTGCCTAGTCCGGCAAGTACGTACTTCCCGGACTAGGCCTGGAAGAATTACACCAATATTAGCAATTGCTCGAATTTTAATATAAATATTAATATAAATAAGAATTAGAATGTTTCTGTTAGTACCTATCTTCTGTTCGAATTTCAATATTTAATACAAATAAGAATTAAAATGTTCGAAATTTTGTTCTACAAGGAAATATAATAAAGAAATGTGTCTCATTGATTTGTTATTCTACACGGTTGCCGAAAAAATAGTGTACGCAACACGTCCGAAAAGAGTTTTTTCCGGACTTGTAACGTAAACTACTATTGTTATGCTTTGCTTTGCTATTTAAAAGTAACGTAAAAGGAACTCGACTGATTATATACGTTCAGCGTTCCATTAACAACTTAGCTAAGCCAAGATTTTTACTTTGCTTTATTGTTAAAAAGAAGTAAAAGGAAAGTACCTTTTAGCGTCAATGGGTGCCTTTCTTTTGCTTCTTTTAAACAGCAGAATAGAAGAAATATAGAGGGGCATACTTAACCGCGGCAAGGGGGGAGGAAAAAATCTTTGCTGTGTAGAGTTAAATTTTTAAAAATGCTATAACGAGAACATTAAATTTCGAAATATCAAAATATTTCAAAAACTATTAGAGATAGGGATAGGACGTTCTTCACGAAAGTTGAAGAGTTTATGCATGACGAGCTATAAGATGACAGAAAAATATATAGTTTTATTTATTAAAAGTGATATGTTTCAATTAGAAGCTTTCTGACTTTGGTCCTAGATAGTAAACACCCTGTAAACGAGACGTCAAATATTTCATAGTGAATATGAATTTTTGACTTTATTTAGTACTAGCGTGTACCCGGCATGCGTTGCAACCCGCTGGTATAAATACAAACCCGATATATTAGTACCCGGCATGCCACTTTCTGAAATTGCACCCGTGCGAAGCCGGGGCGGGTCGCTAATTATACATAAAAACCTTCCTCTTGAATCACTCTATCTATTAAAAAAAACCGCTTCAAAATCCGTTGCGTAGTTTTAAAGATTTAAGCACATAAGACAGGATAGCGACTTTGTTTTATACTATGTTAAGAAGTATAAAAATTATGAATCGCCTAGTGTCAAAATTTAAGTAGCATTTTCACAACGAGATGCTTGCAACTGCAAAATTTTCATTATAAGTTGAATTATCTAAAAAACTTTAACTTTTTCGTATATTAAACCACTAATAAAAATGTATAAAATAACACATAGAATTAATAAATGTATTTAAATATAGGGTATCCCATTTTAAAAAAATGTAACTTTATGACACCCTACTTTTTGGGCGCACCCTGTATAATTCAAAATATTTTTAAAATGTGCCACATATCCAACCATACCTTCATACAAAAGCTTATTATCGACAAATCTTATCTTCAAGGCATAAATTTACTCCGTGCAATCGTTGACTCACCCGGTACATAGAGAATAGAGAGCACAAGCCTAAAGCAAATATTATGCTTCGAGCCTTTCTTTTAGCTACTTAATTATCATAAAATATGCTATTTATGTAATAATTAACTACTTTTATTACTTTATTAGTGTTATAAAGTACCTCTGAATAATATGTATGGACTCTGGTGTTTATGTGTGAATAATTCATTTTAAGTATTTGTAATAAAATTTAAAGCTTTATAACATTTTAAAATGTTGGCGCTTTTTTTAGATGCCGCAAAAAAACAAGTTATAAAGTCTGTTCAATGACCGCTGACCGTTACGTCACGACTAGTGCTTATCTCTTTAACATTCGTGAACTAGGTGAGATAGTAAATTTGCGTCAATTATGAATGTCGTATAATTTTACTAATGAGACACGTTTTATTGTAATTTTTGACAGTGACATTTTTAATCAACATTAGTTTAAAAATGTCATGGTAGTGTGAAAAATAACAAGCGTTAATTTTAAAAGTATTTGATTATTTTCAAAGAGAAAATGATGCCAGAAAGACTATTTTACCCGGCCTTTAACACAGTTTACGAGGTAAGAAGATATAATAAAGCAGGAATTGTGAAATATATATGGCAATGTTTTTATAAATACCTTTTATAAATACCTATCTGTTTTAGGGAGTTTCTGATGCCTTGGGAGTTTTGTGTTCAACAATCCAACGAATTAAGGCAAAGAGGTGAGAATGATGTAGATTTTAAGAATCGCAATAATGTAGCTATTTTGTCATTCCGTGATCGACAACTTCACGAAATTCATGAACATACCATAAGAGAGCGTATTTATGGGGTGTATAGAGCAGTTGAACACGTTACCATTCGCTCAATACAACTAAACCTTAAAATAATTAATGGTGTTGAAATATCCACTGGTTCATTAGCGGACTATTTAAAAAAATTAAAATTGAAATGATTTATAAAAAATATATAGAATATAATATGTTTTATTAAAAAAATTAAAGGTAATACATGGAGCGCAGTGGTGTAACAAAAACTGAGTGCCCCCCCGCAAACGTTTTCAGGGCCCCCCTCTCTATAACGAATGGAAAATGATAATTCTTATTTTCATTACTATTGGGTTCAGGTTTATGAATTTCTAAATTCGTTAATCGTGTAATAATTTAATTAGGCTTAAACCCACATGATGTGTTAAGTACCTACTATTAAAACAGCAAACAATTCGAATTTATTTTATAATCCTAGGTAGACTGGTAGACATAACATAGGTAGTTATTAAGTCATTATACGTAATATTCCAGCAAACATGATGCAAAATCAAAATTTTTAAACACCACTAATAATGTTGCTTACCATGTATGGTAGCAACGGGGGTATTATAGTAGTGATCGAGCCTCATAGAGTCAAAAAGACAGAAAACAGTAAAACACATGAACACCCAACAAGTCTGCACAAACATTATGTCACTAACTAAGTACTATACAAGGTAATATACAGAACTACCAGATTGTCGATTTTTTTGCAAAATCGTTTATAATTTCGTCGATATTTAATGTTTTAACAAACTCGATTTCGATGCTGATTAAGGATAAATCCGAAAGGCGTTGTTGTCCCTTGGTGTCACGTAAATGGGTTTTTACTATTTTAACTTTGGAAGAAGATCGTTCCGCTGATGCCACACTAACTGGTAAAGTTAGAAATAACATCACTGCACTAGATACATCTAAAAAATTGAAGAACACACTGATTTTTTATTAATAAATGATCCGCAAGTTCATACACTGTTTTTAATTTTGAAATACTATCTCCAAGTCCCTTTCTGAGGCTTAAAATTTGACTAGGAAAGTCAATGGACAAGTCTTTATGGTATATCGTTTGTAAATTCCTCGCTTTCACGTATAATTCTTCACTTACCGTAAAACGGGGTGGATAGGATCAGCGGGGTGAATAGGATTGAAGTTACCTTTAAATTTCAAAAATCTGTAATAATTTTAATTTTAAAGGTTTTTTTATGTAAGAAATATAGTACTTCCGGTTTGACGGGAAGTTGACACTATTGGAAAGATAATAAAAATCGAAGATAGGGACATGTAAGCCGTTTTGCTCTAAGACGTACAGTTAGAAAGCTAGACGCTGTCAAAGTTCAAAAAGTCATTTTTCAAAAGTAAATATCTCGAAAACTGTTAAGTATAGACTAATAATGCTTTTATTAAGAAATGTTCAGAATTTTATGCAGAATCCAAAAAAATTATATAAAATAGGGGTATCCATTTAAGATTTAGATCTTACCCCCCCCCCCCTCCTAGGGACTTGAAGTAACAAGATTGACAATATACGCAAAAGATGTCCCCCTCGAAATAAAAATCGACGGGTCCGAGCGGTTTCCCACATTTTCATTTTATAGCAGGAAAATCGAGGTGGGAAGTTTTCAAATGAACATATATATATCTTTTTTCTAAAAATTGCGTTACAAAAAAATAAAATTGGGGTATTTGAGCGATTCTTGATCAAGTAAAGGGTACTTTGTACAACGATGTGGGTATATGGAAAATTTGAACTTCCTACGTCATTTCGAAGTCTGTTTCCTTTTTCAGACAAATATTTCACATTTAACATAGATATTATGAAGTACCAATGTCTAGAACGATCTGGGTAAGGATTAATAAAATGCACGTTCTTTGTTGTACGTGTTCCGTTGGACGATGACTTGGCAAAAAATGTAATATCCGCGTACTTTAAGATGTCTATCTTAAAAGGTGGACTGAATTTAATTTGTGGTGTTGACTTTCAAAATTCTACGTAAGCGTTTTCTACGTCATCTAAGATTTTGTACATACCTTTCCCCGGATGGAAAAAATTACCATTCACATCTTATTCCGGAAACTTGTAAAGGGAGTATCTATCAACCGAGCGTTTGCTTGTTTTTTCATTTAAATTATTTTACGTTAATTTAAAAACAGGTAATTTTTCCGAAAATTAAAATTCTGGCACTAAATCGGTTAAAGTCTGATTCCTATTGCTTGACAGCTAAGAACCGTCACTAAAAATTCAAAACACAAATTTTAGCTTACCCGGTGAACATATTATTTTTCGCCTGAAAGTATATCTTATTCGTATGTAGTTTTTAAGGTGTGCAAAAAGGATTTGTATATTTAACTGACTTAATTTTAATAAAAAAAATAATAATTTTACACTTTCCACAGAATTTTATTTTGACTCGACATGTTTCGCAACACAGTCAGTGGCGTAACCACCGGTGTTCAATGTGTGCGAAGCACACGGGCCCGGGTGAAAAAGGGGCCCGGGAACGGAGCCACAAAAACATAAAAATGCAAAACAAAATATTCTCATAGAAAAAAAAATGCAATATCCGCAAAACTACTCTACTCAATACTTTTATAGATAGTAATTCTAATTCATCTTCCAGTTTTAGTGAAATTGTAACTGCCTGCATTATTTTTTTAGACCATCCCTATTTCGGTTGCATCAGCTGAACGGTCTTTTTCCAAGTTAAAGTTAATTAAAACTTATTTGGGAAATTGCATGACCGATAAAAAATTATCAGCTTTAGCAATTATTTCTATCGAAAATGGGGAAGTTCAAAAAATAGACATTTCTAACCTGATTTCAAACTTTGCGCATGCAAAAGCAAGAAAAAAAAAATTTTTTCGGCAATCGTCCACAAACCGACATCTTTCTGGCGTGATTTGACGCCATGCACAATAGTAATTTACGTTACAAGACCGGAAAGTAGTGTTTTTCAGGTCGAGATAAGCATTTCCAGGGCGAGCCATGGGCGAGTCCTGGAAGCTTGGAGAGACCTGGAAAACACTAATTTTCGGTTGCGTGACGTACAATATTTTTTTTAAGACCGACACTTCGATATAATTTATAATCTACGCGAACAAGTTTGACATAAAGAGCAAAATTAAAAATCAACGAACTGTCACTCGACAATACATCGAAATGTTGTTGTCATAATAACGAAATCAAGGTATATCTTGTATTATCAAAGAGCGATTGGAAAAACAAAAAAACAGGGTGACAGTGACATTAGAGACCGGAAAAGTGACATTAGAGTCCGGAAAAGATTTTTCCGGTGACATTAGAGTCCGGAAAAGATTTTTCCGGTCTCTAATGTCACTTTTTCGGTCTTGCGATCGGAAAAACGTTATTTTCTAGACAAAAAATTGTCCAGAAAGTGTAAATTTTCTGGTCGGTTTTAAAAAAAGTTCATTATTCCAGTATTGTTAACCGTTGCTACGCAATGAGACATATAACAATACGGGAATATATTATTCTCGGCCTAGGCCCTAGGCCCTAGTACTACTTTCAGACACAAACTACGTTTTCAAAAATACCTCTTTTATGAAGTTATCTTATACAGGGTTAAAAACAAATAAACTTTGCATCACATGCGACCAAATTTTAATAGCCCAATTTTGATTTTGTAGAAAAACACACAGTTACTATGGCTCTACTTTAAAGAAAATATATCTGAAATAAGGCTTTGTCAAAACTGAGAAGTTTCATGTAGGTTGCGTTGAGTCTTATTTTGCAAAAGTGGTGCAATTTGCAAAATATAGGTAAAAAATCAAAATTATCTTATGCGGCTGAAATTTTGCATGTGGGCTAAAAACTGCATTTAAAAAAACTTTTTCTAATAACTTTTTTCGATATTTCAAGAAAATTTGACAGCTAATGCTACTATTTTTTGCTTAATTTCATCTTGATCGAAGCAGAACTTGATGCTAAAGTCAAATTTTGAATAAAGCTATTAATAAAGAAAAAATCCCATATGATGCGGACTTTACTAGTGACACTGTATATATAAATTATAATTCTTTGTTTTTGATATGTACATACTTGCAGATATTTTTCTATGTTCAGGAATATAACTACTTAGCATAACAATAAGTATTGCTTTTTTGTGTACCTACTCAAAATTCATAAATTAATATGGTTATCAATAATAATACTCCGTATCATAATGGGGGCCCGGCACAGTTTTCGCACACGGGCCCGTGGCTACGTTGTTACGCCACTGAACACAGTTGCTTCTTCAAAGGAGTACTTGTGTGTAACATGCTACACTTAAGCTATACCTTTTAAGTACTCCGTTAAAGAAGCAACTGTGTTGCGAAACATGTCGAGTCAAAATAAAAATCTGTGGAAAGTGTAAAATTATTATTTTTTTAATTTTTTTATCATTTATTTAACACAATTAATAATGGATTTCCACCAAGTAAAAGCCGAATCAATTCTATTGAATTAATTTTATTTTCTCAATACAAAAGCAGTTAAAAGAGTTAACAAATAAAGGTCTAGAAAGGTGTCTTCACTATCACTAAATTCGAAGGATTCATCTGTGGAGTCAACTCAAATAATAAGTTACCGTTTCTTCCATCAGTTTGTCTAAGTCTGACATTTTTTTCCCCTCTTATTATATGTTTTATAGCTTCTTTCCAATTTTCTTTCGTTATAATGTTTAATGAATACTTCAATAACTCACGTGCAACTTTTATTTTAAATGTAGTGTTATTCCTTGCTACATAGCCTTTCATTTGTGCCTATATTAACTCAATTCAATTTAATTCACAGCGGTAGGGCGGAAGTCTAGGCAATGTCCTGTGACTACGGCAGTGATATTTCTTAGGTCCTTCCGACTGTGCTGTAATAGCGCTGCGGTTTTCCTGCCATCAAGTAGGGGCCACAATTGCCTGGAGATGCTACAAGTTGTCAGCCCTATCCATCTGCTTGGCGCAAGTTGTTTAGCTATCCGATCAATCTCCTCTTTGACTGATCCCAGTGGTCTAGCTACAGTATTCCACAGAATACGGATTTGTTCCGTATTCTGTGCAGTATTCTCTGCTAGTTGGACAGACATGCTTGCGTCCTCCCTCGCGAGCGCATCAGCAGTCTCGTTGCCATATTATATCTTAGCTCGATAGTCGTTGGTATTATAAGTCTAGTTATGGTCTAGTTACAGTTTACAGTATAAGTTTAGACTCTGATGGCTCTGTGGATTCTGCGGTTGTTACTGGTAACTCCAGGACGAGTTTGTAGGTTCTAGAACCTACTAGAAAATAAAAATCTGTCAGAATGTTTATAAAACGATAAGAGGCCATATTATAAATTATTCATCATTTAAAAAAATTGTTACATAAATGTGTAATTGAATGATTGGATAAAATATGTATATCAGTAGTAATAAATGTGCAATATGAACGATTCGTAAATGAAGCTTTATTATTGAACGAGCTTAAACTTGTCAAAACTATTTATGACTTAAACCAACAGTAAATCGTCGCTGTCAGCATCCTGTTAGGTGAAAAATGGCCAGTAGCGTATCAAAGTTTTGGCAAAGGCAATTTTAATTTTTAAATTATTGATTTTAATTTTTTTAGTCCCATATTTTGTAAATTGCACCACTTGACTCAACGCAACCTATACAAAACTTCTTATTTTTGACAATGTTTTATTTCAGATACATTTTTCTTAAAGTAGCGCCATATTAAATGTGTATTTTTCTACAAAATCAATTTTTGGGCTATTAAAATTTGGTCGCATGTGATGCAAAGTTTATTTGTTTTTGACCCTGTATAAGGTAACTTCATAAAATAAGTATTTTTAAAAACGTAGTTTGTGTCTGAAAGTAATACACCTTAATATTAAGACAAAAATAACACATCAGTGTCATCAGTAAAGTGTTTATTAAGTGGAAAGTAAATTTTGGTGGTGGGTAAAAATCAAAATGATCTTATGTAGCTGAAATTTTGAATGTGGGCTAGAAACTGCATTTAAAAAAAACTTTTTCTTATAACTTTTTTCGATACTTTCAGAAATAACCCCACTTTTGAATTATTTTTTGAAAAAAATTAAAATTTGACAGATAATGCGAATCACGTGACTACTATTTTTTTGCTTAATTTTCATCTCGATCGAAGCAGAACTTGATGCCAAAGTCAAATTTCGAATAAAGCTAATAATAAAAAAAATCCCATATGATGTGGACTTTAGTGGTCACACTGTAGGTATATTTTCTCTAAGGCTAAGGCTCTAACCTACTTTAAAGGCATTCGCGCATGCGCTGTATTCACTTTTGCCGCCACCGCCGCGCGTCTTCGAGAAAAAAAGCATGTGAAGGATAATTTGAATTGGATTTTACATTAAAAACAATACATTTTTAAAATAGCCATTCTAACCCATCAATTTATTGCTATTTAACAGCACTTGTTAAACCATGCTACCCTTTATTTATTTTTTAAATAATATGTAAAAGTAAATGCGTTATAACATTTAAATAAACCAAAGACAAAGACCTTTTAAAGTAGATATCCAATTGTTTACATTTTTACCCGATCCCTCATCATTCCGTCCTTTTCTCCCATTTCATTGCGCCATTGCCAGATTTACATATTTGTCAAAAATCTTTGCAAAATCCCCCGAAAAATACTAATTTGGCAATTCCAAAGCTCTACCAACTGCTTTAATAAAATATTATTTCTGCTGTAATCGTATCCGGCACTCTGGCAAATATGAATTTTATTTAACGAGTATCGCTTACTACTCCAAATTGTAAGTGAATGGTATTGACGGCAGGTGGTTATTGCGACGTTGCTGGGTTAGTCCATCAGTGCATGCACGTGTAGTAACTACACGACTGTAGTATCTATGCAAAAAAAGAGGACCAATTAAATAAAAATTTATCTTTTCATCGGTAAGTGTGGTTATGTTTTAATATTTATGTCCGCGAGTATGACGTCAAGCGTTTAACAGTGTTGCCATGCAGGAAGAACTCGAGGAGTTCTCTCTTCAACCCATTAGGTGTTGATTTTCAATAACATTTTAAACAATAATTGATGAATATACAATAGGGAACTTGATAAAAATTTTAAATGGGGAAAAATTCTATAAATCATCAAGTATACAGGGTGATTCACGGTGGATGGAACGTTAGACGTTTCTGACGAACCAGTAAAGGAATCGTTCTGAAAATTTGGTCCTTTACATAAACGGACACGCTCTACCTATCTAAAATATTTTTAACAATACAGTGTGGCCGCTTCCACACAAAAATAATAGCTACTGCGATATTTTAAATGGAACACCCTATATATTATTAAATTTTTAAATTCTACATAAAATTATAATTATTTTTTAATAAAAGCATTATTAGTCTATGCTTAATGGTTTCCGAGATATTGTCTCTTGAAAAATGACATTTTTGAACTTTGACAGCTTCTAGCTTTTTAACTGTACGTCTGAGAGCAAAACGGCTTACATGTCCCTATATTCGATTTTTATTATTTTTCCAAAAGTGTCAATTTCCGGTTAAACCGGATGTAGGAAATATAATACTTTCGGTTTGACTGGAAGTTGTTACTTTTGGAAAGATAATAAAAATCGAAGATAGGGACATGTAAGCCGTTTTGCTCTCAGACGTACAGTTAAAAAGCTAGAAGCTGTCAAAGTTCAAAAATGTAATTTTTCAAGAGACAATATCTCGGAAACCATTAAGCATAGACTAATAATGCTTTTATTAAAAAATAATTACAATTTTATGTAGAATTTAAAAATTTATTAATATATAGGGTGTTTCATTTTAAATATCGAAGTAGCTATTATTTTTGTGTGGAAGCGGCAACACTGTATTGTTAAAAATATTTTAGATAGGTAGAGCATGTCCGTTTATGTAAGCGACCAAATTTTCAGAACGATTCCTTTACTGGTTTGTCAGAAACGTCTAACGTTCCATCCACCGTGAATCACCCTGTATATATTGTCATAAAACATATATGGCAGCAAAAAAAACAACATATTTCGTTCCAAAAGATCGCTAGCAAGATTTAAAAATGCCCCAAAAATTCAAATTATCCCAAGAGGGTAAAAACGGGTGGTGACGTCAAGAAGTATAATTCGTGTGTGACATCCACGAAATAGGTTATAGGTTGGCAATAAATTAAACGACGTTGAGAATTCCACCTTAAAACAACAATACAATAACAAGAACACACGGCAATCCAAATGCAAACTCGGTAGCTCGGCCACCGGTCAGGATGACGGATGACGGAAAGTCATACTTCCTGACGTCATCGGGCTTGGCGCGCTTAAGAGGTCGTTTGAAATGCTTTCGACACGCGCGAAACTTTAAAGAATTTTTACCAAGTTATTACTGATTTTTAAGGAGTAATAATTGGGGAATATTTTTTTTAGGCCTAACTAAATCATATTATTGAAAAAAAAAATTGGAAAGTTCCCTATTGGGTCTAGAGGCTAGAGTTTATAAGATCTTTGACGAGAACACTGCATTCCATCAGCTGCCTCTGCTCTCGGGTTTGCCTGTTTTAAATACTTTGTGATCTAACCGAGTAATCGGAGTAATCCTCCGGTACATATTTGTATTGGAATATTTTTTTTAATGCTATATGCTAAAAGCCCCCTCTCCTATTTGTAGCTTATCAACCTAATCGCCTTATCAACAAAGTGAACCTACATATTGATTTAGGGTTTATTTTCTACTTCTTTACGCCGATGTAAACAATTACCAGAACCAGTATTATTTTTAGTTTTAGTGTTAGTGGATCTTAAACATATATATCAATTTTTTCCCTCAGTATTTTTAGTTTTAAACGTTTCGGTGACGTGTGATTTATATTTTACTAAAATGACAAAGACCGAGGAAAACAAATTGAAGCATTACAGAAAAATTTTCGATATGGTATGTTCTATATTTTTTTATAAAATATCTAATAATTTTTTATTGTTTAAACCAAAAATTAGTGGCGTAACAAACACCTCTGCAGACCCCGGGGCCCGGCCAGCTGGGGGCCCACACTGACGGCCCCTTCAAAACTTGCTGCCAGCTTTGCTTTTCATAGGTATTTCATTTCATTTCATAATTTTATTTTTTTATATCCTGAGAATTTAACTTCGTTAAGTGAAGAAGAATTATACGTGAAGGCGCGTAATTTACCAACGATATACCATAAAGACTTGTCCATTGATTTTCCTAGTCAAATTTTTAGCCTCAGAAAGAAACTTGGATATAGCATTTTAAAATTAATAACAGAGTATGAACTTGCGGATCATTTATTAATTTTAAAATCCGTGTGTTTCTTTAATTCACTCTCCAATTGGTTCTAAAAGGTGTATTGTCAACCGGTTTGTTCGTTGTTATCAGAGCATTTTTTTAAATTTTAAATATTTGTTATACTGAACTGGTCGCAAATAACCATAGTTATTATATTGAAATTAAAGAATAAGTACTAACAGTAAACATTTTCGTTACCCTAACAATTAGTACAGTTGAAGTAATCTCGGCCGCTTCAGATACGTGTGCTAATGGCCACAACTTATATACCTGGGCGACCAGGCCGAGTTTACCTGTACAGCTTAAGACCTTATTTTGACCGCGAGGATTTAAATATCTTAAGCGGCCGAGTTTACCCACTGAACGGTAATTTCCAGTCGCTGAACCAATAATTGTCCATTACAATAATCGATTGGTAAGTCCAAAATTTAATTGATTGACTGGAAATTACCGGTCAGATGCGTTTTTCCTGCTGGACTGGAACAAAGCTTATGTTAAATAATAATCAAAATGGATGTGACGCATATCCACTCTTCGTTTTGGATGGTATATATTAATCATAAACGTAAATTACTAAATCGTTAATGCCCAATTAATAAACAATTAATTTTTTTATCTTATCTAATTGTCTAGACAAATGACCAATGTAATTGAAAAGTAGACATTTGGTTGCGTGTTTACTAACGAAGTTTGAAACTGAATCTCACATAGGTAGCAGTTACCTACAGTTTTAAATTTAAAAAAAAAACATAAATTAGTAAAAGCATAAAACGAAATTTTGTGACATTTGAGCATATTTCTTTTTCTGTTTTTATTAAACTCTGTTTCCTATTACCTGACAGCTAAGAACACTGATTAAAAATGCAAAACACAAATTTTAGCTTACCGGGTGAACATACCGGGTGTCCACGGAAGGTGGCTCGCCCCTCTAACTTTTTAATTTTTCAAGATAATGAAATAAAATTCGCGGGATTTGTACATATGGTCACATTAGACATATTACAAAAAAAATCAATTTATTTTATTGCTAATTTCGGGAGAATTGTATAGCGAAAGAACAATGACGTAATAATGTTAAAAAAAATATCTTACCCGATTTTTATGGCTAAACAATTCTTTTGTGTAAAAGCTAGAAAAAATAAATAAATCTACGCGAAATAGGTTATGGTGATACTTCCATCCTAAGGTTGAATTCTCAACGTCATTCAATCTATTGCCAACCTATAACCTATTTCGCATTGATTTTTTGAGTTTATTATCTTAATAACTAACATTTAAAGAAAATCAATATCGTCGGTACATTATTTAGGTAGTATGTGATATATTACAAAAATATCAATTTATTTCATTGCTAATTTTGGGAGGATTATATAGTGAAAGAACAATGAGTGACAATGACATAATAATGTTAAAAAAAAATCTTACTCGATATTTTTCGCTATGCAATTCTCCTAAAATAAGTTATGAAAATTCTTGATATTTATTAAATATGTCAATTATTACCTATAGAATATCAAGTCGATACTGATTTTATTTAAATTTTGTGTAAAAGCTAGAAAACATAAATATATCTACGCGAAATAGGTTATAGGTTGGCAAGCATGTTGATACTCCCACCTTAAATTCGAAACTCTAGTGAATACTAAATATTTTAAGTTATGTTTTAGTGTGACACCGACAAAAATAATGCCATTTGTTGGAACGAAATGGAGGCTTTTCTCAAATCTAAAGGACACACAAAAGATCTGCCCCAGGAAAAAGTCCTGTATGTATTCAAAATGGCCGATAGAAATGGCGACGAAGAGATTTCTTTTGAGGAATTTGTTGACATATTGGAGCATCCCGATTTCCAACATATATTTGGATACTGGATGAAAAGGTAGAATTCCTTTGCGACTAATAAGACAAAAAAGCAATTCAGAATAAGTATTTTCCCTGCGTTTCCTCAGAACTATCACTAGATTTGGCATATAAAATAAAAAATGCTACGTGTATAGGACAGTGTTTCATTGTTTTATGTTTCATTCAGGAATAACATATTATTAACTTTTATATACCGTCCCCTTAATACTACAACTAGGTAACTCAAAATTTGTGATTTTTCAGGAAAGCAGTTTTAAGTTTGCCAAAAATAAAAAGAGGCCTATTACGGAAAATCGAAATTGTTTCTGAATAAACCGCAGGTAGTTGAAATTAATCTAAATCCTGATAATTTTAAGTGGTCAAAACCCTTGTTTTCATTATTTTTTAAATAATTAAATCAGATATTATCTAGTTTTAGCAATTATTTTTTTTAGAAAAAACAAATATATCTAGTTTTTGATACAACTGTTTTTAAACAAACTCACCTTTAGTCTCTATTGGCTGGCTACGTGCTAATGCAATTATATATTTTGCTTTTGTAGACATTTCTAATATTTTTTTACACAAAATATCACTGAAACTATACAAACAATAATAGTAAATATCACACAACCACCGCTAGAAACAATTGCACAAATAGGCATCTTGTAGAAACTCGGAAAGGGCTGTCAACAAGTCAAGTTAGCCAGGCGCACAATTAGGTATTTTAAATTAACCACTTGTTGCATTGAACAAATTCGGCGTTGCCAGAGATACACGATCAGATATTTTAAGGTGACTACTTTTAGCAGTAAGTTTTTTTTTGGCTTTAGGACATATCTATATTGTGTCATTGGATTTCTCTACTATCGAGTGGGAATTGAACTTAACTAGTTGTAGCATTAAAAGGGATGTGCAAAATTATACCGGTAAAAGTAGATAACTCACAATCACAAAAATTCGAGTTACCTAGTTGTAGTATTAAGGGGACGAATTGTATTTACTTAAAAATTTTGAAATATTTTTAGTTACGTAAACTTCCTGGTACCTCAACCGAAACCAGAAAAGAAAATAGTTCCCAGGGCTCGCAGTGTGAGACTTATACGCGGCGAGAAAAAGGAGACTACCACTCTAACAGCAGCGGGATTGCAAAGAAGAGTCTCAATAGAATCCGTCGAGGTGAGACTGGTAGTTTCGAGTGAAGAGGAAATTACATATATGGACGAGTTTACTTGCTGTCCGCCTCCGTTCGCAATGATTCTTTTTAGCGTATTGGAATTGGTCTTCTTTCTGACAGGTTGGTAGGGCTATTGTACAGGGTGTTTCATTAAGGGTGGCAAATTTGCCGCTAGTAGGCTATTCAATTTTTGCCGCCCCTATACCAGTAACGGCTCGTGAGTTGTGAAACAGGTTTAGTGTTAGGGAAAGAAAAAGCCTGCTGCAGGTGAAATGCGCCGCAGGCGAAAATTTTTTACGACCACGCCCAAATTTGGTCAATAATTTTTAGTAAATATTTTAAAAATTTATGATTACCTACTTATTTTATTGAAAATGAAATTTCTTTCTGCAAAAGCCAGTAAAGTTCCAACTACCTTTTTTTATTCCCATTAACAGACACGGCCAACAATAAAGTGTATTTAAAAAAATACTACCCGTCGACCACGAATAAAGATTGTACCATTTATTTCTGTAAGATAAAAAAAAATTTTGGGCCAAATTTGCCGCCCCCTAAAATCTGCCGCCCTAGGCTCCAGCCTACTCAGCCTAATGGTAAATCCAGCACTGACCATATCTCGGAAACAATTAGGCGTCGAAACTTGGAAAAAAAAATTAGGATTAAAGCGGTCATGAGAAAATTCGGGAAATTACTTTTAAGTTCCTCATTTCGCCGCAAGGGGGCACAATTAAATTTTTTTTTTAATTCTAAATTTCTCCGAAAATTCCCATATTAAGGTATAACTCTGATTACATCATCGAAAAGCTTAGACAATTCTGCATCATTTTGGTTTAAGGCTCATTGGCGTATCGACCTTGATAAGAGTGGGAGAAGCTATTAAAAGTGTAAACATTAAAATCGCTGTAACTTCTAAACGACTTATCCGATTTTACTAAATTTAAGCTTGTTTGGAAGAAAAAGGTAAGTACCTTCAATTGTCTTATCCAATGGTACAAGATAGTTTCTAATAAAATTGCTAGAGGGCGCAATTTGTATAAAACATTATTGTTTTGGCAATAACTGTGAAACGAACAAAGATATCGAACTGCGGTCTTCACATCTTTTCTTGCAAATTTCATCTACTTTTCGATTATGATGTCATAGTTATACCGTATGATTTGAATTTTCGGGATAAAATCGAAAAAACTGTTATTATTACAAATTGCGCCCCCTAGCAATTTTATTAAACACTATCATGTACTGTTGGATACGGCGATTGAAGGTACTTACCTTTTCCTTTTAAACAAGCTTAAATTTAGTAAAATAGGATAAGTCGTTTAGAAGTTACAGCGATTTTAATGTTTACACATTCAATAGCTTCCCCCACTCTTATCAAGATCGGTGCGCCAATGAGCCTTAAACCAAAATGATGCAGAATTCTCTAAGCTTTTCGATGATGTAATTAGAGTTATACCTTAATATGGGAATTTTCGGAGAAATTTAGAATAAAAAAAAAAATTTAATTGTGTCCCTTGCGGCGAAATGAGGAACTTAAAAGTAATTTCCAGAATTTTCTCATGACCGCTTTAATCATAATTTTTTTTTTCTAAGTTTCTACGCCTAGTTGTTTCCGAGATATGGCCGGTGGCCACCCTTAATGGAACACCCTGTATACATTATACACCCAAGATCGTCTCTGCCAGTTTGTTACTACCCTATTTTTACTTACATAGGAAACGTTTATATAAATGGTTTACAAATTATTTAAGTAGCAGGTCACAAAAACAAAAATATCAAAAACATATTCAAATAAAAAAATAAAAAGGAGTTCCTAAAGGAAGTATACTAGGTCCAATATTATTTATTTTATACATCAACGATATGCCTTTAGTTTTAAAAATGTGTAAGTTACAAATGTTTGCTGATGACACCCTAATTTACATTAATGTTTTAAATATTTTTGATGGTCTAAATACTCTAAATTCTGAGATAAATATATTATTAAATTGGCTAAAAGT
The DNA here is from genome assembly GCA_963969555.1 of Polydrusus pterygomalis. Classification (NCBI taxonomy): domain Eukaryota; kingdom Metazoa; phylum Arthropoda; class Insecta; order Coleoptera; family Curculionidae; genus Polydrusus; species Polydrusus pterygomalis. Next base: position 39,876,632 of record OZ018385.1, on the reverse strand, counting down.
AAATAAATTAAAATTAAATATTTCAAAAACTAAATGTATGGTTATGGGTAATTATTTAAATTGTCAAAATATAAATGTTGTAATTGATGGTGAAAAACTGGAATAATTATTGATTCAAAATTAAAATTTTTTAAATTATTTTTAAAGTATCATATCGAAGATTGCCGGAAAAGTAGGTTATTTTAAAAGAATCAATTCTAATTTAAGTTTGTTTTCTAAAAAAAACTGTATTTAATACTATTATTTTACTACATTTTCTTTATTGTTCTTCCATTTTATATTGTGCTAGTGACAAATTTTACAAAATAAGGCCATGCGGATTATTTTAAATTGTGACAAATATACAAAAATAAATTTGATGTTAAAAAATTTAGATTGATTGAATGTCAGAAATTTAATTTTTAATTTAGTATGTATCTTTATACATAAAATTAAAAATAATTTATTGCCTGATTGTTTAAATTTTTTTTTTCTTTTAATTATGACCATCATAATTATAAAACAAGAACTAATCAAAATTTTTTTGTGGATAGAGTGTCTAAACCATTAGCTTATAAGTCTATTTTTCATAAATATTTAAAGAATATAATAATTTGGAAAATTCTATTAAATCTCAAACATCAGTAAAACTATTTGAAAAAACTTTAAAATTACATTTAATTAAAAAAGAAAACGATACGTAATATTTGATACAATTTGAAAAATGTTTAACTTTTCTGTCGGTTTTTGTTAAAAGATGGTTGCGTTTTAAAATTTAAAAATAAATCTATCTAAAATGTATTAGAAAAAATGTATTCAAAAGTATTTAATTGTAGCTTTTTGCTAAATAAAATTTGTTACTACTACTACTACTTATACTATGCCCGTGCTCCATCCTGTATTAACTAACATGTTAACTAAAAATAGTGTAGTTCTTGTGAACATACAGCAGAAGTTCTGAAGATGGTTTAATATTAATAGTAAACCGATAGGTTGCAACCATAGACAATTTACCTTTAGATAAACAAACAATAATCACGAATGTGGCAGTTTTATGGCCTCGCGCATGTAAACAAAACTGGGAACTATTAGACATGCGCACTGCAACATTATCGTTTGACGAATGGGAAAATAGACAGGTCCGGGCTTTAAAATTTAAATTCTTGCTCATATGCCACCATAGAGGGTTTATTTTACCCCTATTTGGGCATAATACAATTATACAACGGCTGCAACTAGTACTAGTCATTGTTTAAATTACAATCCGAGTCACTATAAGCACAAACACAATTCACTAACTAAACTACACAAAAACCAGAAATCCATAAATATTAAACACCAGTCCCACAATCCACGATAGCCGATCCGATAGCTGAAAACTTTAGAAAACTACAAGGAATCCGCAGAGAAGAGAAACCTTAAAACACAACAACAAAAATGGCAGCCGAGCCGGTTCTGGAGAGTATTCTTGAGCGCGTCGATTATTGTCGATAAAGTAGAACGGCCGATAACACGAGGTTTGTGCGCATGCACGAAGGTTCCCCGAATAAAGACAGCTGACCGACGAGTCATGCGCTCGGACGTATTTTTTCACCCATTAAACGTAACTTTTGTTTGCGCAGGAGATAAGCTGTACGTATCTAAAGGTAAATTGTCTATGGTTGCAACTAACAACGTTTTGTCCTTATTTTTAAACTGATCGAAACCTTGATTATTGTTCTTTTAGATGAGATAACCCAAAAAAATTCAACTCTCACCGGGAACGGAGTCACGGCAAAAATGTTTATTTACGAGCCAACCAAAAGGCACGAGGCTTGGAGGTTTTTGTCCTACATGTTTGTTCATATCGGGTAAGGTTAGTAAAAGTTCTTGTGATGTATTTTACTTGCATTTAACAAAATTACATTATACTACACGACAAACCAGATTAAAATTATTAAATCCTCCATAGATCACACTTTTCCTTGCTGTCAGAAGCTATGGTTTAAACACTATGTTTATTAAATACTGCGTACAATTACTCGCTGCGCTCAGTTACCCCTCCTTACTCTACTACTGTTACATTTTTAGGTATCTTCATATTGTCGTCAATTTAGCCTTTCAACTGTTATTGGGGATTCCGCTGGAAATGGTACACAAATGGTGGAGAGTCTCATTACTATATTTTTCTGGAGTTATTGCAGGATCTCTTGCCACCTCCATTACTGACCCGTGGGTCAGGCTAGCTGGGGCCAGTGGCGGCGTGTATTCACTGTTGACTGCTCACATCGCTACGATAGTAATGGTAAGTTATTAGTTCAGGGGAGCCCGGATACTTGTTTAAGGGATCGCAACTATTTAAAACCTAAGTACTACTAAGGTAAGGTGGGGTAAGTGTGTTTGCGGGGTAAGTGTGTAAGCTAAAAATATTCCTTAAGTGGTATTAATACTGGTCCCGCCATCTATAAATTACTGAAGACACATATATAAACTGTCGAACTAGGATATAAAGCAAAAATAGATACCTGCGGTTAGGATAAAAATGCGTGTTTTCGGTTATCATGTTTGTGTGGTAAAGACACCTAGTTCGTTGCTCTTTTTTCAATCTATAATCATTGGCAGAAGTACATTGATTTTAACCCATTTTTTTTTACTTATAAGGTAAGAAATACTGTAGTTTTGACCTATTACTGTTATTTTGTTTCAAGATAGTTTTCTGGTATTTATTTTGGGCTAGTACACACTTGCCCTCTAAAAATATGTCACCAGGGAAGTGTGTACTATTTTAAGAGGGTAAGTGTGTATGTAGTACACACTTCACCCAAATAAGAACGGCTTGTAAGGAATATTTCTATTTTAGGATTTCTGAAGTGTCTTATCAAATAAAATGGTTAGAAACTACGTCCGAAAAAGCAAAAGGGCCACTTCCTAAACGAGGTTTACATCGTTTCGGGATTTCGTTTACCAATTATAATATTCAGTAACCTCCTACTTTTTTTTTTCTTTTTGTGTCGAGAATATAATTTTTTTAGTTTTTATCTTAAAGAATATTAAAACACTTTTAATTTGAAGTTGTGTCAAAAATATAATTTTTTAGTTTTTATTTTAAAGAATGTTAAAACAATTTTAAGTAACTTAAAAGTTTGTAGCTCATTTCGTTTTCAACTTAAATAAACCGTTCAACCAGCCAGCGTCGGACTGGCCATATAGTCGAGGTGGCGTTTGCCAGCCGGGCCCCAGCCAGACTCGGGCCCCTACGGGCCTGACCTGCTTCTTGCGGCACTTGCCGCTTGGCGTTTATATTTAGAAATTTCTTTATTTCTACGTTTTCTCGGGTTGGGCATCGAAAAGTAAATTTCTAGATTTTAATAGTCCAAAAAAAAGGGCGTGGCACCTAAAAAAAATTTGCCTGCGGCGCTTTCTTTGAGAACGAAAGATGGTAGAGGGGCCCCCCATACCTACAGACGGCCCTGGCCACCCGGGCCCTTCCGGCCCAGTCCGACCCTGCAACCAGCAATCGATAGCTATGAATCTATAGTTTTACACACTTGCCCCAAAGATTGCAATTACTAAATGTATTTAAACAATGTTGGCCGTCTACACACTTACCCCGTTCTACGGGGAAAGTGTGTATTATGAACATTGATTAAAAAAAAATTAATATCTTCGGAACCAATTACTATAAAAACTTTTAAAGCAAGTCACCTAAAGCTATTGGCTATAGATATAGGTGGGTAAAATTTGAATTTAAAATAACTAATACTTCTTTTTTTATATCCACCTAAACATGAACTATTCAAATTTTGCTACACACTTACCCCACCTTACCTTACATTCTTTTTATTTTCATCCAAATACATGGGCTTTACATTAGCCTAGCTACGTAAAAGAAAAAACTAGAAATTTGTAAATTATTGTTAAAAAAAGTGCGGCGTGTTCCAATTACTTCAAATAAAATCTTGAAATTTTGCAGATGAGCCTAGAATTGTTTGCGAACTTTTTGCCGATCATTGTATTAACGTGGCTTTTTTGAAAACCCAGCTTTATTAGGAGATAAAATAAATGTTTTAAGAAGCCTTACTACTCTCAATATTAAATAAAGCATTTCCAAAAATATTTTAAAACCATTTTTCATTATTTAAAAGATAAAATAGTGTCCGCGAAAATAATTAAAAGCGAATATTGTGGCATATCGGACAAGTGTGTAACTGTTTTTTATATTGGAATACACAGCTATGGATCCAAGCACAACGGATATCCTGGCGCGGGTAGACCACGATGACCGTTTCGTCCTTATTAGGACTACGGGCAGCCATAACCCAAGCAATCCCGGCAACAGCGGTAAGATGTATTAAAAGCCTTTTTACAAAAGCAAAGCGGCCATCAATAATTAAATTAATAAAAAAAATTAATTCCGCTGGGATGGCGTTACGGTGCATTGATGGTCGCTTTGCTTTTGTAAAAAGGCTTTTAATACATCTTACCGCTGTGTCGAGATTGCTTCGGCTATAGCTTAGAAACCTCTGTTTTCTTTTCTAAATAGAAGTGTGTATTCTTCATTGAGCAACCTATATTCTTTTAGAACTGGAGTGAAATGACATTTCCACTGGTCCAACTTTTTATTTTTGGACTTATTGTGTGCTGTGATCTAGGCAGTTCCATTTATGACCGTTATTATTTAAACGTCAACGATCAAGTAGGCTATGCAGCTCACGTGGGAGGTAGGTTAAGTGGTACAACTGTACATTAGTACAGTACTGGCAAGCCTGAAGGTACTCTCATACTTACATAAAATGCCACTGTAATTTGGAGGTTGCCAGTACTATACATGGTGTCCTGAAATGACGAGCAAAGAATTTAGGGGATAATTATATACCGAAAATAAATGCTATCTCTTCCTATAACCTTTTTTCGAAAATTGATTATTTATGGAGTTACAGGGTGTTAAAGTTAAATTTTATTTGCAGTTTTTTTGCAATACCTTTTGCCACGCTCATAATATTTTGACGAAATCTCGTATATGGGGCTTTTTCGGGATGAGGAATACAAATTTGCCCACCGTTTTTTCGCATTTTGTAGAGGGCGCCACATAGGAGCCTATACTTTAATTTAAATGGTCCCAACTTTTTTGTCCTATACTGTATGCGCATTTTGACTGAATATTTTTATTCTCCTAACCTTTTGACATAAAAAAGGTATACTACTTTTGTTTCGATAAATCTAACCGTTTTCGAGAAAAACGCTAAAATAACATTGCTTGCATGTGGTAAATACGAGATCATTTTAATTTATTTTCAACCTTAAACATAGCATAGCAAAGGAAGGAATATTCCATGGAGTTCGTCGGAATTTTTTAAGAAGAATTCATTTATGCAATGAAAAGGAAGGACCGTCACTTTGAACCTTTGATTTGAATGTTTAATTTATTGTTCTAGTAACTTGTGTATTTTAAAACTGCAAATAAAATTTAACTTTAACACCCTGTAACTCCCTTTATAATCAATTTTCGAAAAAATGTTATAGGACGAAATAGCATTCATTTTCGGTCTAGAATTATCCCCTAAATTTTTTGCTCATCATTTCCGGTATAACACTAAAGTAGAAATGTTGTAATAAATTATAAAGCCTGTAGTTTTTATACGAAACAGGTGGGGTTTAAAGAAAATTTCATCTAATTTACAATCTATCTAAACTCCTCGACTCATCTTCGTGCGAAAGTGACTTCGACTGTGAATTAGATGGGTTTTTTTACCCAATCTGTAACTGTGGTACATGACTAATTATTTCAGGAGCAGTAGCCGGTTTACTTGTTGGGATTTATATTCTAAAAAATCTGAACGTAAAGAGCTGTGAAAAATACATTTGGTGGACGGCCATGGTTGTTTACGTCATCCTTATGGTTACCGCAATATTCCTAAATATATTTTTACCCGGGAGATACCCCCATCAGCAGACCTAAGGTTTTTAAAAATGTTTTATACAGTTTTTTTTATTAAACATTATTTATTATGAAAAATTGATATATTTTTTATAAGCCTGATAACATCTATATTTTTTTAAAATAATAATTAAACTTTTTTATTAGTAGGTATAGAAGAAACAGCCATTCTTGATAAAAACGAATCCTTGTGTTAAAACTACAATTTCGAATATCAGATTTGCGATTACTATACAGTAGGCTGGGCCGTTTTATATGTAAAAAAAAATTGGCCGATTTCCTTTGGGCTCATCGCGAAAAGAGTGCCTCATGATACCTCTAGAGCACACGTAAAATATGGTTGAGGTCGGATTTCAACTTATGCCTCCGGATTGGCTTTAATAGCGAATTTAATAAAAAAGTCGAATTTTTTTAAAACATAGAAGCAAGGCAACCACGGACAAACAATATATATTTATAAAATAAAACACAATTTTATTAGTTTTCTTTATGTACAGGGTTATCCAACCAAGACTAGACAAGGCGATTTTTTGACTTTTCCTGTACTTTTATAAAAAAACTGAAATAGCCATCTTAAGTCATTTTCTCCCGCGAATTTGAATATCTTCAGCAAAAAACAATTGAACATCAAACAAAAGTACTAGGGGTCACTTTGATATTTTTTTAAATGAAACACCCTGTATATTTTTACATTTTTAAATTTCACATAAAATTATAATTATTTTTTATTAAATGCACTATTAGTCTATACTTCATAGTTTCCCAGATATTGACTCTCGAAAAGTGACATTTTTGAACTTTGACAGCTTATAACTTTCTAACAGTACGTCTTAGAGCAAAACGGCTTACATGTCCCTATCTTTAAATTTTATTATCTTCCCAAAAAAATCAACTTCCAGTTAAACCGGAACAACTATATTTCCTTCTTTCGAGTTACATCCGGTTTAACCGGAAGTTGATTTTTTTGGGAAGATAATAAAATTTAAAGATAGGGACATGTACGCCGTTTTGCTCTAAGACGTACTGTTAGAAAGTTATAAGCTGTCAAAGTTCAAAAATGTCACTTTTCGAGAGTCAATATCTCGGAAACTATGAAGTATAGACTAATAGTGCATTTAATAAAAAATAATTATAATTTTATGTGGAATTTAAAAATGTAAAAATATACAGGGTGTTCCATTTAAAAAAATATCAAAGTGACCCCTAGTACTTTTGTTTGATGTTTAATTGTTTTTTGCTGAAGATATTCGAATTCTCGGGAGAAAATGACTTAAGATGGCTATTTCAGTTTTTTTATAAAAGTACAGGAAAAGTTAAAAAATCGCCTTGTCTAGTCTTGGTTGGATAACCCTGTACTAGAAAAAAAAAAATACAAAACATAATTTCAGAATTCATAAACGTTTAGTGGTTTAGTGTGTACGCAAAAATTTTGAAACTTTGCCTACAATCCGGAGGCAGAAGGACTTATCAGAATGGAATACTATTTTGCACACGTTAGTTTTAAATCGCTTTGCACCTTTTTCGCGATAAGCCCCCGGAAAAATAAAAAATAATAAAAACGGCCCAACCTACTATACAGTGTTCGTCACAAACAAGATTTTTAGTATTTTGGACCTTTTTTTTTCAATTGCTTAATTTATTAAATGTTTTGCTAGTGTTGAAAATACAATTTCAACTATTAGATTTGCGATTACTATACAGGGTTTGTCAGAAACAACAGTATTTGTTTTTTGGATTTTTTTTCAATTCTAATTTTCAATTCCTTTTGATGATTGGCTAAATCATCACTTTGAGAACAAATGGATTGTAAGATACCTATGGTCCAAATTAGATGAATGGCACGTAGGAGTTCCGATCTCACAATTATCCACTTTTATTTATGGGGATATCTGAAGCCACATGTATATAAAACCAATTTCAATAATAACTTAGATTTCTTAAAAGAGAAAATAAGAGTAGTTATTGCAAATATCCCAATACAGCAAGTTAGGAACCGTTATCGGGATCTCAGATGTCAAGTTGAACTATGCTCTAACTCGGTGGTACCTACTACGTTGGATTAAAAGTTTTACAATTTATAATTAGGGCCGATCCTAGTAGGTGTGCAGCGCGCGACCAAAACAAGGGGCGGCTGTAGGCCGCAGATAGTTCTGTCAATGAAGCAATGAAAGTGATGAACCAGTTTAAAATCCCTTCCTGCAATTCAAGATTGCTTTCTATTTTGCAGTTCTTGATTACGCGATCTTTTCGATAAATGCCTTATTATCTGAGTGCTATTCAATATTCTGCTTTCTGTATGAGTTTCACACCATTTCTAATGATGACCTCATGAAAGCCTGCATGGACTTAGATATTAAGTTACAGGTGCAGGAGGAAGGAACCATTGTGAATGACATAGACGGTATACAACTCTTTAATGAAATAACTTCATTTAAAGATATTTTTCCAGGTAAAAAACAGCCAATTAGGATATTAGAAATTTTAGTCAAAAATTATCTCATTCCCTGTTTTCGAAATTTTGCTCTAGCAATAAGGATTTTTTAACCTTACCTGTTTCTGTGGCTTCAGGTGAAAGGAGTTTCAGTAAATTAAAAATTACTTGAGAAATAATATGACACAAGAAAGACTTTCAGATTTGGCCATCATCTCTATTGAATCCGAAATCTCTGAAAAAATTGATCTCATCACAATTATTGACAAATTTGCTTCTCAGAAAGCTAGAAAAACTATTTTATAGTTAATTATTAGGTAGTCTTCGAGGAAGAACTGATTTATATACTTTTCGTTTCGCGAGATTTATGCTTTAGTAATTTTTGTCATTTTATATTTTCTGGTAAATACTGTTTTTTTACATTTCTAACTATAAAATGTCTATTTTTGTTTCAAAAATAATATTTTTGTTGGTTTATTATTTTGTTAAAGTAAAAAAGAAAAAAAGGTGTCGCTAATATAACATATTAGCTGGCCCAAAAATAAAGTCTTTCCGTAAAATTTTATTTGTAGTTTGCATTTTTATTAATGTTTAACTTATTACTCTTATGTACATGTAGATGAGTTTATAACATCAACGTTAAGTATTACTCAAAATAGGAAAAATTCTTTAGAGGGGCGGCATAATAGGTCTTTGCACGCGGGCGGCCGACACCCTAGGATCGGCCCTGTTTATAATAGAATGAATTGAAGAAATATGACATGTAATAACAAAAATACTTTAAAAGTAGGCAAATAAAAAATGGTTTCCTTACAACAAAATCGTTACTCGCTCAGATATAAAATCATATTCGAAGTAAGAAAGCAACAATAGTTTGAAATCCCAAAAACTAAAAATGTGATTTCTGACGAACCCTGTTTAGTAATCTAAAATGTGATATTTGAAATTGTAGTTTTAGCACAAGCAGAATTTATTTAATAAATCAAGGAATTGAAAATTATAATTGGAAAAAAAAATCCTAAAAAGTAAAAATGCTGTTTCTGACGAACCCTGTATAGTAATCGCAAATCTGATATTCGAAATTGTAGTTTCAGCACAAGCAGACGTTTTTTTATGAAGAATGACTTTTTCTTCTATTTAAACTAATAAAAAAGATGTTCCTCTTTCAAACTCTATCAGTGGACAGTGGACAGACTGTATATGTATGATTGCAGAAGCCAAACTTATAGAGTGATATTCTTTGTCGGTAAGAAATGATCATTAATAATAATTTTCAAGTATCATATAAAACTTTTATGGCGTATGTTTTACAAGTGAATCATTTTGCCCGCATTATTCATGATCAATAAATAAATCAGTTTATTTTACTATGTGGAATAACCAGTTGAATAAACTCATCAGCTCGGTAATATTTTTTTATTATGTTGGCGATCATTTAATAAAGATAAAAATATACTATAGTAACGAGTGAATTATTGTTTTATTGATGAGAAAATTCAAAATCTCTCAAAATCCGATTTAGTGTAGCACTTCCGAAAATGAGCTACAGGCGAAAATTTGAATAAAACCACCTAAAACGTGAGTGAATTCAAAGCTCTATCAGAGAATGTTGGCAGCACAAGGTATTTTTGGCCACCTCAGAGGGTGCCCTCCTCATTTGGAAGGTCACGGACAGATGCCATATCAAGAAAACGACCCAAGTACTTGTATAACGCACTAGGAATGGTAAATTACGACTCCAATGGTTGTTACTAAATAATTTATGACTGATTAATTATGGTCCATTATATTATATAACTATATCCTTGGCCGAGACAAAAAAATTATTTAAAATATTGACTACGTTTATGTCGGTAACAAAACATCCGATATCTATGCGAGCTTCTGCTCCTGCTTGCTTTTTTTTATTAATTTAATTTCCTGGCCGCACAGCCTCTCCATGAGATGCTATTTTAAATCCACAGGCCTATGGGGAATACGAATTCTACTTTTTTACAGGCCTGTGGGATAAACCTATGTATACAGGGTGTCCGGGAAAATGTGGGAAATCTCCCGGATATGAAAAAGCACGTGAAAAGAATACTACAAGTTCATATAAACTTCTTTCGTATCGGCCTTCTCTTCGGAGATAGAATAGAATAGAATAGAATAGAATAGAATAGAATAGAATAGAATAGAATAGAATAGAATAGAATAGAATAGAATAGAATAGAATAGAATAGAATAGAATAGAATAGAATAGAATAGAATAGAATAGAATAGAATAGAATAGAATAGAATAGAATAGAATAGAATAGAATAGAATAGAATAGAATAGAATAGAATAGAATAGAATAGAATAGAATAGAATAGAATAGAATAGAATAGAATAGAATAGAATAGAATAGAATAGAATAGAATAGAATAGAATAGAATAGAATAGAATAGAATAGAATAGAATAGAATAGAATAGAATAGAATAGAATAGAAAGATCTATATTTTAAAGTACGTTAATCAATACAAATGTACAAACAAACATAAATGAAATGGCGTCAACAAAAAAAAAACTCTAAGTTTAAATACCTAAATGCAATTCCTGATCCTTTTCTCTCTTTTTACATTTCCAAAAAATCACTAATGCTGTATGGCTCCAAATTTATAAGCAATTCCTTCAATCTTACTCTAAACAATTTCTCTGAGGGTGCATTTTTAATATCATTATTTAGTTTATTATAAAATTTAACACCCATGTAGTAGGGGCTTTTTTCAGATAAAGTCAGTCGGTGAATGGGGTAATTTATATCATTAGTTCGTGTGTTATAACAATGTTGATACTGCGTACCAAATGTGTTTCTGTTTTTATAGAAAAACATAGTTGTATCAAAAATGTACAACGCATAAATTGTAAGTATTCGTTTTGCTTTAAACAGGCCTCTACATGAATCTAAATATGCCATTTTATACAGAATTCTTAAGACTCGTTTTTGAATTACAAAAATTTTTTGAATCTGTAAGTTTGCTCCCCAAAAAACAATACCAAACCTGGCCGTAGATTCAAAATTTGCAAAATACAGTGTCGCTTAGATACTTTATAACAATGCGTAGACAGTAGCAAGTCCTATTTAATTTACCATTGACATAGTCGATTTGATATGACCAGTCAAGAAATTCATCAATATAGATACCAAGGAATTTTGTGTTTTTCTTAAAGAAAAGTTGATTTTCTTCAATATTTATTGATTCCGGTATTTTTTTTCTACAGAGCTTCGTGCGAAATAGTACTGTACTTGTTTTTGGTTTATTTAAAATTAATTAATTTTTTTCAAACCAATTTTTGCTAGCCAAGAAAATGTTCGATGCATTATTTACTATATGTTCAATTTGTTCGCCTTCGGCTAGAAGGTTCGTGTCATCAGCATATACTGTTAAGCTAGAATTAGCGTTATCTATTTCTAACTCAAGGTCATTTATGAAAATTATAAACAAGACAGGTCCAAGTATACTTCCTTGCGGTATGCCAACTGTATTTTGCAAGATTTCTGATTTAGCGCAGGTATTATCTTTTTGTACAATAACTCTTTGAGTTCTTTGACTTAAATAAGATTTAAACCACTTAAAAGCACTTCCCCTGATGCCATATAACTCAAGTTTTTTTAGAAGGAGTTCGCGATCTAAACAATCATAGGCTCTGGATAGGTCCAAGAATATTCCAATTGCCATTTTGCCATCTTCCAAATATTCAAGAATTGCCTGTGTAAACTGAAAAACAGCTGTTTGAGTGGACTTTCCCTCAAGATATCCATGTTGATTTCCCGAAAGGAGTCCACTATTCTTCATAAAATTTATTAATTGATCACACATAACTATGGGATATGGGCTCCCAAAGAGCTCCCATGGAATTAGGTTTTTAACTCATAATTATTAAACCAACAGGTATATTAAATTTTTTTTTTTAATATGATGTATACCAGGTAAGACCCTTCAAATTATACTATCCCAGAAAGTGTTGCCAATTACTCACAGCTGCAGGGACGGACTAGCTGTGACACTAATGTGCCCATTTTTTTTACGCCCTGTATGATAAAAACTTTAGACAACGTTTTTTAAATACCCTTAACTATTGACTAAAAATTAAGTATTTTTCATTCATGTCGCTAATCCTAACCGTTTTCGGAAAAACGTCATTTTATTGCGATCATGTATTAATATTAAGCAGTTAAAAGTGAACATTTATAATTTATAGGAACAAAGATGTATATTTTATTGAAATACCTACGCTAAATATACCTGATGTAAATATGTTAAAAATGACGATGTTCCGAAAACGGTTAGGATTAGCGACATGAATGAAGGGTACTTAATTTTTAGTCAATAGTTAAAGGTATGTAAAAAACGTTGTCCGAAGTTTTTATCATACAGGGCGTAAAAAAAATGGGCACATTAGTGTCACAGCTATTCCGTCCCTGCAGCTGTGAGTAATTAGCAACACTTTCTGGGAGAGTAATTTGAAGGGTCTTACCTGGTATAGATCATATGAAAAAAAAAATGAAATATACCTGTTGGTTTAATAATTATGTGTCAAAAACTTAATTCCATGGGAGCCCGCATATCTCCGAAGAGGAGGCTGATACGAAAGAAGTTTATTTGAACTTGTAGTATTCTTTTCACGTGTTTTTTTTATATCCGGAAGATTTCCCACATTTTCCCGGACACTCTGTATATAGAAACATGCTTAAGTTGATAATATAGGGTAATTCTATAATACATCCTTAGGGTAAGACTAGAGAAAAATGCTTAGGGTAAATCTTGATTAGGGTGTATGCTTAAGGTAAGACCAGAGGAAAACGCTTCTGGGTAAGTCTATGTGGGAGACACGCTTAGCGTAAAATTAGATAAAAGGGTAAGTATATAGGGCACGTCTAGGGTAAGCCCAAAGAACTATGCTTAATGTTTGTTCGCACTAACGTGCAAAATTATAGAAAATATCTATTTTATTTTGCGAATCATCAAGAATTAGATTAGAATTTATTAGGAAAGTCCCTCACGAATTTGGCGAATTACCTTATATAATTATTAATCCATTAATTCATTATTAATGCAGTGTATCTAATCAGATTAATTGTTAACGTTATAAACGCAACTTACATCTATAATGAATCTATACAAATTAAAGGTTAAGGCAATTATTCAAACCATTAGTTTCGGTAGTCCAAGCCGGCCTATCGCGATACCGAACGCACTAAATTTTGTTTTAAAGTATTGTGATTTGTGATAAAAATAGAATTTCATGTTAATAGTGTTGTAGCATTTGAAAAAGTATCCAACAGAATAACACAAACGAAAAAACGTAGGAAAATTCAAAATATTTTTAGTTGTAAAAATGCGTGCAAATTTATTTTTTCTTTACGCAAAACTTGTGATTTTATATCGGTCATTGTTTTTCTAGAGAATAGTTGGGTAGGTTGGACTTTTTCAAAAATACGTTAAAATTAGAGTTAGCTAATCTAGCTACTTATAGCCGATAGTGTACACAAAAGCTAAATAAAATGGATGAAATAACTTGGGAAAAGTAACCCAATAATGACAGAGGCTTAAATATTACTAGAGTGTCACCAGTAAAGTCCGCATCATATGGGATTTTTTTTATTAATAGCTTTATTCAAAATTTGACTTTGGCATCAAGTTCTGCCTCGATCGAGATAAAAATTAAGCAAAAATAGTAGTCACGTGATTCGCATTATCTGTCAAATTTTAATTTTCTCCAAAAAATAATTCAAAAGTGGGGTTATTTCTGAAAATATCGAAAAAAGTTTTTTTACATGCAGTTTCTAGCCCACATGCAAAATTTCAGCTGCATAAGATAATTTTGATTTTTTACCTATATTTTGTAAAATGCACCACTTTTGAAAAATAAGACTCAACGCAACCTACATAAAACTTCTTCGTTTTGACAATGCTTTATTTCAGATACATTTTCTTTAAAGTAGCGCCATATTAAATGTGTGTTTTTCTACAAAATCAAAATTGGGCTATTAAAATTTGGTCGCAAAGTAGTTTGTGTCTGAAAGTAAAAAAAATAAAAAATAAAGTAAAGGGGTTTTAAATTAAATCGTTGAAAATAGATAAACTTTACGTTAAGTTAAACTAAAATTTATTTTCCACTTAATGAACACTTTACTGATGACACTGTGTTCTTTTTTGTCTTAATATTAAGGTATATTACGTTCAGACAAACTACGTTTTCAAAAATACTTATTTTATGAAGTTACCTTATACAGGGTCAAAAACAAATAAACTTTGCATCACATGCGACCAGATTTTAATAGCCCAATTTTGATTTTGTAGAAAAACACACATTTAATATGGCGCTACTTTAAAGAAAATGTATCTGAAATAAAGCCTTGTCAAAACTGAGAAGTTTTATGTAGGTTGCGTTGAGTCTTGTTTTGCAAAAGTGGTGCAATTTACAAAATATAGGAAAAAAATCAAAATTATCTTATGCAGCTGAAATTTTGCATGTGGGCTAGAAACTGCATTAAAAAAAACTTTTTCTAATAACTTTTTTGATATTTTCAGAAATAACCCCACTTTTGAATTATTTTTTGGAAAAAATTAAAATTTGACAGATAATGCGAATCACGTGATTACTATTTTTTTGCTTAATTTTCATCTCGATCGAAGCAGAACTTGATGCAAAAGTCAAATTTTGAATAAAGCTACTAATAAAAAAAAATCCCATATGATGCGGACTTTACTGGTGAGTGGTGACACTAGAAAAATCACTAAGATTTCGTACGATGCAAATAAAATTGCATCAACTGATCAGAAAGGTCACCAAAGCGCATGCCTCAAGGCAATTTTTTTATTGCAATTGCGTTGATTGCACCCAAACTTTAAAGAGAGATCCTAACCCAAAATTCAGCATGCTAAACTGCTAAACATGAACGTAAGTTGTCGAAAAACTTTGTATTCAGCTCTGTTTTTAATTCAAATCCAATACTGCGGCGTAAATACTTAGATATACATAAATTATCCTTAACAATGTGGGATAATTGAGTGACCGTGATCAAAGACTTATTTTAGTACGGCAAACCCAAAAAACATAACTATTCTACACACGATACAACTCGGTCCGATTTATCGATGGTTATACAGCGAAGAAACCGAAAAAAATGCGTTACGAATTGGCGTGGAGGCCCGGGAAAAACCAGAGTTATTTCGTGTCCTTCCTGTTATTTTTCAGTGTTTTTTACGATGACAGTGCCATAGTAGTATGATTTATGAGCGAAAATAAAACTGCAACTGTTATAGTAATAGGAACTGGTGTTTAAATTTAAGTTAACGCGTATGGATACTACTGCGAAAATATGGCAGATGATACTCATATTGTGACTTATTCTGACATGGAAGAAGATAAAAAGGTTTATTTTAAAAGTCTGTTTGATAGGGTAAGTTTTTTTTTGTCCTTTATCTAGAGTTTTTTTTTGGGGACGTTATAATCATACCAATACATGTTATAATATTTACACAACACGTGACTCGGTCTGTAACTTTTTTTTGAATCACCCCGTATATTTTAAAATAATTTTAAACCATTTGTAATTTATGACTTTTCGTAAATAGACCTACGCGAATAGAGTCTGGGAACCCCACGAATAAAATAATATGATACGCCACTGCTACTAATCCCGTGCACTAATTCAAATAGGAGACCGCTTGAACGGTATAGGCCGGTTTAAAACAACTTGTCCCCCCCCATAGACGTTTACTTGTAGATAAGCAAACAATAATCAAGGAAGTGGCAAATTTATGAACTTGCACATGTAATCACTACATAGTATAAAACAAAGTCGCTGTCGCTGTCTGTTCGTCCCTATATACAGTGTGTGTATAAAGTCTGGAAACGGCTTAATAACACCACAATTTACTGGCCGATTTAAACCAAATTTGGTACAGTTGTGTAAGAGGATCTAACGCACCGAATGACGATATTGGCGTTGTTGCCAGCTTTTTAGTTTGTCTGGAATTCGAACGAATTTTATATTTTTCAATATAACACCCAGTATATTTTTACATTTTTAAATTCCACATAAAATTATAATTATTTTTTATTAAATGCATTATTAGTCTATACTTCATAGTTTCCGAGATATTGACTCTCGAAAAGTGACATTTTTGAACTTCGACAGCTTATAACTTTCTAACAGTACGTCTTAGAGCAAAACGGCTTACATGTCCCTATCTTCAATTTTTATTATCTTCCAAAAAATCAACTTCCAGTTAAACCGGAACAACTATATTTCCTGCTTTCGAGTTACATCCGGTTTAACCGGAAGTTGATTTTTTTGGGAAGATAATAAAAATTGAAGATAGGGACATGTAAGCCGTTTTGCTCTAAGACGTACTGTTAGAAAGTTATAAGCTGTCAAAGTTCAAAAATGTCACTTTTCGAGAGTCAATGTCTCGGAAACTATGAAGTATAGACTAATAATGCATTTAATAAAAAATAATTATAATTTTATGTGGAATTTAAAAATGTAAAAATATACTGGGTGTTATATTTAAAAATATAAAATTCGTTCGAATTCCAGACATTTTTGCATGTAAAAATGACAGCTTTTATGACTTAACATCAAAACTGAACTGGTGTTTTATTTATTGATAACTAAAACACAATTTGTTGATATTTTCAAAACACGTCGTTATTTCGAAAACTACTGATATTATGAACAAAGTATGTTATACCAAAAGTGTAACAAATTTAATGTAAAAACTACAAATGAAAAAATATACTGGGTGTTATATTTAAAAACATAAAATTCGTTCGAATTCCAGACAAACTAAAAAGCTGGCAACAACGCCAATATCGTCATTCGGTGCGTTAGATCCTCTTACACAACTGTACCAAATTTGGTTTAAATCGGCCAGTAAATTGTGATGTTATTAAGCCGTTTCCAAACTTCATACACACACTGTATATGCTTAAATTTTTAAAACTACGCAACGGATTTTGAAGCGGTTTTTTTTAATAGATAGAGTGATTCAAGAGGAAGGTTTATATGTATGCATGCATAATATTGTAGAGAAACACTAATAAATTTAGAGGTTTCTAATGTGATGTCGTAAATAAACCCATTTTAGACCCGTGTGCGAAGCCGGGGCGGGGCGGGTCGCTAGTATAATAATAATAAGTTTATTTAAAATTTTATTATATAATAAATATGTTTATGTTGTCTTCTATAAACTTATTCTTCAATCCCCTGAAGCTAAGCTTGTTAGGG
Organism: Polydrusus pterygomalis; assembly: GCA_963969555.1. Taxonomy (NCBI): domain Eukaryota; kingdom Metazoa; phylum Arthropoda; class Insecta; order Coleoptera; family Curculionidae; genus Polydrusus; species Polydrusus pterygomalis. The sequence continues at coordinate 39,859,044 of OZ018385.1, read as the reverse complement.
GCAAATCTTATTTTTTTTTAATATGTAAAATCATAATCTATAAATATGCATTAAAAATCAAGTACAAGTTTTAAAGTAAAAATGTTATTTTATAGTATAAACGCAGTTTTTTTGAAGAAATATAATAATATTACCTATAATAAAATTATTAATTTATAATTTTTAAGTAAAAAATATTGCTTACCTAAGTATATAAATATTCAGAACAATATTAATTAATTAAAGCATTTCTAAAAATATTTTCAAATTGTCTGTTCTTAATATCCATGTTTTAATTTCGAATTAAAATTTTTTTAATGAAAATCAATATTTTAATTTTTGTTGGTATAAATAATCGTTTAAATAAAAACATAAATATTTGAAATGTTTTTTGTCCTATGGACTTATTTATTTTAGGTTTTGGTTATTTCATTTTTATGACGTGTATTATGCTCATGGTTTTTAAATTGTATAAGGTTTTTTATTTTTAAATATATATATATATATATATAATATATGTATATTAAGATGTTATAAATGTAAAGATGTTCAACTTTTTTGTTTCTAAATATAATTCTTTTGAAGGATAAAGATAATCTTTATTGAATATAATTTTTAGAAACCCTTTTTGTAATATATCTAATTTTTTAACTAAAGTTCTATTTACTCCTCCCCAACCTAAAATTCCGTAATTTAAATGAGTTTTAACTAACGCGTAATATAATATTTCCATGTCTTACATTTAAAAAATTTTTAATGTTTTTAAAAATCGGTAGTAAACTTCTTAATTTTTTAACTAAGTATTCTAAGTGAAAATTTCAATTTAATTTACTGTCAAAAATAATTCCTAAATATTTTATTTTATTAACTTTAAAGATTTGAATGTCTTCATTTATTTGAATACTATTTATATTTTGTGGTAGGTTATTTAGGTTTAAAGTAAAAGGAATTAAATTTGTTTTATTAAAATTAATTGTTAACAAATTGTTATCAAACCAATTTTTTATAATTTTAAAATCTTTTTTAATTTTATTATTTAAGTTGTCCCAATTTGTAACGGTATAAAAAATTGTAGTATCATCTGCAAAACTATGAATTTGTCCATCGCAATTTAGTGGCGGAAATTAAAATTCTACCATTTGGAATTATCGTCTTTAGTAAACTACCTCATAGGGGTAGAATTTCAATCTTCGCCAATAAAAAAATTAAAATTCGTTTACAAACACTACTTCTCGAAGTTTTTATCCTGTAACTTTTTCCTCCGGTTTTTTGGAAATTCGTATATAGTAGGTAATTTACCCCTTTGGGGTAGTTTATTAAAGACGATAAATCCAAATGATCAAATTTTAATCTTCGCCACTAAAAATTAAAATTCGTTTACAAACGCTACAGGCAAATTTAACACGTAGAGAAAGGGACCCAAATTTGAGACACTTTTTTTGTATATTCGAAATAAAATTCATCATTGAACAAATTTTTATTATTATTGTACAAAATCGCTTGCTTGGCGTATTAACAAAACATCGCAACAAAGCATCTACATTAAAATAGCTATCTAGAGAAGGTATTTTGAACTTAAAGTTTGTTTTTGTCAATTTTCCCATATAATAAAAGGTTGCCTAATTTGAGACACTACCCACACTACACCAAAAACTTTTAAGGCTTTTAGATATCCCATCTCTTTATTATGCAAAGCTTTCACCATAGCGTGAGGGTCCCATTTCTTGTGTTTTTTAGGCGTCTGTAATAAAATATCAAAATATTGTATTGGGTGCCTAGTTTGGGATAGTCTTAAATACAGCACAATTTAGTATCTCAAATTAGGAATTCTCGTTATACAAATTGACAACAATATTTAAGGTTAGTTATGAAAGAATACAGCCAAATTTTAATAAGACATCATTAGGCAACACCTAAACTAACTACTTCGTCACATAAAATATTTTATTCCCGCTTACGTTGACTGCAAATGCCGGTTTATTTACACTATCTTAAAAACTTTACGACTTAAATCGGAAGAAAAACGTACCTGCGCAGAAATAAACGAACTGACGCGCTCAACAAACTTTTTACCACTGCAGTCTAGTTTATTTGAGTAAGTTTGCGCCACTTTTGTTAGATGGCGTTACATATACGTTAATATGCGGAGCTATCTCAAATTAGGCGCCTATGTCAAAATTGGGTCTCTTCAGTTTCAGAGGAAGAGACTACGCGTACCAGGGTAGAGACCCCAAAAAAATGTCGTTGCTGCATAAACGTTGCTGATAAACATCGCTAACTTCACATATATCAAAAAATCCACAGAGAAAACGTAAACACGGCGCCGAGCCGGTTTTGGAGTGTATTTTGAGGATGTCGCTAAACAAGAGGGTTGTGCGCATGCCTATACCTGTAGGGCGGGAAGGGATGTTGCTGGCGGGCTGTGCGTCTAAACGCATTATTTCACCCATAAAACTTAACTCTTGTTTGCGCACGAGATAAGCTGTACGGATCTGGTTGTATTTTACAACACTCTTTAAATAGATTTAAAGTAAGTTTAAAAAAAAATACAACAGAACAGGTGTTTAGTAACATCCTATTAAAATATTTCCTACAGTAAAAGATAACTAAAATCTGAACACGATAATCAAAATTTCATCACATAATTCCCCGATAAGATACCTACTTTTTTAAAGTTTAATCATTTCGACGTTTTGCACCATATAAATTTAGTTATTTATCAGATATTGACTCATAGGCACCGACGCCTACATCTCGACAGTGAAAAACAAACGAAAACGTGATTTTTCGAGGTTTTGCCTAACAAAGGTGTGGAAATTGCATTTGCACCATTTTTAGTATCGATATAGACTTGATTAATTTGAATTGGTTGTGAATATGGCTGGTACCAGCGGGAGCAGCGAGGATAAAAAACTGGATCGGGCGTACTATGCCAATGTATTTAACAAGGTAAAATAATTAAATATCTAAATGTTAACTTTGTATCTACAAAGCTTTCGAAAATATTAGGAAAAACTCATCTTCAGAGTACCCCCTTTAGGGGGCTGTAGCGTAGCTTCGTAGCAAGTGGACCTAGAATACAGTTTTATATGAAGTTCTCACTCTACTTTTAACGAATCTACTCAATTCCAAATTATTGACCATACCTGTATATATCCTGTATCTGATTCACGAATAATTCTACCGTACACATTCATCCTGTCCCTACCCAAAACATACCATCCGTCTTTTCCAGTTTAACATGTAAAACGGGAAGACGGAAGGGGGGGCGGGGGGAGGTTCCAAAGGTCTTAATATTTTTGGGGTTCAAAGACCATTCTATCCTGGAATGAATCACATTATTCCTTTTTGTTTCTAACAATTCAATCTATATAATAAAATATTATCTTGGCTCTCACCTTCGCAGATATGGATGAGTTATCAATACACCATAGGCCATAGACAAAGGTAAATTATGTATGCAATACACACACAAAAATAGCAATATAGCGATTTAAATTTCGTATGTCTACTTAAACGGCATTGCTTTCGTTCTCTCTGCCACAATGTTATTAAAAATATATTTTTAAGCCTCAAGTTATAACTACTGTCTATACAGTGAGATAACAAAAACTGAGTGCCCCCCCCCCCCCGCAAACGTTTTCAGGGGCTCATGTAATTACACGTAATATTCCAGAGCAACCATAATGCAAAATCAAAATTTTAAAACACCACTTATAATGTTGCTTACCATGTATGGTAGTAACGGAGGTAGCAGCGATCGAGCCTTATAGAATCCAAAAGACAGGAAACAGTAAAACACATGAACACTCAACAAGTCTGCACAAACATTATTTCACTAAGTACTATACAAGGTATTATACAAAACGACCAGATCGTCGAGAGTTTTTTTTGCCAAATCGTTTATAATTTCGTCGATATTTAATGTCTTAACAAACTCGTGTTCGATACTGATTAAGGATAAATCCGAAAGGCGTTGTTGTCCCATGGTGTAAAGTAAATGGCTTTTTAACATTTTAAGTTTGAAAAAGATCGTTCCGCTGATGCCACACTAACTGGTAAACAGGGTGTCTAGCAAAAATCGAAAACAAAATTCCCGACTAATTCCCGGTTTTTCCCGGTCTGTTTTTGAAAATTTCCCGGCTGGGTTTCCCTAAATTAACTACACTTTCGTTGTTAAATTTTAAAACATTTATTTGAAAAACAGACGGCTAAAGCACAAACAGGGGTAATAAGATAATTTTTTTTCCTTCCTTTTATGTAGGTACATGGAAAAAACCTAAAAAAAAAACACAAGATACCTATCCTATAACCTTCATCCACAAGACCTAAAAGGTTTTTCGAGCAATGTCACGAAATTCTATAATTTCTTTGCTTAACAAGTTGGGTCTGTATAAAACTTAATCAGCCCAAAGTAGTGCTTTTTAAGACATTTTCTTTTTTTCTAAACTGGCGTTAAATTTATAAACCAAGCTTTTGGCATGGTCTTGTGGATAATGAACAGGGCTTTCAAGTGTTTTTTTAATTATTTTTTTAACTTAAAACAGAGACCACAAAAAGGTGTGTTTCTTATAACCCCAATTTTTCTTTCATGTGGGGGTAATAAGAAATTCACCTTTTTTTTTACATGGAAAAAATCTAAAAAAAACACAAGATACCTATAACCTTCATCCACAAGACCTAAAAGGTTTTTCGAGTAATGTCACGAAATTCTATAATTTCTTTGCTTAACAAGTTGGGTTTGTATAAAACTTAATCAGCCCAAAGTAGTGTTTTTAAGACATTTTCTTTTTTTCTAATCTGGAGTTAAATGCTTTCAAACATTAAAAACAACTTTTGTGCCTTTATTTCTTGTTGCTGCTGTAAAAAAGAACCACTTCCATAAAAATTCTAAAAATTTCAGGGTAATAAGATACACCTCAATAGTGTATCTTAATACCCCAAGTCCATTTTGAATCTGGTAAATCAGTTCAGTTCGGTTGTTGTATCTTATTACCCCATTGGGGAAAATAAGAAACCTTTAGTAGGGGTAATAAGAAACAAATTCTTATAAATTTTGGTTTTTGAATTAAAATGATATATTACATATAAATGAGTTCAGGTAAAATTAATACCAGAAAGAGAAATCAGAGTTATATACTTAAAACTATGACCTGTACAAATTTTATTGGTTTCTTATTCCCCCATGTGTTTCTTATTCTCCCATCCTCCCCTAGTTAATTTTTTAATTTTACGATTTCTTGTTCTAAAGTGTCACCAGTAAAGTCCGCATCATATGGGATTTTTATTAATAGCTTTATTCGAAATTTGACTTTGACATCAAGTTCTGCTTCGATCGAGATGAAAATTAAGCAAAAAAATAGTATAGTCACGTTATTAGCATTATCTGTCAAATTTTAATTTTTTTCCAAAAATAATTCAAAAGTGGGGTTATTTCTGAAAATATCGAAAAAAGTTATTAGAAAGTTTTTTTAAGTAAATGCAGTTTCTAGCCCACATGCAAAATTTCAGTTGCATAAGATACTTTTAATTTTTTACCCATATTTTGTAAATTGCACCACTATTGCAAAATAAGACTCAACGCGACCTACATAAAACTTCTCAGTTTTGACAATGCTTTATTTCAGATACATTTTCTTTAAAGTAGCGCCATAATAAATGTGCGTTTTTCTACAAAATCAAAATTGGGCTATTAAAATTTGGTCGCATGTGATGCAAAGTGTATTAGAAATTAAAGTGATGAATGTTTTGTGCAGTAGGTATTTAAGGGATGAGATTATTAAATGTGTTATATAAAAAGCTTATATAACTTATAATAATATGATATCTTGGCGATTTAGGGGAATCCCAAAACAAATTAAATTGCAGTTGATATGCAACCATAAATACACAGCTAAACAACGCAAGGTGCCGATGCCGCTCCGGTTACAGGGGAGATTCAAAATGTTGTTTCGAATGCAGTTTATCGGAATAAGTAGGTACTACATACCTACTTCAAATTTTTAAGTTCGAAATTATCTGCTCATTCAAAATTCCCGGCTTAAACTTGATTTTCCCGTCGAATCCCCGGTTTTTTCCGGCTTTGTAAAATTCCCGTTTTTTTCCCGGTTTTCCCGGCTCCTAGACACCCTGGTAAAGTTAGAAATAACATCGCCGCACTAGAAACATCTGGAAAATTTGAAGAACACACTGATTTTTTATTAATAAATGATTCGCAAGTCCGCATACACTGTTTTTAATTTTGAAATACTATCTCCAAGTCCCTTTCTGACGCTTAAAATTTGACTAGGAAAGTCAACGGACAAGTCTTTATGGTATGTCGTTTGTAAATTCCGCGCTTTCACGTATAATTTTTCTTCGCTTAAGAAAGTTAAATTCTCAGGATATAAAATTAAATTATGAAATGAAATACATATGAAAAGCAAAGCTGGCAGCAAGTTTTAAAGGGGCCGTCAATGTGCCCCCCCCCCCCCCCCCCCCCGCGGTGCTGTGTCAGCAGGGGTGTTGTTACGGCACTGTGTCTATACTACTATACTATTATGTAAAATTGCAAAGTGACTGTTTCATCAACGCCTGAACCCCTTATCCTAGAGTCATTAAATTCTTCTTTTAACATAGACATCCACTAAGAACGGATTTTTCGAAAATCAACCCCTGAGGGGGTTGAAACTTTTACAGGAATTTCTGTAACTAAAATTGATGGACGTCTAAAAATGGCTATATAAGTTCCTTTAATAAAATAAGGATAGGTACACGTGTTTCGTCATTTTTCCATAATTCACTTGGGGGTTGAAAAAATGGGGTGTAGCCTATTTTGAGGGGGTTTTCGAGCAATTTGTCATCAAAATTTGAAATTTTCATAAAAAAATGCTTAAAAATGCAGACCCTTCTCATTTTATGGGTTTCTTTTCATTTTCAGTACGACGTGGATGGAAACGGGGAAATGGACGTCAAAGAACTGGAAAAAATGCTCAGATCTGATGCCGATAAAGAGGTGTCCCATAAAATAGTAAAAAAACTAGTTAAATACTCGGATAAAAACAAGGATGGTACAATTAATATACACGAATTTGTTGATATGGTACACGACAAAAATTTTAAGCAATTATTCGGACACTACGTTGACAGGTAAATAGTTAAAATACTAGGCTGTTAGTTGAAATACTGCTCTACGAGGCAACCGAGTTAGTTTCTGGATCTGGAGTTATTACTATCTGCAATCAAATAATACCAAAAACTATTTTTGCCAATGCCTTTGGAATCATTGGATTCACATCCACATTTTCACGCAGTTTGGAAGCAGGAACTAGCAGGGAATACTGTGGCTAGACCACTGGGATCAGTCAAAGCAGAGGAGATAGATTGGATAGCTAAACAACTTGCGCAAAGCAGATGGACAGGCCTGACAACTTGTAGCATCTCCATGCAATTGTGGCCCCTACTTGACGGCAGAAAAACCGCGCTCTTACAGCACAGTCGGAAGGACCTAAGAAACATCACTGCCGTAGTCACAGGACATTACTGTTCGGTAAACACGTTGAACTTATGCAAATACCAACTAACGATTTCTGTAGACGTTGCATAGATGAAGAAGGGGAGGAAAGTATTCACCATTTTTTGTGTGAATGCCCCGGCCTCGCGACAAGAAGGTTCAATGCCCTGATTGCCCTGGGCCAACCATTCTTTAATGTTCTGGAGGAAGTGAACAGCCTGCAACCGGGTCGACTCACCAAGTTTATTAACAGCAGTGGCGGGTTTGAATGAGCTGCCAAGATTCTTCTACGATCTACATCGAGTTAACCATCAGGAAGCTGATGCGGATTGATTCCGCGGAACTTGTGTGGTACCACAACGGTCCTTATAGTAATTAGTACTACTTGTGACTGTTTGGACAATTCCAGAGGTCTGCCACTCTAACCTAACCTAATCTAACCTTGGAAACAGGAAACAAAACTCAAGCTATATACGGGGTGGTTCTCAAAAGACGTTCACCCCTACAACTTTTTTATATTTATAGATATTTAAATGAAATTTTGATATTATGCATAAGAGATGAGCCTGCATTTATTGGCATAATTTTTAATTTGTTAACACTTCCGGTTTAACCGGAAGTAACCTTGACTTTGGTATTTTAAATCGTTTTTCAAAGCCGACTTTATATTTCTTTAGAAAATACAGAGCGGCAATAATGCATAAAGCTTTTACATTTGCGATTGGGACTTAAGGCAAATTTTTTCGTGTCAATTTTAAAATACCATAGAAGTGTATCTATGGTATCAAATTGTTGAAAAAAAATTGCTTGTTTTAAATATCCTAGTAAAGTACCATCGTTCCATTTGGAAAAATGGAGTAAACGTCAAGAAAACAAAATTTTATTTTTTAAACACTTGTAAAACTCTAGTAGCACTCTAGATTGAAAATAAAAAATAAACAGAAAAATGTTATAACACGTCAAAAAATGACAAGTGAGGTGTCATTTTACTCAGAATGTTATGCTGAATTCCAATAAGTAAAAATATACAAGATGTCCCATTTAAAATATCAAAGTCGAGGTCACTTCCGGTCAAACCGGAAGTGCTAACAAATTGAAAATTAGTCCAATAAATGCAGACTCATCTCTTATGCATAATCTCAAAATTATGCATAATCTCAAAATTTCATTTGAATATCTACGAGTATAAAATACAGAAAACTTATACGGGTGAACGTATTTTGAGAAACACCCGGTATATTTGGTTAATTATTTTCGTAGTAAATAATTCAAGCAGCGGTATAGGGTCAAAATTCAGTTAGAAATCCCATTCAGGATGTAAATACTGAATATTATTGTTTATTTTTACTTTTAGTTACGTGAATTTGGTAGTCCCCCGTCATAAACGGCATAAATTCAAACCCGTTGGTCGAAGTGCACTGACTACATCAGAAACAGATGGGACAGTACCAGACGGTCTATACGAAGAAAGTTTTTCTTGTTGTCCTCCCCCCATAGCGATGATCATCATATCGCTATTCGAAATAGCGTGTTTCGTTGCTGACGAAGCTACAATGCCAAGTTCAACTCAATATGTCGATGGAGCGGTTGCAAAGCTTTTCATTTACGACCCTTATAAGCGCATAGAATGTTGGAGATTTTTGACTTATATGTTTGTTCATATCGGGTAAGTTTTTTCTACGAGATACTTTCATAGAAATTATTTACCAACACCAACAGATCTTTGGTAGTTGCATTGAATATCAAACTATAAGAAGGCCATATAAGCAGATTTCCTAAATCTGCTACGTTAAATTCATACCAATCACCAATGAGGCATCAAAAATAGAGCGTGTTGATGCAGCTACTAACGACAAGCCTTTTCACTGCTAAATTAAAACATTGTTCCCGCCTGTCTGTTTGACTTGCTGCATGAGTTTTTTTAAATTTATTTTGATAGCTTATCGTAAAACTTGATTTCACATAAGTATCTACACCTATCCTAGATTTAAGTAGTTTACCTTTATTTTCCTACCTATAATATAGTCTAGAGTCTAGACCTAAAAATGTCCCTATTTTTAATTGCTTAGTAGAATATAATATTTTCAACCTTTTGACGTTCCAACGTTAATTACATGAAAACATATTGACTGCCATGTTTTCTATTTCTAACAGAATTAAATGACGACTCTCACTATTCAATACATACCTAGGCAACAACGTATATTTTGGGTAAAATATGAATGATGTGCGGTTTGTATAACTTGGTTTTTATTTGCAATTATTACTACTTTTCAAAATGGTTAACATAAGTAGGTTTTACTTTCTTACTTAAGAAACATCCAGTTTGTTTGTATTAGTGTATTACGTATTTTGCTATTTTTCGACGAAATAAAACCTATTTTAGTTATACTTGCTGTCGCTTTTTATCTACTTTTATTTGTTTGACATTTATAACACCTAATGCAACGGTAAAATCATTGTGAAAATCGGTCCAATTACCCCGGAGTAATCAGCGTACATATTATTATCGAAAACATACATTCGGCTGGAATTGAGAACCTCCTATTTTATTGTCTGTTAAAAATGCTTATATCATTAAAAATTCCAATAAAATACGATATGCGGCAACACCACGACCTCACATCAGTGAATTTGAGACATCTGTTACCGAGGCGCTGCATTATAACGACAGATTTAAGGTTAGAGTTACGATCAGCTCCACATTGGCGGCCAAACCACCTCCAATACGTCTAAAACTGGGTTGTCAACTTTTCTCGGACATCCGCCATTCTTATAGTTTGATATTCAATGCCAACACCAACACAGCTTTTGTAGTAGTTTCAAATACTCAGTACATAAAATAAAAGTACTAATGTACATTTAGTGTATTTACATAAATCTGTATTTAATTTCCAGGTACGTTCATCTGACGATGAACCTCCTAGTCCAGATATTGTTGGGCATTCCCCTGGAAATGGCTAACCAATGGTGGCGGGTGATTGCCGTTTACTCCGCTGGCGTGGTGGCAGGTTCTCTGGTCACTTCCATAACTGATCCCAGTACTTATTTAGCTGGAGCTAGTGGGGGCGTTTATGCTATAATCACTGCCCATCTGTCTACGATGATTATGGTAAGTTAATAAGCCATTATACTCCTACGAGGTTCGTAATAACTGACGATAATCTATGGGGCGCGAAAATGTCTGCGGCTTTGTTGCCAGGATGATCAGGTAAGATCAGCGACTTCGGCTATACCTGGTTACGCGCCAAACAAAGTACAAATCAATCAGTTTGTTACGCGGTTATTGTTTCAGTGTCGATAGTGCTTACTGCATGGTCAAGGGGCAAGCACAATCTTTTAAAACATGACTGAGTCATGGGCGTGCTGTACCGATATACACTGCGAGACATATTTAACGCATAACGAAAAAATTGCCTCAATTTTGATGTTATATATTTTCCAAATTTGTGGTTCGTTTTTAATGATTTTTTTTTCAAATTGTCGGTTTTTTCCTTCAGCATATCACTGCCTTTGTTGTTTTACTTGAAAAAGTAACTTTGGTATTATACCGGGTGTTATAAAACTGTTATGTTTTTTTTTACTGAAATTCAAACCACTCTGTGGGATTTACTAGCCATTGCAAGTTATCGCAATTCCAGCCAAATTAAAGTCCCATGTTTCCTTTACATTTTCTTTTTTGATTCATTGGTTTATCTCTGTTTTTTTATGAAATTTTCAATTTTTAGTTTAACGTGATTTTCATAAAAAAAAATGTTTAGTTAAAAAATACAAAATAAACGAAATGCTTTGATTAATGCAACAGCAAGAAAAAACAAATTATAAAGTAAATAAAGAATCAATATCTGGTATTAATTTACTGAATCCACAAAACAGGGCAAAAAAATACAGGAAAGAAAATTGCAATTTCTAAAGGTATTCAAAAAAATTAAATATGAATCATTAGTAGCGAGTATTGCCGACGAATCTTAGAGCCTTGCGTCCTCGTCCTAGAAACTTAAATGATCTGTCATTGAGGCTTATGGAAATATGGAATCAGATTAATCAAGATGAAATCAGAAATCGGATTTTAAGTATGCCAAGAAGATGCGAAGCATTTATTAGAGCAAGGAGAGGCAATACTCGGTACTAATTATTCATATTTAATTTTTTTTAATACATTTAGAAATTACAATTTTTTTCCCTGTATTTTTTTGCCCTGTTTTGTGGATTCAGTAAATTAATACCAGATATTGATTCTTTATTTACTTTATAATTTGTTTTTTCTTGCTGTTGCATTAATCAAAGCATTTAGTTTATTTTGTATTTTTTAACTAAACATTTTTTTATGAAAATCACGTTGAACTAAAAATTGAATATTTCATAAAAAAACAGAGATAAACCAATGAATCAAAAAAGAAAATTTAAAGGAAACATGGCACTTTAATTTGGCTGGAATTGCGATAACTTGCAATGGCTAGTAAATCCCACAGGGTGTTTTGAATTTCCGTAACAAAAACATAACAGTTTTATAACACTCGGTATAATACCAAAGTTACTTTTTCAAGTAAAACAACAAAGGCAGTGATATGCTTAAGGAAAAAACCTACAATTTGAAAAAAAAATCATTAAAAACGAACCACAAATTTGGAAAATATATAACATCAAAATTGAGGCAATTTTTTCGCTATGCGTTAAATATGTCGCGCAGTGTATTTTAAATGTATTAAAAACAAATTTTTAACAGTGCAACCAAATTCCTATGAATTTCTGCAGTGGCGTAGCAAAAACTGAGTGCCCCCCCCCCCGCAAACGCTTTCAGGGGCACCCTCTCTAAAATGAATGGAAAATGATAATTCTTATTTTCATTACTATTAGGTTCGGGTTTATGAATTTTTGAATTCGTTAATTCTTGTAATAATTTAATTAGGCTTAAACCCACTTTATGTGTTAAGTACCTTCCAGGGTTGGATGAACCCACCGGGACACCGGGAAATTCCCGGTGGGCCGATCGGCCCGTTGGTTGGTGGGCCGATTCCGACCTACCGATTTCGATACGATTTTTTTTTGCGTCTGTACGATACATTCGAAATTCTAAAATATTATTGCTTATTTAATACTGAAAATAGTTGTCTAGAGAATAAAACTGTTAAGTTTAATGTTTTCATTTAATATTTTAATTTTTATTAAAATTCTTTGTTTCTGAAATTTGGTTCTTTTTCAAGCGGCATACCTATGTAAAATAGTGTTTAAACTTAACTTTATGGATATATTTTTAAATGATTTTTATTCTCAGTGTGTGCATGGTAAAAAAACAACCAATCCAGCGCCAAAAACCTAATTACTTTTAATACCTAAATAGTAATTTTTCATAATTAAAACCCGAAAAGCGACAAATAATCCGATTATGACATAAAATAGTTATTTTCTATAACTAAATAAAACCCTATTTGCGACAAATTACCCTCCCTATTATGACATAATAGGAGTCTCCCCAAACACTTAACCTCCTAACTAAGGTACAAGGAAGGTACGAAGTACCTAACGCACGCGCCAAACCTACGGAGCAGAAATTGCAAAATAAGATGTCTGGAAGTTTAGTCGGTAGGCAGCCCCTTCGGGGTTGAATCCGACACTATCCTGCTCGTCTCTTTGTAGGTAGGTAGGTTTTTAGTTTAACTTATTCTTAACAGTTTTTTTTATAGTAAATTTTTGAGAAATTTTGGGCGTGGTCCCGAAAACTTTTCTCCCGACACTATCCTGCTCGTCTCTTTGTAGGTAGGTAGATATTTCAGTTTTTAGTTTAACTTATTTTTAATATTTTTTTTCAGAGTGAATTTTTGATTTTGGGCGTTGTCGCGAAAATTTTTCGCCTGCGGCGCTTCATTTCTGAAACTTAGCCTCCCCCATCTAAATCAGTCACGAACCGCCACTGCATGTGGGGAAGGGGCCCCCCATAAATTCATCAATGTGTGGACCACTAGACTGGAATTTCCCGGGCCACTTCGAAAAGTTCGTCCAACCCTGGTACCTACTATTAAAACAGCAAACAATTCGAATTTATTTTATAATCCTAGGTAGAATGGTAGACATAACATAGGTTGTTATTAAGTCATTATACGTAATATTCTAGCAAACATGATGCAAAATCAAAATTTTAAAACACCACTTATAATGTTGCTTACCATGTATGGTAGTAACGGGGATAGCAGTGATCGAGACTCATAGAATCCAAAAGACAGAAAACAGTAAAAAACATAGACACTCAACGAGTCTGCACAAATATTATGTCACTATAAGTACCTACTATACAAGGTATTATCAGGGCCGATCCTAGCAGGTGTGCAGCGCGTGCACCTCACGCAGGCGGCCAGAACAAGGGGCGGCCGTAGGCAGCAGATAGTTCTGTCAATCAAGCAAAACTTTTTATGAATTTCTCGAAATAAAAATAAAGTGACATTTATCAAACTATAAATGATAACTTTAAATTAACGTCGCAGAAGAAAACAATATTTTTGTGAATTATTTCAAATGGATTTATTTATTAAAGATTTTCAATCAAAAGGCCGCGGTCGGCCGACGGCACGCGGCTCGCAGATCAGAAAGCTCAGAAAAAAGTTTGTTTATTTGATTACGAGGGCAGTGATGAACCAGTTTTAAATCCCTTCCTGCAATTCAAGATTGCTTTCTATTTTGCAGTTCTTGATTACGCGATCTCTTCGATAAATGAAAGATTTACCTTATTATCTTAGTGCTATTCAGTATTTTGATTTCTGTATGAGTTTCACACCATTTCTAATGATGACCTCATGAAAGCCTGCATGGACCTAGATATTAGGTTACAGGTACAGGAGGAAGGAACTATTGTGAAAAATATAGACAGTATACAACTCTTTAATGAAATAACTTCATTTAAAGATATTGTTTCAGGTAAAAAAGAGCCAATTAAGATATTAGAAATTTTAGTCAAAAATGATCTCATTCCCTGTTTTCCAAAAAAAAATTTGCTGTAGCAATAAGGATTTTTTTAACCTTACCTGTTTCTATGGCTTCAGGTGAAAGAAGTTTCAGTAAATTAAAAATTATTAAAAATAACTTGAGAAATAATATGACACAAGAAAGACTTTCAGATTTGGCCATCATCTCTATTGAATCCGAAATCCGAAACAATTATTGACAAATTTGCTTCTCAGAAAGCCAGAAAAATTATTTTATAGTTAATTATTAGGTAGTCGTCGAGGGACTGATTTATATACTTTTCGTTTCTCGAGATTTATGCTTTACTTAGTACTTTTTGTTATTTTATATTTTCTGGTAAATACTGTTGTTTTACATTTCTAATTATAAAATGTCTATTTTTGTTTCAAAAGTAATTATTTTGTTGGTTTATTATTTTGTTAGAGTAAAAAGAAAAAAAGGTGTCGCTTATATAACATATTAGCTGGCCCAAAAATAAAGTCTTTCCCGTAAAATTTTATTTGTAGTTTGCATTTTTATTAATGTTTAACTTTTTACTCTTATGTACATGTAGATGAGTTTATAACGTCAACGTTAAGTACCTATTACTCAAAATAGGAAAAATTCTTTAGAGGGGCGGCATAATAGGTCTTTGCACGCGGGCGGTCGACACCCTAGGATCGGCCCTGGGTATTATACAAAACGATCAGATCGTCGAGAGTTTTTTTTGCAAAATCGTTTAATGTTTTAACCAACTCTTGTTCGATACTGATTAACGATAAATCCGAAAGGCGCTGTTCTCCCATGGTGTTACGTAAATGGGTTTTTACTATTTTAAGTTTGGAAAAAGATCGTTCCGCTGATGCCACACTAACTGGTAAAGTTAGAAATAACATCACCGCACTAGATACATCTGAAAAATTTGAAGAAACACACTGATTTTTTATTAATAAATTATCCGCAAGTTCATACACTGTTTTTATTTTGAAATACTATCTCCAAGTTCCTTTCTGAGGCTTAAAATTTGACTAGGAACATCAATGGACAAATCTTCATGGTATATCGTTTGTAAATTCCGCGCTTTCACGCATAATTCTTCTTCACTTAACGAAGTTAAATTCTCAGGATATAAAAAAATAAAATTAATTATAAAATAAAATACCTATGAAAAGCAAAGCTGGCAGTAAATGTTGAAGGGACGTCAATGTGCCCCCCGGCTAGCCGAGCTCCCCCGTGGTGTGGGGATGTTTGTTATGCCACTGAATTTCTGCAGCCTTGAGGTAGACAGCGCCAGCTCATTGTATTTGTATTAGGCACTACAAATCAAATTATTAAAAACATTTTTTTATTAAAAAAAAAATCAAAAACGTCTCTGATAGAAATTAACAACATGATAGAGAGATAAAGATTGTTTTTTTGCAGAACTGGAGCGAGATGACTTTCCCCTCTGTCCAACTCTTTGTTTTCTGTCTCATCATTGCCGCCGACGTTGGTACTGCCATTCATAACCGATACTTCCTGGGTTTGAACCAAAATATCGGCTACGCCGCTCACTTCGGAGGAGCCTTAGCCGGCTTATTGGTTGGTATATGGATGCTCAAAAATGTGGAACCCACCGAAAAGGAAAAATACGTATGGTGGGCCGCTTTTATAGTATATGTTTTACTAATGGGTACCGCTATTATGTTGAATATATTCTGGACTGATAATTTTTTGAAACAACTCTAGGATATAGCGCGCTTCTAAAGACTGATTTTTCTAAATAGGGTTTAAGAAAGCTTAAGTGTATGAGTGCAAAGCATTGCCTGAATTATTATACAAAACCAAAAATTAGTAATTATTAATTGACAGCGAGGTAAAGTTTATAATAATAAATATCTACTCGCGTGTCGATTCCAGTTCAAATATTACACAATGCAAAATTTATTTAATAAATCAAGGAATTGAAAAAAAAATCCTAAAAAGTAAAAATGTTGTTTCTGATGAACTCTGTAGGTATAGTAATCGCAAATCGGATATTCGAAATTGAAGTTTCAGCACAAGCAGACGTTTTTATAAAGAATGACTTTTTCTTCTATACCCGCTAACAAAAAGTTTTTCCGCTTTCAACCTATAGCCATCTTCAGACACGTTTGGCCATATTCATGGCTCCTCCGTGAGGCTGGGGTTCGACGAAAGGAAGAAAACGTAAAGTTGACTTGAACCAGTACACGGGGAAGACCTTCAGAAGAAAGTAGCACGAAGCGCCATCTAGTGTCGATGTTGGACACTTTTAAAACATGAACGAAAATCAATTAAATTTTAACTATATAATTTATTAAAATATTGTCTAATGTTTAAAACTTATTTCTCTTAAAATGTGACTACTAGTACTATCACAATACGTTAAGGTACGAAACTTAAAAATATACAAATATGCATAAAAGTATAGACATATACCTTTAGATGCGTACAGGTCATTTTGTGTGTTACATTTTGTGTGTTACATTTTGTGGGTGAAAAAATGCGCTTGTAAGCACGGCTCAATGGTTATATTTCAATACTTCCATTAACGATGCACAAACCTCTTGTTATCGGCCTGTCCTTTAGCAACTTTTGTTTAATATTTACGTATTTCTAGTTTTTGCGTAATTAAGTAAACTGTATTTTTGTGCTTCTTTGAATATAATATACAGGGTGTCCAGGAAAATGTGGGAAATCTCCCGGATATGAAAAAAACACGTAAAAGAATACTACAAGTTCATATAAACTTCGTTCGTATTGGCCTCCTCTTCGGAGATATGGGCTCCCAAAGAGCTCCCATGGAATTAAGTTTTTGACACATAATTATTAAACCAACAGGTATATTTCAATTTTTTTTTTCATATGATGTATACCAGGTAAGACCCTTTAAATTACTATCTAAGAAAGTGTTGCGAATTACTCACAGCTGCAGGGACGGACTAGCTGTGACACTAATGTGCCCATTTTTTTTAGGCCCTATATGATAAAAACTTTGGACAACGTTTTTTACATACCTTTAACTATTGACTAAAAATTAAGTACTCTTCATTCATGTCGCTAATCCTAACCGTTTTCGGAAAAACGTAATTTTTAACATATTTACATCATGTATATTTAGCGTATTTCAATAAAAGATACATCTTTGTTCATATAAATTATAAATGTTCACTTTTAACTGCTTAATATTAATACATGATCGCAATAAAACGACGTTTTTCCGAAAACGGTTAGGATTAACGACATGAATGAAGAGTACTTAATTTTTAGTCAATGTAAAAAACGTTGTCCAAAGTTTTTATCATACAGGGCGTAAAAAAATGGGCACATTAGGTCCGTCCCTGCAACTGTGAGTAATTCGCAACACTTTCTGGGATAGTAATTTGAAGGGTCTTACCTGGTATAAATCATAATATGAAAAAAAAATTGAAATATACCTGTTGGTTTAATAATTATGTGTCAAAAACTTAATTCCATGGGAGCTCTTTGGGAGCCCATATCTCCGAAGAGGAGGCCGATACGAAAGAAGTTTATATGAACTTGTAGTATTCTTTTCACGTGTTTTTTTCATATCCGGGAGATTATCGATTGTCGGTCTAAAGATATATGTCTATGATAAAAATAAATGTACCTATATGGGCGGAGTTAATTTTATTATTGCCATCGCTACACAAATTACTCTAAATAAGGTAATTATGTAAAAAATGCAACCTCATGGATGGGCCTATTGATTATTAGATTTTTACAATAGTTTCTTTGAAATCGGCGTTAGTGCTATTATATTTTAGACGAGCCTCTAACTATCTTCTTGTGAGTGGAAAATGTTGCTAAATGATTTTTGGAAAATTATTGGTATTATCCAATGGTAATATTACATTAATTTATGAAGAAGTTCATGTTTCTCAAAAGAGATCTCTTCCAATTAACCATAAGTTGTATAAAATTATATATAAGTTAACTAAAAACATAATATCTTGTTTAACGTAACTGCATCTTTATATACCTCACTTCTTAATTTACTAAATTTTTTTAAACTTATCGAGTAATGGAAGACAATAAAATTATAGTGTTCGGTTTTCTCAACGCAATCAAAAGCTAAGACATCCGTATTTTGTTTACATTATTTAAATTAAATCAATATTTGACAATCAAACTTCACCTTTGACTTTCTTTATCTCTCAGGGTGTCAAAAATGTCTGGAATATTGCAATATGATATTTCAAAAACTACTGAATATGTACATATATTCAGGAAGAAATATATATAATAGTGTGTTCACGGATAGAGTTTGGAAGAGGAAAACTTTTTTATTAGTAGGTATAGAAGAAAAAGTCGTTCTTTATCAAAACGTCTGCTTCTGCTGAAACTATCAGATTTGCGATTACTATACAGGGTTCGTCAGGAACAACATTTTTTGTTTTTTGGATTTTTTTTTAATTCTAATTTTCAATTCCCTTTGATGATTGGCTAAATCGTCCTTTGGGAACAAATGGATTGGAGGGTACCTATGGTCCAACTCAGTTGGTACGTAGGAGTCCCGATCTCACAATTATCGACTTTCATTTATCGGGATACCTGAAGATACATGTGTATAAAACCAATTTCAGTAATAACTTAGATCTCATGAAAGAGAAAATAAGAGTAGTTATTGCAAATATCCCAAACAGCAAGTTAGGAACTGTTATCGGGAATTCAGATGTCGAGTTGAACTATGCGCTAACTAGGTGGTACCACGTTTGAATAAAAGTTTTATAATTTATGATTGAATGAATTGAAGAAATATGACATGTAATAATAAAAATACTTCAAAAGTAGGCAAATAGAAAATGGTTTTCTTACAACAAAATCGTTACTCGGCCAGATATAAAATCATATTCGAAGTAAGAAAGCAACAATAGTTGTTTGTTTTTACGTAAATTTGTTTTAAACGAAATCCAAAAAACTAAAAATGATGTTTTTGACGAACCCTGTATAGTAATCGCAAATGTGATATTCGAAATAGTAGTTTCAGTACAAGCAGACGTTTTTATAAATAATGACTTTTTTCTTCTATACGTACTAATAAAAAATAATTTCCTCTTCCAAACTCTATCCGCGGACATACTGTATGTATATAAAAATCGGCCAATAAATGTATAGTTTTATGTTGTAAAATTTAAATTTTTTTTGTCAAGAATAACGGAATAAACCTTCTATCAAAATACCATATTTTTGTTTCTTTTTATGTACCCTGTGACGTATTTTAGGCATTTTTCTTTCCTTAAAAGAACACTAATTTACGTGCGTGAGTAACTTAACTTCATCATCTTCATCTTCTGAACTGGTAAGATAGTTTCCTTCTATATCGGCAAAGTCATTCTCTTCTTCGTCGTCATCGTCGTAATATGGCCTTGTTATAGGTTTTTCTAAAAATAAATATGTTATGTAGCCTGATTCCAGGCACCGATTTTTTACTTTAAGTAATAATAATAATAATAATAATAATAATAATAATAATAATAATAATAATAATAATAATAAGTTTATTTAAAATTTTATAATATAATAAATATGTTTATGTTGTCTTCGATAAACTTATTCTTCAATCCCCTGAAGCTGAGCTTGTTAGGGGCAAATCTTATTTTTTGTTTTAGTATGTAAAATCATAAATATGCAATAAAAATCAAGTTTTTTAAAGTAGAAATGTTAATTTATAGTATAAACGCAGCTTTTTTGAAGAAATATATTAGCTATAATAAAATTATTAATTTATAATTTTTAAGTAAAAAATATTACTTATATAAATTATTCAGAACAATATTAATTAATTAAAGCATTTCTAAAAATATTTTCAGATTGTCTGTTTTTAATATCCATGTTTTTATTTCGACTTAAAATTTTTTTAATGAAATACATTTTTTAATTTTTGTTGGTAAATAATCGTTTAAATAAAAACATAAATATTTGAAATTTTTTTGTCCTATGGACTTATTTATTTAAGGTTTTATAGTTATTTAATTTTTATGACGTGTATTATGATTATGGTTTTTAAATTGTATAAGGTTTTTATTTTTAAATATATACAGTATGTCTCCGTAAGTTTGCATCATATGAAAAACTTTTTTATTATTCATTTTACGAAAAAAAGTTATTCTTCATAAAAAGCTCTGCATGGTCTAAAACCTAAAATGCAACTATCAAATATCGAAATTTTCCAGTCATATACGAGGTTTGTCAAAAAATGTGATTTTTTTCCAAGAATGTGAATTTTTCCCAAGAGTAAAGTACCTTTATTTTTGACATTATCAAAAATTGTTATTAAAAAAAGTTGATAAGAAGTAAAAACCACGTCTAAATATGCAATAACACGCATTTAATTAATTAAATAATGAAAAAATTAAATAATTAAAAATAAATTAATAAAATAATTTTTCAACATAAATAAGTATAATTACATATTTAGACGTAGTTTTTAGTTCTGATCAACTTATTTTAATAACAATTTTTGATAATATCAAAAATAAAGGTACTTTACTCTTGGGAAAAATTCACATTCTTGGAAAAAATTCACATTTTTTGACAAACCTCGTATATGACTGGAAAATTTCGATATTTGATAGTTGCATTTTAGGTTTTAGACCATGCAGAGCTTTTTATGAAGAATAACTTTTTTTCGTAAAATGAATAATAAAAAAGTTTTCCATATGATGCAAACTTACGGAGACATACTGTATATTAAGATGTTATAAATGTAAAGTTGTCTTATGTTCAACTTTTTTGTTTCTGAATATAATTCTTTTGAAGGATAAGGATAATCTTTATTGTATATAATTTTTAGAAACCTTTTTTGTAATATTTCTAATTTTTTAACTAAAGTTCTATTTATTTCTCCCCAACCTAAAATTCCGTAATTTAAATGAGTTTTAACTAACGCGTAATATAATATTTCCATATGTCTTACATTTCAAAAATTTTTAATGTTTTTAAAAATCGGTAGTAAACTTCTTAATTTTTTAATTAGTATACCTAGTATTTTCAAACCAAACACATACACATAGGGAATCGAATGCAAAATTTAAGGCAATTGGCTCCCCTACATATTTTAGACGGATAATTTAATTTTATTATATTATTTTGTGTTTATTTATGTCAACGAGCTTGTGTTTATTTATGTCAAGACTCTACGAAACGCTTTAAATAAAAACTTACGTTTGACTGGTCTAGAAAATATTTCAGTCTCTTTGCCGTTGTCATCAATATCATCTTTAAAATCTTCGTAAAATCCTTTTTGTGATACTGGTCCATATTCGAAACTTCTTCTTCTGCACATAACAAAACAGAATATACCCATGCCTAGTAATCCAGCAAGTATAAAACCTGAAATAAAATATAATAAATAATATAGATTTGACACAAATTAGTTTTTTGGATAATTTTATTCATCATAATCTTCCCTAATTTCAATGCACTTGCTGCAGTGACTTTATTCCATCAGGAGTTTTATTGGCCTTCAATCAACGGACATCAATTACCCAACCCCGATTAAGACATTGTGATAGTAATGAATATAATAAATTCATTTATAGTTAACAAGTCCGTTCATAACCATCCAATGACTGTCTGAACTCTAGACCCAATGTTTCAGTCATAAAACCCCTGAAAGGCCTAAGCATAATTGTTTGAAATTTATATGCGTATTTACTTGTTTTTCAAAAGTTAAAACAGAAATATTTTAACCAGCATTTATACAGGGTCCTGCACCTCACCTCCCGTCTTCTATAGCTCACTTAGTAATTAAGTTAGAATTTTCGTATTTTGCAGACCTTATCTGTATCTTAGGGCGCATTTCAGGAAACTATTTTTTTTCATACAAGGTGTTCCAAAAAAGTATGACGTCATAAGGGTGTGTTTTTTTAAATTACATGCCATATATTTTCTCACATTTTTGGGTGCCTCCTATAGTTACCTACATACCCCTAAAATTTGATTAAAATTGATTTAGTATTATAGACGAAAAAAAATAAAAACTAAAAAATATCAGTTTTGCGCCACTGGTATTAAAAATAAATAAAAAATAAAAATAATGCCTCGTTAATAAATTTATACAAAGGTACTTCTTAAATAAGGTATAACAATTTCGTTAACCAAGTTTGGTTAACACGAATTGTACAGGGTGTCCAAAGTTTAGTGTCAAACTTTGCAAACTTTAAAGCAATTTATTTTTCTTATTTCAAATGGGAACCCCTGTATATTCTTATGTCATTCGATGCCGAATTAAAAATCAAACTTTTTTCCTAATTGCAACCCTATCGAAATTTCTAACGCATCAAGAGTTATTTGCAGAAAACTAATTTTATCAACTATTTCAACAGTCATTATTATGAATAAATATCGAAGGTGGCTTTGAAAAACAATTTATTGGTAATAAAGTTTATTAAAGTCACCATAGACCATTTTGACTTTAGTAATCTAAATGTTTCAAATATTGTTAAATTGTTAGTAATTATTAACTGGAAATGATAATCGTGAATATGGTTATCCTTGAAAATTCGTTGAACTGTTCTTTCGATTACATCTACGGCATTAGCGACTGCTTGTTGAGCAACTAAAGGATTTTCTATAACAGAAAAACGTGAATCGCTTTCTTTGCACACGCACCGCTCCCAGAGCGCCTTAAAGGATTTTCCTATAGTGCTTGTGCTCGATCATAAAAAAAAAAAAAAAAAAAAAAAGATAATAGCACAGCCAATTGATTTTGTTCAGTTCGGACCGGTTTATTTCTCACTGGTTTTGGGTAGTTTACATTTCCCGTTTGTACAAACCTCTCTAATATGTTTTGCAGGCTCCTTTTGTCTGGATGTCGTCGTTCCGGATAACACCGTGCGTAAACTCGGCTTGCCAAAAAAGAGTTCTTTTCGCATGCTCCTAATATAAAAATCATATCTACGAGCTCTTCTTGGTTGTAGTCCATCACAAAAAGCAATATAAAGTAATTATAACAGCTTAAATAATTACTAACAATTTAACAGTATTTAAAACTTTTAGATTACTAAAGTCAAAATGGTCTCTGGTCACTTTAATAAACTTTAATACCAATAAATTGTTTTTCAAAGCCACCTTCGATATTTATTCATAATAATGACTGTTGGAATAGTTGATAAAATTAGTTTTCTGCAAATAACTCTTGATGCGTTAGAAATTTCGATAGGGTTGTAATTAGGAAAAAAGTTTCATTTTTAATTCTGCATAGAATGACATAAAAATATACAGGGGTTCCCATTTGAAATAATAAAAATAAATTGCTTTAAAGTTTGCAAAGTTTGACACTAAACTTTGGACACACCCTGTACAATTCGTGTTAACCAAACGTGGTTAACGAAATTGTTATACCTTATTTAATAGGTACCTTTGTAGAAATTTATTAACGAGGCATTATTTTTATTTTTTTATTTATTTTTAATACCAGTGGCGCAAAACTGTCGTCTATAAAACTGAATCAATTTTAATAAAATTTTAGGGGTATGTAGGTAACTATAGGAGGCACCCAAAAATGTAAGAAAATATATGGCATGTAATTTAAAAAAATACACCCTTATGACGTCACATTTTTTTGGAACACCCTGTATGAAAAAATATATTTTCCTGAAATGCACCCCAAGATACAGATAAGGTCTGCAAAATATGAAAATTCTAACTTAATTACTAAGTGAGCTATAGAATACGGGAGGTGAGGTGCAGGACCCTGTATAGTTGGACTGGCATCTAGGGGCGCAACAATATTGCAATTTTCACTATAAAACTTAAAAAAACTAAACCAGGAACTTATTATTCAATAAAACAGACAAGGGAGATGCACTTATATTTTTTAATATGCATAAAAGAAAATCGTGCAAATGTAAAACCAACATGGAATAAATCGAACTGATTTCGTAAGGTTACGCGCCACAGAATTCATGGAGATGGGACGGGACAGACGGCATTGCTATGATAAAATGATAATAATATGAAATGGAAGAAAAGGGCGGAATGATGGGTGATCGGATAAAAATGTTAACAATTGGGTCTCCACTACACGATTGTGGAACCACCTAATCGTTCCTTACCTGTGAGCGTTACAAAAGCAAGTCGAGGAACGCCCCAAAACATATCATTTTTTCTTAACGTAAACACGGCAACTTTAGGCACATCGACATCGTTAACCACGACCATTTTCAGGTCCTTAAAGAATCTGTTGGCTCTCACTATCACAGTATAAGTTCCAAGCGGTAAAGGCACTCCGTATTTGCCATTGGAGTCTGTCGACGCCGTTACATTGGCTTCTTTTATGAAAAGTTGGGCGTTGGTTACGGGCCGGTTCTGGTAATCGTGTACATAACCTAAAATAAGTTTACCTCAAATATATTAAAAAAAAAAACTAATTATAAAGAAGTTGAAAATGTAATTGATAGTTTAAAATTAAAGAAATCTCCTGGTGCCGATGAAATAACAACAGAAATATTAAAAACTATTGAAACTACTATTTCTAGACCACTAACTAACTCTTATAAATAATATTTGTAAAACCAGTATATATCCAGAAGCTTTCAAAATTGGTACAATAAAACCTATTTTTAAAAATGGAGATTCTAGTAAAACTAGTAATTATAGACCAATAACATTAATATCTTCGATAGCAAAAGTATTCGAAAAAGTTTTAAAATTAAGAATCGAAAATTATTTGGAAAAAATAAATTTTATTTTTAATAAAGAGTTTGGGTTTCAAAAAAATAAATCAACACAAAACGCTATTTGCTATCTAACAGAACAAATATATGATGCACTAGATAATAAAAAACCTTGTATTAGTATTTTTCTAGATTTAGCAAAAGCCTTTGATACAGTTAGCCATAATTTACTGTTAAAAAAGTTTGAAAATATTGGATTCAGAGGAAAGCAATTAGAATTAATTAAAAATTATCTGAAAAATAGACCAACTTATGTTCAAATAGATAAAGAAAAAAGCTATCCAAAAGTATTTAAGTATGGTGTTCCCCAAGGAACAATTTTAGGACCATTATTTTTTAATATTTATATTAACGACTTATTTAGTATAAATTGCGATGGACAAATTCATAGTTTTGCAGATGATACTACAATTTTTTATACCGAAACAAATTGGGAAAACTTAAATAATAAAATTAAAAAAGATTTTAAAAAATTGGTTTGATAACAATTTGTTAACAATTAATGTTAATAAAACAAATTATATTTTCTTTTTACTTTGAACCTAAATAACCTACCACAAAATATGAATAGTAGTCAAATAAATGAAGACATTCAAATAAAATAAAATATTTAGGAATTATTTTTGACAGTAAATTAAATTGGAATTTTCACATAGAATACTTAATTAACAAATTAAGAAGTTTACTCCCGATTTTTAAAAACATTAAAAATTTTTTAAATGTAAGACATGGAAATGTTATATTATGCGTTAGTTAAAACTCATTTAAATTACGGAATTTTAGGTTGGGGAGGAATAAATAGAACTTTAGTTAAAAAATTAGAAATATTACAAAAAAGGTTTCTAAAAATTGTATTTAATAAAGATTATCTTTATCCTTCAAAAGAATTATATACAGAAACAAAAAAGTTGAACATAAGACAACTTTACATTTATAACATCTTAATATATATATTTAAAAATATAAACCTTATACAATTTAAAAACCATAATCATAATACATATCATAAAAATGAAATAACCATAAAACCTAAAATAAATAAGTCCATAGGACAAATTTTTTAAAAATATTTATGTTTTTATTTAAACGATTATTTACCAACAAAAATTTAAAAATTGATTTCATTAAAAAAATTTTAAGTCGAAATAAAAACATGGATATTAAAAACAGACAATTTCAAAATATTTTTAGAAATTTAATTAATTAATATTGTTCTAAATAATTTATATAAGTAATATTTTTACTTAAAAATTATAAATTAATAATTTTATTATAGGTAATATATCTCTTCAAAAAAGCTGCGTTTATTTTACTTTAAAACTTGAAAAGATGCATATTTATGATTTTACATACTAAAACAAAAAATAAGATTTGGCCCTAACAAGCTCAGCTTCAGGGGATTGAAGGATAAGTTTATCGAAGACAACATAAACATATTTATTATATTATTAAACTTTAAATAAACTTATTATTATTATTAGTTATAACACGAATATTATAAATTTATTTCCAAAAATTACTTATTCTTACCCCTGATTCCAGACGTAACAGCTCCTACGAACGGTTCATGAACCGTATTATCTGTAACAAATGGATTATTTTTTGACTCGGCATTCTCTATTATCCCATTGGTTATTTGACCATTTTTAGAACGTTCTAGAACAACTTTAAGATCTGTCATAGCCAAGTCGGTAATCACAACTGGTACAATTTTGGTTTCGTAGTTGTGACAGGCCACTTTTACCTGGTAACTACCGGCTGGAAGCATTATTTTGAAATGGGCTTGATTTTTGGTCACCTCGTAGTCTTCTTCTATACCCTCTATTTTTATCGATGCGTTGTGCATCGGCAGTTTTTCTGTACTGGTAACTGTTCCTTGTACACCTAAAGAAGATAATATCTGTAATATGAAAGCAGTTTGGTACTAGGCATAGCGTTGACCTAGAACTAATTGCTATAGAAGCGAAGTAGAGAACGTTGGACACAATATGTTATTTTGTCAACTGTAAACTAAACCAAAATGTCTTACGCAGTCCTGGCCCTGAGACAACTAAATTTACATCATCCATATTAAAAAAATTACGGACCTTTTCGGTTTTTTTATTTTTCTCAAAACATGCGCTAGTTAGCACGTAATACTGCATAAACTCGGTTGTAGTTGTAGACATATTATACAGTTCTGTTCATTAAAAACCCGTACACCTAATTTGTCATGGTGTAAATAGTTATTTTTTTATTTTTGGCATTTAATTTTAAAAGTGCATTGTGGCAATTGTTGATAGACATCTAAAAGTCAAACATTTTAAAATGCCTCGTCCTAGTCCATTAGTGGAAAAGTCACAAATAGTGGCAAAAATTAAAGAAGGGTGGTCAATTCGTGCCCTAGCACAATTTTATGGCAGAAATAAGAGCACAATCCTAGATATTAAAAAGCGTTAGGAGCAAGAAGGGTCCTTGAAAAGAAAGGAGGGTTCCGGACGTCCTAGAATTTCCAGTCCCGAAGAGGATGCTATGCTTCTGGAGCACTTAAGAGATCATCCCTTTGAAATCGCGAGAGAAGCTATAAACATCACAGGATTTTCTGGCTCTCGACCTACCGCCAGTAGAAGAATTAATGGATCAGAATTAAAAAATCGCGTTGCGGCGAAAAAAATTAAATTAACAGAAGAACGAATGCAGTCGCGGTTACTTTTTGCATTAAATTACATATATCGCGAACCTGAATATTGGAACAGGGTAGTTTTCACGGATGAAAAAACTTTCCAATCTACTTACAACGGACAAATTCGGGTGTATCGACCTAACTAACTATATTATAACTATATTATAAAAAATATCTACCTGTCCTGGTAGCATTTAACACCGCCATAATAGGATCTAAAACATCCCTCCAAATATAGGGTATGTTTTCTACAGCAGGGTATTCACAGCAACTCACTCGAACGGTTAACATGGGTGTGTAGTACTCCTTATACAAAAAGTCTGTGACTATACTGTCGGTTCCGCTGTTTGTTTCAAGACAGAGCTGGGGAACTTTGAGGTTCGATGAGTATAGGCCAGCTAGTTTTTCGTATTTGTTAACTTGGTCTTTCGTAAAAGGGTACCTGGAATTATTTTCGTTTTAAATTCGTACCTAAATATAAAACCTCTCGAAATTGCGGACACTCGCTTAGGAAAAATCAAAAATAGACTTACAAAATGCCACTGTTTCCACCTTCAATATTTATTACCAAATCGAATTTTTCATCTAGAAGCATATGCTTGAAAGCATTAGTTATGGCCACCGTATCCTTATTACTGGTCAATCGATTATTTAGGTCTAAAATCTGTTCTCCAACTTGTTTGAAATCAGCTGAAATGTTGTTACACAAGTATTTGTCGGGCTTGGAAAAACCTGTAGCTTCTTTGTCATAGTTACCCCATATCTATAAAAAAAAATAGTAATATGTAAATAATTACAACTGTTGAGAAGTATTTTTCGCTACAAAACCTGATACAACATATTATGTACAGTTGACAACAGATAATTTCGTACACTAAACTGTGACACTGTAAATGCAACTTTTTTCCTTTATTACCTTTGTAACGTGGTAATTGTTATCATGATATATGTCAAAGTATTGTCATTATCTTATTTGATTTTAAAATGCCTCATTTAAGTATTATTAAAAAAGCAAGAATAATATGTTTAGTAGAAATAGGGTGGTCTTATGGAAAAATAGCTGATCACTTAATTAGAGTACCTAGAAGTACTGTTCAAGGAATTGTAAAAAAATGGCGCTATCATCAAACACTTGAAAGGTCTGTTGGGTCTGATTTAAATAATAGAAAATCATCAAATGAAGAAGACCGAACTTTGGTGGAG
Organism: Polydrusus pterygomalis; assembly: GCA_963969555.1. Classification (NCBI taxonomy): domain Eukaryota; kingdom Metazoa; phylum Arthropoda; class Insecta; order Coleoptera; family Curculionidae; genus Polydrusus; species Polydrusus pterygomalis. Next base: position 39,830,069 of record OZ018385.1, on the reverse strand, counting down.
TATTTAAGGCAAGATCCATTTAAATTTGCAGTATCCGCTATGCACATAACAGGATTCCCTGCTTCATCTAGAACTGCGCAACGCCGAGTAAGACAATGTTCCAAATTAAGAAATCGAGCAGCTGTATCCAAACCGTTTTTAAAAAATAGTGATACGGAACAAAGAATTGGGTTTGCTATGCAATATTTACCAGAAAATGATTTTTGTGGCAAAATGTTATCTTTTCCGATGAGAAAACTTTTCAGTCTACATATAATGAAAGGATTTGAGTATATAGACCACCAAATTCCCGATATGATGAGAAGTATACTCAAAAAAATCAAACCAGTGGACGTTTCTCCGTTAATGTGTGGGCATGGATAGGTGTTTACGGTGCAGGTGTATGCTGAAATATTGGTGGAACACTAAACAGTAATATATATCTTCAGGTTTTGGAAAATGTTTTTCTTCCTTCTGCCGCGATAGTTTTTGAAGGAAATAACCTTATATTTCAGCAGGATAACTGCCCTGTGCATACTGCAAGAAATATAGAAAACCTTTTTTGGACAAAATAACGTAACATGTCTGCCTTAGTGCTCAAGAAGCTGATTTAACTCCAATTGAAAATGTTTGGGGATTGATGGTAAAAAAAATGTACAAAATACATTTTAAATCACGGAATGAAATAGAGTTATTTGCTAAAATAGAATAAATTTGGGAAGGGCTAACTCCGGATTATACCAGAAGTATTATTTTGTCAATACCAAGAAGATTACGATTAGTGTTAAAATCCAATGGCGCAGCAATTAAATATTAGTATTTTGTTTGTTGTTTGTTAATAAATTTACCCTTTTTGGCTTTATACTTTGTAGTTTTCCTGGTATTATTTTATAATTTTCTTATTTCGCGGCTGTAATTTAAACACAAAACAAAACCATTATTACTTATGGTAAAAAATCGTACATACAATAATTTACAGCAATGTAAATAGCTGGTGTTCTATCCAGGTATAAGCAGCAAGGTAAGAAACCCGTTTTACCAAACTTTGTTGTAATTAAGTTATGTATGGGTGGAGTGTACGAATTTATATGTCGTCAACTGTATATGACACGATTGTATATTTTTTGTCGTCATTTCTCCTTCTAGAAAGACTTACCTGTTCGAATGATTTATCAATAACAGGCACAACGTGGACGACTGTGTTGGAAAGTATACTAAGTATAGTTGGATCACCGAATGACAGACCTTTCAAAAGGTGTCGTGCCAAATTGATGCTGATTTCTCTTCCTACGGGCTGTGTAGCAAACAAATTACCTATGACGGCGATGTGGAACTTTGTTTCATCCGATTGTTCCATCTAAAAAAAAATATACAACAATAATAATAAAAGTTCTGACCACCAAAATCGGAAAAAATGCGCAACATCAGCCTCTAACTTAACTAGCCTGATGGGCCGAGTTCTAACAGCCATTAAAAGTAGTTAAAATGGCGGTTATAAAGTGAAGGGTTTATTAAAGCTTTTGTAAAAAGTTCTAGTGAAACGATATCGCTTGTAACAACGAATATTCAAACAGAAAATGTGTACTCTGAATATAGGACTGTAAGTAGTTTTTAAAACGGTTTTTATTCTGATGATACGGTAATTTTTTATGAAGGTCTCAATTGGAATATTTAAAAAAATACTATTAAAAAAGATTTTATAAAAATAAGCAACTAGTTTATTAAAAACTTATTAACTATAAATTATACCAAAACAACATACGTTCCATTTACTTCATACAAAAATAAACTTCCAAATATTGGTCCAATAATATGCAATAATAATATTAATATAAAGGAAGGTGAAAATATTAAATATCTACGAATAATTTTTGATAAACATTTAAATTAGGATTTACATAGTGACTACATTGTAAAAAAACTAAGAATTCATATACCAAAATTTAAACACCTTAAACAATTTTTAAATATAAAAGAATTAGAAATATTTTATTATTCTTTAGTATAAACCCATTTAAATTATGGAATACTAGAATAAGGAGGCATAAATAAGAATTATCTTAATAATGTTGAAATCATTCAAAAATACATTTTGGAAATTATTTACGAAAAATACCACCAATATTCTTCTGATTTACTATTTAAAGATAGCAAAAAAAAAGGATATTAAACAAATATTTTCTTACAACATGTTAATATATATTTTTAAACATAAAAATAAAATAAATTATATTAATCACACACATGAAACTCGTCATAAAAATACTATTACATATAAAAATAGAGTAAACAAAACAATAGCACACAAACATTTTTTAAACATCAATCCATATATTTTTGATATGCTACCACAGTCAATTAAAATATTTAGATCATTATAGAAATAAAATTGAAAATTGGATATTATTCAATCCAGGAGATTTATTCAAGAACGGCATTAATAAATAATAAATATACCTACCAAGCTATGATGAATAAAATAAATAAATATATATTATATTATATACATGACGTATTGTATCTTTGTATACTGTAGTGATATAAAATATACCAATAAAATATTCTCATATTCGTTTTATATTATAATCTAGTTGTGCCTGAATTATGAATATATTCTTGACAATAAATATTATATTATTTAACTCAAAACAAGTATTTTACTTCTGAGTTCGGAATTGATAGTTTATACAAAAAAATTATATATTAGCATTAAATGTGAAAAAAAATATTTGATAAAACTTTTATTATTATTATTCCTTCGTACAAACGTACACCCTATATAGGTGAGGGGTCAAAACTTTAGAAAAGGATATAAGTTCAATGACTAAACCAATCGTTACTTACATTTTGCGTAATCTTTAACCAATGTATCATCATAGAAACCAAATCGTCCCCACCATGGAACTCTGCCGAATCGGGATAAGAATTTTCCAGGCCGCTTAACAGGAAATACAACTGGGCATTCGAATGGTACTGAGGCTTGAGGACATTTCGGTCTTCCCCGAAATCGTAAGCACTCGCCCAGTGCTCTGCATCGTCTTTCATGAGTTGGGCGTTTAATTCAACGCTGCCCGATTCTGGTACAACCTGAAATAGCAACATATATTTTTAAAGAAAGGGTTTCCAATAATAACGCTGCGGATCTATTAAAATTCATGATTTAAATTGTTTGGAAATATCAGATATAGTTAGAATTAATTATGCTAACTATTCTTGCAAAAATAAAATTAAAAAAGTTAAATTTATAAAATATTTAGGAATATTGATTGACCAAAATTTAAAATGGGAACATCAAATTAACACTATTACAAAAAAATTAAAAAACACTTTATGTAAATTTAGACTTTTAAAAAATATTGTGAATCAAAAACTCTGTTTAATGTTTTATTATGCACTTTTTCAATCAATTCTTTCCTATGGTATAATTGGTTGGGGAAGTGCATACGACTCGAATTTGAAACCGCTTATAACAATACAAAAATATGTTTTAAAAATAATATTTAATAAACATATTTTGTTTCCTTCAAAAATACTATTTGTTAATAATAATATTCTGAGTTTAAAACAAATTTATTACAAAACTTCCATTTTATATACATATAAAAATAAAAATTTATTACATAACATTACTTATATATACCAAACAAGACAAAAAACAAATCTATGTTTATGTTATGATAATTTTAATTTAACACTGTTAAAAAATAATGCTTTATTTGTGGCATCAAAATTTTTAATATATTACCTACTAATTTAAAAACTATTTTTTGACATTTAAAAGAAAATTAAAATCATGGATTAGGCAAAGTTATATAAAGGTAAGCCAACTTATATATATGTTATATAATAACAATACTAAATATTATAATTTCTCCCTTATTTATAATTTTTCTTTTTTTTCGGTGAAATATTTGTGAATTACTTACTTATATTTTTAAATATATTTATGACGTGATTAAAATTAATAATATAAATGGGTGTATATTTTTTCATTACAAAATCGGACAGATTTGTTAATCTATGGTTTTGTAATGGTGCTTTCATTGAAATTATTTTTATTAAAAAAATTTTTTATTGGTTTTTATTATTATAAAAAAAACGTGCAAATAAATAAATAAATAAATCTCAACATCTCGTTTAAAGGTAATACTTACAATCTCTGTCGAGTAAGTTTCATATCCCCTTGCAACGAAACTAACATTGTATTTCCCAGGCAACAGCAATCTCCAATAGTCGCCATCAGTTGCGGTGGTAACAGAGTGCTTGTTTCCTTCTACCATTACTTCGACGTGTGGTATTTTGGTGCCTATGGTACTCGTCACAATACCATAAACGCCTATGTGGACCTTAAATATAATTTAATCTGTTTGACAAGGAGTTGATACACGTAGGTCAGCCTCAGCGCTTGAATAGTTTTTAAAGTATCGTTTTATTTTATGAGAAAGGATATTAGATAGCGAGCGTATTGTAGCGTATGGAAGTCTTCATTACACACAGAATGGCTGTATTATTAATATGACCTACCTGTTCCATAAACGTCAACAACGCCTCTCGATTAGCCAACCAATATTGGGGCAGGTCCTTGGCGTTGGGGTACTTGTAACAGCCGATCTCAAGAGTGAGTTCCATGCATCCGGCGACCAGATAGTTCCAATCCTGCATGCCTCCTGTCACTTCGTACCATTTTGCACCATTTGTAATTCCTCCTTTGAAACGTTCTTCGGGGAACATTGGACAGGGGTCGCCGTCGTGCATTGTTTTATGTGCCTGAGAACGTTTATCTATTATTTACTATTATAAGCGCATAAAATACATAATATAATATATACAGCGTTAAGTTAAAGAAACTGATCATGCAGCCTTTGATATAGGATACCGCCGACTCAATCAATAATTGCTTGGTACTTACATTTGAATATGAACTGGCCAAATACTTGAACAGTTCATTATCTGGAGATGGGTTCTCTTTATTTATTGGGGCTCCCGGTGGCACGTCATCGAATGGATAGTTGGCTACGAGGGCGCCGTTGTGCAGATTAGCCGACAGAACGAAAGGTTCCGACATTACCCACCTCATAACCAGTTGGGTTTCGGGTTCCAAAAATCTGTTATACTAAAATGTAAAAAATCGATATATACAGGGTTCCCCATTTAAAACGAAACAGGCTAAATATCTGGTTCCACGTTAATTTAAAAAAAAAACGCTCGGACCCGTCGATTTTTATTTCGAGGGGGACATCTTTTGCGTATATTGTCAATCTTGTTACTTCAAGCCCCCCTAGGAGGGGGGGGGGGGGTAAGATCTAAATTTTAAATGGATACCCCTATTTTATATAATTTTTTTGGATTCTGCATAAAATTCTGAACATTTTTTAATAAAAGCATTATTAGTCTATACTAAACAGTTTCCGAGATATTGACTCTTGAAAAATTAGATTTTTGAACTTTGACAGCGTCTAGCTTTCTAACAGTACGTCTTATAGCCAAACGGCTTACATGTCCCTATCTTCGATTTTCAATATCTTTCCAATAGTGTCAACTTCCGGTTAAACCGGTTGTAAGAAATATAGTACTTCCGGTTTAACCGGAAGTTGACACTATTGGAAAGATAATAAAAATCGAAGATAGGGACATGTAAGCCGTTTTACTCTAAGACTTACAGTTAGAAAGCTAGACGTTGTCAAAGTTCAAAAACCTCATTTTTCAAGAGTCAATATCTCGGAAACTGTTTAGTATAGACTAATAATGCTTTTATTAAAAAATGTTCAGAATTTGATGCAGAATCCAAAAAAATTATATAAAATAGGGGTATCCATTTAAGATTTAGATCTTACCCCCCCTCCCTCCTAGGGGCTTGAAGTAACAAGATTGACAATATACGCAAAAGATGTCCCCCTCGAAATAAAAATCGACGGATCCGAGCGTTTTTTTTTTTTAATTAACGTGGAACTAGATATTTAGCCTGTTTCGTTTTACATGGGGAACCCTGTATATATAAAGGTGTCCTAAAAGGTATCGTCAATAATTTGGGATTGAGTAGTAGTAGTCCTATGTCCACTTACTACAAAGCTATAGCCCCACCCAAAGGGGGTACTCTGAAGATGGGTTTTTCTAAATATTTTCGAAACCTTGGTAGATACAGATTTAAAATTTAGATATTTTGGTAAACTTTGTACGCTGAATAGATCTGTGGTCTTAAAAATGTCGTTATTGAAGAAATGTAGCCAGAAATGGGGGATAGTGGGGTAAAAATAGATGTAACTTTTTTTTACGCAAACATTTATACTTTTTTATGTCAAATTAGAAAAACTATAGGTACTATTAGTAATTTCCTGCTATTTTAATTTAAAATAAACTTAAAATTACTCGCGTCGATCGCTATGAAGTTACAGTCAGTTGAAATGGTGCTGCCAACTCAAATTAGTGGATGGCAACCTATAAAAACCAAAACCACATTATTGCAGAGATATTATAGTGCCCGATTTATACAGACCAATAAACATTCTACTTTGGCCTGTGGTCTTACCGCATTAATTCCATACTGATCCGGAAAGTTCCTATTTAGGTCAAAATCATCTGCATTATTTCTTCCAAGATTACTTGAAGGGTCCCCTAAAATTAAAAAAAAATCTTTTCGTATATTATGTATGCCAATAAATAATTACAAAAAACACTTAATCTAATTTATCTGTTTCATGATTTGCTAAAACAGCCCGGGCCTGTCTATTTTCCCATTAGTTAAACGATCATTTTGCAGTGCGCATGCCTATTCCTGTATGGTTTGTTTACATGCGCAAGGTCACTTTCGTGATTATTGTTTGCTTATCTAAAGGTAATTATGTCTATGCTACTAACTTACCTTCCTTTGACATCTCATACCCATCCGGGTTCATGCTTGGCATTATATGAATTCTTGTGGTATCCATGAGCTTTGTTACTCTTTCGTCAGTACCATATCTTTCACACATATACTTTATTAAGTAGAGAAGCATCTCTCTACCAACCACTTCGTTTCCATGCATGTTGGCGATATATTTAAATTCGGGTTTTCCTAAAAACATGATGATAATATAACAAATTCTTTTACCCTTAAGGGTCAACTACTTCGTGTGTCACATAGACATTCACATTTAGATATCTATGGTGTGTAAACGTAAATATTTAAAAAATATTTTTTTTTAAATTGCTTCATCCAACATTTTTTAAGCTTTACTAATGTGTTTCATTTGAGGTAAGCTTTTAAAAAAATTCAAAAATATTATGAAGTTCGAGCAGACGTATATGGCACAAGAACCGTCAATTCGTGCCATAGCACAATTTTATGGCAGAAATAAGGGCACAATCCTAGATATTAAAAAGCGTTGAGAGCAAGAAGGGTCCTTGAAAAGAAAGGACGGTTCCGGTCGTCCTAGAATTTCCAGTCCCGAAGAGAATGTTATATGCTTCTGGAGCACTTAAGAGATCATCCCTTTAAAATTGCGAGGGAAGCTATAAATATCACAGGATTGCCTGGCTCTCGACCTAGGTACCGCCAGTAGAAGAATTAATGAATCAGAATTAAAAAATCGCGTTGCGGCGAAAAAAATTAAATTAACACAAGAACGAAGGCAGTCGCGGTAACTTTTTGCATTAAATTACATATATCGCGAACCTGAATATTGGAACAGGGTAGTCTTCACGGATAAAAAAAACTTTCCAATCTACTTACAACGGACAAATTCGGGTGTATTGACCAGACGGAACAAGATTTGAAGAGCGTTATACTAGCAACCTTGCTTTTAGATTTGGGCGTTTTTCTGTCAATATATGGGGTTGGATAAGTGCCCATGGGCTTGGTGTATGCTGGCTAATTCTGAAAATTATCCTAATGTTCTGGAGCATATTATGCTTCCATCTGTTAGGTCCATTTACCCCAATAATTCTTTTATTTATCAACACGATAATTGTCCCGTGCACAGTGCAAATGCTGTTAAGGACTGGTTTGAAAATAATAATGTAGAAGTATTACCGTGGCCTTCATTCAGTACGGATATTAATCTAATAGAAAATGTGTGGGCTATAATTGTGAAAAAAATTTTTTTGCCTCAAAATGCTACTGAATTGTGGAAAATAATTCATGAATGCTGGGAAGAGCTTGACCCAATTATTAAACAAATTTGATTAACTCGATGCCTTATAGATTGGCTCAAGTGATCGATAAACAAGGCTCAATGACCAAATATTAATTTTTATACCTACTATCTTATTATTGTTCTTATTTAATATAATATTCAATGCATTGTTAAATTGTATGTTATTATGAATAAAACATATAACGTTACCATTTTACTGAATTTGTTTATGAACAGAACACAACGCACACAAACTTGTAGCACCCTGTATATTATTTTTTTTAACTCTTTTCGCCCTTTAATTTATTATAAAAAATTATATTAAAAGGGTTTTGGCAAGCGGTTTAATCTTAGAGATCGACATTTAAGCTTCAACATTTGTTAATTTTATCATTATTTATTACAAACCATTTAAAATTAAACTTTTAATTTTAAGAAAGGACCTACGAAATATAAAGTACGTAATACTTATATTTTATTGTCTGTGTTCAAAACCATTAACTTAAAATGCTAAAATTGATTTAATAATCCTAGATTAATTAATATTAATTTTAAAACAACGTATTTTACGTAGCTACAATGCCTAGCGCTGCCATTGTTCTCGTCAACGTTTGCAAAACTGTGAGTTTATCAAAAAATTGCGCGTGTGGATGGAACAAAATGGACTAATATTTTAGCACGGTTTGTTCGGGGTTGTTCGTATGTTTTTCGTGATTTTTAGTTAATATTTATTAGGTAGGTATGTGGTTATATTATTTTCATACGGGTTAATGTACTAGGGCTAGGCATTAAGTAGATACAACGGGCTTTTTTACTAAATTTAGATTTTTATCCAATCGCATTAAGAAAGAATCAATAAAATTTTCTACAGTTCCAGTTTTTAAAATGTTGATCTATTTACTGAGAAAATAAATAAAGGAGATACGCTCTTACACGAGAATAAACTCACTGCCTCGACCAATGGGTCCCAGTTATTCAGCTGAAGGTCGAACGCCGCGTCTTCCTGAATATCGGGCGGGTTGTTTTCTATTTTTAATCTGTTCTTGTCTATTTAGTTTATCAAAACAAAGATAGCAATATAATCCGTTAAGGCTGACAAATAAAACAATTGCGCGGATAATAGGATGACGTAATAAAGGTTTTGATGTTTTTAAACTTTCCGCTTTCGCGGCGTCTTTTTAATTGTCTCTAGAAAAGGTATATATTATATGGCCCTCTAGGAAGATTTTTATTATTGGGATGTATTTTCAATAGGTTCTAATTCAGGATATTAAGGCTGAATATGATGAATTCGATTATACTTAGTGAAAAGGTCCATTAAAAATCATCATTCACAAATCATTGTAAAAAAATCTACTAATTTTAGATTTCTCATCCAGTATATTATGGTGAAACAGTTTCATATAAAACACCATTTTCTATTTGCTATCGTTCTCTAGATACACTTTGTCCACACACTGTTGGGACACCCGGTATATATTAAAAATTAAAAGTATAAACTTAGTATTACTAATGGTTCAAACGTTAAAGTCTGTTTCCTATTTCCTGACAGCTAAGAACCGTCATTAAAGATGCAAAACACAAATGTTATCTTACCGGGTGAACATTATTATTTTTCGCCTGAAAGTATATCTTTTTAGTAACAATACAGGTAGTTTAAACACTATATAGATTGGCACACCCCTAATTTTACCTTTCGCAATAGGGTCGTAAAATTGTAACCGATGCAAGCCGATGATTTAGAATAAATCTTCGGACAGTGGCGGTCGTTTAGGTTATTATTTATTATATATAAATTTCTTTTGTTTCCTGTCAGTGTTGTAAATAATTTATACATAGTAAAAACTTTTTCTGATTTAGTTCAAGCCGATACTATACATTAACAAAACAAGGTGATAGTGAAATAGTGTATCGTTTTAAGAGAACAGGTTTGCCAAAAAATTCGACCGTTTTAACCAATTTTTTTAATGAAGTTGCCTGTCCTCTTAAATTGTAAATTGTAGTAATATGGTACGTTCTAATTTTTTTTTTGTATATGTAATTTTTATTTATAATTTATATTTATTCCTATGTAGTTTTAGGGTGTGCAAAAAAGGTTTTTTGTATATTTAACTGAATTAATTTTCTTATTACCTCACTTGAAGTTGGAAATATTCTATGACATAAGCCACCTACCTGTATACCTATGCAATAAAAGATAATTTGATTATTTAAGATCAGGTACCTGTTATTGTTACGCTTATGGTTTACTGAGGTTTTACGACTCATGACCCTCAGCTGTGCTGCCGGGCTTTAAAAAATAGGCTATAATAGTCACGTAATGGTGTGTAATTTGGGGCCTTTATTGAGAAAATAAAACCTAAAGATGACATAAATTACACTTAATACAGTACAACTTACCATGTTATTCTTCGCCACTCCCTTCATTAATATTTACGAATATTTCTCTTACCTGGTACGTGATTGACAGGCGTACTACTCAACACAAGAACATATAAATCCCTGCCTTGAACCGACTTTCCTATAGAGTAAATGTGTGTGATGTTAGGGTAAGTTTGGTTGAAGACTTGTAGAAATTCAACCATTTCCTCGTAATGGTGATGTTTAAAGAGATCAGGATCATGGATCATGAACCCATATTCGTCGTAGAGTGTGGAGTTTACTACAATAACTTTCTGGAAGTCTCCTATAATGCCAATATACAATTAGATAAATATCTAAGAACTTTTTACATAAATTAATTCAGCAAGTCATATTTTATTAAGGTTATCATATCGGTTGTTGTTAAACAAAGATAAATATCTACAGCAAGACCGAATATTTCTTGATGTACGCTGATTGATCTGGTCTAAGATCCCATCATGTAAAGGTAGGTGGGGTGCACTGTTCAAAATAAAAATTGAAACGATTTATAAAAATAATTGTATTTACAATCGAAACATTGAACTCAACGTAGATTAAAAGTTAAAGTTAAAAAAGCGTTATTCATTGGTAAAACATAGAAATACATTTGAAACTTACCAATGGAAACGCTATAAACAACCCTTACAACACACTAGTTTCGCTGCGCAATTGAAGACATAAGTGGATAGTGGATAAAGTTGTTATGTCGCACTTTTTTTAAAACTACTTTTTCTTCTTTTTGAGCCTCCCTGGTATAGATCTTACTAATAGTAAACCTTAAATGCAGCTTTCTTCATAATAAAATATTTTTTTAAGGATAAAGGTAAACAAACATCTAGCATGTCGTAGTGAATAAAGGTGTCATGTTACAATTTTGTTACAAAAAACTATGAATTTGCTTGTATTAATAAAGTGCACCAAATAAAATTAGTTAATTTTACCTAATTTGCGGTGTTAGTAAATAAAATTAAATAATAATTAAAAAAGTTCTAAGTCATAACGCGTTTTATTGAATAACTTCGAAGTTTAAAAATGTGACATGACACCTTTATCCACTTTATAGGGAATTATTGAAAATACAATTTTTACGTCAGCACTAATAAGGGAATGCCCTATTTTAATAAGGTCTTAACCTTATTTCTCTAAAAAATAAAGATTTATTGGAACGCTTTCCTGTTTACGACCGTTATTTTTTAACCTAATGTCTAATGACCTCCCATCCTTCAGGATTTGATAAGGGCTTTTGTCCCACAAATTCTCTTATAAGGGCCAAATCGTCATTATAGATAAACCTTAATATGTTATAATGCAACCATCTGTTTTTTGAGGTTCGGTTTGCCGAATAAGGGAAATAAGGAAACGTTATTTTACTTACGGTAACTAGTCGTAAATAGGGGAAGGCAGTATTTTATTATGGTTCCCATATTAAATATTTTTTAGTGCGCCTGCTTAGCTGTCATTTTAAGAACGACCATAATAAGGCCTTCACCTTATAGCGTTTCAAATAATTCCCTATTATGTCTTCAATTATTCTAGCTAGGAGCCAATCAAAAGGCAAGCGGTGCGCTTGCGCATGTTTCGCGTTCATTGCTGTGTTGCCATATTATAATTTACAAATGTCTTTTCCACATACCCCGTATGTTTTGACTTACTTTCATTTTAATATACAAGCGTAATTTTAACGCCACAACTTTTAATGCCATAAAAGCTCCATTAAGGTTTTAGACCTACCACTTATCATTTTCTCTTTTGCTACAACCATCAGCAACATACTTTCTCTGTCTCCTGATGATAACCGTTTCTACGTTCGAAACATGTAGAGACCTTTGAACTAAGAATGTTTTATTCTATTAAATTTTGTGGAGGAAGACTTTGTGTTTTTCTTTCCTTTTCATACTTTCAACTCCACTTTAAGTATGGACTATTTCTTCAAATTAATAATATTAAATGTATAATAGCAAATGATAATAAATGAAATGTTTGCTATCGGAAATAGGAGAGTTAATTAACCTAAACTGGTCTATTCCAGGCAGAATCCCGACGACCCAACTAATGATGTTAAAAAATAACTTTTTTTTTGTGATCACTTTTTTGTATTTTTCTGGAAAATAGGCAAAATTTTAAAAATAATAATGGCCATTTTATAGGGCACACGTGTATTTTCTATTTTATGAACAGTGTACCCCCTTCCATCTCCCTTTCCATGGTGGTTTTTTTTTGGGTAGTGATGTCAGTGATGAGTGTCTATAATTTTTTTATATATTTTAAATAGGTGAAGGAATACTTACTTTAAATAAAGGTTTGAAAAAATACACATGTTTATTTAGAACATTTCATTTATTAACTCAAAAATACACAGAGTACAAGAGATTCATCTATTTCAGTGCAGTATTTAGGAATGTATAGTATGTAAAAAAAATGGGAATAAAATAAACATATGTATTTTATAAGTCAACTATTTATAGACCCAATTATAAACCACATACTAGTTTCCAGTCTAAGTAACAAACGAACTACATAAAAGTAGATGCATTTTTCCTATTAAAAAGTCTGCCCGTTCTATATTAGTAACTAGTGGTTTAAAATTGAGTCAAACGAGTGCAAACAAGAGTTAGTGTTTACAGTGGCATAGCCAGAAGGGGCTGTAGAGTCCCGAGCCCTTTCCACCCAAGCCTTAGTTCAAAAATCGAACATAAACCAAATTGGAGTAACAGCATTGATCGAAATATCAATCAAAAAGCACATTAAATATTTTCGGCCCCTCAAACGTTAAGTCCGGCTATGCCACTGAGTGCTCGTGGGTATCGGCGTTTTTATGTGTCAAATTTACGCCTGTTGTGTTACTATTAAAACATTTTCAAAAATTGGACGTAGCGTATTTTTTGTACATAAAATGGTATGTTTCACTTCACGCTATAGATATACAGTGTGTTAATGAATGTCAACTAACTTTTTAAGTGAGTGATAGTGCCCCTCAAGATAGGAAAGAAATACTTATAAACATGCGGCCAAAAAGGCTTTATTTTTTATACAGGGTGTGAAAGTATTAATTTTTTTTCACACATTTTTTGAGATAATTATTTCCAATTTTGTACACTTATTAGTTTTTGGAAGTTCTATAAGAAAATGCTAAAATTGTCGGATGTAGTATACAGAGTGTTATATTTTTTTTGCTCTACCTACAATTCCACTATCCTGTACTTTTTCTTGGAATATCCTGTATAAATACCGATATGATAATTTGGCTTCCCGTTCTTTTCTCATTCTTTTTGGTTACCTACAGTTTTATCGTATCTGTCATCGTTATCTAGTTATTTGTGAAAATAACCATCGATGCAAACCAACTACAAATTCGTCTTCGACTCGGGATAATTTTTTTAAAAATTCATCCTCTCGGAAATATTTCCGGTTATTAGTTCATGAACGTGGGAAATTCGGTAAGAAAATTTCACACCAAAATTATACAAAAAGTTATAGCATGACATTTTCCTTTAGAAATTGCAGTAAGAAACTAAAACTACCAAAGTAGGCCTGTAGGTGCCTGTCAACAGATAAATATCTAACGAATTATTTGCAAAATATACACTCGACAAACAAAAATTATAAAAATACAGCCTTTCGTTCACTGTAGTTATACAGATTTGTTGATTGCTAATAGAATACATTATTATTTTTGACAAACAAATGTTTATTTCATACTATTAATTCCTAGGAATATATTTTTTGGGTATATATAGATACTCAATATAATTATATATAGATGGCTGTGCGTTTGACAGAAAAAAACTATCGCAATAATCACACCCAGGATACCCACGAGAAAAAAAACTTCTGAAAAGTTTTGTGATTGCTATAACAGCTGATATGAACACATCTTATTGGCGAAAAATTATAGGTGTGAAATTTTCGAAGTAACAGACATGAAACACATTTTGTGTACAAAGAATAGCTAGTTTTATGAAAATATATAGAATACAAGCAGGTTGAAATGAGACACGTTTAAAACAATTGTACCGATACCCTTATATAGAATGTGTAAATAAAATAAATGTCTACGTATACCTATAAATTGTCATGAATTTTATAGTGATGGGTAGAATTCACGCAGCATATTTGTTGAAGTTTAACAAATACCGATATTAGCTAATCCCAAAGGAAATTTAACAGTGGCGTTCGTTGTTAGGGTTTTGACGGGAAATTAAAAAAAAAATTCTTCAAAAAATTATACAGCAAATATTACCTTAATGACAAGATATCAACATTTTTTTTATTAGAAAATCTTGTTTAAAAGTAAATAATAAAAAAATTAAAATAAAAAAAAGGACGTACACGGGTTTGAAAAACAATTGTTTTTTCCAAATTAAAGTTTAAGGCCATTTTTGGTGTAAAATATTATTAACTGCACTAAATCAATTACTTTCATTTACGTTCCCTAAAATTAGACTTCTTAGTTGCCTTTGCTTCGTAACGAAATATTTTCATGGCCTTTACATGCTGACTCTCCAATCAATTTACTATTTAAAAAAGGCATACACGTCTATGTTAATTAATACAATAGTAGTAAAACGAAATTAAAAATTGAAAGAAAAAATTTATTGTTTTTTATTTCTCGCCAAACCCCTTAGCGACGAACGCCACTGTTTAATAGTTTTTGGGATTTCCGGTGATGCGGAAACGATATGCTGTGTTAATTCTGCCCATTACTGCATATCTTGTAAACATATGCAAACAGTATATTATGTAATCATACTGTAAGTTGCTTACGAATATGGGTACAAGTAGATATTTATTTAAAATGTGCTTAAAAATATACTAATCCAACCAAAACCCTTAAAATTATATTTAAAACTACCCTATAAAAGATTTTAATTTTTAATTAATGCCCTCAAAAATACCAGGTACATATACAGGGTGGAAATAAATGGGTTTATTAATACTTCTAATAATCTTAAGCATTTTAACCTATATTTCGTAACAGTTTTTTAAAAAATAATCGTTTTTATTCATTTTCTTTTACTGTAAAGAGAACTTAATCAAAAATATATAATTATTATTATTATTAAACAAAATACGACGTCTTTTTCACTTATTACTTTGTTATATTATCTACTCGTATGCAACACTTAAACAGTTATAAAAATTAAAGACAAAATACGACAATCCCATTTATAGATATAGTAGTTGTCACGTTAGTTGGTAATGGCTACTATATCGGTACTATAGTGTTACAAAGTAGTTAAAATTATTTACATCTTTAAAGCAAAGCTTAAAAGGGATTTTTGGAATAATGATAATTGCAAGAAGACGATAATTCAGTTCAAAAATACAAATTTAAAATTCGGCAACACTTTAAATTTTTAGTTCAAAATCGTCACTCCAATGGCATGTTGGTGATAGATGGATGTAATTTTTGAGATATTTGAGAACAGGTATGTTTTGCCGATAAAGCACTAAAATTCTTTTAGAACGATAACAGTTGGGTCAAACTTAACATTTCTTTATAGGAAAAAAAACAAGAAGTGTTTTATTTGCCCCAATACCAATTATTGTCGGAGGCCACGGAGCCCTTTCCCAGAAAGTCATTACCTTGATCCTGCGGTTGCAACTTTAGACTGAAACTTTGAATAACGGTTTTGTCTTTTTCCACCGTCACTTCGACCGGTTCAGATGAGAGGTATCTGTAAAAAATATAGGATATTATATTTTTAGCTTCGAGAAACGCAATAAAAAAACTCTCGTTTATAGTGGAAGCATCCACTAGGGCGCCGAAAAAACATCATTATCGTCAGTGGTTACATAAAAAAAAATAATAATAATAAGTTTATTTAAAATTTAATAATATAAGAAATATGTTTATGTTGTCTTCTATAAACTTATTCTTTAATCCCCTGAAGCAGAGCTTGTTAGGGGCAAACCTTATTTTTTGTTTTAGTATGTAAATTCATAAATCATAAATATGCATTAAAAATAAAGTTTTAAAGTAAAAATGTTAATTTATAGTATAAACGCATTTTTTTTTTAAGAAATATATTACCTATAATAAAATTATTAATTTATAATTTTTAAGTAAAAATATTACTTATGTAAATTATTCAGAACAATATTAATTAATTAAAGCATTTCTAAAAATATTTTCAAAATGTCTGTTTTTATTTCGACGATTTTTTTAATGGAATAATTTTTTAAATTTTTTTTGGTAAATAATCGTTTAAATAAAAACATAAATATTTGAAATTTTTTTGTCCTATGGACTTATTTATTTTAGGTTTTATGGTTATTTCATTTTTATGACGTGTATTATGATTATGGTTTTTAAATTGTATAATGTTTTTATTTTTAAATATATATATTAAGATGTTATAAATGTAAAGTTGTCTTATGTCCAACTTTTTTGTTTCTGAATATAATTCTTTGAAGGATAAAGATAATCTTTATTGAATATAATTTTTAAAAACCTTTTTGTAATATTTTAACTAAAGTTCTATTTATTCCTCCCCAACCTAAAATTCCGTAATTTAAATGAGTTTTAACTAACGCGTAATATAATATTTCCATATGTCTTATATTTAAAATTTTTTGAATGCTTCTTAATTTTTTAATTACGTGAAAATTCCAATTTAATTTACCGTTAAAAATAATTCCTAAATATTTTATTTTATTAACTTTAAAAATTTGAATGTCTTCATTTATTTGAATACTATTCATATTTCGTGGTAGGTTATTTAGGTTTAAAAAAAAAGGAATATAATTTGTTTTATTAAAATTAATTGTTAACAAATTGTTATCAAACATCTGAATGACTTTTTTTTTGTATAAAATTACTGTTTTATTTATTTGATAAGAGTCAGGCGTTGAAAAATGCTGTTTATTTATTAGGCTTTAAGCCTGCTTTCCTCAAGCTGCAACTCTCCTCTTCGAACCGATGTCAGTTTATAAATCTTATTCTTTCTTGGCAGGCTGCAGTCAAAATCAAAATTAAGTGAAAAATCACAGTACACATGTTCATAGTTTCAAAATTAATTACACCGACCTTGCTAATATATGACGTGTGATAACCTCCCATAAACAACCATTTAGACAAGCCGGTTTTACGCAAATATGACAAAACTTACCTCTCATTCTGATGCTTGTACTCTATTTTTGATGAATACAGCTTTATAAAGTTGCCACAGTGGATCTTTGCCCGTGCGTCATCAATCAACGATCAGGACTCGACGTGGTTAATAACTCTGCATCCTTGTTTATTAGAGTAACAAGTTTGAATAAAAGCATAAAAGAACGTCTCCAAAATTCCGCAATAATATAACGTGCTAGACAAGGATAAAACTATAAACGTCAGTTAATTACTTTCTTTATTTGTTTAGTTGACAACCGTTGTATTTTAGAACGTCATTGTCAACCTTATTTTGATCTGCCAATCTAATTCTTTTTTTGTAAATCTGTGTGCCTTAGAACTTTTCCTGTTTCTAAAAATAGTTCTTTTTAGAGGTAATTATACCCACTATCTGTTTTGGCGGTAAGTATTTATGGATTTTTATAATAACTAATTTATTTATTTTAAATATTCTAACCGTGAAAGTTCTTTGAAACGTTTACGGCAGTGGCTAAATTCCCTTAAATGAAAGGATGTTAAAAATTTGACTTTTGCGATTTTAATAGTTAATAAAACACCAAACTTTTGTAGATTTTAAGCTTTAAAAATAGTATTAAATGTATAAACATTTATTTGTCAATTTCTTTTAGATAATAGAGAATGCCGGGCAAAACTTAAAATAAATAATAATTTTTCGTGATATTATATAGGTACGTCAAACGGTAGGCAGGCACGTCCATTTTATGAACTTAACTTAGTTTTGACTTTTTTCGTCTCGTAATTTTGATTTGATTCATACGATTTTGATGACGTAAAAGTGATGACGCACGGGAAAAGAACCACTGTGGCGACTTTACCTATGTCTATGAAAAATCCCATTTTTTCGTTAATTACGGTGCACACACAGTTTTTACTTACCCAAAGGCAGTGGCGTACATCTGATACGTTCCAGGCAATAGTAACCTCCAATATTCGCCCCTGTTTGAGGTAGTAACGTTGTGATTTATCCCCACCACTACGACGTCAGCATCTAATACCGGATCCCCTCTCTCATTTGTAACCAAACCTAGCAGTAAAAAAATTGGCCTATTTATACTAACACAAGTTATAGTATGTTTTAAAAACGAAAGGGTAATCGGAAGATATGCTACATCAGGCACGTAGCCAGGATCTCTTCTCGGGGAGGGGGCAGTAGGATTGCGCCGAAATTTTTTTGGGTGCCACGCCCTTTTTTGAATCATGGTGCTTGGTTTTCAAGTGGAAAAAAACTGTCACGAAGAAAATTTAATAGTGTAGGAAATGTTTAATCTGTTGGCTATATTGTCGAAAGCAGAGCTATGGATATTTCGCATAAAATTAATTTTGTTTTTGTAAGTTTTATAAGAGTTTCGCCCCCCCCCCCCCTTCCTTAGCTACGTGCCTGTGCTACATGAGAAAGAGGGTTTAAGGATATGCCTTTCAATGTTCTTAAATTGGAACTAAATCGTATGTGCTGTTTTGGAGATAATTGGTCACAGCGGAGGGAAAAAATTAGGTTTGTTTAGGTTTGTTAATGCGGTGATGATCTCTTAAGGGGATTCTTGCTTTTAAAAATATATATAAATTTAGGGGATTTTTAAAAAACAAACATTGTGACGGATCTCCGTTGTCCAATGTTATTAAATAATAAACGTTATATACCGTGCGAGCAAAAATTATTTGCATCAAAGAGGGCCTTGCATCTAAGGACGTAATGCTTAGCCGTAGAGCCTAATACCTGTTGGGTGTCAGTAACTACCTGAATTAACAATCAATCAGTTATTCCGTCATCTTTGACAGTCGTTACAATTACACGTAATTTGATTCATCGCTAATTTTCCCCATTTCTTGAACAATTCACACAATGGGCTTCACGAAACAGCACAAAACATTCATGGTTGAAGCGTATTTTCGAAACAGGGTTAGAGTAAATGGTGAGTGGCAATACAATCCGGGTTTATGCATGGACGATTTTCACGAACATTTTCCTAACGTTGCTTTTATTGCTGGGGGTTTTTATCATTGCCTGAAAAGAACCGTGGCTGTGTTTAGGGAAACAGGTTCTATACAACACAAACAAGGAGCAGGAAGACCATCTGTAAGAACAGAAGAACTTGTTGCAAACGTTCGTGAAATAATGCAAACTGCGCCAACAAATTGTATAAGAGGCCTGTCCCAAGAAGTGGGAAGATCTTATGGAACATGCAGGACTATTCTTAAGAAGCAGCTAAATTTATTTCCTTATAAAGTGCAAGTATTCCAAGAAATACGAGCCGCAGATTTTAAAAGACGCAGGAATTACTCTTAATGGTTTACCCAAAATTTATTGGAAATAAATGATTTATTAGACCTGACATTTTTTTCGGATGAAGCCTGGTTCCACCTCTACGGTTATGTGAATTCTCAGAATACATGTAATTCTTTTTCTTTCTGTATATTCGTACTTTGTTAATTTTGTAAACAACAAAAATAAATTTGTATTTGTCTACTTATTTTATTACTCATTAGTTTGGCATATCATGTCATAATATGAATTTGACAAAATTTTAACCTAGATTTGGTTAGATATATTGTCCCCATATCTTTGTGATCTAAACCAAGCCCTACGTTTTTTAATCCAAGCCGCTCTTTGATGCAAATAATTTTTGCTCGCGCGAAATAGCCAAAAAATTACCTCTAAGGACAGAATACCATCCCTTACACTACTCCGTTTTATCAATGGGACTTTCCTTATTAATATTTTAAAACATTTACTATGCGGGGGCGGTGATAGTAAAATTGGGAAAAGCAGTACGAAGGTCAACTGTTTTATGAATCAACTCGGCTCGACTTCCTTCGGTTGACATGGTAACCCGAAATAAGGGCGAAGTGGTCTTCGACAAAAATCGTCGATTCAAAATGGCTTCTTCTAACGAGTTACAGGTGTTGTTTTGGTGTTTTGAATATTATTTTTCAAAAACTTTCGGTGTTTAAGCGAACTTTTGACCATGTAACTGTTATTATTGTTATTCCAGTCAGTTATAAGTGTTAATATTGTGATATAAATAATATATCTTATGTAAATTGCCTGGTGAGTTTGTGAATTTTTCCTGGTTTTCTCCAAAATGCGGAATTTTGTCTTTAAAACTACACAGAGTGAATCATTTTGTAAATTTTTATTTAAAATTTATTTTAAACTATGCAAAAAAAAAATTAAAAACCAGTCAATTTGACATAATCTAATGCGTTAGAGCTTCCACAATTTTTAAAAATATTTTTTTTTAATGTAAAATCCAAGTGTTTATGCTTTTATTTTATGCTTGCTTGGCAAATATTTCCAAACAGGCGCTGTGTTACCTTTCACACCCCACTGCGTTGCTTCCATGAAACTTAACAAAGCCTCCTTATTGACAGACCACTCCTGCGGTAGCGACCTCGCAGGAGGGAATTTGCAGCAACTCAGTTCGAAAGTAACCTCGAAGCAGTTCGATTTCACGTAATTAAAATCCTGCATGCCACCTGAAAAAGTTTTTTTTTGTAATTACTGCATTTATGCCTAGTTAATAATAATAATATAATACATTTATTCTCAACCAACTTAAAAAGTTCATTACATTACATAGAATATAACACCAAATATACAATATATAAAACCACAAATAATAAAAATCATATTTAGTAACTATTAATAAATCCATCGAAAATATTTAAAAAAATATATATAATAACTATTTACAAAAAAAAATTATATTAAATACGTTAAAGTTAGTTTAGTTTTAAAAAATATTTTTTTAGATTTTTTTAAAAGCCCATCATTTTGATATTTCTTTAATTTTTTTGGCTAACTGTTGTAAATTGTTATTCCTTTATATAATATTGATCTTTGGCCAAAAGTAATCTTTACCATCATAGGTGTTTGAATATGATGGTTTTGTCTCGTGATGTGAATAATGTTGGTCAAAGGAAATATTATATTCGATTGTTTTTCTTTAATAATAATAGAGTGTATTAGAATGCATAGTTTTAATTTATAAAGCTTTTCTAAATTTAAATATCCGTTTGGTTCATACAAATTTATAGTTGGTTCTGAAAAAGGAAGTACCTATGCATTTAATTATTTCGTTTTGTAGTTTTTTTTTAATGGCTGAATTGTAGTTAAATTCGCTGATTCCCAAATTGAAATCATATACTTAATGTAATTTTGAATAAACCAAAGAATAATAGATGTTTTTTAAATATTTTAATGATATACCGGAAATGATGAGGAAAAACTTTAGGGGATAATTCTAGACCGAAAATAAATGCTATATCTTCCTATACCTAACATTTTTTCAAAAATTGATTATTAATGTTAAAATATAGCGTCAACAATATGTAAGTCTTTAGAGCCTTTGTTTGCTTTCTCTAGAAAGACATAGTTGTATTATACTGGCTTGCTTTCCGAGTGGTTCTTACAATAAGACATAGACGTATTTAAAACTTTAATCTTTAATTTTATTTTCCATAGCCTATTTCCTATAATTAATGGAGTTACAGGGTGTTAAAGTTAAATTTTATTTGCAGTTTTAAAATACACAAGTTACTAGAACAATAAATTAAACATTCAAATCAAAGGTTCCTCTTCAATGCATAAATTAATTCTTCTTGAAAAATTCCAACAAACTCCATGGAATATTCCTTTCTTTGCTATGCTATGTTTAAGGTTGAAAATAATTTAAAATGATTTCGTATTCATCATAAAATATTATGCAAGCAATGTTATTTTAGCGATTTTCTTGAAAACGGTTAGATTTATTGAAACAAAAGTAGTAAACCTTTTTTATGTCAAAAGGTTAGGAGAATAAAAATATGCAGTCAAAATCCGTTTAGGGCAAAAAAGTTGGGACCATTCAAATTAAAGTATGAGCTCCTAGCTCCTATGTGGCGCCCTCTACAAAATGCGAAAAAACGGTGGGCAAATTTGCATTCCTCATTCCGAAAAAGCCCCATATACGAGATTTCGTTAAAATATTATGAGCGTGGCAGAAGGTATTGCAAAAAAAAACTGCAAATGAAATTTAACTTTAACACCCTGTAACTCCGTAAATAATCAACTTTCGAGAAAATGTTAACTCTAACTGTAGCTAATTGTACACAAAAGAGGGGTATTTGACGGATTTTTGGATAAAACGAAGTAGTAACGAAATATTCATCAAAAAACGAAATGGCGAACGCGTCAGTTGTGTTTACCCTTAACAGATTTTTTAAAAATTAATTTCATGTGGCTCAAATTTCTTCCAGTACACATAAAAAAAAGTTTGGCAGCGGTGGGATTCGAACCCACGCCTCCGAAGAGACTGGTGCCTTAAACCAGCGCCTTAGACCGCTCGGCCACGCTACCTGTGCTGTTTTCAACTGTGACAATATTTTTTTCATCATTGATAAATTTATTAATATCTTAATGCGGTAGGTCGTTACCGCAACGCGAGTGTTATACGTCACATAGGTCCGATTACGACACTTACCACACGTCTTAAGTTGCAGAAAATATTTTATTTGCCAACCTACTAAACCTATTTAAACAATTAGTTAAATTAATTAGAATAATCATTAAATAAACATTCTGAAAGCCAATCAGCAATATTACATATATTACGTTTCTAGGAACATAATTTATAAAGCGAATAATCGGCTAAATAAGAATGTTTAAATACATTTTTAAATATTTTTTAATTTAGAATTGAAAAAGATAACTAATTGTTATGTACCAAGTTCTACTTAGTAGTAGCAGTAGTAGTAACAAGATTTATTTAGCAATGTGCTAGAATTTAACAAGTTTTATAAAATATTTAAACTAATTTAACAATATCATCTTTGAAGTATTAAAAAAATGTTTATCAGTCACTATCTTGGGTTTTAAATAAATAATTTTTTAATGATTTTTTAAATTTTTTAAAGAGCTTTGTGATTTAATTGAAATATTTAAGTTGTTATATTCACTTAATTCTTTATGGAAAACCGATTTATATATCAAATGTTTTGATACCCTACCCAGACAAAAATCTTTATTATACCTGGTTGAATAGCTATGATTTTCAAAATTTTGAGTTATAAAATATTTTAAATGAGAAGGCAGTCAGTTATTTTGTATTTTATAAATAAAAGTACAAATCAAAAGAAATACTAAATTTTTAACATTTAACCACTGAAATTTCTCTAACATTAAATTTATTTTTGTATATTTATCAACATTTAAAATTATACGCATAGCTTTATTTTGCAAAACTTGGCGTCTATTAAAGATCCCATCATTTGCTGTGCATAAAATAGTTAAACAATATAAAAAATTAGGTAAAATTATAGTGTTATAAATTGTTTTTCGTGAAAATAAACTTAAATTTTGACTAATTCTTTTTAAATAATTAATTTTTTTTCCAATTTTAGATACACGATTTTCAAAATGTAATTCAAATTTTAACTTAGAATCTAAAATTACTCCCAAATATTTAAAAGGTGTATTATATTGTAATTTCTAATTTTTCATCATCAACAAAAATATTTATATCTGTATTATTCACGTTATTTCCAATAACCATAATTTTTGTTTTAGAAACATTTCATTTTTTAATTATGTACTTACCTCGAACTTCATACCAGAATGCTCCATTCGTTATACCCTGAGGAAAGTGATCATTTTTACATGTTTCCCCAGTCTTCATGACCTCATGCCGTTGGGAATAAGTTAACGCCAGCTCTTTGAATAATTCGTTATCGGGCGATTTGCTTTCTTTGCAACATTGTACACCAAAACTACAAATAGAAAAAATATAGAACACCCAACGTCGTAGGGCGACAAAATGCCAATAAATACAGTTTTAACTAAAACTTAAAACAGTTTGTGATGCTTTGTACTGAGACTTTTTCACTAAATTAATAAAATTTTCAATTATTCTCTCTAATAAAAAGTTATAACAAATAGACCAGTCGCAGGGACTAGAGGTTGACCCTCCGCCATCTACCTGAATAATACCTAGCGTCTAGTCTCCATGTTGTCAAACTTTCTGCTTTCGCGGCGCCTTTTTAATTGTTTCTGGCAAGGTTGGCAGGATATATATATATATATATATCCGTGATAAATATCCTAATATATATTTTGATAAATATCATGATACTTTTGCGACGATATTTATCCTGATATATATCAATATATTTTTCTAAAATTCTATTCATCAATATAAAAATATGGCCCCGCCATAAAAATTTTACATACAATGCCAAAAATAAAAAATCCAGTTTGGGTTCATTTAGATTTAATTAACTAACAAGCCCAGTAATTCTGGGTTTTAAGTTGAACAATAGTTGAAAGCAAAAATATATGATGTGTTCATATTCATAAACTTGTATTTTTTACCTACATTTTACATTTTATAACATAGAAGTACTAAAAAAACTTGTTATTGTGATAGCAACTATCATTGAATTGAATTGAAATATATATTTACAGGTTTATAACATGTTTATATTAAATTAAGTGATTTTGAATTTTTAAAATATATCTTTACAGAAAACAGATGAAATAATTTAAAAATATAAATAAATATCCAAATTTGGATATATATCGGATATTTGGATATTTCTATAAATATCATGATATTTTCCAACCCTGGCTGGGAACGGTTTGTGATACTCCAGGGAGACTTTTATTACTGGGATGTATTTTTAATAGGTTCTAATTTAGAATGTCATGGCTGAATATGAAAAATGCAAGTAGACTTATATTTTTTTGTGTAAACTTTTAAACCCTTAAATTCTGTTATGAAAACTTTTGTTTAATTGTTTTGCTGTCATCTTTCTCAAGACTAAATGGACAGACCATAGTAGAGGATCACCACTAAATTAAAAATTTATGTAGGTATTGAATATAATTGAACATTTGCCCTTACTTAGAATCATCATATGGATAACTAGCTACTATTGCTCCTCCATGAAGGTTTCCAGATAACACAAAAGGTCTGGATATTATCCATGTCATCATAGCTACTGTCTCGGGTTGTCTCCCGGCAATTATAGTACCTAAAAATATTTGAAATAATAGGGCTATAATATACAATTAACATGAAATTATTTTTAAAAGTTTTTATGGTAGGGTACCGTTTAAAATTATTTTCAATTATACCCTGTAAAATTTTAATGGATTACCCCGTACATTATGACGTATTTCGATAGCGCAGAGTAAATAAAGGTGAGTTACTGTTACAATACTTATACCTAAATCATGACATTTCTGAGATATTTAGCTTTTTTTGGAAATATGGTTTATAAAAAATAAATCAACACAAAACGCTATTTGCTATCTAACAGAACAGAACAGAACATCTGAAAAATAGACCAACTTATGTTCAAATAGATAAAGAAAAAAGCTATCCAAAAGTATTTAAGTAAGGTGGTCCTCAACCTCAAGGAACAATTTTAGGACCATTATTTTTTAATATTTATATTAACGACTTATTTAGTATAAATTGCGATGGACAAATTCATAGTTTTGCAATTTTTTATACCGATACAAATTGGGACAACTTAAATAATAAAATTGAAAAATATTTCAAAATTATTAAAAATTGGTTTGTTAACAATTAATTTTAATAAAACAAATTATATTCCTTTTACTTTAAACCTAAATAACCTACCACGAAATATGAATAGTATTCAAATAAATAGACATTCAAATTTTTAAAGTTAATTAAATAAAATATTTAGGAATTATTTCTGACAGTAAATTAAATTGGAATTATCACTTAGAATACTTAATTAAAAAATTAAGAAGTTTACTACCGATTTTTAAAAACATTAAAAAAATTTTAAATGTAAGACATATGGAAATATTTATATTACGCGTTAGTTAAAACTCATTTAAATTACGGAATTTTAGGTTGGGGAGGAACAAATAGAACTTTAGTTAAAAAATTAGAAATATTACAAAAAAGGTTTCTAAAAATTATATTCAATAAAGATTATCTTTATCCTTCAAAAGAATTATATTCAAAAACAAAAAAGTTGAACATAAGACAACTTTACATTTATAACATCTTAATATATATCTTTAAAAATAAAAACCTTATACAATTTAAAAACCATAATCATAATACACGTCATAAAAATAAAATAACCATAAAACCTAAAATAAATAAGTACATAGGACAATTTTTTTAAAAATATTTATGTTTTTATTTAAACGATTATTTACCAACAAAAATTAAAACATTTATTTCATTAAAAAAATTTAAAGTCGAAATAAAAACAGACAATTTGAAAATATTTTTAGAAATGCTTTAATTAATTAATTAATACTTATTGTTCTGAATAATTTATATAAGTAAGTAATATTTTTTACTTAAAAATTATAAATTAATAATTTTTATTATAGGTTATAGTTTGATTAATAGATTTGCCCCTAACAAGCTCAGCTTCAGGGGATTGAAGAATAAGTTTATAGAAGACAACATAAACATATTTATTATTATTATAATTATTATTATTATTAATTCAAGAAGCATACTTGCCGTACGTGGGTGGTGGTGTCAAATTGTATTGATACTTTAGCAAAAATATCAGATTGAATTATAAAATAAAGACCTCTTCAGAAGTCTGCTAAATAAATATTTCGGCTTTTCGTAAATAGACCGACGCGAATACAGAATCGCCACCCTGTATAATACAAACATTTATTTAATTAGGTACCTGCTCTGTGAGGCTCAAACTGATCTGGAAAGTCCCTGTTGAGATCAATGCCGTTTTCATTTTCTCTTCCCACATATTTTGGCTTCGATTCGCATAATCCTTCCTAAAAAATATATTTTTTTTTAATGTCCGCATCCTGATTAATAATTTAAAAATTCTATGTTCTGAATGGAAAGAGGAAAAGAAAAAGTTCTCTGCAAAAAAATATTCCCTGTATACTGTATAGTTAAAAAAACTGTTAAAAAAATCCTGTTTTTAATTTCACACTGATGTTAAATAAAATAAATATATTTTCATTTGAAATTATCATTGAAGGTACATATTTTTCAGCTGCTTTTTTCACAAATAACACACCTCAAACTTTTCTTTGGTAAATCACAAAGAGAGTAAGTAGATGGCAAAGTGGAAAAATACAGCTTAGTACATTTTGGTAACTAAATGTTAGGCTGTTGGAAGGACTAAAATCCTCCATAGGAGGTACCAATATTTTATTTAAAATTAATGAATATACAGGGTGTCCCAAAAGTAATGGGACACAGAGCAACAGCAGACTCCCTAAGGCGAAATAATGCGATTTATTTAAACTTGCCTTATCCCAAAATTGATAACAACCGAGATACAGGGTGTCAAACTTTTAATTTTGTTTTCGTTTTTTTGCGATTACTTCTTAACGAAACGACATAGCAGCACAAAATTAAGGGTTTTTGGGTTTTTTGAGGTGAGGAGTTCAAAATTGTCCATAGTTTTTGTGTACCCAGTAGAGAGCGCTGCCTACGGCATGGCCCACTCCTTTTAGCTGGCATAACTTTGTTTAGGCTTCTTATATCTATCCGACTATTAAAAAAATAAGTTACTTTACTTCTTTTACATCAAAAATGTATAACTTATTGAAGTCGCTAGGAGCAACCATTTTCGAGATAATCGCATTCGATATTTTTAATGCAAGAATGCTAAAATATTTAAATTAATTAAACCATTGAGGTCAATGGTGGCCATTTTAAACAATTGCTATCACGGCGTTACCATTTTTATTTCTAATCATTTTGTTACTTTTAAATGTTATTAAACTAAGTATTAAATAAAATTTTTGTTTAGAATAAAATTAGTACCTAAGTCTGTAAACGAAAAAGCGTTTTTATTAGAAAAAAATAGTCAACCTTAAGTATCTACATTAACTGACACTTAGCAAATGTAGCTCATTTACAATAATTTTAAGTCAGAAATTTACCGTTGCTCGATTTTCCGTTGCTTTTGGACCACGTACTTAGTTGCATTGGACATATGAAATGCGATTATCTCAAAAATGGTTGCTCCTAGCGACTTCAATGAGTTATACGTTTTTGATGTAAAAGAAGTAAAGTAACTTATTTTTTTAATAGTCGGGTCGATATAAGAAGCCTAAACAAAGTTATGCCAGCTAAAAGGAGTGGGCCATGTCGTAGGCAGCGCCCTCTACTAGTTACACAAAAACTATGGATAATTTTAAATTCCTCACCTCAAAAAACCTTAAAACCCTTAATTTTGTGCTGCTATGTCGTTTCGTTAAGAAGTAATCGCAAGAAAACGAAAGCAAAATTAAAACTTTGACACCCTATATCAGTCGTTGTTATCAGTTTTGGGATAAGGCAAGTTTAGATAAATCGCATTATTTCGCCTAAAGGAGTATTCTGTTGCTCTGTGTCCCATTACTTTTGGGACACCCTGTATATGTAGCTTTCCATTAACACTTTCCCCCATTTCTCTTCTAAATAAATGTTTTTCTTGCAAATTGGAGCTCATTTGTTAAGTATTAAAATTAGGTATTTTAAATCATAAATAAGTTTAAGTACTTAAGAATTACTTAAATATACAACAGATTTGTCAAATGCATGTGATAAAAAGCAATGTTATCATTTCAGTAATAACAGAATTATTACACAATTATAACATAATATTAGCCGCTTTCCTTTTAGTTACTCTTAAGTAACATAGCAAAGCCAACAACTAAATTCAGTGTTCATTTTAAACCAGCTCAGCAAAAAAATGTTCTTCCCTCTTGCCGCGGTTAAGTATTCACCTTTATATTTCTCATACGACAAGTGTTAAGGGGATCAATCCCTCCCCAAGGCTATATTATTTCCGAAATGTCCTCGAACGGGCTGACGAATGAGGAGCTACAGAAAGTCATATCCCCGCCCCCCCATCGCAAAAAGCTATCTACGCCATTGCCTTTAACAACTTAGCTTACCAAAGATTTTAACTTGGCCATGCTATTTACAAGAAGCAAAAGGAAAGTGGGTTCATAATAACTTGTTTGGTAAATAGTATTTTAAATTATTAACACTCTGCTAAACTCAGCAGTAGATTTAAAAAAAGCTGCAATAAAATGCTGACTGTACTTAAATAAAATTAAAACTTACACAATTTCAAGGAAAAATGAATTAAATTTAAATTTATGGGTATTGGTGTAAAATACACAAAATATGACAATACAATAACTACTTATTCAAACATTGTGATTTGATTAAATTAACTGTCCAAGCATTTTTTCAAAAAAAAGTGCTTACATATTACTACATTTCTTGTTGTCAAGTCAGATAACCAAGCTCAATAAAAATCTTATATGCACTATAATACATTGTGTCCCCGGACTTAACTATAGGACCTAAACGTACAAATCCTATTTTTCATATTAGGAGAAAAAGTAATTTTTCATAGGAATTTTTGCTTATTCCGAAAAGTCCTCATGTCCATAGCCATATTTCAAATTTCGAAATAACACACAGGATTGTTAAAAGAAAATAAAAAGGTAAATAAGGTGGAGAATAACGTATCTAGGTACCTATGTACTGTATCTTTATAGGTACCTACCTACACATGGTACATTTTTGTTATTTATCTAGGTTCCCAGTCAAAACGGGAAAATATCATAAGTTATTAAAAAACAATCCAATGCAAATTTCTATTTGTGCATTATCAAAAATGTAATTTTTTTGTTTTTGCCTAGGTTTCCTCGAAATTTTGTCTTTGCTATTCTAAAAACTTATTAAAACAGTAGAAAAAACCATATTTATTAGAAGGTAAAAGAAAAATAAAGAAAGTAAATTCTAAAAGTACCAACCTGAGAGTTTTCATATCCGTCGGGATTCATACTAGGCATCAAGTAAATATCAGTTGTGTTCAGCAACCTAGTGACCCGTTCGTTTTTTCCATAATTTAATATTAAATATTCAGCCAGGTAAATCATTAGCTGCCTCCCGATCGATTCATCCCCATGCATATTGGCTACGTACTTGAACATAGGAGTCAAAACAGTCCTGTTTTGTACATTCGAGTTGATGTGAATAGCCCATAATTCCCTATTTTTAACAGAACGCCCTACAGTTACTAATTTGGCAATATCCGGGTTCTCTGCTTCTAATTTCCTGAACAAATTCGTTAATTCGTCATAGCTGTGGTACCTTGGGTTTTCCAAGAAATTCTCGTTTTCCGCTACTGGAAGAGATTCGCTGGTTTTGTATAGAACGCACGATATTACGATAAATTTGAGGAACATGTTGGTTACAGTATATCTTTAAAACTTAAAACAAACTAAGCTACCATTTTATGCTATCCTAAACATTAACTTAAGCGAACAAAAAAAATAAAAAACCTTGTAAAACGTCAACACTTTCAAAAGTGTGGTTGGGGCAAACGTCAAACGATGACGTCTACAAGAGAGAAAGTTTTCGACTCCGTAACCAGAACACAGAGGAATAATAGGTTTTCATGGTCGCTAGACCAAAGAGGACGTTTCGGGTTCTGACCTGACAAATCAGAAACTTTGTTGGTATAATTATAATGGTATATCAAAGGGTAAGGGTAAAGAATCCAATCAAGGGGACGGAAAATGAGGGTTATTTCACTTGCCACTTGTAAATACAACGCATTTGCTTCATTCAGGTGGCCGAGTGAGAAGGTATACCTTGATGCGAGTCCACCCGGGCGTAAATACGTGATTGGTTGATTATTAGCCGTTCATTTTATGATTTTTAGGTCTTTTCAAGAATGCTGTCAAATTTACGCCCGTGGGGGTCCGGTTTCAGCCCGAATGAGATGTATTAATCAATTCGGCCGCCTTTTTGATACATGGCGTCTCAAGGTAGGTCTCTAGAGAACCTTGCTCGCGTCTAGAAATAGATACGCTTAAATATAATACGTCCATTGGTGCTCAGTCTAACGAGGTAAATAATCATTCAATCGAAATGGCTCGATATAAAATTTTTCTTATAGGCAACCAAGTATACATGCACTTAAATATCTGGTTGCACTACAACAGAATCAGTCCAGAATGATTGAGCGGGAGAATCCAAAATCGATATCCTTGCCATTGAAAAATCTGCAAAACTGGTGGGGTTGCTCATTGGGATCTTCGATTCAAATTTTTAATGTAAAGGTAGGTAATATTACACAAATATTTGCTGTATCAAAACAATACAAGTTAATGGTTTAATTGGTTTCGGCGATATATTATACGTGAATTTTCGGTTCAAAAAACATGCAGGAATTAATCAAGTCGGTGGAAGATTAATACTGAAATTGAAATGTAAGTAATATACTGAAAACCGAATTTAATTACAATAAAAATAAAATGTATTAAGCGCGTTTTTGGTTTTCTAGTAGGTAATCTTTAAAATTGGCATATATGGTCAATAAGGACCGCAGCTAGGGGCTAGGGGGGCAGGGGGGTAAATATAAAATACCACAACCTTCTTAGAATTAGTTTTTACAAGCACCAATAATTTTTCTAACATATAATAATTAGGTACGAATATTTAGCAAGAGATATTTCCTTTATGTGCTTTATCTACTCTACTGTAAATATTAATTTTTCCAAAATTAGCTAACTTAGTTACATATATCAGCTAATACATCTTTAAATATTATATGTGCTAGGATATATTATTATGTATGTCATAAATATGTATAGTTTTATTGTACTGTCACTTACAATTTAAGAAGTTGCTCTGTCAAAATAATATGTTATTTCTAGCACATAAGATCAGTGTTAGTTTAGTGACAAGAAAATATAAAACCGCTTTAGTGTGATTTCCCACTATATATTTCATTGGTACAAAATGTACTGCGTTACTTTTTCGTTTTAATAACATTAAGGCGCTCAATACCGATCTTTAGGACCCAATTACACACCATTTTGAGTGAAAAAATTGATTTATTATTATATATAATCAAAAAACAAAAATTTATTTATTCTAAAAGGAGAAGCATGCTGGCACTATTGATAAAGGAACTGCGTTAATAATGATCGTGATATGAGAGTAATGATGTGAATTTTGATTTTCACATCATTTCTGGCAGAAGAATAATTACTATCATAACAAGGTAAAATGAAATATTTTAATTGTGTGGAAGCAAGGTGACATGTAAATAATAATTTTAAATATGGGTAAAATAGTGATTTGCGCAACTAGTGCAAAAAGTATATCTCTATATCATGCTGCTATGCTTGCTATCTGCAATCATGCTGACTGCAACAAATATGCTTGTTGCACGCGTTGCACACAACATTTTTTCTACGATCGAATTAATTTTTTTTTTGTTCAAATATTATTGAAGAATTTTTTACAATTATTAGATCAGGGTCGATAATTTTTGAAACCAAAAAGAAGAATAGTAGGATGAAACCCATTGGAAAAGGAAGACAATATAACGAATATTCAAGTAGGTAATTAAAGTATAAATTTTAATAAATAGCTCAAAATTGTACATAATGATTAAAAAAAAATTTCGGAATCGAGTTTTTTTCATTTCTTTGCATTTTTTGAGAACATTTACCATAGTAATGTATTTTTTTTTACACTATCAGAAAGAAGAGATTTCAATGAACAAAAAGCCCACCGACTTTTTTAAAAAAGCAGATATGTTGACGTGAGAATTTTCGATTGAAAATTAGGGTGCTTTTTCGATATTAAGTCAAAATAAGGTGAAAAAATAAATATTTTAAATCAAAAAAATTACAGTGTGTTTGGGACATAAAAAGATTCACCAAATTTCGTGAAAAAAATTTTTTTTTTGTAAAGGATAAAAATAAAAAACCAAAAACTTGGTTATTTGAATTTTTCACATAAATTTTAAGGTTATGTGAAAAAAGCCTAAATACAAAAGTTGTAGATCTTTTTATTACCTACAACTTTGCCATTTAACGTTTTTCCATAGGACTTGTAGTTTTGCCGGAAATCGAGATAAATCGTTTTCTCCCTTAAAAACTCACCCCTTTCCACTTACTACCTCGGATCGCCCGTAAATTATGTTTTCTTTCATTTTTGTTATATTCTCTTCCTTTTCCAATGGGTTTCATCCTACTATTATTTTTTTTTACTTTTTACCATTTTCAAAGGCCCTGGTCTAAATACAAGAACTATTACTAAATAATTCTTAACAATAACATGACCAGTTTAAACTAATTACCGGTATTTTTATAAAACTAGTTAAGTATTTCCTTTTTTTTGAGTTAATTTCAATTTTAATACCGCAGTTAGAGCAACATTACTATGGTAACTGATGGACAAAGTTCATGTCCAGTAATTTTTTGAATTTTGTTCTCGTTTTTGCTCGTGGAGGTCTCAGGTTCTTCTTCACTTAATCTTTTTCTAAGGGCTGTGAAGTTTCCGGTACTAGTACTTGGTTCACCTTCCCGAATTTGAGTGGCTATTTTAGTTTTCTTAGAAATTGATTCGTCGATGTAGCCCTCAGCTACAGTTGAAGATTTCCATCCTCCATGGCGTTTTAATGTTAACATGTCTTTTTAATATCAAACAATAAACGTTTTGAGGAATATTTAATGTTACCTAAGTACTTACCATGTTTATACGTATACAGACTGTCCGCGGATAGGGTTTACAATAGCACAAATCTAGGATTTAAATTACAAACGTTATTCTCAATAAGTTTTCTAATTGGCATTTTGGTCAAAAATGAAAAATAAAGGTAGTTTACTCTCGGAGAAAAATCATGTTTTTAAAGTTTTTGCGAACTCTGTATAAAAAATCAAAATTTTCTCTTCGTGAATGGCACTTTTTATCAAGAATGACTTTTTCCCGAAAAATGAAATTTTTTATTCATTTGTGCTATTGTAAACCCTATCCGCGGACAGTCTGTATACAAATTACAAAAAAAATGTTACCTTTAGATTAAACTCCTAATCAATAGAGAATCAAAGTATTACTGCAAAAAGTATGTTCCTTTTTGCAGTAGTGCAAAAAAGTTAAACTTTTGGCACAGTAGATAGTGCAAAAAAAAGTGGTATTTTATTTTCCATTTTTAATAATCGTCCAATTAAAAATTTATCAAACAACCATTATCAACGCACCATTCAACATGTACTGAACAGGTAGGTATAGTGTTTTTCCTGACAATTATCCATCATTATTTTTAGTAATAATATATGCAATAAAAAATTGTACCATAGCTACTACATTATTGTTTTTTATTTTCAGCCAATGTAACTCGAGAAACAGAAAAAATGGGGGTAAGTACATATTACGTTACTTATTATAGTAAACGAAGAAAACGTTTTATATAGACTGTATAGGTTTTTCTTTAAACATATACAGGTTTCTTTCTTTTTCCCTATACAGGTTTGCCCAGAAGTCCGAAATAAAATTAACCTGTAACTTTTAGGGAAAACGCTCGGATACGTCAATTTAGTTTTATATATATGCTCACATTCTGACGTTGTTCGTTTGTTTTTTATAGACATAATTTGTTAAAAATATGACGACATCTATCTTTTTTTTTAAATGGAAACATACAACTTGTGATACAACATTTGAAAGCTAATAATAATAGACAGTTTTCGTTGTATTGGCAAATTCAAACGGTTAACCATAACGAATACGAATACGAAGCCGCTAGCTATTTGACAGGTCGTAAAAATAGTTTTCGTTCAATTCGCTTAACGTTAACGTTAAGTCGAATTCGACAGTAAACATAACAAATATAACATAACCTATGTTTAATGGTTTGTGTTCATATTTTCATATACGTTTTGTGCTATCTTTTTTGCTTGGTTTTAATTTCCTAGTACCTACCCAAAATTCCAAAGCATCATGATAGACGAAAGATTGCATTTATTGGACTCATCCAGTGATTCGGATGATGCCCTTCTCTTGGAGGTGCTTGATCGCGAGCACAGCTGTATGGAAATTTCAATTTAGAAAACTATAATAATGCTGAATGCAAACTTTATTTCCGATTTGAAAAAATTATGATGTAGGATGTGTTCTCTAACCCCTCTAAACGATACTTCTTTCCCTGTGGTTTTTACAAAATTGGCTACTACCAAAGCCTATTTCCATGCATCGCCATATGGGTTGTTGGCCAATATTTCCTCTAATAAAATGATATCGTCCTCATTCGTGAAACGATTTCTCGATCTTTTGAGGGAATTTATTGTTGAATCCATGACGAAACAAAAAATACTAACCAAAAACTTTAAAAACAGACCTCAACAAAAAATAGGTTATGTTGATTGCATCTGTCGAAAAAATGGTCATTACGCATGCGTTCCGTTTTCGCTATGGCTTTGTCTTCCGTCCGTCAGCTCCCGCCACTTATCCGTAACGATAACGATAAATGACAGCTCAAATGTCAAAGTTGTCAAATAGCGGCTATCGGAATCGCTTTTAAAAGACAACGAAAACTGTCTAATATCTCGTACAGTATGCTCATAAATTTTGGCGCGATTCTATAGAGTTATTTCAAAATGGCGACTGTTAAAATTTTTAAAAAAATCTCTATTTAAATAAGCGGAAATGATAAATCGATGATGTTTTTTTTACCTTTCAAGGTAAGAAATCTTCATTGTTTCACGTTCTGACATTGTTTGACATTGTGAACTTAGGTATAAAATTAATTTATAGGTATTTCGGAAGTATTATTTTACAATTTTCTAAACAAAAATGGTTTTGTCGGAAAGACAGCGTATCGAAGTCTTGATATTGTTAGGATGTGGAGATAAAATAAAAAGTGAACTGTGCACTTTATTTAATGCTAAATATCCGGATAATCAAATTACACAGGGCACTGTTAGTAAAATATTCCACAAATTTGATGAACATGGCACATTAAAGGACTTGCCTAGGAATGGACGGCCACGTGTTTTAGGCGACGATGAAAAAAAATTGAATACTGCATTATCTCTGCACTACAGGATAATCCGCATGTTTCGTGGTACAATTGAATGTCCACAGAGGTCCCCAGACTTAACGCCTCTAGACTATTTTCTTTCGGGATATTTAAAAGAAAAAGTTTACCAAAATAGGCCAAATATTATTGAAGATTTAAAATACAAAATTAGATTGGAGACACATAACATATACCGGCTGAAGCCATTCGTAATTCCGTCGACGGATATTACCATCGTCTGGGAGCATGCCAAGTAGAGGGTTGGGGACATTTTTGACAAAAAAAAATAACAAATGAACCATAACTATTGTGAAGTCACAAAATGCCAGAACGTAAAACACCTTAAAAGGTAAACAAAATCAATGGATTATCATTTCCGCTTATTTAAATAGAGATTTTTTAAAAACTTTTACCAGTCGCCATTTCGAAACAGCTTGACAGAATAGCGCCAAAATTTATGAGCATACTGTACAAGATATTAGCTTTCAAATGATGTATCACAAGCTGTATGTTTCCATTTAAAAAAAAGATCGATGTCGCCATATTTTTGACAAATGTCTATAACAAAACAAGCGAATAACGCAAAATGTGAGCATTAATAAAACTAAATTGACGTGTCCGAACAAAATTAAAGGTGGTGAAATATTGGGTCCCTTGTCTATTTTAAACCATTAAAGTGAATAATTAGACGAACTGACATTTTTAGTATTTTTAGAAATGTGTAATCTAAAAAATACTTGTGTTGCCTATAATAAATATTAAGAACATGAGCATTTCTGATTTCTGACACGTTTAAATTATGGTAGTACTAATTCACTAATTAACTGTAAAGTTTCCGCATTTACCAAAAACTATTTGTTTCCCCGTCCTCAGCAAAACAAAAGGCTAACGCCCGGAACTCTGCCGGATTAAGCAAGTAATGACCCGAAACGTACGAGTTATAATTGTGCCATCAAGCCTGATAATAATTATTTGCAGAATTCTGGTAAAATAATTGATAAAAGATAAATTTCGTTACGTCAAAACGAATGTCGCGAAACGCCGAAGAAGTCCGTTACATCAAAATAAAATCTGAAATGTTAATCATCAATACCTCCCCAATTTGCCCAGGTTCTCCCTAATAAAAAAATGTCAGAAGCGCTTGATATTTCAAAAATGAGGTAAAGATCAACTTCTGGCTGGACACCAAGGTGGTTAAGCACGAAACAAGTTTAAAACTGTGTCAGCCAGCCATCATTGTCTTATTTACAATTGGTTTTATTTTACTTTCAAATAAAATTATTGTGGAAAAAGTTATTATTCTACATATTCTCCTCCAACCTGCACTGATTTCTCCAAATTAGAAATAAATTAAATAAATAGGTCAGCAATCTCAGGTTTTCATTTTGAATGTCATAAATTCTATTGTAAAAAATAAAAAAAACAAAAATTAGAATTTGATTGCAAATTTTGTATTTAGGCTTTATTTTGGATTATAAACAACTTTCTTTCATAAACATTTTGTCTAAAATAATAAATAATGGTACTTCTCTCCACCGGCGTATCCAGCTCATGCGTCTGGGGGGGGGGGGGCTATCGGGATCGCGCCAAGGGCGCAAAAAAAAAGCGCCGCAGGCGAAAATTTTTTGGGTGCCACGCCCTTTTTTGAATCATGGTGCTTGATTTTCAAGTGGGAAAAATAAAAAACACAACACAAAATCCTCAAGAAAATCTTAAAAACAAACCTGGTAATAATTGAGGTGAAGAAAATGTAATAATGTAGGAAATGTTTAATGTATTGCCTATGTTGCCGAAATCAGAGCTCGAGTTTCGGAGGGGGTTCAGGCCCCCTGTATCCTTCCCCCTAGCTACGTGCCTGGCTAGGATACTAGATAATAGCAGCTTTAAGGAGTAAGGACAAAAATTAAACAACGCTTAAGTAATCTTGGGGGGGGGGGGTAATTACCCCCATTACACCCCCCCCCCCCCCCTTGTATACGCCGGTGCTTCTCTCTTAAAGCATTTTCATGTTTTCTTAATTTATCAACTATGCTAATCTAAAATTTTTATATGGTAAATTCATTTTCTTGACAAGGAGAATTTTTTATAAAGAATAACTTTTCGTCGTAAAATCAATAATAAAGATCTTTTTCCTCTTGTCAACTCCATCGTCCGGGGACACACTTTATAATGACAAAACAGGAACACTATCGTTTTTAAAGCCTAGGCAAATTGATGTTTTGTTAATGTAGGTGTATTATTGGTTGTGTGTGGAAACAGTATAGCAACGTTCCGTCGCAACTAACTCCAACTTATTAACACAATTAGATGTATCATTTTCGTATATCTTTTAACAATTTTTTTACATCAATGTTTAGCACCTCTTTAGCACCTCTTGTATATGTAATCGTAATCAACAGAACGACCAGACCTTGGTGCGTGTTCCAAACTAAAATTTCCCCTTTCAAAATCTTCAGATAGGAATCTGCAAAACTTTTAAAATATTCGTTTACCTTACACATTGTCTTATCTTGATCATAATAATTTATTAATGTAATAATATATTACCAAATATTAATTAATTGTTTATTTTAGCAACATGTTTAAATACCTTAAGCTGAATGTACATAATATATTCCATAATACCGCCTACGTTTCGAATTTTTCCTTTTAGTTTATTTGTAATGTTTTTATATCTATTAATTATGTAATAAAAGTGTACCGAAGTCTATGAAAGGCAGCCCAAAAGGTTAAAGAAATAGTAATTTTTGCTATATTCATAAAAAGCACAATGCTCCTTTTTCTCTAATGCACACTATTACACTTAATCTAGATTTTTCTATTATTTATAAGATCCATAAAGTAGGATTAATAACTTGACATTTAATTTATTTCAATATATATACAATAAATTATGTGGACATCTTTGCGGCACACAAAGACGAGCAAGAACTTGACCCACTTAAGAGATGCCAACTAAAATCAAGATTGGTATTACTTAACTGGTCGTAAAGCAAACTAGCTTGGGGCAGTGTTTATAATTACAAAATTTGTCCTTAAAGGTGTTGAAAAATGTCTATATAAATATAATTTAATTCTTTAATTTCTGAAAAATAAACTTACGAAAAAGGACGTCGGGAAATGCGCGAAGAAACAGATAATGGACGTTTTTGAAGCCCGTTAAAATAACTAATTGTGTTTTAAAACTCCGAAATGCAAAAACAATATTTGAAAAACACAGGGAACGACAGGGAAGTCTTATTCTGATTTTAAAAATCTGTTTTTCGTAAACGGTAAAGTTGCACAGTTTGGATTTGTTGTTTAAATAGATTTACCACTTATGTTTTTTCTTGCATTTTTGTAAACCTCATTTGCTCGTTCAATTTAAAAATCGATGTTAATTAACGCTGTACTTGTACTTGCTTGGGTTATGGCTGCCCGTAGAGTCCTCACAAGGACGAAACGGCCGTCGTGGTCTACCCGCCCCAGGGTATCCATTGTGCTTGGATCCCTGTGTATTCCAATATAAAAACAGTTACACACTTGTCCGATATGCCACAATATTAGCTTTTAATTATGTTCGCGGACACTATATTTTATCTTCTAAACATTTTTATGGCTTTTTTAAACGGATTGCGCGCATTCTAGTGGGTGCCAGCGTTGATCTGTTTCTAGTCTGCAAAAAGGCAGATGTTTCGGTGAAAACGTAAATAGCGTTCCCTATACTGGATTGTGATTTACTTCGTGGTTTATTTAGTTGTCTACCTTTCGATATTACCAGTGTGACTGCCTTTTATATTGGAGCTAACTCCGCTGGGATGGCGCTACGGTGTATTGAAGGTAGCTTTACTTTTGCAAAAAGGCTTTTAATACATCTTACCGGTGTGTCGGAATTGCTTAGGTTATGGCTGCCCGTAGAGTCCTAACAAGGACGTAACGGCCGTCGTGGTCTACCCGTCCAGGTATTCATTGTGCTTGGATCCCTGTGTATTCCATAACATTTACACACTTGACCGATATGCTACAATATTCGCTTTTAATTATTTTCGCGGACGCTATATTATATCTTCTAAACACTGTATAATATAAATTGTAAATTTCGTATTTATTTTTAGATTTTAAACCTTGTAAAAATATGCAACATCCTAGCTACAATAGCAACGGTATTAGGAAGCACGGTGCTTATATCTGATCAGAGTATGTCTAGGATGATAGAACTTACTACTAAACAACCCTACTGTAACGTGCACACAGACAGGTAACCAATATTAGCCCATATCATTTAAAGGACGTCTCCAATGTCGTTGTAACCTATATTCACTTCACATTATTACAGAATCATTTACAATCAGTTCATATATTCAGCCCATATAATTTGATTTTGGTTACTCCTCACATCGTCTTATTGGTAGTATAACATAGTGCTTGGTCTGAGATAACAACATATTTAAAAACCCGTTCTAAGGCTGTTAATTTAAATACAACAGATAATTCGTCACAACTCGCACGGTCTAAACATCTAAAAGGTGCATAAAATGATGTAAGAAAGATGTTCCGTGCGATTTACTTTTCAATATCTAGTATAAGGACAAAAGAATATTGCAAAATACGAGACATTGAACTTTAATATAAAGCAGTTCAGTGTTAATAACTTGTTAAGTAATAAATTAATAAGCGTAAAAAATTATAAATGTAAAACACTAAAAGCAAATTAAAATCAACAAGTTTTAGACAAGGGGAACAGCAATGCCATAACAAACATCGTCTGGAAAATGTTTTGAAATTATTCGAACCATCGTAGTGTCTTACTTTCGTTCCTGTTACTAGGTATATATTAAATACCGCATCCACAACCATCACCATAACAACCATTACCATGGAAACATACTCTATAGCAATCCATTGCCTTATGACAGTCCACAATAAAAATATTATTTAAGTTGATTTAAATTGCCAAGTTCGTATCTTCCCACTGCCCATAGAGTTCAGAATTAGTTTGTTTTACATTTTTAGGGGAAACATTAGAAATATGTTGCTAGCGGCAGATTCTGCACGGGTACGTCAGATGTCAGACGATGCCATTAAGAATTTGGAAGAGATCTGTCAAAATAAACGGCAGTTGTTGGAACAGCAGGGAGGTTTTATTTATCCAGGGACCAAATGGTGTGGACCAGGTATTAATTTTAAAAATTAACTTTCTAAAATGAAAAACAAATCAATAACGGAAAAAGTTTTCCATATGGTGCGGTACTTTCTACCTGTCACTGTGAAGCATCAGGAAACAGACAACAAACTCTATACTACACCATCAATAATATGCAAAAATGCAGTTATAACAGAAAACATTTTTGATCAGTTGATTAAAATAACGATAAAAATTGACAATGACAGTGACACTGTTCGATCGTTAAAAAATATGTAGATGGCGCTACTTGTAGGTTCTCTTTTAGGTGACACAGCGAACAACTACTCGGATCTGGGACACCATACGAAAGAAGACATGTGCTGTAGAGAGCACGACAACTGCCCCAAATACCTTTTGGGAGGGGAATGTCGAGAAGGTATCTGCAATAACTCACCGTTTACCAGGTCAGTAAATCGCGAGGAAGTAGTTTAGCTTTCTAACCTAGTAGTTAAAAGGATGAAACCTATGTGAAATTTTAGTTCTTACAATATATAATAATATATAATAACACAGGTTTTCAAATCATGGAATTTAAAGAAGGGTTCATATAAAGCAGGTGTG
Source organism: Polydrusus pterygomalis (assembly GCA_963969555.1). Classification (NCBI taxonomy): domain Eukaryota; kingdom Metazoa; phylum Arthropoda; class Insecta; order Coleoptera; family Curculionidae; genus Polydrusus; species Polydrusus pterygomalis. The sequence continues at coordinate 39,787,879 of OZ018385.1, read as the reverse complement.
TGTATTTTTTTGACATTTAATGCTAATATAATATATATTTTTTTTATAAACTATCAATTCCGAACTCAGAAGTAAAATACTTGTTTTGAGTTAAATAATATAATATTTATTGTCAAGAATATTTTTCATAATTCAGGCACAACTAGATTATAATATAAAACGAATATGACAATATTTTATTGGTATATTTTATATTACTATAGTATATAGAATAGGAAGATATAATACGTTATGTATCTAATATATATATTTATTTATTTTATTCATTATAACTGGGTATATTTATAATTTATTAAAGACGTTCTTGAATATATCTCTTGGATTAGATAATATCCAATTTTTAATTTTATTTCCATAATTATTTTAATTGACTGGTAGCATATCAAAAATATATGGATTGATGTTTAAAAAATGTTTGTGTGCTATTGTTTTGTTTACTCTATTTTTATATGTAATAGTATTTTTATGACGAGTTTCATGTGTGTGATTAATATAATTTAATTTATTTTTATGTTTAAAATATATATTAACATGTTGTAAGAAAATATTTGTTTAACATCTATTTTTTTGCTATCTTTAAATAGTAAATCAGAAGAATATTGGTGGTTTTTTTCGTAAATAATTTTCAAAATGTATTTTTGGATAGTTTCAATATTATTAAGATAATTCTTATTTATGCCTCCCCATCCAAGTATTCCATAATTTAAATGGGTTTGTACTAAAGAATAATAAAGGATTTCTAATTCTTTTATATTTAAAAATTGTTTAAGGTGTTTAAATTTTGGTATAAGAATTCTTAGTTTTTTTACAATATAGTCATTATGTAAATCCCATTTTAAATGTTTATCAAAAATTATTCCCAGATATTTAATATTTTCACCTTCCTTTATATTAATATTATTATTGGACCAATATTTGAAAGTTTATTTTTGTATGAAGTAAATGGAATGTATGTATGTGTTATAATTTATAGTTAATACGTTTTTATTAAACGAGTTGCTTATTTTTATAAAATCTTTTTCAATAGTATTTTTTTAAATATTCCAATTTAGACCTTCATAAAAAATTACCGTATCATCAGCAAAATTATGTAGTTTTGCTGGACAGTTTAAATTAAAAATATCATTTGGATAAATATTAAAAAGTATTGGTCCTAGGACTGTACCTTGTGATACTCCATAATTAAATATTTTTGGTGAACTAATATTTTCACCAATTTTAACATGATGTACTCTGTTATATAAATAGTTTTTAAATAAAGTTAATATTTGACCACGAAATCCAAGTTTTTCTAATTTGTTAATAATAATTTTATGACTGACAGTATCAAAGGCTTTACCTAAATCTAAAAATATGCATATAATGTTCATTTTATTATCGATTGAATTATATATTTGATTTGTTAGGTGACAAATTCGCATCTTGTGTAGATTTATTTTTTTGAAATCTAAATTGTTCGTCTGATGGGATTTTATTCTTATTTAAGAAATTTTTTAATCTTTCTTTTAAAACATTTTCGAAAACTTTTGCTAATGATGAAATTAATGTTACAGGTCTGTAATTTTGAAATTCAATTTTATTTCCGCTTTTATAAATTGGTTTTGTTATACCTATTTTAAAAGCAGATGTATATATTCCTGCATTAAAGATATATATACAAATAGGTTATTTTTTTTGTAGATCCCATTGCGATTGCGATGCAACATTCAGAAAATGCCTACAAAATGTCAATAGTGAGACGGCCAATACGATTGGTGCCATATTTTATAACATAATTCAAGTGATTTGTTTTAAGGAGAGAAGTCCCTGCTCAGAGTGGCAAAAGTAAGGATTCTTACTTTACTTACTTCATGGGCCTAAATAGCGCTATATTGGGCTATAGTATAATTTAAAGGCGTTATCAATAATTCATTCACAAATTGATAAAACACGATAATTCTTCTCACCAAATTTTGATTATGGGTATAAACTTTTTTATTTTTATATAATAATTTAAAAATTTCCCACCACGAATTTTCCTGCTCTAAAATAAAAATGTGGAAAATCGCTCGGACCCGTCGATTTTTATTTCGAGGGGGACATCTTTTGCGTATATTGTCAATCTTGTTACTTGAAGCCCCTAGGAAGGAGGGGGGGTAATATCTAAATCTTCAATGAATACCCCTATTTTATATAATTTTTTTGGATTCTGCATAAAATTATGAACATTTTTTAATAAAAGCATTATTAGTCTATACTAAACAGTTTCCGAGATATTGACTCTTGAAAAATGAGATTTTTGAACTTTGACAGCGTCTAGCTGTACGTCTTAGAGCAAAACGGCTTACATGTCCCTATCTTCGATTTTTATTATCTTTCCAGCAGTGTCAACTTCCGGTTAAACCGGAAGTACTATATTTCTTACAACAGGTTTAACCGGAAGTTGACACTATTGGAAAGATAATAAAAATCGAAGATGGGGACATGTAAGCCGTTTTGCTCTAAGACGTACAGTTAGAAAGCTAGACGCTGTCAAAGTTCAAAAATCTCATTTTTCAAGAGTCAATATCTCGGAAACTGTTTAGTATAGACTAATAATGCTTTTATTAAAAAATGTTCATAATTTTATGCAGAATCCAAAAAAATTATATAAAATAGGGGTATTTATTGAAGATTTAGATATTACCCCCCCTCCCTCCTAGGGGCTTCAAGTAACAAGATTGACAATATACGCAAAAGATGTCCCCCTCGAAATAAAAATCGACGGGTCCGAGCGATTTTCCACATTTCTCATTTTAAAGCAGGAAAATCCGTGGTGAGAAGTTTTCAAATGAACACCCTGTATATTTTATAAAATACTTATAGCTTTTTAATGTTTCATTAGTATTTATTATAGAATTGCTCTACATTTTTTATTTTTTTTAGTGACCCTAATGATATAGATAGCTTATTTCGAGAGAGGATGTTATCGCTATTTAACGTAGGACGCTCGAATTGTACTTACGACTTTGTTAATTCTGGTAGATACAATACCAGCCGAACAAACAGGAAACAAAGTTCCCTTGATTTTAAACGTAAAAAGTTAAAATTTTTTATCCATACATTTTTTAGTAAATTTTATTTTAGATGATTTTTGTTCAAGATTTTATTTCTATTTTACTGTGATTCTGTTAATAAATTTGTTTTGTTTTTATTATTTTTTTTTTGTTTTTTTTTATACTGTTTCAAAGATTTTAATGCTAAAATTAGCACGTGCGTGCCTTGATGTTTTGGAAATGGGGTGGAAAAGGGGCATATAAGTTTATATTGGAAACTTATCCCTCCATGTCTACTCTCTAGAGAGCATAGTACCAATTTTTAACAATGTAGCTTAACATTATCCCCCTCAAAATAGTCTACACTGCCGTCCTAAGCCAAAAAGCCTCAACTCTAGTTTTCACTAGGTATTTTCAGATATTTAACATTTTAATAACTTGATAACCGCACCCTTTTTTCAAAGGAATTTTGTAATTTTTTTTTCGTAAGTATCGTTTTACACAGTAGCAAATTTGACGATAAATTTAAACAGAAATTTGTTTAGAACTAAATTTTAACGTGTAATACACACTTTACAAATTTTATTAGAAAAATATTATATTATTTTACGAAAATATAGAAACATTTCTATATTTTATCAAAAAAATTATTAAAAGTGCGCAAAAATATGCGCAGTAATTTAAAATAACAATTGTCAAAATCTTTTAAGAAAAGCCGAAAAAGAAAGGTTACGATCCATTGAAATTGGCATTCGGAGGTTATATTTGCTATTTCCTAAATTACTTTATTTTTATTTGCCGAAAACCTGGGAGATATAATTTTAGAGGCAGCTTCAATATTTTGCTCTTTTTTTTGTAAAAGATTTATCAAAGCATCAATATTCATTAAAATTTTATTTTGAAAAACGGTTTCAAATTTTTCCACGTGTTTTCTTAAAGACTTTGCTTCATTAACTTCCTTTATTTGTAGAGGTTAAAATTATTTTTGCCAGCGTTTTTAAAATATCCACATAATAATAATAATATCTAAAACGAAGAGCTTCTAATGCATCGTGTCTCGACGACTATCGGGTGTCAATTTTTTTAAAGTTATTTTGGCATTAGTAACACTTTGCAAAAGTGCCCACCGTTTAATGCTTTGTCCAAAAAAACATAGACACTTTCAACTAAATCGTAGAAATTACTAATTTCTCTTATCCAAGTTCAATAATCGCCGACACAAACACCGCCCTTTAAACTAAATGCCGGTATTGCGAATTGCGGTTTAATAAAAACAATAATAAAAAAAATAAAGGCCGTTTTATGTGATTATTTCAGTTACCATCTATAAAAAAATTGAGTAGAGTAGTTTTGCGGATACGTTTCCGGAGTATTGCATTTTTTTTTTTATATAAGAACATTTTGTTTTGCATTTTTATGTTTTTGTAGCTCCGCTCCCGGGCCCTTTTTTAGCCCAGGCCGTACCACCGGTAGTTCCGCCACTGCAGAAGATACTTAAAGCATGGAATGAAAAGGATCACTATATTTTGGTCTTTTCTTGTACCAGCATTTTTGTCAGCAATGGTATAGTGTTTCTTATGTCAATTAATGACATTAAACTGTGGGAATTTCCTAGCCATAGGCGTTTCACACAAATAATTAATATGCGTATACACACTTATAAGTTTGTTTTACATTAGGTGTTTGTACATACTACACTTTATAAACCCACTGTATATATAATAATATTATATTAAAATAATAAATATAAGGTAACTCAAAATTTCTATATACAAAACTAAAATCAGAAAAATAAACCTGACACGGCACGACACTGCTCAGAAAATGCTTTAATTTTTTTACCAAAACTTCATTCTCGTCAACCAGACTCCGGCCCGTTCATCAATGCATAACCACGTATATTTTATCTCCGTCTCTTTCACGCCATCGGCGGTCACTGGCCTATCTCTGTCTGGCAGAATCGATCGTTAGACGGGCCGGGTACCGGTTCAGCTTATATCCTGGCGCTTCCAACCGCAACAAATTACATGCTGTTGCCAATTCTTCAAAATTTTCGGATTTGTAAGCACAATGTAAGTATATACGAGAAACAAGGGTTTGTTAATTAGTTGTTTTTAAACAATGAAAACACTTTTTGTCTTGATTTCAGTTATATTGTTTCTTAAGGACTAAAGAATGTATTATTATAACAATGAATGGCTTGTTATTTTTTTCTGTCACACTCAAAACTCCTCGGTTTAAAGTATATTTGCAAACTAGCTTTCAAAGAAAGTTACTGACTAACAATTGAATACTGATATAAATGAAATATATTTAATAAAAAAACTTAAAGAATTGAAGAAGAAAGATCTGACAACCCTGGTTGTGCGGTCGGTCTCTTTGAGACTGTTTACCGCCGTATGGAACGATTGGAATGTCCTCAAACTGAGATTGGATAAATAATACCTTGCCACATGTTATCTTTGCATTTTAGGACTATGGTTCCCTTCATGTGTACAAGGTTGATGTTTTGAACTGTTTCAATACGTTCTCCTGCCAAACCAATGCCGGTCACCAAGAACCTTCGTAGATAATATAACTTGAAAGCTGCTTGTAGCTAGTACGGTAGTACGGTACTATACCCATCCGTTTTTAGGAATGGTTATACAAGAGCCGAATCCGATAGAATATGTGCGATGTGGAATTTTAGGCCTTCAGAAAAGTATTTCCCGCTGATGCCAATCACGAACAATTAACAGTTAAACACGTACTGTTTCAAAGAGGTGAAAACAGTCCAAAGACAAAGCGGAGGCGGTTTCAAGTATTCCACGAAAAATAATAACAAAGCCAAGAAAAAAATGAAAAGAATATCATTGACCTAAGATATGGTTTATTAAGGTAAGCATGCACCGTTAACAACGAGGATCAAACAAAATAGATTAATCATTTCTTTCATAAACGTACTTTCGCACTAAATCAGTTCAAGTTGTCTTGATCTTAGAAAGATAATGATATCTCTATATTAGGTATATGCTTGATCCCCATTGATCTTTACAATCCCTACAATCGTAGTCTCGGCCTCAATTTTATCGGAAACAAAATGAAGGTCCCTTTTAGAGAGTTTTATTTTGTGTATTTAGTATTTACAAAAGTTGAAAGAATATTTTTCGTTCCAAATAAAACCCCGGTTTTGTGTTGTTCCACTGAAAAAAGATGACACATGCACAAATCAAATTATCTTTTGTTGTAGGTCTTCCTCCACTTGTAAAGTAGCAGAGAATAGGCTATTTTCTTTCAAAGAATATATTGTATTTAAAATAAATAAATTTTACTCAGCAGATTTTGTACATATTGTTTTTTATTTAACACTCATACCTATAATAAACCTTGTGTTTAGTTCCTATCACAGAACTATACAGTGTGACCAGTAAAGTCCGCGGCATATGGGATTTTTTTTATAACTTTATTCGAAATTTGACTTTGGCATCAAGTTCTGCCTCGATCGAGATGAAAATTAAACAAAAAAATAGTAGTCCCGTGATTCGCATTATCTGTCAAATTTTATTTTTTTCCAAAAAATAATTCAAAAGTGGGGTTATTTCTGAAAATATCGAAAAAAGTTTTTTTAAATGCAGTTTAGCCCACATGCAAAATTTTAGCTGCATAAGATAATTTTGATTATTTACCCATTTTTTGTAGATTGCACCACTTTTGCAAAATAAGACTCAACGCAACCTACATAAAACTTCTTAGTTTTGACAATGCTTTATTTCAGATACATTCTCTTTAAAGTAGCGCCATATTAAATGTGTGTTTTTCTACAAAATCAAAATTGGGCTATTAAAATTTGGTCGCATGTGATGCAAACGTTATTTGTTTTTGACCCTGTATAAGGTAACTTCATAAAATAAGTATTTTTGAAAACGTAGTTTGTGTGTCTGAAAGTAATACACCTTAATATTAAGACAAAAAAAACACAGTGTCATCAGTAAAGTGTTCATTAAGTGGAAAATAAATGTTATTGGTGGGTAAAAAAATCAAAATTATCTTATGCAGCTGAAATTTTGCACGTGGGCTAGAAATTGTATTAAAAAAAACTTTTTCTAATAACTTTTTTCGATATTTTCAGAAATAACCCCACTTTTGAATTATTTTTTGGAAAAAATTAAAATTTTACAGATAATGCGAATCACGTGACTACTATTTTGTTGCTTAATTTTCATCTCGATCGAAGCAGAACTTGATGCCAAAGTCAAATTTCGAATAAAGCTATTAATAAAAAAATCCCATACTTTACTGGTCACACTATAAAAAAAACTTAAAGGCTGTATAATTGGCACACCATAATATATCTGTACTAATGACGTTTTTATAGATTGTCATCCACTAATTTGAGTTGGCAGTATCATTTCAACTGACTAACTTTGTAGCGATCAATGCGCGCCAATTCTGGAAACATGCACAGGGTAGATAATGTCATTTGGGTTGGTTGAAAGGTTTAAAAAAATAACTATAATAATATCTGGACATCACCAGGGCACAACAGCTAAACAGCATTCAATAAAATCCATATTATTTTAAAAATAAAAAGACCCTTGTCAATTTCACATATGTTATTTTCAATTGAACTAAATTTAACAAAAAAAACTTACAATAAGAGAATAAAATAGACAAAACGCAATACTCACAAACACGGGATGCTACAAATATGTTTAGTTTAATTCCATTTTATCTTCTTCATCAACTGAAAAATAAATATATTCAATTAATAATAATAAGTTTATTTAAAATTTAATATAATAAATATGTTTATGTTGTCTTCTATAAACTTATTCTTCAATTACCTGAAGCTGAGCTTGTTAGGGGCAAATCTTATTTTTTGTTTTAGTATGTTAAATCATAAATCATAAATATGCATTAAAAATCAAGTTTTAAAGTAAAAATGTTAATGCATAGTAGGTATAAACGCAATTTTTTTTTTAAGAAATATATTACCTATATCAAAATTACTTATTTATAATTTTTAAGTAAAAAATATTACTTATATAAATTATTCAGAACAATATTAATTAGTTAAAGCATTTCCAAAAATATTTTTAAATTGAGTGTTTTTAATATCCCTGTTTTTATTTCGACATTAATTTTTTTTGAATGATATCAATTTTTTAATTTTTGTTGGTAAATAATCGTTTAAATAAAAACATAAATATTTGAAATTTTTTTGTCCTATGGACTTATTTATTTTAGGTTTTATGGTTATTTCATTTTCATGACCTGTATTATGATTATGGTTTTTAAATTGTATAAGGTTTTTATTTTTAAATATATATATATATACATACCTAACTATTGATACGAAGCCCACTACGTACCTCAGGCCTTCCGAAGCCCACCTTTATTTTGTGTGTGCCAATCCATAGATAAAGTATATCGAGAGTAAATTTGTGCCTAGTCGAAATTATGCATAGAGGGGTAATTTTTCTTGACATACAGATTTTTTATATATCGTGGATTATAGGAAACCCGACTATATTTCCCACAGTTTACGAAGCCCTTCTGTATAAAAGATACATATCCCTACGATTGTACGAGACCTTTGAGATGTTGCCACACTTTTTTGTGATTATTTATTAGACTAACATACTTTTAAGCTATTTTTATTTTATTCGCAAGATGGAAAGTATTGTAATAGGGAAAAAATGTTCATCCTATTGACGTTTTATGGTCCTCAGATAATTTTCGTCGGTCTATTGGTCTTTCTGTCTGTTGGCTTGAAAGCTTAAAAACTACTTGACGGCAACACTTGACAAGTTTAATTCCAAAGTGGCAACACTACCTATATAATTTTTGTCTCCTATTTTTCCTAATATCAATGGCCTATAAACTAAATTGTCTTGGACGACTTAAAAGTTACTAAATCTATAATTAGAACTTTATCTATTAAGACAATTTTGGATTCGGAAAATAAATTAAAATATTTTTAAGCTCGTCCGCTATGGGATGAAAAAAAAATCACAGATGTACCTCTTAAGAAATGTTAAAACGTTTTTCAAATTCTTGTTCTGTTGTATTTAATTGACAAATAATACCGCTTGAAAGAAGCGACCAACGTTGTCAAATCTTCGGGCTTCCCATTAAACGGTCGGTATGAGTGGGCTTCGTAAAATCGGGTAATCACATGTAAAATGCATATAAAATATACAAAACTACTTGAACGCCGCCTGGCGGCCGACTTAGTGAATTACAGGCGTATATTTTGATATATAAACCCGGTATACGAAGCCCGACCAACTTTTGCTTAAACGTCGTCGCCGACTCAGGCCTATCCCAGCTTAAAATTACACACGTGAATTATACGAAGCCCGGAATCGGGCCTCGTATGTTGGTGTCGGGCTTGGTATTGCCTGTGGAACATAGTGATTTTGGCTTCGTATTGGTGGAAGATATATCTATATATATATATATATTAAGATGTTATAAATGTAAAGTTGTCTTATGTTCAACTTTTTTGTTTATGAATATAATTTTTAGAAACCTTTTTTGTAATATTTCTAATTTTTTAACTAAAGTTCTATTTATTCCTCCCCAACCTAAAATTCCGTAATTTAGATGAGTTTTAACTAACGCGTAATATAATATTTACATATGTCTTACATTTAAAAATTGTGTTTGTAAACTTCTTAATTTTTTAAAATTAAGTATTCTAAGTGAAAATTCCAATTTAATTTACTGTCAAAAATGATTCCTAAATATTTTATTTTTATTACGCGTTAGTTAAAACTCATTAAAATTACGGAATTTTAGGTTGGGGAAAAATAAATAGAACTTTAGTTAAAAAATTAGAAATATTACAAAAAAGGTTTTTAAAAATTATATTCAATAAAGATTATCTTTATACTTTAAAAGAATTATATTCAGAAACAAAAAAGTTGAACATAAGACAACTTTACATTTATAACATCTTAATATAATATGTATATTTAAAAATAAAAACCTTATACAATTTAAAAACCATAATCATAATACACGTCATAAAAATGAAATAACCATAAAACCTAAAATAAATAAGTCCATAGGACAAAAAAATTTCAAATATTTATTATTTTTTTCGATTATTTACCAACAAAAATTAAAAAATTGATTTTATTAAAAAAATTTAAAGTCGAAATAAAAACATGGTTACCTATTAAAAACAGACAATTTGAAAATATTTTTAGAAATGCTTTAATTAATTAATATTGTTCTGAATAATTTATATGAGTAAATAATATTTTTTACTTAAAAATTATACATTAATAATTTTATTAAGGTAATATATTTCTTCAAAAAAGATGCGTTTATACTATCAATTAACATTGTTACTTTAAAACTTGATTTTTAATGCATATTTACCTATGATTTATGATTTTACATACTAAAACAAAAAATAAGATTTGCCCCTAACAAGCTCAGCTTTAGAGGATTGAAGAATAAGTTTATCGAAGACAACATAAACATATTTATTATATTATTAAATTAAAATTAGCGAATTCTTATCGTCACCAGTGGAGACACCCATGAGCATGCTTTCTCTGTGATGTTTACTTAGTATTAGGAGAAAGGCATTTTAATGCTGGTTGTCAGTGCCTAAAAGGCCATTTTATGACAGTTTAAGTTTCTCTCATACACACTCACCTTCATTAAACATAAATTCTTGCTGGTACTCTTTCAAGAATTGCACCGACCTCCCCTCGTCGTAAAACAACTGATACGCCCGCTTTATGTCTTCGACATCAACTTCCTGGGCTTTCCGTTTTCTAGCGATGAGACTTGACGTCATAATCAACTGCATACCATATCGAAGTGAGGTTTCTTTAGAGATTCGGGTTAGAACAGTGAGCGCGTTGTCTGACATTTGACAGTCTTCTTCCTCACATCGAATACTAAAACAATTGAATAAAGTATATATGGTAAGAAGGTTATTGCTTATTCAAAAAAGTCATTATGTTATTAGTTTTTTTTTTATATAAATGATTTGGTATATTCTATAAGAGGTCTGTGTTGTATCCCCTTTGGCCGGCAAAAATGATATTATAGTATATGTCGCTACTATTACCATCTTCTCATGTCTACTGTCATACTAGTTTTTAAATAATTTTTTTTATAAAAACAACAAAAAAAAAAACCTTTTTGGACAAAGATTTGGTTTAGTTTTAAGCCGTGAATTAATAATAATAAAAGTTTATTCAAATATTTTTCTTGACATTTAATGCTAATATATAATTTTTTTGTATAAACTATTAATTCCGAACTCAGAAGTTAAATACTTGTTTTGAGTTAAATAATATAATATTTATTGTCAAGAATATATTTCATAATGCACAACTAGATTATAATATTAAAGGAATATGACAATATTTTATTGGTATATTTAATATCACTAGAGTATACAAAGATACAATACGTCATGTATATAATACATATATTTATTTTATTCATTATAGCTTGGTATATTTATTATTTATAAAATGACGTTCTTGAATATATCTCTTGGATTGGATAATATCCAATTTTTAATTTTATTTCTATAATTATTTTAATTGACTGTGGTAGCATATCAAAAATATATGGATTGATGTTTAAAAAATGTTGGTGTGCTATTGTTTTGTTTGCTATATTTTTATATGTAATAGTATTTTTATGACGAGTTTCATGTGTGTGATTAATATAATTTATTTTATTTTTATGTTTAAAAATATATATTAACATGTTGTAAGAAAATATTTGTTTAATATCCATTTTTTTGCTATCTTTAAATAGTAAATCAGAAGAATATTGGTAGTCTTTTTCGTAAATAATTTTCAAAATGCATTTTTGAATAGTTTTAATATTATTAAGATAATTCTTATTTATGCCTCCCCATCCTAGTATTCCATAAATTAAATGGGTTTGTACTAAAGAATAATAAAATATTTCTAATTCTTTTATATTTAAGAATTGTTTAAGGTGTTTAAATTTTGGTATAAGAACTCTTAGTTTTTTTACAATGAATATGTAAATCCCATTTTAAATGTTTATCAAAAATTATTCCTAGATATTTAATATTTTCACCTTCCTTTATATTAATATTATTATTGCATATTATTGCACCAATATTTGGAAGTTTATTTTTGTATGAAGTAAATGGAATGTATGTTGTTTTGTTATAATTTATAGTTAATAAGTTTTTATTAACCAGTTACTTATTTTTATAAAATCTTTTTCAATAGTATTTTTTTAAATATTCCAATTTAGACCTTCACAAAAAATTACCGTATCATTAGCAAAACTATGTAGTTTTCCTTGACAGTTTAAATTAAAAATATTATTTAGATAAATATTAAAAAGTATTGGTCCTAGGACTGTACCTTGTGGTACTCCATAATTAAATATTTTTGGTGAACTAATATTTTCACCAATTTTAACATGATGTACCTACTCTGTTATAAAATAGTTTTTAAATAAAGTTAATATTTGACCATGAAATCCACGTTTTTCTAATTTGTTAATAAGAATTTTACGACTGACAGTATCAAAGGCTTTAGCTAAATCTAAAAATATGCATATACTGTTCATTTTATTATCGATTGAATTATATATTTGATTTGTTAGGTGACAAATTGCATCTTGTGTAGATTTATTTTTTTGAAATCCAAATAGTTTGTCTGATAGGATTTTATTATTATTTAAGAAATTTCTAATCTTTCTCTTAAAACTTTTTTGAAAACTTTTGCTAATGATGAAAATAATTAAATTAAGCTTAAGACTTTTAAAAATTACCTTAAAATTTCTCTCAACTCTTTTTCGTCATACGGCGTTGTAGGAACTATTATAGTTCTGTCTAATAAATCCAATGGGATACCATGGGGTGACTTATAGTTTGTTCCTCTAATCTTAGTAATACCTCGGTTGGTAGCCATAATAACAATGGGCGCCATCTCATTTTCTAATGCTCTATTAAGGAAGGAGAAGCATTCGATATCGAGCATGTGGACCTATAATATTGAGCATGTTAAATAACTGTCCAAATTAAAAATGTATTTTTTCTCGATTAAAATACTTTCCCAGTAGGGAAAGTATGTTTATTTACCTCATCGATAAATAGGACCCCTGGTATAATTTCCGCTTTGCCTTCCTCTCGCCATTCACCAACTTTTCCATTAATTTGTTCACGAACTTCCGATTTAATTTCACCAGTATCACCTAAAAAAAGGAATTAATCAAATGACTAATAATATATTTTTTTAAACATCCTTATCAGTTTAAATTGTAAACATGAAAATATAGGTATGCTATTAACTGCTCCTATAACATGCGTACTGTGAATGATATTCTTCTACCGTTACCAAAAACAACTCTCACCAAAAATTCCTTGATATTTAAGAGTATCAAAATTTCTAACCACAAACCACTGGCTTATCGGCAGGTAATTGATGACAGGATTTTTAAGCAAAGACAAAAAAAGGCAACTCATTACTAGACTCTACAATCCCCTCCAGGAATTTTACAATGATAATATCTAGGCAATGGCTTGTAGCTTTGTAAAACTTTTTATTAGTGTATATTCTTGTCAGATTTTTTGTAAGATTGCGTTTGTATTAATTTATTTTATTTTATTTATTTATTCCAAATAAAATACTAAAAACATCTGTTCATGCGGGATTCTCTACTAATAAAAACATCAAAAATATAATTGTTAAATATAACTAATTAAAATACAAGGTAAGTCAAAATAATACTTAAAATGTTAATATTCAATAAAAAAATAAAAATATTTAAATATGTATAAAATTATTCAAATATTATTTCTTTTAATAAAATAATATAACTAATAAAATTGTGTAGATATCATTTATAAATAATTTTGAAAATAATAATTATTAATCATAAAATAAGTGCACGTTTAAATATTTTTTAGTTTAAAATTTAGCTTCCCCTTTTTTAAGTATTTTCTTAGTTATCATTTTAAAACGTTTTATATTTAAAAATTTTAATTCTTGGGGTATTTCGTTGTAAAATTTCATACCTTAATAAACGGAGTTCTGACCTGCCCTAGTGTATATTAAAGGTAAATCAATTTTGAAAACAGTTCTAGTTAAATGATCATGTACGTCACTTCTGTATATTTGAATGTTTATTTTTTGATATAATTTGGCGAACAAAAAGAATATTTTGCATTAAGTGCAATTAATTGACATAGGTAATATTAAAATTTTTATATAAAAGTTTAGTTGAATATTGTCAATCCAAGCAATATATATTTTTAATTGCTTTATTTTGTAAAAGCTGTAGAGGGTTAAGCAAATTTTGAAAAGTTGATCCCCATATTAAAGTTAAATATTGTAAATGAGAATGAATAATAGCAAAATAAATATGACGTAACATATAATTTGGAAACAAAAAACTGAGTTTTTTTAAAATCCCCACTGGTGCAACTATTGTCTGTTTAATATATTCAATGTGTTCACTTCAATTAATAGCTTCATTATCAACCCCAAAAATTTAATTTGATTTGATTGTTTTAAATGCCCGACTTTTAATTTTAAATCGAGTTTCTTTCCCATACATAAAAAAGAGGATTTTTCCAAATTTAATGTCAATTTATGACTACACATCCATAATTCAATGATTTTCATATCATGATTTATAAAATTTTGTATAATTTCATATGAATTATAATTATATTATATTTTATTATTAATTATTAATCTTGGATTGAGTTGTGTCAGGTACCACAGAGATAGTTTCTTCTAAAGATGTATAGTAGCAGAAATAAAAAGGGAAAGGTAACTAGCCTGTTAAAATAAATCAAATTATATTCTTACCTGAAAACAGAGCCAAGAAACCATGCGTTCTGCTATTAATAACGTCAATTTCATGTAAGGTTACAGTATGGACGACCTCTTTCCTTTTTTGCAGCTCCCCTTCCGGACACTGTACGAACCGGGTTTGCTGACCAGTGGCGTCATAGTCCCTTGCTCTGGCAAAAGATCTACCCAAACGCGTGATTTTGCCTGAAAATATACAACACTAAAAAAAATTCTTATATGTTTACTAATAAAAAAAATACATTTTTTTTATATAATTTATAATAAATATGTTTATGTTGTCTTTGATAAACTTATTCTTCAATCCCCCGAAGCTGAGCTTGTTAGGGGCAAATCTTATTTTTTGTTTTAGTATGTAAAATCATAAATCATAAATCTGCATTAAAAATCAAGTTTTAAAGTAAAAATGTTAATTTATAGTATAAACGCAGCTTTTTTGAAAAAATGTATGACCTATAATAAAATTATTAATTTATAATTTTTAAGTAAAAAATATTACTTAAATAAATTATTCAGAACAATATTAATTAATTAAGCATTTTTAAAAATATGTTCAAATTGTCTGTTTTTGATATCCATTTTTTTATTTCGACTTTAAATTTGTTTAATTAAATAATTTTTTAAAGTTTTGTTGTTAAATAATCGTTTAAAAGAAACATAAATATTTGAAATTTTATTTAAGGTTTTATGGTTATTTCATTTTTATGACGTGTATTATGATTATGGTTTTTAAATTGTATAAGGTTTTTATTTTTAAATATATACAGTATGTCTTCGTCAGTTTGCACCATATGGAAAACTTTTTATTATTCATTTTACGAAAAAAAGTTATTTTTCATAAAAAGCTCTGCATGGTCTAAAACCTAAAATGCAACCATCAAATATCGAAATTTTCCAGTCATATACGAAGTTTGTCAAAAAAATGTGAATTTTTGCCAAGAGTAAAGTACATTTATTTTTGACATTATCAAAAATTGTTATTAAAAAAAGTTGATCAGAACTACAAACCACGTCTAAATATGCAATAACACGCATTAAATTAATTAAATAATTAAATAATTAATAATAAATTAATAAAATAATTTTTCAACATAAATGCGTATAATTGCATAGGTATTTTGACGTGGTTTTTAGTTCTGATCAACTTTTTTTAATAACAATGTTTGATAATGTCAAAAATAAAGGTACTAATTTACTCTTGGGAAACATTCACATTCTTGGGAAAAATTCACATTTTTTGACAAACCTCGTATATGACTACTGGAAAATTTCGATATTTGATGGATGCATTTTAGGTTTTAGACCATGCAGAGCTTTGTATAAAGAATAACTTTTTTTCGTAAAATGAATAAAAAAAAGTTTTCCATATGGTGCAAACTTACAGAGACATATTGTATATTAAGATGTTATAAATGTAAAGTTGCCTTATGTTCTTATTATTTCAATCGACGTTTCTCAATATAAGACGTGTCTTAGTAGTAGCAGTTGATGTAATTAGTCAGGAGAAGGTGTCAAAAAGTATATTTCTGATAATTTGGAATAGCAATTAGAATCCCAACTGGTTATAAAACACCATCTTTACCTGTGGCCTTATCGATAGTGATAACATCTCCAGACTGCACTTTTTCTTTCAAAATACTATCAATCATTTTGCCTCCGAGATCGTAAACTGTTTCCATGTCAGTAGTTTTAAGGATAAGCTTTCCTACTTTTGTCCCTACACCTGTGGCTGGTCTCTCGATTTGAACTTCCACTACTTCCCCTTCAATAATTTCACTCTCTTCCCTTAAAATATTATAAAATAAACACACGAAGTGCCTGTCTGACTTGGGTGATCACAGGTTCGGTATTGTTTTGCAATAAACAGTTACTCAACATGAATTACTCAATAATAGTACAAATATAATTAAACATAATAATATAAGTACCTAGCTATTGTTTACTCAATAAAAAGGACTTACTTGATTCTTACACCAATGCTTTTACGGATAGCTTGAGTAAGTGCTTCTGTTTTACTCATTTCCAATGAATAAATCTCTGATCCAGCCATACTTGTGAAGGGTGTGTCATATCCCAAAGCTGCTGCCAAGGCAGTAGCAATAGCTGTCTTTCCAGTACCTAATAAAAACATTTATATTGGGTTTAACATTAAGTTAAAGAAAATTTTTAACAAATTTGTTTCCAATTTAAATCACAAGTAATTGATGAAACAGCGATTTAGTGTTTTTTTACAAAATAATCTCACTAAAGAAGGTCATAAACACCTTCAAGGTATCAAACTTTAACTTAATTTTATTTTTCTTGCAAAAATAATCACCCAATTTTATTTTTTTTGCAAAAATAATCACCCAATTTTATTTTCCTTGCAAAAATAATCACCCAATTTTATTTTGGTTTGTCATATTTGTCTGCTATAATAACTAATAGGTTTAAAAAATCTTTTTTTATACAGAACTGGTATGCAATACCTACATTTTAATTCCAGTCAGTATATTTTACAAGCTTAAGGTTTTGATTTTGAAAATTATATTTTTACCTAATAAACACCCAGTACATATTAGTTACATCAATAATAAACCTGATATACCTGGTTGTCCAGCCAACAGAACAGCACGCCCAGCAATCCTACCGTCTCTTACCATTTGCAAAACGATACCAATTGCCCTTCTAGCCGAAACTTGGCCCACCATGCCTTGGGATACCTAAAATATATAGTATAAATACACAGAAGATAATGGCCTTATAAGACCATTAAGCTTTATTTAAATCCTTTAGTTAGTTAGAAAGCTATGTAATTCTAGATACTACTTACATGGCGCGCTTCAAGACTATCATCTAACCCCAAGCCTCGGATATGAGAATGAGCCCCGATTCGTTCTACACGGGTGGTTTCCCGCACTTCCGCTATTTTAGCAGCAGCCGCAGCCTAAAACATAGTTTTTTTAGAATAAATATCTTTACAATAAACGTTTTTTTCTAAAAACCGCCGTAAAAATGTTTTTATTTAGAGGTTATACCGAAGTTGGTATTAGGAAACGTGTTTAAACAGCAGTTAATAGAATGTAACACTTGCACAATTTATTTTTCAATTTACGAGATCTCTAAAAGACTATTATTTACTTACAGCCATCGTTTCTTCTCAAAATCTTAAAAAATTTTAAATTGTAATAAAATAATCTCACTTTCTGTATCAGAAATCAGAAGTCAACAGAAAACAGTAGAGTTGTGTAGTTCGCGAACGAACTAGTTCAAAAGATCGAATCTGCCAACTGAACTAAAAGATTCATTCAGTAATTACTGAGAGATTGAAACAAGGCGAACTAAAGTCTAAACGGAATGTACTACGCAAGCGAGAGCGAGACGACCGAGATTATAGGTTTTGTCACCTGACCGACCGATGCATGCGGCGATATGCCAGTATAAATCAGTGAACTAAATGAACTAAACGAACTAGTCTTTTGAACTATTCACTTTATTGAACGAGAACGAAAGATTGAAATCGGCAAAGTGAACTAAACTTCCCAGCACTAGAAAACAGAACAAAACTACAAAAGTAACACAAACAAAGTGTTGCCAACCAAATAAATATTTATAACATGACCACAGAGGAATGATAGGCAACGTTTCGGGTTTGGGTCTGACCCATTACCCTAATGTTTTATGGTTAGATCTACAGGCATTTTTTTGATGCCTGTGGTTTAGATCACATGAAATGAAAGGCGGGCAACGGATCTTCAATATATAAGCGGTGTGAGTGGCCAGTGCCGTGTTCGATTGGCACATTGATTTGGATCGATCTGATTTTAAAAATCAGTTCAGATCACTTTGACCATAGACAATTTACCTTTAGATAAACAAACAATAATCACGAATGTGGCAGTTTTATGGCCTCGCGCATGTAAACAAAACTGGGAACTATTAGACATGCGCACTGCAACATTATCGTTTGACGAATGGGAAAATAGACAGGTCCGGGCTTTAAAATTTAAATTCTTACTCATATGCCACCATAAGAGGGTTTATTTTACCCCTATTTGGGCATAATACAATTATACAACGGCTGCAACTAGTACTAGTCATTGTTTATATTACAATCCTAGTCACTGAAAGCACAAACACAATTCACTAACTAAACTACACAAAAACCAGAAATCCATAAATACATATTAAACACCAGTCCCACAATCCACGATCCGATAGCTGAAAACTTTAGAAAACTACAAGGAATCCGCAGAGAACCCTTAAAACACAACAACAAAAATGGCGGCCGAGCCGGTTCTGGAGATTATTCTTAAGCGCGTCGATTATTGTCGATAAAGTAGGACGGCCGATAACACGAGGTTTGTGCGCATGCACGAAGGTTCCCCGAATGAAGACAGCTGACCGACGAGTCATGCGCTCGGACGTATTCTTTCACCCATAAAACGTTACTTTTGTTTGCGCAGGAGATAAGCTGTAGGTATCTAAACCACCCCGGTGAAGCTTAAATGGACGATTTCGCAACACAGTAGAAAGAGAAAGAAGAGAGAGAGAGGGGTGTTAGTGTGCCTGCCGGCCATCAGGGCAAATTAGCGCTGTTGTCGCCAGCTGGCCGTGTAACCGGGTTCTGTCGCATATTTTTGACGTATAGAAGAGAAGGACAGTTATATTCTAACCTACTATAACGCTTCCCAAACTGCGCCAGGTGCTAATTGGAACAAACCAGCCAGCCGCCAGCCCGCCATCCATCGCCTCGTCACAACTGTCAATTTTTCTTGTCCACGTTTTTTTCTGAGGAAATTAATTAATTCTTTATTATCATTTTAATATACAATTCTATTAGTTTCTATTCTAGAAAACTTCGCCGATGTGTGTAATCTTTCAGTTATTATTCCAGCCTACTATGCAGGTAATTATTTTTTATTGTTTATCAAATTGATTTTACACTTCCTTACCTATTTTTTAAGGAATATAGGAAATGTAAGTTTACAATAAATAAATTAACATGAAATGTTTCACATACATAATAGGTGTTGGTTAACAAGCCAATCTTAACAAAATATCACTGGGCAACCTGCAGATAACTGCAACACATTGTGCCCGAGGTAATACCTAACAATCTATCAGTTACGAACAGATAAGTTTAGTCTCTTGAAATGATAATTTTAACATTTTTGTTTTACTGAGTGGATTAAAAATTATAACATAATGGCACAAAGATAATGGTTTGAGCTAACTCGATAAGTAGATACTGGGCCATCGGCCATATTTTACAGAGAAATTTAATGTCTACCCGATACTGTTTCTTTTGTTTCAGAGAACGCTGTAAGAATCACCTGATAGTTTATGGATCTTTAAGTACGTGTCTCAATGCATCCTAGTGCTTGTGTTTATACAGTATTTGTGATAATATTATATGAATTGAGTCAATTCCAGATGAGTGAGACCTGTGAGACGTAACCTAAGGACATTAGTTTATTCTAAACAGTTATTATTTGTTATGGTTGTCAATGCAGTTTTTATTTATAAATAAACGTAGAAAACATTATTTACGATAAAGTGCTTCCATCTTTATTTTCTAAATCTTGGTTAATATAAAAATAATGTGCATTATTTATTCCATAAAAAAAAACTTTTGTGCGTCTTTTTATTGATTTAATTTGTGATTTAATAATATTTATATTGAATCACAAATTAAATCAATAAAAACTCGTTCAAAAGTTAATAATTAAATTGAAAAGTCCTAAAACCGCTGTTCAAATTTCCCGCCATTGCGCCTCTGATGGCCGGCGGGCACACTAACACCCCTCTCTCTCTCTTCTTTCTCCCTCTACTGTGTTGCGATTTTTTAACAAGGAGCTAACATTTCTAACCCTATAAATTTTCTTTGATCTAAAGGTAAATTGTCTATGACTTTGACCGTGCGATCACTTACCGATCGAACACAAATCAGATCAGTTGGAATCAGTTAGATGGATCCGGATCGATCTGATCCTGCGAATCGAACACGCCTCAGTAATCAGCAATCTTTGATAAATGACAGTTCCGCCGAAGGTCCACAAAAAGTTGGCTTTAACTTTTTGTGAACTTTCAATTGCATTTTAGATTTGATTCCGTGTAAGATTTGTTTATAATTTAAATTAAATATAGGAAGTGCTTTCAGTAATTAAAAGAAAAACATTTAGCTGTTACCGGATTTGTTTACTTTCCTACTCCTAAACATCCTATAGGGCCATGAAAGTAGCGACAAGTGTCAACCTATCATTCCTCTGTGTTATATCAAATTCAATAACCGCTCTAAAGATGTTTTTTTTTTGTTGTTAGTGTTTTGTAATAATGTTTTTTTAAACTGATTTTAACTGATATTAGTATGTGTTACCACAGTAAGTTGTTCCATGGTATTTTATGGACTTTCTTCTGTTCTACGAATATATGTGCTTACTTTTCCTGCAAGGCTGTAGTTTTATTGGTAAGAAGTATGTATAAAAAGGCAGTTCGCAGGGAATAGTAGAAATAATCTAGTTTTTTTAAATTTTATTTTAAAGCTTTTGATATTCAACGCAAAAAAACATTTCTTTAAGCTTATTTCTTAATATACATTTAGAACAACTTAAAAGAAATCAAAACCATATTGTTAAAATTATATTTAAAAAAACCAGAATGTATCCCACCCATTTGTTATATTCCAATGAAATAAATAATTTAGATAGTTTATATATTATAACGACATCCAAATTTATTCATAACAATGAAAAGTACAAATCGAAATATATGGCACATATGTACTGCACAAGAGGTATGGAAAATAGGCTTTTAAACACTATACTTACCTATTATGTAACCACAGCTTAGGTCAACATTTTAACATATTTGGGTCCAAAATTAAACAACAAAATACCATTAGAAATAAGAAATATAAAAGATAAAAACCGTTTTAAAACTGAGTTTAAGAAATTCTTTTTTTTCTGAGGTGTTATTATATCAACAAACTTTAAACTATTTGTGGGTCTCTGTGACTTTTTTTTTTTAATTTTGCCACTGGGTTTTATTATTATTATTAGGTACTACTCTGGTAGGTTTTTTTGAATTAACTACATTGTTTTCAAAGTATATTTATTTTTGTTTATATATTTTACTACTATTTTATGTAGAATTTGATTTTACTGAGATTAGGTATATTGCTCAAGCAGCTGTGATACCTACTTCTAATACTTATATAACATTCTAAATAAGCACATACAGGTATTTAATACCTAGGTGCTATTATATGTTACTGTTTTTAAATGTTTTACAAAATTTACCTGTATATTTCACATTTGTATCTGTGTAAAAGAGTAGTTTTGAAATAAATTATTTGATTTGATTGATTTGATTTGAAAGTAATCGTCGTAGGAGTAAATAAGTGTTCAATAATGAGTATTAATTATGATGTGATTTATTAAAGTTTTCAGTTGTGCTTATGGCCTGTTGTTGCATATACAACGTGTCCAAGATAAGGAGGGCTAGTACAGGGATCTCGGAAACCGTAAGAGTTACGAAGTCGGTTAAATGGAGGAAAAGTTGCGCATTTACGTGCCTAATAACATGCCTTTTAGAAAATTTTAAAATTCCGAGTAATGTCGGAGATATCCGGAAAAAACCGAAATTTCGTAATGTTCTTTTTTTCCTGGGTTTATTTGAGAACGAATTCTAAAGTAAATTGCACTTTTACATTGGCACTTTCTTCGCTCTATCTAACAGCGTTAATTGTTTTGTAATCCGACGAGTCGTCTTCAAGGGGCCACTATCAACTTTCTTTTTTTAAATACGGTCCTGTTTTCCTGATATCGGAATTTGAGAGCTTTTTTTCTTCCGAATGCAACGATGTATCACACATTATGGTTTCATGACGTTTCGAGGGTTTTTTGAACAACATCAGGAGATTTTGGGATACGGTCCTGTATTTCTCCTAATTTTATAAATAATATCTCATAAGTAAACTCTAAATTTTTACGTATGAGGTTGGTACTTGAAGCCTTTCAACGTATTACGCGAAAAATGTTGTCAAATGTTTTAGAATCGACAGTTAGAAGATGTTATTTGTGCTTAGAAAATAACGGAAATCATTTCGAACAACTGATGATGTAGTTTCTAACTTTTTTTGTTGTTCGTTTTATTACCTACTGTTTTGGTATGTTCTTTGTTCACTTATTGTTGTTTTATTAATAAATTATTTGTTTGTTTTCGAATTATTTGTCATTTATTGAACTAGAAACTAGTCCTAGTAAAAATTTAGAGTTTACTTATGAGATATTATTTATAAAATTAGGAGAAATACAGGACCGTATCCCAAAATCTCCTGATGTTGTTCAAAAAACCCTCGAAACGTCATGAAACCATAATGTGTGATACATCGTTGCATTCGGAAGAAAAAAAGCTCTCAAATTCCGATATCAGGAAAACAGGACCGTATTTAAAAAAAGAAAGTTGATAGTGGCCCCTCGAAGTAGATAGAGCGAAGAAAGTGGCAATATAAAAGTGCAATTTACTTTAGAATTCGTTCTCAAATAAACCCAGGAAAAAAATTAAACGATTTTACGAAATTTCGGTTTTTTCCGGATATCTCCGACATTACTAGGAATTTTAAAATTTTCTAAACGGCATGTTATTAGGCACGGAAATGCGCAACTTTTCCTCCATTTAACCGACTTCGTAACTCTTACGGTTTCCGAGATCCCTGTACTGGCCCTCCTTATCTTGGACACGTTGTATATACCTACATGCTGTACAATGTGAGTAAGAATAAATTCTTTGAATAAATGCCATATTATGGGCTTTTCTTCAATAAAAGTATACAGAAAAATTAACTAGAAATTACTTATATCCATATTTTTTGTTGATTTTTAATCTATTTTTTTATGTTTGTTATTTTATATACCTACTTACTTATATAAACTTTGAGGCAAGCTCAATGCCAAATATATCTTGCCAAAATTGTTGATTCTACCAAAAAAAAATTTTCAATAAAAAAAATCACTAATTTATTTTTTCAATATATTTCTTAAAAAACAATTAAACTAGGATCGTCAGTTTTCTCAATGTTAGTTTTATCACCATCTCCAGAACTTTGTAATAACATTTCAAAGTCGTTGACTTCCTCTTTCTGTTCGAGAGTCTTTGGTTTGGTAATTCCTATATTTGCATCTCCCTCCCCTTTACTAATGTTTAGGTTGTCTGGGTCGCACAAAGTTCTATCAGTGATGATTGCATCTTTAGACGGTGTACTTGTTAAGGTAATGACATTTGGATCTTCGTATATGCTCATAATGCTACCTAAAAAAAGAGCTAAAATATTTATTTGTTCTATAAAGTATCAACAGCAACAGCAAAGAAACAATATAGTCTCTACAGTTGTACTATCACTATAGATATACATATATACAATACTATTTTACAGTCTAATAATTTCCTAAACTTATTTAAACTGGTATAGTATTGGTAGAATTATACCGTTGATCTTTTGACTGCAATAAACCCTCATTATCCCTTTGACCATAAAATAAATAATGAAATCCCAAATTTTAAAACCTTTTCGAGCAGAACCGGACCAGGTACAAATTCAATTTATACCTATGCCTGATTCATATATAAATACAAACTGATTTTTAATAATTTTAGTCTTTAGTGGTTTTCCGGCGAGCAATTTTTAGTGAGGCTTATTAGTGGTAGAATGTGGCGTCCTTGGAATTGTGCTGATAGGGGGGCATCTTCAAGTATCATTTTTTAAAAAAAGCATTTATCTACCGATGCTAAACTGATAATTAAAAATGTGTATCAATCTTTGTTGAGTAGAAATTTTAATTCGATGGATGCTTTAGCAGAGACGTCTACTTTGACAAAAACTCCTTTATCTTCGGTAAGAGACATAGTACTTAAACCTGGTTCGATACCCATGACACTCCAAGAAAAGGTTGGGATGATTCTTCCAAAAAATGTCAAACCAAGGCACCATCAAATAAAGGCAAAAGAATTACAATATTACATGCTGGTTCAGAGGGGTTTGTTCCAAATTGTCTGTTGCTTTCAGCTAAAAACATAGCAGATTCTTCTTTAGATTACCATCAAGATACCGACGCACAACTTTTTGAAGATTGGTTTAAACATAAACTCCTTAAAAATATACCTGAAAATAGCGTCATTGTAATGGACAATGCTAGTTATCATAGTCGGCAAGCAAAAATCATTCCCAATTCTAATAATACAAAAGCAGAAATTCAAAATTTTATGATTGAAAATTATTTATATTTTGAAGAAACTTACAAAAAACGAGAACTGCTAGAAGTATTAAAAGCTTTTAAAATAAATAAGGAATACGAGTGTGACAAACTTGCAGCAGAAAATGGGCATACAGTGTTGCGTCTTCCTCAATACTATTGTATATTCAATCCTATTGAGCTAATATGGCACCAATTAAAATCCAATATTAGGAGAAATAATATTTATCCTACATTAAATGCATCTGTAGTAGAATTAATTAAAAACGAAGTAAGAAAAATTTCTGCAGACAGCTGGAAAAACTGTGTACAGCATGTACTTAAGGTGGAAAATTCTTACAATTGTATGATTACAAATGTTCAACCCTTAATTATAAGTTTAGGCTTAGATGAAGATAGTGATAGTGATACAGAGTTAAATTTTGAATAAATTATCAATAGTTTTTTAGAATTTAATAAATTTTTATTGTACTTGTTATCCTAACTTTTAAATTATATTATTTTCAATTATCATTAATTGTTATCATTATTTTACATTTATTATAAAACTAAAAATACCTATCTATTTATTTTAAATTATTATAAAAATAAATCATGTGGTGTAGGTACATTTTCAAGCCGACCCTGATCCCATTTAATCCACTTTGAAGAGGTTGAGGCGTATACAATAGGGTTTAATCAGGTAGTTTATTTTTGGCAGTAAGAGTCAACGGTATAATTCTCCAAATACTATAGTATCTATGTCAATGTTAGCTACATACTCATTAAACAATTTACATTCGACTTTTTGCCAAGGGTCCAATTATTTACTGTTTATTTGACAATTAATACCTGTGTCTTCATCTGGTAACTTTACCGCGTTATCTTCATACATCGTGTGCACACTTGCGATAAGTTCTTTCCACTCTTCGTCCTCGCTAAACTCCGATAATTCCCCCAATAGATCTTTCAGCGTTAGAGTTTTATCGGTATTGACCGCATCGAATGGCAAATCTTCGATAAACTTTTGAATTTCTTCAATGGTTGGAAACTCCTTTATTTTCTTTATTCCTTTTTTCATTTCCTTGGATGTCTTTCTTTTATCCATGTATTTTTTGATCAGGTACACGGTAAGACTGGCTGTACCTACCAGTAAAAGTTTTTTGTAGTGAGCTCGAAAATGCGTTGCTAAAAATGAATGGATTTCCATTAAATTTTGGATCTTTTTATATTTACGCGGAGTTTTTTAAATTTGCAGACATAAGTGTTTTATGTAGAAATTAAACTGTAGAAAATATGTCATTATGACACTTAAAAGGTAAATGTCTAATCTCTTTTATTGTTGTATCGATTGGTGCCGTGTTTTTTGCAACTCTAAAATACGGGGTGACTCGACTCGAAGGAAACATGGCCGACAAAGTCAGGTGTTCTGGAATGATCATTTAGGTTGTCAAAACTAGATCAATGTTACTGTCAGTTTGATATTATTGGAAATGTCTTGTTACGGATATATCGACCAATATACAAACGAAACTAACGAAGATAGCAAAAAAATAATACTTAATGAAGCTATCGACTGTCTACTTGTCCAAGATGAGAGGAGAACCCAAGAATTGTATGATTTTATCGACGACTTCATTACATCATCGGAATATTTGGACTACGTTAAAGCCAAAAAGAAAATTATGAAACAATCTACTACGCAATGCGATGAAAACGATATTATAGTAGAAGTGCAGCGTAAAGGCATCATAGAGAAATATCCGCTTACGGAGGAACGAAAGAAGATGTACGCGTTTCAAATGCAATTTGAAAAGTACGCTGAAAGGCAGAAAGATTTAGAAATACGCAGAAAACAAGAGAAAGGCATTGCATCTATCAGGGTAAGTAATAATTGCCATACGTAGAGCCGGGACTTCATTCCTAGGACCCGAGCCTGCCATTGGAATAACTAAACAGCTAGCTGGGTAGCTGGGATCTGCATTGAACGAATGCCGCTGCATAGACCAATGTACAGATGGCTCGAGGCTATAGACAAGCTAAATACTTCATAGCTTAGTCAAACAAGACTAAAGTGAATTCTAAACAGGGGACGATGAGTCCTGAACCCCTTTAATAGGGACTAACTGAGCACTGCAAGCTGAGAAAGCATGTAGCTCTGATCGATGTTGAAGACTAGACATACCCAATTTGCGCTGGTTGCCTAGAGGAAGAGAAAACACCGCTGGGATCGGCGATTCTCCAAATATAATTACACTCCTGGCCTCGAACGACATACCGTGCGAGCAAAAATTATTTGCATCAAAAAGGGGTTGGATTAAAAAACGTAGGGCTTTGTATAGATCACAATGATATGGGGACGATATATCTAACAAAATCTAGGTTAAAATTTTGTCAAATTCATAATATGACATGATATGCCCAACTAATGAGTAATAAAATAAGTAGACAAATAAAAATTTATTTTTGTTGTTTACAAAATTAACAAAGTAAGAATACACAGAAAGAAAAAGAAAAATAATTACATAAATTGCTGAAATTGGCTACCGTTATGCTCCAAGCATAAATTCACACGTCCAATAAATTCACTTTCCAATAGATTTTGGGTAAACCATTGAAAGTAATTCCTGCGTCTTTCAAAATCTGCGGCTTGTATTTCTTGTATTTCTTGGAATACTTGCACTTTATAAGGAAATAAATTTAGCTGCTTCTTAAGAATAGTCCTGCATGTTCCCTAAGATCTCCCCACTTCTTGGGACAGGCATATACAATTTGTTGGCGTATTTTGCATTATTTCACGAACGTTTGCAACAAATTCTTCTGTTCTTACAGGTGGTCTTCCTGCTCCTTTTTTGTGTTGTATAGAACCTGTTTCCCTAAACACAGCCACGGTTCTTTTCAGGCAATGATAAAAATCCCCAGCAATAAAAGCAACGTTAGGAAAATGTTCGTGAAAATCGTCCATGCACAAATCCGGATTGTATTGCCGCTCACCATTTACTCTAACCCCGTTTCGAAAATACGTTTCAACCATGAATGTTTTCTGCTGTTCCGTAAAGCCCATTGTGTGAATTGTTCAAGAAATTGGAAAAATTAGCGATGAATTAAATTACTTATAACGACTGTCAAAGATAACGGAATAACTGATTGATTGTTAATTCAGGTAGTTACTGACACCCAACAGGTATTAAGCTCTACGGCTAAGCATTACGTCCTTAGATGCAAGGCCCTGTTTGATGCAAATATATTTTGCTCGCACGGTACTAGCCTTTCTAAGGAGGTCGAGACGTTTTGGCGAATGCCAAGATGGTTAGATTGGTTGGGGGAAGACTCTGGGGTAGGCAAAACGAATCGCTGTTGATCGACTTGCCAGGTTTCGGAACCTCTTCTCAATTACTACTAATTAAATTTTATAGAAGTAGGAGTACACAGGAATTGAATTGGGTGGAAAGTTTAACTTGGCGTTCGAAGTCAGTGGTTATTGGCTGTCCTTGTGTACATACAGGGCGTTCAATTGAAAATTCCCACCTCGATTTTCCTGCTTTAAAATGAAAATGTGGAAAATCGCTCGGACCCGTCGATTTTTATTTCGAGGGGGACATCTTTTGCGTATATTGTCAATCTTGTTACTTCAAGCCCCTAGGAGGGAGGGGGGGTAAGATCTAAATCTTGAATGGATACCCCTATTTTATATAATTTTTTTGGATTCTGCATAAAATTCTGAACATTTTTTAATAAAAACATTATTAGTCTATACTTAACAGTATCCCAGATATTGACTCTTGAAAAATGACATTTTTGAACTTTGACAGCGTCTAGCTTTCTAATTATTGTACGTCTTAGAGCAAAACGGCTTACATGTCCCTATCTTCGATTTTTATTATCTTTCCAATAGTGTCAACTTCCGGTCAAACCAGAAGTACTATATTTCTTACATCCGGTTTAACCGAAAGTTCACACTATTGGAAATATAATAAAAATCGAAGATAGGGACATGTAAGCCGTTTTGCTCTAAGACGTACAGTTAGAAAGCTAGACGCTGTCAAAGTTCAAAAATGTCATTTTTCAAGAGTCAATATCTCGGAAACTGTTAAGTATAGACTAATAATGCTTTTATTAAAAATTTTTTAGAATTTTATGCAGAATCCAAAAAAATTATATAAAATAGGGGTATCCATTTAAGATTTAGATCTTATCCCCCCCCCCCCCTCCTAGGGGCTTGAAGTAACAAGATTGACAATATACGCAAAAGATGTTCCCCTCGAAATAAAAATCGACGGGTCCGAGCGATTTTCCACATTTTCATTTTAAAGCAGGAAAATCGAGGTGGGATGTTGTCAAATGAACCCTGTATAATAAACAAAGGAAGCGTCAGAATTTTTTATTGTAGCGTATCTCTCGCGCAGGGGCGGATTTACAAATTTGCCGCTAGTAGGCTATTCAATTTTTGCCGCCCCTATACCAGTGACGGCTCGTGAGTTGTGAAACAGGTGAAGTGTTAGGGAAAGAAAAAGCCGGCTGCAGGCGAAATGCGCCGTAGGCGAACATTTTTTACGACCACGCCCAAATTTGATCAATAATTTTTAGTAAATATTTTAAAAATTTATGAGTACCTACTTATTTTATTGAAAATGAAATTTCTTTCTGCAAATAAGCTAGTAAAGTTCCAACTACCTTTTTTTATTCCCATTAACAGACACGGCCAACAATAAAGTTTATTTAAAAAAATACTACCCGTCGACCACGAATAAAGATTGTACCATTTATTTCTGTAGATAAAAAAAAATTTTGGGCCAAATTTGCCGCCCCCTAAAATCTGCCGCCCTAGGCTCCAGCCTACTCAGCCTAATGGTAAATCCAGCACTGCTCTCGCGTAATCTGTTTAATTTCCAATAGTTTTAAAGCTTCTCAATTTTCAGGAAAAAATCAATGCAGCCATGATATACTTTACATGTACAAAAGATTCTACCCATAGAAAGAGGATAAAACGAAACGAACATCTTTTACAGCACTACTCTTCCAAAGTGGGAGTTAACTTAAATATGTTCAGTACGGATCTTCGAGCGACAATATTGGAACGCATTAAATTGCACCACCGCGTGTCTTGCATTCGCAGGGAGAAAAGGCGGCAAAATATTTTGAATATCATAGAAAAGTTGCTCTTCGATTATGGCGTTAAGAAAGCAGTAAAGAAGCTTGAAAGTAAAACTTACGATTACAAAGTAAAGAGGAAGGAGAGAATTATTAAAGATATGGAAGTTGTCGGAACGAAAATTGAATTGGTAAGCAAGTGCGTATAATTGGATCTTTGTTCCGATAAGTTTAATAGAAAATAAGAGGAGACAGAGTCGAGATATCATTCAGGTAGATGCCGGTGGGTCGACCTTCGGCCTCAATCACTGAGACTGGTCGATTTGTGTTGTGATGTAGACGTAGCTGGTTTCACATTTTTCAATATTTTAAAAAGTTAAACCGTAGAAAATTTCATTTTTCTTTCTCGACGCGATGGGATAAATTTAGTGAAAAAGCCCATCGTAAAATTTTCTTATACCGATTAAGTACCTACCTTTGTAAATAATTGTAAAAAGTTTTTCTGCAAATTTGTAATAATTATTAGTTACCCCATATTATTAACCCGTAATTAATAATAATAATAATAATAATATATATATATATATATTTATTTTCAACCAACTTAAAAAGTTCGTTACAGAGAATATACACCAAACATACAATATATAAAAATCACAAATAATAAAAATCATGTTTAGTAATAACTCCATCGAAATTATTTTTAAAAAATATATATACAGTGTGTGTATAAAGTCTGGAAACGGCTTAATAACATCACAATTTACTGGCCGATTTAAACCAAATTTGGTACAGTTGTGTAAAAGAATCTAACGCACCGAATGACGATATTGGCGTTGTTGCCAGCTTTTTAGTTTGTCTGGAATTCGAACGAATTTTATATTTTTAAATAAAACACCCAGTATATTTTGACATTTTTAAATTCCACATAAAATTATAATTATTTTTTATTAAATGCATTATTAGTCTATACTTCATAGTTTCCGAGATATTGACTCTCGAAAAGTGACATTTTTGAACTTTGACAGCTTATAACTTTCTAACAGTACGTCTTAGAGCAAAACGGCTTACATGTCCCTCTCTTCAATTTTTATTATCTTCCCAAAAAAATCAACTTCCGGTTAAACCGGATGTAACTCGAAAGCAGGAAATATAGTTGTTCCGGTTTAACTGGAAGTTGATTTTTTTGGGAAGATAATAAATATTTTAACGATATATAATTTTTAGCTTTAAACAAAATACCAATTATTGGTGAGATAACTTCTTTACTTCTTAAATATTGAATAGGTATGTTTTTTCCTATTAAATATAATATTATTTTATATTAATTAAAACACCAGTTGTTTTAGCAATGACCTTTTAAATGAATATTTTACTGTATACCGTATTAGATTTATGAACAAAAAAAAGTAAGTGAAATAACTGAGTCATCAAAAACAGAGAAATCATTGCCAACGGAAGTGGAGGAAATAAAAGATGTTAAGAAGAAGAAAGTTGTCGTGGAGAAAGAAAAAAACGGAAAGCCCGAAAAAAAGGAAAAGCAAGAAAAGAAAGCCAAAGATAAACCCACAAAGGAGGAGAAGAAGGAAAAGAAAACAGACGTAAGGCTAAAAAACATACCATCGCGAACTTATTTAATTTCGATTAAAAAAAAAAATAGTTTAATTTGGTCCATACTGTAACCTGAAATTTGAATGAATGCCTGCCCTAGGAAGCCAAATTGGAATTACCTTTTGCGCCAATCGTCAATCCCAGAAAAAGAATTGTTGCAGAAAATATCAACCTAATGCTGGATTTGGTGGACGAGTTCAGACATTTCGATGATGAGCTAGAAAATAAGGATTTGATGATGAAAAAAGATGAGAAAGATGTCATCTTGGATGATGTCGGAATTGCATCGAAACCGAAATCCATATTGTTTCAGGTAAAATCAAAATAATTGTGTTAAATAGATGGTAAATTTTTTTTTTAATTTTACACTTTCCACAGATTTTTATTTTGACTCGACATGTTCCGCAACACAGTTATTGCTTCTTCAAAGGAGTATATACATAAAAATGGTATTTTAAAAGGTATATACTTAGGTGTAACAAGTTGTGCTATGTACGGCGAAACATGATCAAATTTGCGAATAGCAAAAATATATAACAAACATTCTGAACTTTTTTATACGATATGTATTAAAAGCGTTTAAATAGTTGCCGTAGAAAACAGAACCATAATTGAACAAAGACAACACCAAAGTACCACACAACAACTTTTTAAGTTTTACATCAAAACAATGTCTATTTGCATATAGAAGCTTCAGGGATATAATATATGCACGCGGAAGTAGACCATTTATATGCTAAGTAAACTGTAGTTTCTAATCCAAAACCAAGCCCAAACATTTTTCCCAAAAAAAAATGGTACGGGATTTGCTGAATTTACTCCAAGTTGCCCGGCAAAAGTATATGCCGATTTAACCGATTTAGTGAAACAGATCCACAGAAATATTTCGTTTTAGAATTATGACGAGAAAAAGATTTACTACAAAACGATTATACTCACCAACGTGTCTTCCGAGATGAGGAAAGTACGGTTCTTTAAGGTTTCTTTTGAAGACCAGTACGACCAAGTGATTTTCAACGTAGAACACTTCGGAATTCGAAAGCTTCACGTCGGATGTCACGTTAAGTTTTGGGTGAGTTTCCAGCCCTACGATGTCCTGAAAGCATACGAGGGTAAAATGACGTTTCTTAGCTATGATATGTCCAGGTATCAATATTACCAGTTCGAGATGAATATCAAATGCCTTCCGAAATATTCTAATCTGCATATATATCCTAAGAGGGTTGATTTTGGTCGTATTCTTATATGGAGGGCAAAAAGTACGGAGCAGTCGAAAGTTTTGAAGGTAAGTCACCTGATTTTTCATTTACTTAATCGATGTTACTTATTTTTATTTCTGCTAGTCAGTGAATACCTAAATAAGACTTAAAAATGAACATATCTCCTATGACGTATTGTTTTATGCGGTCGCATTCTGACTATTGAGCCTAATGAATAAAAATTAAGCAATTACTTGAAGCAATTACTTTTTAGTAAAAGCAATTGCTTGACTAGCAAATGCTATAAGTAAAAGCAATTGCTGTTTTTCTTAAACCTCTGTAGCAAATGCTTATTCAACACAAGTTCAGACGTGGCTTATCCACTTGTTCAGATTATAGATTTCAAGTTCAGTTTGGTGCCTAATTTGCAAAAGAGTTGACGTAAATACAACAACGTTGGTCTATTTATTTAGTACAATAGTAATCTGTTACGTTTTTGTGGAAAATAGGATACTTATATTTGTGATATGCCAGAGTTCAGTGAAAATGAGGAAAGTGATAGTAGCGATGAAGAAATTAAAGACAAGCAATTGATATTCGTTCACAAATTGAAGAACATAAATAAAGCTCTCTGACCACAACCGTTTAGCTTCCACAACAGCTCCATTACGTGTAGGAAATTTAATAAAAATATTGGCCTTCTACAAAAATGCATCTATTACAGAAGTGTGTGTCTTACAGACAGTAGTTTGGTGAACACCGAGTTCTTCACCTACAGAATTTTGAAAGCCCGGATCGACAATTTCTTTAGACAGTGCACCCCCTCGCCTTTTACCAGTATCAGTCAAAAAATAATTTACCAACCACTCAACATTTTCGCAGTCAAATCGATATAACTTTCTGAAATCATCATATCTGCAATTCTTACGTACACTGTAGATTTTTCTTTTACGGACGTTCATATATTCAGCCATAATTGAAGACACAAAAAGAGCAACGCACGTGTATGCCGCGGAGAACTAAAGTTGACTGCTACTAAGCAAATGATGCAGGGGTCGACCTACCTTAAAAAGTTGAAAGCAATTGCTTCACTAGAGAAAGCAATTCCTTAATTTATTCATCACATTTTAAGCAAACGATAGCAATTGCTTCTATTTTTTAAGAAAAAGCATTGACTAGAAGCAATTCCTGCACTTTTAAGGAATTGCTGAACGCAAAAGCAATTACTTTAGTTTTTATTCATTGGCTTTTAAGAAATTACTTCGATTTTATAAGAAAAAGCAATCGCTACATTTTTATTCATTAGGCTGAATATATTTGTAGATTACGAACAAAGGCTCAAAACCTTGTACAGTCTATATACACAAAATACCAGATCCGCTTGATATAGAGTCAATATTCGACGACAACAATATAGAAAAAGACGAGAATAAGGAAAATATTGCTCCATTGGTGAAACAGTCAATCACAACTAATCACATAGCGACAGAATTGGAATTATACATTCAAGAAATCATCATCGCGTGCATTGATAACATCGACAATAATTTTTGCTTTGAGGAAACCTTTTTTACTCTTTTCGGAAAGGAAGAAACAATAATCAAAGTATCTTTCAAAAATATAGATTATGTTGGTAACTATTTTGAGAAGTATACCGTTGATGTGTACGAAACTTTCCAGGAGGGAAGATTGGACATCCTTGGTTGCCAGGTTTGTTCCATATAATAATAAGTTTATTTAAAATTTATTAATATAATAAATATGTTTATGTTGTCTTCAATAAACTTATTCTTCAATCCCCTGAAGCTGAGCTTGTTAGGGGCAAATCTTATTTTTTTTGTTTTAGTATGTAAAATCATAAATGTGCATTAAACATCAAGTTTTAAAGTAAAAATGTTAATTTATAGTATAAACGCAGATTTTTTGAAGAAATATATTACCTATAATAAAATTATTAATTTATAATTTTTAAGTAAAAAATATTATATAAATTATTCAGAACAATATTAATTAATTAAAGCATTTCTAAAAATATTTTCAAATTGTCCGTTTTTAATATCCATGTTTTTATTTCGACTTAAATTTTTTTTAATGAAATCAATTTTTTAATTTTTCTTGGTAAATAAATGACGTGTATTATGATTATGGTTTTTAAATTGTATAAGGTTTTCATTTTCAAATATATATATTAAGATGTAATAAATGTAAAGTTGTATTATGTTCAACTTTTTTGTTTCTGAATATAATTCTTTTGAAGGATAAAGATAATCTTTTTAGAAACCTTTTTTGTAATATTCCTAATTTTTTAACTACAGTTCTATTTATTCCTCCCCAACCTAAAATTTCGTAATTTAAATGAGTTTTAACTAACGCGTAATATAATATTTCCATATGTCTTACATTTAAAATTTTTTTAATGTTTTTAAAAATTGGTAGTAAACTTCTTAATATTTTAATTAAGTATTCTATTTTAAAATTCCAATTTAATTTACTGTCAAAAATAATTCCTAAATATTTTATTTTACTAACTTTAAAAATTTGAATGTCTTCATTTATTTGAATACTATTCATATTTCGTGGTAGGTTATTTAGGTTTAAAGTAAAAGGAATATAATTTGTTTTATTAAAATTAATTGTTAACAAATTGTTATCAAACCAATTTTTTATAATTTTACTATTTAAGTTTTCCCAATTTGTATCGGTATAAAAAATTGTAGTATCATCTACAAAACTATGAATTTGTCCATATCAAACCCTACTTCAAAAACGCTGTTAAAAGTGGGAAATAATATTATTTTAAGGATACCAATAATT
The DNA here is from genome assembly GCA_963969555.1 of Polydrusus pterygomalis. Taxonomy (NCBI): domain Eukaryota; kingdom Metazoa; phylum Arthropoda; class Insecta; order Coleoptera; family Curculionidae; genus Polydrusus; species Polydrusus pterygomalis. The sequence goes on along the minus strand of OZ018385.1, from coordinate 39,752,114 downwards.
TCTATTCCACCCTACCTCCACTTCTTTTTAACTGTCATCGACATAGAAAACATTTAATCCCCGCCCCTCCAACGGTTTTTAAATATATCAAAAATCAAGCCTATATTCGAAGTTGCTATTAAAAATGAGATTAACTTCCTAGACATTAAAAATAGAGAGGAAGTTGGATATTGACATTTATAACCCTGTATTTTTAAAAATGCTTTGAAAGGATTCAACTGCTGAATCAGTTCAAATAAATCAGTATAAATCTATAATTGCCCATTTTTTCAGGAGATCACCTTGTTAGCCGAAACTACTGGTCATTTTCTCACAGTCAATCCAGAAATATTAGATTTCGGCATATGTCATATGAATACATGCTACCAACTCAATTTCGAAATGTTCAACGGCTCCAAATATACCCAAGCCGTCTCCATGCGATTTCCATCGGATATAGTCGATATAATTCAAACCGAACATTCGACGGTCTATCTTCCCCCTCAGGGCAAAAGGGTCATGTGGATTAAACTGCTTCCCAGGTAAGTTTATTAAATATTATACCTCCTAGTTTACCCTCATAAATGCTTTTTACTACAGTTAAGTATTTAAATCCTTCATTCTTTTTTACAGTTACATCCAATTTGTTCCGTACTTAACCTCCTACTTTACCGGTAATGTTGTTACATTTAGCGTGAAGCAAGTAATAATGCATTATTAAGTCACAATGAACAACCCCTAACTATATGCCTGCAAACCCCGGAAACCCCCAATAAATACCTTGTGTATAACCAAAATGTAATTATAATTATTATAATCTTCAGATTGGAAAATCCCTAAAATAAGTACCGAACTGGACATTAAACCTTTAACGTTTTAAATTTTTTGATAAAGTCGAAAACATAAAAATATTCTCTTAAAATAATAATTTATGAAAAAATATGCATTTTATTATAAAATTTACAAAATATGCATGTGTTCATTTGAAAACTTCCCACCTCGATTTTCCTGCTTTAAAATGAAAATGTGGAAAATCGCTCGGACCCGTCGATTTTTATTTCGAGGGGGACATCTTTTGCGTATATTGTCAATCTTGTTACTTTAAGCCCCTAGGAGGGAGGGGGGGTAGGATCTAAATCTTAACCGGAAGTACTATATTTCTTACATTCGGTTTAACCGAAAGTTGGCACTATTGGAAAGATAATAAAAATCGAAGATAGGGACATGTAAGCCGTTTTGCTCTAAGACGTACAGTTAGAAAGCTAGACGCTGTCAAAGTTCAAAAATGTAATTTTTCAAGAGTCAATATCTCTGAAACTGTTAAGTATAGACTAATAATGCTTTTATTAAAAAATGTTCAGAATTTAATGCAGAATCCAAAAAAATGATATAAAATAGGGGTATCCATTTAAGATTTCGATCTTACCCCCCCCCCCCCCCCCCCTCCTCCCTCCTAGGGGCTTGAAGTAACAAGATTGACAATATACGCAAAAGATGTCCCCCTCGAAATAAAAATCGACGGGTCCGAGCGATTTTCCACATTTTCATTTTAAAGCAGGAAAATCGAGGTGGGAAGTTTTTAAATGAACACCCTGTATATGCATTTTGTATATATTCCGCCCTTTACTTATCGCCATAGCGAATGTTAACAGTATGGATATTAGACCGAGGAGTTGGTCGTTCACGAAAAGTGGTGGGAGAGTCAGGTTCATTAAAAAATGTATATATAATAATAATAAAAGTTTATTCAAATATTTTTTTGACATTTAATGCTAATATATAATTTTTTTTTGTATAAACTATTAATTCCGAACTCAGAAGTAAAATACTTGTTTTGAGTTAAATAATATAATATGACAATATTTTATTGGTATATTTTATATCACTACAGTATACAAAGATACAATACGTCATGTATATAATATATATATATATTTATTTATTTTATTCAATATAGTTTGGTATATTTATTAATGACGTTCTTGAATATGTCTCTGGATAATATTCAATTTTTAATTTTATTTCTATAATTATTTAATGATTTAATTAAAAAATATATATATATATATATATATATAAAACTATTAAAATGCAGAAGCCTACTGTTATCCATCTTTAGCCAATTTAGTTCGGAAAATGTATGCGAAATATGGTCATTTTCTAAAACCATAAATAAATAAACCTTGCGCAAGCGTTCTGCACTTTTTGAATACGAGACTTACCAATATTGTCTATACGATAACCATAAACAAAAACGGAATAATTACAGTTTGAAAGTACTAGTGATTCGCAAGCCATATTTTTTAATTTTAGGTTTAAAATATGTCTGTTTTTATATAAAATTTTAAGGTCTCTGAAATAGGTTTTTTTAATCGTCTCGAAACCTTAATTCACTATATAAAACTATTCCCAATTTTTTTTGTAGAATCAAGCACCGTAGGCCTAATTCCATTTATTTTCAGAGCAATATTTTCTCTAAGATAAGCAACTTATTTGTATAGCCAAACTTAAATAAGTAATATTTAATTTTTTTTTAAATATTTTAGGGATTACCTCTACAAAGATAATTGCATGTATTTTGACAAAAACACTTCAATTTTGGAGTTTCCAGTACATATTTATATGGTTTCTAAAATGTACCAAGATCACCCTCCCGTTAAAATTCCCATTTACGCCATTCTATCGAACATAGAAGATATTACCATTCTAACCAGTCCCGGATGTGGCTTAAGCAATTTTTTGGATACGATTTTAATAGACATGAAGGCTTGTTCCATCTACGAAACTATATGGACTGAGATTTATTTACAGAACAATTCCGCTTTGACGCAGTTTTGTGGATTTTTTGATTTACCACAGGTATACGGGGTGTTTCAAAAACTTTCGTAGCCCTACAGGTTACTGTTAAACCAAAGACCTTATAAATTCTAGACCCAATGTTTTATTCAAAAAAAAACGATCTGTTATTGTTGGAAATGGTATTAAAAATTAGTAATGGGTGGAAGAGAGAACTTCCTCGGGTTTATGGCAACTCCGCTTGACGTTTAGCGTCAGATAAAAAGATGAATTCTTATTCATTTGGTCCGCTTTTTTTCATACCACACATGCAATTAGTTTTTGAGAAATTGTGACAGACGGTTATGTCACCGTCACAGAATTATCCAACTCTCCTCCCTTATTGTAATTAATTACTATTTTTTAGGTTACACATGATGAATTAACTTCTTTCGAGTTAATTTGCTGAAACTCTTGCAGAAATGTATTTTGCTATTAATAATGATTAAAAATACTTCTTTCTTGGCTCAATTAAATAAACTTACGTTAAATTTGACAAAATCTTATTTTATGTTTATAACTAAAAATAAAATAAATTACATCATTAACCCCTTAACATTTAATAACGAAAATATTCAATATTCAAAAACGACAAAAATTTTAGGATTAGTTTTAGACGAAAATTTAAATTGAAAATGCTATATCCAGTATATTTATCTACTCGATATCTCCTTTCGTATCTGTTTTGTACAGTGTCACCAGTAAAGTCCGCATCATATGGGATTTTTTTTTATTAATAGCTTTATTCAAAATTTGACATTGGCATCAAGTTATGCTTCAATCGAGATGAAAATTAAGCAAAAAAATAGTAGTCACGTGATTTGAATTATCTGTCAAATTTTAATTTTTTCCAAAAAATAATTCAAAAGTGGGGTTGTGTCTAAAAATATCGAAAAAAGTTATTGGAAAAAGTTTTTTTAAATGCAGTTTCTAGCCCATATGCAAAATTTCAGCTGCATAAGATAATTTTGATTTTTTACCTATATTTTGTAAATTGCACCACTTTTGCAAAATAAGATTCAACGCAACCTACATAAAACTTCTTAGTTTTGACAATGCTTGATTTCAGATACATTTTCTTTAAAGTAGCGCCATTTTAAATGTGTGTTTTTCTACAAAATCAAAATTGGGCTATTAAAATTTGGTCGCATGTGATGCAAAGTTTATTTGTTTTTGACCCTGTATAAGGTCACTTAATAAAATAAGTATTTTTGAAAACGTAGTTTGTGTCTGAAAGTAAAAAAATAAAAAATAAAGTAAAGGGGTTTTAAATTAAATTGTTGAAAATAGATAAACTTTACGTTAAGTTAAGCTAAAATTTATTTTCCACTTAATGAACACTTTACTGATGACACTGTGTTCTTTTTGTCTTAATATTAAGGTTTATTACTTTCAGACACAAACTACGTTTTCAAAAGTACCTAGGTATTTTATGAAGTTACCTTATACAGGGCCAAATAAAAAAAAATAAAAAAAAAAACTTAAAAAAAAAAATAAATAAATATAATAAAAATAAACTTTGAATCACATGCGACCAAATTTTAATAGCCCAATTTTGATTTTGTAAAACACACATTTAATATGGCTATACTTTAAAGAAAATGTATCTGAAATAAAGCCTTGTCAAAACTAAGAAGTTTTATGTAGGTTGCGTTGAATCTTATTTTGCAAAAGTGGCGCAATTTACAAAATATGGGTAAAAATCAAAATTATCTTATGCAGCTAAAATTTTGCATGTGGGCTAGAAACTGCATTAAAAAAAAATTTCTTATAACTATTTTCGATATTTTCAGAAATAACCCCACTTTTGAATTATTTTTTGGAAAAAATTAAAATTTGACAGATAATGCGAATCACGTGACTACTATTTTATTGCTTAATTTTCATCTCGATCGAAGCAGAACTTGATGCCAAAGTCAAATTTTGAATAAAGCTATTAATAAAAAAAAATCCCATATGATGCGGACTTTACTGATGAGACTGTAGATATTTCATTCCTTTGAAATATTTAAAAAATATATTTTTTCATTAATATATTCAAAATTACAATACTTAGCTTCTGCATGGGGATCTGCTTATCAAACTTAAAACCATTACAAAAATTGCAAAATAATGTTATTAAATGTATACACCACATTTAGAACCAACTTTTAATCTATATAGACCGAAAGGGTATTTACACGTTCAAAACATTTATAAATTAAAAATTTGTATTCTAATTCACTCTATTATTTTAAAAGAAAAAAAATCACACACTAACACACACAGGAGAATAAGACATTACATGATCATAACAACAGACGTTGTATAAATTATCAAACTATACCAGTAAAAAGTAATTTCGGAAAAAAATTCGCTTTTATATGACGGAATAATAAAATATAACAATATTCCAAAAAATATCAGAAAAATTGGCAACTTTTAAAAAACAATTAAAGAGGTGTTTACTAAATTAAATTATTTATACTATTTTTTTTTAATTGATTTTATTAATGAATTAAATTGGATTAACTTCAATTTTTTTTAATGGTTATTATTTTCTATATTCAGGGCCGTTCCTAGCCCCTCTGCCGCCTTTGTGCAGAGCATCGAAAAGCCGCCCCCTCGGCGGCCCGTATATTTAAAACAACTAAATTTTTTAAAGTATTATTTATTTAAATATTAAGTAATATTTAACAACCAATAAAACAAAATATGAACCAAAACTTTAATCTCTTTTCTAATACAAAATAAAAGTAAATAAAAACTTAATACTCTATAACAAAAATATAAAGGTAAAACAAACAAAATAACAAAACTCATAATCACACTCCCAGTCTGGGTTGCTGTAGGAAAAAAAAAGAAATATCTTTCTACTTTATTAAATAAATATTTTTCTGGCTTTTATAGATGCGTACTCGTCAATAAGTTGCGAGTGATTTAACTTTTCACAGATGTCATTTTCAATCGATATTATGCCTAAATTTGTGAGTCGTTCCTGTGACATGCTTTACATCTGTTAAAGATTTAAATGTTGTTAATTCAAAATAAAGTTCCTCCCTTGAAAAATATCCCCACTGACCCCACTCTGTGACGATGTTGACGGAACTGGTTCAAGTGGTTCAGTTTTTAAGAATTTATACAAATATCCGCATAATTTGCTTTTATCTTCTTCTTTTTGTAATTTCCGTTTTTTGTATTGTGCTCCAGACAATCGTTTCGTCTTTCTATCGGACATCTGAAAATAAAGAAACTTTAATATAATCCATTAGAGTTGTTCATATAATGTTTAAAAAAAAAAAAAACAAATTAATGTTAATAATAATTAATAAAATAATAATATGATGTTCTTAAAAAAGTAAACTAGGTATGTACCATACTTTAAGTTCTGGAACGAAAAATTATACATAATAAAATGGAGCGTCTTTTTATTTTAATCCCAATCGCTATTATTTTCATTTTCAAATTTATCAATAATTTAGCATTTTTTAAAGTAATTATATTATAATATCTGGTTATTAAGTGTATCAAAAAATTACTTACCTTCTATCTTTCAACTAAAGAAAATAATGTTTTAATCACCACAATACACAATCGGAAATCGGAATCGCAATCGAAGTAGAGAAAACAACAAGGTACTAAAGGTAAAACTTTTGCTGGACAAAATCCAAACCAAAGTGTACTTCCAAACTGATAAATTCTTTCTGTATTCTGCAATTTTATCATTTTCGCCGAACATATCATATCAAAGAGCGGCCGCCATGCAGTGGCGGCTTGTGCATAAGAGCACATGAGCACGTGCCCCCCTAGTTAAAATTTAAATTGTTAAAATTTAAAATAAAAAAAATCTATAGGTACTAGTTACCGTTTTGTGAATTATCATCACCCTATCTTTTACGTAACGTTAAATTGCGATATCTTTACTTTCCCTATTGTTAGATGTTGCGTCGAACAAAAAATTTCGCTTAAACCGCGGTGACTCATGCGCTTGAACGGCATAACGACCGGCAGAATACGGTGCCGCCGCATGATACAATAAATTCTTTCTTTGTATCATTGTGCCGCCGGTGCCAGAGGTTTTTAATGTTCAGGACGGCCGCAATCTTTTCACGAGTCGAGGAGCACGATAGCTCTATCTTTGTTTTATAGCTAGTTTTATTTTCGATCTCATTCTATCTTTATGGCACAAATTTCTGGTGATCATGAGGTTTAGGCACGTTATGATTAGTCAACTTTAAGCGAGAGTGCTCGTTTGTTCTGAATTATGTTTTCTAATTCGATTTTTACTCTGCTGTTGTGCTGCGCCAGCCGCCAGCTGGCTGAGCCTTTTAGTGATTTATGTAATAGTATGTCCGCGGTTTTATTTTACGGCTTCTTTAAAAAATAATAAATAATATAAAATTGACGGCGACGGTCTCGGTGCAATATTTAAATAATTGCAAAAATACAGTGAGTTTTTAAAAAAAGTCATTCTCAGGGTTAAGTTTCGATGATAAGATTATTGTAAAGAATGCGGGAAAACCAGTGCCTAACCTCCAAATAACGCAACTAAATAAAGGTCAAAAACGGGACTTTAAAAGAGTTTTTAAGACTTTAGGAGTGCATTGTATGAAAAACATGAGTGGCTGTGTGGATGTGAAAAGCAGAATAGTCTATTTTGTTTCCAGTCTTTGTTATTTGCCGGCGAAAAGGCAGAACCGTGTTGGGTTAAAAGTGGTGTTAATCGTATTGGTAAGCTATTTATTTATTTTATTGGAATCTTTTTAAGGAAGGGTTGTTAAAAATATCGGCCAGGACACAAATGCACAATATTTTGATGTTTAATAAAAAAATTACACATACATGTCAGTACCTACCTATATTATAGGTAGGTACCTAATTAGGCTCATTTAAGTTCATATTAAGCGATCTTTACATCTGTGAAGTTCTTCGTGAATTTATTCATGAAGTCACTTTAGGGCTAACTTTGATAATGTAAATGGTCAACTTGGACGTCAAATAAATTAGTGAATTTCTTCGTAAAATTATTCACGAAAATTTAACATGCAAAATAATCAGCTGATGCACAGTGTACTAAATGCTACCGACTTCACGGAGAAATTCACGAATAAATTCACGAAGAACTTCATAGGTGTAAAGACTGCTTTATAAAACAACATGACCTTGAACTTCCAAAAAAAAAATCGCCTGCGGCGCTGTTATACGGGGGGCTGCCGCCCCCCGTACCCCCTGCCGCGTTTCCCGTATTTGTGAACCCCCAGACATTCATGTCACGAGCCGCCACTGCCGCCATGTATCGTCCCTTTGTCGGAAGACGCCGAACGAACGCGTCATATTTTTTGTGAACTCCACAGACAAAAGAACCATAAATCTATTTTATATTCTATTTTTATTATATTATTTACCTACAGTATAAAAAATTAAATTGTCTGTAATGTGAAAACTATAGACTAGAAGTTTTTTTGTCGTTTTAGGACTACTTTGTGTATGAAATTCAATTTTGCGGGTGTTTTACAGTTTCTGCCTGGCAGCCTGCGGCCTGCGGCCGCCCTTTAGTTTGGCCGCCTTTGTGCCTGCACAACCTGCACACCCCTAAGAACGGCCCTGTCTATATTATGTTGTAACTTTCGATGTAATGAACTGTAAAAGTTAGTTTGGAATAAAGACATTTTGAAAGTTAAGTTAAAAAAAGAAACGACAAAAACACTTTTTATTGAGTTACTTCATTTTAAAAATAAAGTCTAAAGTCTGCAAATTCCTGTATTTATAATAATAATAATAATAATAAATATGTTTATGTTGTCTATGATAAACTTATTCTTCAATCCCCTGAAGCTGAGCTTGTTGGGGGCAAATCTTATTTTTTTGTTTTAGCATGTAACATCATAAATCATAAATTTGCATTAAAAATCAAGTTTTAAAGTAAAAATGTTAATTTATAGTATAAACGCAGTTTATTTATTTAGGTATTTTGCATCAGATACCTAACATCTACGAACAATGACTTCAGCTATGACAAATTGAAAACAAACGCCGCCTAAATACAGGAATATGCAGGAATTAATTCAATAAACTTTTTTTTTAATAAATTAACTCAATAAAGGTGTTTTTTTTTGCGTTTTTCAACTCGAAAGAAGTTTATTTATCATTGTGTAACATAAATATAATAGTGATTATTTGACATAAGGAAGGAAAATTGGAAAATTCTGTGACGGTGACATAACCACTAAGGAAAACAACGCTTTAGGTAGGAAATCTCAAAAAGTAAGCGTTACCGCCGAAAATCGTTTTCTTTTTCGTAACCTACACCCCAGAATTTATTATTCCTGGAAAAATAATCAATTTTGGCATGGCGTTCGTATAATAGAAAATTTATCAAAAATATTGATGCCGTTAATATTGATGGTTGAAAAGAAAGAAGCGGAAAACACATTTCCAGACCAGTGACCAGAGTATACTACTCTAATGAAGTAACATTACCAATAATTACGATTTTATGCTTTCTAGTGTCTCTCTCTAGAACCCAATCAAGGCTTCGTCAAGTTATATCCAAATCAACGGAAGGCTTTCAAATTATATTTTAGTCCAGAAATTCGAGATTTTCCAAGTTATTCAATCGGAAGTTTAAAGAATAATAAATACTTCTTTAAACTCAGAGTTGATACCATTAGTTCTATCGGGCAAACTAAAAAGGTAAGTGAAATTACACGAAAGAATTAAAAACTACAATAAAGTACGAGTATCTCAATATTGTCCAGAATTGATATCTATATATTATACATATCAAAAAATAATATTTTAAAAGTTTAAAGGTAATTATGATGCCTAGACGAGGATTTAAAATCAAATATGTGGTAAATATTTATTACACCTAGCATTTATGTTCATTCTCATCCATAATACAAAAATATAAATTAGTAGTTTTATTGCACAGGAAGAAAAAATAATAACTACTTGTTATGTTTCACAAATTTAATCAGTTTCCTGACACGTGTTTCGGCCCTTGCGGGCCATTGTCAAAGGAGTACAAGAAGATACTAAATTCTACGCGACATTACAAAGGTAGTTATATCATATTATGGCAATTATAAACATAGAATTAGAAGATTGAATGGTCAACTGTGGGTTTTCCTAACTTTTAAAGGTATATATATACATATTTAGTCCTAAATTAGTGTGCTATTAAGAATTAGGGAAGCGCCTGAAGGTATTTCCGTTTGATTATTAACAACATACTTTCAGGCGCTTCCCTGTCTTTGACAATGGCCCGCAAGGGCCGGAACACGTGTCAGGAAACTGATTAAATTTGTGAAACATAACAAGTAGTTATTATTGTATTGATTTTAACAGAACTTTAGTGGCGTAAAGTTCACCTTGATCTGTGCTTTTTTCAGGCCGTATCAGATAAAAAACTTAAAAGCACTTTAGAAACAATGTTGAAAGAATTGGAGAAGAATAAGAATAGTCATGAATCAAGCTTGTTCGATTATGTGTCGGCACTGAAGAAAGAGATGACAAGTAACATTTCCCACTCGATGGTAAATAAAGGAATACCCGGAGCAGCTAGCGGTTTGAAGATTATCGACTCTAACGATTTCCTGAAAGGTAAACAGTGCATTTAGGACTAAAAGTAATTGAAAAACAAAGCTAAAAATTTACAAGTATTATCTTTCAAAATGTCTTTATTCCAAACTAACTTTTACAGTTCATTACATGGAAAGTGACAACATAATATAGAAAATAATAACAATTAAAAAAAAATTTAATCCAATTTAATTCATTAATTAAATCAATTAAAAAAAAATAGTATAAATAATTTAATTTAGTAAATATCTCTTTAATTGTTTTTTAAAAGTTGCCAATTTTTTAATTTTTCTGATATTTTTTGGAAGATTGTTATATTTTATTATTCCGTCATATAAAAGCGATTTTTTTCCTAAATTGCTTTTTACTGGTATAGTTTAATAATTTATAAAACGTCTGGTGTTAGGATCAGTGTAATGTCTTATTCTCCAGAAGTGTTATGTTTAATTTTTTTTTTAAATAATATACTGAATTAGAATACAAATTTTTAATTTATAAATGTTTTGAACGTGTAAAGACTCTTTCGGTCTATATAGATCAACTGTTGGTTCTAAATGTGGTAATTTGTGTATACATTTAATACCTTTATTTTGCAATTTTTGTAATGGTTTTAAGTCTGATAAACAAGCAGATCCCCATGCAGAAGCTATGTATTGTAATTTTGAATATATTAATGAAAAAAATATATTTTTTAAGTATTTCAAAGGAATATAATATCTAGCTCTGTACAAAACAGATACCAAAGGAGATATCGAGTTGATAATATACTGGATATGGCATTTCCAATTTAAATTTTTGTCTATAACTAATCCTAAAAATGTTGTCTTTTTGAATATTGAATATTTTCATTATTAAATATTAAGGGGTTAATGATGGAATTTATTTTATTTTTAGTTATAAACGTAAAAGAAGATTTTGTAAAATTTAACGTAAGTTTATTTGATTGAAGCCAAGAAAGAAGTATTTTTAAATCATTATGAATATCAAAATACATTTCTGCAAGAGTTTCAGCAAAGTAAATAATTGTTGTATCATCTGCAAATAGCTTTATATTGCCCTTTAAGTTCAATTTGGAAACGAAATTAATGTAAATTAAGAATAATAACGAACCTAATATTGATCCTTGTGGAACTCCACATATTATTTCTTTTTTCCGAACTTTTTTAGTTTGTGTGTAATATTTCTCCTTATCCCAATACTGTATAATTTTCTTAATAAAATATCATGGTTTACGGTGTCAAAAGCCTTACATAGATCTAAGGATAGTAAACAGCATTTTTTACTGCTGTCGACATTAACTTGAATATTTGTTATGATATCTCCTACGGCTATTTCTGTATCCTTGGATCTGCGAAAACCATACTGGCTAGCACAAAGTAAATTTTGGCTTTCTAGAAAGTCGCATAATTTATTTTTTCTAATATTTTTGAAAAGATTGGTAAAACAGATATTGGATCAATAATTGCTGCATTTATATCTTTTATCAGTTTTAAATACTGGAGTTACTTTAGCAATTTTCATGTTTTCTGTAAAAATACCTGTTTTTAGAGATTTTAGTTAAATGAAATAAAATTGGAGTAATTTCATTTTTATTCAAAGTGTTGCTGCGGCAAATATTGAAAGATATTATGGAAAACATCAGATTCCTCGAATACATGTTTCCTCAAAATTGTTTTAAAGGCGTATTTCTCTGGACAAGTTAATTTTCTACCAAATAGTATTCTTGTACAAATCTCGAATTTTGCTTTGTTTTCGAGTTATTTAAAAAAAACTAAAAAAGGGGCATTTACGGTCAATTCTCTTATTTGCCACTGTTGCAGTCGATTATATCGCTATTTTTGTTTCGATAACTTAAATAGCAAGACAGGACGCGAGATATTATTCAGGTAGATGCCGGCGGGTCGACCTTCTGTCCAAGTCCCTGCGACTGGTCAAGTTGTTATGACGTAGGTCGTTAATGCAGGATTTTGAAAAGTGAAACCGTAGAAAATGTTATTTTTTTTTCTCTATGCGCTAGGGTAAAAAGCAAAATTTAGTGAGAAAATCGATTGTTGTCATATGGAAGTTATGTGGCTGTTATTACTAACAGGGCATTAATAATTTGGACTGGTCAAATCAATAATCAGTGATTTTTTAAACCGAAACTTACAACAAATGTGTTAATACTGTTTTCATTTACACTTTAGGAACTGCAGATTGGTACTCAACATTGCCAGTGAACGTCTTTGGTAAGTATTTTTATTTTTAAATCATGAGCCGTATTAGCTAAACCACAATCACACAAATTTGTTATTACTTTTAACACAAAACATACATCCAAAAACCAGGGCTTTGAACACGGAACAGCAGCACTGGTAAAAACGCAAATTCAATAAAGCAGCTTTTATGAACCAAAACACCGGTATCTATAGTAAACCAAGTATAGATATCCCCAACGTCTGGAAGCCTCTCCTTGTCCAAAACGAACAGCTCAAACTTCACACTTATACAGGAGATAGTAGATTCGAAAATCGGTCATCTATAATAATAATAATAATAATAAAAGTTTATTCATATACTTTTTTTGACATTTAAGTAATGCTAATATCAATTCCGAACTCAGAAGTAAAATACTTGTTTTGAGTTAAATAATATAATATTTATTGTCAAGAATATATTTTATAATTCAGGCACAGCTAGATTGAATGAATATAACAATTTTTTATTGGTATATTTTATATCACTACAGTATACAAAGATACAATACGTCATGTACATAATATATATTTATTTATTTAATTCATTATAGCTTGGTATATATTCATTATTTATTAATGACGTTCTTGAATATATCTCTATCCAATTTTGAATTTTATTTCTACAATTATAGCATATCAAAAATATATGGATAGGTATTGATGTTTAAAAAATTTGTGTGCTATTGTTTTTTTTTACTCTATTTTTATATGTAATAGTATTTTTATGGCGAGTTTCATGTGTGTGATTAATATAATTTATTTTATTTTTATGTTTAAAAATATATATTAACATGTTGTAAGAAAATATTTGTTTAATATCTTTTTTTTTGCTATGTTTAAATAGTAAATCAGAAGAATATTGGTGGTTTTTTTCGTAAATAAATTTCAAAATGTATTTTTGAATAGTCTTAATATTATTAAGATAATTCTTATTTATGCCTTCCCATCCAAGTATTCCAAAATTTAAATGGGTTTGTACTAAAGAATAATAAAATATTTCTAATTCTTTTATATTTAAAAATTGTTTAAGGTGTTTAAATTTTGGTATAAGAATTCTTAGTTTTTTTACAATGTAGTCACTATGTAAATCCCATTTTAAATGTTTATCCAAAATTATTCCTAGATATTTAATATTTTCACCTTCCTTTATATTAATATTATTGCATATTATTGGACTAATATTTGGAAGTTTATTTTTGTATAAAGTAAATGGAATGTATGTTGTCTTGTTATAATTTATAGTTAATAAGTTTTTATTAAACCAGTTGCTTATTTTTATAAAATCTTTTTCCATAGTATTTTTTTAAATATTCCAATTTAGACCTTCATAAAAAATTACCGTATCATCAGCAAAACTATGTAGTTTTCCTTGACAGTTTAAATTAAAAATATCATTTAGATAAATATTGATAAGTATTGGTCCTGGGACTATACCTTGTGGTAGGTACTCCATAATTAAATATTTTTGGTAAACTAATATTTTCACCAATTTTAACATGATGTACTCTATAGCTGTTAAATAATAGTTATTTGTTTCACTAGGCAGAAAAGCACAAGATTTAATGCCGCGGCTGGTGTTTCATAGACGAGGCGCAGCGGAGGCTAGGAAACCAGCCAAGGCATTAAATCTGCTTTTCTGCCTAGTAAAACATATAATTTTTTCTCCAAATTTGTTCCAATTTCACGCAAAATCGTATTTTTTATATTTATGGATGTTATTTATGACATTTATTGAATTGTTGTGTTTACTTGTCATTTTAAATTTTAATTTTTAATGACACCTGACAGGCTCCAAAGCCTGTCAGGTGTCATTAAAAGACCGCTTTTAATGTCATTTGGAGAAAAAGTTAATATTTGACCACGAAATTCAAGTTTTTTCTAATTTGTTAATAAGAATTTTATGACTGACAGTATCACATGCTTTAGCGAAATCTAAAAATATGCATATACTGTTCATTTTATTACCAACTAGCGTGTACCCGCTTTATATTAATTTCGTGGATTTATGTTATTTGAATTTTGAACATTTTTGTAAAGTTTTTTTTTTATTGATATGAGTACACTATTTTGACACTAGATATAGCTACGCGCTGCATCCTTTTCCAAAATGTTGAACAAAATATGTTATATGGGATCTCTACATTTCAGTTTGATCAAAAATAGGCGAAAATCTACGTCATTTATATTTGTATTATATAAGAAGGCCATATGAGCCGATTTCCTAAATCTGCTACGTTGAATTTATAGATGGCACAATGAGTTCACCAACAAGAAAGCGACTAGCCTTTTCGTTGCTAAATTAAAACGTTGTTGCCACCTGTCTGTTTGACTTGCTGCATGAGTTTTTTAAATTTATTTTTATAGCTTATCGTAAAACTTGATTTCACATAAATACCTACACCTATCCTAGATTTAAGTAGCTTACATTTATTTTCCTACCTATAGTATAGTCTAGACTCTAGACTTTAAAATGTCCCCATTTTTAATTGCTTTGTAGCTTATAATATTTTCAACCTTTTGACGTCCCAACGTTAATTACATGAAAACAATGACATATTGACCGCCATGTATTCTATTTCTAACAGAATTAAAATGACGACTCTCACTATTCAATACATACCTAGGCTACAATAACGTATATGTTGGGTAAAATTTGAATGATGTGCGGTTTGTTTGTATAACTTGGTTTTTATTTGCAATTATTATTAATTTTCAAAATGGTTAAAATAAGTAGGTTTTACTTTCTTACTTAAGAAACATCCAGTTTGTTTGTATTAGTGTATTACGTATTTTGCTATTTTTCGACGAAATAAAACCTATTTTAGTTATACTTGCTGTCGCTTTTTATCTACTTTTATTTGTTTAACATTTAACACCCAATGCAACGGTAAACTGATTGTGAAAATCGGTCCAATTACCCCGGAGTAATCAGCATACATATTATTATCAAAAACATACATTCGGCTGGAATTGAGAACCTCCTATTTTATTGTCTGTTAAAAATGCTTATATCATTAAAAATTCCAATAAAATACGATATGCGGCAACACCACCACATCACATCAGTAAATTTGAGACATCTGTTGCCGAGGCGCTGCATTATAACGACAGATTTAAGGTTAGAGTTACGATCAACTCCACAATGGCGGCCACACCACCTTCAAGACGTCTAAAACTGGGTTGTCAACTTTTCTCGGACATCCGTCATTCTTATATAGTTTGATATTCAATGGTATTATCAATAAACTAAAACTCTGTATTACTGTATACCTAAGTGGATGCTTGTAGATAAATCTTAAATAATATAATATGTACTATTATTTTCCAGACCTTCACGCCAAAAGTGAGGAAGACAACACTCGCAGCTTCGACCTAAATTACCATAATTTCGTCATTGTCGAAACGAACAGTCGCAAAGTAGTCTGGTTTAAAGTGAGCCTAAGGCGGCCCATGCTGGAATTTTCCCACCAAGTGATAGAGTTTCCCGACACGCCGTGCGGATCCTACTCTGTGATGGAGATTAAACTTAGCGCCTTGGAAAAAACCATGCAGGCGGAATGCGAGGACGCCCATACCAAGAGAAGAAACAGGATGGACTATACCGCGAGCTTTATGATCACTGGTGGGAGTGAGGAAATTAATGTAGAGCCTAAATGCGGAATATTAAGAGCGGGTGAAGTAAGTTTTTCTAGTGACTGTTTGATTGGAGACAATGATGTTTCTTGAATGATGAAAGAATTTATAGTAGTAGTAACATGTTTTATTTAGCAAAAAGCTACAATTAAATATTTTTTAATACATTCTTTTAAAGACATTTTTATAGATTTATTTTTAAATTTTAAAACGCAACCTGCTTCTTTTAACAAAAACAGACAGGAAAGTTAAACATTTTGCAAATTGTATAAAATATTACGTATGATTTTGTTGTTTAATTAAATGTAATTTTAAGGTTTTTTTAAACAGTTTTATTGATTTTTGAGATTTAATAGAATTTTTCAAATTATTATATTCTATCAAACCTTTATAAAAAATATAAACAATCAGGCAATAAGTTATTTTTAATTTTATGTAAGATACATACTAAATAAAAAATTAAATTTCTAACATTCAACCAATCTAAATTTTTCAACATAAAATTAATTTTTGTATATTTGTCACAATTTAAAATAATCCGCATTGCATGCCTTATTTTGTAAAATTTGTAATTTATCAAATATTTCCTCACTAGCACAATATAAAATGAAAGAACAATAAAGAAAATGTGGTAATATAGTAGTATTAAATACAGTTTTTTTAGAAAACAAACTTAAATTAGAACTGATTCTTTTAAAATAACCTACTTTTCCGGCAATCTTCGATATAATACTTTCAAAATAATTTTAAAAAATTAATTTTGAATCAATAATAATTATCCCTAAATATTTAAAACTGTTTTCTAATTCCCATTTTTCACTATCAATTACAACATTTATATGTTGACAATTTAAATTATTACCCATAACCATGAAATATTTAATTTTAATTTATTTAATTTTAGCCAATTTAATAATATATTTATCTTAGAATATAGAGTATTTAGACCATCAAAAATATTTAAAACATTAATGTAAATTAAGGTGTCATCAGCAAACATTTGTAACTTACACATTTTTAAAACTAAAGGCATATCGTTGATGTATAAAATAAATAATATTGGACCTAGTATACTTCCTTGAGGAACTCCTATAAGTATTATTTATTTTTTTATTTGAATGTTTTTGATATTTTTGTTTTTTGTGACCTGTTACTTAAATAGTTTTTAAACCATTTATAAACGTTTCCGCGAATACCATACTGATACAATTTACTCAATAATCTAGAATCTAGCCCTGTCAATTGTTTCGAATGCCCGCTTAAAATCCAAAAATACAGCTATAACAGTTTCCCCTTGATCAATGGTTCTCTTCCACGTCTCAATCACACATTGAATGGCTGTTGCTGTAGAGTACCCTTTTCAAAAACCAGCTTGAAAGGAAACTAAAATTTTGTTGGCATCAATGAATTCTAATAACTGTTCATACACGACTTCTTCTAGTAATTTCTCCACATCCCATAAAACATTTACTGGCCTCATCTCATCCCATCTGTTAGTGTTTTTACTTTTGGCACTGTGGTGTAATGTAAGAACATTTTAATTCATCAGGCATATTTCCATATTTTAAACAAGAATTTATTAAATTTAATAATGGGTAACCAATGCTGCCAAATGTTTCTTTTAACACCTTTTTATTCAATATTTCTCCATAGTTGTTATTCGAATTAAATTTTGAAATTACTAGTATTAATTTATTTAATGGAGATACTTACCAGTTGAAACGTTGTGATTTAAAACAAATAAAGACATTGGAAGTCCAAAACTCTTTCATCATTTAAGTTTTTTCTCTATGGCATGTGGTATAGCCCCATGTTGGAAAAAAATTTACAGATCTTGCATCTTACGCAAGTATCATAGGCGTATTGAAAATACCTACCACATACAGTGGCGAGAAGGAAACCATTATGTCACAGCACAGATTACTCCTATCTGGGAGTATGTAACGTGCCGCTATCACGCGTTATTATGACGGCATGGATGCTCCGATTTAGTTTGAAATAATAATTAAATTATTATACTTAGAAATGTGTAAATTTGACTGTTTTGTTAAAATAAAAAATATAGGATAATCTGTATATTAGTACATATTGAAGAGAGCTCAAAACCACCTTTTTAAAAATAGCGACAAAATTATTTCTTTAGCTATACACAGCCATTTACCTGCTGGTCCTTGTACTCTTTGTTCATGAAATGTCTAAATCTTAAGTCGGCTATGAAATGTTTTGGATTGGTATATCCATTCTCCCCCGACTTTCATCATTGTTTAGACTTCACCGCCGTGTTATTTATGTGCATGTCGCGTTCATTTTTCATGAAATATACCCGTATATACGCACCCAGTAGTATTTTCAATACTAAAATTAGTCCTGTAAATCTTACATTTTTAGTCTGTTAAAATTACTTTATTGGCCAAACCAAACATTCCAAAAGAAATTGTCGAACAAACTGCTAAAACCATCAAATATTCGGAAATATACGACCTGAAACTGAAAGAATATCGAGAATCAAAATCGAAGAAGGACGCGAAAAAGGCAAAGGAAAAAGAAATCGCTGGTAAAAATGGCGCCGATAAGAAAAATGATAAATCAACCGAAAAAAAAGACAAGGAAATTAATAGTAACAGTAAAAAGATTCAGGAAAAAGAAGGTATGAAAAGCAACAATAGTTATTTTCGTAATAATGGCACAAAATGTCACTTTTTCCTTTAAACCAGTTTAGAGAGAAAAAGTATTATACGCCAGATAGCTCCGATTAATTTATATAAGTAATATTTTTTACTTAAAAATTATAAATTAATAATTTTATTATAGGTAAATATTTCTTCAAAAAAGCTGCGTTTATACTATAAATTAACATTTTTACTTTAAAAAACTTGATTTTTAATGCATATTTATGATTTATGATTTTACATACTAAAACAAAAAATAAGATTTGCCCCTAACAAGCCCAGCTTCACGGAATTGAAGAATAAGTTTATCGAAGACAACATAAACATATTTATTATATTATTAAATTTTAAATAAACTTATTATTATTATTATTATTAGATCCATGTAGAAAATAATTCCTGGACTGTTTAATTAAAATTTAATAATATAATAAATATGTTTATGTTGTCTTCTATAAACTCATTCTTCAGTCCCCTGAAGCTGAGCTTGTTAGGGGCAAATCTTATTTTTTGTTTAAGTATGGAAAATCATAAATCATAAATATGCATTAAAAATCAAGTTTTAAAGTAAAAATGTTAATTTATAGTATAAACGCAGTTTTTTTTGAAAAAATATATAACCTATAATAAAATTATTAATTTATAATTTTTAAGTAAAAAATATTACTTATTTAAATTATTCAGAACAATATTAATTAATTAAATCATTTCTAAAAATATTATCAAATTGTCTGTTTTTAATACCCATGTTTCTATTTCGACTTTAAATTTTTTAAATTAAATCAATTTTTTAATTTTTGTTGGTAAATAATCGTTTAAATAAAAACAGAAATATTTGAAATTTTTTTGTCCTATGGACTTATTTATTTTGGGTTTTATGGTTATTTCATTTTTATGACGTGTATTATGATTATGGTTTTTAAATTGTATAAGGTTTTTATTTTTAAATATATATATATTAAGATGTTATAAATGTAAAGTTGTCTTATGTCCATTTTTTTTGTTTCTGAATATAATTCTTTTGTTGAATAAAGATAATCTTTATTGAATATAATTTTTAGAAACCTTCTTTGTAATATTTCTAACTTTTTAACTAAAGTTCTATTTATTCCTCCCCAACCTAAAATTTCGTAATTTAAATGAGTTTTAATTAACGCATAATATAATATTTCCATATGTCTTACATTTAAAAAAATTTTTAATGTTTTTAAAAATCGGTAGTAAACTTCTTAATTTTTTAATTTAGTATTCTAAGTGAAAATTCCAATTTAATTTACTGTCAAAAATAATTCCTAAATATTTTATTTTATTAACTTTAAAAATTTGAATGTCCTAATTTATTTGAGTACTATTCTTATTGCGTGGTAGATTATTTAGGTTTATAGTAAAAGGAATATAATTTGTTTTAATAAAATTAATTGTTAACAAATTGTTATCAAACTAATTTTTTATAATTTTATTACTAGTTTTACTAGAATCTCAATTTTTTAAAATAGGTTTTATTATACCAATTTTGAAAGCTTTTGGATATATACCTACTGGTTTTAAAAATATGTTAGTGGTCTAGAAATAGTAGTTTTAATAGTTTTTAATATTTCTGTTGTTATTCCGACTAGATGGTCAATCTGGTTTCTCGATAATCGTATAGTGAATGGGCCCATTTAAATTTGATGGCGTACAATTTTTGAACAGTTTTAGCTTATTTTAAGGACAACAATATCAAATAACAGTAATTTAACTCAAATTTAAGATAACAATGAACCAGTTATAGAAGAGGTGCCCAATTTCATAATTACGGACAAGGAAATTGAGTTCGCTTATTTGGATCTTTATCCAGCGGAAATGGTGTATTGGCGAAATATGCAACCGTATTACATTAATAGTCAGTTTACTTGCCGCATTGAATATCAGCAAGGGTGTAAAATGTACGTGAGTATTGTATTTTTTATATTATCAGCTCCTGCAGCATCAGATATTGATTACTTCATACTTTAACATTCACACTTAAATTTGTTTGCCATTCAAATATATAGGGTGTCTGGAAATCATGAGCAAAAAAAATAGGGGATAATAAAATTCTAGACCGAAATAAATGCTATAACATTTTTTCGAAAATTGATTATTAACGTAGTCACAGGGTGTTAAAGTTAAATTTTATTTGCAGTCTATTTGCAATATTTTTTGCCACGCTCATAATATTTTGACGAAATCTCGTATATGGGTTTTTTTCGGGATGAGGAATACTAATTGGCCCGCCGTTTTTTCGCATTTTGTAAAGGGCGCCACATAGGAGCCTATACTTTAATTTGAATGGTCCCAACTTTTTTGTCCTACACTGTATGCGCATTTTGACTGAATATTTTTATTCTCCTAACCTTTTGACATAAAAAAGGTGTAGGTACTACTTTTGTTTCGATAAATCTAACCGTTTTCGAGAAAAATGCTAAAGTAACATTGCTTGCATGTGATGAATACGAAATCCTTTTAATTTATTTTCAACCTTAAACATAGCATAGCAAAGGAAGGAATATTCCATGGAATTCGTCGGAATTTTTTAAGAAGAATTAATTTATGCATTGAAGAGGAACCTTTGATTTGAATGTTTAATTTATTGTTCTAGTAATTTATGTATTATAGTTTCGAAAAAATGTTATAGGAAGAGATAGCACTTATTTTCGGTCCAGAATTATCCCCTAAATTTTTTGCTCATCATTTCCGGACACCCTGTATATAAACACAACAATACTCGAGTCGTTCCTGCTGTCGGACATTTATTTTAAGAAAAACTCATCACACCGGTTTATGTACACCTGGTATACGTTCTACAGGCAACATCATACGAAATAATTACGTTGATTTTTAGTCGCAAAAACCAGGACTGGATTTATTTAAATGCAACCTGTAAGGTGGTTAGGCCAGATTTTATAAGTAACTTGAATATTCAAAGGTTAAATTTTGGGAAATGCACCGTTGGAATGACTACTAGGAAGGAAATAATGCTCCAAAATATAAGTTGTAAGTATACTAAAAGTGAATGAAAGAAGAGAAATCACGTTTTAACTGCTAAGTATCTGAGGTCTGTTGTATAGCAGCAGCTTTCTTGAACTTCCTCCAGTGTGGTTCTTTTTGCAAGATTTTAGCTTCTGACTACATGATATGATGGCCATCATATCATGTGGTCAGAAGCGAAATTCTTGCATAAATAATCATACTGAAGAAAGTTCAAGGAAGTTGCTAGTATACACCAGAACTCAGATTGTTTAAGTAAAATATTAATAATTTTTAGATGATGATATTGAAGTAAATACTTCACTTCTAAATCCAGCGCGCTGTTTTTCAATTCCCTTTATCAGAGACACGATGGTGCCTTCGGAACACAGTTTAAAGTTGCCTATAGATTTTAATCCGGTGTCAACAGATAAGGTAATGTAGATTTGATTCGAAAAATACGGTCAATAACTTCGCGCTTTTCCCAGCAATTACGATTTGTGCTGCCGCGGAATTCAGAGTGAACAGGTGGACAGTGTATCCTTCCTTGTTACGTATATCCGGATAAAATGGGGTTTTCTTTATCTAACTATAATAATCTATATCTTTATTCTCAACTAACTTAAAAAGTTTATTACATAGAATATAACACCAAATATACAATATATAAAATCAGAAATAATAAAAGTCATGTTTAGT
Organism: Polydrusus pterygomalis; assembly: GCA_963969555.1. Taxonomy (NCBI): domain Eukaryota; kingdom Metazoa; phylum Arthropoda; class Insecta; order Coleoptera; family Curculionidae; genus Polydrusus; species Polydrusus pterygomalis. The sequence continues at coordinate 39,729,511 of OZ018385.1, read as the reverse complement.
AACTATTAATAACTCCATCGAAATTATTTAAAAAAAATATATACAATAACCATTTACAAAAAAAATAAATAATAATACGTTAAAGTTAGTTTAGTTTTAAAAAATATTTTTTTAAGTCCCTAATTTTGATATTTCCTTAATTTTTTTCGGCAAACTGTTGTAAATTGTTATTCCTTTATATAATATTGATTTTTGGCCAAAAGTACTCTTTACCATTGGTGTTTAAATATGATGGTTTTGTCTCGTGATGTGAATAATGTTGGTTGAAGGAAATATTATATTTGATTGCTTTTCTTGAATAATAGTAGAGTGTATTAGAATGCATAGTTTTAATTTAGCTTTTCTAAATTTAAATATCCATTTGGTTCATACAAATTCCTAGTTGGTTCTAAAAAAGGAAGTTTATGTATACATTTAATTATTTTTGTTTTGTAGTATTTTTAATGGCTGAATTGTAGTTAAATCCGCTGATCCCCAAATTGAAATCATACACTGTAATTTTGAATAAACCAAAGAATAATATATTAATATTTTTAAATATTTTAATGATATATGTATCTATAATTTTTAGCTTTAAACAAAATGCCAATTATTGGTGAGATGTAACTTCCTAAATATTCAATATGTTTTTCCTAACTTAAATTTTCATCAAAATATAAACCTAAAAATTTAATTGTATTAGTATATTTAATTATATTGTTATGATTATTGAAAGATAGTGAAGAAATATTATTATTTTTTAATTTTGATTTACTATAAACATAAAAGATGATTTATTAAAATTTAATGAGAATTTATTAATTTCAAGCCATTTACATATTATATTTAGGTCGTGGTTACTGTTATGAATTTGAGCATAGTCTTCATGAAAATATACAATAGTAGTATCATCAGCAAACAATTTTATTTTACCTTTAAAATTTAATTTTGCTATAGAACTAATGTAGATTCAAAAAAAAGTAGGTCCTAAGGTTGATCCTTGCGGAACACCACAAGTTATGTTGGTTATTATGGAGTTGTATATGTTTGCCTTTGCTTCCTGTTGTCGTTTTTACGTCGGTTTTTTCGTGCAGTCGTAGGTCCCGTATTACGTTAAGAACCTTACACTTGCTAAAAGTTATTTAAATCAAACAATTTACTTGACTTTATGACTAATTTGATGACTAATTTACACTACAAAAATGCATAGTTAGTCACTTTACAATTTTATATCATAGTATAGATAAATTGGAACACAATTTTGCATAACTTTATTAATCATCATTAAAACATGGTATAATTTTGGACCTTGATAAGATTTCGATCTTGCTTGGACAGGAACACCCAAGATGGCCGCTTGACCTTCATGCACCGGAGCGGTTTGGGGGTGTACCTTCCGGGACCGGGTGAAATGCGCCAGTCGGTGGCGGGCCTGGCGTGCACGTTGGAGGAATCAAAGGGGTGGGTGGACTCGGGCAACCTTTGGATACTGTGGAAAAACGTTATTTATGTTATTATAATGATGATGGTGAAATTCAGATCGGTAAATATAAGTTAAAGCATTTTCGAAAAAAATTGAAACTCAGCTCGATACTTGCACATATTTTGTTGTTATAAGTATTAGTAACTTTCAAAATGTCTTTATTCCAAACTAACTTTTACAGTTCATTACATGGAAAGTGACAACATAATATAGAAAATAATAACCAATAAAAAAAGGAAGTTAATCCAATTTAATTCATTAATAAAATCAATTTAAAAAAAAATTGTTTAAATAATTTAATTTAGTAAATATCTCTTTAATTGTTTTTTAAAAGTTGCCAATTTTTTAATTTTTCTGATATGTTTTGGAAGATTGTTATATTTCATTATTCCGTCATATAAAAGCGATTTTTTTCCGAAATTACTTTTTACTGGTATAGTTTGATAATTTATACAATGTCTGGTGTTATGATCATGTAATGTCTTATTCTCCTCAAGTGTTATATTTGATTTTTTTTTCTTTAAAATAATAGAGTGAATTAGAATACAAATTTTTAATTTATAAATGTTTTGAACGTGTAAATACCCTTTCGGTCTATATAGATTAACAGTTGGTTCTAAATGTGGTAATTTGTGTATACATTTAATAACTTTATTTTGCAATTTTTGTACTGGTTTTAAGTTTGTTAAACAAGCAGATCCCCATGCAGAAGCTAAGTATTGTAATTTTGAATATATTAATGAAAAATATATATATATTTTAAGTATTTCAAAGGAATGAAATATCTAGCTCTGTACAAAACAAATACCAAAGGAGATATCGAGGTGATAATATACTACTGGATATGGCATTTCCAATTTAAATTTTCGTCTAAAACTAATCCTAAAAATTTTGTCGTTTTTGATTGAAGCCAAAAAAAAAGTATTTTTAAATCATTAGGTATTAATATCAAAATACATTTCTGCAAGAGTTTCAGCAAAATAAATAATTGTTGTATCATCTGCAAATAGCTTTATATTGCCCTTTAAGTTCAATTTGGAAACGGAATTAATGTAAATTAAGAATAATAACGGACCTAATATTGATCCTTGTAGAACTCCACATATTATTTCTTTTTCCGAACTTTTTCTTTCCCCAATTTGAACAATTTATTCAGTACTTAGTGGTTGGACCTGCATCCTGCATTAATATCTTAATTTTCATAATTCATTTTTGTGACATTTGACCGTAAATAACATTCAACACATTTATTTTTGAACAGTTTCACTAACAATTTATTTAAAATACTGCGTTATATTTACCTGGCGCTTCTTAAATCGTAGCAGGCCGGACCCGGATCGTGTGGATCTCTGTAGCACAAGCTCAGATCATTAAGCATGCTTCTAACTGTCGGCTTTTTTTGAAAACGGGGACCTTTCAAAAATATGCCGCTTCTAAAAAAATGAAATTATTAGTTCCGTGTCAAAATGATTATATTATATAATATATTATTTGACAAAGACAATGGCTTTATTTTCCTAATGACTTATAATTAAAAAATGCTTGTATCACGTAAAAAACAAAACAGAAAAGCATTTTCATAATTGTTCTAAATTTGCAACTGGTGGTCTAATAAATCATTTCTTTCCAATACATTTTGGGTAAACCATTGAGAGTAATTCCTGCGTCTTTCAAAAGCTGCGACTTGTATTTCTTGGAATACTTGCACTTTATAAGGAAATAAATTTAGCTGCTTCTTAAGAATAGTCCTGCATGTTCCATAAGATCTTCCCACTTCTTGGGACAGGCGTCTTATACAATTTGTTGACGTATATTGCATTATTTCACGAACGTTTGCAACAAGTTCTTCTGTTCTTACAGATGGTCTTCCTGCTCCTTTTTTGTGTTGTATAGAACCTGTTTCCTTAAACACACCCACGGTTCTTTTCACGCAATGATAAAAATCCCCAGCCATAAAAGCAACGTTAGAAAAATGTTCGTGAAAATCGTCCATGCACAAACCCGGATTGTATTGCCACTCACCATTTACTCTAACCCCGTTTCGATAATACGCTTCAACCATGAATGTTTTGTGCTGTTCCGTAAATCCCATTGTGTGAATTTTTCAATTGGAAAAATTAGCGATGAATCAAATTACTTGTAACGACTGTCAAAGAGGACAGAATAACTGATTGATTGTTAATTTAGGTAATTACTGACACCCAACAGGTATTAAGCTCTACGACTAAGCATAACATCCTTAGATGCAAGGCCCTCTTTGATGCAAATAATTTTTGCTCGCACGGTACATAAGTAATATGGTTATAAAAAAATTAATACACCTGGTTCACGTAACTGCTAAAGCTAAAACTTACCTACTTTTACTGGGATGGTTTGTGATTTGATCAAAATCGCTTGGTTTGACGTAGAAATAATCGGGCCCTCTAGTTAATGGAGGAGCGAAGTGGTTCTTGATGGTGGTGCCATCTCGGACGCCTGTGAAACTCTCATAGGGACCCCTTAAAAATACGAAGAAGGTAATGATAGAACATTTTCTAGATTTTACGACATGTCATTGTATTTCCTAATTAACTTTCAAAATGTCTTTATTCGAAACTAACTTTTACAGTTCATTACATGGAAAGTGACAACATAATATAGAAAATAATAACCATTAAAAAAAAATAACAATAAAAAAAATGGAAGTTAATCCAATTTATTTCATTAATAAAATCAATATAAAAAAAATAGTATAAATAATTTCATTTAGTAAATATCTCTGTAGGTAATTGTTTTTTAAAAGTGGCCAATTTTTAAATTTTTTTGATATTTTTTGGAAGATTATTATATTTTATTATTCCGTCATATAAAAGCGATTTTTTTCCGAAATAACTTTTTACTGGTATAGTTTGATAATTATTTATACAACGTTTGGTGTTATGATCATGTAATGTCTTATTCTTAAAATACTTAGAATACAAATTTTTCAATTTATAAATGTTTTGAACGTGTAAATACCCTTTCGGTCTATACAGGGTGTCCGGGAAAATGTGGGAAATCTCCCGGATATGAAAAAACACGTGAAAAGAATACTACAAGTTCATATAAACTTCTTTCGTATCGGCCTCCTCTTCGGAGATATGGGCTCCCATGGAATTAAGTTTTTGACACGTATGTCATAATTAAACCAACAGGTATATTTCAATTTTTTTTTCATATAATGTATACCAGGTAAGACCCTTCAAATTACTATCCCAGAAAGTATTGCGAATTACTCACAGCTGCAGGGACGGACTAGCTGTGGCACTAATGTGCCCATTTTTTTTACGCCCTGTATGATAACAACTTTGGACAACGTTTTTTACATACCTTTAACTATTGACTAAAAATTAAGTACTCTTCATTCATGTCGCTAATCCTAACCGTTTTCGGAAAAACGTCGTTTTATTGCGATCATGTATTAATATTAAGCAGTTAAAAGTAAACATTTATAATTTATAGGAACAAAGATGTATCTTTTATTGAAATACGCTAAATATACATGATGTAAATATGTTAAAAATGACGTTTTCCCGAAAACGGTTAGGATTGGCGACATGAATGAAGAGTACCTACTTAATTTTTAGTCAATAGTTAAAGGTATGTAACAAACGTTGTCCAAAGTTTTTATCATACAGGGCGTAAAAAAAAATGGGCACATTAGTGTCACAGCTAGTCCGTCCCTGCAGCTGTGAGTAATTCGCAACACTTTCTGGGATAGTAATTTGAAGGGTCTTTCTTACCTGGTATTGATCATATGAAAAAAAAATTGAAATATACCTGTTGGTTTAATAATTATGTGTCAAAAACTTAATTCCGTGGGAGCTCTTTGGGAACCCATATCTCCGAAGAGGAGGCGGATACGAAAGAAGTTTATATGAACTTGTACTATTCTTTTCACGTGTTTTTTTTTCATATCCGGGAGATTTCCCACATTTTCCCGGACACTCTGTATAGATCTAACTATTAATTAGAAACTTACCGTAGTGAAACGACCTTTTTCGTTATATCACTGGTATTTTTATTATCGTTGACGCCATATCTATTCGGAGCCAGGTGGTAGGATCGCTGTTGCGCTGTTTTAAATCTGTCCTGCAGACCGTCCCATTCAAATGGAGGAAGTTTGGAAAACGTTTTCTTGTCCGATTGCATTCCCTGTACAATTTTTCGGAAATATGTATCTAAAATAATAGTAATAATAATAAGTATTCACCTGAAGACGACTGGAGACACTTACCAGTTGAAACGTTGTGATTTAAAACAAATAAAGACAATGGAAGTCCAAAACTCTTTTATCATTCGATAATAATAATAATAAGTTTATTTAAAATTTAATAATATAATAAATATGTTTATGTTGTCTTCTATAAACTTATTCTTCAATCCCCTGAAGCTGAGCTTGTTAGGGGCAAATCTTATTTTTTATTTTAGAATGTAAAATCATAAATCATAAATATGCATTAAAAATCAAGTTTTAAAGTAAAAATATGTTAATTTATAGTATAAACGCATTTTTTTTTAAGAAATATATTACCTACAATAAAATTATTAATTTATAATTTTTAAGTAAAAAATATTACTTATATAAATTATTCAGAACAATATTAATTAATTAAAGCATTTCTAAAAATATTTTCAAATTGTCTGTTTTTAATATCCATGTTTTTTATTTCGATTTTAAATTTTTTTAATAAAATCAATTTTTTAATTAGGGATTGATCGAAGAATGGCATAAGCAAATAAAAAATATCATTCAGGTTGAATGTGAATAGGGGTTACTAATGGATTGGCAGGGATGAAGTTATCAGGGTAATCGTTTAAATAAAAACATAAATATTTGAATTTTTTTTGTCCTATGGACTTATTTATTTTAGGTTTTCTGGTTATTTCATTTTTATGACGTGTATTATGATTATGGTTTTTAAATTGTATAAGGTTTTTATTTTTAAATATATATATTAAGATGTTATAAATGTAAAGTTGTCTTATGTTCAACTTTTTTGTTTTGTTCCTGAATATCACTCTTTTGAAGGATAAAGTTAATCTTTATTGAATATAATTTTTAGGAACCTTTTTTGTAATATTTCTAATTTTTTAACTAAAGTTCTTTTTATTCCTCCTCAACCTAAAATTCTGTAATTTAAATGAGTTTTAACTAACGCGTAATATAATATTTCCATATGTCTTACATTTAAAAAATGGATGTTTTTAAAAATCGGTAGTAAACTTCTTAATTTTTTAATTAAGTATTCTAAGTGAAAATTCCAATTTAATTTACTGTCAAAAATAATTCCTAGGTTATTTAGGTTTAAAGCAAAAGGAATATAATTTGTTTTATTAAAATTGATTGTTAACAAATTGTTATCAAACCAATTTTTTATAATTTTAAAATCTTTTTTAATTTTTTTTATTTAAGTTGTCCCAATTTGTATCAGTATAAAAAATTGTAGTATAATCTGCAAAACTATAAATTTGTCCATCGCAATTTATACTAAATAAGTTAATATAAATATTAAAAAATAATGGTCCTAAAATTGTTCATTGAGGAACACCATACTTAAATATACTTAATATATAATTACACCATACTTTAATACTAAAATATTTTTAAATCATAGAAACTGTGGTCCTGTGGCCGCGATGTTCAACGTTTTCTATATTTGCTGACTTTTTTAGGTAAGCGAACATACGATGAAATAGTGATGGTAGTTTGACATAGTTTATTCGCAAGAACAAAAACTCAAAAAATTATTTTATAACGCTTTAGACTGAGAGTGCAGAGGAAATAGTTAGGTGTCTTGCATTTTTGTAGCCGAGACATTACTTGATTTTCTAAAACTAAACATACCTGGTGGCGGTGGTGGTTGTTGTTCCACGTTGCTCTTGGCGAATCTTCTTCCGGTTCCAAAGCCAACGTTCTCACTCATCCATGTCGATTTCCTTTTGTACAATTCGTCGTTTACGTCATTGCTTCCGGGACCACGCATCGTCTTGGCTAATTGTCTATCTGCTAAAATGTTCGCGTTTCGAAAGCCAAGAAACTGGGAAAATTCTTCCACTTCTTTCTTGTTTTTCCAACTGGAAAATATATTATTATTATTACGACTGTTGTCAGTTGTTTTTTTCAGAAACGAAAGTTTCATGAGTATCCTTATTCTTTAAGGGTATGAGAGCCCGGGGGAGCCGTCCTCATACCATATTTTTTTTCGCACGAGACCTTTTTAACAGGGGTCAATTAACTTAGACTTTCAGGTAAGTACCTATACAACATTGAGGTTTTATTAAAATAAATTACAGGTAGCAAAAGCCAATACGATATTTACGCTGAGATGTATAGTATTTGTAGAATTATACCGTTGATCTTTTGACTGCAATAAACCCTCATTATCCCTTTGACCATAAAATAAATAATGAAATCCCAAATTTTAAAACCTTTTCGAGCAGAGCCGGACCAGGTACAAATTCAATTTATACCTATGCCTGATTCATATATAAATATAAACTCATTCTTTAGTGGTAGAATGTGGCGTCCTTGGAATTGTGCTGATAGGGGGGCATCTTCAAGTGTCATTTTTAAAAGAAAGCATTTATCTACCGACGCCAAACTAATAATTAGAAATGTGTATCAATCTTTGTTGAGTAGAAATTTTAATTCGATGGATGCTTTAGCAGAGATGTCTACTTTGACAAAAACTCCTTTATCTTCGGTAAGAGACATAGTACTTAAACCTGTTAATCCTAGAAAAAATCGGAGTGATTCTGGCACATTTAGAAGCATTGACGAAAATGACATGGTTTTATTAAGAAGAAAGATTTACCAATAAATGTATGAGGCACAAACTGTACCCACTTTGATTTAGCATTAATAAAAGACGAACATTAATGGAATCTCAACGTTTACGGGAATGGAGACTTAAATATTTAACAGCTGTTAAACAATTTATAGAAGAAAATTAATTGTTAGATATCATTATTTTACATTTATTATAGATAGGTACCTACCTAAAACTAAAAATACGTATCTATTTGTTTTAAATTATAAAAATAAATCATGTGGTGTAGGTACATTTTCAAGCCGACCCTGATCCCATTTAATCCACTTTGAAGAGGTTGAGGCGTAAACAAAAGGGTTTAATCAGGTAGTTTATTTTTGGCAGTAAGAGTCAACGGTATAATTCTGCAAATACTATACTTACCTCACTAACGCGAGCAAGCCCCTATCCGATAAATGGATCTATAAATATGCTCGTCGGGGAAAGAAAGTAATTTTTCATATGGTGGACACTATAAAATGCTATAATTTCAAATGCAAAAGGACCTACTTCATTCCGTGTTTGGATTTACACAGAACCCTGCGCGCGTCGTAGCTTCCTGGCCCGGTTTTGGTGATTTCCCTCTTCATCGCTCCTGAACGGTCTAGTTCTGGATGAAATCCAATCTTGTTGAAACGTTTGGTGGCCACGCCAAAAGGGGCGTGAGTTTTGAAACATTTCGGTTGCATTTTCGGGGTCGAAATCGAGATAAAGTATAAAAGTTGTAAACAGAGGTTAGCAAAAATTGAATTTTGTCACACTGACAACTGAAATTTGATTTCATTGTTCCCGATACCTTGCATATATTTTGTACGGGGAACTCCATATAAAGTCAGATCCGGTCTTATATCGTGCGGGTCTTAAGATTTAACAAAGAGATACTTTCACTTTTTCTTTTATTGCGTTTAATCAGCAATTTTCTGTTTTTTTGCATCCCCAAGCAAAAAAAATGGTGCTTAATTTGTTAAACTATTTCGAGAATTAAAGAAAAAGTGAAAATTCGCCAACCAATATGCAGAAAACCATAGCAAAAGCACTGGGAATTAGTTTAAGGACTGTGCAGAAAATTGTGCATGAAAGAAAGCATAATATACCTAATACCGAAGAATACTAAAAAATGTAAATGTAGGAAGCCAAAGACTGAAGATTTGAGCGAAAATATTAAAATGGAAGTTCGGAACGTGATTTATACAGATCAAAAACCAATGTAATTCATCCAGTTTTAAAAGAAAATTTAAAAATTCGAGGTGTGTTGGAAAACGGACTTAAATCGTTATGAAAATTAATAAAAAAGTTGGGTTTTCGCTATAAACAATACTGTAACCGGAGATTTTTATGTGAGCAGCCACAGATAGTGAGTCAGCGTGTTCAGTTTTTAAAGAAATATACGGAAAATTACTCCTATTATATCAATGGCAAAGTCTCTTAAATCACCCAAAATATACGCTGTAGATGAAATATCGCGTGAATATGGCCATGAGGTTCTATGACTGCCGCTATATCATTGCCAGTTAAATGCGATAGAATTAATATGGGCTCTGGGGAAAAATATTTTTATAAAAAACATGTAGTTGATGGTCTTAAATCCTCGCAAGTAGATATAGTTTGGCAAGATTCGTTGGATCATATTACGCAGGAGTACCTACTGGAAGAAATCGGTGGAACATACAGAAAAATTAATAAGGAATTGGTGGGATCGAGAACAAGTATTAGATGTCGAAGTAGCGCCGATGATCATTGCTCCATTCGAGGACGACTCAGATGACGAGGACTTTTTAGAATTTCTAAGTGATGATGACAGTTTTTAATCTATAATTATAAACGGTTTTCTTTGTTTACATTTTTTAGTATTCTTCGGTATTATATTATGGTTTCTTTCATGGACCTACCGGTCAGACACTAGGTAAATGCCTAAAATTCCGTGACCCGTCGTGTAGCTGCCTTCAAGACGCATCGTTCCATCATTCTTATTCCCTCGCGTTTTTGTACAAACGGTATTTTTGGTTTTTTGATATTAACACACACTGTATATACGTATATTACAATATCTGTAAACTGAAAAAAAATCGTATGTCCCATTTTCCCAACAGTTTTGATCTATCTATTGATAGATGCTCATAAGATATTTTTAGTGAAATTATTCTTACTTACTTTCGCTAGGTATTTTTTTCAAGCATATCTTTCCCGCTTTGCAGAATCACTTTAATATTAAACATAACGTCCAATAAGGTTAGGTTGCCAATAAACTTGAGACGTCTACTAGTGTTACCCAAAGCCTTACAATGAATTTTTAAATTAAGTACCTATATATAGATATATACTATTTAGGTCAAGACCACAGTTGGTTTTTCGAATATTTTACAAACGCTGACGGCGCTGTATGATTTAGAAGCACCTTGTAACCGGTAATTGTATATGCTTGTATTAGAAGTGGATTAAACTTGCGTTTGAAACAATCTATAGGAAATACAGGTATCCACTTAAACTATTGTAGGTACTCTTATGTTGAACTGTATATGGATGGAATTTTTATATTGATTTTTGTATAACGCCTATAAATGATAATAAAACTAATGGTTTCGTGTTTATAAGAGACGGCACTGACAGCTTCGATATTTATATTGGCTCTAAAGGAGGTAGGCTTTTGTATTTTGGGTGAATTGTGAATTCTTTACGTTTATTAAACACTGATTTTGGGGTTTATTCCCGAAAAAAAGCACTTTTGAGGGCTTACAACCGTACGAGAATTGAGCAGGTGTCAAATAAACAAACAGAATAGTTATTTATACTACAAGGGATGTAAGTACTTACATCCCGTGAAGTATATAACATTTTTTCTCCTCCCCGCAGAATTTATTCTTGGATTTTTATTAATTTAATTCGATACTTTTCGTATGAAATTATGGACAGCTTTGACCGGTTTCTATAGCATACGCATTGTTATTTTAACAACAACACCAAGCTGACAGTTTATTATCAAAAATTGAGAGAAATTGAAATTATTGATTTCTATAACAGCCAAATGGATATAGAAGAATCAGCAACTATCGCTCGTCTGTCGCTGCTGCCAGAAAAATTGAGGAATCGAATAAGCTGACTAAAAATACGGGACCAAGTTATTATGCACTACTTTCGGCTTGTTACTGTTTACTAAAAAATAAATTTTTATTTATTTTTTAGATCACAGAGTACTTGGAAATTAGAGCCAATAGTACCATATTACCGCTGATATTATGCGGAGAGGGGGTGGTACCAAATATAAATATAACACCGAATTTTGCCGTATTTCGACTTGAGACGAAAAATTTGACCGAGTTACATTTAAAGGTAGGGTACTTAATAATAATAATAAGTTTATTTAAAATTTAATAATATAATAAATATGTTTATGTTGTCTTCTATAAACTTATTCTTCAATCCCCTGAAGCTGAGCTTGTTAGGGGCTAATCTTATTTTTTGTTTTAGTATGTAAAATTATAAATCATAAATATGCATTAAAAATCAAGTTTTAAAGTAAAAGTGTTTTTTTATAGTATAAACGCAGTTTTTTTTGAAGAAATATATTACCTATAATAAAATTATTAAGTAATTTATATTTTTTAAGTAAAAAATATTACTTATATAAATTATTCAGAACAATATTAATTAATTAATTAATTAAAGCATTTCTAAAAATATTTTGAAATTGTCTGTTTTTAATATCCATGTTTTTATTTCAACTTAACATTTTTTTAATGAAATCAATTTTTTAATTTTTGTTGGTAAATAATCGTTTCAATAAAAACATAAATATTTGAAATTTTTTTGTCCTATGGACTTATTTATTTTAGGTTTTATGGTTATTTCATTTTTATGACGTGTATTATGATTATGGTTTTTAAATTGTATAAGGTTTTTATTTTTAAATATATATATTAAGACGTTATAAATGTAAAGTTCATATGTTCAACTTTTTTGTTTCTGAATATAATTCTTTTGAAGGATAAAGATAATCTTTATTGAATATAATTTTTAGAAACCTTTTTGTAATATTTCTAATTTTTTAACTAAAGTTCTATTTATTCCTCCCCGACCTAAAATTCCGTAATTTAAATGAGTTAACCAACGCGTAATATAATATTTCCATGTCTTACATTTAAAAATTTTTTAATGTTTTTAAAAATCGGTAGTAAACTTCTTAATTTTTTTAATCTTTCGACCACCGAACAAGAAATGTATCAAAATCATTTAATCTGTTTATTTTAGATAGAAAATGCCTCGGAATCCCCAGTTAACATCAGTTTAGAAAAAATATTCGAAATTGAGGGTTGCCTGTCAGATTATGGTAAACATAAGGAAGAGGCGGAAGAGGTGCTTAAGGACGTGAAAACTAAAAAAGAAAAAAAGGAAAAGCAGAAAAAATTGCCAGGGAAAGAAAAAGGTCCGAAATATTCGGATAGTTTAACCGATAGAGAATTGGAAGCCATTGATGATTGTTTTAATATTTTAAAAGGTAGTTTTTTAAATTTGTGCAACTTTCTCAACAATTTACTAAATTACAATTATCAACTACACGGGAAGTTTTAAGGTCAGGTAAACTATTTGATTTTTTTTATATCAATCATCCTGCAAGTAGTTTTATTGCAAAATATACCGTGCGAGCAAAAATTATTTGCATCAAAGAGGGCCTTGCATCTATGGACGTAATGCTTAGCCGTAGAGCTTAATACCTGTTGGGTGTCAGTAACTACCTGAATTAACAATCAATCCGTTATTCCGTCATCTTTGACAGTCGTTACAAGTAATTTGATTCATCGCTAATTTTTCCAATTTCTTGAACAATTCACACAATGGGCATTACGAAACAGCACAAAACATTCATGGTTAAGGCGTATTTTCGAAACGGGGTTAGAGTACATTGTGAGTGGCAATACAATCCGGGTTTGTGCATGGACGATTTTCACGAACATTTTCCTAACGTTGCTTTTATTATTGGGGACTTTTATCATTACCTATAAAGAACCGTGGCTGTGTTTAGGGAAACAGGTTCTATACAACACAAAAAGGAGCAGGAAGACCATCTGTAAGAACAGACGAACTTGTTGCAAACGTTCGTGAAATAATGCAAAATACGGCAACAAATTGTATAAGACGCCTGTCCCAAGAAGTGGGAAGATCTTATGGAACATGCAGGACTATTCTTAAGAAGCAGCTAAATTTATTTCCTTATAAAGTGCAAGTATTCCAAGAAATACAAGCCGCAGATTTTGAAAGACGCAGGAATTACTGAAAATTTATTGGAAGGAAATGATTTATTAGACCTGACATTTTTTTCGGGTTTGTTCGCCTGGTTCCACCTCTCCGGTTATGTGAATTCTCAGAATACATGTAATTATTTTTCTTTTTCTTTCTGTACTTATATTCTTACTTTGTTAATTCTGTAAACAACAAAAATAAATTTGTATTTGTCTACTTATTTTATAACTCATTAGTTTGGCATATCATGTCATAATATGAATTGGACAAAATCTTGCACTAATAATTCTTGGCATTCTTAACAACCAACATTTCTACTCTAAATAAAAAACTGTAAGCAGCTGAAAACAGATAGTTGCGTGTTAAGTATGGGTGATAATATTAATCGCAGATTAGATTGATACCGATTTTTTTTCTTTGTTAAGGTTGTACATTTGGTGTCAATCTTGGATTTTTGAGATAGGTTTTAATTTTATTTACTTTGACACACTCAAGTGTTCATACCAGGCGGTTGTTTATAATTCCACCAGTAGCGGCGGACTCTCGTTATAAGTAAAGGGGCATTTAAAAATATTTTTCTGCAATAAAGTTGCCAGTTTTCGAAGGCCCTTACGCAAATGACATTTTATTCTCTAGGTGATTCACGCTTTGAGTTAAGTACAACAGAAAAAATACCCATAGCTCCAAATTCTTACCATACCATAACCATATTTTTCGGCGATCCCGAGGCACTGCAAAAAAGAAAAAGTGACAAAACAAACAAGGGTGTGAAGGGAAAAGAAGATAAAGGTGTTCAGTACGAAGAGTTAAAAAGTAAGAAGACCGTTGAAAAAAGGGCCAGTTATGATGGAAAACAGTATATTACCCAGTATAACGTATTCGTTGGTAAAAAGTTTGTTAAAAGTATTGTTTTACTCTGTACGAAGCAGTAAATATATAAAAATAAAAAATATTCTTGAAACTTAAAACTTTTATGAAATGGCTCTGCGGCAGTCCAATGACGTGTCTAACCAGTTCTCAATTCATTCCTGAAAAAAATAATTTGTTATTATAAAATAATAATTTCCGCAATTTCAATTAATCGAAAAATATTTATCGGGAGTTGAAATAGTATATTAAATTATAAGGGGATAAGGTCTTTAAAACACGTACGATTTGGCGAGCACGACGGCGCAGCCGCAGTGCTCGAAATAGTGCTCGAATACTTTTTTTTTTTGGTACACTTTGAAATCATAAAAAATAAAGTCTTATCGTGCGGGTCTTACGATTTAACAAAGACACACTTTCAATTTTTCTTTACTTTTATTGCGTTTAATCATACTATCCAAATAAAATCCGTAAGACAAATATGACAGACTTATGCAATTTTGACATGAAAGAAAAAGATATGTATTTTATTTAATTTTCAGCGATTCACAAAAGTTTGTACCTGCCACCTTCGTCTGGATTTAATGACGTCAGTTTTGTGACTTTGACAATTAATTTAATGTGACAATATGAACGATAAAAAGCAATTTTCTAGTTTTTTGCATCCCCAAGCAAAGAAAATGGTGCTTAATTTAGTTAACTATTTCGAGAATTAAAGAAAAAGTGAACCAATCAGTGGCGAAGCGAACGAGTAGACAAGGTAGACATTGTCTACCCAAAATTCTACACAAAAGGTTTATTTTTTTATTATAAAACAGTTTTATAAAATAATTATTTGTTAATGTACTTTCAGTACTTTGACTTTTAACTTTATTAACGTCCAACAAATTGCAGCATTGTATCAAACATCAAACTATTATAAAAGAAACTCAAACCGGCCGACCGGCGGCGTGTTGAGACCGCACGTATGGTAAATAAATGTAATACGCACTACGCAGCCGGTGTATAGAGAGACACATCGAGATTTGTCTTTTAAAAATGCAGCCACCATGCAGGCGGGCGCTTCCCTCACTGCTGAAAGTGTCGATGCAAGCACGCGAATTTCGGGCGATCCGAAGACACTTGAGCGTTTGTCTTTGTTGTTGACCAGCTATTTACTATGTATTACCGGCGCGATATAATATGGCTTTAGGAATCGTATGCGACTTGGTCGATTTCTATATTGCAGTTCTGTGTTCTCTCTCGCCTGGTAAAGACGGTTGTTGGTGGCAGAGTAATTATTATTTTATTTTATTAACTCTTCGTTTGATTTTATGTTTTATGATTGTATTGATTGTTCGATAATAAAATAAAATGGCAGATAATAGAAGACCCGATTATTTATGTAAAACAACGTAGTTTTTCAACTCTATCTCTAAAAGAAAAATTACATTTGAAAACTTCCCAAAAGCAGCCAGAACTAAATATATCGCAAAAAGATGGAAAAACTATCCGGAAATTTCAAAAAAGTTGGTACGAATCTTTTAGCTGGTTGACGGAAAGTGTCAATACGAATGCATTATATTGCTTTCCGTGTAGTCTGATTGGTGGAGAGGAACCCTGTGCAAAATCTGGTGTTAATGTGATAACAAAATTTTGTACAGAAAGCCAATATTTTTTAACAATAAAATGTTTCACCAATGTGACCAATGTGTTCGTACACAAATTATATGTATTTAAAACAAAGCTCAATTTAATTTTTTATGTCTATCCAGAAAAAAAACCACGCTTCGCCACTGGAACCAATATGCAGGAAACCGTAGCAAAAGCACTGGGAATTAGTTTAAGGACTGTGCATGAAATAAAGTATAATATAATACCGAAGAATACTAAAAATGTAAACGAAGAAAGCCAAAGACTGAAGATTTGAGCGAAAATATTAAAATGGGAGTTCGGAACGTGATTTATGATTTATACAGATCAAAAACCACCGTTTTAAAAGAAACTTTAAAAATTCGAGGTGTTTTGGAAATCGGACTTGAATCGTTCTCAAAGTTAATAAAAAAAGGTGGGTTTTCGCTATAAAAAATACTGTATTCGGAGATTATGTGAGCAGCCACAGATAATGAGTCGGCGTCGGATATACGGAAAATTACAATTCAAAATTTAGAAAAGTAGTATTTTTAGACCAAACATGGATATTTTCAAATGGAATTTTGACAAGATGATTCTGTAAATAGCGTGAAAAGAAAACAGGGATGTGGCACGGGAAAGCGGTTCATTATTTTACATGCCGGTTCTGTAACAGGATATGCTCCAGGTGCAAGCTTAATTTTTTCTTCCACATCAAAAAGTTCCGACTATCATGACAATATGAATTGCGAAATGTTTAAAAAATGGCTAAAAGCTCAATTAATCGCAAATTTAGATGAGCCATCTTTAATTGTATTAGACAATGCATCGTATTATTATCATTCAAGAATTTAAAATAAACAACCTAGTTCATCTTGGCGAAAAAGTGATATTATTTATGAGTGGCTTGAAAACACAGCAAAGTCTCTTAAAAAACCCAAAATATACGCGGTAGATGAAATACTGCGTGAAATGGTCATGAGGTTCTACGACTGCCGCCATATCATTGCCAGTTTAATGCGATAAAAATAATATGGGCTGGGGCAAAATCTTTTTATGAAAAACATGTAGGTGATGGTCTTAAATCCTCGCAAGTAGAGATAGTTTGGCAAGATTCGTTGGATCATATTACGCAGGAGTACTGGAAGAAATCGGTGGAACATACAGAAAAATTAATAAGGAATTGGTGGGATCTAGAACAAGTATTAGATGTTAAAGTAGCGCCGATGATCATTGCTCCATTCGAGGACGACTCAGATTACTAGGACTTCTTAGAATTTCTAAGTGATGATGACAGTTTTTAGTCTATAATTATAAACAGTTTTCTTTGTTTACGTTTTTTAGTATTCTTCGGTATTATATTATGCTTTCTTCAATGGACAATTTTCTGTACAATCCTTAAATTGATTACCAGTGTTTTTGCTACTGTTTTCTACTTATTAGTTGGCAAATTACCATTTTTTCTTTTTATTTTTTGAAATAATTAATCGAATTAAATTCCATTGTATTTTTAGGTTAGGTAATTTTATTGCTAAAACAAATTACACTGTTTATTATTGTCGTTTTTAATAAATCGTGCACCCGGAAGAAGAAGGTGACATCTCAAAATTTGGCAAAATTGAGTTTTATACAGAAATCAATTTTAAATATTGTATTCTATCATGAGAAAAAGTTACATGTGAGCTTTACTTATTGACCGAGAGATGGCGTGTTGTCGCTTTACTGAATTCGTCATTTTTACGCAGCACGTATCGAGATTATCGAGAAGATGGTGTTATCTCAGTTTGCCTGTGTTTTTTGTGAAGAGCACGTCGCGAATTATCTTAGAGAAAGGCGACATTTCTAGTTCTCATGTGGCAAAAGATAGTTTATGTTTAGAAAAATAGATTTATTTATATTCAATAAGGTGACAAGACGAAATATGTACTTATATTTGCTTATTTTATATTCAAAAAGATTACTTCTATCAAATTCTCCCTGATGTTAAGCAATAACAAACAATGCATTTTACAATTCAATGGAGGCACAAAGTCTGTAACACAAGTCAAAAAATCATTATCCTGTTAATGCCTTAAAAAAAATATTAGCAAAAATAAAAAAGACATAATCTTTAAACACCTCTCCTGAAAAATGAGTAATTTTGAGATGTCACCTTCTTCTTCCGGGTGCACGAAATAGATTTAGTACAGGGATGGCGAATCAATGGCTCGCGTGCCATAAATTATAATATAGGTACATCCCTTTTCTTTCTTGTTGACCATCTTTTGCTTATAATAACCTACCTTAAATTAAGCATTTGTTGAAAATGACCTTTCAAACTGGATTTCGTTTTGGATATAAAATCCTGAAAAACTTCCAAGTCATTTTTGGAATATTTCGGCACATAATAAAAAATATTTGCTAGATTTCTTCTAGCAGTCTCTTCACTTGCTAGTAACGAATCGCTGGTAACAATAATTCTTGCCTCATGTAAATTATCTGTAAAAAAATAGATCTGTCGACGTTTTTTGTATCAGGTACAGTTGACGACAGATAATTTCGTACACTAAAGGCACCCATTCACGTTCAGTCGGCCGGCCGTATTTTGCCGGAGAGATAATGGCCGGGCTGCCGGTACTCACTACACACACGCAGTTAAATGACGAGTCGCGTTCTGCCGGCGGCCTGTCGTCTGTTAAAACTTAACGTGTGTAGTAGTTTACCGGCCGGCATTGGACTGCAGGCCATGTCATGTCATGTAGACATCCATTTAACCTTGTCTTTTCAGAACTGTCAGCTCCAGTTCACATTTAAAACTTTTTAAACAATAATTTCTAATTATGTAATGTCGAGAGCCAAGATTTACAAATGTATATACATTCGAAACATGTAGATAATTTACCATTCATTAAAACTTTATTTTAATATACCAGTAGAGGAAAATTTAAAGTGTGTTATTTCTCTCCTTTCTAAAATGTTATAGTTTTTATTCAGTAACGCCGAACAAAATCGCAAACCAACCCACCTTCATCAAGAATTTTATTGAGTTGTACCGCAAACATAAATATTTGTGGAAAATGAAAGACTCTTCATATGCTAATAGGGCTTTGCGAATTAAAGCATAATATGAAGAATTACTTTTACTATATAAAACAGTAGATGTCGAAGCAACTTTAGGCTCGATGAAACATAAGATAAATAATATGAAAAGTGCGTTCAGAAAAGAACTGAAAAAGGCATTACGGTGTCCTTTCTTGTAATATACGGTTTCAATAATTACTCGAAACAATGATCATTCATCCTAATAAAGTTTTTAAATCACTTGCAATCGATTGCCTCAGTTCTCGTACAAGCTTCATGTGGGAGAAAGTGCAACGTCTTTTTAGCCAGTCTTTCATCCAAATTGTTTTTCTTTTCCTTTTTCTTTGTTCGTGTGAAATAACAACAATTGCCGCTGCGCACTGTTCTTGCGACATGTTTGACCTGTCGAAATAACTGCGCGTGTATAGTGAAATAACAAAAACTGAAGGCCGCTATCGAATCCGGCAGAAATCCTCCGGCCGTAATCGGTGAATAAAACTGTACGTGTAGTTTGACTTTCGATAACGGCCGGCCGGCCAGGACGGACAGTCCACGGACTGAAGGCCGACTGAACGTGAATAGGTACCTTAAACTGTGTCTCTGTAAATGCTTTTTTACCTTTATTTATTACCTTTGTAACGTTAATTGTTATCATGATATCTGTCAAAGTATTGTCATTATCTTATTTGATTTAAAAATTAATTTAAGTATTATTGAAAAAGCAAGAATAATATGTTTAGTAGAAATAGGGTGGTTTTATGGAAAAATAGCTAATCATTTTAGAGTACCTAGAAGTACTGTTCGAGGAATTGAAAAAAAATGGCGCTATCATCAAACACTTGAAAGGTCTGTTTGGTCTGGTTTAAATAATAGAAAATCATCAAACGAAGAAGACAGAAATTTGGTAGAGTATTTAAGGCAAAATCCATTTTAAACTGCAGTACCCACTATGCACATAACAGGATTCCCTGCTTCATCTAGAACTGTGCAACGCCGAGTAAGACAATGTTCCGAATTAAGAAATCGAGCAGCTGCATCCAAACCGTTTTTAAAAAATAGTGATAAGGTACAAAGAATTGGGTTTGCTATGCAATATTTACCAGAAAATGATTTTTTTGGCAAAATGTTATCTTTTCCGATGAGAAAACTTTTCAGTCTGCATATTATAGTGGAAGGATTCTAGTATATAGACCACCAAATTCCCGATATGATGAGAAGTATACTCAAAAAAAAGCAAACCAGTGGACGTTTCTCCGTTAATGTGTGTGCATGGATAAGTGTTTACGGTGCAGGCGTATGCTGGAATATTGGTGGAACAGTAATATACATCTTCAGATATTGGAAAATGTTTTTCTTCCTTCTGCCGCGATAGTTTTTGAAGGAAATAACTTTATATTTCAGCAGGATAACTGCCCTGTGCATACTGCAAGAAATATAGAAAACTGGTTTAGACCAAACAACGTAACATGTCTGCCTTGGTGCTCAAGAAGTCCTGATTTAAATCCAATTGAAAATGTTTGGGGATTGATGGTAAAAAAAATTATGAAAAAATTTTTAAACCACAGAACGAAATAGAGTTTTTGATAAAATAGAAGAAATTTGGAAGGGCTAACTCCGGATTACACTAGAAGTATTATTTTGTCAATGTCAAGAAGATTTCGATTAGTGTTAGAATCCAATGGCGCAGCAATTAAAATATTAGTATTTTGTTTGTTGTTTGTTTACCCTTTTTGGCTTTATACTTTTGTAGTTTTCCTGGTATTATTTTATAATTTTCTTATTTCGCGGCTGTAATTTAAACACAAAAATATTTAGAAATATATTACTTACTAGCGTGTATCCGGTATGCGTTGCAACCCGCTGGTATAAATACAAACCCGATATATTAGTACCCGGCATGCCACTTTCTGAAATTGCACCCGTGCGAAGCCGGGGCGGGTCGCTAATTATACATAAAAACCTTCCTCTTGAATCACTCTATCTATTTAAAAAAACCGCTTCAAAATCCGTTGCGTAGTTTTAAAGATTTAAGCATATATAGCTGGTAGGGACGGACAGACAGCGACAGCGACTTTGTTTTATACTATGTTAAGATGGTAAAAAATCGTACATACAATAATTTACAGCTATGTATATAGCTGGTGTTCTATCCAGGTATAAGCAGCAAAGTGATTGAGTTATGTATGGGTGGAGTGTACGAATTTATATGTCGTCCACTGTACTTAATTAAAAATGTAAAAATAATAAGAGTACTTAAATGTTTAAATTCCGATACAAAAAGGGGAATATTGTGTTTGTTTGTTTGTCTGTCTGGTGGTTGCATACAGTCCTGGAAAGCCTGAACTTCCTTACTTTTAATGTAACGAAATGAATAGAAAATTAACTAGGCGCAAGTTAAAACAGGATCGATCGAGATTCAACTTCAGTTCGAGCACAAGCACGTGTTCTCAAACACATAGAATGTGAAGAGTTCTATCTAATGGTGAGTTCATGCCATAGTTACAAAACACAGAGAAAATTTGGTATAGTGCCGTATTCTCGTTTTAAATCACTGCCGCAACGTCAAACTAAGGAAGAAGTGCGAGTCTCGAGATTGTTACGTCACTAAGATACATTTTTAATTTTCTAATATAACAAATTTTTAATTAATACTAGAACAAATGCTCACCAATTATATCAGGAAGGTTTTCAACTAACGACATGTGGAATTTATTACAACTTTTTTTGGAAACCTCCAATAGTGCTAGTATGGTGTCGTCAGTGATGTGCTGTTCACATAATATTTTTATTGGCAGCAGAGACAACCAGTTTTGATATACGACGGACCTAAAATTGAGAAATGATTTTAACGTTTTCCATATTTTATACAGCAAATCAAAATACAGTAATTTTTAGAGTTCTGCAGCAGTGGCATACAATCATACATAGCGGTTTTTGATCACTAACCTGCTCAAAAACTCGTTATCGATTACATTCGACAAAATACGGAACAACTGCAATTTTTCCTTATTTTTGAGTTTACCATGATCATAGAACGTCAGACTATTTTTCAGAATCATTTCTAGATCCATGCCGCTTCTGTGCCACTTTTGGTAATCTTTCCCTAGACACTCCTTTAGTAGTTCTGTGAAACACTTTACGTTATCTTCTCCTAAACCGCCCTTTTGGAATAATAGTTCTAAAAAAAAATTTACTTTAAGTGTTGACAAAGGCAATATTAGGACTCTATAATAATAATAATAATAATAAGTTTATTTAAAATTTAATAATATAATAAATATGTTTATGTTTGTTGTCTTCTATAAACTCATTCTTCAATCCCCTGAAGCTGAGCTTGTTAGGGGCTAATCTTATTTTTTGTTTTAGTATGTAAAATCATAAATATGCATTGAAAATCAAGTTTTAAAGTAAAAATGTTAATTTATAGTATGAACGCAGCTTTTTTGAAGAAATATATTACCTATAATAAAATTATGAATTTATAATTTTTAAGTAAAAAATATTACTTATATAAATTATTCAGAACAATATTAATTGATTAAAGCATTTCTAAAAATATTTTCAAATTGTCTGTTTTTAATATCCATGTTTTTATTTCGACTTAAAATTTTTTTAATGAAATAATTTTTTTAATTTTTGTTGGTAAATAATCGTTTAACTAAAAACATAAATATTTAAACAAAAATTGTCCTATGGACTTATTTATTTTAGGTTTTATGGTTGTTTTATTTTTATGACGTGTATTATGATTATGGTTAATGTATAAGGTTTTTATTTTTAAATATATATATTATTATTAAGATGTTATAAATGTAAAGTTGTCTTATGTTCAACTTTTTTGTTTCTGAATATAATTCTTTTGAAGGATAAAGATAATCTTTATTGAATATAATTGTTAGAAACCTTTTTGGTATATTTCTAATTTTTTAACTAAAGTTCTATTTATTCCTCCCCAAACTAAAATTCCGTAATTTAAATGAGTTTTAACTAACGCGTAATATTTCCATATGTCTTAACATTTAAAAAATTTTTAATGTTTTTAAAAATCGGTAGTAAACTTCTTAATTTTTTTATTAAGTATTCTATGTGAAAATTCCAATTTAATTTACTGTCAAAAATAATTCCTAAATATTTTATTTTATTAACTTTAAAAATTTGAATGTCTTCATTTATTTGAATACTATTCATATTTTGTGGTAGGTTATTTAGGTTTAAAGTAAAAGGAATATAATTTGTTTTATTAAAATTAATTGTTAACAAATTGTTATCAAACCAATTTTTTATAATTTTAAAATATTTTTTATATACCAATGATCTGCTACCTATCTATACTTACTTGTTATATAAGCGTCAATAGTAGACATCTCTTGTTTTAAATTATGTTGGGTACAGTTGACGTAGAGCACTGAATACATGAAGCAAATCAGCAAGTTCTCATGTATGCATTTGGGATCGTAATTTTTTCCTAAAATTTTTAAACTATTTTCTTTCGATTTTTTAGCCCTACCACCTGGTTGGGTATATGGAAAATGTGTCAGAAGATGCGTTAAGAACTTTTGACCCTCGTTTGACATAAATACGGATTTCTAAAAATCATTTTAAAAATGTAATGTTATAAAACAGAAATAACAGTTATCTATATATTATAAGCTGAATTATTGAAGGCACAACTGATAATCTGCTACTACCAATGATCTGCTACCTAGGTAGCAGATCATCGGCTACTACTATTTCATTCAAGTACCTACTGAAGTAGTAGGTACTGAAAGTAAACTTACCAAATTGAGATCCTCATTTTCAACTTGCTTTACATACTGCCATAATAAATACACAGTGTTAATAATACACGTTAACAGTGCAGCTGTCTCTTCATTTAAAAGCGTACTTTCTAAAATAAAACAACAATTCGGGATGAGGTATAAAAATCAAAGTTTCCATGTCTAGATAATGGTACCAATATGTAGGGAAAAGTCTAAAATTCATCTGTAGGTATACAATATTAATACCTATTTTTAACACTTTTATAAGCTTCAGCTGTGTTTGTTTCTTTGAACCCGATTTTGACTCACTTTAAACGGTCAGATTTAATTTAAATTTTGTGGACTTATCAAGAACGACTGACAATACAATAATCTACACGCAAAAAATTCTCCTGTCAAATTTTGACAGCTGTCAGGTATAAAACGAAGATGCGATTTTGACGAAACTAATTATGGGGTCGTATAGTATTCGATGCGGAGACTTCGGGAAAAATAAGCAAAAAATTCGTCTGCCAAAATTTGACAGCTGTTAATATGTCAAATCGTTTAAAAAAAATGATATTAATGAAAAAACTACAAGGTCGTATGTATATTGACGGTGGAAAGTTGAAAAAAATACGCAAAAAATTCTCTTGTCAAAATTTGACAGCTGTCAGGTATAAAACGAAGAAGCTGTCAATATGTAGAATTTTTAAAAATTTGCAAATATCGTTCTTGTCTTATAATTCGGCATAAACGATCGGGTTGGTATGTATGTTTGTTTGTAACCGACTTGTTTGAACCCGATTTTGATCCACTTTAAACGGTCAGATTTAATTTAAATTAGACTTGTCAAGTACTGCTGACAATACAATAGAGAGTTTTCGTTGTATTGGCAAATTCAAACGGTTAACCATAACGAATACGAATCCGCTATTTGACAGATCGTAAAAATAGTTTTCGTTCAATTCGCTTAACGTTAAGTCGAATTCGGCAGTAAACATAACAAATGACAAATATAACATAACCTATCTTTAATGGTTTGTGTTCATATTTTCATATACGTTTTGTGCTATCTTTTTTGCTTGGTTTTAATTTCCTAGTACCCAAAATTCTAAAACATCATGATAGACGAAAGGTTGCTTTTATTGGACTCATCCAGTGATTCGGATTTGGATGATGCCCTTCTCTTGGAGGTGCTTGATGATCGCCAGGACATCCAGTATTGAGCACAGTTGTATGGAAATTTTAATTTAGAAAACTATAATAATGCTGAATGCAAACTTTATTTCCGATTTGGTCATTGAAAATGGTCATTACGCATGCGTTCCGTTTTCGCTATGGCTTTGTCTTCCGTCCGTTAACTCCCGCCACTTATCCGTAACGATAACGATAAATGACAGATCAAATGTCAAAGTTGTCAAATAGCGGCTATCGGAATCGCTTTTAAAAGACAACGAAAACTGTCTAACAATCTAGCTCAATCTACTCAAAAAAAAAAATGTTCTTAACAATAACTCAAACTAAAAAATGAAAAATAAATATAGTTTAAAAAAACTAAAAAACACGCTTTAATAATTAATCAGACTAAAAAGCGGAAAATAAATATAGTTTAAAATAATTCTTGAAATTCTCAATGTAGGGCAGAAAATAATAATGAACGATAAACATTAGTATTAGTCAAAGTCAAAGTCAAAAAAAAGCGTGGTTTTTAGTTTTTTTTAAACTAAGTATATTTATTATAATAAAACAGTTCTTGTCAACATATTTTCTTACCTGTGTAAGACTTTTTGATTTTTTGCTCTGGCATGACTTCAAGCCATGTCTCATACAAAAGCGGTATTAACGTCACAATATGCTTGTTTATTGTATCCAGTCCTTTGTTAAAAGATACATTCTGGTTTCGCGAAAAAAAGTCAAAGGTAGGTTGGTCCAGGATGTTTTCGAAGGTGTTTTTGTATATTGGTAAAATGCAATTTTGGGAAGCGTCGAATATATTATCAGTGGACCTAAAACGTGATTTAACAACGTTACATTTTTTCTGCGGATGAAACCAAAGAAAAATTAGGGAGGTTACATATAAATAGATTAAATAAGTAATATAAGTACATACCCTCCTAAAACATTTTTGTTGTCTTCCTTTGCCAAAATTACACTTAGAACAGCATGCAATCTACTTAAAACCTTAATTCTCCAAGCTACACTTGTCATTTTACTACCTAAATTCAATGTAAGAGTTCTTCCAAGTTGAGAATCGTTTCTTAACTTTGAAATCAGCGAGAGAAAATCAGGTAAAAGCTTTTCTGAACTTTTACTTACTAAACCACAATCTGTTTTAAGGAAACCATCAAGGAAATTTAGGGAGTCTTCTTGAATACTTTTGTCTATGTTAGTCATTGCACAGCGTAGATTAGTAGAAAAGAAATCAAAGAATGGCACTAGTTTTTCACTGGGTATCTGCAAGGTTTTATCTATGAATGGTGTTATGTGTCATACAACAACATAAGGAATTACTTCCTACATTTTTAGCCATATAATTTCATTCAAATTTTGACTAATAATAAGAGCAATTATTGTTTACTTACATACTGTAGTATTGTCTCGATACATTTAACTGCAGATTTACGAACTTTCTTTTCCCTATCTTGCATCAAACTACTAATTGCCAAGCAAATCTGAGATAAATGCTGTTGAATTATTTCTTCTGTGTGTAATTTAATCATATCTGTTAATTCCTCACAGGCAGAGTGTCGCATGTTTTCATTATAGTGTTTAATACGGCTAAGGAGATCCTACAAAAGATTGTTATGCATATTGCATAGTAAAAATCGTTTACAATAATAAAAATGTATAATGTGTAGAAACCACTCCATACCTTAACATTAAGTTTCCTTTTGCTCAGAATATCATCTGAATCCTTCTGTTTCAACTGCTCCGGCAATACTATAGGTTTTATTTTAAATGATGTATTCGTAACATTCTGTCCTTTCGGTAAAAACTTAGTTTTTGACTGTTTAAGTTTTACTTTGGCTTTATCAGCTTTGAGATCCTTCTTGTGGCGATGATTCTTTCCCATATTTTAACTAACACGGCTTTTTAAACTATTTATAAATTTTACTTAGATATATTATTTACGGGCCAAGTAAAAAAAACTTGTAGTTTTGCTCTGCAGATTATTTTTCGCCCAGTATATACCACGAGGTACGAGGTAAGTATTCTCATTCTGTGAACAGGTGTTCGCCCTCTCCTTTATTTATTGGCCTAAACTGCTAGAGCCGTGCAGCCAGATGTACAAAGGCCAGCGACAAGCATCGACCTATCAATCCTCTGTGACAGCAGGATCCATCTTTATGATCGTCGGGTCAAATGCCCTTCATAAATTTGAAGAAAAAAGACGTTCTAAATGTATAATTTTATTTTGATCGGCAGTTTCAACCAAAATACAAAGAAATGTCAATGATTTAAATATACCTGAGTTTCTTTAAGTTACAGCAAAGCAAAGCCAACGGCTAAGCTATCCTTTATAAGAATTGAATTTAGCACAGCTAAGATTTGTCCTCTCCCCTTTACTGCGGTTTATTATGCTTTTATGCTCTTCTAAATTTCTCATACTATTATACAGTTATTCAGGAAGCGTCCAACCGAACAAACCCTTTATTTTTCTGTGAAGTGGCCTTAGAACGTAGCTAAGCAACAATATTTTTACTTTGCTTTGTTGTTTAAAAGAAGCAAAAGGAAAGGACCTAGTATCCTATTTTACAGAATTTATAAAAGAAGAAATGCTAACTTCATGTATGTAAATTTCGCGCCAAAACTACTAAAAAAAAACTAACCAAGTAACCAAACAATATTGAATTCTTGTGCTTGGGTGTTCCTTTTGATACAAAAATCTTTTATATATACCTATTTTTGTGTTTATTGTTGTTAATTCTGTAAATAAGTTTTAATTTTGTCTAATTGCCATGGATGTAGCAGATGTAAATGCCGGACAAAGGCAACACAGAGATGAAATCGGTGTTAGGTGCCAGAAGTTGTTTCAAGACTTCTTGGAAGAGTAAGTTGTGAATCTCACGATTTAGGCTTTTACTTTTAGTAAATATTACCTATATAATACAAGAATACTGAATGTTAATTACGCTCCTCATAAACTTAGTCTGACTGAAAAGGCCCCTCAGTACATAAAATTATTCAATACTCTCCCAAATAATATAAAGGTTATCACAAGTCAGGTAAAATTTAAACTAGAAGTTAAAAAGCTGCTAATAAATTTGTGTTGTCTTAAAGATTTGTGCCAGGATGTCTATAGAGTTGTTGTGTGATGTCATTTTCATTTTATGTGTGTCATAATCAGTAATAATCTGAAATAAAGCATTTATTTATTTATTTAATAAATTTAATATTGTTCATACAATCTTAGTTGCGATAGTACAGAATAAAACAATCTTGAAAGTTGCTAATTTGACCAATCATCATCTACTCCAAGGTTCATAAGCTAGGTTCCTACTGTAAGTTGAAACTTTTAGGCTTAATAATAAATTATACTACTCTATTGGCAATCTGCCTATGTTAAAGTAAATATTGTTTTAGGTACAAGGAGGATGGTGAACTAAAATACTTAGACCCAGCAAAAGAATTACAAAATGAGGAACGCAGCACAATTGAAATCAGTTTCGATGATGTTGAGAAATATAACCAAAACCTGGCCACCACAATCATTGAAGAATACTACAGGATTTACCCATATCTATGCCAAGCAGTTTCTAACTTTGTCAAAGACCGAACTGAGCTTAAGCAAAAGAAAGAATGCTACATTGCCTTTATGGATGTGCCTACGAGGCATGTGGTTAGAGAAATGAAAACAGACAAAATTGGTACTTTGATCAGAATTTCAGGACAAGTTATTAGAACTCATCCTGTTCACCCTGAGCTTATATTTGGAACATTTGTCTGTATGGATTGTCAAACAGTAATTAAAAATGTTGAGCAACAATTTAAGGTAGGTACACAAATGTAAAATTATATTATAAACAGTTATGAGTGTAACCCACATGTTATACTGGGGGGGACCAAAATATGCTTCAGTACTCTAAAACAGTCTAAAGCTACAACCAAAATATTTTTTTAACATTCAAAAATTTAATGGTATTTATGTGATGTTTCAGTATACAAATCCTACCATCTGCAGAAATCCCGTGTGCAGTAACAGACGAAGATTTATGTTAAATATTGATAAATCCGAATTTGTGGATTTCCAAAAAGTAAGAATTCAGGAGACGCAGGCTGAACTTCCAAGAGGTTGTGTACCCAGGAGTGTTGAAGTAATTTTGAGAGCTGAAAATGTTGAATCTGTCCAGGTAAAAAATTGGTTTATTTGAATAATATGTGCCAATACTTCTAAATTAGTAGGTACATATTTGGATAGTTATACTTAATCAGTGTTAGACATTTAAATTTTTCTCTATAATTAAAGCACTTGGCAAAGCCTATGAGTAATAGCTGTTCTAGCACTTACTTAATGTTCTTTATTGCAAATGTAAATTTAATGTAAAGATATATTTATTTTTTAGTCTGGCGATCGCTACGATTTTACAGGCACCCTAATAGTGGTACCAGATGTTGGCGCCTTGTCTCTTCCAGGAGCTAAAACACAAATCGCTTCTAAACAAAGACACAATGACGAAAATGAGGGAGTTCGAGGCCTCAAGGCATTGGGAGTGAAGGACTTACATTACAGAATGGCATTTTTGGCATGCAGTGTGCAGCCTTCAAACCCGAAATTCGGCGGGATTGAAATGCCGTTAGGTATACCTACTAAAGAATTTTATAGTGTATTAATTTTACATTTTAATATAAATTAAATCAATTAATATAAATTAAAGACAACTAAATCCCGTTGTATAATGTCGATTTTGGGAAACCAAAATAGAAACAATATTTTTATTTTTCTACTTTATAGGCGACATCACGCCGGAGATTATGAGGCAACAAATGACTGAGGGTGAATGGCGTCACATGTATGAAATGTCGCACGACAGAAATCTGTATAAAAATATGATCAACAGCCTATTTCCCAGTATCCACGGATGTGAAGAGGTATGTAATTCTATAATAATAATAAGTTTATTTAAAATTTAATAATATAATAAATATGTTTATGTTGTCTTCTATGAACTTATTCTTCAATCCCATCAAGCTGAGCTTGTTCGGGGCAAATCTTATTTTTTTGTTTTAGTATTTAAAATCATAAATATGAATTAAAAATCAAGTTTTAAAGTAAAAATATTAATTTATAGTAGGTATAAACACATTTTTTTTAATAATAACCTACAATAAAATTATTAATTTATAATTTTTAAGTAAAAAATATTATTTACATAAATTATTCAGAACAATATTAATTAAATAAAGCATTTCTAAAAATATTTTTAAATTGTCTGCTTTTAATATCGCATGTTTTTATTTCGACTTTAAATTTTTTTAATGAAATCAATTTTTTAATTTTTGTTGATAAATAATCATTTAAATAAAAACATAAATATTTGAAATTTTTTTGTCCTATGGACTTATTTATTTTAGGTTTTATGGTTATTTCATTATTATGACGTGTATTATGATTATGGTTTTTAAATTGTAGAAGGTTTTTATTTTTAAATATACATTAAGATGTTATAAATGTAAAGTTGTCTTATGTTCAACTTTTTTGTTTCTGAATATAATTCTTTTAAAGGGATCTTTATTAAATATAATTTTTAGAAACTTTTTTCTAATTTTTTAAGAATAAGATATAAAGTGATTTATATTTTCTTATTTTCAATAAAAACTCTTATTTTTCCGCTATTTTTCACAAAGAACTCGATTTCCTGAAAATATTAAGAAACTGTATTTTATTTATAATCTGCGAGAGAACTGATATTGTTACTTACTTTAAAATGCATTAAACTTAACTTTTACAGTTAATTATATGGAAAATGAGAAAATGGTATAGAAAATAACGACAATCAAGGAAAAGTTTGATAAACAAGCAGATATTGAAACATAATGTCTGATGTGATTTTTTTTATTTCTTAGGTTAAAAAAGGAATTTTACTTATGTTATTCGGTGGGGTGTCGAAAACTACAAAAGAAGGGACCACGTTGAGAGGAGACATTAATTGCTGTATAGTGGGCGACCCCAGTACAGCCAAGAGTCAGTTTTTAAAGCAAGTGGCCGAGTTTTCTCCTAGAGCTGTTTATACGTCAGGTAAAGGCATTTGGCAATAGTTCTTTGAGCACCCAATAAGTCGGATTTACCAGCCGGTGTCCGAGCGATAGCGGTTAGCAAAAAAAATTGACGAAACGGTTAAATAAAATAACTTTAAATACTTTTATTAAAATCATAACTCTTTGCAGGAAAAGCTTCGTCCGCCGCCGGTCTTACTGCGGCAGTAGTTCGAGACGAAGAGTCTTCAGATTTCGTCATTGAAGCTGGCGCTCTTATGCTCGCGGATAACGGAGTTTGTTGCATCGATGAATTCGACAAAATGGACCTCAGAGATCAGGTCGCCATTCACGAAGCCATGGAACAGCAGACTATATCCATAGCGAAAGCAGGTATAAAAATATAGCAAAACAAAAGTTGTTTAGAAGAGAATAATAATAATAATAAGTTTATTTAAAATTTAATCATATAATAAATAAGTTTATGTTGTCTTCTATAAACTTATTCTAAATCTTATTTTTGTTTTAGTATGTAAAATCATAATTCATAAATATGCATTAAAAATCAAGTTTTAAAGTAAATGTTAATTTATAGTATAAACGCAGTTTTTTTTTTTGAAGAAATGTATTACCTATAATAAAATTATTAATTTATAATTTTTAAGTAAAAAATATTACTTATATAAATTATTCAGAACAATATTAATTAATTAAAGCATTTCTAATTTGTCTGTTTTTAATATCCATATTTTTATTTCGACTTTAAATTTTTTTAATGAATTCAATTTTTTTATTTTTGTTGGTGAATAATCGTTTAAATAAAAACATAAATATTTGAAATTTTTTGTCCTATGGACTTATTTATTTTAGGTTTTAGGGTTATTTCATTTTTATGACGTGTATTATGATTATGGTTTTAAATTGTATAAGGTTTTTATTTTTAAATATATATATTAAGATGTTATAAATGTAAAGTTGTCTTATGTTCAACTTTTTTGTTTCTGAATATAATTCTTTTGAAGGATAAAGATAATCTTTATTGAATATAATTTTTAGAAACCTTTTTGGTAATATTTCTAATTTTTTAACTAAAATTCTATTTATTCTTCCCCAACCTAAAATTCCATAATATAATATTTCCATATTTCCTTTGATACAGTTAGCCATAATTTACTGTTAAAAATGTTTTAAAAAATTGGATTCAGAGGAAAACAATTAGAATTAATTAAAAACTATCTGAAAAATAGACCAACTTATGTTCAAATAGATAAAGAAAAAAGCTATCCAAAAGTATTTAAGTATGGTCAGGGAACAAGTTTAGGACCATTATTTTTTAATATTTATATATTTATAAAAAAAAAACGACTTATTTAGTATAAATTGCGATGGACAAATTCATAGTTTTGCAGATAATACTACAATTTTTTATACCGATACAAATTAGGAAAACTTAAATAATAAAATTAAAAAAGATTTTAAAATTATAAAAAATTGGTTTGATAACAATTTGTTATGAATTAATTTTAACAAAACAAATTATATTCCTTTTAAACCTAAATAACCTACAACGAAATATGAATAGTATTCAAATAAATGAAGACATTCAAATTTTTAAAGTTAATAAAATAAAATATTTAGGAATCATTTTTGATAGTAAATTAAAATGGAATTTTCACTTAGAATACTTAATTAAAAAATTGTTGAATGTGTTAGCGTGTGCTCATACTCGCTTTGCTATAGGGGAAACAAACGGTGACCACACAGTTACTTTACAGACTTGATACTGTATTTTAATGTTGTACTATTATAAAAGACTGATAAGTACGCATTTTTTTACAGGCGTACGAGCTACGCTAAACGCAAGAACGTCAATCCTGGCTGCAGCTAACCCGATTGGGGGTCGATACGATCGATCGAGGTCCTTGCAACAAAACATCCAGCTGTCTGCACCCATCATGTCCAGGTTCGATCTTTTCTTCATATTAGTCGACGAGTGTAACGAAGTAATCGATTATGCCATCGCCAGGAAGATAATAGATTTGCATAGTAACATTGAGGAAAGTGTAGAGAGAGTAAGTATTTTTTTTTACAATATACATTGCTTTAACAATTCATAACAGCAATTTGTGGATTTTAACATATTTGGTAAAGTATTTTGGTTGTGTTTTTCAAGGCATTCATAAATATCACTTTTTCGGCAAGATGAACTATTGTTTATTTAAAATTCTTGAATGATATGATGCATTATCTAATACATTACAATTAAAGACGGCTCATCTAAATTTGGGATTAATTGAGCTTTTAGCCATTTTTCAAACATTTCGCAATTTATATTGTCATGATAGTCGGAACTTTTTGATGTGGAAGAAAAAATTAGGCTTCCATCTGGAACATATCCTGTTACAGAACCGGCATGTAAAATTAATAATGAACCGCTTTCCCGTGTCACATCCCTTTTTTTCTTTTCACGCTATTCACAGAATCATCTTGCCAAGATTTTGAACCACATCCATGTTTCGTCTAAAAATACTAATTTTCTAAATTTTGTTTGTAGTTTTCCGTATATTTTTTTAAAAACAACACGCCGACTCACTATCTGTGGCTGCTCACATAAAAATCTCCGGTTACAGTATTTTTTATAGCGAAACCCCAACTTTTTTATTAATTTTGATAACGATTCAAGTCCGATTTCCAAAACACCTCGAATTTTTAAAGTTTCTTTTAAAACTGTGGTTTTTGATCTGTATAAATCATAAATCACGTTCCGAACTCCGATTTTAATATTTTCGCTCAAATCTTCAGTCTTTGGCTTTCTTCGTTTACATTTTTAGTATTCTTCGGTATTATATTATACTTTCTTTCATGCACAGTCCTTAAACTAATTCCCAGTGCTTTTGCTACGGTTTCCTGCATATTAGTTGGCAAATTTTCACTTTCTCTTTCATTCTCGAAATAGTTAAACAAATTAAGGACCATTTTTTTGGCTTGGGGATGCAAAAAAAACAGAAAATTGCTTTTTATCGTTCATATTGTCACATTAAATTAATTGTCGAAGTCACAAAACTGATATCATTAAATCAAGACGAAGGTAGCAGGTACAAACTTTTGTGAATCGCTGAAAATTAAATACAAATCCTTTTCTTTCATGTCAAAATTGCATAAGTCTGTCATATTTATCTTACGGATTTTATTTCGATAGTATGATTAAACGCAATAAAAGAAAAGAAAAATTGAAAGTATGTCTTTGTTAAATTGTAAGACCCGCACGATAAGACCGGATCTGACTATATTATAATATAGTACGTGTTAAAACGAAATACAGATTTGTAATATAGGGAATATTTGTCACTTGGAATTGTCGGCATTGCTAGTGAAGAATCCGGTGCTTCGGTTTAACACTATTTTACTACGAAAACTCGCTGCCCTAAACAAATACTTTATAGACGCCCAGAGACCTTATCTCCACTCCTATCTTGGGTTTTTTTATCTTTGTTAAGAAAATGGTACTGTCATAAAATTTATTTTATTTTTCTAGGTATATACTAAACAGGAAGTATTACAGTACATAAGTTTTGCAAAGAAATTTAAACCTATTATCAACAAAGAGGCTAAGGAACTTTTAGTAAAGTAAGTTGAAAATAATTTCTTACATAAATGATAATAATAATATGTTTAAGTAGTATGTCGTCTTGGTTGCGGACAAAAACTTTTATCAAAAGAAAGCCACACTCCCGTGGAACGGATATCAAACCGCCTATTTAAAAAGAAGTACTCTACAGGGTGTCTCACGGTGACGTCCATCAGGATATTTCGGAAAGTAATGTAATTTGATCCTGGAAATTTACATAATGGGATTTTTGGAGACTCTCTCTTCAAATGCGACTATATGCAACTTCCGGTTGTACCGGTGTGTCGCCTAAAATTGAAAATATTTTCCAAGATAAAATAGTGAAACTCGATATTCCTGTTCCGGAATTGGACAATATTGTGCTCGTTCGTATTAAAAAACTTAATTTTTTTTTTTAATACGATGCTGCGTTACTGGTTCATTTAATGGATAGGCAATGAAAAAAAAAGAAACTTAAATAATAAAATTAAAAAAGATTTTAAAATTATAAAAAACTGGTTTGATAACAATTTGTTAACAATTAATTTTAATAAAACAAATTATATTCCTTTTACTATAAACCTAAATAACCTACCACAAAATATGAATAGTATTCAAATAAATGAAGACATTCAAATTGTTAAAGTTTATAAAATAAAATATTTAGGAATTATTTTTGACAGTCAATTAAATTGGAATTTTCACATAGAATTTAATTAAAAATTAAGAAGTTTACTACCGATTTTTAAAAACATTAAAAAAATTTTAAATATAATACATGGAAATATTATATTTCGCGTTAGTTAAAACTCATTTAAATTACGGAATTTTAGGTTGGGGAGGAATAAATAGAACTTTAGTTAAAAAATTAGAAATATTACAAAAAAGGTTTCTAAAAATTATATTCAATAAAGGTTATCTTTATCCTTCAAAAGAATTATATTCAGAAACAAAAAAGTTGACTTTACATTTATAACATCTTAATATATATATTTAAAAATAAAAACCTTATACAATTTAAAAACCATAATCATAATACGCGTCATAAAAATGAAATAACCATAAAACCTAAAATAAATAAGTCCATAGGACAAAAAAATGTCAAATATTTATGTTTTTATTTAAACGATTATTTACCAACAAAAATTAAAAAATTGATTCCATTAAAAAAATTTTAAGTCGAAATAAAAACATTGATATTAAAAACTGACAATTTGAAAATATTTTTAGAAATGCTTTAATTAATTAATATTGTTCTGAATAATTTATATACTTAAGTAATATTTTTTACTTAAAAATTGTAAATTAATAATTTTATTATAGGTAATATATTTCTGCGTTTATACTATAAATTAACATTTTTACTTTAAAACTTGATTTTTAATACATATTTATGATTTTACATTCTAAAACAAAAAATAAGATTTGCCCCTAACAAGCTCAGCTTCAGGGGATTGAAGAATAAGTTTCTCAAACACAACATAAACATATTTATTATATTATTAAATTTAAATAAACTTATTATACAGGGTATTCCTAAATTAATGGTACATCCGAAAGTAGGCGATTCTTTGGCTTATTTCATAAATAAAATGTTATTTTTTGGGACCGAAAAAGCTTCGTTTCCGAGATACAGGGTGTTAATGGTAATTAAATGGGTTATGTGTTTCCAGGAATGTGCATTAAAATGATTTTTATTTTTTACTCGAAAACGGTGCACCGTAAGGAAATAAGTCAAAAGACCGAATTTGCTCTAAATTAGACGGGAATTTCAAACATAATTTTTATTTAAAGAAAACGCTGTGGCGCACCATTTTTTTCTTTAAAAATATTAAGTGCAAGCCCCGCACGGACGCCACTGCTAAAATTTAAAAAAATTATTTTACACCAAAAAATGCCTTTTGATGCTCAAAAGACGTGTACCAAATTACATAAAAATATCTAGAGTGGTTTAAAAATGGCAATGAAAAAAAAGTTTTTTAATTAAAATGCTAACACCCTGTATCTCGGGAACGAAGCTTTTTCGGTCCCATGTTAATATAACATTTTATTTCTGAAATAAGCCAAAGAATCGCCTACTTTCGGATGTACATGTATATTATGTAAAATCGGTCTTTTCATAAAACTTTGTTTTTTCAGTTTCTTCGGTAGATTAAGATTAAGGGACAGTACGAGCGCTGGCAAATCAACATGGAGAATCACCGTACGTCAATTGGAAAGCATGATTCGTTTGTCAGAAGCCATGGCTCGTATGGATATTAGCGACGAGGTTCAGCCCAAACATGTTAAAGAAGCCTACAGGTACTTCCCCTAAAAAAACTCTAAACTTTCCCCCTTTATTTATAAATGGGAAGGCACTTTTTATGTAGTAAACTGTGACGAACGTAAACTTTCTAAAGCATGGTAAAAAGAACTGAATTTTAATTATTTGATTTCTTCTTACATTTTAGGTTACTAAATAAATCAATTATAAGAGTAGAACAACCTGATATACACCTGGAAGGAGATCAGGAACACGCACATCACGAAGATGAAATAATGGAAGTAAGTTTTTTAAAACGTATAAAGCGTCCAGGGGAAAACACAATATAACTTTTTCTCCTTCCTATATTGTAAACAACGCATTTTGACACTGTTTTGAAGGACGTAAGTAACAATTACCAAGAAGGTATCGATTGTCCTTGACGACGGGTTGTAAGTCAACTTACCACCAGACATTATTTACAAAATTTGGATAAATGTTTTCTCGTTTTTTCTCAATTTGTATGAAATGTTCCGACTCCATAATTTCTCTCTGGAATTGAAGAAATATAGTTTTTCCCGACAGGCTTGTTTAAGCACTTTCCATTTTGATATCGCATGAAGAAGCGAGGATTAAAATTCGTAATGTGGGATCTTATATCAATGTATTAAATAATTTTGAAACCTTTAACATCGTCACTTTTAGTCACTATAAATTTACGTGCCATTCCATTTTTGGAATCAGGAATAGTAACAAATATGACTTCATGCCTTAATTCAACATTGTCCATTTTCATTGCACAGAGTTCACTAGAACGGCACGCTCCAGCAATTCCCATTATTACAACCTTCATCATTTAATAAATATCATCGGGGGCTTCAAACGGGAATTTATTTACATCTTCTCTGTCAAACTCATTAGATTTTTTGGGTTTATATCGGTCATTTTTTTCTTTTTTAAAATGCTCGAAGTGTAGGATACTTAGAAATAGCTATGTTTTCCCTATGAAAAGGGTGGACTTCAGCATGGAATATTCACACCATAAGTTTGATGGAGACTTTAATACAGCAGATTTTTCGTGAAAGTACGCCAAAAGCACGGTTTCTGAAACTGCAGTAGCAGTCTTTGTTTGGCACCATTTCTTGAAGTATTGATACGTTGCTTCATACCTCTTCCTCGATTTTTCTGGCAGCAGCGACAGACAAGCGATATTTGCTGATTCTTCTAAGTATATCCATTTTGCTGTTATATACGAATCAATAATTTCAATTTCTCTCAATTTTTGATAATAAACTGTCAGCTTGACGTGTGGCACGTTCCTACAATTAAAAACTTTTTTTCTTCGCGTAAATTCAAAAGCGTGTTAAAGCGATTTACTTTTCAATCATCAATGTGATTTTTATCGACCAATAATAATTTTAGGAGGAAAGACCTGAAACCCCCGCCCCAGCACCGGCTAAAAAGAAGATGGTACTTAGCTTTGAAGAATATAAAAATCTCAGCAACATGATTGTGGTTTATATGAGAAGACAGGAAGCCAGGTTTGAAGAAGGTAAGAAGATAGCTTATATTAGCGTCAACGATTTCAGAAAAATTTAGCATTGACCTTTTTACAAAGTTGGCGGCTGTCGCATAAAATTTTAGACCGCCCCCAACTTGATAAAATACTCTATAGTGGAACTAAAAATTGAATTTTTAACAGTTATATTATTTTTTAGAGGGTAAAGAAGGAACTCATAGGAGCGATGTAGTGGAGTGGTATTTGAATCACATTGCAGATCAGATCGAGTCGGAAGAAGAATTAGTTGAAAAGAAAGATATGTTGGAAAAGGTGCTCGATCGACTTATATATCATGTGAGTATTGTAAAAACAAAATGAAACATTTATTATGTAAAGTATTTTTTACAATAAATGGTTGACTCCGTTTTACTACCTGGGACGTTTTGCAAGAGCTCGGCCATAAAAATGCAAATAAACTGTCTGTCAGGGTCGGATTATAATTTGTAATTATAGCAGGTAATATTTAACTATCTTGTGCTTGCGATAACATCTCTCAGTCTTTGTGTTTCTTAGGAAGTGTTCAAGTTGTGCTGCGGTTATGATACAATAATTTTAAATTACTTACCAAAAATTGATACGTATAAAAACAGATATTATGTGGCGTCCGTGGGTAAATATTAATAGTGGTTCTTTATTAATAACGAATTAAAGTGTATTTGCTTGTTGATTGTGTATAACAATGGGATTAAACCGGTAGTTTTATTGCAGTCAATAAGTCGATACCATTTAGGGTGAAAAATACTTTACTCGACGAAGAAAAGCGAACATGAATGTTGCCGCTTGCCTATGTCATCGCCAGAGGCATAGACTAATTGGTCTGATTTCAAAGGAAAATTTCACGATGCATAGGTTGAAATAGAATTACTTATTTATGGCTTTAATCTTTATATTTATGCCACCATTGCTTTTCTAAAGTTTTGACCCCCTGATCTTCGAGGTATTTAATACAAAGTCATATTGTGGACGAATGGTAATAAAGCTAATCACCTAGTAAGTTAGAAGTTTCTCTTTAATTTCCGCCTCACTGGGTCGTTAGCTCTTTTACTCTTTTTCCTCTTTGTTTTACAGCACGTTTAAGGTGAGTGAGGTTAAAACTTTGGATAGGATAATAGTTATAATAATCACGCCTATTTTGTTTGTAGGATCAAATCATTATCCCTCTTACCAAAGTAGGCCTCAAAGGTAGCTCGCAGGACGAAGAGGCAGATCCTTTACTGGTGGTTCATCCGAATTACGTAATAGATCAGTAGGTATGTGACGACGTTAAAGGGGCCCACTCACATACAGTTTTTCTCAAGGAAAAACTGTGCAGTTTCTGCCTTTACGATTTTACTGATTGGCCTGAAAACACCCGGCTCCACATACGCTGAGGAAATCCTTTGGTTCAGTAATATGGTGTTATCAGACGAATGTCTTGCTGTTTATTTATTTATTATAAATAGGGATACAACAGACACTGAGCCCAATATAGCATCCACGTTGTGGTATTAGCTAGTGGGAATTAATAATATTTAAATTAAGTAAGTTCATTAATTTATGTTAACTTAAAAATTGTAAAAAAAAATCACTAGTGATTTTACATATTTTTTAAATCTAATTATACAAACTGTCCGCGGATAGGGTTTACAAAGACAAATGAATGAAAAATTTCATTTTTCGGGAAAAAGTAATTCTTGATAAAGTTTTGCTTGTAAAAAAATGCCATTCACGAAGGGAAAATTTTGATTTTTTATACAGGGTTCGCACAAACATCAAAAACATGATTTTTCTCCAAGAGGAAACTACCTTAATTTTTCATTTTTGACCAAAATGCCAATTAGAAAACTTATTTAGAATAACGTTTGTAATTTAAATCCGAGATTTAAAATAAATCCTCGATTTTTTTAATTTTTAGATGTATTTATTACCTGCAACTTTACGTTTTTCCATAGGACTTGTAGTTTTGCCGGAAATCGAGATATATCGTTTCCTACCCTTAAAAACTCACCCCTTTTCACTTCCCGACCTCGGATCGTCCGTAAACTATTTTAACTTTCATTTTTGTTATATTCTCTTTCTTTTCCAATGGGTTTCATCCTACTATTATTTTTTTTTGTTTCAAAAACACTCCTTTCGACCTGCGCGGGATTATCGAATCGTTTTTCGATTCCTATTCTGGCTACCTGTACGGTTCAAAAAAACTTAAGGCCTTCTACACACACACTCCGGTAATCCTTAAGGCCAGGCCTGTGAAGTTTTTCCTCCGAGGATTTCCGGAGTGTGAGTGGGCCCCTTTACAGTTACAGTGTTACGGGGTGTGTTGGGCCCTATAACTTGTTACGTTTTACTTTTAGTATTAACTTTATATTTTTGTTTGTTGCGATTTTTCCCGTCGCGTCGTATTTTGGTTCTCTTTACTGTTATATAATATAGAGTAGTGTATTTTTCATACTTTTTAATATAAGATTTCATATTATTTTCTTGTTTTATTATACAATTTTTTTCTCCAAATTGTTAAACTCTAAAATACGAAACTGTAACCATCTTCACGTTTTGAAGATCCCCGGATAAGCACGCTACTTGGCAGCACCGTGTACAACCACAATAAAATTCAAAAATTCGGTGACGAATGATGTTCATGCCTGTATAATTTTTTCTACAACACATAATTAAACTTATAAAGTTTATTAAATAAATACTAAAATAAGCTTTACAATGGTAAATAAAGATCATTAGGCCTTATGGAAAAAATATCCTAATGAACAAAATGAAATTTGGTTTGGTTCCAAGTATATTTCTTCAAATCTGTCCAGGACCGTTGCATGGCCTGTAATAGAAAAACAATATTTTCAAAAAGTAGTAAAAGAGACGTATTTAAATTTAAAAAATGTTTGTGGATAAGTAAAGGGACAAGATTTGAAATCTATGATTTCAATTTTATCATATCTGGATTTAGGAATATCAGCACAAGTAACTTTACAAAAGTTTTAGGTATTTATGTATCGGAAAACAACATACATTCCATTTACTTCCTACAAAAATAAACCTCCAAATATTGGTCCAATAATATACAATAATAATATTAATATAAAGAAAGGTGAAAATATTAAATATCTAGGAATAATTTTTGATAAACATTTAAAATGGGACTTACATACATAGTGATCGACTACCTTGTAAAAAAACTAAGAATTCTTATACCAAAATTTAAACACCTTAAACAATTTTTAAATATAAAAGAAGAATTAGAAATATTGTATTATTTTTTAGTACAAACCCATTTAAATTATGGAATACTAGGATGGGGAGGCATAAATAAGAATTATCTTAATAATATTGAAACTATTCAAAATGCATTTTAAAAATTATTTACGAAAAAGACCACCAATATTCTTCTGAATTACTATTTAAAGATAGCAAAAAATGGATATTAAACAAATATTTTCTTACAACATGTTAATATATATTTTTAAACATAAAAAATAAATTATATTAATCACACACATGAAACTCGTCATAAAAATAGAGTAAACAAAACAATAGCACACAAACATTTTTTAAACATCAATCCATATATTTTTGATATGCTACCACAGGCAATTAAAATAATTAAATAATTATAGAAATAAAATTAAAAATTCGATATTATCCAATCCAAGAGATATATTCAAGAACGTCATTAATATAGTATATTAAAGTATAAGTGGATATTAAGGTCTTTAAAACACGCGCAATTTTGCAAGCACGACGGCGCAGCCGGAGTGCTTGAAATAGAGCAAGTGTTTTAAAGACCAGTTATCCACGAATACTTTACATTATTTTTTTTATTGGTACACTTATTGGTATTTATATTACAAAAAATGGAAATAATAACTTAGTAAGTAAGTGAAATGGTCGAATTCGTGATGTGATATGCCTGTCGTTGTCATGAAAATGAGGAGAACAAAAAATAACTTCCAATCTGTCACATAAGATTCATTGTTGTCACCGTTGACATTGGTTGTGTATTGCTTATAAAAATATTTTATTTGACGTTAAATGGTAATTCTGTCAAATCAATAATTAAAAAGTTGACATATACTTCACGTTTACGGGTTGTTGATGTTGCCATGGTAACTTTAAAACGCGCGTTTTTGAAAGTGGGATTTAAACACGCTGAGGCGTACTTTAAATAGGCGAAATAGGGTATCAATAAAAAAGAATATATACCAAGCTATAAAGAATAAAATAAATAAATTTATATATATAATACACATGACTTATTGTATCTTTGTGTACTGTAGTGATATAAAATATTGTCATATTCGTTTTATATTATAATCTAGTTGTGCCTGAATTATAAAATATAATCGTGAAAATAAATATTATATTATTTAACTCGAAACAAGTATTTTACTTCTGAGTACGGAATTGATAGTTTATACAAAAAAAATTATATATTGGCATTAAATGTCAAAAAAATATTTGAATAAACTTTTATTATTATTATTATTATTATTATTATTTAGTCTTTATAGCATGCTTTAAGTGGGTGCTACTCTACGCCAAGAACGATGTATTTCAAACAAATATAACAGAACGCTTCTAAGGAGATAATTTGTTAAAAACGCCCTCTTGTCATACTTACAATCTTGATTACAATTAAATTCTGAAAATAAATCAAATTGTAATTGAAATCGGCGCATTTCCAGACACCCAATTTCTTGTAAAATCTGGAAAAATAAATAATTTACTATTAGGCAAAAATATTGATCAAAAAACGTAATGGTAATGTAAAAATAGTGTTTGCTCTTAAGGTTGAATTCTCAACGTCATTCAATCTATTGCCAACCTATAACCTATTTTGCGTTGATTTTTTGAGTTTATTATTTTAATAACTAACATTTAAAGAAAATCAATATCGTCGGTACATTATTTAGGTAGTATCTGATATACTACAAAAATATCAATTTATTTCATTGCTAATTTTGGGAGAATTGTATAGTGAAAGAACAATGAATGACATAATGTTAAAAAAAAATCTTACCCGATATTTTTCGCTATACAATTCTCCTAAAATAAGTAATGAAATTCCTTGATATTTGTTAAATATGTCAATTATTACCTATAGAATATCAAGTCAATACTGATTTTCTTTAAATTTTGTATAAAAGCTAGAAAACAAATAAATCTACGCGAAATAGGTTATAGGTTGGCAAGCATGTTGATACTCCCACCTTAAATGGATAACTTTTCTACTTACCTCTACCAAATAAAACAAGTCCACTGGATTTATAAAACTAAACTTGCTAAATAAGGACGGCAACAGCAATTTCGGATTTTCTATGCAATAACTTAATATACTCGCCAGCCATACTTTGAATATATCCTTGTCTAAGGTACCATCTACTTTCACCCAAGGTACCGTTTTAATTTTCATCCATTGGGTATGTCTAAAAACATAATAACACTAGTATTCTCGCAGAACGCCTAATAGGACGTATAAATGGCGCACTATAGTATGACAGCATGCTTGGGGTTTTTTATTATACAGACTGTCCGCGGATAGGGTTTACAATAATTGGATGAAAAATTTCATTTTTCGAGAAAAAGCCATTCTTGATAAAAAAAAAAGTTTTGCTTGTAAAATAAATGCAATTCACGAAGAGAAAATTTTGTTTTTTATACAGTGTTCGCAAAAACGTGATTTTTCTCCAAGAGTAAACTACCTTTATTTGACCAAAATGCCAATTAGAAAACTTATTTAGAATAACGTTTGTAATTTAAATCCGAGGTTTAAAATAAATCTTCGATTTTTTTAGTTTTTTTTTTTTTAATTTTTAGAGGTAAAATAATATTTT
This sequence comes from Polydrusus pterygomalis, assembly GCA_963969555.1. Lineage (NCBI taxonomy): Eukaryota > Metazoa > Arthropoda > Insecta > Coleoptera > Curculionidae > Polydrusus > Polydrusus pterygomalis. The sequence continues at coordinate 39,685,281 of OZ018385.1, read as the reverse complement.
TTTTTTGGATAGCAGCATTAGCGGTCGAAATACATACATTAACAATGACAGAGGGGTATCAAAAAGTTTCAAAAACTGATTTTTGGTGTTACCAGAAATACGTATTTTTAATTTCATAAATGAAATGACCCCGGAAATAACACAAAAAAATCTTAAAATAACAACAAATAATAATTTCATCCTCCATATTCAACATATTTTTCCAGCTGTAAACGAATGTGGTCCAAACTAGGGCACGGAATTGTATTCGAATATTCGACTATTCTAAATTCGAATTTTTTGTTAGTTAACAAATTCGACTATTCAAAATTCGAATATTTGACTATTCGAATATTTGACTATTCGAATATTTGACTATTCGACTATTTGAATATTCGACCATTCGAATATTTAACTATTTGACTTTGTTCGGATATTTATATGTTCGACTATTCGTGTTTTCTGTGAAACTGTAAATTTCAACGTAAAAAAGAAAAATAAAATTATATAGTCAGCAAGCAGTTAAACCATTTCTACCGTGATTAAACGACTGTAATTCGACTATTTAAATATTCGACTATTCGAAATTTGATTATTTGACTATTCGACTATTCAAGTATCTATTCGACTATTCGAATTACTCGACTATTCGAATTACTCGACTATTCGAATAACATACCAAACGACTATTCGAATACTTATATTTTAAAAATTCCTAGCCCTAGTCCAAACTTCTTTGAATTTCTTCAATGGAAATTGTTTGAACAGCTTCAACAATTCGCTGTTTTAGAAGCTGTACGTCGTTCTCAATTGGACGGGAGTATACTAATTGTTTTTTTTTAAACACATCAAATTCTATTTGACAACTTCAAATTTGCCCCATACGTAAAAAAATTCCTTGTTTTTACAAAAGGTGGTAGGAATGCATTTAAAATTTTAAAATAAGATACACACCACCCATTATGAAAATAGAGTCTAATAAAATTTTATATTAATATTTTTATTGAGCAGCAAAATTTCCATTTACCTCTAAAAATCGAAGATTTATTTTAAATCTCAGATTTAAATTACAAACGTTATTCTAAATAAGTTTTCTAATTGGCATTTTGGTCAAAAATGAAAAATAAAGGTAGTTTACTCTTGGAGAGAAATCATGTTTTTGAAGTTTTTGTGAACCCTGTATATAAAAATAAAAATTTTCTCTTCGTGAATTGCATTTTTTTACAAGCAAAACTTTTTATCAAGAGTGACTTTGTCCCGAAAAATGAAATTTTTCACCCATTTGTGCTATTGTAAACCCCATCCGTGGACAGTCTGCAGATTGTCACACCTATTGATATTGCTGACCTGTACCTGTACACTTTTCTTATAACTAAAGATGTAATTAAGAAATTTCTTGAATCCCATGCTTTCTACTCAGTGGTAGAATACTTTGATGTTGTTAATGCACTAACAATCAACATTCAAATTCTAACTCTTTTTTGTTATAACGTTTGTGTATGTTATGTTCTTATACAATTCTGTTTTAATGTATATTTTAATTTAGTTAAGTACATCCGTTCAGGAATGCTTTATATTTTATATGACTTGCTACAATTTGTAATCTACAAAAATGTGGACAAATAAAAATATGTCTATGTCTAACAACAAAAGGCATACAAAATCGCAATCGACATATTTTGTATTAATATAACTTTTAAGCGTGGAGGATAACTTTTCTCTAGGTCTAGAGATCCCCTTTTTAAACACAGGGAATTATGGAAAATAAGTTAAAATCTGTTAAAATTTACTTACTGTAAACACTCTTCGATACCTTTTTCCAAATTAACCAACTGGTCATTCTTAGTTTTACTGTTAAAAATATTGACGTATTCATCTGTCAAATTAAACGTATCGGCAAGCCATGGCGTCCGATGATTGTGATGGACAAATACAATCTTGGAAACGCCCGTCCTCATGAGAATATTGTGGCCTGTCAAAATTTTAAGGATATATTCCAGACTGCAGTTGCCTTCTGGATGATTAAAGCGTTCCTGAAATAAAATCTACGTGTTTGGGCAAGTTTCACAATGTGCTGTTAAGACAGCAAAGGGCGGTAGTAAAAGCCATGAAAATAAAATTATAGATACTGAATTTGCCAGTTTTATTTTGAACCCAGTAGCGACTCGTAGCTGATTTAAATGTGGGTGCTAACATCGGAAACAGTGGTCTTAGCAACGTGGGGTTGTGCCAAGCGGGAAAGGCGCCGCAGGCGAAAATTTTATGGGGCCAAACCTAAAGCGCGTACGTCAAGAATTGACCCAACTACTTTGTATTAGGGTCCCTAAATTTACCTTTATTCAAGTTAATTTCGTATTTATTTGCACAAATAAGATGCAAACAGGCCAATGGCACAGGCTTAATTGGCACCCGCGGTTTACAATGTTGTGTACAGATTTATACCTATTACTAAGATTGTAATATTACCATTAGTTCATCAATTAAAATTAAGAACAATTCCTCAAACTACGTTTTCAAAAATACTTATTTTATGAAGTTACCTTATACAGGGTCAAAAACGAATAAACTTTGCATCACATGCGACCAAATTTTAATAGCCCAATTCTGATTTTGTAGAAAAACACACATTTAATATGGCGCTACTTTAAAGAAAATGTATCTGAAATAAAGCATTGTCAAAACTAAGAAGTTTTATGTAGGTTGCGTTGAGTCTTATTTTGCAAAAGTGGTGCAATTTACAAAATATAGGTAAAAAATCAAAATTATCTTATGCAGCTGAAATTTTGCATGTGGGCTAGAAACGGCATTTAAGATAACTTTTTCGATATTTTTAGAAATAACCCCACTTGAATTATTTTTTGGAAAAAATTAAAATTTGACAGATAATGCGAATCACGTGACTACTTTTTTTTTGCTTAAATTTCATCTCGATTGAAGCAGAACTTGATGCCAAAGTCAAATTTTGAATAAAGCTATTAATAAAAAAAAATCCCATATGATGCGGACTTCACTGGTGACACGGTATAATGAAAAGTAAAGGCCCCAAGTGGGAACCACTGTTTGACTCTTTTAAGCGGTAATTACGTTTTATATTTAATTTGTTTTATCTAGCTTTATACCTGTAGTTCTGGCCCTGTGGCACCGTAAACTTCCTTGTCGTACACAAAACTTATAAGCTCTGATGCAATAGCAATATCTTCCATCGAACCACCTTTTTCAAGTATGTCATCAAAAACCTTGTTCTCATTACTTGCTTCTACAACATAGGCTTCCCTAAAATGTCAGAAAAGCTGAAGTCAAGGCAAATTGACAAGTTTAGTATTTGTTTACTTTTAAAAAAATATATAGTAGTTGAAAACTTAAATAATAAAATAAAAAAAGATTTTAAAATTGTAAAAAAGATAACAATTTGTTAACAATTAATTTTAATAAAACAAATTATATTCCTTTTACTTTAAACCTAAATAACCTACCACAAAATATGAATAGTATTCAAATAAATGAAGACATTCAAATTTTTAAAGTTAATAAAATAAAATATTTAGGAATTATTGTTGACAGTAAATTAAATTGGAATTTTCACATAAAATACTTAAAATTAAGAAGTTTACTACCGACTTTTAAAAACATTAAAATTTGTTTAAATGTAAGACATGGAAATATTATATTACGCGTTAGTTAAAACTGATTTAAATTACGGAATTTTAGGTTGGGGAGGAATAAATAGAACTTTAGTTAAAAAATTAGAAATATTACAAAAAAGGTTTCTAAAAATTATATTCAATAAAGATTATCTTTATCCTTCAAAAGAATTATATTCAGAAACAAAAAAGTTGAACATAAGACAACTTTACATTTATAACATCTTATATATTAAAAATAAAAACCTTATACAATTTAAAAACCATAATCATAATACACGTCATAAAAATGAAATAACCATAAAACCTAAAATAAATAAGTCCATAGGACAAAAAAATTTAAAATATTTATGTTTTTATTTAAACGATTATTTACCAACAAAAATTAAAAAATTGATTTTATTAAAAAAATTTGAAGTCAAAATAAAAACATGGATATTAAAAACAGAGAATTTGAAAATATTTTTAGAAATGCTCTAATTAATTAATATTGTTCTGAATAATTTATATAAGTAATATTTTTTTACTTAAAAATTATAAATTAATAATTTTATTATAGGTAATATTATATTTCTTCAAAAAAGCTGCATTTATACTATAAATTAACATTTTTAATTTAAAACTTGATTTTTAATGAATATTTAAGATTTATGATTTTACATACTAAAACAAAAAATAAGATTTGCCCCTAACAAGCTCAGCTTCAGGGGATTGAAAAATAAGTTTATCGAAGACAACATAAACATATTTATTATATTATTAAATTTTAAATAAACTTATTATGATTATTATTATTATTAAATGTATTCTACGGTATATCAAGATTACCTTTCAACTTTTTCCCAAATTTCTTTAATACCAGGCCGGCTCACCAAAAACCGAACCAAATAATGGTCGTTAAAGCCCTCGACAGCCAACTCTTCCAAACGTGGATACTGTTGCACGAAATGCCGTTTCATTTCATCGACTGTCTGTTCGTCCATTTCAATTTCTTCAAAATTTTCCGATAATAATTTAGCAATATCTGTTATGTAAGGCACTTTGCGTTTTTCTCCAAGCGGTGTTATTTTAACTATTTCTGTAACAATGAAAATTCATCATAGATTGTGCGTTAAAAGTTTACGTTTGGGGCATTTTTCACACGGGAAATCCCATGTCAATTTTGCTACCCCCAAATAATATTGGTTTTTCAATTAATTTAAAAATTGTATTAAACTTTTTGAAAATCCTTCTTTGATGGACTCACCACACATACCAATAGGTTAAGCTAGGAGGTTCTACCTCAACTTCGCCTTTTGTAACTCTTGTTTACAATAAAGTATTTTATTATTATTATTATTAATATTTATTATTTTCTAATAAAGTTATTTAGAACAAACTCCTCGTCAAATTTTTAAAACTTAAAAACAACTCTAACGCCTGTTTGCACCACTACTACTTAAAATTGTACCTTAGATAAGGGAAACCTTGGGATAAGAGTAACCCTTATTTCCAAAAGCTTTGCACAAGTGTCACTTATCAAAATCTTAGCAAAGATTTAAAATAACTTGTCAACATTGTATTTTACCTGGATTATTTTACCGGCTATAACCTAAGAATGCGTAGGTATATGTTTATGTCAAAGTTAAAGGGTTTCTGTTTGGTCTTTATGTTTCGTTGGTTGTACGGTTGTGCTAACAAAAGTATATCTTTTATTTGATTTGTGGGGAACATAAGAGAGTATGAGTTACGTTAAGGACGATAGTCTGAGAAAACGGACACCCAAATTTTCTATTACGGAAAAAACGCTGCTATTAAATGTTATTAGAAACTTTAAAAACATTATTGAAATAAGCAAACAAATACAACAACATGGCGTGAAAAGGACCTGGCATGGACAAAAGTTACGGCTTCTTTTAATTCCCAAAACCAGGAAGGGCACCATAGGGCCACAGAAGCTCTAAAGGAGTATTATGAAAATATTAAAACGATTATTAGAAAAGAAGTAGCCGAAGAAAAAAAGAAATAAATAAAACCGGACGAGGAACTTATATAAAAAAAGACGATCCGATCGAAAGGAATTGGCCTTAAATCATATGAATAAAAAAACGGTGATGGAGACAGTACAACTGCAGGTGTTGAGGAACTGGTGGAACCATCTTTGTCTAATATAGTTTTAGGAGAATATGTATTGACTGAGGAACATAGCTATACAGAACGCTATAAATAAGGGCGACAAGATCGGAGAAGATTCATCTGAAAACCTGGTTTTGCAGGTAGATATTTTTATTAAAAAAGTTTAAACCTACTTTTAATTTTTTACCTAATACCTAAATGATGCAATATTTATCCTAAAATTATTGTTTTTTGCTTAAAGTTAAATTTCAAAAATCTTTATTACAAAATTGTTATTTTGTTTCTTTACTTGTAGGACTCTGCTGGATGTACTTTACTTTTGGTATTGGTCATAAACCCCCCTCCAATAGCATAGACACCTCTAGAGGAAAGCCCTTCTAACCAATCTCAGAAGTAAGACAGGAACATGATTAGAAATAGGTCATCAATAATAAATTTTATTTATATTTCAGGTGAAGACATTTTCAGGGCATGTGAGTGGAACTAAAACTCCATGTTTAAACAATAAATGGACAACAAGGAGAAGACCAACACAGCAGGTGAAGCCAGATTTAAATAAAGAGTATTCTGAAACTGCAAACGTGAGCACTTAAGAGATCATCCCTTTGAAATCGCGAGGGAAGCTATAAATATCACAGGATTTCCTGGCTCTCGACCTACCGCCAGTAGAAGAGTTAATGGATCAGAATAAAAAAATCGCGTTGCGGCGAAAAAATCAAATTAACAGAAGTACGAAGGCAGTCGCGGTTACTTTTTGCTTTAAATTACATATATCGCGAACCTTGAATATTGGAACAGGGATAAAAAAAACTTTCCAATCTACTTATAACGGACAAATTCGGGTGTATCGACCAGACGGAACAAGATTTGAATAGCGTTATACTAGCAACCTTGCTTTTAGATCTGGGCGTTTTTCTGTCAATATATGGGGTTGGATAAGTGCCCATGGGCTTGGTGTATGCTGGCGATTGGAGGGAAGATTTAATTCTGAAAATTATCTTAATGTTCTGGAGCATATTATGCTTCCATCTGTTAGGTCCATTTACCCGAATAGTTCTTTTATTTATCAACACGATAATTGTCCCGTGCACACTGCAAATGCTGTTAAGGGCTTTGTAATGGTGCATCCATTTAATTCGTTCACAGAATATATCCCTGAATTTGTATTTGTATTATTATTTTTGTATTTTTAATTTTAAGCAATTTAATTAAATGGTTAGATATTTCCGTAGCACTCTGTATTATAGACTTTATTTGTTGACATGTTTTTTATTCTAAATTTAAACGCCAAAAGTGATAAAATGACTCATTGATTATTTACGAAACATTTTTTCGGCAACAGAATTTATTTCGAAGAAATGGTATTTTTTTCTTTGCCTCTAGTGGCATGGCGAAACTTTTTGGCCAGTTTCTAGCGCAGATAGATGTCTAATTGCTTTCGTTTAAAAAATAAATTAAATTCAATTTTTATGTAAGATTGTGTCAGTTTTAAATTTAAGGAAATTTACATGCGTCTAGAGTTTATGCGCTACCACGTACAATAAGACGTGTCAGGACGCAAACTACTCTGCGCTAAACACGAGAATCTTATATCTATAATTTAAAAAAAAGTTCAAAATAGGTTTATTATTAACGAAATTACAGCTTATTAATTTGAGGGTGCATTTTTTAATATTCGATAAGTAATGGGCGTAGTGTATTACGTTACTATTTTACTTCTGGTAAATAAAAAAAATTGCGTTTCCCATTGTCACAGAATATATAGCTACGCAATATATATTCTGTGCCATTGTAAATAAGCAATTTATACAGGTTAAAAAGAACCCTAAGAAGAGTTTTTAAATTTACTTTTAATTGCCTAAAATATTTTAATAAACAGTATTATTGCTTAGGTTAACAATATTGTCATCATCGTCACAATCAAATAAACGATTTAACGTTTTCCAAATTTACCTTCTTTAATTTCCTCTAAACTCAACACCGTCTCCTCCATTCCCGCCTCAACACCATCCAACCCTTGGACGTTATCTGCCTTCTCGTTATCAGCCTGTACGTGACCAACGTCCAGATTCAACAACTCAGGACTGGGACTTCTCACCCTTTCCGCATCTATACAGTCCGATATCCAATGTTTCAGGTTCGTTATGGTGGTGCTATGGGTAGAGGTAATCGTAAGGTCCAACGGTTCCTCATCGTCGAATTGTAGGATTTCTATATCTTCGATGGCACTGGTCGAAGGAAGAGGTCCTGTTATTTGGTCGTAAGTGATTTCAGGTTGGGTACTGAAAATAATAGTAGATACTATAGTTTTTCGTATTATCATTATTAATATATCTTTATTCTCAACCAATTTAATAGAGAGTATAACATTAAATATACAATATACAGGGTGAGTCGGGAGCAATGGGCCAAACTCTAAGGGTCAATCGATCTATGCGTCAAAATAATAAGAAAAAACTCAAATGTTGTTATCCAATATTCATTTGTTTTTAAATTATGACACAAAAACAAAATATTGCATTAATTTAGCTTTCCTGTAATAAATAGCATTATTGTCCGCTTTTGATTGTTGTGCTGTCACTATCCTGTTAATGTCAGTATAAAATTTTACATTGATTCACCGTTAACTTTCGGATTTGTATCATTTAAATTTTAAAAAATGTCATACATTTATTCACATCTCGAATACGCCAATATGGTTTTTATTTATGGTTTGTGTAATGGGGATGCTACAGCGGCCGCTGAAAAATATCGTCAACGATTTCCACATCAAAGAACACCGAACAGAAAGGCCTTTATCAGAGTTTTCAACAAACTGTGCGATACCGGAACGCTTCCAAGTGCTAATGTAACATCCGAACGAGCCATTCGACAGGATTTAGAAGAAATAGAAAATGTTCTAGCTTTAGTAGAAGATGCAACGACCAGCTCACGAAGAATTGGAACTCAGTTGGGGATTCCCCGAAAAAGAATGATCAATACGCTTCACGAGCAAGGATTATACCCGTACCATGTACAGCGTGTACAGAATCTTCAACCTGGAGACTACGCCAAGCGTATGCAATTTTGTGAGTGGATAATTAATAATCGTCATCTTGTACCGCACTTTTTTTACTGACGAAGCTACATTCACCCGTGACGGCATCAACAATAATCGAAACTCCCATGTATGGTCGGACGAAAATTCTCACGTGATAGTCGAAAATAATTTTTAACACAGGTTTTCAGTAAACGTGTGTTACGGAATGATCGACAATAATTTAAGTGGCCCTATTCTTTTGGATTACTACAAATTGGATCCAAGATGCCCAAGACCGAGAAAGATGGAGTATAAGAGAGGCCTATGTCCAGCAGTGGACGATACAGGGCTGATTTATGATGATGATGATTCTTTTGGAAAATTGCCTTACAGGGGATTACTACTTAAGTTTTTTACAAAACAAATTGCAAGGACTACTGGAGGAGATTCCTTTAAACATCAGAATTCAAATGTATTATTAACAGGACGGAGCGCCTGCCCATTACGATCGTCGGGTCAAGCAATATTTGGACCAAAAGTTTCCAGACGTTTGGATTGGTCGCGGTGGTCCTATTAGTTGGCCTCCTAGAACGCCAGACCTCACACCGTTAGACTATAATTTATGGGGTTGGTTAAAAAATTAGGTACTTATACAAAGTAAAAGTAGATACTAGGGATGCATTAATTAGACACATTAGAAATGCTGCACTCAATATTAAAGAAAGGCACGAATCAATTAGAAGAGCCACGCGCGCCCTTCGTAAACGAAGCAGGAAATGTTTGGAAGTCAATGGCGGTATTTTTGAAAATTTACTAAACCAATGATTTATTTAAAACAATGTTAATGTTGCATATTTTGGTTTAACAATATTATTATTTTATTTAACGCTGTAGTTTGAAAAGAACTTAATATTGGATAACAACATTTGAGTTTTTTCTTATTATTTTGATGCATAGATTACACCCTTAGAGTTTGGCCCATTCCTCCCGACTCACCCTGTATATAAAATCATAAATAATAAAAAATTATGTGTAATTCTATCAAAATTATTAAACAATATAATGTATAGTATGGGATTTTGAACTGGAATAAATCTAGTATTAGAAAGCCTCTTTATTTGCTGAAAAATACAGAACTACGACTGCGTTAATTTTTAGTTTGGCATAGTTTTTTCGTATCTTTATGAAACTTCTCTCTCTCTCTCTCTTGAGGGGTAGAAACCGCCCTAACTTTATTTTTTAAATGTGAAGGTAAACTTCGGTAATAACATCTTCGGATTATATCAACCATAGTACATACCCATCTTGCAATTCAACATCTTTCTGGTCATTCTTTACTTTAGCTTGATATCGTCTGGCCAACTCGTCAATAACTGGACTGTGGTCGGCTATAGCAGGGTTCAATATGAAATGATGCTCGGGAATCCAGAACTTCAAGTTCGACTGGGTCATCATTAATGTGATGATCTAAAATTAATTTTTACAGTACGTTAAGGCTAGCCATAGGGTTTTGTATTGCAAATGTTTGACTACAATATGTTCTATTAGAAATTCAAACCTTGTATTTAATTTTCTTATTTATTACGTCTACGACTTTGCTAATATTTCCACGTGGTTTAATAATAATAATAATAATAATAATAATAATAATAATAATAATAATAATAATGTGTAAACTAAATTATAATTCCAAGGCTACAGTCTTAAATACTATCCATGTGCAATGAAGCTTGATGACTCCGCCTACGTGCTTATTGGAGTGTGAAGTTTGACCTGTTAGTTTTAGACAAGAAGAGGCTTCCAGATATTGGGGGTATCTGTAATTGGTTTACTAAATATATGGGTATTTTGATTTATGAAAGCTGCGTCTTTGAATTTTCGTTTTCTCCCGTGCTGTTCCGTGTCCAAAACCTTGGCTTCTGACCACTGTATATTATGTTGGTTGGTCCATACATGTTCCGCTATACCTGATCTCGAAGTTTCACCTCTTTGAGTATGTTTCAGATGTTCTTTAACTCGTACGGGATGAGGTATTTTTGTTTCTCCAATGTGCGATTCGCCACACTCGCAAGGGATTTGATAGATACAATTTTTGTTTTTGTGTTTTCATTACGGGGGGGATCTTTTCAGAAATCCCGTTGATATAAGGTATTGTAAGAAGTTGTTTCGGTATTAGTTTTTACTTCGCGATTTTTAAGTTTTGAGCAGCTTTTATGAATTAAATACCCATATATTTAGTAAACCAAGTATAGATATCCCCAATATCTAGGAGCCTCTTCTTGTCCAAAACCAACAGCTCAAACTTCACATTTCAATAAGCACGTAGGCGGAGTCATTAAGCTTCATTGCACATGGGTAGTATTTAAGACGGTAGCCTTAGAATTATAATTCAGTTTACACTTGAAAACGGTTAGAGATACTAATTAACCGAAACGTTGTGTTAAGTAACAAAATAAAGACAATGGAAGTCCTAAAAGGTAATTTTTTTGATATTACTTCATTGTCAACCACCTTCAGACAAGTCGAAATAAGTTAACTAGTTACCACTGGATAATACAGTGACAATAATAAACCTCACCAACCTCGTTTAAACCAAACAACTGTCCATATTTCTTAGTTTCAATAAGGTCAGTATTAATCTGCAATTTCCCGTCGTTATTTTTCAAATCCATGAAAGTCTCATAAGCTTCTTCCATCGTATAATATGGAAATGTAGTAGTTTGATTGAAAATATAAGACAAAGAGAATTTGTATGGGGTAAAGAATTTTCTCAAAGGTGCTTTCTTCATTGTTATCATGTGCTGTTCTCTCAATTCGTCAATTGCATTTTTCAATACGTCTTGGGTGAATTTCTGGTAAATTCTGTACGTCTGATAAGAACACGCTGAAAAATATTAGGTCATTATTGATAATAAAGGACGATAAATGTTAACTTGATATATTATTAGTTAAATTATTTGATATAGGCATAAGAGGAAAAATTTGTCGTTGGTTTGAAAGTTATATAAAAAATAGAAAACAATGCGTTTAATTAAAAAGTAATATTACTTCCTATTAAACAATTAGATGTGGAGTACCACAAGGTTCTATTCTAGGACCCACATTGTTTCTTATTTATATCAATTCTATTTCAAAATGAAAATTATATGGACAAATTAAACTTTTTGCCGACGACACCACAATTATTTATTATGCTAAAAATATTAGGGACATCCAATTAAATATCAAAAAAGATTTAAAAATTATATTTGACTGGTTGCAATCTTATAAATTAACTTTAAATTTTAATAAATCTTAATTTATGTACATTGACAAACAAAGACTAGATATGAAGAAGCAACCAATAATATTTAATGGGGAAAATATTAATTACAAAGATAACATAAAATTTTTAGGATTATAATTATATTAATCAAAATTTAAGCTGGAGAAAACACGTAGAACATATCCGAACTTACATTTCTCTGTAAATTGGGATATTCTTTAAAATACGTCATTTAGTTATTTAAAAAATATTTATCATGCATTAGTACATTCAAAAACCTTATTTCTATTTGGGATTCAGCCAATTCAATAGTACTAAAACCTTTAAAGAAATTACAAAATAAAATTATTAAATGTATTCATAGATTTCTGCACTTAGAACCAACAACAAATTTATATAAGCCGAATAAATACCTAGATATAAATAATTTATATAGTTTAAAAATTTGCATATTTATTCATTCTTTACTTTTACAACAAAAAATTTCTAGCATAACTTTTACAAAAGTTCATGATATTCATAGACATGATACTAGACAAACTAATTTTTTACAAACTATTAAAATAAACAGTAACTTTGGAAAACGGTCATTGTTATATAATGGATTAATTTTATATAATATTTTACCCGAAAATATTAAAACATTAAAAAAACTACCATTATTTAAATTTCATTTAAAAAAATATTTCCTGGTATAATTTTCTTTCTTAACGAGTTAATCAAACGTTTATAATACAAAACGATTTTTTTTAACTGTCTTTTTTTATATATACCTATTAAGTTAAGAATAATAATTGTTAGTTATTTTTATATACTTATCCCTGTAATAAACTTGTAAAGTTGGTTGGAAGTAAAGTAAAAAAAAATTTAACTTTTATTTTTTTTATCATCTCCGCATTTTTCGTACGTTAGAAAGAGGACTTAAAAAATAGTCGTGGATAATTTTCCAGGGGTATTTCTTTAGGTTAGTTTAAGTAAAGACCTATTATTTAATTTTTACGGTTTTTCTAAATAACTTTTAATATGCTTATTACAAAATAATAAAATTTGGTTTGAGTCATGATTCAAGGACCTTCATTACCTGGATTATCATATCTATGTCCCAAGGCGCAATGTATTATATTCTTCAGCACATACTTCCTTACATCTTCCAAACTTTTAGGGTCAGCATAATAGTTAGCTTCTTCTTCTACGGACGCTATCCTTGTAACCGTGTAGTCCAGGTTCTCTTTGTTAAGATAATCCATGGTGGTTAAATTGCCGTGTATAGCAGTTTCGACCTCGTTACGATGAGTCAACATATAATGGGACAAAAATATAAAAGCGTTGTGGCGTTCCAAATCGGACAGTTTAAATTTTCGTCCTACAAAAACGGTAAAAACATATTATGCAGAAAGCAGTCAAGTAATAGTATAAATTACTATGAGTTCGAGCAGCAGCAGCAGCAGTCACGCACAATAAATAACTAATAATAATAATAATAATAATAATAATAAAAGTGTATTCAAATATTTTTTTGACATTTAATGCTAATATATAATTTTTTTTGTATAAACTATCAATTCCGAACTCAGCAGTAAAATACTTGTTTTGAGTTAAATAATATAATATTTTTGTGTAGAATATATTTTATAATTCAGGCACAACTAGATTATAATATAAAACGAATATGACAATATTTTATTGGTATATTTTATATCACTATATTATACGAAGATACAATACGTTATGTATATAAATTATATATTTGTTTATTTTATTTATTATAGCTTGGTATATTTATTATTTATTAATGACGCTCTTGAATATATCTCTTGAATTAGATAATATCCAATTTTCAATTTTATTTCTATAATTATTTAATGATTTAATTATTTTAATTGACTGTGGTAGCATATCAAAAATATATGGATTGTTGTTTAAAAAATGTCTGTGTGCTACTCTTACTCTATTCTTATATGTAATAGTATTTTTATGACGAGTTTCATGTGTGTGATTAATATAATTTATTATATTTTTATGTTTAAAAATATATATTAACATGTTGTAAGAAAATATTTGTTTAATATCCATTTTTTTGCTATCTTTAAATAGTAAATCAGAAGAATATTGGTGGTCATTTTCGTAAATAATTTTCAAAATGTATTTTTGAATAGTTTCAATATTATTAAGATAATTCTTATTTATGCCTCCCCATCCTAGTATTCCATAATTTAAATGGGGTTTTACTAAATAATAATAAAGTATTTCTTATTCTTTTATATTTAAAAATCGTTTAAGGTGTTTAAATTTAGGTATAAGAATTCTTAGTTTTTTTACAATGTAGTCACTATGTAAATCCCATTTTAAATGTTTATCAAAAATGATTCCTAGATATTTAATATTTTCACCTTCCTTTATATTAATATTATTGCATATTATTGGACCAATATTTGGAAATTTATTTTTGTATGAAGTAAATGGAATGTATGTTGTTTTGTTATAATTTATAGTTAATAAGTTTTAATTAAACCAGTTGCTAATTTTTATAAAATCTAATCGTATTTTTTTAAATATTCCAATTTAGACCTTCATAAAAAATTACCGTATCATCAGCAAAACTATGTAGTTTTCCTTGACAGTTTAAATTAAAAATATCATTTAGATAAATATTAAAAAGTATTGGTCCTAGGACTGTACCTTGTGGTACTCCATAATTAAATATTTTTGGTGAACTAATATTTTCACCAATTTTACCATGATGTACTCTGTTATATAAATAGTTTTTAAATAAAGTTTATATTTGACCAAGAAATCCAAGTTTTTCTAATTTGTTAATAAGAATTTTATGGCTGACAGTATCGAAGGATTTAGCTAAATCTAAAAATATGCATATACTGTTCATTTTATTATCGATTGAATTATATATTTGATTTGTTAGGTGACAAATTGCATCTTGGGTAGATTTATTTTTTTGAAATCCAAATTGTTTGTCTGATAGGATTTTATTCTTATTTAAGAAATTTTCTAATCTTTCTTTTAAAACTTGTTCGAAAACTTTTGCTAATGATGAAATTAATGTTACAGGTCTGTAATTTTGAAATAAAATTTTATTTCCGCTTTTATAAATTGGTTTTATTATACCTATTTTAAAAGCAGATGGATATATTCCTGATATATAACTGATCCGATCGATCGATTTTACACACTGCAAGCCAAATATGCCATTCTGTATGTATGTAAGTCGCTCCCTCCCAACACTGATTGTTACCTGAACCGTCTTTTTCTTTTGCCATGTAATTCCTCAAAGGCATAAAATAACGAGCCACAGGAACCAGTTTGCAAAGGTCTTGAAAGATAGTCGGTATAGTTGACATCATTGGAACATCCCTCTTTAGAATTTTTAATCGACGAGGCAGAGTCCTGAAAATTTAGGTGCATCAGAAATGGACAGCTACGAATTTTAATTGGATACGCTGCGTTCCCATTTTTTTGTCCTCAGCCTTTATCGGTGTTATGCGTTAAAGTTTTTGATACTTACTTGGAGCTCTTATTTCGACTTTCAGGGCATATTCTATGTAACACATCTCTCATTACTGCGTAGTTTATCGGTTGCCTAAGACACCCAGGGTTTAGAAATGACCCAGCAATCTAAAAATCGATGAGAAATTTAGCCAACATGGCCGTCGGGAATTTTTCATTTTATTTTTTTTTAAATTTAAGAAATCGTCCATTATATAAATCACTTTAAAACATAAAATCATGTTACTCCGACACTGGCAGACATGCGACTGAAGATTTATTGGTGTGTTCGTATCAACGATCAACGTGACACATTATCAAATATTATATGTGATAAAAAGAGACAGAATAGTAACCGGGAGAACTTAGCGCACGATATGGACAAGCCCGATACCGTGAATATAGCTGGGTTGCCAGATTTAACAAAATCATCCGTTTTATCAAGATTTCTTTAAATATACTATTAGGTCTATCGCTTCGTGAATTTACTTTAAACGATTGGTATTATTTTTTATGTGAAAAAATATAAACAGTGTATGTTACGGGCGGAGGAGTATATCATGTACCTTAGTGAAAATATATCATACCTTAAGAAGTATCAATACCCTGTCCTCTTCCTCAGACCAAGAGGGCCTGAACCTGTATCCAGTATATTTCTTCAGTATCGCCTTATCAACAGCATCATAATAGTTCATTTTCTTCCCTCTCGGCTTAAACCTATTTAATGGAAATACTTTTTTGACAATGGGCCTCTTTTTCGCAGGTTTCTTAAAAGGTACGTTACGAGGTGGAATGGGTCCCGTTACCTGTGGTTTAGACAGGTAAAACTTATGTGCCATGGGGGGCAATTTGAGCTGTTGAAAGGCCACATTTTCCGGCAAAACCTAGACAAAAATGGATAATTGTTGTTGCCAAAAAATGGTCAAATAATAAAGGTCTCATAATAATAATAATAATAATAAGTTTATTTAAATATTTTTTTGACATTTAATTCTAATATATAATTTTTTTTGTATAACCTATCAATTCCGAACTCAGAAATAAAATACTTGTTTTGAGTTAAATAATATAATATTTCTTGCCAAGAATATATTTCATAATTTAGGCACAACTAGATTATAATATAAAACGAATATGACAATATTTTATTGGTATATTTTATATCACTACAGTATACAAAGATACAATACGTCATGTATATAATATATATATATATTTATTTATTTTATTCATTATAGCTTGGTAAATTTATTACTTATTAATGACGTTCTTGAATATATCTATCTCATGGATTGGATAACATCCAATTTTTAATTTTATTTCTATAATTATTTTAATTGACTGTGGTAGCATATCAAAAATATATGGATTGATGTTTAAAAAATGTTTGTGTGCTATTGTTTTGTTTACTCTATTTTTATATGTAATAGTATTTTGATGACGAGTTTCATGTGTGTGATTAATATAATTTATTTTATTTTTATTTTACAAATATATATTAACATGTTGTAAGAAAATATTTGTTTATTATCCATTTTTTTGCTATCTTCAAATAGTAAATCAGAAGAATATTGGTGGTCTTTTTCGTAAATAATTTTCAAAATGTATTTTTGAATAGTTTCAATATTATTAAGATAATTCTTATTTATGCCTCCCCATCCTAGTATTCCATAATTTAAATGGGTTTGTACTAAAGAATAATAAAGTATTTCAAATTCTTTTATATTTAAAAATTGTTTAAGGTATTTAAATTTTGGTATAAGAATTCTTAGTTTTTTTTATAATGTAGTCACTATGTAAATCCCATTTTAATTGTTTATCAAAAATTATTCCTAGATATTTAATACTTTCACCTTCCTTTATATTAATATTATTATTGGACCAATATTTGGAAGTTTTTTTTTATATGAAGTAAATGGAATGTATGTTGTTTTGTTATATTTATAGTTAATAAGTTTTTATTAAACTAGTTGCTTATTTTTATAAAATCTTTTTCAATAGTATTTTTTTAAATATTCCAATTTAGACCTCCATAAAAAATTACCGTATCATCAGCAAAACTATGTAGTTTTCCTTGATAGTTTAAATTAAAATATCATTTAATTTAGATAAATATTAAAAAGTATTGGTCCTAGGACTGTACCTTGTGGTACTCCATAATTAAATATTTTTGGTGAACTAATATTTTAACCAATTTTAACATGATGTACTCTGTTATATAAATAGTTTTTAAATAAAGTTAATATTTTACCACGAAATCCAAGTTTTTCTAATTTGTTAATGTGAATTTTATGATAGACAGTGTCAAATGCTTTAGCTAAATCTAAAAATATGCATATTCTGTTCATTTTATTATCGATTGAATTATATATTTAATTTGTTAGGTGACAAATTGCATCTTGTGTGGATTTATTTTTTTGAAATTCAAATTGTTTTTCTGATAGGATTTTATTATTATTTAAGAAATTTTCTAATCTTTCTTCTAAAACTTTTGCTTATGATGAAATTAATGTTACAGGTCTGTAATTTTGAAATTCAATTTTATTTCCGCTTTTATAAATTGGTTTTATTACTTAGACCTATTTTAAAAGCAGACGGATATATTCCTGTATTAAAGATCGTGTTAATTAAATGAGTTAATGGTTTACAAATGTATGAATTCATTGATTTTAAAATCTCAGAAGTGGTACCATCAATTCCAGGAGATTTTTTTAGGCTTTAAGCTATTAATAAAGTTTTTAACTTCATGATAATTAGTTTCGTTTAGACAACAAGAGTTTAAATTATTCTGAACAGTTTCATCCAGCACGTGGTTATTATTTTTACTTGTTATATTATTTGCTATATAATATACAGGGTGTCCCAAAAGTAATGGGACACAGAGCAACAGCAGACTCCTTAAGGCGAAATAATATGATTTGCTTAAACTTGCCTTATCCCAAAATTGATAACAACAAAGATACAGGGTGGCAAAGTTTTAATTTTGTTTTCGTTTTTTTGCTATTACTTCTTAACGAAACGACATAGTAGCACAAAATTAAGGCTTTTGGGGTTTTTTGAGGTGAAGAATTCAAAATTATCCATAGTTTTTGTGTACCCAGTAGAGGGCGCGGCCTACGGCATGGCCCACTCCTTTTAGCTGGCATAACTTTGTTTAGGCTTCTTATATCGATCCGACTATTAAAAAAATAAGTTACTTTACTTCTTTCACATCAAAAATGTATACTTTATTAAAGTCGCTAGGGGCAACCATTTTCGAGATAATTGCATTCGATATTTTTAATGCAAGAATTCTAAAATATTTAAATTAATTAAATCATTGAAATCAATGGTGGCCATTTTGAACAATTGCTATCACGGCGTTACCATTTTTATTTCTAACTATTTTGTTACTTTTAAATGTTGTTAAAGTAAGTATTAAAAAAAATTTTGTTTAAAATAAAATTAGTAATTCCGTATACGAAAAAGCGTTTTTATTAGAAAAAAATAGTCAACCTTAAGTATCTACATTAACTGACACTTAGCTAATGTAGCTCATTTACAATAATTTTAAGTCAGAAATTTACCGTTGCTCGATTTTCCGTTACTTTTGGACCACGTACTTAGTTGCATTGGACATATGAAATGCGATTATCTCGAAAATGGTTGCTCCTAGCGACTTCAATAAGTTATACATTTTTGATGTAAAAGAAGTAAAGTAACTTATTTTTTTAATAGTCGGGTCGATATAAAAAGCCTAAACAAAGTTATGCCAGCTAAAAGGAGTGGGCCATGTCGTAGGCAGCGCCCTCTACTGGTTACACGAAAACTATGGCTAATTATGAATTCCTCACCTCAAAAAACCCCAAAACCCTTAAGTTTGTGCCGCTATGTCGTTTCGTTAAAAAGTAATCGCAAAAAAACGAAAACAAAATTAAAACTTTGACACCCTGTATCTCGGTTGTTATCAGTTTTGGGATGAGGCAAGTTTAGATAGATCGCATTATTTTGTCTAAAGGAGTCTTCTGTTGCTCTGTGTCCCATTACTTTTGGGACACCCTGTATAATAATACATACCGTGTCTAATTTTAACAAGGCCAATTCATTCATAAAACTTCTCGACGACTTGGGGGCGTAGAAAACCCAGTTTTTATGAATATGAGACCATAAAGCCGTGTCCAAGCCTGCGGCACCTCGGTTATCACCAGGTATCTCTCCATTATCAAACCTAAAGGTATAAAATCAATTTTTTAAAAATTTTGTGTTCGTAAGCGAGTTCCTTTCCCTTAAAAACCCCCAGTTTGAAATCGCAGAAAATTCCAAACTGCATACTAACAGAAAATTGAATATGTTATATGGCCGAAGTCTTGGTAGCGCAAATGGCAGAGCGTTCTACTGGTATAGTCGGATCTGGTCTTATCGTGCGGGTCATACGATTCAAGAAAGACATACTCTCAGTTTTTGTTTTCTTTACTTGCGTTTAATTTTACCCTCTAAATAAAATACGTAAGATAAATGAGACAGACTTATTCCATTTTGACATGAAAAAAAAGGATATGTATTTACTTTCCAGCGATTCTAAAAAAGCTTATAATAGCACCAGCTACGTTTTATTTTAAATATGCCAGTTTTGTGACTTTGACAGTTTGTGACAAAATGAAACAATTTTCTGGGTTTCTGCACCCCCAATCAAAAAAAATGGTACTTAATCTGATAAACTATTTCGAAAATGAAAGAAAAAGTGGAAATTCGCCAACCAATATTCAGGCAAGGCACTGGGAATTAGTTTAAGGACTGTGCAGAAAATTGTGCATGAAACAAAACATAACATAATACCCAAGAATACTAAAAAGTGTAAACGAAGAAAGCCAAAGACTGAGGATTTAAGCGAAAATATTAAAATGGGAGTTCGAAATGTGATTTACGATTTATACAAATCAAAAACCAATGTAACTCTTCCAGTTTTACAAAAAACATTAAAAATTCGGGGTGTTTTGGAAATTGGAGTTGAAGCGTTATCAAAATTAATAAAAAAATTAGGTTTTCGCTATAAAAAAGACTGTAACCGAAGATTTTTATGCGAGCAGCCACAGATAGTGAGTCAGCGTGTTCAGTTTTTAAAAAAATATACGGACAATTACAAATCGAAGTTTAGAAAAGTGGTATTTTTAGACGAAACGTGGATATTTTCGAATGGAAGTGGTTCAAAATCTTGGCAAGATGAGGCTGTAAAAAGTGTTAAAAGGAAAAAGGGGTGCGGTACGGGAAAGCGTTTTATTATTTTGCATGCCGGTTCTGCAACAGGATATGTAGCAGGTGCGAGTTTAATTTTTTCTTCAACATCAAAAAGTGCTGACTATCATGATAATATGAATTGCGAAATGTTTGAAAAATGGTTAAAAGTTCAATTGATACCAAATTTGGATGCTCCGTCTTTAATTGTATTAGATAATGCATCATATCATTCAAGAATTTTAAATAAACAGCCTACTTCATCTTGGAGGAAAAGTGATATTTATGAGTGGCTGGAAAAACACAACCAAAATCCTTTACCAAATATGCTTAAATCGGAACTCCTATCAATAGCAAAGTCTCTTAAAAAATCCAAAATATACGCCGTAGATGAAATCCTGCTTGAATATGGTCATGACTGTCATGAGGTTCTACGACTGCCGCCATATCATTGCCAGTTTAACGCAATAGAATTAATATGGGCTGGTGCAAAGTCTTATTATGAAAAACATGTAGGTGATGGTCTTAAATCCGACCAAGTACAAATAGTTTGGCAAGATTTGTTAGATGATATTACACAAGAGTACTGGAAGAAATCGGTGGAACATACAGAAATATTAATAAGGGATTGGTGGGATCGAGAACAAGTACTAGATGTCGAAGTAGGCCAATGATCATTGTTCCATTCGAAGACGACGAGGACTTTTCAGATTTTATAAGTGACGATGAGAGTTTTTAGGCTATAATTATAAACGGTGTTTTTCGTTTACATTTTTTAGTATTCTTGGGTATTATATTATGCTTTTTTTTCATGAACATTATTCTGCATAGTCCTTAAACTAATTCCCAGTGTTTTCATTACGGTTTCCTGCATATTGGTTTGCGAATGTCCACTTTTTCTTTCATTATCGAAATAGTTTATCAGACTTAATACCATTGTATTTTTAGGCTTTAGTAGTAAAATTGTTAAAATAAATTGCACAGTTTATTATTGTCGTTTTTAATTAAAGGGTACAGTAGGTATATAATTAACGATTATATAATTTTTTTGTAACTTTTTCAACTCCCCTGTACATAATTTTTACAAAACTAATAATATTAGGTATATGTGGCTATCTTCGCGATAACTAAAATAATGAAACTATTTTTCCTTTCTTCGGTATATTTGTAAATAATCTCACAACATTTTGATAGCCTCTGTGTTGTCTGATTTGACGCATATGATCAGTGACCTTTGGACCCGCACGTTAAGACCAGATCTGACTATAATAGTATATTTAAAGAAATCTTGATAAAAATGTTCCGGGTTCGATTCCCGGCGGCGGCGCCATCAAGGTTTAACTTTTATAATTTTAAAAAACTTGTTACTAAATAATATTATATATACCTACTAACTTTTCAACTTCATGAGGCATTTTTACTGCCAGTGCTTTGCTCAGGCCAGGCTTGGCAGATACGTGAATAATTGTAACTGTTTTTCCCGCCACAACGTGTCTAGCATTGAGTAAAGTATTTACACCTAAAACAACGATGGGGATTATTTAATTAGCATATTTGAGATGATTGTCTTTCAATTTCTTAGCAGTACTTTGCAATCTGAATCTGAATTTTAGGATATTTTTAATAAGATGGATGTTGATTATGGTAGTGGCAGCGATACTCAATCGGATATAGCCGATGTAGCAAATTCGGCAATATCTAACATGTTACAGGCCAAATCTAAAGTAGTGTATAAGAAAACATATGACCAATTCCGTGCATGGTGCGGTAAAGAAAAATGTACAAAAGGTATCTGAAATAGTATATTAAAGTACGAGTTTCATAAGAAGCGGTTTTAGCGCCCGCGTCTATTTTAAAAAACGAGCCACGAAGTGGCGAGTTTTTTTATTGACACGGGCGCTAAAACGCCTTATGAAACATGTGCTTTATACATTTTTTTCTATTTCACCTTTTATAATCAAGAAAAATACATTTTAAAAAGAAAATAAATCCTTCAAATTTTGTAAATTTTTATGTTGGTAATACTATTTTTTATCATAGGAGCCTCTGGACAACAAAAATTATTTTGCAAACTGTCATTTTTTGATTTATTGACCCATTTTCACCACGAGATTCTAAAGTTATTTTAGCGATATGAGATTTGAAATTGGACGGAATGCGTTGTGTGATCCTTGTACATTCGGTACATATACAGAGCGTTCGGAAATTCGGGAGATTTTGCTACTTTTTTTCGAATTTCAAAAGACGTGATTTTACGTCACGGCATTGCAATTTAGTATAGGGAAGATGGAAAATTCAAATAAAGTTGAAGTTAAAATCGACATTGGAAGGTTAGTAGATTGAATTTTGGATAGGATTTGGCAGAAAATGATAGCTTGAAGCATCTACAAAAGATTGATTTATAGATTTATGCAACCAACATACATGACTGTTATCCACACAGAATAAAAAAGTAAGTTATCAAGCTAGTTTTCCTCTGGGAAAAATGGGTTTTCTCGTAAATCACAAAGGCCGCGCAAGTCAATGAAATAAAACATTTAAATGTTACCAACATCAAATAAAGAAAAAAACGCGTATCGAAATAGCTTCATTACGATCCGCAAATGAGGGTCGTACTGAACTCATTATGAACGTGAAATAGAAAAAAGCACTTATACACTATTTTGAAGATAAATCAAAAACTGTAAAATCTCCTGCGTTATGGAGTATCTACTCAATGTTGAAAAGTACATTAAATGTTAACGAAAATATGGACATAAGGAAGTTTTCAAAATTGGTACCGTTTATTAAGAAAAAAACCGTCCGATACCGCGGAAAGAAGTCTAAAGTTTTATCGAGGAAAGATATCAATAAATTCATTCAAGAAGCTGATGATGAAACAAATTTACTTTGTAAGGTATCGATGATCATAATTTTGTATTAGGGTTTTCAGTAATTTCAATATTTTTCAATTGTAGGTTGCATTAATTTTGGGAATCATCGGTGCTTGTTGCCGTGACGAATTATTGAGGATAACTATTGATGACATTTAAGATGTCGGGTCTATATTGATCGTTAAAATACCGGATACAAAGACCTATTGCCCGAGAATGTTTACCCTTTCAAATTCTGATTATATTGAGATATACCGCAAGTATATACAGACAAAAAAAAGATTATTTTTAAAATATTCAAGAGGAAAATGTGTTAATCAACATGCGGGGATAAATAAAAAAGAAGAAACTTCCAGCTTGATTGCAAAATGGTTGGGAAAAGAGTTGCATAACAGATATACGGGTCACTGTTTTAGGAGAAGCTATGCAACTCTCTTGGCCAATGCAGGGGGTGACATGACATCTATAAAAGGTCACGGTGGCTGAAAATCTGCCACCGTAGCAGAAGGATATATAAAATACAGTTTGAGTAATAAAATTTATATATCCAAGAAATTGAATTGCTCCTCTGCTTCAAAACAAATCAAAATAACTGATAAAATTATAGAATCGACTTTTCAAGAAATACCTATACTAGTGTTTCTGAACAGCGGCAAGGTGGAACACCTTCGGGAATTCATATTGGGGAGCAATTGTTTAAATTTTACCATCAATTATTATTCTAAGAAATAAAACTGTTTGTTTAATAGGTATATAATTAAAAACTTTGTTATAAAAATTTCGATATATTTTTCAAAAAGTAATGTTTTATTGTTTTTTTGTGAATCATTTTTTCAGAGAAAAACGTATTTTTTTCACTGTTAAAAAAAGAGGCGTTTTGTTCATCCAGAGCAACAAAAAAAGTTAGCATTTTTTGACAGTTGTACAAAAACATAATTTCAGTGCTAAAAAAATTAACCCATTGACATTTCAGACTATTTGCCGCTAGGTGACTTTTATTATCTTTCTTTTCTACGGTTCGACGAAGTTTATAATACTTTTGAACAGAATAAGGCACAGAAAATCTCTAAAAGTTACTTACATATACTGTGCATAGTAAACCAATACTTCCCCACACTATCCAACGAATCAAAATGAAAGAACACCCGGTTATAAGGTTTGTCCGTGACTTTGTGGTATCCCGGATCGGAAGTCGTAGTTTCCAGAAGGCTGGCTTTTCTGTTTAAATAAATGAACCCTTGGTCTTTTTCTTTGTACCTCGAAGGGCCGAATTGCAGAACGCCACAGTAGGCCAAACGCACCAGGATAAAGTGAATATCGTGAATGTATTTTCGTTTGTACATGACCAGATGTCGAATTTGAGAGGGGAAGTTTTTTATTAGGTAGAATCTGAAAATTAAAATATATTTAAACATATATAAACTGACTAAACTAATTAAAGAAACAAAAACCAATTTTTATAAACGTGAAATTGATAAATGTAATAATCAAGATATGTGGAAAACTATTAAAAAAATATGTAATAAAAATCAAAAACAAAAAAATATAAACGAAATCAAAATTGAAAATGAGTCACTTACTGATAAGAAAATAGGTAATAGCATTATTGACTATTTTTCTGATGTGGCAGAAAAGTTAGCAAACAAAATCAATAACGGTAATAAGTAACACATTTTCAAATAAAAAAATAAACAATATAAATTCATTTTATGTAGAATAAACTAATCATAAAGAAGTTGAAAATCTAATTGATAGTGTAAAATTAAAGAAATCTCCTGGTGCCGACGGAATAACAACAGAAATATTAAAAACTATTAAAACTACTTTTCTAGACCACTAACATTTCTTATAAATAATATTTTTAAAACCAATTTATACCCAGAAGCTTTCAAAATTGGTATAATAAAACCTATTTTTAAAAATGGAGATTCTAGTAAAACTAGTAATTATAGACCAATAACATTAATATCCTGGATAGCAATAGTATTCGAAAAAAATTTAAAATTAAGAAATTATTTGGAAAAATTACATTTTGTTTCTAATAAACGCTATTTGCTATCTAACGGAACAAATATATGATGCACTAGATAATAAAAAAACCTTGTATTAGTATTTTTCTAGATTTAGCAAAAGCCTTTTATACATTTAGCCATAATTTACTGTTTTTAATAAAACAAGTTATATTTCTTTTACTTTAAACCTAAATAACCTACCACGAAATATAAATAGTATTCAAATAAATGAAGACATTCAAATTTTTAAAGATAATAAAATATTTAGGAATTATTTTTGACAGTAAATTAAGTTGGAATTTTACTTAGAATACTTAATTAAAAAATGAAGAAGTTTACTACGGATTTTTAAAAACATTAAAATTTTTTAAAATGTAAGATATATGGAAATATTATATTACGCGTTAGTTAAAACTCATTTAAATTACGGAATTTTAGGTTGGGGAGAAATAAATAGAACTTTAGTTAATAAATTAGAAATATTACAAAAAAGGTTTCTAAAAATTATATTCAATAAAGATTATCCTTATCCTTCAAAAAAATTATATTCAGAAATAAAAAAGTTGAACATAAGACAACTTTACATTTATAAAATCTTAATATATGTATTTAAAAATAAAAACCTTGTACAATTTAAAAACCATAATCATAATACACGTCATAAAAATGAAATAACAATAAAACCTAAAATAAATAAGACCATAGGACAAAAAAATTTCAAATATTTATGTTTTTATTTAAACGATTATTTACCAACACAAATTGAAAAATTAATTTCATTAAAAAAATTTTATGTCAAAATAAAAACATGGATATTAAAAACAGAGAATTTGAAATAATTTTTAGAAATGCTTTAATTAATATTGTTCTGAATAATTTATATAAGTAATATTTTTACTTTAAAATTATAAATTAATACTATACTATACTACTATACTATTTATAGAGAAATAATATTAACATTTATTTTTTTTTTGAAAAATAACGAAAATAATAATAATAATCTTATTTAAAATTTAATAATATAATAAATATGTTGTCTTCTATAAACTTATTCTTCAATCCCCTGAAGCCGAGCTTGTTAGGGGCAAATCTTATTTTTTGTTTTAGTATGTAAAATCCTAAGTCATAAATATGTATTAAAAATCAAGTTTTAAAGTAAAAATATTAATTTATAGTATAAACGCAGTTTTTTTTGAATAAATATATCACCTATAATAAAATTATTAATTTATAATTTTTTAGTAAATTTTTACTTATATAAATTATTCAGAACAATATTAATTAATTAAAGCATTTCTCAAAATATTTTCAAATTGTCTGTTTTTAATGTCCATGTTTTTATTTCGACTTTAATTTTTTTTAATGAAATCAATTTTTTAATTTGTGTTGGTAAATAATCGTTTAAATAAAAACATAAATATTTGAATTTTTTTGTCGTATGGACTTATTTATTTTAGGTTTTATGGTTATTTCATTTTTATGACGTGTATTATGATTATGGTTTTTAAATTGTATAAGGTTTTTATTTTTAAATATATATATTAAGATGTTACAAATGTAAAGTTGTCTTCTGTTCAACTTTTTGTTTCTGAATATAATTTTTTTGAAGGATAAAGATAATCTTTATTGAATATAATTTTTAGAAACCTTTTTTGTAATATTTCTAATTTTTTAACTAAAGTTCTATTTATTCCTCCCCAACCTAAAATTCCGTAATTTAAATGAGTTTTAACTAACGCGTTATATAATATTTCCATGTCTTACATTTAAAATTTTTTTAATGTTTTTAAAAGTCGGTAGTAAACTTCTTAATTTTTTAATTAAGTATTCTATGTGAAAATTCCAATTTAATTTACTGTCAAAAATAATTCCTAAATATTTTATTTTATTAAATTTAAAAATTTGAATGTCTTCATTTATTTGAATTCTATTCATATTTTGAGGTAGGTTATTTAGGTTTAAAGTAAAAAGGGATATAATTTGTTTTATTAAAATTAATTGTCAACAAATTGTTATCAAACCAATTTTTTATAATTTTACAATCTTTTTTAATTTTATTATTTAAGTTTTCCCAATTTGTATCGGTATAAAATTGTAGTTTGATGTAAAATTAGAAATGCGACGACTAGAAAACCCATTCAGAAAAATGTGTAAGCTTATAACAAACCTTTTAATAGGATGCTGCAGAATCTCCTGAAGCTCAGTTGAAAAAAAATTAATACAATACAATCGAGCAATCAACGTCAGCGGGATCCTTAAAATGACGTCGCATATCAGTGCCCAACCACTATCCCAACCATGATGATTGGGTAAGGGAGGAATAAACATCTTCCAAGATATTTTTTTGCAGTAAATTGGAGGTAACTGTTGAAAGTCTTCTTCAGTTAGGTCTATCTGCAAATAAAGTAAATATTATAATTAAAGATCATTATTATTATTATTATTATTATGAAAATTACAGTATATGATTTCAATCTGGGGATCAGCGAATCTAACTACAATTCAGCCATTAAAAAAACTACAAAACAAAATAATTAAATGCATACGTAAACTTCCTTTTTTAGAACCAACTATAAATTTATATGAACCAAATGGATATTTAAATTTAGAAAAGCTTTATAAATTAAAAATATGCATTCTAATACACTCTATTATTATTAAAGAAAAACAATCGAATATAATATTTCCTTCGAGCAACATTATTCACATCACGAGACAAAATCATCATATTCAAACACCAATGGTAAAGAGTACTTTTGGCCAAAAATCAATATTATATAAAGGAATAACAATTTATAACAGTTTGCCGAAAAAAGTTAAAGAAATATCAAAATTATGGACTTTTAAAAAATCACTAAAAAAATATTTTTTAAAACGGAACTAACTTTAACGTATTATATGTATATTAATATTTTTTTTTATAAATGGTTATTATATATATATATATTTTTGAATAGTTTCGATGGAGTTAATAATAGTTACTAAACATAGTTGGTGTTATATTCTCTGTAATAAACTTTTTTTTAAGTTGGTTGAGAATAAAGATATATATTATTATTATTATTATTATTATTAAGATGTAAATAAGTTTTGCGCCAAAACCTAACTTACCTTATATGTTCTAAAAAGTTCCAACACTTCCACCTTTGATATAGGTTTGGTATCCTTATCCAATCCATAAACCAAATAAAACAGTATTTCGTGCAACAAGGACATTCGAGCAAATCTAGGTCTGAATCCGTACAGTTTGCCAGCCTTTCTACTTGACAGCGCTTTTATGGTAATGTGCTTTGGTGGGTGTAACTCGTTTACCTCTTGTATGCTTTGTAAAACGTCATATTCGCCAAATGCTGATCTAGAAGTTTAAAGATCCAAATCTTCGTTATAAAGTATTCACCGAGGGGTCCTAACCACTTGTCATTCATATACTTGCGCAACTTGCTTATTTAAAATGGAATTTAAAAATTTAGGGGTTTCCATTTAAAAATGTTGATTTTTGCAGTTTTTCAATTTTATTGCAGATGATACTACAGTTTTTTATACCGATACAAATTGGGACAACTTAAATAATAAAATTAAAAAAGATTGTAAAATTTAAAAAAAATTTGGTGTGATAACAATTTGTTGACAATTAATTTTAATAAAACAAATTATATTCCTTTTACTTTAAACCTAAATAACCTACCACGAAATATGAATAGTATTCAAATAAATGAAGACATTCAAATTTTTAAAGATAATAAAATATTTAGGAATTATGTTTGACAGTAAATTAAATTGGAATTGTCACTTAGAATACTTAATTAAAAAATTAAGAAGTTTACTACCGATTTTTAAAAACATTAAAAAATTTTTGTTTAATGTAAGACATGGAAATATTATATTACGCGTTAGTTAAAACTCATTTAAATTACGGAATTTTAGGTTGGGGAGGAATAAATAGAACTTTAGTTAAAAAATTAGAAATATTACAAAAAAGGTTTCTAAAAATCATATTCAATAAAGATTATCTTTATCCTTCAAAGAATTATAATCAGAAACAAAAAACTTGAACATAAGACAACTTTACATTTATAACATCTTAATATATACTTAAAAATAAAAACCTTATACAATTTAAAAACCATAATCATAATACACGTCATAAAAATGAAATAACCATAAAATCTAAAATTAATAAGTCCATAGGACAAAAAAATTTCAAATATTTATGTTTTTATTTAAACGATTATTTACCAACAAAAATTAAAAAATTGATTTCATTGCAAAAATTTAAAGTCGAAATAAAAATATGGATATTAAAAACAGACAATTTGAAAATATTTTTAGAAATGCTTTAATTAATTAATATTGTTCGGAATAATTTAGATAAGTAATATTTTTTACTTAAAAATTATAAATTAATAATTTTATTATAGGTAGGTAATATATTTCTTCAAAAAAAACTGCGTTTATACTATAAATTAACATTTTTACTTTAAAACTTGATTTTTAATGCATATTTATGATTTTACATACTAAAACAAAAAATAGATTTGCCCCTAACAAGCTCAGCTTCAGGGGATTGAAGAATAAGTTAATAGAAGACAACATAAACATATTTATTATGTTATTAAATTTTAAATAAACTTATCAATATCATTATTATTTATTGGACAAAAAATTGATAATTAATTTAGGGCCTTGCAAACATAATTTTTGACATAAAAACTTAAATATGTCAAAAACGCTAGAGAGACTAAGGTATATAATCTTGCGTACAAATCCAAAAATATAAAGATATATAGGGTGCATCATTTGCAACAAGCAAGTTAACACCTACTTCCGGTATAACCGGAAATGCCACCTTATTAAAAATTTAGCTGGGTTGCCCCTAGGAACATTAGAGTACTGTCAAATTTTCCAAATTTTTCCATGTACAGTTTTCCACATATAGATCGAAGCGGTTCCCGGTGAGACACCCTGTATGTGGCCAACTTTAGGCTGGTCACTGCACAAAATATTGACAGTATAAATTGGAAAATGATGTCAATATTTGGGCACTACTCATCGGCTAACTACTTACGGTTCGTCCAGTTTGGACTTCTTCGCAACAGTCTCAACCACTTCTACATCCTTCTGATTGCCACAGAAAAATCTAAACTTGATCTGATCGATGCCGTTCCTGATCACCTCGTGGTTATGATCGACTTCCGGATGACAAACGTAATTCTGACTTTTTTTCACCGACTTGTTACTTACGATGGACTGATAAAGCTTGACGTATCCCTCCTTTACCAGCCTGTTGATTATTCTGTGTAGAGATTTTCTATCAATTTTCCTGTTGTAACCTAAAATTTAAATAAATATATGATTAACAGACATTACCACAACAGTGAAGAGTGTTAACAAAACAAGCATCTTTTTTTTTTACTTTACTCCCAACCAACTTTACAAGTTTATTACAGGGATAAGTATATAAAAATAACTAACAATTATTACTCTAACTTAATATTGTATATAAAAAAAGACAGTTACAAAATATATATATATATATATTATAAACATTTCATTAACTCGTTAAGAGACTAATTTTTTTAAATGAAATTTTTAAAACGGAACTAACTTTAACGTATTATATGTATATTAAAATTTTTTTTTTATAAATGGTTATTATACAGTATGTCTCCGTAAGTTTGCATCATATGGAAAACTTTTTTATTATTCATTTTACGAAAAAAAGTTATTCTTCATAAAAAGCTCTGCATGGTCTAAAAACTAAAATGCAACCATCAAATATCGAAATTTTCCAGTCATATACGAGATTTGTCAAAAAATGTGAATTTTTCCCAAGAATGTAAATTTTTCCCAAGAGTAAAGTACCTTTATTTTTGACATTATCAAAAATTGTTGGTAAAAAAAGTTGATCAGAACTAAAAACCACGTCTAAATATGCAATTATACGCATTTATGTTGAAAAATTATTTTATTAATTTATTATTAATTATTTAATTTTTTAATTATTTAATTAATTTAATGCGTGTTATTACATATTTAGACGTGGTTTTTAGTTCTGATCAACTTTTTTTAATAACAATTTTTGATAATGTCAAAAATAAAGGTACTTTACTCTTGGGAAAACTTTACATTCTTGAGAAAAATTCACATTTTTTGACAAACCTCGTATATGACTGGAAAATTTCGATATTTGATGGTTGCATTTTAGGTTTTAGACTATGCAGAGCTTTTTATGAGGAATAACTTTTTTTCGTAAAATGAATAATAAAAAAGTTTTCCATATGATGCAAACTTACAGAGACATACTGTATATATTTTTTTTTGAATAGTTTCGATGGAGTTATATAAAGGAATAACAATTTACAACAGTTTGCCGAAAAAAATTAAGGAAATATCAAAATTATGGACTTAAAAAAAAACTAAAAAAATATTTTTTAAAACTGAACTAACTTTAAGGTAGGAGTATCAACATGCTTGCCAACCTATAACCTATTTCGCGTAGATTTATTTATGTTTTCTAGCTTTAATAAAAAATTTAAAGAAAATCAGTATCGACTTGATATTCTCTAGGTAATAATTGACATATTTAATAAATATCAAGGAATTTGATAACTTATTTTAGGAGAATTGTATAGCGAAAAATATCGGGTAAGATTTTTTTTAACATTATTCTGTCATTGTCACTCGTTGTTCTTTCACTATACAATTCTCCCAAAATTAGCAATGAAATAAATTGATATTTATGGAATATATCAGATACTACCTAAATAATGTACCGACGATATTAATTTTCTTTAAATATTAGTTATTAAAATAATAAACTCAAAAAATCAACGCAAAATAGGTTATAGGTTGGCAATAGATTAAATGACGTTGAGAATTCAACCTTAACGTATTATATATTATTATTTTTTTTTGTAAATGGTTATTACATTATATCTTTTTTAAATAATTTCGATGGAGTTATTAATAGTTACTAAACATGATTTTTATTATTTGTGATTTTATATATTGTATATTTGGTGTTATATTCTCTGTAATGAACTTTATAAGTTGTTTGAGAATAAAGATATAATAATATTATTATTTAAAAGAAACTCGGCTATTATTTACCTTCCTCAAATTCCTTTTTAGAGATTTCCCTCAGCAATTTATGCACTTCTTCAAACACCTTATTAGCGTTTACAATGTCCAGGACTTGTTGTATTCTTGACAGAACCCGTTCTGTAGACGGTACATCTGGAGGGCACACGTAGTTTGATATATTACCTGCAAAAGTACATGTAGAATTAAATGTTTTATTCATAAACTTACCCACTATATTCCCAATTGCCAAGAAGGCATTACGAACTATTTTACTAGCTAGTAGGTAATACTAATAACAATTTTCACTTAGAAGACTTAATTAAAAAACTAAGAAGTTTATTACCGATTTTTAAAAACATTAAAAATTTTTTAAATGTCAGACATATGGAAATACTATATATATTACGCGTTAGTTAAAACTCATTTAAATTATGAAATTTTAGGTTGGGGAGGAATAAATAGAAGTTTAGTTAAAAAAATTAGAAATATTACAAAAAAGGTTTCTAAAAATTATATTCAATAAAGATTATCTTTATCCTTCAAAAGAATTATATTCAGAAACAAAAAAGTTGAACATAAGACAACTTTACATTTATAACATCTTAATATATATACAGGGTGATTCAAAAGTACTTTGACAAACTTCGGGAGGTAATTTCCGGCAATATTTTAAGACGAAAAGTTCTTATAAGCAATGGTCCTTGGCGACTTCGTTACGGAGATACAGGGTGTTGAAATGTTAAAATGAATAGTAATAATTTTTAAATAACTCCTTAACGAGTTATTTTTTTTTTTATGAAATTTAGTGAATTAAATAAGCATCTAAGGACACTTATTTTTAAAGTACAACACGTTCGTAAATTTAACCAGTGGCGTCGGTACAAAATGTTACTACCATATTTTTTGTGAAAACTGCTACGCCACTGATTTATTTTATTTTAACTTTCTTTTTATGAATCCCCTCTTCATTTACAACAAAAAAGATCACGTATGTTTTTTTGATACGAGGGACGGTTTAAGGGTAAATGATTATTTTATTTGACTATACACAAATATTAAAAAATGTGTTTTAAACTAATCAACCACTCAAATATTTATTAAAGTATTTTAACGAATACCTACATACATACTTACTAATAAACAAATATGTATATGCCTATAGAAGGTATCTGAGGATGCCTATTTTCTAAGTATAACACGTTTTCAGTTTATTTATTAGTATGTTATTTTTTAATATTTTGTATTTTGACAAGGCGGCTTTGGAAATGCATTTGTCCATAAATTAAAACATATTTGACAGTTAGTTACCATTGAGTTTTATTTCTTCAGTTTTGTTATTTTCAATGGTAACTAACTGTCAAATATCTTTTAATTTATCGATAAAAAATACATTTCCAAAGCCGCCTTGTCATAACACAAAATATTAAAAAATAACATACTAATTAATAAACTGAAAACGTGTTATACTTAGAAAATAGGCATCCTCAGATGCCTTCCTTAGGCATATACATATTTGTTTATTAGTAAGTATGTATGTTAGTATTCGTTAAAATACTCTTATAAATATTTGAGTGGTTGATTAGTTTAAAACGATTTTTTTAATATTTGTGTATATTCAAATAAAATAATCATTTACGCTTAAACCGTCCCTCGTATCAAAAAAACACACGTGATCTTTTTTGTTGTAAATAAAGAAGGGATTTATAAGAAACAAGTTAAAATAAAATAAGTCAGTGGTGTAGCATAGTTTTCACAAAAAATATGATAGTAACATTTTGTACCGACGCCACTGGTTAAATTTACGAACGTCTTGTACTTTGAAAATAAGTGACCTTAGATGCTTATTTAATTCACAAAATTTCATAAACAAAAAAAAACTCGGTAAGGAGTTATTTAAAAATTATTACTATTTCTTTTAACATTTTAACACCCTGTATCTCCGTAACGAAGTCGCCAAGGACCACTGTTTATAAGAACTTTTCATGTTAAAATATTGCCAGCATTTACCTCCCGAAGTTTGTCAAAATACTTTTGAATCACCCTGTATATATTTAAAAATAAAAACCTTATACAATTTAAAAACCATAATCATAATACACGTCATAAAAATGAAATAACCATAAAACCTAAAATAAATAAGTCCATAGGACAAAAAAATTTCAAATATTTATGTTTTTATTTAAACGATTATTTACCAACTAAAATTAAAAAATTGATTTCATTAAAAAAATTTAAAGTCGAAATGAAAACATGGATATTAAAAACAGACAATTTGAAAATATTTTTAGAAATGCTTTAATTAATTAATATTGTTCTGAATAATTTACATGAGTAATATTTTTTACTTAAAAATTATAAATTAATAATTTTATTACAGGTTATATATTTCTTAAAAAAAATGCGTTTATACTATAAATTAACATGTTTACTTTAAAACTTGATTTTAATGCATATTTATGATTTTACATACCAAAACAAAAAATAAGATTTGCTCCTAACAAGCTCAGCTTCAGGGGATTGAAGAATAAGTTTATAGAAGACAACATAAACATATTTAATATATTACCAAATTTTTTATAAACTTATTATTATTAAATATATGTTCCAACCTTTCTTACCTGTTTTATAAGCTTCCGGCACAGTGGACAAGTACAATTCCGCCACAACGTCACCGGACTCGTCTTCCTCTCTTGAAATAAGCACGGGATTGGGCCCCATGTAGTTGGCAAGCTCTTTTCTTTTAGTATTTAACAAACTATTTCCCTCGCTCGTCGACGCTGACATTTGTGCAGGCGATGCATCTGTATTAGCTTGTACATGTCGGTCTCGTTTCGCGGCGGATCTATTCAATTCGGGCTCCAACAATTCTCGACTTTTAATCATCGTTTTATCGCCGAAATGTACTTGCAACAAATATGCTTTTGTCAAAAAATCAGGTTTAAAAGTATCGACAAATAAAACTGAAATGTTCCTATTAAACTCCAAAAATCGGTCTTCTACTTCACCAGATGAAGTAATATTTCTTAGTCTGATCACTTGATTGATTTTTGGATACGTCAAATTAATTCTAAAAGGCTCAAAAACTTCCTGAAATTCCGCTAGGAACGATTTGTCCGGAATTTTTGTTTGGACCAGTTTGGAAACTAAATATTCGCAAACGATTTGGGGAACTGTGAAACTGAAGGGTAACAGAGATGGTTTTCCTACATCTATGATTTCCAATTGTTGGTCGGCTTCGAATTGTTCTCGAGTATATATCCTAGAAAATGGTTCAGCTTTATGTCAGAGTTAATAAGGTATTTGGCATTAACCAAGGATTTTATACTGTTAATTATTATATATTTGGTGTCCTAAATTTTTTCAGGTTCTCATGGGTTTAAAACTGTATTAAGTCGGTGCAATATTTGAAATTAATAAAAATTGACAATTTTGACCTATGTGTATTAATTCCAGCATATTTTGTCCACTGACATTAAAATATTGTGAACGTCAGTGATGTCATAAAGCATTTAGTAATAAATAAAGTCTATAATATAAACTTAAGGGAAAAAATTTGAAATATTACAAAAAAGGTTTCTAAAAATTATATTCAATAAAGATTATCTCTATACTTCAAAAGAATTATATTCAGGAACAAAAAAGTTGAGCATAAGACAACTTTACATTTATAACATCTTAATATATATATTTAAAAATAAAAACCTTATACAATTTAAAAACCATAATCATAATACATGTCATAAAAATGAAATAACCATAAAGCCTAAAATAAATAAGTCCATAGGACAAAATTTTTTAAATATTTATGTTTTTATTTAAACGATTATTTACCAACAAAAATTAAAAAATTGATTTCATTAAAAAAAATTTTAAAGTCGAAATAAAAACATTGATATTAAAAACAGACAATTTGAAAATATTTTTAGAAATGCTTTAATTAATTAATATTGTTCTGAATAATTTACATAAGTAATATTTTTTACTTAAAAATTATAAATTAATAATTTTATTATAGGTACCTATATATTTCTACAAAAAAAACTACGTTTATACTATAAATTAACATTTTTACTTTAAAACTTGATTTTTAATGCATATTTATGATTTTACATATTAAAAGAAAAAATAAGATTTGCCCCTAACAAGCTCATCTTCAGGGGATTAAAGAATAAGTTTATAGAAAACAACATAAACAAATTTGTTATATTATTAAATTTGAAATAAACTTATTGTTATTATATAGGTTCAATATCAAAACATTTTTCATATTCAGCCATATCGTAAAAACTATGCATTTTCGGACCCATGTTTATATGAACTTTTCTTCTTAAAATCACTTAAAGAAGCGCCTCTTGGAGTTTGGCCACATACTTAAATAACACCCTGTATATAGGTTCAATATCAAAACATTTTTCCTTTTATTTACAAAATCTGATTCAATTGCATTTAAAACTATTAGATGTTGTAACTGATCTTAAGGGAAAATGGTGGGGGCATACAATTTTTGATAACATAAGAACCTTACTGAATTCCTATCAGTTTATTTTTTTTATATATTTTTTCCCTAACAAGCTCAGCTTCAGGGGATTGAAGAATAAGTTTATAGAAGACAACATAAACATATTTATTATATTATTAATTTTAGTATTGAAAATACTATTAGGATCGTGTTTACGCAAACTTTGCATTGCATGTCGATGTCGCTCATGTCGATGTCGCTCTGCCGTCTGTCGCGGCCAACAGCGCAATATCTAGATCGGTCTTGTAACATAATACTCTGATAATACTTGGTAGAAATATAAATATGAATCAGCGTAAAGTCGGCAAGTAAATAATGAATAATGTTTAGTTTAGTTTGTGTTTTAAAGAACGCCATAGTAACTTTGTTAAAAAGTGTTTTATTGAGATAAGTTATAACTAAGGTAAGTTCACGTTATTTAAATCGGAATATTATATCGAAAAAAAAAGCGGGAGGCAAAAAGTTGGAGCACAATAATTGCATATTACAGGGTCCGCCCAAATTTGGTTAACAAATGGGATAATTTTTTTATTATTGATTTCTCAGAAAATGTTATTGTACCGGGTGATTGGTTATATTTTGCACCCCTACCTATCTCATGAAAATCTTCATGGTCTATTTTGAACGCTTGGGTAAATAAGTATAATTTAAAAACATAGCATAAGTAGGCTTAGACAATATGACCGATTGAATATAAGGCTATTGTTCACCTTGGTTGGTCTGCTATGTGAATATTATTGTTTATAAACAAATTAATATTAATTATTCTTAGAAATAAAACCATACATTTAATATAATATGTTTTAGTTAATATACAGGGTGTCCCAAACGTAATGGGACACAGAGCAACAGCAGGCTCCTTAAGGCGAAATAACGCGATTTATTTAAACTTGCATTATCCCAAAATTGATAACAACCAAGATAAAGGGTGTCAAACTTTTATTTTTGTTTTCGTTTTTTGGGATTATTTATAATATGTTTTAATTAATATACAGGGTGTCCCAAACGTAATGGGACACAGAGCAACAGTAGGCTTCTTAAGGCGAAATAATGCGGTTTATTTAAACTTGCATTATCCCAAAATTGATAACAACCAAGATACAGGGTGTCAAAGTTTTATTTTTTATTTCGTTTTTTTGGGATTATTTCCTAACGAAATGACATAGGTAGCAGCACGAAATTAAGGATTTTGGGGTTTTTTGAGGTGAGGAACATTAAAATTTTAAAGCTGTGTCAGGTATTTTCAATACATAGGATGCTTGCGTAAGGTGCAAGATCTGTGAATTTTTTTTAAATAAACTTATTATTATTATCATTATTATATAAAAATAAAAGAGGTCCAAGGAAGGTGTTAGCAAAATTCCACACAAGGCTA
Organism: Polydrusus pterygomalis; assembly: GCA_963969555.1. NCBI lineage: Eukaryota > Metazoa > Arthropoda > Insecta > Coleoptera > Curculionidae > Polydrusus > Polydrusus pterygomalis. The sequence goes on along the minus strand of OZ018385.1, from coordinate 39,646,685 downwards.
AGAAAAAATAATATCCCGTTAAAAATGTTGCATTGCACTTTGTATATTTTAAAGTAAAAATGGGAAACCTACCTTTCTTTTTCCAGACTATCAATTTTCTGTTTCTGTCTTTGTTTTAGTCTTTCAAGGACACTGTCCGACCCATTCTCAGCTGTTGGGATATCTTGACTTACTTTAAGGTTTTTGTTGTCGATATGGCATGAAGCTACAAACCTAAAACAACGAAACTATTATTGGAATTTCATGGGTAATTTTGTTAATAAGATAAATTACGATAGTACAAACAAAGCTAACCGGAAAATGGTAAGAAGGATATTGACAATACTATAAATAAATAAAAAATAACTCAAGGACGGGGTTTCCAATGTGCTGGTAAGTTACCATATAAGTAAGTTAATATATTTTCATATGTTTCTTTATCCAGGATGTTTGTTCTGAATAAGATAAATTCGGTTATAGTAAAAAAACAGCTTATTAATGTGAAATTTGGGCTAAATGCTGCCCACTGCTAGTCTAAGGAAATTATAAAGTTCCAATAATATGATGATAGATGTCACATATTATGGCTTAACCATAGACACTTACCTTTAGATAAGCAATAATCACGAATGTGGCAAATTTATGTCCTTGCGCATGCGCATGTTAACAAAACCACACAGGAATAGGCATGCGCACTGCAAAATTATCATTTAACGAATGGGGAAATAGACAGGTCTGGACTCAAAACATCTTGATTGTGTAGCCTAGGCCTGGTTAGATGTGTTTAAATTGATTATAATAGAATAAAATTACATCAAGAACTATCACTACTTCATATTTACTGAAAATACGAAATACCCGGTATTTTACCCCTATTTGGGCATTACCAGTCATTGTATCCGAGTCACTAGTCAAACACAATTCACTAAACTACACAAAAACTAGAAATCCATAAATATTAAATACCCACAATCCACAATAGCAAAAATACAAATCATATGTGTAAAGTTAGCAATGTTTATAGGCAATGAAATTTTTTTGGGGTACGTGTCAATTCAGCGTTTGTAAACGAATTTTAATTTTTTTTTTGTGGCGAAGACTGAAATTCTACCATTTGGATTTATGGTCATTAGTAAACTACCCCATAGAGGTAAATTACCGGCTATATACGAAATTCCAAAAACCCGGAGAAAAAAAGTTACAGAATAAAAACTTCGAAAAGTAACGTTTGTAAACGAATTTTAATTTTTTCAGAGGCGAAGATTGAAAATTTCTTGTCATTAGTAAACTACTCCATAGGGGTAAATTATCTGCTTATACGAATTTTCAAAAACCCGGAGGAAAAAAGTTACAGGATAAAAACTTCGAAAAGTAGAGTTTGTTAAAAAATTTTAATTTTTCTAGTGGCGAAGATTGAAATCCTACCATTTGAATTTCTTGTCTTTAGTAAACTACTCCATAGGGGTAAATTACCTGCTTATACGAATTTTCAAAAACCCGGAGGAAAAAAGTTACAGAATAAAAACTTCGAAAAGTAACGTTTGTAAACGAATTTTAATTTTTTCAGTGGCGAAGATTGAAATTCTACCATTTGAATTTCTTGTCTTTGATAAACCATACTCCATAGAGGTAAATTATCTGCTTATACGAATTTTCAAAAACCCGGAGGAAAAAAGTTACAGGATAAAAACTTCGAAAAGTAACGTTTGTAAACGAATTTTAATTTTTTCAGTGGCGAAGATTGAAATTCTACCATTTGAATTTCTTGTCTTTAGTAAACTACTCCATAGGGGTAAATTACCTGCCTATACGAATTTTCAAAAACCCGGAGGAAAAAAGTTACAGAATAAAAACTTCGAAAAGTAACGTTTGTAAACGAATTTTAATTTTTTCAGTGGCGAAGATTGAAATTCTACCATTTGAATTTCTTGTCTTTAGTAAACTACTCCATAGGGGTAAATTACCTGCTTATACGAATTTTCAAAAACCCGGAGGAAAAAAGTTACAGGATAAAAATTTCGAAAAGTAACGTTTGTAAACGAATTTTAATTTTTTCAGTGGCGAAGATTGAAATTCTACCATTTGAATTTCTTGTCTTTAGTAAACTACTCCATAGGGGTAAATTACCTGCTTATACGAATTTTCAAAAACCCGGAGGAAAAAAGTTACAGGATAAAAACTTCGAAAAGTAACGTTTGTAAACGAATTTTAATTTTTTCAGTGGCGAAGATTGAAATTCTACCATTTGAATTTCTTGTCTTTGATAAACCATACTCCATAGAGGTAAATTATCTGCTTATACGAATTTTCAAAAACCCGGAGGAAAAAAGTTACAGGATAAAAATTTCGAAAAGTAACGTTTGTAAACGAATTTTAATTTTTTCAGTGGCGAAGATTAAAATTCTACCATTTGAATTTCTTGTCACCGTACTTACTGGTTAGTTTTTTGCCGACCCATTTCAATTTTCTTAGACTGTATAAGTTGTCTTGACGAAAGTTTTCTCAACACAGTCCTGCAGGTTGGGAAATCGATATCGAATGTATTACTGACGTCCAACGTAGTGAACCCCTCCGTACCTGTCGCGTGTATGGCCAGATATATCTCCCTAATAATTTCCATGTTGAATAATCGACCTTTTCCAATTTTGCTATCGTCACCATCTAAAATAGAAATTCGAGACCAAGCGTGAGTCGAACCATTGAATATCAAACTATAAGAATGGCGGATGTCCGAGAAAAGTTGACAACCCAGTTTTAGACGTCTTGGAGGTGGTTTGGCCGCCATTGTGGAGTTGATCGTAACTCTAACCCTAAATATGTCGTTATAATGCAGCGCCTCGGCAACAGATGTATCAAATTCACTGATGTGATGTCGTGGTGTTGCCGCATATCGTATTTTATTGGAATTTTTAATGATATAAGCATTTTTAACAGACAATAAAATAGGAGGTTCTCAATTCCAACCGAATGTATGTTTTTGATTATAATATGTACGCTGATTACTCCGGGGTAATTGGGCCGATTTTCACAATGATTTTACCGTTGCATTAGGTGATAAATGTTAAACAAATAAAAGTAGATAAAAAGCGACAGCAAGTATAACTAAAATAGGTTTTATTTCGTCGAAAAATAGCAAAATACGTAATACACTAATACAAACAAACTGGATGTTTCTTAAGTAATAAAGTAAAACCTACCTATTTTAACCATTTTGAAAATGAGTAATAATTGCAAATAAAAACTAAGTTATACAAACCGCACATCATTCATATTTTACCCATTATAATATACGTTGTAGCCTAGGTATGTATTGAATAGAGTCGTCATTTAATTCTGTTAGAAATAAAAAACATGGCAGTCAATATGTTTTCATGTAATTAACGTTGGAACGTCAAAAGGTTGAAAATATTATATTCTACAAAGCAAGACAGGCGGCAACAATGTTTTAATTTAGCAGCTTGTCGTCAGTGGCTGCATCAACACCCTTTATTTTTGATGACTCATTGGTGCCATCTATGAATTTAACGTAGCAGATTTAGGAAATCTGCTTATATGGCCTTCTTATAGTTTGATATTCAATCGTCGAACGGATGACCCTAGAAGCCCAATTAACTCACGAAAAAATCTTACCGTTTTCATCTTCATCATCGGACGAATCGGGGTGCGGACAGTCTGACCAGCTGGCTAAAATATTGACACATGGATCTTTCAACTGCATCACTTGAACCGTCCTTTCTTTACTACACCCCTTTATCATGTACTCTTTGTACGTGGATTTAGGATATAATTCCTTGTAAGGTACAAACTAAAAACGATTTAAAATATCAGCGTAATCTTTAAACTTAGGTATAGTGAAATTGTTTTCCAGAACTAGAAATTGCAATTTCAAGGGTATGCAATCGAATCTTTACGTATCAACTTAATCTAAGAACTGAATTTTATGACCATTTAGGATATTGCTTAACAGTAAGCTAAGCCTCTAATTAAAACCATTAAGTTTCCATTTGAATTAGTCCTTGTATTAATATCTCATACTTCCCTGTGGTGTTAAGACTCTTAATGGGTGTTGAGCTTGATAAGAAGAGGTGTAGTGGAAAGATAGTGTATAGAACAACGACAAGGATATTTATAGTTTCGTAGGAGTCAGTAGACGAATGTTGCCAAGAAATAATCGTTTGTAATTGGTTGGGATGTTCCACTTCTAATAGTACATCCAGGGAAATTCCCTCTTTTATTAACATGCAAAATTATTGCTGACATAGCAAAATGGAACCCCTTCTTCCAGTTGATAAGGGTTGCAAAAGTATAAAAACTCGAAAGATCACTTACTCAGAGAGTTGTACCAATTATTCTGGTGTAAGGGTAACCTCTGTCCGTTTGTCTGGTCAGTTTGAAGTCTAGATTAAATTCAATAATTGTTGAAGTCATGAAGAGTTCTGCACCAGAACCAGTTTATTTTGCTTCCATTGCGTAAGTGTTCTTTGAGTAATTTATCTAATTGTTTATTGTATGAATTTTGTATAGTTCTCATTTTGGTCAGAGTTATCTATTAAGTGGAAATTGTTTCTTTAAACTTACTGGAATAACACCTCCCTAAAGTGAGTAAATCTTCTTATTAGAAAACTATTTAAATTCATCATTTTATACTCTCAAGTATTTAAATTGTATTTTATTCGCAATATTTATTGCAATATTTTATTCTCCCATTGCTTTGCTGTTCATCAAATAAATCTCTTAAAAAATCCTTAGTGTTTCAGTGAGTAAATAGCGCACCATAAGGTAAATAATAAGCATAAATTAAAACCATCTAAGCTACACAACCCAGTCGCATACCATTTTTGATACGCGACAAAATGTATGTTGTAATAAAAGATAAATATTTCAAAAGTAAACAGGTAAAGTATTTTTCACCCTAAATGGTATCGACTTATTGACTGCAATAAAACTACCGGTTTAATCCCATTGTTATACACAATCAACAAGCAAATACCCTACAGGGTAGGACTTTAGATATTTAATTCGTTATTCGCACTTCCTAAGAAACACAAAGACTGAAAGATGTTATCCCAAGCACAAGATAGTTAAATATTACCTGCTATAATTACAAATTATAATCCGACCCTGACCGACAGTTTTTTTGCATTTTTATGGCCGAGCTCTTGCAAAACGTCCCAGGTAGTTAAACGGAGTCAACCTTTTATTATAAAAAATACTTTAGATATAAATTTGGCATCCCTGGATAGCTAAAGGTTTAAACGTTGTTTGTCTGGCAACATATTTTTAATGTAGGCCCATATTTGGGAGAAAATAGTTTTTAAAGTTGACCTATTCAAATCAAAATACACTTTATTGTTGTAAAAAGTACATCTTGTTAACAAAGTTTATTATTTATTTATTAACACAAATTATAGTATATTTTTAAAAATAAAAGGTAATTGGAAAATTTGCTACATGTTTGTTCGTAATGTAAGAATAAATCACTACAGTAAGCTAGTAGGAGTTCTGCCTTTGTCCATACCTCATACTGCTTTGGCAAAGAATTCTATTTTTTATATTGGTAAAATAGTATTTAACCACTTACCAGCTCCCAACAGATCTTCAGGGACCCTTAGAACAGTGGTTCTCAACCTTTTCGTGGTGGCGGAACACTTTTGGTAGCAATAGGAAAATGGCGGAACACCACCTTTGTCAACATATTTGCGGTAAAGTAATCAGTTTATCAAATACTATCTCATGATTCAGATTAGTTGATATTATTAAATTATTTCGCGGAACACCTGGAAGAGGTTTGCGGAACGGCGGTTGAGATTGAGAACCACTGCCTTAGAAAGTTGAAATCGGCTGTTGCTTGCAATTTCATGGAAAAATCTAGTTCCATTATTGTCACTCACCAATAACTTCAATAAAAGGCTTGAAAGGTGCTTAATATCATGCCTAATTTATTAAATTAATTTTTGAATGTGGAATAAAAAAGAACAATATGATAAAATGTGTATTAAAAAATATAGGCGCGCCCCTCCTACCCCCAACACTGGCCACGCCACTGCACAGTAATAAAAAATTGTGTGTGCTTAAGACCAGACGACAGAAGTGAAAACTTCAACAAGGTGAAATTAACAATATCAAATACAATTTTTCAATTTTGTTTCTTTTAGGTTAGGTTCGTAAGCAATCATAAAAATAGCATAAACTTAGAATACGGGATAATTTTACTGCATATGAAAAAAGATATTTCCTAAAATTGAACAACCCTTGAATTTTTACATCTTCAACAGAAGTCAGAAATCATAATAAATTAGGTCCACGGAATAAGCAATTACGGTAAACCTTACTTCACCCTACGTAAATATATAATTTAAAAAATGCCAGAAGATACCTGAGACGCAGACGAGTGTCTATACAACGCACACTGTTTGCGGCATGCTCTTGCATATAACGTTCATTCGGGTCAGGGTCAGTTCGGATTGAATATAGCAGTTAAATTCGAGCGTAACACAGCCGAGTCTGACGCCTGACGGCGACACGTGACGGCTCAGTTTAATTCAGTGCCCACAAAAAGTGCTAAACGCGCCTAAAGAAGTTTTCACTTCAATAAACCCGTTACAGATTACAGATATGGAATACAGTAATTAATTGTAAATATTACTTACGGATCGTGTCTTAATAAACCTCTGAAACTCTTGATTTTTAAAGAATTTTGGATGAATCGGACCACTGAACAAGGATTTAACTTCACTATAAGCTGCCATATATCCAGAACATTTCTTTAAGTAATTTATAATGGTCTCGGTAAGAATCATGTACTTTGACTTTTTCTTGCCATAAAATCTCCTGAAAATTGTTAATACAGCCTTAAAATAACATTTCATAAAACTTAAAAATTCGCCTGGCAAATATATCACACCGAATTTAAACTACTAGCTGTTGTAATTTATTTATTTATTTATTTTTACATTAAGGAATACAAACGGGACGAACCCAGGAACAGTATTCACTAAATAAAAAATATATAGTTCTAACATTATAGCAGTAAATAAAAATAAAGAGCAAATAAAGGTATATAAAAGTATGTCTTAATAATATTAGTAATAATAATAAGTCCACTCAAAATTCAATAATATAATAAACATGTTTATGTTGTCTTCGATAAACTTATTCTTCAATCCCCTGAAGCTGAGCTTGTTAGGGGCAAATCTTATTTTTTGTTTTAGTATGTAAAGTCATAAATCATAAATATGCATTAAAAATCAAGTTTTTTAAAGTAAAAATGTTAATTTATAGGATAAACGCAGCTTTTTTGAAGAATTATATTACCTATAATAAAATTATTAATTTGTAAGTAAAAAATATTACTTATATAAATTATTCAGAACAATATTAAGTAATTAATTAAAGCATTTCTAAAAAATATTTTCAAATTGTCTGTTTTAATTTAAATATTAAACAAAATGTTAACAGATCAGTGTTATTATATTAGAATTGAATTATAAAAATACTTCCTATGCAATATGATCCAAATAAAACTTTTTAAGTGCACTGGTTAGAGCCATCAGGGAAAGAAAACAGATATCCAGTTGAACCAAATTTGAAAGCGTATTATATGATTTACAGCAACGAATCAGTGGCGAGTTAGAGTGATAATTTGTTGTACTGGGTTGTATATGGAAAAAAATCTGGTTTCGCGTGTTATAGGATGGAACGTTTATATTTAATAAATTAATAATTGGCGTTGAATCAATCATGTTGTTGAAAATTTTGTGGGCAAATTTTATGTCGTACATTTGCCTTCTATCCTCAAGTGATAATAACTTTAGATTTCGTTTGATTGAGGTAAAGTTGTCGTTTAAATAAAATTTATAGCACAGATATTTTATAAACTTTTCTTGGACTTTTTCAATTCTACTGATATATACGTCATATTGAGGATTCCAAATTACCGATCCAAATGAAAGTACACTATTAACATATGACATGTATAATGTACGAATAGTTTCTATTTGTTTAAAAGCCCTACAGGTTCTAATAATAAAACCAAGTGATTTTTTAGCTTTGGTGGTAATTTGCTGGATATGGTGATCAAATAACATTTTACAGTCAAACCAAATACCTATGTCTTTTACGATAGAGACTCTTGTTAGTGGTATATTGTTGATGGTATAATTTGATAAAATTTTATTTATATTTCTGGAAAACGTAATAGTGTAGCATTTTTTGAGATTAAGGTAGAGACAGTTACGCTGGCAGTACGAAAAAAGATTATTCAGGTCCTGTTGGATGAGCAAGGCGTTTAAGTGATTAGTGACCACATGGAAAATTGTTAAGTCATCTGCGTACATTAAAAAATAACAAAACTTAAAGCAGCTGACAATATCATTTATGTAAATATTAAACAAAAGAGGCCCTAGATGAGACCCTTGAGGCACTCCAGAACTGACCTCAGTAGGAGCTGATGAAAATATACCAATTTTAACAGCTTGGGTTCTGTTGCCATCGAAGCAGACTCCCATGAATACCGATGTCAGCAAGTTTATGTCTTAAAATGTTGTGGTCAATTTTGTCAAACGCCCTACTAAAGTCAGTATAAACCGCATCCACCTGATAACCCCCATTCATACTGTCCAGCAGGTACTGTGAATAAATAAAGAGGTTAGTCTCAACAGAACGTTTTTTCATAAAACCGTGTTGTTCGGGGTTAATAATATGTTTACAATCTATATATAGGTAGTCAGATATTATTGATTCAAAAAGTTTAGCTATAATACATAATTTAGATATAGGGCGATAATTTTCCGCAAGAAGTTTATTGCCGGACTTTAAAACGGGGACTATCAAAGCCGATTTCCAGATCCTAGGGAAACAACCCTCATTAAGAGACTTATTAAATATAATATACAGCGGTTTGGATATTTCATGCACACATTCCTTTAAAAATCTAGTGGGAATGTTATCAACGCCTGCAGCTTTAACTGGAAGATCTATGATTTTTTTATTAATAGTGGAGATAGGTATGTAATAATTTGAAATATACTTATAGTGACCCTGGTTGGAACTTGCGTAGTTTGGATTTGCATTGGGAGGGTTAAAAACTGAACTAAAATACTATTAATGATAAAAAAGAATAATATTTGAAATACTGATGATGTGTTATTGATAACGAAACTTTTGAGTTGCATTAAATGAATAACTTAGAAGTCCCTGAACCCATACTTAAAATTCCAGAACCGTATTTAAAAAATTTAACTTGGTCTGATAGTATCAAATATTGGTCCAATAATATGCAAAGGTGAAAATATTAAATATCTAGGAATAATTTTTTATTAACATTTAAGTAAAATGGGATTTACATAGTGACTAACTACATTGTAAAAAAACTAAGAATTCTTATACCAAAATTTATACACCTTAAACAATTTTTAAATATAAAAGAATTAGAAATATTTTATTATTCTTTAGTAGGTACTTACAAACCCATATAAATTATGGAATACTAGGATGGGGAGGCATAAATAAGAATTATCTTAATAATATTGAAACTATTCAAAAATACATTTTGAAAATTATTTACGAAAAAGACCACCAATATTCTTCTGATCTACTCGAGGATCTACTATTCAAAGATAGCAAAAAAATGAATATTAAATAAATATGTTCTTACATATTAAGTACCTAATATATATTTTTAAACATAAAAATAAAATAAATTATATTAATCACACACATGAAACTTGTCATAAAAATACTATTACATATAAAAATAGAGTAAACAAAACAATAGCACACAAACATTTTTTAAACATCAATTCATATATTTTTGATATGCTACCACAGTCAATTAAATCATTAAATAATTATAGAAATAAAATTTAAAATTGGATATTGTCCAATCCAAGAGATATATTCAAGAACGTCATTAATAAATAATAAATATACCAAGCTATGATGAATAAAATAAATAAATATATATATTATATACATGACGTAGGTATTGTATCTTTGTATACTGTAGTGATATAAAATATACCAATAAAATATTGTTATATTCGTTTTATAATATAATCTAGTTGTGCCGGAATTATGAAATATATTCTTGACAATAAATATTATATTATTTAGGTAACTCAAAACAAGTATTTTACTTCTGAGTTCGGAATTGATAGTTTATACAAAAAAAATTATATATAAGCATTACTTAAATGTCAAAAAAAAATATTTGAATAAACTTTTATTATTATTATTATCTGAAGAACGAAACGTCAAATTTCGAAACGAATAACGTCGTCTTGTAGAATATTAAAAAAACAGCTATAAAAAAAGTGTTTTTTGTTTTTTTCCTAGGTCAAAAATTAGGGCGTACAAAGTTAAAAAACTAAAACTGAAAAAATTTCGATTTCTTTCGGATCTTAGGTAAATCGGTATCCCAATTCATTTAACTTACCTTAACTGCATTAGTCTTCCTATCTTGTTCTGATCCATAGTTGATCTGATACAAAAAAATTGTTTTATCACTAAATTTTCCTCGGCAAATCGTTTGCAATAATGGTAGACAGATTTGGCATCCATACCAAAAGCTAAAAATAAAACACGTTAAGTGTAGTGTGTATGAGGCAGACAGGTTGTTGGTTGTAGCCAATGAAATGAAGAAAGGCACAAACTGTAGATGTCAATCAGTACAAGCATGCATTAAAGTTTAGGAAGATCCGGTAAATTTTAGAGACAAAATAAAATACATTATGAACCATGTGGTCTAACTGTATGTACTTACTATAGCTTAGCGCCGCAGGTCCCTGTGTTATTTCACCCATTTCTCGCGCTCTACCTATCCTTTCCAATAAGCAATACTCAGTATTGGAATACTCGTAATTAGGATCGGTAAGATCGTCGAATAAAGTACTTGTTCTTAATGCCTGGTTTGCTACCATAACTAGGCTGTTCTTATATGTAGAATTGGCTTCATCCAACGACATAAGTCGGACTTCTTCACTTATGTCTACACGCGTGGATATGGTAGCACAGGAGCCCCACAGCATCATGTTGCATTTTGGAAGATATTCTACCTGTAAATGGGTAATATTAAATTAACCTGAAGCTAGCGGCCAGCGGCCAACCAGGAAAATTTTTGACTCTGAGTGTACCGCGTCGCGGGATTTAATAAACGATTATAAAATTGCTTTATGTGAATTTTGATAAAAAAAAAATATAGTGCATTTTCTTAAGAAAATACCGTATTTTTTAAATTAATCAATTTATCAATAAAATAATAAAGAATTAGAAGTTCTGAATCAACCCCGTAGCCTCTCATTTTTTCCAAATCCTTAATTTTTTTTTTGTATAAATATAAAGCTCCCTAGGAAATATAAACGCAAACTGGTCATAACTGTAGTTTTTAGTAAAATTGAATTTTCTTAAAAGTTCTGAATGAACCCTGTAGCCTCTCATTTTTTTCAAATTCTTAATGTATGTTGTTTTTTGTATAAATATAAAGCTCCCTAGGAAATATAAACGCAAACTGGTCATAACTGTAGTTTTTAGTAAAATTGATTTTCTTAAAAGTTGTGAATAAACCCTGTAGCCTCTTATTTTTTCAAATCCTTAATTTATGTTGTTTTTTGTATAAATATAAAGCTCCTTAGGAAATATAAACGCAAACTGGTCATAACTGTAGTTTTTAGTAAAATTGAGTTTTCTTAAAAGTTCTGAATGAACCCCGTAAGTAGCTTCTCATTTTTTCCAAATCCTTAATTTATGTTGTTTTTTGTATAAATATAAAGCTCCTTAGGAAATATAAATGCAAACTGGTCATAACTGTAGTTTTTAGTAAAATTGAATTTTCTTAAAAGTTCTGAAGCCTTTCATTTTTTTCAAATCTTTAAAATATGTTGTTTTTTGTAGGATTATAAAGCTTCCTAGGAAATATAAACGCGAACTGGTAAAAATTACTATTTTTTTATCATTTTCAATTTTGAAAACTTTTGATTTGACCCTGTACTCTAATTATTTTTTATTTTATTGATAAATTGATTAATTTAAAAAAAACGGTGTTTTCTTAAGAAAATGCACTAGGTATATTTTTTTCATCAAAATCCACATAAAGCAATTTTATAATCGTTTATTAAATCCCGCGACGCGGTACACTCAGAGTCAACAATTTTCCTGGTTGGCCGCTGGTCGCTAGCTTCAGGTTGATTAATATTAAGGATGTAACATTGCTCGATAGGCGTTTGACTGTCATTTAATATCAGCAGTAAAATTTAATTTAAGTGTAGTACATATAATAATAACAGCAATCTTTCTTATTTCAACCAAAGAAATTATGACAATTCTTTAGGCGTGCTCTTCCTCTACAGATAAATGACCCTTAGCTTAAAACAGATTAAAAGTAAATATAAGTAAGTATTAATTGGTATTTTTAGACCATTTCTGAGGTTCCATATTTTTTATAACAAGTGGTAGGGTAAATGCGCCAGTAAGCCGGCCACCACCAGTAGTCGGACAAATTCCGTTAGTTTGGAAATAACTTGAAATATGAACGTTTCCCACTCTACCCAAATATTAACCAATAAAAATCAATTATTTAAGCATCATCCCGCCAAATGTTATAACTGTCAACTCAAATGCAGATTTGTTAGATCGCTTCAAAGTCGTTACAACTTGTTGCTCGCCTCGGGTTTCTCTGTGAAAGATCAAACGTCTTGCGTTAGAAAGGTAAGTAAAAAGGTTTCTAGTCATTTTTTGGATTAAATTTTTTGTTTCATATTATTAGATATGATTTTAAATAGCGTTAAAACATAAACATTTACATTTTTTAATTTTTTAAGGCTAAATATTTGATGTCCGACTACTAGAACAATAAAAGTTGAAAATTCCAGAAGTCGGACAGGTGTCCGACTATTGGTAATTTTTAGCAGAACTTTGATGGTCTTTTTCTTACTAAATATAACGCATATTGTATCTATCTCTGTTTCCACAGTATCTAATATGTGTTTAAATTAGTTTATCCAGTAACCGGCCAGGCTTTTTCAAGGTTACAGTTTAAAAAGTTTGAATCAAAGTCTGTCCGATTATTGGCGTGTGTTTAAATTTGGTATGTTCCAGTAGCCGGTCGGCCATCATCAGGGACCCTTGGATTTTCAAACCCAACATGATTTTTCTTGTTTTAGAAAATGAATTCTGGGAAAAATAAGTCCTTTCGCAAGTATTTGGACGAAAACCTTAACCTAGCTGTTCAAAAAGTCAAAAATGGCGGCAATTTAAGGAAGACTTGCCGAGAATACGGGATTCCAAAGTCAACTGTCCAGGACCGTATTACGGGAAAAGTGAAATCTTCACGAAAGGGGCCAGACCCAATTTTAAAGACGGAAAATGAAAAAAAACTAGTAGAATGGCTTACTAATTTAATAAAATGCGGCTTTCCGTTGAAAAAAAATGAACTTTTAGATACCGTACAAAAAATTGTTAACATGGTTAATATTTTTTGTTTGTGTTAGGAATGCAGTTTTATATTTTAGTATTTATTTTATGATAATAATCTAAAAATGTAGTTGTTCTATTTTAAGTTCCTACATCCTTTAGTGAAAAATGTTTTTGTTTTGTTTTATATACATTTTATAGGTATTTTTTTATCTAGGTTTATTTTATGTTTGAAACAAGAACCTAACTTAGTTATTTGTTCTTTTTTTTTAATATTATAGAAATGAGAATAGTTTTGTTTTTTTTTTTCACATTGATGTAAAATATAGTTTTAACTAGTTTTTTTTCTTTTGGAAATAAAAGTTTTACAGCCAATATATCGAATTGTCAATAGCTGACTATAAAACAATATCTAATCAGGAAATGTTCACCAATTGACCAATCACGGCTTGTCCGACTACTGGGTTCCCGGTGTCCGTTTAATAGGCGAAGGTGTCCGAATACAGGGGAAAATGTTCTTTTATTGAATAAATAAAAACAGAAAAAAAAATACCAGTAAACCTTAATTTTCTATTTTTTTATCATAAATAGACATCTGTGCCATTTTGTTTGTATTAAAATCAATTTTCTAGTTAAATTTGCTTTTTTTTTATGAATTTTTAAAACCGAAATTTACGTAAACTGTCCGACTACTGGCGCATTTACCCTATGATAAATAAAATTTACCTCTCACAAGGTCCTCATTTTATCTTACCTTATAAATATCCGGTCCTGTCTGATACACCTCCATAAAAGTGTTTGTTTCTTTATTGACAAAAGCATCCCTATTTAAAATAACTAAATGTCCCCTGGGTTCCGGTAGTTTGTAAAATTCAACATTTTTGTTTGCACAAATAACTTGCCAGCTCAATTCTTGGATATAATCAGTACAAGTAGAAAACTTTAAGGCCACATTTAGTCTTTTCCAGAATGCCTCAATTGTTATTCCATCTAGACCTTCCAAAGCAATTTCATCAAATATGTGAAATATAAAGTTGAAATTTGTAAATTGGTTATATCTAAAAGTAAAGAGTGGTCAACAAGTGTATCTATTTCAATTTCTTATTTATTGGTCATCGATATGTTAAGTAATACTTAATTGGTTCACAGACATCTCCTTATTTCAAATAATCTAATTATTGCTTTTGCTTACTACATGTACCCACCTTGCTTTTAGTTCATCATCAGCAAATAAATCTTCATCGTGTCTTAAAATTCTTAAATATTGTTTATTTGAAGTTTTATTTGTTTTCACCCCAATTTCCAAATTTTGAAATTCAAATTTAATTACATTTTGGGTATCTTCAGCCTTAGCCTCCGGTGCATCACTGCTTCCCTGATCCTTGGTTTTTAGCTTTTTTGAGGGCGGCTCTTCTTCCTTTGAATGATTAGGATTTCGTTTAATTTTTTTTATTACATGCCGTTCATCATGTTCCGTGGTAGATCTTTGAATAGACTTGCCCGGGGCCTTGGATAATTTCTTTATAACCCTGTTTTGAAGGCCCGAGTCTTTCGTTTCCAAAAATTTCCCCATTTTTTTACAGTAAACAAAAATTAGGATTTAAAAAGACGTAACAAAACAAATCTCACACTCATTTTTTTAGGTTAAAATGACTAATGATTATGAATGTCATATGTGCGTTTTCTGAGATTTACGTAATAAATAAAGTTCCGTATTACCACAGAGAATGGTTTGGATGTCTTAGTACCAATCTTATTTCGTTGCTTAGTACACTCTAGCCCCTTTATAAAAAAAGAACAGCGTTGCCAGATGTACGATAATGGAAATATAGACTCTGTCTCAGCAACATAGTTTTATATGTTGATGCTACTAGGTCTAGGACTAATAGAACTCCAATAAAGCTAATAACACAACTCATCAACTTAACTGTTAAGGTACTATTCTGGCATTTTGTTTAGACAAGACCGTATAACATCAAAATAGGTTTGTTTCATAGTAATATAAATAATAATAATATTAAAGACTTTTATTAGCAGAAAATAATATGTACATACATAGCAAAATTTATAGAAACGAGTAAAAAAATCTCGAGAAGCGGTAGAGGAGAGGCAGCTTGGAAGCTGCTAATTCCTTTAATATAATTATAATATATAATAGAATATACAGTATGTCTCCGTAAGTTTGCAACATATGAAAAACTTTTTTATTATTCATTTTACGAAAAAAGTTATTCTTCATAAAAAGCTCTGCATGGAAAAACTTTTTTATTATTCATTTTACGAAAAAAGTTATTCTTTATAAAAAGCTCTGCATGGTCTAAAACCTAAAATGCAACCATCAAATATCGAAATTTTCCAGTCATGTCATTGTCAAAACATGTGATTTTTCCCAAATAAAGTACCTTTATTTTTGATATTATCAAAAATTGTTATTAAAAAAAGTTGATCAGAACTAAAAACCACGTCTAAATATGCAATTATATGCATTTATGTTGAAAAAAATTAATTAACTTTTTAATTAATTTAATGCGTGTTATTGCATATTTAGACGTGGTTTTTAGTTCTGATCAACCTTTTTTTAATAACAATTTTTGATAATGTCAAAAATAAAGGTACTTTACTCTTGTGCTATAGACAGACTTACACTTAAGAAAATTTGTACTTAGTTAGTTTCATTATAATTATTACGGTTTTTTAGAAAAAATATACACATATACATTGTTTTTTCTATATTTTGGGCACTAGAAAAAACACATACAATTATGTAACTCTATTTTTTTATTAATTATGAAAACATACAACTCTGTAACGTTACAAAAAAACAAAATAACTACAAATAAGAATATAATCCAGAACTAGAGAAATAAATATGTTAGGCATTATCATTTTTGGGAAGTATAGCCATATAGTATGCCTTATCCACCTCAGGAATCCACTAGCACACTAACTCAACGACCCAACCAAATAAAAACAAAGCTGTATGTGTATTATTTGTGACCATAGGAATAAAATATAAAATTAAAAAGGTGTATGTAACACATATACAACTATGATACTTTAAAAATTGCAATTCACGTTGATACAACAATGTATTTATGGTTGCCAATGACATATGGTGTAACTATGGATGACTTGAGGTAGGAGGCCGATCGCAATGCATTGGATTCGGTCCCAAATTAGCATCGGTAATTCAGCTTTACGAGTTGCCATAAGATGGCGCTCGTGTTCGAAGTGGGCTATCAAATAAATGGTTTCTTATGGACGCGATAACTATTTTTATTTAAATTAGTTCTTTAAGGAACAAATAAGGACTTTTATATGAATTTACACTTACTTTGTTATACTTATTAGTAAACTCGGTCTGTATAAAGTTCCAACGATGCTTCGTTTTTAAAATACAGAAACATTCTAGCTAGAGGGTTTTACCTTTGGAGCTAGAAAGAGACTTATTTGGCTGCGTTTCATCTCTGAAGAAGATCCTGTCTTACACCCCGATACAAAGCAAACTCTACTTTTATAAATTGTACCATTATTCATTATAAATATGGAAATTAATTACAATACGTTATTTGTCTTATCTTGCCTTCAAACGTTATTTGTTATTTCGAAAAATAAAATGTCAATTGTCAAAAGTTAAAGTTAAAAACTATGGAGGATCTAGTTTTCCATATTAAAAACGAAGAAGAAGAAGACAACATCAGCCCACTTCGGACGCGAGAGCCATCTATCGGCCAATAACGAACTAACCAAAAACCGGGACAGAATTTGAAAATGCTGCCATTGTCGTTCGGCCTCCTACCCTATAGTTCTCCATAGGTGTAACGTACAACATTGTAATTCTCTGGAAGGCAAGTTTGAGGTACATACAACTTATTAACACCGAAAAGTCAATTTCAGAAAAAATGCGACATACAACAGTATAACTCTAAGGTGACGATATATCGCCTTCCCGGTGGAACATCGACCTAAGTGCAAATTTTCAATTTTTTTAGTTATTTCGTAATAAGTATCAAAAAGTACCAATCTCTCTGGTCAAACAATGTGATAATTGTAGTACAAAAAGTGGCCGCTTAAAACCGCTTGCGTCGTTGTTCCATTCCCGCGTTTTTCTAATTGGCGCCGGCGGAAAAACGACATAATTGATAGGTAGGTCTTTGTGGATTCGATATTGTTTGTACTTTTAACAAAATCTAGGAAAACAACGTCGTAAATGTCTGTTGCGTCATTGTTACTCCGAAATATTTGTCTTTTTACTCAAATTTGGAGAAAGAAAGTTGTCACAATTATTACTAAAAATTGATTTGAGTGGAACAACGACGTAAGTGGAAGGGGAGGTCAAAAAAATGGGAAAAAAATATAGGTTTTTCCAAAAATGTGGAATTGGTTCAACAGCCTAAGATGTAAGTATTATTTTCAATATAATAGTTTAATTAAAAAAAAATTGTGATTTTTTATAAGGTTTTATTTAACATGGTTGCATAAACAAAATATTAAAACGTCATTTTCTCAAAACTTCAGAATTGCAGTTAGGTCGATATTCCACCGGGAAGGCGATATATAGAAACATGTACGTAAAATGGACGCGCCGTCAGTTTTCCATGATCAATATTAACACATATGGAATTCAATAAAACACAAAAACCAGTTAAGTAATCTGTTGTGTAAGTGTTGTTGTGTAATATTGTTCTATTTTTCATTAATAATTTTGTATAATTTTTCTTCAGTTCTGTCATAAAATTTAAAACATCTTTTAATTTTATTTTAAGAGTAATGCTTTAATGTTTTAATGCTTTTAAACAACAAAAAATACAACGTATTAATTATTTAACGATTTTTGTTTTCCAAAGATATGCAATAAACCAATGGCGTCTTATTTTGTGCCAATAATATTTGTTAAGGCGCCCCCTGAGACGTCACTGGAGGTAATAATTTAGCGCTACACGATCGTTTTATCACTAAAATTATCATTACCAAAATTAAATTAAAATCTGCTAAAGGATATTAAAAATATTTATAATTAACACTCGTTAGAACATGCAAACACAGAGGTCGTACAGACTCCCTGACTACTGCAGCATTTTCCAGGCAGAAATTTTTGCAGTGGATAAAGCAGTCAACACCCTGCGGGATCACCCTGGCTTGAAAGCAGCTGCGTCTATAGCAATCTATATAGACAGTCAAGCAGCCATAAAGGCAATTTGCTCCAGCAGCACTAAGTCAAAATTAGTAAGGCGCTGTCGCAATAATCCCTGCACACTTGGTGCTCAACATCGAATCACTCTGTGTTGGGTTCCTGGACATAGCAAAATACAGGGCAACGAGACTGCTGATGTGCTCGCCAGGGAGGGCGCAAGCAGGTCTGCCGAACTAGCAGAGAATACTGTGGCTAGACCACTGGGATCAGTCAAAGAGGATATAGATCAAATAGCTAAACAACTTGCACAAAGCAGATGGACAGGGCTGGCAACTTGTAGCATCTCCAGGCAATTGTGGCCCCTACTTGACGACAGGAAAACCGCAGTGCTATTACAACACGGTCGGAAGGACCTAAGAAACATCACTGCCGTAGTCACCGGACATTGCCTGTTCGGTAGACACGCTGAACGTATGCAAGTACCAACTAACGATTTCTGTAGAAGTTGCAGAGATGAAGAGGAGGAGGAAAGTATTCAGCATTTCTTGTGTGAATGCCCCGGCCTTGCTAGAAGAAGGTTCAATGCCCTGGGCGAACCATTCTTTAATGATCTGGAGGAAGTGAGCAGCCTGCAACTGGGTCGACTTACGAAGTTTATTAACAGCAGTGGCTGGTTTGAATGAGCTGTCAAGATTCTTCTACGATCTACGTCACGTCGCGTTAACCATCAGGAGGCTGATGCGGATAGGTTCCGCGGAACACGTGTGGTACCACAACGGTCCTACAGGACTACGTGTGACTGTTTGGTCAATGCCAGAGGTCTGCCACTCTAACCTAACCTAACCTAACACTCGTTAAAATTATTTAAAAAAAAAAACTTAACCCCAAATATCTCCGTTCATGTTGGATTTATCAAAATTTTTTATGGGACATAATTTGATCAAAAATTAATTATCTTTAAGAACGACAACATTTAAAAGTTCCTGTCATCGAAAAATGTCTTTGCACCGTGGCGCCACCTACATCTTGTACTATTCAAACACATTTTTTTACACAGTTGTGAAGCCAATCATAGAGGCTAAAAACTGGCGTTTACAGAATTTACATGTCAATTTTAGTTTTCGAAAAAATTGGCCTGAGAGTTTTTATTGAAACACCCTGTATATAATCTGTCAAAGGGGGGTGAGTCATTATTATTAAACGTCAATATCTTAAAAACACGTTTTTTTGTTAAAAAATAGTTTTTTGTGCCCCAATTAAACAAACAAGTTTTTAATTTTAACCAGGACAACTCTAAAATAACTTTTTGAAAAATAACGATTTTTTTTGTTACAAATAAGGTGAGGGGTGATATTAGTCCTATGTTCTATATTATAATACCTGTAATTTTTATTAAGAGGAAGTAACCCCTTTACCACAATGAAAATTGCCGAACGTTTTGCTGGTCAAACGAAAAGAAAAAATAAAAATTGGTATTTAGAAAATAAATTCTACTTTAAATAAACCATCCAGAAAAGTAAATGACGATCGAAAATATTTCCAAAATTTTTAGTAATTTTGTAATATTTTAAACAATTCTTTATTGGTCCAAAGCAAAATGACTTTCCCGGGTGTAGAATGTTGTACCAAACAATTTTTCTTAAAGCCATTTTTCAATATCGGCCTTACTTTTTTCTCAAAACTTTGGGCGCGTAAAGTGAATTTAAGCGTGTAAAGTGGGTTTGTTCGGGAATATTTTCGATCGTCAGTTACTTTTCTGGATGGGGTATTTAAAGTAGAATTTATTTTCTAAATATCAATTTTTATTTTTTCTTTTCGTTTGACCAGCAAAACGTTCGGCAATTTTCATTGTGGTAAAGGGGGCTCTTAAGTATTACTTTTTGGCGCCTACATTTGGACGTTTTTTAATTCTAGCGCATTGAAAATGCTGTGTTTCTTTGTCACTGAAGTCCAAGATTCTTGGCTTAATAATTGTTTCCTTTTGATCTACGACCCGCAGTTTGTCTTTTTTTTTAGTACTTTGAGCATCTACTTTGGTAGGACTTCGCGTTAGCGTTTTTTCATTGCTCTTTTTTCCTTCTAGGACTAGCAATTTTTTTTCCTTCATGCTGCTTCGCGTGTCTACTTTATCAGTGATTTTATTTATACATTCCGTTTTCCCGATTTCTTCTACGATCCACCTGGTACTTCCCACTTTACTGAATTTTTTATTAAGTCCTTCTTTCCTTTCTTTCAGGTTTACCGCCCGCCGTTTGCCTTTCTTTCTAGCATTTTGTGTAACTAGTGGGCTTATATCTTGTTTTGACCGTTTTTCTTTTTTCTCTAATTCTTCTACGTCCCGCAGTAGTGTTTTGCCTCTCACTTCGGCGCTTCCAGTATCTATTTTGTCGTCTTGATTATTTCCATTTGAATCTATCTGAGTATCTACACTGGCAGTGTAAGTAATCTGTTTAGTGCTAAGCGAGGGGCGTTGTTCCTTACATACCCCAGCCTGAGTTTTATTTTGAACCAGACCCAATTTATAATCCTTTATAACAGCCAAGCTATATACCACTAAATCATTTAGGGACATTACTTTCAACAATCTTTCCCATTCTTTTCTTATTTCCAAATTTAAATTGGTGTCAGGTTTGTTTTCACTTGCTTCGCGCAATATAAGCTTACGTCCCAAATCGCTTCTATATTTTCGCAATTTCTCCTCAATTTCTGACAAGTTTCCCTTTAAAACCTGTCTATTGTGCTTCTTAAGCTCCTCGAGAGGTAAATATTCCCGTATCTTAACAAATACATTGAAGAGCTTTTGGCTGTAGTTCTTAAATTTCCCGTCCTGTAGTATTCTGCTTTCGTTGCGTTTAAACAAAAGAATTTTAATCTCTTGTAGATATTGGTAGGTTATTTTTTCTGAAAAAAATGTACAATATAATATGGTTATTCTTTTTTGTAGCGGGCTGCGCTTTTGGTAGCGGGCATGATTGGCTTTGAACTTTTAAAATATTATATTTCGACGTTTGTCTCACTTCCGGTTAAACCGGAAGTTATGGCCAACTTTGGTATTTCAAATGGAATACCCTGTATATTTTAGCATTTTTGGATACCTTATTGAAACCTAAGTAACTTATATTAACATTGATCTATCTCTAACCGTTTTTGAGATATGAATTATAAAATGCATCTTTTATGTAAAACCCTTACCGAAAAGAAAGTTCAGTAATTTTGAAATTAATGAAGCTAAAGATTTAAAATTTTGTAGGCTTTTAACTAAAACATAGATCTGTAGACTACATTACTTAAGTTTCATGTTTTTAAAAGTGGGCCAATGTGGCCATATTTAGATAAATGTGCATAAGTCAATTTTTGCAAATGGAACACCATATTTTTTATTTTAGTAGCGTGTAGATAATCAAATTTCCTATCTAAACGTTTAATATGGCAGTATCAATATTTTTAGTCGTTTTGGAATTATGAGCAATTTTAAAAAAAATATCTTAAAATATGTGTTTGTGTTAAATTCATGACATTATTTTTGTAAAAAAGGCTTTGACTCCGATTTTTGTTACCAATTCGTAAAGTAGGCTTTGACTGAAATTGTTTTAAAGTTGACACTCACCTTAATTATTTACAAAAATAATGTCTTATGAACTTAACACAAACCCATATTTTAAGATATTTTTTTTAAATTGCTCATAATTCCAAAACGACTAAAAATATTGATACTGGCATATTAAACATTTAGATGGGAAATTTGATTCTCTACACGTTACTAAAATAAAAAATTCCATTTGCAAAAATTGACTTATGCACATTTATCTAAATGGCCACATTAGCACACTTTAAAAAAACCCCTGTATGCAAAACATGAAACTTAAGTAATGTAGTCTACAGATCTATGTTTTAGTTAAAAGCCTACAAAATTTTAAATGTTTTATTAATTTCAAAATTACTGAACTTTCTTCTCGGTAAGGTTTTTACATAAAAAATGCATTTTATAATTCATATCTCAAAAACGGTTAGAGATAGCACAGGAGATAGGTATAGATCAATGTTAATAAAAGTTACTTAGGTTTCAATAAGGTATCCAAAAATGCTAAAACATACTTGGTATTCCATTTGAAATAACAAAGTTGGCCATAACTTCCGGTATAACCGGAAGTGATACAAACGTCAAAATATAATATTTTAAAGTTCAAAGCCAATCATGCCTGCTACCAAATCTTTAGAAATATTACGATGAAAATTTGGTGAGTTTCGGCGTAAAAAAAAGTGGCGCAACGCATGCCGGGACTAATAAATAATAATATAAAATGTTTGTTGACCTGCCTTATTATTACGGGCGTAGCAACGCGCGTAGGGTATAGCTAGTTTTAAATAAAAAACACAGCATCATATTCTTTGTCATTCTCTCCTTTCTAGCAAGTACTTACGTCACAGTAGGAAATATTTATTTTTCAATATTTTTTCTTATAGATTTTGAAAAAATGTTCTTAAAATAAATTGACAGAACCACATCATTAATTTATAATGTAAATATAGGCATGTGAAATTTAATCAAAAATAAATAAATACAAAACAAAATAGGTATTCCTCAAAATAAAGAAATAATGGTTTGAATTTGGTATTAGCAACAAGAATTTTTTTTGGTATGTTGTCAGTTATCCCTTGCAATAAAAAAAATTCAAAATAGTTTTGAGGGGTTGCTCCAATGCTTACACCAAGAAAGCTAACTTGCACTGCAGAAAAATCACCAAGATGTAACCCCAAAAATCCCATCCATAATCTTCGAAATCAACTTTTGTGTGAGCTTCTTTTTGAAGAAAGACATACTTAAGCGTAAAACGAAAAATGTGTGCAAAAACACAACTTAACCTGAACATTATTCATGAAGCCTTATTATAATATAAATTGTTTGAACTTATTGCCTTTATATATTATGTGCCTTACCCATGAAAGTTTAAACATTGTATTTTTTTATTAATTTTATTATACCTAAGTATAGTCCGCTGTATGGATCTGTGGCCATAGCACCTGAGGATACATGGTGATAAAAGGCATAAATAAGTCAATTTTAGCTGTTTGGGCATACCTACATATATATTTTTTGCCCACATTCTTTCGATGGCCACAGACTCGTTATATGGATTTTATTTTAGTTAGGTGTAGGTATGTTTACCTTTTTATTATAGTAGGTAGGTACCTAAATTATTAGTTAAACCTACCCCCTACCTATTTTAAGGCCTGCTGATAAGGACCCTGGTCCATGGCCATTGGACATTTAATAAATTGTGTGTTTAAATAAGTAAGAACTGGTTCTGAAAGGCACGAATCGCATATATTTTCTAAATTTCCTATGGTTTTATTGGGACTGCAAATGATTTATTTTGCTTGTGATGTTCTGAAATGTTTTACTAGATTATTCAATATACAGCTTAACACTTACTTCGATGTCAGTGACCTAGTAATGAAACTATTCATAATAAAAGTAATTGCTTTTAGTATTATTACATTGACAGTGCTGTGATTGGTGCTGTATTAGCAGTACAACCATTGAGAAGGTGATTCTAAAGCTATTTACCTATTTCTTCGACCAATTCTGTAGCTGTTAGTTCAGTTGTTGGTAAATTACTATTCTTTTCCAAAGCCTCCAAAAATTTATCCCAGCCTTTTTTTCTTGCTTCCATAACAGCTTTTGAAAACATGTTGCGTAGCAGCTCTCTACGGGGAGAAGTTGTGGCTAAAGCTAAAATAACAATAAACCATTTGTAAAACAGGGAATACTAAATAAAGTTTAAATAAGTAGTTATATCAATGGAAATAAAGAAGTTACCTTTTGATGATTTTGGCACGGACATTATGAACGTTTAAAATTAGGTATTGCCACAAACAAGGGGGTAAAAGTGAAATATAAATCAAATTTATGTTCTGAACTTCTGAAAGTTTGAATATAAGCAGTCCACTCAACGCTCAACGGTGGTTGCACAGAAAAATAAAGGGTTTGTGCGTGTCGGGTTTGTGGTTGTTGACGGTTAGCAGCAACAACCAAAAATTAAAGTTCCAACTTCCGTACCAACCGTTTTTTTTTGCGGAACCACAGAGAAATAATAGGTGTGTTTGGCTGGACAAAGCGGACACTTCGAGTTCTAACCTTCTAATCTAACCAATCAGGTTATATTTACAATATGGCGAAAATCACACCAAGAATTAACATTTTCATGGCCATAGCTTGAGAATTCTGTCTTTTTAATTTGAAGAAATAGTCCATACTTAAAGTGGAGTTGAAAGTATGAATAGTAAGAAAAACATAAAGTCTTCCTCCACAAAGTTTAATAGAATAAAAAATTCTTAGTTAAATGTCTCTACGCATGTTTCGAACGCAGAAACGTTTATCATCAGGAGACAGAAAAATATGTTGCTGATGTTTTTAGCAAAAGAGAAATGATAAGTGGTAGGCATAAAACCTTAATGGAGGTTTTATGGCATCAAAATTGGATTATTGGATTATTATTACTGGAAATGTGGAGGTATAGAAAGGTAGTTTTTGACATCTTCTTTTTAGAAGTGTTTTTCTACCTCCACGACTCCACGCCTTCCTTTTTTGGTTGCTATAGACCCTTCCAACTGACTTTTCCACATATTACGTATGTTTTAACTATCTTCACTTCTAGTGTTTTCGCGTTTTCACATAATGTAATTTTAATAATCCAATTTTGATGCCATGAAATGAAAGCTCCATTAAGGTTTTATGCCTACCACTACCACATCATTTTCTCTTTTGCTAAAAACATCAGTAATATATTTTTCTGTCTCCTGATGATGAACGTTTCTGGGTTCGAAACATGTAGATAGAGACCTTTAACTAAAATTTTTTTATTCTATTAAACTTTGTGGAGAAAGACTTTGTGTTTTTCTTTCCTCTATTCATATATAATTCTGTCTTTGTTTTTACTTTTTACTTACAGTTTTTAAGGGTTTGACAAAGTTAGGAGTGTATTTGTATTGATCAAGGGGGCTGTGGTATAGCCCGAGTCCCAGTAGTCAGAAACTGAAAGTCCCAGTCTCACTCCCTTTTTGGATCAGCAGAACAAACTTCCGTCACACCGCTCACACCCCTGTAGACCATAGATATATACACACATGTTTTAAGAGGCCTATGCTGTAGACTTATCCGCCTCCGCCTTTCTTGCGAGGCAACACACACAACTCGAAATTTTAGCATTCATCTCTCTCTTCAGTTTCAGTTTATTTGCTATATATAACGCGCTGCTATAACATTACAAGAAAACACATATACTTTTTTCAAAAATTATTTTTGTGATTTACTTTATTTTTTTATGTAAATTAAGGGCTGAAAGACCTAGGGCGATAGCCTTTTAGACTTGCGTCTAATAAATATGTTTTAATAAATACTTAAAACTTAAAATTAAACAAATGAAACAACGCTCTTAAAACAAGAAAGCAGTAGAAAAGCAAGAGAACTCGGAAACGCGATACATAAACCTGCTTTTAGTTTGTGCTCTTAAAGTTGGCTGGTTTACAACTTGGTTAAGGCCTTCCTTTTAAAAAAGAGGAAATTTTGACAAGTAATGAGTAATGTTTCATCTATTTTTGACTCTGTTGCAATTTGCCGTAATATTTTGGTATAAATAAAACGGCTTTACTGTGCTGAAAACTATAAAAGCAATATAATTTCTGCCCTAAAGAGGTAGATATTAATTATAAAATAAGTTAAAAGTGTTACTATTTTTGTTTATTTACGTTTGATGTTGTAAACAGAAGCTTGATCCCAACTCTGTAACGATGTTTGGAAAACCTGCATTTGGAGCGACAGCCCCCAGCACATCTTTTGGTAAGTTTTATTTTGCTACTTCCGAAATGTCTAGCTATTTTATTTCTACACTATAAATTTTAATGTAAATGCACGCCCTTCTTATTACACGCCAGTCAGCAAGCATTGTAAACATACCTAAGAATTCAATATGTAAAATAATTGTTCAGGCGTTTTCCCAGGCCCTAGGCGTGGGTTCAGCTCACAGGTTCAGCTCAGAGATTTGCTGTGGGATGTATTTAACTTCTTAAGATGATATAGAAACTTAGTATTCTTTTAAAACATTACCCACATAATAATTAATGGGCGATCATTGTGCTAGGTATATTCTACTTTGGTATAACTACATAATTTAGTAGCTTATATTTAATGTATCTTTTACTTTTTACTCAAGTTAACAATTTGAGAGACTAAATCTTATGCCACCGTTTCTGTAAGAGAACAGTTTTCTCATGTAGAAGAATGTCATCGTAACATAATTTTCTTTAAAATTGCGGGTGTTTTATTGTATGTAGTTACTTGTTCTTTCTAAAAATAATAAAGCAACGTTACTTATGTCATTAACCACAATTTAAAAGAAAAACTTATTATTTAAGACGTTATTTATTTATTAGTAGGTACTAAAAAATATTAAATATAGGTATCCCAAAAAAAAGGTAGCATCAATATTTTGAATTTTAATGACTTGCTCTTGCTGTCCTAATATGGTATAAAAAACTAACAAACATTGCAAAACCAGCCCTTACATATGCATAAACCAATTCTATATAAATTTAATACGTGAAAATACAAAAATTGCAGTTTAAGTAAAAGAAATTTTTCATAAGTAGGTAAGCCTAGTTATCTAACTTAGATAATATAGGTATTACTTATATAAATAAGTTATATAAGTATCTCGATAATTATTATATAACAAGAAAACACAGCTTATATTAGTTTGGAATAACCTTGCAGCACAGTTACATCACTGCTATACCTATACGCATTTAAATTTCCATATTTTTCTGTATAGGTTTTGGACAGCAGGCGACTACGGCCAACCCATTCGGCCAAAATCAGTCCCTCTTTGGAAAACCGGCAACGGGATTTGGAAGTCCCTCGACATCGACCTTTGGACAACCTGCCGCTTCTGGGTTGTTTGCCACCAGCCAGCCCCAACAAACGAATCTTTTTCAGACAAACACCAGTACATTTGGGGCGGCACCTACAACCCAGCAGAGCGGTTTTGGTAAGAAAAAACAAACTTTAGTAGTACCAATCTTTATTGCTTTTCTCAAATGCACAAGACTTTGGTGACTTTTCATAATTATTTTTGATACCTTTTAATTCATTAAATTAATTATGAATTGTAATAAATATCTAGGAATAATTTTTGATAAATATTTAAAATGGGATTTACATAGTGACTACATTGTAAAACAACTAAGAATTCTTATACCAAAATTTAAACACCTTAAACAATTTTTAAATGTAAAAGAATTTGAAATACTTTATTATTCTTTAGTACAAATCCATGTAAATTATGGAATGCTAGGGTGGGGAGGCATAAATAAGAATTGTCTTAATAATATTGAAACTATTCAAAAATACATTTTGAAAATTATTTACGAAAAAGACCACCAATATTCTTCTGATTTACTATTTAAAGATAGCAAAAAAATGGATATTAAACAAATATTTTCTTACAACATGTTAATAAGTATATATTTTTAAACATAAAAATAAAATAAATTATATTAATCACACACATGAAACTCGTCATAAAAATAGAATAAACACAACAATAGAACACAAACATTTTTTAAACATCAATCCATATATTTTTGATATGCTACCACAGTCAATTAAAATAGTTAAATCATTAAATAATTATAGAAATAAAATTAAAAATTGGATATTATCTAATCCAAGAGATACATTTTTAAGAAAGTCATTAATTAATAATAAATATACCAAGTTATAATGAATAAAATAAATAAATATATATATTATATACATAACATATTGTATCTTCGTATAATATAGTGATATAAAATATACCCATAAAATATTGTCATATTCGTTTTATATTATAATCTAGTGCCTGAATTATGAAATATATTCTGGACAAAAATATTATATTATTTAACCCAAAACAGGTATTTTACTTCTGAGTTCGGAATTGATACTTTATACAAAAGAAAATTATATATTAGCATTAAATGTCAAAAAAATATTTGAATAAACTTTTATTATTATTATCAATTTTAATAGGTCGTTTTTATGGGTGTTTTACAATAAAAATTATGTAACTTTCAACACATTGAAAATTAAAACCATAAAGTTTTGTCCTGTCAAAATAAAGAAGTAGACAATGATTTACGAGAAAACCCATTTTTCGTAGAGGAAAAATAGCTTGATAACCTACTTTTTTATTCTGTGTGGATAACAGTCATGCATGTTGGTTGCATAAATGTATAAATCGATCTTTTGTAGATGCTTCAAGCTATCATTTTCTGCCAAATCCTATCCAAAATTCAATCTACTAACCTTCCAATGTCGATTTTAACTTCAACTTTATTTGAATTTTCCATCTTCCCTATGCTAAATTGCAATGCCGTGACGTAAAATCACGTCTTTTGAAATTCGAAAAAAAGTAGCAAAATCTCCCGAATTTCCGAACGCTCTGTATATGTACCGAATGTACAAGGATCACACAACGTATTCCGTCCAATTTCAAATCTCATATCGCTAAAATAACTTTAGAATCTCGTGGTGAAAATGGGTCAATAAATCAAAAAATTACAGTTCGCAAAATATTTTTTGTTGTCCAGAGGCTACTATGATAAAAAATAGTATTACCAACATAAAATTTAGACATAAAAATTTACAAAATTTATTATATATATATTAGTTATATTTATAAATCAATTCCACTAACAGAAATATCTAGGGAATTTTGAAAAATCGCATGGGGGTGTGCAAATAATTAGAACTTGTTCTTTTTCAAGGGTGAAAAGGCTAAAAAGGGATGATAATGCATAGGTATGGAACGACCTTTACACTATCTTTTTTTATTATACTTTACTCCCAACCAACTTTACAAGTTTATTACAGCGATAAATATATAAAAATAACTAACAATTATTACTCTAACTTAATAGGTATATAATATATAAAAAAGAGACAGTTAAAAAAAAATCGTTTTGTATTAAAAACGTTTGATTAACTCGTTAAGAAAGAAAAGTATACTAGGAAATATTTTTTTAAATGAAATTTAAATAATGGTAGTTTTTTTAATGTTTTAATATTTTCGGGTAAAATATTATATAATATTTATCCATTATATAATATTACAATGACCGTTTTCCAAAGTTACTGTTTATTTTAATAGTTTGTAAAAAATTAGTTTGTCTAGTTCTAGTATCATGACTATGAATATCATGAACTTTTGTAAACGTTATGTTAGATTTTTTTTGTTTTAAAAGTAAAGAATGAATAAATATACAAATTTTTAAATTATCTAGGTATTTATTCGGTTTATATAAATTTATTGTTGGTTCTAAGTGCGGAAATCTATGAATACATTTAATAACTTTATTTTGTAATTTCTTTAAAGGTTTTAGTAGGTACTATTGAATTGGCTGAACCCCAAATAGAAATAAGATAGGTACTGAATTTTTGAATGTACTAATGCGTGATAAATATTTTTTAAATAAAGATATACAATGACGAATTTTAAAGAATATCCCAATTAACGGAGAAATGTAAGTTCGAATATGTTCTACGTGTTTTCTCCAGCTTAAATTTTGATCAATATATAATCCTAAAAATTTTATGTTATCTTTGTAATTAATATTTTCCCCAATAAATATTATTGGTTGCTTCTCCATATCTAGTATTTGTTTGTCAATGTACATAAATGAAGATTTATTAAAATTTTAAGTTAACTTATAAGATTGCAACCAGTCAAATATAATTTTTAAATCTTTTTTGATATTTAATTGGATGTCCCTAATTTTTTCAGCATAAGAAATAATTGTTGTGTCGTTGGCAAATAGTTTAATTTGTCCATAATATACCTAATTTTAATTTTGAAATATAATTGATATAAATAAGAAACAATATGTGGGTCGTAGAATGGAACCTTGTGGTACTCCACATCTAATTGTTTGATAGGAACTAATATTACTTCCTATTTTAACGCACTGTTTTCTATTCTTTATATAACTTTCAGACCAACGATAAATTTTTCCTCTTATGCCTATATCAAATAATTTAACTAATAATATATCATGGTTTACAGTATCAAAGGCTTTACACAAGTCTAGAGATAAAATGTCGCATTTTTTTGGTATCTAGATAGCTGCAACTTAAGTATCTTCATGCTGATTCTCGAAAAGTAAATTATGTCTTTCTAAAAAATTCGTTAATTTTATATTTATTATTTTTTCCAACATTTTTGGCAGAACAGGCAAAACAGATATTGGACGGTAATTATTAGGATTATTAGTTTTATCGTTTAAAAACTGGTGTCACTTGAGCAAATTTCATTTTTTCCGGAAATGTTGCTTTTTGTAAAGATAATTGTACCAGGTATTTTAAAATAGGAATTATTTCAATTTTAACTGCCTTTACTATTTTTACTGAAATATTGTCATATAACCATGTATGTATATTCAAAATAATAAATTCGTGTTGTGTTTTTGTATGTTGCGCAATATTGCATCGTTTGTTTGTAAACAGACACTGAGTCATGTTTGTTGTTGTTTTGCAGGTTATGTTAATCCAGGTATTTCCCCCAATAAATGAGGATCTCACAAATGTTTCTTCTTTTTATTTCTTCGAATTTTTCACGAATTAGGTCATAAAAGAAAGCATTTCTGCTGAAATATCCGTTCAATAAAACTATGCAATTTTTAACAATGTTACGCCATGTTGCACAATATGGCGTCTCATTCTATAAATACAATATGAGTCATGATTTTATACGTCACAAGATAAATTGTTATCTTTATAAAAATATATATTTATTGATAAATGAATGAATGAATGAGAAATAAAGAATCAAAAAAGAACTTTGTGAAAAAGAAATAATCAAAACCCTCTTGTTATTTATGATTGTTCTTTAAATTCTACATGGTTTCGTTAAGGTTTCACACTGGTAAACATATAATACCGGTTTAATATAATCTATACACTATACAGCCTTTTGTTTTGTATTTTCAGGTTCGACCGGCCTTTTCGGTCAACAGCCCTCAGCTGGAGGATTGTTTAATTCGACAGCCACATTTGGGCAACAAAATAAACCGACGGGATTTGGATTCGGAGGCACGCAAGCGACTCCGAGCTTGTTTGGAACTCAGCAGGTGAGCCAAGTAAGTTGTATCTCTAAAAGATTTTTTTTATTCGAATTGCTCTGGGACAAATCTCAAAAAAAACGTAACGGCCAGGCTCGATATGGCACATGACCCGGTACTAATTGGTATCTAATAACAGGTGCATGCCTGTTCAAAAAACATAAAATGCCATTGTTTGCAAACAAATCTAATCCATTATATAGAATTTAATCTTTTACAATAATCCTGAAGCACTTAGGTATAAATAACCATAAAAAAAATGTACTTATTTTAAACAATCGAGGTATCTGACGTCACTAAAACGACACATTGCATTCTAGCAAAATTAGATAAGATATTGGATATTTGTAAACAAATACATACAATAATAATATTATTGAGTTATTTAAATTGTAAAAAATTGAACTAAGATATTAAAGCTCACCAGTCACACGCCTTGCCGCCCTACAGGTATGGGCGTGCGCACAACCCTGTTGTATTTAAGTTTACTTGTTTAGCGACCCCTTCAAAATACACTCCAGAAGGTGTTAGTAGTAGTAGTAGTAGTAACATGTTTTATTTAGCAAAAAGCTACAATTAAATATTTTTTAATACATTTTTATAGATTTATTTTTAAATTTTAAAACGCAACCTTCTTTTAACAAAAACAGACAAAAAAGTTAAACATTTTGTAAATTGTATCAAATATATCATTTTGTTTTTTAATGAAACGTAATTTTAAAGTTTTTTTAAACAGTTTTAATGATTTTTGAGATTTAATAGAATTTTCCAAATTATTATATTCTATCAAACCTTTGTAAAAAATGGATTTATAAGCTAATGTTTTAGACACTATATCCACATACAAATTTTAATTAGTTCTTGTTTTATAATTATGTATGATGGTCATAATTAAAAGAACAAAATTTTTTTTAAACAATCAGGCAATAAATTATTTTTAATTTTATGTATAAAGGTACATACTAAATAAAAAATTAAATTTCTGACATTCAACCAATCTAAATTTTTCAACATAAAATTAATTTTTGTATATTTGTCACAATTTAAAATAACCCGCATTGCCTTATTTTGTAAAATTTGTAATTTATCAAATATTTCCTCACTAGCACAATATAAAATGGAAGAACAATAAAGAAAATGTGGTAATATAATGGTATTAAATACAGTTTTTTTTTCGAAAACAAACTTAAATAAGAAATGATTCTTTTAAAATAACCTACTTTTCCGGCAATCTTTGATATAATACTTTCAAAATAATTAAAAAATTTTAATTTTGAATCAATGCGTATCTCTAAATATTTAAAACTGTTTACTAATTCCAATTTTTCACCATCAATTACAACATTTATATTTTGACAATTTAAATTATTACCCATAACCATAAAAAACACCATTTTTCGAACTTTGTGAAGAGCAGTTTATTTATATATAGAAATTCCCTTCATCCCAGACTTTAAAAAAAATATTTTTCGTTCTAGCCTCAGGCAGGCAGCATTTTTAACCCAACCGGAGCCACAGGACTTTTCGGAGGAGCCACAGCCTTCGGCGGCAACCAGCAAGCTGGCAGCGTAATCAAATTTAACCCGCTCACGGGTACCGACACTATGATGAAAAATGGTACGGCACAAAATATCAGTACCAAGCACCACAGCATCACCTGTATGAAGGAGTACGAGAACAAGTCGTTTGAAGAACTTAGGTTTGAGGACTATCAAGCTAATAGGAAAGGTAAAGTAAAGTTCGTGTAACTTGTGGTGCTCAAGTCTGGTGCTAGAGTTTTCAGGTCGCGCAAGCGCCTCTAGCGTGACTTAACGACCAGAGATGGCCGGAACCGACAGCTTTACGTCTCCTCCGAAAGACGATCTTACACCAACCAACTAAAATTCGGTCATACTTTTTTTATTATGCGTATGCCCACTCCGGGAATCGAACCCGGATCGCCACGCCGGTAAGCGGTATCTCTACCACTGAGCTACGACCGGGCTTATAGGAAAGGTAAAAATATATATATTTTTGGCCTCAGGTTAAGTATTGTATAATACTATATCTACAACCGGATTGTTCAGAAATTTTCGGAAATCATTATGTCACATGCATTTTTTCCTTTTAAGGGCCTCAACAATCAGCAGGATTTGGCGGTTCTGCATTCGGTACCCCAGCTGTATCTACTCCCTCGCTGTTCGGCCAGAACGATGCAAATAAGTCTGCTTTCGGCCAAGCGACCGCTTTTGGACAAACTACTGGACCTTTTGGCGGTACCACAGGTAAGGGATCACACTAGAGTCGCCGCAGTGAGTCTAATATTGTACAATTCTCCGTAGGTTTCGGCATGACAACTCAACAAAACATCAGCGGCAGTCCCTTTGGAAAACCGACCGGTTACACCGCGCCGACCAGTTCGGCCGGATTCGGGTTCGGAACTGCTCCCCCTCAAAACGCCAACCCCTTTGGCGCTGCGACTGCTAATAAACCTTTTGGCGCTGCAACTGCGCAGCCACTGTTTGGAACTACTACAACTCAAGGGAATACTGCTGGGTTTGGTACCGGATTGTTTTCTGGCGGACAGGTGTGTATTACTCAATAAATAATAATATTTGAAAATGAAAATAAGTTTGCTGCCTTAGTCGTTTTTCTATATTTTTTACCCATTGTAAAAAGAAATAATATGTGGAGTTCCACAAGGATTAATAATTGGTCCGTTATTATTCTTAATTTACATTAATTCCGTTTCCAAATTGAACTTTAAGGGCAATATAAGGCTATTTGCAGATGATACGACAATTATTTATTTTGCTGAAACTCTTGCAGAAATGTATTTTGATATTAATAATGATTTAAAAATACTTCTTTCTTGGCTTCAATCAAATAAACTTACGTTAAATTTTACAAAATCTTCTTTTGTGTTCATAACTAAAAATAAAATAAATTCCATCATTAACCCCTTAACATTTAACAATGAAAATATTCAATATTCAAAAACGACCAAATTTTTAGGATTAGTTTTAGACGATAATTTAAATTGGAAATGCCATATATCCAGTATATTCTCAACTCGATATGTCCTTTGGTATCTGTTTTGTACAGAGCTAAATATTTCATTCCTTTGAAATACTTAAAAATATATATATTTTTCATTAATATATTCAAAATTACAATACTTAGCTTCCGCGTGGGTATCTGCTTATTTATTAAACTTAAGACCATTACAAACAATGCAAAATAAAGTTATTAAATGTATACACAAACCACCACATTTAGAACCAACTGTTAATCTATATAGACCGAAAGGGTATTTACACGTTCAAAACATTAATAAATTAAAAAAATTTATTCTAATTCACTCTATTATTTTAAAAGAAAAAAATCAAACATAACACTTCAGGAGAATAATACATTACATGGTCATAACACCAGACATTGTATAAATTATCAAACTATACCAGTAAAAAGTAATTTCGGAAAAAAAATCGCTTTTATATGACGGAATAATAAAATATAACAATATTCCCAAAAATATCAGAAAAATTAAAAAATTGGCAACTTTTAAAAAACAATTAAAGAGATATTTACTAAATTAAATTATTTATACTATTTTTTTAAATTGATTTTATTAATGAATTAAATTGGATTAACTTCCATTTTTTTTATTGTTATTTTTTTTTAATTGTTATTATTTTCTATGTTATGTTGTCACTTTCTATGTAATGAACTGTAAAAGTTAGTTTGGAATAAAGACATTTTGAAAGTTAAATAAACTATTTTTTATTCCTCTAGAATACAGGTACAGGATTATTCAGTAAACCAGCACAACCGACAACGGGTTTCGGAGCAGTAGGACAAACTACAGGATTACTTTTCAATACACCTGCAACGACGCAGTCCAGTTTGTTTAGCAACACGTCAAAACCTTTGTTTGGAACTGGAACCACCGGTACTGCACCAGGTAGAGTACCTAACAATTTTCGATTGATATTTTTTTAAAACCGACCAGAAAATATACACTTTCTGGACAATTTTTCGTCCAGAAAATAACGTTTTGTCGATCAAGACCGGAAAATTGACGTTACAGACCGGAAAAGATTTTTCCGGTCCCTGTTTTTTGTTTTTTCAATCGCTCTTTGATAATACAAGCTACGTTGATTTCGTTACTATGACAACAACATTTCGATGTATTGTCGAGTGACAGTTCGTTGATTTTTAATTTGTTGTTTAAGTCAAACTTGTTTCGCGACTTCGTAAATTTAATAATATGAATTCAGATTTTGAATTATCCGACACGGAAAATGAGATTTCAGAAGAAATTTTGGAAGCAGCAAGGAAAGCGACTTACGATATTATATTGCCAGTAAAATCAAAAGCCCGTTACGAGAAGTCATACGACGCATTTAAAAATAATATAAAATAAAATAATTTAATGTAAGCATATTGAAGTGTCGGTCTTAAAAAAAAAATGTACGTCACGCAACCGAAAATTAGTGTTGTGCAGGTCTCTCCAAGCTTCTAGGACTCGCCTACGGCTCGCCCTGGAAATGCTTGTCTCGACCTGTAAAACACTACTTTCCGGTCTTGTAACGTAAATTACTATTTAGGGAAGGCCGGGAAGTTTTGAATGTATTCAGTGTGTCCCACGTTCGATGCTTGTGGGATTTCGGTTGTTAGATTACGTACCGGGTGTCCCACTAAGAATGGACCCCCGCCATAACTCGCTAACCGTGAATTATATAACTTGGGGTGAAAAATTTTATTAGCTAAATGCACTAAGAGAAATCGCTGGAAAATATTTTAAAGTTTCTAAATCCACCGCTAGAGGTCGTACATCCAAAATTTTCCATTTTTGAAGGGTACACCCTGTATATTTTTAAATTATCAAATTCCGCATAATATTATAATTATTTTTTATTAAATGCATTATTAGTCCATACTTCATAGTTTCCGAGATATTGACTCTCGAAAAGTGACATTTTTGAACTTTGACAGCTTCTAACTTTCTAACAGTATGTCTTAGAGCAAAACGGCTTACATGTCACTAACTTCAATTTTTATTATCTTCCCAAAAAAATGAACTTCCAGTTAAACCGGAACAACTATATTTCCTGCTTTCGAGTTACATCCGGTTTAACCGGAAGTTGATTTTTTTGGGAAGATAGTAAAAATTGAAGATAGGGATTATGTAAGCCGTTTTGCTCTAAGACGTACTGTTAGAAAGTTAGAAGCTATCAAAGTTCAAAAATGTCACTTTTCGAGAGGCAATATTTCGGAAACTATCAAGTATAGACTAATAACGCATTTAATAAAAAATAATTATAATTTTATGTGGAATTTGAAAATTTAAAAATGTACAGAGTGGACCGTTCAAAAAATGGAAAATTTTGGATTTACGCCCTCTAGCGGTGGATTTAGAAACTTCAAAATATTTTCCAGCAATTTCTCTAAGTGCATTTAGCTAATAAAATTTTTCACCCTAATGCCTGTTTTTTTGCACGGGAGTGTATATAATATATATTAATTTAAAAAAAAATCTTACCCGATATTTTTCTCTTAACAATTCTCCTAAAATAATTTATGAAAGTCCTTGATATTTATTTAATAATATGTCAATTATTATTTATAGAATATGCAGTCCATAAAAGCTAGAAAAAACCTACGCGAAATAGGTTATAGGTTGGCAAGCATGTTGCTACTCGCGCCTTAAGATAATCGATGGCCGTTTTTAACAATTTCTTTTACATGAAAATAGCCTCTATTATTGGTCGTAACTATACAGATAGATTATTCCATCTCGAGCAAAGCCGCGAATATCCGAAAGAAGTAATAAAAAAAATTATAAAGCTTACTTACAGAGCTGCCAAAATATTTTCTGTTAAATATACTTTATACGTTGACAGCTTTTGGAGGACTCAATACCCAACCAAACCAGCCCACTCTTTTTGGTAGTACCTTTGGAAAGCCCACAGCACCCGCGTTTGGTACGAACCAGACACCTGGGTTCGGGACGTCTCTGGCCGCGGGAGGTAAGAAAAAAATTACTTTGACGTTTAAGCAACGAAATACATGTAGTTAACACATACCTCCGGATATAAACTACTTGTTTAGATCGGAGGTAAAATGTATATTGCCAGTTCAACAAAACATTACAAAACTAGTTTGGCAACAAAATACCCCCCTTCCTCCCTCACTCCTGCTTTTTTCGGCACGCTGTAATGATGGTTTGACCAAACAGACTTTGTGTGGTAATATCTATACATAGTATAATAATCGAATATTACAGTCATCTATGTGGGTATAGGTATACATGGTGTTTGGGGAGGAAAGGGCAATATTTTGGGAATGTGTTCAGAGGGTGAAAATAACAGTAATAAACCCATATGTTTTAGTTCGATCCTCAACCATTTCTGAAATAATAGTTTCTAAAGTTTTTGTAAGTTAATTTTTATTTTAAAAGCGAATAATTGCAGGTATTGCAGTACAAACTAACTTAAAGAATATATTCAAAAACCCCTCCACCAACTTCAATACATTTTCCGGCACGTTTGTTAATCGCTCGGGTAGCACATTGGATTGAGTGGGGATTTTTTTTTATAAAAGCTGCAGCATTGAAAATTCGATCGCCGAGTGCTTTTCTCCTTTCCACTCGTGTTTCATATACTATAGCGATTTTATCCATCCCCAAAGGCAATAATCAAGTGGGTTTAAGTCTGGTGACCTCGGTGGCCAAACTGATGATCCTAGAATTCCTTCTATTGTTTTTCTTCTCCTATGACTTAATGGTACTATCGGGATTTGAAAACTGAACCTTTTTTCCTTGATTCATTTTTATTAATCTGCTTGTTTGGTCAAACAACAAAAGAAATTATGTAGAACTGTCGAAATAATTTTTCTATTCATAGGTCTAGGAACAAATCAAGGTACTCTGTTTGGAACCAACAATCAACCAAAACCAGGAGGACTGTTTGGTAACACTGGCACAACTGGACTGTTTTCTAATACTTCAACACCATTCCAAAATAATGCATTTGGGTTAGGACAGCCACAACAGCAACAACTCTCGTAAGTATAACAAGTTTATACTTAATAATTTTTATTTGATGACCGAAAATATAAATAATAAAATAAAGTGAAATAATGGCCCTTAAAAACGATCACATTTATCATAAAGTAATAATAATAAACAGTTGTTTATTTTCGAGATTAAATTAAATTATATTTTTAAAAAAATTACTTTTTTTAGATTGTTGGCTCAACCGGAACAGCAGCACAACAATCTCGCCCTCCTTACCACTGACCCCTTTGGTGATGCACCCCATCTGGCCGGATTGGAACCAAAATTGAAAATAAACCCAGCGACGGTATCTGCGACAGATCCAAAGGAACTGAAATCGTTACTAGACGCTTCTAAAAAGGTCGATATGTCGCATAACTCCAAATTGAAAGTGACACCCTTGAAAAGCGCAAGGGTAAGTATTATTTATTATTTTTTTTTTACTAGGTATGAATTGTTGATGTAAAATTTTAAAATAACGCGAATATTTGATTGCCTTTTTTATCGGATTTTTAAATAATCCACTTGGTGGCAGGGTTTTTAAAAGAATAACTAAATATTTTTGTAGCAATTTACTTCAGACAATGACAATATAATAGTGTCGTCCATCTAGACAAGCAGCGTGCATGGATCTGTTGATATTAGTATATCTTGGAAATAAATAGACTATAGGCAAATATCTCCTTGTAATTCTCTAGGTACATTGTCAATCACTCGCTGGAAGCTCGCTAGGAGTTTGATTCGTTTTGTTAGTGTGTAAAATTTAGGTACAATGGTTAGAGACTGTATTGTTTGCTGACAATATGTTGATTCTTTTTCAAATATTACTTTTCAACAGTAAGTGTATGCTGACACTATTATTGTGTCATAGTTTAGGGATTGTTACCTCTTATACTGTGTACCACTCGACCCCGCAGTCCCCTCGCCCATGCTAGTCGGGAGGCTGTTGCTAAGACGCGCTGCGTCCAAGTTATTGCTTTATCTACTGCCTGTTTCTATCCTTAACCTGCAACGACTTTAAAGCTTCCAATTATTATAAAATTACCTTTCTCAGTTTTTAAATATTATTTCTACAACTAAGAAATTGAATGAACTCTGAATTACTGTTAAAGTATTTTTCACAATAAACGGTTGACTCCGTTTAACTACCTGGGACGTTTTGCAAGAACTCGGCCATAAAAATGCAAATAAACTGTCGGTCAGGGTCGGATTATAATTTGTAATTATAGCAGATAATATTTAACTATCTTGTGCTTGCGATAACATCTTTCAGTCTTTGTGTTTCTTAATAACGAATTAAATATCTATAGTCCTACCCTGTAGTGTATTTGCTTGTTGATTGTGTATAACAATGGGATTAAACTGGTAGTTTTATTGCAGTCAATAAGTCGATACCATTTAGGGTGAAAAATACTTTACATATTATGTTCAATATTCCCGATTTTTTTTTCCAGGACAGTCTATTCGACACAATCCCCAAATCAGCAGAAAACACGAAATCGCCGTTGACAGATTACCGGAAAACCAGCTGTCGTCGTCTAGTCCTTAAACCGAAGAGCAGTCAGGAAAACACTCCTGGAATGAACTCCACGAACATCTTGGACGTTCTACTCGGCGAGGGCAAGGAAAATCGGAACTTGGACATGAGCGGAGGAGGGAAACCGAATCCGTTAAGGCTGAATTTTGAAAATACTGTTCACGATAGTTTATTGGTGAATCGTTCCATTGAGACGCAAACGTTTAGTATGGCGAATTCGACTAGTAAAGACTATCTTCCAGGTGAGAGAAAATATACGCGACGGAATTTCTTTGCTGAAGTTTCACAAAGCGAGAAAGTTGGCAAAGATTACTACACGCGTTTTTTTTAAATGTTTTAGATCATAGTGTACGCGATTCGCCACCCCCTCCATCGGACGACGAAGAAGAGGTAGTCAACCAAGGGGGAGGGGATGCTGTCAAGAAGCATCCGGCCAATATAACATGTACCCGGCCCGAGTACTACACTTTGCCGAACTTGGACGATTTGATACCGAACGAAAACGGTGATTGCATTGTTAGAGGATTTACCGTGGGTAAGATAATAAAATTTTGTTCGTTATGTCGTCGCCTTTGAATAGAAGTGGTCCACTGTAACATTTTTTCGAAATTTCTTTTTTTTACCATAATAGAATGAAACTCTTCATTGCCCAAAGATTCTGGATATAAAAGTTAGTTTTGCTTCGAACTGAAGATAGTAGTTTTCATTTACTATTTCTAGACCACTAACATTTCTTATAAATAATATTTTTAAAACCAGTATATTTCCAGAAGCTTTCAAAATTGGTATAATAAGACCTATTTTTAAAAATGGAGATTCTACTAAAACTAGTAATTATAAACCAATAACATTAACATCTTCGATAGCAAAAGTATTCGAAAAAATTT
The DNA here is from genome assembly GCA_963969555.1 of Polydrusus pterygomalis. NCBI lineage: Eukaryota > Metazoa > Arthropoda > Insecta > Coleoptera > Curculionidae > Polydrusus > Polydrusus pterygomalis. The sequence goes on along the minus strand of OZ018385.1, from coordinate 39,605,544 downwards.
TAAAATTAAGAATTAAAAATTATTTGAAAAAAATACATTTTATTTCTAATAAACACTTTGGGTTTCAAAAAAATAAATCAAGACAAAACGCTATTATTTGCTATCTAACAGAACAAATATGTGATGCACTAGATAATAAAAAACTAGTATTAGTAATTTTCTAGATTTAGCAAAAGCCTTTGATACAGTTAGCCCTAATTTACTGTAAAAAAAGTTTGAAAATATTGGATTCAGAGGAAAGCAATTAGAATTAATTAAAAATTATCTGAAAAATAGACCAACTTATGTTCGAATAGATAAAAAAAAAGCTATCCAAAAGTATTTTTAAGTATGGTGTTCCTCAAGGAACAATTTTAGGACCATTATTTTTTAACGACTTATTTAGTATAAATTGCGATGGACAAATTCATAGTTTTGCAGATGATACTACAATTTTTTATACCGATGCAAATTGGGAAAACTTAAATAATAAAATTAAAAAAGATTTAAAATTATAAAAAATTGGTTTGATAAAAATTTGTTAACAATTAATTTTAATAAAACAAATTATATTCCTTTTACTTTAAACCCAAATAACCTACCACGAAATATGAATAGTATTCAAATAAATGAAGACATTCAAATTTTTAAAGTTAATAAAATAAAATATTTAGGAATTATTTTTGATAGTAAATTAAATTGTAATTTTCACTTAGAATACTTAATTAAAAGTATAAGAAGTTTATACAAATTTTTAAAAACATTAAAATAATTTTAATTGTAAGAGATATGGAAATATTATATTACGCGTTAGTTAAAACTCATTTAAATTACGGAATTTTAGGTTGGGGAGGAATAAATTTTAATAGAACTTTAATTAAAAAATTAAAAATATTACAAAAAAGGTTTTAAAAATTATATTCAATAAATATTATCTTTATCCTTCAAAAGAATTATATTCAGAAACAAAACAGTTGAACAAAAAAAAACTTTACATTTATAACATCTTAATATATATATTTAAAAATAAAAACCTTATACAATTTAAAAACCATAATCATAATACACGTCATAAAAATGAAATAACCATAAAACCTAAAATAAATAAGTCCATAGGACAAAAAAATTTCAAATATTTATGTTTTTATTAAACGATTATTTACCAACAAAAATTAAAAAATTGATTTCATTAAAAAAATAAAAGCATGGATATTAAAAACAGACAATTTGAAAATATTTTTAGAAATGCTTTAATTAATTAATATTGTTCTGAATAATTTATATAAGTACCTAATATTTTTTACTTAATAATTATAAACTAATAATTTTATTATAGGTAATATATTTCTTCAAAAAAAAACTGCGTTTATACTATAAATTAACATTTTTACTTTAAAACTTGATTTTTAATGCATATTATTAATGATTTATGATTTTACATACTAAAACAAAAAATAAGATCTGCCCCTAACAAGCTCGGCTTCAGGGGATTGGAGATTAAGTTTATAGAAGACAACTTAAACATATTTATTATATTATTAAATTTTAAAACTTATTGTTTATTTATTAATTTTTTAGGTCGAAAAGGGTACGGTAACGTATACTTTCCCGATGACATAGATGTGACGGGTTTAAACGTAGACGAACTGATACACTTTAGATACAGGGAAATAAATGTTTACCCTGATGAATCTAAAAAACCACCAGTAGGCCAGGTAAATTATTAGTACACGTATATTTTAAAAATTAGGATATTTTTTTTATTAAAATGACATATTTAGCCGCCATCGATCGATATCGACCATCATCAATATCGATATGCTTATTTATTTTCCAGGGTTTGAACAGGAAAGCCCAAGTTACTCTGGATAATGTGTATCCGAGGCGAACCGGTTCCAACGTCATGATTAAGGATGTCGTAGAATTAATGCAAATGAATTTCGCCGAAAAACTGCGAAAAGTGACAGAAAAAAAGAACGCTCGCTTTGTGGATTACAGGCCGGAAACTGGCAGCTGGGTCTTCAAGGTAGGAATTGACGTTAAAAAAAGTATTTATTGAATTTTTTTTTTATTTATTCTCAAAAAAAAAAAAAACATAATATACTAACCATTTACAAAAAAAAAAATATTAATTTTTACGTTAAAGTTTAAAATTTTTTTTTATTTAGTGTTTTTTTAAAAGTCTATAATATTGATCTTTGGCCAAAAGTACTCTTTATCATAGGTGTTTGAATATGATGATTTTGTCTCGTGCTGTGAATAATGTTGGTCGAAGGAAATATTATATTCGATTGTTTTTCTTTAATAATAATAGAGTGTATTAGAATGCATAGTTTTAATTTATGAAGCTTTTCAAATATCCATTTGGTTCATATAAATTTATAGTTGGTTCTAAAAAAGGAAGTTTATGTATGCAATTAAATATTTTGTTTTGTAGTTTTTGTAATGGCTGAATTGTAGTTAAATTCGCTGATCCCCAAATTGAAATCATATACTGTAATTTTGAAAAAACCAAAGAGTAATATATATTTTTTAAATATTTTAACGATATATAATTTTTAGCTTTAAATAAAATGCCAATTATTGATGAGATGTAACTTCTTAAATATTCAATATGTTTTTTCCAACTTAAATTTTCATCAATATATAAACCTAAACATTTAATTGTATTTTAGTATATTTAATTAAATGATTATTGAAAGACAGTGAAGAAATATTATTATTTTTAAATTTTGATTTACTTATAAACATAATTTGATTATTATATTTATTAAAAATGATAAAATTCTTCTTATTGTCGATTTATATTAAACCCAACCGTACATTTTTTTTGAATGAACCTGAAATTACATTCTATATTCTTTAAATTTGTTTTATTTCTTGTGTTGTGTGGGTGTTCCCTGGTATGTTCAGTAATAAGATCAGGATTCTCCTTTACAAAGAGTAAACATTTATAAATACAGTGTGTCCCCGGATGGAGTTGACAAGAGGAAAAAGTTCTTTATTATTGTTTTTACGGCGAAAAGTTATTCTTTATACAAAATTCTGCTTGTCAAAAAAATGAATTTACCATATAAAAATTTTAGATCAGATGATGTTGATAAATTAAGAAAACATGAAAATGCTTTAAGAAAGAAGTACCATTATTTAATATTTTAGACAAAATGTTTATGAAACAAAGTTGTTTATAATCCAAAATAAAGCCCAAATACAAAATTTGAAATCTGAATTCTAATTTTTGTTTTTTTTATTTTTTACAATAGGATTTATGAACATTCAAAATAAAAACCTGAGAGTGCTGACCTATTCATTTAATTTATTTCCAATTTGGAGAAATGTGTGCAGGTTGGAGGAGGATATGTAGAATAATAACTTTTTCCACAATTGTACATTTTGAATGTTCATAATAAATTCTATTGTAAAAAATAAAAAAACAAAAATTACAATTTAGATTTCAAATTTTGTATTTAGGCTTTATTTTGGATTATAAACAACTTTGTTTCATAAACATTTTGTCTAAAATATTAAATAATGGTAATTCTCTATTAGAGCATTTTCATGTTTTCTTAATTTATCAACACCCTGTACATCTGATCTAAAATTTTTATATGGTAAATTCATTTTCTCGACAAGCAGAATTTTGCATTTTGAGAATAACTTTTCGTCGTAAAATCAATAATAAATATCTTTTTCCTCTTGTCAACTCCATCCGGGGACACACTGTATATATGTCCTTATGGAATTCTGTATAAATTTAGTCTTACATTCAAATATTATAGACACGATTCTGGCCGCCTCTTCAGTGGTTTTTATTTTTTTTTAGGTTGATCACTTCTCAAAATATGGATTTAACGACAGTGACGAGGAAAATGACCAAAATGGTACTGATCAGCCTAAAAAACCAATACAAAAAACAGATGGCAAACAGGTAGTGCCTAAAGTCCCTGTACCTTCGGAAATTATTACCAAAGAGAGCCTTGAACAGAAAGACACGAGTTATGAAGTGGTGTCTACGGAAACCAGTGACAGGTAAGTCTATTGCTGCAAACCCGAACAAACCATAAAGTTCCGTTGTTGTGCTGATAAAGTCAAATTTCTCTAAGAACAGGCCGCATCGTGATTAACTCACCTGTCATTTTCATTTAAGGCATATGTGTCTTCTATAAACTTATTCTTCAATCCCCTGAAGCTGAGCTTGTTAGGGGCAAATCTTATTTTTTGTTTTAGTATGTAAAATCAAAAATCATAAATATGCATTAAAAATCAAGTTTTAAGGTTGAATTCTCAACGTCATTCAATCTATTGCCAACCTATTTCGCGTTGATTTTTTGAGTTTATTATTTTAATAACTAACATTTAAAGAAAATCAATATCGTCGGTACATTATTTAGGTAGTATCTGATATATTACAAAAATATCAATTTATTTCATTGCTAATTTTGGGAGAATTGTATAGTGAAAGAACAATGAATGACAATGACATAATAATGTTAAAAAAAATCTTACCCGATATTTTTCGCTACACAATTCTCCTAAAATAAGTTATGAAATTCCTTGATATTTATTAAATATGTCAATTATTACCTATAGAATATCAAGTCGATACTGATTTTCTTTAAATTTTGTATAAAAGCTAGAAAACATAAATAAATCTATGCGAAATAGGTTATAGGTTGGCAAGCATATTGATACTCCCACCTTAAAGTAAAAATGTTAATTTGTAGTATAAACGTAGTTTTTTTTTGAAGAAATATATTACCTATAATAAAATTTATAATTTTGAAGTAAAAAATATTACTTATATAAATTATTCAGAACAATATTAATTAATTAAAGCATTTCTAAAAATATTTTCAAATTGTCTGTTTTTAATATCCATGTTTTTATTTCGACTTAAAATTTTTAAAATGAAATCAATTTTTTAATTTTTGTTGGTAAATAATCGTTTAAATAAAAACATAAACATTTGAAATTTTTTTGTCCCAGGACTTATTTATTTTAGGTTTTATGGTTATTTCATTTTTATGACGTGTATTATGATTATGGTTTTTAAATTGTATATTAAGATGTTATAAATGTAAAGTTGTATTATGTTCAACTTTTTTTGTTTCTGAATATAATTCTTTTGAAGGATAAGGATAATCTTTATTGAATATAATTTTTAGAAACCTTTTTTGTAATATTTCTAATTTTTTAACTAAAGTTTTATTTATTCTTCCCCAACCTAAAATTCCGTAATTTAAATGAGTTTTAACTAACGCGTAATATAATATTTCCATATGTCTTACATTTACTTAAAACATTTTTAATGTTTTTAAAAATCGGTAGTAAACTTCTTAATTTTATAATTAAGTATTCTAAGTGAAAATTTCAATTTAATTTACTGTCAAAAATAATTCCTAAATATTTTATTTTATTAACTTTAAAAATTTGAATGTCTTCATTTATTTGCATACTATTCATATTTCGTCACATGTGGGAGTCAACTATCGAAACGGTTTATTTTTAGAAAAAGTTGATTCTATCAAGAAGCTTTATTAAAAAGGTATAAATAAAAATGAAATAATTCTGTTTCTAGATCGCGTGAACCATCCGGATTTCGCCTAGACAAAGATATTCTCATTGACGACGAGGAACAAGAAGAGAACGACGTTCTTCATCACAGCATGTTTGTCGATGACGCGTCAGAAGAGGACTATCATCAAATACCTTCCGATATACCCATGGATCTGCATTACGGATCCTATCCCAAAAGCTCAAATGCTAAAAATATACAGGTAGGTTAATAATAATAATAATAATATATATCTTTATTCTCAACCAACTTAAGAAAAGTTCATTACAAAGAATATAACACCAAATATGTTTAGTAACTATTAATAGTTCCATCGAAATTATTCAATAAAAATATATATATAATAACCATTTATAAAAAAAATATTAATATATAATACGTTAAACTTCGTTCACTTCTTAAATATTCAATATTCGATGGCTTAGAGTGCAAACCGTCTAACTCCACTTTTTATGAAAATGTCGATTTTTATGCAAATAGTTAGCTTAATGTTAGATCTATGGATACCCAAACCAGATTACTCCAAATAATTACGGTTTTCTCTAAAAACCACCTCTCGTAAAGCGTCTAACTCCATGACCTACAATTATGAATACGGCTGCATACGGCAAAACATCTAACTCCAGCATTTCGCGCCATTTTACACGTGAAATAAAAATGGAGTTAGCTATTTTTCAGTTATATATTTGCATTTTGTAGAAGTCAGAATCGTTTTTTTGCCCTCCTGTAAAATTTCTATTTTTGGAGTTAGACAGTTTGCACTCTAAGCCATCGAATATATTTTTTCCAACTTAAATTTTCATCAATATATAAACCTAAAAATTTAATTGTATCAGTAGGTATATTTAATTATATGATTATTGAAAGATAGTGAAGAAATATTATTATTTTTTAATTTTGATTTACTTATAAACATAAAAGATGATTTATTAAAATTTAATGATAATTTATTAGTTTCAAGCCATTTACATATTATATTTAGGTCGTGGTTAATGTTATTATGAATTTGAGCATAGTCTTCATGAAAATATACAATAGTAGTATCATTGGCAAACAATTTTATTTTACCTTTTAAATTTAATGTTGCTATAGAATTAATGTAGATTAAAAAAAAGTAGGTCCTAAGGTTGATCCTTGCGGAACACCACAAGTTATGTTTTTTTGTGAACTTTTAACATTTTCAATTTAAACAAACTGCTTTCTATTAGTTAAGTAATTTTTTAACAATAAATAAATATTTCCCCGAATTCCAATATTGTATAGGCATTTAAGTGAAATGTTGTGATTGACTGTATCAAATGCTTTACATAAATCTAGGGACAGTAGGCAGGATTTTTGGTTGTGCTATCAACGTTTTGTTGAATATCTTTGATAATATCTGCAGCTGCAACTTTTGTATCTCTAAATTTACGAAAACCATATTGAAATGGAGAGAGTAATTTTTGTTCTTCTAATAAATTTACTATTCTATTATTGAAAAATTTTTCAAAAATCTTTGAAAATGCGGGTAAAACGGAAATGGGCGATAGTTACTACTAGAATATTTTTCTGCATTTTTAAAAACTAGGTTATGAAATCGACTCTATTTGCCGACGACGACAGATCTTCCGCGGGCAGCCACATTTCTATTATAAAACAATACCTTGATCTGCCGGAGATGGACGAGATACCGAGGATGCCAACTTTACGAGAAGAAGTGGCGGCTAGGAAACGCCCTATGCTGAGACCGAAAGTCTGGAAAGTGTTGAATAGTTACGAAACGCCTGGGATTACTTCCGATGTGTTGCCAAACAGGTAAGATATTTCTTCCATTCCATGTGTTTCGAAAATCTCATGATCATGTCGCCACAGCCTTTGTTGTTATATTGCAACCAGCTTAGGTTCTCCCTTGACTATTGATTAGAACCCTTTTTACGAATCCGCTCCTGGAATTTGCGTCATGAGCTATGCAAATCCGGTCATTAGTAAAAAAATCTATTTCTGAATAACTAACCCAACGTAAATTACTTTTGTAGGTGCTGTGTGGATATGGGAATGTTTAAAGGAAAGTCCTTTAAAGTGGGATGGTCGAAAGGTTTCAACTTTTACACCGTCGATAAGGAAAACGCTGAATCTAACAGCGAATTGCTTAAGAAGCAATTTGACGCCTCGCCCAGTTTCGACCCGTTAAAGGTAAGGGTTTTATTTCCCATAATTTAATAAGCTCCTGTAAATTTTGATCTGTAATAAAGTGTTATTGTTTTCAGGACGTTCTAACTGATGCACTGAAAGTAGTCCTGGAAGAATCCACCTACCAACTCAACTCTGTAAAAATACCAACTTTCAAGATCCTCAAAACAGACTCCTACCTCAAAAAACAAAGCGCTTTATTTGAAAAATTAGCGTCTCAATACAACAGCAAACAGGCCGACTATCTTCACGGCATTTGGACGCTTTGCACCGCCCTCTGGGGGCCGAATGAGAATACTATTGCCAACAGAAGACATTTATTGACGGAATGGTTGAAAGTTACTTGCAATACCAGTGATATAACGTTAAAGAATGCTCCTTTTAGATCGATTTGTGATGTTACAGAAAACCTTTTTATCTATCTATCAGTTTTTAAGGTGTTCGATGCGGCTAATATAGCTATGGACAATAGACTACCGAATTTGTCCATGTTGCTAGCACAGCTAAGTGTTGCCAACGTTGCGAAGAGTTTTATTCAAGAGCAAATTGATATTTGGTACAGTTCTTTGGCTTCCAATCATCTCACCGACGAGATGAAGAAGTTGTATTTGCTGCTGTCCGGGATACCTATGAAGGATGAGGTGAATATTTTTGAAAACGTTGATTGGAAGAGGGCGTTTGGCATGCATTTGTGGTATATTTGTCCAAATGGTGCGCCTATCGAGACAGCAATCGAACACTACAAAAAGGCATTCGAAGAGTATTCTTACGCCGAACGACCAAGCCCTCCCTATATGAAAAACTATACAGAGGACGGTTCTTTCGACATAATGTATCACATACTACTTTTGTATAAGTCCGGCATTCATAGGCTTAGCAGTGTGTTAAATCCTGCCACCCATACGGACGATCCCTTAGATTACCGACTAAGGTAAGTAAAAATCACTGTTAAAAAACTTATTAACATTTAATAAGACTTATTGATAAAACTAAGAATGAACCTTTACCAATCTATAAAAATTATTACAAATTAAAAGAAAAAAATGACAAAAATAGATTTATTAAATAGAATTTGTCCAAATTTTTACTCTTTCTGAAACGAATGACTTATCCAATAATTTAATAAAAGAAATCCAAAATAATGTACAACAATGTACAAATAAAATAAAAATTAAAAGAGAAAAGAATGGATTACGAACGGCTTACTTAATTCTATTAAAACATAAAATGAACTTTATAAAAAATTACAAAAAAATAATGATTTGTACGAGGATTTTTATTATATCTTAACATAGTATAAAACAAAGTCGCTATCGCCCGTCCTGCCCCTATATGTGCTTAAATCTTTAAAACTACGCAACGGATTTTAAAGCGGTTTTTTTAAATAGATAGAGTGATTCAAGAGGAAGGTTTTTATGTATAATACATGCATAACACATGATAAACACTGATAAATTAGAGTAGGGAGAACGAACGACCCAACCTAACCGGTCCCCGGCCCGTTCAACGATCGATCCGAAGCACCGAAGCCGGAATAGACGAAGACAGACTATGTTTTATGCATGGATGTGAATTGTGGACGGGCCGGCAAACGAGTTTGAGGTTTGTTCGCCTTATTATCTCACGTCGTATAATGCCGGGCTGCAACGCAGGCCGGGTACACGCTAGTATAAATATAAGATTTATAAAAACAAACTGACTAAACTAATTAAAGAAACAAAAACCAATTTTTATAAACGTGAAATTGATAAATGTAAAAACTCTAAACAAGATATCTGAAAAATTATTAAAAAAATATATACAGTATGTCTCCGTAAGTTTGCATCATATGAAAACTTGCTATCGAAGATATTAATGTTATTGGTCTATAATTACTAGTTTTACTAGAATCTCCATTTTTAAAAATAGGTTTTATTATACCAATTTTAAAAGCTTCTGGATATATACTGGTTTTAAAAATATTATTTATAAGAAATGTTAGTGGTCTAGAAATAGAAGTTTTAATAGTTTTTAATATTTCTGTTGTTATTCCGTCGGCACCAGGAGATTTCTTTAATTTTAAACTATCAAAAACATTTTCAACTTCTTTATGATAAGTTTCTTCTAAATAAAATGAATTTATATTGTTTATTTTTTTGTTTGAAAATGTATTATTACCTTTATTGATTTTGTTTGCTAGCTTTTCTCCCACTTCAGAAAAATAGTCAATAAAGCTATTAGCTAAACTTTTCTTATCAGTAAGTGATTCATTTTCAATTTTGATTTCGTTTATATTTTTATGTTTTTGATTTTTATTATACAGTATGTCTCTGTAAGTTTGCATCATATGGAAAACTTTTTTATTATTCATTTTACGAAAAAAAGTTATTCCTCATAAAAAGCTCTGCATGGTCTAAAACCTAAAATGCAACCATCAAATATCGAAATTTTCCAGTCATATACGAGGTTTGTCAAAAAATGTGAATTTTTCCCAAGAATGTAAATTTTCCCCAAGAGTAAAGTACCTTTATTTTTGACATTATCAAAAATTGTTATTAAAAAAAGTTGTTCAGAACTAAAAACCACGTCTAAATATGCAATTATACGCATTTATGTTGAAAAATTATTTTATTAATTTATTATTAATTATTTAATTTTTTAATTATTTAATTAATTTAATGCGTGTTATTGCATATTTAGACGTGGTTTTTAGTTTTGATCAACTTTTTTTAATAACAATTTTTGATAATGTCAAAAATAAAGGTACTTTACTCTTGGGAAAAATTTACATTCTTGGGAAAAATTCACATTTTTTGACAAACCTCGTATATGACTGGAAAATTTCGATATTTGATGGTTGCATTTTAGGTTTTAGACCATGCAGAGCTTTTTATGAGGAATAACCGAATAAAATCAATAAAGGTAATAATACATTTTCAAACAAAAAAATAAACAATATAAATTCATTTTATTTAGAAGAAACTAATCATAAAGAAGTTGAAAATGTTTTTGATAGTTTAAAATTAAAGAAATCTCCTGGTGCCGACGGAATAACAACAGAAATATTAAAAACTATTAAAATTTCTATTTCTAGACCACTAACATTTCTTATAAATAATATTTTTAAAACCAGTATATATCCAGAAGCTTTCAAAATTGGTATAATAAAACCTATTTTTAAAAATGGAGATTCTAGTAAAACTAGTAAATATAGACCAATAACATTAATATCTTCGATAGCAAAAGTATTCGAAAAAGTTTTAAAATTAAGAATCGAAAATTATTTGAAAAAAATAAAATTTGCTATCTAACAGAACAAATATGTGATGCACTAGATAATAAAAAACCTTGTATTAGTATTTTTCTAGATTTAGCAAAATCCTTTGATACAGTTAGCCATAATTTACCGTTAAAAAAGTTTGAAAATATTGGATTCAGAGGAAAGCTATTAGAATTAATTAAAAATTATCTGAAAAATAGACCCGAAAAATTATAAAAAATTGGTTTGATAACAATTTGTTAACAAATAATTTTAATAAAACAAATTATATTCCTTTTACTTTAAACCTAAATAACCTACCACAAAATATGAATAGTATTCAAATAAATGAAGACATTCAAATTTTTAAAGTTAATAAAATAAAATATTTAGAAATTATTTTTGACAGTAAATTAAATTGGAATTTTCACATAGAATACTTGTAAGACATAATATGGAAATATTATATTACGCGTTAGTTAAAACTCATTTAAATTACGAAATTTTAGGTTGGGGAGGAATAAATAGAACTTTAGTTAAAAAATTAGAAATGTTGCAAAAAAGGTTTCTCAAAATTATATTCAATAAAGATTATCTTTATCCTTCAAAAGAATTATATTCAGAAACAAAAAAGTTGAACATAAGACAACTTTACATTTATAATATCTTAATATATATATTTAAAAATAAAAACCTTATACAATTTAAAAACCATAATCATAATACACGTCATAAAAATGAAATAACCATAAAACCTAAAATAAATAGGACAAAAAAATTTCAAATATTTATGTTTTTATTTAAACGATTATTTGCCAACAAAAATTAAAAATTTGATTTCATTAAAAAATTTAAAGTCGAAATAAAAACATGAATATTAAAAAAAGACAATTTGAAAATATTTTTAGAAATGCTTTAATTAATTAATATTGTTCTGAATAATTTATATAGGTAAGTAATATTTTTTACTTAAAAATTATAAATTAATAATTTTATTATAGGTAATATATTTCCTCAAAAAAGCGGCGTTTATACTATAAATTAACATTTTTACTTTACAACTTTATTTTTAATGCATATTTACGATTTATGATTTTACATACTAAAACAAAAAATAAGATTTGCCCCTAACAAGCTTAGCTTCAGGGGATTGAAGAATAAGTTTATCGAAGACAACATAAACATATTTATTATAATAAATTATATTATTAAATTTTAAATAACCTTATTATTATTATTATTATTATTATTTATTTATTGCTTTGTATTTTCAGCTGGCTACTCTTACAACTATTCCTATCATTGGACGTGGGTATAATCGAAACCTCGGAGAAAAATCAACTTTGCACCAGCTTCTCCAACCAACTAGAGCAGCTAGGACACTGGGAATGGGCTATATTTGTCTTGTTACACCTCGAAGACAATTCCATAAAGAAAACCATTATTATGGGCATTCTAGATCGCAACTTATCAGTCGATTCCGATGAAATCTCTCAAGAAACCGTTGATTTGTTGGTAAACGATATGAAGATACCAACGGAATGGATTCATATGGTCAAAGCGCCAAAAACGCTAGCCGTTGAGAGGTTTTTCGAAGCGTTTAACCATTACGCGCTAGCCGACGAGTACATCTTGGCAAATAACGTGTTTGTCAACCACCTATTGCCAAGTTTGTTTATAAACGAACAATTTGACGTCATTAGAAGTCTGATTGAAAAATTGAAACCCGGTTCCAAAGATATTTTACACTGGAACAACGAAGCGGGGCTGTTGTTGGAATATCTGGATCTACTCGATCAATCCATTTCGTCAGATAACCTTATGAAGATGCAAGTGAAACTTTGCTCTATAAGTGAAAGAATCGTCAATTTTCCGGTAAATTCCGACCAGCAAAAAGTCTGCGTCGCAAAGTTGTCGAAGAGATTCGCGTCTCTGTATAAGGAGCTTAATCAAAAGTCGCAGTCGCACATGTTTAAGGATTCCTATGTACAATTTATTGAAACGTTGATTATGCCGCCGGATTTTAAGCAGAACGAGGGGTTGTACTTGATACACGACTTCTATAACTTTAGGATTAGACAGTAGATAGGGTAAATTATAGATATCAAAGGCTGATGTAACGAGAAATACGTCAAATCGGAAGATTTGTAAGGTTCCTTGTGTTGGATGTGACTTGGAATTTTGATCTTCTCGGCCATGCAAATACAAATATTACTCCAAACAGAGTAAATAAGTAATCAATTCAAAAAAGCACAAATAAACACCATTCACTTAATTACACGAAAACTAGAAATCCGTAAAGATTAAACATCCACAATAATGACTGTAACAACAAAAATGGCGACAAGCCAGTTCTGGAGTGTATTCAAATGATGTAGCTTAAGGACAGGCCCATAATACCGGACCAGTGATCCGTGCGTATAAACGTATTTTTTTTTTACCCATAAAACCTGACTTTAGTTTGCGCACAAAATAAGCTGTGGGTCTACGCGGAAGACACTTTCGTAGAACAAGCCGTTCTCAAATTAAAAGATTTTTGTATGACCCAAGCGTTATTTTACAAATCCTCTTTTGTAAATTTTCTTTTTTCATAAGTCTTTGATTAAGTAAGAGATATTTTAGGTTCGTATCTTTATTTTCCTCTTTCAAATAAGTGTAAATATATTTTTTTTAATCTCGTAAACTATTTTAAAACCTAAAAGGGCTGTTATACCCTCTACCTATGTTATTTTGTTACCTTTTTTCTTATTGTAGGTGCGGTTTTTTAAATTTGCTATGTTAATAAAGTATTTTTCGCCCTAAATGGTATCGACTTATTGACTGCAATAAAACTACCGGTTTAATCCCATTGTTATACACAATCAACAAGCAAATACACTACAGGGTCGGACTTTAGATATTTAATTCGTTATTAATAATATATTATTTAATGACATGAAATATCCTAAATAGATACTTAAATTACCTGCTATAATTACAAATTATAATCCGACCATGACCGACAGTTTATTTGCATTTTTATGGCCGAGCTCTTGCATAACGTCCCAGGTAGTTAATCGGAGTCAACCATTTATTGTGAAAAATACTTTACCAGTTATATAGAATGTGACAACCGTCAAGTTATCTGTACACATTTACCCGTGTCAAATTTCATCCGAGTGCTAACGCTAACTGAGGAATTAATAGTCAAAATAAACGTGACAGCTTTCTTTTGACGTCGATGCCTCTCGTCACATTATTTTCTTATAATTAGTAATGATACATTGACAAACTGATTCGGTGTTACTATACAGGGTGTTATTTAAGCAGGTGGCCAAACTCCAAGTGATGCTTCTTTAAGCGATTTTAAGAAGAAAAGTTTATGTAAACATGGGTCCGAAAATGCATAGTTTTTACGATACAGGGTGTCAAACTTAAAAAAAAAAATCGGATGTTCGTAAATAGCTCAATACTATTTTATTCGGTTTTGTTGAAATTTGACAATTCTGTTTGGAATAAAAAGAGGATAATTTAGCCTCAATTAGATTAAAATTATTAAGTCCAGTGGCGTCCCGGAAGACAGTCCAACTAATATTTTTGACAAAAATATTGCGCGCTACTGACTTTTTTAAAAATTATGTATTTTTTCGAATTAAGCCACTACAAAAACAACTATTTTATCTCCTGAGTTTTTTTCATATCTTGCTTTGTTTTTGAGAAAAAAAAATAAAAACCACTTTATTGCATGTCCCCGGGACAATAAGAGTAAAAGATTTGAACTACTTACCAAACTATTAAGCAATTAAAATTACACGAAAGTACCCATTTGCATTTTTTCGCACAGATTAAAACTGTGTTCGATAAAAGAAACTAACATAAAATAATCGCATAACGTAATAATTTATTACTGCCATGTTTAATTGTATTAAGACGAAACCTATAGTATTTTTTTTTCTTGAAAACAAAGCAAGATATGAAAAAACTTAGGAGATAAAATAGTTGTATTTGTAGTTGCTTAATTCGAAAAAATACATAATTTTTAAAAAAGTCAGTAGCGCGCAATATTTTTGTCAAAAATATTAGTTGGACTGTCTTCCGGGACGCAACTGGACTTAATAATTTTAATCTAATTGAGGCTAAATTATCCTCTTGTTATTACAAATAATAGAATTGGCAAATTTCAACAAAATCGAATAAAAGAGTATTGAGATATTTACGAACATCAGATTTTTTTTTTAAGTTTGACACCCTGTATCGTAAAAACTATGCATTTTCGGACCCATGTTTATATAAACTTTTCTTCTTAAAATCACTTAAAGAAGCACCCCTTGGAGTTTGGCCACATACTTAAATAACACCCTGTATAAATTAGATATGCGTCACTTCAAAATCAATATAAAATTGTCAAATTCTATGTGACTGGTAGCATCTATATTACCAATGGTGTGTCAAAAAAAGGCGGCACTACGCAAATACTGCTTTGCAAGTCACGTGGTTTGTAATCTTCTAATTAGATTAAAATTGGTGTAAAATAAATTTAAAAAATTTGCCAGTTATAATTTGAGTTTGGTAGCTTGCAAACTCCGTCATATTTCTTTATCTGATTGGTGTTTTGAAACGATATTAAAATTGACGTCATTTTAAGCTGTCAAACGTATAATATTACATGATTTGTGAATAGTTTAATAAAATGTGATTTTAATATACTTATGGCTACTTTATACCTCAATTAAATTAAACTAAACTTAATAAATTAAACTAAGAAATTAAGGCAATGGTTTATACCTCCACATTAAAGCCACTTAATAAATCTACGAGAGACGAAGAAAGTGCTCCTAACCTATCTTATTGGTTCTTGTCCGTTTTATCATAAATGCATGGGAACTTGTACTAATTCAATCAATGTACCGTCGTTAACAACCATCGTGAAACTTTTTGGAATAATCAAAAATATAATTCTAAAATTAAACAAGAATTTAGGGTTATGTGTACAAATTCTTCTTTATTACATTCACCGAAATGACAAATGACATGACGGGAATAACGGATTATGCCGATCGCCCAACGAATTATGTCGAATCAACTAAATTAAACTAAGAAGTTAAAAGTTGGCCAACTTCTTAGTTTAGTTTAATTCCTTAATTGTAGGTATAAATGGTTTCGTTTGAATGTAGTATTTTAACTTCCTAATTCTCTTAATTTATTAAGTTTAATTTAATTTAATTGAGGTATAAAGTAGCCATTAAGCTGGTAAACAAAATTTATTATCTTCTATATTAATGACTTGTGAGAACTAGGTAATGAGTTTTAATTTTAAATCGATTAGGCTGGTTTGTAGGCTTCGATGCGAAAAAATTATTGATTTCAATTTTGTTTTAATGAAATTTGTTATAGTGACTGACATATGAAAAATGTTTATTGATGGAATATTATATAACGCTATAAGAAATTAACAATGTAAATAATAAACATACTTAGTTATTATTAAAATTATTTCCTAATTGCATTTTTCGTCTAGAACCCGGCCTAATATGTTTTTGGTCAATATTTGACAGTATTTTATATTATGTTCTAAACTTTAAGTAGAGAAACTTTTTACCCAGTTTTGTCAGAGCTATTATATTTTTTGCAATAAAGGAATTATTTATTACAGTATTTCAAGCGTTTAGCTTTATTAAAGGGTTGTAGAGCAAGGAGAAGCGTCGCCTTAAGCCTTAAGGTTGAATTCTCAACGTCATTCAATCTATATATTGCCAACCTATAACCTATTTCGCGTGGATTTTTTGAGTTTATTATTTTAATAACTAACATTTAAAGAAAATCAATATCGTCGGTACATTATTTAGGTAGTATCTCATATATTACAAAAATATCAATTTATTTCATTGCTAATTTTGGGAGAATTGTATAGTGAAAGAACAATAAGTGACAATGACATAATAATGTTAAAAAAAATCTTACTCGCGATATTTTTCGCTATACAATTCTCCTAAAATAAGTTATGAAATTCCTTGTCTCCTTGATATTTATTAAATATGTCATTTATTACCTACAGAATATCAAGTCGATACTGATTTTCTTTAAATTTTGTATACAAGCTAGAAAACATAAATAAATCCACGCGAAATAGGTTATAGGTTGGCAAGCATGTTGATACTCCCACCTTAAGGGCTTTATCACTTATGCCCCCCAAAACATAAAAATTGATTCGTACGGGTATTTTTATTCTAAAGAAATAATTGTAAAGTTAGCCCCATAGCATGAAATTTTTTCCAGACCCGCAGAAAGATTAGGGGAATTTCTAAATTTTTCTAGGAGGTGTGGGGAACGATAGAGATTCCCGGGGTTCGTCAATCGATGATAAATTGACGAAATGTTGTATAATAGAGTTAAAAAAAACTATATTGAACGCAACGCTGGGAACAAGAAGAATCCCTAAAGAGGAAAATTGGTTCAGGTCATCCCAAACGTTCCAACCCTGAACAGGATGCTGCTTTTTTTATCCATTTGCAACTGCAAGGGATGCTGTTATTGAAACAGCATTTCTTCTGCCTCCCAACCTATACCGCCAGCAGGAAAGTCGAGGAATCTGAACTAAAATGTCGCCCAGCGGCGAAAAAATGTTTCTTACCGAAGAACAGCGACAATCAAGGATTATTTTTGCTTTAAATTATATATACCGCAATCCCCAATTTCGGAACAGGGTCATTTTTACTGATTAAAAAAGACGTTCCAGTCGACTTATAATGGACAAATTCGTGTGTACCGTCCAAACAATATCAGGTTTGAAGAGCGATATACCAACCCCTCACTTCTAAACATGGACGTTTCTCTGTAAATGTATGGGGCTGGATAAGTGTTCGTGGACCTGGTGTTTGCTGGCGAATAGAGGAAAGATTTAGAGCCGGAAATTACATTAACATTTGAGAAAACATATTGTTACCGTCTGCTGAGCAAATATATCCCAATAATACTTTCCTCTTTTAACAAGATAATTGTCCAGTCGACACTTCCAATGCTGTAACCCACTGATTTCAAACTCATGTGAAAGGGCTTCCTTGTGTCGCTTATAGTCCCGATATCAATCCAATTGAAAATATTTGGGGTATAATCGTAAAAAAAATTTATAAGTACCTACCTAATCGAAATTTTAGGCCACAAAATTCAGAAGATTTATGGGAAATAATACATGCGTGCTGGGAAGAGCTCGATCCAAATATTGGATCAAATATAATTCAGTCAATTTCGAATGGACTGGCTCAAGTAATAGAAAAACAGGGATATATGACCAAACATTAGATTTTATTTATTCTTGTTAAACCTTTTTTCTTTCTATTGTAATTTTTTTAAAACTGTTAAGATATATTATAAAATAAAAAAATAATTTTTGTTATTCTATTGAACTCTCAGTGAGCAATATCTGGACTCATTTAAGGAATAATTACGTAATTGTACCAAATCTTGGTGCCTAACAGCACACACTGGTGTAGAAACTAGAACCTCTATGTGTCTTTTATATGTGGGAAGTGAAGCACGATGGCACAACACATTTAAGGATAAATGTGGAAACTATTCCGGTACTTGTGTCTTTTCTGTCAAGTGCTTAATTGACACATTGCCGACACATTTGCGAAAATATGCCTACCGCAAACCCGTAATTGTCTGCCACAAATCCCACTAAATTATTTTAAAAACTATGAGGTGAACTGTTTTACACATGTTAGGAATTATTTAAATTTTTGTTACGCTTAATGTTTCTTTTAGAGTACCGATATTCTGTTATAATCATTGCGTGCATTCATCGGCCCAGAATTGATGTGTGTAAATACCAGCTGACGAAGAATAATAATAAAATAAATATATAATTATAACTGGTTAGAAAATATTTTTTACTTGCGACGACACCTGTTCCGTCTACTTTCAATAGTGAAAGGGGCCCTTTCAATAATAAATATATAAGAAAAATCTTTAAAAATAAAACAATAAAAAAATATTAATATTTCTAAATTTTAAAATTTTTACCATTAAAAACGTTTATTATTATAATGTTTAATTTGGCTTATTTTTATAATTAAAATTTTTAATAATATTAACAAAATTGGCATGTTCTCTTATGAGTTAAAAAAAAATTAAGAAAAATAAAACAGAAAATATGGCGACTATACGTAAAATTCCCTAATTGTGGCCCATATGTGTACGACAAAATCTGGGTAATGCGTGGCGCACTTTCTTCCCGGTGTAACATAACTCCTACTATTAGTTGTAAATAACACAAAAAAGGAACCTTGCGTCACAGAATTCCTACAATTCTGTATTAATAACACAAATAGGAAATCTTCTACCACAATTCCCCGCTTTCTGTGTTTGCAATAAATTTGCAAAAAAAAAGCGAGGTACCCAAAACACTTTTAGGCAATAATGGAGTAGAATTTAAACGTTTTATTTTTCTATAATATGAGGAAGTTGTTTTGTAATTTAGAGGAGGTTTTATTCGACGACATATTTTTAACAAAATTTTCTTAAGAGGTCCTTTAACGTCTCAAAATATGACAATAAATAATAATGAAAACATAACCAATAAATTACACCAAAAAAATTCCTACTATGTGTTAAATTAAAACATTTTGTGTTAATATAGGAAAATAGTGGTGAAAATGTCTGTATTGTGACACCGATTTCGCATGTGTCTTTTAGAGAAATCTTAGTAAACATTTCTACTTTGTGTTACCTACAAATTTACAATTTGGTTTTGGCAACACAAGTCCTACAGTGTGGTACACCACTCATTCCAAAATTACGTGTTTGTATCTCTGATTGACACAGACACAATTTCGGCATGTTTTAACACAATTTACACACCATGTTACTCCTCAATTTAGAGATGTAGAATGCCTTGAATGTAAACACAATTCCTATACTGTGTAAAAGAACACACACTTCCTTTTTGATGACAAATTGCAAAACAAGCTATGACGTCATTCAATGTTTTATGTGCATTTTGACACAAAAGAAGGAAGTGTGACTACACAGCGACGTTACCAATGACACATTTCCTTAGAGGAATAAAATGCTCACTGGGTAACGCCCAACGCCAATGCTTGCATTTTTAATAAACTTTAACGTGCGACAAGCAGGTTTTACGCAAATATGGTGAAGGTTTCCTCTCATTCTAATTCGTGTACGCTTTTTTTATGAATGCAATAATTATAATAATGCAATTATTGTACTTCGTAGTATCAGAGAAGGAAACATTTCAACCCGAAAATAAAATAAAAAATACAATATCTAACTAATACATTTTATTACAAAGAAAAATAAGATCATTACATTGAGATTCTTAATAAGTATTCTTTATAAACATTATTTTTGGGTGTATAACTAACGAATAATATAAAGATATTTTCAATGTAAACGCAAACAAGAAATTGTTACCTTCATGGATCGTTTTAAATGTCGTCAAAAATGTAATCCAGTAGAATGAATAATTGTTGACGGTGTTGCATGAGCTCTACGCGTAATATACATTAAAAAGTGAATTTCTTAGCTAGAAAAGTCCCTTGTAGCAACAAGCAACAGCACTTTTAGTTTTAAAAAATATTAATTTAACAATTTCTTGTAGGTGTGTCTGAAATTATTTTAAAACGGGCCAAGTAAATTATTGTAAGTCAAAGTTTATTTGGACAAAACAAATCGACTATATTTTTAAAAATATTTGTAAAATGGTGGCACAGAAGGTTTAATAGTATATTAATGAAACGAGCGTATAATGTAAGCCTTAATAAACGAGAATGATTAGAACGCGAGTGTTATAATCGTCCGAGTATATTATGGTTCATTATAGGCGTCATACTATGCTTTACCTACAACCATCCACATAAAACGCACTATTTAAAATTAAAAATACGAATATACAGACTGTCCGCGGATAGGGTTTACAATAGCAAGTAAAGTAAAGTAAAAGCAAGTAATAAAAAGGTAAAAAATTCCTTGTTTTTACAAAATATGGTAGGAATGCATTTAAAATAAGATACACACCACCCATTTACCTCTAAAAATTAAAAAAATCGAGGATTCATTTAAAATCTTGGATTTAAATTACAGACGTTATTCTAAAGAAGTTTTCTAATTGGCAGCATTTTGGTCAAAAATGAAAAATAAAGGTAGTTTACTCTCGGAGAAAAATCATGTTTTTAAAGTTTTTGCAAACCCTGTATAAAAAATCAAAATTTTCTCTTCGTGAATTGCATTTTTTTTACAAGCTAAACTTTTTATCAGGAATGACTTTCCCGAAAAATGAAATTTGTCATTCATTTGTGCTATTGTAAACCCTATCCGCGGACAGTCTGTATATTTCTCAAATTTTATTTCAATCGAGATCTCTGATTATTACGAATTCTTAATAACACTTGTTGCATGAGAAGTTATTATTGCACTTGTATTATGCGTAGAATAATGCGCCTATTATTAAATAGTTGTAGATAAAACTAATTATTGGACCATGCTCATGTATCAAATTTGTTACTTTAATAATAATCACATCGACAAAATATTGACAATAACATTACTTAGTCCATTTTTAGTGTTTTGGACTGAAGATAAAAAAATAGAAAAATAAGTGCACATTTTACACAAGGCATATTTAAAGGTACTTGGTTACAAGGCGTACATAAATCTTGCGTTTTTTTAAATAGGTACTATTCAAATAACCTGCCAACAAAAATTGATAAATTGCAGATAATTACCAAAAGGTTGCTACAATTAAAAAAGGTTTAAGACAGCTTTAGGAATATTTAATAAAACGAGTGACTTTACCTCAAGATTTTCAATCATCAAATGATGGATGCAATTTTTTTAAACGTCAATATAGAGAAAACCATCAAGAGCTCTAGTGGTGATCTTTAAAACCAGACTTAAAAAGTTATATTCAATAGTTTTTCGACACCATGCATGAATAATTCAGCCGACACGGTGCTGTATACTCGTGTTTTTTTTTTAAGAAAGAGAGATGGAATCCTGAGAGCAGGCCACAATGCAAAATAACAAACGTATAAGAACAAATACCTAAAAAATACTAATGCCGGTTGAAAGTGGTCTTAATAAGTACAACGACTATACTATACAGTATCAATATGTTATATCCTAAAAAAGTATCACAAACACAAAACAAATTGTAAAGTATTTAAAGGAGTATTTCAAAATGTTGCGTTCAAAGCGGATAATATACTTTTGACATGATTATTTAGGAAATTTTGATGCTTTAAGTGTGTTTTTTTCAAGTTAATTATTTCCTTTTCAATCCTCTTTACATCCCGTCAAATTTAGGAAAATATTTTAGATACAATACCAATGACAACTAAAAAGCTCAGGGATACTTTGAAGTTGTTGGCACCGTTGTTGCATTCACTCGGTTTTTCCCCCTGTATGTACTGACATAGGGCTTTAATAAAATTGGTTTGGGCCAGTGTATTGTCTTCCTCTTTCAAGTGCTTGTTAAACACTACGGTGGGAACTGATTTGAGAGGTTTCTGGACGGCTTCGGTTAAGGTTCCCAAATTGGCCAAGAAGTTAGCACCTGTAAATGTAATTTCCAATAAGCAATCGGCAGAAAGTGCATATTATGGAAAAATGTTTAAAACAATGCTGGTTGACACAAGAAGGGTCCAGGTTTATTATTCTTAGGCAAAAAACTGTATTTTAATAAATATTAAAAAATTAATAAATTTAACAATTTGTTAACAATTCATTTTAATAAAACAAATTATATTCCTTTTACTTTAAACCTAAATAACCTACCACAAAATATGAATAGTATTCAAATAAATAACGACATTCAAATTTTTAAAGTTAATAAAATATTTAGGAATTCTTTTGACAGTAAATTAAATTGTAATTTTCACATAGAATACTTAATTAAAAAAATTAAGAAGTTTACTACCGATTTTTAAGAACATTAAAAAATTTTTAAATGTAAGACATGGAAATATTATATTACGCGTTAGTTAAAACTCATTTAAATTACGGAATTTTAGGTTGGGGAGGAATAAATAGAACTTTAGTTAAAAAATTAGAAATATTACAAAAAAGGTTTCTAAAAATTATATAAAATAAATATTATCTTTATCCTTCAAAAGAATTATATTTAGAAACAAAAAAGTTGAACATAAGACAACTTTACATTTATAACATCTTAATATATATATTTAAAAATAAAAACCTTATACAATTTAAAAACCATAATCATAATATACGTCATAAAAATGAAACAACCATAAAACCTAAAATAAATAAGTCCATAGGACAAAAAAATGTCAAATATTTATGTTTTTATTTAAACGATTATTTACCAACAAAAATTAAAAAATTTATTTTATTAAAAAAATTTTAAGTCGAAATAAAAACATGGATATCAAAAACAGACAATTTGAAAATATGTTTAGAAATGCTTTAATTAATTAATATTGTTCGGAATAATTTATATAAGTAGGTAATATTTTTTACTTAAAAATTATAAATTAATAATTTTATTATAGGTAATATATTTCTTCAAAAAAGCTGCGTTTATACTATAAATTAACATTTTTACTTTAAAAAACTTGATTTTTAATGCATATTTATGATTTATGATTTTAAATACTAAAACAAAAAATAAGATTTGCCCCTAACAAGCTCAGCTATTGAAGAATAAGTTTATCAAAGACAACATAAACATATTTATTATATTATTAAATTTTAAATAAACTTATTATTATTATTTATCTATATTTACCCTCAGGATGTCCATAACAATTTTCAATGTCATTCAAGTTGTTGACCTGACTTTCTGTAGCACATTCGTTGGTGGGAAATTTCGTCTCATCGCCATTTCTTACTACTTTTTTCATCAGACAGTTGATAAAAGCAAGTGCTACCCTAAAATTAAAAAGAAAACAGTTAAAAAAGCAAATTAAAATACACAACACAACAATAGTAATATATCGGAATTGGGACACCCTGTAAATAATTATAATAATGAGTGCTATTTGTTTTGGTGTGAATACGAATAATTTATAGAATAACCTAAGTTTACTGCATTTTGTAATTTTATGCACAAAATCGTGTGAAATTAATGATTGTTTTAGTAAAATTAGGCAATATTTACCGCAAAGAATGAAAATTACGTGAAGCTAATAATATTACTGAAAAGTTATCAGAAGAATTATTGTTGCAGCACGACATTAAGATGACCTCCAAGAACCAGGCCGCATAAGCCAGCAGTGGAAAAAAAAATGGACAGATAGAGTTACAGTGTGTATATTATGTACCGGGTGAGTCGACGATTGCGCTGAGTAATTTGATGCGTTGAAGATAAGATTTGTCGATAATAAGCTTTTGTATTAAGGTATGGTTGGATATCTGGTACAATTTAAAAATATTTTGAATTATACAGGGTGCGCCCAAAAAGTAGGGTGTCATGAAGTTATTTTTTTTTAAATGGGGCACCCTATATTTGAATACATTTATTAATTCTACGTGTTATTTCACACATTTTTATTAATGGTTTAATATACGAAATAGTTATAGTTTTTAAGATAATTCGACTTATAAATGAAAATTTTACATTGGCAAGCATCTCGTTGTTGTGAAAATGCTACTTAAATTGTGACTCTAAGCGATTCATAAATTTTATACTTACTAAATAAAGTCGGAAATACATATTCACTATGAAATATTTACATCTCATTTACAGGGTGTTTACTTTCTAAGACCAAAGTCAGAAAGCTTCTAATTGAAAAATATCACTTTTAATAAATAATACTATATATTTTTCTGTCATCTTATAGCTTATCATAAATTCTTCAACTTTCGTGAAGAACGTCCTTTCCCTATCTCTAATAGTGTTTGAAACATTTTGATATTTCGAGATTTAATGTCCTCGTTATAGCATCTTTTGTCAATGGATCACAGTAGCCATGGAAAATAGATGAAAATAATGGCAGTGGATGACATTAAGAATCAGATCATTGTAAAAATTAAGCCTTTTTACTGTAAAGTTTATTGTCCAGTCATTTTATAAGTTGGTACTTACTCAAAATGCAATTCACTATTTCGTATATTAAACCATTAATAGGCCAAAATGTAAAAATGTATGAAATAAGACGTAGAATTAATAAATGTATTCAAATTTAGAGTGCCCCATTTAAAAAAATGTAAATTTATGACACCCTACTTTTTGGGCGCACCCTGTATAATTCAAAATATTTTTAAAATGTGCCAGATATCCAACCATACCTTCATACAAAAATTATCGACAAATCTTATCTTCAAGACATAAATTTACTCCACACAATCGTTGACTCAACCGGTACAGGATAAATTGTCCAACTTTGCCTCAATTTAACCTTTGCTGTATCTTGTATAGATCCCAATGGTGAGCATCGAATTTGGGACAGCCTGTATACAGTGAGTATTTTAAAGGTATAAAGTGTCATATACAATTTTAGAAAAGCCATACTTTCTTGCATGCGTGTTCCTTTCATGCAAGTTAAGTTGTCAGCTCCTTTCATGCGAAATAAGCGGCTATATATAGTCTGACAAAGGGTTTCATAATATAATAGTGGGTTTAGCGTCACAGACTTTGAAATAAAGTGTATTTTTCTACAAAAGTTAAATAAAGTCATAATTCCAAAATTGTCATTGTCTCTGCGGCAATATTCTTCAAGTCGCAACCAATGAGACGTAATAGGATGTTACAATACAACATGACCGTCAAAACTGCAGGGAATAAAATCTGTCGATAAATTGCGGTTCGGAACCCACGTAAAACTGTAGGTCCCGTCTGGCTTACATTACCCAGACGTAAAATGGGGTTGGCAAAAAGGGTCGCAATGACCTTACTTGCTTGGCGCTAAGCCTCCCCTCAACTAATACTACTATTATAAATTAATATTTTTGGATAAAATTACAACGATTATACAACTCAATGTACAGGGTTTTTCCGTATATTTTGTGGAGCACCCCTGAAGCTTTTATTTGAAGACCTAGAAAAAACTTTAAATTACCAAAGTTGCATGTTTTCTCCTGAACTGCCAGAATTTGTTATCGGACAAAACAAATGAACATCGTAAATTTGTTTAATAATGCCAATGTCGATTTTTTAAAATGGAACACCCTGTATATTATTTTTTTTTAACTCCTTACTCTTTTTTGATTCCAAATATGTATATATGTTATATGTTTACTTTAGTCGTTTAGGCAAAACTTCATTTCAAAATATTGCGGATTAGAAAATCTATTTTCTTATTCAGTAACAATAATTAATATAAATAATGATAATAATTTATGAAACAAACATATAACATATATACATATTTGGAATCAGAAGAGCGAGGAGTTAAAAAAAAATTAATATACAGGGTGTTCCATATAAAAAAATCGACATTGGCATTATTAAACAAATTTACGATGTTCATTTGTTTTGTCTGATAACAAATTCTGGCAGTTCGGGAGAAATCATGCAACTTTGGTAATTTAAAGTTTTTTCTAGGTCTTCAAATAAAAGCTCCAGGGGTGCTCCAAAATATACGGAAAAACCCTGTACATAATTCCCATATAGCTCGAGAGGCTTAATAAGTGATAAGCCTTTGGGATTATCGCTTTTGGTGGAACGATTGTTACTGTCATGGTAACACATAATCAAATATTTAATTCTGACACAATTTAAAAAAAATGTCAAACCAAACGAGATTTGAAAGTGTTTCGTTGTCCGAAATGGATGAAAATATAAAAACTTTGAAGCCAAAAAATACAGAAAAATCGCACTGGAATAAATAATATTGATTATAATAATTGTAACTTTGTTATCAATAATAATAAAAATGAATAATTATTCAAATTATGGTTCGTTATAATATATAATCTTTTGAATACCACTCGATGTTTTGGGATTACCCAATACTTTTACCTGGCACTCAACGAGTTACCAGCAGCAACATCCACAGAAGCAACACCACTCCTCCTTCGGAGTCGTGGTGTTGCTGGGTAACACGTTTCGTGTCAGGTAAAAGTATTATTCGGTAATCCGAAACATCTTGTGGTATTACATTCGATAATTATTACTCATATTTCCTTACTTGTTGTAGCCAAAGCCTTCGGTATTCTTTCCTCCATCGATACGTTTCAAAGCGCACGCCTGGATTTTATTTCCTTCACACTCCTTAACTCCATGGTGACAAGTGAACTCGTACATGTTGGTTTTAAATTCCTTCTAAAAAATAACAATAATTTTAAAAAGAAGAGAAAATATAGTGGCTAGCGGACAAATAATTAGGTATTTGCTTTCTTCTTAACATAATGGATGCCCTGGGACTAGGGTTTCCATATTAGTTTTTTAAAACCCAGGACATTTAAGACCCAAAACCCAGACGAAATCCGGACCGTTAAAAAACTAATAAGTAAATGTGTATTTTGCGCTTTGTAGAAATGTTATGTCAGTGGGTACCTATTATAGGTCAGAGAATAACGTGGAACTAATATCCTCCTCCATCCAATCTTGCACAAAGGTATTAAGATCCACATCCTTTATAGTCACTTAAAACGTTTCCCAGAAGATCTAGGAGATCTTAGTGAAGAACAGGAAAAACGATTCCATGAAAGAGAGATATCACAGAAGTTGGGATAGTCTTCAGATTAGGCAATTTCACAGACTTGATTAATGAAATTGAGTCTGTGTCTGTATATTCTTTTGTTAAAGCAATTTAAAAAATTCTTGGAAAGCATGGGTCAGAGAATTTCGTGGAACTCCATCCAATCTCGCACAAAGGTATTAAGATCCACATCCTTCATAGTCACTTAAAACGTTTCCCAGAAGGTCTAGGAGATTTTAGGAAAGAACAGGAAAAACTATTCCATGAAAGAGAGATATCACAGGAGATGGGATGGTCTTCAGATTAGGCAATTTTACAGACTTGATTATTAGACAGTCTATAGTGCCTGTATATTCTTTTGTTAAAGCAGTTAAAAAATTCTTGGAAAGCATAAGTTAGAGAATTTCGTGGAACTAGTTTCATCCTCCATCCCATCTCGCATAGCCACTTAAAACGTTTCCCAGAAGATCTAGGAGAACTTAGTGAAGAACAGGAAAAATGATTCCATGAAAGAGAGATATCACAGGAGATGGGATACCCACATTATGGCCGATTACTGTTGGAGCCTCCAATGCAACTCCCCTTGTAACTTTTTAACGTAACTTAATTGTGAGTGCCGAAATGACCTAAAAAATTGCAGGCACTAAAATGGGTTGACCAGTTTAGTGTTGTCATCGAAAACCTTAATTAAAAAAAAAAAACTTTTACCAAATATCTCACATTACTATGCTGCTTAATAGTTTTCATTTGGATAAAGAACACTTATCACGTGACCACCGCATTTTTATACAGCACAGTGATAGTTTAATAATAGAAATAATAATTGGAACTATGTTTCGTTAATTTTGTATTATCATACCAATTTGGCCAAACCAATTTAATTTTGCTATTAATTAAAATTTTATTGGTAACACATGTTATAGGCAAGTTTTTTTAAATTTAGTATTGCAATAGTAGCCAGTGGGTTATTACCATGAAAAGGTGAAATTGCAAACAATGACTCTTTTAAGTAATTTATAAAAGTAAGCAAGCAATGCTTTCTAAAGGCCATACTGAATAGCCTGCCACGCATAATGTACTTAACCTCATTTCTTGCCGCGAACCTACTTTGAAACAATTAACATCAGCGACTCAGCAGGTACCTACTTTCCTTTTGCTTCTTTTAAACAGTAGGTATAGCAAAGTAAAAAGATGCTTAGCTAAGTTAATAAGTTAATATAACATTAACAACGTCAAACCTTAGACGAGGTAAAGGAGGGGACGCGGCATCATAAACTTGCGATTGTGACCAGAATTTACTGTTTGGCACCAAGAAAATGGCGGTTTGCAAAAATATATTATTACCTGGGAAGCTTATTCCTGGCTCCTTTCGATCGCTATGACTTTTGCACCCGTAAGATGAACAAACGACCATTTTATTTAAAGATAAATACTACTATGTTTTATTCACTTTGCAATCAAAAACACGAAAAACCCGCTTGGTAACAATAGATGTTTGGCACCGGACCTATCGAATTTTTGGTCACACTTTGCTTCTGTCGCGGTAGATGCGCATGCCGCGTCCCCTCCTTTACCTCGTCTAAGCGTCAAACATTAACCTTGCATATTGTGCACACAAACCTAAGGCATTATTTTCTGTTTTGTTTGTAAATTTTATATTTTGAAATTTTTTTCTTTGATAATTGCAATAATAAAGGCATTTTAGTCAAATATCATTGACCCCCCCCCCCCCCCCCACGCCACTGAGCATTAAAAAAAATCAGTAACACACCTACGCCCATTCAAAGTTTTTCATTAACTAGGTGTATCATTTTATAATTACGGTTACAATAGTTGCGTGTGAAAGGAATGCGCCCTGAATGCGTGACAGGTCCATATTAAAAAAAGCTTTATGGTTGAATACTGCGAAAACTGCACAAGGGGTCCCCAAAACGCCCCATTTGGGTTAAACAGTATTTATTAGTTCAAAGGCTTTAACGGGGTATGATATTGGTCCGTTCCGGGCTGTAATACGATACTGGCGTCCAGAGCAAACGTTCATATCTGCTGATATACCGTAGAATTAAAATTATTGGAGAAATTTGTGTTTGAATGTCAAATTTTGTAGCACTTCCAGTTAAACCGGTGTGTGGTGCATGTTTTATTCTTAGAATTCTTCGTAGAATGCATATTTTTTTAAATATACAGGATGTTCCATTTAAAATAACAAAGTTGTGTGTGTACTTCCGGTTCAACCGGAAGTGACAGTCAGACTTATATACTGAAAATGTGCGCAGAGTGTAACCATATAACTTACCAAAATTCCATAATAACATTTCTTTTAAGGGTGTGACAAGGTGGGAAGTAATTTCGTTATCACCCAGTATATCATCATATTATTGTGACTCCTTTTGAGGATTTGCTTGAATGCGAAAATAATCGATATTTATAATAAAGACTTTCCAAAGTCCGTGATACTTCTATTTATAAATATTATCTAACAAAAAAGACATTCGATTTCACTTTGGCCGAGAATCACCCTTTTATTAGTTCAAAGACTTTGTTGGGGCGTGTAAATTTTAGGTCATCGGGCATGGGGTGTAGACGCAAGGGTGTAGGCCACAACTTTATTATCTTACTAGCCAAATTATGTTGGAATAATGTCTAGGAAATGAATTCTATGATTCATTTATATAAATTATTCATAAATATTTTTTGTGACGGACAAAGAACTATGTCTGCTTTACGAATTGAAATATTGGGTTAACTAATTGTATAATAAATGTCGCCCTAAAAACTACCCTTCATGATCAATATTACTAATGTCGTTATATTGACATGACATTATTATTAATCGTAGCAGTACATCGTAGTAAGTACGACGAAAAACGCAGTTTTTACCTTATTAATTATCATAATAACTAATTATTTCCATTTCTACAGGTCAGAATATTGCATACCACTTAAAATTGAAAATTCAAATCGAATATACCTATTACCCGGTTTTTTATGGTCGAAAAAATAATCTATTACGTTCAAAACGTTAAAATAACTTGAATTGAAGACGAAATACACCAATTTTATTCAAATATTTGTTGGATGAGCAGTTTGTTAGATCGAAAGCTTAAAAACTATTTGACGGGGAATGAAGACATTTTGTATATGAAGAACGCAGGTGTCAATAAGTAAAAAAAATGGTTTTGGTACGGTAATTGCCGATTTCTGTCATTTATACAATTAAAAAGCGTCTAATATGCTGCTATTTCTACGTTTAATTATTTATTATAAATAATGACAATAATATGCCATTGACATCTCATATAGGTATAATGCTCATATTCGTAGAAAATGTTATATTGTTTTGGTGAAATTGTGCTAATTAAGACTTTCCTACACGCCGATGTCACGTGAACGTGAGATTTGCATTAGCACACAAATCACAATTATTACTGCAAATATAGGAAAGATTTTGCAGACTCTGACGGCAAAAAATATTATATTATATGTTGTAACGCAGCCATTGAAAATTGAAAGGCATAATCTACATAATATTTCTATGAGTTGTAAAAATATTTTAAGTTGTCTAAAATAATTTTTATACGTGTGACCAGTAAAGTCCGCATCATATGGGATTTTTTTTTATTAATAGCTTTATTCGAAATTTGACTTTGGCATCAAGTTCTGCTTCGATCGAGATAAAAATTAAGCAAAAAAATAGTAGTCACGAGATTCGCATTAGCTGTTAAATTTTAATTTTTTCCAAAATATAATTCAAAAGTGGGGTTATTTCTGAAAATATCGAAAAAGTTTTTTTAAATGCAGTTTCTAGCCCACATGCAAAATTTTAACTGCATAAGATAATTTTGATTTTTTACCCATATTTTGTAAATTGCACCACTTTTGCAAAATAAGACTCAACGCAACCTACATAAAACTTCTTAGTTTTGACAACGCTTTATTTCAGATACATTTTCTTTAAAGTAGCGCCATATTAAATGTCTGTTTTTCTACAAAATCAAAATTGGGCTATTAAAATTTGGTCGCATATGTGATGCAAAGTTTATTTGTTTTTGACCCTGTATAAGGTAACTTCATAAAATAAGTATTTTTGAAAACGTAGTTTGTGTCTGAAAGTAATACACCTTAATATTAAGACAAAAAAGAACACAGTGTCATCAGTAAAGTGTTCATTAAGTGGAAAATAAATTTTGGTGGTGGGTAAAAATCAAAACTATCTTATGCAGCTGAAATTTTGCATATGGACTAGAAACTGCATTTAAAAACACTTTTTCTAATAACTTTTTTCGATACTTTCAGAAATAACCCCACTTTTATATTATTTTTTGGAAAAAATTAAAATTTGATAGATAATGCGAGTCACGTGACTATTATTTTTGCTTAATTTTCATCTCGATCGAAGCAGAACTTGATGCCAAAGTAAAATTTCGAATAAAGCTAATAATAAAAAAATCCCATATGATGCGGACTTTACTGGTCACACTGTATAGGTACAGGGGAGCGGCAAATTCGGGCCGGATTTAGGATCTGTGGGCCCCTGGGCTGAACCTGTTACTTACAAAAACCGCATTGTCAGCAATATTCTCATTAAAAACTTAAAAATGAACGTTTAAAGTTTATTATTAAATTATAGAAGATTTACGTACGACATTCCTATACCTACTGTATTTAAAATTTTAAAAGAGAGTAGGCAAAGAGGATCGCCGTTGGGGTACTTGCCAGAGGTTTCGGGACCTCGATCCCCTCAATTGCCACTACTACCACCAGGGGTCCTATAATATTGTTAGTCAGATAACCTTTCTAGGAGTCGATTTCGTGTGTTCCTATAATGGCCATTGTGCTAATGAAAAAACGCCCATATAAACCATTGACCTTCTAGACTACTGATACCGTGCGAGCAAAAATTATTTGCATCAAAAAGGGCCTTGCATCTAAGGACGTAATGCTTAGCCGTAGAGCTTAATACCTGTTGGGTGTCAGTAACTATCAGTTATTCCTTCATCTTTGACAGTCGTTACAAGTAATTTGATTCATCGCTAATTTTTCCAATTTCTTGAACAATTCACACAATGGGCTTTACGGAACAACACAAAACATTCATGGTTGAAGAGTATTTTCAAAACGGGGATAGAGTAAATGGTGAGTGGCAATACAATCCTAGTTTGTGCATGGCCGATTTTCACGAACGTTTTCCTAACGTCGCTTTTATTGCTGGGGATTTTTATCATTGCCTGAAAAGAACCGTGGCTGTGTTTAGGGAAACAGGTTCTATACAACACAAAAAAGGAGCAGGAATACCATCTGTAAGAACAGAAGAACTTGTTGCAAACGTTCGTGAAATAATGCAAAATACGCCAACAAATTGTATAAGACGCCTGTCCCAAGAAGTGAGAAGATCTTATGGAACATGCAAGACTACTCTTAAGAAGCAGCTCAATTTATTTCCTTATAAAGTGCAAGTATTCCAAGAAATACAAGCCGCAGATTTTGAAAGACGCAGGAATTACTCTCAATGGTTTACCCACAATTTATTGGAAAGAAATGATTTATTAGACCTGACATTTTTTTCGGATGAAGCCTGGTTCCACCTCTCCGGTTATGTGAATTCTCAGAATACATGTACTTATTTTTCTTTTTCTTTCTGTACTTATATTCCTACTTTGTTAATTTTGTAACAACAAAAATAAATTTGTATTTGTCTACTTAGGTATTATATTACTCATTAGTTTGGCATATCATGTCATAATATGAATTTGACAAAATTTTAACCTAGATTTGGTTAGATATATCGTCCCCATATCATTGTGATCTAAACCAAGCCCTACGTTTTTTAATCCAAGCCCTCTTTGATGCAAATAATTTTTGCTCGCACGGTACAAACGTACCTACTGGTTAAAATTTAAACATTTTTTTTGTGGAAGAAAATTGATGAATAATTAATAATTATTAAATCACCTTCCTATCATTAAAGCAATGATTAAATAAGTAATAGGGCATCATAAAAAATGTCTCCTAGATATTTCCAGGATGTGACTAATACAAAGATAACAATAACAATTAAGCTGCTACCTACTTAAAATTTTCAATTAACTTTACGATTACAGTAGACTATATGCAGGTTAATCGTTAGATTTTGTATTGGAATGTTCAATAGATATCGACAGAGTGAAAATAAAATCCAATAATTCAGATACCATTATTAATTTTAAACTTAAAATTTAACTTTAAACTAGGTAGGGGCGGATTTGCTCTGGGAAAGGGGGAATTTCACCTGTGGCTAATAGTAAGGGAGCAAATGCCATTTTTTCGAAATTGCCTTAAGAGTAAAGTACCTTAATTATTAAAAATACAGCAACATTTTATATGGAAATGTTTTTGCAAATTAAAAACATAGTCCAAATACGAAATTTAAGTTAGGTGTCTCAATTTTTAATTTTTTTCCCCTAATCTTTAATTTCTCCTAAACGGTACGCCTCTGGTCGATTTTTTGTTTACGCAATTTTAATATATTTATCAAATAACTTAAACGATGGATTTATAATCAAAATGCATTAAGTAAGTAGTTGCAAACTTTAAAAAAATTTTCAATGAACCGGGTCGGTTTAGATATAAGCGTGTTGCACGCCTACTTAAACACATTTTAGCCAACTTCTGTTCGAAACTAAATTATAATAGAATTCAACCCTATTCATAATACTGGAAATAACTAATAATTTATTTGTCATCTTAACATAGTATAAAACAAAGTCGCTGTCGCTGTCTGTCCGTCCCCTACCAGCTATATATGCTTAAATCTTTAAAACTACGCAACGGATTTTGAAGCGGTTTTTTTTAAATAGATAGAGTGATTTAAGGGGAAGGTTTTAATGTATAATAGCGACCCGCCCCGGCTTCGCACGGGTGCAATTTCAGAAAGTGGCATGTTGGGTACTAATATATCGGGTTTGTTCGGGTTTGTATTTATACCAGCGGGTTGCAACGCATGCCGGATACACGCTAGTAATAAATAAATAAATAATTACGAGAGGGCAAAATACCTATTTTATATGCATTTTTTTCAAGTAGGTTTTTGGACTTCAGGGTACTGGGTGAAAACGACAAATAAATTATTAGTTATTTCCAGTATTATGAATAGGGTTGTAAGTATTTTAATTTAGTTTCGAACAGAAGTTGGCTAAAATGTGTTTAAGTAGGCGTGCAACACGTTTATATCTAAACCGACCCGGTTCATTGAGAAGTTTTTAAAAGTTTGCAACTACTTAATGCATTTTTATTATAAACCCACGTTTAAGTTATTTGATAAATATATTAAAATTGCGTAAACAAAAAATCGACCAGAGGCGTACCGTTAAGGAGAAATTAGAGATTAGGGAAAAAAATTGAAAATTGAGACACCTAACTCAAATTTCGTATTTGGACTATGTTTTTAATTTGCAAAAACATTTCCATATAAAATTTTGCTGTATTTTTAATAATTAAGGTACTTTACTCTTAAGGCAATTTCGAAAAAATGGCATTTGCTCCCTTACTATTAGCCGCAGGTGAAATATGAAATATGCATTTATAGTTTTGGGGCATGCACCAACTTTTATCAAGAATAAAATTTTCTGAGAAATCGGTAATAAATAACTTTCCCATATGTTGCATACTTTTTTGGATACACTGATCTGATGTAGATTATTATATTTTGAAACAGTTTTACTGTAATATACATAAATAATCGTTGACACACATGTAGGATGGTCATCGTAAATTGATTAATAAACGACCCGTCCTCTTTACCATCCAATTTTTTTAATAAACTAAAAGTCTATTTAGAGTATCTCGAGGGTAATGCTGTAAAAAATTGTTTGTGACACAAAACACAAATCGACTTGTAGTAAATTAACAACACTAAATAAGTGATGAGATAAGAGAAAAAAAATATACATAATGTTGCTTACTGTTGTATTTTACTAATAAAAAATTAACAATCCATTTTTTTAATCGTCGACGCTAATATACCGATATTAAATAGATTATGGTTGGTAAACAACCGATCACCCAAAGGTAAAAAAAAACTAATTAGGCTTTACTCATCAACTAATTATGTCTTTGCTCTTTGTTCCTATAAAATGCGTTTTATGTATTTCAATGCAATTGGCTACAAGATACAGGGTGTTAAAGAAATTATTTTATTCATAATCGTAATTTTTTTTTTCATATTTATACTGTGTGTTGTGTGTTTACTAAGCAAACTGTCCATTACAGTAGACTCATTCCAGATTCTTCTTAGGGACCATCAGCAGTGAGGTAACAAACACCACCCGCGGGGAGGCCCACAATGACAACCCCTTTAAAATTTGCACCCAGCTTTGCCTTTCATAGGTATTTCATTTCATAATTAATTTTATTTTTTTATATGGTGAGTTTGCTGAGAATTTAACTTCGTTAAGTGAAGAAGAATTATACGTGAAAGCGCGGAATTTACAAACGATATACCATAAAGACTTGTCCAAATTTTAAGCCTCAGAAAGGGACATGGAAATAGTATTTCAAAATTAAAAACAGTGGATGATTGATGGGATCTCGCTCGACGAAACCCATAAACTTTGTTTTTATTACGTTATGTATACTCTTAAGTTAGGTATAGGAAAACGTTATCAGTTCAGTGTTACGAAAATAAAATACCGAGACGATACGTTTGGTTTTTAAAGATTATACTGTATGTTTGAATATAAGTTTATTTGGACATAATAAAAAGTAGTTTATCGTTAATATTGTTCTATATTCCAGCGGCGCACCCAGGATTTTATGTTAGGGGGGACCCGCCAACCTGAAAGCAAATTTTTTAATAAACTTTTAAGTTACGCATTTTTCTAGAACTTTGGAGCTTTTTTAACAGGTACTCTTGCAGGGAAGTTCGCAATAGCCTAGTCATGGGAGTCGTTAAACGGTTTCTTAGGGGGGGGGGGGGGGGCATTGGCGGCTTGTGACTTGTTAACTTGGGGGTGTACTAAAAGCCTGCTGTAGGCGAAATGCGCCGCAGGCGAAATTTTTTTAAGGCGACGCCCAAATTTGGTCAATAATTTATTATTATAGTAAATATTTTAAAAATTTATGATTACCTTCTTATTCTATTGAAAATGAAAGAAGATAAAAAATAGAAAGGCTAATTTATTTTTCATTAGTGGGTACATTGTTTAAAAGTAAAGTTCATTCATCTGTTTTTATTTGCAGCAAACTTATCAATAACAATAAAGTTCCTAGATTTACACTTTGTGGTATGTATCAAGTTAATTTCGAGAGTTTAGGTCTTCCCTTAATTTTAATTTAAATTTTTTGCTCAATACTTAATGAGCCAAAATTGTTTCTCAAACATTCATAGTCGTTTTGGCATTAAAACTGTTTATTTTTATTAAAATAAGTCTTTACTACCCCAAAATAATAACAAAAATATAAAGGAAAACTCGAAATAATAAATTCTTAAATTCAATCAAACCATATTAAACCTCAATAAGTCAACTTTTGTCAATAAGTCAACTTCCAGGGGGAAGGGGGGGGGCAAATGCCCCACCTGGCCCCCCTCAAACGAGGCCCGTGAGGTAAATCTAAGAAAATTTACTTTTTAAAATACGTATCCACTTTCATAATTTTTATTTCATTGGAGGTTTTGGGGGGGGGGGGGGCAAGGCCCCCCCCCCTGGGTGCGCCACTGCTATATTCTTACACTACCAAAAACCAAAAATATGTGTTATTAGAAGTCTTTGGTTATAAATGTAAGAAATAAAGGATGCTGACGCTCTTGAAATACGATACACAGACCTTATTGATGGGATTTCGTTCGATGAAACCCATTTAGATTACTTTGTTTATGTTACGTTATGTCGTATACTCTTAAGTTAGATATCGGAGAATGTTATAAGTTCTCAGTTCAGTGTTCAGTTTCAGTACTTCAGTGTTACGAAAATACCGAGACGATGATAAGTTTGATTTTAAAATATTATAGGTAGGTACTGTATGTTTGAATATAGCTTTATTTGGACATAATAAAAAGTAGTTTATCTTTATTAATATTGTTCTATATTCTTACATAAAATATCATACTTACAGTAGTTTTGCCATATGGCACCAGAGTCAGGTTAACGTAATTCGATAGGTTTCCTTGGAGTGACGGATAGAGTTGTTGATTGATGAACTTAATGGAGTCTGGGCAAAGCGATTCGTAGTAGACCGCCACGTCGACCTAGAAAACAAAATGGCATACGTTAATATGGGAAATGGACTTGTTTATTTAATAGTCCTATGATCGATTGATCGTTTCTAAGATGATGTATTATTTTAGCCGAATCGTGTGAATTTATTAGGCAAATAAAACTCTGAATAACATACAAAACGTAACCTCTATGTAGTACAGGCTGTCTCACGCTGCTCGTCCATTAGAATTTCTAGAAGTAATGCACGTTAAATCTTGCAAATTTGAATAATGTGGTTTTCGAAGAGGCTCTCTTCAATTGATATAACAGCAACAGCGATCATATTATGCGACTTCCGGTTATGTTATACCAGAAGTTGTCTCAAACTTGCCATTTTTAAATGGAGCATACTGTATTATATTTATTGTGTTAATTTCTTTAACATTTCCAATAACTTTTAAGTTTTTGTATTGTACCCGAACCGTTTAAAAAATTCTTTTTTCTCCAATTTTGACTATCTACAGGGTGTCGGCCTAAAAGCGAATATATTTTCAAAGATAACAGAGGGGAACTCGAAATTTCGGTTGTAAAATTAGATATTATTGTGCTTGACAATTAGACCAGGGTCGATAATTTTTGAAACAAAAAAAAATAATAGTAGGATGAAACCCATTGGAAAAGGAAGAGAATAGAACAAAAATGAAAGGAAAAATAAATTACGGGCGATCCGAGGTCGGGAAGGGGGGGTTTAAGTTAAGTTTTAGAAAACGATTTATCTCGATTTCCGGTAAAACTACAAATCCTATGGAAAAACGTTAAATGGCAAAGTTGTAGGTAATAAAAAGATCTACAACTTTTGTATTTACACTTTTTTCACATAACCTCAAAATTAATGTGAAAAATTCAAATAACCAAGTTTTTGGTTTTTTATTTTTATCTTTTACAAAAAAATTTTTTTATCCACGAAATTTGGTGAAAACTTACCTTTTTATGTCCTAAACACACTGTAATTTTTTTGATTTAAAATATTTATTTTTTAAACTTATTTTGACTTAATATCAAAAAAACACCCTAATTTTCAATCGAAAATTCTCACGTCAAAATATCTGCTTTTTTAAAAAAGTCGGAGGGCTTTTTGTTCGTTGTAATATCTACTTTCTGATGGTGTTAAAAAATATATACATTAGTATGGTAAATGTTCTCAAAAAAATGCAAAGAAATCAAAAAAACTCGAATCAGAAATTTTTTTTTTTGGATCAATATGTACAATTTTGAGCTATTTATTAAGATTTATACTCTTTTTTTATCAATGTAACATGGAATCTTACGTTTTTCGAGTAATTAAAGTATAAATTTTAATAAATAGCTCAAAATTGTACATATTGATCTAAAAAAAAAATTCGGATTCGAGTTTTTTTCGTTTCTTTGCATTTTTTTGAGAACATTTACCATAGTAATATATATATTTTTTACCACCATCAGAAAGTAGAGATTTTAACGAACAAAAAGCCCACCGACTTTTTTAAAAAAGCAGATATTTTGACGTGAGAATTTTCGATTGAAAATTAGGGTGTTTTTTCGATATTAAGTCAAAATAAGGTTAAAAAATAAATATTTTAAATCAAAAAAATTACAGTGTGTTTAGAACATAAAAAGGTAAGTTTTCACCAAATTTCGTGGATAAAAAATTTTGTTTGTAAAAGATAAAAATAAAAAACCAAAAACTTGGTTATTTGAATTTTTCACATTAATTTTGAGGTTATGTGAAAAAAGTGTAAATACAAAAGTTGTAGATCTTTTTATTACCTACAACTTTGCGACTTAACGTTTTTCCATAGGAGTTGTAGTTTTACCGGAAATCGAGATAAATCGTTTTCTGGTCTAAATGACTTGTCGGAAAATGGAATTTTATATACAGGGTGTTAAATAAAAGACCCGAAAAGACCGTTTTCTATAAACTGGTTGTATTTGTTGAAAGCAAATAAAATAACATTATCAAGCAAAGTGGAATTCTAACAAAAAACGGAAACGCATCAAAATTAAGGTAGAGTTCGGTCCGCCCTAAGCGGTACTAAGTATAGTCTATACCGTATATGACACAGGGAAGTGGAAAAGTAATAATTTCTGAAGTTTATCAACAAATGTTAAAAAATCCTTATTTTTTCTAAATACGATGCTACGTAGGCTAGATAGAACATTTCCTATCTGTCCACCTAAGATGTCACTATAACTAACTAGAATAGTTTTTAATCTTAATTACGATTCTGCCCAAGATACCCTAAATATCAAACAGTCTTATTGATTTTTGGCAAGAAGTAACAATAAACAAAGTATTAATTGCAACTAACAATGACACGCGTCTGTACAGCAAATTTTTCAGTAAAAAATATTGGAAATAAAGAAAGGAACATAAAAATATATATTATACAGAATGAAAAAAAAAATAGTAAAACAACTACTTTAATTTGTGGTGTTCCTCAGGGTACTGTTTTGGGACCAATTTTATTCTTACTTTATATTAATGATATATTAAAATTACAGTTAAATGGAAAAATATTTTTATATGCCGATGATACTGTATTAATAATACTAGCTAATACTAGGAATAAATGCGTTTTAAATTCAGAACGAGACATTTCAATAATAAAAAATAATTTGAGTTATGACCTATTAAACTTAAATTTAATTTAACTAAAACAAAATTTATTACTTTTTCTTGTTATAAAGATACTCAGTCGAATAGTTTAAGAAGACAATAAAATTCATAATTTAAATTGTTTAGAAACGTCAGATATAGTTAGAATTAGTATTAATTATGCTAACTGTTCTTGCCAAAATAGAATTTAAAAAATTTGAATTTATAAAATATTTAGGAATATTGATTGACCAAAATTTAAAATGGGATCATCAATAATTAACACTCTTACAAAAAAATTAAATAACGCTTTATGTAAATTTAGAGTTTTAAAAAATATTGTGAATTAAAAACTTTGTTTAATGTTTTATTTGCACTTTTTCAATCAATTCGTTCCTATGGTATAATTGGTTGGGGAAGTGCATACGACTCGAATTTGAAACCGCTTATAACAATACAAAAATATATTTTAAAAATAATATTTAATAAAAATATTTTGTTTCCTTCCAAAATATTATTTGTTTATAATAATATTCTGAGTTTAAAACAACTTTATTACAAAACTTCCATTTTATATAATATACATATTATATTATATAAAAATAAAAATTTATTACATAACATTACTCATATATATACCAAACAAGACAAAAAACAAATCTATGTTTATGTTATGATAATTTTAATTTAACACTTTTAAAAAATAATGCTTTATTTGTTGACATCAAAAATTTTAATATATTACCTACTAATTTGAAAACTATGAGTTTTTGGCATTTGAAAGAGAATTAAAATCATGAATTATGCAAAATTATATAAACGTAAGCCAACTTATATATATAGGTAATAATAATACTAAATATTACAATTTTTCCCTTATTTATAATTTTTCTTTTTTTTGGGTGAAATATTTTTGAATTACTTACTTATATTTTTAAATACATTTATGATGTGATTAAAATTAATAATCTAAATGGGTGTATATCTTTTCATAACAAAATCGGAGAGATTTGTTAATCTATGGTTTTGTAATGATGCGCTTTCATTGGATTTATTTTTATTAAAAAAAAATACAATGTTATTGATTTTTAATGTTATTATAAAGAAACTTGCAAACTTCATTTAAAATAAGCAAGTTTGAGACAACTTCCGGTATAACCGAAAGACGCGTATGGTCGCTGTTACCACAAGAATAATTGTTATTTATTCTTGTGCTGTTACCTCATTTGAAGACAGCGTCCCCTAAAACCCCATGTATTATCCAAATTTGATAATATAATAGATATATAGCATTTTGTGAATATTTATTATAATACAAAACGTAATCTATGTTTTGATTTTGAGAAACGACTGATTATATTGTCTGTTTCAATATTTAAAAAAATCTTAAAGTACAACGGAGGGGGGGGGGCTATTGCCCCCAGTGCCCCATCCCCCTTGTATGGATCCGCTACTGGGATTAAACCAAGTAAAGCTTTAATTACTGTTTTCTCGCTATATCTAATAATAATTAATAATTTTACAGTATTATAACAATAAAATTGGTAAATAAATACATAAATAAAAAAAGCTGGCATTGAACTACAAAAAAATTGAATTAAAACAAAAGGATTTATTTAATTCATTAACGTCAGCTAATTCAAAAGAAATTCCACACGAGCCAGAAACTCGTAAAAGACGACCGGTTATTTCATTAGCAATCAATCAAAAAATTATTAATTTTTGGCAATACATGCATGAATGAGTACAAAGGAAAATCCGAATCAAAAGGTAATTAATTAATTTACTAATAAATCAACCCAAATAACCATAAACATCAGTTTCGGTTACAAATACATCAATTCAAAGAAAATTATTTTATATTGGTAGCTTTTATGCCCTGTTCGAAATACAGTGTCACCAGTAAAGTCCGCATCATATGTGATTTTTTTTATTACCAGCTTAATTCGAAATTTGACTTTGG
The DNA here is from genome assembly GCA_963969555.1 of Polydrusus pterygomalis. Taxonomy (NCBI): domain Eukaryota; kingdom Metazoa; phylum Arthropoda; class Insecta; order Coleoptera; family Curculionidae; genus Polydrusus; species Polydrusus pterygomalis. The sequence goes on along the minus strand of OZ018385.1, from coordinate 39,563,212 downwards.
CATCAAGTTCTGCTTTGATTGAGATGAAAATTAAGCAAAAAAAATAGTAGTCACGTGATTCGCATTAACTGTCAAATTTTAATTTTTTCCAAAAAATAATTCAAAAGTGGGGCTATTTCTAAACATATGAAAAAAAGTTATTAGAAAAAGGTGTTTTAAATGCAGTTTATAGCCCACATGCAAAATTTCAGCTGCATAAAATAATTTTGATTTTTACCTATATTTTGGAAATTGCACAATTGAAAAATAAGACTCAACGCAACCTAACTAGTGTTGACCATGCTATATTTCAGATACATTTTCTTTAAAGTAGCGCCATATTAAATGTGTGTTATTCTACAAAATCAAAATTGGGCTATTAAAATTTGGTCGCATATGTGATGCAAAATTTATTTGTTTTTGACCCTGTATACAGTATAAGATAACTTCATAAAATAAGTATTTTTGAAAACGTAGTTTGTGTTTAAAAGTAATACACCTTAATATTAAGACAAAAAAGAACAGTGTCTTCAGTAAAGTGTTTTTAAGTGGAAAATAAATTTTAGTTTACCAACGATTTAATTTAAAACCCCTATATTATAATTTATTATTATAAGCTATGTCATAATAACATTAACGTGTATTACTTTCAGACACAAACTACGTTTTCAAAAATACTTGTTTTATGAAGTTACCTTATACAGGGTCAAAAACAAATAGACTTTGCATCACATGCGACCAAATTTTAACAGCCCAATTTTGATTTTGTAGAAAAACACACATTTAATATGGCGCTACTTTAAAGAAAATGTATCTGAAATAAAGCATTGTCAAAACTAAGAAGTTTTATTATGTAGGTTGCGTCGAGTCTTATTTTGCAAAAGTGGTGCAATTTACAAAATATGGGTTAAAAAATCAAAATTATCTTACGCAGCTAAAATTTTGCATGTGTGTGGGCTAGAAACTGCATTTAAAAAAAACTTTTTCTAATAACTTTTGTCGATATTTTCAGAAATAACCCACGTTTGAATTATTTTTTGGAAAAAATTAAAATTTGACAGATAATGCGAATCACGTGCCTACTATTTTTTTGCTTAATTTTCATCTCGATCGAAGCTGAACTTGATGCCAAAGTCAAATTTTGAATAAAGCTATTAATAAAAAAAATCCCATATGATGCGGACTTTACTGGTGACACTATAGTGATCAAAGCTCCAATCAAATTATATTTTAATTCTTAGGTATTATAAGCGCTCACTTATGAAAGGAAAAACTCTTCTTCCGACTTTATTGGTTTTCGGTCCTTTAGGAGCCAACTCTAGTGGGGCCTTCGCCATTTAGTTTTTTGATCAATATTTCGTATTTTAGGAGGTGTACGTGTAGACTCTTAATAACCACTTTACTCGATAAAGAATATCGTTAAAAAACTTTTTTATATTACATGTTTAAGTAGGTAGGTATGTAATTAATTTTATGAAACGTAAACATTTACCGCGTGACAATATATAAACGCAACAGTAGCAAACAACAAAAAAATAGGTTGATTAGTAATTTCCTGTTTTTTAGGAAAAATGTTGAGGTTATAGACACTTCAACTGTAACAAGAAATGCAAGTTTAGATTCTACAGTGACCGGCTTGCATATTCATATTATGGGAACAATTTTTATTGATGAAATATTGGTAAAACTTGTTATTAGACCGATTACCTATCTCTGCATAAAAGGTAACCGTCAAATTTATTTTGACATTGGTCACGTGACTACTCGTTTAGCAGGAAAATTGTAAAAACATATTTTGTCATGAAAATTCTATATTAGATGACGAGATATCGCAAAAAGTTATTTAAAAAAGGTGTTTAGATTTTAATTTTATACTCGTTTACAAAGTTTGATGCAAATATTTAAAAAATAATGTTTTTAACACTTTTAGAAAAAATATTCAATATTACTTTATACCGTGCGAGCAAAAATTATTTGCATCAAAGAGGGCTTGGATTAAAAAACGTGTGGCTTGGTTTAGATCACAATGATATGGGGACGACATAATATCTAACCAAATCTAAGTTAAAATTTTGTCAAATACATATTATGACAAGATATGCCAAACTAGGTAATGAGTAATAAAATAAGTAGACAAATACAAATTTATTTTTGTTGTTTACAAAATTAACAAAGTAAGAATATACAGAAAAAAAAAGAAAAATAATTACTTTTATCCGAAAAAAATGTCAGGTCTAATAAATCATTTATTTCCAATAAATTTTGGGTAAACCATCGAGAGTAATTCCTGCGTCATTCAAAATCTGCGGCTTGTATTTCTTGGAATACTTGCATTTTATAAGGAAATAAATTTAGCTGCTTCTAGAATAGCCCTGCGTGTTCCATAAGATCTTCCCACTTCTTGGGACAGGCGTCTTATATATCCACAACTACACACTACAATTTGTTGTCGTATTTTGCAATATTTCACGAACGTTTGCAACAAGTTCTTCTGTTCTTACAGATGGTCTTCCTGCTCCTTTTTTGTCTTGTATAGAACCTGTTCCCTAAACATAGCCACGGTTCTTTTCAGGCAATGATAAAAATCCCCAGCGATAAAAGCAACGTTAGGAAAATGTTCGTGAAAATCGTCCATGCACAAACCCGAATTGTATTGCCACTCACCATTTACTCTAACCCCGTTTCGAAAATACGCTTCAACCATGAATGTTTGGTGCCGTTCCGTAAAGCCCATTGTGTGAATTGTTCAGGAAATTGGAAAAATTAGCGATGAATCAAATTACTTGTAACGACTGTCAAAGATGACGGAATAACTGATTGATTGTTAATTCGGGTAGTTACTGACACTCAACAGGTATTAAGCTCTACGGCTAAGCATTACGTCCTTAGATGCAAGGCCCTCTTTAATGCAAATAATTTTTGCTCACAACGGTATTCCCATGAATTTTACTTTTAAAATGCTTTACATATTCCAAACTAACGTTTATAGTTCATTATAATTATGGAAAATGACAAAATAATATAGAAATAATAACCATAAAGAATAAAAAAAACATGTCAAACAAGAAGTTAATCCAATTTAATTGATTACCCACTTAATTATAAAAAAAAGTTTTACTTATAAGTTAATTAATCTAGTAAAAATGTGTAATTGTTTTTTAAAAGTTGCCAATTTTTTAATTGGTCTGATATTTTGTAAAATATTGTTATATTTCATTATTCTGTTATATAAAGGCTATTTTTTTCCGAAATTACTTTTTACTAGTAGGTATAGTTTTATCATTAACACATTGTCTGGTGGTAAGTTCGTGTTATAGTCTCCTGTTATGTTTGAATTTTTTCTTTTAAATTAATAGACTGAATTAGAATACACATTTTTAATTAATAAATGTTTTGAACGTTTAAATATGACTTAGATTCTTAGATCTATATAGACTAACAGTTGGCTTTAGATATGGTAATTTGTGTATGCATTTAGTAACTTTATTTTGCAGTTTTTGCAATGGTTTTAAGTTTTAAGTATATACAAGCAGATCCCTATGCAAGAGCTAAATATTGTAATTTTGAATATATTAATGAAAAATATATTTTTTAAAGTATTTCAAAGGAAGGTAGTCTCTAGTTCTGTACAAAACAGATATCAAGGGAGATATCGAGTTTACAATATAGTGGATATGGCTTTTCCAGTTTAAATTTTAAAGAAAAGCTGTAAAATTACAACAAAGTTAAAAAATTTATTCAAATTTTTTGGAAAATAGGTACTAAAGTTAGAAGATAGTGCAAACATTTTTGGGTGCCATAACATGTAAAGAGAGATGCCTTGAAATTTTCATTTAAAATAATTGTACAAAAAAATATAAAGCGCAATTGCCTTGAAATTGCTTTAACCTTTAAAAACCCATTAAAAAACAATTTAATTCAAGGTGCATAACACTGTTTTATCTAGGATAGCTATGATGTGAAACAACAATATAAACAAGTATTATTGAACTGAAAAATGTATTTATTTATTTATTTGTATGTAGAATCTTTAAACCTATTTGATATTAATAATGTATTTTTTTCAATTATTTCCCTTTTGTCTTGCTTGTGTGCTAGGAAATTCAATTACAAAGAGTTATGACCTAAAAGCCGCAGCGATTTTTCCGTAATCAAACCCGATATGCAAGTAAATCGATTTGGTAGGTAAACATTGGTGTGGTTTAGGTAGGACGCATTAACATCACTTTTTAATGGAAAATACGGGGAAAACGCTGAAAAAAAACATCATTATACTAATACAGTATACAATAACCACTAACAGGCCCGGTTCTAGACCTCCTGGCGCCACCGGGCAAGGGTCTTATTTAGCGCCCTCGAAATTTTTATTTCATATTTTTTTCCTGAATATATATAGTACTTATACCATAAAAAATATTTAATTTTTTTGACGTGATATTTTAAGAAGGAGAGGTTAAAAACAAGCAGATAAAAATACTAAAAAGGTTACAAAATATTTTTAATGCACAATCGGCTCTCTGTGCACTAATTTGCAAATAATTTGCTCCCTTCAATGTTTTAATTTTAGAAAAAAACAAGTCGACACGAGTCTATCCAACTGAGCCTGCTGTTTCTTTTTTAGTCCCCGCGCCGCGCTCACCGCGTCGCGCTAAGGGGGGACTATAAATATCGAGATTTAAAGATAATCGATGTTCCATTTTCGATGTTTTTTTGGCCCCTATTAAATGGGTTAAAGGCACCCGCTTTGTTTCAGAATTTATAAAAAATACTTGGGCGCCCTTATCTTTTAAATAGTATATTATACATCGAAGGTTATACAGACGCTTATTTGTTTTACATTTGGCAATATTTTGCGCCCCTTGGACTTTGCGCCCCCGGCGTCTGTCCGGGTTGCCCAGGCGCTGGGACCGGGCCTGCCACTAACCAGACAAACAAAGATAGACAAATCATTTAATTCATAAACGTACTTTTACGTCTTGCTCTGACATCTCACGTTCACCTGTTTTTCTGGATGAAACCCGGATATATACAGTAAAGGGGCTTTTAGGCAAAGTTGGCGAGACTCCATACAGTTAAAAGAAAAACGTCAGAGGTTGGACCGTTGGACGGTATATTATTTTACCGTGCGAGCAATTATTATTTGCATCAGAGGGCCTTGCATCTAAGGACGTAATGCTTAGCCGTAGAGTTTAATACCTGTTGGGTATCAGTAACTACCTGAATTAACAATTAATCAGTTATTCCGTCATATTTGACAGTCGTTACAAGTAATTTGATTCATCGGTAATTTTTCCAATTTCTTGAACAATTCACACAATGGGCTTTACGGAACAGCACAAAACATTCATGGTTGAAGCGTATTTTCGAAACGGGGTTAGAGTAAATGGTGAGTGGCAATACAATCCGGGTTTGTGCATGGACGATTTTCACGAACATTTTCCTAATGTTGCTTTTATTGCTGGGGATTTTTATCATTGCCTGAAAAGAACCGTGGCTGTGTTTAGGGAAACAGGTTCTATTCAACACAAAAAAGGAGCAGGAAGACCATCTGTAAGAACAGAAGAACTTGTTGCAAACGTTCGTGAAATAATGCAAAATACGCCAACAAATTGTATAAGACGCCTGTTCCAAGAAGTGGGAAGATCTTATGGAACACGCAGGACTATTCTTAAGAAGCAGCTAAATTTATTTCCTTATAAAGTGCAAGTATTCCAAGAAATACAAGCCGCAGATTTTGAAAGACGCAGGAATTACTCTCAAATGGTTTACCCAAAATTTATTGGAAATAAATGATTTATTAGACCTGACTTTTTTTCGGATGAAAGTAATTATTTTTCTTTTTCTTTCTGTATATTCTTACTTTGTTAATTTTGTAAACAAGAAAAATAAATTTGCATTTGTCTACTTATTTTATTACTCATTAGTTTTGGTAGGGGAGCCCACGATGCTAAATGGGGATTTACTCGAGCGTCGTGGGGACCTATTGGATCTTGAAGATTGGATGGTAGAAAGGAAAAAAATGTCATATCATGTGTACCCTTTCACAGGCTTTCAAAAATGTAAAAAAAAAAACAGTCACATGGATATACTCGAGCGCGTCAGATAATAATAGTGTATATGCCCCACGTGACTCTCATGACGGAGGTACATTAATCTGCCGGTTTTGATGGTGAGGGCGGCAGTACGGAAGGGTTAAAAATGGGAAAAAAAAAATTTACTCGAGCGTGTCAGATATTCAGAGGGGATGTTAAGGGATCTCTAAGGAAGCTCCCATTTAATAGACTGACGATTCGGATGTGACGCAAGCTCGTGGCGACTTTTCGAAAATGTAAAAAAAAACGCTATTTTGACATACTCGAGCGCGTCAGATTTTCATACAGACGGTTCAGCTTGGTGTCCTGGTCGTGCTGATTCTTAATCTGACGATTATTTTGAGGGATTTTGTTAATCTGACCGTTTAAAAAAAAATTCATGATTTTATTTTTTCTTACAAAAATATTTCGGTACAAAATTCGGAACAAGTAATAACAATAAGAGTGACAGACTGCGATATAAATAAAGACAAAATTCATAGCAACAAAACGGTTTCATAACTATATCTTGATGCTTTTTAATAATATATTATTTTTACATATTTTTGATGGAATTAAGAGAAGAATGCATAAGTGTGTTATATTTTTAAAATCGGAAGAAAAGGAACCATCTAATGCGCTTCTAATATATACAGAGTGTCTCATTTAAAAAAATGAAATGTTTGGTTTTAAAGTGACATGTGACACCTACTGTAATTTTTGACAAAACCCATAAATACTTGGCCAAAAGTTCTACATCCTACTTTTTGAGTGAACACGCTATCTCAAAAAATAGAAAAGTTACAGGCTTTTAAAAGTGGGACAAACTAAAATGTAAAATAATAACCCTGTACATATAATCCCACGAATGCTGTGATCAGCCTGTGATGGCTGACGGAAAGTAGTGTGGGGACGGTGCGAGAGAGTGAGTGATAAAGAAAGAGACATTGAGGCGCGGAGTGCTTCACTGCAGCTGCACGCGCTAATAAACTTTATTGACGATTTTTGTTACTTCGGCTTGTGGTAATCGGCAGATTATATTTTTCCCATTATCCTTGAATTATTTCCTTCAAAATAAAAAAAAAATTGACCGCGCTCGAGAATGTCCATATGTGACGTTTTTTTTTTGCAAGTTCGTGACCCTCCCACTCCCTTACGTCACGCTCAAATCGTCAGATTATTGAAATGCAGACTCTTTGGCATGTAATTAACCCACCACACCTTAATCTGACGCGCTCGAGTAAATCCACCTATCGATTTTTTTTTACTATTCTGATCAGCTGCCGTACACGCGCGGCACTATATAGAGGGCTTAGACATGGCAGAGGTACTCAACAGGGTGCAAGGTATCCCCCATATGTTAATCTGCCGCGCTTGAGTAAATCCCAAAATCCCCTGTTGGGCTCCCCTACTATTTGGCATATCATGTCATAATATGAATTTGACAAAATTTTAACCTAGATTTGGTTAGATATATCGTCCCCATATCATTGTGATCTAAACCAAGCCCGACGTTTTTTAATCGAAGCCCTCTCTGATGCAAATAATTTTTGCTCGCACGGTAGTTTATCCATTATTTTCTATCAAAGCTTGGTTTTGGGTATGATTGACTTGCATTTGAGAAGTTGAAGGTCCACAAAAAACGCTCCAAATTTCAGACACGGTGGAATGCATAAATGTGAACCCCGAATTGCATGCTCTTTTGATGCAGGGTGAAAATGCATTGGTGCGGATCGGCCTTAACAAAATTCGGATTTCTATAGGATTCGTCCTGATGATACGCCCTTGTCGGCCTTGCGTGAAGTTACTAGATTGAAAATTGACCTGGTAACCAGTGTAGAATTTTTAACGATGAACACATGTTATTTTTACCCGCCTTGTTGTTTTGTCCTTACATGCTATAAAATGTTCTCATTAAATTTGGTTTTGTAACAAAATGGTCACTTTCTATTTATAAGTTTCTTAAGGATCTAAAATTACACATTGTGATACATTATGTGTTTTACTTCGAATATTTATTGTTCAATAGGTATTTCAGTTACGGAAGATCGCCAATTGCAAAAAGTTCTTTTAACTGTGGGCTAGGTAAAAAAATGCATTAACTTTTAATTTGTACTTCACAAGAATCATCAACCAATATTTTTTATTGCAACATTTAAAAACTCCATAGTTTCTATTTTTACCAGTTAATAAAAAACGCGCTCCTCTGGAAAAACTCAAACAAAAGAGATAATGACGTCGCATCGGTCTGCGTCCGTGCGAATCTGCCGATCTAAATTTAGTAAATTTAACTAAACACAAATCGATTTTCACATCTAGGTTTCTAGGCTCCGCGTAAGAGCACCTCCCTTTCAAAAGTATTTAACAATTTAAATGGCAAAAAACTTCATTGCCTGTAACAGTAGGTATATATTTTAATTATAATAGTACCCGGACGATAAAAATCATTACCAACCGGTTGTTTCACATGACTTTTCTCAGAATTATTAACAAACATAAAGAAAACTTTGTATGCTTACCCTATGATGCTCCTGATTCATATGCCCATCGTGCTTAGCATCCTGCTGCGCTACCGCGAAAACAAACGCCAGCGGAAATACAAATAAAACTTTCAAAATCGACATCTTCCTTCGAAAATTACTGAACTTTCTTTGGGAAGTTTAAATGCGGTTCGAGGATTAACAACTGACTAACGGTACACTCGTTCAACAGGCTGACGCGTAAACGTGGTGAAACTGAGTGGTTTCTGAATCTACGGCCGGCAACGGTCTTGTGTAGAGGATGGAGAGAGGTAAACGGCAAACTTCCGAAACAACTGAATGTTAGAAGAACCGAAGCCGACCTATTCACCACTATAACCGAAGAGAATACGATTACGATGTTTTTTAGTGGAAAAGTCGTGTGACTTGTTCGTGCGGTAATCGTTAATAAGGATGGTTGTTAAGGGTCCTACACACTTTCGTGCGTGTGTTATCAGTTTTTGTTTATAAAGGATATTCTGAAGGAGGGCTTCAAATAAATATATCTTCTTTGTCCAAAGTGTACAAAGTTAGGTACCGGTAGATTTTCTTCCAAATTAGGGTCAAGCTCGGGGTCCATTTATTTTAAATAAGCAAAAACAATATCACTTGATGGTCTCCGACATGCCCCTGATGACTTTTCTCCATGGAATTGAATTAAGATATCCTTAAGGTTGAATTCTCAACGTCATTCAATCTATTGCCAACCTATAACCTATTTCGCGTTGATTTTTTGAGTTTATTATTTTAATAACTAACATTTAAAGAAAATCAATATCGTCGGTACATTATTTAGGTAGGTATAGTATCTGATATATTACAAAAATATCAATTTATTTCATTGCTAATTTTGGGAGAATTGTATAGTGAAAGAACAATGAGTCACAATGACATAATAATGTTTAAAAAAATCTTACCCGATATTTTTCGCTATATACAATTATTCTAAAATAAGTTATGAAATTCCTTGATATTTATTAAATATGTCAATTATTACCTATAGAATATCAAGTCGATACTGATTTTCTTTAAATTTTGTATAAAAGCTAGAAAACATAAATAAATCTATGCGAAATAGGTTATAGGTTGGCAAGCATGTTGATACTCCCACCTTAATCTGTGTTGAGTTTCTCATATTATGTAACAGAATTTTAGATTAATTTTTGAAATATACAGTAATCTAGGTGGTATATACTTACTTCTCTACTACAAATACCTATGCCATATATTTCGGAATTTCTTTCTATTATAAGAAAACAACATTGTGTACCATACACCATACCCACACCTATTAAAAGTTAGAATAACAACCTTGAGCCGTATTCGATTGGGAATTGGGACAGAGATTATTTGGATCGAAATGATCTTAAAAACCATCAGTTCAGTAATCCGTAAACACGAATTTTTATGTCAGTTGTTCCGGTTGTTCGTTTGGGACGTTTGGGTTTCGATTTTGACTTATTGACTTAACCTCACTTCATGACTCATGTTCAAAATTTAGTCGAGACTAGATTTTATTTAGAGCTAGAGCTTTATTCAGGTCATCAGAGTATCACCGAGTATCACGTGGGCTCATTTATTTGCTAACGCATGCCAACCGGGTGTGCGTATATGCACAGATTCGTCACGAATATTTCCTTTTACAGAAATAAACGAAAACTACGAAAAACACGTGGGGCTCTTAAGAATTTACTCAAGAGGTCCTGGTGGTGGGTCGGGCTTAGGAGAGGGGGAAAATACCTATGTAAAACGATTTACGTTACGTAGTTTCTGTACGATGGTTCCCCAGTGTTACCAGAATACCATATCTCCTGTTTTTACTCTCAATCTCCTGTCCTACTGTTTTCACTATGAGATCTACTGTTTTTAGCTTGAATGTCTATATTCTTCTGCTTTCGCTCTATGAAATCTTCAGTTGATTTCAGTAATTTGAAACATACCGGCCGGTGCCGACTTATAAAGAGGATCCTTAATAAAGTAGGAGACGCTGCCGAACTGCCGAATGTATTTTGGCTGACCTTAACGAACGGCCAAAAATGTAGAGGTGACCTTTTTTTGCCCTACATCCGCGAACCGAAAAATTGTAGTCAATTTTTTTTTAGAAGTCGTCAAAAATAAATGCTGACGTTTGGCCGGCACCGGAGAAAAACCTATATTCTGTGTGTTCGATTCTGAAAATCACCTGAATATTATGATTTATTTAAATCTCCCGTTTAAAAAAGCAATCTCCTGTTTTTTAGGCAACATCTATACTGTTGCCAGAAATTTCCATCTGGCAACACTGCGTAGTTTGTACGATGGTGCCGGTGGTACCTCCACCTGAATTATTCCCACCAAACACGAAATGGCGTTCCTAAAGGGTTGATAGATTTCATTTTTGTAAAATTGTACAGCTTTTATATTGAATACCGCGCACTTAATCAAGAATTGCTCGGACCCATCAAATTTATTTATTGAAACTGCATTTTGTATCAACTTTAATTTTTTTTAATAAAACATTATTGCATTTTTTACATTCTACAATCAATTCTAGATTTTTCATAAATCATGCCGGGCCCTATACCACAGAATATATACTTCAACGGTTTACGAAATATTATAACTTTTAAAACACAATAGACAAACGACAAACTATGAAATAAACTATCTAATAAGATGTTGAAAATGTTCTCCACCCACAGCCTCCACCAACCGGTCTAATAAATAACTTCACAGAATACGGAAGAAATAGAAAACAAACTGAAATGGAGGATGAAGGAAGCCTTATTTCCTATTTCCTAGTCAAAGGAAAAATTCAAGTCAAGTATAAGCTTCGCCTTCGCCTTCGCTATATATACATGTTGAGGATGGCACCACCTCTGCGAAGATAAGGTATTGATAACTGCAATATGTAATTTGCGTTATGGCCGCAAGATGGCAAATATGACCATTTTCTCTGTGATTTTTCAGATGCTTTCGTTCATATTACAAAATGCAAGTTTTCATATAGAAGCGAATCGCGAATTTTATTCTCATTGGCCGATTGCAAATTAAATTTAGAGAATCGACCAATGAGAATTATATTCGCAATCGCGTTCGCTTGCAAATCGTCGTTCGCTCGCATCGAGCACAGACATAATGTTCCGTATTCTGTGGCAAGATAGTGCCAAAAATGAATAATGAATGACCTCAGAGAGAGAGTAAGTATATAGTGTCATAAAAAATAATGCAGCAAAAAAAACAACATATATTTCGTCCCAAAAGACCGCTAGAAAGATTTAAAACTGCCCCAAAATTCAAATTATCCCAAGCGGGTAAAAATGGGTCGTGACGTCACGAAGTATAATTTGTCATGATGACATCCACGAAATAGGTTATAGGTTGACAATAAATTGAACGACGTTGAGAATTCCACCTTAAAACATCAATACAATAACACACGGCAATCCAAATGCAAACTCGGCTACCGGTCAGGATGACGGATGACGGAAAAGTCATACTTCCTGACGTCATCGGGCTTGGCGCGCTTAAAAGGTCGTTTGAAATGCTTTTGACACGCGCGAAACTTTAAAGAATTTTTACCAAGTTATTACTGATTTTTAAGGAGTAATAATTGGGGAATATTTTTTTTAGGCCTAACTAAATCATATTATTGAAAGAAAAAAAATTGGAAAGTTCCCTATTCAGAATAATTTATTTGATATTAAACACAGAAGAAAATAACTCTTACATCAACGAGGTAGGATTTTCTAACTCGTCTCGATGTCTTACATTAATTATAATGCACAAAGTAGACGTGGGATCGTAGAAGTCGACCGCCTCTGTCGGTAAAGTAAAATATTAAAATTTAACCGCCAAAACGTCAGAAGCAGGCAAATCAGCTGATTGTCAAAAGTGTTTACCTTCCGGCGATATAGTTATAAGAATATTTTTCACTTTAAAAGCTTAAAGTTTAAGCACTAATTTTAAACCATTTACGTACAATATAAATATGGATAACTCAACAATATTTGAAGGACTTAAAAAATATTTTAAATTCGACAAGTTCAAGTCGAAATTGCAGGAAGACGCCGTTGTTGAAATTTGCCAGAGTATGAAAACCTTTTGAAGTGAATGATAAATTGATTTTTCTCCTTATTTATACTTTTAGGGAAACATGATGTTTACGTTTCGATGCCCACAGGATCAGGGAAGTCTTTGTGTTACCAATTACCAGCAGTATTACATGAAGACATGATTACGATAGTATTTTCTCCACTACTTGCTCTGATTAAGGTAAGTTACATTTTCAAGACATCTTTACTAACCCAGACTTTAATATCTTAACATAGTTTCTCCATAGTTTGGTCAGTTGTATTTCATATAACTGCAAAGCTGCATTGATCTATTATTATGTACTTACCTATAATTTTTTTAGGATCAAGTAGATTCACTAATATCACTAAAAATAAGAGCTGCATCATTAAATTCCAAGATAACGAAATCAGAAAGGGAAAGTCTTATTGCAGACCTAAAATCCACATCCCCCAACACCCGATTGTTGTATGTGACACCTGAACAGGCTGCCACTAAAGTATTTAAGGTAAATTACTTTTTTATATAATATTATACAGTATTAATTAATTATAGGTTCTATTTAGATTTTATATGTACCTATATCCTGATCCTGATAAATAAAGTGAGTCAACGCCCTGCTAACCCGGAAGACAGATAGATATATTATTCGAATTCAGAACAAACCGAGAAAAATTTGAATAATATATTTCAAATCATTCGTGAGTTAGCAGGGGTGGGAGTGGATTTTATATGGACATATACATTTACAATTTAAAAAAAAAATCATTTTTAGGAACTATTTGACAATTTATGTAAATTTAATAAGATAGCTTATGTCGTTGTGGATGAAGCTCACTGTGTCAGTGAATGGGGTCATGATTTTCGCCCTGACTATTTGAAGCTAGGAAACCTAAGAGAAAATTGTACTGTGCCATGTATAGCATTAACTGCAACCGCTGGTGCACAGGTAAAAGTCAGGACATTTTAAAAATTGTAAATTAGATACTTTTTAATTTTTGCATATGCCTTTGTACCCGTGCGAGCTAAAATTATTTGCATCAAAGAGGGTTTGGATTAAAAAACGTAGGTTTGGTTGGTTGATTTAGATCACAATGATATCACCATATATCTAACCAAATCAAGGTTAAAATTTTGTCAAATTCATTTTATGACATGATATGCCAAACTAATGAGTAATAAAATACACAACAAATACAAATTTATTTTTGTTGTTTTACAAAATTAACAAAGTAAGAATATACAGAAAGGAAAAGAAAAATAACTACATAAATTGCTGAAATTGGCCACCGCCATGCTCCAAGCATAAATTTACACGTCTCTTCATATTTTCGAAAGTGTTGACCGCATCTCTGGAGAAATGTTATCACATTCTTGGATAATCCTATATTGTAATTGTTCTAAATTTGCAACTGGTATTTTAAAAATAATTTTCTTTAAATGAGGAAAAACAAAGTAATCCATAACCATAACCGTTAAACAAGGTGAATAAACCGGAACAACTATATTTCCTGCTTTCGAGTTACATCCGGTTTAACCGGAAGTTGATTTTTTTGGGAAAATAATAAAAATTGAAGATAGGGACATGTAAGCCGTTTTGCTCTAAGACGTACTGTTAGAAAGGTATAAGCTGTCAAAGTTCAAAAATTTCACTTTTCGAGAGTCAATATCTCGGAAACTATGAAGTATAGACTAATAATGCATTTAATAAAAAATAATTATAATTTTCTGTGGAATTTAAAAAAGTAAAAATATACTGGGTGTTATATTTAAAAATATAAAATTCGTTCGAATTCCAGACAAACTAAAAAGCTGGCAACAACGCCAATATCGTCATTCGGTGCGTTAGATCCTCTTACACAACTGTACCAAATTTGGTTTAAATCGGCCAGTAAATTGTGATGTTATTAAGCCGTTTCCAGACTTTATACACACACTGTATATATGAAGCAGTTCTGTTTGTTAAACAAAACATTACTCTTTTCAACAACTGTGACAGAGAACACCACCACCCTACACGACACAAAAGACAATGTGATGGACATGAAGTGTAATTTTACGTATTTGTTCATTCGTCTCTCATAAAAATATTCAACAAAATTCCTATTGAAATTAGAAAACAAAATATTAATGTTCTAAAGCAGTATCTTAAGAGACTGCTGGTCTCGAGGGCCTATTACACCTTAGAGGAGTTTCTCACAGACAAGCTATAGCTTATTAATGTTGGTGACATGAAACTGAAAATTTTAATATGTTTTACATAGTTAGTTAGGTTTTTAATTGTAATCAGTTGTTTATTGTATTGTATTGTAAGTTTATTTACGTTTAAATTTGACACGTCCGACGCCTTATGGGCAAAATTTTGTGTTGTATGTATACATATTGGACAAATAAAGATTTTTTTTCATTTTTTCATTTTTTGATGCAAATAATTTTTGCTCGCACGTTATTTATTGGTAGGTAAATATTTTTTTTAGGTAACCAAGGACATTAAAACCAGCTTAAGGCTCTCGATAGATCACAAAGTTTTCAAAACTTCCTGTTTTCGAGACAATTTATTTTATGACGTTTATTATCCCAACATGTTAGAAGACCCATATAAGCATCTCAAAAATTTTATAGAAGTATGTTTAAATTTTGAAAAAGAACAAGATTTTCCCAACGACAAAAAGTCTTGCGGGATTATCTATTGCAGGACAAGAGAACAAACTGAAGTTTTGGCTTCGAAATTGAATTCGATGAAGATAAAAAGTTTATGTTATCACGCGGGGCTGAAGAATCACGAAAGATTGGAGTTTCAAGAGAAATGGCAGAACGGTCTGGTACCTGTTATTTGTGCTACTATAAGTTTTGGTATGGGGGTGGATAAGGCGACTGTAAGGTAATAATAATAATAATAATAATAATATATATCTTTATTCTCAACCAACTTAAAAAAGTTTATTACAGAGAATATAACACCAAATATACAATATATAAATTCACAAATAATAAAAACCATGTTTAGTAACTAATTTAACTCCATCGAAATTATTCAAAAAAAATATATAATAATAACCATTTACAAAAAAAAATATTAATATATATACCTAATACGTTAAAGTTAGTTCAGTTTTAAAAAATATTTTTTAGTGTTTTTTTTTTAAATATAATGTTTTTTTTTTAAATAAAATGGGTTTTCGTGGCAGATGTTATCAATTATTACAAAGATACTCTACAGGAAGGATGCAATGTACAGAAGTTTATTTATTTATTTATTTACGCATTCACATTTACAAGATATCAAATCAATTTACAAAAAATTTCTTAACCTAAAATTGCCCTCTTGGCAGAAGTTTTAAACCTATCTTTAGTTACATTAAAGAAATCAAGTTGACCACAATATTTGTTGACATTTCGGCTAATTCTGTTGACTGGATTAAAAATAAAATAATTACTACGACACTGAGGGACATGTAACAGTGGAGCATTACGAGTTATGTAACCTGGAACATAAAACTTCAAGGCAGAGAGACATTCAGAACTACATACAAAGTTATTAATAATATTAAAAGCAAAACACACATCATAATACTCCCTTCTGTTCCTCAGAAAACTTAATTGCAAGTACTTATATGTATTTTCTACTGAGGGAAAGATGCCATTTCTACCAAGTTTATAACGCGCAAATTTTATAAACTTACGCTGAACATTCTCAAGCCGATCTATGTAAATATTAAAAAATGGCGACCATATGAAAACTCAAGAATCGACCTAGCAAAACTTACAAATAGAATTTTCAGTGTGTTTCCATTCGTAAAATCATGGCAAGATATCTTTATAAATCCTAACATTCTGTGAATGAAACAGAAGTGAATGGTAAGGTGAGCGCAGAGGCGAGTGTCAGCGTTGGTGTGGCCCAGGGGTCTGTGCTGGGACCGTTGGAGTATCTTCTGTATGTCCAAAGTTTAAAGTACGCTGGATTACAAGCAAGGTATATAAAATTTTGTGATGACACAGTGCTGGTGTATTCTGGTACAACAGAAAAAGAACTAGAAGTAGTTATAAACACTGATCTTGGGAAGTACTTCGAGTGGTTATGTTACAACAAGCTGACCATAAATGTAGAAAAAACAGTTCATATGGTACATCCATTCCTAAAAGTTAAACAACTTAAAATGCTCGAGCAAGCTAAAAACTTATATTTAAAATTAAAAATAAACTACTAAAAACGAATGTGGAATTAAAACAAAATATAGACTTTCACGATTATGGCCTAAGAACTAGAGACAATATAAGAAACACATATCAACGAACAAAAAAGTCACAGGACTCACCTATATTTAGAAGTGTACAAATCTACAATGGATTGCCGCAGACTCTGGTCGAGGGCGAAGAAAAGGCTGTGTGTCGTAACCTGAAGATTTATTTTAGAAACAGAGACTGAATTTTGTTTAAGTTGTTAATTTGTATAAAGTTCTTTATATTGTTATCTGTTTATAAGTTTTATTCGTTAAGGCCTCGGTGCCAGTTATTGTAACTGATTTGAGGTCTGAAATAAATAGATTTGAAAAAAAAAGTCCATAATTTTGATATTTCTTTAATTTTTTTCGGCAAACTGTTTTAAGTTGTTATTCCTTTCCATTATATTGCTTTTTGGCCAAAAGTACTCCTTACCATTGGTGTTTGAATATGATGATTTTGTCTCGTGATGTGAATAATGTTGTATTAGAATGCATAGTTTTAATTTATAAAGTTTTTCTAAATTTAAATATCCATTTGGTTTATACAAATTTATAGTTGGTTCTAAAAATGGAAGTTTATGTATGCATTTAATTATCTCGTTTTGTAGTTTTTTTAATGGCTGAATTGTAGTTAAATTCGCTGATCCCCAAATTGAAATCATATATGTACTGTAATTTTGAATAACCAAAGAATAATATATATTTTTTAAATATTTTAATGATATATAATATTTTGCTTTAAACAAAATGCCAATTATTGGTGAGTTGTAACTTCTTAAATATTCAATATGTTTTTTCCAACTTAAATTTTCATCAATATATAAACCTAAAAATTTAATTGTATTAGTATATTTAATTAAATGATTATTAAAAGACAATGAAGAAATATTATTATTTTTTAATTTTGATTTACTTTATAAACATAAAATATGATTTATTAAAATTTAATAATAATTTATTAATTTCAAGTCATTTACATATTATATTTAGGTCGTGGTTAATGTTATTATGAATTTGAGCATAGCCTTCATGAAAATACCTATACAATAATAGTATCATCGGCAAACAATTTTATTTTACCTTTTAAATTTTGCTATAGAATTAATGTAGATTAAAAAAAAGTAGATCCTAAGGTTGATCCTTGCGGAACACCACAAGTTATGTTTTTTTGTGAATTTTTAACATTTTCAATTTGAACAAACTGCTTTCTATTACTTAAGTAATTTTTAAACAATAAATAAATATCTCCCCGAATTCCAATATTGTATAGGCATTTAAGTACAATGTTGTGATTGTATGTTGTGAAAGTATTTTTTTTCTTCTAAAAAATTTACTATTCTATTATTTAAAACTTTTTCAAAAATCTTTGAAAATGTGGGTAAAACAGAAATTGGGCGATAGTTACTACTAAAATATTTTTCTGCATTTTTTAAAAGGTAATCTTATTACTATGTTTACATATCTCTTACCTGAACGGAGGTATGTTACTCAATTATACTATTGAAGTACCTACCTGGTTATTTTAAGGTTTGTCATACATTGGGGTGTTCCCAAAGACCCTGCCTCATTCTACCAGGAGTCTGGTCGAGCTGGTAGAGATGGAAAGCCATCGTGGTGCAGAGTTTATTATAATAGGGCCGATTCCAAGGCGGTGGAATTCCATTTGACACAAGATTTGGGAAAGGCTAGTGGAAAGGAGGCTAAAAAACTGAACGTCGAAAATGCTATGAAAGGATTTAGGAAGGTCGTGGAGTATTGCGAAAATCCATCGTAAGTATTTTAAACTGACTATGAAAAAATTTAAGAAACTTCGAGAAGCATCTAACAATTGAAAAAATATTTTTTTTTTACTTTACTCCCAACCAACTTTACAAGTTTATTACAGGGATAAGTATATAAAAATAACTAACAATTATTACTCTAACTTAATAGGTATACAGTGTGTCCAAAAAAGTATGCAACATATACCTATGGGAAAGTTTTTTATCACCGATTTCTGAAAATTTTTTATTCTTTATAAAAGCTGATGCATGCCTTAAAACTATAAATGCATATTTCATATTTCACCTGCGGCTAATAGTAAGGGAGTAAATGCCATTTTTTCGAAATTGCCTTAAGAGTAAAGTACCTTAACTATTAGAAATACAGCAAAATTTTATATGGAAATGTTCTTGCAAATTAGTAAGTTAGTCCAAATACGAAATTTGAGTTAGGTGTCACAATTTTTTATTTTTTTTTGTTAATCTCTATTTTCCCCTAAACGGTACTCTGGTCGATTTTTTGTTTGCGCGATTTTAATATATTTATTAAATAACTTAAACGTGGGTTTACAATAAAAATGGATTAAGTAGTTGCAAACTTTTTAAAACCTTTCAATGTTAAGAGTTGGTTCAGATATGAGCACCTACTTAAACACATTTTAGCTAACTTATGTTCCAAACAAAATTATGATAGAATCCAACTCTATTCATATTACTGGAAATAATTAATAATTTATTTGTCATTTTCACCCAGTACGCTGAAGTCCAAAAACCTAGTTTACAGAAATGCATATAAAAAAAATTAAAAATTGACACACCTAACTCAAATTTTGTATTTGGACTAAGTTTTTCATTTGCAAAAACATTTCCATATAAAATTTTGCTGTATTTCTAATAATTAAGGTACTTTACTCTTAAGGCAATTTCGAAAAAATGGCATTTGCTCCCCAAGTATTAGCCGCAGGTGAAATATGAAATATGCATTTATAGTTATAAGGAATGCACCAACTTTTATAAAGAATAAAATTTTCTGAGAAATCGGTGATAAAAAGCTTTCCCATATGTTGCATACTTTTTTGGACACACTGTATATAAAAAAGACAGTTTAAAAAAAATCGTTTTTTATTATAAACGTTTGATTAACTCGTTAAGAAAGAAAATTATACTAGAAAATATTTTTTTAAATGAAATTTAAATAATGGTAGTTTTTTTAATGTTTTAATATTTTCGGGTAAAATATTATATAATATTAATTCATTATACAACAATGACCGTTTTCCAAAGTTACTGTTTATTTTATTAGTTTGTAAAAAATTAGTTTGTCTAGTATCATGTCTATGAATATCATGAACTTTTATAAACGTTATGTTAGAAATTTTTTGTTTTAAAAGTAAAGAATGAATAAATATGCAAATTGTTAAATTATATAAATTATTTATATCTAGGTATTTATTCGGTTAATATAAATTTGTTGTTGGTTATTTGTTATATTATTATTTAAAGGATATTAAGTATAGCAGGCCCCTAGGCTTTCTTTTTTCTTAAACAACCATCCTTATTTTAGTGAGTGTCGACACACATTATTTTCAAACCACTTTGGGGAAAAACCTCCCAAATGTATAAAGAATTGCGATTGGTGCAAAGATAAAAAGACCGTTCAAGAAATGGTGGAAAGGTTTCTTATGAAGAGCGTCCAGTTTAACACGCATGCAATGTCCCATAATGCAATGGATTATGGTGACTTATACGGGGAAGGTAGAAAGGGAGTTGATGAGTAAGTTTTTCTTTTAAATTCATTGTTCCCCGCTAGTGCGGAAAAAGAAAGGCCGATGTTGTTAAACATCAAAAATTGATAGAAAAAGAGTGGATTTGTATTTCCCAAGTCCAAAATTAGAGTGCAAAAAAATAAATGTCAAAATTAAATTAAATTTTAACTATTTTCGTATCTCTTACCATTTTTAAGATTCCAGTACGCACACGAATTAGTAGCACGCTGTATACTGTGACATAAAACATCTTTTCTAGTTCCCCCACTGTATGTATGTAGGGTTTTCAATTTTCGGGATCGGGATCCCGTTTTGAGATCCCGGGATCAACCCCAATAATTAATAATATTTAATATTAAAAAATCTAAGACTAGCAAGTAGCAACAGAAATAATAAAAATGCAGACATATGGCAAACATTTTTTTATTAAAAAACACAAAAATAAAAACCATTTTTATAGATTTACGTTTTCTAAATAAAAAAATTAAGTTATGTGTACGTATGTAAAACAAAGGAAATAACTTTTTATTAAACAGCGCAAACAAAAAAATTGTTAAAAATTTACGATTTGCTTAGAAAAAATAAAATATGCACTTAAAATCACCAACGCGTCTAAAGTCGAGTCACTTAAGCGCGATCTAAGTTTGGTCGCAAATGTGGCTGCTGAAGAAAAGGCTCTTTCAGCTTCCACACTTGTAGGTGGTACTGTCAGTAAATATTCGTAACACTTTTGCAAATATAAACCTCTTAATCCTCCATTTTCAAAAAGGGATATTTCTTTTTTAATTACGTTAAGAGTAATCCCAGTCGGATTTTCTCTTATTTTAGACAGAGGCGCATATTGTCTTCATCGTCGGATTCCAAATCTGAAGTAATATATTTTTTTAAATGTTCTGATATATTTTTGACAAATTGAGCTATGGCTTCAGAAATTGGGTATTTGAATAAATTGCTTCCATGATGGGTGCTAGGATTTTTAAGGTATGAGATAACCCCAGACATTATAGTTCGACGTTCATTTATACGATTTCTAAGCGCTTGTTGAAAGTCTTTACTAGGTGGCGTATTTAGATTTGCAAGTTATTGAAATAAAAATTTGAAACTTACATCAGCCGTACACAAATTGGCGACATTGTATGATATCTCTCATCTCTCATTATTTGAAATTTACTGTCATTTGTAACTACCAGACTGTTCAGATCAACTAAACTCTTCTGAATACAATCTTTCAGCAAAACGAACCGTTCCAACATAACAACGAGGCTATTCCATCTTGTTTTGCAGTCTAATGTTAGAGAAAGTTCTTTTCCATGTTTTTCCTTTAAATACGTTTGTAAAATTGGATTTTTGGTAGGAGACCGGCGAA
This sequence comes from Polydrusus pterygomalis, assembly GCA_963969555.1. Lineage (NCBI taxonomy): Eukaryota > Metazoa > Arthropoda > Insecta > Coleoptera > Curculionidae > Polydrusus > Polydrusus pterygomalis. The sequence goes on along the minus strand of OZ018385.1, from coordinate 39,541,475 downwards.
ATATCTTAACCACTTTTCGGACTTTTTTGACAATGGAATCGTAATTTGTTGTCATTTGAATTTGGTTCTACTTCATACATTATTTCCATGCCGTCTGCTTCGTTATCTCTGTCCTCATCCTCATCATTTACGAATAGATCGCCAAGAAAGAACAAATAAATACATGTCAAACGAGAACTATCGAAAGCAGATTGAAATTTGATCGTTTAAAAAAAATCGGGACTTTTGGGATTGTTATACTTCAATCCCGGGATTTTCGGGAACAAAAATCTTCCGGGATCCCGAGATGGAAACCCTAATGAGGCTAGTTTTGTAAGTTTCTTTGCTACAACCTGTATTTAATAGCAAACACTAGTGACGCATTCACCGTTTTCTTGTTTGATCAACATTTTTCGTTGGTGCCTCGTTGTATTCAAAAATCGGCCAAATACCCCTCTTCGGAGTATAATTACCTCCAGTCTTACGTTATAAAAGGTTGGATTTATAAATTAATAAAAGCAGAAAAATAAATATGGGCAAATGTGACGAAAATTCGTTTTTTGCTTTTATTAATTTATCAACAACAACAAACCCAAAGACGGGTATCGGCCGCTCTTTGAAGAAAACGAAAAATAAAGGAGATATTGATAAGAAAATGAAATGGCGAATGCGTCGTTAGTGTTTTTCTTAAGTTTATGCCTTATTTACAGTGAGAATAAAGAGAGGAAAGGAGAAAACGATAGTGATAGTGATGAAGAGTGGTTTGAACGGGAACAAGCTGCCAAAAAGGAAGCAACTACGTTTATTCAAAAACAGCTTGCATTACGAAGAAATACAGAGGTAAAATTAGAAAAATAATAGCAATACAAGTTATTTAAAATTAAAATATATACTCAATAAAAACTCCCAGGCCAATTATTTCGAAAACTAAAAGTGTACATTCTCTAAACGCCAGTTTTTAGCCTCTATGATTGGCGTCACAACCAATGATCTGCTAGCTATAGATGAAGCAATAACAAATGAATCTATTGACAAAATCGTATCCCATTCTGAAGTAACTCCTGTCCCCAATTGCGCCCCTCCACTTTGTTTGCCAAACGTATGCTCTTAAACGTAGGTAACACAATAATGATAGTACCTAATAATACTAAACGTCTTTTATTGAGAACAAAGAATCTACAATTTCAAAAATAGAAATAATATTTCATAATACCCATAAACATATTCATCCCTAAATCCATAAATCTATAGGTTTTACCTTTTTGCAGAAGAGAAAAATATGACGTTATATGGTAAATTTAAATCTTTGTCTAAAACCCATAGACATTTCCCTTAAAAATTATGCAGTTTGGCAACGTAAAAGAGACCGCGTTCCTATTCGTCAGACGTTTTTCATTCATAATTTCATTGACGTTTGGTCTACAGAGAAATAAAGGGATTTAGTTTGGTCGTTCTTAGAAAGTTTGTTTGAAATTTGTTTCGGTTTATCGGTATTGTGTAATAATTGCGGAGTCTTTAGTGTTTTGTGACATTTTTTGAAGACTAATTAAGATGGGTCACAGGTGTGAATTGTTCAAGAATGCGGAATATAATAATTCTGCAGTTACTTTTCATAGGTGAGTAGGTACATAAAAAGTTGGGTTATTTGTCGGTTGGGATTAACTATTCATAGGCGTAGGTAGGTGGCAAAAATAATAATTAATGGGTACTTTACATTTTTGGCATAAAATTATAATATTTAACGTATAAATGTAAAAAATTATTGAATGCATGCAAACATTTTTAATTTTTAAATAATTTATCGTAAACAATTTCAATTTTCAAATTCTCTCCATGGCCATGTCTCTTTTCTGCATGTGTAAAATAATCTATGAAATATATTTTTATTATAAGCATTCCTGCTAATCATTTACTTGGATATATAAGTTAATTCCTGTAATAAACTATACTTAGTTACTTGAAAATAAAGATAATATATACGATTATTATTATTATTTTTATATGCTGGTTTTATTTCGATGCGTTACTTTTATAGGAATATGTAACCGTAATGGTAGTGTGCAAATATTAATTTTATAGCTTTTAATATTAGATCAACATTTTTAAAAATTTTGGAAACATAACCTCTAATTTTTAATAGATTGATTATTTACAGGAATGCTAATACACTTACTTACTATTATTTTAAGATTGTTTTTCTGCATAAAAATAATAAATTACCAGTCAAACATTTTGGATTTTGAAAACAATTTTATAACAAAAAAAAGTTCATAATGACAAGTGACAGGGAAGCCAGTAACCAGGCTTCTAATGCCAATGAGCATTTTGACACTTGAATGATCACATTTACATTTCAGAAAACCGCGGCGTGGTCCGAAAATGACCTTTTTTTCTGTTATCAATACCATTTTCGGGCCATACCCATATAGTCAATCATTGCAAGTCAATAAATACTTTCCATTTGTTCCTTTTAAACAGCTAAGCAAAGTTAATATATTTGCTAAGCTAAGTTGTTAAAGGAACTTCGCGAACAACTTCCTATAGTTCGTATGGGAAATAGAGAGGGGCATCCTTGACCGCGGCAAGGGGGAAGAAAAATCTTTTTTGTGCTTTGCTTCGCTACTTAAAAGTAACGTAAAAAGAACTTGGCTTTTGTAAACTTATTTCTTTTAAATTTCAATAAAACCTTAAGAACCGTGTTTTAAGTAGGTGCCTACCTAGTACCTAGTGTAATTATTTTTAGGTAAGTTCAGTTCACCAAATAATGTTAAATTTATAGCTATCCAAAGTTATAAACAGTAATTAACTTACATTGAATTTTATTGCTCCGCGGACCCTTTTTTCAATCATACATTAAACTTTACTGTTCTACAAACCCTTTTTTTCACAAAAGTTAAAAAATATTTGATTTCAGATTGGATAATTATATTAATTATATTGTATTGTGAACCCTGAAACGAGACGCCGCTGTGACGATATGATAGCGCATAGTAACGAAGTAAAATTCTAACTGTCCCGACCTAATCCCCACTCCCGGCCCCCTCGGGCCTTCACCTCCTCTCTCCTACAAACGATTTTGTCAGCAGATTTAAATAGCGTTTATGAATGGCGTGCGGCATCTATAGCTGGCAGATCATTGGTCACAACTGTGTAAAAAATGTGTTTGAATAATACAAGATGTAGGTGGCGCCACGGTGCAAAGAATTTATTTTCGATAACAGGAACTTTTAAATGTTGTGGTTCTTAAAGATAGTTATTTTTTGATCAAATTATGTCCCATAAAAATTTTTGATAAATCCAACATGAACGGAGATATTTGGGGTAAGGTTTTTTTTTTAATAATTTTAATGAGTATTTTAATTATAAGTATTTTTAATATCTTTTAGCAGATTTTAATTTAATTTTGGTAATGATAATTTTATAAAGCGCTCGTGTAGCGCTAAATTATTACGTCCAGTGACGTCTCAGGGGGCGCCTTAATAAATAATATCGGCAAAAAATTCAGACGCCACTGAGTTTTTGGTAATTTTTATATTTTTTTTGATATCTTTTTTTGTCGGTTAAATTGTTTTCATATCTTGCTTCGTTTTCGAGAAATAAAAATAAAAACAATTTTATTGCATATCTCTGGAAAACAAAAATCATTAAATAATTAATACGTTGTATTTTTTGTTGTTTAAAAGCAAAACATTAAATCTTAATAGAATAAAATTAAAAGATGTTTTAAATTTTATGAAAGAACTGATGAGAAATTATTAATGAAAATTAGAACAATACCAAAAACTAACTAATTGGGTCGAACTCGAACGAGGTGTCCAAAATTATTGTCGTTTTCATACACACATAGCAAATCGATATAATCATTCGGTTCTGCAAACTGTACAGGGTCTTCCAACGAGGACTGAATAGGGGCTCATTTTTGAGCTTCCTTGTATCTAAAGAAAAATCCAAAATAGCCAATCGATGTACTTTTTCCTGCAGAATTCAAAAATAAAACCAAAAATTTTTTTGAACCAGAAACAAAAGAGTTACGATATGGATAAGGTGTTTTTCAAATGGAACATAGCTTTTTTTATACGATTTTTGGAACGAGTGATTTTTTTTTGTCTTTTCTGATTAAAATATTTAATATTTTGACAGCTATTTTTATTAAATTTTAATGTTTTATCCAGTATAATTTAAGTTTAACCTGTTTGAAACATACACTAGGTAATAAATCCTTTAATTGAATCCTTCAAAGTAATTTCGGCAATATTATAGTAAATTTGTCAAATTTTTTGACTTTGAAGGATTCAATGGTATACCTTTATTACCTAGTGTATGTTTCAAACAGGTTAAAGTTAAATTATACTGGATAAAACATTAAAATTTAATAAAAATAGCTCTCACAATATTAAATATTTTAATCAGAACGGACAAAAAAAATCACTCGTTCCAAAAATCGTATTAAAAAAGCTATGTTCCATTTAAAAAACATCTTATCCATAGCGTAACTCTTTTGTTTCTGGTTTAAATAAATTTTTGGTTTCATTTTTGAATTCTGCAGGAAAAAGTACATCGATTGGCTATTTTGGATTTTTCTTTAAATACAAGGAAGCTCAAAAATGAGCCCCTGTTCAGTCCTCGTTGGAAGACCCTGTACATAGTGTATGTCGATTAATAGCAAAAAATACAACGTATTAATTATTTAACGATTTTTGTTTTCCAGAGATATGCAATAAAATTGTTTTTATTTTTATTTTTCGAAAACGGAACAAGATATTAAAAGAATTTAACAGACAAGAAAAGGATATTTTTAATTGGTTAATCCGAGAAGAATATAAAAATTACCAAAAACTCAGTGGCGTCCTATTTTTTACCAATATTATTTGTTAAGGCGCCCCCTGAGACGTCACTGGACGTAATAATTTAGCGCAACACGAGCGGTTTATCACTAAAATTATCATTACCAGAATTAAATTAAAATCGGCTAAGGATATTAAAAATATTCATAATTAAAATACTCGTTAAAATTATTTTAAAAAAAAGTTAACCCCAAATATCTCCGTTCATGTTGGATTTATCGAAACTTTTTATGGGACATAATTTGATCAAAAATTAATAATCTTTAAGAACCACACCATTTAAAAGTTCCTGTCATCGAAAAAATTCTTTGCACCGTGGCGCCACCTACATCTTTCTATCTAATCTAATCTACACATTTTTTACACAGTTGTGAAGCCAATCATAGAGGCTAAAAACTGGCGTTTACAGAATTTACATGTCACTTTTAGTTTTCGAAATAATTGGCCTGGGAGCTTTTATTGAAACACCCTGTATATTGTAGTGTAAACGGAAATAAAGGGAAAGTTGCTCAGCTATAAGGGCGAGAATAATTCTATTTTAACCTGGCAGCTGCTCTGGCTCTAACTTAAGTTTTTCAATCTTTCCATTATTTCCCTGTATACGCTGTCGTAAAGTTAATACTGTTATGTTATAAAGCAGACCTTATAATGAATAACTTTTTGCAAGAAATATTTAGGGACACACTGTATACACAGGGTTTAATGCATTTTAGGATGTATCACAAACCACTATAGAGAAACTATTCTCGAAACATGCTAGAGTAAAAGCAGCTGCGTCCACATCCAATAAAGTTAAAGGATTGACACTTGCTACAAGAGAACAGTACCTCTCGAAAATAGTAGACACTCTGTATGAGAATTATAGACAGTGTGTGTCTGACCAAACTCTAGACAAAAAAGACATTGAAGATTGTACTGTACAGCTTGAATATGAGGTGTTCAGTACAAAAACAAATATGACAATGTATAGGAGTAGTTTGGCTAAGTTGGTAAGCATTTTTTGTGTCTTGTTTTTATTACAGTTAATTGGGCAGTAATTCCCTCGAAAGTGCTTGTAAAAGTGCTTCGAGTACAGTGCTTTTAAAATACAGTGCTCGGTAATTGGTAATTGAAGCCCTTTATAAAAAGTGTTTGGTTATTGGTAATTGAAATTGAATATCGCATTTCAAGCCATTTAAAGTGCTTTCAAGCACTAACACACAGCACTAACTACTGCGTGCGTACTACCTTCCTCCTTCTTACAGATAATTGAGTTTGGTTTGGTTATTATTACTATCATCCAAAAAAGTTACTTGGTATTTTTGTTCATTTTTAAAATATACATGTTGCTTAACTGGGGAAGAAGCAATTGAAAAAGAAATAAGTGCTTGGTTATTGATTTGAGAAAAATGCTTGCAAGCACCTGCAAGTAATCAACAATGATTTCAAGCACTTTTTAAGTAATTGGGTGCTTGGTAATTGAATTGTGCAATTACTCTCCTGGGTAATTGCAAACACTCAGAATTTCTACAGTGCTTGGTGCTCAAAGCACTTTTTTCGACTGCTTTGCTCAGCTCTGGTCTAAGCTCAAAATTCTGTAAAATATATCTAAGAGCAGCGGAGGCGTCACTAGTGTTTACTCTTAAATATTATTAATTGTCGTTACTATCGTAGTATAATGTCACAGTAGTTCAATCGCACCCATACGTCAAAAAATTGATTGTCAAGTCAAACGTCACTAATGTCAGTTTCAGCATTAGAAGGAAAGTGTCAACTTTCTACTTTTCCATACAAATTGTAATTTTTAATTAAAAAATTGGTGTTTTGGGTCGTAAAAAGGTTCCTGAAAAACTAACGAATAAAGTGACTTTTTAAAAACATATACTAGGCCCTAAATAGATATTTTCTTGCCACGCGACAAATGTAACCTAGTTATTTTTAGCACACTGCATCTTGTTGATTTAAAATATTTCTTTGCAGATATCTAATATAAAAAAATGTACCGATAGCGAGACAGTTTACGAAAAACTAGTTGACTTTCAGCCAAAGCCTGCGAAATATGAAACGCTAACCGATCTGTTTCGAAACATACAAAAAGATCAACAAATTAAGAAAAATGAAGAAAGTAAAGTAGGCTTTAAAACTGCTAAAGATTTGTTGAATGAACAACAAATAATTTCTGCTTCTTCCAGTAGTAAAAACAGTGATAATTCACTCGGTGAGTTAAGTGATAATCGAGAACTAGATTGCTTAGAGAATTTGAATATAGTTCAGTCTCCGGAGAATAGGGCAAATAGCTTTTTTAATAGTTTTACACAAATTAGCGGGAGTGTGAATCATGGAAGTGCGGAAAAGCTAAAATTTAACTCATTTAAAACTGCAAATGACTTGCTAAAAGAACAGAAAAAGTTATCCAGTGATAGCGAGAAAGTTATAGACCCTTTGAATATTAATAAAACAGAGATTAAAACAGGCAAAAATAGTAATAAGATGAGCAAGTCGAGCAATTTAAAATCACTTTTTGGAGACTCGGATGATGAGTCCGAAAGGAGCCCGAAACGAGAAGTAAATAAATTAGATAGGAAAGAAAAAGATAGAGACAGCAGAAGTGGTTCGAGTAGGTATGATCGAGGAAAAGAAAGAGATAGATCTAGAGACAGATCTCGTGACAGATTTAGGGATAGAGACCGAGACAGATACAGAGATGATAGACGCAGGGACAGAAGTAGGGAAAGAGAAGATAGAGATAGGCATAGGGATAACAGGCACAGAGATGACAGATATAGAAGAGACAGAGACAATCGAAGACACGAAAGTGATAGAAAAAGGAGACACAGTTCTGATAGAGATAGAGAACGAGATGATGATAAAAAGAAGAGGAAAGAAGATAGAGGAAGAGAAGATAGATGGAAAAGTGATGATGGAGACCGAGAAGATAGAGACAGGTAGGGTAATAGATATTGTAGATAGATAATGTTTAATACTTGTTTAATTAACTTATTAAGGAAAATTACTGCAAATAATCACTAAGAAACATAGAATAAAATATAAACTTGACTTTTGCCCTTCCACATAAATATTAGATATCAAATTTCTTTTGTATAACTTTTTAATTTGACCTTATACTACTTAAAGCATGGGGCAATTTTAATGTATATTTAAACCTAGACCAGAAGCGCAAAAAATACAAATATTAAATTTTGTGAAAACCCTAAAATATTGGAATTAAAAAATTTTAAATTCATAAAGAATTACAAGTAAAAAAGTTAGTTCTAGTTTTTGCATAAACATATTACATTGTTATCGTTATTAAGAATATTAGAGTCAAAATTTTCTCTTACAGGTCACTGGAAAATGGTAAAAGCGACGAAAAGAAAAATGGCAAAGTCTCTATAAGAAAAAGCATTGAAGAAGGAGAAATAGTACAGGATGAGAGAAGTTCCACTCCATCACCAGAAAGTAGCATAGATGGAAACAATGAGTCAATAGAGAACAAACATAACATCAGCGGAAATCTGTATGATAAAATTATGGATATGAAACCAGATGATTTTTTAGATTTGTCAAACATTGCCTCCAAACATTTTGGCATAGATATGGACAAATCAGAGTTGCCGAGGGACAACAAACCATCAGATATGAATAATTGGACTAAGTCATTTGAAGAAAATGAAAGAAGTAGTGACATAAGTGATATGAAACTCCACTACAGTGAAGATGATAGCCATAATGAAAAAAATATAACCCATAAGGAAGAAGAAAATAAAAATGTAGAAGAAAACGTTAGCCATGTTGCAGCAGAACCTGTACAAAGCCATCATGAAGAAAAAACCACTTTAAACAAAGAAAAATATGTTCTTACTGAAGAAAGAACATCTTTGAGCGAAGAAAAAAACAGTTTTAAAGAAAATACCTCTGTAATTAATGAAGAGAAATTAAAGGTAGAAGAGAAAAAGGTAGATAAGAACGTACAGAAACAAAATGGCGAGAGTAGCAGTAAAAGTAGTAGTAGTCGTGTTGACATAAAAAAGGGAAATCCTAAACTAAGGAAAACAGAGATTGGTTTGCTAGTTGTGAAGCTGTTAACACCTGCCTATGTTGACAAGAGGTTTGAGTCGAGGGACGTGTTTAAAAGTATGGCCAGGAAGATATCACATTCACTAGCTGATAAAGGTAGGTTTTTGATTGTGTTAAGGCTTAAAGATCCACTTTTTTCTAATTGAATTAAATTATCAGATCGGATGTGACAATGACTTCCAATAGTCATACCCGGTCAACTTCCAAATGATTAAAATGCAATACAACAGCAGCCAACATATATGGAATTTAACCAATACAATTTTATACTAGTTCTTTTGTCACATCACTTTGGGTAATGAGTACTACTGTCAGTGTCCTTGTTGATGCAATAAATGTTAAGTAATACCTAACTATAACAATCATAAAGTGTACAGGGAATGGGGATAGGATGTAAGGAAAATATTCAAGATAAGAAAAAATACTTAACTTTTAAAATGTCTTTATTCCAAACTAACTTTTACCATTCATTAGGTACATGGAAAATGACAACATAATATAGAAAATATAACCATTAAAAAAATAACAACAAAAAAGAATGGACGTTAATCCAATAATTTAATTCATTAATAAAATCAATTAAAAAAAAATAGTAGGTTTAAATAATTTAATTTAGTAAATAAATATCTCTTTAAGATTGTTTTTTAAAAGTTGCCTATTTTTTAATTTTTCTGATATTTTTTGGTTCTAAATGTGGTACCTAATTTGTGTAGGTTGTATACATTTAATAATTTTATTTTGCAATTTTTGTAATGGTTTTAAGTTTGATAAACAAGCAGATCCCCATGCAAAAGCTAAGTATTGTAATTTTGAATATATTAATGAAAAATATATATCTTTTTAAGTATTTCAAAGGAATGAAATATCTAGCTCTGTACAAAACAGATACCAAAGGAGATATCGAGCATTTCCAATTTAAATTTTCGTCTAAAACTAATCCTAAAAATTTTGTCGTTTTTGAATATTGAATATTTCCATTATTAAATGTTAAGGGGTTAATGATGGAATTTATTTTATTTTTAGTTATAAACAAAAGAAGATTTTGTAAAATTTAACGTAAGTTTATTCGATTAAAGCCAAGAAAGAAGTATTTTTAAATCATTATTAATATCAAAATATATTTCTGCAAGAGTTTCAGCAAAATAAATAATGTTGTATCATCTGCAAATAGCTTTATATTGCCCTTTATGTTCAATTTGGAAACGGAATTAATGTAAATTAAGAATAATAACGGACCTAATATTGATGCTTGTGGAACGCCTCATATTATTTCTTTTTCCGAACTTTTTCTTTCCCCAATTTGAACAAAGTGTTTACGATAGCTTAAATAAATAACTTTGAAGTAGTTTGTGTGCACTTCCCCTTATCCCAATACTGTATAATTTTCTTAATAAAATATCATGGTTTATGGTGTCAAATTCTTTACACAGATCTAAGGATAGTAAACAGCATTTTTACTGCTGTCGACATTAGCTTGAATATTTGTTATACTTTTATTTTTATTATAAAAATACCTGTTTTTAGAGATAATTTAGTTAAATGAAATAAAATTGGAGTAATTTCATTTTTTAAACACTTTTCAATTTTAACTTATCAACATGCAGTCAAAAAGGCTTCACTTTTGATATACAAATTTAACAATTTCGGCTTTTTCTTTTAGAGATTCCAAAAGTAATAAGTGCATCAAATTGGAAATAATTATCTCAGAAAAAAATGTGTGAGAAATACAAAAAAAACGAAAAAAATTTTTACACGTAGGTATATCAAAAATGAAGCCTTTTTGAGTTCATGTTTATTAAATATTGTTTTCTATCTTAAGGATCAATATCACTCCCTCATTTTCATCACATCCTGTACATGTGATCATTGCAAAAAAGTGCAATTTCATTGCATTAAATTAGTATTTTTGTTTCAGATGAGGACGAAATAAAAGAATACGTTAAACGATTTCTTAACAGGAACTTAGAAATAAATTCTAAAACATCTATTTAGTGGATATTGTACATCTTTAGTGATTAAAGTAATTAGTAATTCTAGAAACACTTAAGGTGAAGATAGTGTTTATACAAAAAAAAACCATGTTGTAATGGTTGCATTGAGTGATATATTGATTTCTATACTGGATACTGGGTGGGTAGAACTAAAAGGATTTATCTTTTTACAATACAGAGCGGATTTAGGATATAGTAGCATGTTTTGTATATAAAATTTGAATGTAAAATTATCTAGGCATAATTACAGGCGTACAGAGTGTGTCAAAAGTCCTTTCAATGATCAAACATATCTCGGACAATCGCGTATTCCCGCTCTGAAAATACAGGGTCGGCCTAATAATCTGCAGCGAGCGTTAGCATCAATGTTTATGTGGGGCGAAAAATAATTTACCTGATATTAATTAAAGAAATCACATTAATACAAAATGAAATGAAAACCGCCGAACGAATTGACAATTAAAGTTAGGAAACTATCGATCCATAGTTTTTTAATATAACATCACAAACTTAACAAAATTATAGTACCTAAGTACATGGTTGTCAGGATTATCGTTTTTCCAGAAAATTATGGTACAGGGTCTTCCAACGAGTACTGAACAGGGGCTCATTTTTGAGCTTCCTTGTATTTAAAGAAAAATCCAAAATAGCCAATCGATGTACTTTTTCCTGCAGAATTCAAAAATGAAACAAAAAATTTATTTGAACCAGAAACAAAAGAGTTACGATATGGATAAGGTGTTTTTTAAATGGAACATAGCTTTTTTTATACGATTTTTGGAACGAGATTTTTTTTGTCCGTTCTGATTAAAATATTTAATATTGTGACAGCTATTTTTATTAAATTTTAATGTTTTATCCAGTATAATTTAACTTTAACCTGTTTGAAACATACACTAGGTAATAAAGGTATAATCACCTTTGAATCCTTCAAAGTCATTTCGGCAATATTATAGTAAATTTGTCACAAATTTTTTGACTTTGAAGGATTCAAAGGTGATTATACCTTTATTACCTAGTGTATGTTTCAAACAGGTTAAAGTTAAATTATACTGGATAAAACATTAAAATTAAATAAAAATAGCTGTCACAATATTAAATATTTTAATCAGAACGGACAAAAAAAATCTCGTTCCAAAAATCGTATAAAAAAAGCTATGTTCCATTTAAAAAACACCTTATCCATATCGTAACTCTTTTGTTTCTTGTTTAAATAAATTTTTAGTTTCATTTTTGAATTCTGCAGGAAAAAGTACATCGATTGGCTATTTTGGATTTTTCTTTAAATACAAGGCAGCTCAAAAATGAGCCCCTGTTTAGTCCTCGTTGGAAGACCCTATACAATATTTTTTTAAATGCAATTATTTAAAAATTGTTTTATTCTCGTAAAAAAAAATCTATTAGAAAATGAATATAACGTTTAGTACCGACCCTGTAGGAATAAGCGATTGTCCGAGGTTCAATGACCGACGTTCTCCATGAAATGTGAAGCGCATTTTTAGAATGTTTTTTTCCCTAGAATGTATTATATTATAAATACCAGTAAATACAAACGTTTACCGGTTTTGTCTAAACCTATTCCGGGTGTTTCTCAAAAGACGTTTTTATATTTGAAGAATGGCGGGGCAATGCGATCTAAGTGCCAAAAGTCAAATTTTCCAGGAGACGTAAAAACTTTTTTTTTTAATTTTTTTTGTGGTAAACTTATTTAGGAATAACAAAGACTAATAAACTAAATAATTTTAATTCAAAAACATGTTAAATACTGTTCTTTAGCACATTTGTACCAAAAAAAAATGTAGTCCAGTCCAGTTTTATTGTGGGGAGAATGACTGGTATGACACACAGAATTTTGCCACTTAGATCACTTTGATTGAAAAGGTGTGGGTGCACATACAGGTGGCGCAACCTTGTGGACTATTTAAATCGCATGAAGCCCAAGTAGGCACTTAAATCATATAGCACGTTAAGGGCGATGGCACATAGATCACATTGAGGGAAAAAAAGTTTTTGAATTTTTGGCACTTAGATCACATTGCCCCGCCACTCTTCATTTATAGATATTAAAATGAAATTTTAAGATTTGCATAAGATATGAGTCTGGGATAATTTTCAATTTGTTAGCACTTCCGGTTTGACCGGGAGTCACCTTGACTTTAATATTTTAAACGGGACATCTTGTATATTTTTACTTATTTTTTATTTTGAATCTAAAGTGCTGCAAATTAATTAAATCAGTTAATTTATAGTCAAGTAGTACCTACAGTGTCACCAGTAAAGTCCGCATCATATGGGATTTTTTTTTATTAATAGCTTTATTCGAAATTTGACTTTGGCATCAAGTTCTGCTTCAATCGAGATAAAAATTAAGCAAAAAAATAGTAGTCACGTGACTCGCGTTATCTGTCAAATTGTAATTTTTTTCAAAAAATAATACAAAAGTGGGGTTATTTCTGAAAATATCGAAAAAAGTTATTAGATAAAGTTTTTTTAAATGCAGTTTCTAGCCCACATGCAAAATTTCAGCTGCATAAGAAAATTTTGATTTTTTACTTATATTTTGTAAATTGCACCACTTTTGCAAAATAAGACTCAACGCAACTTACATAAAACTTCTTAGTTTCGACAATGCTTTATTTCAGATACATTTTCTTTAAAGTATAGCGCCATAGTAAATGCATGTTTTTCTACAAAATCAAATTGGGATATTAAAATTTGGTCGCATGTGATGCAAAGTTTATTTGTTTTTGACCCTGTATAAGGTAACTTCATAAAATAAGTATTTTTGAAAACGTTGTTTGTGTCTGAAAGTAATACACCTTAATATTAAGACAAAAAAGAACACAGTGTCATCAGTAAAGTGTTCATTAAGTGGAAAATAAATTTTAGTTTATTTTAACGTAACGTTTATCTATTTTCAACGATTTAATTTAAAACCCCTTTATTTTATTTTTATTTTTTTACTTTCAGACACAAAATACGTTTTCAAAAATACTTACTTTTTGAAGTTTCCAAAACAAATAAACTTTGCATCACATGCGACCAAATTTTAATAGCCCAATTTTGATTTTGTAGAAAAACACACATTTAATAAGGCGCTACTTCAAAGAAAATGTATCTGAAATAAAGCATTGTCAAAACTAAGAAGTTTTTTGTAGGCTGCGTTGAGTCTCATTTTGCAAAAGTGGTGCAATTTACAAAATATGGGTAAAAAATCAAAATTATCTTATGCAGCTGAAATTTTGCATGTGGGCTAGAAACTGCATTTAAAAAAACTTTTTTATATAACTTTTTTTGATATTTTCAGAAATAACCCCACTTTTGAATTATTTTTTGGAAAAAATTAAAATTTGACAGATAATGCGAGTCACGTGACTACTATTTTTTTGCTTAATTTTCATCTCGATTGAAGCAGAACTTGACGCCAAAGTCAAATTTTGAATAAAGCTATTAATAAAAAAAAATCCCATATTATGCGGACTTTACTGGTGACACTGTATATGAAAATTAAAATTATGTCATAATAATTGACTTTCTAAGTTTCAAAAGCGTTTAAAAAATTAAATTTTGTTTTCTTGACGTTTACTCCATTTTTCCAAATAGAACGATGGTGATTCACTAGGATATTTAAAACGAGCATTTTTTTCCAACAATTGGATACCATACACTCCTATGCTATTTTAAAATTGACACTGAAAAATTTGCCTTAAATGCCAATCGCAAATTTAAAAGCTTTATGCATTATTGCTGCCCCTAAAGAAATATAAAGGAGGCTTTGAAAAACAATGGAATGGGTTTGAAAAGCAATATGGCTTTAATTTAAAGTTGTATGTCATTAGTTTATAAAACAGACAATGCATACAGTCTTGCTGCTTCAAAAGAATTTTTCTGGTCACTCCAAAAATTAGGAGCATATCAATTTGTTCGTTTCTAGTAAAACTAACCATTTTATCTGATTTACAATGTAGGTTAAATAAATGAATGACACTACAATTTTAATTTAAAACCATATTGGTTTTCAAAACCATTCCATTGTTTTTCAAAGCCGCCTTTATATTTCTTTAGAAAATACTTTTAAATTTGCCTTTGGGACTTAAGGCAAATTTTTCAGTGTCAATTTTAAAATAGCATATAGGAGTGTATGGTATCAAATTGAAAAAAAAAATGCTCGTTTTAAATATCCTAGTGAACCACCATCGTTCCATTTGAAAAAATGGAGTAAACGTCAAGAAAACGAAATTTCATTTTTTAAACGCTTGTGAAACTTAGAAAGTCAATTATTATGACATAATTTTAATTTTCATATACTACTTGACTATAAATTAACAGATTTAATTAATTTGTAGCACTCTAAATTGAAAATAAAAAATAAACATAAAAATTTTATAACACGTCAAAAAATGGCAAGCTGAATCCCAATAAGTAAAAATATACAAGATGTCCCATTTAAAATACCAAAGCCAAGGTCACTTCCGGCCAAACCGGAAGTGCTAACGAATTGAAAATTATGCCAATAAATGCAGACTCATCTCTTATGCATAATCTTAAAATTTCATTTTAATATCTATAAATACAGAAAAGTTATAGGGGTGAACGTCTTTTGAGAAACACCCGGTAGAATGTGCCACAAAAAAAAAACAATTGAATGTCACAAATCTAAAAAAATGAGCATTGACGATTTTTATGGGATATTTATGACCGGCCTTCTTTGGGTCAATTAACGGTTCCAAGCGTGGTCTATTCAGAGGTTTAGTATTGTCACATCCTAAACATCACCTGTATCTGTTATTCGGTTGGCAATTCCGCATAGAGAAAAAAACTGTACTAGGGCATGTCGATTTTATTTTAAAATAACGACATTTTAAGAGCGCTTTCAGACACGACTGATTGTTAGGACTGATAATCGGTCGCGGTGTTTTTTACACTGTTTTGGTTGACCGGTGGCGTAAGCGTGTAAAAGTACCAGTTTAAAGCAATGCCCAACCGATCGTCGGTCCTGACCATTAGGCCCGGTTTTTTAATGTGCTCTTCAATTACCTGCAATGAGATAAGATGTGACAGAAGCCGCCAATATTCACCTATCTAATTATATTTCTTTGGTTTTAAGAAAAGTACATTGGAAAGTCGAATTTAAAGGTTTTATATTTACTTAAATCAAAAAATCATCGAGAAATTTAAAAATTGTACAGGGTGTCCCAAAGTCACCACCATTGGGATCGCCGAGACGATACAGCGTCTGGTCACGACATCCTGAATTAGAACCATAGACATATTATAACTTTAGATAAGCAAACAATAATCACGGAAGTGGCAAATTTATGCCCTCGCGCATGTAAACAAAGCTACACACGATTAGACATGCGCACTGCAACATTATCGTTTGACAAATGGGAAAAAGACAGGTCCGGGCTTTAAAATTTAAATTCTGCCAAAAAATTGGAATTTCTGCTTTAACAATGATACTATGCTATTTTTTTTTTGTTGAAACTAAAGCAGATATGGATTTTTTTACGGTATAACAAGGCGCTAAATTCCACAACTTTGCCACATTTCGGCCGAATGCCTTATCTCTTACATCCGAGATTCCAATGATAAGGCTCGAATTCGGGAGACCCTGTACATGTATATACAAAGGTGTAATTAATATTAAATAATTTTTCCTAAACTTAAGTACTGGTTTGCCAACTTTATGCGAACATACTACTTACGTAATTTTATTGTATATATTTTTAATTGGTAACCTGTATCTATGAATAAAACCACCTCCAAAAAAAATGAGGGAAATTTTGTCGACTCAAGGTGATTTCTCATACATCCATCATCCGACGGTACGATGATCCGAAGTTGCTCCTATTTCACCCGAATTTAAAAATTATCCGGCGTGGAAGAAAGTCAAAATAATTTTACCTTCTTTCCATATCGTGTTTTTTACCGGACTTTTAAGTTTTAGGACGTATTACCAGTACTATATTTTCTTTGCTTAAAACGATGAATACTATAAATGTATAGGTATACACTTCAAATACGAAAACTAGTAAAAATAACGTATTGCTTCTACAGTGTCCGCAAGAAAGTCCGCATCAAATGGGATTTTTTTTATTATTAGGTATAGGTAAAAATTGAAAAACCAGTTAGTTTTTGCTTACCTAAAGACCAAAAATGACGTATACTGAAGCAGCTGCACGACTTGCGTTACCTGTCAAATTTGACATTTTTAATAAAATAGGTTCAAAAATGCCCTTATTTATAAAAATATCGAAAATTGCATTTACTTCATTTGTAATCTTAATGCAATTTTGTGTAAAATTTTTGTTTCCAATTATTTATTTTGCTTCACAAACTGAAATTGTTATTGATCAGTATGTAATGTTTGATGCAAAGTTTATCTAATTACATCAGTTTTGTCAAAACCGACGTTTCTCATTTTTCTTAAGTTAGTAAACAGATGTACAAAAAGAAAATATTAGGAAGCTTTCGTTGAAATTTTACTTAATTATTATTATTAAATTAAATTAATTATATTAAACTATATTTTTGTTGAATAAAATGTTTCGAGCGATTAATATTTATTCTTTTTGATCCAATATTAATTAAGTAAAATTTCAACGAAAGCTTCCTAATATTTTCTTTTTGTACATCTGTTTACTAACTTAAGAAAAATGAGAAACGTCGGTTTTGACAAAACTGATGTAATTAGATAAACTTTGCATCAAACATTACATACTAATCAATAACAATTTCAGTTTTTGAAGCAAAATAAATAATTGGAAACAAAAATTTTACACAAAATTGCATTAAGATTACAAATGAAGTAAATGCAAATGGTTTTACATCTATGTATAAAATTTAATCTACGAGGGTTGATCAAAATTTTCAAGAATCTGGCAAAAAATAAAAATTGTATTAGACTGTCAAAATTTCGTACCAAGGCTAAAAATGCCTAAATAAACAACTTTCTCGAATAAAGTTTTTCGATATTTTGATAAATAAGGGCATTTTTGAACCTATTTTATTAAAAATGTCAAATTTGACAAGTAACGCAAGTCGTGCAGCTGCTTCAGTATACGTCATTTTTGGTTTTTAGGTAAGCAAAAACTAACTGCTTTTTCAATTTTTACCTATACCTAATAATAAAAAAAAATCCCATATGATGCGGACTTTCTTGCGGACACTGTATATGACAGTTGATAGAATGTACATATATATTTGATGCCATTTTCAGGTTGTATCTTTAAAAAGCTAAAGAAAAATTAAATTACAAGTAATTTTTGTTAACTAAATACTCTAAATTCTGAGATAATAGTTATTTTCCTAACAAGTGCGCAAAGTGATACTTTTCCGCACGCAAGTACAGTTGGACGAACGACGCGAAGCGGAGTTCGGATAAGTTCTTGCGTGCGGAAAAGCACTTTGCGCACTTGTTAGGAACAACATTTTTCCTACGAGCTTCATATCAGATAACAACAAAAATAAAAATATGATAATTTATTTAATAATTTTTAATTCGACTTTAAAGAAAGAACTATAATATACTTACAACTAAAAATTACATAACAAAAAAAAATAATAGAAAATTAAAAAGTTACACTTTTCCGCACCCAGTGCGGATAAAAGTCTTATCCGCACTAGTGCGGAAAAGTGTAACTTTGCACACAAAAATGCGTGCGCAAAGTACTACTTTGCGCACGCTCGTAGGAAAATATATTATTTAATTGGCTAAAAGTAAATAAATTAAAATTAAATATTTCAAAAACTAAATGTATGGTTATGGGTAATAATTTAAATTGTCAAAATATAAATGTTGTACTTGATGGTGAAAAATTGGAATTAGTAAACAGTTTTAAATATTTAGGGATAATTATTGATTCAAAATTAAAATTTTTTAATTATTTTGAAAGTATCATATCAAAGAATGCCGGAAAAGTAGATTATTTTAAAAGAATCAGTTCTAATTTAGGTTTGTTTTCTAAAAAACCTCTATTTAATACTATTATATTACCACATTTTTTTTTATTGTTCTTCCATTTTATATTGTGCTAGTGAGGAAATATTTGACAAATTACAAATTTTACAAAATAAGGCAATTATTTTAAATTGTGACAAATATAAATTTTATGTTAAAAAATTTAGATTGGTTTATTTAGTATGTATCTTCTTAACATAGTATAAAACAAAGTCGCTATCGCCCGTCCTGTCCCTATATGTGCTTAAATCTTTAAAACTACGCAACGGATTTTGAAGCGTTTTTTTTTTAATAGATAGAGTGATTTAAGAGGAAGGTTTTTATGTATAATACATGCATAATATTATAGAGAAACACTGATAAACACTGATAAATTAGAGTAGGGAGAACGAACGACCCAACCTAACCGGTCCCCGGCCCGTTCAACGATCGATCCGAAGCACCGAAGCCGGAATAGACGAAGACAGACTATGTTTTATGCATGGATGTGAATTGTGGACGGGCCGGCAAACGGTTGAGTTTGAGGTTTGTTCGCCTTATTATCTCACGTCGTATAATGCCGGGCTGCAACGCAGGCCGGGTACACGCTAGCTATACATAAAAGTAAAAATAATTTATGGCCTGATTGTTTAAAAAATTTTTGTTCTTTTAATCATGACCATCATAATTATAAAACAAGAACTAATCAAATTTTTTTTGTGGATAGAGTTTCTAAAACATTAGCGTATAAGTCTATTTTTCATAAAGGTTTGATAGAATATAATAATTTGGAAAATTCTATTAAATCTCAAATATCATTAAAACTATTTAAAAAAAACTTTAAAATTACATTTATTTAAAAAACAAAATGATACGTAATATTTGATACAATTTGCAAAATGTTTAACTTTCCTGTATGTTTTTGTTAAAAGAAGGTTCCGTTTTAAAATAAAAAATAAATCTATAAAAATGTTAAAAAAATGCATTAAAAAATATTTAATTGTAGCTTTTTTTGCTTAATAAAACATGTTACTACTACTACTACTACTACTACTATGTTTATTATTTTCTCGACTAATTATCTTTTTTTTCACAAATTTTTGTACGATATTCGGACATTTATGTAAATTGCAAAATTTTGACTTATACGATTTTTTAAATTTCGGACGTCGTACCCGTCGGATTACGGATGCATGAAAACTGATCTATATTCGTTATCGAAAGAGAAAAGGTTAACCCCACAAGCCTATAAAAAAAGTAATATATATCTCTGTACCAATGGGGTTTTGGTAGGGTTGGGATTTTGACTGTCAAAATCTTTTGTGGTCAATTGACCAGTCAATTGACCAAGCCCCGGTCAAATTCCTTAGTTTTGTAAAAAGAATCAAAGCCATGAGTAATTACATAGAAACGTGTCTTTATTAAAAAACAGCTAACAAAAAATAAAGAAACCATTCTGGTACAAAAAACACAAAAATGACACATAAATATTATGTATAATATTAATCTAACAATACTAAATTACGAATGAAGTAATTAGTGAGTGACTGATTGATGATGAAATGAGAGACTACTGGCCGTACTGGTCTTGGTAGATAGCTTAGATAAAGGTACATCATCTTCGTCACTGAACTCACCCCCGGCATTGCCTTTATGTTCTTCCGAATCTGAATCGCTCGTTTTATCCTCACTTCTGAAATTTCATGCTGGTTCCTCCGAATTTCCATTTTTTTTTATTTCCACTGCCACTTAACAGCTTTAAGTTGTACTTTATATAAACAAGCTTTCCTGAGCGAATGTACAATGCCCCATGAGGACCAATTTCTCTCACAAAAGGCTGCAAAAGTTTTTGACTAAATTTGACCCGGTCAAAATCTCGGTCAATTGACCAGGCACAACCCACAAGGTTTTGGTAAAGGTAAAAAAAATAGCAGTTTATCATAAACAATTTTGAAAATTTCTTTATGATATTTATAATACGTCTTAATAAAACTATGCACCTATTGAGATTCATTACCTGTTGAAAGATATATCCTCTGCCACACTTTTCCCACTAAAACACAGCGGCACTGTTAATACATACCTATTGTTTTGAAAGTTTATATACAGGGTGTTACAAATTCAACATACCAGCATTGTAATCTCGGAAACCATAGGAGTTAGAGAAACGGTTAAATGGGGGCAAAGTTGTGCAATTCGGTGCTGATTATAATGCCGCTTTAAAAGTTTTCAAATTCCGAATACTTCCGATTTTATTCGAAAAAAACCGAAATTTTGCAAAATGGTTTTTATTTTTTCCTGAGCTTATTTGACTAGCTATTTAAAAATAAATTAAACTGTCATTGCCACTTTGTCTCCTCTACAAAATGACGTTACTAAACTAAAGATCCGCTGTTTCGTCTCCGAGCGGCCATCACCAACTTTACTTTTTTAAATACGGACCTGGATTTTTTAAAACCCTCCTACCCTTAAAATGTAATGGCGATATTACTTTCTCATAATGATGAATTGTCCTTACTTATTTTTTTAAATTCATATTTTTTACACTTCTTGTCAGTCCGGTCCTGGCAACGAACAGTGACGGTTGCTCTATAAGACCACGTGGCCGCGCGCCCCTCCTAGGAATTTTAATATAACGCAAATTAAATGTTTATTTAAATATTTATTAGTACTATTCATTTTAATACTAATATTATTATTATTATTCATGAAGGTAGTTAAAATTTCTAAATTTTAAAAAACCATAGCAACTCACCAATTCTGAACTCATCTCTAATTGTCCGTTTTCGTTGACCAACTATAATCAAGCCTCCTCGTGTAAATTTTAGATAATTGAATTCCGTCGCTGAAACGCTGCGACGGACGGTGAATCTCGCCTGGCGTATATAAATTTCGCCGAACGAACCCGAACGTCACCCGGTTATATCCGATTTATTTAGGGACTCTACGGCCGCGGTATTTTAGCGCCTGCATTGCTTTATACATTTCGGACTTTGTTGTGGCGTAAGCGCGCGTCGAGTTCGAACTAATAAAAATGAATTTCGTCAATAATATAATTCAAATAAATTTTTGTAGGCTGCCATTAGCGGATAAACTTAAAGAACTGGGGAGGCCGTTGCCAGATATAAAGTTATTACAAACTTGTGAACGACGGGCCGAAAACCGATCGTTTACTCGTCGGTTTTCAAAAGACATTTATAAATGTATGTATTAATTAACCTAAAATTTTTTTTATAAATAGATACTTTTTCGAGCAATTTGCTTATATGTCATTTGATATTGGATTTCTATTGCGCCCCTCCAAACACAAACCCCACGACATGCCACTGGCAACGAATCACAATATTAGTTAAAAACATTAATTTCAATTCATGCATAAGAAATATTAGTTATTTTATAAGAATTTTCTAATAATTCTGAATTTACTAATTACAAATAATAATTTTCTAAATGTTAAAATAATCAAAATAATTCTTTTTGGGTATTACATGTATTACTTAAATACCTAACATGAACTTTAGACAAACTTTTTCATGAAACTTATTTGTAAAGGTTTTAAATAAAATAAAGTTCGTTGCCAGGACCGGACTGACAGGAAGTGTAAAAAATATGAATTTAAAAAATAAGCAAGGACAATTCATCAGTATGAGAAAGTAATATCGCCATTACATTTTGAGGGTAGGAGGGTTTAAAAATCGGTTTAAAAAAATCCAAGTCCGTATTTAAAAAAGTAAAGTTGGTGATGGCCGCTCGGAGATGAAATGGCGAATCTTTAGTTTAGTAACGTCATTTTGTAGAGGAGAAAAAGTGGCAACGACAAAGTGTCATTTATTTTTAAATAGCTAGTCAAATGAGCTCAGGAAAAAATAAAAACGATTTTGCAAAATTTCGTTTTTTTTCGAATAAAATCGGAAGTATTCGGAATTTAAAACCTTTTAAAGCGGCATTATAATCAGCACCGAATTGCACAACTTTGCCCCCATTTAACCGTTTCATAATGATTCATAATTTCAAATGGTTGCCAGCTTTTTTCTAGGGAAAAAAAATCACCGACAAGACAGCCTTTCCTAGAGGTGCTATTTTAAAAACACATGTCTTATGGGGATTAATAAGCATTCTACTTTTTTTATAGACCTGTGATCATGACCGAAAGCACAGAATACCTAGCTACATAGCTGTATATTCTGTGCCTAAAGTATCAGCCGTAAGTATTTTATTTTTACATACATCACGATATTTTAAATATTATTTTTGCTTGAATTTTTATTGTATGAATTGTTGCCAGTCATGTATCCTTAGGGGTGTGTTTTGTTGATGGGTTATATGTTTTTTTTTGTTAAATAAACGATCCATTTTACATTACCATTTTCTCATTAATAATCCATTGTTGATGACGTTGATGTACAGTAGTACAGTTGCGGATGAAAATCTTGGACGCGTTATTTTTTCTAATGTAATTCAACCAGACATTTACCTTTAGATCTGCTGACAAATCTCGGACTTTTTAGGGTTGCATATGTATTCAAAAATATATGTAAGTATAATTTATTTTAAAATATTAAAAGTACTAAGATATACCCTTTTTGAGTATTCAAGGCACAAAACGAAACGCTGGTTGCATGCACCCCTGCACGGTGCGAACAGAAAGCACGCAAGTGCAAAAATAGGTCCGGTAACAGCAAAAAACAATGTCAGTGTTATAATATTGTAGCTTGCGACAATATTATTATCTGTATGTATAAATAGTGAAAATATTGTTAGACTTTTTTTTATTGACAGCGGCATTATTTTAAAATAATCATACCGAAAACAAAACTTGCAACTATAAAAACGTTATAAAAAAGCTTCATTTTCTCTTTTGGTTTTTGTTTATATTGCTTTTCGGCAACGTGTTGGTAGCTAGACATCCCTTTTTGTTCCTGACTTGTTCAATTTCAATAAACTATAAAGCTGGCTGAAATGACGCCAGTGCTTCGTCTCTAGGGAGTAATAAAAATAATTTAAAGTAAAATTTGTAGGTTTTTAGTAGGTATGTTACAAGACTTAATTCACTAATCTACCCTTCCAAAAACCCAAAATACCCCTATTTTACTATTATGTTGCAAGAAAACCGGTCTAATTAATCACGCACCTGTAATGCCGGACAAAAAGATGAAAAACATCCATTCGAAAGTTAAATTTGAGCTTATATGGACGAATATGCTGACATATTTTGTGGTCACTCAGGTAAACACGATGCCTTTGAAATTTTTAGAGAAAAACGACAAAAGTGTGCCTTGAGCTGTTAGGCAGATGCGATATTTTAATTGTATAAATTTAGGGGATCACAGGCCAAGGTGCGTCCAGGTACCAATAAAAATAATACCTTGATTTTCCATCATTTAACACATTTTTATTAAACCCATGGGAACGTAATATTGGACATTTTTTGAAAAAATATTATAAAAATGTGTTAAATGATGGAAAATCACGACTTTGTACAGGTTTATATCAGTCTGTACAAACTTGTACACGTACGTACAAACTTGTACACGTACGTACAAACTTGTACAAACCCGAACAAATTTGTACAAACCCGAACAAAACTTGTACAAAAGCTAACCGAGCCACTTTGATTGTCAGTAAATTGTGTTTATTAGTGTCATTACTGTTACAGTCAAAGAGTCAGCTCCCTCCGGGGGAAAAGATGCCCTTCATGGTAAGTTACTAATCGCCTGTAAAATTTTAGTCTCTAAATAGTAATTTACGTTACAAGTCCGGAAAATACTGTTTTTTTGGACGAGTCAACAAAATTCTATGATTCTAGGCGAGTCCTGAAAGTCTGCGAGTCCAAAAAAACTGTTTTCGGACGTGTTGCGTACACTATTTTTTCGGCAACCGTGTAGAATAACAAATCAATGAGACACATTTCTTTATTATACTTCTTTGTAGAACAAAATTTCGAACATTTTAATTCTTATTTATATTAATAATTATATTAAAATTCGAGCAATTGTGATTGAGAAATGCTACTTTCTCAAAGGAAAAGCGTCCGGGAAGTGGGTACTTCCCAGACGGTTGCCAAAAAAATGTATTTTTATATATGGATTTACATAGCAGTCATAGCACCCTGTATATTACTTTTAATTCCGTGTTTTTGAAGATTACGTTGTTTACAAGAACCAATATCCATTCCATTATAGGAAACACATGTCTTATGAGGTAGGAAATCACGTTACAATCTGCCACATATTCTGTCATATTTCGAGAGTTTTGATCTTATGGACCTCCCACGCGCAGGCAATGTGTTTCATATTATATGGTTACAAATTTTGACACACCTACACACCAAAAAGTAAAATTTAAATGTTATCTACTTTACAAGCTAGTTTTATTGCTTTACACTTGTCTACTCAAAAATATACGGAAATTCTATTTTTGATTTTCTTTATTAGTTATTAGTACTTATTAGACGGCAATGAGAACTTGATCCGTGAAATGATTTCACCAAAATATACATACCAAAACATGCATCGGGATAATCTGTTTTGTTGTGTGTTTCTCTTTATTTTCATAACTTGATTGTGTAGCCTAGGTCTAGTTTTATGTGTTTGAATTGATCACAATAAAATAAAGTTATACAGGGTGT
The DNA here is from genome assembly GCA_963969555.1 of Polydrusus pterygomalis. Taxonomy (NCBI): domain Eukaryota; kingdom Metazoa; phylum Arthropoda; class Insecta; order Coleoptera; family Curculionidae; genus Polydrusus; species Polydrusus pterygomalis. The sequence goes on along the minus strand of OZ018385.1, from coordinate 39,516,035 downwards.
CCCGAAATTAACTGACAATATTTTAAGGGGATAAAGTATATTAAAAAATAAGACTAAAATCCTCTATTAATATACCTTCAAAAATGCTTCGTTATGGGGCTAGAGCCCCCCGAATTGGAGCTACGACAAGCAGTTTTTTTACAATATCTCAGAAACCGATTAGGGTATCAAAACAAATTTTGATACATGTTTTATCCATAGCTAGACGCAATAAATGGTTTAATTAGCTTAACTGTATTTCTTCCAGTGGCGTCCCACTGGGTAGGTAGTAGGCAGAATATTGCCCTAAGATTTTTATTTATAGGATTTTTGAACTTTAGGTGAAATTTTAAGAAGCCTTAAATACTTTTGTTGAAAAAAGGTACTCTTATTTCATTGCGCTAGGATTTACCATTTTCCAGTAAAATCGATTTTAAAATTTTCGGTTTTTTAAAATCCGGTGAAAAGGCTAAGGTTTTTTTTTGCATATCTCAGCAAACACTTAATATTAAAACATGAAATTTATTAGAAGTTCTACTAGCGACAACTAATAATAATACATGATCAACTTGGGGATTTATTAGATAATGTGCCACTGGATTTACGTTTAGGGCACTTCTTTCAACATGATGGGGCACCAGCTCACTACGGACGTCAAGTGAAGAATTGGCTTGAAGAAAATTACCAGGTGGATTGGTAGCCATAGCCTGGCCACCAAGGTCACTTGATTTAAATCCCCTTGATTATTATTTTTGGGGACACATGACTGGTACTTGCTTAAGAATTAGTTTCCCGTGTGGTTCACAATCAAATTTAATTTGCAATTTGTTATTATTTTTTGTTTTATTTTAAAACTCTCTCAAAATCTTCATGAAAATAAATATTTAAAAAACAAAGGAATCTAAAAATATGTTTAATTTAAAAACGTTACATTGTGTCAAATTACAATAATGCAAGGTTTTATTAACAAAAAGTTTAAAATTAAAAAAAAATTCATAAAAACTCTGAAATTAAAAAAAAATATATTGTAATATTTACTTAAGGCCCCACCCCGTGCGACGTCACTGGAAAAATATTTTAAAATAACATCCTTTAATACATATGCCTTGTCGCTAGTAGAAGTTCTAATAAATTTCATGTTTAAATATTAAGTGTTTGCTGAGATATGCAAAAAAAACCTTAGCCTTTTCACCGGATTTCAAAAAACCGAAAATTTTCAAATCGATTTTACTGAAAAATGGTGAATCCTACCGCAATGAAACAAGAGCACCTTTTTTCAACAAAAGACTTCAAGGCTTCCAAAAATTGCACCTGAAGTTAAAGAATCCTAAAAATAAAAAACTTAGGGCAATATTTTCCCAACTACCTACCCAGTGGGGCGCCACTGGAAGAAATAAAGTTAAGCTAATTGAATCGTTTATTGCGTCTTGTCATGGGTAAAGCATGTATCAAATTTTGTTTCGATACCCTAATCGGTTTTTGAGATATTGTGAAAAACTGCTTATTATGGTTCCAATTCGGGGGGCTCTAGCCCCATAACGAAGCGTTTTTGAAGGTATATTAATAGAGGATATTAGTCTTATTTTTGAATGTACTTTATCTCCTTAAAATATTGTCAGCTAATTTCGGGACACCCTGTATATCAAGATACATCACCACTCCATACTGAAAATACGAAATACCAGGAATTTTACCCCTATTTGGGCATAATAAAATCATACAACGGCTGTTAGTAGTCTTTGTCTATATTCCAATCCGAGTCACTAAAAGAACAAACACAATTCACTAAATTGCACAAAAACTAGAAATCCGTAAATATTAAATACCCACAATCCATGCACAATAGCAAATAAAATAACAAGTGTATTTTGAGCATGTCGCTAAAGAAGGACTGGCCGATAACAAGAGGTTTGTGCGCATGCTGAATGCTGCTGGGAGGGAAGGCATCTGACCGGTGAGCAGTGCGCTCTGACGTATTTTTTCATCTATAAAACTTAACTTTTGTTTGCGCATAAGATAAGCTGTATACGTATCGCACAGGTAAATGTCTATGTTTAGAACCCAGGTTTATTATCTATACTTGTGAAATTATTAAATTAAAACCAAGAATCCCTATTAAACTATAATGCTTATTGTTTATTTTTAAAATATCAAATTTCATATAATAATCTTAACAATGCAAATTTTAAAAATAATTTGATAATTCCATTCCAGTTGACTGCCCTTTCATCCGAACATCCCAGGTATAGCAAGTCATTATGTACTTACGTCTTATTTCCCAAATAAGGAAGATGGTTGTTAGTTTCTTAAAAGACTTCCTGCCTTACTCTTTTGTTGTGGGGCTTATTGCTTGTATTTAAATCCTTAAAGCTCATATTGGACGGCAAAAAGATTTAAAAACAGAGTTTAAATTTCTAAGTGGGAAATGCTTTATATAGATACTGTTAAATACACTACAAATAAAAGTTAGTGCGCTTTTTACCCGATAACTCAAGAAAGGCGAAATTATACAGTGTGTATCAGCCAAATGGAATAAATTCGATAATACATACATGGGGGCGCTCAGATACGTCGATTGATATTTCTAGTTGCGCATTTTTTTTAATAAAAACTTTTTATACAGGATGTGGCATGTAACAGTAGCCAATACCAACTTTCTTATTTTTAATGCAACACCGTACAAATTATTCAATTTTTGGATTCTTCAGAAAATTCTAGACATATTTCATGTATAATTTATCCAATCTCAGTTTGAGGACATTCCAATCATTCCATACGGCGGTAAACAGTCTCAAAGAGACCGACCGCACAACCAGGGTTGTCAGATCTTTCTTCTTCAATTCTTTAAGTTTTTTTATTAAAGATATTTCATTTATATCAGTATTCAATTGTTAGTCAGTAACTTTCTTTGAAAGCTAGTTTGCAAATATACTTTAAACCGAGGAGTTTTAAGTGTAACAGAAAAAAATAACAAGCCATTCATTGTTATATTAATACATTATTTAGTCCTTAAGAAACAATATAACTAAAATCAAGACAAAAAGTGTTTTCAGTGTTTAAAAACAACTAATTAACAAACCCTTGTTTCTTGTATATAGGTACTTACATTGTGCTTACAAATCCGAAAATTTTGAAGAATTGGCAACAGCATGTAATTTGTTGCGGTTGGAAGCGCCAGGATATAAGCTAAACCGGTACCCGGCCCGTCTAACGATCGATTCTGCCAGACAGAGATAGGCCAGTGACCGCCGATGGCGTGGAAGAGACGGAGATAAAATATACGTAGTTATGCCTTGATGAACGGGCCGGAGTCTGGTTGACGAGAATGAAGTTCTGGTAAAAAAATTAAAGCATTTTCTGAGCAGTGTCGTGCCCGTGTCAGGTTTATTTTTCTGATTTATATAGAATTTTTGAGTTACCTTATATTTATTATTTTAATATAATATTATTATATATACAGTGGGCTTATAAAGTGTAGTATGTACAAACACCTAATGTAAAACAAACGTATAAGTGTGTATACGCATATTAATTATTTGTGTGGAACGCCTATGGTTAGGAAATTCCCACAGTTTAATGTCATTAAATTGACCTAAGAAACACTATACAATATCCTATACCTATCTTCAACAGTTTCGGAAATATTAAGTTTCAGATTTCTTGCAAAAATTAACAACACACTCAAAAACTAATAAAGTAATAGGTACTGTCGATTTCTCGATAATATAAAAAAAAAACATTAATGTAGGAGATGTTGAAAATGCTCGCCGCGAACGTCTTGGCAACATCCTAATGTTAAATACAAATTTCTTCTAATGTTACTAAACATCTCAGGCCTGACCGATCTAATCGCAAGCGTTATTCGTCTTCTTAAGTCAGCTTGTATACAATAATTTTGACATAACCCCATAAGAAGAAGTCTAAAATGGCGTCAGATCAGGGGATCGTGTTGGCCATTCCATCGATCCACGCCTCCCTATCATCCACCGATTTGGAAATATTCGGTTGAGGTACTGCCGGACATTGATTTGGTAATGGGGCGGTGCTTCATCTTGCTGAAACCATATTATATTCACTGGAAGTTGTGGGCTTGCTGGATCAGGATATGTTTGTGAAAGTTGGCAAGACAATATTTTTGGAGCAGTGCTAAATAATCATCTCCATTTAAATGATGTTTGCTTACTATATTAAATTGTTCAGTTTGATTACCGCCATTTTTTAAAATGTCGACAATCGACTAATCACGTGACAGTTACGCTGTCATATTTACGCCCATGGCGATTCGGTACTAGAAAATAGGTATACGCTATCAAATTTACACCCGTGGGGTCCTGGCCTAAAAAGCGTAGGTATGCTGTCGCCTTTAACGCTGTCAAATTTACACCCGTGGGCAGGGCCGTAGCCAGGCTTGAATTTTAGGAAGGGCCGTTAACATTTCTGGAAGGGCGAACTTATTAAACTTTTTTTTTTAGTAGGTATAGTACCTACATAGGTAAGTATTTTATATAAAAATGAAAAAAAAATAACATAACCCATCAAAATATATTTTAAAACACGTTTAGATAATTATAACTGTTTTAACACTTAAAATTTTACCTGTCAAATTAAAATTTTGACACGTTTTTTTAAAAAATTAAGACAAATTTTGGTCGTTTTCCCATTTTTTGCGAATACCTCCGTTATTGTAAATTTGAGAGAAAAATGTTATATAACTAAATTTATAGAACGTTAAAATACGCGTCTTTTTTATTTAAATTTTTTTTGTCTAAGTATTATCATTTTCGAGATATTATGAGCTATAATATGAAAACTATAAATTGGGAAATATCTCGAAAACAGGAAGAGATACAAAAAAATAATAAGAATATAATATGGAGATCTCATCAAGATACAACTTTTAAGTTATATAATTTTTTCTCCTAAAGTTAATACTTTGTGAGAAAAATGGCAATTTATGAATATTACGAAATTTTCCCGAATGAACTTTATTTCATATTACGTCACGGCGCGACCGGCGACGGCCGGAACATGACGGCAGCTATTACACCATACGTTTGTATTCACGGTATGATAAAATATTAGAGACATTCCAACACTATATGATAAATACTAAGTATTGAATGAACATTTTATAACGTAGGTATAAAGTTAAAATATCCAGAAAGGGTTATTGCCATACAATTGTTGTTGTTTTCCAGGAAGGGCGAATTTTTCTCTAGGAAGGGCGGCGCCCTGCCCGTGGGTACTTAGTCTAAAAACTAATATAGAAAAATACTGCCAACTGACATAATACCATTAATTATGGAATAGGTAAAAAAGTACCTACTCAAATTTTAAACATCCATATCTCCATCAAAATTATATCAATCCACTCAATTTTTGGTTTATTAGGTAGGCCGTCCCTTGGAGTACTTTAGCACAATATGTGTTTGACCTTACTTTATGTCTTTTTTATACAGGATGATGGCTAAGATACCAAGCCGTGTAAAATGTGCTGATTTTAAAATTAATGTTTGGAAAATACGAAGCAATGAAAATTGAATTTTATGAGTGTACTGGTTAATTACAGCTTTATGTTAGGTAATTACTGTACAATTTACAGCGCAGTGCCGTTCGTGTCAATTAAATAATTGAAAATTATATAAAAAAATATATAAGATAGAAATGTAAAAGTTGACTTTTTTCTAAGATGCGTCGAAATGATAGCCTGTTAACTGTCTCTGAAATGTTTACATTTCCAAAACCTATACCAGCAACCTAATTATCCATTTAAATCGCTAAATCCTTGTTAACGTTAAAACATAAACAAACGGAACATTGACATTAAAAGCTCACGACCTTAAAATACATTCAGCATAAATAAAAATCTCCAGAAGCTTATTGCTTTGCTTTTAGGCCGGAAGTTTTAAAGCAGAAGTTGAAGGGTTCGGGGCAGCAAGGCAGTTAATTGCTTGCAATGATAAGTATACACAACTATAAAGGTTTTTTAAAATTTTAACCTTTTAAAATTTATGTATTTTACAAATTTAATGATGAAATGATGTTGTCGGCAGTTTTTTTTTGATTCAGGGGGTAAAAAAAGTTTTTTAAAACTTTTTGAAGGAATTAGTAAGGTAACGTCCCCCCCTTCCTTCCCTAGTGTATTTTGCAACATCTGCATCTATATAAACTAGAAAATAATGGGTTATGCGGTAAAAGTTAAAAAATAATCCACCTAATACTAAAAATCATAATAGATACGGCTCCGACTTAATGAAGCTACCAGTAATAATTATGATAATGCCAAATGTATCGATAATATACAGGGTGGCCCATTGGTGTGACAAAGTATATCGGGTCTACTAATAGAGTGATTCACAAAAAAGTTATTACAAAAGTTGTAGAGGTTTAATAAAATATATGTTTTAAAATTATTTTTAATTGTACATGGTGACCTAGAAATGCAGGACAATAAAAATATACATATTTTTAAATGGAACACCCTATACAGTGTGTCCGGAAATGGTGAGCAAAAAATTTAGGGGATAATTCTAGACCGAAAATGTTTTTCCATTTTTTTCAAATCTTTACTCCCAAATTCCTTTGTAATATTTCAAGACCGCCGCGCTATTGTTCTTAGTTCCAGAGATACTAAGCATTTTTGAGTTTTTCCTGCTTTTTTGCAATCTTCGCCCCCCGACTTTCTTTGTAATACGTCAAGACCGCCGCGCTATTTCTCTTTGATTCAGCGATATTCACCTTTTAGTTTTTTCCACTTTTTCTTTATTTCTTTACCTTAACTTCCTTTGTAATATTTTAAGACCGCCGCATTACACGTTCGATATTATGAAATTTGTTAATGAAACTTGTGCAATTAAACCACTCGGCTAACGCCTCGTTTTATTATAGTGTTCATATCGAACTAGTATCATTAATGCGGTGTCGATAAAAACCATGTGACACATTTTTATATAAAAAAGGTGCTCCTGTCGGGTAATACACCAACAAAATTTGCTTCTAGTATATAAGTCAATTATCTTTTCAGATGTCAATGCCTTAAAGCAGTATTAGCCAGTTCACCTGATAGAATATATTTTGCAGTGGTGTTTAAAACATCTTTGCATGCTTCTTTTAGAGCTGTATATTACGTATTATACATTTTACCTGTTTGAAATATTTACGGATGTGCTCTATTATACAATTTAATTGACTGGTAGAGTGAGACATTTTGTACCAAATTACAACTTATACCCAACTCAGCTGCCGATTTCAAAACAAAAATATAATGATTTGAATAAATTGTGCAAGTCGAATGTAATACCCCTACAATTTCACACAGAATATTTAAACCTTCTTACAAGTAACGTAAATGATGTTCTTCAAGAAACTGATGAAGAAGATGTAGTTTAAAATTATTAATCTTACACTAATAATTTTTATTTTCGTTATAAAGCATAAGAAAAAAATATATCTGACAATGGCTTAAAGGCTGTATGTAGAAATAAAGCATTTTATTTGACTCACATGACTAATATTTGTAGAATTCTCGCATAAGACATATTTTATCTGATACAGTTGTTTGTAAAATGCTTATGAGACATTGCGTATAATAAGACTCTACACTCACAATTATAAACCTGAGATTTTTTAAGATACGATAATTACAAAAAAAAATATGATTTTTTTCTAAAATTTTAAACTTTAAACTGCTCTCCTATAAAATTCACATTTGGCGCATTAGCTTTTTTACCTTTCAAGCGTCGATATGAACTTTGTTATTGAAACTTGTGCAATTAAACCACTCGGCTAACGCCTCGTGGTTTAACGTTGCACACGTTTTATTATAGTGTTCATATCGAACTAGTATCATTAATAACTATAATTTAACCTGCGAATAATTTTATAATATGACAGTTAGAAACATAAAGCTCTTGGAAGCCGTCCGTTCTAATAAAAAATATTCTGTATAATATTTATACTATAATAATAATAAGACAGCATTTTTAAGTTGTTATTTTGTTAGAAAAAACTTAGCTTTTGTTCATTTTTTACATAAAATAAATTCTGTTTTAGTTTAAAAAAAAATGTCCCTTTTTATTCGTGTCAGTCCTTCCTTTTTTAAATTTGTGTCCTGCGATTTCTAGATTTAAACCTGGCAACCCTTATTAAAATAAATAATGCAGTTTTTATATGTTTAATAAAAAACGTAAACCGTACAAGTACCTTACTGGCCGATTCAATACTAAGTATTAACTACTGTTCTGTTTTCTCTCTCCCGGCCATATCTTAATATCAACAAATATAATAATAAATGCCGAAACCCAAAACAATATTAATTATTAATACTCAGCGGATGATGTCATCGATCCTGTGCTGCTCGGATGTTGTTTAGACTTCACCGCCGTGGTATTTATGTGCATGTCGCATGTCGCGTTCATTTTTCATGAAATATACCCATATATACGAACCCAGTAGTATTTTCAATACTAAAAAAATCTTACCCGATATTTTTCGCTATTCAATTCTCCTAAAATAAGTTATGAAATTTCTTGATATTTATTAAATATGTCAATTATTACCTATAGAATACCAGGTCGATACTGATTTTATTTAAATTTTGTGTAAAAGCTAGAAAACATAAATAAATCCACGCGAAATAGGTTATAGGTTGGCAAGCATGTTGATACTCCCACCTTAAGGTTGAATTCTCAACGTCATTCAATCTATTGCCAACCTATAACCTATTTCGCGTTGATTTTTTGAGTTTATTATTTTAATAACTAACATTTAAAGAAAATCAATATCGTCGGTACATTATTTAGGTAGTATCTGATATATTACAAAAATATCAATTTATTTCATTGCTAATTTTGGGAGAATTGTATAGTGAAGGAACAATGAGTGACAATGACATAATAATGTTAAAAAAAATCTTGTCCGATATTTTTCGCTATACAATACTCCTAAAATAAGTTATAAAATTCCTTGATATTTATTAAATATGTCAATTATTACCTATAGAATATCAAGTCGATACTGATTTTCTTTAAATTTTGTATAAAAGCTAGATAACATAAATAAATCTACGCGAAATAGGTTATAGGTTGGCAAGCATGTTGATACTCCCACCTTAATAGTCAATTCTCAAAAAAATGTTATAGGAAGAGATAGCATTTATTTTCGGTTTAGAATTATCCCCTAAATTTTTTGCTCATCATTTCCGGACACCCTGTACCGGAGACCAAAAAGTTAAGATACTTTTTGGTCTCCCCATTAAATTATCCATATTTTATGACGCCATATTTAATTTTTAATTTTTTCCAACGTTGTTAGTTGTTAAACACAATCAAAATTTTGAAAAAAACATGATAAAATAAAATTACCTGTATTTCTTAATAAAAAAATCAAAAATTAACGTGATTTCCCATGACCAGTCTAGAGGTGCACCAATGCTATAGATATAGATAATAGATACCTATATAAATGGCAAATATTTTAAAACGGTACAAAAAATATATTAATTCATTGTACAATTATTATTATTTTCAAATTGTTAATGCAAATATAACGGGGGGACCCTGCGGTCCCCTTAAGCCCTCTAACTTAAGATTAAGGAGGCTTATTTCCATTTCCCTTAATGGGAATTAATACAACCAATTTACCAGACCTTTTATTTTTTTACAAAAACCGCTTCTTTAGCCAAATTGCCGTCTGTACGGGAATAGGGAATATCCGTTTCCTGTTTTTAGCGTCTAACAATTGACTTCCGCCCTATACGCGCTCTGACGTTCGACCTCCCCAAACACCGGCCAACCGGACGCCTCTAGTTAAGGGTAGTTTCCGGTTTTTTAAACGATTGTTAAACGGTTTTGTAAGTTTAAGAAATTAATTGCAGTTTAGTTTGGATACATAAAGGTATTGATGCAGGGGCGCACCCAGGAGTTGCAAGCTAACGAGACGCCTATTTTTTTCGACGAACAGGGTATGAAAAGATATTATACAGAGTGGATCATAAAAATGCTACGCACATTTAGGAAACATATTGTATATGTTTGGTTGTGGAGATTAAAGTAGAAGTCATAGGAAGTGAGTGATATTTTCAATGAACACGAACAAACCGAAATCGTCCGCCTATCCATAGGCTATTCATATTATGTAAAATTTGAAGATAATTTCTAAGAATATTTGTCATTTCTTACTCGTGTTTTCAGACTACAATAATGGAATACCAATTGCCGATGTCAACCTAAATACCCATATTTTAAATGTCATGGCATGTGGGTGATTTCACGTTCTATATATTCAATATTGCTTTATAGAATACTAATCTAAAATGAATCAATTCCTGAATCACTACCTACCAACTACAAACGCTAAGAATGAATCACTACAAGGCCTGAGAAGTAAGAAATAATTAAAACCGTGTTAAAATGTTCAATTGAATAATAGTAAAAGGTAATATAATAAATCTGGGGACATACGTCGTCACTCTTTTTAAAGTGTTAATCATCAATGTTGTAGTCCCTTTTTCAAAACAGTTTTCTCATCAGTAAATGACATGCAAACACATTTCTTCGTATTCAAATGAAATCCATTAATGTTACACCATTCAGTCACTCTGTTCAAATTTTTCTGCAAATGATCATAGTCATAAGTCATCCTGTCGATACCTCGGATACCTCCATAGATAACGTAAAGTCGTCCACAAATATAAGCGAGTTTGAACGAATCATCATTCCAGCCATCCCATTAATCGCTATTATAAAGAGAGGGGGCCCTAAGTTTGAGCTTTGAGGAACCCAGAATTAGTCTGATATCTGCATATGTGAAAAAACGAGTGAAAAACTAAATACAATCTACAATCTAGAATAATCATTTTATAGTCCAAACAATTTCTAATTGCTCCATTAAAAATAAAAATCGGTCTGTGCTGTAATATAATTAAATAATTAATAATTTATTACTTTAGCACATATTTCCTTTCGATGAAGCTTTTGTTGTTAATCCTGATTTATAGTTTCCCTTATTTATTTCTCGTTTTGACAAAGTCTCTGTTTGTTTACCTAACACCAAAATCCTGTTTAGACGAAAGTAAACTTTATGGACGCACAAATCTTCATGTTATGTTATGAATTATCAGCGCGACATCCTGTCAGACATGGTTTCTTATAAATCGTAAAAGGAATAAATATACAGATTCCATTTAGTGTGGTCAGTGTCGGAAATTTGTTTCCATATGTTTAATTGAAGTGTTCGGGGCACCAGGCACAATGATACTGGAAGTAATTTGACCAGTTTTACAATATTCGGAAAAACTCAAAGGTAGTTAAATCCGGCTAGCTCGGAGACCGCATGGACGTTACCAAGTTTTTGACCGCTGTATGAACGAAACTATTGAGACCGGAAGAGCTGATGAGCGGACTCTGAGGATGTTAAAAAAGATAGAGAGAGAGAAAAAGAGAACGCAATGGCAGTGCCCCTTGCAACGCCGCTGTGCTCGAGTATTTTGTTAATTTATTGGTATAAAATATGTAATATTTTTACTGGACTTGTTTTTGGCATTAAAACTATAATTTTATGAACATGTTAATAGGGTGTTTTGTGGTCGTTAAACACAAACGTTCCTGTGGGATAAAAGAACGGATTTTGGGGTACAACATTTTTATGACTTTATTGGATATACGTCATAAAATTGGACCCTTACATCCTGTTCTGTTTCTTTATAGCATAGCTGTAAAACGTGTTAAAATTATATTTTATTTATCATAATCGTTTTCCAAAACACACCAATACCTAACTGAACAAACTCGAACATCTGGATTTAAGCAAAAGGCTCAATTTCGAATAAAATGGGTTTGCTTTTATGATATTTGTATTTGCTTGTCAATCACAATTTCTTTTCTAGAATTTTTTGTGACCCATAAAAATAAATTGGAAATCGTGCATTGGACTAGGAATGCGCAAGCGCCTTTTCTCTAAATGTAATTTTTTATAAGATAATAATTATAGTGTCCGCGAAAATAATTAAAAGCGAATATTGTGGCATATCGGACAAGTGTGTAACTGTTTTTTATATTGGATTACACAGGGATCCAAGCACAATGGATACCCTGGGGCGGGTAGACCACGACGGCCGTTTCGTCCTTGTTAGGACTCTGCGGGCAGTCATGACCCAAGCAATCCCGACACAGCGGTAAGATGTATTAAAAGCCTTTTTAAAAAAGCACATCATCATCGGCTTTCGTAATACCAGTGTGACTGCCTTTTATATTGGAGTTAATTCCGCTGGGATGGCGCTACGGTGTATTGATGGCCGCTTTGCTTTTGTAAAAAGGCTTTTAATACATCTTACCGCTGTTTTGGGATTGCTTGGGTTATGGCTGCCCGTATAGTCCTAACAAGGACGAACGGCCGTCGTGGTCTACCCGCTCCAGGGTGTCCATTGTGCTTGGATCCCTGTATATTCCAATATAAATAAATATAGTTTAAAAAAACTAAAAAACATGCTTTAATAATTAATCAAACTAAAAAGCGGAAAATAAATATAGTTTAAAATAATTCTTGAAATTCTTAATATAGGCAGATAATACTAATAGTTATCGTTCTATTATTTTCTGCCTATATTAAGAATTTCAAGAATTATTTTAAACTATATTTATTTTTCATTTTTTAGTTTGAGTTATTATTAAGAAAACATTTTTTTTTGAGTAGATTGAGCTAGATTATTGTATTGTCAGCACCCGAACAAACCCGAACACACGACAAAAATTTAAAAAAAAATTTGTCAAAATTTTATTTTGACGGGTAGAATTTTTTTTTAATTTTTCTCTATTCTTAGCGACAATAACTATACGACCCCGCGTTTGTTTCATTACTATTGGCTATTGTAATAATTCTGACATATTGACAGGTGTCAAATTTTGACAAGAGAATTTTTTGCGTATTTTTTTTAACTTTTCACCGTCAATAATATACATACGACCTTATTGTTTTTTCATTAAGTAATTCCATTTTTTTAAACGATTTGACATATTTGACCGAAGAATTTTTTGCTTATTTTTTCCGAAGTCTCCGCATCGAATACTATAAGTACGACCCCATAATTTGTTTCGTCAAAATCACTTCTTCGTTTTATACATGACAGCTGTCAAAATTTGACAGGAGAATTTTTTGCGTATTTTTGTCAACTTTCCACCGTCAATATACATACGACCTTATAGTTTTTTCATTAATTCCATTTTTTTAAACGATTTGACATAGGTATCGACAGCTGTCAAATTTTGACCTAGGAGAATTTTTTGCTTATTTTTCCCGAAGTCTCCGCATCGATTACTATAAGTACGACCCCATAATTTGTTTCGTCAACATCGCTTCTTCGTTTTATACATGACAACTGTCAAAATTTGACAGGAGAATTTTTTGCGTATTTTTGTCAACTTTCCACCGTCAATATACATACGACCTTATAGTTTTTTCATTAATTCCATTTTTTCAAACGATTTGACATAGGTATCGACAGCTGTCAAATTTTGACCTAGGAGAATTTTTTGCTTATTTTTCCCGAAGTCTCCGCATCGAATACTATACTACCTCAATTCAAATATTACTTGGTACCTATAGGTATATAGGTATAACTGTATTTGATTTTTACAATTTGGTAAAAACTTATTTTGTTCAAGAATTTGAAAAAGTGTTTGCCCGAGAACTTGACCCATGGAATACTGCCTTTATTAAAAGCTTAATGTCAGGGTACACAGATTTTAACCAAAAGTTAACCAACCAGCAACTTAGACAGAATTAATTTTCTCCCAATCAGACACAATTCACTAAACTACACAAAAACTATAAATCCGTAAATATTAAACACCCACAATCCACGACAGCTAAGAAAACTTCAAGGAATCCACAGTTCCACAGAGAAACCTTAAAACACAACAACAAAAATGGCGGCCGAGCCGGTTCTGGAAAGTATCTTGAGCATGCCGATTATTGTCGGTAAAGTAGGACAGGCCGATAACACGAGGTTTGTGCGCATGCACGAAGGTGTCCAGAAGCAAGGCAGCTGACCGGCGAGTCATGCGCTGGGACGTATTTTTTCACCCATAAAACGTAACTTTTGTTTGCGCAGGAGATTAGCTGTACGTATCTAAAGGTAAATTGTCGATGCGTCCGTCGGGTAGGTACCATAATCCGACTTCCACCTTGTTCTTTTGCCTCCCATTATCAAATTTCATGTTTACTTTACGACATTTCAATAAGTACAGTCACGTTTTTCACAGAATCAAGCGTTGTGTGGCATATCCGTCACTAATTGTCACTTCCGATGCCTAATTTCTTTTAAATTTCTTTTCTATTTTCAACTCGTCTTATTTCGTCGGCTGAGGTGAATTGTGGCATTCGCCGACAAAACATTTTGTGTTCGTACGTTTGACACCTGTCGAAAAGAGCATCTCGTTCAGTTAAGGTGGTAAAAATAAAGAGGAAGTGATGAGCGAGGCGAAGACATTTTGCGCCAGCAACGTAAAAGCAATGAAAAGGTGGATGCCGGAGAAGTTTCTAGCTGGCATAAAGTTGGGTTAGGTGTATAATGAGATAGGTGATAGACAATTTAGTATTATCAAAATAATTTCTCTGTCGGACATCCATTGAGCCTAATGAATAAAAATTAAGCAATTACTTGAAGCTTGAAGCAATTACTTTTTAGTAAAAGCAATTGCTTTACTAGCAAATGCTCAGGGGCGGATGGGCCCACCGGGACACCGGGAGATTTCCCGGTGCGCCGGTCCCTCAGGCGCCGCCGCTCTATGTCAACAAAATAAATGGGTAAAACCCGGCATAAAGTGATTGATTTTGATCTGTAATATAGGTCTACCAGATTTAGAAATGGTTTCTGGGATTTTTAAGGTCATGTGATCATTTGTCAAATGTTAAACACACACTTGGAATGGAAAATTAGTTTTTTCTATTAAACTATATCTATGCTTAATAAAAAAAACGAATTCCTTAAAAGAGTACCTATTTACTGAATTTTCAAAGCATTCCAGAGCAAAAATAACAACATTTTTTAAGGGTTTATTTTGAGCTGATCATTTCTCCAGTACCCTACCTACAATCTAAGATACGAATGTCAAAAGCACAAAATAAGACAAGTACAGCACTAAACTGCACTAAACAAACAATAAACAAGCACTAAACATTGTCCTATACTTTTCATTAGAACTGGCATGTTATATAATATGTGGTGATAACCGCACACTAACACTTACTTATTAATTAAGTTAGGATTTTGATATTTTGCAGATCTTCCTTGTATCTTGGGGCGCATTTCAGGAAAATTTATTTTTCATACCGCGTGTTCCAAAAAAGTGTGACGTCATAAGGATGTATTTTTTTAGATTACATGCCACATATTTTCTTACTTATTTGGGTGCCTCCTATAATTACCTACATACCCCTAAAATTTTATTAAAATCGATTCAGTATTATAGATTCATGCTTTTAATAGCCTAAAAATTACCTCTAAACGACAGAACACCATCCCTCACGCTACTCTGTTTTATCAATGGGACTTTCCTTATTATTATTTTAAAATATTTACTATGCGGGGGCGGTGATAGTAAAATTCGGAAAAGTAGTACGAAGGTCAAGTGTTTTATGAATGAACTCGGCTCGACTTCCTACGGTTGACATGGTAACCCGAAATAAGGGCGAAGTGGTCTTCGACAAAAATCGTCGATTCAAAATGGCTTCTTCTAACGAGTTACAGGTGTTTGTTTTGGTGTTTTGACTGTTTTGAATATTTTTCAAGCGAACCTATGACCATGTAACTGTTATTAAGTGTTAATATTGTGATATAAATAATATATCTTATGTGAATTGCCCGGTGAGTTTGTGATTTCTTCCTGGTTTTCTCCAAAATGCGAGTTTTGTCTTTAAAACGACGGAGAGTTAAGCTGGATTTATAGTTGCCGTAAGCAGTAACATAAGCGGTAAGAAAAATGAACATTATTATCAGTAACACATCCATTTATAGTTCATAAAGACTTAAGCAGTAAGAATTAGTCCTAAATCGTAAGCAGTAAGAAATGGTTTATTTTCATTTCTTACGTTACTGCTTACTGAATCGGCCGGGAACGGTCATACTCGTACATAACCTTTTGTTTACAACCATACGATATAACCTTACTTTTTATTTAAATACTTGCATTTTCGCTTTTTTAATAAATTAATTAAATAAATAACGACACAATATTGTTCCAGCTATAACAACTATGTCTTGCTATCAGTTAAATCCATTTTCAATCAGATTTGAAACAAAAGCAAACATTTTAAATTATAACCTAACTTTGTTCTTAATTCTTAACTAATTAGAATCTATAAATGGGTTTCTCGTTACGGCTTAATTTTTACGTCTTACCGACTACTGCTTACTTCTTACGGCTTACGATACGGCAACTATAAATGCAGCTTTTCGTGGATCATAGGTACTGTAAATTTTTTATTTAAAATATTTTAAACTATGCATAATCTTTTATTACAGTGAAATTATCTTTAAATTTAGAACCTTTAGCCCGCTTTCTTTCTACGACACAGATTAAATCGATTGGTTTTCATTTATGTTGATTAAAATGTCGACAAGGTGTTACAGGTTGCCTAGTCCCAAAACAATATTTCTAATTAATAAGTCTTTATTTTTGCGAGGTTTAGGTAGGTATAACCTGGGATGGGCCCACCGGGACGCCGCCGCTCTTTGCGAACTTTTTTCTCTTCTTTTTTAACAATTTAAATTAATTTTGAAAATAATCGGAAAAGCAAAAAACCAGAAATTATTAATCAAGCTTTTGGAGGCACTTTTTATAATAATTTATCTGCACTATGGAAACAAATGAAAACATATATTAATAATAAATATTTTTTTCACCTAAATGTGTTTTAAATGTAAAAAATGAAGTTTGTTTTTTTACTTATGAGTTATTATAAAAAATATGTCGTAAGTGGATGAAAAAATACATATTTATGTCATTTCATTTTTTTATTGGATCGACACGACGCGGCGCTGTTTCAATTGACTTCCCGCGCCGGCCCAAGGTGTCCCATCCGCCCCTGCAAATGCTATAAGTAAAAGTAATTGCTAGATCTGGATATGAATAAAATTTTGAAGTAATTGCTGTTTTTCTTACACCTCTGTAGCAAACGCTTATTCAACACAAGTTCAGACGTGGCTTATCCACTTGTTTAGATTATAGATTTATCGTTCAGTTTGGTGTTTAATTTGCAAAAGAGTTGACGTAAATACAACAACTTTGGTCTATTTATTTAGTACAATGTTACGTTTTTGTGGAAAATAGGAAACTTATATTTGTGATATGGCAGATTTCAGTGAAAATGAGGAATGTGTGAAAGTTATGAAGAAATTCGTTCACAAATTGAAGTAACATAAATAAATCTCTCTGACCACAACCGTTTAGCTTTCGCAACAGCTTCGGCACTTAGAGGAAATTTAATAAAAATATTGGCCTTCTCCAAAAGTGCATCCATTACACAAGTGTGTCTTACAGACAGTAGTTTGGTAAACACCTACAGAATTTTGGAAGCCCGGATATGACAATGTCCGCAGAAAGACTTTAATCTTATTTAAAGGCGACAGTGCACCCCCTCGCCTTTTACCTGCAGTAGGTATCAGTCAAAAAATAATTTGTCAACCACTCAACATTTCGCAGTCAAATCGATATAACTTTCTGAAATCATCATATCTGCAATTTTTACGTACACTGTAGATTTTTCTTTTACGGGCGTTCATATATCCATAATTGAAAACACAAATTAAGAGCAACGCACGTGTATGCCGCGGAGAACTAAAGTTGGCTGCTACCAAGCAAATGATGCAGTGGTCGACCTACCTTAAAAAGTTTTTTTGCTGCCATATGTTTTATGACAATATATACTTATGATTTATAGAATTTTTTTCCCATTTAAAATTTTGGTCAAGTTCCCTATTATAAAACAACCATATACGCTATCGCTGGTGAAAACTAAGTACCACCTTTTTCTACCCGACCCGAAAATGTTTGTATTTAACACAGATGCTTCCGGATCTATCACAAAAGAACAGTAAATCCGGTAAAAGGACAATGCAAAGACAAACTTCCTCTGAACGAAACTACGGTAGAAAATCCTTTCGTCACAGCCATAAAGCAAAAAATCTTGTCTAAATAGTACCCACGTTTGACAAATAACCGTATGCCTGTATAACAATATTTCAATTTACATTTTACACGTTTAAGGATTATATAGATGTGCTTTTTGTAAATACGGAGTTCCGATGGTCCAAAGCAAATAGGCTATTTAAGATTGAATAGGGTTTGGCAATAAATAAAAATAAAATTTTATAATAGTGGATTTATTTATGGTTGTTGTCATATTTGACGGTTTCTCATTTTAAACTAAATAATATACATCCTGGAACCTAAATAAACATGTATTAAATAATAGCAATGCACGCAGAGAGTGGTTGTGGGAAAACCAGAAAGTTATGCTGCGTAAATTACCGACCTGTATTTTTGGATTTTAAGCGGGCATTCGAAACAATAATTGACAGGGCTAGATTATTGAGTAAATTGTATCAGTATGGTATTCGCGGAAACGTTTAAAATGGTTTAAATAGTATATTAAAGTACACGTTTCATAGGAAGCGGTTTTAGCGCACGCGTCTATTTTAAAAAACGAGCCACGAAGTGGCGAGTTTTTGACACGTGCGCTAAAACGCCTTATGAACCACGTGCTTTAAACTATTTTTTCTATTTGTAGTTTTTTTCAATAAAAAATACATATTTAAAAAGACAAAAAATCCTTTAAATTTTTATGTCTAAATTTTATGTTGGTAATACTATTTTTTATCATAGTAACCTTGCGAACTGTCATTTTTTGATTTATTGACCCATTTTCAGAACGAGATTCTAAAGTTATTTTAGCGATATGAGATTTGAAATTGGACGGAATACGTTGTGTGATCCTTGTACATTCGGTACATATACAGAGCGTTCGGAAATTCGGGCGATTTTGCTAATTTTTTTTGAATTTCAAAAGACGTGATTTTACGTCAATTTTTCAATTTCAATGTTACCAACATCAAATAAAGAAAAAACGCGTATCGAAATAGCTTCATTATGAACTTCATTTCAAGTTCATAATGAACTTATTATGAACGTCAAATAGAAAAAATTATTTAAGTAACAGAGGTGACAAAAACAAAAATATCAAACACATATTCAAATAACAAAATAAATAATATAGGAGTTCCTCAAGGAAGTATACTAGGTCCAATATTATTTATTTTTTACATCAACGGTAATGCCTTAAGTTTTAAAAATGTGTAAGTTACAAACGTTTGCTGATGACACCTTAATTTACATTAATGTTTTAAATATTTTTGATGGTCTAAATACTCTAAATTTTGAGATAAATATATTATTAAATTGGCTAAAATTAAATAAATTAAAATTAAATATTTCAAAAACTAAATGTATGGTCATGGGTAATAATTTAAATTGTCAAAATATAAATGTTGTAATTGATGGGGAAAAATTGGAATTAGTAAAGAGTTTTAAATATTTAGGGATAATCATGCATTGATTCAAAATTAAAATTTTAAAATTATTTTGATATTAAATTATATATTTGAAAAGAATCAGTTCTAATTTAAGTTTGGTTTGTAAAAAAACTATTTAATACTAGCAAGCTGTT
The DNA here is from genome assembly GCA_963969555.1 of Polydrusus pterygomalis. Taxonomy (NCBI): domain Eukaryota; kingdom Metazoa; phylum Arthropoda; class Insecta; order Coleoptera; family Curculionidae; genus Polydrusus; species Polydrusus pterygomalis. Next base: position 39,496,334 of record OZ018385.1, on the reverse strand, counting down.
CGGTAAACGGTATCCAAGATACAGTCGCCATCCTTTTTTGGTTGTACAGCCGGTACAGAGGTAACTGTAGAAATTCTCTGACATCAATTTATCAATAAAGAGGCCGCGTACCTTGTCATGACATTCACTTAATGCAAAAAAAATCACGTGAGAAATTATAACAGTTGTTATTTAGTGTTACTAAAGACGTGAACAGTTTTTCAATACCATTACATACAAAAGAAGGAAATACCATCCAGCAAACCTAGTACCCATACATACACTTATATCGGGTTCTAGATCGGAATTTTTACCTACTTTAAAAAATTGCCCATGCAGAAATAATATAAAACATGAGGAAAGGTCGGGGTGGTGTCGTATTTCGATAGGCCTAAATAATTATGCAGCATGCAGACACGCGTTGCATGAATGCATAACAAAGAGATATTTTGTTGCTTGCAGTGGCGTAGCAAACACTCCCGCAGACCCAGGACCGCGGGGGGGGGGGGTCTACATCGACGGCCCCTTCAAAAGTTGCTGCCACCTTTGCTTTTCATAGGTATTTCATTCCATAGTTAATTTTATTTTTTTTATATCCTGAGAATTTAACTTCGTTAAGTGAAGAAGAATTATACGTGAAAGCGCGGAATTTACAAACGATATACCATAAAGACTTCCCTAGTCAAATTTTAAGCCTCAGAAAGGGACTTGGAGATAGTATTTAAAAACAGTGTATGAACTTGCGGATCATTTATTAACAAAAATTCACAGATCTTGCACCTTACGCAAGCATCGTATGTATTGAAAATACCTGACACAGCTTTAAAATTTTAATGTCCTATGTGATGTAATTAAAGCCCATTCTAATTTGTATTTTGTAAAAGTTTAAAAAATGTTCTTTAATTCTACAGGGTCCGCCCAAATTTGGTTAACAATTAGGATCATTTTTTATTATTGATTTCTCAGAAAATTTTATTCTACATAAAAGTTTTGCATCTTGAGTAAATCATTTTGACGTATTCAAATCTTCTGTGGCATATATAGGGTGAATATAAAATAGAAAAATATGACGTCAGTGACTCAAAAAAATTTAAAAACTGAAACAGCCATATTAACAGTTAATATGTAAAGTTAATATAAAAAGTGTAAAAACTCAATAAGGGCAAAAATTTTATTTTTAACTTTACTTTTCTGAAAACTATTAGCACTAGAAAAAAACTTTATTTAACTTTTTATCTTGGATTTATTAGTTCCTTAATATGGCTGTTTCAGTTTTTAAATTTTAAAAAAATCAGAGTCACTGACGTCATATTTTTCTATTTTATATTTACCCTGTATATGCCACAGAAGATTTGAATACGTCCAAATGATTTACTCAAGAAGCAAAACTTTTATGTACAATAACATTTTCTGAGAAATCAATAATAAAAAAATTATCCCACTCTCTTTTCTCCATGCTGTTTGACTTTGGCATTATAATAATATTGGCATTATAATATTAGGCATTATAATAAATATAATTATAGTTTCATGAGATTATTTTCTGTTGTTTTCATTCTTTTTCAGAAACACCTATTTCTTTTTTGGTATGTCTTGCACCGCCACTGTAATTGAGATAAATAATTTGTTTAGTTTTATCAAGTACTAAAAATTGTGTTTTCTTTTTTTCAGACCACATTTACCACCTATACAATTTTCTTAGAACTTCCCTGCACACCACCCATAAGAGAGGCTTATTTTAAATAGAGAAAATAATTAAAGCCCACATTCTAATTTGAATTTGTATTTTGTAAAAGTTTAAAAAATGTTCTTTAATTCTACAAGGTCCGCCCAAATTTGATTAACAAATGGGATAATTTTTTATTGATTTCTCAGAAAATTTTATTCTACATAAAAGTTTTGCATCTTGAGTAAATCATTTTGACGTATTCAAATCTTCTGTGGTATATATACAGGGTGAATATAAAATAGAAAAATATTACGTCAGTGACTCAAAAATTTTTAAAATTTAAAAAGTGAAACAGCCATATTAACAATTAATATGAAAAGTGTAAAAATTCAATAAGAGCAAAAATTTGATTTTTAACTTGACTTTTCTTGAAAACTATTAGCACTAGAAAAAAACTTTATTTAAATTTTTGAGTCACTGACGTCATATTTTTCTATTTTATATTCATCCTGTATATGCCACAGAAGATTTGAATACGTCAAAATGATTTACTCAAGATGCAAAACCTTTATGTACAATTACATTTTCTGAGAAATCAATAATAAAAAAATTATCCCATTTGTAAACCAAATTTGGGCGGACCCTGTATATGCAATTATTGTGCTCCCACTTTTTGCCTCCCACTCTTTTTTTTCGATATAATATTCCGATTTTAATAACGTGAACTTACCTTATTTAACAAAATTATTATGGCAGTCTTCACAACACAAATATACATAATTATATACCTTATCTCAATAAAACACTTTTTAACAAAACTATTACGGCATTCTTTAAAACACAAACTAAAACTAAACATTATCGTTGTATTTAGAATGTCATATGAAGTCAAAAAAAGTAAAAATATACCAGGTGTCCCATTTAAAAATCGAAAGTTTATGTCACTTCCGGTTAAACCGGAAGTTCCATATAGTTGAGTCACCTGTCAAAAAATGCAGTTTTATGTCGTATACAAATCTCCCAAATTTTATTCCATGATCTTGAAAAACAAAAAAGTTAGAGAGGCGAGCCACCTTCCGTGGACACCCGGTATATGGTAAACAAAAAAAATAGGTATTATGCGCCGCCAGAGCATTGCCATAACTCAATAGTTATAAATTGAGTCTTTTGGGCTCTAATAAGATCCAAAAGGGGCGGTTCTTTGCAGTCTTCGGCAACAGTGAAACGTAATTCCAGAGTAAAATCGGTGGTCTTATAATAGAATAAAAATTCTCTAGGGGTCAAGGGCGTCCAAAGGGGGGGGGGGGGGCAAGGGGGTGCGCTTGCCCCCCCCCCCCCCTTGGCCCAAGTAGATTTGAGATATTTTATTTAACTGGGATATCGTCGGCTTAGTAAGAAAACCGCGTAACTCCAATTTTTCGGTAAAATAAGATTATGGCGCCACCTTGTAACAAACTATTATACCCATCAATGAAAAAAATTGCAGATATCTGTAAGTATACGTCCCCGCTCAAATGCTTATATTGAAAACCATTTAACTCCAACTACTATCATCATCCTAAAATTGCAAAGCGCGTAACTCCAGTTTGGTTTATACATTTCTGTTATGTGTAGCTCGCGTTGTGATATTTCTACAGGTAAGCTCTTTAAAATAATATTTTTAAAAGAAATAAATATTTTAATAGAAGCCACACTTATTTCTTAATACTGTTTTAACTTTACATATGAATAAAATAGAATCTTATAATAATTAATTTGATGTAAATTGAAACTTGTGGACGTACGCGGTTTTCAAAATTATATTTATTTCTTTACCAGGGGAGATACGTGGTCTTCCTTAAGGAAAATAGCGTATCTCCTAACTTTTATTTAAATTTTTTTTAGAAACATGTCCATTTTAATTACCCATATTTGATTAAAATTACTTCCCTAAACAAATTTTATCGTCAAATGTCTTAAACGTAACGTCATAAAAGTTTGTAGGTTTAAAAGAAAACACAACCCAAGTTATGAGTTTTTGTTGTTTCCTGTAAAACTTTCTGAAGTGGAGTTACGCGATTTTCTTACTAAGCCGACGATATACATATTTATTGAGATACAATTCAATTGACAAAATTGGTAAAACGAACTTTTGTTGCATAAAATGAAATGTGGAACACTAAATAGCCAAGAAAAAATATTAGAATAGAATAAATAAAGCTTTATTTTAATTTATACAGCTAGTCATAATAGCAATAACAAATAGATATACTATTGGTCAGGCAATTGCGCTAGCAATTTGTTTACCTCCAACTACATGTACAGTCGAAAGATCGTTCAGTACTCCCAGAAGAGTAAAAACCTGGATTCGCTCGACTATGACTGAGCACCGATTGGACGGTTTATGTATGATGATGATGAGTGTCCATCGCAAATTTGTAAAAGAAAAAAAAATACATTTAATTGAAAAAATTATTGATGAATTTGCAAAAGATTCAAGAAAATTAACATTTCTTTTCTCCAATAAATCTAAATAACTTATAAGTTTTTTGTTATAGTTGAACATTTTTAAATATTTTGTTTAGCTATTTTTTGTTATTTAATATAAGTAGTAGGTGTTTTGCTCTATTATTTTATTGAAGGTTTGTTAAAGTGCTAGAAACAAAAATAATTCCAATTATGATTTGCCCTCCCTTGGAAAAGTTCGTTCGGACGCCCTTGCTGAGGATTCAAGCTCAGTAAACCCGCGAGCGGTTAATTTAAAACCAATAAAACCAATCAAAAAGTTGCACATTTTTAAAGTAAAAGTCAAAAGGTTGTTCACGTGTTGGGACAAAAATGTATCGGCTGTTCCCTCAGACACTGAGGCTGTTCCTTAGCAGGATATTACACACTTACTTAAAAATTTTCCTAATGGGTTTCCGCTTTCTAGAAATTCAAGGACCATTAAACATTTTAATGGCTTACAGGTTGGCTACCTACATATAATAATTGGCGTTGACACCTATTTGCCATATTTATTACTGGATTTAAAAAGGAATAAATCATTTTATATGACAGCGCAGAAATGCAGTTGTAATAATAACTGTTAAATCTTCAATTATTAATGTGCATGGTAATGGTGCACAGTCAAATAAAACACTAGCTTACAGCGACTGTAAAGTAAACGGCATTATTTGTTAATTTTTGGACGCTGAAATGCGAAAACGAGCGTAAAAACTTCTCTCAACACGTAAGATTTTTGAGTTGTGATTTACTAGCGTGTACCCGGCCTGCGTTGCAATGCCAGCATTATACGCCTCTGAGATAATAATAAGGCTAATTCACCATCACGTCAAGATTTATAAATGCAAACCCGAACAAACCTCTAAATTTATCAGTGTTTCTGTACAATATTATGCATGTATTATACATAAAAACCTTCCTCTTGAATTACTCTATCTATTAAAAAAAACGCTTCAAAATCCGTTGCGTAGTTTTAAAGATTTAAGCACATATAAGGACAGGACGGGCGATAGCGACTTTGTTTTATTCTATGTTAAGATATCTTTGCCTATACCTATATCTTGTTCCTATGTATTTTTGGTCGTTTCTAAAAACTATTAACCAGTTGATTATGTAAATAAAAAATCTTTATTCAAGTACCCCCATAACATATTAATCTAGGTCAAATAATTAAAAAGTTGTATTGTTAGAAACCATAATAACATCCTTAATTAATAACAAATTTTATTCAATCAGCTAGAAAACAAAGCTTTGAAAGGAAATGACACAAGACTTGAGAATTAAAAAATATGAATTGTTTATTGATGAGAAAAAAAAACTTTTATGCATTCATTCGCAATGAGAAAATATAATAGTACTGTTGGATATTCTATTTTTTTGTTGACGCCAGCGTCAGTGGCATATTGTTAACGGTTATGTTTCGGGGAGAGTTCAGCCATTAAATGGAAATGTGGAAGGAGGGGAAGAGCCGAAGTCACATTTATTTAAATATTTTTTAACGTTTTAGATCCTTTCTATACTACATAATTTAATTTTAAAGTGACTCAATACTTTTTATATTACGTTACCTTGGATTATCCGGCACGCGCGTCAACCAGACAGGGATTTAAGGTGAGTGGTTTGTGGTACCGGGCGAGCAAAAATTATTTGCATCAAAGAGGGCCTCGCATCTAAGGACGTAATGTTTAGCCGTAGAGCTTAATACCTGTTGGGTGTCAGTAACTACCTGAATTAACAATCAATCAGTTATTCCGTCATCTTTGACAGTCGTTACAAGTAATTTGATTCATCGCTAATTTTTCCAATTTCTTGAACAATTCACACAATGGGCTTTACGGAACAGCACAAATAAATGATTTATTAGACCTGACATATTTTTCGGATGAAGCCTGGTTCCACCTCTCCGGTTATGTGAATTCTCAGAATACACGAATGTGGAGTAGTGAAAATCCCCATTTTTTTGTAGAGTCCACATTGCACCCTCAACAAATTGGTGTCTGGTTAGCTGTTTTCCGAAGAAGAATTGTTGGTCCTATTTTTTTCCATGACACAGTTACAGCACAGCGGTATAGTTAGAGACAATAATTTGTATCCATTTGTGGAGTAATTAATTACTTGACGACGAACTACGTTTGGGATATTTTCAACAGGACGGTGCAACCGCCCATACAGCCGCCGAAACTATTAACTACTTACGCAATTTTTTCGACGACAGATTGGTCAGTTTTCGATCAGACAGTGAATTCCCACCTAGATCACCTTGTTTAACGGTTATGGATTACTTCGTTTTTCCTCATTAAGAACACTACCTATTTTTAAAACACCAGTTGCAAATTTAGAACAATTACAAGAAAGGATTATCCAAGAATTCTCCAGAGATGCTGGTAAACACTTTCGAAATTATGAAGAGACGTGTGAATTTATGCTTGGAGCATGGTGGTGGCCAATTTCAGCAATTTATGTAAATGTTTTTCTTTTTCTTTCTTTATATTCTTACTTTGTTAATTTTGTAAACAACAAAAATAAATTTGTATTTGTCTACTTATTTTATTACTCACTAGTTTGGCATATCATGTCATAATATGAATTTGACAAAATTTTAACCTAGATTGGGTTAGATATATCGTCCCCATATCATTGTGATCTAAACCAAGCCCCACGTTTTTTAATCCAAGCCCTCTTCGATGCAAATAATTTTTGCTCGCACGGTATAATACGCGACATGCGTTATAGTATCTGGCTTGTTTTTCTTTTAATAGATAAACAAGGATAAGACAATGCTTGGCTGCTGTAAAATTTGGTGATTTTTCGAGAGCAGGGTTGATTGGTAGAGTGTTACGGTCAGAAGTTAATATTACTGCGATTTAACCAAAAAAAAATGTGATTTTTATCACTTTTATACACCGGGCCTTTAAGACACCAGCCGTTTCCCTCTGCACCTTCGGAATATTAATAGGCTCATCAATTTCTGTTGCTCGAGTCGGGGCGCATCTTTGACCGTGATAAACAATATCCGGCATAACGTAGCGCATCCCGGTCTTTTTGGATACAAGGAATTCCGTCGACAAACGGCGTATGATTTATGACGGACTGCGTGTGTATCGTGACATTTTTAGCGGATCGAATCGATCGCCGATCGAGTATACCAATGGACCAGGTGAATTGACGCATATTTTTCACGGTATGCCGCCATACCGGGTGGTGCACCCGCAGACTGACCATGGAAAAATCCATGGTAATTTTGCTACCTTCAAATATTGGCACCCCTATTAATTTTATTACCTTCTGATAAGCCAACTAAAAGTTATTTAGAAAAAACTCTTGGAGAATATTCGAAATGTTCTCCGCGATGTTTCCTGACAGGACAGACCCATTCAAAGCAAAATACAGCCCTGAATTGTACATAATTTTCAGAGTAAAAGGTACTGTAAGTAATAAATGCAACTGCTTCGAGCAAAACAATGATGTACTCGATGGTAGAATTGGTAGAGTACAAGAAAAGGATGTAGATTTAGAACTTTTACTCCGTGTAGAAGAAAATAATGGAAATAGCACCACGCTTCTTGGCAAAGCTGTAGGAAAGCATCACACCACAGTACTGTGTAAATTACAATCAAAAACATCATAAATTGAGGGAATTAAATATCAAACTTTTGTTTTCAAGTCAGGAAAAGAATAATTAACGATAGGAAATTCTCACGCAAAGTTTATTTTACCGAATCTTACGAATTCACCTTCACATAAAACAATGAACAAAATGTTCAAAATTGTAGGTAATGGAGTACAGAAAATGAACGCAGATTTGTACCGTGCGAGCAAAAATTATTTGCATCAAAGAGTGCTTGGATTAAAAAACGTAGGGCTTGGTTTAGATCACAATGATATGGCGACGATATATCTAACCAAATCTAGGTTAAAATTTTATTAAATTCATATTATGACATGATATGCCAAACTAATGACTAATGAGTAATAAAATAAGTAGACAAATACAAATTTATTTTTGTTGTTTACAAAATTAACAAAGTAAGAATATACAGAAAGAAAAAGAAAAATAAGTACATGTATTCTGAGAATTCACATAACCGGAGAGGTGGAACCAGACTTCATCGGAAAAAAATGTCAGGTCTAATAAATCATTTCTTTTCAATAAATTTTGGGTAAACCATTGAGTTCCTGCGTCTTTCAAAATCTGCGGCTTGCATTTCTTGGAATACTTGCACTTTATAAGAAAATAAATTTAGCTGCTTCTTAAGAATAGTCCTGCATGTTCCATAAGATCTTCCCACTTCTTGCATGGGACAGGCGTCTTATACAATTTGTTGGCGTATTTTGCATTATTTCACGAACGTTTGCAACAAGTTCTTCTGTTCTTACAGATGGTCTTCCTGCTCTTTTTTTGTGTTGTATAGAACCTTCCCTAAACACAGTCACGGTTCTTTTCAGGCAATGATAAAAATCCCCAGCAATAAAAGCAACGTTAGGAAAATGATCGAGAAAATCGTCCATGCACAAACCTAGATTTACTCTAACCCCGTTTTGAAAATACGCTTCAACCATTAATGTTTTGTGCGGTTCCGTAAAGCCCATTGTGTGAATTGTTCAAGAAATTGGAAAAATTAGCGATGAATCGAATTACTTGTAACGACTGTCAAAGATGACGGAATAACTGATTGATTGTTAATTCAGGTAGTTACTGACACCCAACAGGTATTAAGCTCTACGGCTAAGCATTACGTCCTTAGATGCAAGGCCCTCTTTGATGCAAATAATTTTTGCTCGCACGGTAGGTCTTTTTCAAAAAAGTGTTGTTTTTCCACTTGCCTCCAAATGTTCAAATAATCACACCCTGATCTGACCCATCCTCTTGAACCCCACGATTTATATCCGAAATGATAGATAGCTTAGTAGGCGAATACCGGATGCCCTATACGGATTTTAAGCTTTTTCTTAATAGGTTTCCGCTTTTTAATCATTGAGTGCTCTTAAAAACTTTATATTTAAAACCGCGTTCCTTAATGGAGTTGGTTTGTTAAATTCAATTGATGTTGACACGTCCTTTCTTTGATGGTTTCAGCCTAAATGACATATTTTGAACGAAATAGTTCGGCCACCTATTTCCTGCTCCAGTTTTTTTAACACTTTTTAGTGTCTTTTAGTAAATATATTGATATTTGAGATACAAAATGATGTGTTCTACCTTCTACCGTGCGAGCAAAAATTATTTGCATCAAAGAGAGGGTCTTGCATCTAAGGACGTAATGCTTAGCCGTAGAGCTTAATACCTGTTGGGTGTCAGTAACTATACCTGAATTAACATTCAATCAGTTATTCCCTCATCTTTGACAGTCGTTACAAGTAATTTGATTCATCGCTAATTTTTCCAATTTCTTGAACAATTCACACAATGGGCTTTACGGAACAGCACAAAACATTCATGGTTGAAGCGTATTTTCGAAACGGGGTTAGGGTAAATGGTGAGTGGCAATACAATCCGAGTTTGTGCATGGACGATTTTCACGAACATTTTCCTAACGTTGCTTTTATGGCTGGGGATTTTTATCATTGCCTAAATAGAACCGTGGCTGTGTTTAGGGAAACAGGTTCTATACAACACAAAAAAGGAGCAGGGAGACCATCTGTAAGAACAGAAGAACTTGTAAACGTTCGTGAAATAATGCAAATTACGCCAACAAATTGTATAAGACGCCTGTCCCAAGAAGTGGGAAGATCTTAAGGAACATGCAGGACTATTCTTAAGATGCAGCTAAATTTATTTCCTTATAAAGTGCAAGTATTCCAAGAAATACAAGCCGCAGATTTGAAAAAAGCTGCAGGAATTACTCTCAATGGTTTACCCAAAATTTATTGGAAAGGAATGATTTATTAGACCTGACATTTTTTTCGGATGAACCCTGGTTCCACGTTCCACCTCTCCGGGTATGTGAATTCTCAGAATACACGCATTTGGAGTAGTGAAAATCCCCATTTTTTTGTAGAGTCCACATTGCACCCTCAAAAAATTGATGTCTGGTTAGCTGTTTCCCGAAAAAGAATTGCTGGTCTGATTTTTTTCCATGATACAGTTACAGCACAACGGTATAGAGAAAATATTTTGAATCCATTTGTGGAGCAATTACTTGACGACGAACTACGTTTTGGATATTTTCAACAGGACGGTGCAACCGCCTATACAGCCGCCGAAACTATTAACTACTTACGCATTTTTTTCGACGACATATTGATCAGTTTTCGATCAGACATTGATTGATAGATCACCTTGTTTAACGGTTATGGATTACTTCGTTTTTCCTCCTTTAAAGAACACCATTTTTAAAACACCAGTTGCAAATTTAGAACAATTATACAAGAAAGGATAATCCAAGAATGTGGTAACATTTCTCCAGAGATGCTGGCCAACAGGCCAACACTTTCGAAAATATGAAGAGACGTGTGAATTTATGCTTGGAGCAATTTCAGCAATTTAGGTAATTATTTTTCTTTTTCTTCCTGTATATTATTACTTTGTTAATTTTGTAAACAACAAAAATAAATTTGTATTTGTCTACTTATTTTATTACTCATTAGTTTGGCATATCATGTCATATTGACAAAATTTTAACCTATAGATTTGGTTAGATATATCGTCCCCATATCATCGTGATCTAAACCAACCCCTACGTTTTTTAATCCAAGCCCTCTTTGATGCAAATAATGTTTGCTCGCACGGTATCAAGATCGGGAGGGGCTGATGATTATTCATTGTAACCTTATCTTATGAGGAAAACAGTTCCAGTTGCAACATTTGGAGCACTTTTTTCTATATTCTTTTATTCCAATAAGATAATAAGGCTCTTGATTGTTTTAATGAAACAGACTCTTTTACGACAATCATAGCGCTAAGGGAATATATCCAGTTTTATTTGACGAAAACAAGTCAGTATTTGCAACTGAATTTCTCACACAATTATTGGTTATTCAGTATTCATCCTCACGTAATCCAATTTTGGTTTGGTCCTTCGAGCCGGCCGGTCATTCAAAACAAACCGCAAGTGACGTCACTTCTCCCACTCCCTATAATCCACCAGCGAGTTCTTTTATTAAAATTTGTATGGGATTGGGAACAACAACAACAACTGTCAGTCGATAGCACGTGGTTACCGCACATATCTTTGTATAGATCGACTCCCCGCCAGTTCAGTTTTTAGTTTCTCGTCGACAGTGTTATCGAACGGTTGCGCCCGAGAACAGTCGATCATAACCGGGTAGTCGATAAGAAAATTGCTCATCGAAGTAAAAAAACAAATATTTTTGTGTGTTTATTTATCGAGGCATTAGTTATATAAGGAGAACATTGGGAGCTGACAGTTGTATCCCTTAATAAGGTAAGCAACATTTTTTTAGTTGTCGTTTGAAGTTGAAATCGAATATGAGGTGCTACTGCAGAACTTATGGTTTGTCTTAAAGGGCAGAATCTTAAATTACTTACCTATATAGCGTGTTGACAGGAAAAACTTAAAAATCTATCAGGATAGAAATAATCTTAATAATGAAAGACGCAAATATAGTTAATATTGTAGATGCAGGAAACGCGTATAAGGAAACCCATTGTGTTTTGATTTACCTATTTAATGTTTCTGTCACTTATTTGAGGTATGTATTGGAACAAGTAGCTATTTCCTGTTTTTTAATATTTAAAAAGCAAAACTTCTTAAAACTGGTTCGTTGTTCCATCAGATAATTTAATAGAAAATAAGTTTAAGTCACTGAATTATTTCCATGTAAATGGCCTGTTATCACTAAGTTAATCTGATACTGTATTGGTTTATCATTACAAAATAATATTTTTAAGCTATCAAATAAGAACAACTTTAATGTAATTTCCTGTTATGAATAACTTATTTCCTGCCTTATAGCATACGCATAGCTACTCGTAGCTATATATTCTGTGCTTATAGCCATGGGGTGAAATTACCGATGCTGTTTGCAGATGCAAATGACAAAATTGGAATTCCAGAAAACGTTCATCATACTTTGCGTCTGCAAATTTGCAGAAGGTTGGAATGTCCTGCAAACTAAAATGTGTTAAAAACTATATAACCTAAAACGGGCACTTGCCCCCCCCCCCCCCCCTAGGCGTCCACATTACTATTTTATTTCATAATTCAGTATAAATCGAGGGGTAATTCACTGAGAAAAATTTGTACACCATTTTCCATATTGCCGAATTTTCTTCGTATTTTCCTTGTATTTTCTGTATTTTCCTTGTATTTTCTTAATTTTTCTCGTATTTTCTGTATTTTCCTTGTATTTTCTTAATTTTTCTCGTATTTTCTGTATTTTCCATGTATTTTCTTAATTTTTCTCGTATTTTCTGTATTTTTCTTGTATTTTTTCGTATTTTCTAGAACTTGTACACCATTTTCGCCAAAAAAAAATTGGCTTTACTAAATTTTTTTTTAGAAGTCAAAGCAGCGTTGTTCCAGAATCTTAAGTTGGTTATTCCCATCATTAAAACCGTCGAAAACCCGGCAGCGTTAACGACTTTACGTCATTGCCAAATTGATTGGCGCGCGTATTTTCCATATTTTCCTTATGTTGCCTGTATTTTTCTCGTATTTTCTTTGTATTTTCTTCGTATTTTTTGTATTTTCTTCGTATTTTCTGTATTTTCTTCGTATTTTCTGCATTTTTCTCTTATTTTCTGTATTTTCTTTTGTATTTTCTAGAAGTTGTACACCATTTTCGCCAGTGAATTACCCCTCGGTATAAATATTCAAGCGCGGATCCAGGGGGGGGGTCATGGGGGTCATGACCCCCCCAAAACAGAAAATAAATAAATGAATTTACTGTTTTGACTACTACCTCTGCAGCTTTTTCACAAGATTCATGACAACATTACTATACCATAAATTAGTTATATTTTTTCTTTTTTTGAATTCACTTTAACATTAATTTACATGCATATTATCCTTTTTAATGTAAAAATTATCATTGAAAATTTTCTTGCCTATAGCCCATTCTCTGTCAAATTTTGGGCGTGGTCGCAAAAATTTTTTGCCTGCGGCGCTTTTTAACTTCATTTATATCATGATGACCCCCCCCCCCCCCAAAGCAAAGTTCTGGATCCGCGCTTGTAAATATTGAATAGTACAGTGGTTAGTTAGTAGAGACCAACAAATCACTAAACTGGTTATGATTATTTACAAAAAAATAAAGAAAATTTAATAAAAAAAGTAATCAACGAGTTTGGCAAGACGTCTAGGAATTTAACATTTTTATTTTATGATGAAAACTTTTTTACGAATTCTGTTGGTTCCGTTAGGCATAAGGTACCTATATGTTAAATAATTAGTCATATATAAAAAAATATTGTTTAAGTTTTTGCCCCCCCTGAAAAAGGCTCTATGGACGCCCTTGGATAGGTTATATCTGTAGGTACTGTCGATGTACTATTAGCTTGTCTTGCCTTGAACACTTTTCTGTAATTATAGTACACAGGGTTAGGCAGAAAAAGAACGTTCTTATTTTAAATAGAATATAATTATTTAAGTCAGCTTTAAGGAAGTAAGTTTAAAGAAGAATCCAGCTTAGGCTTAGAAGAGCTCCCCGTTGAACCTTTAAAAGTTTTAGTTCTTTCAAAAAATTATGTCTGACAAGTCACTCAATTTCTCTTTCAGTTAGGGCTACCATCGTAATTTCTATTTTTGGAACGAAATGCGAAGTTTGATAATTGACTCTTTATCATCTATAACAATGCCGACCATTCCAATGGTGTTTTCTCACCTTTCTAATTTTCAAGAAAGTAATTACTAATGATTAATTTTTATAGGTTTGTCATATTTGTAAATGCATGGTTGTAAAAATTTTCAAAAAATTATTTTCGGTAGTTTTTTAGATATTTGCATACTTCTTTGACTCTGCGAGGTTTTACAAAACCTATTGTATGTTGTAGGTACTGCCAACAATAGGATTAGGTACGTTGTGGTCAGTCCAATGACGTCGTTTTAATTTGTAGGTAAAAATTCCTTATAAGAATTCACATACTTTTTATACAACTGTTTAATACTATATGTGACAGCAACGCGCTTTCCTACTGTAAGACAACGAAAATTGCTAGACCGTTTTGTAGTGATAGTATCACGGTAATTTAGCCAACAGGAAATAGGAGTTAATGCTACCATAGAATGGTTTATAGCCATTATTGCTCTGAATACTCACAGTAACTATCAAGTTCTATTGGGGGTGTAATCTGGTTTTATATGCTGTATTAGTTTCGACTGGCAGTTGTAATGAAACTTAACATTACTTACCACAAAAATCAGTACTGTAGTTCTCAAAAATTTAAAGAGTGTGTAGTTTCACATTGTTCTTGTCGTTTTACATTGTATATGATTATCTATTATGCAACATGGTTTACTGAGATGGTAAAATTCGTCCATAGATTATAAAGTCCAATACTGATGATGGGTTGTGCGAAATGAGAATCTGCTATTGCTTTATCTGACATGCAAAGTTTAAAAAAACTTAAATACAAAGTGAAAATAAATTGGGACAGGACAGCTAAAAACTCCGAACAACGATCCGACCTGCGCAACCAGTACGTTAAAACTAATCCTACGGCGCGCGACGATTGCCGATCGCTACGAACCCCCACCAACGTCGTGTGGATTATATAGGTTCTAACGGATACAATTCATTTTTGGGGACGCTGTTCCTGCTTTCTTAATTGCAGAGAAAGCGCTTTACTTGGAACAAAATGCGTCGCATTGAGACGATACAATTTATTTCGTAACAAAATTGCTGTATTAAAAGTAGTTCATTATTCAACAAGACTGTAGGTACTGCTAATGGAACTGATTAGTGGTTACTATCAATAAAAACACTGTTCTAGCGAATCTGGAATTGAAATAACACTAAAGCGGGTTTGATACACTAGCAATTTATTTAATATGGGATAATACAAAATAAGCAATCAATACAAACTATATATGTTGTATTAGATCATTTTCCTTAGCGTAAAGTTGCTTTACCATCTTCATTGACTTATCATTTATTGTTAATATTAGCAAATATTTTATTGTTTTTGTCGTCCTCATCCAAAAAAACTCTTAGAAAACATTTTTCTAATTTCTCTCTAAAAATTCAATTTGCCACAGTAAAAAAATGCCTATTGTCAAGAACGGCTAAACGCCAATTAAAACGATATAAAAAGCTTCGCGAAAGGAAATAGTAATGTGACTTGTCTAAACACTCCATTATAAACCATAAAACCGATCTTTATAAAACCAATAACCGCCATTATACTCATCAAGGTGACTAACCATTCAGTGAAGGATGTTACGTAATTCATTTGTCTACCTAAAGATCCGATTACATTCCGACTAGACTAAGTAGTACTTTAGTACACACAGGAAATTATTATTAGGCATAATTATTACAAATTTGCTTAAATAATTTGTTTATAATATTTTACTTAAATACTTTGTGGTAGATTCGTTTGTTATATTGATCTAACAATGAATTTTTTCACATGTACATATGTACAATGCGCAAGCACGATTGTAGTAAAAGTAGTGAAGTTATAATTTTGGCTATTGACTTTCAAAAATGTTATCGAATCATTTCTGAAAAATGTTGTTTGCTACTTCTTAGCAGTACTAAGTCAGCTTCTTGGTTAGATCTAACCAAATCTAGGTTAAAATTTTGTCAAATTCATATTATGACATGATATGCCAAACTAATGAGTAATAAAATAAGTAGAAAAATACAAATTTATTTTTGTTGTTTACAAAATTAACAAAGTAAGAATATACAGAAAGAAATAGAAAAATAATTACATGTATTCTGAGAATTCACATAACCGGAGAGGTGGAACCAGGCTTCATCCGAAAAAAATGTTAGGTCTAATAAATAATTTTTTTCCAATAAATTTTGGGTAAACCATTAAGAGTAATTCCTGCGTCTTTCAAAATCTACGGCTTGTATTTCTTGGAATACTTGCACTTTATAAGGAAATAAATTTAGCTGCTTCTTAAGAATAGTCCTGCATGTTCCATAAGATCTCCCCACTTCTTGGGACAGGCGTCTTATACAATTTGTTGGCGTATTTTGCATTATTTCACGAACGTTTGCAACAAGTTCTTCTGTTCTTACAGATGCCCTTCTTCCTGCTCCTTTTTTGTGTTGTATAGAATCTGTTTCCCTAAACACAGCCACGGTTCTTTTCAGGCAATGATAAGAATCCCCAGCAATAAAAGCAACGTTAGGAAAATGTTCGTGAAAATCGTCCATGCACAAACCCGGATTTACTCTAACCCTGTTTTGAAAATACGCTTCAACCATGAATGTTTTGTGCGGTTCCGTAAAGCCCATTGTGTGAATTGTTCAAGAAATTGGAAAAATTAGCGATGCATCAAATTACTTGTAACGACAACGACTGTCAAAGATGACGAAATAACTGATTGATTTTTAATTCAGGTAGTTACTGACACCCAACAGGTATTAACCTCTACGGCTAAGCATTACGCCCTTAGATGCAAGGCCCTCTTTGATGCAAATAATTGTTGCTCGCACGGTAGGTAAATGAAGTATATCTGTAAGGTTTCAAGATAAATGAGGACTTGAATTGTTGTTCATTGTATGTTTGGGTAGTAAGTAGACACCAGTACAAAATAAAACGTATGACAATATAAAAAACTAAATTACTTCAATAATAAATGGTTTACCTAACAATGGCATAGCCGGTATAGCAGCGTTGATTACATTATCAAAATAAGCTAATTTGACTAGGCGATCCGTTTTCATTACCATCATTATCGTTTTAAACAAAACCGAAAAACACAGGATTTTTGCATTTTGTGCATACTGAATGAAACGGAAAAAAGAACGATAATGGCAATTGAAAATCGGTGATAATATGTTTCCTTTTCCTGTTTTGGACGCTTTTATACTGCTTTTATGTAAGCAAGGATACGGATATCCTGTACAGCGAACGCACCATGTCCTTTCTGTATATTATACGATGGTTCCATGCGTTCCTATTTAGTATGTAAAAATATTGCCCCCGTCAAGCGCGGATTTGGTTTTTGGTAATCGAATTTGGTCGGCTCGGTGGTCTTGGTTTTTGGAAGGGTCTACGTGCAGTCTGGTAAGATTTCATAATTATTTGGGTTGTTTTTCTAATTATGCATTCTGAAAGCGTTAGGTTAGGAATGTTCCAAGGATTATGCGTATACGTGGGCTATCGCAACATGTTAGTAACTGACACGGAGCATTTTTATCAATGGCATAACAATAACTGGGTCCCCCCTGCAAAAGTTTTCAGGGACCCCCTCTCTATAACGAATAGGAAATGATATTTCTTATTTTTATTACTATTAGGTTCAGGTTTGTGAATTTTTGAATTCGTTAATCGTGTAATAATTTAATTAGGGGTAAACCCACATTATGTGTTAAGTACCTACTATTGAAACAGCAAACAATTCGAATTTATTTTATAATCCTAGATAGACTGGTAGACATAGCATAGGTAGTTACTAGATAAGTCATTATACGTAATATTCCAGCAAACATGATTCAAAATCAAAATTTTAAAACACCACTTATAATGTTGCTCATTACATGTATGGTAGTAACGGGGGTAGCAGTGATCGAGCCTCATAGAATCCAAAAGACAAAAAACAGTAAACATTTTACACTAAGTACTATACAAGGTATTATACAAAACGACCAGATCGTCGAGAGTTTTTTTTTGCAAAAAAGTTTGCTTGTTTTTGACCCTGTATAAGGTAACTTCATAAAATAAGTATTTTTGAAAACGTAGTTCTAAAAGTAAAAAAATAAAAAATAAAATAAAGGGGTTTTAAATTAAATCGTTGAAAATAGATAAACTTTATGTTAAGTTAAGTTAAACTAAAATTTATTTTCCACTGAATGAACACTTTACTGATGACACTGTGTTCTTTTTTGTCTTAATATTAAGGTGTATTACTTTCAGTCACAAACTACGTTTCCAAAAATACTTATTTTATGAAGTTATATATATACAGGGTCACAGTGGCGTATTTAGAATATTGCCACGGGGGGAGTCTATACCTTTCGTCTTATCTTTCTATTCTTAAAAAAGCGCCGCAGGCGAAAATTTTTTCGGTGCCACGCCCTATTTTGAACTATCAAAATTTATAAATATCTATGTTTTGATAGCTGAACCCAAAAAAGGAAGAAATTAAGAAATTTTTAAATATAAGCGCAATAATGGGAATATATATTTTTTTAAATATTTATGTTTAAAAATATATATTTCTACATAATATGACCGATTCCGAAAATGATTGGTTTTCAAGTTATTTTTGCCATTTTTTTTTGCCAAGTTTGGCCATGTTGTTTTGTTATCTGTGACACAGTTACTTAATTATTTGTAAAAACAAAGTATTGCTAATAGTTCTAGTTTGCAAAAAAATTACAAAACTAAGTGAACATCATTTCAATTTTTTTAAATTAAATAAATTAGACACGCAGGTAAAAAACAAGAAAAAAATTGAAATAACTCGAAAACCAAGCATTTTCGGAATAGGTCATATTTAAGAAAAAATAACAAATTACCTCCTGCGAGGAATTAATCGAATTATCAATCACCATGTATATATTATTTTACTCACTTAAATTAGAAATTAAATGCAACAAGGCATCTGATCTGTTCTGAGTTTTTTTTAATGTTGAGCCCACGGGGGGGTCCAGACCCCTCGGACCCCCCCCCCCCTAAATACGCCACTGCAGGGTCAAAAACAAAAAAACTTTGCATCAAATGCCACCAAATTTTGATTTTGTCGAAAAACACACATTTAATATGACGCTACTTTAAAGAAAATGTATCTGAAATAAAGCATTGCAAAACTATAAGAAGTTTCATGTAGGTTGCGTTGACTCTTATTTTGTAAAAGTGGTGCAATTTACAAAATATAGGTAAAAAATCAAAATTATCTTATGCAGCTGAAATTTTGCATGTGGGCTAGAAACTGCACTTAAAAAAAACAACTTTTTTTGATATTTCCAGAAATAACCCCACTTTTGAATTATTTTTTGAAAAAAATTAAAATTTGACAGATAATGCGAATCACGTGACTACTATTTTTTTGCTTAATTTTCATCTCGATCGAGGCAGAACTTGATGCCAAAGTCAAATTTCAAATAAAGCTGTTAATAAAAAAAAATCCCATATGATGCGGACTTTCCTGGTCACACTGTATTCAGAGGATTACAAAGAAAATCGAGCAATTAATAAATTAACATTAAATATACGTAATTAAATACTGTGTCAAACCAAAAATACAAGTTTTTCATTGTAAACAGATCCACTCGTAAAAATCACTTCTTCCTGTTCTCACAACTAACATCCTTAACGACAACAGACATAAAATCACGAAATTAGGACATTTTCTAAATGGCTTTTTCGGATTTTACTTTTAAAAATAGATAATGGTAGTTAAGCTGGTTAATTTACAAGATTTAAATTTCTCAGTGACGGGCAATTCGTTTAAAATAGAAGTTGTTATTGGGTTTAAGGGATTCTGTTTTCCTATTTTCCTGGAAGAAATGTTCACGTATTTAACTTAATCGTGTGAAGGCTCTGATTTATGATACAGTTAGGTTACTGGCACCTCGCTTCTGGCGTCACTGAAAAAAATGTTCAAAGAAAACTATAAAATTGAGGCGAAGTATTCAGTAGCAACACCAAATAAGCTACCTACAAATTCTTATATCGTACTAAAAGAAATTTTACCAATTTTCTTAAAGAAGTGCGGAGGTGTTTGTTACACCACTGATGCTGAATAGATTCCACTTTCCACTGCATATTTTAAGAACTTTTTTTTAAATCTTAGGATACGCGGTTACTACAATAATTATTCGTATCACATTCTTACATTCTTACTTACGACATAATATCCAAATAAGATCGGCACTTGAAAGGTTTAAAAGTAACTTTTTGTTTGTGTAAATAAGACATTAAGTATCTCAGTTAAGTAAATATTATAATAAACAAACACTTCCTGAGATACTAAGTTTAAAATGTGCATGAAAGATAGTATTACTTGCGTCAGCATCAGTCATCAGACGCTCTAAATGCAGGATGTCGAATTATTACTGGTATTAGTCAAAAATTTTAGCCAGAAGTTGATATCGGTTTTTTGATATTAAAGGAAAATTTTAATAAAATTATTGTTGACGTTTTTTATTTAAAATTTTATCGGGCAGAGAGATTCGAAGTTTCTTACCACCATTGCCTTTTCAAAATATACCAATGCAACGGCGAAGCAAACAAAAACAAACCATACAGGGTTTAACAAAAAACGCGTCAATTTTAAGGGAAAGTTTAGTTACACATTTGATATAATTTGACCATTCACCTTCACACCTCCCGCCAACCTCACTATCCACCCCTAATGAGGTAAAAACGATAGTTGAAATTTTTACTGATTTGAGTCCCTAAAAGTTTCTATTGGAAAAACATTTTCTTAAAATTTAGCCGAAATACCCTACAAACACTGAAGAGAACCATTGATAAATGGGAAAATATTATAGCTGTATTTTTGGATTTTAAGCGGGCATTCGAAACAATTGACAGGGCTAGATTATTGAGTAAATTGTATCAGTATGGTATTCGCGGAAACATTTATAAGTCAGGTCAGGTCACAAAAAACAAAAATTTTAAAAACATAATCAAATAAAAAAATAAATAATATATGAGTTCCTCAAGGAAGTAAATAAATTAAAATTAAATATTTCGGAAACTAAATGTATGATTATGGGTAATAATTTAAATTGTCAAAATATAAATGTTGTAATTGATGGTGGAAAATTGGAATTAGTGAATAGTTTTAAATATTTAGGGATAATTATCGTTTCAAAATTAAATTTTTTAAATTATTTTGAAAGTATCATATTGAAGATTGCCGGAAAAGTAGGTTATTTTAAAAGAATCAGTTCTAATTTAAGTTTGTTTTCTAAAAAACCTGTATTTAATACTATTATATTACCACATTTTCTTTATTGTTCTTCCATTTTATATTGTGCTAGTGAGGAAATATTTGATAAAAAACAAATTTTACAAAATAAGGCAATGCGGATTATTTTAAATTGTGACAAATATACAAAAATAAATTTTATGTTAAAAAATTTAGATTGGTTGAATGTCAGAAATTAAATTTTTTATTTAGTATGTATCTTTATACATAAAATTAAAAATAATTTATTGCCTGATTGTTTAAAAAAATGTTGTCCTTTTAATTATGACCATCATAATAATTATAAAACAAGAACTAATCAAATTTTTTTTGTGGATAGAGTGTCTAAAACATTAGCTTATAAGTATATTTTATAAAGGTTTGATAGAATATAATAAGTAATTTGGAAAATTCTATTAAATCTCAAATATCATTAAAACTATTTAAAAAAACTTTAAAATTACACTTATTTAAAAAGCAAAATGATAGGTACGTAATATTTGATACAATTTGCAAAATGTTTAACTTTTCTGTCTGTTTTTGTTCAAAGAAGGTTGCGTTTTAAAATTTAAAAATAAATCTATGTAAATATGTTAAAAAAATGTAATAAAAAATATTTAATTGTAGCATTTTGCTAAATAAAACATGTTACTACTACTACTACTACCTACTACACGACACCTAAAATTCTTATTTCATTTCCTTTTCTTGCCTTTTGTATATTATGTGAATATGTGATCCAAAGTGACATGCAATTGGCAGAATCGACTTTTTTCTAGAAACACCGATTATTTCTACGAAATTGAATTGAAATTTAAGCTTCGTTCGTACAGCAGCGGTCAGAAACCGTCAGCAAATTACCGACTCATGCGAACGTGTTTTAAAAGCGTTCGCACACAACAAATCCCAAACCGCTGACAGAAAATCCGGCGTTCGCAGAAGCCAAATTGTAACGTAAACTCAAATCAACCAGTTCGCAACCAGGTAAAAGCCACGCATGCACAGAGAAAAATTGAGAATCGGTTGACAATTGCTTGTATATACCATTGAATATCAAACTATATGACATTTCAGTTTTAGACGTCTTGGAGGTGGTTTGGCCGCCATTGTGGAGTTGATCGCAACTCTAACCTTAAATATGTCGTTATAATGCAGCGCCTCGGCAACAGATGTCTCAAAATCACTGATGTGATGTCGTGGTGTTGCCGCATATCGTATTTTATTGGAATTTTTAATGATATAAGCATTTTTAACAGACAATAAAATAGGAGGTTCTCAATTCCAGCCGAATATATGTTTTTGATAATAATATGTATGCAGATTACTCCGGGGTAATTGGACCGATTTTCACAATCATTTTACCGTTGCATTGGGTGTTAAATGTTAAACAAATTTAGATAGAAAGCGACAGCAAGTATCACTAAAATAGGTTTTATTTCGTCGAAAAATAGCAAAATACTTAATACACTAATACAAACAAACTGGATGTTTCTTAAGAAAGAAAGTAAAACCTATACTTATTTTAACCATTTTGAAAAGTAGTAATAATTGCAAATTAAAACCAAGTTATACAAACAAACCGCACATCATTCATATTTTACCTAACATGTACGTTGTAGCCTAGGTAGGTATTGAATAGTGAGAGTCGTCATTTAATTCTGTTAGAAATAGAATACATGGCGGTCAATATGTTTTCATGTAATTAACGTTGGGACATTTTTAAGTCTAGACTCTAGACTATACTATAGATAGGAAAATAAATATAAGCTACTTAAATCTAGGATAGGTGTAGGTACTTATGTGAAATCAAGTTTTACGATAAGCTATAAAAATAAATTTAAAAAACTCATGCAGCAAGTCAAACAGACAGGCGGCAACAATGTTTTAATTTAGCAGTGAAAAGGCTAGTTAGTCGCTTTCTTGTTGGTAAACTCATTGTGCCATCTATGAATTTAACGTAGCAGATTTAGGAAATCGGCTCATATGGCCTTCTTATAGTTTGATATTCAATGTATATACGAACGAAGCTAATCCTTGACCTGAATTCCTCAGTCGGCATCGTCTGTGTACCAACCAGACAGAACTCATTCAAACATCCAGTCTAAATTCCAAAATATTTCCCAAAAACAGGATATCCCGTTCGAAAATAAAGAGCCCCGTATCGCCAACCCTCTGAGACAGGGTAAAAATCGGAGCAAATAACCCACAGGAAGGGGTGTTTCGTAACGGATGGTGTTTCCGCCAGCAGAACATCCGCAACTATTTTCGACTCAAAGAGTCCATTATGAGGTTTGACGCCCCATAAGGATGTGTCAAAACGGCAACGGATAGGCGGTCGAAATTTCGGCAAATGGGTCCTTTGATTTTACAGGAAGTCGTAATCTGCTTGTGTGGCGCCCCGATTATGAACAGACAGCGACAGGGTCATTGAATTTGTTTTTATTGGATGATAAACACTAATATTAGAGAAATAATTGTAATTATACAATAATGACTCCTTTTTCCTTCTCTCTCTCTCTGCAGTTAATCAATTTATTTGGGCACTAACGGGTATACCTACCCACTTCTTCGCTCACGCAATTGAATTGTTATAAAATCGCTATTGAAATAAAGCAGCGGGTCGGGTCGTATCTTAATGAAATTTACCCCTCTTTGGGGGTGGAAACCGCCCCCCACTTTTTTTTTTCAAATAATGCAAAGTGATAGCTCGTTGGAAAATAAAAAATGTTCTTGTGTGCGTGTGTGTGAGATTGAACAGAGGACGGTGTAGGCAACGTTACAAAAATAAATATACATATCGATGGTTGAAAGGCAAAAGGTCATAAGCGACAGTTTAATAACTTCGCAGTAGAACGATTTAAAGTTTTTTTTAACTTTAAATTATTTATATTTATATTTTCAGGCGCATTTTTTTAATTTCAAAATTGCTACAATAAAATCTAAGACGTTTTTGTTGTAATGACTATAAATACACAACAACATAGCCTTATATAACAAAATTGCTGTCGCTTAATCAATTTGGTGACCAAATTACATTTGGGTAAAAGGTCTTAACAAACCATACATAAAATGTTTGCATTTTGGTAAAACGGTTTAACCTCGTTAGATTTATATAAATGATTTATTAAAAGGTTTTAACCACCTTAGTTTTAAATACAAATAATTAGGTTGAAGGTTTTAATCACCTTACTTTTAAATAATACAAATGATTAGTTAAAACGTTTTAACCACCTGATTAGTAGATATAGGCTAATAGGTTTAAATGTTTTAACATTCTGGTAAAAGAGCTCAAGCGACAATACTTGCTTGTTTTCTTTTGTAGCAAAAGAGGATAACGACCAATATTAAAAATTAATTGAATAGCAAATTGGTTTAAATAAGATTTAATTGTTTTCCCAAATAATCTAAACGACAGTGGTGTCAAATTATCCTTTATTTTGGCGCTTGGTAGAAAAAAGTGGCTTGCAATTTATTATTTTTCGGTTGACTCAAGCGACAAAAATACCATAGTAGGAAGCTAAAACTTTGCTTATTCAACGCGGAAAAACAAAAACACTTTAGTGACGTTTAAATATAAATTTCACGAAATGTGTCGCTTAAGACCTTTTGCCTTTCAAGCATCGATATATACCCTCGACTTTAGGATAAAACCAACATATTCATCGAAAAAAACTTGCTCTAATTCTTAAAAACGCGAACAAACCCAAAACATGCTACTGTTCCCACTAGCAGTGACGTAACAAAAACTGAGTAGCCTCCCCGCACAGGCGCGGATCTAGGATTTTGCCCAGGGGGGGAGGAAGAAGGTAGCGCCGCAGGCAAAATTTTTTTGGGTGCCACGCCCTTTTTTGAATCATGGTGCTTGGTTTTCAAGTGGGAAAAATAAAAAATACAAAACAAAATCACAAAAACAACCCGGTGCATTTAGGAGGGGGTTAATTTTTGTGATTTTACCTTCCAGAGAATTCGTTCTAAATAAAAATTTCATAAAATTTTAATTTGTTGTCCAAAAAAAATATGAAATACAAAACACATAATATATAATATCTAGGTATAAAGAGACTAAAGAAAGAAACAAAAAACAATTTAGATTGAGCGCTTAATGGCAATGTGGGAGTTTTGTAAAGAAAATTAGCCCTTTAATTTTTATTAGAGGTGTTTTTAGGTTCTACTCCCTGTAATTTATTACTTGTTATACGTATTGTTATGCATTATAAAAAAAAATACTAAAATTTTAAGAATAAGAACCAATAAATGTTTCACTACTTCCCATTCGCATCATGTGCTCCTTTTGCAGGCGCGCTTTCGGGCTCCTTCGGGGTTTTGATTTGCGCTTTGAGTTTTATACATCTAGCAACTCTATTACAATTTTATGAAATCATATTTTTTTATTATTCCTTAAAGTAGGACATACCTACTAAAATGTTAGTATTTTATTTTTAGAAATCATGGATATAAGAACATTGTTTGAGAAAAAAACTGACAGTAGTGAAAAATCTCAATACATAGTCGATTTTAAAAATTTTGCTCTAAATTATTGACCAAAATTTGTTAAAATTTGGACGTATAGTTAAAAAAAATGTTCGGGCTTTTCGCCTACCCACACTGACAAGGGTGCCCCGAAAAGTTTTTGCTTGCTTAGGGGGGGGGGCAATTGCCCCCATTGCCCCCCCACCCTGTATCCACACCTGCCCCCGCAAACGTCTTCAGGGGCTCTATAACGAATAGAAAATGATAATTCTTATTTTCATTACTATTAGGTTTAGGTTTATGAATTTTTGAATTCGTTAATCGTGTAATAATTTAATTAGACTTAAACCCACATTATGTGTTAAGTACCTACTATTAAAACAGCAAACAATTCAAATTTATTTTATAATTTCGTCGATATTTAATGTTTTAACAAACTCGTGTTCGATACTGATCTTAACATAGTATAAAACAAAGTCGCTGTCTGTCCGTCCGTCCCCTTATATGTTTAAATCTTTAAAACTACGCAACGGATTTTGAAGCGGTTTTTTTTAATAGATAGAGTGATTCAAGGGGAAGGTTTTTATGTATAACTAGCGACCCGCCCTGGCTTCGCACGGGTGCAATTTCAGAAAGTGGCATGCCGGGTACTAATATATCGGGTTTGTATTTATACCAGCGGGTTGCAACGCATGCCGGATACACGCTAGTTAAGGATAAATAGGAAAGGCGTTGTTGTCCCATGGTGTTTCGTAAATGGGTTTTTAGTATTTTAAGATTGGAAAAACATAGTTCCGCTGATGGCACACGAACTGGTAACGTTAAAAATAACAACACCGTACCTACTAGATACATCCGGAAAATGTGAAGAACGCACTGATTTTTTTAATAATAAATGATCCGCAAGTTCATACACTTTTTTAAATTTTGAAATACTATCTCCAAGTCCCTTTTTGAGGCTTAAAATTTGACTAGGAAAGTCAATGGACAAGTCTTTATGGTATATCGTACTTGACGAAGTTAATTTCTCAGGATATAAAACAATAACATTAATTATGAAATGAAGTAGGTATCTATGAAAAGCAAAGCTGGCAGAACGTTTTGAAGGGGCCGCGGTGCGGGGTCTTCGAGGGTGTATGTTACGCCACTGCCCACTAGCTCGAAGGTACAAAAGCGATTCTATTAGAATTTTGCCTCAGCGTTAATTTTTTCACGCCGTAATATTTGTCTCACGAACATGAAACTTCCTACTTGACCTTTACAATAAAAGTGTCAATTAGTATTTCAAATTCCTACATTACTAATAATAATTACTATACATGATATTATGCCCATATATCATAGCATGCATACTATACGTACTATCGCCCAATATAAAACAACAGCTTTAATGTGATGTGGGATCGTAAATAATGAGTAAAAATACTTTAATTGACCTCCGTAACACCAAATAGTTAAAAGATACTCGTGTGGGTTTGTTGGAAACCTGTTTCAGGCCTACCACACCCGCGTTCCAATGCGTTTTCAACATTCTTTGTAAAAGGCTTTTTGAAGGGAATTTCTTGAGAATTTCCGGTTTCAGGGTATTCGTTGTTTTTTATAAACGAAGAGTCCACGCTTTGGAATTTTAAAGAGTTCTTCAGCTCCGTTTGGGAACGTTTAAGTAGGTTTGTTTAAAAAAAAGTAATTCTTTATACCTATGTTTAGAAATTTAAAACAATTCAAGGGTTTCCAAATTTTTACATTTTGTGCGCAAACATTTTGTTTTTATTAATTTTCTTCTAATAGTTAAAAGCAAGCCCACTTTTTAGGTCTAAATCGAGTTTAGGCAGATTTTTTTTTTAATATTGTTATTTGATTGTAGTTATCATTAGATGGGTATTGGCTTTAAAGCTTTGACCTTTATCCTGAAATTTTCTGTTCCATTTTCACGC
The DNA here is from genome assembly GCA_963969555.1 of Polydrusus pterygomalis. Classification (NCBI taxonomy): domain Eukaryota; kingdom Metazoa; phylum Arthropoda; class Insecta; order Coleoptera; family Curculionidae; genus Polydrusus; species Polydrusus pterygomalis. The sequence continues at coordinate 39,468,795 of OZ018385.1, read as the reverse complement.
TACTAGTAAGTATGTATACCTGTCTTTTCACTAGGAAGCCACTTTGTTCGTCTTATATAACCAGTGGCGCAACCAGAAATTTTGTTCGAGGGGGGGGGGATTTAATTTCTTGCGCCGGCGAAATTTTTTTGGGTGCCACGCCCTTTTGGGGTAAAATACGTATTATTGACGAGAGCGACAACCCACTAAAACTTCTGCAATAATACGCCGCTGGCCCTAACGAAATATTTATGAAAAAAAAATTTAGAGATTTTATTTTAATTAGCAAAAATGTATTTAAAATAAGTAACGCATATATTAAGCATACTTATACTAAAACAAAACAAAAACCTTATACAATAAGTTGTAAGTAATCACTAATAATGCTAATATTAAAGTAAAATTCGTCGTTTTGTTTTTGCCATTTCGTCCAGAATTTCTTCCACGGTAACATCAATATCGTGGTTCGCATAAAATAGGTAGACCAGGATCGATAATTTTTGAAAAATAAAAAGAAAGAAAGAACTTTTGTATTTACACTTTTTTCACATAAACTCAAAATTTATGTGAAAAATTCAAATAACCAAGTTTTTGGTTTTTTATTTTTATCTTTTACAAGAAATTTTTTTTTTACGGAATTTGGTGAAAACTTACCTTTTTATGTCCCAAACACACTGTAATTTTTTTGATTTGAAATATTTATTTTTTCACCTTATTTTGACTATGTGATGAAATATCCTTTAAATCCTACCTTTAATAATTATATTTAGAACAACTATTTTCGCATATTTTTTGCGATCTTTATGTTTTATGGATTTGTAATTTTTTTGTTTATCAATGTAACATGGAATCTTACGTTTTTCGAGTAATTAAAGTATAAATTTTAATAAATAGCTCAAAATTGTACATGATAATTTAAAAAAAAAATTCGGATTCGAGTTTTTTTCGTTTCTTTGCATTTTTTGAGAACATTTACCATAGTAATGTATATTTTTTTACACCATCATAAAGCAGAGATTTCAACGAACAAAAAGCTCACCGACTTTTTTTAAAAAGCAGATATTTTGACGTGAGAATTTTCGATTGAAAATCAGGGTGCTTTTTCGATATTAAGTCAAAATAAGGTGAAAAAATAAATATTTTAAATCAAAAAAATTACAGTGTGTTTGGGACATAAAAAGGTAAATTTTCAACAAATTTATTTTTCTTGTAAAATATAAAAATAAAAAACCAAAAACTTGGTTATTTGAATTTTCCACATAAATTTTGAGGTTATGTGAAAAAAGTGTAAATACAAAAGTTGTAAATATTTTTATTACCTACAACTTTGCCATTTAACGTTTTTCCATAGGACTTGTAGTTTTGCCGAAAATCGAGATAAATCGTTTTCTACCCTTAAAAACTCACCCCTTCCACTTCCCGACCTCGAATCGCCCGTAAATTATTTTTTCTTTCATTTTTGTTATATTCTCTTCCTTTTCCAATGGGTTTCATCCTACTATTTTTTTTTTTGGTTTCAAAAATTATCGAGCCTGGTTTAATTTTAGTTTTTAAAATTTTGAAATCCTGTTCTTTTTTTTGAAACCCCCCCCCCCCCTAATACAAAATTCTGGCTGCGCCACTGCTTTCTGAGGCTTAAAATTTGACTAAGAAAGTCTTTATGGTATATCGTTTGTAAATTCCGCGCTTTCACGTATAACTCTTATTCACTTAACAAAGTTAAGTTCTCAGGATATAAAACAATAAAATTCATTATGAAATGAAGTACCTATGAAAAGCAAAGCTGGCAGTAAATTTTAAAGGGACTATCAATGTGCCCCCCCCCTTATTACACGATTAACGAATTCAAAAATTCGTAAACCTGAACCTAATAGTAATGAAAATAAGAATTACAATTTTCCATTCGTTACAGAAAGGGGGCCCCTGAAAACTTTTACGGGGGGGACCACTCAATGTTTGTAACGCCTCTGTCCAGCATGTCTTAAATCACTTTAAAGATAACCCAGGTAAATTAAATGATATTTTAGAAAATTTTGTAAACGCATCAGAAGATAATGTAATTATTGAAATTTAAATTATTTTAGAAGAAAGATAGAAACATGTTGTCGCTGTTGAACGTGAGACGTGACACGTGACTATGGCCTCATTAGATAAATTTAACATGTATCTAATTCCCTCGTACATCAGTGGGTTCTTAATAATAATTAGATTCTTCTTCAAGCTCACTTCCTTAAAGCTGACTTAAATAATTATTAGTATATGCCATAATATGGGGTGCTTCCGTTTTTGCCAAGCGAATAGGTTTTATGATTTTACGGTGTTTACCACCATTATTAAAAATATTTGCCAGTGCATGAAAGAAATACCCGAGTTTGAATTTAAATTAATGAAATTTAAATAAAAAAATACCCTCCAACACGAAAAACAAAAGGAAGAGTCTTATACATTATTAATATACGTACGCGCGTAGTTAAATTGTTTCTTTTGTTCATTGTATTATAATAAACTATTATTTTTAGGATATCCTGTATTTATATTTATAATAAGCAAATTTACTTGGATGTTTCGTCTTAATTACTGAATGCAATGGTAAAATTTTACCCATGGCAGACGGCAACCCACGGAAATCTTCCCAAAGGAAGGAAGAAATCAATTTTGCAATTCTATTGTTTTTTTCTTTTAGAATATTTTTTAAGGCCGAACTACGTCTATTGTTAGAACACGTTATGGGTGAAAAGAAAAGAGTCGTAAAGATTTTTTGCTTAAATTAAGATTGTGAAAATGCTTATTATGAGTTGGCGGAAACATTGCTATTTAAATTTACATTGTTAGACGTCTTTTAGTTAACAGTATTTATTTATACGCTCAAATGTAACCGTGCGTTCTCGGTCAGACAGCCAAGGGGAGGAGGCTTACTTACTAGTATGGAGAACTAGAGGGTAGGAGGCCGATCGACAATGGCAGCATTTTCAAATTTTGTCCCGGTTTTTTGGTTAGTTCGCTATTGGCCGATAGATGCTCTCGCGTCGCATGTGGGCTGGTGTCGTCTTCTTCTTCTTCGTTTTTTACTTTTACTTTTGACAAATTGACATTTTAATTTCGAAATAACAAATGACGTTTGAAGACAAGGCGAGACAAATAACGTTGTATTGTAATTGATTTCCATATTTATAATGAATAATGGTACAATTTATAAAAGTAGAGTTTGCTTTGTGTCGGGGTGTCTTTTTCAGAGAGGAAACGCAGCCAAATAAGTATCTTTCTAGCTTCAAAGGTATAGCTAGAATGTTTAATACCCTGTATTTTAAAAACCAAGCATCGTTGAAACTTTATACAGGCCGAGTTTACTAATACGTATAACAAAGTAAGTGTAAATTCATATAAAAGTCCTTATTTGTTCCTTATAAAGAACTAATTTAAATAGAAATAGTTATCGCGTCCATAAGAAACCATTTATTTGATAGCCCACTTCGAACACGAGCGCCATCTTACGGCGACTCGTAAAGCTGAATTACCGATGCTAATTTGGGACCGAATCCAATGCATTGCGATCGGCCTCCTACCTCAAGTCCTCCATACTTACTAGGTATGTCACTGTCAACGATAAGGTTGCATTTTTACACGAACGCTATTTATTTTAAATATTGGAAATGAAAAAACTGAAACGTTCCTAGTGATGTTCTGACCACTGCCTCACACTGTAGAGCAAATATTGATGACACTCTAATCTATTATAGCAGTGGTTCTCAAACTTTTTCAGTTTGCGGCGCACTTACAGCTTACAGGTTTAGTATCCAAGAAAGTGCTGCAACACATAAATAAAAACAACTCCAATCTAACGCTTATATTTTGTTTTATTATTTAACTATAACACACAAGAATCCATTTATCATGATTGAAGAAAAAAAAATCAATGTGATGGGTGAGCTTGGTGATCTCCACACATTTTTTCGAAGCGAGGAATAAGGCTTGACACTGCCACTCTCATTTCTCGCTCCACGTCGATCTTTAAACGATATTTGCTCTTTATTACAGCTACAGCTGAAAATCCGGCTTCGTATCAATAGGATGTTGCAAAGGGGATTAAAATCCTCAAAGCTTTTAAACTTAGAGTTGGATATTCATTTTTAACGGTTACCCAAAACTCCACCAAATCGGAAGAAGCGAATTTTGCTTTAAGACTGTTGTCGCAAGAGAGTTCAATAAGACTCTCTTCTTCTAGTGAAGTGAATTAAGGTGGACATTGTGCATGTGCATGGAAAGGATGCAAATTTTTCGACATTTTCCTCCGTAAAGTATTTTGCAAACCATTCCGTGAGTTTGGAAAGATGTTCCGTGAAAAGGGACAGCAAATCTTGAGAGATAACAAGCTGAGACTTTATGCAATTCTGAAAAACAATCTTGATCGCCATCTTCATTAATTTTTCTTGTCCACAACAGCAGTTTTTTCCTAAATGCTGTAATTTTCTCTGCTCTGGGTCGTCAGGAGCGCCGCCTGGCGGCGCCCTTGGTTACTACTCGCGGCGCACACTTTGGAACCACTGTATTATAGTATTTAAAATCATATACAGACTGTCCGCGGATAGGGTTTACAATAGCACAAATGCTCTGTTTTTAATTGCATAAAACAACTTTTTATTAACATACAGCACCCACATCGCTTCCCGCACGTTTAATCCCGCAATGTCAATCCCGTGAAATCACCAGCATTTGCGGGATTGGATTCCTCAATGGAAACCCTGTATATGTATAATAGTATAGATAAAAATTCTGTCAGCGAGATGGCTACTGGTCAGCGAGAGATTGGAAATAACAAAGAAAAATGTGTGGAAGTGCGAAATAAAATTATTAATAACGGGTGTTGCAGCAAGCAATTAAACAAACAAAAACGTGTTTTATCTGTTTGTTTTGTCCCACCCATCAGCAAATAAGTACCAAAACAACACAGGATGTCAATACATTTGCATCGATAGCAATTATACAATACGTAAGCGGAAAGCTGATACGGATATAGGTATCAAAAGCCAGAAACAATAAATCGGTAACTGATAAAAATACACATTTGAATGAAATAAAGCCTTCGCAGGAAGTAGTATTAGATATAATATAATACAGGATTTTGTTTGTATTTGATCCGTGCCCATCTGATGCGTTTTTGTTTTTCGTTAAGAGGAAATGGATTTGGTTTATCTCCTGGGATGTTATTATTAGTAATAAAATAAATAATACTTAAGCAGGAACCATATAAAGATAAAATATTATAGTATAAGTACATCGTAATAAGGTTTTAAAATAGCTTATATTGAGGAAATTAAAAATGCTGCACTTCTCGACTTCAATTTGTAAGACCGTATATGAAGGCAATGCAGATGTTTGCTTATAAATTGATATTATGCATTCTTGGCGTTCATTTTAGGAATTAAGAAACTCCTTAACCAGTCTTACATTTTTTATCGCGGTGTTTGTGAGAAGATTTGTTAATAAGTTTTGGAATTGTAAACATTAAACATAAATTTCATGTCGTTTAAAGAACCTTTTCTATTTATTGGAGTATTTAGGTACTGTTAACTGGGGCTTCTAAAAATACTACTCTGCAAATCCTATAATTATTACATGTTCCTTAAATTCATCTATAAAGGTATGAAAAGGACCTTCAAAAAGTTTGATCTAAAATTAATAGGTGAGTCGACATTTGAGAGTTTCAAAATTTACATGGGATTTCCAATGGCCTGTCTGACGGTGGTTCTGATTTGCCCATTTGCTTGTTTTATTACAGATTTCTTATCAGAATTTATTTTCTTCTCGTTTTGGACATTCTTAGTAATAAAAGATCGACAAGACTCGCGACGCCGATTTTAATTTTAAAGAAATTAGCAGCGTCTAGCTTTCTAAATGTACGTCTTAGAGCAAAACGGCTTACATGTCCCTATCTTCGATTTTTATTATCTTTCCAATAGTGTCAACTTCCGGTCAAACCGGAAGTACTATATTTCTTACATCCGGTTTAACCGAAAGTTCACACTATTGGAAAGATAATAAAAATCGAAGATAGGGACATGTAAGCCGTTTTGCTCTAAGACGTACAGTTAGAAAGCTAGACGCTGTCAAAGTTCAAAAATGTAATTTTTCAAGAGTAAATATCTCGGAAACTGTTAAGTATAGACTAATAATGCTTTTAATAAAAAATGTTCAGAATTTTATGCAGAATCCAAAAAAATTATATAAAATAGGGGTATCCTTTTAAGATTTAGATCTTACCCCCCCCCCCCCCCTCCTAGGGGCTTGAAGTAACACGATTGGCAATATACGCAAAAGATGTCCCCCTCGTAATAAAAATCGACGGCTCCAAGCGATTTTCCACATTTTCATTTTAAAGCAGGAAAATCGAGGTGGGAAGTTTTCAAATGAACACCCTGTATGTATATACATGCATGTCTATGCTTTCTTACACCAGTTTCGATTCAGTACCCAGTATTATTAATTTCTATAATGGTTTTATTTTTTAAATTATTTCGGCTAGGTTTTCAACTTTCTTCAACCTACATGCGTCACGAATAGACCGATAATACCGTACGACTTTAATAATTGGTTTCATTTAAAATGATTCCGCGTTTACGGTTTCCAGTTATAACTAGCGGTAATGAGCAAAAGAATTATTATTTTCATTAGCAATTTTTTTCTAAAAGCAATGACCATTTAGCATTTAAGTAATGATTATTTGTGAGTTTCTTTAATTAACTAACTCCTAACGATATCCTGTAAGGGGCTTATTATGAATTTAGAGAGAAAATGCTTATACCTAATAGTATATTAAAGTACACGTTTCATAAGAAGCGGTTTTAGCGCACGCGTCTATTTTAAAAAACGAGCCACAAAGTGGCGAGTTTTTTTATTGACACGTGCGCTAAAACGCCTTATAGGAAACATGCGCTTTATACATTTTTTTCTATTTCACCTTTTATAATCAAGAAAAATACATTTTAAAAAGAAAATAAATCCTTCAAATTTTGTAAATTTTTATGTCTAAATTTTATGTTGGTAATACTATTTTTTATCATAGTAGCCTCTGGACAACAACAATTATTTTGCAAACTGTCATTTTTTGATTTATTGACCATTTCACCACGAGATTCTAAAGTTATTTTAGCGATATCAGATTTGAAATTGGACGGAATACGTTGTGTGATTCTTGTACATTCGGTACATATACAGAGCGTTCGGCATTTCGGGCGATTTTGCTACTTTTTTTAGAATTTCAAAAGACGTGATTTTACGTCACGGCATTGCAATTTAGTATAGGGAAGATGGAAAATTCAAATAAAGTTGTAGTTAAAATCGACATTGGAAGGTTAATAGATTGAATTTTGGATAGGATTTGGCAGAAAATGATAGCTTGAAGCATCTACAAAAGATTGATTTATATATTTATGCAACCAACATACATGACTGTTATCCACACAGAATAAAAAAGTAAGCTATCAAGCTATTTTTCCTCTGCGAAAAATGGGTTTTCTCGTAAATTACAAAGGCCGCGCAAGTCAATGAAACAAAACATTTAAATGTTACCAACATCAAATAAAGAAAAAACGCGTATCGAAATAGCTTATTATGAACGTAAAATAGAAAAAACTTATTTAGAATAACGTTTGTAATTTAAATCAGAGATTAAAAATAAATCTTCAATTTTTTTAATTTTTTTTATTTTTAGAGGTAAAAGAATTTTTTTTTTGATAGCAGCATTAGCGGTCGAAATACATACCTTATCAGTGACAGAGGGGTATCAAAAAGTTTCACAAACTGATTTTTGGTGTTACCAGAAATAGGTATTTTTAATTTCACAAATGAAATGACCCCGGAAATAACACAAAAAAATCTTAAAAGAATAATTTCATAATTTGCTATTCAAACACTCCCCCTCCATATTCAACACATTTTTGCAGCTGTAAACGAATGTGGTCAAAACTTCTTCGAATTTCTTCAATGGAAATTGCAGGTTTGCGGGATTTGATTCCCTAGTTTCCATTACCCATATATTCCTTGAGCAAAAATAATATGACGTTTACAATGCCATTTTTCATTTTTGACTCTCATGTTCGATATACTCGATATAGGTAATTTCAAATTTGGTCCATTGCTTCATTACAAAGGGTTACGTCTTTTGAGAAAAACAAAACAATAAACAACTGTCAAATATTCAAAATAGGGAGGTCCAATACCCGCTGACCCCCTCCCCTATTTTTAGTACGTGCGCCAATACGAACTACATTTTTTCAGGAAATCATTTTTTTTTACTATTATAAAATTTAGATAAAATGATGCGTTTTGAAGATAATTTAAAAAGTATCAACGTGGCTTCCAACGTTGCAATTACCACCCTATCAGTACTTAGTATCGCATTTCCGACGTTCTTGCTTCATTACCCCCAATCAAACATTTTTTTCGCATCCTCCTCTACCGCATACAAACAGCGGCTTGTTTAGACAGAAAACATGTGTGTCGGTCGGAACTTTGAAAGTATACACCCCAAAGTGCTTTTAACGGTTCCTTCTAACCGTTTTTAGCACACACTAAATCTATTTTGACCCACCTATTATTGGATCAACCCTCGGGGTGATCGAGACGTCTGCCGGGGGCAACAAAGGTTACCGGGCTAATTTTACCAACGGTTTTCTTCCGGCGAGGCCTGTATGTTGTTTACCTAAAATGGGTTTTTCTATTTTTCAGAACGACTAGTTCTTTATAATATTAATACCTAATTTTTTAATTTTAATTGATGATATAGTGTCCGCGAAAATAATTAAAAGAAAAAGAAAATATAGTGGCATATCGGACAAGTGTGTAACTATTTTTTATATTGGAATACACAGGGATCCAAGTTCAATGGATACCCTGGGGCGGGTAGACCACGACGGCCGTTTCGTCCTTATTAGGACTCGACGGGCAGCCATAACCCAAGCAATTCCAAGAATGACGGAAAAATGCACTAAAAGCCTCCTAGCAAAACCAAGGCGGTCATCAGTGCACCGTAGCGCCATCCCACGGAATTCACTCCAATATAAAAGATAGTTACACTGGTATAATCGAAAGGTAGACAACTAAATTAACTATTTTCGCGGACACTATATCATCTTTTAAACATTTTTATGGCTTAAAACTCAAACGGATTGCGCGCATTCTGGTGGGTGCCAGCGTTGATCTGTTTTCTTGTCTGCAAAATGGCGGATGTTTTCGGTGAAAACGCAAATAGCGTTCCCTATACTATACTGGATTGTGGTTGCACTTCGTGGTTTATTTAGTTGGCTACCTTTCGATTAAACCAGTGTAACTATCTTTTATATTGGAGTGAATTCCGTGGGATGGCGCTACGGTGCACTGATGACCGCCTTGGTTTTGCTAGGAGGCTTTTAGTGCATTTTTCCGTCATTCTTGGAATTGCTTGGGTTATGGCTGCCCGTCGAGTCCCAATAAGGACGAAACGGCCGTCGTGGTCTACCCGCCCCAGGGTATCCATTGAACTTGGATCACTGTGTATTCCAATATAAAAAATAGTTACACACTTGTCCGATATGCCACTATATTTTCTTTTTCTTTTAATTAATACCTAATGATTTATTTGGGTTAGCCTATAAAGAAGATGTAGAATGCCCAGTGTCGTATATACTGAGGGCGAGGCGACTGAGGCGCTTGCCTCGGGCGCAATCACCGAGGGGCGCCAAAAATTGACAAAATAATCTGAGATTTAGCAATTTTCAAATTTCGCGGACTTTTTCCCGCTTAACTTAATATAGAATAATTGTATTAAATTTCACAAGCGCCGCTACATTCGTACGAAGGAGGGCCAAACATTTCAGAAAAGCAAGGATTTCGCATCGATATCACACGTCAGTCGATATTTTGATTACGGAAATAAATTGGAGATTCGAGAAGTTGATGGAAGTCGTCGGGAATTTTGGATTTTTATCTGGCGAATCCTTGCAGTCTATGACCAAAACCGAGTTAGAAAAAGCAGCAACTGATTTGGCAATGAAATATGAAAGAGATATCAATGCAGCAGAATTCATTGATGAAATTTCAGACTTTAAGCATTTGGCGCTTTCAATTTTGCCAGACAACATTGAATCTGCAACCACTCTAGAGTTACTTTAATTGCTCCATAATTACAATCTAAAAGAATCATACCCAAATATTGAAATTGCATTAAGGATTTTTTTGACTACTCCAGTGACAATAGCCACCTGTGGTGAACGCAGCTTTGGCAAGCTGAAACTCAGCAAAAATTATTTGAGATCAACCATGAGACAACAAAGATTGAGTAACTTGGCAATTATGTCGATTGAATAATATGAGATTGCTCAGAGTATTGATTTTGACGATATAAGTATAGTAATTGATGAATTCGCTGCAATGAAATCTCGAAAAATTTTGTTGTGAATCAAGAAAATTGAATATATTTTGTATAAAGCAATTGTACTTTTCTTGTGTACAATTATCCTTATTGTCATTGTAAATTGCAGCAAATAAATATAAAAGCTTGACTTCAAAATTGTGTTGAAAATGTTCTGTTGAGGGAAGAATTTGGACATTACAATAGTTTATCATAAACAATTTGATAAATTTCTTAATAAATTTTGCAATGCACCTATTGAGATTGTTGAAAGCGATATCCTCTGCCGCACTTTTCACATTGTTAAAACAGTTATGCACTCAACACAGTGGCATTATTAATACCCATTGTTTTGTAAGTTGAAATAATATCACAAAAATAACAACAAATTGTTCAAAGAAATGAATAAACACCACAATAAACACGCGAACAAGGAATTGATTAGCTCGCCGACTCGCCGTGGTTCGACGAGACTCGTGTTTTTGGTTGGCGTTAATATCATTACAAATGGTTGCCATCTTTTTTCTAGGGGGAAAAATAGTCTTCGTCAAGACAGACTTTCCTAGAGATGCCGTTTTAATAACTCAGATCTTATGGGGAATAAGCAGTCTACTTCCATACTTAGTTTTCAGTACGCAATATGCCAACACACCCTGTATAATTGACTTTTATTTTGGAATATTCTTCTGTGCAACGTCACCACCCTGTAGATAGAGCTTTTACCGAAGTTAATAAAAAGTGACGTGTTTGTGTTTACCCTAACATACATTGTTAAACTTTTACCAATTCTACTGCATCTGTTTCGTCTTCGTCAGCTGCTGAATAATTATTTTATACATCCATTTAAAAAAAAAACAGCTGCTTGTAAAATGTATAAGTACCTGCTTCCAGCTTTTCTAAAAGTCTGGTAGTTTTTTGACCTGCAGGACAATTCTTTAGATACGGAAACTTGATGACAAACAGTGGCGTAGCAAACACCTCCGAACCGCGGGGGGTGGGGGGCAGCTGGGCGGCCCACATTGACGACCCCTTCAAAATTTGCTGCCAGCTTTGCTGTTCATAGGTATTTCATTTCATAATTAATTTTATTTTTTTATATCCTGAGAATTTAACTTTGTTAAGTAAAGAAGAATTATACTTGAAAGCGCGAAATTTACAAACGATACCATCGATACTTCTTGTCCATTGACTTTCCTAGTCAAATTTTACGCCTCAGAAAGGGACTCGGAGATTGTATTTAAAAATTTTTAAAAATGTATGAACTTGCGGATCATTTATTAATAAAAAATCAGTGTGTTCTTCAAATTTTCCAGATGTATCTTGTGCAGTGATGTTATTTCTAACTTTACAAGTTAGTGTGGCATCAGCGGAACCATCTTTTTCCAAACTTAAAATATAGTAAAAACCCATTTACGTAACAACAACGCCTTTCGGATTTATCCTTAATCAGTATCGAACACGAGTTGGTTAAAACATTAATTATCGACGAAATTAAAAACGATTTTCCAAAAAAAAACACTCCTCTATCTGGTCGTGTTGTATAATACCTTGTATAGTACTTAGTGACATAGTGTTTGTGCAGACTTGTTGAGTGTTCATGTGTTTTACTGTTTTCTGTCTTTTGGATTCTTCCTAACTTACTCATTTGCGTAGTGTTTACAGCCGATCAAATTTATTCTAGTCACTTTAACATAATTTTTTTTGTTGTTACAGATACTTTGCTTGTAAAGACAAAAAAAACGTCCTAGTCAAAATAGGCTACTACATCTACAACGTTAAGATGGCGTTACAAGCAGGACCAGTAAGATACGGAATTACATCGGATTGGGACAGACTTTCTGCTTATCGAAGACACCATGTACAACAGAGTTCTTACGACGAAGATGGAGACAGTTTGCCAAAAGGTAATTTGTTGTTTTTAGAGTTAAATTTAACATTTGGCTATAAACCATAACTATTGTTAAGTCACAAAATGTCAGAACGTGAAAGATAAAAAAAACATCAATGATTTCATTCATCATTTTCGCTTATTTAAATAGAGATTTAAAAAAAAAATTTAACAGTCGCCATTTTGAAATAGCTTGCCCGAATCGCGCCAAAATTATGAGCATACTGCACGAGATATTAGCTTTCAAATGATGTATCACAAGCTGTATGTTTTCGTTTAAAAATAAGATCGATGTCGTGATATCCTTGACAAAAAATGTCTATAAAAAACAACCTAATAAAGTCAAAATGTGAGCATATATAAAACTAAATTGACGTGTCACAGCTATATTAATTTTATTCCGGACTTCCGGGCATCCCTGTATATAAATATGAATATAATATTTGTACTATTCGATTCTACTCCATATTATTATGGATGGACAACATATTTCCAAACCTGTACCTACGTAAAGTTATTTAAAAAAATCGGTCAAATTTATTTATTTTAATAAATTTACTTAAAATAAACTTATTAAATGCATATACAAGCTTCCCTTTTTGGAACCCACAATAAATTTATACAAACCACTGGAATATTTAAATTTAGGTAATTTATATAAATTAAAAATATGTGTTATTATTCATTCAATAACCATGCATCAAAAAAAATCAAAAGTCATATTTAAAAAAATGTATAGGTACTTTACATAATCATCGTACCCGGCAAACTGAAACTCTTTTGGCAGTAAGTATTAGAAGTAATTTCGGTAAACGATCATGATTATACAATGGGATTATGATCTATAATAACCTACCAAATAAATATAAAAACATTAAAAAATTATAGGGAAAAGAAAAGCATTAAGTCTTTTTTTTCCCTATATCTTTCAACTCCACTTTGAGTATGGACTACTTCTTCAAAATTAAAAAATTAGTACTATCATTGAATATTAAACTATAAGAAGGCCATATAAGCAGATTTCCTAAATCTGCTAGTTAAATTCATAGATGGCACCAATGAGTCATCAAAAATAAAACTTGTTGATGCAGCCACTAGCGACAAGCCTTTTCACTGCTAAATTAAAACATTGTTGCCGCCTGTCTGTTTGACTTGCTGTATGCGTTTTTTAAATTTATTTTTATAGCTTATCGTAAAACTTGATTTCACATAAGTACCTACACCTATTCTAGATTTAAGTAGCTTACATTTATTTTTCTACCTATAGTATAGTTTAGACTTAAAAATGTCCCTATTTTTAATTGCATTGTAATAATATATTCAACCTTTTGACGTCCCAACGTTAATTACATGAAAACATAATATTGACTGCCATGTATTCTATTTCTAACAGAATTAAATGACGACTCTCACTATTCAATACATACCTAGGCTACAACGTATATGTTGGGTAAAATATGAATGATGTGCGGTTTGTATAACTTGGTTTTTATTTGCAATTATTATTACTTTTCAAAATGGTTAAAATAAGTAGGTTTTACTTTCTTACTTAAGAAACATCCAGTTTGTTTGTATTAGTGTATTACGTATTTTGCTATTTTTCGGCGAAATAATACCTATTTTAGTTATACTTGCTGTCGCTTTTTATATACTTTTATTTGTTTAACATTTAACACCTAATGCAACGATAAAATAATTGTGAAAATCGGTTCAATTACCACGGAGTAATCAGCGTACATAATATTATGAAAAACATACATTCGGCTGGAATTGAGAACCTCCTATTTTATTGTCTGTTAAAAATGCTTATATTATTAAAAATTCCAATAAAATACCATATGCGGCAACACCACGACATCACATTAGTGAATTTGAGACATCTGTTGCCGAGGCGCTGCATTATAACGACAGATTTAAGGTTAGAGTTACGATCAACTCCACAATGGCGGCCAAACCACCTCCAATACGTCTAAAACTGGGTTGTCAACTTTTCTCGGACATCCGCCATTCTTATAGTTTGATATTCAATGGTACTATTTAAAAATCAAACTAAATTGTATTTTTTTACAAAATAAATGCTTCAATTTTTTTTTAAATTGAATTTAACTATTTTATTATTTTGTTAAATATATATGTATTTTTATAAAAGTTGTTAATTTTTAAGTTTGTTATTGTTTATAATTTATATTCCCTGTAATGGACTTTTAAAGTTCGTTGGAAATTTGTTCATAAGTAAAAAAAAAATTCATTATTATTGTTTTTTACAGATCCTAGGCAGTGGACCAGGGAACACGTAGGCCAATGGCTGAGACACCTCACCTCAATCCACAATCTACCTGATGTGCCTTCCTCACGGTTCCTCATGAATGGAAAAGCCCTCTGCCTAATGTCCCCCAATATGTTCCTATCGAGAGTTCCCCTAGGAGGAAAACTATTATATAAGGATTTTCAATTGAGGCTATGTGCGGCTATGTATTCTAGAGATTAGATTTGATCTCGTAATTTAATTAAATTGATTGTTTATTTATTTTTATATATTTGATCTTAAAGAGTTGTAACTACAGTTCGTGTTCATACCGAAGCGTTTAAATTAGTGGAATAATGTCTATGGTCTGTTTCCTATGGCCTGACAGCTAAGAAGCCGCATTAAAAATGCAAAACACAAATTTTAGCTTACCGGGTAAACATATTATTTTTCGCCTGAAAGTATATGTTTTTAGTAACAATACAGGTAGTGTAAACACCATATAGATTGGCACACCCCTAATTTTACCTTTCACAATAGGGTCGTATAATTGTAACGATAGGGCAAAAGCCGATGATTTAGAATAAATATTCGGACAGTGGCGGTCATTTAGGTTTTTATTTATTAAATATAAATTCCTTTTATTTTCTCAATACAAAAACAGTTCATACGTAAAAGAGTTAACAGATTAAAGGTCTAGAAAGGTGTCTTCACTATCACTAAATTCGAGGGATTCATCTGTGGAGTCGACTGAAATAATAACCTATATGCGTTATTATTAACCTGCGACCTTTACCTGCAGATATTTTCAAACCTTCTATAAATGCTTAACGAAAGATTGGAATATTTTTATCTTGCCATATCTTTTGCACTGAATGTCGTTCGTTAACCCAGGTTTCGTCTAAATAAAAAATGGTCCTTTCTTCACTTCTATATTCTGCTCATATCTCTTAGATACTGTCGTCTTCTCTCTCCAATAACGTTGACTTTCGGTTGTGTTTTTCCCAAGAAAAATTTAATTGATGTAAAATTCGCCACAATTTTTTTCTTTCTACGTTGGGTAAAGTCCAGGGCCGGACCGTGACCTTTGGGGGCCCTGGGCTAATGATATCTGGGGGCCTCAGGAAATTATATAAATTAGGCATTTTTCTAAAAAATGTTTTATGCGGGAAAATTTAACATTCGAAACTTAAAGTTTTTTATTTCAAACGAAAATACATTATAAACTTAGGTAAAAGTAGTTAAAATAAACAGGTACCTTCTTTATCTTTGGTGAACAAAAAATTAAAGCAATTAATTCTTAACCTAAACATAACTTAGACAAGACATAGTTGAAAGTATTAATAAATTAACATAACATAACAACAATAAGAAAATTCAAATTCTTTTATTTGCTTATCACATTTCAAGTCTTTGGTGAGATCAGCATTGAAAGAAAGAAGTGATAAATAATTAAGTCTTGACAACTTAGAGAACGCACACTCCGCTTCACAACTAGTAATAGGAAGCGTTAGAAAAATCTTTAAGATGGTATATAAATTTGGAAAAACATCAACAAGTTTTTTTTCAAAAATTAAATTGAACATATCACTACAAGTATAGGACTCTAGCTCAGTTTGTTTTATATACGTTTTGAATTGAATACATTCCTGTATTAAATGTTGGTTTAGTTGGTCTAAGTCATCTGAATAATAATCAATAATAGCGCGCGCGCTCTCCAGGTCGATGTTCTCCTTACTTTAATCTTGCAAATCCATCAATAATTTAAATTTATTGCTATGTTCTGCATATACTTGACTTCTTCTATTTAAATCGAGGATAAGCTTATCTAACGCAACAATAAACGCGTCTCTTCTAAATTTTTCTGCCCCATATACAGCTTTTTCTGTGGATTTATCTGTAAATTTTGAAAGAATACGTCTCTTGTTTACATCGCTTTATTCTATTTCTACACTAGGATGTCATTTTTTGGCTGTGTCTTGATATTCCTTTAGTTTTT
Organism: Polydrusus pterygomalis; assembly: GCA_963969555.1. Taxonomy (NCBI): domain Eukaryota; kingdom Metazoa; phylum Arthropoda; class Insecta; order Coleoptera; family Curculionidae; genus Polydrusus; species Polydrusus pterygomalis. Next base: position 39,452,300 of record OZ018385.1, on the reverse strand, counting down.
GTTCAGATTCATGTTGGGTTTTTTATTAGTATCTATTTTTTGATTGTATGCATCTTTTTTTGTTTATCTTAACGGGAAACGGGGCCCCCTGGAACCCGGGGGCTCTGGGCTGCAGCCCATTAAGCCCATACGTAGATCCGGCCCTGGTAAAGTCTCGTCTTCGTTTACATCATTTTAAATTATATCTAATGCTGGGATCTTTCTATTGAAATAAAAATTATGCACTTTTCTTCTTATGATATTTGTCACATCCACATCAATTTTTATGGGCGTCCTTTTTGGCGACTGTTTAGGAGGGGCTACAGTTCCAGATTTTCTTTCCTTAAGAAGCCTATATAGATTGTTGATTCACTAACTTCCGTCATATTAGCACATGCTGATACTAGGTTTCTGACAGTACTATAGTAGTGTTTTTGGCGCACAAGTGCATCGTGTACATTTAAAACTATTGTCTTTGCTTTTAGGTCAAGCACATGCACCTTTACAAAACACTGGGAAATAATTATTCGCCCTTTTCATATTATTTTTATAATATACACACAATCTTTCGATAACACGTTAAAAATAAAAACTAAACTACCTCACTTGAAGTTGGAAATATTCTATGACATAAGCCACCTACCTAAATAGGTACCTATGCAATAATAGATACTTTAATTACTTAAGATGAGGTACCTGTTATTGTTACGCTTATGAGTTATTGAGGTTTGCGACTCATGACCCTCAGCTGTGCTGTCAGGCTTTAAGAAACAGACTATTATAGTACCAAACTAATCAGTACTGTATCTCAAAATCTGATGTCTGCCATAGATCCACTATATTGGCAAACTCTGGCTATCGTTAATAGTAGGTATCTATAGAATTCCAATGTGCAAAAATTACTTTATTATTTCAAAGTAAACAAATACATCTTAAAATTAATTCGATATGTTTAGTGGGTTTCGAGTAAATGGTGTCAAATGCATGTCACGCGGAATGGTAGACTCTTAGATAAACTATGAATCTTTCTTTTAAATCAGTTTAGTGTGGTACTTTGTGCAACTTTTGGGTTTCTCTTTAAGTATACCTATATGTTTAATACAAAAAAATAGACTATAGCTATGCATTAAATTAAATTCGCAGGTTGTATGTTTTCATTGTTAATTGTAAGAAATATAGCATTCACAGACACCATTCTCAACCACTTCCTTAAGTAGGTACTTTGATATGTACACTAAGTAAGTATAAACATTGTGATGATGCAATTATTGTATGCATATACAGTGTCAACAGTAAAGTCCGCATCATATGGGATTTTTTTTTATTAATAGCTTTATTCAAAATTTGACTTTGGCATCAAGTTCTGCTTCGATCGAGATGAAAATTAAGCAGAAAAATAGTAGTCAAGTGATTCGCATTATCTGTCAAATTTTAATTTTTTCCAAAAAATAAATCAAAAGTGGGATTATTTCTGAAAATGTCGAAAAAAGTTATCAGTAACAGTTTTTTTAAATGCAGTTTCTAGCCCATATGCAAAATTTTAGCTGTATAAGATAATTTTGATTTTTTACCTATATTTTGTAAATTGCACCACTTTTGCAAAATAAGACTCAACGCAACCTACATAAAACTTCTCAGTTTTGACAATGCTTTATTTCAGATACATTTTCTTTAAAGTAGCGGTATATTAAATGTGGGCTATTAAAATTTGGTCGCATGTGATGCAAAGTTCATTTGTTTTTGACCATGCTAAGATTATTTCATAAAATAACCATTTTTGAAAACGTAGTTTGTGTCTGAAAGTAATACACCTTAATATTAAGACAAAAAAGAACACAGTGTCATCAGTAAAGTGTTCATTCAGTGGAAAATAAATTTTAGTTTAACTTAACGTAAAGTTTATCTATTTTCAACGATTTAATTTAAAGCCCCTCTATTTTATTTTTTATTTTTTACTTTCAGACACAAACTACGTTTTCAAAAATACTTACTTTATGAAGTTACCTTATACAGGGTCAAAAACAAATGAATTTTGCATCACATGCGACCAAATTTTAATAGCCCAATTTTGATTTTGTAGAAAAACACACATTTGATATGGCGCTACTGCGCTACTTTAAAGAAAATGTATCTGAAATAAAGCATTGTCAAAACTAAGAAGTTTTATGTAGGTTGCGTTGAGTCTTATTTTGCAAAAGTGATGCAATTTACAAAATATAGGTAAAAAATCAAAATTATCTTATCCAGCTGAAATTTTGAATATGGGCTAGAAACTGCATTTAAAAAAACTTTTTCTTATACCTTTTCTCGATATTTTCAGAAATAACCCCACTTTTGAATTATTTTTTGGAAAAAATTAAAATTTGACAGATAATGCGAATCACGTGACTACTATTTTTTTCTTAATTTTCATCTCGATCGAAGCAGAACTTGATGCCAAAGTAAAATTTTGAATAAAGCTATTAATAAAAAAAATCCCATATGATGCGGACTTTACTGGTGACACTGTAGGTGTAGGATATACTACTTCTAGGGTACAATTTAAAGTCTTAGAAAATATGACCTTAAGAATTATAACACAAAAGAACTTTGTGATGTCGTATGATAAATAAAATGTGTCTTACGGTGAAATGAAAATATGGGGTTTTTTAGGTTAATTTAAGAGTCTACTAGTATCGCGTTTCTGTCTACCTCAATGTCATTTTATTGTTAGATCAACATACATTTATGTAAGTATGTAGGTATGAATTTTGGAATAAATGGTACGGTTCTGTAGCGGAATTTACTCTACTATAACCTAAAGGGACCCATTCCGATTCATGAGCTGCCAAATCTTCCGATCAAACATCCACAGCAACCTTCTGGCAATCTGTGTAAACTGCTCGGCAACCAATATATCGCTTGCAATTTGATTGATATCGCCCACTAACGGGGCAATCTTTTGGATATTCGATCGAAAGCTATTAGATTGTCAATCTGGTTGTTCGATAATTGCCCAGTAAACGGGTCCCTTTACACCCCTTACAGTACCAGAAGAATCTGACGTTTGATTAAGATCGCTGTTAAAACGGCTACAGTTTAGTTTAACATAAAAATAATAAATTTTATTCTTTTGGCAGCATATTTAGCATTAATATAGGAGTCTATAGCTTTTAACATCTTCCATTCACTACTCCATTTGTTCTAAGATAGTTGCTTGACTTGTTTCCTTATTCTAATGGGAATTTTGTCAGGTCCACCCACAGGTTACATGCCCTTAATCTGTAAATAATAAGGTACCTAGAACAAACAGGTCAAAATGGTTATTTAATAATAATCTATTAATGAAGATGATATTGTTGATCGTGTAAAGATGATGTAACTTTTTTCCGTGAAGGCTTTGTGAGTAAATATTGAGAAGTGGATGAAAGATGCTATCTAATAGTCTCCTTTGTACACCTGTGTACACTTACACTAGTTTAAAGTTTGGTTGTAATGCAACATGCAACTTAAAAATCCTATTCCACATTTTTAGACATATATTATGTATATAGAATCTGGTGAAAGAGCGATTAGACTGATTTATTGTGTTTATTTTTGTATAATATAAATTTGTATATTTTGCTAGTCATGTAAATATTTTTGCTGGTTATTTAATTTTTAGTAAATTTTTGTAATATTTTAAAATTAAGATAAGTTGAATTTACGAATAAATTTTTATTTAAATAATAGAATTTTAATTTTTAATTCTATCAAAGAAATTACCTTGTCGGACTTCCATTGTCTTTATTTTGTTACTTAACACAACGTTTCGGTTAGTTAGTATCTCTAACCGTTTTCAAGTGTAAACTAAATTATATTTCTAAGCCTACTGTCCAGGATGACGGTCTTCCAATGAGTTCATCTCTCTCTCCGGTGGTGAACAAACCTGTACATGAAATGGTTTGAGTCACACGCTATTAACACTGCCAAGATTAAACCTAAACTTGGCTTAGATATGTTGATGTTGATGATAAAATATATTCATTATCTGGACATACAGCAACGAAGAGCTGATACGGTTTTTGGAACATATTAATAGTATAAGACAGTCCATTAAATTTACCATGGAAACACTCTACCTTTTCTCGAGATCCAGATTTAAATGTAATGGAAAATGTGTTTTAGTCAAAAAAACTAATGGTGAGACTGAGAATAATGCGGACTTCGCAAGGTCTATGGTAACTTCAATGCCTAGAATAACCTTTGTCTTAGACATAGAGGGGGGCGCATTGTAAATAGGTAATCAATACATTTAAATTTGTTATAGTTTATTATTTTTTCGAAATAATAAAAAGTTCTGCACTCTTGTTAATTCCTAAAGATTAAAGGTAAAAAGCAATTCACCAAAAAGTATCTCATCAGTCTTCTATAGATTAAAAGGGCCAATCCCAACGATTTATAGTTTGATTGTGGGCAGTGGACTGGACATTAAAAAATTAAGATTACTGATTAGCTAGAGTTGTGTAGTTCGCGAACGAACTAGTTCAAAAGATCGAATCTGGCAACTGAACTAAAAGATTCAATCAGTAATTACTAAAAGATTGAAACAAGGTGAACTAAAGTCTAAACGGAATGTACTACGCAAGCGAGAGCGAGACGACTGAGCTGAGATTATAGGTTTTGTCACCTGACCGACCTACCTACCGAACTAAACGAACTATTCACTTTATTGAACGAGATCGAAAGATTGAAATCGGCAAAGTGAACTAAACTCCCCAGCACTACTGATTACTGAATGCTGCATTTAAATCCAGAAAATTTTATTTTTTAATTTCTTTAATACCGGGACAGCGCGTACGCAGTCCCGACTACCAAAAATTACGCGCCCGAGTTATCCGCATTAGGGATAATCGCAAGGGTCAGCCCTACCGTAGTGCAATGGAAAGGCCTCGCCCTGGGGAAACCTCCTTGTTGATCAAGGTAATCCCTACGCCAGGTAAGTATGCTTTAAAAATTTCAGTTTGATATTTATCAACTAATTGAGTAGAGGATGGACGGATACTTTTAGTAGGTAGCGTCCTCTCGCGGGTTTTGGTGAACATAACTGAAATTTATTTAATGAGAAATAAGAAGCGATTAAATAGCTCTCAGATGGTGATTTATTGCATCTAGCGCCATTTTAACATTTTTTTAAAAATATACCAATGTATTTTAACAGTTTTGTTGACGTATTTCATATTTCAGATTTATTTTGTTATTTATTATATAAAGCGCAGTAAAGATACTATTAGCTTCAATCACAATATACTGAGTACCGTTACTTCAATGAATAATTTGAACCACTTGCTTCCCTTATGTATTTTTAATAATGTTACAAATACAGACGGATTGATATTCAAAGTTAAAAAAGCCTTTGATTCATATATTGTGTGAAATATTTACTTCACTGTTCGCAGTTTAAAAAACACAATTTCAAAGTAAACAATTATAGGAAATATTTACTTTTCTGTACAGTAATCTTACTAATCTTGAGTTCTCACATTTTAGGTTCCTTATTATTTATTCTTTATATAAACGATATGCCAATTGTTTTAAAACAAAGTTTTATTCAAATGTTTGCCTATGATACTTTATTTTGTATATATAAAGGGTAAAAATATTCTTGATTATATAGAAATTTTAAATTTTGAATTAAAAACTATATCAAACTGGTTAAATAAAGATAAATAAATTAAATGTTTCTAAAAAAAAACTAATGATTATTGGAAATAACCTCAGACGAAGCACACTATAATTTTACCTCATTTTTTATATTGTTCAGCTATTTTATACACAGCAAATGATGGGGTATTTAATAGACTCCAAGTTTTGCAAAATAAAGCTATGCCTATAATTTTAAATGTGGATAAATAAATTTAATGTTACAGAAACTTCAGGGGTTAAATGTTAAAAATTTAATATTTCTTTTGATTTGTACTTTTATTTTTAAAATACAACATAACTTACCACCACCTTCTCATTTAAAAGATTTTTTAACTCAAAATTTTGAAAATCTACATAACTATTAACTAAAGGTTTTTGTCTAAGTAGTGTATCAAAACATTTAACATATAAATCGGTTTTCCATAAAGGATTAAGTAAATATAAATAACAACTTGAATAATTATTCAATTAAATCACAGAGCTCTTTAAAATATTTTAAAAAATCATTAAAAAATTATTTATTTAAAACACAAAATAGTGACTGATAAAAAAATTTTAATACCAATCCAATGACATCATAGATGATATTTGTTAAATTATTTTAAAAAATTTGTTAAGTTGTAGCACATAACTAAATAGAATAAATGAAATAAATCTTGTTACTACCACTATAAATACTGAAGCTAATTGCAACTGGACGAAGTTATTTTTTATTTGTATAAAATAGCCCAGCAGAAGCTAGGCTTGAAAAAATTCTTTCTAGATCCATTTATGTTGACCCTCTCCACGGAAATCTTTAGTAAAAGGCGAAAGATTTATTCGCTTTGAAGAGAGTCCAGGATAACGAAATTACCAATTTACAAAATATTTAAAGGAATCATAAAATTGCCAGGAGATCAGTAATAACGGCTAGTGACATCTCTGAAAATAATAGCACACTAAATAAATGCCACGCTTCTGTTATGGACGATCCCTACAACGCGACGGTACGTACTTTAATATTTACGAGAGCTTGAAGTACTCAAACTCCTTTACAGGTGACGCTAACAGTGTTCGTAATAAAACAGAATACGAACAGTTCTACACTGTCGTCAAAACATTAACGAATTCAAGTAGTTACCAGTAGTTCAGTTCAGTCGTTTCGTTGAGCTTAGTTGCTACTGTTGCTAGAGATGGCACCATAATGATTAATTCTGAATTATTTTATAGACCTTATTTATGTTTCTAAAACAAAATTTATGGTTATTGAAAATAATGTGAATATACAGATATTGGAAAAAAAATTAATTATTTAAAAGAATTAGTCAAAATTTAGGTTTATTTTCACGAAAAACAATCTATAACACTATAATTTTACCTCATTTTTTATATTGTTCAACTATTTTATACACAGCCAATTGAGCCAATGATGGGGTATTTATTAGATTCCAAGATTAGCAAAATAAAGCTATGCGTATAATTTTAAATGTGGATAAATATACGAAAATAAATTTAATGTTAGAGAAACTTCAGTGGTTAAATGTTAAAAAGTTAATATTTCTTTTGATTTGTACTTTTATTTTTAAAATTCGACATAACTTACTGCCTTCTCATTTAAAAGATTTTTTTAACTCAAAATTTTGAAAATCGTAACTATTCAACCAGGTAAACAAAGATTTTTGTCTTAAGTAGTTAGTGTATCAAAACATTTAACATATATATCGGTTTTCCATAAAGGATTAAGTGAATATAACAACTTGAATAATTCAATTAAACCAGAGCCCTTTCAAAATTTAAAAAAAAATCATTAAAAAATTATTTATTTAAAAAACAAAATAGTGACTGATATAACTTCATAGATGATATTTGTTAAATTATTTAAATATTTTATAAAATTTGTTAAATTGTAGGATTATAGCACATTGCTAAATAAAATAAATCTTGTCACTACTACTATAAACACCGAAGCTTATTTATTAGTGTGAGTCTGTTATTTATCTTTTTAGAGTTGTTAAGAAAAGAACCGAACAGGTTCCTTAGAACAGGTTAGAGGTAGCCTGTTCACTGCACAGGTTCTTTAGATAGACTTATGACAGATGATTGCGCTCGAGTGATGTTAAAGAGCAGGCGGCAGCAGTTCTCACTCCTCGGGATCCTGTTCCGTAAACCTGTTCAATTGAAAAAAGGTAGCCCAAAGTAGTAAAAAACGGGTTTTTTTAAATCAGTTTCTAAAAAAAAAAAAAAGGTCGCCAGTTCCGCTGCATCCACGTATGTACTCTCACTGTTCCCTGTCTGCTCCAAAGAAAGAAGAAACAAAGAACAGCCTGTTCTTTTTATTTTCAAACGACGACCCGCATACCATCATTCATAAAATCACCAATCACTCATAAAAAAAAAAGAACAGGCTGTTCTTTGTCGACCTTTTTTTTTTTTTTTTTACAATAATTTATGATCAAAAGAACAGGTGAACAGGTTCCATGTTCCATGATACTAAATTAGGTTGTAGTATCATGAACAGGTTCCCGAGTGAGAACCGAACTGTTCGAACCTGTTCAGCAATTTACCTGCTCTTTAACATCACTATATCTTTTTATTTGTATAAAATAGCCCAGCAGAAGCTAGGCTTGATTTCTAGATCCATTTAAAATTATCAAAGATAGCTTTCGGTGAACAACTTGGATGAAACCGTTAACAGTTTTTTAATTGACATTCCACCACCATAACGCAATTACTCTACCACGAAAACTATCCCATAGAATAGAGATAACGAAAATCCAATTTACAAATTGTTTAACGGAATCATAAAATCGCCAGGAGATCAGTAATAACGACTAGTGACATCTCTGAAAATAATAGCGCACTAAATAAATAACATGCTTCTGTTATGCACGATCCCTACAACGCTACGGTACGTAACGTAATTTAATTATGGACTCAGGTCCTCCACAACTTTAATATACGGAAGCTTGAAGTACTCAAACTCCTTCACAGGTGACGCTAACTATGTTCGTAATAAAACAGAATATTCTACACTGTCATCTAGCCTTTAACAAATTTAAATAGTTACCAGTAGTTCAGTCGGTGCTATAAGCTATAAGATAGCACCATAATGATTAAAGGTGGATTCATAGTCGCCGTAACGTAAGCCGTAAGACGTAAGCCGTAAGAGTTAAGACGTAAGAGAAAACATACCATTCATAGTCAAAAGTTAAGACGTAAGAAATTTCGAAATTGTAGGTTATGATTTTTTGTTGTTCCTCAACTACCTCACTCATTTTAACCGTTAATATATTATAATATTACTGTAATAACAAAACTGGAAAATGCAAATACGCTAGACAAAAAAGCAAAATGGCGTTAAAATGAAATCACCAAAAATAAACAAAGAAAATCTCCCTCCCGTCCCGGGTATGCACGAGTAAGGCCGATCCCGACCGAAACTTAAGACGTAAGACGTAAGAAATGGAAATAAACCATTTCGTGTTACGGCTTACGTCTTACGTTACGGCGACTATGAATGCCTGTATTTATAATCATATGTTTATTTTTCTTACTGCTTAACCTTACGTCTTACGGCTTACGTTACGGCGACTATGAATCCACCTTAATTCTGAATTTATCGTTTGATGATGATGAATTTCACCATTTTATAGACCTTATTAACGTTAAGTTCCACATACATCGCTCCATGCTATTTATTTATTTATTAACGAGCTTAGCCCATTTTTTAAAATTACAATAATTGGCAAGTACAAAGTACCTAATGCATATTTTAACATAGGTAAATACAATAAAATTAACAAACTCAAAATTAACAATAGTATTATGTAACACCAATAAAAAAATATCACAGTAAAGAAAAAATCAGCAGGGAACAAACTAATATCAGGTAACCAGACGCAGGTTCATATAAAAACTTGAAGCAGATGAAAAAAAGTCCAAATCATTAGAATAATATTTAGCCAACCCGATAGACCTCTGCAGAAAAGAGTTTGAAGCATAATTTGTGCGATTAAATGGCTGATAGAAAGTAGAATTAGAACGTGTGGTTCTGGGTGGAACAAAAAGTGGAATCTTGACCAACAGATCCGGACAATGGTAAACATGGTTTAAGATATTGATAATAATTTCAAATCGTGCCTCTTACGGCGAACCTCAAGTGAAACCAGCCCCAAAACAGACTCCAAGTTCATGATAAGACATTGCATATAACCATCTGGGACTCTAAATGCTGAATATCTAAGAAACTTGTGCTGGGCAGTTTCCAAACATGTGTTGCATATGGACTCCATACTGAGGATGCATACTCCAGATTGGGTCTCACCAAAGAACAGTACAGAGACTTTAAGGATTGTGGACTCATAAAATCTCTCGAAGATCTCTTTGTAAACCCTAGCATTTTTAGTGCCTTCCTCTTAACATTTGTGATATGTGGAACGAAACCAAGAGAGCGATCCAATACTATCCCCAAATCAACCACACTATCCACAAGTTTCAGTGCATCCTGCCCAATAACATATTAATGGTATGTAGGTGGAGTGTGAGACCTAGAGAACAGCATCAAGTGACATTTTGAAGCATTAGGATGTATTCCATTCAATTTACACCAGTTCATGAGGTTGATCAAATCCAATTGCAACAATTCATAATCTAGGGAAGAGCTGATACGAGAAAACAATTTGAGGTCATCGGCAAATAAAAGATAGTAGGAAAATTTTAAACATTTATGGTTATCATTAATGTCAATTTCTTTCATCGGTAATTTTTGTAAATTCTGCACAACTTCGTATAGTTCGTATGGGAAATAGAGAGGGGCATACTAAACCGCGGCAAGGGGGGTGGAAAAAATCTTTGCTGCGGTAATAATTAAAAATAACTTTGACATTCACAAATCCTCTTAGACCTAAATTATTTTAGTCCTAACTAGCAACATAACTTCCATGGCAACAATAACCGTTTTAATAATGGTAACCTTAGTAGTTATCTTACAGTTAGTGTTAACTGGATCATGATAATTTGGGGCTAAGGCCTCCATTGAGTAGCCCCCTTATCATACGGGTATGGGAGGATCAAATTTTGAATAATGTGACGATTTCACCATCATTTATTAGGAACTCATCATGAAATCCTGTCCCTGGTCTAAAAGAAAAGTAAAATGAAGCAAAACATTACAAATCGTGCATAAGCCCAAAATAAATCAATAAAAGTACAGGTAGTCCATCAGAAATTTAGTATGGACACATCGGCATAATTACAGAATTATTAATGTATAATTAAGATAAATAGGAAATTATTAAATATCTCTTCGGGTGCTTTATAACGCACAAACCAGTTTTTATTACTAACAATTATTAAAGTGGTCTTGTTTATCATTATTTCGCTAAAAATAATTGAAGATACAAATACCTGAAATAAAGCTAAGTTGGTTACATACAGAAATAATTTATTTAAATCAAATTAAATCATTTATTTACTTATAAATACATTATAAGATTTGATACATTACCTAAATTTATATTCTAAACACTAGATTTTTAAGTCAAATAGTTATCTTAATTATTAATTCAATTTAAATGCATATATATTATAAGTAGCACCTACGTGCAGGGGCGGATTTACAAATTTGCCGCTAGTAGGCTATTCAATTTTTGCCGCCCCTATACCAGTGACGGCTCGTGAGTTGTAAAACAGGTGAAGTGTTCGGGAAAGAAAAGCCCGCTACAGGCGAAATGCGCCGCAGGCGAAAATTTTTAGTACACATTTTAAAAACTTATGATTACCTACTTATTTTATTGAAAATTAAATTTCTTTCTGCAAATAAGCCAGTAAAGTTCCAACTACCTTTTTTTATTCCCATTAACAGACACGGTCAACAATAAAGTTTATTTAAAAAAATACTACCCGTCGACCACGAATAAAGATTGTACCATTTATTTCTGTAAGATAAATAAAAAAAAAAATTGGGCCAAATGTGCCGCCCCCTAAAGTCTGCCGCCCTAGGCTTCAGCCTAATGGTAAATCCAGCACTGCCTACGTGATTAAAGACTTGTGTGTGCTATACCTTAGTAATTTTTACTCATTAGGCTCATTGTATAAAACGTGTATATTCAATTTTTTCACGTGTAAAAAGTCGCCAAAAATAAGGTCTTTATTGAAAATCGCCGCCACACTTTCATACGAGACAAAAAGTCGTCGTTTTGGTGACTCGTTGCCGTCGCCCAAATGGCAACACTGAACTGCAATTTTATTTATTTTTTAAGCCCATGCGGGCCCAGATTAAATGATAGAATAAAATATAAGTACTCTAACTTACTCTACCACGAAGACTATCCCCTCGAGAATCTCGACACACAAAAAAAAAGGGTTTATCTCGACATAACGAAAACCCAATTTACAAATTGTTTAAAGAAATCATAAAATTGCCAGGAGGTCAGTAATAACGACTAGTGACATCTCTGAAAATAATAGCGCACCAATCTCTTTATAAACCCTAACATTTTTAGTGCCTTCCTCTTAATTATGGAGAACCTCAAGTCCTCCATACTCTTAATATTTGTAATATGTGGCACGAAACCAAGAGAGCGATCCAATACTATCCCCAAATTAACCACACTATCCACAAGTTTCAGTGCATCCTGCCCAATAACATATTAATGGTATTAGAGTTGTTAAGAAAAGAAGGGAACAGGTTCTTTAGAACAGGTTAGTAGAGATAGCCTGTTCAGTGAACTGTTCTTTGTAAAAGAACTGAACCGGTTCTTTAGATAGACTTATGACAGATGATTGCGGTCGAGTGATGTTAAAGAGCGTGGAAATTGCTGCGGGAGTTCAGCAGTTCTGACCCGGGAACCTGTTCACGTGTTCTATTGTCACAAAAACCGCTTTTTGTTAATAACTTTCTAAAAAAAAAAAAAAAAAGGTCGCCAGTTCCATAAACTCCGAAGATAATCGAATAATTCGAGTGATTGAAAAAACCGACTGATCGGTTATTTTTCACTCGAGTTATCCCATCACTAATTTTGAAGCATTGGGTTGCATTCCATTCAATTTATACCAGTTCATGAGGTTGATCAAATCCAATTGCAATAATTCATAATTTAGGGAAGAGCTGATACGAGAAAACAATTTGAGGTCATCGGCAAATACAAGATAGTAGGAAAATTTAAAACATTTATGATTATCATTAAGGTGGGAGTATCAACATGCTTGCCAACCTATAACCTATTTCGCGTAGATTTATTTATGTTTTCTAGCTTTTATACAAAATTTAAAGAAAATCAGTATCGTCTTGATATTCTATAGGTAATAATTGACATATTTAATAAATATCAAGGAATTTCATAACCTATTTTAGGAGGATTGTATAGCGAAAAATATCGGGTAAGATTTTTTTTAACATTATTCTGTCATTGTCACTCATTGTTCTTTCACTATACAATTCTCCAAAAATTAGCAATGGGGTAAATTGATATTTTTGTAATATATCAGATACTACCTAAATAATGTACCGACGATATTGATTTTCTTTAAATGTTAGTCATTAAAATAATAAACTCAAAAAATCAACGCGAAATAGGTTATAGGTTGGCAATAGATTGAATGACGTTGAGAATTCAACCTTAATGTCAATTTCTTTCATCGGTAATTTTTGAAAATTCTGCACAACTTCGTATATAGTTCGTATGGAAAATAGAGAGGGGCATACTAAACCGCGGCAAGGGGGGTGGAAAAAAATCTTTGCTGTAATTAACAATAACTTTGCCATTTACAAATTCTCTTAGACCCAACTTATTTTAATAGAATTGATTCGACTTTTACTTGGTGGAAATCCATTATTAATTCTGTTAAATAAATGTTAAAAAATAAAAAAAAATAATAATTTTACACTTTCCACAGATTTTTATTTTTACTCGACATGTTTCGCAACACAGTTGCTTCTTCAAAGGAGTAAGTACTACACAATCAAATTATTTTAGTTCTAACTAGCAACATAACTTCCATGGCAACAATAACTGTTTTAAGAATGGTAACCTCAGAAGTTATCTTACAGTTAGTGTTAACTGGATAATAATAATTTGGGATAATAATAATTTGGGCCTCAGGCCCCCATTGCATAGCCCCCTTATCATACGACTATGGGCGGATCAAATTTTGAATCATGTGACGATTTCACCATCGTTTATTATGTACTGACTCATAATGAAATCCTGTCTCTGGTCTAAAAGAAAAAAAAATAAAGAAAACATTACAAATCGTGCATAAGCCCAAAATAAATCAATAAAAATACAGGTAGTCCATCAGAAATTTAGTATGGACACATCTGCATAATTACAGAATTATTAATGTATAATTAAGATAAATAGGAATTAATTAAATATCTCTTCGGGTGCTTTATAAAGCACAAACCAGTTTTTATTACTAACAATTATTAAAGTGGTCTTGTTTATCATTATTTCGCTAAAAATAATTAAAGATAGTACAAAGACCTGAAATAAAGCTAACTTGGTTACATACAGAAATCATTTATTTAAATCAAATTAAATCATTTATTTACTTATAAATACATTATAAGATTTGATAAGATTACCTAAATTTATATTCTAAACACTAGATTTATAAGTCAAATAGTAAGTTATTAGTTCAATTTAAATGCATACCTATATATTATTATTAGCACCTAAGTGATTAAACACTTGTGTGTGCTATACCTTAGTAAGAAGGCGATTACTAAACTAAATCTAAGAGTGAAAGAAAAACTAACTAAAAGAAAATTATAAAAATATTATTATATACATATAATAATAATGTTATAAGGAAGAAGTGCAGAAAGGCACAGGAAAAATGGCTGGCCGAGAATTGTACAGAGATCGAAGAACTACAACAGAAACATGAATCGTTTAATGTGCATAAGAAAGTTAGGGAAGTAGCTGAAGCAGGAAGAAAGCGCCAAATAGGAATTCTCAGAGGTACTAACAATGAAATCATAATTGGTGTCGAAGAGAAACTAAAAAGATGGAAGAGCTACGTAGAGGAGCTTTTTGATGATGACAGACACGAGATTCCCAGGGTGGTGATCGAACATGGAGAAGACGGACCAGCTATTACAAAGAGTGAAGTCAAACACGCAATAAAGACTCAGAAAAACAGAAAGGCTACGGGAGCAGACAAGGTGCATAGGGAAGTACTTAAAACCATTGCTAGCCAAGAAGGTAAAGGACTGGATCTTATGCTAGAATTATTCAACACCATATACAGAACGGGAAAGATCCCTCCCAGCTGGCTCAAGTCTACTTTTGTAACGATTCCGAAAAAAACAAACGCATCACAATGCGATGACTATCGCATGATTAGTCTAATGCCACATATCCTTAAAGTTTTCCTGAAAATAATCCACACTCGAATATACAAGAAATGCGAAGAACAAATAAGCGACACTCAATTCGGATTCCAGAACGGACTAGGTACTCGAGAAGCCCTCTTTTCCTTAAATGTTTTAGCACAGAGGTGCAGAGATATGAACATAGTTGTCTACGCTTGCTTTATTGATTATCGAAAGGCATTCGACCGTGTCAAGCATCAAAAGATGGTGGAAATATTATCCGTAACCGGGATTGACAAAAGAGATATTACACTGATAGCGAATCTCTACTGGAACCAGATTGCCGAAGTAAGAATAGACGGAGGAACATCTGACACTGTGTCAATCCGAAGAGGCGTACGACAGGGCTGTATATTGTCACCACTCCTATTCAACATCTATTCGGAGGCAATTTTCAAAGAAGCTTTAGCGGAGGACATGGGAGGTATCAAAATAAATGGAGTATGTATCAACAATATCAGATACGCAGACGACACCGTAGTCCTTGCCGATAACATATAAGACCTACAAAAGATGATGAATAGAATAACTGAATATAGTGAGCATCATGGATTGGACATGAATATATCAAAAACCAAACTGCTAGTCTTCTCCAAGAGACCCACTGCTGAAACAATTCTGATTAACGGCAGATTGAACAAGTCTCGTGTTTTAAATATCTGGGTACCATAGTCAACGCGTTCTGCGATCCGAAACGAGAAATTGAAGCGTTTGAAATGTACTTGTACCGCCGTATGCTTCGCATCTCATGGGTCCATCGAATTACGAACGAAGAAGTGCTTAGACGAATGAAGAAGCCGAAGGAACTAATGGCCCTCATTAAAGAAAGAAAAACTACATACATAGGCGACATTATGAGAGGCAACAAGTATGAACTGCTGAGACTAATAATTGAAGGAAAGATTTAAGGGAAAAGATCTATTGGTAGACGTCAGAACTCCTGGTTAAAGGACCTCAGAAGATGGTTTGGGTGCACTTCCATTGAAATCTTTCGAGCTGCTGTGTCCAGAACAATGTTAGCTGTGTGGATCGCCAACCTTCGAAAGGAGAGGGCGTCATAAGAAGAAGAAGAAGAATATACATATCTAATAAATGAAACGGTTAATTTTCTATTATGTTAACCAATTCACGGTAATTTTCAAAGATCAATTTTTTTCACAGTCTTGAGAATACTTTTAGGTTATTTATCTGTTTAATATATAAAGGTAAGATCTTGCAGGATTTAGGTAAAGTATTATAAAAAAAAATAATAAAAAAAAAGAAATAAAAAAATAGAAATAAAATGCAGATAAAATTTCTTTTGATGATTTCTTCAATTCCTGTAAAATTTTGTAATCTGCGTCCGCCCATCGTTATGAATTGCGTGGATTATTGCTAACGGGCATAGGCGCCGGTATTTCAAAATAATCTATGCTAGCGAAACGTCAAACACTCAAACAGTTATTAACTTTTGTCACATAAATAAAAATATATTAAGCATTAACAATGATATTGTTCCAAGTATTCGGCAGTAAAAGAACGACGTCTGTCGGAGTATATCTATTTTAATTGGCCGAAGTTACGGAATTGGTTTTTTATTAAACACAAACTCACATAAATATAATAATTATTATTATAAATTACATTTCTGTATGTACAGGGTGGCCCATTAATAAGGGTCGCCGGCTATATCTCGGAAACCATTAATCGTACAGCTTTCGGAAAAAATTTTTTATGAGTAAAGCGGTCATGAGAAAATTCTGGAAATTACTTTCAAGTTCCTCATTTCGCCGCAAGGGGGCACAATTGAAAATTAATTTTTTAAATTTTAAATTTCTCCGAAAATTCCCATATTAAGGTATAACTCTGATTATATCATCGGAAAACTTAGACAATTCTGCATCATTTTGGTTTAAGGCTCGTTGGCGTACTGACCTTGATAAGAGTGGGGGAAGCTATTGAATGTGTAAACATTAAAATCGCCGTAACTTCTAAACGACTTATCCGATTTTACTAAATTTAAGGTTGTTTGGAAGGGAAAGGTAAGTACCTTCAATCGTCGTATCCAATAGTACACGATAGTTTCTAATAACATTGCTAGAGGGCGCAATTTGTAATAATAACAGTTTTTTTGATTTTATCCCGAAAATTCAAATCATACGGTATACCTACGATATCATAATCGGAAAGTAGATGGAATTTACAAGAAAAGATGTGAAAACCGCAATTCCATATCTTTGTTCGTTTCAGAGTTATTGCCAGAACAATAATTTTTAATACAAATTGTGCCCTCTAGCAATTTTATTAGAAACTATTGTGAACCATTGGATACGACAATTGAAGGTACTTCCAAACAAGCTTAAATTTAGCAAAATCGGATAAGTCGTTTAGAAGTTACAGCGATTTTAATGTTTACATTTACAATAGCTTCTCCCACTCTTATCAAGTGAAAGTGTAAACATTAAAATCGCTGTAACTTCTAAACAACTTATCCGATTTTACTAAATTTAGGCTTCTTTGGAAGGAAAAGGTAAGTACCTTTAATTGTCATATCCAATGGTACACACTAGTTTCTAATAAAATTGCTAGAGGGCGCAATTTGAATTAAAAGTTATTGTTTTGGCAATAATTTTGAAACGAACAACAATATCGAACTGCGGTCTTTACATTTTTTCTTGCAAATTTAATCTACTTTTCAAATATGATGTCATATCATACCGTATGATTTGAATTTTCTGGATAAAATCAAAAAACCTGTTATTATTACAAATTGCGCCCTCTAGCAATTTTATTAAACACTATCGTGTACTGCCGGATACGACGATTGAAGGTACTTACCTTTCCCTTCCAAACAACCTTAAATTTAGTAAAATCGGATAAGTCGTTTAGAAGTAAGAGCGATTTTAATGTTTACACATTCAATAGCTTCCCCCACTCTTAAAGTGTGTACGATCTTAGTTGAGACAGACAAAAAAACTAAAAAAAAATTGATGACAGACTTGTCAAGTCCACGTGAACTATCTTCGAACATCTGTATAGGGAGCGATCAATACAAATTTTGTTATATTTGTATTGTAGTTTCAGTGTGTGATGCAGTAAATTGATCGTACCCCCAATATTTACGTTGTCTCAACTGACTTCGTATGAAGTATATCAAGGTCGGTACGCCAACAAGCCTTAAACCAAAATGATGCAGAATTGTCTAAGCTTTCCAATGATATAATCAGAGTTATACCTTAATATGGGAATTTTCGGAGAAATTTAAAATTTAAAAAACTAATTTTCAATTGTGCCCCCTTGCGGCGAAATGAGGAACTTGAAAGTAATTTCCAGAATTTTCTCATGACCGCTTTACGCATTAATTTTTTTTTCCGGAAGCTGTTCGATTAATGGTTTCCGAGATAAAGCCGGTCTCCCTTATGGGCCACCCTGTACAGACTCAGTCTTTTAAAATTTCTATTTATCATTATCTTAAAAATCCGTAAACCTAATTTGTCATGGTGTAAATAGTTCTTTTTTATTTTTGACATTTAATTTTAAAAGTGCATGGTAGCAATTGTTCATAGACGTCTAAAAGTCAAACCTTTTAAAATGCCTCGTCTTTTAACATTAGTTGAAAAGGCATAAATTGTGGAAAAAGTTGAAGAAGAGTCAATTCGTGCCCTAGCACAATTTTATGGCAGAAATAAGAGCACAATCCTAGATATTAAAAAGCGTTGGGAGCAAGGAGGGTCCTTGGAAAATAAAGGAGGGTTTCAGTCCTGAAGGGGATGCTATGCTTCTGGTGCACTTAAGAGATCATCCCGTTAAAATCGCGAGGGTAGCTATAAATATCACAGGATTTCCTGGCTCTCGACCTACCACCAGTAGAAGAATTAATGGATCAGAATTAAGAAATCGCGTTGCGGCGAAAAAAATTAAATTAACAGAAGAACGAAGGCAGTCGCGGTTACTTTTTGCATTAAATTACATATATCGCGAACCTGAATATTGGAACAGGGTAGTTTTCATGGATGAAAAAACTTTCCAATCTACTTATAACGGATTAATTCGGGTGTATCGACCAGACGGAACAAGATTTGAAGAGCGTTATACTAACAACCTTGCTTTTAGATCTGGGCGTTTTTCTGTCAATATATGAGGTTGGATAAGTGCTCATGGGCTTGGTGTATGCTGGCGATTGGAGGGAAGATTTACAACACAAACGAAATTCCAAATAGGTATTACCGAATTACCGAAGGCATACAGGCATTTCTGTACCAGAAAATAAATAATTCCCGCTCTGACCTCGCCATGCGTAGTTCACGCCGCACGCCGACAACACCGATTGATCTGTTGTTCTTATTGAGGGCATCTAAACACATTATTTACTATCTCATAATCACAGAAAAAGCCACCGTAACTTGGAGTTTACCAGTAGTTTATATTACTTGTGACATTGTACTCTAATCGGCAACGTACAATGATATCGATAACTAATTTGCTTCCTATCGCGACCAGCTTATACAAATATGTAATAACCGAACCGGTTACAAAAGGAATAAATAAAATAAATGTCACAGCCCATTAGTGAACTTAAACTTTGCTTTAATAAAACACAATCGTTTATATCTTTTAGCACTGAATGTGCTAATGGGGAGAAAATGTAAGCAGAGTCATATAAATATTGACAACAATTTGGATTAAGGAGAAAATAGAAAACTTGATTTAAGGCATTATTGACGAAGTAGGTATATAAATCTTTCGGTTTACACAAATGTTACTGTGAACTGAAATGTTGTAATATTACATGCATTTTGTAATAACGAAACGTATTATATTCAACACTAACATTCTAAATTATAACGCATTATATAAACATATAAAGACAAATCTACTCTAAAATCATCCCTTTTATATTTTAACATTCTTTCTCTAAAATAACTTCTTGTCGATCTGCTACAGTTAACGATCAAACCAGAATTATATCGCTGAATTTTACTGTCTGTCAATCTGCTACAACCATAAATGTCTTATACCTTTCCCTGTTCTTAAGATAACCTTGATTTAATTACTAAATATAAGAACATTATATTAAGTATAGGGTGGTCATATAACCACATATAGTGGCAACAATTAAAAAATGCTTTTCATACTATTATAAATAGTGATCAAACCACAATTCTCTCTCTGAATTAACTACTTTTGATCTGCCACATATAACTATCAAACCAGAATTCCCTCTCTGAATTAACTCTCTGTCGATCTGCTACAGTTAACTATCAAAACAGAATTATATCGCTGAATTTAACTGTCTGTCAATCTGCTACAACCACAAATGTGTTATATCTTTCCCTGTTTTTAAGATAACCTTGATTTAACTACTAAATATAAGAACATTATATTAAGTATAGGTGGTCATATACCCATATATAGTAGCAACAATTAAAAAATGCTTTTCATACTATTATAAATAGTGATCAAACCACAATTCTCTCTCTGAATTAACTCCTTGTCGATCTGCTACAGTTAACTATCAAACCATAACTTCCTCTCTAAATTAATTCTTTGTCGATCTGCTACAGTTAACTATCAAACTAGAATTTTCTCGCTGAATTAAATGTCTGTCTATCTGCTACAGTTAACGATCAAACCAGAATTTTTTCGTTGAATTAAGTGTCTCTCAATCTGCTACAACCACAAATGTCTTATACCTTTCCCTGTTTTTAAAATAACCTTGATTTAATTACTAAATATAGGAACATTATATTAAGTATAGGGTGGTCATATACCCACATATAGTAGCAACAATTAAAAAATGCTTTTAATACTATTACAAATAGTGATCAAACCACAATTCTCTCTCTGAATTAACTCCTTGTCGATCTGCTACAGTTAACTATCAAACCATAACTTCCTCTCTAAATTAATTCTTTGTCGATCTGCTACAGTTAACTATCAAACTAGAATTTTCTCGCTGAATTAAATGTCTGTCTATCTGCTACAGTTAACGATCAAACCAGAATTTTCTCGCTGAATTAACTGTCTCTCAATCTGCTACAACCACAAATGTCTTATACCTTTCCCTGTTTTTAAAATAACCTCGATTTAATTACTAAATATAGGAACATTATATTAGGTATAGGGTGGTCATATACCCACATATAGTAGCAACAATTAAAAAATGCTTTTCATACTATTACAAATAGTGATCAAACCACAATTCTCTCTCTGAATTAACTCCTTGTCGATCTGCTACAGTTAACTATCAAACCATAACTTCCTCTCTAAATTAATTCTTTGTCGATCTGCTACAGTTAACTATCAAACTAGAATTTTCTCGCTGAATTAAATGTCTGTCTATCTGCTACAGTTAACGATCAAACCAGAATTTTCTCGCTGAATTAACTGTCTCTCAATCTGCTACAACCACAAATGTCTTATACCTTTCCCTGTTTTTAAAATAACCTTGACTTAATTACTAAATATAGCAACATTATATTATGTATAGGGTGGTCATATACCCACATATAGCGGCAACAATTAAAAAATGCTTTTCATACTATTATAAATAGTGATCAAACAACAATTCTCTCTCTGAATTAACTCCTTGTCGATCTGCTACAGTCAACTTTCAAACCACAACCCCAAAATATTAACTGTCTGTCAATCTGCTACAACCACAAATGTCTTATACCTTTCCCTGTTTTTAAGATAACCTTGATTTAATTACTTAATATAAGAACATTATATTAAGTATAGGGTGGTCATATACCCACATATAGTGGCAACAATTAAAAAATGCTTTTTATACTATTATAAATAGTGATGAAACCACAATTCTCTCTCTGAATTAACTCCTTGTGGATCTGCTAGAGTTAACTATCAAACAACAACTCCCTCTCTGCTGTCTGTCGATCTGCAACATTTAATGCCATTAAACCCATGCCTTGTATCTTTCCCTCTTTTCAAGATATCGACATTTATTTAATAAATTCAAGAACATTGTATCGAGTACATTGTGATCAAAAACCGTAATTACACTATTGTATGTTTATTTCAAATTGACAAGTCAACTTATCAAGGTGACAATATTGGTTTAATTGGCAATAAGAGCAAGAATTACACGGCACCGCTAGTTAATATACTGATTAAAGTCACACGCTTATTTAATTCGCGTTCGGCAATCGTTTTTGTTTTAATCAATTTCATTCGCGTACAGAGTGACGTATACAAGTATGCGCTATGTATCTCGTAAAGCGGGGAATATATAAAGTCGGTTAATTGGGAAGATTTAATTTATTAAAACCCGATTGAATTTTTAGAATTTGAAAAGGCCTGGTGACCACTAATGTAAAAAATATGTTTTTATTTTTTAATAATTGTGTAGTGGTTTACAGGATAAATTGTTCATTTTAATAAATGTACAGGCAGGGTGATCGCGTAGAATGTTACCTCCCTTTAACTTCTTTGTTTCGCAATTAGGAAAAAACTGTTGAATACAAAAGTTGTAGGATTTAATGTAAACTTCTTGCAAAATATATTTTCGTAGATACAGGGTGTTGCATAAAAGCGTGACAGATCAAAGTTATATTTTTTTAAATGGAATATCCTGTATATTGTTGCATAATTGGATTCTACGGACAATTCTAAACATAATTTTTATATACTACTATATATCTAAATTGAACCGTTTTTGATTTATTGATGATTGAAAATTACTATATATTATATAAGAAAATAAGGTCATTCAAGTCAAGATGTATCGTTTCCATGGATAATAATATTATTAACAATGGTAATTTTATTCAGTTCAGTATCGTCATCCTGTTATCCATACTCATACAACAAAACCTAGAATTCCAATAGCTATTATTGCATAGATTACTCCTAGTACGCCGAAAGATTCTTTCTTTCTTCTTTCTTGGTTAATGATATGAGAAATTAAACATCTGGTTAGTAATAACATTTTCTATAGTTGCCTTGTTTCTCATAGACTGAGCTGACTTCTTTTACAGCCACCAAAATTTCAAATATTTGTATTGAAAAGTTCCCAAATTAATGATAGGTCACGACCAATCCAGTTAATTAATTGTACTATTACTAATTTTAGTGTTATTAAATAAAGTTGATAATCTAAAATTAATAAATTAGTTGTAGATAATAATGTATAATGGCTATTATTCCCTTAGAATATTCCTTGGGGATAATAGCTATCATTATTGATTCGTGGTAAAATCTACTCTTAAATCTCCATAGATCTGTGCATTATTTTTACACAGACACTGTGTATGTTAAATAAAGTCACACGCTTTATTGCCGATTGGAAATCGTTTTTGTTTGAATTAATTCCAGTCGTATATAGATCTATAGAGTCTTATCTTCGATCTGATGCTGTTTAAGGAAAATAAAAAATTTAAGAGTGTGCGCTGAATGCTTATTAAAATTAATAGAATTGTGACATTGAAACTATTGCAACGGGTCTACGAGTAAATGACGTAGACAATACTCAAATAGAATGAATAATTTTGTAGCAGAAATGAACTGAAAAAATGGTTTTGAAAGTAGAGTAGTTAATATTGCAATGAAGCTTGATGGCACCGCATACGTGCTTATTGCAGTGTCAAGTTTAAGCTGTTTGTTTTGGACAAGTAGAGGCTTCCAGATATTGAGGATATCTATACTTGGTTTACTGAATATGTGTGTATTTTGATTCATATAAGCTGTTTCATTGAATTTGCCTTTCCTCTACAGTGCTGTACTCAGCGGCGCACCCAGGATCTTATGTTAGGGGGGGCCCGCCAACCAGTGCTGGAAGCAAATTTTTTAATAAACTTTTAAGTTACGCATTTTTCTAGAACTTTGGAGCTTTTTTAACAGGTACTCTTGCAGGGAACATCGCAATAGCCTAGTCATGGGAGTCGTTAAACGGTTTCTTAGGGGGGGGGGGGGGGCATTGGCGGCTTGTGACTTGTTAACTTGGGGGTGTACTAAAAGCTTGCTGTAGGCGAAATGCGCCGCAGGCGAAATTTTTTTTAAGACCACGCCCAAATTTGGTCAATAATTATTATAGTAAATATTTTAAAAACTTATGATTACCTTCTTATTCCATTGAAAATGAAATAAGATAAAAAATAGAAAGGCTAATTTATTTTTCATTAGTGGGTACATTGTTTAAAAGTAAAGTTCATTCATCTGTTTTTATTTGCAGCAAACTTATCAATAACAATAAAGTTCCTAGATTTACACTTTGTGGTATGTATCAAGTTAATTTCGGGAGTTTAGGGTCTTCCCTTAATTTTAATTTCAATTTTTTGCTCAATACTTAATGAGCTAAAATTGTTTCTTAAACATTCATAGTCGTTTTGGCATTAAAACTGTTTATTTTTATTAAAATAAGTCTTTACTACCCCCAAAACCGAAATAATAAATTCATAAACTCAATCAAACCATATTAAACCTCAATAAGTCAACTTTTGTCAATAAGTCAACTTCCAGGGGGAGGGGGGGGGGCAAATGCCCCACCTGGCCCCCCTTGCCCCCCCCCTGGGTGCGCCACTGGCTGTACCGTGTCCAAAGCTTTCGATTTCTGACCAGTTTTGACTTATGTTGGTTGGTCCATACATGCTCCTCTACACCTGATTTTGAAGTTTCACCTCTTTGGGTATGTTTGAGATGTTCTTTAACTTGTACGGAAAAAGGTATTTTTGTTTCTCCAATGTACGATTCGACACACTCGCAAGGGATTCGATAGATGCAATTTTTTGGGGTCGAATGAGGTGTTCAAAATTATTGCCGTTTTCATATACACACATAGGAAATCGATATAATAATCCGGTTCTACAAACTCTCAATAGTGTATTCCGATTAATAGCAAAAAATACAACGTATTAATTATTTAATGATTTTTGTTTTCCAGAGATATGCAATAACATTGTTTTTATTTTTATTTGTCGAAAACGAATCAATATATAAAAACAATTTAACAGACAAGAAAAGGATATTTTTAGTTGCTTAGTCCGAAAAAAAAAGGATATTAAAAATATGTATAATCATTAAAATACTCGTTAAAATTATTTAAAAAAAAACTTAACACCAAATATCTACTTTCATGTTGGATTTACCAAAATTTTTTATGGGACATAATTTTACCAAAAATTAATTATCTTTAAGAGCGACAACATTTAAAAGTTGCTGCGATCGAAAAATTTCTTTGCACCGTGGCGCCACCTACATCTTGTATTATTCAAACACATTTTTTATACAGTTGTGAAGCCAATCATAGAGGCTAAAAACTGGCGTTTACAGAATTTACATGTCACTTTTAGTTTTCGAAATAATTGGCCTGGGGGTTTTTATTGAAACACCCTGTATATCGCCAACATCTTAACGTAAAATAGACCAGATTTCAACGGGGTGTCATAAATGACAGGCGACTTAGCCACGACGCGGCGTGTTCTTAGATAAATTTGTCTATACAGGGTGTCCCAAAAGTAATGGGACACAGAGCAACAGCAGACTCCTTAAGTCGAAATAATGCTATTTATTTAAACTTGCCTTATCCCAAAATTGATAACAACCAAGATACAGGGTGTCAAAGTTTTAATTTTGTTTTAGTTTTTTGCGATTATTTTTTAACGAAACGACATAGCAGCACAAAATTAAGGGTTTTGGGGTTTTTGGAGGCGAGAAATTCAAAATTGTCCATAGTTTTTGTGTAGAGGGCGCTGCCTACGGCATGGCCCACTCCTTTTAGCTGGCATAACTTTGTTTAGGCTTCTTATATCGATCCGACCATTAAGAAAATAAGTTACTTTACTTCTTTTACATCAAAAACGTATAACTCATTGATGTCGCTAGGAGCAACCATTTTCGAGATAATCGCATTTTATATGTCCAATGCAACCAAGTACGTGGTCCAAAAACAACGGAAAATCCAGCAACGGTGAATTTCTAACTTAAAATTATTGTAAATCAGCTAAATTTGCTAAGTGTCAAAGTTAATGTAAATACTTAAGGTCGACTATTTTTTTCTAATAAAAATTCTTTTTCGTATACCTACGGAATTACTAATTTTATTTTAATCAAAAATTTTATTAACTTTGACAGATGATACTTTGTGTAACATGTTGTTGCCTTTGAAACGTCGTTGTTTTTAATCAAGGCCAGCTGTGATAAATAATACGAATACACAATTATTTTAAATATTTTAGCATTCTTGCATTAAAAATATCGAATGCGATTATCTCGAAAATGGTTGCTTCGAGCGACTTCAATAAATTATACGTTTTTGATTTAAAAGAAGTAAAGTTATTTATTTTTTTAATCAAAGAAGAGCCCAAACAAAGCCCAACAAAGTTATGCCAGCTAAAAAGAGTGGGCCATGCCGTAGGCAGCGCCTTCTACTGGATAGACAAAAACTATGAATAATTTTGACTTTCTTACCTCAAAAAACCCAAAAACCCTTAATTTTCTGCTGCTATGTCGTTTCGTTAAGAAATAAGCGCAAAAAAACGAAAACAAAATTAAAACTTTGACACCCTGTATCTTGGTTGTTATCAATTTTAGGATAAGGCAAGTTTAAATAAATCGCATTATTTCGCCTTAATGAGTCTGCTGTTGCCAAGGGCGTCCGAAGGAACTTTTCCAAGGGGGGGGCAAATCATAATTGGAATTATTTTTGTTTCTAGCACTTCAACAAACCTTCAATAAAAGAATGGAGCAAAACCTAATACTTATATTAAATAACAAAAAATAGCCAAACAAAATATTTAAAAATGTTCAAATATAACAAAAAATTTATAAGTTATTCAGATTTATTGGAGAAAAGAATTGTTAATTTTCTTGAATCTTTTGCAAATTCTTTAATAATTTTTTCAATAAAATGTCTTTTTTTTTACAAATTTGCGA
Organism: Polydrusus pterygomalis; assembly: GCA_963969555.1. Lineage (NCBI taxonomy): Eukaryota > Metazoa > Arthropoda > Insecta > Coleoptera > Curculionidae > Polydrusus > Polydrusus pterygomalis. Next base: position 39,425,431 of record OZ018385.1, on the reverse strand, counting down.
TGAACACTCATCATACATAAACCGTCCAATCGGTGCTCAGTCATAGTAGAGCGAATCCAGGTTTTTACTCTTCTGAGAGTACTGAATGATCTTTCGACTGTACATTATGTACTTAGTTGGAGGTAAACAAATTGCTATCGCAATTGCCTGACCAATAGTATATCTATTTGTATATTGCTATTATGACTAGCTGTGTAAATTAAAATAAAGCTTTATTTATTCTATTCTAATATTTTTCCTTCGCTATTTAGTGAATATTTTTGAATTCCACATTTCATTTTATGCAACAAGAGTTCGTTTTACCAATTTTGTCAATTGAATTGTATCTCAATAAATATGTATGTCCCAGTTAAATAAAATATCTCAAATCTACTTGGGCCAGGGGGGGGGGAGGCAAGCGCACCCCCTTGCCCCCCCCCCCCTTCGGACGCCCTTGGCTGTTGCTCTGTGTCCCATTACTTTTGGGACATCCTGTATATAATCGTCCGGACGCAACAAAAACAACAAACAAGAGAATGTGAAGATGTCTTCTTAAATCAACATTTTAAAACAGACAAGGACGACAAAAACTCTTTCTCTTTTTTTCCAAATAATCTTCTTGTTCGACGGACCGTCGCATGTTATCTTCTCCCATCGTTCTTCAAAATCTCACCGTCCGGTCCCCCTCCACGGCGCAAATATGATTCGATGTGCGGAGCCTTTTAATTTAAATTGCCCAAAAATATGGCGGGCCATCCGCAAAAACTAGTCTTACGTTCCGAACAAGAGAGCATCGTTGTCGACGAAATTGTCACCCGTAACTGATTAGTAGATAATGACTAAGGAAACCACGCCCCGTTTAAAGAGAGGTCCGAACGAGGATCGTCCGGTCGGTAGAAGGCGCTTTTTTTTCGCTTTTTTCACGGTAGCGACAGGTTTCAGAGTGATTGGTCCACATGAGTTTCCGTGTTCGTTTTTGTCTTGAATTGTTTGTACGAGTATTTTGAAGATTTCTTGATGAACTTTAATTAATTATTTTCTAAGAAGGCGGTTTATAACAAATTGTTTTTTTCGTCCCACATTGCTTTTTTGGTCAATTAAATTGAAGCCAGGCATGGAGAAAGAGAACGACGGAATTTCTTAAATCGTCTTGAACAAGTATTAAAAAATTAAATGAAGAAATAGCTGTTCATGTAACTAGTTGCTAAATGAGCGTGTTTTTTGCACATAATATAAATAATATATTAGTTCTCAATGAAAGACAATTTATTTTGTCAAATTTCCATTTTTATTGAAAATTTTTTTGTTACACGACGCGTTTCGCTACATTGTAGCTTCTTCGGGTGTATGGTGCTAACTAATTTTATTTTAGTACAATAACAAAATGGTCTAGATACTTAATTACTCAATTCAGGTATACACTTTACAAGCTTAATTATTTAATTATATGTTCTTAACACTGTTTAGGTATTGTAACTTAAATATTATTGTCACTTATATTATCACAAGAGCTTAAATTTCCAGGGATAATTTAAGCTCGCGTGGGTTTCGGTAAGAAAATTTCACACCACTTCACACCATAATCTGAAAAAAAAAATTATTAATCAAACTTGACATTTTAAACTAATTTCACTGATGCTTGTCAAGTTGGCCAGGGTATTTTGACATAATATGTAGAATTGTCATTTTTGTTTAACCGGTTCTGTCACAAAGCTTAATAATTACTAGGTAAATAGTTTAAAACATCTGTACGTTGAGTATTGAGTCCTTTAGTAACCTAAAATTATGAAAGGGCGATAGACTGAACTAATACACATCCGTGTTATAGCATTTGGTGTAACTAAAGTTGGTATTTTTTTTATTTAACGAAATATGGTGCATATACCTATATGATTTTTTTAGAATTTATTTCATGGTGAACTAATATACTTTAACAAAAAATACATTTCTTCCACCTTTAGTAACCTAAAATTATGAAAGGGCGATAGACTGAATCTGGGTTTTAGCATTTGGTGTAACTAAAGTTGGTAATTTTTTTTTATTTAACGAAATATGATGGATATACCTATTATGTTTATATATTTTAGAATTTATTTCATGTTGAACTAATTTCTTCATTGGCAAATCATCTCTAATGATATCCACTAATAAGCAAAATAATAACGAAATAAATTTAATTATTATAGGTTATATAGACATCTAATTAATTCGTCACCTTCCTACTCACCATTAAGAAGAGAGGATGGGTTAGAATTCAAGCAACATTTAAATCTTATGTTTGTACTTCCGACGTTTGTTGAAATATAAATTGTTAATGCATAATAATTAAACAAATTTGTGTTTTCTGTTTAATGAAACGTTATAGCGAATAATAAATAATAATTAAAGAAAGAAAATACTTATTGTGGCATATCGGACAAGTGTGTAACTATTTTTTATATTGGAATGCACAGGGATCCAAGTTCAATGGATACCCTGGGGCGGGTAGACCACGACGGCCGTTTCGTCCTTGTTAGGACTCGACGGGCAGCCATAACCCAAGCAATTCCAAGAACGACGGAAAAATGTACTTAAAGCCTCCCTGTATAATCAAGGCGGCCCTCAATACACCTTAGCGCCATCCCACGGAACCAACTCCAATATAAAAGATAGTTACACTGGTAATACGAAAGGTAGACAACTAAATAAACTACGAAGTGCAACCACAATCCAGTATAGGGAACGCTATTTGCGTTTTCACCGAAAACATCTGCCATTTTGCAGACCAGAAAACAGATCAACGCTGGCACCCACCAGAATGCGCGCAATCCGCTTGAGTTTTGAGCCATAATTTTCGCGGACATTATATCATCTTCTAAATAAATAATAAGGTTACATAATTCAGATATTTTGCATTATTCACAGGTATATGTACATTATTTAATGGTTGTAAATCATATGTTTACCTTTTCAACTGTCAAAAAATTTCCAATTAAATATCGTGGCGCCTCGAAAAAATTTCCGAAAATTCTTTTAGTTGCCATGGTAACTAGTCATAATTAAGGTATCTTATTGGTTAAAAAGTACAGGCGTGAAATTTTCGGTATAATATATCTTAATCTTATGGGAAATCCGAAGAACCCTATTTAGATTATTGACACAGATTTAGCAAAGGGGAACTATTTAGTTCTAATTGGTCGTTTAATAATGCAACGGAATTTTTCAATCGATTTATTTCTAAACTTTCCAAAATATTAAGTTTTTTACCCTTGTTTTCAATATGTAAAATTTTAAATTTGTTATCAAAATTATGTTGTTCTTGTAAAAGATGATTAGAATAAGTTGAGTCGGTTTTTTGACTGAGAAAACTTCTTCTATGTTCCAAAATTCTCGTTTTAAATGATCGACCCGTTTGGCCTATGTAAGTTTTGGGACAAGAGTCATAATTTAATTGGTAAACCGCCGATTTATTATCCTTGTTGCTTTTTGATTTATAGTTTTTTTTAAATTGTCCTAAAGAATTGTTTTTATCGACGTTGATATTCATTTGATTAAGGTGTTTTTTAATTTTATCCGATGGGTTTCCAAAATAAGTGATAGTTTTAATAAAGAGGCCTGGTTTTTCTTTTATAAGAGGGTAGGTTTCAGAAATAGCCTTCTTTTATAGTTTTTTCGATATTATGGTATCAATCATAGATGATGAATAGCCGTTATTAATTGCCGTTTGTTTAATTTGTGGTTAAAGTTGTTAGCAAATAAAGGAACACTAGTCAATCTATGAATCATGCTGTGATATGCAGCTAGCTTGTGCTGTATTGGGTGAGAGGAACTTTTGTGTCTTCTTCAGTTTGTATTGATGACGATGAAGAGGCGGAAGATGAAGAATCTGTGAGTACAGAATTAAGACAAGTTCCAACCCCATCAGAGACACTTCAGCATATTGACAACGTTTGTCATTTCTTTCAGTCACGAAATACTCCGCAAAGTGTTCTTAATCGATTAGCCGAAGTAGAATTAGATATACATATTAATGATATTCATTTCACAAAAATAAAACAAACTAAAATAAAATAATTTTTTACATTAGACTCTTAAAAACAGTTGTTAATGTACTTATCTATTTATTACAAAACATTTTTTATGTACCTTCACAATCATGTACAATACCTACCACATTTTTGATATGTATCAGCATTTATCGTTTATTGCGAAATTCGCTTATAACGAACCGTTTTCGTCGGTCCCGCATGAGGTTCGTTATAACCGGACATTACTGTAACTGTATGCTGGATTTATCAACAGAGAAAGGGTATAACAAGCCCTGTGTGAAAATGCAATATATTTTAAATTACTTTAACTAAGTCTAACAGAAAATGGAACAGTTTCTTCTTTCGTTAATCACCTACTAAACACTTCAGACGATACAAAAAAGCCACAGTCTAAGGTAGTAGACCTCTTGGTTTTCCCATGAAAAGTGAGTCTTAATAAACTGTCTATAAAATGACAGACTACCTTTTTAATAAACAATTGAATACGATTTTCTATTATATTGTAAGCTATAAGTTTCTTAGAATAGACATCTAGACACAAGCAGAAAAATAAATGGGATTGTCCCTGCACAGATAATTTATGGCCCTTTAATAGAACCGATGCTATGTGCGGTTGACAATTACCAGGAGAATCCATAAAATCCCCACTCAATCACAAATAAAGTGCATGGGGCAGATATAAATCATACGTACACCTACTGGCTAAGAAAGTATTAAAATTAATTGTTTCCTATGCATATCTCAACACTATAGAGCAGGGTTGGATCGAGGTGCAACGTGGTACTGGATTACCGAGGTCCCAAAACCAAAACAACCCTCTATTTTTATTTTGGTGCATGATAGAGCTAGAGCTCACACGTCCAGAAACGTTATCCGTTCCAGCGCTTAGTCAAAGCCCCAAAAGGAAGAAATTATTTGCGATATGCGGGTTTTTTGATGATTTAAGGATATCAGTTTGTTCAAAATAGTGTTATGATGAAGACGAATTATGATGTCATTCTGTGGTTGGGAATAAATAAAACTTAATACCCATGCCTACATAATTAAAAAAAACAAGGCAATGTGAAAAAGTAACCCGTTCATAGCGGTCTTCGTTTTGTCAAGACTCCTCGAATCACCTTTACGATTTAAGTGATGTGGATACTGATATTTTTATGCTTTAGGCACCCACTCACACAGGGCAATCATTGAAACTCCATAAAACAGGGCATAATTTACACTCCTTTATACAGAGCGTCTAATATTTGCAAGAACCCGGACCTTATAATATTGAAATTTCACATATCAAAAAAGATTTGAAAGAGAATAGTTGCTCTGAAACCTTTGTAACTAATACCATCTGAAAACTTTAAAATCGCGAAGTTAAAACTAGCACAAAAACGAAGGAAGAACAAACATTTCTTACAATCCCTTAACGTTAAGGGGATTTCTGAAAAGATTAGAAGGATAACCAAAAACTATAATATCAGAACAGCTTTCAAATCCGGAAATACGCTTGGAAGCGTAGAACGTAGTACAAGAGTAAAACCCCGCAGTAATGGAAACACAAAAATTGTATCCATCGAATCCCTTGCGAGTGTGGCGAATCGTACATTGGAGAAACAAGAAGACCCCTTTCCGTAAGAGTTAAAAGAACATCTGAAACATACCTAAAGAGATGAATCTTCGAGTGTACAGCGAAACATGTATTGACCAACCAAGATCATTTGCACTGGTCAGAAGCCAAGGTTTTGGACACGGAACAGCTCTGGAGAAAATGAAAATTCAAAGAGGCAGCTTTTATGAATCAAAATACCCATATATTTAGTAAACCAAGTATATAGATATCCCCAATGTCTGGAAGCCTTTTCTTGTCCAAAATCAACAGTTCAAACTTAACACTCCAATAAGCACGTAGGCGGAGTCATCAAGCTTCGTTGCACATGGATAGTATTTAAGACAGTAGCCTTAGAATTACAATTTAGTTGACACTTGAAAACGGTTAGAGATACTAACTAACCGACACGCTGTGTTAAGTAACAAAATAAAGACAATGGAAGTCCGATAAAGTAATTATTTTGATAATACTTACTACATTGTCTAGCACCTTCAAATAATTACTCCATCATTGAGGGGTCAAGCATATGGAGGAGATATCATTCGCCAACGAAGAACCTACAATTATTGATGTCACCACCTTTTTACTGTTACATTGGTGCTACTGTGACCGCTTTACGTCCTCAGTAGCAAATGTAAATAGCTCTGTCTCTTTTCACCTATTCAGTAGTCCGGTAAAACAAAGGGTAATCAACGTTGAAACCGGCTCTGTAACAATGCTAAATCAATGCAGCGGTTACAATATCACTTCGGACAATTTATGGCCAAGAAACTAATAGCAATTCGCCATTACTTAATGACTTTGTTTAAATAGAATTGTGAACTATTTGCGGACATTAAAGATTTATAAACCAACGAAAATTAAAAATATAACGTGTATATGTATGTACGTATTATGTTCTGAAAATATCTGTTTCTGTAAGTGACAGTTAACCGGTATTAGTTTTTTGTGTTTCACAATAAAGGAATAACAACTTATTTATTACATGCAGTAACTTAACACGTTCTATGCATTTGGCATTTAGATATCTTATTATATGGTCGATAATTAAAGACTGATTTTCTACAACTGAATTTAATACGAGGGGCAAATTTATCAAGAGGTTGGGCTATTCTGCTATACACCAGGCGACTTCTTAGCCTCCAAGAAAAGAAGTCCACTGAAGTGGTATTCCTATTCCTAAATGTAGCCAGAGCCTTTGATAGGGTATGGCATCAAGGCCTAGTATATAAGATGGCAACAACTGGATACTCAGAAAAAATATGCAATATAATTCAAAGTTACTTGCAAGAGAGAACGTTTAGTGTTAAAATAGGACAGGAAAAATCAGAACCTAGAATGCTAGAAGCAGGAGTGCCACAAGGATCGTTATTAGGCCCCCAACTGTATTTAATATAAACAAGTGACATACCAATAACACCGGGAGCCTTCCTGGGAATGTTCGCGGATGATACAGTTGTAGCCATTAAGCATAGAAACATTGAAATAGTCTGTAGACGACTTCAAGAGGAAGTCACAGTGGTGCGTAAGATGGAAAATAAAAATGAATGGAGAGAAAAGTCAAGCTATAGTGCTTCAGAAAAAAATATCAATTCCAGAAAGGAACATAATGATCGAAGAAGAGGAGGTCCAATGGACCAAAGAAGTCAAATACTTAGGAATAACGCTAGGACTAGTATGGGAAAAGCACATTAAAAGTGCAATAAAGAAAACAAAAGCAGGAATGGGCAGTCCACTAATAGGCCCAAAAAGTAAGATGAGTCTAAAAACAAAGCTGATAATGATAAAAGCGGTAGCTAGACCACAACTGACCTACGGGTCAGCAGCGTGGGGCTATGCAGCCAAATCACATATGAAACGGCTAGAAGCCACGGAAAACAGCTACCTAAGAAAAGCTGTATCAGCAAAATGGTTTGTAAAGAACGAGCAAATACATAGAGACCTATAGAATGGAAATCTATTACGACCTTTATGAAAAGAAAAGCAGTTAAAGTATTTGAAAAAGCGAGAACTCATCCCAATGAAGAATTAAGAGGATTAGTGGATTATGATAATATACAAGATGCCGAAAGAATGAGGGTATATTATAAGCGACCGAAAAATCAGCTATTATAATAGCTTGAGTGAAATGAAATTCTCAAGGATTCTAAGAAGAATGAAAATGGCGAGTGAGTAGTTCGCGTAGTGTCCGTGTGATTACATAGTTAGTAAACAAAAAAAAAAAATGCCTACCAACTAAATCTACCTACCACACAAGTGCTTACTACACACAACACTGCACCAATACACACACCTACACCAACATAAGTAAGTTCTTAGCTAGTAACAGATCACATAAAGCTTACTTCTGCTCAGACCAGCGCTGTTGGTACTCTCCCAGAAATAGCGGGGTCCCCATTGCGGAAATGCGTGTGCACCAAATATCTCAGCTGGGCACAAACAACACAAACATAAACACTAACACAGCAAGCAATAGCTTGCTACTACCCAGATCAGCACCGTCTCATCTGAGCACAAATATCGCAAACACAAACACTAACACAGTAAGCTTCTACTACTTAGTTAAAGGACAAAGCCAGCTTAAGTACACCGTGTACCTAAAGCGTTGGCGAGTACGACGCAAAGCACGCATTAGGCGTGCAGAGCTGAAATACCGAATCGAGTGGTCTGAAGGTTTATACGCCTATGGCGCGGAAACCGCAGGAACACGGTGAGTTTAGTCGGTAGGCGGCCCCATCAGGGTTGAATCCGACACTCCTCTGCTATTATCCCGCAGGGGGTTAGTCTTTAGAAAATTCTCATCGAGAAAAAAAAATTAGCTGAAAAAAGTAGAGACCGAGAATTTATCTTTTTCAGTTTATTCAAAATTTATAATAATAATATTAATAATAAATATATTTATTTGTGCCAGAATATAAAAATTATAAAATATATCGACTTTCAGATGAGGAATGAAATTCGAATTTTTCACATACTAAATAATACTACCAATATCTAGGGAAAGTCTGAAATTCTTATTTTTTTTAACGGGAAATGAGTTATACACTGAGGGAAATAATCTAATGCAACAGGTTTGCTAAGAAATAGTTTATATTGGTAGTAATCAGTTCCATTAGATTAGCAGCACAGTTTTCTTAAATAATTAACTACTTTTAATACAGCAATTTTGTTAAGAAATAAATTGTATCTTCTCAATGCGACGCATTTTGTTTCCAGTAAAGCGCTTTCTCTACAATTAAGAAAGAAGAACAGCGTCCCCAAAAACGAATTGTATCCGTTATAACCTATAATCGACAAGACGTTGGTGGGGGTTCGTAGCGATCGGCAATCGCCGCGCGCCCTAGTATTCGTTTTAACGAATTTGTTGCGCAGGTCACATCGTTGTTCCGGAGTCTTCTAGCTGTCCTGATGTCTGAATTTGAATTTTATTGATCGTACCAATACCGGATTCAAATCATTTATTTTTACTTTGTATTTAAGTTTTTTTAAACTTTGCATGTCAGATAAAGCAATAAAATATTCTTATTTCGCACAACCCATCATTAGTAATGGACTTTATATTCTATGGACGAATTTTACCATCTTAGTAAACCATGTTGCATGAAGATAATCATATGCAATGTTAAACGATAAGAACAATATCACACTAGAAGTTAATTAAATTTCTGAGAACTACAGTATTGATTTTTATTGGTAAGTATATGCTTTATTAAGCGTAGCAACCAAATATCATTATGATTATTGTCAAGTTTTATTACAACTGTCAGTCGGAACTAATACAGTACCTATATAAAACCAGATTACACTTCTAACAGAACTTGATAATAACTGTGAGTATTCAGAGCAATAATGGTTATAAACCATTCTATGACAGCAATAACTCCTATTTCCTATTGGCTAAATTACTGTGATATTATCACTACACAACGGTCTAGCAATTTTCGTTGTCTTAAGTAGAAGAGCGCGTTGCTGTCACATACAGGGCGGTGTTCATTTGAAAAATTCCACCTCGATTTACCTGCTTTAAAATGAAGATGTAGAAAATCGCTCGGACCCGTCGATTTTTATTTCGAGGGGGACATCTTTTGCGTATATTGTCAATCTTGTTACTTCAAACCCCTGGGTGGGAGGGGGGGGGGGGTAAGATCTAAATCTTAAATGGATACCCCTATTTTAAATAACTTTTTTGGATTCTGCATAAAATTCTAAACATTTTTTAATAAAAGCATTATTAGTCAATACTTAACAGTTTCCGAGATATTTACTCCTGAAAAATGACATTTTTGAACTTTGACAGCGTCTAGCGTTCTAACTGTACGTCTTGGAGCAAAACGGCTTACATATCCCTATCTTCGATTTTTATTATCTTTCCAATAGTGTGAACTTTCGGTTAAAACGGATGTAAGAAATATAGTACCGGTTTGACCGGAAGTTGACACTATTGGAAAGATAATAAAAATCGAAGATAGGGACATGTAAGCCGTTTTGCTCTAAGACGTACAGTTAGAAAGCTAGACGCTGTCAAAGTTCAAAAATGTCATTTTTCAAGAGTCAATATCTAGGAAACTGTTAAGTATAGACTAATAATGCTTTTATTAAAAAATGTTCAGAATTTTATGCAGAATCCAAAAAAATTATATAAAATAGGGGTCCATTTAAGATTTAGATCTTACCCCCCGTCCTTCCTAGGGGCTTGAAGTAACAAGATTGACAATATACGCAAAAGATGTCCCCCTCGAAATAAAAATCGACGGGTCTGAGCGATTTTCCACATTTTCATTTTAAAGCAGGAAAAATCGAGGTGGGAAGTTTTCAAATGACCACCCTGTATAGTATTAAACAGGTATAAAGAGTATGGGAATTCTCATAAGGAATATAATGCCTTTTCTCAGTGTAGAATAAATAAACATGTAATATATTTCTCGATAAAATGGTGAAGATATACGTCGCGTCATCTTGCCTTGCTACTAATTATTGTAAAAATATGAAACCTAAAAAACGTTGTTGGGATGAGTAAATCGTAATAATATGCTAAGGGGGCCTCAACGTTAAGTACTGTGTATTAGGAGTGTATAAATTTTAGTCTATACATTTTTGGTGGAATAAAAATAAAAATATCTGTTTGTTTTGTATGTTGTAAAACCCCTTTTACATCATCAAAAAATATCAAAACATTAACATGTTTATATTAATAAAAACCTTAACACATTTTGAGCAAAATAATTTTTATCTCGATATGTCTATCGTTAATCTCCAATATATTAAAGTCAATAATTTATGGCTAATAAAATTTTATACTTATCCCATAACAAATGGCCATCGCCTAGTAACGATAAATAAAAGCTATTTTGTGTCAATCGTCTGTTAAGTGTTTAAAAATTACAAATGTAATAAAAAGCCAATCATGCGAATTCAAAAAAGCTTCGATATCAATCATTGGTTTGATGTAACTTTTATAGATACATATAAGCAAAAGCTTTGAGTTATGTTGATTAAAGATATTATTTTAATACAAAGGAACGTCCAAAACGTATGTACCGGTTTGATCGTACAACTTTTTACAAAGATAACCGTAATCGTAAGTAATATCGTAAATAAACTAACTTTTTTTTTCAAGGAGAATCTTGTAAAAACTAACAACCTATGAGGCAGGATAGTATCGGATCCCTGAAGAGGCTGCCTACCTACGAAACTTCTACCGTGCGAGCAAAAATTATTTGCATCAAGGAGGGCTTGGATTAAAAAACGTAGGGCTTGGTTTAGATCACAATGATATGGGGACGATATATCTAACCAAATCTAGGTTAAAATTTTGTCAAGTTCATATTATGACATGATAATATGCCAAACTAATGAGTAATAAAATAAGTAGACAAATACAAATTTATTTTTGTTGTTTATAAAATTAACAAAGTAAGAATATACAGAAAGAAAAAGAAAAATAATTACATAAATTGCTGAAATTGGCCACCGCCATGCTCCAAGCATAAATTCACACGTGTCTTCATATTTTCGAAAGTGTTGACCAGCATCTCTGGAGAAATGTTACCACATTCTTGGATAATCCTTTCTTGTAATTGTTCTAAATTTGCAACTGGTGTTTTAAAAATAGTGTTTTTAAATGAGGAAAAACGAAGTAATCCATAACCGTTAAACAAGGTGATCTAGGTGGGAATTCAATGTCTGATCGAAAACTGATCAATCTGTCGTCGAAAAATTGCGTAAGTAGTTAATAGTTTCGGCGGCTGTATGGGCGGTTGCGCCGTCCTGTTGAAAATATCCAAAACGTAGTTCGTCGTCAAGTAATTGCTCCACAAATGGATTCAAAATATTGTCTCTATACCGCTGTGCTGTAAAACTGTGTCATGGAAAAAAATAGGACCAACAATTATTCTTCTTCGGGAAACAGCTAACCAGACACCAATTTTTTGAGGGTGCAATGTGGACTCTACAAAAAAATGGGGATTTTCACAACTCCACATGCGTGTTTTCTGAGAATTCACATAACCGGAGAGGTGGAACCAGGCTTCATTCGAAAAAAATGTCAGGTCTAATAAATCATTTCCTTCCAATAAATTTTGGATAAACCATTGAGAGTAATTCCTGCGTCTTGTATTTCTTGGAATACTTGCACTTTATAAGGAAATAAATTTAGCTGGTTCTTAAGAATAGTCCTGCATGTTCCATAGGATCTTCCCACTTCTTGGGACAGGCGTCTTATACAATTTGTTGGCGTATTGCATTATTTCACGAACCTTTGCAACACGTTTTTCAGTTCTTACAGATGCATGGTATTCCTGCTCCTTTTTTGTGTTGTATAAAACCTCAGACCAAGCACTATGGTCTGAGTATAAAACCTGTTTCCCTCTCTACCTCGCACGGTAGCAAACCCTCATTCTGGCGGCGTCCCGGACTGGATCGTAGTCGATTAGCCTTCTTATGAGTTCTTTATTGGGATAAGGTCCTGTTTTTGCGAAGCCTTGTGCTGCTTTTTCTTTTATGAATGCTATTAGCAGTTCTCATTGAACAACTCTATGAATGTGGGTATTCCTCACATACCACGGAACTGCTTTCCCGTTGTAGTATTTCTGCTGCGTAGCACCATACTGCTGATCCATCGACTAACACTGTGGTTTGGTTTTGAGCCTCATCGTGCTCTTAGGTCCTGTGAGAGGATTCAATCTGCCCATTCCTGCCCATTGTCTTTTTAATGGTTTTTTCCATCTTTTGTTTCCAGGTCAAGCATGAATCCATCTACAGGGGAAATTTTTAATCAATTTGATCGGACGACTTTATTTACATCAACATCAATAAATCCAAAAGATTTAATTTTTGTTCCATTCCTTTTTCGTTTTTGATGCTTCGTGTTAAATCCGCTAGGTCAGGGTCAAAATATACAAAAACCCAGCACACAAACATTCCTATCGTTCTCCGAAGAAAAATAATACAAAAAATTAAGACAATCCATTTATCATTAAGAGAATTATTAATAAAAAAATCAATTCAACGAATACATGTTACATAGACATAATGAGTACAAATATGTAAGATAACACTTTTATTTCTTTTCACTACGGCCAACGCAAATATTTCATACCAAAGGTGTTAATAAACTTGATTTTATTATTGGCTGTTAGTGACACTAGAAGAGAAGAAAGTATAGAATGTCTTCGCCGGCAAACTTTGAGCAATGAAAGCTGCATAAAGGAGTTAATACGTGGTCACTAAAAAAGTATTGCATAGCATTTGCCTTTTGTTGCGTCAGAATAGAAAGGGTCAAAATTAAAAATGGCATTAAAAAAGTCATATTATTTTTACTCAAGAAATACAGGGTGTCCGGAAATGATGAGCAAAAAATTTGCAATACCTTTTGCCACGCTCATAATATTTTGACGAAATCTCGTACAGGGGGCTTTTTCGGTATGAGGAATACGAATTTGCCCACCGTTTTTTTGCATTTTGTAGAGGGCGCCACATAGGAGCCTATACTTTAATTTGAATGGTCCCAACTTTTTTGTCCTACACTGTATGAGCATTTTGACTGAATATTTTTATTCTCCTAACCTTTTGACATAAAAAAGGTATACTACTTTTGTTTCGATAAATCTAACCGTTTTCGAGAAAAACGCTAAAATAACATTGTTTACATGTGATGAATACGAAATCATTTTAATTTATTAATTTTTAATTTAATTAATTTAATTTTTAAGAGGAATTAATTTATGCATTGAAGAGGAAGGACGTCACTTTGAAAATGTTTAACTTATTGTTCTAGAAACTTATGTATTTGAAAACTGCAAAAAAATTTAACTTTAACACCCTGTAACTCCGTTAAAAATCAATTTTCGAAAAATGTTATAGGAAGATACAGTGTGTGTATAAAGTCTGGAAACGGTTTAATAACATCACAATTTACTGGCCGATTTAAACCAAATTTGGTACAGTTGTGTAAGAGGGCCTAACGCACCGAATGACGATATTGGCGTTGTTGCCAGCTTTTTAGTTTGTCTGGAATTCGAACGAATTTTATATTTTTAAATATAACACCCAGTATATTTTTACATTTTTAAATTCCACATAAAATTATAATTATTTTTTATTAAATGCATTATTAGTCTATACTTCATAGTTTCCGAGATATTGACTCTCGAAAAGTGACATTTTTGAACTTTGACAGCTTATAACTTTCTAACAGTACGTCTTAGAGCAAAACGGCTTACATGTCCCCATCTTCAATTTTTATTATCTTCCCAAAAAAATCAACTTCCGGTTAAACCGGATGTAACTCGAAAGCAGAAAATATAGTTGTTCCGGTTTAACTGGAAGTTGATTTTTTTGGGAAGATAATAAAAATTGAAGATAGGGACATGTAAGCCGTTTTGCTCTAAGACGTACTCTTAGAAAGTTATAAGCTGTCAAAGTTCAAAAATGTCACTTTTCGAGAGTCAATATCTCGGAAACTATGAAGTATAGACTAATAATGCATTTAATAAAAAATAATTATAATTTTATGTGGCATTTAAAAATGTAAAAATATACTGGGTGTTATATTTAAACATATAAAATTCGTTCGAATTCCAGACAAACTAAAAAGCTGGCAACAACGCCAATATCGTCATTCGGTGCGTTAGATCCTCTTACACAACTGTACCAAATTTGGTTTAAATCGGCCAGTAAATTGTGATGTTATTAAGCCGTTTCCAGACTTTATACACACACTGTATATAATTTATTTTTGGTCTAGAATTATCCCCTACATTTTTTGCTCACCATTTCCGGACACCCTGTACCTATATGGTTAATGGATTGACCTTCTTTTTCCTGACATCTTGTATACTAGGCCTTTTTTTTTTGTTTGTTAACGAAATCCAAAATGTTTCCGGCAAAAAAGTTTGAAAAGTTGGTGGAGCCCGAATTACCATAGAAACAAAATTTATGACCTACGCAAATATTTCATACCAAAGGTGTTAATAAACTTGATTATATTTTATTGTTATGTTATTGGCATTGACATTCAAGGAATTATTTATGTTGGGCTAGTTTAGGCGCCCCCATATTAAAAGTAATTTATTTCGCATATTTGCATTATTACCACAAATTATTCGACGCCGTGTTGTAAAACGTTTTGTCGTGTTTGATTTTTTCCTGTTATTTAGTTCCAGTGGCGACTCGCCTTCACGGGAAATTCATTTTTTTCCAACATTTACTTCACACACATAAAACTTCTCAGATTTGACAAGGGTTTATTTCAGATACATTTTATTTAAAGTAGCGCCATAATAAATGTGTGTTTTTCTACAAATACGTTATTATCGCATAGCTTAATAATAAATTATAAGATAGGGGTTTTAAATTAAATCATTGAAAATAGATAAACTATACGTTGATAAACTAGAATTTATTTTCCACTTAAAAACACTTTACTTAAGACACTGTGTTCTTTTATGTCTTAATATTAAGGTGTATTACTTTCAGACACAAACTACGTTTTCAAAAATACTTATTTTATGAAGTTACCTTATACAGGGTCAAAAACAAATAAACTTTGCATCACATGCGACTAAATTTTAATAGCCCAATTTTGATTTTGTAGAAAAACACAAATTTAATATGGCGCTACTTGAAAGAAAATGTATCTGAAATAAGGCATTGTCAAAGCTAAGAAGTTTTATGTAGGTTGCGTTGAGTCTTATTTTGCAAAAGTGGTGCAATTTACAAAATATAAGTAAAAAATCAAAATTATCCTATGCAGCTGAAATTTTGCATGTGGCTAGAAACTGCATTTAAGAAAATTTTTCTAATAACCTTTTTCGATATTTTCAAAAATAACCCCACTTTTGAATTATTTTTTGGAAAAAATTAAAATTTGACAGATCATGCGAATCACGTGACTACTATTTTTTGCTTAATTTTCAACTCGATCGAAGCAGAACTTGATGCCAAAGTCAAATTTTGAATAAAACTATTAGTGCCATTATGAATTTATAATAACATCCAAATGTTAAGATACAAAAACAAAAAGAAAGTCGGTGCAAATTATTTATTTGTTATTATTACTTAGAAAGTAGGGACTCTATTACGCTTTGCGCGATATCTTCGACATCCGAAGGGTCACTTTCGGATTCAGAATCTCCCATATTTAAATTATTTTTGGCCAACACTTTGCATACAATAGAAAATTAGACGGCAATAATGACGTTGTCAAAATCGAAATTAAAACAATCAAAAATGCGGTTACCATGATATCGACTAATATGGACATCTGAAAATTTTTAAAATTACGAAAACATTATCTAATATCCAATGAAATTTAGACGAATAAAATCTATTTGCACTGTCATAGATTACATTTTGAATGATACACGTTCGATATGAACTTTGTTAATGAAACTTGTGCAATTGAACCACTCGGCGAACGCCTCGGTAATTACGGTACAATAGGTTGCCAAACGTTGTGCTCACTGAGAACTAATCCAGCTGTTTGTATTTAAAAAACAAAGGGCCTTCCGGCGGCTTGGTACTGCGACGCGAATTTAAATTATAATATGGCGACGCAGCATTGAACGCAAATCATGCGCGGGCGCATTGATTGCTGGCTTGATTGGCTCGTAGCTACAATATTTGGGCGGCGAAACGTTTGTATGTTGCCAGGGTTGTTCATAGCGTTTTCTATTGGTAAGTTTAATGTATGTCAAATGTATTTCTATGCTTTACCAATGAATGACGCCATAACTTTTAATTTATCGCACGTTGAGTTCGATATTTTAATTGTAAATCAAATTAACGCTGTGTTTTGCAAGCCATTATGCTAATAAACCAAAACCAAGCATCTACAATCCGATGTTGTTCTTTTCGGCTGTAAATTTCCTACAAAAATCATCTAAAAGCTTTTAATTTACAATTTTACTGCATAAAGCAGCTATTCGTAAGCCACTGTTTGTTTCGTAAGTTGCAGATTCGTGTTTAGATAACTTTATAATAATGTTTGCACACATTTTAATAAAGCACAGTACTTGCATCAAAGGAAAATATTTTCGTTTCATAAAAGCAACGCGCGGCGTTGTAGTAAGGTCATTTTTTGTCTCGGCACTCACCGCCTACACCTCGAAGTTCTAGATGACATACCTACCTACTTTGCAACAAGACTTATACTCTTACTAATTGCACGATAAATCCATTATTTATTCTTATTCTATTTGAAGAGTTCATTATCCCATGTATAATATAGCATTAAAAACTACTCTAGTTAGTTATAGTGACATCTGAGGTGGACACCGTGGACAGATAGGAAATGTTCTATCTAGATAGCCCATCGATTTAATGAAATAGGTAGCATCGAATTTACAAATTGGGATTTTTTAAATTTGTAGATATAAAGATAAAAAATTATTACTTTTCCACTTCCCTGTATTTAAAATTCTACTTTCCGACAATAATTCATTATTGAGCACAATAATATCTTATTTCACAACCGGAATTTCGAGTTTGCCTCTGTTGTATTTGAATAGGGTGTAACAGGATCATGGTACACCCCCCGTATCTCCGTTAGTTTAAAAGGTAATTGATTGAAATTTGGGATATCCCATATACATAATAAGCGGTACTTTTTGACCTACAAATGATTTTTTTTCCGGTGAAACCGGAAGTAACACCAACTTTCGATTCTTAAATAGAACACCCTGTATATTATTACATTTTTGAATTCTGCATGATTTTCTGAATCCAATGATACCACACAAGTGATATTTTAAGCGTAAGAAATATTTATTATTAAATTTTTAATTTTCCATTTAAGTGTGCGATGACGGTTCAGATTTATTCCAATTGATCCGTCTAATGCTAGAAAAATCGAAGTCCCGTCAAAAATACCAAATTGCGTTTTTTATAAGCAAATAAAATTCATCGTAATCGTTTTTGGGGTAAGACTCAATTTTTCCAAATGGAACCATATTGGTACCGTGGTACCATTTCCTAGTACTATTAGTAAGGAATTTATTCATACCTGGTAATAACATGTGCGATAAATACAATCAAAATTATAGCTAAAAGAAAGTACAATTATTTTGTTCTAATTTAATGCTAAGAAGTTACTAAGGTGAACAAAAATAACAACAAATGTAAAGACTTTTTTCTACAGACGTGTGGAAAAACCAATTTTCCGCACGGATATCAGTGCGGAAAATCGATTTTTCCACACTAGTGCGGAAAATTTTTTCGGCACGATTATGTCAAAAATCCGTACGGAAAATTGGTTTTTCCACACTAGTGCGGAAAAATTTTTCGGCACGATTATGTCAAAATCAATAATATATCAATTATAACTTGTAGTTATTACTTTTTTTTCTCAGAATTAGTTACTGTTACATATGTATGTGATTGTTATAGTTAATTAAAAATTATTAAATTTCTTTATATGTGTTACTTATTTCCACACGTCTGTAGAAAAACTATTGTACCTGACACGTGCGGAAAATGTTTTCCCTGCACTTGGCTGCTTAACCGAACTCCGCTACGCGTCGTTCGGTGAACGGCAGACTCGTGCGGAAAAATTCATTTTCCGCACTTGTTAGGTAAATAGCTATTCCAATACAAAATAAAAACACCGATAAACCACCGAATACTTATTTGACAATCTGAATAATTTCATTGTGTTCAAAACCACCTTAGTAACTTCTTAGCATTAAATTAGAACAAAATAATTGTATTTTCTTTTAGCTGTAATTTTGATTGTATTTATCACACATGTTATTACCAGGTATGAATAAATTTCTTATTAATGGTACCAATATGGTTCCATTTGGAAAAATTGAGTTTTACCCCAAAAACCATTACGATGAATTTTATTTGCTTATAAAAAACGCAATTTAGTAGTTTTAACGGGACTTCGATTTTTCTAGCAATAGACGGATCAATTGGAATAAATCGGAACCGCCATGGCACACTTAAATGGAAAATTAAAAATTAAATAATAAATATTTCTTCCGCTTGAAATGTCACTTTTGTGGTATCATTGGATTCAGAAAATTATGCAGAATTTAAAAATGTAATAATATACAGGGTGTTCCATTTAAAAATTGAAA
The DNA here is from genome assembly GCA_963969555.1 of Polydrusus pterygomalis. Taxonomy (NCBI): domain Eukaryota; kingdom Metazoa; phylum Arthropoda; class Insecta; order Coleoptera; family Curculionidae; genus Polydrusus; species Polydrusus pterygomalis. The sequence continues at coordinate 39,406,247 of OZ018385.1, read as the reverse complement.
GTTGGTGTCGCTTTCGGTGAAACCGGAAGTGAAAAAAAATCGTTTGTAGGTCAAAAAGTGCCGCTTATTATGTATATGGGATATCCCAAATTTCAATCAATTACCTTTAAAACTGACGGAGATACGGGGGGTGTATCATGATCCTGTTACACCCGGTATACCTATTCCATTTTAGGCGACATCCTGTAAATGGTCAAAATTTGAGAAAAACTAATGTTTTAAACTATTAGAGTACGATAGAAAAAAAAGTTATTGAAAATGAATGAACACAAAAAAAAAATATTATGCAGGGTGCTTCAATTAAAATAAGCAATAATTAATTTGTGTTGGGCTACATGCTTGGTGTTCCATTGAACAGGAAGAAAAAATAATAACTACTTGTTATGTGTCACAAATTTAATCAATTTCCTGACAAGCGTTTCGGCCCTTGCGGGCCCTTGTCAAAGGAGTACAAGAAGATACTAAATTCTACGTGACACTACAAAGGTATTTATATCATAATATTATGGTAATTATAAACATGTCATGAAATTAAAATTATAATTAGAAGATTGAATGGTCAACTGTGGGTTTTACTAACTTTTAAAGGTACATATACATATTTAGTCCTAAATTAGTGTGCTATTAAGAATTAGGGAAGCGCCTGAAGGTATTTCGGTTTGATAGCTATTGTTTCTGTGTATTATTGTATACACACTAAAAGCAGAAAACTAAATTTACTAGAACCAGGTACTAGGAACTAGGTATCCTTTTCTGTTTCAAGAAAAATGAGAAGAAATTATTTCTCTGACTTAGGTAGGTAGGGGAGAGTCGGACAAAACCGGGTAGGTTGATAAAACCGGGTACCGCCTAGTTCTGCCAAATGCCAAAACAGCTTTCCATATTATTAACCTTTAAAAATCAACTATTTGATTTCGAAGGAACTATTTTTAATATTGTTATTATCATTATTATTGTCTGGCAATATTTAGGTTGAAATAAACTATTTAACGTTATGTTAGCCTACATACAAGTTTAGAAATGTAACCGTATCAATAAATTGCATTTTAACAAACAAATTCCACAAAAACCTCTTTTAAAAGTACTGTTAAAGTAGGGTTTCCATTGACAGAAAAATTAAACCCTGGCTATATTGAAGCTTGTAACTTAATGTTAGCCCACATATAAGTTTAGAAATGAAACCATAGCCAACAAACTCTATAAAAACCATATTTGGGTCTACGTACCTTACGTAAGTCATATATGGGAATTTCCTTGACAGTAAATGTAATATCTGACTGAATTCAATTAGTTTATGGTGAACTGTAGGTATTGCATTTTACCTATAGGTATAATCTGTTGTAAATATGAGTGACATAATCCTATTTAAAGTTGCGTTTCAGTTAATTTAGTATTTTCAAGGTTTGGATAATTATTATTATTATAAGGAAATAGCACATCATTTGTTAAGAACTCACAACACTTCGTACAAATAATAGGAGGAAAGGAAGTACAGCTAGGAGATCAGCTGGTAAGCTTTGACGTCGAAAGTCTTTACACCAACGTTCCCGTAAAAGACGCCCTAAAAGTTATCAAAAACAAACTTGAGGAAGACCATACTCTACAGGAAAGAACAACGCTTCCCATTAATGCCATCTTGGAACTATTAGAATGCTGCCTCAACAATTCCTACTTTCAAGAAAAGGATAGATTCTTTAAACAAGTAGACGGACTACCGATGGGCTCATCTCTCTCGCCAATAATCGCCAACATTTACATGGAATGGTTTGAATCCAAAGCAATGGAACAGGCAAAGAAGAAACCAAAAATGTGGCTGAGATATATGGATGACACCTTCATTATTTGGAATGGAACCGATGAGGAACTAAGAGATTTTCTAAATCACCTTAATAGCTTAACACCAACAATCAAATTCACCATGGAGAAAGAAGAAAATAACCAATTACCGTTCCTAGATGTCAACGTGAAGAAAAATGGCAACAGCATCCAAACGTCAGTATACAGAAAACCCACACATACAGGTCAATATCTCAATTTTAGATCAAATCACTCAAACAGTACGAAACATGGCATAGTTAAAACCCTCGTAGATAGAGCAATTACAATCTGTAACTCGGAAGAATCACTTAAAAAAGAAACTGACCACATCAAGACCGATCTCAACAAAAATGGCTACCCCACAAGTTTAGTCGACACAATATTGGAAAATCGTAAGAATCGACTCAACGCGCAAGAAGCAAACAGAGAGGCACAACCAACACTCAATATTCCGTATGTCAAAGAAGTATCTGAGAAAATAAGAAGACTAGGACAACGATATAACATCAACACCGTATTCAACTCGAGGGACACCCTAAGAAGCCACCTGACGAAGACGAAGCCCACAAGTCAAAAAGATAGGAAAAACTGCGTCTACCAGATCCCCTGCGAATGCGGCCAATCCTATATAGGTGAGACATTAAGACCATTAGAAACAAGGATTAAAGAACACAAAAACAATACGTTAAAAGGAGAGACCGAAAAGTCAGGTGCAGCTGACCATGCCTGGAAACATGGTCACCATATCATGTGGTCAGAAGCTGAAATCCTACATAAGGAACCACACTGGAGGAAAAGAAAATTCAAGGAAGCGGCTGCTATTCACCAGAACCCAGGCTGCTTTAGTAAACCATCCTTAGACATAAGAAATATCTGGAAACCTTTGTTAGATAGATGTAATCTTAGGATAAGATCGCGTGCCAACTGAACGCATGACTGCACCCACCTCAGTTATGCTTTAGTGCACCTAACTAGTATAAATAGTCCTGTAGTTACTTTACTTATTTAGTATTCACCTGAAGACGACTGGAGATACTTACCAGTTGAAACGTTGTGATTTAAAACAAATAAAGACAATGGAAGTCCAAAACTCTTTCATCATTCAATTATTATAATATTAGATAGTTTTTAAATCTATTTTGACACTTTATTTTCAAACCATATAAAAAGTCATGTTTATTATTACCTATCTTAAATTATAATCTTTATAAACAAAACTTTCAAAATAAATTATTAAATATATTTATTTATTATTGGGTAATATTAAAGCGGTAGAACCGAATCGATGAGACTATAGCATCAATTGCTTTAGAAGGTATCACATGTATAATTTTCAAGTCCGGTCCTGGAATTCATGCCAACAGCCAAAAATTTAATACACCAAAATTGACAGAGTGTCACGTGATTTTGAATCCATCTTGCGAAAGTATTCAAAATTTTTATACTAATGTATTTGAGCATTGAAAAGGGATTACAAGAGGTCCACTGTAAAGTTCTAAATTAATATTCAAACTTCCCTAAAACCCTGTATACGTTTCCTTTCTCCCGGGCCATTAGTATGCCGGTGGTTCGATCATTTATCGTCGCAAAAAGTCGCTTGCCGGCATCGAGATGCCTGTCTGGGTTACAAACTCGAACTCTGGCAAATTTTCCGAATGTCACGTGGTCTATGGACCTCAGCGCGGTTTTTTGTCGCTCCGGGGGGAATTTTTTAAACGCAGCCCGGCGGACCGGGCAGACAAAATGTTTGGCGTGATCTCGTCTTGTTTAAGGACCGGCATGCGGTTGCGACGTTTTTGGACATTAATTAACAAACATAAAGGCATTGTTTTGCCGGGTTCACATGCGTTTTCGGAGGTTTATGCATCTGTTCATACGAAATGAAACATTTTTGCGTGTTGGCATCCGAACCACCAACGACAGTGACATTTTTCGGTCGTTATTGATGTAAGGGAAGCTCATCCATTGTTTAGGAAGAATGCCTTAAGTAGAGACGATTTTAATTACAATTCGATAAATAGATTAATTTTTGTTGCATATAAAGGGCGAATTGCATTCATCAAATTGGTCATCTGTCTCGCTGTTTTAATAAATGAATATTAGACGTAAGAGGTAAGATAGCAAGTTTGTTAGTTATTTTTTCTAAATTATTGACTAAATTTAGTAATACTTGCAGAGACGGACTGGGTCGGGAAAATGTGGCGGCCAAAGGCGCCGCTTTAAATAAGAAACATAATATTATATCAAAATAATGTAGTTTGCTTTTAAAAAATCCATCAACTCTACATTGAGAAAAACCTTCTATTCCTAAGGAGAATTCACATACTCTTTATACAACTGTTTAATACCATATGATGTTACAGCAACGCGTTTTCCCACTGTAAGACAACGGAAATTGCTAGACCGTTGTATAGCAATAATATCACTGTAATTTAGCCAATAGGAGAGAGAGAGAGAGAGAGAGAGAGAGAAAAATTGCCAGGTACCATAGAATGGTTTATAGTCCTTATTGCTCAGAATACTCACAGTAATTATCAAGTTCTATGGGGGGTGTAATCTGGTTTTATATAAAGTATTAGTTCCGACTGGCAGTTGTAACGAAACTTGACATTAATCATAATAATATTTGCTTGCTACGGTTAATAAAGCCTATACTTATCACTAAAAATCAGTACCTACTGTAGTTCTCACAAATTTAAATAGTTTCCAGTGTGATATTGCTTGTCGTTTAACATTGCATATGATTATCTATTATGCAGCATGGTTTACTGAGATGGTAAAATTCGTCCATAGATTATAAAGTCCAATACTAATGACGGGTTGTGCGAAATAAGAATCTTCTATTGCTTTAACTGACATGCAAAGTTAAAAAAAACTTAAATACAAAGAAAAAATAAATTAATTGAAACATACATTGGTCCGATCCATAAAATTCAAATTCAGACAGGAGAACTAGAAGACTCCGAACAACGATGTGACCTGCGCAACAAATACGGCGCGAGGCGATTGCCGATCGCTACGAACCCCCACCAACGTCTTGTGGATTATATGTTCTAACGGATACAATTCGTTTTTGGGGACGCTGTTCTGCTTTCTTAATTGTAGAGAAAACGCTTTACCGGGAACAAACTGACAAATTTTGCAAAAGTCAGTTTTAACATCACTTATATTACATCTAATGTTAATATACGTATTTAAGACACTAAAGATACTCCAATAAGGTTAACACTATTTCCAGTTCAAAAAATACTTACAAAATATTAATAAGTAATCATATATGCCCTATCGTCGTATCATTATCATAAACAAAAGGGTTAATTGAACCTTTATTTATTTAAAGGCAAACCATTTTCTTAGCGATGGCCCAAAGACGAATCCTTAAGGTACGCCACTAATATTTGTTAATATCCCTGGGGTGGCGTTTCCATCTGGAAGGGTCGAGCGATCAGTCAGATACCGTGCGAGCAAATATTATTTGCATCAAAGTGGGCTTGGATTAAAAAACGTAGGGCTTGGTTTAGATCACAATGATATGGGGACGATGTATCTAACAAAATCTAGGTTATAATTTTGTCAAATTCATATTATGACATGATATGCTAAACTAATGAGTAATAAAATAAGTAGACATATACAAATTTATTTTTTGTTGTTTACAAAATTAACAAAGTAAGAATATACAGACAGAAAAGGAAAAATAATTACATAAATTGCTGAAATTGGCCACGGCCATGCTCCAAGCATAAATTCACACGTCTCTTCATATTTTCGAAAGTGTTGACCAGCATCTCTGGAGAAATGTTACCACATTCTTGAATAATCGTTTCTTGTAATTGTTCTAAATTTGCAACTGGTGTTTTAAAAATAGTGTTCTTTAAATGAGGAAAAACGAAGTAATCCATATCCATAATAAATCATTTCTTTCCAAGACATTTTGAGTTAAACCATTGAGAGTCATTCCTGCGTCTTTCAAAATCTGCGGCTTGTATTTCTTGGAATACTTGCACTTTATAAGGAAATAAATTTAGCTGCTTCTTAAGAATAGTCCTGCATGTTCCATAAGATCTTCCCACTTCTTGGGACAGGCGTCTTATACAATTTGTTGGCGTATTTTGCATTATTTCACGAACGTTTGCAACAAGTTCTTCTGTTCTTCAGATGGTCTTCCTGCTCCTTTTTCGTGTTGTATTGAACCTGTTTTCCTAAACACAGCCACGGTTTTTTTCAGGCAATGATAAAAATCCCTAGCAATAAAAGCAACGTTAGGAAAATGTTCGTGAAAATCGTCCATGCACAAACCCGGATTGTATTGCCACTCACAATTTACCTTAACCCCGTTTTGAAAATACGCTTTAACCATGAATGTTTTGTGCTGTTCCGTAAAGCCCATTGTGTGAATTGTTCAAGGAATTGGAAAAATTAACGACGAATCAAATTACTTGTAACGACTGTCAAAGATGACGGAATAACTGATCGATTGATAATTCAGGTAGTTACTGAGACCCAACAGGTATTAAGCTCTACGGCTAAGCGGGCTAAGCATTACGTTCTTAGATGCAAGGTCCTCTTTGATGCAAAAAATGTTTGCTCGCACGGTATCTTAATCTTAACATAGTATAAAAACAAAGTCGCTATCGTCCGTCTGTCCCTATATCCCTATATGTGCTTAAATCTTTAAAACTACGCAACGGATTTTTAAGCGGTTTTTTTAATAGATGATTCAAGAGGAAGGTTTTTATGTATAATTAGCACGGGTGCAATTTCAGAAAGTGGCATGCCGGGTACTAATATATCGGGTTTGTTCGAGTTTGTATTTATATCAGCGGGTTGCAACGCATGCCGGGTACACGCTAGTAAATTATATATCTGCGGACACCTGTCACTAAAGGTTTTCGAGGTATGCAAAGGTTGCGTCATTGGTAGTTTTTCATTTTAATCATAATTTGATACAGTTAGGTTTCCGTGTGTTCCTATTTCCCAACGAAGGAATGACATGTCCCTTCGGCAGACGGCAGAGAAAGCTAAATCCAAATTACAAAATAATTACACACATTTTTTAGGCACCGGCATTATTGATTGAAGATGTCAAAAAACGCTCATTTGACGTTTCCGAGGCATGACATAATGACTGTAAAAATGCTCGATTACGGTGTATACATTTTCTCCGAGTCGACAAATCGTCGGGCGGGTTGCAAGTCGTCGCTGCTTGTTATGATGAATTCCTCTGGTGGCAATTAAGGCCGAGTCGCTTTTTTGGCTAATAAACATCTAGTTACCTTCGCAACTTAAACCGGCCACAAATATTTGTCAACATTCATTTGTATACAGGGTTCGTTGTAAAGTTAAACCAAAGGACCGACACTTACTTCTGTCAAAATACAGGTGAGGCCGATCGCAATGCATTGGATTCGGTCCCAAATTAGCATCGGTAATTCAGCTTTACGAGTCGCTGTAAGATGGCGCGCGTGTTCGAAGTGGGCTATCAAATAATGGTTTCCGATGGACGCAATAACTATTTTTATTTAAATTAGTTCTTTAAGGAACAAATAAGGACTTTTATATGAATTTACACTTACTTTGTTATACTTATTAGTAAACTCGGCCTGTATAAAGTTCCAACGATGCTTGGTTTTTAAAATACAGGGTATTAAACATTCTAGCTATACCTTTGGAGCTAGAAAGAGACTTATTTGGCTGCGTTTTCTCTCTGAAAAAGATCCTGTCTTACACCCCGACACAAAGCAAACTCTACTTTTATAAATTGTACCATTATTCATTATAAATATGGAAATTAATTACAATACAACGTTATTTGTCTTGTCTTGCCTTCAAACATTATTTGTTTCGAAAAATAAAATGTCAATTGTCAAAAGTAAAAGCACAGAAAAATAAAGGGTTTAAGTAAAAGTTAAAAACTATGGAGGATCTAGTTTTCCATATTAAAAACGAAGAAGAAGAAGACAACATCAGCCCACTTCGGACGCGAGAGCCATCTATCGGCCAATAGCGAACTTACCAAAAAACCGGGACAGAATTTGAAAATGCTGCCATTGTCGATCGGCCTCCTACCCTATAGTTTATTTATTTATTTATTAACGCCAAAAGGGATACAAACAGGTAACAAGCTACCCACTGGTGTATCCACATAATATAATTGTAAACTATAATAAAACTCTAATAATGCCTATAAATAGTAAAATAAAGTAAAAGAGGAATAAATACATTCACTAATATTTCACATTAGATCATTCATTATTTTAAATCCGAGAAAAAAAATACAATATAAGTACAATAAATACAATCGTCAAAATAATCAGATTTTAAACATTTTTTAGTATGCCTTTCACTGTTCGCAGGGTCATTGAGAAAAAATCAATATTATCACACACATTACTATTTCTTATAATTCTACACAATGGGGAGTTTTGAGCCGAACAAGTGTGTCTAAATGGCAAAAAAAATAATTCAGCTGTCCTTAGAGACCTCTGGGGGACATTAATATAAACTTGTTCGAGAATATCTGGACTTTGTACTAAATTATTAAATAACTTGTATAAAAACAGTACATCAGTAGACCTTCTTCGACTAGTCAGGGACGCTAAATGAAAATGATTTCGGGCCAGAGAAATATCGTTGTTGGGTATAATAAAATTCTGTTTTACCGAAAGGTATTTGATAAATTTATTCTGAATATTTTCCAACCTGTCAACATAGCTTTTTTGCTTGGGGCTCCAAACAAGACTAGCAAAATTTAGTTTACTTAGAACGAAGGAATTAAATAGGCAAATTATTGGTTTAGTATTATAAAATGGTTTACATTTTCTTATAATGTAACCCAGCATTTTCGAAGCAGCGTTGACGACAGATTCAACGTGTTCGTCAAAGAGTAGTTTAGAATCAAATATAACACCCAAATCCTTTATTTTAGTCGTTTTTTTTAGGGGTGTGTTGTTTATAAGATAAGTTGTAGTTAGTTGATTAAGATTTCGAGAGAACGTTGTTGAGACACACTTGGACAAATTAAGGAAAAGGCCGTTTTCATCGCAATACCTTCCCAGGCGGTCCAAGTCGCTTTGTAGCTTATAACAATCGTAGAGGTTAATAATCGATAAATAAATTTTTAAATCATCTGCATAAAGGAGAAAATGGCAGTAATGAAAACACGAACAAATTTTATTTATATAAATAATAAAAAATAACGGTCCCAGATGGGACCCTTGAGGTACACCCGAAGTAGTAACAAATGATTTAGAGCAAAAACCTTGAACTGAAACATATTGTGAGCGATTTTTAATGTACGACTCGACCCATCTGAGAAGACTCCCGCCCACGCCGACTTCGGCCAAGCGACTCAGCAAGATATTATGACTAATCTTATCGAAAGCCTTACTAAAGTCGGTATAGACGGCATCCACTTGAGTACGTATGTCCATTTGTTGATGTAAGTATTCGCAAAACGTCAGTAGGTTGGTGTCCAGTGAGCGCCCCCGAAAAAAACCATGTTGTTGCGGGATTATAACGTTTTTTACTAATGAAAAAAAGTACTCATACAATAGTTTCTCGAAAAGTTTTGGTATAACCGAAATTTTACTGATTGGTCGGTAATTTGAAACATCTATCTTTCTACCGCTTTTGAAAATTGGCACTACTATAGCAGTTTTCCATCTTTCGGGAAATTCACCTAATCTTAAAGAATAATTGAAAATTAACGTAAGGGGTATATAAAGTGAATTAGCGCATTTTTTAATGAAAATTGAAGGCAACTTATCTGGTCCTGCGCCTTTTTTAGGGTCAAGTGTCTGCAAGGCCCTCAAGACCTCATTTTCCCTAAAAGCAAGACTCTGAAGATCTGAGTTGGTCGAAACAGAACTTGGACTAAACTGATATCCCTCTGGAACAAAAACATCCTCGAAGTACGAGCCAAACAGATCGCTGATATCTGAACCACCTCTCGCGGATTTGTCCCCCCAGTGCATCTCGCCGGGAATATTGCTAACATATTGTTTTTTTAAAGAAGCATAGTTCCAAAATCGTTTGGGATTGTTAATTAAATCATTTTCTACTGAATGTATATACCGATTTAAATCTATTCGAATTAAGGTTTTGCACCGCGCTCTTATTGATTTGAATAAATTGTAGTCATTAATATTTTTATATTTACGCCACTTTTTATGAATTTTATTTTTTTCTTGAACATTCCTTACTGTTACTCGAGAAAAAAAAGTTGGAAATTTTTTATTTTTTGAGTAAGTTGGTACATATTGTTGCAACATATTTTCCAGTTTATTATAAAAAACATCCAAACAACCATTCAATGACCTATCACGAAATAACACGTTCCAGTCAGTGCCCGCAATCTCCTGATTAAGTTCTCCATAGTTTTAACACGCTTGTGACAATTTACCAGTGCCAGGATTGCTTTGTGAAAATCTGCACGGACGGCGAGGAACCTCTGGAGGGGAAGGGATAAAATTTAGAAACTTTTTACCCTATTCCTGAACGTATGAGAAATATAGTTTATTAATTCCTATAAAGGAGGGTTGAGGATAAACTATGGAGGGCTTTAGGTTAGGAGACCGATCGCAATCCATTGGTTTCGGGCAAAGTTTTGGATCGGTAAAGCAGCTTTAAAAATGGCCGTCAGGGGCGCTTGTGTTCCTTTAAATCTGTAAAATGCATGGGTTCTTATGGGATAATCAACTGTTTTATTGAATTTAGTTAACTAAAACCCTCTACAGGCTGAGATATGTATATATTATATCTAATAAAGCTTATTTTATTAATTATTGGATAAAAATACCGCTGACGTCTATCAAAACCTGTAAAAAGTCAAACACTTGACGATCACTGCGCCGCGACCGGGAAACAGCGAACTAACTACTAAACAGGGACGTAAATTTAAAGAACAACCATTTTCGATCGGACTCCTTCCTAAAGCCCTCCATAGGATAAACAAAGCTTAAACCACATTGAGTATTGTAGTGGAAGGTTGCCCATATTGGACCAATTTCCAGATTTCTTATCATAGATCCTGATAATAACGCAAAATCGATCTTGAAGCTATACCTTAGTATAATTTAGTAATATGCAGGATTTTTTACAGAATTTTATTTTAAAGTATCTATGATATACCAGGCTATAAAAAAAACCTCTGCAAGTGGTTCAATATAGGAAGCCGGTTGCCTAAATTGCACCTGGGGGTTCTAAAATTGGACCACATGATTTAAATCGGAAGCTTAGGTGTTAAATAAATAAATAAAAAATAAAATTGTTGGTATAGGAAGATTTATACTTATATTTCAAAAAAACATCAAATTTACAATCAAAATTTCGGAGAAGACATCCTAATGCAAAAAAAAGTACCTATTAGTTTCCTATATTGGACCAGTCATAGTTTCAATTTTTAACTCAAAGAAAAATGGTTTTAGCAATATTGAAATGTTGTTAGTTCATGACATTAACTTATTTAAAAAGAAAAATTATTTTTGCACAATTTGGAAAAATTGCCTAAATTGGACCGGTTCAATTTTGGCAATCACCCAGTGGTCCAATTTAAGCAACTACCACGTGTTTTACAAAACCACCCAGGAAAAAAACAAGAAAAGGCAAATATGGCATGGTAATAGGAGAAATACAAAGAGAAAAACTTACTTGACAACTTCCATAAAAAAAATTTTGCTTAGAGTTTTATGGTTCTAAGGTAAATTCATAGGAAAATCCTAAAAATATTACATTAAAATTGTGTAAATTACGTTTTGCTCTGTACACGCCAAGCACTAACGGCCAACTAGTTGAGTTTGTTGCCGATCAAAGGTTCTGGATGGAAGTATATTACAGTGTTGCTAGATGATATGGCACTTGTTTAGTTTCGGAGAAATGTACCAAATGGTTCAATTTAGGTAGCGGTTCAATATAGGCAACCTTCCCCTACTAATGCGGCAAAAATATTGGGATAAAGAAAGTTGCTAGACTAATATAGGTAACATATTATCTCAATTTTTGTTTGAAAATGGTAGACAATGAAGCAATATCAAAAAATTACCTTGCCAGACTTCCATTGTCTTTATTTTGTTACTTAACAGAGCGTTTCGGTTAGTTAGTACCTCTAACCGTTTTCAAGTGTAAACTAAAACAAAGAGGTAAAACTTCGAGATCAGGTATAGCGCAACATGTATGGACCAACCAGCATAATATACAGTGGTCAGAATCCAAGGTCTTGGACACGGAATAGCACTGGAGAAAACGAAAGTTTAAAGAAGCAGCTTTCATGAATCAAAATACCCATATATTTAGTAAACCAAGTATAGATATATCCCCAATATCTTGAAGCCTCTTCTTGTCCAAAACCAACAGCTCAAACTTCACACTCCAATAAGCACGTAGGCGGAGTCATCAAGCCTCATTGCACATGGAGAGTAGAGTATTTAAGACAGTAGCTTTAGAATTATGATTTAGTTTACACTTGAAAAGGGTTAGAGATTTTTTCGATTAATATTGGGGGCTGGATTAGTGCTAAGGACCCAGAAGTTTTGCAAATTGTTCAGGGAAGATTGATGGCTGCTGTTGATCTATATATTCTTCTTCGAGTCATGATTCCATCGGTTGGAATGGTATATGGAGAGGATTATTTCGGTAGGACAGTGCAATGCACAAATCCAAACGACAACAATTGTCTAAGAATTCATCTGAGAAAACAACGTTTACTTGCATCTTACTGTGTAGTTCCAAGAGTCCAGACCTTAATCCTACTGAGAACGCTTGGGGAGAAATTACAAAATATATGAGAATTTCGACCTAAGATACAGTTGATGAACTTTTTTTACCTTTATTACCTTTGTAACGTGTTAATTGTTATCATGATATCTGTGAAAGTATTGTCATTATCCTATTTGATTTAAAAATGCCTCATTTAAGTATTATTGTAAAAGCAAGAATAATATGTTTAGTAGAAATAGGGTGGTCTTATGGAAAAATAGCTGATCATTTTAGAGTACCTAGAAGTACTGTTCAAGGAATTGTAAAAAAGTGGCGCTATCATTAAACACTTGAAAGGTCTGTTGGGTTTGGTTTAAATAATAGAATATGAAGAAGACCGAAATTTGGTTGAATATTTAAGGCAAAATTCATTTGAAACTGCAGTATCCGCTATGCACATAACAGGATATCCTGCTTCATCTAGGACCGCGCAACGCCGAGTAAGACAACGTTCCGAATTTAGAAATCGAGCAGCTGCATCCAAACCGTTTTTAAAAAATAGTGCTAAGGAACAACGAATTGGATTTGCTATGCAATATTTTCCAGAAAATGATTTTTTTTGGCAAAATGTTACTTTTTCCGATCAGAAAACTGTTCAGTCTACATATATAATGGAAGGATTCGAGTATATAAACCACCAAATTCCCGACATGATGTTGGTGGAACACTAAACAGTAGGTAATATAATTATATCTTCAGATTTTGGAAAATGTTTTTCTTCCTTCTGCCGCGATAGTTTTTGAAGGAAATAACTTTATATTTCAGCAGGATAACTGCCCTGTGCATACTGCAAACAATATAGAAAACTGGTTCGGACAAAACAACGTAACATGTCAGCCTTGGTGCTCAAGAAGTCCTGATTTAAATCCAATTGAAAATGTTTGAGGACTGATGGTAAAAAAAAATGTACAAAATAAATTTTAAACCACAGAATGAAATAGAGTTATTTGATAAAATAGAAGAAATTTGGGAATTGCTAACTCCGGATTACTTGAGAAGTATTATTTTGTCAATGCCAAGAAGATTACGATTAGTGTTAAAATCAAATGGCGCAGCAATTAACTATTAGTATTTTGTTTGTTATGTTAATAAATTTACCCTTTTTGGCTTCATACTTTTGTAGTTTTCCTGGTATTATTTTATAATTTTCTTATTTCGCGGCTGTAATTTAAACACAAAAATATTTAGAAATAACCATTATTACTATTATGGTAAAAAATCGTACATACAATAATTCACACCTATAGCTGGTGTTCTATCCAGGTATAAGCAGCAAGGTGAGAAACCCGTTTTACCCAATTTTGTTGTAATTGAGATATGTATGGGTGGAGTGTACGAATTTATATGTCGTCAACAAACTGTACTTGACGCATGGAATAAAATAACTTTAGAATTTACAAGAAATTTGGCGTTAAGCATACCTAGTACCATTGAATATCAAACTATAAGGCCATATGAGCCGATTTCCTAAATCTGCTACGTTAAATTCATAGATGGCACAATGAGTTCACCAACAAGAAAGCGACTAACCTTTTCACTGCTAAATTAAAACATTGTTGCCGCCTGTCTGTTTGACTTGCTGCATGAATTTTTTAAATTAATTTTTTTAGCTTATCGTAAAACTTGATTTTACTTGATAGTACCTACACCTATCCTAGATTTAAGTAGCTTACATTTATTTTCCTACCTATAGTATATATTTTTATAGTCTAGATTGTCTATATTTTTAATTGCTTTGTAGCTTATAATATTTTCAACGTTTTGACGTCCCAACGTTAATTACCTACATGAAAACATATTGACCGCCATGTATTCTATTTCTAACAAAATTAAATGACGACTCTCACTATTTAATTAATACCTAGGCTACAACGTATATATTGGGTAAAATATGAATGATGTGCGGTTTGTGTGTATAACTTGGTTTTAGTTTGCAATTATTATTACTTTCTTATTTACTTTCTTACTTTTGGCTAAAATAAGTAGGTTTTACATTTTTCTTAAGAAACATCCAGTTTGTTTGTATTAATTAGTGTATTACGCATCTTGCTATTTTTCAACGAAATAAAACCTATTTTAGTTATACTTGCTGTCGCTTTTTATCTACTTTTATTTGTTTAACACATAACACCTAATGCAACGGTAAAATCATTGTGAAAATAGGTCCAATTACCCCGGAGTAATCAGCGTACATATTATTATCAAAAACATACATTCGGCTGGGTTGAGAACCTCCTATTTTATTGTGTGTTAAAAATGCTTGAATTCTTAAAAATTCCAATAAAATACGATATGCGGCAACACCACGACATCACATCAGTGAATTTGAGACATCTGTTGCCGAGGCGCTGCATTATAACGACAGATTTAAGGTTATAGTTACGATCAACTCCACAATGGCGGCCAAACCACCTCCAAGACGTCTAAAACTGGGTTGTCAACTTTTCTCGGACATACGTCATTCTTATATAGTTTGATATTCAATGCTAGTACTCTACAAGCTGTCATCGACAGCAACGGTGCAATAACGAAATCCTGACGTTTTCTACATTTGCACTTTTTTCGTGTGCCTAAAACCTTGATAAAAATGTAAATTATGATGATTACATGACTCATGATCATTACTTTTAACAATCCTAAATTCCACACCCCGTTATATCATTATATAGTTTAAGCAGGCATAACAATACCTCGATACAACTTTTCCATCTCTATATTCTTCTTATATATATTATTTTCAACCAATCATTTTCGAGTCCCGCGGCGTCGAAACGCGTAAATTTGCGTTTCAAAAATAAGAAGGCACCGCAAAAAGGAAAACGCCTCTTTGGCACTTTATGTTAGTGTCTGTTTTACATTTTCGATTTTATATGCTCCCAGACAAAAATCTTGCAGATATTATTGGGTTTGAAAATATAAACTTCGTTCGCACAGCGGGCAGAAACCGTCAGTAAACTGACGACGCATGCGCATATGTTTAAAAGCATTCACACACGATAACTCCCAAACCGCTGCCAGCAAATCCGGCGTTCGCAGAAGCCAAATTGTTGGTTGTGGATCGGTTTCTAACTGTCACAATAATTCACTGATTAGAAACGAATTTTTAGGTGGAGACTATGGAGGACTTGAGGTAGGAGGCCGATCGCAATGCATTGGATTCGGTCCCAAATTAGCATAGGTTATTCAGCTTTACGAGTCGTCGTAAGATGGCGCTCGTGTTCGAAGTGGGCTATCAAATAAATGGTTTCTTATGGACGCGATAACTATTTTTATTTAAATTAGTTCTTTAAGGAACAAATAAGGAATTTTATATGAATTTACACTTACTTTATTATACTTATTAGTAAACTCGGCCTGTATAAAGTTCC
The DNA here is from genome assembly GCA_963969555.1 of Polydrusus pterygomalis. Taxonomy (NCBI): domain Eukaryota; kingdom Metazoa; phylum Arthropoda; class Insecta; order Coleoptera; family Curculionidae; genus Polydrusus; species Polydrusus pterygomalis. The sequence continues at coordinate 39,390,306 of OZ018385.1, read as the reverse complement.
AACTATGCTTGGTTTTTAAAATACAGGGTATTAAACATTCTAGCTATACCTTTGGAACTAGAAAGAGACTTATTTGGCTGCGTTTCCTCTCTGAAAAAGATCCTGTCTTACACCCCGACACAAAGCAAACTCTACTTTTATAAACTGTACCATTATTCATTATAAATATGGAAATCACGTTATTTGTCTCGTCTTGATGTTCAAACTATGGAGAAATAGAGGGTAGGAGGCCGATCGACAATGGCAGCATTTTCAAATTCTGTCCCGGTTTTTTGGTTAGTTTGCTATTGGCCGATAGATGGCTCTCGCGTTCGAAGTGGGCTGATGTTGTCTTCTTCTTCTTCGTTTTTAATATGGAAAACTAGATCCTCCATACTATTTAAATTTTACTTTTGACAATTGACATTTTATTTTTCGAAATAACAAATAACGTTTGAAGGCAAGACAAGACAAATAACGTTGAATTGTAATTAATTTCCATATTTATAATGAATAATGGTACAATTTATAAAAGTAGAGTTTGCTTTGTGTCGGGGTGTAAGACAAGATCTTCTTCAGAGATGAAACGCAGCCAAATAAGTCTCTTTCTAGCTCCAAAGGTAAAAACCTCTAGCTAGAATGTTCCTGTATTTTAAAAACGAAGCATCGTTGGAATTTAATACAGACCGAGTTTACTAATAAGTATAACAAAGTAAGTGTAAATTCATATAAAAGTCCTTATTTCTTCCTTAAAGAACTAATTTAAATAAAAATAGTTATCGCGTCCATAAGAAACCATTTATTTGATAGCCCACTTCGAACACGAGCGCCATCTTATGGCAACTCGGAAAGCTGAATTACCGATGCTAATTTGGGTCCGAATCCAATGCATTGCGATCGGCCTCCTACCTCAAGTCCTCCATATGTTAGAGATATGATCAACTCCACAATGGCGGCCAAACCAGCTCCAATACGTCAAAAAATGGGTTGTCAACTTTTCTCGGACATCCGTCATTCTTATATAGTTTGATATTCAATGCTCAGGACAATAAGCGATCACCAAACAGTGAGAGAAAAATCCAAACTGAACAAAAGGGTTTTTGTCCTCATAAATGTTTTAAGGCCACATCTGTCATTGTACCGGTGACATTAAATTTTATGTTCATAATTGTATACCATATTCCATATTATATACGCCCTCAACTTCATACATACGTAATTTTCAATTTAAATAACAATTGTATACCTTTTGCTCTATTTTGTAGTTATATGCACGTTCCGTTTCCAAGTAAGCTATAAAACGGTAGAAAAATCTTATTGCCCATTTAGCACCCACTGGAATTTCCATTGTAACGATGTTATTGAGAAATGGCACGGTCTGAAATATTTACTTTGCTTTCAATTTTAGAAAATACGTTACGCAAACATTGGTGCAGTCGCCGTTTAGTTTTCTAGTATATGATATCATAAGAGAGAAAATTTTGCCGGTAAAATTTTCGACTGGTATGAAAGTTTGTTGCTTATGAAATAAAAATTTCATTCGCAAAATTACCAAAAAGCAACAAAATTGAATAAAACCAAGAGCAAATTTTGCCGATAAATTTTTTTCTCTCGAATGATATTCAACAAGACTATTTCACGAGAAAACAATACAAACACACTGTTTATTTAGCAAACTAGAAACTTTATTTATTTATTACTAATATTAAACGTAGGGTAAAGTCGGGTGAGATGGCCAGCCGGGAGAGATGACCAATTGACCAACAGCTAAAACTCAATAACGCGCCGTCCGATGGCGCTGAGTGTCCTCCCCGGCAACTAACGTTTATATGTACACACGGCCACGTCAAAGCACATTAAGAGCACTCAGAAAATAAAAATACTATCGCGTCCTTGCAAAATTATATAATAGTTTCTTAGTACTTACTACTGTGAATGTGTGGAAGAAAATTTACCGGTAATTTTAACATATTAGGTGAGTACGATGTTTATTCGATAATTCTAACCTCTCAGAACCGTTAAAAGCATGCAGTGGATTTTGTTTGTCACGTTGGCCATCTCTCTCTAGCATTTGGGAGAGATGGCCACCATACTTATAGGGATAGATGGCCATTTATATTTTGGAGGAAAGTGAAACCCTTTCCGAGATATATGACACTGAATGTTCAGCATGTGGAGAAAGCTACAACAGCACCCGAAAGAAAGAAGATTGGTTGCAGTGCATAATATGCCAGATGTGGTTTCATGAAAATTGCTCTTCTTTTTGAACACTTGACAAAATTGTGGTAAAACCGCGTTAAGGAAGAAGAAAAATTAATACCAAGGAAGAAAATATTATTTTGACTTTATAAAAATTTGTTATGTTAACGTATATCTATTTTATTTTCATTATATTGTGGCCATTTCTCATTTGTTGCATTGGCTAACTAACCCCACAGGACTGGGATAGATGGCCACATACAACTTATTTTTATAAATAATAAAACAAAAATTCTAAAAATATTTTGACCCTATTTATTTACTTACCTGTTGGGATGATAGTTAAGCTGTTACAAAAAAATTATGTCATAATCCTAACCATTACAAAAAATTTACAGGCGCATACTGTTCAAAACGGTAGCCATCTTACCCGACTTTACCCTACAGTTGTTATAAGTAATAGTTTGTCCATTCTATTCTATCAAAGGGTGGTTTTGGGTATGATTGACTTGCATTTGAGAAGTCGAAGGTCCACATGCTTCATTGGTTGTTCTGAGATTTTCGATGAGCTTCAGATGATGACTAGGATCTAGCTGCAGATATGGTTTCAGGGAATTTGCGTTTGAGTGGCCTGTTAACTTAATCAGCTTTTGTTCCCCAACACCTTGTTTAAATAGGGCAGACGCAGCGGAAGATCGATGAGAATGATTTGTTATTTTATGCTTCTTCGTATCTATTCCAATTCTTTTCGCTGAAGTTTTGGTCCACTTAGATACTGTATTTATTTCTAGTGGCGTATTTTCGAACCAACATCCCTTCTGCCAGTTTGGATGAACGGAGAGAAATAGTCTGTCTGTGGAAATTTTGGTCCTCTTTTTTCCAATAATTTAAAAAATAATCTTACAGGGCATAAGTCTTTGTTTGATGAATTTCTTGCCAATCCTTTTGACCCACCTTGAAAAATATGCTGTTACATTCAATTCGTCGGGTAAATTCTCCCATGGTATCAAACTCCTTTTGAAAATATTGAATTTGGCAATTTACGACCTCATTGCCTCTCCAAGCTAGTTCAAATAAGCAGAGATGGAAAATCTTTCTTTGTGCTTCATCGGAGCTCGTATATATTGAATCCCTTGCGAGTGTGGCGAATCGTATATTGGAAAAACAAAAAGACCTCCTTCCCGTACGAGTTAAAGAACATCTGAAACATACGCAAGACGCAACTTCGAAACCTGAATAACCTCACTTATCGCCGATATATTAATTACAGTTTTTTACACACTGGCGAACCATTATTGTGAGCTCTAGCTAGCGCTAAATAGTTATATTTTCGCAAAAAGACTAAAAATTAAATAATCAAAAACCAGAGTATGTAACAACCACCAGCTCAACAACACTGCACCGTCCGAAAATAAATAAACATGAAAAAATTCCTAAAATTCGGCGTCACAGTGGCGTCACGCGTAGTAAAAAGTGAGTATAATGGAGTAAAACGCCCTTACAACGTCGCCACATTGATATGCATATGCATATTTTTACCTAATAGGTACACATGACAAATAATTCATCTAATATTATATAATTCGTTTTCAAACACAGGCGGTAGATCTAGGGCAATCAGTCAAAATGTGTGATCATTGATTTCTGTTAAAACGAGTTCTGATCGGGACAAAGTGTAAACAAGGATATGTTACATATCTGTGGTTAAAGACACAAGGGGACACTAAAATATGCCGATATGTATTCCTAAAGAAGGTGCCAATTTACCTCTAGCGTATTAAATTTCAAATACGCTTTACTGCAACAGAATCCCATGCAGAACTAACATAGTTAGTTAAGGACTCTCAAAGAACTTCTATAATGTCCTTTCCTGTAATAAATATGCGCATTCTGTACAAACTAAGTAGATATGTTAATTCCACCATTATGTCCGCTAAAATTATTAGGAATAAAACACGTTTATGCACTGCCGTGCCCGCAAAACAGTGTCATACGCACTGGAAGAGTCGAGATGGGCACCGAGATCAACAGATATCACGGAACTAGGGCACAGACCTATAAAACAGTAGAATGCTGCCCCTAGGCTGTATTAATGGCACACTATAATATCTCTGTTCTAACGGAGTTTTGGTTATTATAGGTTGCCATCCACTAATTTGCGTTGGCAGCATCATTCCAACAGTTTATCATAAACAATTTTTAAAATTTGAGGACTTGATAACACGACATGAGTGTAGGTAAATTTCATAAGTAAAGGGCAGATTATAATATGCATTTACATTCAGCCAAAATATGCACATATATATGCATTGTTTGCCTTTAAAATATGCAGCTGCTTGCATTTTTTTTACCAAATATGCATACTGGTATGCAATATTTCTTAATGTATTCAGGTAAAGAAACACGTTGGGTTCTAAAAAATGTTTATTTTTAAAAAAATTTAAAAAACAACAAAGAAAAATAAAAGTAAACAATTTTTTAACCTAAAATTGTATAAAAGGCATTTATTACTAAATATTTCTCGCTAGTCTTGCATAAGTCTTCTTGAAAAATTCCCTTTTTCAGATTTCGATTTTTCTCCAACATTTTGAAATGCGTTTGTTACACTCAGCTGAAGTGGCTCAGATTTAATTTTTTGTAACTTTGTCTTATGCAGCGGTGTTTTCAAATGTTGATCGATTTGGAACTTCTTTTTACAAACAATAATTTTTTTACAAGCTTTAAAGAAGACTTTTCTAGTTTCACACTGAAAAAACTGATAAATACCTTGTGTATAACCAAAATGTAAATTTAATTATAATAATCTTCAGATTGGAAAATCCCTGAAATAAGTACCGAATTGGACATTAAACCTTTAACGTTTAAAATTTTTGCTTAAGCCGAAAATATAAAAATATGCTCTTAAAATAATAATTTATGAAAAATGTGCATTTTATTATAAAATTGACAAAATATACAAAAATCCATATACAGCGTGACAAGTAAAGTCCGCATCATATGTTTTTTTTTAATAATAGCTTTATTCGAAATTTGACTTTGGCATCAAGTTCTGCTTCGATCGAGATGAAAATGAAGCAAAAAATAGTAGTCACGTGATTATTTGCATTATCTGGCAAATTAAAATTTTTTCCAAAAAATAATTCAAAAGTGGTGTTATTTCTGAAAATATCGAAAAAAGTTATTAGAAAATTTTTTTTTAAATGCAGTTTCTAGACCACATGCAAAAATTCAGCTGCATAATATAATTTTGATTTTTTACCCACTACAAAAATTTATTTTCCACTTAATGAACACTTTACTGATGACACTGTGTTCTTTTTTGTCTTAATATTTTATTAATAAGGTGTATTACTTTCAGACACAAACTACGTTTTCAAAAATACTTATTTTATGAAGTTACCCTATACAGGGACAAAAACAAATAAACTTTGCATCACATGCGACCAAATTTTAATAGTCCAATTTTGATTTCGTAGCTAAACACACATTTAATATAGCGCTACTTTAAAGAAAATGTATCTGAAATAAAGCATTGTCAAACCTGCGTTGAGTCTTATTTTGCAAAAGTGGTGCAATTTACAAAATATGGGTAAAAAATCAAAGTTATCCTATGCAGCTGAAATTTTGCATGTGGGCTAGAAACTGTATTAAAAAAAAAATTTTTCTAATAACTTTTTTCGATACTTTCAGAAATAACCCCACTTTTAAATTATTTTTTGCAAAAAATTAAAGTTTGACAGATAATGCTAATTACGTGACTACTATTTTTTTGCTTAATTTTAATCTCGATCGAAGCAGAACTTGCCAAAGTCCCCTGGCGCACTTGAAGTTTTTAGTATTAAATTAGCCTAGGTATATACAAGTTTAGTAAGGTAACCGAATCAATGTGTCATCTTTTTGAGCCTGTATAGGAGTAAGCCAAAAACTGATAAAATGGGGAATTCTTTGACAGTACAATTACCGTTTTCATAAGGGCCTCGAATTTTAGCACCCAACTCTATTCCATCCGCCGTGCCTGCACAATGGTATTATAAGGAGTGAGCCCTATTGCCAAGTTTACGACCGGCTTTGATTTAGGGCCACTAGACGTCACTTGTGCCGTTCAGGACGTAGGCAGCGGATTTTATTAAAATATATAAGTGCAATCTCGAGTGGCATTGAAAAAGAAATTGCCTATTCATTGAGGTTAGACTTATGTGTGATTGTGTTATATGGGGTTGTTGTACACAGACAAACACATCCGACGAGAACTGGTCGCGGCGTTGAAATCAAACGATATAAACGTACTTAATTTAAATTAAATTGTAAAAATATCTGACAAAAATATGAATGTGTGTTGTTTTATGGGACCTACCGTTCCCTGATTGTTTATTTCGCTGCCCGTTGGGTGGCAACTCCAGTACTTAGAATCACTAATTAGTAGTACTTAGTAGTAGTAGTAGTAGTAGTACCAAGATTTATTTAGCAATGTGCTACAATTTAACAAGTTTTACAAAATATTTAAAATTATTTAACAATATCATCTATGAAGTATTAAACATTTTTTTAACAGTCACTATTTTGTTTTTTAAATTAAACAATTTTTTAATGATTTTTTTAAATTTTTTAAAGAACTCTATGACTTAATTGAATTATTCAAGTTGTTATATTCACTTAATAATTTATGGAAAACCGATTTATATGTTAAATGTTTTGATACCCTACTTAGACAAAAATCGTTTTTATATCTGGTTGAATAGTTGTGATTTTCAAAATTTTGAGTTAAAAAGGTAGTAAGTTATTTTGTACTTTCAAAATAAAATACAGATCAAAAGGAATACTAAATTTTTAACATTTAACCACTGAAGTTTCTCTAACATTAAATTATTTTCGTATATTTATCCACATTTAAAATTATACGCATAGCTTTATTTTGTAAACCTTGGAGTCTATTAAATACCCCATCATTTGCTGTGTATAATTGAACAATATAAAATATGACGTAAAATTATAGTGTTGTAAATTATTTTTCGTGGAAATTAAATTTGGACTAATTCTTTTTACATAATTAATTTGTTTTTAAATTTTAGATACAAGATTTCCAAAATGTAATTCAAATTTTAATTTAGAATCTAAAATAACTCCAAAATATTTAAAAGAGTGTATAATTTCTAATTTTTCATCATCAATAAAAATATTTATATCTATATTATTCACGTTATTTCCAATAACAATAAATTTTGTTTTAGAAACATTTAATTTTAATTTATTTACCTTTAACCTTTTTGATATAGCTTTTATTTCAAAATTTAAATTTTCTATACCATCAAGAATATTTTTACCCTTTATATACAATAAAGTATCATCCGCAAACATTTGAATAAAACTTTATTTCAAAACATTTGGCATATCATTTATATAAAGAACTAGCGTGTACCCGGCATGCGTTGCAACCCGCTGGTATAAATACAAACCCGAACAAACACGATATATTGGTACCCAGCATGCCACTTTCTGAAATTGCACCCGTGCGAAGCCAGGGCGGGTCGCTAGTTATACATAAAAACCTTCCCCTTGAATCACTCTATCTATTAAAAAAAACCGCTTCAAAATCCGTTGCGTAGTTTTAAAGATTTAAGCGGATATGAAAGGGGACAGACGGGCGACAGCGACTTTGTTTTATACTATGTTAAGATAAACAATATTGGACCTAAAATGCTACCTTGTGGTACCTCAATATTATTATATTCCCTTTTAGAAATTTTTTTATAAATTTTTGTTTTTTGCGTTATCTGTGCCTGTAAATAGCTTCAACTGCATAACTTAACTGACCTATTTAAAGCCCATTGATTTTACTGCCGGTTCTGACTTAAGGCGCTAAAACATTGACACTTACTATGAAGATCAGATTTCTAATAACGTTCAGCGTTAGAGATGCGGTGACTAGGATAGGTTAATTAAAATGGAATGTGGCAAGTCTGTCAGATGGACGATGGACGAGAAGGATTGTCGAATGGAGACCTCGAGAAGAAGCGTACCGAAATCGGGGGCGCTCTCCAACGAGATGGACAGATTACCGTAAAAGAGGGTAGACCAACTGGATGCTAAAAATTTGGTTCTTCTTTACACCAATCAGAGTCATATGTTTCCTCAACCCACAGTGCCCAGGTATCTAAATTCCCTTCGAAATTATTTGGTTCCAGCTCTTGCCGCTCTATTTCCAGATGATAAGGATACTGATTTACCAAGTTTAACCTTAGAGCTTCAAAAGGGTGGTGCTCCCTCGAATTATGCAGCTCATGTAAGGGAGTACTTAAATACAATTTTTCCGGGGCGGTGGATAGGTAGACGAGCGTCAATTGGGTGGCCATCCAGATCGCCCGATCTTAACCCACTGGACGTTTTTGTGACTGATTAAGATTATAAAAGGCGGATCCGTTTCTTTATCATAACGCTGTTTACTACCCGCTCTTGGCACTCTCGGACCTTAAAGGCCTTGTATTTAGATAACCTCCCGCGAGGCTGTCAGGATACTCACCTGTTCACTGGTGGCATCCCGACTGTGCTAGAGATTGATCTGACCTATTCGAATTATCTTCATGATGGGGGTTTTCATGGTCACGGACCTTTGATACTTTGAAAATAAAGTTTGTCGAACAGAAACTCTATGCTGTGGGAATAAGGGGAAATGCACTGTCCTTAATAATGTCAGTTCTAACCGAAAGAAGGCTGTTAGTCAAAATCGGAAATCATACCTACTCAGAATATGAACTAAACGTCGGAGCTGCCCAAGGATCTTTCCTCGGATTTACCAGCAAATTTGCCGACGATACCACGGTTGCTATATTAGCACTAGATAACCCTGAAGCACACAGGAAAATACAAGAAGTAACAGAAGAAATGAACAGATGGTGTTTTTCGAATCAACTTATACTAAACGAGGACAAAACGGTTCAAATTCATTTCTACAAAACTTCTCCTAAAATGCAATAATTGAACCTGGCAGCATCCTCTTCCAAATTTCTGGGAACGTATCTTGATTCCAAACTATCGTGGGAACCTCAATTGGATCATGCATGCTCAAAACTGGCACAAGCTTACTACGCTATACAAAAGTTAAGATACACAGTGCCTGTCCCTACTCAAATAACATCTTACTATGCATTAACTTATCCTCATCTCAGCTATAATATTTTACTGTGGGGACAAGCAGTAAACATAAACCGAGTATTTCAAGCACAGAAACGTCTAATAAGGCTCATCTTTGGATTGAAATCCACACAAACATGCAGAGAAATATACAAAAAACAGAAAATCCTCACAGTCACTTCAATATACATCCTTAAGTGCTCCACATATGTATATAAGAACAAAAACGAATTCCAAGAAAACAGAAACAATCACAACTATCCTACAAGAAACGCAAATGGCCTTATAGTCCCTAGACACACTTCAACACCATATGAAAAATCTCCCCACTAAGCCTGCATCAAAATTTTTAATAAACTGCCAGAAGAAATCAAACAATCCATAACAAAAGATATATTTGGAAGAAAACTAAAGGACTTTCTTATAAAAAATGGATTTTTCACACTAAAATACTTTTTGAATGCCTAAATGATGTCATATTTGTGTAAAAGGTTTTGAGCTTCTAGATTTTTCTCGTACATTTAATGTTTGTAGTCTGAAATTTAAGGTAAACTGCCTCCTAAGTTAGTTAATTTCATAGTTTATATGACGAACCTCAAATCATAATGTATGATCCTTAGTAGAATAAATATAATTTGAATTTGAATTTAATCCTTACTTGGACCAAGCGCCTTGTCGTTCTGGCGGACGACTACACTCCAATTCGAGATCTTCCAAGCTGTGAGAATCAGTAACCCTTAGTAAAGATCCCACCTAGACTCTTCGGGGCGCCTAGTCCTGTTTGCCCTGGATCCTCCGGTCTCTGAAGAGCTGAAAAAATGTAACCTATCAAAGCGAGCCGAAGCGACCAGTTTTTTTTTTAATTATCTCATAAACAGCAAAAAACAGAAAGCCAAAGAAAAAAAAATTATACGTATGACCTTACTTTTGATCACCTTATAAATTGAATTTAATCCTTACTTGGACCAAGCGTCTTGTCGTTCTGGCGGACGACTACACTCCAATTCGAGATCCTCCAAGCTGTGAGAATCAGTAACCCTTAGTAAAGATCCCACCTAGACTCTTCGAGGCGCCTAGTCCCGTTTGGCCTCGAACCTCCGGTCTCTGAAGAGCTGAAAAAATGTAACCTATCAAAGCGAGCCGAAGCGACCAGTTTTTTTTTAATGATCTCATAAATAGCAAAAAACAGAAAGCCAAAGAAAAAAAAATTATACGTATGACCTTACTTTTGATCACCTTATAAATTACGATTGCGAAATTTAGTCACGGAGAAGATCATAAACGTTAAGTACGATACGAATGTTTAAACTGTTTATAACACTGTAAGGTGCACAACGGTCCTTAAAACGGAATTGTGAATTATAACCCCGGTCTAAAGTGCTTAAGTACTGATTGGAACAAAACGATCTTTAATATCGTTATTATTTTTAACGATATGCGATTTATATTTGCACTTGTAACCGAGCGGCTCGGGCTTATTTTCCACTAACTACATGTATTTACGAGTCCGTGAAGTAGTTATTATTAATAAACAATTACGGGGTAGACTTTGGGTTTTTAGGCCACCTTAGACTAGCAGAATATCCGCGTTAAGTGTTCGAACAGCGTGCGGGAAAGGCAGCACAATTTGTAACCGGTTTCAAAAAATATATTCTATACTAACAAATGATTAATAATAATACAACTACGAACACTCCTGCACTGATTGCAGTTAACTAGAGTTAGATATCCCTCTTGGGTTTTATATGAGGTTAAATTGACTCAAATTGTAACGATTGATGCTATGGCGGTATCAAAAAAAACAATCCAAAGTTTAACATAGCACTTAGAAGAGTTGGTTGGTTGGTTATCGATGGAAGTCGGGTGTATGACCAAAGCTACTGTAGCCTTCTAGCCCTTTGTGCACCCCAGTTTTGTTACAGATTACAGATTTGTTCCCTCTATAAGGTCCAATAGCCTTCTTCCAAATTTGTCATGCGGGAGGTTGTCGCCTCGTTGAATGTTTTTGAAGCTGGTTGGTGCTTCGCAACTGTATATAAACTGAGAGGCGGTTTCGTCCTCTTCACCGCAAAGTCTGCGCATTCAATGGGTCGATTGTAAATTCCTACTCGTTGAAGCTGTTTTCTTAAGTGACAATGGCCAAGCCAGCCATTGGGTACGCGTTAGTTAGAAGTAGCATTCCATGGTTTCTCCGAGGGCTTTTCATTTGCGTGTTTCTGACCAGATGTATAGTTTCATCGAGATGCGACATCTGTTATCTGTGTGACTGACGTCTAATATCAAAAAAATTCAGTGTACAGGAAACCCACTCACACGGGGCAATGCCTTAATCACGAATAATAGAATCATTCAAACTCCATAAAACAGGGCATAATTCAAACTCTTCCCATCTAATGTTTACAACAATCCGGAAGACCTTAATATTGAAAATTCAAACATCAAAAACGTAACGTTGCTTTTATTGCTGGGGATTTTTTTCATTGCCTGAAAAGAACCGTGGCTGTGTTTAGGGAAACAGGTTCTATACAACACAAAAAAGGAGCAGGAAGACCATCTGTAAGAACAGAAGAACTTGTTGCAAACGTTCATGAAATAATGCAAAATACGCCAACAAATTTTATAAGACGCCTGTCCCAAGAAGTGGGAAGATCTTATGGAACTTACAGGATTATTCCTAAGAAGCAGCTAAATTTATTTCTTTATAAAGTGCAAGTATTTCAAGAAATACAAGCCGCAGATTTTGAAAGACGCAGGAATTATTCTCAATGGTTTACCCAAAATGTATTGGAAATAAATGATTTATTAGACCTGACATTTTTTTCGGATGAAGCCTGGTTCCACCTCTCCGGTTATGTGAATTCTCAGTCCACATTGCACCCTCAAAAATTGGTGTCTGGTTAGCTGTTTCCCGAAGAAGAATTGTTGGTCCTATTTTTTTCCATGACACAGTTACAGCACAGCGGTATAGAAACAATATTTTGAATCCATTTGTGGAGCAATTACTTGATGACGAACTACGTTTTGGATAATTTCAACAGGACGGTGCAACCGCCCATACAGCCGCCGAAACTATTAACTACTTACGCAATTTTTTCGACGACAGATTGATCAGATTTCGATCAGACATTGAATTCCCACCTAGATCACCTTGTTTAACGGTTATGGATTATTTCGTTTTGCCTTATTTAAAGAACACTATTTTTAAAACACCAGTTACAAATTTAGAACAATTACAAGAAAGGATTATCCAAAGAGATGCTGGTCAACACTTTCGAAAATATGAAGAGACGTGTGAATTTATGCTTGGAGCATGGCGGTGGCCAATTTTAGCAATTTATGCAATTATTTTTCTTTTTCTTTCTGTATATTCTTACTCTATTAATTTTAAAAACAACCAAAATAAATTTGTTTTTGTCTACTTATTTTATTACTCATTAGTTTGACATATCATGTCATAATATGAATTTGACAAAATTTTAACCTAGATTTGGTTAGATATATCGTCCCCATATCATTGTGATCTAAACCAAGCACCACGTTTTCTAATCCAGGCCATCTTTTATGCAAATAATTTTTGCTCGCACGGTATAACTTGCAGAATGGGCTTTTTCAGTAAATCTTGATTTTTATCCTACCGCATGGAGGAGGAATAAAATTTTTCGGTTTTAGTTTTTAAAATGTTGAATTACTTGCAGACAATCTAATTGAACAAAGTACGCTTTCTATTGAAAACGCTGGAAAAAACTGACCGACGTAACATCTGCCACGGCTAGTCGACGGAATTCGGGCTGAAGCTGTTCTTTTCTATTCAAGTTATCGAGACAAAGATACCATTATAAATTATAATCGGTCCCACTATTGGCGAACAAAGGAACTGCGCGGATAATGGGATAACGTACTAATAACACAGGCCTGCAATTTTTAACACTTTAAAAGTTGATTCAAAAATTTTAACTCTTTTCTAGTAATTGGGTAGCGCTGATTTCAAATCTGCTTTCAGTTTTTTTATATCACGTAAGGTTATTTTTCAAACCGGTAAAATCCAAAAATATAGAAAAAACACGATTTATTTCATTTATAAGCTAGTTTTTTAATATATTAAGGAAAAAAATACAAAAATATACAAAATATACACATATAAACTATTATAAATGATTAATTAAGATAAAAGCTTCTTTTGGTTGTTTTTCTGTTCCAACAGAAATCGGCCATCATTTTTGTGTCCCAGCGCCCCTGGTATCTTTTTTCCATCTCCTTAATATATTGATGAAATCTTTCACCTTGCTCTTCACCCACGTCCCCAAGATTTTCCGTGAATTAGTCCAAATGGGAATGTAAAAAGTGAATTTTTATGATCATATTCTGAAATTCCTAAAATTTTCCAGCATATTTTCAACGATCTTAACATAGTAGTAATGTAGGTTCAACTTCTTTAAAAGCATTCCATGCATGTTTTTCCTTATCTTCCATTATCTTTTCAACTTCTGTATCTTTCATCAAGCTGCTTATCTGCGGCCCTACAAAGATTCCCTCCTTTAATTTTGCCTCTGACAGAGCCGGAAATGTTTTACACAAATATTTAAAACAATTTCCTTCTTCGTTTAATGCCTTAACAAATTGTTTCATACGTCCAAGTTTTATGTGATGTGGTGGAAGTAAAACTTTTTGAGGGTCAATAAGACTTTCGCGAATTACATTTTTGTTTCCAGGTGTTAAAGTCTCTCTTTGTGACCATTCTCTTTTTATCCAATGCTGTTCTCGATTCCTGCTAGCCCACTCGCACAGGAAACATGGAAATTTAGTAAATCCAGACTGCTGACCTAAGAGAAGACCTAAAATTTTTAGATCTTCACACACTTCCCAGTTGTTATTTTTATATTGTATTCTTAAAAGTAATTCCTCTAAATTTTTATAGTTTTCCTTTAACTTAACTGTATGGCCGACCGAAACAGAAGCAAAAACATTGTCATTATGTAAAAGAACAGCTTTAAAGCTCCTTTTTGAAGTCGATAAAAAGTCTCCAGTCGGAAGGTGTGTAGCACCACAGAAAATCATTTTTTATTCATCAATCATTTAGAATTTGAAGTACTACATTCATTTTAAAATGTATTAAAACGCCTATTATAAGTTTTTTTAATATTTTTTCTTTTTTTTTTGCAAAAAAAATCTGTGGGTGATAGAGACCAATTGTATTTTAATTAGTTATTTCTATATAAAATTCACAGATCTTGCACCTTACGCAAGCATCTTATGTATTGAAAATACCTGACACAGCTTTAAAATTTTAATGACCTATGTCATGTAATTAAAGCCCACATTCTAATTTGGATTTTGTAAAAGTTTAAAAAATGTTCTTTAATTTTACAGTACTGGTTACATAAAAACTATGGATAATTTTAAATTCCTCACCTCAAAAAACCCCAAAATCCTTAATTTCGTGCTGCTACCTATGTCATTTCGTTAGGAAATAATCCCAAAAAAACGAAAACAAAAATAAAACTTTGACACCCTGTATCTTGGTTGTTATCAATTTTGGGATAATGCAAGTTTAAATAAACCGCATTATTTCGCCTTAAGAAGCCTACTGTTGCTCTGTGTCCCATTACGTTTGGGACACCCTGTATATTAGTTAAAACATATTATAAATAATCCCAAAAAAACGAAAACAAAAATAAAAGTTTGACACCCTTTATCTTGGTTGTTATCAATTTTGGGATAATGCAAGTTTAAATAAATCGCGTTATTTCGCCTTAAGGAGCCTGCTGTTGCTCTGTGTCCCATTACGTTTGGGACACCCTGTATATTAACTAAAACATATTATATTAAATGTATGGTTTTATTTCTAAGAATAATTAATATTAATTTGTTTATAAACAATAATATTCACATAGCAGACCAACCAAGGTGAACAATTGCCTTATATTCAATCGGTCATATTGTCTAAGCCTACTTATGCTATGTTTTTAAATTATACTTATTTACCCTAGCGTTCAAAATAGACCATGAAGATTTTCATGAGATAGGTAGGGGTGCAAAATATAACCAATCACCCGGTACAATAACATTTTCTGAGAAATCAATAATAAAAAAATTATCCCATTTGTTAACCAAATTTGGGCGGACCCTGTAATATGCAATTATTGTGCTCCAACTTTTTGCCTCCCGCTTTTTTTTTCGATATAATATTCCGATTTAAATAACGTGAACTTACCTTAGTTATAACTTATCTCAATAAAACACTTTTTAACAAAGTTACTATGGCGTTCTTTAAAACACAAACTAAACTAAACATTATTCATTATTTACTTGCCGACTTTACGCTGATTCATATTTATATTTCTACCAAGTCTTATCAGAGTATTATGTTACAAGACCGATCTAGATATTGAGCTGTTGGCCGCGACAGACGGCGGAGCGACATCGACATGAGCACAACATGCAATGCAAAGTTTGCGTAAACACGATCCCAATAGTATTTTCAATACTAAAAACTGAACTCAACAAACAAAAATCACGTCATCACAAATTTCATGCAGGCCTGTGTTATCGTCAACTTGAAGGAATAATAATTATCACAAAACATAATTAACTTATTAGTTATCACGTTTACATTATGGATCTCGCTTCACTTGGGGCTTTACGGTCAATTTCAAAGCAGTCGATAACAGCGTTAACGCGGTGTTAGTTACAAGACTTTTATTTGACTGCTTAACGTATCACCCAGACCCTCCTGAATAAGCAACAGTCAAAATAAAGCATGCATGTTTGTTGGTGAATGCAAAACAGCATTAATTATTGACTATAATTTTCATGTAATCACCTGGTATTCGTTTTATTTGATTCTTATCTACAGACTGTCCGCGGATAGGGTTTACAATGGCACAAATGGATGAAAAATTTAATTTTTCGGGAAAAAGTCATTCTTGATAAAAAGTTTTGCTTGTAAAAAAATGCAATTAACGAACAGAAAATTTTGATTTTTATACAGGGCTTGCAAAAACTTCAAAAACATGATTTTTCTCCAAGAGTAAACTACCTTTATTTTTCAATTTTGACCAAAATGCCAATTAGAAAACTCATTTAGAATAACGTTTGTAATTTAAATGCGAGATTTAAAATAAAAATTTTTTTTTTTGGATAGCAGCATTAGCGGTCGAAATACATACATTATCAATGACAGAGGGGTATCAAAAAGTTTCAAAAACTGATTTTTGGTGTTACCAGAAATATGTATTTTTAATTTCACAAGTGAAATGACCCCGGAAATAAGACAAAAAATCTTAAAATAACAACAAATAATAATTTCATAATTTGCTATTCAGCACATTTTTCCAGCTGTAAATGAATGGGGTCAAAACTTCTTCGAATTTCTTCAATGGAAATTGTTTCAACAGCTTCGACAACTCGCTGTTTTAGAAGCTGTGCGTCGTTCTCAACTGGACGGGAGTACACTAATTGATTGAGAGGGATAGATAGGCATCTGAAATAGTTAAATCGGGACTTCTTGAGGGCCACAGAACCGGACCATTCCGACCAATCCGTCTGTGGCCATCCATCTTGTTGAAAGTACATTTCGTTCCAAAATTGGAGAGGCAATTCTTTTAGGTTGTCAGAAAGGAATGTTTCCAATATTTCAAGGTAACTCCTACGGTTACACGTGTTTTCGAAAAAGTATGGACCAATAATGCCATAATAAGAAATCGCACACCAGACATTTACTTTTTTGTAATATTGTCTTTTTGCAGGAATTCTAAAACGGGATTTATTTTCGCTCCAGTTCTAATATGCGCAGAAGACACTTTCCCGTTTGTTGAAAATGTCGATTCATCGGAAAACATGATAAATTTATGGACATTCCTGTTTTAACTTACAATTTTGTTTCCGACCATAAGACAAAAATCCAAACGTTTGGCTTCGTCTCCTTCTTCCAATGTTTGATTAAAAGTTGGCTTGAATGGGAATATTTTGATTGCCTTTAAAATATACTGAATATGAGTTTTTTTTTACTACATCAAGTTCTTGAGCTGGGTTTCTTAATGAAATTGTAGGATTGTCAGCAACAGACTGCAATACGATTAGGGAACCTGCGTCATTCGGATCATAGTTTTCTTTTAAATTGGAAACTGAACCAGTTCGCTGAAATTTTCTTAATAATTTATGAAGTCCCACTTTTGAGATGTAAACGTTAGGGTATCTTTGAATAAATTTCATAGGTTATATGAATCAATAATATCACAAAGGTTTAAGAACTTTCGCCCGCATCGTAACATTGAACTAAATAAACCCTTTGTTCTAAGGTCAACATTTTTTCAAAACACATCAAATTCTATTTGACAACTTCAAATTTGCCCCATACGTAAAGCAAAGTAATAAAAAGGTAAAAAAATTCCTTGTTTTTACAAAAGATGGTTGGAATCAGTGGCGCAACAGGGGGGGGGGGGGGCTGCCGGGCTGCATCCACCCCCGAGGTTAGAAACTTAGCCTATTCGTTTAATTGCAAACCAATTTTTCATGTCACGCCTTTTACTAATATTTTATATTCAGCCACATAATTTACATCAATCATGTTATCAATAGTGAAATTATACTACGTCTGACTGAATGGACCGACCGAAATACTTCCACTGAGACATCTGGATTTCTGGCCAGCATTATATAAGTCCCAAATTTGTGATCGCACTAATGTGTACAAAAAGAATATATGCCGCAAGATTCTACAAACAGTCGATTTAAACCTTTCTTAAGCATTACAGTTAGCTAATGACGTAACAGATCAAGTTAAAGAAATAAGAGGCCTGGCAGATGATAATTTTTAAAATATTTTTAAGGAAGCTCAAGATCTACTTTCGAAATACGATATTGAAATCAGAGTACCTAGACTACCGCCAAGACAAACACAAAGATTGGTTATAAAAACCGATTCGCTGCTGAGTATTTTAAAATAACAATTTTTATTCCGTTTTTAGATGGCCTCATAGCAAATCTCGAGGATCGGTTTTTAAAACATCGAAAAACCCTTCAAAATTTTGAATGCCTCTTTCCATATGATAATCAAGATTTTGATAGTCAATTTAAATGTTTTTTGAAACTTCACAGCTTCTACAAGAATGAGTTCCTTGAAGAGTTTTCCATTAAAACGATGTTAAAAGCTGAACTTGAGCTGTGGTATAAAAAATGCAAAAACAAAAACTGAAGAAAGATTTGGACAAAGTGTATTCCGAATGTGATGCTAATTTATTTCCTAATATAAAAAGTAAAAAGGCTTTTACAAATTTTTTTAACTTTGCCTATTACAACCGCCACATCTGAAAGGTCCTTTTCAAATTTAAAATATTTAAAGACATATCTACGTAGCACCACGGAAGAGGACATATTAAATGGTTTGGCAGTTCTTTATGCGAACCACGATATTGATATTACCGTGGCAGAAATTCTGGATGAAAAGGCAAAAACAAAACGAAGAATTTTACTTTAATATTAGTATTATTAGTGATTACTTACAACTTATTGTATAAGGTTTTTGTTTTGTTTTAGTATAAGTATGATTAATATATGCGTTACTTATTTTAAATACATTTTTACTAATTAAAATGAAATCTCTAATTTTTTTTTTCATAAATATTTAGTTAGGGCCAGCGGCGTATTATTGCAGAAGTTTTAGGGGGCTGTCGCTCTCGTCAATCATACGTATTTTACCCAAAAAAGGGCGTGGCACCCAAAAAAATTTTCGCCTGCGGCGCAAGAAGTTAGAGCCCTCCCCCGAACTAAATTTCTGGTTGCGCCACTGGTTGGAATGCATTTAAATTTTTGAAATAAGATACACACCACCCATTATAAAAATAGAGTCGAATAAAATTTTATATTAATATTTTTATTGAGCAGCAAAATTTCCATTTACCTCTAAAAATAAAAAAAAACTAAAAAATCGAAGATTTATTTTAAATCTCGGATTTAAATTACAAACGTTATTCTAAATAAGTTTTCTAATTGGCATTTTGGTCAAAAATGAAAGATAAAGGTAGTTTACTCTTGGAGAAAAATCATGTTTTTGGAGTTTTTGCGAACCCTGTATAAAAAATCGAAATTTTCTCTTCGTGAATTGCATTTTTTTTACAAGCAAAACTTTTTATCAAGAATGGCTCTTTTTCGAAAAATGAAATTTTCCATCCATTTGTGTGCTATTGTGAACCCTATCCGGCGTTTTCAAAAATCAACCCCTAAGGGGGTAAAAACGGGGGTAGAAATTTTTATAGGAATTTCTCACAATCTTGTCATGATTTAACTGGTAGAGGTCTATTTTTTTTAATATGAACAGGATTGTATTATGTTTCACTTACTCCTTCTTTTCTTTTTAAATCTTAGAAGGCCTTAATATCTTATCAGTAACCTAACACCACAGGAGTGACATAATTAAGAATCACCAGGTTTAAGGAAAATGTGGATTGACGACTTGGCTTTTCCTGAAATGCGATAATATTATTCGTTCAACAATCTTACAATATTGCAGCTTGCAGCCAGACGTAGAACGTATAAAATATAACTACCGCTGACAGCAAATACGGAAAATTTAACAAACGATAGCGGTTCTTTGGCAATTAATAATAACTACCCAAATAGAAAAAAATAACCCCTTTCCAATTACTTGAAGCATCGTATTTTATTACCACCAGTAATTTATCATGTATTTACGTACTTTATCGTTGTTTTCATTTACATTGAAATTACAGATTAGTCGGATATTAGTAAAATTAATTTTTACTGTCGTTTATATTACGGCATTGGTATTCCTCGAGGCCTCGGGGATCATTTCAAAACAGTCAAAAAAGTGTTGACACGGTGTAAGCGACAAGACTTTTATTCGACAGCTAAACGTAGGGCACATAGTGAGACGAAAAACCTCTCACTTTTTAAAAAAAACTCTCGTCTTGTCTCGCAAATCGACACGAGATTTTTTCCAAATCTCACCTCGCAAAATGTTTGACGTCATAAAAAAATCTGCAAATGCTCCAAGTAGGTACGGGTCTTCCAACGAGGACTGAACAGGGGCTCGTTTTTGAGCTTCCTTGTATTTAAAGAAAAATCCAAGATAGCCAATCGATGCTGCAGAATTCAAAAATGAAACCAAAAATTTATTTGAACCAGAAACAAAAGAGTTACGCTATGGATAAGGTGTTTTTTAAATGGAACATACCTTTTTTTATACGATTTTTGGAACGAGTGATTTTTTTTGTCCGTTCTGATTAAAATATTTAATATTGTGACAGCTATTTTTATTAAATTTTAATGTTTTATCCAGTATAATTTAACTTTAACCTGTTTGAAACATACACTAGGTAATAAAGGTATAATCACCTTTGAATCCTTCAAAGTCAAAAAATTTGACAAATTTACTATAATATTGCCGAAATGAAATATGCATTAGATGAGAGATTGCAGATTGTTATCTTGTTCTACAAATGCCAAGAAAATGCAAGAGAAGCAAGGAGAAGATTTATTGCAAATTTTCACAGAAATATATCCGTCAATAGTATTCGAAGGATAAAGAAGCTATTTGAGGAAAATAAAACATTACATGACAGAAAAAGAAATCCAGAAAGGAATAGAAATATGTGCCATTGTGAATTATTTTCGACTGAATCCAACCAAATCAATTTCGGACGCAGTTCCTTGCTTCTCTTGCATTTTCTTGGCATTTGTAGAACAAGATAACAATCTGCAATCTCTCATCTAATGCATATTTCATTTCGGCAATATTATAGTAAATTTGTCAAATTTTTTGACTTTGAAGGATTCAAAGGTGATTATACCTTTATTACCTAGTGTATGTTTCAAACAGGTTAAAGTTAAATTATACTGGATAAAACATTAAAATTTAATAAAAATAGCTGTCACAATATTAAATATTTTAATCAGAACGGACAAAAAAAAATCACTTGTTCCAAAAATCGTATAAAAAAGCTATGTTCCATTTAAAAAACACCTTATCCATAGCATAACTCTTTTGTTTCTGGTTCAAATAAGTTTTTGGTTTCATTTTTGAATTCTGCAGGAAAAAGTACATCGATTGGCTATTTTGGATTTTTCTTTAAATACAAGGAAGCTCAAAAGTGAGCCCCTGTTCAGTCCTCGTTGGAAGACCCTATACATACGGGCTTTTATTAAAACCATTACAATGTGAGTATTATAAACGCATCCTTTTGAAACGATTTTCAAAGCCGTTTCTAAAGTTAAAATCCGGCAGTTCTGGTATACAATTTTTTTTTAAGGGCTATTTCACTAGAGTGTTTTATACTGGCAAAATATCATAGCAACGGCCTGTTTTCAAGCGTATTTTTTTCATATCCGGGAGATTTCCCACATTTTCCCGGACACCCTGTACCTATATTATACAGGGTTAGGAAAAATTACCAGAACGGTCGATTATTTCAAAATATACAGGACAAAAAACGTCTTATACAAAAAATGTAGGGCTGTTAAAAATCTACATATCGGTGATAAATTGAAATATACAGGGTCGCCCACAAAGTTGTGGAAAATGATAGTTATATTTTTTTAAATGGAACACCCTGTATATTTTTACATTCATAAATTATAATTATTTTTTATTAAATGCATTATTAGTCTATACTTCATAGTTTCCGAGATATTGACTCTCGAAAAGTGACATTTTTGAACTTTGACAGCTTCTAGCATTCTAACAGTACGTCTTAGAGCAAAACGGCTTACATGTCCCTATCTTCAATTTTTATTATCTTCCCAAAAAAATCAACTTCAAGTTAAACCGGAACAACTATATTTCCTGCTTTCGAGTTACATCCGGTTTAACCGGAAGTTGATTTTTTTGGGAAGATATTAAAAATTGAAGATAGGGACATGTAAGCCTTTTCGCTCTAAGACGTACTGTTAGAAAGTTATAAGCTGTCAAAGTTCAAAAATGTCACTTTTCGAGAGTCAATATCTCGGAAACTGTGAAGTATAGACTAATAATGCATTTAATAAAAAATAATTATAATTTTATGTGGAACTAAAAAATGTAAAAATATACAGGGTGTTCCATTTAAAAAAATATAACTATCATTCTCCACAACTTTGTGAGCGATCTTGTATATTTCAATTTATCACCGATATGTAGATTTTTAACAGCCCCACATTTTTTATATAAGACGTTTTTTGATAACCCCTGTATATTTTGAAATAATCGACCGTTCTGGTAATTTTTCCTAACCCGGTATGTATTAATTTTATTCTGGTCTTCTGGGCAACCCTGTATTCATTTGTCCATATATAGGTATGCAGTGTATAAATGCATAATTTAACATTGTGCCCCTAACGCTGGTAACACTGTATTATAGTCCCGACCAATGATCTGCTGGCATTGGTCCCGACCGGTAAATGACAAAGACAAATGCCCGGTTTAACATTTGTCGAGTATTAAACCGTGTTAATTTAATCGTATATGGAGTGCGAAATGCTTCATAAAAATGTTACTTTATCTGACTTGGCCAACTTATCCCATATTGTTATTACCACACTAGGTCAAATAAAGGCATACGTGTGCAATATACACTATTAATTAATTGATTTTTTATGGTAACATAATTTCCAGGTAAGTACTTAATTTATTCGAGCATTTTCTTTAAATTAATATAAAGTGATGCTTTTTTTTAAAGAGTAGTAAATAATTTCATAAATTTATGGCGTGGTGGCACTGCATGTGTTGAAATACACAGGGTGATACACAACGGGTGCAGGGGCGGATCCAGAACTTTGCTTTTGGGGGGGGGTCATCACCATATAACCAAGTTAAAAAGCGCCGCAGGCGAAAAAATTTTGCGACCACGCCCAAAGTTTGACAGAGAATGCGCTATAGACGAGAAAATTTCCAATGATAAACTTTACATTAAAAAGGATAATATATGTATATGCATGTAAAGTTAATTCAAAAAAAAAGAAAAAATATACAGCTAAAATTAGTATCTTTTTTCTTTCCTATAATATGTTTTATCCCAATATTTTGAAAAATTGCCACGTTCGTTATCAACAATACAAAATATAATAGGTATACATATATAAATAGTCGTGTGTTTACTTTTAAAACCAAGTAAAAATTTTGGTTAAACCCCATTTATTCCCCACTATTAAGAAGAAGAAAATTCTACACTTGATAAAATAAAATAAAAATATACATAACATGGCATTGACTCTTAAATCACGAATTATAATTTTCTTTGTTTGTTATTTCCAAATCTGGTTATAACTTCATCAACGTCGATGATTATATTTTTATGAATGTTCAACAAAGCCAAGCCAGTGAGGCGTTCCTCTACCATGTTTGCTCTAAGCCACGATTTAACGCGACGTAGAGTCGAGAAGGACCTTTCCGCTGTTGCTGCACTTACAGGTAGTGTAGCAAGTATTTGAAGAAGAATCTTAATCTTGGGGAATAAATCAGAATCACAATTATCAATTATATGGGGAAGTATTCAGGTATTTTACAGCCATTTTTTACTTCACGTTTCCATTTAGCAATTCCATAATTATTGAAATTCTGCCACTACCGCAGAAACCGGTGGATAATTTAAAAGTTGCTTATACGTTTTAACAATTTCTTTAACAGTCAGTATGTCTGCTTCCATATAAGATGTTTTAGGTAAAAAACATTCAACTGAAAGAAAGCCAGCACATCTGGAGACGTGGAGTGAGTCTCTCACTTAGGTCGGCAATAATTGAATCTAATAAAGGAACGTATATGGCCCTAATTTATGCATGGTAATGTTGTCATGAATCTTGTGAAAAAGCTGCAGAGGTAGTCAAAACAGTAAATCCATTTTTTTTTCTGTTTGGGGGGGGGGGGGTCATGACCATGACATGAAATTTTTTTTCAACACGCGTTTGATATTTAGCACGTTCTAGCCAAGTTAACCGTGCTGTTATTATCATTTTCGTAGGTGGTCGTAGGAAAAAGAAAAATCAAACTTACGTTGGTAGTATTTTACGTGTTTCTGCGGATCACAAATATAATAATGAACAAAACAATAACAAACAATAAGCAAAACAAAAAAAAAATTGAACATATGGGATTCATCAACTAACGATCGAATATCGAATTATCAACTTAGAATCGCGCATTACTTCGTCTACGTTAGTGGATTTTCGCTCGACCCTCCTGTCGCGGTCGGACGGCTAGACTCAAGTAATTTTAACTCGGTGTCGTTAGACTGTGGTGTGACGTCAGGGATTAATGTCCAGCAATAATTTCGAATTGTGTACCTCTACTATACATGCTCGTGCGATAATATAAACATTTTCAATGTTAATAACATTATTAATATGTTCGTTTATTGTTATCCCGGACTCCCAAGTTAATTAAGATGCAAGACACAGAGGTTTCCGGCCAGTTATAACGTTAGTAGTTCCAATGGTTACGTGCGCCTTATGAGCGTAAAACGTTGTTCTCAGCGATGCAAATTCTTCTCGGAGTTGAACCGGCCGCGGCCGCCTCGTATTTTGTGTATCGATAAATAAGTCAGACGATTGTTTGCCTAATGATTGCGGCCTCTTTCCTGTCTTTCCTTTGACTGATTTTCTCGCGATAATTCGGCGTGAAAATGACAGAAACGTTGATGATTCCAAAAGGCCACCCATTTTAATGTTTATTTAGTTATGGTAAACGGAATAATTTACTGAAATATGTGTTATTAACAGTGCATCTGTGTCAAATTTATACGAATTAGGTTTCTCGGTCAGAAAAGGTTATCAAAAACATAATTTAATGATAGAATCACAATCGTCAGGTCTTCTCTAAAAGTAGAGTGCTGATACTACACTAGTTATGATAATAATAATAATGAATAAAAATTAAGCAATTACTTTTTAGTAAAAGCAATGCCTGACTAGCAAATGCTATAAGTAACAGCAATTGCTATATCTGATGGATATGAATAAAATTTTGAAGCAATTGCTGTTTTTCTTACACCTCTGTAGCAAATGCTTATTTAACACAAGTTCAGTGGCTTATCTAGGTACTTGCTCAGATTATAGATTTCATGTTCAGGTTGGTGCCTAATTTGCAAAAGAGTTGACGTAAATACAACAACGTTGGTCTATTTATTTAGTACAATAGTAATCTGTTACGTTTTTGTGGAAAATAGAAAACCTATATATTTGTGATATGGCATATTTCAGTGAAAATGAAGAAAGTGATAGTGGTGATGAAGACATTAAAGACAAGCAATTGATATTCGTTCACAAATTGAAGGAACATAAATAAATCTCTCTGACCACAACCGTTTAGCTTCCACAACAGCTTCAGCACTTGTAGGAAATTTAATAAAAATATTGGCCATCTCCAAAACTGCATCCATTACAAAAGTGTATGTCTTACAGACAGTAGTTTGGTGAACACCGAGTTCTTCACCTACAGAATTTTGAATGCCCGGATCCGACAATTTCCGCAGAAATTAAAGGCGACAGTGCACCCCCTCGCCTTTTACCAGTATCAGTCAAAAAATAATTTGCCAACCACTCAACATTTTCGCAGTCAAATCGATATAACTTTCTGAAATCATCATATAGGTGAATTCACATAAACTTTTAATGCCGTTACATTTCAGTTCTGTCATACTTGTCAAATACTGCAGCAACTCATAAAATATAAATTTTTATTGGCTAAATTTAATTAGTATAATTGTACTGCACACAAAGTATGTCTATCTTGTATTATTTCATACGATTAAAAAGAGATAGAAATAAAAGGAGTTGGCCGAACAATTCCAGAAAAGAAAAAGAAAGAACACTGACCAATCTCAGCTGTATAAGAAATTTAGTAAGTTGGTGAAATCTAAAGTAACTGGACAATGACAAGTCTTGACATTTGGCATTAAAACTTTTATGTGAATTTAACTATATCTGCAATTTTTACGTACACTGTAGATTTTTCTTTTACGGACGTTCATATATTCAGCCATAATTGAAGACACAAATTAAGAGCAACGCACGTGTATGCCGCGGAGAACTAAAGTTGACTGCTACCAAGCGAATGATGCAGGGGTCGACCTACCTTAAAAAGTTGAAAGCGATTGCTACACTAGAAAAAGCAATTCCTTAATTTATTCATCACATTTTAAGCGAACGATAGCCATTAATTGCTTCTATTTTTTAAGAAAAAGCATTGACCAGAAGCAATTCCTGCACTTTTAAGCAATTGCTGGACCCAAAAGCAATTACTTTAGTATTTATTCATTGGCTTTCAAGAAATTACTTCGATTTTATAAGAAAAAGCAATCGCTACATTTTTACTCAGTAGGCTTAATGTGTTGTCAACGATCATATAAAACGCTTTTTTAAACATCTTCGTCTAACTAAATAAAAGTCTGAAACAGCTTGTTGGTATATATATTGACGTTTTTCCTTGTTTTGAGAGTCGACAAAGACATAACACAGTTCCTAACATATTCATTTCGTAACATTTCGTAACATCTATGACGACGAGCATTTTTCGGTCTTTTCTTTGACTGACTTTTCTCGCCATTATTCAGCATGAAAACGACAGATACTTTGAGGATTCCAAATGGCCACCCACATTTTTAATGTTTATTTAGTTATGGTAAACGGAACAAATGACGGAAATATGTATTATTAAATTTACACGTGCGTATAAGTTGCACGAAGTAGGTGTAGATATACGTTTTAGTTAAAGCCGATGATGCATATTGTAACCTATACTAGCACCATCTAATCGGTATTGGTTATTTGTTCCTGGTGATCGTTGAGAAAGCATTATTATTTATTTTTACTTGGTCAAAATCTAGAAAATCACCTTC
This sequence comes from Polydrusus pterygomalis, assembly GCA_963969555.1. Classification (NCBI taxonomy): domain Eukaryota; kingdom Metazoa; phylum Arthropoda; class Insecta; order Coleoptera; family Curculionidae; genus Polydrusus; species Polydrusus pterygomalis. The sequence goes on along the minus strand of OZ018385.1, from coordinate 39,363,178 downwards.
TTTAATAGTTGCAATGTCTTGCTATTCTCATAACTTAAAACATGTCGGTATATTTTTACATTCTACAATCAATTCTAGATATTTGAAGAAATAGTCCATACTTAAAGTGGAGTTGAAAGTATTAAAAGGAAAGAAAAACACAAAGTCATCCTCCACAAAGTTTAATAGAAAAATTATTAAATCATAGGTCTCTACATGTTTCGAACGTAGAAACGTTCATCCTCAGGAGACAGAAAATTTTTTATTTTGTGCTGTTGTTGTTAGCAAAAGAGAAACTTAAAAATATAACCTTAATTGAGCTTTTATGGACTCAAAATTGAAGTTTAGAAGAAACACGATATGAAGAAAATTGGAGATGGTAAAACCATACTGAGTATTTAAAACATTATTAAAGTGGGCGTAAACAAACCAAGTTACATTGGGAAAAAAGGGAAAACCTTGCCAGGAAAATGTCGAAGATTATTTAAAAACTGTCTTCAAAAATCAGACTTATCGAACATAACTAGTCTTTAAGACATTGTGAAGGTGAAAATTTGATAACAAAATGATATAATCCGTAGGAAAGAGTATTTGGGGTACTGAGGATCAAACCTCAGTAACCTCTCGAGGGGTAAGTTTCTCTTTTGCTAACAACAACAGCACAAAATAAAAAAATTTTCTTTCTCCTGAGGATGAACGTTTCTACGTTCGAAACATGTAGAGACCTATGATTTAATAATTTTTCTATTAAACTTTGTGGAGGATGACTTTGTGTTTTTCTTTCCTTTTAATTCTAGATATATCTATCTATACAACCGTTAACAAAATATTAACTTCTAAAACAAAATAGATAATTGACAAAGTATGAAAATAAACGATTTTATAAGATGTTGTAAACGTCATCCACTAACTGTTCTGCACTAGATCAATCGATCTAAAAATTTTACTTGCGTATCTATCGAGTTGGGTTTAGAACTACATTGTTGATGTAGTCCCAGAAAAAAAAGTCCGGTGGGTTAAGATCGAGCGATCTGGGTGGCCACTCCATTAACCTTCGTCTACCTATCCACCGCTCCGGAAAAATTGTTTCTTAATACTTCCTTACATGAGCAGCATAATGCTGAGGAGCACCATCTAGTAGAAATCGTAAGGTTTAACTTCGTAAATCAGAATTATTACCATCTGGAAATAGAGTGGGAGGCTCTCATCAAGGAAAACTGATACTTTCTTATTTCTTTTCTAGCTCTACCAGCCCTTGATGCTTGATGGGTATTGGCTGTAAGTCTCACTCCCGTACACGACAACCGGTCATATGACTGTTTTATATATTTTAATCTTTGACCTTTGGAATAAATTTTTGCTGTTAATAACTTCTTTTTAGAGCGTACATACACAACCGCACTGGATTGTTATTTTGACTTCGTCGGATATATTGTTTTCCTCGTTGATTGTGGCCCCCAGGTACCTAAAACTTGTTACCCTCTCGAAATTGTATTTTCCCATTGTAACTGATACGATTACTCTATTTTAAACAATGGCCGCCCACTTCATCTTTAATATCGATCAGATTCTACATCTGATGATAATAGTTCCCCTACTTCTAAGCTGCCCTCTGTATCAAATTCTCCCTGTGTCATCCCAATTAAAAATGGCAATATTGAGAATATGTAATAAGTTATATAATCGTATATTATGTTACGATACTAAAATGAGTTTTCTGTCTTATTTTTTTTTACTATAATTTTACTGGTAATAGAAACTTTTACATATTTATTTGACTAATATTTATAGATTATAATACAGATTTGGTCTACAAATTGCTTCGTGTACAGGAGCTTAACCATTTGCTAAAGTATTTCATACTTTAATATGTTCTTATCGGTAAAAACGAAGTTTTGTCTTGGGTAATCTTTACTGTAATAAAACTTTCTGTTATGACCCAGCCATATTGCCAAATCTTGTCACGTATGTGGGTGGTCCTACAATAATACATTAAGCAATTCAAATATTTGCATTGTCTTGTCTTTTAATTACTTTAAAACCATCACCAATATTATAAACCAATTTTAACGTATGTCTTGACAGTTTCGGCACTAATTGCGTTTTTCTTTGAAAAAATATTATTTTCACTTTTGTTATCATGTTGTAATAATGTCCGTTCGATTCACTTTAAACCCAAAAACGATTTTATTTCACATACTGTAACGATAATATTAAATGAAATTTATTTCCTGTTAAATGTAGTAGAGGATGACAATAAATAAATGATGCTGAAATTCTATAAATAGAGGCCGGCGTAAAATTTGGAAAAATTGTTCTATTGCTGTTTTTAATTCTGAAACTGCTTTTGAAGCATTTCCACTGAAAAAAAAGGGTGGGTTGGGTTTCATTTCACTGTGATACCTTTTAATTTGTGCAATGGAGCGCGTTGAAATCATAGACAATTTACCTTTAGATACGTACAGCTTATCTCCTGCGCAAACAAAAGTTACGTTTTATGGGTGAAAAAATACGTCCGAGCGCATGACTCGTCGGTCAGCTGTCTTCATTTGGGGAACCTTCGTGCATGCGCACAAACCTCGTGTTATCGGCCGTCCTACTTTATCGACAATAATCGACGCACTCAAAAATACTCTCCAGAACCGGCTCGGCCGCCATTTTTGTTGTTGTGTTTTAAGGTTTCTCTTCTCTGCGGATTCCTTGTAGTTTTCTAAAGTTTTCAGCTATCGGATCGGCTATCGTGGATTGTGGGACTGGTGTTTAATATTTATGGATTTTTGGTTTTTGTGTAGTTTAGTTAGTGAATTGTGTTTGTGCTTTTAGTGACTCGGATTGTAATATAAACAATGACTAGTACTAGTTGCAGCCGTTGTATAATTGTATTATGCCCAAATAGGGGTAAAATAAACCCTCTATGGTGGCATATGAGCAAGAATTTAAATTTTAAAGCCCGGACCTGTCTATTTTCCCATTCGTTAAACGATAATGTTGCAGTGCGCATGTCTAATAGTTCCCAGTTTTGTTTACATGCGCGAGGCCATAAAACTGCCACATTCGTGATTATTGTTTGTTTATCTAAAGGTAAATTGTCTATGGTTGAAATAGGTTTGGTTTGGCTGATTTTAAGGTTTAATGTTTACACGCTTATAATTTTGAGAATCTCGTATAAACTTTATTAAAATTTTACAATACTAGCAATTCTTGCCATTTAAAAAAATATTGTAGGTACTGTTATAGACGAGCAAACAATATGGTCCCGTTGAACTTCTTTAAGTAAAGGAACCTTAAAAAATTTAGACAAAGAAATATTCTCAATATTCCCAATCTTAGTCATGAATCTAAATTCCACAAGCAAAAGCGTCAATTTGATTTTTTGCATTTTCTATAGGGATACCCACTATAGTGTGATAAAATAATGTTATTCGGCGACAAAATACTTTTGCCTTTAAAGATTTAACTTGGTCTTGCAAACGTTTGCTAATGTAGAACATAATTCATTGGACCGCAGTTATATAGGTTTTTGAACGGGATGTTCCACAGTGACGTAATGGCATAATGTAATGCCTTAAAAGAGGTCATCGGTCTGCTGTAACGCTTTGCGATGTATAGCCGAGGCGTTCCTCGGGGGTCAATTATAATCGTCTGTTGCAGAAATTGGAGCGATATGGTGTCAGGGGTACACAAATTTGTCTCGTATTTAGGAAAGGCAGTGCGTAGAATTCAATTCCCAACGTCTATGGAGCACTATATACAGAATGGTGTACCACAGTGATCCGTCTTAGGCTCACTGTTGGTCGTGATATATAAATGTGAATTTCATCAATCAGAAACGAGCAGTTTGTACCGTGCGAGCAAAAATTATCTTGCATCTAAGGACGTAATGTTTAGCCGTAGAGCTTAATACCTGTTCGGTGTCAGTAACTACCTGAATTAACAATCAATCAGTTATTCCGTCATCTTTGACAGTCGTTACAAGTAATTTGATTCATCGCTAATTTTTCCAATTTCTTGAACAATTCACACAATGGGCTTTACGGAACAGCACCAAACATTCATGGTTGAAGCGTATTTTCGAAACGGGGTTAGAGTAAATTGTGAGTGGCAATACAATCCGGGTTTGTGGATGGACGATTTTCAGGAACATTTTCCTAACTTTGCTTCTATAGCTGGGGATTTTTATCATTGCCTGAAAAGAACCGTGGCTGTGTTTAGGGAAACAGGTTCTATACAACACAAAAAAGGAGCAGGAAGAACAATTCACACAATGGGCTTTACGGAACAGCACAAACCATTCATGGTTGAAGCATATTTTCGAAACGGGGTTAGAGTGGCAATATAAGACCATCTGTAAGAACAGAAGAACTTGTTGCAAACGTTCGTGAAATAATGCAAAATACGCCAACAAATTGTATAAGACGCCTGTCCCAAGAAGTGGGAAGATTTTATGGAACATGCAGAGCTATTCTTAAGAAGCAGCTGCATTTATTTCCTTATGAAGTACAAGTATTCCAAGAAATACAAGCCGCAGATTTTGAAATTCTTAGAATACACGCATGTGGAGTAGTGAAAATCCCCATTTTTTTATTTCTTCGTTTTTCCTAATTTAAAGAATACTAAAAGAACACTATTTTTAAAACACCAGTTGCAAATTTAGAACAATTACAAGAAAGGATTATCCAAGAATGTGGTAACATTTCTCCAGAGATGCTGGTCAACACTTTCGAAAATATGAAGAGACGTGTGAATTTATGCTTGGATCATGGCGGTGGCCAATTTCAGCAATTTATGTAATTATTTTTCTTTTTCTTTCTGACACACAAACAACAACAAAAATAAATTTGTATTTGTCTCCTTATTTTATTACTCATTAGTTTGGCATATCATGTCATATTATGAATTTGACAAAATTTTAACCTAGATTTGGTTAGATATATCGTCCCCATATCATTATGATCTAAACTAAGCCTTACGTTTTTTAATCCAAGCCCTCTTTGATGCAAATAATTTTTGCTCGCACGGTATAAAAGGCGGTATTCGTATCTTTTAGAGCTAGAGCTTGCACTTTGATTTTTTCGTTCTAAGTTTTTATATATTTTACTACGTAATATGCAAATACGTTTGGGCAACAAATACTTGTGTATGCTATATATCTATAAAGTGTTTAATATGATCGAAGGTTGGGACGCCCTGTATAGTTAGTACCTGATTTGCAAACTCTTCTGGATGGGCTTTACAATGGAACGTACCTTTTATGTACAGAAATTTAAATAACATCGATAAATAAATTGATGCCGCTTAATATTATTGCTATTATTCTTATTCCTAACATTTGGTCTAGCCGAGTCATTGAACATAGACCGCCGCTTATCGTGATCTTACTCTTGAACCAATCTGCAGATGAAACTGATACGCATCAGCGGCGTAGGTCTATAATGGCGGATCTATATTTCTACGAAATATATAATACGAAATTGTGCGCAGAGTTATAATGATTATACGGCTATCGAATACAAAAGGGCATTTAAAATACCGTCTTGACCGACCTCGACCAGTGTCTTATCATATTTCGGTAAAATATTTTGATATTGTCGGGTTATGTTTATAACACATCCATTAAACATATATATTAACGTGTTCAACAATCCCACGAATTAAGGCAAAGGGGATAGAGAAAAATGTAGATTTCAAGAATCGCAATAATGTAGCTATTTTGTCATCCTGTGGTCGACAGCTTCACGAAATTACGCCCTCTTATGGTATATTCATAGCAGGTGAACAAGTTATCCATTCGCTCAATACAACTAAACCTTAAAATCATTGATGGTGTTGAAATATCCACTGGTTCATTAGCGGACTGTTTCAAAAAATTAAAATCTAAATGGCGTAAATGTACTGTATCAAACAGGCATGTTTTAATAGAGCAACCCCATATAGCCCAAAAACGAGTATAGAATTTTTAAGCGAATTTAATAATAACGGCAACTCTCAATTTCTCTTAAAGCTTGTTTTTCTGTATAAAGCCTGAATTAAAAGGGACTTTTAGGCGAAGTTGGCAAGATGATAACTCTTCATACAGTTTTAAAAAAATCGTCAGAGGGTGTACGGTATTACTCTACAAGCTATTTCAAAAAACGGTGTGTTGGGTCTGGTTTAAATAATAGAATATCATCAAATAAGGAAGACCGAAATTTGGTGGAGTATTTAAGGCAAAATCCATTTGAAACTGCAGTATCCGCTATGCACATAACAGGATTCCCTGCTTCATCTATATAGAACTGCGCAACGCGGAGTAAAGACATTTCTCCGAATTAAGAAATCGAGCAGCTGCATCCAAACCGTTTATAAAAATAGTGATAAGGAACAAAGAATTGGGTTTGCTATGCAATATTTACCAGAAAATGATTTTTTTTTGGTGCTTCCTGAGAAAACTTTTCAGTCTACATAATGGAAGGATTCGAGTATATAGACCACCAAATTCCCGATATGATGAGAAGTATACTCAAAAAAAGCAAACCAGTGGACGTTTCTCCGTTAACGTGTGGGCATGGATAAGTGTTTATGGTGCATGTGTATGCTGAAATATTGGTGGAACACTAAACAGTAATATATATCTTCAGATTTTGCAAAATGTTTTTCTTCCTTCTGCCGCGATAGTTTTTAAAGGAAATAACTTTATATTTCAGCAGGATAACTGCCCTGTGCATACTGCAAGAAATATAGGAAACTGGTTTAGAAAAAACAACGTAACATGTCTGCCTTGGTGCTCAAGAAGTCCTAATTTAAATCCAATTGAAAATGTTTGGGGATTGATGCTAAAAAAAATGTACAAAATAAATTTGAGTAATTTGATAAAATAGAAGAAATTTGGGAAGGGCTAACTCCGGATTACACCAGAAGTATCATTTTGTCAATGTCAAGAAGATTACGATTAGTGTTAGAAGCAAATGGCGCAGCAATTAAATATTAGTATTTTGTTTGTTGTTTGTTGTTTGTTAATAAATTTACCCTTTTTGGCTTTATACTTTTGTAGTTTTCCTGGTATAATTTTATAATTTTTTTATTTCGCGGCTGTAATTTAAACACAAAAATATTTAGAAATAACCATTATTACTTATGGTAAACAATCGTACATACAATAATTTACAGCTATGTATATAGCTGGTGTTCTATCCAGGTATAAGCAGCAAGGTGAGAAACCCGTTTTACCCAATTTTGTTGTAATTGAGTTATGTATGGGTGAAGTGTACGAATTTATATGTCGTCAACTGTACGTGGATAGGTACTTATTTTGTTATTTCTACGGCACTGAAACCTTGCGTGGAAAAAATTGTCCAATTTAGATTCGGCTAGTTATAAAATTTAACGTCGCGTTTCCAAGCCCGTATAGTTAGTTGCACGAACCGATTGTTTTATCTAACTGGACCTTTAATTTTGTTGGTAAAATATTCATGATTTTTATAATGAACCTGATTATGCCATTATGCCGCGGATGAATATTTTTCTTTGTCTAGGGCTTGACACAACGGTTTTTTTCTTTAAAAAGGTCAATTTATGGTGGGGCCCAAGCAAACCTTCGGGTTTCCAATAAGATTTTTTTTAAAACCAACCAGAAAATTTACACTTTCTGGACAATTTTTGTCTAGAAAATAACGTTTTTCCGATCGCAAGGCCGGAAAAGTGACATTAGAGACCGGAAAAATCTTTTTTTTTAAACCGACCAGAAAATTTACACTTTCTGGACAATTTTTCGTCTAGAAAATAACGTTTTTTCGTCTAGAAAATAACGTTTTTCCGATCGCAAGGCCGGAAAAGTGACATTAGAGACAGGAAAAATCTTTTCCGGGCTCTAATGTCACTTTTCCGGTCTCTAATGTCACTGTCACCCTGTTTTTTGTTTTTCCAATCGCTTTTTGATAATACAAGATACCTTGATTTCGTTATTATGACAACAACATTTCGATGTATTGTCGAGTGACAGTTCGTTGATTTTAAATTTTGTCTTTATGTCAAACTTGTTTCGCATAGATTATAATTATAAAATATATCGAAGTGTCGGTCTTAAAAAAAATATTGTACGTCACGCAACCGAAAATTAGTGTTTTCCAGGTCTCTCCAAGCTTCCAGGACTCGCCTATGGCTCGCTCTGGAAATGCTTGTCTCGACCTGAAAAACACTACTTTCCGGTCTTGTACCGTAAATTACTATTTTTTAAAACCAACCAGAAAATTTACACTTTTTGGACAATTTTTCGTCTAGAAAAGAACGTTTTTCCGATCGCAAGGCCGGAAAAGTGACATTAGAGACCGGAAAAATATTTTTTTTAAAACCGACCAGAAAATTTACACTTTCTGGACAATTTTTCGTCTAGAAAATAACGTTTTCCGGTCTCTAATGTCACTGTCACCCTGTTTTTTGTTTTTCCAATCGCTTTTTGATAATACAAGATACCTTGATTTCGTTATTATGACAACAACATTTCGATGTATTGTCGAGTGAAAGTTCGTTGATTTTTAATTTTATTCTTTATGTCAAACTTGTTTCGCGTAGATTATAAAATATATCGAAGTGTCGGTCTTAAAAAAAATATTGTACGTCACGCAACCGAAAATTAGTGTTTTCCAGGTCTCTCCAAGCTTCCAGGACTCGCCTATGGCTCGCCCTGGAAATGCTTGTCTCGACCTGAAAAACACTACTTTCCGGTCTTATAACGTAAATTACTATTTCCGCTATCCTTTGGCACCTTCAGGTTTTTATTAAGGAATGCCAGTATAACAAACACCCATTTAATTAGTACATTTCTTAGAGATTATCCTAAATTATAATCTTATTAATGAAGTTCCTTTTACAATGAAAATGAGTAGGTAACGAGTTCCTTTTCCTTTTAATTTGTGGTATTTTTTATTTTTATGTACTGTATTGTTTTGGTTTTGCACGACGCCGTAATATAACAGTGTTTTCAGTTTGTAGAAAAAATGTGCACTGGGTTATGAACTCACTCTTTTTGACTCCACAATAGTTTTTACGTATGTTGAAATTTAAACCGTCCAGGGGGGGGGGGATAATTATTTTTAAATACGGCCCTGGTGGCCTCTTGGTTTATTAAAGCTACCATACTGGGCTAAATTAGTATCAAGCGTAGCAAAATAACTATAATGAGGCTGCAAGCCTTCAGGATAGCCCTGTAAATAACGGTCACAAGAAATTTGTGAATTCCTATTGGAAGAATAATAAACTCGTAACATGTCGCGCTTTTCTAAAGCAGAAAACATAATTTTGCTGAAATATTCAGTATAAATGGTGACTGCAATTGTCAAGATAATTAAGGTGGAAGTATCAACATGCTCGCCAACCTATAACCTATTTCGCGTATATTTATTTAATTTTTCTAGCTTTTACACAAAATTTAAATAAAATCATTATCGTCTTCATATTTTATAGGTAATAATTGACATATTAAATAAATATCAAGGAATTTTATTAAATATTTTAGGAGAATTTTATAGCGAAAAATGTCGGGTAAGATTTTTTTTAACATTATTATGTCATTCTTCTTTCACTATACAATTATCCCAAAATTAGCAATGAAATAAATTGATATTTTTGTAATATGTCTATTACCTAAATATTGTACCGACGATATTGATTTTATTTAAAAGTTAGTTAATCAAATAATAATGTAAAAAAACCAACGCGAAATAGGTTGGCAATAGATGAAATGACGTTGAGAATTCCACCTTAAGCCAAACAATCAAGTAAAAGTTCTTGTCATAGCAACCTTTTTTTGTTTGGTTTTATTTTTACTTTGTTACAATTTATATAAAAACTTAAATATAGTAAATTATTTGTATAAAATTCCGGATCCATTTACATGTTGTATGTGGTAAAAAGATTAAGTAACTAACACCAGGGCCGTATTTAAAAATAATTATCACATTCCTGAAGATGTAATAATGCCATCAAAACGTCTAAATATAATTAAGTGTGGTACATGGTTTATTTCAGGGCTTAAAAAGCTATCAAAAAATAAAATAAAAAATGCAGGTCCGTATTTAAAAAATTAAAGTTGATAATAGTTCCATAAAAACGAAACGTTGTAACGAAATTCTAAAAACGTCACAATATGGAGCGTAAAAAGTTGCCTTAACAATGTTGTGCTTGTTTTTCTGTGGCGGATAAAATAAGTAAATCAGTTTAAAAAAACAAAAACTCAAAATTTTAGTTTTTTGCAAAAATTTCAAAAACAAAAAGATAGCTCAGATATTTTTTTGCGATATTGCTCAGTACGAAATTGCGCAACTTTGCCACAATTTGACCGATGTTGTATCTCTTATAGTTTCCGAGATCCCCATGATGAGGCTCGAATTTGGGACACCCTGTACATATACGTTTTTCGCGGCGAGGCTAGCCGTCAAATTACGGCCGCTTTGTAGGAAACCGAAGCTTTAGAGAATGTTTTAAGAATTATTTAGATTATTTTAGATAATTTAACTTCCATTTTTGATTTATTAGATTTTATATTGGTAAAAAATTATTATTCATCTTTAAGTTTTAGTGAAATTGCCTGCATTATTTTTTTGACCATACCTATTTCGGTTGCATCAGCTGAACGGTCTTTTTCCAAGTTAAAACTTATTTGAGAAATTGCATGACCGATAAAAAATTATCAGCTTTAGCAATTATTTCTATCGAAAATTAATATGGTTATCAATAATAATACTTCCTATCATAATGGGGGCCCGGCAAAGTGTTCGCACACGGGCCCGTGGCTACGTTGTTCCGCCACTGGTAGGTACTTAACACATAATGTGGGTTTAAGCCTAATTAAATTATTACACGGTTAACGAATTCGAAAATTCATAAACCCGAATTTAGTAATGAAAATAAGAATTATCATTTTCCATTCGTTATAGAGAGGGGGCCCTTGAAAACGTTTGCGGGGGGGGGGGCACTCAGTTTTTTTTACGCCACTGGCGCATGCCTATTCCTGTGTGGTTTTGTTTACATGCGCAAGGCCACAAATTTGCCACTTTCGTGATTATTGTTTGCTTATCTAAAGGTGTATGTCTATGGTATTTTTCTTTCGCGCCAAATTCCCTTTATTGAAACCACGCGACGCCAAAGATCAGTTCCCAACAAAAAAATGTTAAATTTACGATTACAAAACTATTTATTGGAACTTGGGGAATTTTCCCTGAACACCCACGATTTTTGTTCTTGTCGTAACTGTTTAATTTTTTTACAGTAGTTGAATCCTCCGTAGCTGCTGATCGGCTCTTTTGATTTTCGCTCCAATAAAGGTCCCTCGTTAATGGTTTATTAATTAGTTCGTATTTTGCATTTTAATAAACCGAAAATGCAGACTCACCTAAAACAACAAAAGACTTAAAAGAGCGCATAAAACAGTTGTACGAATATTAATAAAGAACCTTTCACGAAATTTGGACACACAACACAACAGACCCGGCTATTGTCTACCCCGCTTGTTTATTGTTTTGCATCGGTCAAGCTTATGTAACCGATTCTCGGTAAGATATTGTGTAAAAAAACTTGTGTCAGTGTCTGGTAATTTCTTGTTTTATTTTTTGGGGATTTTTTTAATGTTTCAGTGCGCACGTAAGTATTGTATTGGATACTTTCACCTAGTACGTATATGCATGTCGATGATTTTTATCAACGATGAGAAGACAAAGCCTTCATCTTACTGTTTATATAGACGATATTCTATCATATGACATGTCTATGAACACTTACTTGTTGTAAAATAAAAATATGCCACTAAACCAGTTACTTTACAGGTCTGGTACTGTCTTCACTGAGGAAATAGTAATTTTTTTAAAACCGACCAGAAAATTTACACTTTCTGGACAATTTTTCGTCTAGAAAATAACGTTTTTCCGATCGCAAGACCGGAAAAGTGACATTAGAGACAGGAAAAAAAATTTTTTTTCAATCGACCGGAAAGCAAGCACTTTCTAGACAATTTTTTGATCGGAAAATATCACTTTGCTGGTCTAGACCGGAAAGTAATGAAAAATTGACCGGTAATAGTATATTACGTTACAAGACCGGAAAGTACTATTTTACAGGACGAAGCAGGCAATTTCCAGGGCGAGCCGCCAGGCGAGTCCTGGGAGCCTGCGAGTCCTGTTAACGTACTTTTCGGTTGAGTGACGTACAATATTTTTTTTACAATCGACACAAGACACCAGTGGCGTGCGAGAAAACGTTAATAATAGCTTACTATATGGGTATAGTTTTAGCAGAAAACTCTAATAGTTGGGAAAATTATGTTTAATAATAAATACAATTTGGTACAAATGTTCTTAATTCTATTTTATCTATTAATATCTATTTGTTAATTGTTATATTGAAAGTACAATTTTGTGGTGTATTAAATTGTAGACATGACGGGAAATTTTTTGATTCATCTTTATAGGATGTTTGTGAAGTTATATCCACTTTTGATCCTCCGGCTTCCTGAATTCTACTGGCTATATCAATCTTATTTTGTAGAGACTGTTCAATGTAGCCTTCGGCAACTTGGGATGATTTCCAGCCGCCATGTCGTTTTAAATTAAGGATATCGCCTCCACCTTCAACTAACAGTGTCGCCGAACTACGTCGAAAACAGTGCCCTGTAAATTGCTCTGGGTTTGGTAATCCCAAATAGGATGCTATTTTTGATGGCGCTTTTCCTACTGAATGCAAACCTACTGGTTGAATAGTGCATTTTCCTTTATTATAGAAAAGAAATAGCCTGCGATGTGGAACACTAGGCGGACGTAAAGAAATATATTTTCTATATATATTTAGGTTTCGTTCCCCAACAACTATAAATGACCTGGGTTGGTATGTTTTTGTATTTGGAATTTTTACCGCCAACATCGATTCGTTATCTTTAACATCGTCAATTGTCATATTGGTCAATTCTTCACGGCGACACGCTCCAGCCGAACCCATTATTAGTAAAAGCTAAAAAAAATAAGAAATAGTTTAAATATATTTTTTTTAAACACAATATAAGAAAAGAAGAACTTTAAGAAAACTCGTATTATGTATTTAAGTACTTACTTTGATTAAAAGATAATCATTATCAGGGGCTTCCAGCAAAAATTTGTCAATGTCTTCTCTGGTAAGTACGTTCGATTTTTGGGGAATGTATCCAACAGATTTTCTCTTTATGAATGCTATCAGTTTATAATATTTGCTTATATCAATGTTTTCTTTTAAATTTAACATAGATTTGATCATTGAGTACAAGCTCCACAGTGTAGATGATTTTAATTTTTCGGATTTTTCAGCAAAATAAGCTAACAAAACATCCTCAGAAACATTTCTGACATTTTTTTCTCTACACCAATTTTTAAAGACGCTAAACGTTTTTTCATACCGCACTCTGGACTTATGCGGCAACAAATCGTCTGTAGCTCTAGCAGCTGCCTCTGTTATTTCAACTGGAACGTCATTTTCTTCCCAATCCAAATTAAGTTCCATATCTAAAGTCTTCCACACAATTTTATAAAGCCACAAAAGTTTATTTATCAAAGTCAATATCGTACCTGACAGTTCGTTACTATGGAAGCAAGAAAACATAAACATGTCAAAGCCTACTTATAAATGAGTTTGGTTAATTTTTTTAAATTGGGAGCGGAACGCAACAAAAATTGACCGGTAAAGTACTTTACCGGTCAATTTTTCATTACTTTCCGGTCTAGACCAGCAAAGTGATATTTTCCGATCAAAAAATTGTCTAGAAAGTGCTTGCTTTCCGGTCGATTGAAAAAAATAGTATATTACGTTACAAGACCGGAAAGTACTATTTTACAGGACGAAGCAGGCAATTTCCAGGGCGAGCCGCCAGGCGAGTCCTGGGAGCCTGCGAGTCCTGTTAACGTACTTTTCGGTTGAGTGACGTACAATATTTTTTTTACAATCGACACAAGACACCAGTGGCGTGCGAGAAAACGTTAATAATAGCTTACTATATGGGTATAGTTTTAGCAGAAAACTCTAATAGTTGGGAAAATTATGTTTAATAATAAATACAATTTGGTACAAATGTTCTTAATTCTATTTTATCTATTAATATCTATTTGTTAATTGTTATATTGAAAGTACAATTTTGTGGTGTATTAAATTGTAGACATGACGGGAAATTTTTTGATTCATCTTTATAGGATGTTTGTGAAGTTATATCCACTTTTGATCCTCCGGCTTCCTGAATTCTACTGGCTATATCAATCTTATTTTGTAGAGACTGTTCAATGTAGCCTTCGGCAACTTGGGATGATTTCCAGCCGCCATGTCGTTTTAAATTAAGGATATCGCCTCCACCTTCAACTAACAGTGTCGCCGAACTACGTCGAAAACAGTGCCCTGTAAATTGCTCTGGGTTTGGTAATCCCAAATAGGATGCTATTTTTGATGGCGCTTTTCCTACTGAATGCAAACCTACTGGTTGAATAGTGCATTTTCCTTTATTATAGAAAAGAAATAGCCTGCGATGTGGAACACTAGGCGGACGTAAAGAAATATATTTTCTATATATATTTAGGTTTCGTTCCCCAACAACTATAAATGACCTGGGTTGGTATGTTTTTGTATTTGGAATTTTTACCGCCAACATCGATTCGTTATCTTTAACATCGTCAATTGTCATATTGGTCAATTCTTCACGGCGACACGCTCCAGCCGAACCCATTATTAGTAAAAGCTAAAAAAAATAAGAAATAGTTTAAATATATTTTTTTTAAACACAATATAAGAAAAGAAGAACTTTAAGAAAACTCGTATTATGTATTTAAGTACTTACTTTGATTAAAAGATAATCATTATCAGGGGCTTCCAGCAAAAATTTGTCAATGTCTTCTCTGGTAAGTACGTTCGATTTTTGGGGAATGTATCCAACAGATTTTCTCTTTATGAATGCTATCAGTTTATAATATTTGCTTATATCAATGTTTTCTTTTAAATTTAACATAGATTTGATCATTGAGTACAAGCTCCACAGTGTAGATGATTTTAATTTTTCGGATTTTTCAGCAAAATAAGCTAACAAAACATCCTCAGAAACATTTCTGACATTTTTTTCTCTACACCAATTTTTAAAGACGCTAAACGTTTTTTCATACCGCACTCTGGACTTATGCGGCAACAAATCGTCTGTAGCTCTAGCAGCTGCCTCTGTTATTTCAACTGGAACGTCATTTTCTTCCCAATCCAAATTAAGTTCCATATCTAAAGTCTTCCACACAATTTTATAAAGCCACAAAAGTTTATTTATCAAAGTCAATATCGTACCTGACAGTTCGTTACTATGGAAGCAAGAAAACATAAACATGTCAAAGCCTACTTATAAATGAGTTTGGTTAATTTTTTTAAATTGGGAGCGGAACGCAACAAAAATTGACCGGTAAAGTACTTTACCGGTCAATTTTTCATTACTTTCCGGTCTAGACCAGCAAAGTGATATTTTCCGATCAAAAAATTGTCTAGAAAGTGCTTGCTTTCCGGTCGATTGAAAAAAAAGTACTTTACCGGTCAATTTTTGTTGCGTTCCGCTCCCAATTTAAAAAAATTAACCAAACTCATTTATAAGTAGGCTTTGACATGTTTATGTTTTCTTGCTTCCATAGTAACGAACTGTCAGGTACGATATTGACTTTGATAAATAAACTTTTGTGGCTTTATAAAATTGTGTGGAAGACTTTAGATATGGAACTTAATTTGGATTGGGAAGAAAATGACGTTCCAGTTGAAATAACAGAGGCAGCTGCTAGAGCTACAGACGATTTGTTGCCGCATAAGTCCAGAGTGCGGTATGAAAAAACGTTTAGCGTCTTTAAAAATTGGTGTAGAGAAAAAAATGTCAGAAATGTTTCTGAGGATGTTTTGTTAGCTTATTTTGCTGAAAAATCCGAAAAATTAAAATCATCTACACTGTGGAGCTTGTACTCAATGATCAAATCTATGTTAAATTTAAAAGAAAACATTGATATAAGCAAATATTATAAACTGATAGCATTCATAAAGAGAAAATCTGTTGGATACATTCCCCAAAAATCGAACGTACTTACCAGAGAAGACATTGACAAATTTTTGCTGGAAGCCCCTGATAATGATTATCTTTTAATCAAAGTAAGTACTTAAATACATAATACGAGTTTTCTTAAAGTTCTTCTTTTCTTATATTGTGTTTAAAAAAAATATATTTAAACTATTTCTTATTTTTTTTAGCTTTTACTAATAATGGGTTCGGCTGGAGCGTGTCGCCGTGAAGAATTGACCAATATGACAATTGACGATGTTAAAGATAACGAATCGATGTTGGCGGTAAAAATTCCAAATACAAAAACATACCAACCCAGGTCATTTATAGTTGTTGGGGAACGAAACCTAAATATATATAGAAAATATATTTCTTTACGTCCGCCTAGTGTTCCACATCGCAGGCTATTTCTTTTCTATAATAAAGGAAAATGCACTATTCAACCAGTAGGTTTGCATTCAGTAGGAAAAGCGCCATCAAAAATAGCATCCTATTTGGGATTACCAAACCCAGAGCAATTTACAGGGCACTGTTTTCGACGTAGTTCGGCGACACTGTTAGTTGAAGGTGGAGGCGATATCCTTAATTTAAAACGACATGGCGGCTGGAAATCATCCCAAGTTGCCGAAGGCTACATTGAACAGTCTCTACAAAATAAGATTGATATAGCCAGTAGAATTCAGGAAGCCGGAGGATCAAAAGTGGATATAACTTCACAAACATCCTATAAAGATGAATCAAAAAATTTCCCGTCATGTCTACAATTTAATACACCACAAAATTGTACTTTCAATATAACAATTAACAAATAGATATTAATAGATAAAATAGAATTAAGAACATTTGTACCAAATTGTATTTATTATTAAACATAATTTTCCCAACTATTAGAGTTTTCTGCTAAAACTATACCCATATAGTAAGCTATTATTAACGTTTTCTCGCACGCCACTGGTGTCTTGTGTCGATTGTAAAAAAAATATTGTACGTCACTCAACCGAAAAGTACGTTAACAGGACTCGCAGGCTCCCAGGACTCGCCTGGCGGCTCGCCCTGGAAATTGCCTGCTTCGTCCTGTAAAATAGTACTTTCCGGTCTTGTAACGTAATATACTATTCCGGACTCTAATGTCACTTTTCCGGTCTCTAATGTCACTGTCCCCCTGTTTTTTGTTTTTCCAATCCCTCTTTGATAATACAAGATACCTTGATTTTGTTATTATGACCACAACATTTCGATGTATTGTCGAGTGACAGTTCGTTGATTTTTAATTTTGTTCTTTATGTCAAACTTGTATCGCGTAGATTATAAAATATATCGAAGTGTCGGTCTTAAAAAAAATATTGTACGTCACGCAACCGAAAATTAGTGTTTTCCAGGTCTCTCCAAGCTTCCAGGACTCGCCTATGGCTGCGTGACGTACAATATTTTTTTTAAGACCGACACTTCCATATACTTACATTAAATTATTTTATATTATTTTTAAATGCGTCGGTATGACTTCTTTCCTTGCTGCTTCCAAAATTTCTTCTGGAACCTCATTTTCCGTGTCGGATAATTCAAAATCTGAATTAATATTTTTAAATTTGCGCACTCGCGAAACAAGTTTGACATAAACCACAAATTAAAAATCAAAGAATTGTCACTCGACAATACATCGAAATGTTGTTATCATAGTAACGAAATCAAGGTAGATTGTGTTATCAAAGAGATGAAAAAACAGAGACCGGAAAAATCTTTTGCCGGTCCCTCACGTCCATTTTCCGATCTTGATCGACAAAACGTTATTTTTGGACGAAAAATTGTCCACAAAGTGTATATTTTCTGGTCGGTTTAAAAAAAAGATCTAATACAACAAGTTTGCTAAGACATAGTTTGTATTGATAGCTTATTTTGTATTGACCCATATTAAATAAATTGCTAGTGTATCAAACCCGCTTTAGTGTTATATCAATTCCAGATTTGCTAGAACAGTGTTTTTATTGGCAGTAGTTTCATTAGCTTCAGCACAGCCTTTTTGAATAATGAACTACTTTTAATACAGCAAGTTAGTTTAGAAATAAATTGTATCTTCTTAATGTGACGCATTTTGTTCCCAGTAAAGCGCTTTCTCTACAATTAAGAACGCAGGCCAGTGTCCCAAAAAACTAATTGTATCCGTTAGAACCTATAATCCACCGCGCTATGATACAAAGTCCTTAATTTCTACCTCTAACTGCAATACAGATGGTCTTCCTGCTTCTTTTTTGTGTTGTATAGAACCTGTTTCCCTAAACACAGTCACGGTTCTTTTCAGGCAATGATAAAAATCCCCAGCAATAAAAGCAACGTTAGGAAAATGTTTGTGAAAATCGTCCATGCACAAACCCAGATTGTATTGCCACTCACAATTTACTCTAACCCCGTTTTGAAAATACGCTTCAACCATGAATGTTTTGTGCTGTTCCGTAAAGCCCATTGGTGAATTGTTCAAGAAATTGGAAAAATTAGCGATGAATCAAATTACGTGTAACGATTGTCAAAGATGACGGAACTGATTGATTGTTAATCCAGGTAGTTACTGACACCCAACAGGTATTAAGCTCTACGGGTAAGTATTACGTCTTAGATGCAAGGCCCTCTTTGATGCAAATAATGTTTGCTCGCACGGTATAATTAAATAGTAAACATTTGGGAGAATCGTTGATCAGTGAAATATTAATTGTTTGGTAATGGAATGACAAGTGCCACCACCTAGAGAGGACAATAAGCGCATTCCTACTCCACGAATGATATTTCCATCAGAACCAAAATGGTATTAACTGAAACAGGAAGGACTTCGCCTTTTCATAAGTTGATTCAAGCAATTTTGAGGAACAGTCCACAAACAATATAAACAAAGTATAGTAATTATGATGTTTAAAAATGGGAACAATTGTGCTAAATGCGTTTTGACAAACATCATAGATAGATAACCTCTTGGATAATAGAGGAAAAAGTAGAAGTAACACATGGGAATAGTTAAAATGGTAACATCCATAAGGACAGGAAAGGGATTGAAGGAAGTTTCTGCCAAAACCAAACAGACACTGTCGACATTTTTACAATTTAAATGGACATCTTTTCTATATAAATAAATATTTTTGAGAGCTTATTTCCTTAAAAGGATATAGGTTTGTTGTGTAGAAAAAACACTTGCATCCGTACGGTGTTCCTAATATTTGATTATAAATTATTTCATTATTTGAACAAAATGGCAGATGAAAAAATACAATTAACCATTTCTTTAAAAATACGAAACACATACATAGTGGCTTTAACCGCATCTGTATAGTGTATTCGTAATTATTGGAATGGTTCTTAAGATCGCAAGGCACATGCAGCCACAACACTCTGTATATTTTTTTTCAGGCGTAACAAAGAGGTTTAAATATAAAATTGCCAACATTAAACCAAGAAAGCCTCGTTGAACGCCGTAAAGCATTAAAGGTTTCATCAATAAACCATCAACCCATTTAACACCATAATTTACAGCATCAATGGTCACAATTACATATAAATATGCGATCCAACGTCGGCGAACACGTGTACCACACTAATTAAACATAAATTTAAAATCATTTCAACGGCCGTGAACGGACAAGGGTGTTCTTTTTTTAAGGGGGCCTATAACCGTAATATTCAGCCGAAATACTTACAAACTTATTAAACATGTTATGTTGTACTGGGTGTCAGGAAGAGGAGGAGACGACACCGCTTCTGGAGACGTGTGAGGCTCTGGGGAAACTGAGACATCAGGTCTTTGGTTCAGCGGTTTTCCGAGGAGAGGAAGTTATCGCCCCCGCCTGGAAGAACATTCTGACTTACGCAACGAGATCGGGAAGGTTAAGCGAGGGCACGGGTGCTTATGGTAGTTAGGGGAAGGTGGGCAAAAATGATCGCCTTGGTCAACTTCGGTTTGTTTTCATATATTAAAGACCATTCATTCTCATTACTTTGGAACATAATGGGTGTCCCAATAAGAACGCACATTTTAACTATTGTGAAACAAAAGTCATAATTTATGTGCAAGTTAATGCACTGCAATTAAACGTGGAAAATAATATCTGACAAATGACATACTTTTATCCTTTTCGATAAATTTTCAATTACTTTTCCACACAATTCCGGCCCAATTTCGCTAATAACACGTTCAATTTCATTCTTCAACTGTTGTATTGTTGTTGGCTTATTAGCGATTACGCGTGATTTTAAAAAACCGCAAAGAAAGAAATCGCAAGGCGCTAAATCGCACGATCTTGCGGGCCAGTTCTGATCTCGCACCATCCTGTTGGTACCACATAGCTTCCGTATCCATACCATTCAATTGAGGCCATAAAAACTCAGTGATCATGTTACGATAGCGTTCGCTGTTCACAGTTACTGCATTTTCTGCCTAGTCCTCGAAGAAGTATGATCCAATCACTCCACCTGCCCAAATTCCACACCAAACAGTGACTCTTAATGGATGCATTTTCTTCTCGGGAATAACTCTAGGATTTTGTTCACCCCAAATCCGGCAATTTTGTTTATTAACAAAGCCGTTAAGATGAAAGTGTGCCTCATCGGGGAACAGAATATTCTTCGAAAAATCGACATTCATTTGTGTTTTTTGCAATACCCAAGAAGAAAATGTACGGCGTGTCGCATGGTCCAGTGGCTTCAATTCTTGCGTCAATTGAATCTTAGAAGCATGGAAATGAAGATCTTTTGTGAGAATTCGATGGGTAGTGCTCCTTGGAATGTGCAACTGTTGTGAACGATGACGGATAGATGTTCCCGGATTCTCGCCTACACTTTCACGCACTGCGGCAATGTACTGATGGTTTCACGTCCACGACAGAACCATTTTGCTCAAATTTGTTAAGTAATCTTTGAAGGGTCGTGTGATTTGGCGCATTGTGCCGACCAAAAATGCCACGCAATTTTCGAACTGTTTCCGCAAAATATTCTCTATATTTGTAGTGTATTTTAACAATAATAATTCGTTGTTCGACCGTATATATCGTTTCATGGCTACTAATCGCAAACTGTTTACATTATTCTTATCATTTGTTAGTTGGCCTACTGCAAATAAGATAAAAATGTCGCGCCATTCAAAATCTGCGTTTCTATTGGGACGCCCTTTATAATGTTGCAATAATATTTCAGAATGGCCTCTCCCACAATTGATTTCGAAATAGCGTTAAATAAAATGGTACCAGATGGTAATAGAAATGAGGATGGCTTTTCCGATGAATTGCTAAGCGGATTTGCAACACATGACTCCAGATGTCTCTGCCTTGATCTGGGAGACAATTGCTGAACGCGTAAGGAACAATTTGCTAAAACATAAAACATACATCTACACCGAAAAACTAATTTAAATTTAATGAAAGGTGGGCCTGACCAGTGTGGGTTACAATCATCACTTCACTTGACAAAGATATAATTTTTCTATTGTTCTATTTCCGACGCCAACTGATGGGTTCATTATCCTAAATTACAATGTATATGCGCCATATTATTAATCTACAAAAACCAAGAAAAAAATCGAACACACCCAAATGAAAAATGTTATGCCGCACGTGTAACAATAGAAATCAAATAATCCTATTAACGTTATTATAATAAATTTGAATAATCTATACACCTATAAATTCTCTATATTGCTAAATGTTAAGCAGCGTTATATCGTGCTTATATATTAGGAAGGTATTGTATATACATTTCTTTACAGAGATTATGATTACGGGTTGGCGTTTGTAACTTATTTATGCAATCCGAGGAACTAAATTTAAATATTAAGGGGTTTGTATCATTCATGTTCATTCAAATCGACAACGTGCAACTGCAAACAAACAAAAACATTGAATTACAACGATACATTTCATTATACCGAAGTTTTATGTCTACTAACAATAGTGTTGCAACGAGGGGTTGGATCAATTTATCTCAAAAGGTATCTCTCATACAAGACGAAATTATACTTCTTGGTCTTCGAAGTTCAACTTGACCTTAGCAATAAATGTTTATTATTCAAGGTAAACAATTTGCTGTTAAACTTTATCCTGATAAAAATCAATGAAAATTGATTGTACATATTCTTAGCCTCTAGCGTATATTCCAGCCAGATGAGATATGGACCAGAACAACCTAAATGATATTTAAACTATTAAAATCGTTAGCCTATGGAGTGTCCTACAGTAACAAAAGGTGGTCCCCAGAGTTAACGCCTCTAGACTATTTTCTTTGGGGATATTATTTAAAAGAAAAAGTTTACCAAAATAGGACAAATAAGAAGGATAATGGCGAAGACTATCAAGAATCTTCTGTAAAGGCTATATGGAGCGCTACAGCAAAAATGATTCAAGAAAAAATGTGTTTTAAACTGATCAACCACTCAAATATTTATTAAAGTATTTTAACGAATACCTACATACATACTTACTAATAAACAAATAAGTATATGCCTAAGGAAGGTATCTGAGGATGCCTATTTTCTAAGTATAACACGTTTTCAGTGGCATACATATTTATTTATTAGTATGTTATTTTTTAATATTTTGTGTTTTGACAAGGCGGCTTTGGAAATGCATATTTTGTCGATAAATTAAAACATATTTGACAGTTAGTTACCATTGAAAATAACAAAACTGAAGAAATAAAACTCAAATTTTTCATAATTATTAGCATCTGTTAATCTATTCTATTGTACATTTTATTACATTACATTTTATTGTTAATTAAAATTTGTAAACGCTTTGTCAGCAAAGAAGTTTTTTTCTAACGCAACGGGGCGATTCAGAGATCCGTATGTAACCGAATGGTAGTGGTAACCGAAAAATAGGAATACATATATCGTACCGCGGCACTCTTTTATGACGTAACCCAAGTGTCAAAATGCTCATCGGCTTTAAAAGCCTAGTTACGGCTCCTGTCACTTGTCATAATTTTTTTGGTTATGAATTTATTTTCAAACTATGTGATTTTTCGTCCCTAATATAACCAGAGTTTTATGGTTTAATTGGCATTCGTGGTGGTTAACCGTGGTTGCTGATGATGATTTTCGGGCCATATCCTAAAGCCTTTGGACGGATTGTATGCTAAATTACGTTAATATGACATCACTTTGTTCCATGTCATCCAAAAATAAACCAACAACACCCAGTTCAAAACACTCGATAAAAACTTGATATTTTCTGCTCCAATATCTTCAATTAAACATCGTTTATTTAATTCTACCAACGCTCTATACGTAAAAAATTCGATTCAGATTCTTTTTCCTATCTTATAAAACATCTAATTCACATTCACACATATAAAAAATTATTTATAACAGTAAATCTCTACACGGAAGCGCTTGCATGATACCATCCACTTAACTATCTTACGAAATCGAAAAAAAACATTCACACTTCACCTATATGTTGTCCTAAAAAAGTCATTCAATTTCATGTTATTTTTATAGACAGCTGAAACCATCGGCCTCTGTATGGGCTAGTCGCCGGGTAATATTACGTTTTTTTCTATTTATATAGCTAAATGCAGCTAATTATACATGGAAAAAAAAGGCTCATACTATAGCAGCTTATTGTATTTATGGTACACCGCTCTGATTACTCATAATCGTTCTTTTGTTAGATCTAGATGCAGGGGAATTAAATGTCAATCGTTCGGTTAATAAATCTAGACACGTCTGACTATGTCAATTCGCTCCAAACAGTTTGACCGACGAATTTTTAATATAAATTAGTGGTCTGTAGATACTATAATGAGCCTAATGAACAAAAATGTAGCGATTGATTTTTCTTATAAAATCGAAGTAATTTCTTGAAAGCCAATGAATAAAAACTAAAGTAATTGCTTTTGCGTCCAGCAATCGCTTAAAAGTGCAGGAATTGCTTCTAGTCAATGCTTTTTTTTAAAAAATAGAAGCAATTGCTATCGTTTGCTTAAAACGTGATGAATAAATTAAGGAATTGCTTTTTCTAGTGTAGCGATCGCTTTCAACTTTTTAAGGTAGGTCGACCCCTGCATCATTTGCTTGGTAGCAGTCAACTTTAGTTCTCCGCGGCAAACACGTGCGTCGCTCTTAATTTGTGTCTTCAATTATGGCTGAATATATTATGAACGTGAGGACTGATACTGGTACTGTCGCCTTTAAATACGATTATTAAAGTCTTTCTGCGGAAATTGTTGGAACCGGGCTTTAAAAATTCTGCACATGAAGAACTCGGTGTTCACCAAACTACTGCCTGTAAGACTTCTACTTCTGTAATGGATGCAGTTTTGGAGAGGGCCAATATTTTTATTAAATTTCCTACAAGTGCTGAAGCTGTTGTGGAAGCTAAACGGTTGTGGTCAGAGAGATTTATTTATCTTCCTTCAATTTGTGAACGAATATCAATTGCTTGTCTTCAATTTCTTCGTCACTACTATGACTTTCTTTATTTTCACTGAAATCTGCCATATCACAAATATGAGTTTCCTATTTTCCACAAAACCGTGACAGATTACTATTGTACTAAATAAATAGACCAACGTTGTTGTATTTACGTCAACTCTTTTGCAAATTACGCACCAAACTGAACATGAAATCTATAATCTGAACAAGTGGGTAAGCCACGTCTGAACTTGTGTTAAATAAGAATTTGCTACAGAGGTGTAAGAAAAACAGCAATTACTTCAAATTTTATTCATATCCATATCTAGAAATTGCTTTTACTTATAGCATTTGCTAGTGAAGCAATTGCTTTTACTAAAAAGTAATTGCTTCAAGTAACTGCTTACTTTTTATTCATTATATAGGCTTATTGTCAAATACAAAGGTCCAAAAGTGACTTTTATTTAACTCTTAGTGGCAATATTATATCATGAAATATTATTATACACCTAACTGGCAGCTAACCGCTATATTTTCTTTTCGTTTGTTAGTTATAGATGTTGAATCTTCTGATTAGCACATTGTTAGATTAGGGTCAGTAAACAAACATATATCTTTATCAGCTTCGCTAATAAAAGAATATTATCAGCCAATCAACAATTATGCTCGGAATGTCCTTATAAAATTCCCTGGAATGACCTAACATAGAAAACAAAATAGAAAGCACACATTACAACAAAATAAACTAGGTCTTGAGATTGCTGAATTGGTTCTTGAAAAAAAAATCACAACTCAGTCCGTTAAGGGCGGATTTATTCCCAAATCATAGGGGGGGGAAGTGTTACTTTGAAATTACAATTAATTGGGGGTAATTACCCCGTCCCTCCCCCCTGTAAATCCGCCCTTGCAGTCAGTACATACTTAAATTATTATAATAAACGACACGGAGCCTAATGAATAAAAATGTATAGCGATTGCTTTTTCTTATAAAATCGAAATAATTTCATGAAAGCCAATGAATAAAAACTAAAGTAATTGCTTTTGCGTCCAGCAATGCTTTTTCTTAAAAAATAGAAGCAATTGCTATCGTTTGCTAATGTGATGAATAAATTAAGGAATTGCTTTTTCTAGTGTAGCGGTCGCTTTCAACTTTTTAAGGTAGGTCAACCCCTGCATCATTTGCTTGGTAGCAGTCAACTTTAGTTCTCCGCGGCATACACGTGCGTCGCTCTTAATTTGTGTCTTCAATTATGGCTGAATATATGAACGTCCGTAAAAAAAATCTACAGTGTACGTAAAAATTGCAGATATGATGATTTCAGAAAGTTATATCGATTTGACTGCGAAGATGTTGAGTGGTTGGCAAATTATTTTTTGACTGATACTGGTAAAAGGCGAGGGGGTGCACTGTCGCCTTTAAATAAGATTTTAAGTCTTCTGCGGAAATTGTCGGATCCGGGCTTTCAAAATTCTGTAGGTGGTGTGGGCTAATCGGTTGTGGTCAGAAAGATTTATTTATGTTCCTTCAATTTGTGAACGAATATTAATTGCTTGTCTTTAATTTCTTCATCGCTACTATAACTTTGCTCCTTTTTACTGAAATCTGCCATATCACAGATATAAGTTTCCTTTTTTGCACAAAAACGTAACAAGAGATTACTATTGTACTAAATAAATAGGCCAACGTTGTTGTGTTTACGTCAACTATTTTGCAAATTAGGCACCAAACTGAACATGAAATCTATAATCTGAACAAGTGGAAAGCCACGTCTGAACTTGTGGTAAATAAGCATTTGCTACAGAGGTGTAAGAAAAACAGCGATTGCTTCAAAATTTTATTCATATTCAGATCTAGCAATCGCTTTTACTTATATAGTATTTGCTAGTGAAGCGATTGCTTTTACTAAAAAGTAATTGCTTAATTTTTATTCATTAAGTTTGACTTATTGACAAGTACAAAGGTCCAAAAGTGACTATTATTTAACTCCTAGTGGCAATATTATATTATGAAATATTATTATACATCTAACTGGCAGCTAACCGCTATATTTTTTTTCGTTTATTATTTATAGATGTTGAATCTTCTGATTAACACATTGTTAGATTAGGGTCAATAAACAAACGTACATCTTTATCAGCTTCGCTAATTAGCAATTATGCTCAAAATATCCTTATAAAATTCCCTGGAATGACCTAACATAGAAACTAAAATAGAAACCACACGTTAGAATACAACAAAATGAACTAGGTCTTGAGATTGCTGAATTGATTCTTGGAAAAAAAAATCCAACTCAGTCCGTTTAGGGCGGATTTATCTCCAAATAATAGGGGGGAGGGGAGGGTTACTAGGACCAAGTTTTTTATATAAATTATATATTTAGCTGGTATACTACGACAACCATTAAAATTACATCAAAACAGAAAATCAAATAGAATCGACTTTTATGTCTATTATTTATGCTATTGACCGAAAAGGGTAACTGAGAAAGCAATTCTGCACACTTTGCTACAAAACTTATACCGATACACCAAATATTATATTAAGATGCACTTCCTGCAAATGATCACAGTCATCCTCACTAACTACATCCATAAATATCTTAAAATCATCAGCAAATATAGGCCATTTTAAATGATTCACTACCCCAGCTATTCCATTGATCGCTGTTACAAAAATAATAGGCCTGTTTTGGAGGAGTTTGAGCCTTGAGGAAATATGGGTTTGGGCCAAGAAAGGATGAAGCCAAAAATCTAAACCTATTGAACTAGTGATAATGTAGTGCTTATAGACTTTGTAAAAATAGAGTAATAGTACGCTACGTGAGTGTTTAGTGACATAAGACAATTTTATTAATAGTTATTTACATTACTAGATGCGAAAGTTAATTTTTTTGGTGAGGAGGTTTTTGAATTGCCGAGGCAAAGCCGAGGTGATTTAATACCCCCGACCACCAAAAAAGGCTTTCGCATCGTGTAATGTATTAGATGTTTTCTACTACTGTTCTCTGATCAATATATTATTAAGTAATAAACTTTGATTTTATTCAAATTAAAATTATAAAAGAAGTTTTTTTTTTCACCTGTAAAATAATCCATGACAACTAGTTATTTGAGTATTGTTGACAATTAGTTATTTGAGTACTGTCAGAGTCTGTCAGTTCGATTTTTTTGTCCTGGCACCGAAAGTAATACTTAACATAGCTAGCAACGCTACTTTACATAGCTAGCAACGTATAATATTCAGGTAACTCGAATGGTTACTCTCGTTATCTGTCGTGTTGCTATAGGGCCCGAAAGTTAACTTATCTATACAGTAGTAGAAAATAGTATATTACGTATCGAGGTGGAAAGTGTTTCATTATTGTCGAGAGACTAGATAGTTTACCGAGACGCGAAGCGTCGAGGTAAACTATATCTCGGAGACAGTAATGAAACTTTTCAAAGAGGTTTGTGTACTATTTTATTTACAACCACATCCTACATCCACTTCTTATAATTTTTAACTAAAAATATTATTAAAAGAAAAATGTCATTTTGACGAAGTATTATAGAAAATATATATTTTAAAAAATCAAATAAATTTACAAGTAGGCATATTTTCAAATTAGGCGACGGTTGTCAAGGAAACGTTTGTTTGAAATTAAAACAATAAACGTCAGTTCAAGTATGATCTTTTGCGATCAATACAATAAAGTTTAAAAATCAATGGAAGAAGAATCAATGGAGTGTACCCCGCCGGAAATAAGGGGAGCCGCGGAATGAAATGATAAAGTTTTAGTTAAAATATCACATTTTAGTGGACTGAAAATAAGGGCGGGGAATCGGGGTGGGAAGTCAGGGCGGGAAGTAGAAGTAGGTAATGGGACACTTCCCAACCTTCAATAAAGTCAGTAATGTCAACATTACATGTATGGTTGTAAATAAAAATAATAACAGAACTTTGGGGCGCCATTGCATTAGGTGAATTATGCAAATAGCTGTAACGAATTTAAAAAGTAATAAAACTAATATTACAGTTATTATGATAAAAGGTCATGAAGGTTGCTCAAATAAAAAAAATTACCCGGTATGTATGCATACATACATACCAGCGTCACGGGCTTTTGCTACACCACTGCGAAAAATATTTCTTAAGCTTCTCAAAAATAATATCTGTGAACTTTTTTGCTTCCAATGTACTCATTTCAAATATTTGATGGTGCACTTTTTGACAATGAGGTATGCACGGAGCTCAAACGTGCCCGTTTTGATTAATATCGGCCGGAATTCATCTGCTTCTATTTATCATAATTAATTAGCGGATTTTAAGAGGTTTAAAGACCTGCGGACAGTGCAGGGCTTAACTAAACCAAGGCTAAATGACTAAACAAGAACAAGTGAGAATTATAGTGGTCATTTTTGGTATAGCCTGAGAGAACGGTGGACGAAAAGCGACGACGAGGCTGCAGGTCAAAAATATCCACTAATAACCAGGCGAGCTGAATAGTAATTTACGTTAGAAGACCGGAAAGTAGTGTTTTTCAGGTCAAGACAAGCATTTCCAGGGCGAGCGGTAGGCGAGTCCTGGAAGCTTGGAGAGACCTGGAAAACACTAATTTTCGGTTGCGTGACGTACAATTTTTTTTTTAAGACCGACACTTCGATAAACATTTAATTCTTTATTTTATATTATGACTTCTCGTAACGGTCTTTTGATTTTACTGGCAATATATCGTAAGTCGCTTTTCTTGCTGCTTCCAAAATTCCCATTATCCTCATTGCACGCGTTATACCGTGCGAGCAAAAATTATTTGCATCAAAGAGGCCTTGGATTAAAAAACGTGGGGCTTGGTTTAGATCACAATGATATGGGGGACGATATATCTAACCAAATCTAGGTTAAAATTTTGTCAAATTCATCTTATGACATGATATGCCAAACTAATGAGTAATAAAATAAGTAGACAAATACAAATTTATTTTTGTTGTTTACAAAATTAACAAAGTAAGAATATACAGAAAGAACAAGACAAATAATTACATAAATTGCTGAAATTGGCCACCGACGTGCTCCAAGCATAAATTCACACGTCTCTTCATATGTTCGAAAGTGTTGACCAGCATCTCTGGAGAAGTGTTACCATATTCTTGGATAATCCTTTCTTGTAATTGTTCTAAATTTGCAACTGGTGTTTTAAAAATAGTGTTCTTTAAATGCGGAAAAACGAAGTAATCCATAACCGTTAAACAAGGTGATCTAGGTGGGAATTCAATGTCTGATCGAAAAAATTGCGTAAGTAGTTAATTTCGGCGGCTGTATGGGCGGTTGCACCGTCCTGTTGAAAATATCCAAAACGTAGTTCGTCGTCAACTAATTGCTCCACAAATGGATTCAAAATATTGTCTCTATACCGCTGTGTTGTAACTGTGTCATGGAAAAAAATAGGACCAACAATTCTTCTTCGGGAAACAGCTAACCGGACACTAATTTTTTGAGGGTGCAATGTGGACTCTACAAAAAAATGGGGATTTTCACTACTCCACAAGCGTGTATTCTGAGAATTCACATAACCGGAGAGGTGAAACCAGGCTTCATCCGAAAAAAATGTCAGGTCTAATAAATCATTTCTTTCCAATAAATTTTGGGAAACCATTGAGAGTAATTCCTGCGCAAACGTTTGCAACAAGTTCTTCTGTTCTTACAGATGGTCTTCCTGCTCCTTTTTTGTGTTGTATAGAACCTGTTTCCCTAAATACAGCCACGATTCTTTTCAGGCAATGATAAAAATCCCCAGCAATAAAAGCAACGTTAGGAAAATGTTTGTGAAAATCGTCCATGCACAAACCCGGGTTGTATTGCCATTCAACATTTACTCTAACCCTGTTTCGAAAATACGCTTCAACCATAAATGTTTTGTGCTGCGTAAAGCCCATTGTGTGAATTGTTCAAGAAATTGGAAAAATTAGCGATGAATCAAATTACTTGTAACGACTGTCAAAGATGACGGAATAACTGATTGATTGTTAATTCAGGTAGTTACTGACACCCAACAGGTATTAACCTCTACGGCTAAGCATTACGTCCTTAGATGCAAGGCCCTCTTTGATGCAAATTATAATTTTTGCTCGCACGGTACATGAAAGTCTTGATTCTTGTATCGATTAGGTACAGGTTAGAGAAAGTTCCAACTGCAATTTGATTAAAAGAAAAACGGAGGGCGTTGCAGTGTAAACAACACTTCGTGATTGATTCTCAGTACGATTATGTATTGCGATGTTTAATCGAATATTCAAGCGCAACTTGCTTGTTTTGATTAATGTCGAACGGAATCAGCTGCTTCTATTTATCATAATTAATTAAGCGATTTTAAGAGGTTTTAAGACCCGTAGACCTTTCAGGGCTTCTTTTTTTTTCTTTTTTTTGGGCCATTTGTTAATGCGAACATCGACTGTTAATATCGTGCTTTTATGGTCAATTTATCCCGAATATTATATATATATATATAATATATAAAGAAAAGTTTTTGAGAAACCATCCAAGTGTGTGACATTTGCCCTGTTGAAGTTAAAATAAATGATTTGAATAAACAGAGTAAACATAACCTTAAATTAAGCAAATTCACAACAATCAGTGCACACGCATCCTTCAGAGAAGCCTTCAGATTTTTACATGTAATAGTAGTAGTAGTAGTAGTAGTAGTAGTAGTAGTAGTAGTAACATGTTTTATTTAGCAAAAAGCTAGAATTAAATATTTTTTAATACATTTTTTAACACATTTTTATAGATTTATTTTTAAATTTTAAAACGCAACTTTCTTCTAACAAAAACAGACAAAAAACTTAAACATTTTGTAAATTGTATCAAATATTACGTATCATTTTGTTTTTTAATTAAATGTAATTTTTAAACAGTTTTATTGATTTTTGAGGTTTAATAAAATTTTCCAAATTATTATATTCTATCAAACCTTTATAAAAAATAAATTTATAAGCTAATGTTTTAGACACTCTATATAAAAATTTTGATTAGTTCTTGTTTTATAATTATGAAGATAATTAAAAGAACAAAAAAATTTTAAACAATCAGGCAATAAATTATTTTTAATTTTATGTATAAAGATACATACTAAATAAAAAATTAAGTTTCTGACATATAACTTATATAACCAATCTAATTTTTCAACATAAAATTAGTTTTTGTATATTTGTCACAATTTAAAATAATCCGCATTGCCTTATTTTGTAAAATTTGTAATTTATCAAATATCTCCTCACTAGCACAATATAAAATGGAAGAACAAGTAAGAAAATGTGGTAATATAATAATATTAAATACAGTTTTTTAGAAAACAAACTTAAATTATAA
The DNA here is from genome assembly GCA_963969555.1 of Polydrusus pterygomalis. Lineage (NCBI taxonomy): Eukaryota > Metazoa > Arthropoda > Insecta > Coleoptera > Curculionidae > Polydrusus > Polydrusus pterygomalis. The sequence continues at coordinate 39,331,423 of OZ018385.1, read as the reverse complement.
CTGATTCTTTTAAAATAACCTACTTTTCCGGCAATCTTCGATATGATACTTATATTTTGACAATTTAAATTATTACCCATAACCATACATTTAGTTTTTGAAATATTTAATTTTAATTTACTTACTTTTAACCAATTTAATAATATATTTATCTCAGAATTTAGAGTATTTAGACCATCAAAAATATTTAAAACATTAATGTAAATTAAAGTGTCATAAGCAAACATTTGTAACTTACACATTTTTAAAACTAAAGGCATATCGTTAATGTATAAAATAAATAATATGGGACCTAGTATACTTCCTTGAGGATTTCCTATATTATTTATTTTTTTATTTGAATATGTTTTTGATATTTTTGTTTTTTGTGACCTGTTACTTAAATAATTTTTAAACCATTTATAAACGTTTCCGCGAATACCATACTGATACAATTTACTCAATAATTTAGCCCTGTCAATTGTTTCGAATGCCCGCTTAAAATCCAAAAATACAGCTATAACATTTTCCCTTGATCAATTACGTCTCAATCACACATTGAATGGCTGTTTCTGTCCATTACCCTTTTCGAAAACCAGCTTGAAAGGAAACTAAAATCTTGTTGGCATCAATGAATTCTAATAACTGTTTATATACGACTTCTTCCAATAATTTCTCAATATCCCATAAAACATTTACTGGCCTCATCTCATCACATCTTTTAGTGTTTTTTACTTTTGGCACTGGTGTAATGTAAGAACATTTTAATTCATCAGGCATAATTCCATATTTCAAATAAGAATTTATTAAATTTAATAATGGGTAACCAATGCTGCCAAATGTTTCTTTTAACACCTTTTTATTCAATATTTCCGGAATATATAATTTACATGCATTTCGTTCTTCCTTGTTTACGAAAATGTCCGCACAAGTCGGCCTATAAGTGTTAAAATTGACATCACAAATGTCTGTCGGCACGTTGTAAATTTAAATAACGATTTCGAACATCAATAAAAAAATAATACGAGACAAAGCGACAAAGACGCTGTGGTTCTAAGAAAGCAGTAAAACTGTTTGGATTACTTTGTATCGGTACTTAACCTATTGTCTTAGTAGCGAAGCAGTAAAACTTGAGGGACGTTTGCAACGAAAAGAATACGTTGGTCAAATTAAAATTAACAGCATTATTTAAATGATGTGTGTTGGGTAATGATGTATGCGCTATATTAACGAGGTTGTAAATAGTCGCTATTTGAAGGGCTCAAATGATTAAATGCTATATAAAGATTATAGTAGTAGTAGTAGGCAAGTAGACCAAAGCGACTAATTTCATCTATCCCTAAATCTCTTCCCAACTACCCTAACCACCTGCACCTGTGCCCTCACCTAACCTTTCCGATCTCGTTATTAAAGTCAGGATGACCTTCCAGGCGAGGGAAATACTAATAGCTTCCTCTCTTTGGAGACCCGCCGAGTTAAAGTCTCCCCACTGCCTCACATATCCCCAGAAAAAGCAGCTGTGTCTCCTCCTCTTCCGGACATCCAGGACAATTGGATTTTTTTTTTAGTAGTAGTAGTAACATGTTTTATTTAGCCAAAAGGTACAATTCAATATTTTTTAATACATTTTTTTAACACATTTTTTTAGATTTATTTTTTAATTAAATTTAATTTTAAAGTTTTTTTAAACAGTTTTAATAATTTTTGAGATTTAATAAAATTTTCCAAATTATCATATTCTATCAAACCTTTATAAAAAATAGATTTAAAAGCTAATGTTTTAGACACTCTATCCATATAAAATTTTTGATTAGTTCTTGTTTTATAATTATGATGGTCATAATTAAAAGAACAAAAAAAATTTTAAACAATCAGCATTGAATATCAAACTATATAAGAATGACGGATGTCCGAGAAAAGTTGACAACCCATTTTTTGACGTATTGGAGCTGGTTTGGCCGCCATTGTGGAGTTGATCGTAACTCTAACCTTAAGGTTGAATTCTCAAGGTCATTCAATCTATTGCCAACCTATAACCTATTTCGCGTTGATTTTTTGAATTTATTATTTTAATAACTAACATTTAAAGAAAATCAATATCGTCGGTACATTATTTGGGTAGTATCTGATATATTACAAAAATATCAATTTATTTCATTGCTAATTTTGGGAGACTTGTATAGTGAAAGAACAATGAGTGACAATGACATAATAATGTTAAAACAAATCTTACCCGATATTTTTCGCTATACAATTCTCCTAAAATAAGTTATTAAATTCCTTGATATTTATTAAATATGTCAATTATTACCTATAGATTACCAAGTCGATACTGAGTTTCTTTAAATTTTGTATAAAAGCTAGAAAACTTAAATAAATCTACGCGAAATAGGTTATAGGTTGGCAAGCATGTTGATACTCCCACCTTAAATCTGTCGCCTGTCTGTCGTTATAATGCAGCGCCTCGGCAACAGATGTCTCAAATTCACTGATGTGATGTCGTGGTGTTGCCGCATATCGTATTTTATTGGAATTTTTAAGAATTGAAGCATTTTTAACAGACAATAAAATAGGAGGTTCTCAATTCCAGCCGAATGTATGTTTTTTGATAATAATATGTACGCTGATTACTCCGGGGTAATTGGACCGACTTTCATAATGATTTTACCATTGCATTAGGTGTTAAATGTTAAACAAATAAAAGTAGATAACAAGCCACAGCAAGTATAACTAAAATAGGTTTTATTTCGTCGAAAAATAGCAAAATACGTAATACACTAATAAAAACAAACTGAATGTTTCTTAAGTAAGAAAGTAAAACCTACTTATTTTAACTATTTTGAAAAGTAGTAATAATTGCAAATAAAAACCCACTTATACAAACCACACATCATTCATATTTTACCCAACAAATACGTTGTAGCCTAGGTAGGTATTGAATAGTGAGAGTCGTCATTTAGTTCTGTTAGAAATAGAATACCTGGTGGTCAATATGTTTTCATGTAATTAACGTTGGGACGTCAAAAGGTTGAAAATATTATATGCTACAAAGCAATTAAACATAGGTACATTTTTAGGTCTAGACTATACTATAGGTAGGAAAATAAATGTAAGCTACTTAAATCTAGGATAGGTGTAGGTACTTATGTGAAATTAAGTTTTACGATAAGCTATAAAAATAAATTTAAAAAACTCATGCAGCAAGTCAAACAATGCGGCAACAATGTTTTAATTTAGCAGTGAAAAGGTTAGTCGCTTTCTTGTTGGTGAACTCATTGTGCCATCTATGAATTTAACGTAGCAGATTTAGGAAATCGGCTCATATGGCCTTCTTATAGTTTGATATTCAATGCAATCAGGCAATAAATTATTTTTAATTTTATGTATAAAAATACATACTAAATAAAAAATTACATTTCTGACATTCAACCAATCTAAATTTTTTAATATAAAATTATTTTTTGTCACAATTTAAAGTAATCCGCATTGCCTTATTTTGTAAAATTTGTAATTTATTAAATATTTCCTCACTAGTACAATATAAATTAGAAGAACAATAAAGAAAATGTGGTAATATAATAATAATAGTATTAAATTTATTACTATTAAACTATTATAATAGTTTTTTAGAAAACAAACTTAAATTATAACTGATTCTTTTAAAATAACCTACTTTTCCGGCAATCTTCGATATGATACTTTAAAAATAATTAAAAAATTTTAATTTTGAACCAATGATTATCCCTAAATATTTAAAACTGTTTACTAATTCCAATTTTTCACGACCAATTACAACATTTATATTTTGATAATTTAAACTATTACCCAAAACCATACATTTAGTTTTTGAAATATTTTTAATTTATTTAGTTTAAGCCAATTTAATAATATATTTATCTCAGAATTTAGAGTATTTAGACTTAGACCATCAAAAATATTTAAAATATTAATGTAAATTACGGTGTCATCAGCAAACATTTGTAACTAACACATTTTTAAAACTAAAGGCGTATCGTTGATGTATAAAATAAATAATATTGGACCTAGTATACTTCCTTGAGGAACTCCTATATTATTTATTTTTTTATTGAATATGTTTTTGATATTTTTGTTTTTTTTGACGCCGATCAGTACATCCATTTGTTAAATCAGCTGGGGTTTGTTCCCCCGACTATCACCAATCGTTCCCTTCCGTTGGGCAAAATTGGAGCGATATATATATTTTTTTAAATACCGAAGGAAGCACACCGTTATGTTATAAGGTTAGTTAAAATTATACAATAATTAAGATACTATCAGCGCTAATATCTCTTGATTGATTTGATTGATATGTAAATAAGAAATTAGAATAAAAATTCTTTCTTTATAGTCGCTGGTTGCCTATTTTAGACGTAGCATTAAGATAAAAACGATTGTGGCGGCTGTTGATAAACTACAACAGCAAACGTCCAATTGGTCGCGTAGTAAAAAATAATTACAAGTATTCTGTGTTGAATATTACACCGTCTATTTTCATTAAAATCTAGACATATTATCGTAAGATAAAACAAAAAAGTTATTAACATTTTAAAAGCAATCAAATAAACAAAATGACTGACTTTTGAGGGAAATAATTCTATAATTAATTTGTGTTGGGCTACATGCTTGGTGAAACCACCGGCGGTTCTGTAAGAAAAGTCAGGGGGGGGGGGGGGGTAAATGTCGAAAGCGCAGAAGAAATCGGCGAAAATTTTTTGGGTGCCACGCCCTTTTTTTATTGATAGTGCTTGCATTTCAAATAGATAGCGCCGCATGCAAAAATTTTTTTGCGTGTCACCCAAAAAAATTTTACACAACAGCCGTCGATGCTCTGAAAGTGCTGCTCTTGTGTATATTCTTATTGTAGCTCTGGTGTCTGGGGGGGTAATTACCCCCTCTACCCCCCCCCCCTGTAGAACCGCCGGTGGGTGAAACTGTTGTTCCATTGCATAGGAAGAAAAAATATTAACTACTTGTTATGTTTCACAAATTTAATCAGTTTCCTGACACGTGTTCCGGCCCTTGCGGGCCATTGTCAAAGGAGTACTAGAAGATACTAAATTCTACGTAACATTACAAAGGTATTTATATCATATTATGGTAACTAAAAACATAAATCATAAAATTAAAATTAGGATTAGAAGATTGAATGGTCAACTGTGGATTTTAACTGTGTGTGTGTGTGATTTTGTGGGTATGACTAAAAGTTAGCTGATCACTGCATAAAAGACAATCACTCAATCTCTAACAACATAAAACCCATATACATACACCATAAAAGCAGAAAACTAAATCTACTAGAAACAATAGCAATTAGGAAAATCCACAGTTGACCATTCAATCTTCTAATCCTAATTTTAATTTTATGACATGTTTATAGTTACCATAATATGATATAAATACCTTTGTAATGTCATGTACAATTTAGTATCTTCTTGTACTCCTTTGACAATGACCCGTATGGGCCGAAATACGTGTCAGGAAACTGATTAAATTTGTGAAACATAACAAGTAGTTAATATTTTTTCTTCCTGTGCAATGGAAATAATTCTATTTGCGAATTAGAAACTATCAAATTGTAAATGTTTTAAGCTAAAGAAAACATCATCAAAACACTGATCACTGTATTCCATAAACAGCTAGATTTTATGCATAACGTCAACAGTAGTATCTTACTACTGTTACTAATTTTATGTTTGTAGAAACTTGAGGAAATGGTAAAAAAATTTATAATTATGCGTAACTTTCATTAAGCTGCAGTTAAGCGGCGAGCTTTAAGCACAATAATTACCTTTTACGGTCATAGATAGTTTTATTTTGTATGGTATATGGATAAGCAACAACTTAGCTCTATTTAATCTTTAACAGACGAGACGCGGCGTTTCATAATGCTTACATGAATTTTGTTTTAATAAAATTATCCAAGGAGCAATAGAAAAATTTGTGTTGCTAATAATAAACTTGCTTTTGAAGAGATAGAAATTTGCTAGACGTTTAGCCGAAACGCAATTCCGGGAACCCGAACCAGCTACCAGAATAACAAATCTTCAGGGAGGATCTAAACAGCTCCATAGAGATATGGCAGACGGCTCAAGGGTATCGACAAGCAAAGCACTCCATACCCTGACCAAATTATTAGAGTGGATTCTATACTTGGACGAGATAGCTGAAGAAGCATCCAACAGACCCAAGCTGCGCTGGATCTCAGTAGAAAAAGAAGATTCCGCTGCACTCTCTGAGTGCCTGCGATGCCCTGGGAAGACTCAGTAATCAGGTTCCAGGATAGGCAGCCCTTCATCAAAAGAAAGAAACCAGAGCCGAGATGAAGCGATGTACAGGGTCTTCCAACGAGGACTGAACAGGGGCTCATTTTTGAGCTTCCTTGTATTTAAAGAAAAATCCAAAATAGCCAATCGATGTACTTTTTCCTGCAGAATTCAAAAATGAAACCAAAAATTTATTTGAACCAGAAACAAAAGAGTTACGATATGGATAAGGTGTTATTAAATGTTAATGTTTTATCCAGTATAATTTAACTTTAACCTGTTTGAAACATACACTAGGTAATAAAGGTATAATGGCCTTTGAATCCTTTAAAGTCAAAAAATTTGACAAATTTACTATAATATTGCCGAAAATTTGCAATAAATCTTCTCCTTACTTCTCTTGCATTTTCTTGGCAGATAACAATCTGCAATCTCTCATCTAATGCATATTTCATTTCGGCAATATTATAGTAAATTTGTAAAATTTTTTGACTTTGAAGAATTCAAAGGTCATTATTACCTAGTGTATGTTTCAAACAGGTTAAAGTTAAATTATAGTGGATAAAACATTAAAATTTAATAACACCTTATCCATATCGTAACTCTTTTGTTTCTGGTTCAAATAAATTTTTGGTTTAATTTTTGAATTCTGCAGGAAAAAGTACATCGATTGGCTATTTTGGATTTTTCTTTAAATACAAGGAAGCTCAAAAATTAGCCCCTGTTCAGTCCTCGTTGGAAGACCCTGTACTTACATTCATAAGAACGCTAAAATGTCTCGATGAAGGCGAAAGTGGCGATTAGAATGGTTGGGAAAATACTCGAGTGGGCAAAAAGGATTTTGGTTGTTGGTCTACTTGCCACGTTTCAGAACCCCTCTCAATTACTATCACTGGGTGCCATTGATATTAACAAATCGGATTAAAAAAAAATAATATGGCAACAAGAACATTAGATTTTTCAGATGGATTGGTACATTTAAAGTAATAACGAACTGTCCAGATCTTAAGTTGTTAATTAAGTTTTTATGGGATTACCGGAGAGATAAAATAAATTCAGAGGAGTGACTTACTGTAGATCGAATTAAAGGTTTAGCAGAAATATTAAATTTAAGTAATCACACAATCAAGGAATAATATTAACAGCAAATGTTGTAATATTCCTTTCAGTAGGTACACTTATTGTATTTTCCCCGCAAAACAAAAATAATAGTTGGTTGATTTGGTAAATTTTTGCAACCTTATATTTATCGTTTAGAAAAATAAAATAACCCTAGAACAACTTCGAAAAGAGTTATTTGAAAAAATAAATTGACGTAATACTGTATCTTTAATTTAGGTTATGCCGCACCATGTATGTAGATATGCTTATTTAACTTTAATGTAAATATTATAAACATGAATAAATTTTAATATGTACCGTTTAAGAAACCTACAAGTTACATTCATCAAAGAGAAGTAGCAGCGAACAGGTAAACCAAAACCGAGGAGTTTTTGCAAATTATAGATTTATCTGGTTTCATGCTCTCAGAAGGTTGGGCAATGGAGATATAAATCGACTACGAAAAGTAGGAATCTATAATAGGCCAGTATATACGATATTATCAACTAAAGATTGGGATAACTGTGTCTTTGTTTACTTCTAGAATGTACGTTTGGTACAGGATCATGTTTATTTTACGACAGCAAAATCTACGGAAAAAAACTGGATCCTACACTGGTACGAACAAACCCACCTTGGGCTTTCCGACTATAAGATCAGCATCTCTTTAAGCGTGGTTTCCGATACTTTTGCCACTTCCTTCCTAATCTCTCCTCCAAAAATATGCTGGACAAAGACATACAAATATCTATTGTGGAGGCGCGTATGTATTAAACACCGCACACCAGCAGAATGGAACTGCGGAATTTTTATATAACATCAAGATCAGACCAGTGTTACTCTCTAGGGTAGAGGGATGGCAACAATCTGAAGCTATTTTTCGAAAAAAGTCAAGCTAAAAATCAATATCCGCCCCCTGCTATGGCACCATTAGCAGAGGCCGTCCAGTCAGATCCAACAATCATCCATAGTCAGAGTGCCCCGAGGTGTCATTCACGTCTCCAATATGTATAGTATAGAAGCCTTTCGTCCACCCTCGGGAAAGAGCCATGGAGCCAGCAGATACCACGCAGTTAACGACAGTGGAAGTCGATGCATATTAACCATTGACACGAATTGTCCAAAGAATTTGTTCTTTAGATGAAGCTACATTTTCTTTGAATGGTTAGGTTAATAGACAAACCTACATAAATATATCGGCCACAGGAAAATACTGACTGGTTCGTAGAAAAAACCCAGTATAATGAAAAGGTTAATGTCTGTGCGGGCATTGTTGGAGAAAGATATCTAAATTTCCTTCGAAATTATCTGGTTTCAGCTTTTACCACTCTATTTCCCGTTTATAAGGATCCTGATTTACCAAGTTCAGGTTATGGTTTCAACAGGCTGGTGCTCCCTCGCTCATGTAAGGAAGGGAGTACTTAAATACAATTTTGCCGGGGGCGGTGGATAAGTAGACAGGAGGCGAATAGAGTGGCCACCAAGATCACCCGATCTTAACTCACTGCAATTTTTTGTGGGGCTACGTCAAGAATTTAGTTTGTAAATCTAAACCTAACTCGCTAAAGATACGCTAAAGGAAAGGACATACGGCATTGTCATCTTCAGCGCATTTGTCCGATCTTTCTGAATAGGAAATTGTGACGCCTTCATCGGTGTCGTCACGACGCTGCCGCCAATTCCAAAATGATCAAAATGAGGACTTGCAACTAATATTGAAATATAAAATCTAGCAAAACCCACTGTGGTTCAACCTAGCCCAGATAAAGCGCATAAATAATAACGCTCCATATCTAAAAACTCTTCGAAATCAGCGGGATGAGACTCTTCTAACGTAGCCGAGGTCAGCTGTCATTCTGCGCTATTTAGATTATTAATAATAAACGAATATTGTTTTAAAGTATGTACCGTTAGTATCGACGGTACAAAAAAACGTTATTATACAATTGAACCGTAAAGAAAAAATGTTATTTCGACGTACCTTTTCGATTCGAAAAATGTTTCTTGTATTTTAGGTATGTACAAGGCCAAGAAAGAGAAATTGATGGGCATAAAAAGATAATGGCAATTGAACGTTTTGGTCTGGGTAATTAATAATGTTTGATATAAAATATTCTCTAGATATCTAATAAATGTGTTTTGTGAACGAGGCCAATGCGTGCGTATAAAAAACGGTACCTGAAAATTATAATAAATCGATTTCCAATCGTATAAAATCTCCGTCATAATAAGCTTTAATATTGGGTATTACAAATATCCAGATAACATCTACGCTTTAACTCAAATAATGACCTCAATGAAAAAAAAAATTATTTTGTCAAATTTCCTCTTTTATTGAAAAACTATTTCCTGTGTGTGTATGGTGCTAATACTAATTTCCTTTCAGTACCGGGTGTCCCACTAAGAATAGCTCTCGGCCGTATCTCAGAAAGGGTTAGTCGTATGGCTTGCGGAAAAAAATTTTTTTAGGAAAAGTGGCCATGAGAATTTGCTAAAAATCATTTTTAAGTTCCTTATTTCGCCGCAAGAGGGCACAATAATTTTTTTTTTTAATTCTAAATTTCACCGGAAATTCCCATATTAAGGTATAACTCTGATTACATCATCGAAAAGCTTAGACAATTCTGCATCATTTTGGTTTAAGGCTCGTTGGCGTACCGACCTTGATAAGAGTGGGGAAAGCTATTGAATGTGTAAAAATTAATATCGCTGTAACTTCTAAACGACTTATCCGATTTTACTAAATTTAAGCTTGTTTGGAAGGGAAAGGTAAGTATCTTCAATCGCCGTATCCAACAGTACACGATAGTGTTTAATAAAATGGCTAGGGCGCAATTTGTAATAATAACAATGTTTTCGATTTTATCCCGAAAATTCAAACCATACGGTATACCTATGACATCATAATCGGAAAGTAGATGAAATTTGCAAGAAAAGACGTGAAGACCGCAGTTCGATATCCTTATTCGTTTCAGAGTTATTGCCAAAACAATAATTTTTAATACAAATTGCGCCCTCTAGCAATTTTATTAGAAACTATCGTATACCATTGGATACGGCAATTGAAGGTACTTCCAAACAAGCTTAAATTTAGTAAAATCGGATAAGTCGTTAAGAAGTTACAGCGATTTTAATGTTTACACTTTCACTTGATAAGAGTGGGAGAAGCTATTGAAAGTGTAAACATTAAAATCGCTGTAACTTCTAAACGACTTATCCGAATTTACTAAATTTAAGCTTGTTTGGAAGTACCTTCAATTGTCGTATCCAATGGTATACGATAGTTTCTAATAAAATTGCTAGAGGGCGCTATTTGTAATAATAATTATTTTGGCGATAACTCTAAAACAACCAAGGATATCGAACTACGGTCTTCACATCTTTTCTCGCAAATTTCATCTACTTTCCGATTATGATATCATAGTTATACCGTATGATTTGAATTTTTGGGAAAAAACCGAAAAAACTGTTATTATTACAAATTGCGCCCTCTAGCAATTTTATTAAACACTATCGTGTGCTGTTAGATACAGCGATTGAAGATACTTACCTTTCTCTTCCAAACAAGCTTAAATTTAGTAAAATCGGAGAAGTCGTTTAAAGGTTACAGCGATTTTAATGTTTACACATTCAATAGCTTCCCCCACTCTTATCAAGGTCGGTACGCCAATGAGCCTTGAACCAAAATGATGCAGAATTGTCTAAGCTTTTCGATGATGTAATCAAAGTTATACCTTAATATGGGAATTTTTGGAGAAATTTAGAATTAAAAAAAAAAAATTAATTGTGCCCTCTTGCGGCAAAATGAGGAACTTAAAAATAATTTCCAGCAATTTCTCATAGCCGCTTTTACTAAAAAAAAATTTTCCGCAAGCCATACGACTAACCCTTTCTGAGATACGGCCGAGAGCTATTCTTAGTGGGACACCCGGTACAATATCAAAATGGTCTAGATACTTAATTACTCAATTCAGGTATACACATTACAAGCTTAATTATTTAATTATATGTTCTTAACACTGTTTAGGTATTGTAAACTTAAATATTATTGTCGGTATAATATATCTTAATCTTATGGGAAATCCAAAGAACCCTATTTAGATTATTGACACAGATTTAGCAAAGGGGAACTATTTAGTTCTAATTGGTCGTTTAATAATGCACCCGAATTTTAAAATCGATTTTTTTCTAAACTTTCCAAAATAAGTTTTTGTTTTCAATATGTAAAATTTTAAATTTGTTATCACAATTATGTTGTTCCTGTAAAAGAAGATTAGAATAAGTTGAGTCGGTTTTTTGACTGCGAAAACTTCTTCTATGTTCCAAAATTCTAGTTTTAAATGATCGACCTGTTTGGCCTATATAAGTTTTGGGACAAGAGCCACAATTTAATTTGCAAACCCCCGATTTATTATTCTTGTTGCTTTTTGATTTATAGTTTTTTAAAAATTTTCCCAAAGATTTGTTAGTTTTATAAGCGACGTTGATATTCCTTTGATTAAGGTGTTTTTAATTTTGTCCGATGGCTTTCCAAAATAAGTGATAGTTTTAAAGAGGCCTGGTTTTTCCTTTATAAGAGGGTAGGTTTCAGAAATAGCCTTCTTTTTTAGTTTTTTCGATATTATGGTATCAATCATAGATGATGAATAGCAGCAATTAATAAAATTGCCGTTTGTTTAATTAAATTTAATTCGTGGTTAAAGTTGTTAGCAGATAAAGGAACCCTGGTCAATCTATGAATCATGCTGTGATATGCAGCTGGCTTGTGCTGTGTTTTTCAATAAAAGTGGAAATTTGACAAAATAAATTATCTTTCATTGAGTTATAATGAATTTCTATCAAGTGAAGGCCTCAACGATTCAAAGTTCAAATAATGAACTTTTTAGAAAAAAAAAATTGTATGTTGTTTTGTTAGGAGTAAAAGCGATTCGTTAAAATGACAAGTCTGTAAGTTTTACAGACGATTTATAAGAAGTGACCTTTGCTACTAATAAAACAGACTATTTTCTCTCATACGTCGTTTAAGGTTGCATTCTCAACGTCATTCAATCTATTGCCAACCTATAACCTATTTCGCGTTGATTTTTTGAGTTTATTATTTTAATAACTAACATTTAAAGAAAATCAATATCGTCGGTACATTATTTAGGTTTTTATCTGATATATTACAAAAATATCAATTTATTTCATTGCTAATTTTGGGATAATTGTATAGTGAAAGAACAATGAGTGACAATGACATAATAATGTAAAAAAAAATCTTACCCGATATTTTTCGCGATACAATTCTCCTAAAATAAGTTATGAAATTCCTTGATATTTATTAAATATGTCAATTATTACCTATAGAATATCAAGTCGATACGGATTTTCTTTAAATTTTGTATAAAAGCTAGTAAACATAAATAAATCTACGCGAAATAGGTTATAGGTTGGCAAGCATGTTGATACTCCCACCTTAAATATAGAACAATAAATACGATTTTTAAATTGTTTCATTTAAAAATGTTAAGCGACCCTAGCCCAAGTGCTGCTATGGATTTATTTTTGTATTGTTTGATTCGATTTGACGAAGTATCCTCTGTTACTCTTTTTAAAATGCCATTTATTCTAGTCCACACGTACAAAATACGTTCCATGATTGAATACCCAATTTATATTTTTTCCTATTGCATGAAAAATATTTAAATCATTTATTTCCAAAATAAATCTCTATCTAAGCCCCAGCCACTATTTCACATGTATTTTGTCAGTTTTAATAGGCCATTTATTTCGTTTGTTTCTTTTAATCTTGACAGAGAAAGTTTCAAAGAAATTCTAACATTTTTACAACGAGCTTGTTAACTTTCGACGCGTCGTCGATTCCCAAATTCTCATTCATAAATAACTAATGCTAACTTCCAACCTTTTAATTATTGGTTTAATTTATTGCCTGTCTGTCATAGAAAAATGAATTGTTTATATTTAGGATTTGTTTATTTAATAACATATTTAAGCCGACTTAATCACGTAAGCGAGAAGATTATCCTTCTACTCATATTAGACTCGTTTAACCGTGTGTCTTTTGATTTTGATTATCGGAATGGATCTTGATCTGGACGTTAGTTAACTGGTAGAGTAATATTGTTACCTCCATTCAATATTAACAATAATCATTCAACAAATTTGTCATGAATGTCTTTCCTTCAGATTAACTTCGAAAATCACATACAAGTGTTTAAAGATAGGTCTAACGTAGGGATCAAAGCCCCTACACTTACAACTGAACTATGAAAGCCAATGCATTGGTTTATCAGCATTATTTCAGTAAAATGACCAACCCTTTCTGTTTTATGGGTAGTGTGGTGATATGCGTTACTTCATGAAAAAAAGGAGCACTTTACTTTTAGGGACCATATTAAGTACATAACAGGAAAAGCTCTTCAGGCATTGGCCTTCATTTTTAGGGTTGGTAAGGATCTGTCGGTAACTTACTGCGTATTGTGTAATACCGTGCGAGCAAAAATTATTTGCATCAAAGAGGGCCTTGCATCTAAGAACGTAATGATTAGCCGTAGAGCGTAATACCAGTTGGGTGTCAGTAACTACCTAAATTATCAATCAATCGATTATTCCGTCATCTTTGACAGTCGTTACACGTAATTTGATTCATCGAATATTTTTCCAATTTTTTGAACAATTCACACAACGGGATTTACGGAATAGCGCAAAACATTCATAGTTGAATCGTATTTTCGAAACGGGGTTAGAGTAAATGGTGAGTGTCAATACAATTCGGGTTTGTACATGGACGATTTTCACGAACATTTTCCTAACGTTGCTTTTATTGCTGGGGATTTTTATCATTGCCTGAAAAGAACCGTGGCTGTGTTTAGGGAAACACAAAAAAGGAGCAGGAAGACCATCTGTAGGAACAGAAGAACTTGTTGCAAACGTTCGTGAAATACTGCAAAATACGCCAACAAATTTTATAAGACGCCTGACGCCTGTCCCAAGAAGTGGGAAGATTGTGAAGATAGAGACGTGTGAATTTATGCTTGGAGCATAATTGGCGGTGGCCAATTTCAGCAATTTATATGTAATTATTTTTCTTTTTCTTTCTGTATATTCTTAGGTAGGTACTTTATTAATTTTTTAAACAACAAAAATAAATTTGTATTTGTCTACTTATTTTATTACTCATTAGTTTGGCATAATATCATGTCATAATATGAATTTGACAAAATTTTAACCTAGATTTGGTTAGATATATCGTCCTCATATCATTGTGATCTAAACCAAGCTCTACGTTTTTTAATCCAAGCCCTCTTTGATGCAAATAATTTTTGCTCGCACGGTAGTACCAGTGGCTAGACGACGATGAAGATCCCAATGTTCAGGTTCGAGAATTTAAAGAAAATAATGATGCAGAATTTACAAGAAAAGAAAGAAACGTCAGCATCGACATACGATAAGTAAGTCCATCTCGCCAATCATAAGATGCCATATGTCACCGTTCAAGTGAAACAATTCAAAATCCAGATCAGTTTACTAAATCCCAAACGATACTACAAAGCGGACACAAGGTGACTAGACTGGGCAGAGTAGAACAAGTTTAGGTACCGGTGAGTATTTACAATTTTGTCCACCGTCTGCCCGAACACTGCGTACTAAATCATCTGAACCAAACTGCCGCACTATGGGACTAATGTTAAATTTAATCAAGGTATTTGGTTTATTCTGATTTGAAAACAAATAATTATACCTATATTAAAATAACGTTACACCAATCGATAGAAACCATTTTCAAAAATTATTAATTCGGTAATGGCCATCCGGCACTGGGTCTCCGGGTTGGAAACCAGGGAAATAAAAACTACGTAAAGCGTCTTTTGTCCATGTCATTGTACTTTAAAATATCTTTTACCGTGCGAGCAAAAATTATTTGCATCAAAGAGGGCCATGCATTTAAGGACGTAATGTTTAGCCGTAGAGCTTAATACCTGTTGGGTGTCAGTAACTATATCTGAATTAACAATCAATCAGTTATTCCGTCATCTTTGACAGTCGTTACAAGTAATTTGATTCATCGATAATTTTTTCAATTTCTTGAACAATTCACACAATGGGCTTTACGGAACAGCACAGAACATTCATGGTTGAAACCTATTTTCGAAACGGGGTTAGAGTAAATGGAGAGTAGCAATACAATCCGGGTTTGTGCATGGACGATTTTCACGAAAATTTTCCTAACGTTGCTTTTATTGCTGGGGATTTTTATCATTGCCTGAAAAGAACCGTGGCTATGTTTACGGAAACAGGTTCTATATTACATAAAAAAGGAGCAGGAAGACCATCTGTAAGAACAGAAGAACTTGTTGCAAACGTTGGTGAAATAATGCAAAATACGCCAACAAATTGTATAAGACGCCTGTCCCAAGAAGTGGAAAGATCTTATGGAACATGCAGGACTATTCTTAAGAAGCAGCTAAATAAACACCAGTTGCAAATTTAGAACAATTAGAAAGGATTATCCAAGAATGTGGTAACATTTCTCCAGAGATGCTGGTCAACACTTGTCATAATATGAATTTTAGCCTAGATTTGGTTACATATTATATCGTCCCCATATTATCATTGTGATCTAAGCCAAGCCCTACGTTTTTTAATCCAAGCCCTCTTTGATGCAAATAATTTTTGCTCGCACGGTATCTTAATTTGTTTTTAAGAGTTCGTTTGTTGTTCCTCGCTGTCACTAAATTTTTACAAATTGAGACATAAAATTTACTCCAGTCAAGATTTTGACAGGCGCATCGTTAAAATGTGTATTTCAGATTTTGGTATCTATTATTTCCGTATACAGTAATTATTTATGCAATTATACCATCTTCCATCCTCAGACCATCGTTTTAGAGGAATGATCGGCGCTTGTGGTTGGACCAAAGAGAACGCTTGGGGTTCTGACCTAGCAGGAACACAATTAGAGTCCAAGCTAGTTATTATTGATGCATATACCAAAAGAATGTAATGGTAACCCCACTGCAACGCAGCAAAATAGTAGTAGAGCAATGATCCTTCTTGCCAACCACATTTTAGGTTTGGGTAATGTTAGCCAGACGAAACCAACAGGTTTACGTGGGTACCGAACCACAATTTTACCGGCAGATTTCATTCTTGGCACAGTCTTTACAGCCTTCATCTCTTGTCCACCACATATCTCAACGAACCAGACGTAAACGTTACCGCGTGGTGCGGCTTAAAGGATGTTGCTGTAGAGTCCTTCAACCCATCGAGATGGACACATCTATACCACCAAATCCATTGATTCAGGGAGTTTCCAATCCGGATTAGTATCAGGCGTAAGTTCTTTCGTGAGTTACTGTTGTCATTGAATGTTTGGTTTGGGTAGCTCACCGTGTCGGTAACATTTCAAACGATACATGTATTGTAGAGCCCTAGGGCTTTAATAATTGGAATTTGATATCTTAAACTAATTATTGAGCCATGCGTTTATGGTTATTATATAAGGATAATTTATATTCTAGGAATTTCGAATTAAGGTCTCGAATGTCCACTCGTGAAGACTTGAAAGATAATTTCGTTTACATTAACTTATAATAAATTACATTTACATCGCCTTTTGGAGTTTTTGTCCCACAGTGTGCCGTTTTGCTTGCAGATTATCACCAAATTGGGCTGTAGATTACCATCTTTTGCTCGTATCTGAATGGTAATATTTATATTTTGTGTTTTGGGAATGTTCTTAAGCACAAAATATTTACAAATTTTAGGTGTCAGTTTTCCTGTTACTCTCAGACTTGCCTGCCGTAATGAACTTGTCTTCATGATGGTCTCGATTACTAATGGCAACATGAGCTTTGTTAATTTTTAGTATATGCGTTATTATACAGTGACCGGCAGAAAGTGTGCAGCATATGGAAAAGTTTTTTTTTATCTTTAAGTTTAGAAAATTATTTTTATTTTACATAGGTTCTGCATGTTCTCATTAAATCCGGTAAAAGTCTTAAGGTATACGAGGTAGGATCAAAAATTTGAAATTCCGCTAAGAGTAAAGTACCTCCATCTTTCATTTTAAAATATTTTTTTTTCTAAGAATTATGGTTTTAATTTCAAAGTTATACCCAAATTCCGCTTATTTTGGACAAAAAATGGATTTAATCGTGTCTGAATAACACTGTATAAAAAATAAATGGCAGCCGAACAGTACGAAAATAAAATTTTCTGCAGCAGACTTTGTTAGAGATTACCGTTGATCATAAGTCCGATTAGTTTGTTTTCATAATATTATGGCTTTTTAAAATAAAAACATAAAAATATAAAATATGTTTGCTGCACACCGTATTTTATTTTCTCCACGACCATTACTGAATGCAATAATTCCAAAATAATTTTTGATAATAGAATGTAAAAATTCTCGCTCTTGAGTTGGAATATTTATTCTGAAACACTTGCTTCTTATGCGTTTTGAGTGTATTTTCATTCCATAGCAAGATACGGAATGAATATTCTGTAATTGATATAAACGACATAGGTTGCCATGAATTTCGAAACTGTCAGTGCCAGATAAAAATGGCCGCGTTGTAATAATTATTTTCAGGCAAATTTTAGTGCAAGTCAAAAAATTAGCGAAAAATCGGATGAATCAGATAATATGGAACTGGATGGTCGTGGAGAAAATATAGTCTGCTACTCGGTTAGAATGAAAATTCGATACTCGTGGTTCCTCACACTCGCTACGCTCGCGTTCGGAATCTTCCGCTCGGATCGAATTTTCATTCCAACCTCGTTACAGAATCTACTATTCTGAGGGAACAAGTTAATTTCATCTAACTGATATTTTTTGATTTACATTGACTTAAAGCATCTCCTAAATAGTTTTTTTTATATATTGAAGTATGCATAGAAAGTTTCGTTATTTTGCGTGACGAATAAAATCCGTTCAAAATATATTTTTAATTAAAATTTTTTTCTTTAAAAATCAAAAGGAAAATTTAATAATAAACACCAAGAAAATATGTCTCTGAAATATATAAAATCCAAACGTAAAATGTTTAAAACACACACTACACAAGAAACAGTCACAGAAACACTTAAAAAACACCAAAATCGGGAAAAATAATATGACGTAACCTGACGCGTGAGCTTGCAACGGCCCACTGCTGATCTGGGAACTTTAACGAAGAAATCATATCAGCTGTTTATGTCAAATGTCGTTGTCTGCTGTCGAAACGCTTTGTTTTAAGAAAAAAATTAACTCTAGCTGACGTATTTTTGCATTAGCCAATCGCAACCAGGTGGTTGTGGCCTTATCGTTGGAATGATTCATTTTAAGAAAGCCAAATTCCAAATATTTGAATAAAATGTATTGAAATATTAAATATAATTATGCTAAAACGCTTTTTAGCATATTATTATTCATCATTGTTTATAGGCAAGTAATCGGTAAGTATGGGTATATCATATTATACACGTATTATAATAAACCATGTGCTATTAACCTGAGAGTCAAGTA
The DNA here is from genome assembly GCA_963969555.1 of Polydrusus pterygomalis. Classification (NCBI taxonomy): domain Eukaryota; kingdom Metazoa; phylum Arthropoda; class Insecta; order Coleoptera; family Curculionidae; genus Polydrusus; species Polydrusus pterygomalis. The sequence continues at coordinate 39,312,547 of OZ018385.1, read as the reverse complement.
CCAGTAATTATTTTTAATACCATTATCTTCAGCAGCCTTAATCAAATCAAAGACCAAATAATGAAGATAATCACGATAAATTTAGTAAATTATCTCTAAAATGATACCTTTATTATATCACGCTAACGTTAGTCTGTGTAATGATACCTATCATTTAAATTAATATTACGGGATTAAATAAATTTATACAAAGAATAGAAAAGCGGCGATTATATAGTGTTTGTATTTAGAACCATTTAATAATAGGTGCATAAATACTTATGATAGTAAAAGGATTATGCTATGCATAATACAATAAGTGTAAGACTCCTTAAGGGTATCTATCGAGGTGGGTTTAGATTTATAAACTAAATTTTTGACGGAGCCCCCAAAAAAAGTCGAGTGGGTTAAGATCGGGTGATCTGGGTGGCCACTCTATTGATTACATATCCACCGCCCCGGAAAAATTGTATTTAAGTACTCACTTAAAGTCGCGACAGTGGATCTTTTCCCGTGCGTCATCACTTTCACGTCATCAAAATCGTATGAATCAAATCAAAATTACGAGACGAAAAAAGTCAAAACTAAGTCTAAGTTCATAAAATGGACGTGTCTGCCCACCGTTTGACGTACCTACATAATATCCCAAAAAATTATTTATAATTCCTAGTTTCTCTCGGGGTTTATTCGTACTCTAACGCAGTGTAACCCATTAATTCCCAGCTAAAAAGGAATTTCAATACATTTATTGAAATCTTTAACTAACATTCTATTATAAAGGGGAATTATATTTAACAGCTGTATCTGAAACGAATCGTTTGCGGATCCATATTTATACACATTTTTTTCACTATTTTTTTGGATATACCTATAGATAATCCTTCTCTTATTATAATTTAATATATTTAATTATGTTTCTGTAACAACCTGGACTTTTAAATATAGTTTTGGGAAATAACCTAATACACCAAAAATGCGCAAAATAATTTAGAAAAATGTTTTATTAATATGTATTTCGGATAAATATTCTGTAGGTTGGTGAGATGTGCTGGTTGCAGATTTGGATAAGTATAGTAGTAGGATGGAATGTAGCATTTGTTTTTAAATCCAAATTGGTATTTTTTGCTGCACGTGTTCTTTCATGTATTTTTTAAGAAATTAAGGTCCTCCATTTGCTTTCTTAAATTCAAAGTACTCACAGGGATTGAGCACAAATTGTCGGGCTTGTGTCTTGAGAGTTTTGCCCGGCATTCTCTATTATCTAAAAGAAATTGACACACAAATGTTAATACATTTAATACTATTTTTAAAGCTTAAAATCTAGAAAAGTTTGGTGTTTTATTGACTATTAAAATCGCAAAAGTCAAATTTTTGACATCTTTTCATTTAAGGGAATTTAGCCACTGCCGTAAACTTTTCAAAGAACTTTCACGGTTAGAATATTTAAAATAAATAAATTATTATAAAAATCCATAAATACTTACCGCCAAAACAGATGGTGGGTATAATTAGCTCTAAAAATAATTATTTTTAGAAAAAGGAACAGTTTTAAGGCACACAAATTTACAAAATACGAATTAGATTGGCAGATCAAAACAAGGTTGACAATGACGTTCTAAAATACAACGGTAGTCAACTAAACAAATAAAAAAGTAATTAATTGACGTTTATAGTTTTATTCTTGTCTAGCACGTTATATTATTGCGGAATCTTGGAGACGTTCTTTTATGCTTTTATTTAAACTTGTTACTGTAATAAATAAGGATGCAGAGTTATTAACCACGTTGAGTCCTTATCGTTGATTGATGACGCACGGGAAAAGATCCACTGTGGCGACTGTACATAAGCACCATTCTGTTGAAACCAGGTTGAACTTGGTCCCATGGACTACTTTTATCTTACCAATCCAACATAATCAAAATTTCTATTCGTTCATCTTTAGCGGGACGCCATTTGGACGTAATATCAACAAGTGAAAATTTAAATTTGATTAACATTCACTGACATTTATTGATGAATCATATTTAAATAGCAAATTGTAATTGTCAATGCCTTAAAGATTGTGACTTGAGTTTAGAACATTGCTAAGTCGAGATACATATCGATCGCCGAAACAAGGAGGTGTAATGCCTGGGAATACCGTAAAGGGATGATGATCTTGTTAGACGATTATGTATGTCAGTTCCTTTGAAGAGTTTTTGGTATAGGTAAGAAGGAGTTTCAGTCTGATTAATTTTATAAACCAAACAGGTTATATTTACTTTAAATCGTTCATCCAGGTTTAGCCAGTGGAAATTCCTAAAACAGTCCGAGATATGATCAAATTTACGTAAATTGTAAGAGAATCAAACTCAGGAATGCCAATCTTGCTGACATAACGCAGGCCACAAAACAACATCACAATAAGAGACAAATGAAAGAATTAAAGAGTCCCATAGTTTTAGCTTGATATCAGTAGTAAGAACATCCTTATGCATGTATAAATAACAGTTTAAGTTTAAAATAGGACTTTTGAAGTAAATCATTTACATGGCCTGAGAATCTTAGGTTTGAATCAAACTGCACGCCTAGATTACGACAACTATTAGTAAAAGTTAAAAGAGAACCATTTAAATTAAATACAAAATCATCATTTTGCTGTAGCAGATTACTGTTTTTCTTGTCTTTTGTTTTCATTTAATTTAAGTGAGTGTGCCTGTGAGACTCTAACAACAATGTCAAGATCTAAATCATTTAATTTTAATGATGCTGTGAGAAAATCTTTAAGGAAAAATGACAAATAGATCTGAGAATCATCAGCATACAAATGAAGATTGCAGTGCTTTAGAAAAGTATTAAAATCAGAAGTATAAATCAAATACAAGATAGTGCCAAGAATACTACCCTGAGGAACCCTCTGAGTAATAAGTAAAAATTCTGAGTTTATTACATTGCATATAACTCTTTGCTGTCTTCCAGTCAAATAATTCCTAAAAAATGACACTGCCGTCGGTGAAAACCCAAAGTAATACAATTTATGGTCCAAGGTATCAAAGGCTTTACTGAAATCAAGCAGTACCAGACAAGTGTTCAACCTCCTCTCAGAAGCCGAAAAAATGTCATCTGATCTGATCTGACTTTAAGTAGAGCAGTGCAGATACTGTGTAGAGTTCTGAATCCTGACTGAACCATTGGTAAGATTTGTTGGCTATTTACATAAACATTTAGTTGCTGAGGGACAATTTTCTCTGACCCCTTGAGTATCATATAGGCAGAATGCTTATTGGCCTAAAATGACCTAAATCAGTAGGATTATTATTCTTTGGGACGTATCATTTTTATTATCCACCCTGTATAATATCTTTTCCCTGAAAAAAATCATTGAGGTTGACCAAGGTATGTTGACTGTTCCGATTTATTTATTTCAGCCCTTTATAAACCAAAGCGATAATCGAATTACAGCTTAACAATGTTACATTTTATCTCCCTGGGGTATAAAGATAAAAGAAATCCAACGGTTTCTAGTAGCCATTTCTAATTTCCGAGAAAAACATGCACGCTGAACTGATAATAACAATAAAAATGCACCGTGTTGTTTTATGATTCCAAAGAAGATCGAACCAACTTGTTTTAAAAGGAAATAGTTTTTTTTTACGATTATTTGTGTAGATAATTGTGCTACTAACTATAGTAAACAGTGTGGAAAATACATTTTTTATCCGATTGTGTCAAAAAATAACGTTTTATAGATCAGATATTTGTACGAAAAGGTAACCTTTTCAATAAGGTATTGACTGTTGCGCTGGTAGCTAGGTAACACAAATATTTTTCGGACGCTAAAATTTTTTCAACAAACTGTTTATTTTATTTTCAATTATTTACAAGATTTATATTAAATGTACAATTAGAACAATTTTGAACAAGAACAGGGTGCTGTAAATTTGCTTTTGAGGATGTGTTATTATTTTTGTTCTCCGTTATGATATTATTCTCCAATGTTGAACTCGATTGGAATACGGATGCGATATCTGAGTCGGTACTGATTGCAGTTCAGATTGTGGATTGTTGAATATTTTCTTGGTCAGCTCTAACTTATTGCTTAAGGAATCATCTATGTAGCCCTCGTCTACTCCAGAAGACTTCCAGACTCCATGCCGTTTTAGAGAGGTTATGTCTGATCCCGCAAGCAATGTGGTCGATGTTCTTCGGAAACAATGTCACGTGAATTCCTTGGCATTCGGCAGTTTTAGGAAAGACGCTATTTCTTGAGGTATGGAGCCACATTTGTGTATACCGACAACGTGCTTATAGCATTCTCCATTGCGATAAGACACAAAAAATCGCCCTTCACTCATATTTGTTGGACGTAAAGCCATATAATTTCTATAATACTTTAGATATTCTCTCGTCACGGTAAATGATCTCGGTTTGTTTGATCTGTTATAGGGAATTTTTATTAACAAATCCGTTCCCAAATTTTGTATGTCCTCAATTTTCATATGAACCAGTTCTTCTCGACGACATGCGCCCGCGATTCTGAAAATAAAAGCAACCTGTAATAAATTAAGAAAATTGTTAGTAAGAAATTTAAAATAAAATTATATACATAGTTATATTTTATATTTACCTTCAACATTAAGTATTTGTCATCTGGAGCATGGCAAAGAAATTTTTGAAACTCTTCTTTAGCTAGGGTCTCTGATTTCTTTGGACCAACACTTTTTCGTTTCTATAATGCTCGTAATCTCATGTATTTTGATATATCAATGTTGTGTTTAACATTTACCACTGCACGTAGCATGGAATATTGCGACCACAAAGTAAATGACTTCACAGTTTTCGATAAATCCGCCATATACATTAAGAACACGTTTTCCGACAACGACTGTATACTTTTTTCTTGCCGGTAATCCATAAATTTTTTCTAAGCTCTTTCATGTATTTCCTTAGATTTTTGTGGCATCAAAAAAATGTAACATATATAACTTCATTGGCAGTTTCTCGAATATTAGGTGGCGTACCTACTATAAGATCTTCACTATCATTTTCTATTTCCATTTTTGTGTTTTCAAGTTTTAAAACTATCGCCTAATTGACAAGACGTCTAATCAGGCTAGGATAACTTAAATGGTCGTCCCCTGTTCGTTTAATTTAGCCTCCGGTCGCTGGTGGCGCTATTGTAGGAATTTTGTTTTATAAGGTTGTTCATCTCCTAACGTTGATAGGAACAGAATATTCATTTAGAATGAGCATGGCCAACATTCTGTACCTCTCTCTCTCTCTGTATTAAACTGTACCAGCATATGTGCGAGAAAGAAATTTAAAAAAATATGGCTTGTTGTGACAGATCCTAAAGTCTTACCTGGACTGGTGAAAGATTGTCATTGTCATTTTATGATTGATTCGTAAAATATATAAAAAATTAAGTTATTATTAAATAATTATTCATATATAATTTATAAACTTAACATGGCGCAGTCGGTAGGTTGAGAATCGTAAATATTTAATATGCCACGACCAAAGAAATCAGGAAGAAAAACCAAGACAATTAACAAAAGCGTGGAACCTCCTGAAGAGTTCATTAATGTCGCCCCACGATTGGAAAGTACAGAGAAAGCTATTAAAGATATAGAAAGAAACTTTACTTCACAACTTAATGAACTACAAGATACAATAACTAGTTTATTAAATAAAAACTTTGAAAATAACTCGGAATTGTTAGAAAAATCTACAGAAAATAATAATATAATAATATAAGCTGTTTTTTATTTAAAACCTATTTATGTAAATATCTAATATTAATAAATCTTGTCGCCATATCAGAAACGTTGTTATAATTTCCTTTCGTTCTCCCAATTTATTTTAACTTGAATCAGATGTTTCGCGCTTCAAACTTTCCCCTTAAGTTAGAAGCGCGAAAATTTGAATTCAAAGTAATAATAAAATTTAAATTTTTATGCTTGGCGCCTACCCCCACCACGACTATATTTAGTTTCGCCCCCGGTCGCGGGTGGCGCTATCAGGGAACCAATTTAGTATGTTAAGTTGCCTATCTATCCTTGAGAGTGCGCAACTCGCTTGTCTATGCGTCTAATGATATTATTAATTTAAGTAATTATTTGTTATATCCATAGCCATAGATACGCATATTACAGGTTTCATTGTTAACCGACAAACATTAAAAGCGACAAATTACCGTGCAAGATGAAATATATTGGTTTACTTTATTTTTACATCATTTTATAATCGGAACAAAACCACAATCGGATAACAAATATCGTATGTCATACGGACGATAAATGTATTTCGTCCTTGTAACATTATATAAGTATACTATTTTTGAAACAGTAATTTCAAATATCCATTTATTTTACTTTTTAGTTAAAACTTCTCTTTGGCAAACTTATTGAAAAACTTTATTATTATCAATTTTTGGAAAAAAGGGTCTATGTTATTTGCTTTCTCTTAACAAAATTCATTAGAAGCTTCTATTTTAAAATAAGCAATGCGCAATGACACAACAGTTTTAAAATTTAAAGCAAAAGCAAAAATGTTCATAAAAAATTGTATGCATTCTTCAATAACCGTGTAAAATTAGAGGATCAACATTGTGAATACCGCCAGAACTAACAGTACCCGACTTACCAAACTAAGCGCGGCGAAGACCGATTCTTGAAAATTTACGAAAACCCCGTTAAAATTAACATATAGGCATCGATAACAAATTAATGTTAGAACTGAAAAAATAAGCAATTGATGCCGTTTAAATGACAAAAATTTGTAAATTTCGCTGGAAAAAAAACTTATTTGAATATGCAAAATGTTTCCGGTTCGGTAGATGGTCGAGATTGACCGTCAATAAATGTCATTTAAATTAGTCTTGCAAATGGCGTTGATAAATTTTATTAGCGGCGGGGGCAGGGCGTGGGGGCCTGGAGGGAGATATTATGTAGGTATACCTAGGCTCATATTAATTTTCCTGCGTGATTTTTAAATTGTTTGATAGTACCGTGCGAGCAAAAATTATTTGCATCAAAGAGGGCCTTGCATCTAAGGACGTAATGCTTAGCCGTAGAGCTTAATACCTGTTGGGTGTCAGTAACTACCTGAATTAACAATCAATCAGTTATTCCGTCATCTTTGACAGTCGTTACAAGTAATTTGGTTCATCGCTAATTTTTCCAATTTCTTGAACAATTCACACAATGGGCTTTACGGAACAGCACAAAACATTCATGGTTGAAGCGTATTTTCGAAACGGGGTTAGAGTAAATGGTGAGTGGCAATACAAGACCATCTGTAAGAACAGAAGAACTTGTTGCAAACGTTTGTGAAATATTGCAAAATACGCCAACAAATTGTATAAGACGCCTGTCCCAAGAAGTGGGAAGATCTTATGGAACATGCAGGACTATTCTTAAGCAGCAGCTAAATTTATTTCCTTATAAAGTGCAAGTATTCCAAGAAATATAAACCGCAGATTTTGAAACACGTGGGAATTACTCTCAATGGTTCACCCAAAATTTATTGGAAAGAAATGATTTATTAGACCTGACATTTTTTTCGGACGAAGCCGGGTTCCACCTCTCCGGTTATGTGAATTCTCAGAATACACGCATGTGGAGTAGTGAAAATCCCAATTTTTTTGTAGAGTCCACATTGCACCCTCAAAAAATTGGTGTCTGGTTAGCTGTTTCCCGAAGAAGAACTGTTGGTCCTATTTTTTTCCATGACACAGTTACAGCATAGCGGTGTAGAGACAATATTTTGAATCCATTTGTGGAGCAATTACTTGACGACGAACTACGTTTTGGATATTTTCAACAGGACGGTGCAACCGCCCATACAGCCGCCGAAACTATTAACTACTTACTACTACGTAATTTTTTCGACGCCAGATTGATTAGTTTTCGATCAGACATTGAATTCCCACTTAGATCACCTTGTTTAACTTTTATGAATTACTTCGTTTTTCCTCATTTAAAGAACACTATTTTTAAAACACCAGTTGCAAGTTTAGAACAATTACAAGAAAGGATTATCCAAGAATGTGGTAACATTTCTCCAGAGATGCTGGTCAACACTTTCGAAAATATGAAGAGACGTGTGAATTTATGCTTGGAGCATGGCGTGGTGGCCAATTTCAGCAATGTATGTAATTATTTTTCTTTTTCTTTCTGTATATTCTTACTTTGTTGATTTTGTAAACAACAAAAATAAATTTGTATTTGTCTACTTATTTTACTACTCATTAGTTTGGCATATCATGTCATAATATGAATTTGACACAATTTTAACCTAGATTTGGTTAGGTATATCGTCCCCATATCATTGTGATCTAAACCAAGCCCTCCTACGTTTTTTAATCCAAGCCCTCTTTGATGCAAATAATTTTTGCTCGCACGGTATAACTTCCGAAACCCTTTACCTTAAGTGCGCCCCTGCTACAGGAGATCCAACCTCGTTGACTATAATTTTCGGCAAAAAATACAAGAAAGAACAGGTTAATCATTCCATCAAACTAATGATCTTTAGATGAATGGCTTTCTGAAATAATGATAAGTTAAGGATTGCTTGGGTCGGGTTTTATATGGACTCGGATAAACCAATACCCTCTGTAACAAGGCCTGGAAGCGCATGATTTTTCAACCGATGCCGATGAGTCATCATATCATAAGTAGACCGATTTTCTGCGTTTCATGGCGAATATTTTTCATTTATGAATTTAATAGCTATTTATGCCATCAGTTACGAAATGCCTAATTTTGTGTAACGCGTGAGATTTTTGCGGAACGAACGAAGTGAGTTTCGCAAAAACTCACAAGTTAAACAAAATTTCATTTCGTAACGTATTGCATACAAGATTTTTTCTAATTTTGAAGAAAGTAATAAAAAAATAAAATTTAATATAATTGATAAAAATTTGGAAAACATAAATTTAGTTTTTCTAATTTTGACATATAACTGATGGCATAAATAGCTATTGTTGCTGTTACTTCATGTTAGTTGTCAGTTTGACATTTTGTAAAAAAGTCTAGACGGAAGGTTTTTAGCGAGATTGATATATTTTTAGTTTTATTTTTTAAAAATGAGTCATTCAAGTTCTGAAGAGCTACCAAGCGATATTGAAGAGGCAGCAGGTAATGCTCTATTATCAGTAATTCCCAAAAAGTCAAAGGCAGTTTATGATTTGGCATACGAAAAATTTGTTACGTGGTGTGATGAGAAGAAAATTAAACATGTTAATGAGAAAGTTTTACTTGCATATTTCGAGGGTAAGAAAGATCTAAAAGTTTCCACATTATGGACACTTTACTCAATGTTAAGGTCTAAACTAAATCTGAAAAGGAATATTGATATTAAAAAATATACAAATTTGGTAGCATATATTAAAAGGCAAGCGGACGGGTACAGTGCTAAAACGTCAAAAGTTTTTATTAAAAAAGATTTTGCCAAATTTTTATTGGAAGCTGATGACAAAGAATACTTAATGGCTAAGGTTGCAATGATAATTGGAATGGCAGGAGCATGCAGAAAAGCAGAATTAACTTTTCTTCCAGTTGAAAATGTTATAGACGAAGGAAGCCATTTTCGTGTTGATATCCCACCTTCAAAAACAAAAGTTATACGGCAGTGTGCAATTACCACTGGAGACATTGAAAATACGAATCTTGTTGAAATATTAAGAAAATATATTACGTTGCGTCCCCAGATTCTTAAACACAACAGATTTTTTGTAAAATATGCGAATGGAAAATGTACCAGAAATCCTGTGGGAATTAACACATTTAGCAGTCTGCCAAAAGTTATTGCACAATTTCTTGGTCTTTCAAATCCTGTTCTATATACTGGCCACTGCTTCAGAAGAAGCTCTGCCACTTTCCTAGCAGACAGTGGCGCTAATCTTTTAAAATTAAAGAGGCACGGAGGTTGGAAATCTAGTTCTGTTGCGGAGGGATATGTTGAAAATTCCATGAATAATAAAAAACTTATAGCGCAAGAAATATTTGGTGAAACATCTAATGCAATGTGCGTCGCTTCCCAAATAACAGCAAGTTCGAGCAATGAAAAAAATATGTCGTCGGGAATTAATTTGAATAATTGCAATAATTGTGTTATCAATATTTATAATAATTAATTAATTTATAATTAATGTTTTTAACTTGTATTATAATAGTTTAATAAATAGAATAATTCTTTTTGTCACTAATTTTGAAATACATTTTTCGTCACCAATTGCATAAAATTTTACTTTATGCAACTAGTTACAAAAAGTAAGACGTTTCATAATGTCAATCAGTTTTAAAAAGTGTCACTTTATATGTCAAAATTAGAAAAAATAATTTATTGTTGTAAACTTTAAATGTGCTTGCATTTTACTAATTTATTTTAACTTAAAATTAGTAAGTTACTTCTGAAAATGTACCTTTTTTAAGACTACAGAAGCATCGTTAACCAGTGAACGCTATCCATAGGTACCTATTTATTGCCTTGTTAGAACTTTATCTTTTTTTAAATCATGCCCCATCGTTGTTGTTTCAAAGTGCAGGGGAAATTGTCATGCCAGCGGACCAGAAGTGGCAGTTTTTTCTTTTCCCCAAGACCCCCAACAGCGAAAACAATGGTTATGTGCAACCAAAAGGGAAGATTTTGTTCCTGCTAAAGCTAGCAGGGCCGTAGTCAGTTGTTTTTTAATAACTTTGAAGTAACGAAAATATATTAATAGGTACAGTTGACGACAGATAATTTCGTACACTAAACTGTGACACTTTAAGGTGGGAGTATCAACATGCTTGCCAACCTATAACCTATTTCGCGTAGATTTATTTATGTTTTCTAGCTTTTATACAAAATTTAAAGAAAATCAGTATCGACATGATATTCTATAGGTAATAATTGACATATTTAATAAATATCAAGGAATTTCATAACTTATTTTAGGAGAACTGTATAGAGAATAATATCGGGTAAGATTTTTTTTAACATTATTATGTCATTGTCACTCATTATTCTTTCACTATACAATTCTCCCAAAATTAGCAATGAAATAAATTGATATTTTTGTAATATATCAGATACTACCTAAATAATGTACCGACGATATTGATTTTCTTTAAATGTTAGTTATTAAAATAATAAACTCAAAAAATCAACGCGAAATAGGTTATAGGTTGGCAATACATTGAATGACGTTGAGAATTCAACCTTAAATGCAACTTTTTTTACCTTTATTACCTTTGTAACGTGTTAATTGTTATCATGATATCTGTCAAAGTATTGTCATTATCTTATTTGATTTATACATGCCTCATTTAAGTATTATTGGAAAAGCAAGAATAATATGTTTAGTAGAAATAGGGTGGTCTTATGGAAAAATTGCTGATCATTTTAGAGTACCTAGAAGTACTGTTCAAGGAATTGTAAAAAAATGGAGCTATCATCAAACATTTGAATGTCTGTATAGATATAATATATAATAGAAAATCATCAAATGAAGAAGACCGAAATTTGGTGGAGTATTTAAGGCAAAATCCATTTGAAACTGCAGTATCCGCTATGCACATAACAGGATTCCCTGCTTCATCTAGAACGGCGCAGCGCCGAGTAAGACAATGTTTCGAATTAAGCAATTAAGCAGCCGCATCCAAACCGTTTTTAAAAAATAGTGATAAGGAACAAAGAATTGGGTTTGCTATGCAATATTTACCAGAAAATGATTTTTTTTGGCAAAATGTTATCTTTTCCGATGAGACAACTTTTCAGTCTACACATAATGGAAGGATTCGAGTATATAGACCACCAAATTCCCGATATGATGAGAAGTATACTCAAAAAAAGCAAACCAGTGGACGTTTCTCTGTTAATGTGTGGGCATGGATAAGTGTTTGCGGTGCAGGTGTATGCTGGAATATTGGTGGAACACTAAACAGTAATATATATCTTCAGATTTTGGAAAATGTTTTACTTCCTTTTGCCGCGATAGTTTTTAAAGGAAATAACTTTATATTTCAGCAGGATAACTGCCCTGTGCATACTGCAAGAAATATAGGAAACTGGGTTAGACAAAACAACGAAACATGTCTACCTTGGAGCTCAAGAAGTTCTGATTTAAATCCAATTGAAAATGTTTGGGGATTGATTGTCAAAAAAATGGTACATACAATAATTTACAGCTATGCATATAGCTAGTGTTTTATCCAGGTATAAGCAGCAGGTCAGAACGTGAAACAATGAAGATTTCTTACCTTGAAAGGTAAAAAAAATCAATGATTTACCATTTCCGCTTATTTAAATAGAGAATTTTTAAAAACTTTTAACAGTCGCCATTTTGAAATAGCTTGACAGAATCGCGCCAAAATTTATAAGCATACGAGGTATAGAATTTGAATTATTCTTTGGAAAATATTAAAATTTGACAGATAACGCAAATCACGTGATTACTATTTTTTTGCTTAATTTTCATCTCGATCGAAGCAGAACTTGATGCCAAAGTCAAATTTCGAATAAAGTTATTAATAAAAAAAAATCCCATATGATGCGGACTTTACTGGTCACACTGTATATCGTAAATGAATAAATACCCAAACAAATTATACTTCTTGACGCCCGCGCCGTATCACACGTCATAATGCATATCTACCTAGAACCCTTTTGACATTTTATGTTCACTCGGTCCAGAAACCTTATGAAAGGATTAAATCGCACCTTTTAAATACCCGGGCATTGTTTAAAACTGAAAAGGAATCTTTGTTTATTGTTCTGTTTTAATGTCTCGTGCTGTTTTATGTCAACGCAGTGGTGGTACATTCTCGTTCAAGAATTTAGTAACGACCAAAAGCCCTGTAAAGTTCCGGAATGGCCCCAACCCCATATGGGTAAATTATCAGTAGATAACAAGTACAATCAAAATATAACAGGTTTGCTAAGACATAGTTCGCGTTGATGGCTTATTTTGTATTAACCCATATTAAATAAATTGCTAGTGTATCAAACCCGCTTTAGCGTTACATCAATTCCAGATTTGCTGGAACAGTGTTTTTATTGGTAGTAATCAGTCACATTAGCAGCACGGTCTTGTTGAATAATGAACTACTTTTAATACAGCAATTTTGTTAAGAAACAAATTGTATCTTCTCAATGCGACGCATTTTGTTCCCAGTAAAGTACTTTTTCTACAATTAAAAAAGCAGAACAGCGTCCGCAAAAACGAATTGTATCCGTTAGAACCTATTATCCACAAGACGTTGGTGTGGGTTCGTAGTTCGTATTATTAACTCCTGTTTCCTATTGGCTAAATTACCGCGATATTATTACTACACAACGGTCTAGCAATTTTCATTGTCTTGCAGCAGGAAAGCGCGTTGCTATCACATAATATAGTATTAAACAGTTGTATAAAGAGTATGTGAATTCTTATAAGAAATAGAAGGCTTTTTCTCAGTGCATAAGTTTCGTTATCCTGTTTACTTTGTAGCGTTGCCTGTGAGAACATGATGGGATCATTTGCAAAAGTATTCGAAAAAGTTTTAAAATTAAGAATCGAAAATTATTTGGAAAAAATACATTTTATTTCTAATAAACAGTTCGGGTTTCAAAAAATAAATCAACACAAAACGCTATTTGCTATCTAACAGAACAAATTAATAAATATATGATGCACTAGATAATTAAAAACCTTGTTGTTCAATAGTGGTATTTTTCTAGATTTAGCAAAAGCCTTTGATACAGTTAGCCATAATTTAAGTTTGAAAATATTGGATTCAGAGGAAAACAATTAGAATTAATTAAAAATTATCTGAAAAATAGACCAACTTATGTTCAAATAGAAAAAGAAAAAGCTATCCAAAAGTATTTAAGTATGGTGTTCCTCAAGGAACAATTTTAGGACCATTATTTTTTAATATTTATATTAACGACTTATTTAGTATTAATTGCGATGGACAAATTCATAGTTTTGCAGATGATACTACAATTTTTTATACCGATATAAATTGGGAAAACTTAAATAATAAAATTAAAAAAGATTTTAAAATTATAAAAAATTGGTTTGATAACAATTTGTTAACAATTAATTTTAATAAAACAAATTATATTCCTTTTCCTTTAAACCTAAATAACCTACCACAAAATATGAATAGTATTCAAATAAATGAAGACATTCAAGAATTGTTTTTGACAGTAAATTGAATTGGAATTTTCACATAGAATACTTAATTAAAAAATTAAGAAGTTTACTACCGATTTTTAAAAACATTAAAAGTTTTTTAAATGTAATACATATGGAAATATTATATTACGCGTTAGTTAAAACTCATTTAAATTACGGAATTTTAGGTTGGGGAGGAATAAATAGAACTTTAATTAAAAAATTATAAATATTACAAAAAACGTTTCAAAAATTATATTCAGTAAAGATTATCTTTATCCTTCAAAAGAATTATATTCAGAAACAAAACAGTTCAACATAAGACAACTTTACATTTATAACATGTTAATATACATATATTTAAAAATATTAAATTAGATATATTTAAAAATAAAAACCTTATACAATTTAAAAACCATAATCATAATACACGTCATAAAAATGAAATAACCATAAAACCTAAAATAAATAAGTCCATGGGACAAAAAAATTTCAAATATTTATTAAAGATTATTTACCAACAAAAATTTAAAAAAATTGATTTCATTAAAAAAATTTTAAGTCGAAATAAAAACATGGATATAAAAAACAGACAATTTGAAAATATTTTTAGAAATGCTTTAATTAATTAATGTTGTTCTGATAAAAATTATAATTTAATAATTTTATTATAGGTACTATTATATTTCTTCAAAAAAACTGCCTTTATACTATAAATTAACATTTTTACTTTAAAACTTGATTTTTAATGCATATTTATGATTTTACATACTAAAACAAAAGATAAGATTTGCCCCTAACAAGTTCAGCTTCAGGGGATTGAAGAATAAGTTTATTGAAGATAACGTAAACATATTTATTATATTATTAAATTTTAAATAAACATTATTATTATTATTATTATTATTATTATTATTATTATTATTATTATTATTATTATTATTATTATTATTATTATTATTATTATTATTATTATTATTATTATTATTATTATTATTATTATTATTATTATTATTATTTGCAAATATATGGAGGTGCGTCTCCCTATATTTCCCTCCATAAGCATACGAGAAAATCGACGAGTCGCCCCTGTATGAGTAAAACGTCGAGGTTAATTTTAAGAAAAAATATTTCGCACCTTTACAAAGGAGGACTAAAGATATTCGACAAAGTCTTTAGACCGGCTAAAATAATCTGTTTATACGGAAAGAGATTAAGGTTCAGGATGTAATACAAAGGCAGTTTTTACCTGTAGGATTAGTATTTAAATGTATTATACAAGAAATTGCAAAAATATAAAGGCTTTGCATTTGGCAGACGTTTTCAACTTAAAAGAAATTAAATACTTTTATACTCTAGAACATGAACTGTTGATGGGTCTTCAAAGTTAGACCAGGGTCGATAATTTTTGAAACCAAAAAAAAAACAATAGTAGGATGAAACCCATTGGAAAAGGAAGAGAAAATAACAAAAATGAAAGGAAAAATAATTTACGGACGATCCGAGGTCGGGAAGTGGAAGGGGGTGAGTTTTAAAGGGTAGAAAACGATTTATCTCGATTTCTGGCAAAACTACAAGTCCTATCGAAAAACGTTAAATGGCAAAGTTGTAGGTAATAAAAAGATCTACAACTTTTGTATTTACACTTTTTTCACATAACCTCAAAATTTATGTGAAAATTCAAATTACCAAGTTTTTGGTTTTTTATTTTTATCTTTTACAAAAAAAAAATTTTTTTTCACGAAATTTGGTAAAACTTACCTTTACTACACTGTAATTTTTTTGATTTAAAATATTTATTTTTTCACCTTATTTTGACTTAATAACGAAAAAGCACCCTAATTTTCAATCGAAAATGCTCACGTCAAAATATCTGCTTTTTTAAAAAAGTCGGTGGGCTTTTTGTTCGTTGAAATCTCTACTTTCTGATGGTGTAAAAAAATATACATTACTATGGTAAATGTTCTCAAAAAATGCAAAGAAACGAAAAAAACTCGAATCCAAAATTTTTGTTTAATTATGTACAATTTTGAGCTATTTATTAAAATTTATACTTTAATTACTCGAAAAACGTAAGATTCCATATTACATTGATAAACAAAAAAATTACAAATCCAAATCCAAAGATCGCAAAAAATATACGAAAATAGTTGTTCCAAATATAATTAAAGGTAGGATTTAAAGGGGATTTCATCACATTTACCATAGTAATGTATATTTTTTTACACCATCAGAAAGTAGAGATTTCAACGAACAAAAAGCCAACCGACTTTCTTAAAAAAGCAGATACTGTGACGTGAGAATTTTCGATTGAAAATTAGGGTGCTTTTTCGATATTAAGTCAAAATAAGGTGAAAAAATAAATATTTTAAATCAAAAAAATTACAGTGTGTTTGGGACATAAAAAGGTAAGTTTTCACCAAAGTTCGTGAAAAAAAAATTTCTTGTAAAAGATAAAAATAAAAAACCAAAAACTTGGTTATTCGAATTTTTCACATAAATTTTGAGGTTATGTGAAAAAAGTGTAAATACAAAAGTTGTAGATCTTTTTATTACATACAACTTTGCCATTTAACATTTTTCCATAGGACTTGTAGTTTTGCCGGAAATCCAGATAAATCGTTTTCTACCCTTAAAAACTCATCCCTTTCCACTTCCCGACCTCGAATCGCCCGTAAATTATTTTTCCTTTTATTTTTGTTATATTCTCTTCCTTTTCCAATGGGTTTCATCATACTATTATTTTTTTTCACTTTTTACCATTTTCAAAGGCTTCAGCCCTGGTCTAAGTGTATAATAGTGGAAATACACACGTTGTCAGGTCTTCAGTGTCACGTCAACAAAAGTGACGATTCCTTACATTTATTACTTTACACACAAAATGTAAATCGGTGAGCATGTCAAGCGACTATGTTTAATTGACCGATTACACAGCCAACATTTTTAACCAATTACAAGAAAATGCTGTGTGTTTGAACGTGTCCTTCCAACAGAAACCTTTCTGGTCCATGGACGTTTCTGAGGCCTGATCTTTTTTATTCATCAGCAGTGATGTACGCTCGACGACAGAATAATAACGACATATTATAGAAAATAAAAAGCGGTAATGAACATTTTCGGAAGTACTCGGTAATCTTTTATGAAGGTCTAAATTGCAATATTTAAAAAAATACTAATGAAAAAGATTTTGTAAAAATAAGCAACTGGTTTATTAACTATAAATTATAACAAAACAACATACATTCCATTTACTTCATACAAAAATTAAGTTCCAAATATTGGTCCAATAATATGCAATAATAATCTTAACATAGTATAAAACAAAGTCGCTGTCGCGTCTGTCCCCAGCTATACAGGGTGTTTTTTTAAGGTCGACGAGCGGCCATATCTCGGAAACTACTGGGCATAGAAACTCAGGAAAAGAAAATGACAATTAAAGTGGCCATGAGAAAATTCTGATGGAAATAATTTTTAAGTTCCGCATTTTGCCGCAAGAGGGCGTAATTGAAAAGTAAATTTTAAAATTTTACATAACTCCGAAAATTCCACATTAAGGTATATGTTTGATAACATCATTTTAAAGCTTGGGCAATTATGCATCATTTTGGTCTTATGCTCATTGGCGTACCGACTTTAATAAGAGTGGGGGAAGCTACTGAATGTGTAAACATTAAAATCGCTGTAACTTCTAAACGACTTATCCGATTTTACTAAATTTAAGCTTGTTTGGAAAGGAAAGGTAACTTCAATCGCCGTATCCAACAGTACACGATAGTATTTAATAAAATTGCTAGAGGGCGCAATTTGTAATAATAACAACTATGACATCATAATCGAAAAGTAGATGAAATTTGCAAGAAAAGATGTGAAGACCGCAGTTCGATATATTTGTTCGTTTCAGACTTATTGCCAAAACAATAATTTTTAATACAAATTGCGCACTCTAGCAATTTTATTAGAAACTATCTTGTACCATTGGATACGACAATTGAAGGTACTTACCTTTTTCTTCCAAACAAGCTTAAATTTAGTAAAATCGGTTAAGTCGTTTAGAAGTTACAGCGATTTTAATGGTTACACTTTCACTTGATAAGAGTGGGAGAATCTATTGAAAGTGTAAACATTAAAATCACTGTAACTTCTAAACGACTTATCCGATTTTACTAAATTAAAGCTTGTTTGAAAGTACCTTCAATTGTCGTATCTAATGGTACACGATAGTTTCTAATAAAATTGCTATATTAAAATTATATTAAAAATTATTGTTTTGGCAATAACTCTGAAACGAACAAAGATATCGAACTGCGGTCTTCACATTTTTTCTTGCAAATTTCATCTACTTTTCGATTATGATGTCATAGTTATACCGTATGATTTGAATTTTCGGGATAAAATCGAAAAATCTGTTATTATTACAAATTGCGCCCTCTAGCATTTTTTTTGAGACCTATTATGGACAACTAAATACGACTGGTGAAAGTGCATACATTTCTCTTCCAAACAGTCTTTAGTTTGCTAAAATCGGATAAGTCGTTTATAAGTTACAGCGATTTAAATGATTACACTTTCAACAGCTTCCCCCACTCTTATTAAAGTCGGTACGCCAATGGGCATAAGACCAAAATGATACATAATTGTCCAAGCTTTAAAATGGTGTTATCAAACATATACCTTAATGTGGAATTTTCGGAGTTATGTAAAATTTTTAAATTTACTTTTCAATTACGCCCTCTTGCGGCAAAATGCGGAACTTAAAAATTATTTCCAGAATTTTCTCATGGCCACTTTAATTATCATTTTTCTTTTCCTGAGTTTCTATGCCCAGTAGTTTCCGAGATATGGCCGCTCGTCGACATTAAAAAAACACCCTGTATGTGCCCTAATCTTTAAAACTACGCAACGGATTTTGAAGCGGTTTTTTAAAATAGATAGAGTGATTCAAGAGGAAGTTTTTTATGTATAATACATGCATAATATTGTAGAGAAACACTGATAAATTTAGAGGTTTGTTCGGGTTTGTATTTATAAATCTTGAGGTGATGGTGAACTCGCCTTATTATTATTATCTCAGAGCGTATAATGCTTGGCATTGCAACGCAGGCCGGGTACACGCTAGTATTAATATAAAGGAAGGTGAAAATATTAAATATCTAGGAATAATTTTTGAAAAACGTTTAAAATGGAATTTACATAGGGAATATATTGTAAAAAAAAATTAAGAAATCTTATACCAAAATTTAAACACCTTAAACAATTTTTAATTATAAAAGAATTATAAATATTTTATTCTTCTTTAGTTCAAACCCATTTAAATTATGGAATACTAGGATGGGGAGGCATAAATAAGAATTATCTTAATAATATTGAAACTATTCAAAAATACATTCTGAAAATTATTTATGAAAAAGACCACCAATATTCTTCTGATTTACTATTTAAAGTAAAGATAGCAAAAAAATTGATAAAACAAATATTTTATTACATGTTAAATATATATTTTTAAACATAAAAATAAAATAAATTATATTAATCACACATATTTTTATGAAACTCGTCATAAAAATACTATTACATATAAAAATAGAGTAAACAACACAATAGTACACAAATATTTTTTAAACATCAATTCATATATTTTTGATATGCTACCACAGTCAATTAAAATAATTAATTCAATAAATAATTATAGAAATAAAATTAAAAATTGGATATTATCTAATCTAAGAGATATGTCCAAGAACTTGATTAATAAATAATAAATATACCAAGCTATAATGAATAAAAGAAATAAATATATATATATATATATACATGACGTATTGTATCTTTGTATACTGTAGTGATATAAAATATACCAATAAAATAGTGTCATATTCGTTTTATATTATATTCTAGTTGTGCATGAATTATGAAATATATTCTTGACAATAAATATTATATTATTTCACTCAAAACAAGTATTTTACTTCTGAGTTCGGAATGAATAGATTATACAAAAAAATTATATATAGAAATCAGCTTCACTGAAACCGGATTTACATAAGGTTAGTGCATGATCCGTTGTCAAAATATTTTCACGCTTAAACGATCAACCATTACCATTGTACAAAATGGGTAGATACCGTAAAACGGGGTTACTTTGGCACCCGGGGTAACTTTGGAATATAACGTCATTATGCTACCTTTTTTTTTATTGTTTTTATAAATTTAATTTTTGTCCTTTTTCGCGTCTTCTCGAACTGCGAAGAAATTGATTTTGACAGTGATGATAGCATCAAAGATAAACATTTTGTGCCTTAAAATAAGAAAGTTTCATTTTAAGTTTTTAATGTAGAAAATTTATATTTTGGTAAGACCAAATTGGGAGTTCCGTTATTTTTAAGTTTTTTTTTATGAAGTTTTTTTTTTATTTTTATAGCCGTTATTAAAAAAATGCTCATTTGAAGAGCTATTTAATATTTTATAAATAAAAAATAGTTCAAACTATTCATTGTTTTTGATGAAAAAATGCGTCTAGAAGGTTAAAAAAAATATGTGGTAAAAACTAAACCCGATTTTTAGTCCTTTAGGTGCCAATAAAGACACTAACACTGTCTACTTCAATCTTTTACGCCAAATTATTAGCCTGCCAAAGTAACCCCAAACACTTGCCTACTTTGGCACCCCAAGAAATTTTTTTTTTCTTGGTTATCTTTTGATATTTTTAACTAAATTTTGGAACACTTATAGCCTTGAGGACGTTTGTTACGATGGCAACTTTAGTTGGTAAACACGAGCGACTGTTTTATAGTTATTTGCCAAAACATTCCAAAATCTGCCAAAGTAACCCCACCCCGTCTTACGGTATCGTCCAGGCCTCCGACTTGACGTCTGTTCCAACCAACTTCAATAATAAAACCATGACTTATTTCTCAAACAAGACCACTCCTCTGAATTCCCAGATCTTGTATTATTCATCAGCCAGAAATTAGCAAACGTAGATACATATCTCGTAATTTAGAACCCGAAAAGTGTCAAAAAACTCCATCTAACAACTACATTTCGGCTGCGTCCCGCAAGGTTGGTCAATTAAGGAAAAAAGAAAGAGCACACGGTGCAGCGGGACATTCAAACGATACGACTCATATATTACGATACGTGAGCATAACAGAAGAACTAAAAATAAAACGGACTCTTCTTCGCATGGGCGCCGAAAATTTAATTGTGTTTTTTTAATTAAATCTGGTCAAATTCCAATTTTGTTTAATATTTTATCTTAATAATTTATACAACGTGTAATAAAAGTGTGGACTGGTAACTGGTTCGCATTTCTTGAATTGTTTGAATAAGGCAAATTGTCATACCTTATGCCACTGAAACAAAGAATTAAATGCCTCTTTTAGCTTTAGAAAAATTTTCTTCAGGGCCGTCTTGATTCTGGGCACTTTAGGTTCATAGGGCCTCTACAGGAGCGCACCGAGAATCTTCCTCTGGAAGGGGTTCCTCCCACCCCACCCAACCATGTTTTCTTGACGTCTAGACAGACGACACAGATGAAACCTATTCTACATAAGTTATATTTAAAATGCAATCAGGTGATCTGGCAAGAGCTAGGGGCCCCCATCGTCCGAGGGGGCCCTGGCACTTGCCCAAAGTGACTAATTGGAAAAAGGGCCTGGTTCTTACTTCTTAATTTATGACACTCTTAGTGCGGTTTCACACACGCCGATATTATCGGTGCAGAGCATCCCTTTTTAACATACCGATATAGAAATGTACGGTATCATAGACGATTTTAAACTCAGGCCAACCTAGTGCGATATTGGACGGGAACTATACATTTTTCATTTCTTCGAATCTACGCTGAGAAAAAAAACCTTCTATTTCTTGTAAGAATTCACATACTTTTTATACAACTATTTAATTATATGTGACAGCAACGCGCTTTCCTTCTGTAAGACAACGAAAATTGCTAGACCGTTGTGTAGTGATAATATCACGGTAATTTAGCCAATAGGAAATAGGAGTTACTGCTACCATAGAATGATTCAGAGCCATTTTTGCTCTGAATACTCATAACATTTATCAAGTTCTATTGGGGGAGTAATCTGGTTTTATACAGTGTGTACATAAAGTAAGGAACCAATTCATTATTTAATAATCTAAAAACATTTCGTAAAAATCCTCGGACACTTATGTAATAATTTTTGATTGCGCATATTTTGACATATACACATATTATACAGGGTAGCTCATGTAGTAGATATGACATTATCGACGATTTTTTTTAATGAAAACCCCTATATTTTAGTACAGATTTGTAATCTCCAAGAATAGCTGATTTCAAAACCATAACATACTTAGGGTCTAAAGTTGATAGTTTCATAGCTACAGGGTAGAACAAATAAATTTATTTAAGATACATTTTTTTTAAGGTAGGCTTATTTGCTGTTATGTAACTATGGTTATTTAGATAATGATGATGTTATGCTGTCATTACAGTGAATTTTGCTATTAAGATTAGTAGAAGTAAAAAATTAATTTTAATATTTGTTAATATGCGTTTATCTAACACACAAAGAATATAAATTCTAATGATGATTGGATATGGTGATAGGATTCGTACTCAGCAAGAAGTGTGCGTTTTGTTCAACGCTAAGTACCCAGAAAGACCAATCACTAGATCAACTGTAAGTAAACTTAAAAAAAATTTCGAGAAACGGGTTGTGTGGAAGATATTCCCAGGAACGGCCGTCCAACTATTCCGGATGATAAAAAATTAAATATTTTATTGGCTATAGAAGAAAATCCCCATAACAGCGTCCGCCAGATTGGCAGGGATCATGAGGCAGCTGCTATGACCGTACATAACCTATTAACAGTAGAAAAATGGCATCCGTTTAAAATCCGACTGGTTCATGAGTTGAATGAAGATGATCCAGATCGTAGGATGGAGTTTTGTCAAATAATAATGGAAAGATGTAACGTAGATCCTTTGTTTGTTGAAAATATCCTATTTTCGGATGAATCTACTTTTAAATTAAATGGTGAAGTAAACCGGCAAAACTGTAGATATTGGGCAAAAGAAAATCCCAGGTGGATGCGTGAGCATCATACTCAATATCCCCAAAAAATTTATGTTTGGGCGGGTATAGTAAAGAACAAAATTATTGGGCCATATTTCTTTGACAATAATGTAAACGGGCTAAATTACCTTCAGTTTCTTCAAGAATTTCTTATCCCTACGCTAGTTAACTTATACCCGAGTAGAAATAATCCTCGAATTCTAGATGAAAATTTATGGTACCAACAAGACGGCGCACCTCCACATTATGCAGCAGTAGTGCGCCATTATGTCGATCAAGTTTTTCCGAACAGGTGGATTGGAAGACGTGGGTCTATTGAATGGCCGCCTAGGTCTCCAGACCTTACACCACTGGACTTCTTCTTGTGGGGTCACCTGAAAAATGTCTTTTATAAAATAAGACCTGCCAATATTGAAGATTTAAAAAATCGAATCACAACAGAATGCAGGAATATTTCAGAAGAAACCATAATAAAAGTCCAACAAGAGTTGATTGATCGCTTGGGGTACTGCCAGGCACAAGAAGGAGGACAATTTCAACACTTAATTAAATAGCATATTAATTTTATATATATATTAATAGCAATTTAATTTTATTTACATTTTTTAAAATTAAAAATACTTCACATTTTTTTTTCTTGCCCTGTAGCTACGAAACTATCAACTTTAGACCCTAAGTATGTTATGTTTTTGAAATCAGCTATTCTTGGAGATTACAGATCTGAACTAAAATATAGGGGTTTTCATTTAAAAAAATCGTCGATAATGTCATATCTACTACATGAGCTACCCTGTATAATATGTGTATATGTCAAAATATGCGCAATCAAAAATTATTACATACGTGTCCGAGGATTTTTACGAAATGTTTTTAGATTATTAAATAATGAATTTGTTCCTTACTTTATGTACACACTATACTGTATTAGTTCCGACTTGGCAGTTGTAATGAATCTTGTTGACATTAATCATAATAATATTTGCTTGCTACGGTTAATAAAGCCACTAAAAATCAGTACTGTAGTTCTCAAAAATTTAAATAGCTTCTAGTGTGATATTGTTCTTGTCGTTTAACATTGCATATGATTATTTATTATGCAACATGGTTTACTGAGATGGTAAAATTCGTTCATAGATTATAAAGTCCAATACTAATGATGGGTTCTGCGAAATAAGAATCTTCTATTGCTTTATCTGACATGCAAAGTAAAAAGAAAACCTAAATACAAATTACAAATAAATTAATTGAAACAGGTATTGGTACTTTTTAGTAAAAGCAATTGCTAAATTTGGATATGAATAAAATTTTGAAGCAATCGCTGTTTTTCTTACACTTCTGTAGCAAATGCTTATTCAACACAAGTTCAGACGTGGCTTATCCACTTGTTCAGATTATAGATTTCATGTTCAGTTTGGTGTCTAATTTGCAAAAGAGTTGACGTAAATACAACAACGTTGGCCTATTTATTTAGTACAATAGTAATCTGTTACGTTTTTGTGGAAAATAGGAAACTTATATTAATTTGTAATATGGCAGATTTCAGTGAAAATGAGGAAAGTGATAGTAGTGATGAAGAAATTAAAGACAAGCAATTGATATTCGTTCACAAATTGAGGGAACATAAATAAATCTCTCTGACCACAACCGTTTAGCTTCCACAACAGCTTCAGCGCTTGTAGGAAATTTAATAAAAATATTGGCCTTCTTCAAAACTGCATCCATTACAGAAGTGTATGTCTTACAGACAGTAGTTTGGTGAACACCGAGTTCCTACAAAATTTTGAAACCCCGAATCCGATAATCCGCAGAAAGACTTTCATCTTATTTAAAGGCGACAGTGCACCCCCTCGCCTTTCACCAGTATTAGTCAAAAAATAATTTTCTCACTAAACATTTTCGCCGTCAAATCGATATAACTTTCTGAAATCATCATATCTGCAATTTTTACGTACACCGTAGATTTTTCTTTTACGGCCATTCATATATTCAACAATAATTGACGACACAAATTAAGAGCAACGCACGTGTATGCCGCGGAGAACTAAAGTTGACTGCTACCAAGCAAATGATGCAGGGGTCGACGTACGTTAAAGAATTGAAAGCAATTGCAACACTAGAAAAAGCAATTCCTTAATTTATTCATCACATTTTAAGCAAACGATAGCGATCGCTTCTATTTTTAAAGAAAAAGCATTGACTAGAAGCAATTCCTGCACTTTTAAGCGATTGCTGGACGCAAAAGCAATTACTTTAGTTTTTATTCAATGGCTTTTAAGAAATTACTTCGATTTTATAAGAAAAAGCAATCGCTACAATTTTATTCATTAGGCTCAATATCGGTGTGTGTGAAACAGCGCTTAGTCTAAAGTAAACCATAATATATTACAAGTATTTACTGTTAGGAGCCTAAGTACCTTTTTCAGGTAGTGTTATTTTATTACCTAATCATTTGCGGACTTGCAGTTATTAAGTACTAAGTACTAAAGTAATTAACATACGTAAAGCGTTCCTCGTTACCCGGGGTTAATATTAACGGGATTATTACTAAACAAACAACATCAATCAGTAATCGCAATGTTGCCAATGGAAAAGAAAACGCTAAATTACATTTTGGCAACGTTCTTTCTCAAATGTGAAGGTATGAATTGTAATATTGCACAGGAAGAAAGAATAATAACTACTTGTTATGTTTCACAAATTTAATCAGTTTCCCTGACACGAGTTTCGGCCCTTGCGGGCCATTGTCAAAGGAGTACAAGAAGATGCTAAATTCTACGTGACATTACAAAGGTATTTATATCATATTATCGTAACTATAAACATGTCATTATATTAAAATTAGGATTAGAAGATTGAATGGTCAACTGTGGGTTTTCCTAATTTTTAAAGGTACAGATACATATTTAGTCCTAAATAAGTGTGCTATTAAGAATTAGGGAAGCACCTGAAGGTAACCCGAAACCCGAACAAATCGAAATACCTTCAGGTTAATTATGAATTGTAATAAACATCGGAGCAAGGATCTGTCCTCGCACCTCTAATATTCATATTATTTGTTTTTTACCACGGTTACCATATTAGCACTAGATGGCCCTGAAGCACACAGGAAAATACAAGAAGTAACAGAAGAAATGAACAGATGGTGTTTTTCGAATCAACTTATACTAAACGAGGACAGAACTAACTCAACGTTAACAAAACTTCTCCTAAAATGCAATTAAACCAGGCTCTTCCAAATTTCTGGGAACGTATCTTGATTCCAAACTATCGTGGGAACCTCAATTGGATCATGTATGCTCAAAACTGGCACAAGCTTACTACGCTATACTAAAGTTAAAATACACGGTGCCTGTCCCTACTCAAATAACATAAATAACATCTTACTACGCATTAGCTTATCCTCATATCAGCTATAATCAAGGGCGTCCGAAGGAACTTTTCCAAGGGGGGCAAATCATAATTGGAATTATTTTTGTTTCTAGCACTTTAACAAACCTTCAATAAAAGAATAAAGCAAAACACCTAATACTTATATTAAATAACAAAAAATAGCTAAACAAAATATTTAAAAATGTTCAAATATAACAAAAAACTTATAAGTTATTCAGATTTATTGGAGAAAAGAAATGTTCATTTTCTTAAATCTTTTGCAAATTCATCAATAATTTTTTCAATTAAATGTTTTTTTTTTTTACAAATTTGCGATGAACACTCATCATACATAAACCGTCCAATCGGTGCTCAGTCATAGTCGAGCGAATCCAGGTTTTTACTGTTCTGAGAGTACTGAATGATCCTTCGACTGTACATGTAGTTGGAGGTAAACAAATTGCTATCGCAATTGCCTGACCAATAGTATATCTATTTGTATATTGCTATTATGACTAGCTGTGTAAATTAAAATAAAGCTTTATTTATTCTATTCTAGCATTTTTCCTTCGCTATTTAGTGAAGATTTTTGAATTCCACATTTCATTTTATGCAACAAAAGTTCGTTTTACCAATTTTGTCAATTGAATTGTATCTCAATAAATATGTATATCGTCGGCTTAGTAAGAAAACCGCGTAACTCCACTTCAGAAAGTTTTACAGGAAACAACAAAAACTCATAACTTAAGTTGTGTTTTCTTTTAAACCTACAAACTTTTATCACGTTAAGTTTAAGGCATTTGACGATAAAATTTGTTTAGGGAAGTAATTTTAATCAAATATGGGTAATTAAAATGGACTTCTAAAAAAAATTTAAATAAAAGTTAGGAGATACGCTATTTTCCTTAAGGAAGACCACGTATCTCCCCTGGTAAAGAAATAAATATAATTTTGAAAACCGCGTATGTCCACAAGTTTCAATTTACATCAAATTAATTATCATTAGATTCTATTTTATTCATATGTAAAGTTAAAACACAACGCGAGCTACACACAACAGAAATGTATAAACCAAACTGGAGTTACGCGCTTTGCAATTTTAGGATGATGATAGTTGGAGTTAAATGGTTTTCAATATAAGCATTTGAGCGGGAACGTATACTTACAGATATCTGCAATTTTTTTCATTGATGGGTATAATAGTTTGTTACAAGGTGGCGCCATAATCTTATTTTACCGAAAAATTGGAGTTACGCGGTTTTCTTACTAAGCCGACGATATCCCAGTTAAATAAAATATCTCAAATCTACTTGGGCCAGGGGGGGCAAGCGCACCCTCTTGCCCCCCCCCCTTCGGACGCCCTTGGCTATAATATTTTACTGTGGGGACAAGCAGTAAACATAAAGCGAGTATTTCAAGCACAGAAACGTCTAATAAGGCTCATCTTTGGATTGAAACCAACACAAACATGCAGAGAAATATAAAAAACAGAAAATCCTCACAGTCACTTCAATATACATCCTTAAGTGCTCCACATATGTATACAAGAACAAGAACAAATTCCAAGAAAACAGAAACAATCACAACTATCCTACAAGACACGCAAATCGCCGTATAGTCCCTAGACACACTTCAACACGATATGAAAAATCTCCCCACTATGTCTGCATCAAAATTTTTAATAAACTGCCAGAAGAAATCAAATATTCCATAACAAGAGGTATATTTGCAAGAAAACTAAAGGACTTTCTTATAACCAATGCATTTTACGACTAAACGATGTCATATTTGTGTAAAAGGTTTTAACCTTCTAGATTTTTCTCGTACATTTAATGGTAGTAGTCTGAAATTTAAATTTAAACTGCCCCCATAAGTTAAGTAGTTAATTTTATAGTTTTATATGACGAACCTCAAATCATAATGTATGATCCTTAGTAGAATAAATTTAATTTGAATTTGAATAAGACCCACTATTTACTTTTGCTATATTAAAAAACTTTGTGAAATCTTATTGTAAATTGTATCTCTTTTAGTAGAGATAAAAAGGTGATAATTTAAATTCCAACCTATTTTTTGTAGTACCTGTATAGGAAGAGAGAAAGAACAATATTCAGATTCGTTCGGCTATTTGTCGATACTTTTGAGGCCAGAGACAAGCCCAGCCATAACAGTTTTACGAATTGCCGTTTGACCCCTATTGTTTATGCTTAACCGGCGATCAAATGCCGATCTAACTTAGTTTATCGTATTTATGTAGATTTCTATGTAAAACACCTTTTGTCGGACTAGATGCATGATGTTGGAATTGTAGAAGACGCCTGTCCCAAGAAGTGGGAAGATCTTATGGAACATGCAGGACTATTCTTAAGAAGCAGCTAAATTCATTTCTTGATAAAGTGCAAGTATTCCAAGAAATACAAGCCGCAGATTTTAAAAGACGCAGGAATTACTCTCAATAGTTTAGCCAAAATTTATTGAAAAGAAATGATTTATTAGACCTGACATTTTTTTTTGATGAAGCCTGGTTCCACCTCTCCGGTTATGTGAAATCTCAGAATACACGCATGTGAAGTAGTAAAAATCCCCATTTATTTGTAGAGTCCACATTGCACGCTCAAAAAATTGGTGTCTTGTTAGCTGTTTCCCGAAGAAGAATTGTTGGTCCTTTTTTTTCCATACACAGTTACAGCACAGCGGTATAGAGACAATATTATAAATCCATTTGTGGAGCAATTACTTGACGACGGATATTTTCAACAGGACGGTGCAACCGCCCATCAGCCGCCGAAACTATTAACTACTTACGCAATTTTTTCGACGACAGATTGATCAGTTTTCGATCAGACATTGAATTCCCACCTAGATTACCTTGTTTAACGGTTATGGATTACTTCGTTTTTCCTCATTTAAAGAACACTATTTATAAAACACCAGTTGCAAATTTAGAACAATTACAAGAAAGGATTATCCAAGAATGTGGTAACATTTCTCCAGAGATGCTGGTCAACACTTTCGAAAATACGAGGAGACGTGTGAATTTATGCTTGAAGCATGGCGGTGGCCAATTTCAGCAATTTATGTAATTATTTTTCTTTTTCTTTCTGTATATTCTTACTTTGTTAATTTTGTAAACAACAAAAATAAATTTGTATTGGTCTACTTATTTTATTACTCATTAGTTTGGCATATCATGTCATAATATGAATTTGACAAAATTTTAACCTAGATTTGGTTAGATATATCGTCCCCATATCATTGTGATCTAAACCAAGCTCTACGTTTTTTAATCCAAGCCCTCTTTGATGCAATTAATTTTTGCTCGCACGGTATATTATTATATTATACCCGATAACAACATCAGATATCGGACTGTAAATGGAAAATGTAGTGACAAATTAGCTTTGCTTTAATTTCAGATCGCTTTCCTGAACAAGCCTTTGTAACAACTTGCCCTTGTGACCACTAGATCGGGTCTCCCCTAATCATTTGTATAAGGTTGATTATTTCAAGCTGTTCTGCCACGCATTTGTTACCGTTAAGTTAGAGTGGAAATAATGGTAATTACAAAGAGGATACGGAGTAAATAAGACAATAAACAAAAACGCCAATAATAAAATTCGTTCCAATGACTATAATGGTTCAAAATCAACACTAATCAGGCCCGAGACTTACGATCCGGTCGGAATCGGGGGGCTTCTTATAGGCACCATTTTTTTAAATCACAAAGAAATATAGATCGGAGCTGTCCCATTCAAAATAATCACCCTGTATTTTACGGACGGCGCACAGTGCAGTGAATAAAGAAGAAAAATAAGACAAAAATAAAAACGAGTGTTGAAGAAAAATGCATTTTTTTTTATGTGGCTGCTTTTATCGGACCAGAAACAGTGGTGACGCTAGAATGTTTTTTTTTTCGTTGATTTACTAATCAGGGAAAAAACAGTGTTTATCAATGTCATTTATGTCACAGTCAAAGGTGCCACGTATGATTTGAACATCCTGCATTGAGAAAAACAATCTAATACAACAGGTTTGCTAAGACATAGTTTGTATTGATGGCTTATTTTGTATTAACCCATATTTAATAAATTGCTGGTGTATCAAACCCGCTTTAGTGTTATATCAATTCCAGATTTGCTAGAAAAGTGTTTTTATTGGTAGTAATCAGTTCCATTAGCAGCACAGTCTTGTTAAATATTGAACTACTTTTAATACAGCATTTTTTTAAAAGGCGTCAGTTGCGTTCTATGCCTGCAAAAAAGCTATTGGTAAGAAATGGGGATTGAAACCCCACATAGTTCACTGGATTTATACAGCTATTGTAAGACCTATACTAACCTACGGGGTCATGGTCTGGTGGACTGCTTTGGAAAAAGCAATAAACATGAAGAAACTAACAAAGGTACAACGGGCAGCTTGTTTAGGAGTGACCGGTGCCCTTCACTCAGCACCGACGGCGGCACTGGAAGTGATGCTGCATCTGATACCCATGGATATTTACGGAAAAAGTGTGGCTGCAAAAAGTGCTCTGCGACTGAAAGAGTCGAAATGCTGGACCAGCACCAACTACGGACACAGTAGCATACTAAGGATATATCCAGGCCAAAATCTGCGAGAGCCGACCGATTACACTGTTTCGCTGCCAGACTTTGAAATGGGCTTTTCTATGCTCATTCCGGGTAGGGAGGAGTGGGAAGGCAATCAAGTAATAATGGAGGCGGATCACTCGATCTTCACTGACGGTTCAAAAATGGACGTCGGGGTTGGAGCTGGTATCTTCTCCGAGAACATGCAAATACAGAGGTCGTACAGACTCCCTGACTACTGCAGCATTTTCCAGGCAGAAATTTTTGCAATGGATAAAGCAGTCAACACCCTGTGGGATCACCCTGGCTTGAAAGCAGCTGCGTCTATAGCAATCTATATAGACAGTCAAGCAGCCATAAAGGCAATTTGCTCCAGCAGCACTAAGTCAAAATTAGTAAGGCGCTGTCGCAATAATCTCTGCACACTTGGTGCTCAACATCGAATCACCCTGTGTTGGGTTCCTGGACATAGCAAAATACAGGGCAACGAGACTGCTGATGTGCTCGCCAGGGAGGGCGCAAGCAGGTCTGCCGAACTAGCAGAGAATACTGTGGCTAGACCACTGGGATCAGTCAAAGAGGATATAGATCAAATAGCTAAACAACTTGCACAAAGCAGATGGACAGGGCTGGCAACTTGTAGCATCTCCAGGCAATTGTGGCCCCTACTTGACGACAGGAAAACCGCAGTGCTATTACAACACGGTCGGAAGGACCTAAGAAACATCACTGCCGTAGTCACCGGACATTGCCTGTTCGGTAGACACGCTGAACGTATGCAAGTACCAACTAACGATTTCTGTAGAAGTTGCAGAGATGAAGAGGAGGAGGAAAGTATTCAGCATTTCTAGAAGAAGGTTCAATGCCCTGGGCGAACCATTCTTTAATGATCTGGAGGAAGTGAGCAGCCTGCAACTGGGTCGACTTACGAAGTTTATTAACAGCAGTGGCTGGTTTGAATGAGCTGTCAAGATTCTTCTATGATCTACGTCACGTCGCGTTAACCATCAGGAGGCTGATGCAGATAGGTTCCGCGGAACACGTGTGGTACCACAACGGTCCTACAGGACTACGTGTGACTGTTTGGTCAATGCCAGAGGTCTGCCACTCTAACCTAACCTAACCTAATCCAGCAATTTTGATTGTATCTTCTCAATGGGACGCATTTTGTTTCCAGTAAGGCGCTTTCTCTATAATTTAGAGAGCATAACAGCGTCCGCAAAAACGAATCGTATCCGTTAGAACCTATAATCCACCAAGACGTTGGTGGGGGTTCGTAGCGATCGGCAACCGCCGCGCGCCCTAGTATTAGTTTTAACGTATTTGTTGCGTAGGTCACATCGTTGTTCCGAGTCATCTAGCTGTCCTGTCTGAATTTGAATTCTATTGATCGTACCAATACTCGGTTTCAATTAATTTATTTTTACTTTGTATTTAAGTTTTTTTAAGCTTTGCATGTCAGATCAAGCAGCAATAGAAAATTCTTATTCCCCACAACACATCGTTAGTATTGGACTTTATAATCCATGGACGAATTTTTTATCTCAGTAAACCATGTTGCATAAAAGATAATCATATGCAATCTTAACCGACAAGAACAATATCACACTAGAAGCTATTTAGATTTTTGAGAACTATAGTACTGATTTTTAGTGGTAAGTATATGCTTTATTATAATTTGTATAATTATAATATATAAATTGTAAGATTACATCTATTTAACCACAGGTTTCAGGATATTTCTTATATCTAATGATGGCTCATTGAAACAATCTGGGTTTTGGTGTACAGCAGCAACTTCTTTAAACTTCTTCTTCTTCCAGTGCGTGGGTTCGTTCGGGTTCGTTTGCAGGATTTCAGTTTCTGACCACATGATATGATGGGCACGTAGCCTGGCAAAGTCTATTTTGGTGAGACACTAAGACCACCTGAAACAAGGGTTAAGAGCTCATAAACAATACGCTAAAAGGAGAGATCGAAAAATCAGATGCCGCTGCCAATATGTCATGTGGTCGGAAGCTGAAATCCTGCAACGCCGGAGGGAGTGGAAGTTTAAGAAAGCCAAGAAAGCCATAATTAGATATGAGAAATATCCAGAAACTTTTGTTAACTAGATGGAATCGTAGAATAACACCGCGCACGAATTAAACACAAGACTGCATCCATCTCAGTTATGCTCCAGTGCACCTAGCTGGTTTAAATAGAGCTATAGTTAGTTTGCTTATTTAGTATTTACCCTGAAGATGACTGGAGATACATACCAGTCGAAACGTTGTGATTTAAAACTAAAAAAAATATTGAGCCTAATGAATAAAAATGTAGCGATTGCTTTTTCTTATAAAATCGAAGTAATTTCTTGAAAGTCAATGAATAAAAACTAAAGTAATTGCTTTTGCGTCCAGCGATTGCTTTAAAATGCAGGAATTGCTTCTAGTCAATGCTTTTTCTTAAAAAATAGAAGCAATTGCTATCGTTTGCTTAAAATGCGATGAATAAATTAAGGAATTGCTTTTTCTAGTGTAGCAATCGCTTTTAACTTTTTAAGGTAGGTCGACCCCTGCATCATATGCTTGGTAGCAGTCAACTTTAGTTCTCCGCGGCATACACGTGCGTTGCTCTTAATTTGTGTCTTCAATTATGGCTGAATATATGAACGTCCGTAAAAGAAAACTCTACAGTGTACGTAAAAATTGCAGATATGATTATTTCAGAAAGTTATATCGGTTTGACTGCGAAAATGTTGAGTGGTTGGCAAATTATTTTTTGACTGATACTGGTAAAAGGCGAGGGGGTGCACTGTCGCCTTTAAATAAATAAGATTAAAGTCTTTCTGCGGAAATTGCCGGATTCGGGTTTTCAAAATTTTGTAGGTGAAGACCTCGGTGTTCACCAAACTACTGTCTGAAAGACATACACTTCTGTAATAGATGCAGTTTCGGAGAAGGCCAATATTTTTATTAAATGTCCTACAAGTGCCGAAGCTGTTGTGGAAGCTAAACGGTTGTGGTCAGAAAGATTTATTTATGTTCCATCAATTTGTGAACGAATATCAATTCCTTGTCTTTAATTTCTGCATCACTACTATCACTTTCCTCATTTTCACTGAAATCTGTCATATCACAAATATAGGTTTCCTATTTTCCACAAAAACGTAATAGATTACTATTGTACTAAATAAATAGACCAACGTTGTTGTATTTACGTCAACTCTTTTGCAAATTAGGCACCAAACTGAACATGAAATCTATAATCTAAACAAGTGGATAAGCCACGTCTGAACTTGTGTTAAATAAGCATTTGTTATAGAGCTGTAAGAAAAACAGCAATTGCTTCAAAATTTTATTCATATCCAGATCGAGCAATTGCTTTTACTTATAGCATTTGCTAGTCAAGCAATTGCTTTTACTAAAAAGTAATTGCTTCAAGTAATTGCCTAATTTTTATTCATTAGGCTCAATAAAAGTCCAAAACCCTTCCCCCATTTACGAGGGCGGATTGATATTGAAGCTACCTAAGTAGGAAAAAACATTTTTTTTTTCAAAAACCATTTATTTCTCAACATAGTCTCCATTTAGCTCAATACACTTAGTAAGACGATATTCCAACTTTTTTA
This sequence comes from Polydrusus pterygomalis, assembly GCA_963969555.1. NCBI lineage: Eukaryota > Metazoa > Arthropoda > Insecta > Coleoptera > Curculionidae > Polydrusus > Polydrusus pterygomalis. Next base: position 39,277,810 of record OZ018385.1, on the reverse strand, counting down.
TACCATCTGAATAATACGATTTTGGAAACCCCCCAAAATATGCGTTAGTTTCGGTAATCACTTCTTCGTTTGAGATGAATCTTTTTCCTGCGAGCCATTTTTTCAAGTTTGGAAACAGGAAAATGTCACTAGGAGCTAAATCTGGACTATAAGGTGGATGATCAACCAATTCGAAGTGTATTTCACGTAATTTTAGCATCGTATCTAATGCTGTGTGAACCGGTGCGTTGTCTTGAAGAAAGAGCACTTTTTTCTTCTTTAAATGTGGTCGTTTTTTCTTGATTGCATCAATCAATTGATCCAATAATGCACGATAATACTTTCCTGTGATTGTGGATCCTTTTTCAAGATAATCGATGAGCAATATTCCGTGTGCATCCCAAATGCAGTGGCCATAACCTTGCCAGCCGATTTCACTGTCTTCGCCTTCTTCGGAGCACTTTCACCAGCTTCCACCCATTGTTTCGATTGATTTTTGGTTTCAGGTGTGTAGTGGTGGACCCACGTTTCATCATGTCAAACACCGCTGTGAAGTGGTCTGTCGAACTCGTTTTTGTTCGACACTGAGCGAACGCGGCACCCATCTTGCCGATAGCTTTTTCATATGCAAATGTTCATGCAAAATGTTGAACACACGTTCATATGATATGCTTACCATTTCATCAATCTCACGTAACTTGACTTGGCGATCATTCATAACGATATCGAGGATTTTCTTGATATTTTCTTCAGTAACCACCTCTTTTGGCCTTCCTGTTGATGGTATTGTTGCAGTGCTTGTTCGGCCGCGTTTAAATTCAGCAATCCAATATTTTACCATGTAATCTGACGGAGCAGACTCACCGTAATGTTTATCGAGCTTTTCTTTTGTCTCTTTCGCCGTTTTCCCTTTTAAATAATAGTGTTTAATCACTGCACGAAATTCACCTTTTTCCATTGTTCAAGAAACACAAAGGTCGCTTACTTCAAACGACTACAACAAATAAACTAATCGATGAATTTGGCTGAAATTTTAACAGCTGACGTTTGACAGATCGCAATTTCTAAAAAAAAGTTTTTGTGTTTGTGCTGCCATCTAGCGCTAGGTAGCTTCAATATCAATCCGCCCTCGTAAGAAACACCAGTGTCCCAAACCTTTAAGCAAACATTAGATCTATATTAATCGGTGATTTTTGCCATTTTTGTCCCCGGGTCGCTGCACTGCGCGGAAATAATAATTGTTGTTTTCTGCAAATTATATTTAAAGCATCTTTGTTGCGGATGAGTTATGCTGCGGGTTCGGGTACCCCGCGGCTAGGCACCAAAGCGGGGTTTGAAAATAAAATTATTTACGCGCAGAGGCGTGCGGATCAGATTGCCCCCCGATATAGTTCGGTCAAGTGTTTTATGGACGCCTCGCATAATAGTAAATTTGTTAAATTGTGATTATGCGGGCGTATAATTATAATCGCTTTTCAGTGTTTCAGCTAGACATAGACCTGCAAATTTTAAGTTATTGTTATTTTTTAACTTAAAAGATATCTCAAAAATAATAATTTACGTTACAAGGCCAAAAAATACGGTTTTTTTGGATGAGTCGCCAAAATTCTAGGCGAGAGAGGTAGGCGAGTCCTGGAAGTATGCGAGTCCAAAAAAACTGTTTTCGGACGTGTTGCGTACACTATTTTTTCGGCAACCGTGTAGAATAACAAATCAATGAGACACATTTCTTTGTAGAACAAAATTTCGAACATTTTAATTCCTATTTGTATTAAATATTGAAATTCGAACAGAAGATAGGTACTAACAGAAACATTCTAATTCTTATTTATATTAAAATTCGAGCAATTGCTAATATTGATGTGATTCTTCCCGGACTAGGCCGGAGAAATGCTACTTTCTCAAAGGAAAAGCGTACTTCCCGGACGGTTGCCGAAAAAAAAAATTACCTTGTCGGACTTCCATTGTCTTTATTTCGTTAATTAACACAACGTTTCGGTTAGTTAGTATCTGTAACCGTTTCCAAGTGTAAACTAAATTATAATTCTAAGGCTACTGTCTTAAATACTATCCATGTGCAATGAAGCTTGATGACTCCGCCTACGTGCTTATTGGGGTGTGAAGTTTGAGCTGTTGGTTTTGGACAAGAAGAGGCTTCCAGATATTGGGGATATCTATACTTGGTTTACTAAATATAGGGGTATAACTAAATGAGAGAAGTATTAACCAAAGGAGAATAGAGGATACTAGCCAAGAAACCAACAACAACAACAACAACGATTGAGGGAAGGATATACAGAACGCTAAAGAAATAATCAGCCTACATTCCAGATGCCATCCGAACAAAACTAACACCACATCATGGCAAACCTCCTTATCTTTACGGTCATCCTAAAATTTATAAGAACAACATGCCACTAAGACCAATCACCAGCTCCAGGGATTCTCCTACCGTGCGAGCAAAAATTATTTGCATCGAAGAGGGCCTTGCATCTAAGGACGTAATGCTTAGCCGTAGAGCTTAATACCTGTTGGGTGTCAGTAACTACCTGAATTAACAATCAATCAGTTATTCCGTCATCTTTGACAGTCGTTACAAGTAATTTGATTTATCGATAATTTTTCCAATTTCTTGAACAATTCACACAATGGGCTTTACGGAACAGCACAAAACATTCATGGTTAAAGCGTATTTTCGAAACGGGGTTAGAGTAAATCGTGAGTGGCAATACAATCCGGGTTTGTGCATGGACGATTTTCACGAACATTTTCCTAACGTTGTTTTTATTGCTGGGGATTTTTATCATTGCCTGAAAAGAACCGTGGTTGTGTTTAGGGAAACATGTTCTATACAACACAAAAAAGGAGCAGGAAGGCCATCTGTAAAAACAGAAGAACTTGTTGCTAACGTTCGTGAAATAATGCAAAATACGCCAACAAATTGTATAAGACGCCTGTCCCAAGAAGTGGGAAGATCTTATGGAACATGCAGGACTATTCTTAAGAAGCAGGTAAATTTATTTCCTTATAAAGTGCAAGTATTCCAAGAAATACAAGCATAAAATTTTAAAATACGCAGGAATTACTCTCAATGGTTTACCCAAAATTTATTGGAAATAAATGATTTATTAGACCTGACATTTTTTTCGGATGAAGTCTGGTTCTACCTCTCCGGTTATGTGAATTCTCAGAATACACGCATGTGGAGTAGTGAAAATCCCCATTTTTTTGTAGAGTCCACATTGCACCCTCAAAAAATTGGTGTCTTGTTAGCTGTTTCCCGAAGAAGAATTGTTGGTCCCATTTTTTTCCATGACACAGCGGTGTAGAGACCATATTTTGAATCCATTTGTGGAGCAATTGCTTGACGACGAACTATACGTTTTGGATATTAACTATATAACTATTAACTACTTACGCAATTTTTTCGACGATAGATTGATCAGTTTTCGATCAAACATTGAATTCTCACCTAGATCATCACCTTGTTTAACGGTTATGGATTGCTTCGTTTTTCCTCATTTAAAGAACACTATTTTTGAAACACCAGTTGCAAATTTAGAACAATTACAAGAAAGGATTATCCAAGAATGTGGCAACATTTCTCCAGAGATGCTGGTCAACACTTGCGAAAATATGAAGAGACGTGTGAATTTATGCTTGGAGCATGGCGGTGACCAATTTCAGCAATTTATGTAATTATTTTTCTTTTTCTTTATGTATATTCTTACTTTGTTAATTTTGTAAACAACAAAAATAAATTTGTATTTGTCTACTTATTTTATTACTCATTAGTTTGGCATATCGTGTCATAATATGAATTTGACAATATTTTAACCTAGATTTGGTTAGATGTATCGTCCCCATATAATTGTGATCTAAACGTTTTTTAATCCAAGCCCTCTTTGATGCAAATACTTTTTTGCTCCCACGGTACTACGAGCGATAACACTCAGCGATCCTACTTACTGATCTCAAAATCCCATACGTCAATGAAGTCATCAAATAAATAAAATAACAATAAACGCTACAACAAATTAGGCCATCCTAAACCGCTATTACAACATTGCTAGAAATTCCAAATCACCGAAGACGTTGGCCAATAGATCTAATAGAAAACTGAGGGAACTTCACTGGAAGCAACCTCTCCAAGCCACTAATTGCTGTATAATATACTTAACTTAAAATGCATGTAATATTCAACACATTAGCTTATAGATTGTAAATACTTTCTGATTATCAACAAACAACTTTAAAAAATACGGAATGAGTACCTTTGTTGAACGGACGGTTGACGACTAGTATTTAAATTACAGACCTGTAACATTAATTTCATCAGTAGCAAAAGTTTTCGAAAAAGTTTTAAAGAAAAATTAGAAAATTTCTTAAATAAGAATAAAATCCTACCCTATCAGACAAACAATTTGGATTTCTAAAAAATAAATCTACACAAGATGCAATTTGTCACCTAACAAATCAAATATAATTCGATCGATAATAAAATGAACAGTATATTATGCATTTTTTTAGATTTAGCTGCCTTCGATACTGTCAGTCATAAAATTCTTATTAACAAATTAGAAAAACTTGGATTTCGTTGTCAAATATTAACTTTATTTAAAAACTATTTATATACCAGAAGTACATCATGTTAAAATTTGTGAAAATATTAGTTCACCAAAAATATTTAATTATGGAGTACCACAAGGTACAGTCCTAGGACCAATACTTTTTAATATTTATCTAAATAATATTTTTAATTTAAACTGTCAAGGAACAAGGAAAACTACATAGTTTTGCTGATTACACGGTAATTCTTTATAAAGGTCTAAATTGGAATCTTTTAAAAAATACTATTGAAAAAGATTTTATAAAAATAAGCAACTGGTTTAATTAAAACTTATTAACTATAAATTATAACAAAACAACATACATTCCATTTACTTCATACAAAAATAAACTTCCAAATATTGATCCAATAACATGCCATAATAATATTAACATAAAGGAAGGTAAAAATATTAAATATCTAGGAATAATTTTTGATAAACTTTTAAAATGGGATTTACATAGTGACTAAATTATAAAAAAACTAATAATTCTTTATACCAAAATTTAAACATCTTAAACACTTTTTAAATATAAAAGAATTAGAAATACTTTATTATTCTTTAGTACAAACCCGAATTATGGAATACTATACTAGGATGGGGAGGCATAAATATGAATTATCTTAATAATATTGAAACTATTTAAAAACACATTTTAAAAATTATTTACCAAAAATACCACCAATATTCTTCTGATTTACTATTTAAAGATAGCAAAAAAATGGATACTAAACAAATATTTTCTTACAACATGTTAATATATATTTTTAAACATAAAAATATAATAAATTATATTAATCACACACATGAAACTCGTCATAAAAATACTATTACATATAAACATCTTCTTCTTCGACTGTCTATCCACTATTGTTGGATGTTGGCGACCATATTTCCATACAATTCTCTGTCGGTTGCTGTGTGGACTAACTCTTCTATCGTTCTGAACCCCGTCCACTCTCTTATATTTCTTAACCATGACATTTAAACATAGAGTAAACAAAACAATAGCACACAAACATTTTTTAAACATCAATCCATATATTTTTGATAATATGCTACCACAGTCAATTAAAATAATAAATCGTTAAATAATTATAAAAATAAAATTAAAAATTGGATATTATCTAATCCAAGAGATATATTCAACAACGTCATTAATAAATAATGAATAAAATAAATAAATATATATACATAACGTATTTTATCTTCGTGATATAAAATATACCAATAAAATATGGTCATATTCCTTTTATATTATAATCTAGTTGTGCCTGAATTGTGAAATATATTCTTGACAAAAATATTATATTTTAACTCAATACAAGTATTTTACTTCTGAGTTCGGAATTGATAGTTTATACAAAAAAAATTATATATTAGCATTAAATGTCAAAAAATATTTGAATAAACTTTTTTATTATTATTATTATAGTTATTATTTACCATAAAATATTAACCAAATTTAGTGGAATTTGAGCGGGGTCCAAAGCTTTTTATCTCTATGGGGATCATAATTATGAGATTTTACATGACGTAGGAGAAATTGTCCAACAAAAAATAACAATATGAAATTTTAAAATTTTTTCTCCTCGACCGTATTTACCAGATTTGGATTCGTCAGATCAGTACTTGTTTCAAAACTCAAGACTGCCCTCGTAGACACGACAATTATTTAATTTACATTTATCGCTTATTTTAAAATAAGTTTCATATCATTCTTAAAAAATTCCTCGGATAATGAACACACATTTGCAGAATAATCACAGACGATTTCAAATTGTCACAGTAGAACATAAAAGCTAATTAGTCAGATGTGCAAATACCATTAACGACTTAATGTGATAGTGGTAACTTTATTTCTGACAGGAGCGGTTTTTAATTTCATGTAATATCTATTATCATTGTTTATGTAGGAATACTTATGAAAGACACATGCTTATACAGTGTCACCAGTAAAGTCCGCATCATATGGGATTTTTCTTTTATTAATAGATTTATTCAACATTTGAATTTGGCATCAAGTTCTGTTTCGATCAAGATGAAAATTAAGCAAAAAAATAGTAATGCAAAGAAGTTTTGTCTGTTTCCTTCCGCCAAACTCATCCCCAGACGCATTTCGCCGTTTACGGCTCATCAGTGAGGCTCAGTTTGGCAGAAGGAAACAGGGCTCAAAGACAAATCACTTGTCAGGATCGATTATCGACGGGAATTATAGAACCCGGTGCGACATCTTGCGTCCCAGTACGGTACCTTAGAAAAGGTCAGTCGTAAAGGGATTATTCTGTAAAAACAGAAAATTTTTGCAAGTGCGCTCTCAAAACCGGTACAAGTGCCGGACCACAGATATTAATGCAAAGAAGTTTTTTTTCAATCGACCGGAAAGCAAGCACTTTCTAGACAATTTTTTGATCGGAAAATATCACTTTGCTGGTCTAGACCGGAAAGTAATGAAAAATTGACCGGTAAAGTACTTTACCGGTCAATTTTTGTTGCGTTCCGCTCCCAATTTAAAAAAATTAACCAAACTCATTTATAAGTAGGCTTTGACATGTTTATGTTTTCTTGCTTCCATAGTAACGAACTGTCAGGTACGATATTGACTTTGATAAATAAACTTTTGTGGCTTTATAAAATTGTGTGGAAGACTTTAGATATGGAACTTAATTTGGATTGGGAAGAAAATGACGTTCCAGTTGAAATAACAGAGGCAGCTGCTAGAGCTACAGACGATTTGTTGCCGCATAAGTCCAGAGTGCGGTATGAAAAAACGTTTAGCGTCTTTAAAAATTGGTGTAGAGAAAAAAATGTCAGAAATGTTTCTGAGGATGTTTTGTTAGCTTATTTTGCTGAAAAATCCGAAAAATTAAAATCATCTACACTGTGGAGCTTGTACTCAATGATCAAATCTATGTTAAATTTAAAAGAAAACATTGATATAAGCAAATATTATAAACTGATAGCATTCATAAAGAGAAAATCTGTTGGATACATTCCCCAAAAATCGAACGTACTTACCAGAGAAGACATTGACAAATTTTTGCTGGAAGCCCCTGATAATGATTATCTTTTAATCAAAGTAAGTACTTAAATACATAATACGAGTTTTCTTAAAGTTCTTCTTTTCTTATATTGTGTTTAAAAAAAATATATTTAAACTATTTCTTATTTTTTTTAGCTTTTACTAATAATGGGTTCGGCTGGAGCGTGTCGCCGTGAAGAATTGACCAATATGACAATTGACGATGTTAAAGATAACGAATCGATGTTGGCGGTAAAAATTCCAAATACAAAAACATACCAACCCAGGTCATTTATAGTTGTTGGGGAACGAAACCTAAATATATATAGAAAATATATTTCTTTACGTCCGCCTAGTGTTCCACATCGCAGGCTATTTCTTTTCTATAATAAAGGAAAATGCACTATTCAACCAGTAGGTTTGCATTCAGTAGGAAAAGCGCCATCAAAAATAGCATCCTATTTGGGATTACCAAACCCAGAGCAATTTACAGGGCACTGTTTTCGACGTAGTTCGGCGACACTGTTAGTTGAAGGTGGAGGCGATATCCTTAATTTAAAACGACATGGCGGCTGGAAATCATCCCAAGTTGCCGAAGGCTACATTGAACAGTCTCTACAAAATAAGATTGATATAGCCAGTAGAATTCAGGAAGCCGGAGGATCAAAAGTGGATATAACTTCACAAACATCCTATAAAGATGAATCAAAAAATTTCCCGTCATGTCTACAATTTAATACACCACAAAATTGTACTTTCAATATAACAATTAACAAATAGATATTAATAGATAAAATAGAATTAAGAACATTTGTACCAAATTGTATTTATTATTAAACATAATTTTCCCAACTATTAGAGTTTTCTGCTAAAACTATACCCATATAGTAAGCTATTATTAACGTTTTCTCGCACGCCACTGGTGTCTTGTGTCGATTGTAAAAAAAATATTGTACGTCACTCAACCGAAAAGTACGTTAACAGGACTCGCAGGCTCCCAGGACTCGCCTGGCGGCTCGCCCTGGAAATTGCCTGCTTCGTCCTGTAAAATAGTACTTTCCGGTCTTGTAACGTAATATACTATTTTCTGTTTCCTTCGCACCGGGTTCTATAATTCCCGTCGATAATCGATCCTGACAAGTGATTTGTCTTTGAGCCCTGTTTCCTTCTGCCAAACTGAGCCTCACTGATGAGCCGTAAACGGCGAAACGCGTCTGGGGATGAGTTTGGCGGAAGGAAACAGACAAAACTTATTTGCATTAATATCTGTGGTCCGGCACTTGTACCGGTTTTGAGAGCGCTCTTGCAAAAATTTTCTGTTTTTACAGAATAATCCCTTTAGTAGTAGTAGTAGTAGTAGTAGTAAAAAGATTTATTTAGCACGTGGCTACATGATACATTTTAACAATTTTATACCCTTTTTTTATTTATTTTTTGAATTAAATGACCTTTTGAAACTTTATTTGTCCTGTTGAGTTAATAAGAAAGATTTTAAACTTTTTTTAAAAGATTTTAAACTTTTTTGATTTTTAATTGACTTGTTTAATTTATTAAATTCAATAAGACCCTTATGAAAAACTGATTTATATGCAATATTTTTTGAAAAATTATTAAGAAAAAAATTATTGGTATTTCGTGTTAAATAATTATGTTGATCACTATTTAGAACAGTCAATTGCTTTAAATGTGGCGGTAACAAATCATTTTGAATTTTAAAAATAAATATTAGAACCAAAAATAATACTAAATTTTTTACATTTAACCATTCTAATTTTTTTAACATCACATTAATTTTTGTATATCTATCCATATTAAGTAAAATTCGCATTGCTTTATTTTGTAAAATTTGTAATCTATTTATTACACCTTCATCCGCCATAAACAAAATTGTAGAACGACTGACCTTTTCTAAGGTACCGTACTGGGACGCAAGATGTCGCACCGGGTTCTATAATTCCCGTCGATAAAAAAATAGTAGTCACGTGATTCGCATTATCTGTCAAATTTTAATTTTTTCCAAAAAATAATTTAAAAGTGGGGTTATTTCTGAAAATATTGCAAAAAGTTATTAGAAAAAGTTTTTTTAAATGCAGTTTCTAGCCCAATGCAAAATTTCAGCTGCATAAGATAATTTTGATTTTTTACCTATATTTTGTAAAGTGCACCACTTTTGCAAAATAAGACTTAACGCAACCTACATAAAAATTCTTAGTTTTGACAATGCTTTATTTCAGATACATTTTCTTTAAAGTAGCGCCATATTAAAGGTGTGTTTTTCTACAAAATCAAAATTGGGCTAATAAAATTTGGTCGCATGTGATGCAAACTTTATTTGCTTTTGACCCTGTATAAGGTAACTTCATAAAATAAGTATTTTTGAAAACGTAGTTTGTGTCTAAAAGTAATACAAGTTAACGTTATTATGACATAGCTTAATAATAAATTATAATATAGGGGTTTTAAATTAAATCTTTAAAAATAGATAAACTTTACGTTGTTAAAATAAAATTTATTTTCCACTCAAAAAACACTTTACTGAAGACACTGTGTTCTTTTTGTCTTAATATTAAGGTGTATTACTTTCAGACACAAACACAAACTTTTCAAAAATATTTATTTTATGAAGTTATCTTATACAGGGTCAAAAACAAATAAACTTTGCATCACATGCGACCAAATTTTAATAGCCGAATTTTGATTTTGTAGAAAAACACACATTTAATATGGCGCTACTTTAAGGAAAATGTATCTGAAATAAAGCATTGTCAAAACTAAGAAGTTTTATGTAGGTTGCGTTGAGTTTTATTTTGCAAAAGTGGTGCAATTTACAAAATATAGGTAAAAAATGAAAATTATCCTATGCAACTGAAAATTGCTAGAAACTGCATTAAAAAAAAAAATTTTCTTAAAAAAAAAAAAATTAAAATTTGACAGATAATGCGAATCACGTGACTACTATTTTTTTGCTTAATTTTCATCTCTATCGAAGCAGAACTTGATGCCAAAGTCAAATTTCGAATAAAGATATTAATTTAAAAAAATCCCATATGATGCGGACTTTACTGGTGACACTGTATAATCGCCAAACAATTTTCGTCCAGGCGACAACGAGAGTGAGATTTTTGGTGATGATAATGCGCTTTAAGATCTGCCCCCTTTCCTGTTTTCCCGTAAGCAGTAACGCACAAAAGTCAAAATTTGTTTTTCGATTTTCTTGGCCCCTATTAAAGCTACAACAAAAGTTAAGATTCCAGCGTAGAGGGCGCTATAAGTACTACAAGTTTTGTCCTTATGACTATTGTCGTAACTGCAACGGTTGGCAAACCTTTTTGGAGCCAAAAGTTTTTAATTGCGTTGAACTAATTATGTTGTTTACATTTTTAGTTTCAAAAAAAAAATAACGATATCCGTTCAAGTTTCCGTGGTGTAGTGGTTATCACATCCGCCTAACACGCGGAAGGTCCCCGGTTCGATCCCGGGCGGAAACACTACTTTTTTAAATTTTTACTTTTTCCGTTAATATTGAATCACATGCGTGCACTACAACTACAAGTTTCCGTGGTGTAGTGGTTATCACATCCGCCTAACACGCGGAAGGTCCCCGGTTCGATCCCGGGCGGAAACACTACTTTTTTAAATTTTTACTTTTTCCGTTAATATTGAATCACATGCGTGCACTACAACTACAAGTTTCCGTGGTGTAGTGGTTATCACATCCGCCTAACACGCGGAAGGTCCCCGGTTCGATCCCGGGCGGAAACACTACTTTTTTTTAAATTTTTACTATTTCCATTAATATTGAATCACACGCGTGCACTAAAACTCTTTTTTAAACCTACTCCTAGAATTAAATATGGCACCAAGCGATGATAATTCCTTAAGCACTGTTCCTCCAAAATGTAAGTACCTACTTGTACCGTCATTTTCATGATATCTACAGTGTGACCAGTAAAGTCCGCATCATATGGGATTTTTTTTATTAATAGCTTTATTCGAAATTTGACTTTGGCATTAAGTTCTGCTTCGATCGAGATGAAAATTAAGCAGAAAAATAGTAGTCACGTGATTCGCATTATCTGTTAAATTTTAATTTTTTCCAAAAAATAATTCAAAAGTGGGGGGGTTATTTCTGAAAGTATCGAAAAAAGTTATTAGAAAAAGTTTTTTTAATGCAGTTTCTATCCCACATGCAAAATTTCAGCTGCATAATTTTGATTTTTTACCCATATTTTGTAAATTGCACCACTTTTGCAAAATAAGACTCAACGCAACCTACATAAAACTTCTTAGTTTTGACAATGTTTTATTTCAGATAGCGCCATATTAAATGTGTGTTTTTCTACATAATCAAAATTGGGCTATTAAAATTTGGTCGCATGTGATGCAAAATTTATTTGTTTTTGACCCTATATAACGTAACTTCATAAAATAAGTATTTTTAAAAACGTACTTTGTGTCTGAAAGTAATACACCTTAATATTAAGACAAAAAAGAACACAGTGTCATCAGTAAAGTGTTAATTAAGTGGAAAATAAATTTTAGTGGTGGGTAAAAAATAAAAATTATTATAGGCAAGGGCGGTCCTACGGGGGGGGGGGGGGTACTGGGGGTAATTACCCCTTACCCCCCCAGAGACCAGGTTGAGGACGCAAAAACTAAAAATAATATGTCCAAAAAACTATAAATATTTATTATTTTTAAATAAAAAACAAAACTAATAAATTTGAAAAAACATTTTTTATATAAAAATATCAACATCTTAATATTATAAGATATATTCTATTATAGTCCGTCGATAAGTCGATATAATATCGCGAAAATGCTGGTAAACCGGACCGAAGAATGTCCGGTTTTCTAATGACTTAAAAAAAATGTTTTTACATTTAAGTTTTGTTTTATTTTAGTGTTTTGACTTACATACATTACAATATTAAAACATACTACATCAGTGGCGTGTTTACGAGGGGGCTCGCCCCCCCCCCCCCCCCAGATATGTATAGTACAATTTTATTGTATAAACAAAGTTCATCTGTCACGGATAATGCCCTCGAAGCTTTTAAAACTTGTTTATTTTGTCGCCCTTTCCAAATTCTTTTAAATTAAAAGAGTGTTTTAAAGTCTGGTATATCGCCGCAGATTAGGCTTTACGGTTATTTTACCCAAAAAAGGGCGTGGTACCCAAAAATTTTTCGCCTGCGGTGCAAAAGAGCGATTTTGGCGCAAGAAAGATTGCGGCTCCAGCGCAAATCCTTAAAAGTACCCCCCCCCCGAGAAAGTCGTTCCAGGACCGCCGTTGATTATATGTAGCTGAAATTTTTTGCATGTGGGCTAGAAACTGCTTTAAAAAAACTTTTTCTAATAACTTTTTTCGATATTTTCATTAGTAACCCCACTTTTAAATTATTTTTTGGAAAAAATGAAAGTTTGACAGATAATGCGAATCACGTGACTACTATTTTTTTGCTTAATTTTCATCTCGCTCGAAGCAGAACTTGATGCCAAAGTGAAATTTCGAATAAAGCTATTAATAAAAAAAAATCCCATATGATGCGGACTTTACTGGTCACACTGTACTGTACACTTGCAGAAAACAGGAAAAACTGTAAAATATATTGGAGCTCTCTAACTCTTTTGTCCCCTAAGCCCAAATAATAAATTAAATTAAATGTTAAATTTGGGGAAACATTAGCTAAATGGTTTTACTAGAAGACAATATTATTTAAATTTGATATTAAAACCAGATTAAAACCTACTCTTAATAGTAAAAAAAATAAAAAACAAGTTAGGTTTTTTTACTGCGAACGAATTATTTGGAGTTATGTCATTTTTAAATTAAAATTGTCGTTGTACTCAGCGAGTCATTTTAGAATAAGTTTTATTAAATACCAGTTACTTTTTTGTAAAATGTTTGGAATCAAGTCAGTTTAGACTTAAAGCAGTGTCAATTTTCCGTCACATGCGACAACATACTGAAATGATACTCTTTAGTATAGTTAAATTCACATAACGTTTTAATGCCAAATGTCAAGACTTGTCATTGTCTAGTTACTTTAGATTTCACCATCTTACTAAATTTCTTATACAGCTGAGATTGGTCAACGTTTTTTCTTTTTCTTTTCTGGAATTGTTCGGCCAACTCTTTTTATTTCTATCTCTTTTTAATCGTATGAAATAATACAAGATAGACATACTTTGTGTGCAGTACAATTATACTAATTAAATTTAGCCATTAGAAATTTATATTTTATGAGTTGCTGCAGTATTTGACAAGTATGACAGAACTAAAATGTCACGGCGTTAAAAGTTTATGTGAATTCAACTATATTAAAAAGACGCGCGAATATACTGAAAAAGGCATAAATAGGTTCCTTTAATTGGGGAGAAGCGATTTGGTATTAGGTCCAGTGGCAGCTGATAGAGGGCGGTATTTAGTGCCATTTTATGATTAAACCTAGAAATATACAATTTTCGAGTTGTGTCACTTTACTTTTAAGGTTGAATTCTCAACGTCATTCAATCTATTGCCAACCTATAACCTATTTCGCGTTGATTTTTTGAGTTTATTATTTTAATAACTAACATTTAAAGAAAATCAATATCGTCGGTACATTATTTAGGTAGTATCTGATCTATTACAAAAATATCAATTTATTTCATTGCTAATTTTGGGAGAATTGTATAGTGAAAGAACAATGAGTGACAATGACATAATAATGTTAAAAAAAATCTTACCCGATATTTTTCGCTATACAATTCTCCTAAAATAAGTTATGAAATTCCTTGATATTTATTAAATATTACAATTATTACCTATAGAATATCAAGTCGATACTGATTTTCTTTAAATTTTGTATAAAAGCTAGAAAACATAAATAAATCTACGCGAAATAGGTTATAGGTTGGCAAGCATGTTGATACTCCCACCTTAAAGGTGCGATATGCGCAAGGCCATAAATTTGCCACTTTCATAATAAAATTATTTATATTGTTTGCTTATCAAAAGGTAACTGTCTATGTCTGCGAGACGCCATGAACAAAAAATATGGCTCCGACAAACAGCTTTGGAAAACAAATCAACTGGATTCGCACATTTTTCAGCTTATTAGTAAAAAAAAGTAATGTTTCCGCCCGGGATCGAACCGGGGACCTTCCGCGTGTTAGGCGGATGTGATAACCACTACACCACGGAAACTTGAAAGTCGAATAGAAGCAAAGCTAACAGCTGAAATTTCTAACTTTTATATTTTTAGCGTTTGCGGTCGCTGTTAAACGATAGTTTATAATATTATTATGCGGATAATATTTTTCTATCGATACCATCTCTGATTTTAATGATGTTCAGACAATTACGGATTATCTTGCTCTAGGTCAAGGACCTAAAAGAATTTTTTTAGCGGCGCGACGTCTAGTTTTAGGGTTATTGATCTTGAATGTCGGGTAATAAATAGAGCACTTGTATTATAGTATATTATTAAACGAGCGTATAATGTAGGCCATAATAAACGGGGATCGTCAGAAAAACATATTATGGTTCATTATACGCAAGTAAACTATTATGCTTTATTTACAACCATCCACTTAAAAAGCACTAAACGCTCAAATCTCTTTTAAGTTCTGACTAAGAGCTAAGAGAACTAATTATTACCTTATTTTGACATTTTATATTTTAAATATCAGTTAAAGCTAGATTTGATGTCAACGTCTGCTATTTAAAAACAAGTAGGGGATACCCGGGCAAGAAGAACCATATAGGCAAAAGGAATCAATGAAATATTTTAAAATTTAAATTTGCCGCTCTAATTTTGTCATCTACTTTCGATAGCCGCCGCATTTCTGCAGTGTTTGTTGTGAAATATATTACGGTAAGTTGTTTTTTTCATATTTTACAGTGAATATAGAAATATGTACGTTCTGAATCATTTAACAGGGTTCAGGAGTTTTGAAACTATTTCTAAACAGTAAAAATGTGTAACATCATGATTGAATATATGAAAAAAGGATCTTTCGCCTTACTTATCCTCAAAATATTTCCGCGGTATCTGAAATCCATTTATTTTAAACGGATTGATATATTTTAACTTACAAATAGGGCAAAAAGAACCGGGCAAAAGGAACTGATGGATTCAGTGTAATTTCTGCCAAAAGTGGGCGCATCACTTATGTGCCGACTACCATATACTGGTGTCTATATCTGTGACACTTGCAAGGGTACGATTTTAAGCTCATTAAAAACACTGAATAATAATATTATTTTTTAAGGTTTGTGTTGCCCAAAGGCATTTTATATGTTGGTTCATTTTGCCCAAGACAAAGGTTCTTTATGCCCGCGGGTCTGGGCAAAAGGAACCAAACGCAGAGTTTTGGTTTATGTCGTTTTTGAAAGGAAAATAATATATTTTCTTTTGTGTTTTTATTAAATAAGTTTTGTTTCTAAAGATATGCTTTAAATTATTTCATTTTCCTGAAAATATGAGAACAATCGGAACATTTTGGCAGGCATTTAAAATTAAGTGGTTCTTCTTGCCCGACTCTCCCATACCTAATTTTCCGGATTTTCCCGAATTACGAAAACAGCAGACCATCTTTAAAATTGAAAGTACGAGTATCAAAAACGTATATTTTCCCATGTTTTTGCTCAATCTAAAATGTAGAGATCCGAAATATTCCACAGGTTTATACTGTCCCCGGATGGAGTTGACAAGAGGAAAAATATCTTTATTATCGATTTTACGACGAAAAGTTATTCTTTATAAAAAATTCTGCTTGTCGAGAAAATGAATTTACCATAGAAAATTTTTAAATCAGATGTACAGGGTGTTGATAAAAATTAAGAAAACATGAAAATACTTTAAGATAGAAGTACCTTTTATTATTTTAGATAAAATGTTTATAAAACAAAGTTGTTTATAATCCAAAATAAAGCCTAAATACAAAATTTGAAATCTGAATTATAATTTTTGTTTTTTATTTTTTACAATAGAATTTATGAACATTCAAAATGTACAATTGTGGAAAAAGTTATTATTCTGCATATCCTTCTCCAACCTGCACACATTTCTCCAAATTATAAATAAATTAAATAAATAGGTCAGCACTCTCAGGTTTTCATTTTGAATGTTCATAAATTCTATTGTAAAAAATAAAAAAACAAAAATTATAATTCAGATTTAAAATTTTGTGCTTAGGCTTTATTTTGGATTATAAACAACTTTGTTTATTTATGACATTTTATCTAAAATAATAAATAATGGTTTCTCTTAAAGCATTTTGATGTCTTCTTAATTTGTCAACATCTGATCTAAAATTTTTATACGGTAAATTTATTTTCTCGACAAGCAAAATTTTTTATAAAGAATAACTATTCGTCGTAAAATCAATAATAAACATCTTTTTCCTCTTGTCAACTCCATCCGGGGACACACTGTATATAACGCCCCTTTTGGCCATTTTTAACACCGTACATACTGAGAAAAAAGCCTTCTATTCCTTATAAGAACTCACATACTCTTTATACAACTGTTTAATACTATATTATGTGACAGCTGACAGCTGTCCTACTGTAAGACAACGATAATCGCTAGACCGTTGTGTAGTGATACAGTGACTCGGTAATTTAGCCAATAGGAAATAAGAGTTAATGCTACCATAGAATGGTTTATAGCCATTATTGCTCTGAATACTCACAGTAGTTATCTATCTATCTATTGGGGGTGTAATCTGGTTTTATATGCTGTATTAGTTCCGACTGGCGGTTCTAATGAAACTTGACATTAATCATAATAGTATTTGCTTGCTACGGTTAATAAAGCATATACTTACCACTAAAAATTAATACTGCTGTTCTCAAAAATTTAAATAGTTTCTAGTGTGATATTGTTCTTGCCGTTTAACATTGCATATATGATTATCTATCTGAGATCGTAAAATTCGTCCATAGCTTTTAAAGTCCAAGACTAATGACGTGCTGTAGCAAATGGAACTGATTACTACCAAATAAAAACACTGTTCTAGCAAATCTGGAATAAATATAACATTAAGGCGGGTTTGATACACTAGCAATTTATTTAATATGGGCTAATAAAAAATAAGTCACAATACAAACTATGTCTTAGCCAAACCTGTTGTATTAGATCATATTCCTCAGTGCATACAGGGTGTTTTTTTAAGGTCGACGAGCGGCCATATCTCGGAAACTACTGGGCATAGAAACTCAGGAAAAGAAAAATGATAATTAAAGTCGCCATAGAAAATTCTGGAAATAATTTTCAAGTTCCGCATTTTGCCGCAAGAGGGCGTAATTGAAAAGTAAATTTTAAAATTAAACTCCGAAAATTCCACATTAAGGTATATGTTTGATAACACCATTTTAAAGCTTGGACAATGATGCATCATTTTGGTCTTATGCTCATTGGCGTACCGACTTTAATAAGAGTGGGGGAAGCTGTTGAAAGTGTAATCATTTAAATCGCTGTAACTTATAAACGACTTATCCGATTTTAGCAAACTAATGACTGTTTGAAAGAGAAATGTATGCACTTTCACCAATCGTATTTAGTTGTCCACATAAGTCTCAAAAAAAATGCTAGAGGGCGCAATTTGCAATAACAATATATTTTTTTTATTTTACTCCGAAAAAATAAATCATACGGTATAATTATGATACCATAATCGAAAAGTAGATGAAATTTGCAAGAAAAGATGTGAAGACCGCAGTTCGATATCTTTGGTCGTTTCAGAGTTATTGCCAAAACAATAATTTTTAATAAAAATTGCGCCCTCTAGCAATTTTATTAGATACTATCGTGTACCATTAGATACGAAATTTAAAGGAACTTTCAAACAAGCTTAAATTTAGTAAAATCGGTTAAGTCGTTTAGAAGTTACAGCGATTTTAATGTTTACACTTTCACTTAATAAGAGTGGGAGAAGCGGTTGAAAGTTTAAAATCGCTGTAACTTCTAAACGACTTAACCGATTTTACTAAATTTAAGCTTATTTGGAAGTTCCTTCAATTGTCGCATCTAATGCTAAACGATAGTTTCTAATAAAATTGCTAGAGGGCGAAATTTGTATTAAAAATTATTTTTTTGGCAATAACTCTGAAACGAACAAAGATATCAAACTGAGGTCTTCACATCTTTGCTTGCAAATTTCATCTACTTTTCGATTATGATGTCATCGTTATACCGTATGATTTGAATTTTCGGAATAAAATTGAAAAAACTGTTATTATTACAAATTGCGCCCTCTGGCATTTTTTTTGAGAACTATTATGGACAACCAAATACGATTGGTGAAAGTGCATACATTTCTCTCCCAAACAGTCTTTAGTTTGCTAAAATCGGATAAGTCGTTTATAAGTTACAGCGATTTAAATGATTACACTTTCAACAGCTTCCCCCACTCTTATTAAAGTCGGTACGCCAATGAGCATAAAACCAAAATGATGCATAATTGTCCAAGCTTTAAAATGGTGTTATCAAACATATACCTTAATGTGGAATTTTCGGAGTTATGTAAAATTTTAAAATTTACTTTTCAATTACTCCCTCTTGCGGCAAAATGCGGAACTTAAAAATTATTTCCAGAATTTTCTCATGGCCACTTTAATTATCATTTTTCTTTTCCTGAGTTTCTATGCCCAGTAGTTTCCGAGATATAGCCGCTCATCGACCTTAAAAAAACACCCTGTATGGATTAAGCATTCTATTTTTTTTTGTAGCTCTGTGTAAAATTTCAATTCATATCTTTAAATGATAAAATAACGCCATTTACATGTTTGATTCAAATTGAACTCGCCTCGTTCCACAATTCTTTGTAATAGTAGAGCAACAGCCAGCAACCTCTGTTGATATCAGAAAGGCATCACGGTCGGACATTTGCATAAAATAAATCGGTTGAAATGACTTTAACCCCGTTAACCTCGGCACTTCTCGCAGAGATCGGACATAATGAATTAAATTTTGCAGGTTCTCGTACTGGCTAATTCGATACGATGCTTTGCTTAAACGCCAAATAAAATGTTAATTAAATACGCAAGAAAAACTTGTTTGGGATCTTGTACGACATGCACTCTTTTTATTTTATACAGTTGAAATTAATGTTTTTGATTTTTTACTTCTTGTTTCCCACATTGAAGATTTTCGGGTTCTTTTTTATCGACGTGTCACACACTCCAGAGTCCAACAACCATAGAGCAAGATATACATCTCAATGAAATGAATAAAAATTAAGCAATTACTTGAAGAAATTACTTTTTAGTAAAATCAATTGCTTGACTAGCAAATGCTATAAATAAAAGCAATTGCTAGATCTGGATATGAATAAAATTTTGAAGCAATTGCTGTTTTTCTTACACCTCTGTAACAAATGCTTATTCAACACAAGTTCAGACGTGGCTTATCCACTTGTTCAGATTATAGATTTCATGTTTAGTTTGGTGCCTAATTTGCAAAAGAGTTGACGTAAATACAACAACGTTGGTCTATTTATTTAGTACAATAGTAATCTGTTACGTTTTTGTGGAAAATAGGAAACTTATATTTGTGATATGGCAGATTTCAGTAAAAATGAGGAAAGTGATAGTAGTGATGCAGAAATCAAAGACAAGCAATTGATATTCGTTCACAAATTGAAGGAATATAAATGAATCCCTCTGACCACAACCGTTTAGCTTCCACAACAGCTTCAGCACTTGTAGGAAATTTAATAAAAATATTGGCCTTCTCCCAAACCGCATCCATTACAGAAGTGTATATCTTACAGACAGTAGTTTGGTGAACACCGAGTTCTTCACCTACAGAATTTTGAAAGCCCGGATTCGACAATTTCCGCAGAAAGACTTTAATCTTATTTAAAGGCGACATTGCACCCCCTCGCCTTTTACCAGTATCAGTCAAAAAATAATTTGCCAACCACTCAACATTTTCGCAGTCAAATCGATATAACTTTCTGAAATCATCATATCTGCAATTTTTACGTACACTGTAGATTTTTCTTTTACGGACGTTCATATATTCAGCCATAATTGAAGACACAAATTAAGAGCAACGCACGAGTATGCCGCGGAGATGCGGAGAACTAAAGTTGACTGTTACTAAGCAAATGATTCAGGGGACCTACCTTAAAAAGTTGAAAGCGATCGCTACACTAGAAAAAGCAAATCCTTGATTTATTCATCACATTTTAAGCAAACGATAAAAATTGCTTCTAATTTTTAAGAAAAATCATTGACTAGAAGCAATTCCTGCACTTTTAAGCAATCGCTGGACGCAAAAGCAATTACTTTAGTTTTTATTCATTGACTTTCAAAAAATAACTTCGATTTTAGAAGAAAAAGCAATCGCTACATTTTTAGTCATTAGGTTCCTCACAAATATTTTCAAACTAACTGACAGCGACCATATTATTATGAGAGAGGGTGTGACATTTTTAGGTATTCAGGTGGACCAGCATCTTGACTGGAAGGTGCATGTGAATGAATTATACCAAAATCTGAATGCATGTCGCTACGCGTTAAGAGTGAGTGGAGAATGTGTCCGTTTGGAGGTAGCAATGACCTCTTTATCATAGTCTGCATAGTCTCAAGGATGCGTTATGGCATAATGTTTTGGGGTAACTCTGTTGAGGTAAGGAGAGTGCAAATCTTTTAAAAAAGATGTCTAAGAATTTTTCTTTAAATGGGCTGGAGAGAGAGTTGCAGACCTGATGTATTTAAAACTAAAAGGCTTCAAACAGTAACGCATTTATGTGCTGGAAGCAATAAAATTCCACGAAAAAATTACCTTGTCGGACTTCCATTGTCTTTATTTTGTTATTTGACACAACGTTTCGATTAGTTAGTATCTCTATAACCGTCTTCAAGTGCAAACTAAATTATAATACTTAGGCTACTGTCTTAAATACTATCCATGTGCAATGAAGCTTGATGACTCCGCCCACGTGCTTATTGGAGTGTGAAGTTTGAGCTGTTGGTTTTGGACAAGAAGAGGCTTCCAGATATTGGGGATATCTATACTTGGTTTACTAAATATATGGGTATTTTGATTCAAGGAAGCTGCTTCTTTAAATTTTCGTTTTCTCCAGTGCTGTTCCGTGTCCAAGACTTTGGCTTCTGATCACTGTATATTATGTTGGTTGGTCCATACATGTTTCGCTATACCTGATCTCGAAGTTTCACCTCTTTTAGTATGTTGCAGATGTTCTTTAACTCGTACGGGAAGAGGTCTTTTTGTTTCTTCAATGTACGATTCGCCACACTCGCAAGGGATTTAATAGATACAATTTTTTGTGTTTTCATTATGGGGGGTTACTTTGTAAGAAAGCTTCTAAGCGTATTTCCGGATTTGAAGGCTGTTTTCATATTATAGTTTTTGGTTATGCTTCTAATCTTTTCAGAAATCCCCTTGATATAAGGTATTGTAAGAAGTTGTTTCTGTATATTAGTTAGTTTTTATACTTCGCAATGTTTAAGTTTTGAAATGGTATTAGTTACAAAGGTTTCAGGGTTAACCATTTTGTTTTAAATCATTTGCAATGCAATTTCAATATTTAGGTCTTCCGGATTGTTGCAAAAGATGCTCTGTGATTAAGAGTTTGAATTATGCCCTGTTTAATGGAGTTTAAATGATTCGATCCGTGATTAAGGTATTGCCCCGTGTGAGTGGGTTTCCCGTACACTGAAGTTTTTATGTTTTGTTTAGGATAGTATTTAAGACAGTAGCCTTAAAATTATAATTTAGTTTACACTTGAAAACGGTTAGAGATACTAACTAACCGAAACTTTAATCATTGAAAAGATTATGCGACATCCTGTTAAAGGTCAAAATTTGAGAAAAACAATTTTTTCTCAGATACGGATAAATGATAAATTAGGATAAAAAAACTTTTAATCAAAGTTATTGGA
Organism: Polydrusus pterygomalis; assembly: GCA_963969555.1. NCBI lineage: Eukaryota > Metazoa > Arthropoda > Insecta > Coleoptera > Curculionidae > Polydrusus > Polydrusus pterygomalis. The sequence goes on along the minus strand of OZ018385.1, from coordinate 39,255,294 downwards.
AATGAAGAAAGGAACATACAAAAATTTATTATACAGGGTGTTTTATTTAAAATAAGCAAATTTGTGTCAATGTCCGATATAACCGGAAGTTGCCTATGATCGCTGTTATTTCATTTTAAGAGAGCGTCCCCGAAAACCTATATACAGAGTGTTCATTTAAAAACTTACCACCTCGATTTTCCTGCTTTAAAATGAAAATGTGGAAAATCGCTTGGACCCGTCGATTTTTATTTCGAGGGGGACATCTTTTGCGTATATTGTCAATCTTGTTACTTTAAGCCCCAAGGAGGGGGGGGTAAGATCTAAATCTTAAATGGATACCCCTATTTTATATAATTTTTTTGGATTCTGCATAAAATTCTGAACATTTTTTAATAAAAGCATTATTAGTCTATACTTAACAGTTTCCGAGATATTTACTCTTGAAAAATTACATTTTTGAACTTTGACAGCGTCTAGCTTTCTAACTGTACGTCTTAGAGCAAAACGGCTTACATGTCCCTATCTTCGATTTTTATTATCTTTCCAATAGTGTGAACTTTCGGTTAAACCGGATGTAAGAAATATAGTTCTTCCGGTTTGACCGGAAGTTGACACTATTGGAAAGATAATAAAAATTGAAGATAGGGACATGTAAGCCGTTTTGCTCTAAGACGTACAGTTAGAAAGCTAGACGCTGTCAAAGTTCAAAAATGTCATTTTCCAAGAGTCAATATCCCGGAAACTGTTAAGGGGCTTGAAGTAACAAGATTGACAATATACGCAAAAGATGTCCCCCTCGAAATAAAAATCGACGGGTCCAAGCGCTTTTCCACATTTTCATTTTAAAGCAGGAAAATCGAGGTGGGAAGTTTTCAAATGTATATATTCTAATGGACGGTCACCGTAAGACACCCTGTATATTCGGTGAGATCGTAATACCACTAGACGATGCTTTTAGACGCAACTAATGCTGATATCTGTCTGCAGGAAAGCGGAAATTAAGGTTATTAAAGTTTATTATCATTTGACAGTGTTTCCTATTGCTACAGCATTAAAAAATATATTTGAACGAAGCGTTTTAACAATGTTGTACAGGTATATGGGCAAGGGCGTCCATAGAGCGTTTTTCAGGGGGGGGAGGGGGCAAAAACTTAAACAATACTTTTTATATACAGTGTCACCAGTAAAGTCCGCATCATATGGGATTTTTTTTTATTAATAGCTTTATTCGAAATTTGACTTTGGCATCAAGTTCTGCTTCGATCGAGATGAAAATTAAGCAAAAAAATAGTAGTAACGTGATTCGCATTATCTGTCAAATTTTAATTTTTTTCAGAAAATAATTCAAAAGTGGGGTTATTTCTGAAAATATCAAAAAAAGTTATAGGGAAAAGTTTTTTTAAATGTTCTAGCCCACATGCAAAATTTCAGCTGGATAAGATAATTTTTATTTTTTACCCATATTTTGTAAATTGCACCACTTTTGCAAAATAACACTCAACGTAACCTACGTAAAACTTCTTAGTTTTGACAATGCTTTATTTCAGATAAATTTTTTTTAAAGTACTTAGCTTTATATTAAATGTGTGTTTTTTTACGAAATCAAAATTGGGCTATTAAAATTTGGTCGCATGTGATGCAAAGTTCATTTGTTATTGACCCTGTATAAGGTAACTTCATAAAATAAGTATTTTTGAAAACATAGTTTGTGTCTGAAAGTAATACACCTTAATATTAAGACAAAAAAGAACACAGTGTCATCAGTAAAGTGTTCATTAAGGGGAAAATAAATTTTTGCTTAACCCAACGGAAAGTTTATCTATTTTCAACGATTTAATTTAAAATCTCTTTATTTTATTTTTAATTTTTTTACTTTCAGTCACAAACAACGTTTTCAAAAATACGTATTTTATGAAGTTACCTTATACAGGGTCAAAAACAAATGAACTTTGCATCACATGCGACCAAATTTTAATAGCCCAATTTTGATTTTGTAGAAAAACACACATTTAATATGATGCTAGTTTAAAGAAAATGTATCTGAAATAAAGCATTGTCAAAACTAAGAAATTTTATGTATAGGTTGCATGTGGGCTAGAAACTGCATTTAAAAAAAATTATAACTTTTTTCTATATTTTCACTTTTGAATTATTTTTTGAAAAAAATTAAAATTTGACAGATAATGCGAATCACGTTACAACTATTTTTTTGCTTAATTTTCATCTCGATCAAGGCAGAACTTGATGCCAAAGTCAAATTTCGAATAAAGCTATTAATAAAAAAAAATCCCATATGATGCGGACTTTACTGGTGACACTGTATACCAAACTATTCATATTCAAAATATACTTAATAATTTTTGTGAATAATTAAGAATTTTATGGTGATTATTTGATGGTGACACTGTATAAGACTATTTATTTAACTTATGCCTAATGTATTAATTTATTGATTTTTTATTATGTTATTGTTCAGTTTAGTGATTTGTTGGTCTACTAACTAACCACTGTACTATTCAATATTTATACTGAATTATGAAATAAAATAGTAATGTGGGCGCCTAGGGTGGGGGGGGGCAAGGGCCCGTTTTGCCCTCCCCCCCCCTGGACGCCCTTGTATATGGGAGTCCCAAGCATTCGCTAATTCGCACTCGTTAATTAATAATTGCACTGAATCACTCCGACAACAGAAGCAAGTATCGATTGTTTAAAATCAGTAATGCAAGAATAAACCAATTGCCAGGATCAAAAGTCATTAAATTTTCGCTTTTCATCATTGTAACATTACTAACGCCGTAAAAACACCAGATGGGGCTGCTATTGCTGAACAACTTGAAAAGGCTTGAGGAGGGGGGAAGGGATATTCAGATTGTCTTTAATAAGTTTATTTTACCCACTAATATTAACAACCAATGATACTTATTGAGAATTTACAAATTCTTTTGTATGTAATACCGTGCGAGCAAAAATTATTTGCATCAAAGAAGGCCTTGCATCTAAGGACGTAATGCTTGGCCGTAGAGCTTAATACCTGTTGGGTGTCAGTAACTACCTGAATTAATAATCAATCAGTTATTCCGTCATCTCTTACAGTCGATACAAGTAATTTGATTCATCGCTAATTTTTTCAATTTCTTGAACAATTCACACAATGGGCTTTACGGAACAGCACAAAACATTCATGGTTGAAGCGTATTTTCGAAACGGGTTAGAGTAAATGGTGAGTGTCAATATAATTCGGGTTTGTGCATGGACGATTTTCACGAACATATATCATTACCTGAAAAGAATCGTGGCTGTGTTTAGGGAAACAGGTACTACACAACACAAAAAAGGAGCAGGAAGACCAGAACAACTTGTTGCAAACGTTCGTAAAATAATGCAAAATACGCCAACAAATTCTATAAGACGCCTGTCCCAAGAAGTGGGAAGATCTTATGGAACATGCAGGACTATTCTTAAGAAGCAGCTAAATTTATTTCTTGATAAAGAGCAAGTATTCCAAGAAATACAAGCCGCAGATTTTGAAAGACGCAGGAATTACTCTCAATGGTTTACCCAAAATTTATTGGAAAGAAATGATTTATTAGACCTGACATTTTTTTCGGATGAAGCCTGGTTCCACCTCTCCGGTTATGTGAATTCTCAAAATACACGCATGTGGAATAGTGAAAATCCCCATTTTTTTGTCCACATTGCACCCTCAAAAAATTGGTGTCTGGTTAGCTGTTTCCCGAAGAAGAATTGTTGGTCCTATTTTTTTCCATGACACAGTTACAGCACAGCGGTATATAGAGACAATATTTTGAATCCATTTGTGAAGCAATTACTTGACGACGAACTACGTTTTGGATATTTTTAACAGGACGGTGCAACCGCCCATAGAGCCGCCGAAACTATTAACTACTTACGCGATATTTTCGACGACAGATTGATCAGTTTTCGACCAGACATTGAATTCCCACCTATATAGATCACCTTGGTTAACGGTTATGGATTACTTAGTTTTTCCTCATTTAAAGAACACTATTTTTAAAACACCAGTTGCAAATTTAGAACAATTACAAGAAAGGATTATCCAAGAATGTGGTAACATTTCTCCAGAGATGCTAGTCAACACTTTCGAAAATATGAAGACACGTGTGAATTTATCGGTGGCCAATTTCAGCAATTTATGTAATTATTTTTCTTTTTCTTTCTGTATATGCTTTGTTAATTTTGTAAACAACAAAAATTAATTTGTATTTGTCTACTTATTTTATTACTCATTAGTTTGGCATAATATCATGTCATAATATGAATTTGACAAAATTTTAACCTAGATTTGGTTAGATATGTCGTCCCCATATCATTGTGATCTAAACCAAGCTCTGCGTTTTTTTAATCCAAGCCCTCTTTGATGAAAATAATTTTTGCTCGCACGGTATCTATATTTACTTTTTGCATTAACCCCTTCAATTGGGAGAGCGTTTTGACTGCTTTTTTTATTTCGATAATTAAACACCAGCTTACTTGATGTTGCAAAGAAAATTGAAAAACGACCAACGTCATCTATTGGCCATTCCGGAAACTTTTCGATTCAGCCCCGTAGTATGTGTACTTAAAGCTTTGAAAATTGTTCTCAAGCTTTATAGTTGCATTTGTCACGTAACTTTTTTGCCGACAAATTTTTAATAGAAATAATCTTGTAGGTGTGACGCTTTATCCACTTTTATCCGTGAAATCGTGCATCATGGCCGACCACATAAAAAACAGTCTGCAAATAATATAACATTTAAAGGTAATAACATGTAATTTTGTAGTTAATCACACTTCGTACAGTTTATTACGTCCTGACCATGCTATGCAACTATTTTTTCAAAAGGTAAACGCCACATTTCCGTAAAAGTTATGTGTACTTTTGTGTTTTATATCTTGGTGTGTAGTCCGAAACAAATGGATGACACTTTTGATATGGTCGCAGTCGATCTTTTCCAATCATTGCTTTTCTTTTGCAGGGGGGTCGGCATACGAATTGCAATTGAATTTAAACATGTGTTATATCGAAAAAATTACCTTGTCGGACTTCCATTGTCTTTATTTTGTTACTCAACACAACGTTTCGGTTAGTTAGTGTCTCTAACCGTTTTCAAGTGTAAACTAAATTATATTTCTAAGGCTGCTGTCTTAAATAAGGTACCTGCGGCAAATAAGGCCCACCTAAGAAAAAAAAGGCTATATTTCGAACAAAAACATAACTAAACCTAAATACTTGTTAAAACATTAAAAGGATGGACCTTTTTAACGGAAAATTTCTTCGACATTGGAGATTACATTTCATATCGATTTACTGCAAACTCTTAAAAAAAATGTGCAAACGGGCCTTATTATCGGACAGGTAGTTTAATAGGGCCCTTTAACAAAAGCTTTCCTTTGCGACATGACTTTATCTTTTACGGCATCCATTGCAGAACGAAGTTGTTCTGAGGTCCATGGTGCACGTTTTTTTTCTTGCGGCAGGCATACTTCTTTCTGTAGGAAAAACAAAAATTAAAATATTAGTCGTTTAATAAGGCCCACCTTAAATAACATTGTTTATTTAATGGGCCTTAATATCCGAAATGACCGTTTTTAGTTCACACCAAAAAATTAAAACTCACTTACCTTTTCAGAAAATTTTTATGTCAAAAGGGGATGCTAGGCATAACAAAGAACACACTTGATATTAATAATCAGAGAAAAAACGTTTATAAGTAAAAAAATTTGAGGACGGTTTGTTACGCTATATTTAAAACATTGAGTAAAACGACACAAGCTCTATGAAACTTGTGTAGTACTGATCGCGCCGCAGTGCTGCCACGCTCTTGCTAACCAATATCGGTGGATGACAAAAAATAAATCGGTAGATTGCGGTCTAAAATCGGTAGCTAGCGGATTGCGCTATAAATTCAAATGAAAACTAATATCGGAATAAGCAAGCAACGTAAACAAAAAGAAGCCTTCTAATTGGTTCAAAATAAATTTTTCTATTTCACGTTCATAATAAGCTCAGTACGATACGCATTTGCGTATCGTAATGAAGCTATTTCGATACGCGTTTTTTCTTTATTTGATGTTGGTAACATTTAAATGTTTTATTTCATTGACTTGCGCGGCCTTTGTGATTTACGAAAAACCCATTTTTCGCAGGGGAAAAATAGCTTGATAACCTACTTTTTTATTCTGTGTGGATAAAAGTCATGTATGTTGGTTGCATAAATCTATAAATCAATCTTTTGTAGATGCTTCAAGCTATAATTTTCTGCCAAATCCTATCCAAAATTCAATCTACTAACCTTCCAATGTCGATTTTAACTTAAACTTTATTTGAATTTTCCATCTTCCCTATACTAAATTGCAATGCCGTGACGTAAAATCACGTCTTTTGAAATTCGAAAAAAAGAAAAATCTCCCGAATTTCCGAACGCTCTGTATATGTACCGAATGTACAAGGATCACACAACGTATTCCGTCCAATTTCAAATCTCATATCGCTAAAATAACTTTAGAATGTGGTGGTGAAAATGGGTCAATAAATCAAAAAATTACAGTTTGCAAAATAATTTTTGTTGTCCAGAGGCTACTATGATAAAAAATAATATTACCAACATAAAATTTAGACATAAAAATTTACAAAATTTGAAGGATTTATTTTCTCTTTAAAATGTATTTTTAAGCACATGTTTTATAAAGCGTTTTAGCGCACGTGCCAATAAAAAAACTCGCCACTTTTTGGCTCGTTTTTTAAAATAGACGCGTGTGCCAAAACCGCTTCTTATGAAACGTGTACTTTAATATACTATTATGTACTTTTCTTTATTAATGATGTTAAATTTAATGAAACTGAGCTGAGTCCTCGGCTTTGCATTAAGCTTTCAACTTTTAAAATATTTAATAGGTGGATGTATAATAAACGCAAATATCCGAAACTTTAAAGGAACTTTATCAATGAGGCCGTCGACCTGGCAATCGTTTTTTAATTCATTAATGCTAAAATGAAGGACTGGTCCGCGATTATCTCGGGCAAGCGGGTGCAGCGCGGAAAAGAGAGAAAAAACGGGCAAGCCGGCCTAGGGCAAGGGTTCTAGCATATGGCAGCGATAATTTAAGAATTTCCGAAGCCGATACCGAGACCCGATCTGAGCGTAGCGTGATTTTCTGATAAACCTCCGGGCGAACATAATAAATTTGTGCGACGACGGCCGCGGCAAATTTTTGAGAAAAAAAGCGTTGTTTGTGGGTCAGTCGTTCCGCAATTTTCAAAAATGTGGTTTGGGCGTCGGCGCTTTATCCAAAATGCTCATAATTCTTCCGGATACAATGGCCACAAGCCACAGCCACAAGCCATACGTTTTGTGCGACATCAAAAACTTAACAGCTTACGATAAGATTTATAACACGTATACAAGATGTTATAGAAATTACTTAAATACTTATTTTCCTAACAAGTGCGGAAAGCGATACTTTCCCGCACGCGACAGCTTTACCCGAACGGCCAAGGGCGAGAAAGACACTTTACGCATGAGTTGGGAACATTATTTTTTCTACGACCGTATACAGTATCACCATTAAAGTCCGCACCATATGGAACTTTTTTTTTATTAATGAGGTTAGTTAAAATTACCTATCAGCAGTTTTTGCTTTAAATTAGACCAAAAATTTTATATTCAATTGTCACCATCTGTCATTCGGTATCTGTCAAAAATTACATTTTTGTTAAAAAATGCTGAAAAATGGCATTGTTTTACTGAATTTAAAAAAATGTCATGAGAAAAAGTTGTTTCTAGTACAATTTTAGGCCTAAATACAAAGTTTCAGATGTCTAGCGAAAAGTTGAATTTTTTGCCATTTTTTCAAAGTAACTTTTTTTTTATATAATGGAAGTTGGCTTAATGGATTTTAAACTATTTGTTTATACCATACTTAATATTTTATTTAGTTTGTATGCTTGTATTTTTTCACTAGAATACCATTTTTTTTCGAAAAATAAAATTAGAGGCAAAAAAATTTACACGGGTGGTGCAAAGTTATCATAATTTAAAAATTTTAACAGATAGACGTCATATGTTCTATTTTTTTGATAGAACATACCTACACGTAAAAGGTTTAAAAAACTTATAATTAAATTTTTAGATATCAGATTATTTCACATATTTCAAATGACAAATTATATTATCTTCGTCTATCTTATAAAATTTTTAAATTATGATAACTTTGCACCACCCGTGTAAATTTTTTTTGCCTCTAATTTTATATTTCGAAAAAAATGGTATTCTAGTGAAAAAATAAGCTTACAAACTAAATAAAATATTAAGTATGGTATAAACAAATAGTTTAAAATCCATTTAGCCAACTTACATTATATAAAAAAATAGTTACTTTGAAAAAATGGCAAAAAATTCAACTTTGCGCTAGACATCTGAAACTTTGTATTTAGGTCTAAATTTGTACTAGAAACAACTTTTTCTAATAACATTTTTTAAAATTCGGTAAAACAATGCCATTTTTCAGCATTTTTTGATAAAAATGTAATTTTTGACAGATACCGAATGACAGATGGTGACAATTGAATATATAATTTTTAGTCTAATTTGAAGCAAAAACGATTGCTGATATTTAATTTTAACTAACCTCATTAATAAAAAAAAGTTCCATATGGTGCGGACTTTAATGGTGACACTGTATAAAAAGTGTACATACTTATTTTCCAAAAATTATTTTATTTCAACATATTATAGGTAATATACAGGGTGTCCGGAAAATACGTGTACAACGTTTGACGACAGACTCCTGACGTCAAAATAGGTCGATTTAAGCCGACTTAGTTATATCCAAAATTGTCTCGTTTAGCCGGTAGAGGGCGTCAAAAATTTGTAAAATATTGGTTTTACCTAAATTATTTAATCTCGCTAATACACAAAATGACATTTTTTGAACGATCGTAGAAAAATGTTTTTTTCTCAATCCGAGTGATTTACTAATCAGGCAACTTTGACTGTGAATAAATTATGTTAGCCAATGTCACAAATATCACAGTCAAAGTTGCCTGGTTAGTTGATTTTTGTTGAAAACCTTGGTGCAATCCAACATAAGTGAATTGAAACCGAACTCTAGACTAAAGATCTGTGTCCAAAAGTTACCAAAAAAAAAAAAATAATGCCATATCTATTAACACACGGTTTATCTTTACGGACTACCCATATTTAAAACACATCCTTTGTCTTATTGTCTTTCTAAGACAAATCCTGATATCCCATTTTAATAAGATTAATGTGAATACATGAACACAATTTAAATTTTAAATACTTATACAACGGTATACATGTTCGTTTCGAGACTATTTCTAGTTTTTTATCGGCGTGTTTGACTAGGTAATGATAATCAATAAATTTAAGTCTGATACCCAACTGACGGGGCAGAAGAAATCTGGGCATTGAAGAAAGATGGAGCCTGATTCTTGAAATTGAATGGAAGCTTTCCTTCACATTTCTTAGCTTGATGATTTTAGTTATATTAGTTATATTAGATATTTCCGAATGAGGGGACACAAGAGCCGATATATCAGACACCCAACAAGGTGTAAGGGTGTTGCCGGTACCTTCGATACATGATAAGTCAATTTAATTATGGTTAACTTGATTAATGTTTCGAAGTATTATAATAATTGATAGTAGGAATTATAATAATAACTGTTGACGTGTTCCAAATATTGGATTAAAATATTCGTGCTAATTAGAAACGAAACTGCCAGCTGTTAAAGAAGGAAGAATCGTCTAAGCCGTATTTTTTATTTCTGGCGCTACATATCTTCTAAAGGTATTCGAATCGATACGCCATCAGATTGATATAAAACAGATAAAAAGTCCAGCAAATTACACTAGCTTCTGCTAGCCACCAGAACACAAGGTTCTAGTTTAACGGGAATAGAAAGAATACTGAAACATATTCAGAAAAAGACGACCATATGAAACACAATACAGGATCACGAAGATGAAATTTTGAAGGCAGTGGCACAACCGCATTAAAAATAAGCCATGAAGTGACGTCGGGCAACGCCGCATCAGCTGGGAGTTGCGGATCCACAAGCTATTATTATGACGTACGGCAACGGGCGAGTTTTTTATTCTTTCTGATATTTTTCGACTTTTTTTGGCTCTGTTGCCACTATAAATAAATAAAGTCTTTATTAAATATATATAATATTGATATTGAAAAATGTACTAAAAAGTAATAAATAGTTTTGGATAACAAGAACATCTAATATTGCGTTGAGAAGCTGTTTTTGTTTCACTACGAGTAGATTTATTTGATCGATCAAAAGTAATATTCTATTATACAAATTATTATCTTCTGCGTTTAAATTACAGGATTGACTATCTATCATCTTCTGAGGTCTCGAAATTTAGTAAGCTTAAGGCTTTGTTTAAGAAATCTACGCTTGTCTTAAGAAAGTCACCTACTATCTCGGTAACTCCGTTACTTTCACAATGTATGAATTGGTACCGAGACAATAAGTTTTCAAGCTGAGACCACCTGCTTAGTTTCATTTCAAAGTGTAAAATCCATTTCAAATCATTGTAAGCCAATTCATTACCTTTTAAAAAAAACCTTTACCTTCATATCAATGTAAAAAACTGTAACAATATATTATACTATATATTATAAAATATATTACACTCTCTTCACCTGCTTTTAAAACACTTGTATAGTTAGAGTTACACCCAGGAATATAGCAGGGGCATAGCATGTTGATAAATAAGCAAACTAAAAGAAAAAAATAGTACTGACCTAAGTACCTAGGTATCTAGAGGTATCCTACCTTTTTATGAACTATCTCTACTAGTGATATTTTTAAAATAATTTACATATACCTTCAAGTTAAATAAACACTTTAATATTTAATAAATTAACTGTAGCCATAAAACAATAAAGTTTATCCCAAAGAGCTAACTAGAATACAAAAAAAAAACAACTTTTAAATTAAAACAAATAAAATTCTGCCGCCATTATAAGACCCGTTAACAAACCGCCGGCCGGCCAGGCTGTTGGATTTTTCACTTTATTAATGCTATTACAGCAAATTCGGCCAAAAAATGTTCACTAATATTTTGTAGAGGTTCTTAGCAATCATTTCAATTAAATTTTCTATTAGATCTCAATCGAATACCGGATAAAAATACAAATTAATACGAAAAACCGCAAAGCTAACAACCACGTCCGCGTCGCGCGTAAATTACATACTAAAGCATGGATAACCTCAAAAAAGTCACGTGCCACATGGATCGTCAAGCAGTGTTGTCGATGTTTCTGTTTTACGGCTTGTTTTAAGGTGGTTGTGGCAGTGGAAGGAATAGCTGATTGTAAGAGGGCGCCTGTCCTAGGACTACTCGACCTTTGACCGTTCATTTTGTTTTAAGCTTTAGTATAAAGGAGTACATATCGCTTCGATTTCCTCAGCCTTCAGTTGCTTTCGGGTATTCGGTGATCTGATGAGCTCAAAGCTTATTGTAATACAAATAATGGCTAAAATATACAAACACGTTTTTAAGTAGCTTCTTTAATATCGTAAAATTGAAAATTTATTTATATTTTTAATGATAATTATTTATTTTATTAGTTTTTACGTCTTTTTGTTTCAGTTCCTAATATAAATCCTGGGAAGCCAACGCTTTGTAGGAATTTATAAGTATGTAATAAATATTGGTATCTTTATAGAAAATTTTTAATATGGCCTTATTTATTAGCAATGCTTGGAAACAATTTGGGTAATTTTGGGATTATTTATTATCATATTCGGCTTATATAAAAAAAGCAGCTAAAATCCATAATAGAAAATTTATGTAAGATTTAAATGTGTTTCTTATTCGGTTTTGACAAGTTTTAACAGAAGTAATAAATATAAAATACCTACACCGATATTTATGAATCAATTTGCTTCAAAAATTTATTGATTTGATGAACTAATAGCCATTGTAAAATAAAAATGATGACTGGAATAACAGGTAGAATTATTGACTTATTTCTTTCTACATTGACTACTGATAATTTTCTCACGTACTATCTTTAAATTTATTCAGATTTTTATTGTCGCTTTACAAGATACAGGGGTGGGACACCGAATTTCTATGACTTTGAACCTTTGGTTAGCACTGCATGCATATTTGATCAAAGAAAAAATAGAGCCTGAAGTCTTTTTAAATAATTAATTATTACTGTTTGAATTTTGACCGTCAACTTTCACTTATAATCTCCCTAGCAGCAGAATTATTACCGATAATTTTTTTTAAGGTCACCAATGGTTTTGTTGATAGAAAATTATCCCGAGTCGAAGACGAGGGAAATTTTCTATCAACAAAAACATGAGTGACACCGAGAGGCAGTGTAATCCCCAAAGTTATGTTATCAAAAGTTTAAACGGAGACAATAGTTATTTGCTTTACTAGCCAAAGTAGTAGATTGACTGCCGTGACTGATAGTTCAGCTCTAATTCCTGCTCTAAAAAAAATCTAGAACAAAAAGGACTTACAGCTTAAGGCGAATTTACAATCACATAAATGACGTATGACAACTAAAATCCAATGTGTTGAGAATTATAAAATTTTAAATACGACTATGCTAAACCTTTTTACGAAAAATTAGTTTTTCTTTTCCAAAATGAGAAATAAAAAAGTGCACGTCATTGTATTGAATAAATTAGTCTATCCGGGGACACACTGTATAAAATAGAAGACATTAAAACTGCACGGCCCAGATGACTACCTTAATCGTATGTAATCCTCACGGCTCAAAACCATATTTTAAACGAGTAGGTTCTACTATCGCTTATAAGCTTCCACTTAATAGTACATGCTTAAACTCATGGAGGTGACTTTGGTATGATAATTAGTACAATCCTATTTAATTAGGATTAATTACCTCAAATGATAGGACTTCCGGTTGACATGAAATCATTTAAATCGAAGCGAACGAGATGCCACTCACAAACGGAAAACTAAATGAGCCATGCATGTAAGTGATCGACTTAATTTACATAGTAAGAAAAATATTGTCACTATTTACAGGGAAGAGTAACGGTACGAAGATTTTTTTACTGTGTATGACTGAAAGTGGAGAACCCGAGACATATTTTATATCAATTGTACAGTTGACGACAGATAATTTCGTACACTAAACTCTGAGCCTGTAAATGCAACTTTTTTACCTTTATAACCTTTGTAACGTGTTAATTGTTATCATGACATCTGTCAAAGTATTATCATTATCTTATTGGATTTAAAAATGCCTCATTTCAGTATTATTAAAAAAGCAATAATAATATGTTTAGTAGAAATAGGGTGGTCTTATGGAAAAATAGCTGATAATTTTAGAGTACCTAGAAGTACTGTTCAATTGTAAAAAAAAGGCGCTATCATCAAATACTTGAAAGGTCTGTTGGGTTTGGTGGAGTATTTAAGGCAACATCCATTTGATACTGCAGTATCCGCTATGCACATAACAGGATTCCCTGCTTCATCTAGAACTGCGCAACGCCGAGTAAGACAATGTTCCGAATTAAGAAATCGAGCAGCTGCATCCAAACCGTTTTTAAAAAATAGTAATAAGGAACAAAGAATTATTGGGTTTGCTATGCAATATTCACCAGAAATTGATTATTTTTGGCAAAATGTTATCTTTTCCGATGAGAAAACTTTTCAGTCTACATATAATGGAAGGATTCGAGTATATATACCACCAAATTCCCGCGATATGATGAGAAGTATACTCAAAAAAAGCAAACCAGTGGACGTTTCTCTGTTAATGTGTGGGCATGGATAAGTGTTTACGGTGCAGGTGTTTGCTGGAATATTGGTGGAACACTAAACAGTAATATATATCTTCAGATTTTGGAAAATGTTTTTCTTCCTTCTGCCGCGATAGTTTTTGAAGAAAATAACTTTATATTTCAGCAGGATAACTGCCCTGTGCATACTGCGAGAAATATAGAAAACTGGTTTAGACAAAACAACGTAACATGTCTGCCTTGGTGCTCAAGAAGTCCTGATTTAAATCCAATTGAACATGTTTGGGGATTGATGGTAAAAAAAATGTACAAAATAAATTTTAAACCACAGAATGAAATAGAGTTATTTGATAAAATAAAAGAAATTTGGGAAGGGCTAACTCCGGATTACACGAGAATAATTATTTCGTCAATGCCAAGAAGATTACCATTAGTGTTAGAATACAATGGCGCAATTAAGTATATATAATTAAATATTAGTATTTTGTTTGTTGTTTGCTGTTTGTTAATAAACTTACCCTTTTTGGCTTTATACTTTTGTAGTTTTCCTGGTATTATTTTATAATTTTCTTATTTCGCGGCTGTAATTTAAACACAAAAATATTTAGAAATAACGATTATTACTTATGGTAAAAAATTGTACATACAATAATTTAAAGGAAATGTTAGCAATATATATAGTTTTTATAATTCAATTTCAAATTAAAAGTGGTAATGAAAGGCAAGGCTACTGACGCATTAGCCATTTTATTTTTTGGTAAGTATTTTGTAAGTTTAACCAAAAAGTGGCCAAATAATAAAATAAATCTTTCCTTTATAAATTAAAGAAGGCAAAAATGATATTTTGTCTAATTGTCATATTTATTTTTCTGCTTTTATTACTTTTTAAATACAATTTTCTTTGTTAAAACTTTATTTAGTAGCTATGCCTCAAAGACCGATATTTAGCCGAATTTGTCTAACAAAGGCGGAAAGTGATACTTTTACGCTCGCAACTGACGTTTACAGAACAAGGCGTGGCGAAGTACCATTTAAAACATCGATACACTGAGATCTGGGACTGTGACAACATAATATCATACGACCAACCTTTTGTTTTTGAAAAATTATGCCTGTAACATTTAAAAATACAATCAAAAGGATTTTGGCAACTCAACAACATAATATCATATGACCGACCTTTTATTTTCAAAAATTTTTGCCTGTAACGCTTAAAAATACGATCAAAAGGATTTTGGCAACTCAACAACATAATATCATATGACCAACCTTTTATTTTCAATTTTTTTTGCCTGTAAAACAAATTGTTTTTAGAACATTTTTATTACAAATATTTTTTTTTTTTTTTTTTTTTTTTTATGATCGAGCACAAGCACTATAGGAAAAATCCTTTAAGGCGCTCTGGGAGCGGTGCGTGTGCGAAGAAAGCGATTCACGTTTTTCTTGAATCGTTGGAGGTTATATTCGGTTGGAAACACGGTCTCAGAAACGCCGTTCCACAAAGATGACGTTCCCCAAATGAAAGAGTTCTGAAACAATGATGTTCGGGGTGTACTAAGTTGAACCACATAGGGATGGGCGGCAGTGGTTCGTCGTGTGTTTCTGCTATGCATTACTCTAGGTGGAATCGAGCGGGCAATATCTGTCGAACATTTGCCATGAAAATATCTGTAGAAGAGAGTCAAATCACCAACCTGTCTTCGATGTTCTAAGCTGTCGAGGTTCTTAGTCAGCTCGTGGTCGCCGATTAGACGAACGGCTCTCCTTTGGATGGAATCCAACAACCGAAGGGTATGCTTCGGTGCAGAACTCCAGATATGAGAGCAGTATTCCAGTGATGGTCGAATCTGGGCTTTATAGAGTGTCAAAAGTTGTTGACATGTATACAACTTTTTGGTACGGAAAAGTATACCGAGCTTCTGAGAAGCTGCCCTGGCGATTGCCACAACGTGATTATGCCAAAACATATTTCCACCCAGGTTGACACCCAGCAATTTAATAGACGAAGTCAGTGGAATTGCGTGTCCTGCCATAACGATATCGGGTTCTGCAATGTTAACCTTCTTAGAGAAAACTGCTGCCTGGGTTTTTTGAGCGTTAAATTCGACAGTAACCTGTCACCCCAAGACAAAATTTCTTCCAGGTCTTTATTGAGGCGTGATACCTCATGTTGTCTGCGAAGATGTGCGTCAGCAGCCGATGTTTGAGATTTCAAAGTAAAAGATGAGATAAGTGTGCTGTCGTCAGCAAAGCTATATAATGGATTTTCTGTTTTGGCTAGAAGATCGTTAATGTACAGTAAGAAGAGAGTGGGGGATAATATGGACCCTTGAGGAACACCAGCATTGATGGTGAAGGTGTCTGAGAGAAACCCGTCAATCGCCACTTGCAGAGAACGGTCCTTGAGGAAGCTAGACAACCATGAACAAAATCGACCGGGCATACCATAAGAACGCAGTTTACTTAGGAGCCCCTCGTGCCAGACACGGTCAAAGGCTTTAGAGATGTGCAATAGCCCGGGACTCCCCATGATGTTCGATTGCGTTGCTCCAAAGATGAGTGACATAGGCTAGAAGGTCTCCTGTTGATCTGGACTTACGAAAACCATACTGATGGTCGCTGATAATTTTAAGGCCTTTTAGGTATTTTAGAAGTTGTTGGTTAATAGCTTTCTCCATCACCTTTGATATAACTGAAAGCGATGCGACTGGTCGATAGTTGTTTGGCAGGGTTTTCTTGCCTTTCTTTGGTATAGGCTGCACTCGCGCCTTTTTCCAGCAAGATGGAAATATTCCTTTTTTGTAGGATAAGTTAAAAAGTCTACAAAATACTGGTGTGAGTTCATCGGCGCATTTCTTGAGCACTATAATAGGAATTTCATCTGGACCAGAAGCTTTTTTGGCATCGAGCCCCTTCAGAATTTGTTTGACAGGACGCTGACGGAATACGATATCAGTCATTTCCGATCGAACTGCTGGAATGTTCGGGGGTGTTTTTCCCTGAAAGTCCACCGTGGAGTGTGAAGCAAATAGTTCTGCGAGTAAGTTCGCTTTATCTTCAGCCGTGGTTGCTATTGTGCTGTCAGAACGTGTTAGCGGCGGAATATTTGATTTGGTAAAATTTTGACTGACGGCCTTAGCGACTGACCAAAAGGACCTAGATCCGTTAGGACTGGCGAGAAGTTTATTTTTGATCCTCCCTTATTTATAGTGGACCGTTTTCCTATTTTAATTGCAGAACTTGCACTGACATGACAGTCCTATTGTCCTTTTAGAATATCTTTGAATTTTTAGATGAAATGAATGGTTTTATTCAAACTTTGGATCGTTTGTTAAAAATTAATATCGAAATGAAATAAAAAAATATAATAAATTAAAAAACGACATCTTACGTAACAATTAACGTAAATTAACAAAATGCACTTCTTACTCACTAACTTAGAGTTTTATTATATTCCTTTTGCTATGCTGCATTATATTTATAAAGATAATAATATTACTTTCAAAATATCATATTACAGCTACATTGAATATCTGCCGGAAGAGCTACCAACTCGTACTTCCAATGCGGTTTTATAATATTAATATCTATGGTTTCTACCATTACCATAACATAAATCGTTGATTGGATATTTGATCGTACATAGACACTATTATTAGAATTTTTCCGGTAATAGCTTACTAATATGTGTGGTAATGTATTAATACGTTACTACGCTATTAACTTTTAATAACATTTAGGATCTAGTATGGTACAAATCTGTAATAAAATTAACACAGCTATAACCTATCGGCGACAGAAGAATGTGGCAACTTAGTTCAACAAGCGGTTAAACAATCAAACATAAAATAAGATAATATGAATATTCAACTATTGTTGATTTGGTTAGATTTCCAATTTTCGGGATCGGGATCCCGTTTTGAGATCCAGGGATTAAAAATCAAATCCCGGGATCCCGGGATCAACCCTTATAATTAATATTACAGTGTGACCAGTAAAGTCCGCATCATATGGGATTTTTTTTTATTGCTTCGATCGAGATGAAAATTAAGCAAAAAAATAGTAGTCACGTGATTCGCATTATCTGTCAAATTTTAATTTTTTTCGAAAAATAATTCAAAAGTGGGGTTATTGCATCACTTTTGCAAAATAAGACTCAACGCAACCTGTATAAAACTTCTTAGTTTTGACAATGCTTTATTTCAGATTATGGAGAACTATAGGGTAGGAGGCCGATCGACAATGGCAGCATTTTCAAATTCTGTCCCCGTTTTTTGGTCAGTTCGCTATTGGCCAAAAGATGGCTCTCGCGTGCGAAGTGGGCTGATGTTGTCTTCTTCTTCTTCGTTTTTAATATGGAAAACTAGATCCTCCATAGTTTTTAACTTTTACTTTTGACAATTGGCATTTTATTTTTCGAAATAACAAATAACGTTTGAACGCAAGACAAGACAAATAACGTTGTATTGTAATTAATTTCCATATTTATAATGAATAATGGTACAATTTATAAAAGTAGAGTTTGCTTTCTGTCGGGGTGTAAGACAGGATCTTCTTCAGAGATGAAACGCAGCCAAATAAGTCTCTTTCTAGCTCCAAAGGTAAAACCCTCTAGCTAGAATGTTCCTGTATTTTAAAAACGAAGCATCGCTGGAACTTTATACAGGCCGAGTTTACTAATAAGTATTACAAAGTAAGTGTAAATTCATATAAAAGTCCTTATTTGTTCCTTAAAGAACTAATTTAAATAAAAATAGTCATCGCGTCAATAAGAAACCATTTATTTGATAGCCCACTTCGAACACGAGCGCCATCTTATAGCAACTCGTAAAGCTGAATTACCGATGCTAATTTGGGACCGAATCCAATGCATTGCGACCGGCCTCCTACCTCAAGTCCTCCATATTCAGATACATTTTCTTTAAAGTAGCGCCATATTAAATGTGTGTTTTTCTACAAAATCAAAATTGGGCTATTAAAATTTGGTCGCATGTGATGCAAAGTGTATTTGTTTTTGACACTGTATAAGGTAACTTCATAAAATAAGTATTTTTGAAAACGTAGTTTGTGTCTAAAAGTAATACATCTTAATATTAAGACAAAAAGAAGACAGTGTCATCAGTAAAGTGTTCATTAAGTGGAAAATAAATTTTAGTGGTGGGTAAAAAATCAAAATTATCTTATGCAGCTACATTTTGCATGTGAGCTAGAAACTGCATTAAAAAAACTTTTTCTAATAACTTTTTTCGATACTTTCAGAAATAACCCCACTTTTGAATTATTTTTTGAAAATAATTAAAATTTGACATATAATGCGAATCACGTGACTACTATTTTTTTTGCTTAATTTTCATCTCGATCGAAGCAAAACTTGATGCCAAAGTCAAATTTCGAATAAAGTTATTAATAAAAAAATAATCCCATATTATGATCCGGACTTTACTGGTCACACAGTAAATTATATGCAGACATAATATGGCAAAAAACTTTTTATTAAAAAACTCAAAAATAAAAACCATTTTTACAAATATAGACCTCTTAATCCTCCAATTTCAAAAAGGGACATTTCCTTTTTAATGACGTTAAGACTTTTAAGATGAACTTTTGGATTTTCCGATATTTGCCGCCAATTAGGTTTAGTTCTAGTGGTTTTTCGGGATTTTCGGGGACAAAAATCTTCAGAGATTTCGGGATTTTTGAGATCCAGAAGCCTCGGCTGAAAACCCTAATTGTAACTTTTATGACAATATGTTTAGGTATTGGTATCCCATCCCAAGCTAAATTATATTTTACAAGGATCAGATATTAGGTGCACGTTCCATATTTGCCATTGTTGAAAAAAGGAAAAAGTACGGTCCTGCCTCTTTGTAGAAAATCGATTGTCCATTAAAAAACCAATCATATTCATAACTTTCAAATTGTGAAAAGTTAGAAAGAAAATCACTTTATTTACGAGCGCGAACAAAGTAAAACAACACGCATTCGCGACGAACGAACCAACAACTGAATCACGCCACCGCGTGGTCGAAATGCGGCGCCTGGCTCTTAAAAGGTTACTATTGGCCATCATTTTTAGTGTAATAAAAGAAAAAAACAATTACTAAATCGTTCTTTCTTTATAGGTTTTTTAAATATGTATTCTCACAAATTAATTACCTTTCTGCTAGTTAAAAGTAGAACACCCTTTTATATACTAGTTTTTACTGCTAAAATTGATCAGATAAAGAAGGCAACTCATCAAAATACGGACAAAGGCCATAAAAATTAAGTAATACTTAACCTCGGTGTGTTGGTTAAAGGGTTAGCAAACATTCATTTATTTTTATAGGATTTTTATGGCTTTGCTATAAAAAGTTTTCACCTTATCCTGATGGTCGATTATTTATTATTTTTGAAGAGCTTTATTTATATACAGGTTGATGTTCCGAATGACAGTGACCATAAAACCTACCCGTCATAAAACGTTTTTCTCATATTAGATATCAGATTTCAGCACTCATAATAATGATATTTTAAGATATCTCGGATTGCAGCGATTATAAAGCCAAAAATTTATGTTTCGCGAATTTAATCGGGATGTAAAGTGGTTAATAATCAATAGGGACTGCAAAATAAATGAAATATTAGACTCCGACACGGCAATTATCCGGTTTTCGTATTTTGAATGTGACAATAAAGATTTTACTGGCAATCTGATGTATCTGCACGAAAAAAGTTAGTATCGTAAGTCCTTTATTTGATAGCATTCACTTTAAAGTAATCACAAAAATTCAGTAAATAAAAATTGAAGCGATCTCTTTTCAAATATAAAAGCATGATGGGTAATAAAACATTTAGAAGATTTAGTAACATTAATACAAACCCATATACAGGGTGTTCGAAAAATAGACCGAGATATTTTAAAGGGTGATTCCTTGTTAAAAAATATGAAAAAAAGTTTCTATAAACATGGGTCCGGAAATGCAGGGTTTTCAAGATACAGGATGTTAAAAAAATAGAAATAAAAAATGAAATTATTAATTAAATTAGAAATACTTACTCGATGCTGTTGAAATTTGGCAATGATATTTGTTGTATTAAGATGCTAGTTTAGCCCTAAATAGATTAAAATTATTGAGTCCAGTGGCGTCCGGGGGGGCACCTTAGCGAATATTATTATCAAAAAAATGTACGCCACTGTCTTTTTTGTAGCTTTAATATTTTGTTTTTAATTAAGCATCTAAAGATACAAGTTCTTTGCCTCTTGTATTTTTTTCCTATCTCACTTCATTTTCGAGAAAAAAAAATAAAAACCGTTTTATTGTATGTCATTGGACAAAATTGGTTTATTAATTTCTACTAAAATAAATCACAAGTGCATTGGACCACAAATAATAAAAAACATTTCTAGGAAAGAATGTTATTGCAACTTTTCCAATACCATAACATAAACTACAACAAATGTTGGAAATGTCCACCATCCATTTCCGTACACCTTTTCACTCGACGCATCATTGAACGACAAACTCGAGCTAAAATTCGAGGTTTTTTTTTTTATTTCTTCGCAAGTATCTACGATGTTATTTCTTAGTTCTTCTATTGTTTCTATGGGAGTAATGTAAACCATCGTCTTAAGGTGTCCCCATAAATAAAAATCTAATGGATTTAAGTCAGGGGAGCGAAGTGGCCAGTTAATTGGTCCACCTCTTCCAAGAATTTTTTTAATGTAATTTTTCTCTAAAACCGTTAGAGATAAGGATAGAGTATACTACATGAATTATGCGCAGAATTTGACGTAGAATTAGGGTAATAAGTAAAAATAGGGGGGTTCTATTTAAAAAACAAAAAAAATTTGCTACATCTACTTTTTGACACACCCGGTATAATTTCTTTTTGAGGCAAAAAATCCGGAAGAAAGAATTATAATCGACGTGTCCGAGCGTTTTTTCAAAAAATGAATACCTGATTTTTAAATGAATTTGTTCCATATTTTAGCCCATCACTGTACTTGGTTTACTAAATATATGGGTATTTTGATTCATGAAAGCTGCTTCTTTGAATTTTCGTTTTCTCCAGTGGTATTCCGTGTCCGAAACCTTGGCTTCTGACCACTGTATATTATGATGGTTGGTCCATACATGTTCCACTATACCTGATCTCGAGGTTTCACCTCTTTGAGTATGTTTCAGATGTTCTTCAACTCGTACGGAAAGAGGTATTTTTGTTCTCCAATGTTCGATTTGATAGATACAATTTTTTGTGTTTTCTTTACGGGGGGGGTGGGGGTTACTTTTGTAAGAAAGCTTCTAAGCATATTTCCGGATTTGGATATTATTGTTTTCGGATATCCTTCTATCGTTTCAGAAATCCCCTTGACATAAGGTATTGTAAGAAATGCTTGCTCCTCTTTCGTTTCTGTAGCACTTAGGCGGAGTCGTCAAGCTTCATTGCACATTAAGACAGTAGCCTTAGAATTATAATTTAGTTTACACTTGAAAAGGGTTAGATATACTAACGAACCGAAACGTTGTGTTAAGTAACAAAATAAATATAATGGAAGTCCGACAAGGTTATTTTTTTGATAATATAGCCTAGCTTCGTTGGTTTCTTATTAGTATTAGGCAGATATTGATATAGGTACCTATTTTACTTTAAAATGCCTTTATTCCGAACTGACAAAATAATGCAGAAAATAATAATGAAAATTAACATGTAAAAAAGGGATTTAATCCAATTTAATTGATTAATAAAATCAATAAAAAAAAACAGGATATGGTCTAATAATTTAATCAGAAGTGTAACAATTATTATTATTACTTAAAATCTTCACACCTAATTTTAATGATGCTATGCACAGGTCAGATCAAAATTCACTCATAGAATAAAATTTCCATAAATATAGCTGCTTATGTGTTGTACTTTTTACGGCTATAATTAACATAATTTTCCCATACCTATAATTTTGTTTTTATGGCCCCCTTTGAGGCTATCGGAGTAGTTTTACCAACAGTTACGACATTTTATTTTTTAAGAAAAATTGTTTTTATAAAATAACGTAACCTACTTCAAAGAAAAGTATGTGACAATATATTTTTGTACTTCCGGAATTAAAGTAGGTACTTACTTTAGTCCCACCGAACGGGGACTAAAATTGGTCATTTAATTCCATTCATTCTAGCAAAATACATTTAAAAAAGGTTAAATTTAACAAATTATTACTTACTTATTCATATTTGGATGGACATTTAAGTTTGAAATTATAAACTCTGCGCTCGAGTTGGCGCTAGAAAAAAATTATTTGCATCAAAGAGGGCCTTGCAACTAAGGACGTAATGCTTAGCTGTAGAGCTTAATACTTGTTGGGTGTCAGTAACTACCTGAATTAACAATCAATCAGTTATTCCGTCATCTTTGACAGTCGTTACAAGTAATTTGATTTATCGCTAATTTTTCCAATTTCTTGAACAATTCATACAACGGGCTTTACGGAACAGCACAAAACATTCATGGTTGAAGCGTATTTTCGAAACGGGGTTAGAGTAAATGGTGAGTGGCAATACAATCAGGGTTTGTGCATGGACGATTTTCACGAACATTTTCCTAACGTTGCTTTTATTGCTGTGGATTTTTATCATTGCCTGAAAAGAACCGTGGATGTGTTTAGGGAAACAGGTTCTATACGACACAAAAAAGGAGCAGGAAGACCATCTGTAAGAACTTGTTGCAAACGTTCGTGAAATAATGCAAAATACGCCAACAAATTGTGTAAGACGTCTGTCCCAAGAAGTGGTAAGATCTTATGAAACATCCAGGACTATATTCTTAAGAAGCAGCTAAATTTATTTCCTTATAAAGTGCAAATATTCTTACTTTGTTAATTTTGTAAACAGCTATTCTATACAACACAAAAAGGGAGCGGGAAGACCATCTGTAAGAACAGAAGAACTTGTTGCAAACGTTCGTGAAATAATGCAAAATATGCCAACAAATTGTAAAATACGCACGTCCCAAGAAGTGGGAAGATCTTATGGAACATGCAGAACTATTCTTAATGGCTACTTTATACCTCAATTAAATTAAACTAAACTTAATAAATTAAGAGAATTAGGAAGTTAAAATACTACATTCAAACGTAACCATTTATACCTACAATTAAGGAATTAAACTAAACTAAGAAGTTGGCCAACTTTTAACTTCTTAGTTTAATTTAGTTGATTCGACATAATTCGTTGGGCGATCGGCATAATCCGTGGTTCCCGTCATGTCATTTGTCATTTCGGTAAATGTAATAAAGAAGAATTTGTACACATAAGCCTAAATTCTTGTTTAATTTTGGAATTATATTTTTGATATTTTGATTATTCCAAAAAGTTTCACGATGGTTATGTTAACGACGGTACATTGATTGAATTAGTACAACAGTTCCCATGCATTTATGATAAAACGGACAAAAACCAATAAGATAGGTTAGGAGCACCTTCTTTGTCTCTCGTAGATTTATTAAGTTACTTAGTGTGGAGGTATAAACCATTGCCTTAATTTCTTAGTTTAATTTATTAAGTTTAGTTTAATTTAATTGAGGTATAAAGTAGCCATAAGAAGCAGCTAAATTTATTTCCTTGTAAAGTGCAAGTATTCCAAGAAATACAAGCCGCAGATTTTGAAAGACGCAGGAATTACCCAAAATTTATTGGAAATAAATGATTTATTAGACATGAAATTTTTTTCGGATGAAACCTGGTTCCACCTCTCCGGTTATGTGAATTCTCAGAATACACGCATGTGGAGTAGTGAAAATCCCCATTGCACCCTCAAAAAAATGGTGTCTGTTAGCTGTTTCCCGAAGAAGAATTGTTGGCCCTATTTTTTTCCATGACACAGTTACAGCACAGCGGTATAAAGACAATATTTTGAATCCAATTGTGGAGCAATTACTTGACGACGAACTACGTTTTGGATATTTTCATCAGCACCGCCTATTCAGCCGCAGAAACTATTAATTGATTGATTGATCAGTTTTCGATCAGACATTGAATTCCTACCTAGATCACCTTGTTTAACGGTTATGGATTACTTCGTTTTTCCTCATTTAAAGAACACTGTTTTTAAAACACCAGTTGCAAATTTAGAACAATTAGAAGAAAAGATTATCCAAGAATGTGGTAACATTTCTCCAGAGATGCTGGTCAACACTTTCACAAAATTAATTAAATTATACTAATGTATTTATTTGAACAACTATGCCATATTAAAATCGCATTAACCATAAAATAAATCACATTACAAAATCCAACTAAAACAGAAAAATGTTAATTTTAATAATAGGGTATATAATTTATATTGCCTCTAAAACAAAAAAGCAATTATTTTAAATTCAGTAATCAGTTAACTATACACCGTTTAAGCGATAATTTATTACTGTTTAATAAAGCCATGTGACTAGCATACCGTACTAGGCTTTCGTCTAAATCATGTCGGTCGCAAATTTGACTGCTACGCTATGGGCCATGCTGTGTTGCCAGTTCCACTGGTAACCAACTTGAATGCTCTATTAATATTTTCTTCTCGTTTCTAAGGCTACTGTCTTAAATACTATCCATGTGCTATGAAGCTTGATGACTCCGCCTACGTGCTTATTGGAGTGTGAAGTTTGAGCTGTTGGTATTGGACAAGAAGAGACTTCCGGATATTGGGGATATCTATACTTAGTTTACTAAATATATGGGTATTTTGATTCATGAAAGCTGCTTCTTTGAATTTTCGTTTTCTCCAGTGCTGTTCCGTGTCCAAAACCTTGGCTTCTGACCACTCTATATTACCTTTTCTCGATGTTCTCGTCAATCGAAGTGCTGAAAACCTAAAAACTTCAGTGTATAGGAAACCCACTCACACCGGGCAATACCTTAATCACGGATCGAATCATTCAAACTCCATAAAACAGGGCATCATTCAAACTCTTTATCACAGAGCATCTAACGTTTGCAACAATCCGGAAGACCTTAATATTAAAATTTCAAACATCAAAAAAGATTTAAAACAGAATGGTTACCCTGAAACCTTTGTAACTAATACCATCTCAAAACGTAAAAATCGCGAAGTAAAAACTAATACAGAAACGACAGAGGAACAAGCATTTCTTACAATACCTTAAGTCAAGGGACTTTCTGACAAGATTAGAAGGATAACCAAAAACTATAATATCAAAACAGTCTTCAAATCCGGAAATACGCTTAGAAGCTTTCTTACAAAACTAAAACCCCCCAGTTATAAAAACACAAATAATTGTATGTGTAATTGTAAAAAGACCTCTTCCCGTACGAGTTAAAGAACATCAAAAACATACTCAAAGAGGCGAAACTTCGAGCTCAGGTATAGCGGAACATGTATGGACCAACCAACATAATATACAGTGGTCAGAAGCCAGGGCCTTGAACACGGAACAGCACTGGAGAAAACGAAAATTTAAAGAAGCAGCTTTCATGAATCAAAATACCCATATATTTAGTTATAGATCTGATATCCCCAATATCTGGAAGCTTGCTCTTGTCCCAAACCAACAGCTTAAACTTCACATTCCAATAAGCACGTAGGCGGAGTCATCAAGCTTCATTGCACATGGATAGTATTTAAGACAGTAATAGAATATAATTTAGTTAGAAGTCCGACAAGATAAATTTTTTGATAAATGCTCAATATCGACGAAACCCTATACGCTTCGTACCGTGAACAAAAAATCCGAAATTGAAAAAAATTAAAATTTAAAAATTTTTAATCTTGAGCTGAGTTAGAGAATGCCATATACCTCCTGGTATATTCGACGTTGTCGCGTCGTACAGGACGTCGAACGACATCTATAAATAGAATTTTTTAGCACAACTTGGCAACACGCAAATTTGTGACTACCGTGACAAAGAAGCTGGTCCGTAATACGTTTGAAATTTTATATCTCATGCCCGCACATTCGTTTATAAGCTTTTATGTGCGCATATGTAATAAAAATTGTAATATCAAGGAGTTTTAACGCGACCCATCTTCTACTTAGAGACTTATAAAATCTCATAACATTTATCTTTAATTTATAATAATATTAGATAATAAAATAGAATTATAGTTCTCGTACGGGAAGAGGTATTTTTGTTTCTCCAATGTGCGATTCGCCACACTCGCAAGGGATTTGATAGATACAATTTTTTGTGTTTTTATTACGGGTGGGTTTTACTTTTGTAAGAAAGCTTCTAAGCATATTTCAGGATTTGACGGCTGTTTTCATCAAATCCCTTGCGAGTGTGGCGAATCGTGCATTGTAAAAACAAAAAGACCTTTTCCCGTACGAGTTAAAGAACATCTGAAACATACTCAAAGAGGTGAAACTTCGAGATCAGGTATAGCGGAACATGTATGGACCAACCAACATAATATAGAGATGTCAGAAGCCAAGGTTTTGGACACGGAACAGCACTGGAGAAAACGAAAATTCAAAGAAGCAGCTTTAATGAATCAAAATACCCGTATATTTAGTAAACCAAGTATAGATATCCCCAATATCTGGAAGCCTCTTCTTGTCCAAAACCAACAGCTCAAACTTCACACTCCAATAAGCACGTAGGCGTACATGGATAGTATTTAAGACAGTAGCCTAACAATTATAATTAAGTTTACACTTGAAAACGGTTAGATATATTAACTAACCGAAACGTTGTGTCCGACAAGGTAATTCTTTTTGATATTACTTCATTGTCTACCACCTTCAAACAAAAACTAAGTTCAAGATACATACTATTGAAGCTGGATTTTTCCAAATCTTGCCTCGGTTAGATCTCGCCAGATATTTTCTCGTCTCGTCTTGCGAGAGTCTCGCAATATCCCGTTCTCGAAAAATAGGGTAATAAAAAAATTCTGCAAAGTTTGGGTATAAACGCGTTCGGTTATATTATGGTTACTGGCTTGCCAGATTTAACAATTTTTTGCTATTTTGATGATTTGGTGAACGCCAACTTTTGGCAATACTAATTAGTAATTAACTGCAACTTTTGCATAGAAACCCATCCTTTACGAACAGGAACTTCAAGACAGTGGCGTATAGCAAAAGAACATGCCCCCCGCAATATCAAGTTTAGGATCCCCCTTTCCCTGACAAAATGCAATATAGAAAATACAGGTATTAAACGGGCCAGTTTATTAGACATGAATGAAAATTGCAAATATTTCAAATACCTTCGGAAATATGCGAGAAAAGACGAAATTTTCAATTTTGGCATTAGGTACTTATTGACTTTAAAAGAAAACGGAAAAACACTTTTTGAAAGCCGTTTTATGTTCAAATTCGACGTTTCGTTCTTTAGAAACTATCGTCAAGTAAATTTTTTTAAATACGAATTTTAAATACAAATTTTGACAGCTGTCAGGAATAAAACGAAGGTGCGATTTTGACGAAACAAATTATGGGGTCGTATAGTATTCGATGACTTCGGAGACTTCGGGAAAAATAAGCAAAAAATTCTCCTGTCATAATTTGACAGTTGTCAATAGTCGTTTAAAAAAAATGATATTAATGAAAAAACTATAAGGTCGTATGTATATTGACGGTGGAAAGTTGAAAAAAAAATACGCAAAAGATTCTCTTGTCAAAATTTGACACCTGTCAATATGTCAGAATTTTCAAAAATTTGCAAATATCGTTATTTTTTTATAATTCGGCATAAACGATCGGGTTTGTATGTATGTTTGTAACCGACTTCTTTGAACCCGATTTTGACCCACTTTAAACAGTCAGATTTAATTTAAATTTTGTAGAATTATCAAGAACCGCTCACAAAACAATAATCTACTAATCTAGCTCAATCTACTCAAAAAAAAAATTTTTCTTAACAATAACTGAAACTAAAAAATGAAGAATAAAAATATAGTTAAAAAAACTAAAAAACACGCTTTAATAATTAATCAGACTAAAAAGCGGGGAATAAATATAGTTTAAAATAATTCGTGAAATTTTTAATATAGGCAGAAAATAATATTGAACGATAAACAATAATATTATTGTGAAAAAAGCGAGGTATGCTCGATATACGAAAAATATAGCACAAAGCGCCCCACGCTTTTTTCACAATAATACTAATGTTTATTGTTCATTATTATTTTCTGCCTATATTAAGAATTTCAAGAATTATTTTAAACTATATTTATTTTCCGCTTTTTAGACTGATTAATTATTATTAAAGCGTGTTTTTTAGTTTCTTTAAACTATACCTATTTATTAATTATTTACGTTAAATAAATTTTATTATTTATTTACAGCCACCCCTTTTGAAACTATAACAGTACCTACTGGGCTATCTCAAATAAATATTCATTGGTGGTAAAATTGTAATACGCCCCCCCCCCCCTAATCATAAATATCCTAGATCCGCCGCTGCACAGATGTAATGTAGATACTTATACAATTTTAATGAGTGCAAAAAACTCTAAATTAAAAATTTATCTTTAGCTGCAAGTATGTAGATAACCGAAGATTTTACCACAAACTCGTTAAAATCCGTAAAAATGTGTTTTATAATTGCCCCTTGGTGTTTGTAAGTTGCAGCCATAATTTATTTTAAATATTCTATGAGCACACTTCCTGTCAAAAATTACGGTAAACGAGTATTCTGTCATAATGGGAAACATTTTGAACGTTATAACAAAGTGTTTATAATAGTACTAGTTAGCAGTTATAATAGTACTAGCGAGTACCAGCAGCTTCGTTCGCGCTATTTAATTGTTATACAGTGTCACCAGTAAAGTCCGCATCATATGGGATTTTTTTTTATGAATAGCTTTATTCAAAATTTGACTTTGGCGTCAAGTTCTGCTTCGATCGAGATGAAAATTAAGCAAAATAATAGTAGCCACGTGATTCGCATTATCTGTCAAATTTTAATTTTTTCCATGAAATAATTTAAAAGTGGGGTTATTTCTGTAAATATCGAAAAAAGTTATTAGAAAAGGTTTTTTTTTTAATGCAGTTTCTAGCCCACATGCAAAATTTCAGCTGTATAAGATAACTTTGATTTTTTACCTATATTTTGTAAATTGCACCACTTTTGCAAAATAAGACTCAACGCAACCTACATAAAACTTCTCAGTTTTGACAAGGTTTTATTTCAGATACATTTTCTTTAAAGTATTAAATATTAAATGTGTGTTTTTCTACAAAATCAAAATTGGGCTATTAAAATTTGGTCGCATGTGATGCAAAGTTTATTTGTTTTTGACCCTGCATAAGGTAACTTCATAAAATAAGTATTTTTGAAAACGTAGTTTGTGTCTGAAAGTAATACACGTTAACGTTATTATGACATAGCTTAATAATAAATTATAATATAGAGGTTTTAAATTAAATCGTTGAAAATAAATAAACTTTACGTTGTTAAAATAAAATTTATTTTCCACTTAAAAAACACTTTACTGAAGACACTGTGTTTTTTTTTTGTCCTAATATTAAGGTGTATTACTTTCAGACACAAACTACGTTTTCAAAAATACTTATTTTAGGAAGTTACCTTATACAGGGTCAAAAAACAAATAAACTTTGCATCTCGACCAAATTTTAATAGCCCAATTTTGATTTTGTAGAAAAGCACACATTTAATATGGCGCTACTTTAAGGAAAATGTATCTGAAATAAAGCCTTGTCAAAACTAACAACGGTAGCGTTTAGTCTTATTTTGCAAAAGTGGTGCAATTTACAAAATATAGGTAAAAAATCAAAATTATCTTATGCAGCTGAAATTTTGCATGTGGGCTAGAAACTGCTTTTAAAAAAACTTTTTCTTATAACTTTTTTCGATATTTTCAGAAATAACCCCACTTTTTTGAAAACAATTAAAATTGGACAGATAATGCGAATCACGTGACTACTTCATCTCGATCGAAGCAGAATTTGATGTCAAAGTCAAATTTCGAATAAAGCTATTAATAAAAAAAATCTCATACGATGCGGATTTTACTGGTCACACTGTACCCCTTTAGGTCGATTTTCAAAAAATTAAAAAAAACATTTTTGATGATTTGTATTGTATTACTGTTAAATTTTAAGAAAATAAGACAACAAAAATTTTCCAATAGAAACTTTTATACCTTCTTTTCACAACTTTAAGAGCCGGCTTTATTGTTGGGGTTTACAAGGGGGCTATAAAATTTTCTATTGCAAAATAGTATATTAAAGTACACGTTTCTTAAGAAGCGGTTTTAGCGCATGCGTCTATTTTAAAAAACGAGCCACAAAGTGGCGAGTTTTTTTATTGACACGTGCGCTAAAACGCCTTATGAAACATGTGCTTTATACATTTTTTTCTATTTCACCTTTTATAATCAAGAAAAATACATTTTAAAAAGAAAATAAATCCTTTAAATTTTGTAAATTTATATGTCTAAATTTTATGTTGGTAATACCATTTTTTATCATAGTAGCCTCTGGACAACAAAAATTATTTTGCAAACTGTCATTTTTTGATTTATTGACCCATTTTCACCACGAGATTCTAAAGTTATTTTAGCGATATGAGATTTGAAATTGGACGGAATACGTTGTGTGATCCTTGTACATTCGGTACATATTAGAGCGTTCGGAAATTCGGGCGATTTTACTACTTTTTATCGAATTTCAAAAGACGTGATTTTACGTCACGGCATTGCAATTTAGTATAGGGAAGATGGAAAATTCAAATAAAGTTGAAGTTAAAATCGACATTGGAAGGTTAGTAGATTGAATTTTGGATAGGATTTGCCAGAAAATGATAGCTTGAAGCATCTACAAGAGATTGATTTATATATTTATGCAACCAACATACATGACTGTTATCCACACAGAATAAAAAAGTAAGTTATCAAGCTATTTTTCCTCTGCGAAAAATGGGTTTTCTCGTAAATCACAAAGGCCGCGCAAGTCAATGAAATAAAACATTTAAATGTTACCAACATGAAATAAAGAAAAAACGCGTATCGAAATAGCTTCATTACGATACGCATAATGCGTATCGTACTGAGCTTATTATGAACGTGAAATAGAAAAATATTTTTTTACCGACTTTCTTGACGTCCTATTTTAAATATTTCAATAAATTCATTCTAACCCTAAGATATTTATAAATGCAAAGTCCATGGAAAGGTTCTGTAAGCGTTAGTAACGATTTGTAGTGCTAATGAAATAGATATATTTTTAAATAATGATGACGAATCTATATTTTTGGTAGTATTATTCATGAATAAAGCTACGATATGATGTTCAAGATCGTTTTACTGTGCAAATGGCTAGAAGAAATCCTACAGTAACTGTTCCAAAAATAATTAATTGGGTAGGTACGCGAAACGCATAATATCGCAATTTCAAATTCTACAGTTCGGAACAGATTGCATGAAGGTGGAGTACGTAATAGACGACCATTGAGATGCCAGCCACTTTCTAGAGGGAATCGCGCTGCTCGTTTAGCTTGGACAACAGAACACGAGAATTAGAATATAAATCAATGGGCCCCAGTTCTTTTTACAGATGAATCTCGGTTTGGGTCGCATCCAGATTGAAGAAGGCTGAGGATATTGAAAGAACCTGGACTACAACGAGTTTTGGAATATGTGCAAGAAGTCCACAGTTATAGAGGTGGCACAGTGATGGTGTGGGGTGGCATACGACTCGGCGGAAGAACCGATCTTGTTTTGGTTGAACATTTTTTAAATGCTCATCGATTTGTGGAAGAGATTCTTCAACCAATTGTCTTACCCCATGCAGACTTTATATTGATGCACGACAACGCTCGTCCTCATGTCGCTAGACATGCTGCACAATTTTTACAAGACAACCATATCGCCGTTTTGCCATGGCCTGCTCAATCGCCAGACCTAAATCCAATCGAGCACGCATGGGATATGCAACAAAGAAGGGTTTTGCGTGAAAACCCTCAATTTCAGAACCAAAAACAACTGTTTGCTGCGTTAAATGCTGCTTGGTTAGCCATAGCTCAGGAAGATTTGGATAATTTAATTCTGAGTATGCCCAGAAGGTGTCGCGCAGTGGTAAACTCCAGAGGGCATACTCGTTATTAAAAAAATACAGCATTACAAAAAAATTGGTTTATGTTTAGAATATGACTTTTAATTTTGTTTGATATTTAGTTGAAATAAAAAATTGATTGTACGCCACTGTAGCTTTTCTTTTCTGGTACCTATACTTAACTAAAATATTGCATTTTGTACAGAATATGAGACCTTTTTATAAATTATCTTTTTTTGGCCATATATTTTTAAATGCTTTGGTTTCTAACCCTAAAATAGAAATATCCTTAGACCATTGCGGTGTGTGTATATTAAAAATAAACTGTCCGGCGCCAAAACGCCTACTTATACGTGACGTCAAAAATCAGTAATAAGCAATGTTGCCAAGAATGCCGTTAGTAAAATTTTATTCACGTACAATCAAATGTACTAAACTACTAACTCACTTTTTATTATTGTTTATTTACTTTTGTTAGGTATTTTACCTATGCGTCTTAAAGTATGTATGTTGCATTTAAATTGACCTAATAAAAATATAATTATAGGATTTCACTACATTCCACAAAAATAATGAAAATAATAATAAAACGTTTAATATTATGAATATACCTACCTATCAGTTTTCACACCACTGATTTCTGCAGCGTTAAAGAAATCACTGTGCAATCATAAAAGCATCTACTTTTGGCAAATTGTTCCAGTCTGCTTTAATAAAGCCAGCTTCAGTCATAATTTAAATAATTATTTAACAACAACAACAAGTTTTATTGACAGTTCAAAGCAAACCGAACCACAAATCACAACAAAACCTTTATATTTGATTGTTATTACAGCTACAACGATCGGACAACACTTGCTACTTTACAATTTTTGCAATTTTACCTAGAAATATTTCTTTCTATTGAATACTATAAATCTTTAGGGCTTTCCTGGCGTGTATTTGTATAATGATACATTAATTATAATAATTGTATGATAAGTACCCTTTTTTATTTCAATGGAGGGCTGCTAGCTAGGTTCCAGGTACCTAGCAGCCCACAGGACTAAGAAGGTTTAACTCGAAATGATAGTTTGTTAATAAGCCGGAGAAACAAGAAAAAGCACGATTATAATTAACTGTGACATTATTAAGGTAAACTTACTTTATAAAAGGGATAAATTATGATGAATTCCTGAAAACCGTTTGGTGTTAATTTAGAATTAATTCTTTCAACTCAATTATTACCTGACCTATGGTTTTGTCATTCGCCAATGGTATATATAACTGGTAAATATTATACAACTATTTACAACAAATTTAATATTCATAATAAAAATAATGATAAAAGTCAGTCTGTGTTCAATGACTCTTCAGTTTATGGTATCCCTAATGCACAAAATATATCAACTGTTAATGTCTATTTAAAAAACCCATTTTTTGGAACAAAGTAATACACCCAATGTTAGGTTTATTACTGATTCCTGTTCTTTTAAAATTCGGGTAACATACTTTTAAGGTTTAAGGTCACTACCGGTGCTGGAATCGCTTGTTTGAATTTTACTTCACAATGATGCCAAAGTAAAATGATCGAAAACCTGAAAACATATTATTTCCATCCGAATAATGTTTATTTCACGGAAGATTTGTTCGTTAAGTTATGATACAAATGAATATTTTAAAAACTACTTGGATTTAAGGCAAAATAGTTTTTACGTGTCCGTTATTTTTTCATTTACTATGAAAATATATTAAAATTTCGATTATTTAAATTTTGTGCAAGTACCCTATTGATAACAATCGAATTGCGTAAGCGAAGCCGTGGATATTTTATATAGTTTAAGAAATATCTGCATAAGTAAAGAAGAGCTAATTTTTAATAGATCCTGGTAGTGAAGATGATGTAGCCATAAATAACGCCAAATATAAGCTATCAAAATTAAGTGAACTTTTATGTTAACAATCAATTTTATCTTGTCCGCCATTTTTTGCCGGAGACACATTTATAAATATCGGACTGCACACAGCAATAAAAATTTAAATATTTTAAATTTTGAAAAGCTCATTATTTATTTTTAGCTTGTTAGTAATATTTACTTGTCACATTTTTTAAAGCTTCGTCCATAAAAATGTTCTGCGATTATAAAATAAGGTTATACTAAACGCGTTCACGGAAAATAAAACGCATTAAAATTAATTAATGAATTTTTTAATTCTATATTCAGTTCTAGTTTCTATATTTACATAATTTAAATGTACATATATTTACATCACTTTTTTATATTATAAAATATTTGGTCTAAAATAATTTAACATCACAAAATATACAGTAGTATACATCATTATTTATTGATCACAATTCGGATCACGACGATCTGAGCATATAGGCAATGGTTAAACTTCATCAGTGGTTTAAACCCAGTTTTTTTTACCTTAATATTAAATATGCTAACCGGATAACTGAGCCTGATAGCTCTACAAACAGAACTAACTGAAAAAAGGCAGATAATACCAACCGTGCTTAAAACTCATAAATATTAACATTAAATCCCATAACTGGCAGGTAAGGGTTTAACAAAAGGTTAGGCTTAACAATAACCTATATGCCCCGGCCTAAATATCACATTTCAAATGACAGACTTAGAAGCATAGGTACTGCAATAAAATAATTCGAAAAGTTATCTAGTTGAAGAAAGTACAAGGGTGTAGATTTGTTTTTCTGTTTTTTTTTTTTAGTTAGGTATTCGGAATATTATTTGAGCTTTATTTTTTATTATTCTGGTCCCCCCACTTTCCAGATCTACGCCCTTGTGTCAATATAGGATTGTAAAAATTGTCTGCTTGTCCAAATACTAGACGTTTAGAAATGACCCAAATTAAAGGGTAAAACAAAATACCATTATCAAAAATTTAGTTGATATTACGTGATAAATAAATTTTAATATGCAAAATGTTAAAAATGAGCATTGACAATAAATCTGCAAATAATGTTTATAGTAGAAGTTAGCAAACTGAGTAATGTTTATTTAGTAATTGTTATTTTTCTTCCACAAAAATTACCAATGAAGATAAACCATTATTTATAATTAGAAATTATTAATAAGAAAAGTAAATAATATATTCAACATCGATAACATTTCAAAATTAAACTTTCTAAGACTTAATTTGGTTTCCGGACTTTTGGATTATAGGAAACAAACATTCAAACGTTAAAAAAGTCCAAATTAACGTCTTAAAAAGCCGTTATTTATTGCTTCCTATCTCACTTTGACTAAGTCAAAATAACCTATTTGTTAATTTTTTATATCTCAATGAGGTTCTTTCCATTTTAACATGAAAAATAAATAAATAAATTACCTAACAAGAATTCACACTGACAGTTTAACAAACACGCATTTTTGAAAGCCACATGGTCCGCCGAAGATAATTTAAATAAATGTTTTTCTTAATGTAAAAAAGATGCTAATGCGGCCCTATTTCTCCAAACTTTTGTTATATTGTAATTTGGAAATTTAAAATTTAAATAATCCTAAAAGAACTATGTCGCTATGTATTGGAAAATATCGACTCACATTTGGTTATCTGTCCATATACTCGGTCGATTCTTTCATTCAATATTTTCACACTTTTGTCTGGTAAGGTCGGTAAAATATCCTTTACCGAAGCACTGTTTCTTTTTTCAAACATATCACGTAACAAATTACCTATATTACCCTTCGTTTTTAATTTCTTGATAATTTTCGCGGTCTGACGACGAAATACGCACAAATTATCTAACAATATCGAGTGATAAATCTCGTATTTCTTTAACAACCTGTACCCGTGTAATAATCCTGATTCGTTGTCGAGAAACACTAAAAGTTCACTATCGGTCTTTCTTGCGAGGTTATGAGCTGGCGCATCCATAATATTTACATTCCACTGGTAGTTGTAGAGATTGTTCACTATCCGATCCAAATTGGCAGTCAGATAGTCGAAAATGATTAGATCCGACCACTGAGCCAACTCTACGAGGTTTCTTAAGAGGTCGTTCTTATCCAAAAGTCTGTTTCTAGTCATATTCATCACGTCAAACTTATTGAGATGTCTTTCCAGAGGTTTGAAAACTGTCGGTATATTGGCGGAATTTAGATTTGAGATAAACTGAGTTAACACTATGGGTCTGTTGGAGTTCCATTGTGCCGAAGCAATTTCGTTATGCAAGTTGGACCAGAGAGGTGAAGCTAAATCAACAATACTAACGGCACTTGGTGCCAAATTTGGTAGATTCAAAATTTGGGCTAGGTAAAAGCTGAATAGTTCGCCTTGGATTTGGTCGGTGTTTTGTCGATAACGTACGCACCCTTTTAAACCGTCTTGGAAAGTAACCAAGCGGTTCTGCATTCGTCCACAACCAGTTTCCAGACGTATGGCGACTGCCTTGTTAACGTAATCCGACCAAATGGTATGTTTTTGGCCTCTATATCCCTCGGGAAGTGCTAACTCTACTTGTTTCCCCCAGTAAATACCATCTTTAACGTAGTCGTTGTCCTCATTTTTGTTGGGTTTAAGAGTTTCCACAAATGACACTGTCGGGTAGATTAGAACAGGTTTGGAATCATTGACGTATCCATAGCTATTGTTAAGAAATATAGTTCTTATAACGGAAGAGGCATTAATCACTAAATCATCTTGGTTCACTAGCAACGAGGAATTTTTTGCACTATAAAAATTGTTGAAGTACATAAGAGGAATGAGTATTCCTATTGTTAATCCGACACTAAACGCGAAGATCGCACTAACTAAACACACATTTTTGTAGGCAGGGATTTTCTGTCTAAAGTCCCGTTCCCACAGAGTATGAGGAAATTTTTCAACTTTTCCATTGCTGAAATTCGTATACGACCCCATGGTCACCGTTTTATAACACACAAACTAATATTTAAATCACCGAGTGAAGTTCATATTAAGAGTCAATCAAAAGAGTTCATCTACTTCAAATCTCGTTTTTTATTCGCCTCAAGCGCCCGTCAGTGAAAAGAACATGCAACTAACCGACTGGTTCTTAAAGAAGTCTTTTATACACTGAATAACCATCGAACGGCCAGACATAGACTTGGGTTAACAATACTGAGCCGTGGTGGGATACATAACTGACATATTTCGTAAGAAAAAGAACACTGCAGACAAATCATACGACGAAGAAAGGGACGGAAGACACCCAGATCAAGAAAAAGATGACTGGTCGGTAGACAGAGAGGATGTTATAGAGGATTTGAACGGACGGTTTAAAGAATTGACACGGAGTAAGCGGGGTTTGTTTTGTAAGACACATTTTTTATTCGGAGATCGTGTGCTCTATGGGTTTATGATAGTTTGATGGTGCTCTTAATGTGGATTAAAGTTTTTTGGTGTTTTGTGGTTTCGATGGGCGTTAAGCGTGAAATCTTGCTTTTGATTTGCCTAATTATAATGTAATTTTTTATGATTTGATATTTCATGGTTTGAATAAAATGGACGCGTGGATAAAGGCGATTTCAATTTATTCTGTCAATTAGTTTTGTCCTCTTTTGATTACGTTTTGTTAGTTAAAAGAATAAATTTAACTGCCATGCTGTTAACTTATTTTGGTGTTATTATTTTAAATACAGTGTCACCAGTAAAGTCCACATCATATGAGATTTTTTTTTATTAATAGCTTTATTTAAAATTTGACTTTGGCATCAAGTTCTGCTTCGATCGAGATGATAATTTAGCAAAAAAATAGTAGTCACGTGATTCGCATTATCTGTCAAATTTTAATTTTTTCCAATAAATAATTCAAAACTGGGGTTATTTCTGAAAATATCGAAAAAAGTTATAAGAAAAAGTTTTTTTAAATGCAGTTTTTAGCCCACATGCAAAATTTCAGCTGCATAAGATATTTTTGATTTTTTACCTATATTTTGTAAATTGCACCACTTTTGCAAAATAAGACTCAACGCAACCTACATAAAACTTTTCAGTTTTGACAAGGCTTTATTTCAGATACATTTTCTTTAGAGTAGCGCCATATTAAATGTGTGTTTTTCTACAAAATCAAAATTGGGCTATTAAAGTTTGATCGCATGTGATGCAAAGTTTATTTGTTTTTGACCCTGTATAAGATAACTTCATAAAATAAGTATTTTTGAAAACGTAGTTTGTGTCTGAAAGTAAGCAAGTAGCAAACTAGCAACTTTATTTATTTATTTCTAATATTAAACGTACAGTTGTTATAAGTAATAGTTTGTCCATTATTTTCTATCAAAGCATGCATGGTTTTGGGTATGATTGACTTGCATTTTGAGAAGTCGAAGGTCCTCATGCTTCATTTGTTGTTCTGAGATTTTCGATGAGCTTCAGATGATGACTACGATCTAGCTGCAGATATTGTTTCAGGGAACTTGCGTTTGAGTGGCCTGATGATTTGTTATTTTATGCTTTTTCGTATCTATTCCAATTCTTTCCGCTGAAGTTTTGGTAGGTATACTTAGATACTGTATTTATTTCTAGTGGAGTATTTTTGAACCAACATCCCTTCTGCCAGTTTGGATGAACGGAGAGAAATAGTCTGTCTGTGGAAATGTTTGGTCCTCTTTTTTTCCAATAATTTTAAAAATAATCTTACAGGGCATACCGGCATAAGTCTTTGTTTGATAAATTTCTTACCAACTATTTGCTGTTTGCCAATCCTTTTGACCCACCTTGAGCTGTCTTGGAAAATATGCTGTTATATTCAATTCGTTCGGTAAATTCTCCCATGATATCAAACTCCTTTTAAAAATATTGAATTTTGCAATTTACGGCCTCATTGTCTCTCCAAGCTAGTTCAAATGAGCAGAGATGGAAAAAGTTTTTTTGTGCTTCATCGGGGTTTTCTTCATTGTATAGCTTTTGCATTATTTTTAGTAAATCGTTGAATCATTTCAACCAATTCCATCACAGTAGTACATTTTTTCAGTTTATAATTTCTTACCATTAGAAACTCTGAGAACTGTGCCCAAATTGGGTTCTGGGATTTCTGTGTGTTAAGTGGAATATTTTCAGCTATCGATTTTTTATTTCTTGGATAGATTGGCAGTATTGGCACCCAAATCTTGCATTTTCGTTTAAATTGCTCATTTTGTCTTTTTCAAACCAGGAGGACATTTTTGTCAGACTAAGAATAGTTTTTACCCGATGACATCTATCAAAATTATGCCGCTGAATAACAATCTTGTTGATTTTGTCCAGGTGTATATAATTAAAAGTTTTTCCACTAGAAAACATGCCATTACTATGATATTTTGCAAGTATAGTATAAAACACTCTAGTGAAATAGTCACTTATAATCTCCCTAGCAGCAGAATTATTACCCATAACTTTTTAAGGTCACGAATGGTTCTGTTGATTGATGAAAATTATCCCGAGTCGAAGACGAGGGAAATTTTCTATCAACAAAAACATGAATGAAACCGAAAAAAAAATTATCGGGAATTAATTCTGCTGCGTGGGAGATTCGGTAAGAAAATTTCATAAATTGGAGTTCCTGAAATTTTAGTAATAAACCTTAGTTACTAACAAGTAAAATCAACTTCTATTGTAAAAATACAGTGCGTGATATTAAACTAAATTCATCGGAAATATGTTTTTTAAAGTTTTATTTGAATTTAAAATTATAAAGACATTGGATTTCAGATAACAAATTTGTTATTTAATGTTTCTCACATTTTAGTAATAAAAATGAGTTACTATCGGCTAAAATGAACTTCATTTCTAAAACTATAATTAGTTACAATTAACTAAAGCCGCCGAAAATATGTTTTTGTAGCATTTTAGGTAAAAAATTACAATAAGAAAAGACTCCAATTTATGAAATTCTCTTACCGAATCTCCCACGCAGCAGAATTAATTCCCGATAATTTTTTTCTCGGTTTCGCTCATGTTTTTGTTGATAGAAAATTTCCCTCGTCTTCGACTCGGGATAATTCTCTCAACAAGAACATTCGAGACCTTGAAAAACATTATCGGTAATAATTCTGCTGCTAGGGAGATTATAAAAGTGATAATTGGATTTCCAAATGATATTTTATAAATTTAATAAATTAAAAAATGCGTTGATTTGTAATTTTATTGGTGTTTCATAAAAAAAAATACTCTCGGCGATACACTGGCCACTGTTTTCGAATTTTTTTAGTAACCACATTGTCCGCCACTGGAGAAGATCTCTTATCAATAAAGCGCCACGGAGGAGATACTTAATAACACAATTCATGTAAAAACGACACTAAAAATAGATTTAAACAAAACTGTACAGGTACTAAGCTGTTTGGCCTTACATAAATATTTATGAAAAATTCATTACTAACTTGTGCTTTTTCTTAATAATTTAAGCTGCATTGTAAACTTTTAACGATATATTAATAGCCAAAGGACGATCTTCGTTGGCAGGTATACACGGTGGAATTTTTGACTTAAATAAATTCAGTATTAGGAAGCCTATTTATTTAATGAAAAAATACAATACAGTACAAAATGTCTTTATTTAATACCAAAGAAATTTATTAAAAAAAAACATAATGAAAAGTGATGGCGATGATCAAATTAATGCTCTTTCACCCAACCATCAGGTATAAAATAGAATATTAATTCAATAATTGCTAACCTAAAATATACTAAGTAATGAAATGAAGTAAACAATTAGAAAATAAGAAACAAATGAATTATTATAGCAAGTTACACAACGACAAAAAAAAATTTTTCACTAAATTTGGTGAAAACTTACCTTTTTATGTCCCAAACACACTGTATTTTTTTTGATTTAAAATATTTATTTTTTCACCTTATTTTGACGTAATATCGAAAAAGCACCCTAATTTTCAATCGAAAATTCTCACGTCAAAATATCTGCTTTTTTAAAAAAGTTGGTGGGCGTTTTGTTCCTTGAAATATCTACTTTCTGATGGCGTAAAAAAAATATACATTACTATGGTAAATGTTCTCAAAAAATGCAAAGAAACTAACGTCTTATTAAATATTAACTTTATTAACTTATTTGGTTGTTAATTATAGTAGTATATTTCGACTTGCAATTTTTTTTTATCAATGTAACATGGAATCTTACATTTTTCGAGTAATTAAAGTATCAATTTGAATAAATAGCTTAAAATTGTACATGATTTTAAAAAAAAATTTCTGATTCGAGTTTTATTCGTTTCTTTGCATTTGTTGAGAACATTTACCATAGTAATGTATATTTATTTTACACCATCAGAAAATAGAGGTTTCAAGAAACAAAAAGCCCACCGACTTTTTTAAAAAAGCAGATATTTTGACGTGAGAATTTTCGATTGAAAATTAGGGTGCTTTTTCGATATTAAGTCAAAATAAGGTGAAAAGATAAATATTTTAAATCAAAAAAACTACAGTGTGTTTGGGACATAAAAAGGTAAGTTTTCACAAAATTTCGTGAAAAAAAAATATTTTTTTTGTAAAAGATAAAAATAAAAAACCAAAAACTTGGTTATTTGAATTTTTCATATAAATTTTGAGGTTATGTGAAAAAAGTGTAAATATAAAAGTTGTAGATCTTTTTATTACCTACAACTTTGCCATTTAACGTTTTTCCATAGGACTTGTAGTTTTGCCGAAAATCGAGATAAATCATTTTCTACCCTTAAAAACTCACCCTTTTCCACTTCCCGACCTCGGATCGCCCGTAAATTATTTTTCCTTTAATTTTTGTTATATTCTCTTCCTTTTCCAATGGATTTCATCCTACTATTATTCTTTTTCACTTTTTACCATTTTCAAAGGCTTTAAGCCCTGGTCTATTATAAATAATGTAATGTTTAATAGAGTTTCTTTTAAAAATAAAAAACACACTTGAATAATATAAAAACTTGTTTTTATAGTACCTATGTAATTACTCACAGCACTAGTGCGGTAATTAGTTACTTACCGCACGTGTGTAGATAAATAACTATTTCGGCAACCGTTCCATCCATCCGGAAAGTAGGTACCTATCTCGCTTTTTCTTTGAGAAAGTAACACTATTCCGGCCTAGTCCGGGAAATAGAAAACGTCGGTAAAGTGAGTAGGTACTTTCCACACTGTTATTAAAAAATAGTGTAGGGCCCACGCAACACGTCCGGAAATGTATAGCGTTATCATAAAATACATAGTGAAAACATTTAAAATGAACTAAACGTATTAAATCGACTAGACGGAAATACATGGATTTAAGGATCAAGATAAAGAAAGCCACGTTTCTTAATGCCATTTTATAAATGACTTTTTAAACTGTTTGTCCGTCCCTCCTTCAAAATGAAAAATCACATTATAATTAACTAACCGAATTTACGCCCAACAAACATCAGTCAAAGTGCGTCATCAACGAAAAAATCTTAATCTGCATAACACATCAACATGGGCCATTATTTAAACAATAACGTGTAAAAGATTGTTTCTTAACAGTTTTTTTCTTAATTTATTCGTTTAGAATTAAGACTAAATTAATATGACGATGAGACGCAAATGATAGAAGGT
This sequence comes from Polydrusus pterygomalis, assembly GCA_963969555.1. Lineage (NCBI taxonomy): Eukaryota > Metazoa > Arthropoda > Insecta > Coleoptera > Curculionidae > Polydrusus > Polydrusus pterygomalis. Next base: position 39,212,005 of record OZ018385.1, on the reverse strand, counting down.
TTTTGTTACAGTTTTAGTCGTCGAGGCATACAAAAAAACAAAACAACTACTCCCCTGATAGTATACGCCATAGACTTCTTATAGAAAAGACTAAGCTATTCATTCATGAATACCCTGTTTGTTTGCGTCAAACATTCGTCCGTGTGAAACAAAGATAGACGATAGAGAGCGCGGTAAATTTCCGACTCCGTGTGGAATTGTAAATGATTCAGAGCGATTAGTCAACAACAGCGGCGTAGGGTGTGGCAAGGATTTTTAATACAAAAAAAAAGTAATAATTAAAAAGGTTTTCATTATAGTGTTAATAAATTTTTACTTAAGTGAAGATTAAAAGAAGCCTTTGAAAAAGCCTAGGCTGTGAATGTATAGTGTTATTATTAATGAATAAAATTGTTGAAATATTTTCGAAAGTGTTGACCAGCATCTCTGGAGAAATGTTACCACATTCTTGGATCATCCTTTCTTGTAATTGTTCTAAATTTGCAACTGGTGTTTTAAAAATACTGTTCTTTAAATGAGGAAAAACGAAGTAATCCATAACCGTTAAACAAGGTGATCTAGGTGGGAATTCAATGTCTGATCGAAAACTGATCAATCTGTCGTCGAAAAAATTCCTTAAGTAGTTAATTGTTTCGGCTGCTGATGGGCGGTTGCACCGTCCTGTTGAAAATATCCAAAACGTAGTTCGTCGTCAAGTAATTGCTCCACAAATGGATTCAAAATATTGTCTCTATACCGCTGTGCTGTAATTGTGTCATGAAAAAAAAAATAGGACCAACAATTATTCTTCGGGAAACAGCTAACCAGACACCAATTTTTTGAGGGTGCAATGTGGACTCTACAAAAAAATGGGGATTTTCACTACCTACTCCACATGCGTGTATTCTGAAAATTCACATAACCGAAGAGGTGGAACCAGCCTCATCGGAAAAAAATTTAAGGTCTAATAAATCATTTCTTTCCAATAAATTTTGGGTAAACCATTGAGAGTAATTCCTGCGTCTTTTAAAATCTGCGGCTTGTATTTCTTGGAATACTTGCACTTTATAAGGAAATAAATTTAGCTGCTTCTTAAGAATAGTCCGGCATGTTCCATAAGATCTTCCCACTTTTTGGGACAGGCGTCTTATACAATTTGTTGGCGTATTTTGCATTATTTCACGAACGTTTGCAATAAGTTATTCTGTTCTTACAGATGGTCTTCCTGCTCCTTTTTTGTGTTGTATAGAACCTGTTTCCCTAAACACAGCTACGGTTCTTTTCAGGCAATGACAAAAATCCCCAGCAATAAAAGCAACGTTAGGAAAATGTTCGTGAAAATGGTCCATGCACAAACCCGGATTGTATTGCCACTCACCATTTACTCTAACCCCGTTTCGAAAATACGCTTCAACTATGAATGTTTTGTGCTGTTCTGTAAAGCCCATTCTGTGAATTGTTCAAGAAATTGGAAAAATTAGCGATGAATTAAATTACGTGTAACGACTGTCAAAGATGACGGAATAACTGATTGATTGTTAATTCAGGTAGTTACTGACACCCAACAGGTAAGCTCTACGGTAAGCATTACGTTCTTGGATGCAAGGCCCTCTTCGATGATAATTTTTGCTCGCACGGTAGGTATAACCATCGAGGATATTTGTACATACTCTGGTATGCTGCATTGCAGTAACAGGTAAAAGTACTTTAATTGTTAAATAAACTGAATGGGCAAATAATGCAGATTACAACCTTACCTGTTACAAGATAATTCCGGATTAAAATAATGCAATTTTCCACAAATCCGACACTGACGTACCAGTTTGTTAAGTACTTATAACAATAAAATGGAAAGTCCTTTGCAAAAAACTTAAAAAACAACTTTGCAAAACACGTCTAAATACGAGTATACCGACGACTAACCACGACATCGCAAAAACAATACTACTATTACTCACAGCACAGAAAAAAAAAGAATGGTTAGTTCAATATTACAGATTTTTTTGTTGCTACCAATGAATGGCCGATGGCGTGAAAAAGGAAAGCGAGGTTGCCGCTATCATTTTAGATTTCCTCACCATGGAACTGAAATAAGTAGGTACTAAATACGAAGACATGAAATAATCGTAATTATTTTATTTAAACCAACAAAACACTTGTTCTACCTATAGTATCTGATTAACGTTTGTAATTTATCTGAAGTAATTGTAAAACGTGTATTTTATTAATTTTATGAATCTAATATGTGCCTTAATAGTAAGTTTGGCAACAGCGCTTCTTTTGATGCACGTGTTAAGTATAGTGGACCATACGTGGACCATACAGCTAACCAGACAAATTGTGAAAGCTGGTATATTTTGATTTCTTTAAAACGTAGACAATGTAGTCTATTCTATAAGAAGTCTATGTATGCTATACACTGGGCATTGAATTAAATAGAAAGTCCGTCTCATTTCCAGGGCTATTTTGACACCTTGTCGATTTTCTCAATGACGTCCCTATGTTAGATACTCAGTCTATTTTCCGCACAATACAAATTGCTTCTTGGTGACTTCTTGTTTTAAAAAACACTTTTTAAAATCGTGCTACGCCTGAAATAAAAAGTCAAGTTTCAGTGGTTACATTCTTCAATCTTAAGAATTCTTTTAATCTTGCTACTCCTGAAACAAAAAATCAAGTTTCAGAACTTACAGCCTTCAATGTTAATACTTCTCTTAATCGTGCCATATACTCCTGAAACAAAAAGTCAAGTTTCAGAGGTTACAGCCTTCAATCTTAAGAATTCTTTTATACTTGCTACGCCTGAAATAAAAAGTCAAGTTTCAGAGGTTACAGCCTTCAATCTTAAGAATTCTTTTAATCGTGCTACTCCTGAAACAAAAAATCAAGTTTCAGAAGTTACAGCCTTTAATATTAATACTTCTCTTAATCGTGCTACTCCTAAAACAGAAAGTCAAGTTTTAGAGGTTACAGCCTTCAATCTTAAGAATTCTTTTAATCGTGCTACTCCTGAAACAAAAAATCAAGTTTCAGAAGTTACAGCCTTTAATATTAATACTTCTCTTAATCGTGCTATCTTGAAACAAAAAATCAAGTTTCAGAAGTTACAGCCTTTAATATTAATACTTCTCTTAATCGTGCTACTCCTGAAACAAAAAGTTAAGTTTTAGAGGTTACAGCCTTCAATCTTAAGAATTCTTTTAATCGTGCTACTCCTGAAACAAAAAGTCAAGTTTCAGCCTTCAATGTTAATACTTCTCTTTATCGTGCTACTCCTGAAACATAGAGTCAAGTTTCTGAAGTCATAGCCTTCAATCTTAATAATTCTTTTAATCGTATTAGCCCTGAAACAAAAAGTCATCATAATAATCATCTGCCATAAGCCAAAGGAACATGTTTCACGTTTTCTGCTATGGAGTTCTTCCATCAGAAAAAATAACTCCTGTTGACCGTATTGTTTGCAAAATGACGTTCTCCAAGGTGCTTTTTTAAACTTGATAATAAAAAGAAGTCAAGAGGGAATCAGATCCTGACCTGTGGCCCAGCTTTGAGAGCTGTTACATTAGTTAGGAAAAACCTTCTCCAGTGCCTTTGATAGTTTTTAAATGTTCCTAATAGGATCAAATTGATTGATATAGACATTTGGTTAGAATTGCTCCTTGCATTAAATGTTTTTTTTTTATAAGAAGTGTGCTACAAACATAGGTTCTTTAAATATAATAATGTATTGTAACATAATTATTATTGACAATCTTTCATTACAAATTCTATGGCGTTAATTATTGTGAACTACCCTTATTATAAAACTTTTTAAAAAGTTGTTTTGTAGGTACCATATGAATGGAGCAGTATGGGTTTGTTGTATAACAAATGAATTTGGATAACAATACCAGTTAGCCAATAACACGGATTACCAAATACACTATAATGAAATGAAAGTTTTTTTTTTAATGTTAATAGTGATATAACATACAGCCAATTCTATCTTACGTGTTTAAATAATTATTAGAATATAATTAAATTCATTAGCAATGGCAAGGTTGAGCTGTGACTTGTATTTTTTTCTGTTGTGTTCTACTAAATAAAAAACAGGAAAGCGCAATGACTGGCGGTATTCTCGGTTTTTGTTATTTGAATGTTGCCCGAATGCCTATACGGTAACATTAAAATTTGAAATACTATTAGTAGATCACTTTATGTAAGCTATTAAATCTATTTTGTAATGGTGTTGATTTGCTTAGAATTTTGCAATCGTATCGATATTGCAAAATTAACAGGATTTCGAGAATTCGGCATTTTTTACATAGTGTTATGATCAACAAACTAATCAGCCCTTTTATACATACTAAGTATCGCTGACTTGGTCAAGAATATAGAATATAGAATCTTTAACCATTTACGAAATATTAACACTAAAATGCTGGTAAAGTCAGTTCAATGACCGCTGACCGTTTCGTCACGACTAGTGCTTATCTTTCTAACAATGGTGAACTAGTGCGATAGTAAATTTGCGTCAATAATAAATGTCGTCAAAAAAGTTTTATTGTCATTTTGAACAGTGACATTTTTAATCAACATTATTTCAAAAATGTCAAGGTACTAATGTAGTAATGTGGTTCTTATTTTTTTTCTCGAAAACAAAGCAAGATATGCAAAAAACTCAGGAGATAAAATAGTTTTATTTGTCGAAAAAAATACATAATTTTAAAAAAAGTCAGTGGCGCGCAATTTTTTTGTCAAAAATATTAGTTGGACTGTCTTCCGGGACACTACTGGACTTCATTAGTATATTAAAGTATAAGTGGATAATAAGGTCTTTAAAACACGCGCGATTTTGCAAGCGCGACGGCGCAGCCGGAGTGCTTGAAATAGAGCAAGTGTTTTAAAGACCAGTTATCCACGAATACTTTACATTATTTTTTTTTATTGGTACACTTATTGGTATTTATATTACAAAAAATGGAAATAATAACTTAGTAGGTGAGTGAAATGGTCGAATTCGTGATGTGATATACCTGTCGTTGTCATGAAAATGAGGAGCACAGAAAAATAAAGGGTTTATATGAGGAGAACAAAAAATAACTTCCAATCTGTCACATAAGATGCATTGTTGTCACCGTTGACATTGGTTGTGTATTGCTTAAAAAAATATTTTATTTGACGTTAAAAGGTAATTCTGTCAAATCAATAATTAAAAAGTTGACATATTTAGACTTCACGTTTCACGGGTTGTTGATGTTGCCATGGTAACTTTAAAACACGCGCGTTTTTGAAAGTGGGATTTAAACACGCTGAGGCGTACTTTAAATAAGCGAAATAAGGTATCAATAAAAAAAATTTTAATCTATTTTTTTTTCTTTATTTTACGTCGGCCTATTTCCGCAACGAGGCCAATCACCGACGCCAGGGAATTTGTCACACACTATCTGGTAATTTTGCCGAATCCCTCTTTGTCGAGGGTAGGGTTCTTTAACGTGCCAACATCCATGATACGGGACCCACAGTTTAACGTCTCTTCCGAAAGACGGCGCGGCGCACCTCTTAAAACATATTCCAAATTTACCATCGATGTTGCCGGCACCGGGGCTCGAACCCGGGACCTCGATCTGTAAGGCCGCTGCACTGACCACTAGACCACAACGCCGATAATTTTAATCTAATTGAGGCTAAATTATCTTCTTGTTATTGCAAACAGAATTGCTAAATTTCAACAAAATCGAATAAAAGAGTACTGAGATATTTACGAACAGCCGATTTTTTTTTTAAAGTTTGACACCCTGTATCGTAAAAACTATGCATTTTCGGACCCATGTTTATATGAACTTTTCTTCTTAAAATCACTCAAAGAAGCACCCCTTGGAGTTTGGCCACATACTTAAATAACACCCTGTATACAGGGTGTTTCAGAATAAGATGCTGATCCTTAACGGTGTGAATCCTTAGGTGATTTTAAAACTACTAACTAACTTTAAAAACTTTCTAGCTATTTTTAGGAATTTTTCACACATGCCCTCTAAGCATCAATAGCCATTTTTTGGTGTAGAAAAATTTTAAAACTTTTTAACCAGTGGCGTCCTGAAAGGGTTTGGACTAGACATTTTGGAAAAATAATATGTACGCCACTGCTTTTTCTCAAGATAAAAATTATTTTTAAAATAATCATTCATTTTAGGCCAAATTTAATATCTTGCCTTTTTATCGTTCGACAAACAGTTTCCGACAAAAAAAATAAAAACATTAAATTCGCATTCGCTATGGTTTGTTTTGACACTATCAGGAATACTCCAGAAATTTTTCAAAGGGTACGAGACTCAATGAGGAGAAGAGCTGAAGCATGCATTCTTGCAAGTGGTGGCCACTTTCAACAGCTAATCTAAATTATTTTCGTTTTTGTTCACACGTTATTTAATGTTAGCTGTTTTAATTTATTGTTAAAAAATAAACCATAGGCACATAGCGAATGCGCATTTAATGCTTTTTATTTTTTTTGTCGGAAACTGTTTGTCGGACGATAAAAAGGCAAGATATTAAATTTGGCCTAAAATGAATGAGCATTTTAAAAATAATTTTTATCTCGAGAAAAAGCAGTGGCGTACATAATATTTTTCCAAAATATCTAGTCCAAACCCTTTCAGGACGCCACTGGTTAAAAATTAAAAAAAAAATTCTACACTAAAGAATGGCTATTGATGCTTAGAGGGCATGTGTGAAAAATTCATAAAAATAGCTAAAAAGTTTTTAAAGTTATGATAGAAAAACGATTTTTTTCTTAAAACTTTAACGCCCTGTAGTTCGAAAGTTGATAGGTTAAGGATATATATTAATATGAACTTTTCTTCCTAAAATCACCTAAGGATTCGCACCGTTAAGGATCAGCATCTTATTCTGAAACACCCTGTATATTTACTTAATGTTCATTTTGGCACTATTCCCCTATCTACACTTAAGGTGGAATTCTCAACGTCGTTCAATTTATTGCCAACCTATAACCTATTTCGCTTTGTTTTTTTTAAGTTTATTATTTTTTAAGCTAACATTTAAATAAAATCAGTATCGTCGGCACATTACTTAGGTAATACATATCTGATATATTACAAAAATATCAATGTATTTCATTGCTAATTTTGGGAGAATTGTATAGTGAAAGAACAATGACATAATAATGTTAAAAAAAATCTTACCCGATATTTTTCGCTATACAATTCTCCTAAAATAAGTTATGAAATTCCTTGATATTTATTAAATATCTCAATTATTACCTATAGAATATTAAGTCGATACTGATTTTATTTAAATTTTGTGTAAAAGCTAGAAAATATAAATAAATCTACGCGAAATAGGTTATAGGTTGGCAAGCATGTTGATGTTGATACTCCCACCTTAATGATCTGGAGGGTCAACATAAAACATGCACTGTTATGATTATCTCAGACTCAGATTCCTAATCATCAGTCATGTTATAATTATAGGCTGGTGATGATCTTCAATACAGGTATTATACAAGCATTTATGGCAATACTAATTACAGAATCTGATTTGTTAAAAGAAATGTCTTCGCCTTTTTAGATGCCGAGAAACATCATAATTCCCTTAATTTAATAGATGCAGGTTGAAAAAGTTCTTTCCGGCATAACGTGTTTTACCTTGATAGATATGCCTGTTTTATTACAGAAATTAATACGTAAAACCTATAAATATATTGAAATATTACTGTGCAAGACAAGCAATAAATTATTAAATTAATTCTGTATATTATGTGTGCGTATCCAGTTTGTATTCCCTAATTGACATATTATTATTCTTATTATTATAAATACAATATAGGGTGTCCCAAGTCCCACGCCGTAACGTTGTCAATGAAATGAACACGTTTTTCAAGATTTACATTTTTTTCTCGTTAAAATTCCTATTAAATGGAAATGCTCGTAGCGGTCAGACTGAAAGGTATATTTTTTAAATAATATGATCATTTGCTTTTCATATTAAACAAAATAACATCTAGACAAAAATATTCAGCTTTGGTGATTTAATGATTTCTCTGCTTTGGGATTTATATTATTATACAGGGTGCTCCATATACAGTGTGACCAGTAAAGTCCGCATCATGAGATTTTTTTTTATTAATAACTTTATTCGAAATTTGACTTTGGCATCAAGTTCTGCTTCGATCGAGATGAAAATTGAGCAAAAAAATAGTAGTCACGTGATTCGCTTTATCTGTCAAATTTTAATTTTTTTCAAAAACTAATTTAAAAGTAGGGTTATTTCTGAAAGTATCGAAAAAAGTTATTAGAAAAAGTTTTTAAATGCAGTTTCTAGCCCACATATTGTGTAAATTGCACCACTTTTGCAAAATAAGACTCAACGCAACCTACATAAAACTTCTTAGTTTTGACAATGCTTTATTTCAGATACATTTTCTTTAAAGTAGCACCATATTAAATGTGTGCTTTTCTACAAAATCACAATTGGGCTATTAAAATTTGGTCGCATGTGATGCAAGATTTATTTGTTTTTGACCCTGTATAAGGTAACTTCATAAAATAAGTATTTTTGAAAACGTAGTTTGTGTCTGAAAGTAATACACCTTAATATTAAGACAAAAAAGAACACAGTGTCATCAGTAAAGTGTTCATTAAGTGGAAAATAAATTTTAGTGGTGGCGCGAATGATTTTTAAACACATTTTAGAAACAAACCCTTAAAAACAGCTTTTTACCTCAAAATCTGATAGCAACCACAAAAGATACCAGAAATCACTACCTTACTTCCCAACTTGATCAAAAATTAAAAAGAAATTCCAATTTTTTGGCAATAATTTGCGGCAAATTTTAGCTGTTTACACGTAAAAATAAATTTAAGGTCAACTTTCATAATTTCTTGTGCAAGAACTTAAATTTTAAAGCCCGGACCTGTCTATTTTCCCATTCGTCATATGATAATGTTGCAGTGCGCATGTCTAATCGTGTACAGCTTTGTTTACATGCGTTAGGCCATAAATTTGCCACTTTCATGATTATTGTTTGCTTATCTAAAGGTAAATTGTCTATGATTACATTTAGTAATACTTTTTGATTATGCATCCCTGGATATCGATCTCCTGTTTATAGTATCCCTAACTTAATGTGGTTCGGTTCAATCCAAACTGTAAAAAAAATCGTTTCTGACATACAACATGGGGGTTGTAAAAATATAGGGTTTCGCTGGTCATGGACAATAAATTAATAGCAGATGCAAGACGTTGCACATCGCAAATTATGGGCACATCATTGGTACTATCTCTACAAAATCTTACTATATTATATAACTTTTCAAAAACCACAGTAATTTGTTAACGATAAAATATTCATATAGCTGTATAAGAAACCCGATTAATAATAGTAATTACTTGTTGTTAATAGATAAACATATTAAAAAATCTTGTAACTTTTATGCAAATCAAATTCAATTATTGTTGTAGGCGCCAAGCTAGACGTTTTTTACTATAAATAATAATATGCATATGTTATACAGTGTGACCAGGAAAGTCCGCATCATATGGGATTTTTTTATTAATAACTTTATTCGAAATTTGACTTTGGCATCAAGTTCTGCTTCGATCGAGATGAAAATTAAGCAAAAAAATAGGAGTCACGTGATTCGCATTACCTATCTGTCAAATTTTAATTTTTTCCAAAAAATAATTCAAAAGTGGGGTTATTTCTGAAAGTATCGAAAAAAGTTATTAGAAAAAGTTTTTTAAATGCAGTTTCTAGCACGCATGCAAAATTTTAGCTGCATAAGATAATTTTGATTTTTTACCCCTATTTTGTAAATTGCACCACTTTTGCAAAATAAGACTCAACGCAACCTACATAAAACTTCTTAGTTTTGACAATGGTTTATTTCAGATACATTTTCTTTAAAGTAGCGCCATATTAAATGTGTGTTTTTCTACAAAATCAAAATTGGGCTATTCAAATTTGGTCGCATGTGATGCAAAGTTTATTTGTTTTTGATAAGGTAACTTCATAAAATAAGTATTTTTGAAAACGTAGTTTATGTCTGAAAGTAATGCATCTTAATCCACCTTAATATTAAGACAAAAAAGAGCACAGTGCCATCATTAAAGTGTTCATTAAGTGGAAAATAAATTTTAGTGGTGGGTAAAAATAAAAATTATCTTATGGAGCTAAAATTTTGCATGTGGGCTAGAAACTGCATTTAAAAAAACTTTTTCTAATAACTTTTTTCGATATTTTCAGAAATAACCCCACTTTTGAATTATTTTTTGGAAAAAAATTAATTTGACAGATAAGACATTCTTGCCACCATAAAACTGCAGTTTTAAATAGTTCAATCCCAAACATTACCTTAATTATGGAGTCTAATTCTTGGACCTTACTACGATTTAACCTGTACATAGTCATGAGACCGGAAAGCCTTCCATTCCAATGGGTATACGTTCCCTTATGCTATATGGTCGATGGTTGATTGGTGAAAGTTAAAGAAGGATGAAGAAGAATATATGGCAAATATTTGTTTCATGTAGATGATTTTTTGAGTAATACTTGTCCATCCAACATGCTTTTTTATTATTTATCCATTTCTGACATAGCATATTATTTACACCGAAAATAGATGGCAATGAGGCTGCTGGAACGTTCGCCAGAGAAGACGCAGGCATGTCTGCCGATCGAGCAGAGAATATAGTGGCTAGACAGACCACTGGGATCAGTCAAAGAGGAGATAGATCGGAAGCACAAAGCAGATGGTCAGAACATACAACCTGTAGTATCTCCAGGCAATTATAGCATCGACTTAATAACAGGAAAACGGCAGCGTTATTACAGCACAGTCGAAAATACCTAAGAAATATCACTGCCGTAATCATCAGACATTGCAGAGATGAAGAACAGGAAGAAAGTATTCAACATTTATTGTGTGAATGCCCTGGTCTTGCAAGAAAAAAGTTCAATGCCTTGGGCATTAATCTGAAGGAAGAAAGCAACTTACAACTGCCGCCCAGTAGTGGTGGGTTTGAATGGGCTGACAAGATCAGGAAGCTGAAGCGGATGGGTTATGAGACACACGCGTGATACCACAACGGTCCTAGCAGGATCACGTGAGACTGTTTGAAATTACCAAAATTCTGCCACTCTAAGCTAACCTAACCTACACCATAAATAAATGTTGAGATTGTGATATTGTTGCGACCATCAACTATGTGCAATATTCCCTCCTCGATAGCCTTTATTTTAAGGGAGGTCTCTGAGCTCTCTAAATTTTGAGCAGTTCTAACTGTGGCTAGTTCACCCGTTTAAACTTATCGTTCGGGTAATGTAGATACTCCATTTGGAACATATGGTTACCAAATATCAGTTGATGGCCAGTTAAGTATTCCTTGCCTATCGTATTCCTTCCAAGAACTTTTTATTCGTTAAATCTCTTAATGACCTAACCAGGGCCGTATCTGAACCAAAATTTCGGGGTGGGTTTGGCAAAAAAAGACTAGTTACAATTTAAACATACATTTAAACATACACACAAACATATAAGGATTTAATTGTTTTCGGGGGGGGTTTGAACCCCTAAAACCCCCCCTCAGATACGGCCCTGGACCTAACAAACGTTCACATTTTACTTGCGGTAACTCAATAAATGTGCTTTAAAAAATCGCGCAATTTCATGCAAATCGGCTTAAGCAACACCCAGTATTTATAATTGTTATAGAATATTATAGGCGCCAAGCGTTTACGTACTGCAAGGCATAGGGGAACGTAGGGTGTCTTGTAACGGTTCAATTTACATTCTATTTTAAAAAGTAACGCCATAAAATAAATAAACAAACTAAAAGAAAAAAAATTGTACTTACCTAAGTACCTAGGTATCTAGAGGTATCCTACCTACTTACGAACTATCTCTACTAGTGATATTTTTAAACTAATTCACATAGACCTTTAAGTTAAATATGAACACTTCAATATTTAAAAGTAAAGTAAAGTTCGTGTAACTTGTGGTGCTCAAGTCTGGTGCTAGAGTTTTCAGGTCGCGCAAGCGCTTCTAGCGTGACTTAACGACCAGGGATGGCCGGGACCGACAGCTTTACGTCTCCTCCGAAAGACGATCGTACACCAACCAACTAAATTTCGGTCATACTTTTTTTATTATGCGTATGCCCACTCCGGGAATCGAACCCGGATCGCCATGGCCGTAAGCGGTATCTCTACCATTGAGCTACGACCAATATTTAATAACTTAACTGTAGCCACAAAACAATAAAGTTTATCCCAAAGAGCTAACTAGAATACAAAAAACACAACTATTAAATTAAAACAAATAAAATTCTGCCGCCATTTATAAGACCCCTAAACAAACCGCCAGGCCGGCCAGACTGTTGGATTTTTCACTTTATTAATGCTACTACAGCAAATCCGCACCAAAAATGTTCATAAATATTAGTATTGAAAATACTATTGGGATCGTGTTTACGCAAACTTTGCATTGCATGTCGATGTCGCTCCGCCGTCTGTCGCGGCCAACAGCGCAATATCTAGATCGGTCTTGTAACATAATACTCTGATAAGACTTGGTAGAAATATAAATATGAATCAGCGTAAAGTCGGCAAGTAAATAATGAATAATGTTTAGTTTAGTTTGTGTTTTAAAGAACGCCATAGTAACTTTGTTAAAAAGTGTTTTATTGAGATAAGTTATAACTAAGGTAAGTTCACGTTATTTAAATCGGAATATTATATCGAAAAAAAAAGCGGGAGACTAAAATGTTGGAGCACAATAATTGCATATTACAGGGTCCGCCCAAATTTGGTTAACAAATGGGATCATTTTTTTATTATTGATTTCTCAGAAAATGTTATTGTACCGGGTGATTGGTTATATTTTGCACCCCTACCTATCTCATGAAAATCTTCATGGTCTATTTTGAACGCTTGGGTAAATAAGTATAATTTAAAAACATAGCATAAGTAGGCTTAGACAATATGACCGATTGAATATAAGGCAATTGTTCACCTTGGTTGGTCTGCTATGTGAATATTATTGTTTATAAACAAATTAATATTAATTATTCTTAGAAATAAAACCATACATTTAATATAATATGTTTTAGTTAATATACAGGGTGTCCCAAACGTAATGGGACACAGAGCAACAGCAGGCTCCTTAAGGCGAAATAACGCGATTTATTTAAACTTGCATTATCCCAAAATTGATAACAACCAAGATAAAGGGTGTCAAACTTTTATTTTTGTTTTCGTTTTTTTGGGATTATTTATAATATGTTTTAATTAATATACAGGGTGTCCCAAACGTAATGGGACACAGAGCAACAGTAGGCTTCTTAAGGCGAAATAATGCGGTTTATTTAAACTTGCATTATCCCAAAATTGATAACAACCAAGATACAGGGTGTCAAAGTTTTATTTTTGTTTTAGTTTTTTTGGGATTATTTCCTAACGAAATGACATAGGTAGCAGCACAAAATTAAGGATTTTGGGGTTTTTTGAGGTGAGGAATTTAAAATTATCCATAGTTTTTATGTAACCAGTACTGTAAAATTAAAGAACATTTTTTAAACTTTTACAAAATCCAAATTAGAATGTGGGCTTTAATTACATGACATAGGTCATTAAAATTTTAAAGCTGTGTCAGGTATTTTCAATACATAGGATGCTTGCGTAAGGTGCAAGATCTGTGAATTTTTTTTTAGAGGTTCTTAGCAATCATGTCACTTAAATTTTCTATTAGATATCAATCGAAAACCGGATAAAAATACAAATTAATACGAAAAACCGCAATGTTACCACCGACTTCGCGCGTAAATTATATAGTAAAGCATGGATAACCTCAAAAAAGTCACGTGACACATGGATCATCGTTTCCCGGGGTCTCTAGAGGTCCATATTAAAACGGGGTAGTTCACTTTACCAGTCTCCCCTATTTGCGCAATATTCTATGCATCGGATTGCGATAAATTAATTTTCTATAAGGAATTATTAATGGTTTGTTTAATCTTGTAAATTGACCTTGTGCGTTGTGTACTTTAAATGTGAACAGGATAGCCGATTTTTTATACCCAACACAAGAGCTCTTGTTCTGATGTACAAAAAAAATAATGGTTTCTATTATTTAAAATACACGATGGTGTCAAGGTTATTATTACCATTATTAAGTCACAGTATATCTGGGGGGCTTTTAATTTCGAAAAACTATAAAACATGTCTATGTTTAAATAAATCCAAATGCCTTAATTAAACAATCAAATTCATGATAATTTATTTTTATTAGGCTTATCTGTTGAATCTGATACAGTGATAAATTTATTAAATTGGACAACGTAAAAACATTTGAATTTTGGAATTTCGGGAAAGTTTATAAATGAGGGAAACAAGAATTCCTAAAATACTGTAGGTTCAGTTGTTTTGATGATCCATCGCTTCCGCAGATCTATAATATAATTTTTAAGCTGCGTGGCATTTCAAGAAAATATGACAAAAATATTTTTAGATTCAAATAAAAAGTTTTATAGCGTCTTTTCACCCCTTTGGGGGCCGTTAGTGTTGCCGCGAGACGAGATAAAATGGGTCTCTCGTCTCGTCGAGAGAGGGCGAGACGAGACGAGAGACGACCTTCTCTCGTGATTTAAACCAAATATAGTAAAAACCAAGCAAAATTTTAACGCGTTTAGGTTAGGTTCGATCATATTTGACATAAATTGTGTGCAATATATGTCAAATATGACAGAATCTAACTAAGTGCGTTAAAAATTTGCTTGGTATTTACTACAGGGTGGACCATTAATGCGACAAAGGTCAATATCTCCTGTACCACTAAGAAAATAGCGGAAAACTTTTGACGAATTTATTAAGGGTTAAGAGGTGCCTCTTATAAAATTATTTTTGTCTATGCAGACTGATCCAAAACACCAGCACGGTAAGAAATTTCCATTTTCAAGATATTGACTTTTAAAAAATGTCATTTTTGAGTTTCGACAGTCTTAGAGCAAAACGGCTCACATGTTCCTATCTTCCATTTTTATTATCTTCCCAAAAAAATCACCTTCCGGTTAAACCGGAAGAACTATATTTCCTGCTTTCGAGTTACATCCATCCGGTTTAGCAGGAGGTTTGATTGATTTGGGAAGATAGTGAAAATGGAAAATATAGACATATGCGCCGTTTTGCTCTAAGATGTACTGTTAGAAAGCTATAGGCTGTCGAAACTCAAAAATATAATTTTTCAAAAGTCAATATCTTGGAAACTATTAACTTTAGATGCATTTAATAAACGTAATTATAAATTTATGTAGAATCAGCAAATTAAAAAAAAAACTTTTTTGGGACATCCTGTCTATTATGAGATTTTTAAAATCTTTTTAAATTCCTCTTATCAAAAATATATAATGTCCATATTTGGACCGACGGTTTTCGAGTTATTTGACTGCAAATAATTTTATCCAGCGATAAAACGTCATAATAATATGTTATTCTGAATGGCCAGGTACGGCTATATAGATCAGAGGTTCCCAAACTTTTTTTCTCATAGACCACTTTAAAAATTTTGCTGGTTCCGGTGGACCCCCTGCAGCTATTCCCAAAACTCGACAAAAAATGTGAAGATTAGATCTAACTATGAAAATTGGCCTTGCTTGCGTTGATTAATTGATTGTGCTGTGAGTGGATGTCAAAAAAGTAAAGTTGGCCGATCAAAAAGGTGATTATATACAACTTTACTTTTTGGCATCTACTCACAGCGCAAGAAACCAATCAATTATCCCTTATTTTATTTAGAAAACTCACGGAGTGGTAAAAATAAATAGAAAAATAGTATATTTTCTTGTGTTGTATTTATTCAAATGTCATTATTACACTATTCATTATTATTGTTATCATTATTACATTGTAAGGTTTACATTACATTGTAATATGATAACAGTCGTAATATAATTAAAAATAAACATTAATAACGTAACGTAACTTCTATAAAAACAAAAAAATTTAGTTCTTCACTATCGAAACCAGATAAATTTTCGTGGACCCCCGCTTACGAATTGTGAACCCCCATTTTTTTGTCACGCCAACGTAGACCCCCTTCGAGTCTCCCGTGTAACCAGTAATGTCCGCATCATATGGGATTTTTTTATTAATAACTTTATTCGAAATTTCACTTTGGAATCAAGTTCAGCTTCAATCGAGATAAAAATTAAGCAAAAAGATGGTAGTCACGAGATTAGCATTATCTGTCAAATTTAAATTTTTTCCAAAAAATAATTCAAAAGTAGGGTTATTTCTGAAAGCATCGAAAAAAGTTATAAGAAAACGTTTTATTAAATGCAGTTTCTAGCCCACATGCAAAATTTCAGCTGTATAAGATAATTTTGATTTTTTAACCATATTTTGTAAATTGCACCACTTTTGCAATATAAGACTCAACGCAACCTACATAAAATTTCTTAGTTTTGACAATGGTTTATTTCAGATACATTTTCTTTAAAGTAGCGCCATATTAAATGTGTGTTTTTCTACAAAATCAAAATTGGGCTATTCAAATTTGGTCGCATGTGATGCAAAGTTTATTTCTTTTTGACCCTGTATAAGGTAATAAAGTAAGGTAATTAAATAAGTATTTTTGAAAACGTAGTTTGTGTCTGAAAGTAATACACCTTAATATTAAGACAAAAAAGAACACAGTGTCATCAGTAAAGTGTTCATTAAGTGGAAAATAAATTTTAGTGGTGGGTAAAAAATAAAAATTATCTTATGCAGCTGAAATTTTGCATGCGGGCTAGAAACCGCATTTAAAAAAACTTTTTCTTAGAACTTTTTTCAAAATTTTCAAAAATAACCCCACTTTTGAAAAAAAATTTAAAATTTGACAGATAATGCGAATCACGTGGCTACTATTTTTTTGCTTAATTTTCATCTCGATCGAAGCAGAACTTGATGCCAAAGTCAAATTTCGAATAAAGCTATTAATAAAGAAATCCCATATGATGCGGACTTTACTGGTCACACTATGCGCATATTTTGGCTGAATTTAAATGCATTTAATCCGCCCTCTAGTGATAACATAACTTTTCATTGGTAACCGATAACGTTATCACACAAAATCATAAACCACGTATCCTATACAAACCACGGACGGCAAATATTCCAGAAAAAAAATATTTGTCTTGCACCTTGCATAATTCAAATAGTTCCTTACTTATTTCGGGCCATATATAAATTATTTGTTTTTGACCCTGTATAAGGTAATAAAGTAAGGTAATAAAATAAGTATTTTTGGAAACGTAGTTTGTGTCTAAAAGTAATACACCTTAATATGTATTAAGACAAAAAAGAACACAGTGTTATCAGTAAAGTGTTCATTAAGTGGAAAATAAATTTTAGTGATGGGTAAAAAAATCAAAATTATCTTATGTAGCTGAAATTTTGCATGTGGGCTAGAAATCGCATTTAAAAAAACTTTTTTTAATAACTTTTTTCGATATTTACAGAAATAACCCTACTTTAGAATTATTTTTTGGAAAAAATTAAAATTTGACAGATAATGCGATCACGTGACTACTATTTTTTGCTTAATTTTTATCTTGATCGAAGCAGAACTTGATGCCAAAGTCAAATTTCGAATAAAGCTAGTAATAAAAAAAAAATCTCATATGATGCGGACTTTACTGGTCACACTGCAGAAGACCACCCTTTTTAGTTGAAAATATTAAAAAATATTTAGTAATAAATGCCTTTTATACAATTTTAGGTTAAAAAATTGTTTACTTTTATATTTCTTTGCATTTTTTAAAAAATAAACATATTTTTTAGAACCCAATGTGTTTCTTTACCTCATTTTACTATAATAAATTAAGAAATATTGCATACCGGTATGCATATTTTTATATAATTTTTTTGGATTCTGCATAAAATTCTGAACATTTTTTAATAAAAGAATTATTAGTCTATACTAAACAGTTTCCGAGATATTGGCTCTTGAAAAATGAGATTTTTGAACTTTGACAGCGTCTAGCTTTCTAACAATACGTCTTAGAGCCAAACGGGTTACATGTCCCTATCTTCGATTTTTATTATCTTTCCAACAGTGTCAACTTCTGGTTAAACCGGTTGTAAGAAATATAGTACTTCCGGTTTAACCGCAAGTTGACACTATTGGAAAGATAATAAAAATCGAAGATAGGGACATGTAAGCCGTTTTACTCTATGACGTACAGTTAGAAAGCTTGACGCTGTCAAAGTTCAAAAATCTCATTTTTCAAGAGTCAATATCTCGGAAACTGTTTAGTATAGACTAATAATGCTTTTATTAAAAAATGTTCAGAATTTTATGCAGAATCCAAAAAAAATATATAAAATAGGGGTATCTATTTAAGATTTAGATCTTACCCCCCCTCCCTCCTAGGGGCTTGAAGTAACAAGATTGACAATATACGCAAAAGATGTCCCCCTCGAAATAAAAATCGACGGGTCCGAGCGTTTTTTTTTAAATTAACGTGAAACCAGATATTTAACCTGTTTCGTTTTAAATGGGGAACCCTGTATGCGCATATTTTGGCTGAATTTAAGTGCATTTAATCCGCCCTTTAGTGATAACTAGAGACCGACCGAATGTTCGGTTTCAGCTAGTTTCGGCCAAAAAATCTAGTTTCGGTGACAGTTTCGGTTTTGGCCAAAAACTGGCCGAACTTTCGGCCATGCTGAAACTCAGTGTTCGTGAATTTTCGCGCACCGTTCGGCTAACTTTGGGTGGGTTTCGTAAGCAGTGTTGTCTATATAAATAGATTTTTTCTCTGTCGACCTTTTTTGTATAAATAAGTTTCGGTTTCGGTTTCGGCCGAAACTGAAAACCTTGTTTCGGTCGGACACTAGTGATAACATAACTTTTCATTGATTTGTCTTCTAGGTAACCGATAACGTTATCACTCAAAATTATAAACCCCGTATCCTATACAAACCACGGACGGCAAAGGTCTATCTATCACAAATATTCCAGAAAAAAATATTTGTCTTGCACCTTGCATAATTCAAATAGTTTCTTATTTATTTCGGGCCGTATATAAATCATAACCAACAATGTATAGTCCGAGATAACATCTAAATCTGTTTTAAAACTCTGTCTTATCTAGTGCACGTACAAGAGGTTTATTGAAGCCGGTGCCAGAAACGTTTTAAGAAATTCTTCCGACGACCGGGTAATAAAGGCCTTAACTTTTATTTACGACACATAATGGCCAAATAAACCATCATTTTGTTAGTCAGTGTCGTACCATGTAGGTATACTGACCAAGAAAATGCAAACATAATAATTAGTACCGGGAGACCATCTTTGATATGGATATTTAAAAAAATGCTAATCCTAGTTTTTATTGCCTATTTCTTTTAACACGCTCTTATTAGATTCACCTGTATGTTTGTATGTATGTTTGTTTGTTTGTAACCGACTTCTTTAAACCCGATTTTGACCCACTTTAAACGGTCAGATTTAATTTAAAATTTGTAGACTTATCAAGAACCGCTGACAATACAATAATAGTTGCTTATTATTTGACCAGTTGTCTTGGCTGAGCTAACTAAAAGAAATTTCTTGACTAAATTGCAAATAAAACAACCATTGACAAGTTGACAGTGTTGACACATAAATCAGCCAAAACGAACGATCTCAGTCACAAATCCGGTAACCTTAGCGTAGGTAAGGGGGGAGGAAATTTGACTGAGATAATCTGACTTACTTGGTCAAATAAAACGGCATGGTAGTCAGTTTAGGTCAGCTCAGCCAAGACAAGTGGTCAAATAATAAGCAACTAATCTACACGCAAAAAATTCTCCTGTCAAATTTTGACAGCTGTCAGGTATAAAAAAAAGTGCGATATTGACAAAACAAAATATGGGGTCGTATAGTATTCCACACGGAGACTTCGGAAAAAATATGTAAAAAAAAATTCTCCTGTCAAATTTTGACAGCTGTCAGGTATAAAACGAAGAAGCGATTTTGACGAAACAAATTATGGGGTCGTATAGTATTCGATGCGGAGACGTCGGGAAAAATAGGCAAAAAATTCTCCTGTCAAAATTTGGCAGCTGTCAATATGTCAAATCGTTTTAAAAAAATTATATTAATGAAAAAACTAAAAGGTCGTATGTATATTGACGGTGGAAAGTTGAAAAAAATACGCAAAAACTTCTCTTGTCAAAATTTGACACCTGTCAATATGTCAGAATTATTACAATAACCGATAGTAATAAAACAAACGTGGGGTCGTATAGATATTGTCGCTAAGAATAGAGAAAAATTATAAAAAAAAATCTACCCGTCAAAATAAAATTATGGCAATTTTTTTTTTAATTTTGAAAATGTTTGTTGTTTTTTTATTTTTTGCGAATAACTCCATTATTGTAAGTTTAAGAGCAAAATGTTATATAACAATATTTATGGAATGTTCGAAGACGCGTCTTTTTTATTTTAAAAATAAGTATTATCAGTTTCGAGATATGAGGCAAAATATAGAAATCATATTTTGGCCGATATCTCGAAAACCGTAAGAGAAACGAAAAAATAATTACAAGCTGAGATTTAGATTTCTTCGAGATACAACTTTTTAGCTATATAGACTTTTTTCCTAAAGTTTATACTTTCTGAGAAAAATGGCAATTTATGAATATTACGAAATTTTCCTGAAATATGTGGAAAATGTTGGAAAATTAAAATTTTTTAAAAATTTGCAAATATTTATTTATATTTTCTTATAATTTAGCATAGACGATCGGGTTTGTTCGGGTTTGTATGTATATGTTTGTTTGTAACCGACTTCTTTGAACCCGATTTTGACCCACTTTAAACGGTCAGATTTAATTTAAATTTTGTAGACTTACCAAGAACCGCTGACAATACAATAATCTACTAATCTAGCTCAATCTATTAAAAAAAAATTCTTAACAATAACTCAAACTAAAAAATTAAAAATAAATATAGTTTAAAAAAGTTAAAAAAAAACGCTTTAATAATAATTAATCAGACTAAAAAGCAGAAAATAAATATAGTTTAAAATAATTCCTGAAATTCTTAATATAGGCAGAAAATAATAATGAACGATAAACATTAGTATTATTGTGAAAAAAAAAGCGTGGGGCGCTTTGTGCTATATTTTTCGTATATCGAGCACCCCACGCTTTTTTCACAATAATAGTAATGTTTATCGTTAATTATTATTTTCTGCCTATATTAAGAATTTCAAGAATTATTTTAAACTTTATTTATTAAAGACAAAGGTTTAGGTAAAATAGTACCTAATTTAATTAAGCCATTTGTCGCGACACAATTTTGAATGTTTCGAAACGTTTCTCAGCAGAGAATTTGTGTACGATTTGTGTTTTAATATGCTACTTGGGGAGCTTTGGTTCAAAAAGCGCACCAAGGTCTTTAAAGGTCACACATTGCTTAATGACTATGCTATAGCTAAAGCAAATAAAGTCTATCCTCTTTATAAATGTCATGGCGAAGTTCTTGCTTACATCCAAGTTGTTAATTTTGCACCTTCTCTTAATTTTTTCAATCGAAAGTCCTTTCCACAATCTGTATGCCTCTTCCCCTCCTCCCCCATGCAAATCCTAAAATCGTCCCTGCATAAGTCAACAAGTCTTATAAAAGCAAAAATACAATGCCCCATATTCCATTCCATTTTTTTTTATCCATGTTGTTATTATATAACACGTCAAACATCAAAAGCAGGTTCGAAAATTACAGGTTGTGAGGCTGCCTTAAACAGCATCAACGAAAACTGTAATCAGAACCAATTTTTAAATTAACTTTAACTGCTAACAATAAAGTTCTTTTTAATAGTCTATAATTTTAAAGGATATCGGAGAATAAAATACAGATATTTCACGTATTAAAGATAGAAAGTACTCACCTATATTATAGATAGATATTAATAAATTAATTTTGTTTACATTAGATAATATTGATGACTGGAACAATAGCTCTTACTTTTTGGAAAACCCATCACTCGAGCACATCATTCTATTTAAATCAGTAAAAAAACTATTCTCGATGAAGTATTGGTTGAAGGCCAGGGCTAAGGACGCATTTGAAGGAAAAAAAAGATGAATGTCACAAAACACAGTTATTGAGAAATTCGAATTTTAGTGTTTAGAGACTTCTACACTATTTATATATATACGAAAATATTTCAAATTCTTTTTTTTTGGCCCATATAGCACAATGTCTCCCTTTAATTATTTATAGCTGCATATCTGTAGGTTGATGTCATAGACGTGCAATATTTTTTTTAGGGGTGGAACCTAAATAATTAATGCAAAATCGATGAATGTCACATAACTATTGTGCAAAAGTCGGCAATAAGCGGAACTTCTTGGAAAGGAAAATAAAAAATAGTTAAATGATAAAGGAGGCCAACCAACAGTGGATCACACACTGGGGTTGGGAGGAAGAGTTGAGGTTGCTGAGCCCTTCCCCCTCCCGATAATATTCATCCTTTTTTCTCTGAACGCTAGGACATCTATCTTTTTTCCCCTGTACTGCGATATTTACTCTTGATGTAGTGTCTATGTCTCATCGTTTTTGCTCGGTTTACATAGAAAATTGTATTCTACCGTTATTAAGCTACACATTCCAGCCTTAACCTTAAATTCGATTTTTTTGGACATTCATCTATTTTCCCCTGTACCTAGGGTTGCCAGATGGTATCCAAATGGAGGACATGTCCTCCTTTATCATCTTTTGTCCTCCCGTCCTTCCTTACCTAATAAAAGTCCTCCATTTGCTTTTTTCTGCATCGTGCATGGCCAATTGTTTTAAAAATAGGAAAAAAGGTATGTTTCAAATTTTTCTTGCTCAAGAAAAGAGGATATTATTTTTTTGAGCTTATATGTTTTTTAGTTTTTTGATTTTATATTTAGTATTTGGATTTTGACAACTATTTAACAAATACATTAGAATATTTATATCTAAATTAAATTATTTATTTGATTATTATTACAGAGTTACAACGCTTGTGAAGAATATTTGGTGGAATGGATTAAACCCTGGGAAGATTTCAAATGTTTCGAGTGGATGACGTTGCTGAAAGATAACGCAAACCTAAAATATGATGATTTGGTTTCGTGCATTGATTTTTTGAGTATCAGAGGTGTAACGATTGACGATGTTAAGCTTACACGATCAATTTTGTAACCTTAAGTCATTTCTTAAATCCAAATCAGATGATCCTGCTGAAGTGTATTATGATTTGAAGTTGCACGAGCAGTGGACAATCTACTTTAAAAGTGTTAAAAATATTGAATGTTTCTCAGAACTGCTTAAGATCTGCGAGTTTTATTTTTGTATAAGCGCACATAACGCGACTGTGGAAAGAGTTTTCTCACTGATTAATACACAGTGGAGCAAGGAGAGGAACAGATTAAGTGTGCAGTCAGTTAAATATTTAATTCTTACTCAATATAATTTGAAAAGCATGTCATGTAAAGATTTTCATAATTATTTGTTAAAAAACCAAGAACTTCTTGCGAAAATTGGCAGCTCAGCAAAATATGATTAAAATTTGATTTAAAAAAATGAATTAAATAATTTTTATATAAGAAATCGTTTTATTTATAAATGTACTCCCTTTTTACAGAAAATCCTCCTTTTTAGACATATTTGTCCTCCTTAATCAAATTTTCATCTGGCAACCCTACCTGTACCCTTCATTTGCTATTTCTTCGCGAGTTTTTTAAAAATCGGCCAAATACTTATGTTTCAATTTCCTACAGGGTCAATAAATCAACGGTTCCCCACCCGTCCCTAGAAGTTTCAGATCGCTATTATACTGATGCTCCCTTTTAGGGCACGCCAATTATCTGGCACCTATACAGTATGACCAGAAAAGTCCGAATCATATGGGATTTTTTTTTTTAATAGCTTTATTCAAAATTTGACTTTGACATCAAGTTCTGCTTCGATCGAGATGAAAATTAAGCAAAAAAATAGTAAGGGAAATAATACACACAGTCTGCTTCACTAGTTTTAATCAAAGGAAATCAAAAAATCCTTAGACCGTACCTGTTTCGAAGGCAAAAACCTTCATCATCAGCGGCATATAATAATTGGTTACATGAAGATAAACCCTGACATTGTTGGTGGTTGAGAAAAAACTAAAAGAAAAGAAAAAATATTTTTGAGATGATTATTTTAAGTGATTGTACTTTGATAATTTATAAAGGAGAAAATGAGTGAAAATGAGTGAATTTAAATGTGTGTGAAAACATTTCTTACCTGTAGGGCAGAAAAAGAAAATTTTTAAATCATATTTTTAAAAAATAATTAAATGTAGTGAAAAATAAATTAAACTTTTATTTTTTCATTCGTGCTTTCAAAAGCATTTTTTGGAAATATGTTGATTTCATTATGAAACGTGCTAGAGCAGTTTCTAGAACAAAATGGGAGAATTTAAAGAGAAAAAGTAAAATGTGGTAATATAAAAAATATGCATACAATCAATGTCAAGGCTAAAAACAGATTTAAGAATAGTTTGGATTAACAATATGAAAGAAAAAGAAGATTATAGTAGTGTATTAGATAAGGAAAGTTGTAATATATATGTATTTCTCTTTCATATTGTTAATCCAAACTATTTTTAAATCTGTTTTTAGCCTTGACATTGTATGCATATTTTTTATATTACCACATTTTACTTTAACTCTTTAAATTCTCCCATTTTGTTCTAGAAACTGCTCTAGCACGTTTCATAATGAAATCAACATATTTCCAAAAAATGCTTTTGAAAGCACGAATCAAAAAATAAAAGTTTAATTTATTTTTCACTACATTTAATTATTTTTTAAAAATATGATTTAAAAATTTTCTTTTCTGCCCTACAGGTAAGAAATGTTTTCACACACATTTAAATTCACTCATTTTCACTCATTTTCTCCTTTAGAAATTATCAAAGTACAATCACTCAAATTATCTTCTCAAAAATATTTTTTCTTTTCTTTTAGTTTTTTCTCAACCACCAACAATGTCAGGGTTTATCTTCATGTAACCAATTATTATATACCGCTGATGATGAAGGTTTTTGCCTTCGAAACATGTTCGATCTAAGGATTTTTTGATTTCCTTTGATTAAAACTAGTGGAGCAGACTGTGTGTATTATTTCCCTTATAATATCACTCCACTGAGAGATGGACTACTTCCACAAAATTTAAAAAATAGTAGTCACGTGATTCGCATATCTGTCAAATTTTAATTTTTTCGAAAAAATAATTCAAAAGTGGGGTTATTTCTGAAAATATCGAAAAAAGTTATTAGAAAAAGTTTTTTTAAATGCAGTTTATAGCCCAGCTGCATAAGATAATTTCGATTTTTTTACCAATATTTTGTAAATTGCACCACTTTTGCAAAATAAGACTCAACGCAACCGACATAAAACTTCTTAGTTTTGACAATGCTTTATTTCAGATACATTTTCTTTAAAGTAGCGCTATATTAAATGTGCGCTTTTTTACAAAATCAAAATTGGGCTAATAAAATTTGGTTGCATGTGATGCAAAGTTTATTTGTTTTTGACCCTGTATAAGGTAACTTTATAAAATAAGTATTTTTGAAAACGTAGCTTGTGTCTGAAAGTAATACACGTTAACGTTAAGAAAATAGTTTAATGAAAATAGTCAATTGTTTTAATAAAAAATCATATAAAAATTAATTTTAATTTTGTAGAAAAACACACATTTCATATGGCGCTACTTTAAAGAAAATGTATCTGAAATAAAGCATTGTCAAAACTAAGAAGTCTTGTGTAGGTTGCGTTGAGTCTCATTTTGCAAAAATGGTGCAATTTACATAATATTGGTAAAAAATCAAAAGTATCTTAAGCAGCTAAAATTTTGCATGTGGGCTAGAAACTGCATTTAAAAAATCTTTTTCTAATAACTTTTTTTCGATATTTTCAGAAATAACCTCACTTTTGAATTATTTTTTGGAAAAAATTAAAATTTGACAGATAATGCGAATCACGTGACTACTATTTATTGCTTAATTTTTATCTTGATCGAAGTAGAACTTGATGCCAAAGTCAAATTTCGAATAAAGCTATTAATAAAAAAAAAATTCCATATGATGCGGACTTTACTGGTCACATTGTAGATGAAACAATGACAACTGAACCTATGACAACATCGCATTCCATTCTGAAGTAAATCAACACACAAATTTCTTCCGTCCACATTGTTTGCCAAATTTACGCTGTTGAAAGTATTAACATGATGTGGGAAATTTTAATTTTTGTTTAAAACCTTACAAAAAGTCTGCAGTATGGCAACGCAGCATTGGTCTGAGGCCATGATGACGTTGTTACATTCATTTCCGTTCAGGAATGTCCACAGAAAATGTATCGCGGAAAAACATCGATACTTCCGATGCATCGAAAGAAAAATTTTAATAGAATTAGAAATACAAAACAAATCACAAATTTCATTATTCTAAGCTCACTCCTTAACTGAAACCAAAGGTAAAAGGTATAATCAAGATAAAAGGCAATGACAAAATAATTATTTTACGAATAAAATTAAGGCATAATTCGTCGATGCATCGACAAATATCAAATAGCCATGGAACATCCCTATTTCCGTTTGGTGTTTCTTCGGCAGCGGTCTGAAATTTTCTTCAGTTTATCGGTTTTGTGTAATAATTGTTATAATTGTTTTTAATGTTTTGTGATACTTTTGGAGACTAATTATTATATATAATTATTATTTATTTATAATGATTCATTTCCGCCTGTCAAGTAATCCTTGAATAAAGAACTTTCCAAATGATACAAATACTTAATTTTAAGTACCAAGATTGGAATTAAGGGCAAAGTATTTTTTTAATAATGTTACGATGTGACCAACGTGATCCAATCCGATTATGACCACTTTGTGCCAAAAGCTTATTTCTTCTCAAGAGCCACCTAAATTGCTTACAACGACATAGGAAGGGGTTGCGATTAGATGATAATAATAAATCCAGAAATTAAATAAATAAGACACATATTTTTTGTAACCATAAACAAGGATTAACTATAATGATTTGGTTCGGTTTTGTTTTGCTGGCGGTAGGTTTCGCATGTGCTCTACCAAGCCAAAAATTGCATCCTCTATCCGATGAATTCATAGCAGCAATCAATAGTAAACAAACCACATGGAAAGCTAAAAGAAACTTTGAAATAGAAGAATATGAGCTGTTTAAAGTGTTAGCAAATGGTGTTAAGAAAAGTACTGTTCCCAGAGTCTACAGTAAAATCCATAACGAAGATGAAGATGTACCTGAATCGTTCGATGCCCGTGAAGCTTGGCCAGACTGTGCTGATATTATCGGGTTAATTCGAGACCAATCTAGATGCGGATCATGCTGGGTAAGTTTCCGTTTCGAATTTTTGTTGTTGGAAACATACATGTCGTGTACCGTTGTTAATAGACAAATAAGATGATAGTTCCTAGTCGCCCATAGCTTTTTTTAGGTTATTTCCCAAAATTCAGGATCTTTTACTGCCATACCAAAATTAACGCAAAAGTGCCAATTGTACAATCGAATATTGCTGGTGTGGTGTGGATAAACGTGCTTACTGTAAATTTAACAAACCATTTAATTTGTTTTAGGCATTTGCAGCTGTGGAAGCGATGTCTGACAGAATTTGCATTCATTCAAACGCAACCAAAAAAATTCTGATTTCTGCTCAGGATCTTCTTACCAACGGTGGTGGGGGTGGATGCAACGGTGGGTCTCCTTACGCTTCATGGGCAGTTTGGAAAAAAGATGGACTCGTAACGGGAGGATTATATAATAGAACTGATCAGGTACAATTTATCCCTTAGAGTGTTCATGAATTCTTTTGCATGAAACCCAATGATTGTGAGTGATTAACTTTCTTTTAACATTGGTAAACCATTATTACAATGGGGTGGGAGGGGGAGAGTAGAGTAAACTAGAGACTACTGGTTGGTTGGTTGGTTAAAGGCGGGGGTCGGGTTCGATGTGTGGTTCAAGCTTCTTACACTGCAGCCTTCTGGCTTATTGTGCGCTCCAGTCTTGTTAGAAAGGGTTAGTTTCTTCTACGAGGTCCAGTAGTTTTCTTCCAAGTTTGTCATGCGGGAGGTTATCGCCGCGTCGAATGTTTCCGAAGATTTTGAATCTTTTACGGTTTAACGCTTCGCAGCTGTATATGATATGAGAGGCGGTTTCATCCTCTTCACCGCAAAGTCTACATTCAATGGGTCCATTAGAGACTCCTATTTGTTGAAGGTGTTTTCTTAAGTTACAATGGCCTGTTAGTAGGCCGGTCACTTGTTTTAGCTGGGTGCGCGTCACGAGCAGCATTCCAGTTGATAGCTTCTTCGAGTGAATATTAATAACGGCTTGTGCGTGTGCCTGGCCAGGTATACCGTTCCAACGAGATAAATGTTGTTTTTGCGCCCATCTGTCTAATGTTGTTTTGGTTGTCTCTTTTGATATTCCAAGGGCGGGTTCTGGGCCCCTGAAATTTTGAGCAGATCCGGTTCTTGCAGTTCATCTGCTTTTTCGTTACCTGTGACCAGGAACCCAGAGGAGTTCAACCTTGTTGTTTCTGGCCGCCAGGTCTTTTAGGTCGTTAATAAGGCACTCCATTGTGATTTTTGATGTAAATCGGAAGGAGTTCAAATCCTTAAGGGCAGCTTGGTTGTCTGAGACTACTAACTGTAATAAATAAAATTTCCATATTGTAAACCAATTGGCATCTTATTTTCTTTAACCAGTGTTTTTGGGAGGGTTAACGCAAAGTAGGAGTTACACGAAACAACTAAATGTCAAGTAAACTTCGATCGCATCGCTTTAAATGTTAAAATATTTATTTTTTGAATTTAGGGATGTCAATCCTACTTTTTACCACCCTGCGACGACCATCTTAACAAATGCGAAGACTATGTCGACACTCCTGAGGGAAAAGTAGTATGTGATGATTCTTCACTACAATACGACGAGCAAAAAACATATGGACTCGATC
Source organism: Polydrusus pterygomalis (assembly GCA_963969555.1). Lineage (NCBI taxonomy): Eukaryota > Metazoa > Arthropoda > Insecta > Coleoptera > Curculionidae > Polydrusus > Polydrusus pterygomalis. The sequence goes on along the minus strand of OZ018385.1, from coordinate 39,183,003 downwards.
CTTATTCATTGCGAGGTGAAAAGCAGATCCAACTAGAAATTTTTAAGAATGGTCCCGTAGAAGCTACCTATAATGTCTATAGCGACTTTGCTAGCTATAGCAGTGGTGAGTGTGATACATTTAAAAAAATATGACAACCGTGGCCTAAGGGAATATTCTTCAAAATTAAGGCACTAATTTTCAAGCCTATCTCTTTACAATTAGGTAAAATATGATATTTTTTTATTATTTAAAATTGACATGTAGAATTGTTTCAAATAGTTTCAATTCAATTTATATATTATGTTTTTAAACAGGTATCTATCAACACATTAATGGAGACATTATCGGTGGTCATGCTATCAAGATTATTGGATGGGGAGTAGAAAATGACGTAAACTATTGGTTAATTGCCAACTCATGGAACGAACGATGGGGAGAAAATGGCTACTTTAGAATCATTAGGGGACAAAACGAAGTGGCTATTGAAAGTGGTATTACGGCCGGATCACCAGATTTCAGTAAATTCTGACCTATTTTGTGCTATTAGTTGTCAATAAAGAATTGCTTAAATTAAGGTGTATTATTTTTGACACTGGCCTGAACATATTATGTCATTTTACCACCATTCCCGGATAAAACAGTTTTTACAGGTCTACAGACAGTCAAGCAGCGATAAAGGCAATTTGTTTCAGCAGCATTAAATGAAAATCAGTAAGGCGCTGTCGCAACAATCTCTGCATATTTAGTGCTCAGCATCGAGGATTCCGGGCCGTTACAACAAAGATGGTAACGAGGCTGCTGATGCGCTCGCCAGGTAGGGCGTTCTTCCGAGTTTCTAAAAATGTTATCATGATCCGGTTCCGCCTGTCAGGTAATCCTTGAATAAAGAACTTAATATATATATACAGACTGTTCGCGGATAGGGTTTACAATAGCACACATGGATGAAAAATTTTATGTTTTGGAAAAGTTTTGTTTGTAAAAAAATGCAATTTACGAGGAAATTTTGATTTTTTTATACAGGTCGCAAGAACTTTAAAAGCATGATTTTTCTCCAAGAGTAAACTACCTTTATTTTTCATTTTTGACCAATATGCCAATTAGAAAACTTATTCTTCGATTTTTTTAGTTTTTTTTAATTTTTAGAGGTAAAAGATATTTTTTTTATAGCAGCATTAGTGGTCGAAATACATACATTATCAATGACAGAGGGGTATCAAAAAGTTTCAAAAACTGATTTTTGGTGTTACCAGATATATGTATTTTTAATTTCACAAATGAAATGACCCCGGAAATAACACAAAAAAATCTTAAAATAACAACAAATAATAATATCATAATTTGCTATTCAAACACTCCCCCTCCATATTGAACACATTTTTCCAGCTGTAAACGAATGTGGTCGAAACTTCTTCGAATTTCTTCAATAAAAATTATTTGAACAGCTTCAACAATTCGCTATTTTAGAAGCTGTACGTCGTTCTCAATTGGACGGGAGTACACTAATTGTTTGAGGCATCTGAAATAGTTAAATCGGGACTTTTTGGGGTCCACAGAACCGGACCATCTTATTGAAAGTATATTTCGTTCCTAAATTGGAGAGGCAATTCTTCTAGATTGTCAGAAAGGAATATTTACAACATTTCAAGGTAATTCCTACGGTTACACGTGTTTTCGAAAAAGTATGGGCCAATAATGCCATAATAAGAAATCGCAAACCAGACATTTACTTTTTTGTAATATTGTGTTCTATGCAGGAATTCTTAAACGGGGATTATTTTCGCTCCAGTATCTAATATGCGCAGAAGACACTTTCCCGTTTGTTGAAAAAGTCGATTCATCGGAGAACATGATAAATTTACAAAAAATCCTGTTTTCACTTACAATTTTGTTTCCAACCCAAAGACAAAAATCCAAACGTTTGGCTTCGTCTCCTTCTTCCAACATTTGATTAAAAGTTGGCTTAAATGGGAATATTTTGTTTGCCTTTAAAATATCCTGAATATGAGTTTTTTTACTACTTACATCAAATTCTTGAGCTCGGTTTCTTCATGAAAGGGTAGGATTGTGAGCAACAGACTGCAATACGATTAGAAAATCTGCGTCATTCATAGTTTTTTTTTTAAATTGGAAACTCAACCAGTTCGCTGAAATCCTATTAATAATTTATGAAGTCCCATTTTTGAGACGTAAACGTTAGGGTATCTTTGATTAAATTTCTCTACCACAAAGTTGTAAGAAATTTCGCCCGCACCGTAACATTGAACTAAATAAACCCTTTGTTCTAAGGTCAACATTTTCAAAACACATCAAATTCTATTTGCAAATTCAAATTTGCCCCATACGTAAAGCAAAGTAATAAAAAGGTAAAAAAATTCTTGTTTTTACAAAAGATGGTAGAAATGCATTTAAAATTTTAAAATAAGATACACACCACCCATTATGAAAATAAAGTCTTATAAAATTGTATATTAATATTTTTATTGAGCAGCAAAATTTCCATTTACATCTAAAAATTAAAAAAACTAAAAATAGATTTATATTAAATTTCGGATTTAAATTACAAACGTTATTCTAAATAAGTTTTCTAATTGGCATTTTGGCCAAAAATGAAAAATAAAGGTAGTTTACTCTTGGAGAAAAATCATGTTTTTGAAGTTTTTGCGAACCCTGTATAAATAATCAAAATTTTCTCTTCGTGAATTGCATGTTTTTTTACAAGCAACACTTTTTATCAAGAATGACTTTTTCCCGAAAAATGAAATTTTTCATCCATTTGTGCTACTGTAAACCCAATCCGCGGACAGTCTGTATATAATAATATAGCGGTCTTTATATCTGTGACGTTCGTTGTGAATTTATTCGTGAAGTCGGTAGCATTTACACAGTGTAATCATAGCGCTTCAGCTGATAAAATTTGTTTGTCAAAAACTTTCAAACATATTTGGCTAGATTATAAACAAGGAATTGTAAAATTTAATTTTTATTTTATAAATATAACCTAGCCTTTCACCAGCTGTTCAAAAAGTTTGGATATTGGTACGTCAGAATTGGCGAAAAAATAGAACTTGTTCTGATTCGTGAATAACTTCACGAAGAAATTTACGAATTTATTTGACGTACAAGTTGGCCCTTTACATTATCAAAGTTAGCCTTGAAGTTACGTCATGAATATATTTACAAAGTACTTCACAGGTGTAAAGTCCGCCTATTGAACTTTATCCATCTCGTACAAAAGTTTTATTTGTTCTCAATTAATTACAATACCATAACAAGTGGTCTTGAAGATTAGATAATGGTACATCCAGAAATATATAAATACGACACCTTTTTTTTTAACCATAAACAATAATTTATTAAATTAATTATAATGATTTGGTTAGGTTTTGTTTTGCTGGCGGTAGGTTTCGCAAGTGCTGTACCAAGCCAAAAATTGCACCCTCTATCCGATGAATTCATAGAAGCAATCAATAGTAAACAAACCACATGGAAAGCTAAAAGATACTTCGAAGTTGAAGACTATGAGCTGTTTAAAGTGTTAGCAAATGGTGTTAAGAAAAGTACTGTTCCCAGAGTCTACACTAAAATCCATAACGAAGATGAAGATGTGCCTGAATCGTTCGATGCCCGTGAAGCTTGGCCAGAGTGTGCTGATATTATCGGGCTGATTCGAGACCAATCCAGATGCGGATCATGCTGGGTAAGTTTCTGTTCCAATTTTTGTTGTTTGACATACACATGTCATATACCGTTGTTAATAGATTTATTTATTACAAATAGGGATACAACAGACACTGAGCCCAATATAGCATCCACGTTGTGGTATTAGCTAGTGGGAATTAATAATATTTAAATTAAGTAAGTTCATTAATTCATGTTACCATAAACATTGTAAAAAAAAATCACAGCAGTGATTTTACATATTTTTTAAATCTAATTATAGACATATCGAACATTTCCATGGCTAAATACAGCCTATTACAGGCGCGAGTCGCTTTACAGAGAGGAGAATTATTTCCAGTATTAGTATTTCTAAGTGGAATATTAAACGTATTCTTCTTTCGGTGCCATATTAGGTCCCCCTAACGTTGGCAATTACATTGGCGAGTTGTTCGGATATTGCTATGGCGAGAAAAACGAAAGCAACGGCCCCTAGTCCCGGGCAGCCCTTCGATGGTCAAGGGGTGTTAAGAATCTCCCGGCCCAAAATTAAACGTGAGAGCTAAATATTACCTTACTGTCCATTATAACACCCAAATCACGTATTTCATTATCCGATTTAATGTCCTATTATTAATAGTATAACGAAAATTATGAACATTTTTGTTTCTGGTAAATGTTATCGATACACCCTTGTCTAGATTGAGAAATAAACTCCACCAAGGCATTAAGATCGTCCTGCAGCCCATTGCAATCCCTCGGTACCCTGATTATTCGAAAACATTTTAGGTCATCTGCGTACATCAAAAATTTGGAGAATTTAAAGCATTGTTGAATGTTGTTAATGTATATAATAAAAAACAAGGGACCGAGGTGACTGCCCTGAGGTACACCAGACGGCACGTTAAAAGGCTTAGAGTAAAAACCACCAATGGAAACTATCCGTCATTTATCACTGAGATAGGACCAAATCAATTTCAGTAAGCTCCCATGCACACCGACACCAGCAAGGCGCTCAATCAGTATGGCATGACAAATTTTGTTAAAAGCCTTACTGAAGTCCGTGTACACAACGTCGACCTGCTTCCGGCCATCCATGTTTCTTAAAATAAAATCTGTAAATTCCACCAGATTACTTTTAATGGACCAACGTGGAAAAAACCCATGTTATTGTTTTAATATAATATTTTTAACTTGCTCAAATATAATGTTATGAATAATTTTTTCAAAAATTTTTCCGAAAATGCATGTGTTTGTCCCCCTCCTTGGGTAAAGGAGTTATATGAGATGTTTTCCACATTGTAGGAAAAATACCCAGTACCAATGAGATGTCATAAATGTGCAAAAGAGGCTAACTAAGAGAAGCACTAAATTTTTTGACAAATATGCCAGGAATATTATCTGGACCATAAATAAGATGATAGTTTCTAGTCGCCTATGGCTTCTTTTATACAATTTATCAGTATTCAGGACCTTTTACTGGGGTAAATGGAAAAGTTCGCCTAAAAGCGAGCCTATTTTCTATAGGCGGTACCTACTTTGCTACACCATCCAGCGGTATTTAGAAAAGGCTATGTTACATAATGAAAAAGATAATAATAAATTGATCTTTTCTAAACAAGAAGTTAATTTCTCCTCCTTCTTCCTTGAAGTGAATTAGAAAGGAATAGTAAAATCAACGCAAAAGGTCCAATGATACAACCGAATATTACTGGTGTGGTGTGCACAAACGTTGTACTTATTCCAAATTTAACAAACCCTTTCATTTGTTTTAGGCATTTGCTACTGTGGAGGCGATGTCTGACAGAATTTGTATTCAGTCAAACGCAACCAGAAAAATGCTGATTTCTGCGCAGGATGTTATTACCAACGGTACTGCAGGTGGATGCGGCGGTGGGTCTCATCACGGTACATGGTTGATTTGGCAAGATGTTGGAATCGTAACAGGAGGATTATATAATAGAACTGATCAGGTACAGTTAATCCCTTAGGCTATACACGAGTAATTATAAAGATTGTGATTAATTACTAAAGACTATAGTTTCTTCTTCTTATGACGCCCTCTCCTTTTGAAGGTTGGCGATCCACACAGCTAACATTGTTCTGGACACAGCAGCTCGAAAGATTTCAATGAAAGCGCACCCAAACCATCTTCTGAGTCCTTTAACCAGGAGTTCTGACGTCTACCAATAGATCTTTTCCCTTGAATCTTTCCTTCAATTATTAGTCTCAGCAGTTCATACTTGTTGCCTCTCATAACGTGGCCTATGTATGTAGTTTTTCTCTCTTTAATGAGGGCCATTAGTTCCTTCGGCTTCTTCATTCGTCTAAGCACTTCTTCGTTCGTAATTCGATGGGCCCATGAGATGCGAAGCATACGGCGGTATAAGTACATTTCAAACGCCTCAATTTTCTTTTTAGTTGCAGGGTCCAGGGTCCAGCATTCACATTCGTACAGCAACACACTGAAGACATAGTATCTGATCATTCGAACCCTGAGCTCCAAACTCAGATCAGGACTATTAAAAAATCTTTTCATGTTTATGAATGTTTTCCTGGCTTGTTCGATTCTGGAGCGGATCTCTCGTTTCGGATCGCACCACGCGTTGACTATGGTACCCAGATATCTAAAACACGAGACTTGTTCAATCTGATTGATTGCCGTTAATCAGAATTGTTTCAGCAGTGGGTCTCTTGGAGCAGACTAGCAGTTTGGTTTTTGATATATTCATGTCCAATCCAGTTTGTGTGGGATTAAAAGTATTTAACGGATAGATGAACAGATACATAATGGCAACGGGGTGGTTTTCTATTGTTAGCGTTTTCGCAGGGTTAACGCAAAGTAGTAGTCACACAAAACATTTGTCCAATGTCGAGTAAACTTCCGGTGACTAAATACTTTTAAATCGTGTCGCTTTAAACGTTAAAATATTTTTTTTTAATTTAGGGATGTCAATCTTACTTTTTACCACCCTGCGACGACCACATTAACAAATGCAGAGACTATGTTGCCACTCCTGAGGCAAAAGTAGTATGTGATGATTCTTCACTACAATATGACGAGCAAAAAACATATGGACTTGATTATGTGGAATTGCAAGGTGAAAAGCAGATCCAACTCGAAATTTTAAAGAATGGTCCCATCGTGGCTACCTTTACAGTCTGTGAAGACTTTGCTAGCTATAGCAGTGGTAAGTGTGATACATTTAAAAATTAAGACTTAACCATGACCTAGGGGAATATTCTTTAAAATTAAGGCACTCATATTTCCAAGCCTATCTCTTTACAATCAGGTAAAATATGATATTTTTTATTAGGTATTTAAAATTTACATGTAGAATTGTTTCAAATAGTTTCAATTCAATTTATATATAAAATGGTATGTGGTATGGTAATGGCGTAATGGTCGAATCACTATATAAAGTACCTAAATGGTCTTTATAGAATCTCTTAGAAAAGGACGATGATGCATAGACTCGTATGTCGATTTTTGTTAGTTTGAGACAATGTCTCTTTTTGATTTGTGAAAAATATTTTGTTTTTAAATTATTTTTCAGGTGGGAGAATGTTAGAGACATTAAGGTTTCTAACAATGTATGTCTGTTGCGTAGCAATATTACAAAACCGGGCCAATTAACTTTTATTGAAATGTTGGCATCTGTCTGAAGTGTGTGTCAATTCTAGTTTTTTACGGAACGGTATTTTCTGTAGTTTTTTCGATAGTTTCGATTTGCGTGCCCAATAAAGCGTTGTGACAATTAAAACGGGTAGTTTTCTTTTGGGTGCAACAACATCTCAGGTCATTGTCAGCGCTCATTAAAAGCTTAGGATTTCGTTATAGAAAGGACTGCAACAGAAGATATTTGTGCGAACTACCAAGAATTGCAAGCGAACGAGTAAAGTTTCTGAAAAAATATGTTGAAAATTATGAATCAAAGTTTAGAAAAGCAGTTTTTTTAGATGAAACTTGGGTATTTTCGAATGGAAGTGGGTCTAAATCATCTTGTGACTTGTCTATAAAAGTCTAAACATAGATATTGTATGTATTGGCACCAATAAGTTATTTATACCTATTCGCAATAATATATATACATCAGTTTAGTTAAAATAAATGTACACAAAAATATTCAAAATTATATACAATGTAAAATGCAGACAAATTCTGATGTTCTAATTTTTATTTATAAAACAATCACCTCTATTTACGGACCAACATTTGATTCCCAAGGGTGGTCGCTAGTCAGAGGTTTTACTGTAGGTATATTGTTTATCTAATTTTCCATCAATTTAGTTATTAAATTTTTTAAATATAAAACTATTTTGTCAACCGTGTGCAACAACACGAACGCACCCCTAGGAAATAAATTTTGGAACGAGACCCGTCACTGATATTATGTCATTTTTATTATGACTGATAGTTTCAAATTAATTGTCATTCAATTTTATGGAAAATCAGCGTCCATATGCCGCCATATTGGTTTTTATATTTTGAAACATTTTTGAACCTCTGATTCAACTAATTTGATTCAGGAGGTCACGTGCGCCTAGTTAAATGGAAGCCGACTATACTCCAAACCCAAAAATATAGGCAGTGACGTAACTACCATAACCATGGAAACCAATGCAAACCACCAATGACAATACAGTATTTTGGCCGTTTCCATGGTTATGACAGCTACGTCACTGCCTATATTTTTGGGTTTGGGGTATATACTATATGTTTTTTTACAGGTATCTATCAATACATTGATGGATACTATATGGGTAATCATGCTGTCAAGATTATTGGATGGGGAGTAGAAAATGACGTAAAGTATTGGTTAATTGCCAACTCATGGAACGAACGATGGGGAGAAAATGGCTACTTTAGAATGATTAGGGGACAAGACGAACTGGGTATTGAAGAGTATAGTTCGGCCGGATCACCAGATTTCAGTAAATTCTGACCTATTTTGTAATATCTGCCAATAAAGAACTTCTTAAATTTGGGTTTATTATTTTTGACACTGGTCTGAATATATTATGTTATTTTACCACAATTCCCGGGTAAAACAGTTTTGACAGGTCTACACGTTAGGAATGGGCATGTTTTCCTTATGTGTCGCCTATCAAAATGGGCATATCCTAATAACGAAAGGTTTTATCTACCAATTTTTTTTACCAACTAAATTTAATCTTAATGATAAAAACGGCTTGGCCCGAAATACAGATCGTTTCATTTAAAACGTTTTTATGGACTTAAATTTTAAGAATATATTATATAGTAATTTTGTACCTGTACTAGTTACTTTTTCAAAATTATATGTGTAACTTTTGGTTTCCAAACCGTTAATGACATATTATTAGTTGCGTTAATCAAAAAAAAAAACTTTATCAATTAAACTTTTGTTAAACAGTCAGTCAACTTGAAAATTTTGTCAAAGGTCATCAAAATGTCAATTGGTTGATTTGGTGCCCTTACGCGTGACGAGAGACGTCGTTTTTTTATATTTTTATTGCAACACGCAACAGCTCAGGTTTTGCATTTTTATTGTGGAGGCCATATTTGCTGTTTTTACCATAATATGTTATATTAGCGAGTCGTATTCAGCGGTTTGACAGTCTAGTAGAATAAAAACAACGTATTAAACTCAATTGTTTCTTTCTGAGTTTTTAAACATCTTATTATGATCCGTTTCCGCCTTTCAAGTAATTCTTGAGTAAAGAACTTTGTCCAACTTACACTTACACAAAGATTTAATTTGAAGTACCACCTAGATTGAAATTGTTAATTGAAAAAGACTGGAAAAGTACTTTTGTAATGGTTCGTATGACGAGGTGACAAACGTGATTGAACCCGATCTATACTTACTTTGTGTGAAAAGTTTACTTGTTCTCAAGAACCAACTAAATTGATTGTAATAACATAACAACTGTTCTTGAAGATTAGATAATATTAAATCCAGGAATTAAATAAATAAGATACATTTTTTTGTAACCATAAACAAGAATTAATTATAATGATTTGGTTCGGTTTTGTTTTGCTGGCGGTAGGTTTCGCAAGTGCTCTACCAAGCCAAAAATTGCATCCTCTATCCGATGAATTTATACAAGCAATCAATAGTAAACAAACCACATGGAAAGCTAAAAGAAACTTTGAAATTGAAGAATATGAGCTGTTTAAAGTGTTAGCAAATGGTGTTAAAAAAAGTACTGTTCCCAAAGTCTACAGTAAAATCCATAACGAAGATGAAGATATACCTGAATCGTTCGATGCCCGTGAAGCTTGGCCAGACTGTGCTGATATTATCGGGTTAATTCGAGACCAATCCAGATGCGGATCATGCTGGGTAAGTGTCTGTTTCGAATTTTTGTTGTTGGAAATACACATGTCATAGACCGTTGTTAATGGAGAAATAAGATTATGGCTCCTAGTCGCTTGTAGATTCTTTTAGACACTTTATCAGTATTCAGGATCTTTTGCCGGAGTTAATAGAAAAGTTCTTATGAAAGCGAGCCTATTTTCTAAAGACAGTACTTTGCCACACCATCCAGCTATATTTAGAGTTTGGCTACACGGGTTGTATCGGCTACATGTGCATTTGAATTGGATTAATAGATTTAAAAGCAATTTTACATAATAAAAACCATAATAAATTGATCTTTTTAAACAAGAAGTAAACTTCTTCTCCTGCTTCCTTGAAGTAGATTAAAAAGGAATGGTAAAATTAACGCAAAAGGTCCAATGATACAACCGAATATTACTGATGTGGTGTGGATAAACGTACTTATTATAAATTTAACAAACCCTTTAATTTGTTTTAGGCATTTGCAGCTGTCGAGGCGATGTCTGACAGAATTTGCATTCATTCAAACGCAACCAGAAAAATTCTGATTTCTGCTCAGGATCTCCTTACCAACGGTGGTTGGGGTGGATGCGACGGTGGATCTCCTGACGGTTCATGGATAGTTTGGCAAGATGATGGACTCGTTACAGGAGGATTATATAATAGAACTGATCAGGTACAATTAATCCTTTTTGCATCGCTTTAAATGTTAAATTTTTTTTTTAATTTAGGGATGTCAATCTTACTTTTTACCACCCTGCGACGACCACATTAACAAATGCAGAGACTATGTTGACACTCCTGAAGCAAAATACGTATGTGATGATTCTTCACTACAATATAAAGGGCAAAAAACATATGGACTTGATTATGTTTCATTGCGTGGTGAAAAGCAGATCCAACTAGAAATTTTAAAGAATGGTCCCGTAGAAGCTACCTTTAACATCTTTAGCGACTTAGCTAGCTATAGCAGTGGTAAGTATGATACATTTAAAAAAAATTAGACAACCGTGCCTTGAGGGAATATTCTTCAAAATTAAGGCACTAATTTTCAAGCCTATCTCTTTACAATTAGGTAAAAAATTATATTTTTTTATTATTTAAAATTGACATGTAAAATTATTTCAAATAGTTAAATTCCATTTATATATTATGTTTTTTTACAGGTATCTATCAATACATTGACGGAGATCTTGTCGGTGGTCATGCTATCAAGATTATTGGATGGGGAGTAGAAAATGACGTAAAGTATTGGTTGATTGCCAACTCATGGAACGAACGATGGGGAGAAAATGGCTACTTTAGAATTATTAGGGGACAAAACGAAGTGTTTATTGAAAGTGGTATTACTGCCGGATTACCAGATTTCAGTAAATTCTGACCTACTTTGTGATATTAGTTGCCAATAAAAAAACAGCTTAAATTTAAGTTCACTATTTTTGACACTGGCACATTACGACAAGTCCCCGGTAAAACAGTTTTCACACTTACAAATGTGCATGTTTTCTTTATGTTAAACCGGAAGATGGCGTTGCCTGACAAAATGTGCCTATAACTCAGATCTATGGAGGACTTGAGGTAGGAGGCCGATCGCAATGCATTGGATTCGGTCCCAAATTAGCATCGGTAAATCAGCTTTACGAGTCGCTGTAAGATGGCGCGCGTGTTCGAAGTGGGCTATCAAATAATGGTTTCTTATGGACGCAATAACTATTTTTATTTAAATTAGTTCTTTAAGGAACAAATAAGGACTTTTATATGAATTTACACTTACTTTGTTATACTTATTAGTAAACTCGGCCTGTATAAAGTTCCAACGATGCTTGGTTTTTAAAATACAGGGTATTAAACATTCTAGCTATACCTTTGGAGCTAGAAAGAGACTTATTTGGCTGCGTTTTCTCTCTGAAAAAGATCCTGTCTTACACCCCGACACAAAGCAAACTCTACTTTTATAAATTGTACCATTATTTATTATAAATATGGAAATTAATTACAATACAACGTTATTTGTCTTGTCTTGACTTCAAACATTATTTGTTATTTCGAAAAATAAAATGTCAATTGTCAAAAGTAAAAGCACAGAAAAATAAAGGGTTTAAGTAAAAGTTAAAAACTATGGAGGATCTAGTTTTCCATATTAAAAACGAAGAAGAAGAAGACAACATCAGCCCACTTCGGACGCGAGAGCCATCTATCGGCCAATAGCGAACTAACCAAAAAACCGGGACAGAATTTGAAAATGCTGCCATTGTCGATCGGCCTCCTACCCTATAGTTCTCCATACTCAGATCTATGGAGGGCTTTGGGTTAGGAGTCCGATCGCAATACATTGGTTTCGGGCAAAGTTTTGGATCGGTAAAGCAGCTTTAAAAATGGCCGTCAGGGGCGCATGTGTTCCTTTAAATCTGTAAAATGCATGGGTTCTTATGGGATAATCAACTGTTTTATTGAATTTAGTTAACTAAAACCCTCTACAGGCTGAGATATGTATATATTATATCTAATAAAGCTTATTTTATTAATTATTGGATAAAAATACCGCTGACGTCTATCAAAACCTGTAAAAAGTCAAACACTTAACTATCACTGCGCCGCGACCAGGAAACAGCGAACTAACTACTAAACAGGGACGTAAATTTAAAGAACAGCCATTTTCGATCGGGCTCCTTCCTAAAGCCCTCCATACTCAGATCTATAAACTTTGCCCAAATTTAACCTTTGGTGTATCTTGTATAGTTTCCGAGATCTTAATGGTGAACATTGAATTTGGGATACCCTTTATATGTCAACCATATGCCTAACCCACATACAAAATTTCGCCCTTTCCTGTCAAGTAGTTTTTGATATTTCAAGCCAACAATAGGAAATAGGAAACGTATTTTTTTTTCAATCGACCGGAAAGCAAGCACTTTCTAGACAATTTTTTGATCGGAAAATATCACTTTGCTGGTCTAGACCGGAAAGTAATGAAAAATTGACCGGTAAAGTACTTTACCGGTCAATTTTTGTTGCGTTCCGCTCCCAATTTAAAAAAATTAACCAAACTCATTTATAAGTAGGCTTTGACATGTTTATGTTTTCTTGCTTCCATAGTAACGAACTGTCAGGTACGATATTGACTTTGATAAATAAACTTTTGTGGCTTTATAAAATTGTGTGGAAGACTTTAGATATGGAACTTAATTTGGATTGGGAAGAAAATGACGTTCCAGTTGAAATAACAGAGGCAGCTGCTAGAGCTACAGACGATTTGTTGCCGCATAAGTCCAGAGTGCGGTATGAAAAAACGTTTAGCGTCTTTAAAAATTGGTGTAGAGAAAAAAATGTCAGAAATGTTTCTGAGGATGTTTTGTTAGCTTATTTTGCTGAAAAATCCGAAAAATTAAAATCATCTACACTGTGGAGCTTGTACTCAATGATCAAATCTATGTTAAATTTAAAAGAAAACATTGATATAAGCAAATATTATAAACTGATAGCATTCATAAAGAGAAAATCTGTTGGATACATTCCCCAAAAATCGAACGTACTTACCAGAGAAGACATTGACAAATTTTTGCTGGAAGCCCCTGATAATGATTATCTTTTAATCAAAGTAAGTACTTAAATACATAATACGAGTTTTCTTAAAGTTCTTCTTTTCTTATATTGTGTTTAAAAAAAATATATTTAAACTATTTCTTATTTTTTTTAGCTTTTACTAATAATGGGTTCGGCTGGAGCGTGTCGCCGTGAAGAATTGACCAATATGACAATTGACGATGTTAAAGATAACGAATCGATGTTGGCGGTAAAAATTCCAAATACAAAAACATACCAACCCAGGTCATTTATAGTTGTTGGGGAACGAAACCTAAATATATATAGAAAATATATTTCTTTACGTCCGCCTAGTGTTCCACATCGCAGGCTATTTCTTTTCTATAATAAAGGAAAATGCACTATTCAACCAGTAGGTTTGCATTCAGTAGGAAAAGCGCCATCAAAAATAGCATCCTATTTGGGATTACCAAACCCAGAGCAATTTACAGGGCACTGTTTTCGACGTAGTTCGGCGACACTGTTAGTTGAAGGTGGAGGCGATATCCTTAATTTAAAACGACATGGCGGCTGGAAATCATCCCAAGTTGCCGAAGGCTACATTGAACAGTCTCTACAAAATAAGATTGATATAGCCAGTAGAATTCAGGAAGCCGGAGGATCAAAAGTGGATATAACTTCACAAACATCCTATAAAGATGAATCAAAAAATTTCCCGTCATGTCTACAATTTAATACACCACAAAATTGTACTTTCAATATAACAATTAACAAATAGATATTAATAGATAAAATAGAATTAAGAACATTTGTACCAAATTGTATTTGTTATTAAAAATAATTTTCCCAACTATTAGAGTTTTCTGCTAAAACTATACCCATATAGTAAGCTATTATTAACGTTTTCTCGCACGCCACTGGTGTCTTGTGTCGATTGTAAAAAAAATATTGTACGTCACTCAACCGAAAAGTACGTTAACAGGACTCGCAGGCTCCCAGGACTCGCCTGGCGGCTCGCCCTGGAAATTGCCTGCTTCGTCCTGTAAAATAGTACTTTCCGGTCTTGTAACGTAATATACTATTTTGCAATCTAAATACAATTTCCGACAATTTCATAATTTTTCAACTCTTAAAAATCAACCCTTGTTACAGCTTAATGCAAAAAAATTTTTTTTACAAAAAAAAAATGATTAATTATCATAGTGATTCAATTCAAGGATTCTGTTGTTTAAGATATGTATCAAGTGCATTTTGCAACTTTTCAACCTTTAAAAACCACCCTTCACAACATTGCAATTTTTATAAACTAATTTAATTGATATAAATAGAAAAAAGTAGAAAAATTGATTGTTTTTTTTAACGTATCTCCTTCATTTTTTATGCTAGAAAGTTTTTTTAAAAACGGGTTATCTCCAGTATTTTCGGAGTTATTTTGAGAAAAAGGGTGAAAAATTCTAAATTGTGAAAACTCGTTTTTCACTTAAGCTCCAATTTTTCAAAAATTAGACATTTTAAATTGGTCAAACTTTTTGGACGTATTAAAAATACATTTATAAAGATAATTGCAAAAGGGTGAAGATCAATTTTAATTAGGGGGGTAGTTAGGGAGTTGTTTTCATTGATTATTAGGCACTGACCTAATTTTTAACATAACTCGCTCAATTTTCATGCTAGAGACTTTTTTTATTTTAAAAAGAAATGCATAATTTTGGAATTATTCGCGAAAAACCCATTTAAAAACGTCGATTTTTTCGTCTAAAAATTGTTACTTTCAATCGCGAATAACTTGAAAAATATTAGTTTTACAGAAAAAATTGATAGAACATTTTTTGCTTAGAATCATTTTCTCGATCGATTCCTGTGATTAAAATTTAATAAAAAAATTCCCACCCCCGAGATGGGGTGGCAACCACCCCCAGAGCTTTGGCGCCCTTCGGTTCGATATAGATTTTGATCCTTGGGCTATTACCTACCTTCTGTTAAAATTTCAAGTAAATCCATGCTGGACGAAAAAATTGCGAGCCAAAATGCTTCATTTCCTGTACTAAAGCTGCAGAGATGAAAGAGGAGGAAAGGATGTTATATCAGTGAGTCGTATCCAGCGATTTAATAGTCTAGTACAGTGGTTCCCAAATTTCGCAAAATCCCGGACCCCCGAAATCGGATTATGGTAACATGCGGACCCCCATGGCCAGTTAATCTTTAAAAGTATTAAAACAACCGTTTTGTAACTTATTTAAACAACATTTTATTTATCAATACAACGTATTTTCCTTAAAAAGAATAATAAACTTAAAACACAAGGATTATCTCTATTCTAGTGGTATATTTTTGTTTTATTTTCCCTTTGTGCTCCGTGGGTTCGCGGACCCCCAAAAAATAGGCCGCGAACCACCATTTGGGAACCGCTAGTCTAGTAGAATAAAAATAACGTGTTAAACTTAATTGATCTTTTCTGAATTTCTTAAAATGTTATCATGATTCGTTTCCGCCAGTCAAGTATCCTTGAGTAAAGCGGAACATCACAGGGTGTAAAGTCCGCTTAATGAACTTTGTCCATCTTGTACAGAGATTTAATTTGAAGTGCCACCTAAATTTGAATTTATGGCAAAGTACTTTTTTAATGGTTCTATGACGATGTGACAAACGTCATTCAACCCGATCTATGCCCACTTCTGCGAAAAGTTTATTTGTTCTCAATTGGTTGCAATAATATAATATTAACTGGTCTTGACGATTAGATAATAGTAAATCCAGAAATAAATAAATAAGACACCTTTTTTTAACCATAAACACAATTAATTATAATGATTTGGGTCGGTTTTGTTTTGCTGGCTGTAGGTTTCGCAAGTGCTGTACCAAGTCAAAAATTGCACCCTCTATCCGATGAATTCATAGAAGCAATCAATAGTAAACAAACCACATGGAAAGCTAAAAGAAACTTTGAAGTAGAAGAATATGACCTGTTTAAAGTATTAGCAAATGGTGTTAAGAAAAGTACTATTCCCAGAGTCTATAGTAAAATCCATAACGAAGATGAATATGTACCTGAATCGTTCGATGCCCGTGAAGCTTGGCCAGACTGTGCTGATATTATCGGTTTGATTCGAGACCAATCCAGATGCGGATCATGCTGGGTAAGTTTCTGTTTCGAATGTTTGTTATTGGAAATACACATGTCATACACCGCTGTTAATAGACAAATAGGATAATAGCTCCTAGTCGGTTGTAGATTCTTTTAGAAACTTTATCAGGATTCAGGATCTTTTGCCGTAGTTAATAGAAAAGTTCGTATGAAAGCGAGCCTATTTTCTAAAGGCAGTACTTTGCCACACCATCCAGCGATATTTAAAGATTGGCTACACGGGTTGTATCGGCTATATGTGCATTTAAATTGGACGAATAGATTTAAAAGCCATATTACATGATAAAAACAATAATAAACTAATATTTTTATTAAACAAGAAGGAAACTTTTCTTCCTTGAAGTAGATTAAAAAGGAATGGTAAAATTAACACAATAGGTACATTTATACAACCGAATATTACTGGTGTGGTGTGGATAATAGTTAGTTATGTACCAAGGCAGTAAAGTGACTCTTTATCGGACGAGTCTGAAATTATGAGATGAGCGAGCGAGGCGAATAACAGGCGAGTCGATAAAGACACCTTACTGACGTGGTGCATACAAAATTTTATCGCCAACTGTTCAGAATTTATAATATAAAAAATTGAGGTAAAACGCATCGCAATAAATCGCGAGAAAACTATTATCGAGCTGTCATAGGGAAAGGCGTGACAGTGACAGACGATTTTTGATTAATAAATGTCAAAGTCACTAATTTGCGGAGGGTAAAAGTATTTATCTGCCGCAATTGCGGCAGGTAATAGTTATTTGTTTCACTAGGCAGAAAAGCACAAGATTTAATGCCGTTAAGTCGAATTCGACTACTACCAAAGCCTATTTACATGCATCGCCATATGGGTTGTTGGCCAATATTCCTCTAATAAAATGATATCGTCCTCATTCGTGAAACAATATCTCGATCTTTTGAGGGAATTTATTGTTGAATCCATGACGAAAACAAAAAAACAAAAAATACTAACCAAAAACAGACCTCAACAAAAAATAGGTTATGTTGATTGCATCTGTCAAAAAAATGGTCATTACGCATGCGTTCCGTTTTCGCTATAGCTTTGTCTTCCGTCCGTCAGCTCCCGCCACTTATCCGTAACGATAACGATAAATGACAGCTCAAATGTCAAAGTTGTCAAATAGCGGCTATCGGAATCGCTTTTAAAAGACAACGAAAACTGTCTATTGTACGGCTTTACTGACGGTTGACGATAAACGTAATTATTATAAATTTAATAAACCCTTTATATTATTTTAGGCATTTGCAGCTGTCGAGGCGATGTCTGACAGAATTTGCATTCATTCAAACGCAACCAGAAAAATTCTGATTTCTGCTCAGGATCTTCTTACCAATGGTGATGCGGGTGGATGCGGTGGTGGGTCTCCTTACAGCTCATGGATGGTTTGGCAAGATGATGGACTCGTAACAGGAGGATTATATAATAGAACTGATCAGGTATAATTAATCCCTTAGACTGCACACGAGTAATTATAAAGATTGTGATTAATTAATAAAGATTGTGAGTGAATAAAATTTTATTTAACGGATATATACATCGATACACAATTACCATAGGGAGGGGGTTGTCGAGTAAACTTCTCGTGACTAAATACTTTTAAATCGTATCGCTTTAAATGGTAAAATATTTTTTTTTAAATTTAGGGATGTCAATCTTACTTTTTACCACCCTGCGACGACCACATGAACAAATGCAGAGACTATGTTGATACTCCTGAGGCAATGGTAGTATGTGATGATCCTTCACTACAATACGACGAGCAAAAAACATATGGACTTGATTTTTTTACATTGCATGATGAAAAGCAGATCCAACTAGAAATTTTAAAGAATGGTCCCGTTGCGGCTACCTTTACAGTTTTTAGCGACTTTGCTAGCTATAGCAGTGGTAAGTGTGATACATTTAAAAAAATAAGACAACCGTGCCTTAGGGAATATTCTTTAAAATTAAGGCACTCATTTACAATTAGGTAAAATATGATATTTTTTTATTATTTAAAATTTATGTGTAGAATTGTTTGAAATAGTTTCAATTCAATTTATATTATATTTTTTTTTCAGGTATCTATCAATACATTGCTGGAGACCTTGTCGGTGGTCATGCTATCAAGATTATTGGATGGGGAGTAGAAAATGACGTAAACTATTGGTTAATTGCCAACTCATGGAACGAACGATGGGGAGAAAATGGCTACTTTAGAATTATTAGGGGACAAGACGAAGTGGGTATTGAAGATGGAATTACGGCCGGATTACCAGATTTCAGTAAATTCTGACTTAATGTGTAATATCTGCCAATAAAGAACTGCTTAAATTTAGGTTCATTATTTTTGACACTGGCCTGAACATATTATGTCTTATTACCACAATTCCCGGATAAAACAGTTTTGACAGGTCTACAGGTGATGGTGTGGCCTATCAAAATGGGCATATCCTAATAACGAAAGGTTTTATCTAACAATTCTTTTACCAACTAAATTTAATCTTATCTAATGATAAAAATGGCTTGGCCCAAAATACAGATCGTTAATTTTAAAAGGTTTTTATGGACTTAAATTTTAAGAATATATTTGATAGTAATTTTGTATCTATACTTACTAGTTATTTTTTCAAAATTATATGTGTAACTTTTGGTTTCCAAACAAACCGTTAATGACAAATTAGTTGCGTTAATCCGAAAAAACAAAACATCATCAATAAAACTTTTGTTAAACAGTCAGGTCAACTTTTAAAATTTTGTCAAAAGTCATCAAAATGTCAATGGGTGGAATTAGTGCCCTTACGCGTGACGAAGGACGTCGTTTTTTCATTTTCTAATCGCAACACTGTCAAATAGCTCAAGTTTTGCATTTTAATTTTGGAGGCCATAATTGCTGTTTTTACCTTATATAAGATTAGTGAGTGGTATTCAGCGATTTGGCAGTCTAGTAGAATAAAATCAACGTATTAAACTTAATTGCTCCTTTCTGTGTGTTTAAAAATCGTAATATGAACCGTTTCCGCCTTTCAAGTAATTCTTGAGTAAAGAACTTTGTCCAACTTACAAAAAGATTTAATTTGAAGTACCACCTAGATTGAAGTTGTTAATTGAAAAAAGACTGGAAAAGTACTTTTGTAATGGTTCCTAGGACGATGTGACAAACATTATTAAACCCGATCTATACTTACTTTGTGTGAAAAGTTTACTTGCTCTTAAGAACCAACTAAATTGATTGCAATAACACAACAAGTGGTCTTGAAGATTAGATAATAATAAATCCGAGAATTAAATAAATAAATAAAATTTTATAACCATAAACAATAATTAATTATAATGATTTGGTTCGGTTTTGTTTTGCTGGCGGTAGGTTTCGCAAGTACTCTACCAAGCCAAAAATTGCATCCTCTATCCGATGAATTCATAGAAGCAATCAATAGTAAACGAACCACATGGAAAGCTAAAAAAAACTTTGAAGTAGATGAATATGAGCTGTTTAAAGTATTAGCAAATGGTGTTAAGAAAAGTACTATTCCCAGAGTCTATAGTAAAATCCATAACGAAGATGAAGATGTACCTGAATCGTTCGATGCCCGTGAAGCTTGGCCAGACTGTGCTGATATTATCGGGTTGATTCGAGACCAATCTAGATGCGGATCATGCTGGGTAAGTTTCTGTTTCGAATTTTTGTTGTTGGAAATACACATGTCATATACCGTTGCTAATGGACAAATCAGATTATGGCTCCTAGTCGCTTGTAGATTCTTTTAGACACTTTATCAGGATTCAGGATCTTTTGCCGGAGTTAATAGAAAAGTTCATATGAAAGCGAGCCTATTTTCTAAAGGCACGGGTTGTATCAGCTACATGTGCATTTGAATTGGGTTAATAGATTTAAAAGCAATGTTACATAATAAAAACCATAATAAATTGATCTTTTTAAACAAGAAGTAAACTTCTCCTCCTTCTTCCTTGAAGTAGATTGAAAGGAATGGTAAAATTAACGCAAAAGGTCCAATGATACAACCGAATATTACTGGTGTGGTGTGGATAAACGTACTTATTATAAATTTAACAAACCCTTTAATTTGTTTTAGGCATTTGCAGCTGTCGAGGCGATGTCTGACAGAATTTGCATTCATTCAAACGCAACCAGAAAAATTCTGATTTCTGCTCAGGATCTTCTTACCAACGGTAAAGCGGGTGGATGCGGCGCTGGGTTTCCTTACGTTTCATGGATGGTTTGGAAAGATGAAGGACTCGTAACAGGAGGATTATATAATAGAACTGATCAGGTATAATAATTGAAGACCCTGCTGCAAGAACGCGGTAAGTCCACTTTTCATGTTTTCGAGATAATCCAAAAAAAAACTTTCTAGCGTTTTTAAAACTCGTTTCAGAAAGTTTATTTACCATACATTATATTGTATGGCGTAAGTCCGCACTTGCCTCGTTCTTGCACCAATCTGCTTTGGGGGAGGTTAGTCCAATATCGGTTTAAGCAACCAGGATTACACTGTAGATACATCGTTTTTGCACCAATCGATCGTGGAAAGTGGACTTACCTCGTTCTAGCAGCAATGTCTTCAATTAATCCCTTAGGTTGCACACGAGTAATTATAAAGATATAAATAATTAAAATGGGAGAAAGGAAAGCGAAATGACTAACGAATAAATATTGTTGTCCATGTTGTTAAATGTTTTCTATTATTAGTGCTTTTCCAGGGTTAACGCAAAGTAGCAGTCACACAAAATATTTGTCCAATGTCGAGTAAAGTTCTGGTGACTAAATACTTTTAAATCGCGTCGCTTTAAATGTTAAAATATTTTTTTTAAATTAATTTAGGGATGTCAATCTTACTTTTTACCACCCTGCGACGACCATCTTAACAAATGCAGAGACTATGTTGACACTCCTGAGGCAAAGATAGTATGTGATGATCCTTCACTACAATACGATGAGCAAAAAACATATGGACTTGATTATGTTTCATTGACTGGTGAAAAGCAGATCCAACTCGAAATATTAAAGAATGGTCCTGTTGAAGCTACCTTTCTAGTCCATAGCGACTTTGCTAGCTATAGCAGTGGTGAGTGTGATACATTTAAAAAAATAAGACTGAACCATGACCCTAGGGAATATTCTTCAAAATTAAGGCACTAATTCTCAAGCCTATCTCTTCACAAGTAGGTAAAATATGATATTTTTTTATAATTTAAAATTTACATGTAGAATTGTTTCAGAGATTCAAATTATATATTATATTATTTTTACAGGTATCTATCAATTCGTTGATGGAGACCTTATCGGTGCTCATGCTATCAAGATAATTGGATGGGGAGTAGAAAGTGACGTAAACTATTGGTTAATTGCCAACTCATGGAATAAACGATGGGGAGAAAATGGCTACTTTAGAATTATTAGGGGACAAGACGAAGTGGGTATTGAAGAAAGAATTACGTCTGGTTTACCAGATTTCAGTAAATTCTGACTTATTTCGTGATATCTGCCAATAAAGAACTGCTTAAATTTAGGTTTATTATTTTTGACACTGGTCTTAACATATTATGTCATTTTACCACAATTCCTGGATAAAACAGTTTTGACAGGTCTACAGGTTAGGAATGTGCATGTTTTCCTTATGTTAAGCCGGAAGATGGTGTTGCCTATCAAAATGGGCATATCCTAATAATTAAAGGTTTTATCTACCAATTTTTTTACCAACTAAATTTATTCTTAAAGATAAAAACGGCTTGGTCCAAAATACAGATCGTTGCTTTTAAAACGTTTTTATAGACTTAAATTTTAAGAATATATTTGATAGTAATCTTGTATCTGTACTAGTTATTTTTTCAAAATTATATGTGTAACTTTTGGTTTCCAAACCGTTAATGATATATTATTAGCTGCGTTAATCCGAAAAATAAACTTCATGTATAAAACTATAAAAGTATTCAGCGATTGACAGTCTAGTGCAGCGGTTCTCAAACTTTTTTGGTGACGGAACCCTTTTGGGAAGCAAAATACTTAATGGAACCCTACAATAAAACAATAGTTTTTAAAAGTGTATTCTTTATTAATAAGCATAATAAAAGTTCGACCAGAGAGAGGTGTTTTGATTTTTTTCCTAAATTCTTGAGGAACCCCTACAGAGGTATCGCGGAACCCTAGGGTTCCGCGGAACACACTTAGAGTATAGCTGGTCTAGTGGAATAAAAACATCGTATTAAATTTAATTTCACTTTTCTGAGTTTTTAAAATTTTTATCATGATCAGTTTCCGCCTTTCAAGTAATCCTTGAGTAAAGAACATTGTCCAGCTTACACAAAGATTTAATTTTAAGTACCACTTAGATTGGAATAATTGTAAATTAAAAAAGATTGGAAAAGTACTTTTGTAATGGTTTCTATGACGATGTGACAAACATGATTAAACCCGATCTAAACTTTCTTTGTGTGAAAAATTGATTTGTATTCAAGAACTAAATTGATTGCAATAACATAACAAGTGTTCTTGAAGATTAGATAATAATTAATCCAGGAATTAAATAAATAAGACACATTTTTTTGTAACCATAAACAAGATTTAATTATAATGATTTGGGTAGGTTTTGTTTTGCTGGCAGTGGGTTTCGCAAGTGCTGTACCAAGCCAAAAATTGCATCCTCTATCCGATGAATTCATAGAAGCAATCAATAGTAAACAAACCACATGGAAAGCTAATAGATACTTCGAAGTTGAAGAATATGAGCTGTTTAAAGTGTTAGCAAATGGTGTTAAGAAAAGTACTGTTCCCAAAGTCTACAGTAAAATCCATAACGAGGATGAAGATGTACCTGAATCGTTCGATGCCCGTGAAGCTTGGCCAGACTGTGCTGATATTATCGGGTTAATTCGAGACCAATCTAGATGCGGATCATGCTGGGTAAGTTTCTGTTTCGAATTTTTGTTGTTGGAAATACACATGTCATATATACATATTCCGTTGTTAATGGACAAATAATATTATGGCTCCTAGTCGCTTGTAGATTCGTTTAGACACTTAATCAGGATTCAGGATCTTTTGCCGGAGTTAATAGAAAAGTTCGTATGAAAGCTAGCCTATTTTCTAAAGGCAGTACTTTGCCACACCATCCAGCTATATTTAGAGATTGGCTACACGGGTTGTATCGGCTATATGTGCATTTGAATTGGGTTAACAGATTTAAAAGCAATGTTACATGATAAAAACCATAATAAATTGATCTTTTTAAACAAGAAGTAAACTTCTCCTCCTTCTTCCTTGAAGTAGATTAAAAAGGAATGGTAAAATTAACGCAAAAGGTCCAATGATAGATACGAATATTACTGCTGTGGTGTGGATAAACGTACTTATTATAAATTTAACAAACCCTTTAATTTGTTTTAGGCATTTGCAGCTGTCGAGGCGATGTCTGACAGAATTTGCATTCATTCAAACGCAACCAGAAAAATTCTTATTTCTGCTCAGGATCTTCTTACCAACGGTGGTGGGGGTGGATGCGACGGTGGGTCTCCTGACGGTTCATGGATGGTTTGGCAAGATGATGGACTCGTAACAGGAGGATTATATAATAGAACTGATCAGGTACAATTAATCCCTTAGGTTGCACACGAGTAATTATAAAGATTGTGAGTGATTAAAATTTGATTTAACGGACATATACACCGATACATAATAACCATCGGGGGTAGGGGGGGGGGGGGAGGGAACCATTAACTAATAAATATTTTCCATTATTAGCGTTCTTGCAGGGTTAACAGGGTAACAGTTACACAAAACATTTGTCCAATGTCGAGTAAACTTCTGGTGACTAAATACTTTTAAATTGCATCGCTTTAAATGTTAAAATATATTTTTTTTAAATTTAGGGATGTCAATCTTACTTTTTACCACCCTGCGACGACCACATTAACAAATGCAGAGACTATGTTGACACTCCTGAGGCAAAAGACGTATGTGATGATTCTTCACTACAATATAAAGAGCAAAAAACATATGGACTTAAATATGTTTCATTGATTGGTGAAAAGCAGATTCAACTAGAAATTTTAAAGGATGGTCCCGTTGCAGCTACCTTTTCAGTCTTTAGCGACTTTGCTAGCTATAGCAGTGGTAAGCGTGATACATTTAAAAAAATTAGACAACCCTGCTCTAAGGGAATATTATTTAAAATTAAGGCACTAATTTCCAAGTCTATCTCTTTACAATCAGGTAAAATATGATAATTTTTATTATTTAAAATTTACATGTAGAATTGTTTCAAATAGTTTCAATTCTATTTATTTTATTATATTGTATTTTTTTTTAGGTATCTATCAATACATTGCTGGAGACTTTATTGGTGGTCATGTTATCAAGATTATTGGATGGGGAGTAGAAAATGACGTAAAGTATTGGTTGATTGCCAACTCATGGAACGAACGATGGGGAGAGAATGGCTACTTTAGAATTATTAGGGGACAAGACGAAGTGTTTATTGAAAGTGGTATTACGGCCGGATTACCAGATTTCAGTAAATTCTGACCTACTTTGTGATATAAGTTGCCAATAAAGAACTGCTTAAATTAAGGTTTATTATTTTTGACACTGGCCTGAATAGATTATTTTTGAAGAAGTAGTCCATACTCAAAGTGGAGTTGAATAATATAGGAAAAAGAAAACCATAAAGTCTTTCTCCACAATTTTAATTCAATAGCTACGCTATAATCTACATGTTTCGAGTGTAGAAACACTCATCATCAGGATGTTGAAGTAAAAATTATGAACAGCTGATGTTGTTAGCAAAAGAGAAAATATAATAAAGTTAAAGGTGGAACTAATCCATAATGGAGCTTTCAATAGCACGTATAGGGAGTGAAAAAAATTTTACAGTCAAGAGGCGGAAAATCTATCAGCACGCTGAAAGGTCAGGGACCAGTAAGAAGCCACTATGGGCGGGAAATGAAGAGAAAAAAAACAGGACATATCAATACAATTCCATGTCAAATGAAGTGTTTTGTGGAAATCAGTTCAAAGTGTGTGTGATAAAAACATTATAGTTTGATTTGATTTGAAAAATTCACCTATGTCGAGAAGGTGTGAAAGAATAAGTCAGATATGAGGGGGGGAGAAAGAAAAAAATGTGTTTTTTATATTTGAGTTTGGGTGCTTTCATTTAGCTTGAAGAAAAATGCTTGTTACGGCCCAGTTACCCCAGCAGGAGTCAAAACTGACACATATTGTAGAATAGGAAATAAAAGTTTACCACATTTTAGAGAAACTTTTTAATATTTTTTTAAAAAATTTTTAAAAAGAAATTTTATTCGTTTTTCATGAACATCCTAGACGGAAGTTCGCTGCGACCAGCACGTGTCTAACCCAAACAGGAAATAGATTATGTTATTTTACCACAATTTCCGGATAAAACAGTTTTGACAGGTCTACAGGTTAGGAATGTGCATGTTTTCCTTATGTTAAGCCGGAATATGGTGTTGCCTATCAAAATGGGCATATCCTAATAATTAAAGGTTTTATCTACCAATTTTTTTTACCAACTAAATTTATTCTTAAAGATAAAAACGGCTTGGCCCAAAATACAGATCGTTGCATTTAAAACGTTTTTATGGACCTAAATTTTAAGAATATATTTGATAGTAATTTTGTACCTGTACTAGATATTTTTTTAAAATTATATGTGTAACTTTTGGTTTCCAAACCGTTAATGACATATTATTAGTTGCGTTAATAAAGAAAAAAAAACATCATCAATAAAACTATAAAATTATTCAGCGATTTGACAGTCTAGTAGAATAAAAACAACGTATTAAATTTAATTGCTCTTTTCTGAGTTTTTAAAAATCTTATCATGATCCGTTACCTCCTTTCAATTAATCCTTGAAAAAAGAACTTTGTTTGTCCAACATACATAAACATTTAGTTTTAGGTACCACCTAGATTGAAATTGTTAATTAAAAAAGAGTGAAAAATACTTTTTTTTAAAACCGAACAGAAAATTTACACTTTCTGGACAATTTTTCGTCTAGAAAATAACGTTTTTCCGGTCTCTAATGTCACTGTCACCCTGTTTTTTGTTTTTCCAATCGCTCTTTGATAATATAAGATACCTTGATTTCGTTATTATGACAACAACATTTCGATGTCTAACGAACTGTCGTTGATTTTTAATTTTGTTCTTTATGTCAAACTTGTTTCGCGTAGATTATAAAATATGTGTCGGTCTTAAAAAAAATATTGTACGTCACGCAACCAAAAATTAGTGTTTTCCAGGTCTCTCCAAGCTTCCAGAACTCGCCTGTGGCTCGCCCTGGAAATGCTTGTTTCGACCTGAAAAACACTACTTTCCAGTCTTGTAACGTAAATTACTATTGTAATGGTTCCTATGACGATGTGACAAATATGATTAAACCGGATCTATACTTAGTGTGAACATTTTATTTGTTCTCAAGAACCAACTAAATTGATTGCAATAACATAACAAGTGGTCTTAAAGATTAGATAATAATAAATCCAGGAATTAAATAAATAAGACACATTTTTTTGTAACCATTAACAAGAATTAACTATAATGATTTGGTTCGGTTTTGTTTTGCTGGCGGTAGGTTTCGCAAGTGCTCTACCAAGCCAAAAATTGCATCCTCTATCCGATGAATTCATAGAAGCAATCAATAGTAAACAAACCACTTGGAAAGCTAAAAGAAACTTTGAAATTGAAGAATATGAGCTGTTTAAAGTGTTAGCAAATGGTGTTAAGAAAAGTACTGTTCCAATAGTATACAGTAAAATCCATAACGAATATGAAGATGTACCTGAATCGTTCGATGCTCGTGAAGCTTGGCCAGACTGTGCTGATATTATCGGGTTAATCCGAGACCAATCCAGATGCGGATCATGCTGGGTAAGTTTCTGTTTCGAATTTTTCGTTGTTGAAAATACACATGTCATAGACAAAGAATATAATGGCTCCATTTTTTTTTCTTCTTTTTCTATGAGAATCTTTTAAAGACTAATCCCCTGCGGGATACTAGCAGAGGAGTGCCGGATATAACTCCCTGAAGGGGGCCACCTACCGTGTTCCTGCGGTTTCCGCTCCAGAGGCGTATAAACCTTCAGACCACTCGGTTCGGATTTCGGCTCTGCACGCCTAGTGCGTGCTTTGCGTCATACTCGCCAACGCTTTGGGTACACGGTGTACTTAAGCTGGCTTTGTCGACTAACTACTCTAACTAAATAACAAGCTTACTGTATTAGTGTTTGTGTTGATGTTTGCGATGTTTGTGCTCAAATGAGACAGTGCTGATCTGGGCAGTAGCAAGCTATTGCTTGCTGTGTTGGTGTTTGTGTTTGCGATGTTGTGTTGTTTGTGCCCAGCTGAGATCCTTGTGTGCACACGCATTTCCGCAATGTGGACCCCGCTGTTACAGGGAGAGAATCAAAAGCGCTGGTAGTCGTTGTAGATTATTTTAGACAATTAATCAGGATTCAGGATCTTTTGCCGGGGTTAATAGCATTGAAATTGGATAAATACAATAAAAACTATGTTACATAATAAAAAAGATAATAAATTTATCCTTTTTAAACAAGAAGTAAACTTCTCCTTCTTCCTTAAATTAGATTAAAAAGGAATGATAAAATTAACACAAAAGGTACATTTATACAACCGAATATTACTGGTGTGGTATGGATAAACGTACCTATTATAAATTTAACAAACCCTTTAAATTGTTTTAGGCATTTGCAGCTGTCGAGGCGATGTCTGACAGAATTTGCATTCATTCGAACGCAACCAGAAAAATGCTGGTTTCTGCTCAGGATCTTCTTACCAACGGTATAGCGGGTGGATGCGACGGTGGGTTTCCTCCCGGTTCATGGGAAGTTTGGCTAGAAGATGGACTCGTAACAGGAGGATTATATAATAGAACTGATCAGGTACAAATAATCCCTTAGGTTTCACACGAGTAATTATAAAGATATAAATAATTAAAATGGGTGGGAGGGGTGGAGGGGAAGCGAAATGACTAACGAATAAATATTGTTGTCCATGTTGTTAAATATTTTCTATTATTAGCGTTTTTGCAGGGTTAACGCAAAGTAGCAGTCACACAAAATATGTGTCCAATGTCGAGTAAACTTCTCGTGACTAAATACTTTTAAATTGTGTCGGTTTAAATGTTAAAATATTTTTTTTTTAATTTAGGGATGTCAATCTTACTTTTTACCACCCTGCGACGACCACATGAACAAATGCAGAGACTATGTTGATACTCCTGAGGCAAAAGTAGTATGTGATGATTCTTCACTACAATATAAAGAGCAAAAAACATATGGACTTGATTTTGTGGATTTGCAAGGTGAAAAGCAGATCCAACTCGAAATTTTAAAGAATGGTCCCGTTGAAGCTACATTTCTAGTTTATAGCGACTTTGCTAGCTATAGCAGTGGTAAGTGTGATACTTTAAAAATTTAGACAACCGTGCCCTAAGGGAATATTCTTCAAAATCAAAACACTAATTTCTCCAAGCCTATCTTTTTATAAGTAGCACGGAATATATAGCTACGCATAATAGTAGGTAAAATATGATTTTTTTTAAATTTAAAATTTACATGTAGAATTGTTTCCGATATTTAAATTATATATTATATTTATTTTTACAGGTATCTATCAATACATTGATGGAGATCTTATCGGTGGTCATGCTATCAAGATTATTGGATGGGGAGTAGAAAATGACGTAAAGTATTGGTTGATTGCCAACTCATGGAACGAACGATGGGGAGAAAATGGTTACTTTAGAATTATTAGGGGACAAGACGAAGTGGGTATTGAAGAAAGCATTACGGCCGCATTACCAGATTTCGATCAATTCTGACCTATTTTGTGATATCTGCCAATAAAGAACTGCTTAAATTTAGGTTTATTATTTTTATGCGTAACGAAGGACGTCGTTTTTTTATATTCTAATCGCAACACTGTCGAATAGCTCATGTTTTGCAATTTTTATTGTGGAGGCCATGGTTGCTGTTTTTACCATATATAATATTAGTGAGTGGTATTCAGTGATTTGGCAGTCTAGTAGAATAAAAACAACGTATTAAATTTAATTGCTCTTTTCTAAGTTTTTAGACATCTTATCATGATCCATTTCCGCCTTTTAAGTAATCCTTGAGTAAAAAACATTGTCCAGGTAACACAAAGATTTCATTTTAAGTACCAGCCAGATTGGAATTGTAAATAACGTAACAAGTGGTCTAGAAGATTAGATAATTAATCAAGGAATTAAATAAATAAAACACATTTTTTTGTAACCAAAAACAAGAATTAATTATAATGATTTGGTTAGGTTTTGTTCTGCTGGCGGTAGGTTTCGCAAGCGCTCTACCAGGCCAAAAATTGCATCCTCTATCCGATGAATTCATAGAAGCAATCAATAGTAAACAAACCACTTGGAAAGCTAGAAGATACTTCGAAATTGAAGAATATGAGCTGTTTAAGGTTTTAGCAAATGGTGTTAAGAAAAGTACTGTTCCCAGAGTCTATACTAAAATCCATAACGAAGATGAAGATGTACCTGCATCGTTCGATGCCCGTGAAGCTTGGCCAGACTGTGCTGATATTATCGGGTTGATTCGAGACCAATCCAGATGCGGATCATGTTGGGTAAGTTTATGTTTAGAATTTTTTTTGTTGGAAATACACATGTCATAGACCGTTGTTAATGGATAAATAAGATTATGGCTCCTAGTCGCTTGTAGATTCTTTTAGACACTTTATCAGTATTCAGGATCTTTTGCCGGAGTTAATAGAAAAGTTCGTATGAAAGCGAGCCTATTTTCTAAAGGGAGTACTTTGCCACACCATCCAGCTATATTTAGAGTTTGGCTACACGGGCTGTATCGGCTACATGTGCATTTGAATTGGGTTAATAGATTTAAAAGCAATGTTACAAAATAAAAACCATAATAAATTGATCTTTTTAAACAAGAAGTGAACTTCTCCTTCTTCCTTGAAGCAGATTAAAAAGGAATGGTAAAATTAACGCAAAAGGTCCAATGATATAACCGAATGTTACTGGTGTGGTGTGGATAAACGTACTTATTATAAATTTAACAAACCCTTTAATTTGTTTTAGGCATTTGCAGCTGTCGAGGCGATGTCTGACAGAATTTGCATTCATTCAAACGCAACCAGAAAAATTCTGATTTCTGCTCAGGATCTTCTTACCAACGGTGGCGGGGGTGGATGCCACGGTGGGTCTCCTTACGGTTCATGGATGGTTTGGCAAGATGATGGCCTCGTAACAGGAGGATTATATAATAGAACTGAGCAGGTAAAATTAATCCCTTAGGCTGCACACGAGTAATTATAAAGATTGCGAGTGATTAAAATTTTATTTAACGGACATATACACCAATATATAATTACCATCGGGGGAGGGGGGGGGGGGCATTAACTAATAAAGATTTTCCATTATTAGCGTTTTTGCAGGGTTAACGCAAAGTAACAGTTACACAAAACATTTGTCCAATGTCGAGTAAACTTCTCGTGACTAAATACTTTTAAGTCGCATCGCTTTAAATGTTAAAATATATTTTTTTTTAAATTTAGGGATGTCAATCTTACTTTTTACCACCCTGCGACGACCACATGAACAAATGCAGAGACTATGTTGACACTCCTGAAGCAAAAGACGTATGTGATGATTCTTCGCTACAATATAAAGAGCAAAAAACATATGGACTTGATTATGTGGAATTGCAAGGTGAAAAGCAGATCCAACTCGAAATTTTAAAGAATGGTCCAGTTGAAGCTACCTTTGTAGTATTTAGCGACTTTGCTAGCTATAGCAGTGGTAAGTGTGATACATTTAAAAAAATAAGACAACTGTGCTTTAAGGGAATATTCTTTAAAATTAAGGCACTAATTTCCAAGTCTATTTCTTTACTAGTAGGTAAAATATGATAATTTTTATTATTTAAAATTGTCATGTAGAATTGTTTCAAATAGTTTTAATTCAATTTATATATTATGTTTTTTGACAGGTATATATCAATTCATTGATGGAGACTTTATTGGTGGTCATGCTATCAAGATTATTGGTTGGGGAGTAGAAAATGACGTAAACTATTGGTTAATTGCCAACTCATGGAACGAACGATGGGGAGAAAATGGCTTCTTTAGAATTATTAGGGGACAAAATGAAGTGGCTATTGAAAGTGGTATTACGGCCGGATTACCAGATTTCAGTAAATTCTGACTTATTTTGTGACATTAGTGGCCAATAAAGAATTGCTTAAATTTAGGTTTATTATTTTTTACACTGGCCTGAACATATTATGTCATTTTACTACAATTCCCGGATAAAACAGTTTTTACAAGTCTACAGGTTAGGAATGTGCATGTTTTCCTTATGTTAAGCCGGAAGATGGTGTTGCCTATTAAAATGGGCATATCCTAATAATTAAAGGTTTTATCTACACATTTTTTTTACCAACTAAATTTATTCTTAAAGATAAAAACGGCTTGGCCCAAAATACAGATTGTTGCATTTAAAACGTTTTTATGGACCTAAATTTTAAGAATATATTTTATAGTAATTTTGTACCTGTACTAGATATTTTTTTAAAATTATATGTGTAACTTTTGGTTTCCAACCCGTTAATGACATAGTTGCGTTAATCCAAAAAAACTTCATCAATAAAACTACAAAATTATTCAGCAATATGACAGTCTAGTAGAATAAAAACAACGTATTAAATTTAATTGCTCTTTTCTGAGTTTTTAAAAGTCTTATCATGATCCGTTACCGCCTTTCAATTAATCCTTGAAAAAAGAACTTTGTCCAACTTACACAAACATTTAATTTTAAGTACCATCTAGATTGAAATTGTTAATTGAAAAAAAATGGAAAAGTACTTCTGTAATGGTTCCTATGACGATGTGACAATATGATTAAACCGGATCTATACTTATTTAGTGTGAAAATTTTATTTGTTCTCAAGAACCAACTAAATTGATTGCAATAACATAACAAGTGGTCTTGAAGATTAGATAATAATAAATCCAGGAATTAAATAAATAAGACACATTTTTTTGTAACCATAAACAAGAATTAACTATAATGATTTGGTTAGGTTTTGTTCTGCTGGCGGTAGGTTTCGCAAGTGCTCTACCAAGTCAAAAATTGCATCCTCTATCCGATGAATTCATACAAGCAATCAATAATAAACAAACCACATGGACAGCTAAAAGAAACTTTGAAATTGAAGAATATGAGCTGTTTAAGGTTTTAGCAAATGGTGTTAAGAAATGTACTGTTTCCAGAGTCTACAGTAAAATCCATAACGAGGATGAAGATGTACCTGAATCGTTCGATGCCCGTGAAGCTTGGCCAGACTGTGCTGATATTATCGGGTTAATTCGAGACCAATCTAGATGCGGATCATGCTGGGTAAGTTTTTGTTTCGAATTTTTGTTGTTGGAAATACACATGTCAGATACATATACCGTTGTTAATGCACAAATAATAAGATTATGGCTCCTAGTCGCTTGTAGATTCTTTTAGACAATTTATCAGGATTCGGGATCTTTTGCCGGGGTTAATAGCATTTAAATTGGATAAATACATTAAAAACGACGTTACATAATTAAAAAAAAATTATCCTTTTTGAACAAGAAGTAAACTTCTCCTTCTTCTTCCTTGAAGTAGATTAAAAAGAAATGGTAAAATTAACACAAAAGGTACATTTATACAACCGAATATTACTGGTGTGGTGTGGATAAACGTACTTATTATAAATTTAACGAACCATTTAATTTGTTTTAGGCATTTGCAGCTGTCGAGGCGATGTCTGACAGAATTTGCATTCATTCAAATGCGACCAGAAAAATTCTGATTTCTTCTCAGGATCTTCTGACCAACGGTAAAGCGGGCGGATGCGACGGTGGGTTTCCTGCCGGTTCATGGATAGTTTGGCAAGATGATGGACTCGTAACAGGAGGATTATATAATAGAACTGATCAGGTACAAATAATTCCTTAGGCTGCACACGAGTAATTAAAAAAAAATAAATAATTAAAATGGGAGGGAGGGCTGGAGGGGAAGCGAAATGCCCAACGAATAAATACTGTTGTCCATGTTGTTAAATATTTTTATTATTAGTGTTTTTGCGGGGTTAACGCAAACTAGCAATCACACAAAATATTTGTCCAATGTCGAGTAAACTCGTGACTAAAAATACTTTTAAATCGTGTCGCTTTAAATGTTAAAGTATTTTTTTTTTAATTTAGGGATGTCAATCTTACTTTTTACCACCCTGCGACGACCACATTAACAAATGCAGAGACTATGTTGACACTCCTGAGGCAAAAATAGTATGTGATGATTCTTCACTACAATATAAAGAGCAAAAAACATATGGACTTGATTACGTTTCATTGACTGGTGAAAAGCAGATCCAACTTGAAATTTTAAAGAATGGTCCCGTTGAAGCTATCTTTAGAGTATTTAGCGACTTTGCTAGCTATAGCAGTGGTAAGTATCATACTTTAAAAAAATAAGACAACCGTAGCCTAAGGGAATATTCTTCAAAATTAAGACACTAATTTTTCCAAGCTTATCTCTTTACAAGTAGCACAGAATATATAGCTACGCATAATAGTAGGTAAAATATGATATTTTTTTAATATTTAAAATTTACATGTGGAATTGTTTCCGATATTCAAATTATATATTATATTTATTTTTACAGGTATCTATCAATACATTGATGGAGAGATTATCGGTGGTCATGCTATCAAGATTATTGGATGGGGAGTAGAAAATGACGTTAAGTATTGGTTAATTGCCAACTCATGGAACGAACGATGGGGAGAAAATGGTTACTTTAGAATTATTAGGGGACAAGACGAAGTGGGTATTGAAGAAAGCATTACGGCCGGATTACCAGATTTCAGTAAATTCTGACTTAATGTGTGATATCGGCCAATAAAAAACTGCTTAAGTTAAGGTTTATTATTTTTACACTTAACGAAGGACGTCGTTTTTTTATATTCTAATCGCAACACTGTTAAATTGCTCATGTTTTTCTATTTTCATTGTGAAGGCCATGATTGCTGTTTTTACCATATATCATATTAGAGTGGTATTCAGCGATTTGGCAGTCTAGTAGAATAGAAACAATGTATTAAATTTAATTGCTCTTTTCTGAGTATTATTATGATCCATTTCCGCCTTTTAAGTAATCCTTGAGTAAAAAACCTTGTCCAGCTTACACAAAGATTTAATTTTAAGTACCACCTGGATTGGAATTGTAAATAACGTAACAAGTGGTCTAGAAAATTAGATAATAATAAATCAAGGAATTAAATAAATAACAACAAATAACACATATTTTTGTAACCAAAAACAAGAATTAATTATACTGATATGGTTAGGTTCCGCAAGTGCTCTATCAAGCCAAAAATTGCATCCTCTATCAGATGAGTTCATACAAGCAATCAATAATAAACAAACCACATGGACAGCTAAAAGAAACTTTGAAATTGAAGAATATGAGCTGTTTAAAGTGTTAGCAAATGGTGTTAAGAAAAGGACTGTTCCCAGGGTCTACAGTAAAATTCATAACGAAGATGAAGATGTACCTAAATCGTTCAATGCCCGTGAAGCTTGGCCAGACTGTGCTGATATTATCGGGTTGATTCGAGACCCATCCAGATGCGGATCATGTTGGGTAAGTTTCTGTTTAGAATTTTTGTTGTTGGAAATACACATGTCATAGACCGTTGTTAATGGATAAATAAGATTATGGCTCCTAGTCGCTTGTAGATTCTTTAGACACTTTATTCAGGATCGTTTGCCGGAGTTAATAGAAAAGTTCGTATGAAAGCGAGCCTATTTTCTAAAGGGAGTACTTTGCCACACCATCCAGCTATATTTAGAGTTTGGCTACACGGGTTGTATCGGTTACATGTGCATTTGAATTGGGTTAATATATTTAAAAGCAATGTTACATGATAAAAACCATAATAAATTGATCTTTTTAAACAAGAAGTGAACTTCTCCTTCTTCCTTGAAGCAGATTAAAAAGGAATGGTAAAATTAACGCAAAAGATCCAATGATATAACCGAATATTACTGGTGTGGTGTGGATAAACGTACTTATTATAAATTTAAAAAACGTTTTAATTTGTTTTAGGCATTTGCAGCTGTCGAGGCGATGTCTGACAGAATTTGCATTCATTCAAACGCAACCAGAAAAATTCTGATTTCTGCTCAGGATCTTCTTACCAACGGTGGTGGGGGTGGATGCCACGGTGGGTCTCCTTACGGTTCATGGACGGTTTGGCAAGATGATGGCCTCGTAACAGGAGGATTATATAATAGAACTGAGCAGGTACAATTAATCCATTAGGCTGCACACGAGTAATTATAAAGATTGCAAGTGATTAAAATTTTATTTAACGGACATATACACCAATAAATAATTACCATCGGGGGTGGCGGAGGGGACCATTAACTAATAAAGATTTTCCATTATTAGCGTTTTTGCAGGGTTAACGCAAAGTAACAGTTACACAAAACATTTGTCCAATGTCGAGTAAACTTCTCGTGACTAAATACTTTTAAGTCGCATCGCTTTAAATGTTAAAATATATATTTTCTTTAATTTAGGGATGTCAATCTTACTTTTTACCACCCTGCGACGACCACATGAACGAATGCAGAGACTATGTTGACACTCCTGAAGCAACAGACATATGTGATGATTCTTCGCTACAATATAAAGAGCAAAAAACATATGGACTTGATTATGTGGAATTGCAAGGTGAAAAGCAGATCCAACTCGAAATTTTAAAGAATGGTCCAGTTGAAGCTACCTTTGTAGTATTTAGCGACTTTGCTAGCTATAGCAGTGGTAAGTGTGATACATTAAAAAAAATAAGACAACTGTGCTCTAAGGAAATATTCTTTAAAATTAAGGCACTAATTTCCAAGTCTATCTCTTGACAAGTAGGTAAAATATGATACTTTTTATTATTTAAAATTGTCATGTGGAATTGTTTCAAATAGTTTTAATTCAATTTATATATTATGTTTTTTGACAGGTATATATCAATTCATTGATGGAGACTTTATTGGTGGTCATGCTATCAAGATTATTGGTTGGGGAGTAGAAAATGACGTAAACTATTGGTTAATTGCCAACTCATGGAACGAACGATGGGGAGAAAATGGCTTCTTTAGAATTATTAGGGGACAAAATGAAGTGGCTATTGAAAGTGGTATTACGGCCGGATTACCAGATTTCAGTAAATTCTGACTTATTTTGTGACATTAGTGGCCAATAAAGAATTGCTTAAATTTAGGTTTATTATTTTTTACACTGGCCTGAACATATTATGTCATTTTACTACAATTCCCGGATAAAACAGTTTTTACAAGTCTACAGGTTAGGAATGTGCATGTTTTCCTTATGTTAAGCCGGAAGATGGTGTTGCCTATTAAAATGGGCATATCCTAATAATTAAAGGTTTTATCTACACATTTTTTTTACCAACTAAATTTATTCTTAAAGATAAAAACGGCTTGGCCCAAAATACAGATTGTTGCATTTAAAACGTTTTTATGGACCTAAATTTTAAGAATATATTTTATAGTAATTTTGTACCTGTACTAGATATTTTTTTAAAATTATATGTGTAACTTTTGGTTTCCAACCCGTTAATGACATAGTTGCGTTAATCCAAAAAAACTTCATCAATAAAACTACAAAATTATTCAGCAATATGACAGTCTAGTAGAATAAAAACAACGTATTAAATTTAATTGCTCTTTTCTGAGTTTTTAAAAGTCTTATCATGATCCGTTACCGCCTTTCAATTAATCCTTGAAAAAATAACTTTGTCCAACTTACACAAACATTTAATTTTAAGTACCATCTAGATTGAAATTGTTAATTGAAAAAGACTGGAAAAGTACTTTTGTAATGGTTCCTATGACGATGTGACAATATGATTAAACCGGATCTATACTTATTTAGTGTGAAAATTTTATTTGTTCTCAAAAACCAACTAAATTGATTGCAATAACATAACAAGTGGTCTTGAAGATTAGATAATAATAAATCCAGGAATTAAATAAATAAGACACATTTTTTTGTAACCATAAACAAGAATTAACTATAATGATTTGGTTAGGTTTTGTTCTGCTGGCGGTAGGTTTCGCAAGTGCTCTACCAAGTCAAAAATTGCATCCTCTATCCGATGAATTCATAGCAGCAATCAATAGTAAACAAACCACATGGAAAGCTAAAAGAAACTTTGAAATTGAAGAATATGAGCTGTTTAAGGTTTTAGCAAATGGTGTTAAGAAAAGTACTGTTCCCAGAGTCTACAGTAAAATCCATAACGAAGATGAAGATGTACCTGAATCGTTCGATGCCCGTGAAGCTTGGCCAGACTGTGCTGATATTATCGGGTTAATTCGAGACCAATCTAGATGCGGATCATGCTGGGTAAGTTTTTGTTTCGAATTTTTGTTGTTGGAAATACACATGTCATATACCGTTGTTAATGCACAAATAAGATTATGGCTCCTAGTCGCTTGTAGGTTATTTTAGACAATTTATTAGGATTCAGGATCTTTTGCCGGGGTTAATAGCATTTAAATTGGATAAATACATTAAAAACTACGTTACATAGTAAAAAAGATAATAAATTTATCCTTTTTAAACAAGAAGTAAACTTCTCCTCCTTCTTCCTTGAAGTAGATTAAAAAGAAATGGTAAAATTAACACAAAAGGTACATTTATACAACCGAATATTACAGGCGTGGTCTGGATAAACGCACTTATTATAAATTTAACAAACCATTTAATTTGTTTTAGGCATTTGCAGCTGTCGAGGCGATGTCTGACAGAATTTGCATTCATTCAAACGCGACCAGAAAAATTCTGATTTCTTCTCAGGATCTTCTGACCAACGGTAAAGCGGGTGGATGCGACGGTGGGTTTCCTGCCGGTTCATGGATAGTTTGGCAAGATGATGGACTCGTAACAGGAGGATTATATAATAGAACTGATCAGGTACAAATAATTCCTTAGGCTGCACACGAGTAATTAAAAAGATATAAATAATTAAAATGGGAGGAAGGGCTGGAGGGGAAGCGAAATGCCCAACGAATAAATACTGTTGTCCATGTTGTTAAATATTTTTTATTCTTAGTGTTTTTGCGGGGTTAACGCAAACTAGCAATCACACAAAATATTTGTCCAATGTCGAGTAAACTTCTCGTGACTAAAAATACTTTTCAATCGTGTCGCTCTAAATGTTAAAGTATTTTTTTTTTAATTTAGGGATGTCAATCTTACTTTTTACCACCCTGCGACGACCACATTAACAAATGCAGAGACTATGTCGACACTCCTGAGGCAAAAATAGTATGTGATGATTCTTCACTACAATATAAAGAGCAAAAAACATATGGACTTGATTACGTTTCATTGACTGGTGAAAAGCAGATCCAACTTGAAATTTTAAAGAATGGTCCCGTTGAAGCTATCTTTAGAGTATTTAGCGACTTTGCTAGCTATAGCAATGGTAAGTGTGATACTTTAAAAAAATAAGACAACCGTGGCCTAAGGGAATATTCTTCAAAATTAGGACTCTAATTTTTCCAAGCTTATCTCTTTACAAGTAGCACAGAATATATAGCTACGCATAATAGTAGGTAAAATATGATATTTTTTTATTATTTAAAATTTACATGTGGAATTGTTTCCGATATTCAAATTATATATTATATTTATTTTTACAGGTATCTATCAATATATTGATGGAGACATTATCGGTGGTCATGCTATCAAGATTATTGGATGGGGAGTAGAAAATGACGTAAACTATTGGTTAATTGCCAACTCATGGAACGAACGATGGGGAGAAAATGGCTACTTTAGAATTATTAGGGGACAAGACGAAGTGGGTATTGAAGAAAGCATTACGGCCGGATTACCAGATTTCAGTAAATTCTGACTTATTGTGTGATATCGGCCAATAAAGAACTGCTTAAGTGAAGGTTTATTATTTTTACACGTAACGAAGGACGTCGTTTTTTATATTCTAATCGCCACACTGTTAAATTGCTCTTTTTTTCCATTTTTATTGTGGAGGCCATGATTGCTGTTTTTACCATATATCATATTAGAGTGGTATTCAGCGATTTGGCAGTCTAGTAGAATAGAAACAATGTATTAAATTTAATTGCTCTTTTCTGAGTTTTTAAACATCTTATTATGATCCATTTCCGCCTTTTAGGTAATCCTTGGATCCCTGGATTGGAATTGTAAATAACGTAACAAGTGGTCTAGAAAATTAGATAATAATAAATCAAGGAATTAAATAAATAACAACAAATAACACATATTTTTGTAACCAAAAACAAGAATTAATTATAATGATATGGTTAGGTTTCGCAAGTGCTCTATCAAGCCAAAAATTGCATCCTCTATCCGATGAATTCATAGAAGCAATCAATAGTAAACAAACCACTTGGAAAGCTAAAAGAAACTTTGAAATTGAAGAATATGAGCTGTTTAAAGTGTTAGCAAATGGTGTTAAGAAAAGGACTGTTCCCAGAGTCTACAGTAAAATTCATAACGAAGATGAAGATGTACCTAAATCGTTCAATGCCCGTGAAGCTTGGCCAGACTGTGCTGATATTATCGGGTTGATTCGAGACCCATCCAGATGCGGATCATGTTGTCAAATTAACGCAAAAGATCCAATGATATAACCGAATATTACTGGTGTGGTGTGGATAAACGTACTTATTATAAATTTAACAAACCCTTTAAATTGTTTTAGGCATTTGCAGCTGTCGAGGTGATGTCTGACAGAATTTGCATTCATTCAAACGCAACCAGAAAAATGCTGATTTCTGCTTAGGATCTTCTTACCAACGGTGGTGGGGGTGGATGCTACGGTGGGTCTCCTTACGGTTCATGGATGGTTTGGCAAGATGATGGCCTCGTAACAGGAGGATTATATAATAGAACTGATCAGGTACAATTAATCCCTTAGGCTGCACACGAGTAATTATAAAGATTGTGAGCGATTAAAATTTTATTTAACGGACATATACACCAATATATAATTACCATTGGAAGGGGGGGGGGGCATTAACTAATAAAGATTTTCCATTACTAGCGTTTTTGCAGGGTTAACGCAAAGTAACAGTTTCACAACACATTTGTCCAATGTCGAGTAAACTTCTCGTGACTATATACCTTTAAGTCGCATCGCTTTAAATGTTAAAATATTTTTTTTTTATTTAGGGATATCAATCTTCCTTTTTTCCACCCTGCGACGACCACATGAACAAATGCAGAGACTATGTTGACACTCCTGAAGCAAAAGACGTATGTGATGATTCTTCGCTACAATATAAAGAGCAAAAAACATATGGACTTGATTATGTGGAATTGCAAGGTGAAAAGCAGATCCAACTCGAAATTTTAAAGAATGGTCCAGTTGAAGCTACCTTTGTAGTATTTAGCGACTTTACTAGCTATAGCAGTGGTAAGTGTGATACATTAAAAAAAATAAGACAACCGTGCTATAAGGGAATATTCTTTTAAATTAAGGCACTAATTGTCAAGTCTATCTCTTTACAAGTAGGTAAAATGTGATATTTTATATTATTTAAAATTTACATGTAGAATTGTTTCAAATAGTTTTAATTCAATTTATATAATATTATGTTTTTTACAGGTATCTATCAATACATTGATGGAGACCTTGTCGGTGGTCATGCTATCAAGATTATTGGATGGGGAGAAGAAAATGACGTAAACTATTGGTTGATTGCCAATTCATGGAACGAACGATGGGGAGAAAATGGCTACTTTAGAATTATTAGGGGACAAAATGAAGTGGCTATTGAAAGTGGTATTACGGCCGGATCACCAGATTTCAGTAAATTCTGACTTATTTTGTGACATTAGTGGCCAATAAAGAATTGCTTAAATTTAGGTTTATTATTTTTGATACTGGCCTGAACATATTATGTCATTTTACCACAATTCCCGGATAAAACAGTTTTTACAAGTTTACAGGTTAGGAATGTGCATGTTTTCCTTATGTTAAGCCGGAAGATGGTGTTGCCTATTAAAATGGGCATATCCTAATAATTAAAGGTTTTATCTACACATTTTTTTTTACCAACTAAATTTATTCTTAAAGATAAAAACGGCTTGGCCCAAAATACAGATCGTTGCATTTAAAACGTTTTTATGGACCTAAATTTTAAGAATATATTTGATAGTAATTTTGTACCTGTACTAGATATTTTTTTACAATTATATGTGTAACTTTTGGTTTCCAACCCGTTAATGACATAGTTGCCTTAATCCAAAAAAAACTTCATAAATAAAGTAAAAGCCGAATCAATTCTATTCTTTATATAATTCATGGCGTTCCAACGAAATTCAAAAAAATCAATAAGCAATCGACTTTTTGGCAAAATAGAAATTGTCTATTGAGAAATGCTTCTAATGTCAATAATTAGCATACATTTGGAATCATAGAATAGTCCAAGGTTCAAACGTTGTTTGTCAGGTAAAAGATTCTTCGTGGGGCTTTCATTGTGAGAAAATAATTCCAAAAAAGAGCCTATCTTGATTAGCATTAATTACTGGATAATAATATTCATCTTCTCGTTTACTATATACTCTGTCATTACTTAATTAATATGTACAGTTGACGACAGTTAATTTCGTACACTAAACTGTGACACTGTAAATGCAACTTTTTTACCTTTATTACCTTTGTAACGTGTTAAGTGTTATCATGATATCTGTCAAAGTATTGTCATTATCTTATTTGATTTAAAAATGCCTCATTTAAGTATTATTGAAAAAGCAAAAACAATATGCTTAGTAGAAATAGGGTGGTCTTATGGAAAAATAGCTGATCATCTTAGAGTACCTAGAAGTACTGTTCAAGGAATTGTAAAAAAATGGAGCTATCATCAAACATTTGAATGGTCTGTTGGGTCTGGTTTAAATAATAAAAAATCATCAAATGAAGAATACCGAAATTTGGTTGAGTATTTAAGGCAAAATCCATTTGAAACTGCAGAATCCGCTATGCAGATAACAGGATTCCCTGCTTCATCTAGAACTGCGCAACGCCGAGTAAGACAATGTCCTTATTAAGAAATCAAGCAGCTACATCCAAACCGTTTTTAAAAAATAGTGATAAGGAACAAAGAATTGGGTTTGCTATACAATATTTACCAGAAAATGATTTTTTTGCCGATGAGAAAACTTTTCAGTCTACATAATAATATAATGGAAAGATTCGAGTATATAGACCACCCAATTCCCGATATGATGAGAAGTATACTCAAAAAATGCAAAGCAGTAGACGTCCATCCGTTAATTTGTGGGCATGGATAAATGTTTACGGTGCAGGTGTATGCTGGAATATTGGTGGAATACTAAACAGTAATATAGATCTTTAGATTTTGGAAAATGTTTTTCTTCCTTCTGTCGCGATAGTTTTTGAAGGAAATAACTTTATATTTCATCAGGATAACTGCCCTGAAATATAGGAAACTGGTTTAGACAAAACAACGTAACATGTCTGCCTTGGTGCGCAAGCAGTCCTGATTTAAATCCAATTGAAAATGTTTGGGGATTGATGGTAAAAAAAGTCTCTTGATCTTGTATTAGCAGCTGAAATCCGAAATTTAGGGAGAGCAAGTAATTCAGTGTAGTC
This sequence comes from Polydrusus pterygomalis, assembly GCA_963969555.1. NCBI lineage: Eukaryota > Metazoa > Arthropoda > Insecta > Coleoptera > Curculionidae > Polydrusus > Polydrusus pterygomalis. The sequence continues at coordinate 39,139,566 of OZ018385.1, read as the reverse complement.
TATATTATGGTTGCATAATTCAAATAGGAACTGTAGGCTAAGGTATGATCTTCGTTGAGGCCTTCGCATATTTATTGCAATGTGGATTCCATATCAGAGCGCCATATTCCAATCTAGAGCGTATATACGAGTAATAGAGGATTTTAATCGACTAAATATTATTGAAGTTCTTACAAGTAAGAATAAGAAACCCTAGCATTTTTACAGAAGATTCACGGATATTCATTACATGTTTGTTAAAGGAGAATTTAGAATCAAATTTAATTCCTAGGTCCGCAAGGAAATTAACACGATCGAGCGCTATTGATTGGATACTATACTGATAAAAGATGTTATGTTTTTTAAGGGTGAAGGTCGTGATTTTATATTTGTTTTCCACCCATGTGCTAAAAACTCGAATATCTTTTTTATTTTAAAGAATTAAGTTACTATAAGGTATTTTTTAAAGCTATAATATATTAATATTAAGTGGCTACGTTACGATAAGATTAGGTACTTAACTACTAAGATAGTTATTCCAAAAATTAAATAAATAGGATTTTGAACAAACCGGACTTTAGGTATTCATAATGAAGTGGTACGGTGCTCTTCTGCTGGCGGTGAGTCTCGCAAATGCTCTACCGAGCCCATATCCGCACCCCCTATCAGATGAGTTCATTGAAGCCCTTAATAACAAACAGTCCACATGGAAAGCCAAAAGAAACTTTGAAATTGAAGAATATGAATTATTTAAAGTATTAGCAAGTGGGGTTAAGAAAAGTACTGTTCCTAAAATTCACAGAAAAATCCATGATGAAAACGCCGACATACCAGAATCGTTTGACGCCCGTGAAGCTTGGCCAGACTGTGCCGATACTATTGGGCTAATTAGGGATCAATCCAGATGCGCATCAGGCTGGGTAAGTTATAGTAGAAATCTATTTCTCAATTTTATGAGATACGATGCTGCGTTGATCAGGACAGTAACGGGTAGCTGGTAGAGTGGTAAAGTTATCCAAGCTTGTTAAAAACCTGTAACACGTGGCTGACAGGTTCAAGTTTGGTTGATATTTTTATTCTTACAACAAAAAGGAGACTCGACTATATATTCTTTCTTTTAGGCATTTGCTGCTGTGGAGTCCATGTCCGACAGAATTTGCATTCATTCCGACGCAGCCAGAAAAATGATGGTTTCTCCTCAGGACCTTCTTACTTGTAGCGGAGCTGGTGGATGTCTCAGTGGATATCCAATTTTTGCATGGGGTGCTTGGGGAGTAAATGGAATTGTAACTGGAGGATTGTATAACAGAACTGACCAGGTAAAGGATAAAAGTTAAGATATGCCAAGACTGTCATCTATGAAATTCTTAGACTACGTAGCTATTGTATTGTCCGTCAGTAAAATAAGAAGATCTATTTTAAAAATACCATAAGCAGATAAAATAACACAAATTTTTAAACATTTAGGGATGCCAATCTTATTTTTTGGCACCATGTGAAGACCATCTCAATAAATGCAGGAACTATGTTGACACTCCTGAGTGTAAAACGGAATGCGACGATTCCTCACTAGAATATAAAGCTCAGAAAACCTATGGAAAAGATTCTGTCGGACTGAGTGGCGAAAAACAGATTCAACTGGAAATTATAAAGAATGGTCCTGTTGAAGCTACTTTTGAAGTTCACAGTGACTTTGCTAGCTACGGCAGTGGTAAGTGCATAATAGAAAATTAAAAAGTAATATTACCAATACTTCTTTAGGTCTATTGGAGTATTATCCATTTCACGGTTCAAATATTTCCTAATAAATCACGATACTAGCCAAACGTAATTAGGCGATGTGTAGTATATTAACCTAACCATACCAAAGCAACGGTTTTGTAAACAAATACATTGAAACATTTCTCCCAATAGATCTAGCTTCTTGGTGAAGCTGGGACAGACATTTTTGTTGTCTTTAGGCACTCAAATAGGGTATACCTGTTGTTTCGGCTGCGCTGTTACTGCATTCATTTTTTACCGCTAGACCAAAGAGTAATAGTAGTAGTAGTAGTAACATGTTTTTATTTAGCAAAAAGCTACAATTAAATATTTTTAATACATTTTTTAACACATTTTTATAGATTTATTTTTAAATTTTCAAACGCAACATTCTTTTAACAAAAACAGACAGAAAAGTTAAACAATTTGCAAATTGTATCAAATATTACGTATCATTTTGTTTTTTAATTAAATGTAATTTTAAAGTTTTTTTAAATAGTTTTAATGATTTTTGAGATTTAATAGAATTTTCCAAATTATTATATTCTATCAAACCGTTATAAAAAATAGATTTATAAGCTAATGATTTAGTCACTCTATCCACATAAAAATTTTGATTAGTTCTTGTTTTATAATTATGATGGTCATAATTAAAAGAACAAAAATTTTTTAAACAATTAGGCAATAAGTTATTTTTTATTTTATGTATAAAGATACATACTAAATAAAAAATTAAATTTCTAACATTCAACCAATCTAAATTTTTCAACATAAAATTAATTTTTGTATATTTGTCACAGTTTAAAATAATCCGCATTGCCTTATTTTGTAAAATTTGTGATTTATCAAATATTTCCTGACTAGCAAAATATAAAATGGAAGAACAATAAAGAAAATGTGGTAATATAATAGTATTAAATACAGTTTTTTTAGAAAACAAACTTAAATTAGAACTGAGTTATTTTAAAGTTTTCCGGCAATCTTCGATATATTACTTTAAAAATAATTTTAAAAATTTAATTTTGAATCAATGATTATCCCTAAATATTTAAAACTATTCACTAATTCCAATTTTTCACCATCAATTACAACATTTATATTTTGACAATTTAAATTATTACCCATAACCATACATTTAGTTTTTGAAATATTTAATTTTAATTTATTTACTTTTAGCCCATTTAATAATATATTTATCTGAGAATTTAGAGTATCTAGACCATCAAAAATATTTAAAAGATTAATGTAAATTAAGGTGTCATCAGCAAACATTTGTAACTCACGCATTTTTAAAACTAAAAGTATATCGTTGATGTATAAAATAAATAATATTGGACCTAGTATATTTCCTTGAGGAACTCCTATATTATATATTTTTTTATTTAAATATGTTTTTGATATTTTTGTTTTTTGTGACCTGTTACTTTAATAATTTTTAAACCATTTATAAACGTTTCCGGGAATACCATACTGATACAATTTACTCAATAATCTAGCCCTGTCAATTGATTCGAATGCCCGCTTAAAATCCAAAAATACAGCTATAACATTTTCCCCTTGATCAATGGTTCTCTTCCACGTCTCAAACGCACATTGAATGGCCGTCTCTGTAGAGTACCCTTTTCGAAAACCAGCTTAAAAGGAAATTAAAATTTTGTTGGCATCAATGAATTCTAATAACTGTTCATATATCTACGACTTCTTCTCATAATTTCTCAACATCCCATAAAACATTTGCTGGCCTCATCTCATCCCATCTTTTAGTGTTTTTTACTTTTGGCACTGGTGTAATGTAAGAACATTTTAATTCATCAGGCATATTTCCATATTTTAAACAAGAATTTATAGAATTTAATAATGGGTAACCAATGCTGCCCAACGTTTCTTTTAACACCTTTTTATTCAATATTTCTCGATAGTTGTTATTTGAATTTAATTTTGAAATTACTAGTTTTAATTTATTTAATGATATTTCATTAAATTCTTCAAAAAAAATATCACTTCTATTAACTATTTGGCATAGTTCTTCATTTCCTAATTTTATTGACTGAACAATTTCTTCAATGCTATGAATGTAATAAGAATTTAATTTTTCAGCAATAATAAATGGTTCCGTTTCTTTTTTATCTTCAAAAATTATTTCTTTAATGTTATTTCTAACTGTAGGTTTAACTACATTTTTTAAGGTTCTCCACATTTTTTTACCATCTCCCTTGTTATTATCTATTTGTTTATCATAATTTAAAGTCTTTTCTCTTCTTAAAACTGATACACATTTATTTCTAAGTTTTTTTTATATTCTTCCCAATCTTTATTGCTTTTAGTTATTAGAAATTTTTGGTACATATTGTCACGGTCTTTTTTTGCATTTAAAATATTTATATTAAACCACGGCATCGGATTATTTTGAATTTTGATAAATTTTGTTTCCTGTACTTTATTTATGCATTGATCTACATTATCGAGAATGTGCGTAAAAATTAAATTTATATCCAAAATGTTATAATTCCAAAAACATGAAATAAGTTCCAAACGTAATTTGTTATAGTCAATAAAGGTCACAGTTCTAGTTTCATTGTATATACTCCAATTAGACCATGATGACCAATTATTTGTGTACATAATATGTTGTCGCAATTTGCAGTGACCCGTGTCAGTTAACTGTTGACTTATGGGACTCCATTAGTGTAGTGTATTCTATGGTCATACAACCCTGGGACGAATTCAATAACCGCCCTTGCGCATGTCGCATGATTCTGTTTTATTAATCCAGAACTATTTTTACAGGTATCTATCAGCAAACTCATGGATACTACGTAGGAGTTCACGCCGTAAAGATTATCGGATGGGGAGTAGAAAATGACGTAAAATATTGGTTGATTGCCAACTCATGGAACGAGCGGTGGGGCGAAAATGGTTACTTTAGAATTATTAGGGGGCAAAACGAACTGGGTATTGAAAGTAACATTATAGCTGGGTTACCAGATTTTGATAAATTCTGAGGTGTAAACTATTATACAATAAATAACTAATTAAATTTTATGTTAATTTCTGTACAACTCACCCCATATTCCGAAAAACAATTACTCTGACTTAGTTATTGTGCTGTACACTGAGAAAATCTCCAGCAAAAATATCTTTACTGATGTATTTTTGGCTATCCCAGCTAAAATATTTGCCAAAGTTGGAAATTGACTTTCTTGTAGCAGTAAAATAAGGTTTACTAATGTCTTTCTATTGATTTTAATAAGTACTTTGCTGTTGGTAATAAATATGTTCTTAAATATTTCGCAATAGCAAAATACGTAATTGTAAGAGCAAAAAACTTTTTCAAAAGAATTCTTATTTATCCTGAGAAAAAATGTTGCTGCCCCAGCAAAGAAAATTTATTAGATCCGGTATTCGGGTGTTTCCGTGTCGCCATTCGGTGTCGTTAAGAGCCAATTTCGAGTATTTCCGTCCGAGCCTGTTGTCGCGCCGTTCGCGCATCATTTCGCTAAGTTTAGTCTTGGCGGAGAGGGTGCGCCACAAGAGTGCGGTGCGCAAGGGGTGGGGCTCATTCATTGACTTACAAAAATTTTTTTCTTTTTTTTCTGTGTTTGTGACCCGCGGCTAGCTGTATTTTGATGGGGTACAAGAAAAGTTGAAAGCTGAGAGGCCACCTTTAAATTAAGAAGAAGGAAGACTATACTTTAATGCAAATTTGGGAAATTTTTTTGATGATTTTCTATTTCCATGTCCTTAGTTGAACACAGGCATTGAATTGGTAAGTTTTGTTTGTATAATCTTACACATAATACTCGTATACTTGTTTTTGTTTGTTTTTATGCATATTTCGGTAAATCATTTATTTGTGTATTTTTAGAGGGAGGCAGTTTTTAACAAAAGGTTTCCTGATACATATAATAAATTGCATATTAAACAGGTCTTATAATAATAATTATTGTGATTGAAAACTAATGAAATAATTATTTTTAGACATTACTGCTAAGGGACTACTGATGTTACCATATTTATTGAGCCCCATAACCATTAAAAGTGCCAGAAAAGCTTGCCTATGGAGACCAAGCAGGAGTGAGGTGCAAGAAAGCTTGTTCTTTAACGCAGAGATAAATATTAACTACTATTGGCTATGCTTGAACTAAGAATCATACATACATAACCTTATACCGTGCGAGCAAAAATCATTTGCAAAGAGGGCCTTGCATCTAAGGACATAATGCTTAGCGGTATCAATTAATCAGTTATTTCCATCATTTTTGACACGGGTAATTTTATCTAAACCAAGCCCTACGTTTTTTAATCCAAGCCCTCTTTGATGCAAATAATTTTTGCTCGCACGGTAGTAACCTGAATCAATGATCTAGGTAGCAGATCATTCACCTGAATGCTCAATGGGAGGCTTAACTGGTAGTAGTGTCAACTTTTTTTTGACATTTTGAAGTCTGAACTTTTTAGTAAAATTTAATAATTGAAGTCGTGCATACATTGGTGTACACCGATAAGTTGTCTTATTCTTGACTTCGCTTGGTTTCTCCCTGGTCCTTCATTTCCAGAATTTTTGATTACTGCTACTATAAATATTTAATCAACATTTTCCGTTCCATAATGATCATCTCACAGAAAAAATAAAGGCAAAATGTGAGAAGCTATAACACTGTTCAGCCGTTCGGAGTCATCGTGGAAAACCACTCCAACATATGTTATAGTTGTATCAGTGCTGTATCATCATTATTATTATTATTATTAGGTGCATATAGTCCTGTTTTTGTTATTTCATGTTATAAATAAGTTTCTATAAATTCTTTTTGTTTTATAGCCTGGTAGAGTATAATTATTTTTTCCTTATTTTTTTTTAAAAAGGTTTGTAAAATGAAACTTTTATTATTAATTATTAGGTGTTTTATGTTCCTGTTGTTTAATGTTACAACGTTCATATAAATCGTTTTTTGCATAACCTGTATTAATATTTGGTTCTTGTCGTATTTTTTTTTATATAAAATTTTTTTTATTTCATTTAGCTTTTTCCTTTTATTCCTATACCCTATATTTAAACCTTATCCTCACAGCAACTACATGCTTAATGTACTCTATTTTATTAGCCCCTAAATTGTCTTTTTTATTGCAGCAAATTTTATTTTGTTTTTACCCTGGATGAAAGTGCGCCTGTGTCACAAATTCGAGTACATGTACGGGAACCTTGAACATTGTAAGAAATACATCAAAGTCAAAATCAAAAAGTGCAACTGCTTTAAATTTTACATTATGTATTTCTTACAGGTTTTAAGATTCCCATACTAGCACTCGAATTTGTGACACAGGCAGCACTTTAACCCATGGTAAAAACAAAAAAAAATTGCTGCAATAAAAAAACCTTTTTAAAGGTAAGAAAGCACCCTCTTGTACTAGCTATATAATTTTATTGTAGAAGGACAGACATTTTTTGTTATTAGAAAAATTATTTTTACCAACAGCAAAAGATTTTTAAGGTACAAGAAAGATCCTTTCTTCGCTAAATAATCTTATTTACTACTGCAAGAGAGACGTTTTTTACTATATAAAAAAATGTCACCACTGTAACAGAAATTTGTTGTTTCAGTAGCAAAGAATTTTATAGTTACATTATATAGTTTTATAAGTACAGCAACGTTACTTTTTAGATATAGCAAAATTACTTTATAGCTATAACAGAATTATTCTTGCAAAGTAGCTTTATTACCACAGCAAAGTATTTCCAGCAAAGTGCATTCTCCTGGTAGAGTAAAGTGCTTGGCTGTCCCCCATTTAGCAAAATATTTTAGCTATGGTTGCTAAAATTTTCGCAAGGAATGAAAAGAGATTTTCTCAGTGTAGGTGCATTACGAAACAGCAGTAAAGACAAACAATTTTAATAAATTAGTTCCAGGTAACAAAGTACACAGTCGTTTTATTTTACATAGTTAAAATGTATAGTCGCACAGTAGCGAACGTGTCAATCAATTCTTTGACTTGAGTTTTCTGTAAAATTCAAACTAATGTAAAAATAGGTGAAATTTAAAACGACATAAATCAAAAACTATTGAGTTCCGGATTCGAACATATTAAATGAAATATATATACAGTGAGGACCTAAAGTCCGTCCCCCCCCCTCTAACTTCTAAACCGTTCGGAATATTTTAATGAAATTTTGAACGATAATATTTGAGCAAGTCTTGCACTTTTTGACATACCAATGACAGCTTTAAATGTCAAGATGACAGCTGGGTCCGCTTTTGGAATATTTTTTTAAATGGAACACCCTGTATATTTTTAAATTTTTAAATTCCACATAAAATTATAATTATTTTTTATTAAATGCATTATTAGTCTATACTTCATAGTTTCCGAGATATTGACTCTCGAAAAGTGACATTTTTGAACTTTGACAGCTTATAACCTTCTAACAGTACGTCTTAGAGCAAAACGGCTTACATGACCCTATCTTCAATTTTTATTATCTTCCCAAAAAAATCAACTTCCGGTTAAACCGGATGTAACTCGAAAGCAGGAAATATAGTTGTTCCGGTTTAACTGGAAGTTGATTTTTTTGGGAAGATAATAAAAATTGAAGATAGGGACATGTAAGCCGTTTTGCTCTAAGACGTACTGTTAGAAGGTTATAAGCTGTCAAAGTTCAAAAATGTCATTTTTCGAGAGTCAATATCTCGGAAACTATGAAGTATAGACTAATAATGCATTTAATAAAAAATAATTATAATTTTATGTGGAATTTAAAAATGTAAAAATATACAGGGTGTTCCATTTAAAAAAATATGCCTAAAGCGGACCCAGCTGTCATCTTGACATTTAAAGCTGTCATTAGTATGTTAAAAAGTGCAAAGGCTCAAATATTATCGTTCAAAATTTCATTAAAATATACCGAACGGTTTAGAAGTTAGAGGGGGGGGGGGGGGGGACGGACTTTAGGTCCTCACTGTATAAATTTTTGTAGAATTAAAAAAGGAATTAATTCCACATGGGTTGTCGTTAAAAATTTAAAAAATTGTGGCGTTTCCTGTGAAACCGAAAGTGATTGTCAACTTTTTGTGCACGTTACTCAATCCTATCTGTGACCAAAACTTTAAATTTGTATCCGAAGCCATTTTTCAATTATGGCCTGGATAGTAGTTTCGTTGCCACCTGGTACAGGACTTAAGAAACAAAAATATTAATAGTATAGTAACTAATCTATATTCTTCTATATACAGGGTGATTTATGAACTGGTGCAACATAGAAAATCCCCAGTCAAAAATTAAGGCAGAAAAATATTGGCCAAACTCACTTACATAAGTTTAATCATTTTTAGTCTATCCACAGTAGCAGATAAAGGAAAATTTTGATATTTAATAATTAAGGGGTTGTTTAAAAAATGTATATCTAAAATTGGCGTGGTACGGTTCTGAATTTTTTTAATAACAGCACCAGTGCATGTCAAAAACTGACACGGGGGATTTTACAACGACAACAGTTAAAAAAATGGTCCACCTTTGTTGAAGTTGACCCTGACAAAATTATTAAAATATTTCCTGGTACCTATTCAGAGTTTCAAAGAGGAGATATATCGGATAGCTAAACAACTTGCGCAAAACAGATGGACAGAGCTGACAATCTATAGCATCTCTTGGCAATTGTGGCCCCTACTTGACAGCAGGAAAACCGCAGCGCCATTACAGCACAGTCGGAAGGAACTAAGGAACAGATAATACCGCGGCTAGACCACTGAGATCAGTCAAAGAAGAGATAGATCGGATAGTTAAACAACTTGCGCAAAGCAGATGGACAGAAAAAGAACACATTCGGAAAGATCTAAGAAATATCACTACAGTCGTCACCGGACATTGCTTATTCGGTAGACACGCTGAACGTATGCAAATACCAACTAACGACTTCTGTAGACGTTGCAGAGATGAAGAAGAAGAGGAGGAAAGTATTGCATTCCTTGCGTGAATTCCCCGGCCTCGCGAGAAGAAGGTTCAATGCCCTGGGCGAACCATTCTTTAATAATCTGAAGGAAGTGAGCAGCCTGCAACTGGGTCGACTCACTAAGTTAATTAACAGCAGTGGCTGATTTGAATGAGCTGTCAAGATTCTTCTACGATCTACGTCGCGTTAACTATCAGGAAGCTAATGCGGATAGGTTCCGCAGAATATGTGTGGTACCACAACGGTCCTTATAGGACTAAGTGTGACTGTTTGGATAATGCCAGAGGTCTGCCACTCTAGCCTAACCTATTCAGACTTGTATTATTTATTTTAGGAATATAAAATAATAATATAATCTATGTACAATAACTTTGGATATACTATAAAAATTATTAAACTTTTGCAAGTGAGTTTTGCTTATTGAACTCTTTAAAAGCCTAAGATATATTTAAATAAAGCCACCACCTTAAAATTTGAATGAGATTTTCTATGTTGCTTCAGCTGAAGTACAATATATACCGTTTTAACCAACTACAATAAAAAATATAAACAACAGATCAATATGTGTTGCCGACGTGGCCAACGCATGGCGAGTCGATCCCTCGATTAAAAAGAGAAGATAATTTGTGTTGGCGAAATCGGCTCGACAGAAACTCAGACAATATTCAGTAATATTTGGAACTTTATTTTGTTTATGCCGTGAATTTTATTACACTCGAATTATTTTACGTATTTTCCATTTCATGTACTTAACTAATTAATTATTGCATTTAAAAATACAACAATTATTTTAAATTGTTCGGTTTTATTAGGTTAGGTTAGAGGTTAGAGTGGCAGACCTATGGCATTGTCCAAACAGTTACACGTAGTCCTATAAGGACCGTTGTGGTACCACACGTGTTCCGCGGAACCTATCCGCATCATCAGCTTTCTGATGGTTAACGCGACGTAGACCGTAGAAGAATCTTGACAGCTCATTCAAACCAGCCACTGCTGTTAATAAACTTTCTGAGTCGACCCAGTTGCAGGCTGCTCACTTCCTCCAGACCATTAAAGAATGGTTCGCCCAGGGCATTGAACCTTCTTCTCGCGAGGCCGGGGGGGCATTCACACAAGAAATGCTGAATACTTTCCTCTTCTTCTTCATCTCTGTAACTTCTTCAGAAGTTGTTAGTTTTTATTTGCCTACGTCTACCGAACAGGCAATGTCCGATGACTACGACAGTGTTTCTTATCCTAGGTCCTTCCGACTGTGCTGTAATAGCGCTGCGGTTCTCCTGTTATCAAGTAGGGCCACAATTGCCTGGAGATGCTACAGGTTGTCAGCCCTGTCCATCTGTTTTGCGCAAGTTGTTTAGCTATCCGATCTATCTACTTATTGACATTGGTTTTATTAGCTTATGGTGAAAAATAAAACACTGACCTGGACTTCTTAAATCTATCAAGAATATTTACGATAGTTTTGGGTGTTGGGACAGGTTAATCGGTATACTTAAATGCAAAACGCCCACTTCCTCTGTACCATCAGCCTTTGCATACCATAAAATAATTTTATTTTTTTATTTTTGTGAATAAACCATTTCAAAACTCCCGAACCCTCGCATATTTCACCGTACGTTCAGTCCGAACGTATGTGCCGCTATGGAGGAGGAATGCAGCGAGAGCAGAATGTGAATGTGCTTAAACAGACGTTGACATTTGACAACAACGAATACTTACACCAGGCTTGACAACGTTGAATATTGATTGATCTCTATTTAACTCACGCCCGCCCTGTAAGTCCAGGCTTGTCAGCAAGGGCGTCCGAAGGGGGGGACAAGGGGGTGCGCTTGCCCCCCCCCTGGCCCAAGTTGATTTAAGATAAAGTCGCCACAGTTGATCTTTTCCTGTGCGTCATCAATCAACGATCAGGACTCAACGTGGTTAATAACTCTGCATCCTTATTTATTACAGTAACAAGTTTGAACAAAAGCATAAAAGAGCGTCTCCAAGATTCCGCAATAATATAACGTGCTAGACAAGAATAAAACTATAAACGTCAATTAATTACTTTTTTTATTTCTTTAGTTGACTACCGTTGTATTTTAGAACGTTATTGTCAACCTTATTTTGATCTGCCAATCTAATTCGTATTTTGTAAATTTGTGTGCCTTAAAACTGTTCCTTTTTCTAAAAATAGTTTTTTTTTAGAGCTAATTATACCCACCTTCTGTTTTGGCGGTAAGTATTTATGGATTTTTATAATACCCAATTTATTTGTTTTAAATATTCTAACCGTGAAAGTTCTTTGAAAAGTTTACGGCAGTGGCTAAATTCCCTTAAATCAAAGGATGTCAAAAATTTGACGTTTGCGATTTTAATAATCAATAAAACACCAAACTTTTCTAGATTTTAAGCTTTAAAAATAGTATTAAATGTATTAACATTTGTTTGTCAATTTCTTTTAGATAATAGAGAATGCCGGGCAAAACTTAAAATAAATAATAATTTTTCGGGATATTATGTAGGTACGTCAAACGGTAGGCAGGCACGTCAATTTTATGAACTTAGACTTAGTTTTGACTTTTTTCGTTTCGTAATTTTGATTTGATTCATACGATTTTGATGACGTGAAAGTGATGACGCACGGGAAAAGAACCACTGTGGCGACTTTATTTTATTTAACTGGGATATACATATTTATTGAGATACAATTCAATTGACAAAATTGGTAAAACGAACCCTTCTTGCATATATCTTGCAAAAATCTTCACTAAATAGCGAAGGAAAAATATTAGAATAGAATAAATAAAGCTTTATTTTAATTTACACAGCTAGTCATAATAGCAATATACAAATAGATATACTGTTGGTCAGGCAATTGCGATAGCAATTTGTTTACCTCCAACTACATGTACAGTCGAAAGATCATTCAGTACTCTCAGATTAGTAAAAACCTGGATTCGCTCGACTATGACTGAGCACCGATTGGACGGTTTATGTATGATGAGTGTTCATCGCAAATTTATAAAAAAAAAATACATTTAATTGAAAAAATTATTGATGAATTTGCAAAAGATTCAAAAAAAATTAACATTTCTTTTCTCCAATAAATCTGAATAACTTATAAGTTTTTTGTTATATTTGAACATTTTTAAATATTTTGTTTAGCTATTTTTTGTTATTTAATATAAGTATTAGGTGTTTTGCTCTATTCTTTTATTGAAGGTTTGTTAAAGTGCTAGAAACAAAAATAATTCCAATTATGATTTGCCCCCCTTGGAAAAGTTCCTTCGGACGCCCTTGCTTGTCAGTACCTACTGTATAAATAACTTGCCTGGTAGAAATTTCAATTTCTCATTTGCATGATTGAGGGGCTCGTATTTCGGTATTTGGATCGTAAGCGTGTTTCCTACTCGTGAGAAATGAGTACCATTCCATGCTCTTTTCACAATACACAACGATTAAGGGCATTCGCGTGCGAAAAGGATCACTTTCCAAACTGACTGGGGAAATAACGTTCGGTTGTTCTCTCAAATTAGAATTTATAATCTAGATAAGCCTTTAAATATTTCAGGGTTCTTATCTATTTAAATACTAATTTAGGAATTTTCATTACTATTTTTTTGGGATAAAAGGTAGGTACTTATAAACCGGATATATTACAAGCATATTTTTTAAAATTTTGTTGTTTTTTAACTTCAAAAAAACTTTGTGAACTACTGAACTTTGAGTTTAGTACAGGATGTAGATTATTAGTTAAAAATTGTATAAATGGGATTTTTCTACAAGCTTAACGGTAGATATCCAAAATGATGTGGTACGGTGCATTTTTACTAGTGATAGGTTTGGCAAGCGCTTTATCCAGCCAAAAGTTACACCCTTTATCGGATGAATTTATTGAAGCACTTAATAGTAAACAGTCTACATGGAAAGCGAAAAGAAACTTTGAAATCGAAGAATATGATTTATTTAAAACATTAGCAAGTGGAGTTAAGAAAAGTACTGTTCCCAAAACTCACCGAAAAATACATGATGAAAATGCAGACATACCTGAATCGTTCGATGCCCGTGCAGCTTGGCCAGATTGTGCTGATATTATCGGGTTAATTCGAGATCAATCCAGATGCGGATCGTGCTGGGTAAGTCCGTTTTTCATTAAATTATATAAAATAGTTTTTAACAATTCTATAATTGTTGTTCTTTTAATAAATTGCTGCCAGAATTTCAGCTCTTTCTTGGTTACATTTTTTATCACCCCAAATTTCAGAGAAAAACTACAAGTTTTGTGATTAAGAACATATTTAGTAATAGCGTTATAGCGAAAGGGAACATAATAATCGTATCCTTTTTACGAACTAGGTGTAGACTTAAGCCAAATGACTATGTTTCAAAAAAATACTTTTCCTACAGACGTGTGGAAAAATCAATTTTCCGCACGGATATCAGTGCGGAAAATTGACTTTTCCACACTAGTGCGGAAAAAATTTTCGGCACGATTATGTCAAAAATCTGTGCGGAAAATTGGTTTTTCCACACTAGTGCGGAAAAATTTTTCGGCACGATTATGTCAAAATCAATAACATATCAATTATAACTTGTAGTTATTACTTTTTTCTCAGAATTAGTTACTGTTACATATGTATGTCATAGAGTATGTGATTGTTATAGTTAATTAAAAATTATTAAATTTCTTTGAAATATGTGTTACTTATTTCCACACGTCTGTAGAAAAACTATTGTACCTGACACGTGCGGAAAAATTAATTTTCCGCACTTGTTAGGTAAATAGCTATTTTGGATGATATTGAAAAACTGATGATAAAAAGTATTAGTCCAAAAAATGTAATCCTCAGAAATACATACAGGGTTCCCCATTTAAAACGAAACAGGCTAAATATCTGGTTCCACGGTAATTAAAAAAAAAAAAAACGCTCTAAGATCTCAATCTTAAATGGATACCCCTATTTTATATAATTTTTTTGGATTCTGCATAAAATTCTGAACAGTTTTTAATAAAAGCATTATTAGTCTATACTAAACAGTTTCCGAGATATTTACTCTTGAAAAATGAGATTTTTGAACATTGACAACGTCTAGCTTTCTAACTGTACGTCTTTAGAGTAAAACAGGTTACATGTCCCTACCTTCAATTTTTATTATCTTTCCAATAGTGTCAACTTCCGGTTAAACCGGTTGTAAGAAATATAGTACTTATATAATAATATAATAATATAGTTATATTTTAGATACTTAACTTATGACTATTTTTCCATTTACTAGGGTAATTTTTGTTGTACCAGTGCCGTAATTTTTTCTGCGTAACAAAACTATGATTTCTTTTAGGCATTTGCTACTGTGGAGGCTATGTCTGACAGAATTTGCATTCATTCAAACGCAACCAGAAAAATTCTGATTTCTGCTCAGGATCTCCTTACCTGCAGTGATGTAGGTGGATGCAATGGTGGATGGCCCTATTTTGCATGGGACGCTTGGGGAAGTGGAATTGTAACTGGAGGCTTGTATAACAGAACTGATCAAGTAGGTTTTAAATATACATACATTATGTTAATTCGGCTAGTGAACGGATTTATTTACGTATTTGATAAAGGCTAAACGTTTGTCAGAGTTTGCCCTTTCAACTAAGCACAGAACACCATTTCTCTTGTACTTTTAGTACTGGTGAAACTCTTATCAATTTTTTGTACTGTTGTAATTGTAAATGATAAAACATTTAATACTTTTTTATCCTATTTTAAGAAGTCATAATTAACTAATCAATTAGTAGTGGAAGTGTTGTTTTATGTATAACAGAGAGCAGATTTAGCACTAGAGCAAAGTTTGCGGACCATCGGATTCTCTCAAGAGTAAAAGGATCGCTTGTTGATTCAGCTTTCCTCAATTGGTCCTTAATCAACTTAATAATAAAAAACGTCCTTACCGGAAGCCATCGAATCTCACTCAGCTTTCAGCTGCACATCGTAACTGGTTAGACAGTATTGCTGCTCTCCATTTGAGGCCAGGAAACATAGACAGGATCAAAGCACTGTCCCTTATGTAGCGACAATCTTCTCACTGTGCATAGAATATACAGGGTAGTCCTTAAGTACATCAAGAAAATCTAGGATATGATTCCTGGCATCAATTTAAGTTGAAAAGTTCATATGGACTTATGCCCTAAAATGCTTACCCTCTAAGATACAGGATGTTAAAATATTTTTAAAAAATAATTGTTTTTTTAAAATTTCGAAACTCCTTGAAGATACGGTATTGAAAATTGATGTCGATTAATTTCGTATTAAACTGCAGTTTTTGGTTAAAAAACGGTTTGCCTACTTCCACCAGTGGCGTGCATGAAGATACCATCAATATTTTTTTTTGTGAAAATATGTGATACGCCACTGTTTTTTTTAAACTCTGATGCATTTTTATGCATTACTGATATAAGCGGAACAAAAGTTATCTCTACTATGTTTTTGAAAAAAATGGTAGTTTTAAAGGAGAATGGAAAATATTTTAACACCCTGTATCTTAGAGGGTAAGCATTTTAGGGCATAAGTCCATATGAACTTTTCAACTTATATTGATGCCAGGAATCATATCCTAGATTTTCTTGATGTACTTAAGGACCACCCTGTATAATCTAGATTAGTTACTTCAATTTATTATAAACACATTTATTATTATTTATTAGAATTAGTTTTTTTGGTAATGTAATAATATATCACATTTTTTTAAAATTTAGGGGTGTCAATCGTACTTTTTGGCTCCATGCGACGATCATCTTAATAAATGCAGTAACTATGTCGACACTCCTGATTGTAAAACTGTATGCGACGATTCCTCACTGGAATATACAGCTCAGAAAACCTATGGAAAAGATGCCATCCAAGTGTTTGAGGAAAAACAGATTCAACTAGAAATCATACAGAACGGTCCTCTTGTAGCTGATTTTGAAGTATACAGTGACTTTGCCAGCTACAGCAGTGGTAAGTGAACTTAACATACACCATATCGACCCGAGGGATGTCAAAACTTCAATAAAATAACTGTCCCTGCTTATCGACTGTCTATAGTTCATTGTTTACATTTTCAAGTATCTAATTGGCTTTCTTGTTGTGACGCATAATTCATAACTATTTTTACAGGTATCTATCAGCATATTGATGGAGACTCAGAGGGTGGTCATGCCGTCAAGATTATTGGATGGGGAGTAGAAAATGACGTAAAGTATTGGTTGATTGCCAACTCATGGAACGAGCGGTGGGGAGAAAATGGCTTCTTTAGGATTATTAGAGGACAAGACGAAGTCGGCATTGAAACTGATACTTCCGCTGGATTACCAGATTTCGATAAATTCTGAGATGTATTGTAAAATTACTTTCAATAAATAAGTCCATAAATTTAAATTCGATTTTTAATTCCCCCAAAATGTGCATTTTCGAGACTTTCAACGCTAGTGTTGAAAGTAACATCTATGAGTGACAATATTACTTGGTATGGAGTAAAGAATAGTAAATTCTGTAACGAGGTTGGAATGAAAATTCGATCCGAGTGGAAGATTCCGAACGCGAGCGTAGCGAGCGTGATGAACCACGAGTATCGAATTTTCATTCTAACCGAGTAGCAGACTATATTTTCTCCACGACCATCCAGTTCCATATCTGATTCATCCGATTTTTCATTCATTTTTAGACTTGCACTAAAATTTGTCTGAAAATAATTATTACAACGCGGCCATTTTTATCTGACACTGACAGTTTCGAAATTCATGGCAACCTATGTCGTTTATATCAATTACAGAATATTTATTCCGTATCTTGTTATGAAATGAAAATACACGCAAAACACATAAGAAGCAAGTGTTTTAGAATAAATATTCCAACTCAAGAGCGAGAATTTTTACATTCTATTATCAAAAATGATTTTGGAATTATTGCGTTCAGTAATGGTCGTGGAGAATAGTATATTCTATAACAAGTATGGAATGGATGTTTGTAGACCGAGCCGCAGGCGAGGTCTACAGTTTCGCGAGTGCAAGAATGCCATTCCATACTTGTTATAGACTATACTTTCTCTAACACTATTTTAGAAAAACGAAATAAGACTACATTAATAAATTAATTTATTAAAAAAAATTTTAATTATTTATTTTCGGACAAACATGTAAAATAAGCCAACACAACAGTTTCCGAGAATGAAGAAATCCTCTTTTCAAAGCGCCAATTCATAAACTTGGTGTACTCTAATTCGTAAATTTCCTTCGATTTTCAAGGTAATAAGTTTTTGATCGTTTCTTCTGCAATTATTTGTATTTCTGGGGGTGTACTTTCACCAAAAGCTTCATCGCTTGACATAGTTACTAAAACATTATTTATTTATTAGTATTATTTAAAAAAAATAGTTTATTTTGTTATAAAATCAATGTTTTATAATAAAACTTACCTTCTACGTAAAATAAAATCAACCGCCGTCAAAGTGAAACTTGACATGACAGTGTCAAAATAATCGAAACAAAGCTGTCTTGATTTTTAAAATTTGTTGGTTTTCCCGTGCAGTTTAGATGTTGAAATCGAAAATCTAGTTGTCTTTGCCCTAGGTGATGCAGAATGAATCCATTCTGTAACAGTGTGTTAGAATGAAAACATTCTGATGCAGATTTTACGTCAAGAATGCGTGGTTTCTAAAGTAGTTTTAGAGAAAATATTTTACGTATCAGATAAAGTACTCCTATAAACAACCTCAATATACCGAAGTACATTCTATTAGGTTATGGATACATAGGAGCTCTGTATTCTTTCTTGAGGAAATAAATTATATTCTTTAGAAAGTGCTATTCTTCACTAGTGTAATAATACCTGGTTGGATAGGGCGATGACGAACATCTACTTTCAACTGATCCCTGTACTTTAAGTAATCGGGAAACGTTTTAATTTAGGTTAAGACAAATCAAAGAAATGGACACCTTGTGTTTAAAATTTTTAGCTGCTAGAAATGCACCCAATTATATATTTTCTATTGCTAGATATATTCCAAGATGCAAAGCTTTGTGAATCGATTGAACGATAGAATCGAAGCTCTTATGCATGCAGAGCCATTGTATGACGGCATTCGAACTAATAATGGTGGTAAAAAGTTCTTGATTTTGGATTAATTTAAAGTTTTTAAAATTAAATTCCACCTTTTTGGGGTTTCCGCATTCTTAGTGCGCCTATGTAAATGTTTTTACTATATCTTCTATGGCCGTCCGTAATATCGTAAAGTGATTAATTTTGGTAGAAACTGACATTAGCGTATTTTTGCGAAAAAATACTTTAGTTGAAATTAGTTATAAAGGAAACTTATTTCCGTGAAATTGATAATTTTTACTATAATTTATTAAAGAAAGCAGTAACAATAAGCTGTGTCTTGTAAATATTTCTTACCATGAGGTAGTAATGAGGCAGTGGAGGGTATGAGAGGGGAATATAGGTATTCGAGCTGGTAGTAGTAGTAAGTAAATATATCGATACTTGTTTAAAATATGTCTTGTAAAACCTGGGATGCATGGCTATCGGTACAAGTTCACTGTGTTGCGTGGCAGACAGAGGATCTGGGAGTTCTGTTTGACTCTAAAATGATATTCAACTTGCACATTGATAAATTAGTCAATGATTGTAATAGGATTATTGAATTTATCAAGAGACAATGTGCTGATTTTCACTATCCTAAAACAATTATTACGCTTTACTACTCATATCTTTTTAGCAAACTACAATTCGCGTCAGTGGTATGGAGCCCCAGATATAAAAATTCAATTGACAGATTGGAAAAAGTCCAAAACAAATTTTTAAGATTCCTGTGCTTCAAAACCCAATTTCGCTTTGCGGACGATAACTACTCAATCCCTCGATTACACTTTAAAGTTCTTGAACTGGAAAAAAAGGAGAACTATAGCTGACATCTTAACAATATTCAAGATTGTTAACAATATGTCCAATTCCCCCAACTTTCTCTCTAAATTTCATTTTAATGTACCTGCTCGAGCACTCCAAAACCATGACCTATTTCTTGTTTCATACTGCAGAACTAATTACTATCAGAACGCCCCTTTAATGAGGATGGTAAGGGCTGTCAATTTGTATTGTACTGACAGTGATTTGGACTTATTTGCAACTAATATGTTAACACTAAAAAAAAACTTAAAGTTAAATTCCTAGACGGACCAGACGCGTAGTGTTTTGTTTTGTTTTATTTTATTCGCAGTATATGCTATTAAAATCCTCAACTAATAGATTTTGTTTAGATTAGGTTAGACTTAAGTGATGTTTAATTGTATTATTTTCGTAATTTTATCTAGATATTGCTCTAGCAATATCAGGATACTATTTTTGGAATTTATTCTGTTTGTATCCTAAAAACCTAAATAAATAAATAAATAAGTATCGGTGATATTTGATATCTTACTACTAAATAGAGACAACCATATTCTTTCTTTAAGGTATTCTGTGGAGTCTATGTCCGACAGAATTTGCATTCATTCCGACGCAGCTAGAAAAATGCTTCTGCCCAGAACATTCATACTTGTGGACAAGCTGGTGGATGCCAGGCTGGGTATCCCTCTTGAGATTTGGGTATTTGGAAATGGAATAAAACTTGAAACGGACATGGACTTCACAGAAGCAAATACC
This sequence comes from Polydrusus pterygomalis, assembly GCA_963969555.1. Classification (NCBI taxonomy): domain Eukaryota; kingdom Metazoa; phylum Arthropoda; class Insecta; order Coleoptera; family Curculionidae; genus Polydrusus; species Polydrusus pterygomalis. The sequence continues at coordinate 39,119,235 of OZ018385.1, read as the reverse complement.
TTAAAGAAAGAATATGGTTTTTTTTTTAGTAGTAAGATAACAAATATCACCGATACTTGCATTCCAGGTTTTACAAGACATATAAACAAGCATCGATATATTTACCACTCTACCTGCTCAAATATCTGTAGCACTGATCCCATTCCCTCTACTGCCCTGATCAATGCAGCATCGTATATCATAATAATATGGAGAAATATTAAACATTCTGCATTTTTTGTATAAATTGTTCGTTAAAACAGATTTCTTCTTTAACCTACCCATCACAATGGGCCCGGTAGAGCACTTGCAAGACTTACTGCCAGCAGAAAAGTACCAAACCACATCATTATGAAAACATATAGTCACGGTTGTTCAAAATCCTATTTATTTCATTTTTGGAATAATTATTATAGTAGTTAAGCACCTAATCTTAACGTAACGTAGCCATTTAATAATAATTGCTATTATTTTATAGCTTCAAAAACACCTAATAAATTTATTCGTAAAAGTAAAAAATACATATGGGTTTTTAACATTAAATGTGCAGAAACGGGACGTGATCCTGAAATGTGTCAGGATTAGTATCAGAAATCTAAATTTGATGATAAAAACTTCTAGCGCATTTCTTAGTACCAAGTAAGAGTTAAGCATTACTTCGTCGTAAGAAATATTTGCAAGACACAGCTTATTATTACTGCTTTCTTTAACAAATTATACTAAATATTATCAATTTCACGGAAATAAGTTTCCTTGATAACTAATTTCAACTAAAGTAATTTTTCGCAAAAATACGCTATGTCAGTTTCTACGAAAATTAATCACTTTACGATATTACATACGGCTATGGAAGATATAGTAAAAACATTTACATAGGCGCACTAAGAATGCGGAAACCCCAAAAAGTTGGAATTTAATTTTAAAAACTTTAAATTAATCTAAAATCAAGAAATTTTTTACCACCATTACTAGTTCGAATACAGTCCATACAATGGCTCTGCAAAAGAGCATCTCTTATCGTTCAATCGATTCGCAAAGCTCTGTATCTCGGAATATATCTATCAATAGAAAATATATAATAGGGTGGTTCTTGCAGCTTTAAATTTTAAACACAAGGTGTCCATTTCTTTGATTTGTCTTAACCTAAATTAAAACGTTTCCATTGCTTAAGGTGCTGGGATCAGTTGAAAGTAGATGTTCGTCATCGCCCTATCCAACCAGGTTTTGTTACACTAGTGAAGAATAGCACTTTCTAAAGAATATAATTTATTTCCTCAAGAAAGAATACAGAGCTCCTATGTATCCATAACCTAATAGAAGAGGAGTAGTTAATTTGGTACGTAAAATAATTTTATTTACTCCATATCAAGTAAAATTGCCACTCATAGATGTTACTTTCAACACTAGCTTTGAAAGTCTCGAAAATGCACATTTTAGGGGAATTAAAAAGCGAATTTAAATTTAGGGACTTATTTATTGAAAATAATTTTACAATACATCTCAGAATTTATCGAAATTTGGTAATCCAGCGGTAATATCTTCTTCAATGCCGACTTCGTCTTGTCCTCTAATAATCCTAAAGAAGCCATTTTCTCCCCACCGCTCGTTCCATGAGTTGGCAATCAACCAATACTTTACGTCATTCTCCACTCCCCATCCAATAATCTTGACGGCATGACCACCCTCTAAGTATCCATCAGTTTGCTGATAGATACCTGTAAAAATAGTTATGAATTAATGAAACAGAATTATGTGTCATAACAAGAAAACCAATTCGATATGCATGGACAGTCATTTTATTGAAGTATTGACATCCCTCGGGTCGAAATGGTGTATGTGAGGTTCACTTACCACTGCTGTAGCTAGCAAAGTCACTGTATACGTCAAAAGTAGCTTCAACAGGACCATTCTTTATAATTTCTAGTTGAATCTGTTTTTCCCCACTCAGTTCGACAGAATCTTTTCCATAGGTTTTCTGAGCTTTATATTCCAGTGAGGAATCGTCGCATACAGTTTTACAATCAGGAGTGTCGACATAGTTCCTGCATTTATTAGGATGATCGTCGCATGGAGCCAAAAAGTACGACTGACATCCCTAAATTAAAAAAAAAATGTGCTATTATATTATTATATTACCAAAAAAAACTAATTCTAATAAATAATAATAAATGTGTTTATAATAAATTGAAGTAACTAAACTAGATTATATATTCCATGCACAATGAGAAGACACTACATAAGGGACAGTGCTTTGATCATGTCTATGTTTTCTGGCCTTAGTTGAAGAGCAGCAATACTTTCTAACCAGTTACGCTATGCAGCTGAAAGCTGAGTGAGATTCGATTGCTTCCGGTAAGGAAGTTTTTTTAACATTTAGTTGATAAAGGACCAATTGAGGAAAGCTGAATCAACAAGCGACCCTTTTACTCTTAAGAGAGAATCCGAGGATCCGCAGACTGGATACTCTTGCTCTAGTGCTAAATCTGCTCCCTGTTATACGTAAAACAACACTTCCAGTACTAATTAATGTAGTTAAAATATGAGAAAAGATTATTTAATGTTTTATCATTTACAACAGTAAAAAAAAAATTGATTAAACTTTCCCCAGCACTGAAAGTACAAGAGATATGTTGTTCTGTGCTCAGTTAAAAGTTAGCTAAATTTTGTATTGTAAAATAAAGTAATTTTGAGGCAGACTCTGACAAACGTTTAGCCTTTACCAAATACGTAAATTCAACCGTTAACCAGCAGAATTAACATAATGTATGTATATTTAAAACCTACTTGATCAGTTCTGTTATACAATCCTCCAGTAACAATTCCACTTTCCCAAGCGGCCCATGCAAAATAGGGCCATCCACCATCGCATCCACCTGCATCACCGCAGGTAAGAAGATCCTCAGAAGAAATCAACATTTTTCGCGTTGCGTTTGAATGAATGCAAGTTCTGTCAGACATGGACTCCACAGCAGCAAATGCCTAGAAGAAATCATAGGTTTGTTACTGAGAACTTATTCACCCAGAAAAAATTACAGCACTGGTACAAAAAAAAATACGCTAGTAAACTTAAAAAATAGTCAGTATTAAAAATAGCACCGCATGTCGTCAAATAATACTCCTTATTCAGTGATGAAGATGAGGGGGAAAGTATTCAGCATTTCTTGTGTGAATGCCCCGGCCTCGCTAGAAGAAGGTTCAATGCCCTGGGCGAACCATTCTTTAATGATCTGAAGGAAGTGAGCAGCCTGCAACTGGGTCGACTCAGGAAGTTTATTAACAGCAGTGGCTGGTTTGAATGAGCTGTCAAGATTCTTCTACGATCTACGTCACGTCGCGTTAACCATCAGGAGGCTGATGCGGATAGGTTCCGCGGAACACGTGTGGTACCACAACGGTCCTACAAGACTACGTGTGACTGTTTGGTCAATGCCAGAGGTCTGCCGGGTCTGCCACTCTAACCTAACCTAACCTATTCAGTGACAGTTATTATTTTCTGACACGAATCTGGTAACTAGTGGTAATTAACGACACTTCTACGATATTGCAAAGTCAATTTGGAGGACATTTTTTTTATGCTACGTTACTTAAGTTTAAGAAATTTAAGTGTTACTTGTTCATATCACATGTCTGTCGAACTAGCAAATAATACTGTGGCTAGACCACTGGGATCAGTCAAAGGGTAGATAGACCGGATAGTTAAATAATTTGCTCAAAGCATATGGACAGGGCTGACAACCTGATAACAGGAAAATCTCAGCGTTATTACAACAGAGTCGGAAGGACCAAAGAAATATCACTGCCGTAGTCACCGGACATTGCTTTTTGTTGTAGACATGCTAGCTTGAAGATCATGTCAATTCAACATTCTTTTAAATGTTTCTTTGTAATGGATTTTAGTAACTTCTACAAATTACTAGCACCGTGTATATTCGGCTCTACTTATTTACATTAGTAGGATTTATTTATAAACTAAATGAATACCTTTACAAAAAAATAGATATTTTATTGAAGTGCTTAATTGTTTTTTTATTTATTTTATGAAAAATGATACTAATCAAGTAATAATTGGCTAAAATTTGATAATGCGACAATGACGCCAAATAACAAGTATGTGATTGTATTGTCTTTTGATGCTGAGATATAATAATTATAATAATCTAGTTTTTTCCAATTCTTATTAAAAACATTTTAAGAGCCTATTTTTTGCCAATCATTGTAGGTACTATAATACAGGCACAAACAAAAAAAAATATTTTTTAGATCAGCTTCCTACAAGCTTCTATTTCCTTTCATAATTACACGTCCATGTGTCCTTAAGGTGGGAGTATCAACATGCTTGCCAACCTATAACCTATTTCGCGTAGATTTATTTATGATTTCTAGCTTTTATACAAAATTTAAAGAAAATCAGAATCGACTTGATATTCTATAGGTAATAATTGACATATTTAATAAATATCAAGGAAATTCATAACTTATTTTAGGAGAATTGTACAGCGAAAAATATCGGGTAAGATTTTTTTTAACATTATTATGTCATTGTCACTCATTGTTCTTTCACTATACAATTCTCCCAAAATGAGCAATGAAATAAATTGATATTTTTGTAATATATCAGATACTACCTAAATAATGTACCGACGATATTGATTTTCTTTAAATGTTAGTTATTAAAATAATAAACTCAAAAAGTCAACGCGAAATAGGTTATAGGTTGGCAACTGATTGAATGACGTTGGGAATTCAACCTTAAACTTTTTGATACCTTTAAAAATAACAAGGAATATTGTTATCGAATTGATTCGGCTTTTACTTGGTGGAAATCCATTATTAATTGTGTTAAATAAATGGTAAAAAAATAAAAAATAAAATAATAATTTTACACTTTCCACAGATTTTTATTTTCAACTCGACATGTTTCGCAACACAGTTTCAGCTTCTTCAAAGTAGTACTTGAAAATGTTATTTTAAAAGTTATAACTTATGTCTAACAATAAAAGTGCAGGTAATTTTCAGGTTGTTTAAAATATTTGGGAAATCCAATAATAATGTTTACAGACTAATTAAAGAGATTCAAAAGTGGGGATCCATTTAAATCTAATTGATCATTCAAAAGAGTATTGTTATTTTTAAGCCTATTTATTTCTAAGGATTTAAGCAAATTTAATTTTGTACTTTTGTTTTCAATATGCAAGATATCATATTTATGATTAAACGTATGATTTAATTCTAACAGATACTTAGTTAGAATAGTTAGAATTTGTTTTGTTTTTTATAAAACTAGCATGATGTTCATTGATCCGTTTTTCGAAGTTTCGGCCTGTTTGTCCGATATAAACTTTAGAGCAATCATTACATTTTAATTTGTAAACACCAGATCTATTTCCTTTGTTTAATTTACTTTTATTATTTTTAATGTGTTTTCCTAGAGTAATGTTAGTTTTAAAAGCAATATTGATATTCAAGTTTTTTAAAAAGTTTTTTATTTTAGTGCTAATATGACCTATGTAAGAAATAACTTTATAATTATTTTTATTATTGTTTGCTGTTGGAAAGACTAAGTTTATAGCCTTTTTGTATAATTTTTTATTTAGTATTTTATCTATTGTTATGGCGGAATAACCATTATTTACTGCAATTTGCTTAATAATATTTAATTCAGTTCGAAAATTAGTTTTGTTTAAAGGTAATGTTACTAGTCGATGTATCATACTAAAGAAAGAAGCTAGTTTATGTTGTACTGGATGGCAAGATGTGTTATGTATAGTAGTATCAGTGTGAGTAGGTTTATGGTATATTGAGAAATCATGTTTATTTTCAGATTTTTTGATGGTTAGGTCTAAAAAGTTTATAGAATTATTGATTTCTTTTTCAATTGTAAATTTTATATTGTTATGTATATTATTTATAAATTCTAAAAACTGATCAAATTGCCTTTCAGTACCTATAAAACAAGCCAATACATCGTCTACATATCTATACCAATAAAGACATTTTTTAAACAGGGGATGTTTCGAAATAATGGACTCTATATAGTCCATAAAAACTATCTATATTATTCAATAAAAGGCGAAACTTACCCAGCATGATCCGCATCTAGATTGGTCTCTAATCAAACCGATAATATCAGCACAGTCTGGCCAAGCTTCACGGGCATCAAATGATTCAGGTATGTCTGCATTTTCATCATGTATTTTTCGGTGAATTTTCGGAACAGTACTTTTTTTAACTCCACTTGCCATTGTTTTAAATAAATCATATTCTTCGATTTCAAAATTTCTTTTTGCTTTCCAGGTAGACTGTTTACTGTTAAGTGCTTCAATAAATTTATCCGATAAAGGGTGTAGTTTTTGGCTGGGTAAAGCGCTTGCCAAACCTATCACTAGTAAAAATGCACCGTACCACTTCATTTTGGATATCTACCGTTAAGCTTGTAGACAAATTCTATTTATACAATTTTTGAACTAATAATCTACATTTTGTATTTAATCTTTCAAAGAGCACTTAATAAGCATTTAATTTTTTTTTTGAAATTAAAAAACAACTTATTAATCTTACAAATAAAGAAAAATTTTTAAAAATATGTTTATAATATAATATTCGGTTTATAAGTACCTTTTATCTCAAAAAAATATTAATGAAAATTCTTAAATTAGTATTTAAATAGATAAGAACTCTGAAATATTTAAAAGCTTATCTAGATTATAAATTCTAATTTGAGAGAACAAACAAACGTTATTTCCCCAGCATGTTTGGAAAGTGATCCTTTTTCGCACGCGAATGCCCTTGATCGTTGTATATTGTAGAAAGAGCATGGAAGGGTACTCATTTCTCACGAGTACGAAACATGCTTACGATCCAAATATGAGCCCCACAATCATGCAAATGAGAAATTGAAATCTCTAGCATGCAAGTTATTTATGCAGTACTGACAAGCCTGGGTCCTAATTCTTGAAACTGGGGAACACTGTTCTCAGGAGAAATGTGGGCGGAGTTCTCACGCAACGCATGAAACGGTATTCTTCATGACATGGGACCATTCACATTACCGATCTACGGGAGAACTCGCTTCTCCTACTATTTTTGATGGGAACGACCGATCCCATGCAATTCTAACCCCAGTATTATATTTACGTCGTTAAATTTTTAAACTTCAAAGTCAAAGTGTTTTTATTTTAGTAGTTTTTTTTGTGAAATCTGAGGTACATCTTCCAGCGAGCAATTCTTCGTGATTTAGCATGAATTCTGCCAACATATCTTTTTGCTGCTGAATGATGGGGCCCACACGTTTCTTTTCATTTTCAGCCATCGATAAAAAATATTTGACGAATGAATATTATTTGACATTGACAAATTTCATAATCTTACCTTATCACCTCCCCGCACGGAACATATCGTCTGCGTTCGAGTATACCAAATTTTACTAACTTATGATCATAGGGGAACTGCCGCGGAAGGGAATGCTCCTTTGCGTGATGTGATCGTTCACGTTCTCCTACGCTCGAGAATTAGAACCCTTGACTTACAGGGCGCGAGTTAAAAGATCCAACGTGGTCAAGTGTCAACTTCTGTTTGAGCACATTCACATTCTGCTCTCGATGCATTCCGCCTCCATAGCGGCACATCCTTTTTTCGTTTCAAAAGTAGCTTCAACAGGACTATTCTTTATGATTTTTAGTTGAATCTGTTTTTTTTCCACTCAGTTTGACAAAGTCTCTCTTCCATAGGTTTAACGGCGTATTATACGGTTCAAGTTTCTAATATAAATCACGATATAGTCGGCTTCCACACCTTCCACTTAACTAGGCGCGTTCATAGAGAAACTTAAATAGTGTTCTCTTGCTCAAACCAAGGTTAAAACGACATTATAAGGATATCCGTAATATAAACGCGATAAACCTATTGGTTATTTATGAATCTGAGAGAGAAGCACATCTAATTTTCAGTAATTATCAAAATGTTTCGAAGAACACTACCGTATTATATAATGTCGTGAATAAGCTCCCTAGTTTTGACAAATGTGTCATTCTTAAAAATATTGTGACATAAAATGTCGAGTACAAATCGGTTTGCAGGTTTTCTGCATCCCCAGGCAAAAGAAATGGTTCTCAATTTAATAGATTGTTTTAAAAATGAAGAAGAAAAGGCTACTGAAACCGGCGAGTTAATAAATCCCAAGTCTATTAAAGAGAAAATATCGGAAGCACTAAAAATAACTTTAAGATCAATACAAAGGATTGTTCATGAAAGTAGTAGACATATACCAATGAAGAAAACGCAACGACGATCAAGGAAAACGAAGATTGAAACTTTACAGGAAGGTAAAAAAATGGATGTAAGGAATGTTATATACGACTTATATGCATCACAAGTCGATATAACGCTTTCAGCTCTGAAAGATGCTTTGAAGGAACGAGGTGTTTTGGAAATAGGTCTCAGGTCATTATCAGCGCTCATTAAAAGCTTAAGATTTCGTTATAGAAAGGACTGCAACAGAAGATATTTATGCGAACTACCAAGAATTGCAAGCGAACGAGTAAAGTTTCTGAAAAAATATGTTGAAAATTATGAATCAAAGTTTAGAAAAGCAGTTTTTTTTAGATGAAACTTGGGTATTTTCGAATGGAAGTGGGTCTAAATCATGGCAAGACGACTCAGTGAAATCAGTAAAACGAAAAAAAGGTTGTGGTTCGGGAAAACGTTACATAGTATTACATGCTGGCTCATCTACTGGTTTTATAAAGGAAGCGAGTTTAATTTTTTCATCTAAATTCGCAATAATATAGGTATATAGATCAGTTAACTTAAAATAAATGTACACAAAAATATTCAAAATTATATACAATGTAAAATGCAGACAAATTCTGATGTTCTTATTTTTATTTATTAAAGAATCACCCCTATTTACAGACCAAGATTTGATTCCCAAGGGTGGTCGCTAGTCAGAGGTTTTACTGTAGGTATATTGTTTATCTAATTTTCTATCAATTTAGTTATTAAATATTTGAATTATAAAACTATTTTGTCAATCGTGTACAACAACACGAACGCACCCCTGGGAAATTAATTTTGGAACGAGACCCGTCACTGTTATTATGTCATTTTTATTATGACTGATAGTTTCAAATTAATTGTTAACCTATTAACATTCAATTTTATGGAAAATCAGCTGTCCATATGCCGCCATATTGGTTTTTATATTTTGAAACATTTTTGAACCTCTGATTCAACTGATTTGATTCAGGAGGTCACGTGCGCCTAGTTAAGTGGAAGCCGACTATACTAGGAAATGAAATCCATTGACTTACACACCCACTTCCACTCGTGTTGGGTAGAAAGTGAGTGAGTTATATTTGACCCTCCACTGCGACGATAATTTAAGTCCGAACGGATGTGCCGCTATGGAGGAGGAATGTAGCGAGAGTAGAATGTGAATGTGCTTAAACAGAAGTTGACACTTGACAACGTTGGATCTTGATTGATCTCCATTTAACTCGCGCCAGCCCTGCTGGTCAGTACTGCATAAATAACTTGCATGCTAGAGATTTCCATTTCTCATTTGCATGATTGTGGGGCTCATATTTGGATCGTAAGCATGCTTCCTACTCGTGAGAAATAAGTACCATTCCATGCTCTTTCTACAATATACAACGATCAAAGGCATTCCCCTGCGAAAACGAATCACTTTCCAAACTTGCTGGGGAAATAACGTTTGCTTGTTCTCTCAAATTAGAATTTATAATATAGGTAAGCTTTTAAATATTTCAGGGTTTTTATCTATTTAAATACTAATTTAAAAATTTTTAGAATTAATATTTTTCTGAGATAAAAGGTACTTATACACCGAATATATTAAAAATATATTTAAAAAAAAATTTGTTTATGTGTAAAATTAATAAGTTGTTTTTTATTTTCAAAAAAAAAATAAAAGTTTATTAAGTGCTAAGATTAAATACGAAATGTAGATTATTAGTTCCAAAATTGTATAAATAGAATTGTTCTACAAGCTTAACGGTAGATATTCAAAATGATGTGGTACGGTGCATTTTTACTAGTGATAGGGTTGGCAAGCGCTTTACCCAGCCAAAAGCTACACCCTTTATCGGATGAATTTATTGAAGCACTTAATAGTAAACAGTCTACCTGGAAAGCAAAAAGAAATTTTCAAATCGAAGAATATGATTTATTTAAAACATTAGCAAGTGGAGTTAAGAAAAGTACTGTTCCGAAAACTCACCGAAAAATACATGATGAAAATGCCGACATACCTGAATCATTTGATGCCCGTGAAGCTTGGCCAGACTGTGCTGATATTATCGGGTTGATTCGAGACCAATCGAGATGCGGATCATGTTGGGTAAGTTTCGTTTTTTATTAAATTATATAAGATAGTTTTTAACAGTTTTATGTTTTATAACTGTTGTCTTTTACAAAATTTCTGCCAGAATTTGAGCTCTTTCTTGGTTACATTTTTATTATCCCAAAATCCAGAGAAAAAAACTACAAGTTTTGTGATTAAGAACATGTAGTATATAATAGCATTGTAGCGAAAGAGTACAAAGTTTTTATGGCATAAATTTTACACACTAGTTATAGATCTTGGCCAAAAAGACGATGTTCTTTTCAAAACAAAGAATTGACACATTGACAATTTGCCAAAATTAATGATGAAAAAGTTAGTCAAAAAATATATAATCCTCAGAAATACATATCTAGGCGATTCTTTCATGAATAGCGTTTTGAAAAAGTTGCCCAATTTATTAGTGCATTGTTGTATTATGAAGGTTTAAAGTATCGACCCCCTCTGTTTACAAAGAAAATTTTTAAAACCTACATCGGGTTTGTTCGGGTTTGTACATTTTGTTTCGACTTCCCCTTTTTATAACCGGAAAATTTTTGAGACGTTAAAATTCTACTTTTTGTCTATCAGCTTAAGATCAAGTTTCGGTTTATATCACAACATTTTCTTTCGGTTTCATTTGACTCGCACTTCGCAAACTAAATTTGTATAGGTGATAACAGTCTTCCTTGTTATTTTTTAAGGTATCAAAAAGTTTAAAGCCACACGGACGTGTAATTATGAAAGAAAATAGAAGCTTATAGGAAGCTGATCTAAAAAATATTTTATTTTGTATTATAGTACCTACAATGATTGGGAAAAAATAGGCTCTTAAAATGTTGTTTTTATTAAGAATTGGAAAAACTAAATTATATTATAATTATATCTCAGCATCAAAAGACAATATAATCACACACTTGATATTTGGCGTCATTGTCACATTATCAAATTTTAGCCAATCATTACTTGATTAGTATCATTTTTCCTAAAATAAATAAAAAACAATAAAAACTTCAATAAAATATCTGTTTTTTTGTAGATGTATACATTGAGTTTAAAAATAAATCCTACTAATGTAAATAAGTAAAGGCGAATTATACACGGTGTAGAAATCACTAAAATCCATAAGCAAGTGCTTTGAAAGAATGTTGAATTGACATGATCTTTAAGCTAGCATATCTACAACAAAAGGCAATGTCCGGTGACTACGGCAGTGATATTCACATATTATTGACTCCTTACACGTTACTTTTCAGCTACTCCTCATTTGATTATAACTAAACTTTTTACAACTTCTACCATTCCAATTTAAATATTCCTCTCTCTTCACACTTATAGTGCTGTCTCAGTAATATGACACTTAGCTTAGTTACTGCTATGTTAACTTTATAACTTATTTTCTGCCAATATTTCACGAATGGCCTCTCGTTACAAGGGCGGATCCAGGGGGGGGGGGGGGGGGGGCACTAGGGGCAAGTGCCTCCCCCCGAGCGCCCTAAGAACCGAAGAAATACAGAACAAATATGACTGATCGATTGCATTCATGCATTCGTCAATGCGCCGAAATACCTCCCTACAACATAAATAGTGCCCACCCATGCATTCATATGACATTTCGGCGTGGTCCCAAAAAAAATCGCCTGTGGCGCTATTTACCCTACACGTTGTCTAACCTCTTGTATAATTCAACTAAATAGTGCCCCCCCCCGAAATTTCTCCCTGGATCCGCCCTTGTCTCGTTAGGTCTGTCATTACGGTGGAAGTTTTTCCAAATACTTTGCTTGTTTTTTCCATCATCTCGTAGCTCTATTGTATTTCTTATATTTCTTATTCTATTCTCCTGATGATGAATGTATATACATTCGAAACATGTAGAGAATTTACCCTTTAATAAACCTTATAAATTATTTTAATATACCAGTGGAGGAAGAGTTAAAGTGTCTTCTTTCTTTCCCTTTTATAAAAAAAAATGTTCTCCAAATTGGCTTTGCTATATCGTGGAAGTATCGTTGATTAACACTAGTTACCTGATTCCTGTCAGAAAATAATAACTGTCACTGAATAAGGAGTATTTGACGACATACAGCGCTTTTTTTTATTGCAGATTTTTTTTTATCTTATATTTTAGATACTTAATTTATGACTTTTTTAAAAATTTACCAGGGTATTTTTTTTGTACCGGTGCTGTACTTTTTTCTGGGTGAGTAAGTTCTCAGTAACAAACCTATGAGTTCTTTTAGGCATTTGCTGCTGTGGAGTCCATGTCTGACAGAACTTGCATTCATTCAAACGCGACCAGAAAAATTTTGATTTCTTCTGAGGATCTTCTTACCTGCGGTGATGCAGGTGGATGCGATGGTGGATGGCCCTATTTCGCATGGGCCGCTTGGGAAAGTGGAATTGTTACTGGAGGATTGTATAACAGAACTGATCAAGTAGGTTTTAAATATACATACATTATGTTAATTCTGCTAAAGTCGATTCACTCAGTAAACCTGCAAGATGGCCGACATGTCATATGACAAAAGTCATTGAAAATGCAAAAATTTATTTTATTTAGCTGGAATATGACTTTTGTCATATGACATGTCGGCCATCTTGCAGGTTTACTGAGTGAATCGACTCTAGTGAACGGTTTAATTTGCGTATTTGACAAAGGCTAAACGTTTGTCAGAGCTGCCCCAAAAATTACTTTATTTTACTTTACAAAAATTAGCTAACTTTCAACTGAGCACAGAACAACATATCTCTTGTACTTTCAGTGCTGATGAAACTCTTATCAATTTTTTTTACGGTTGTAAATGATAAAACATTAAATAATCTTTTCTCCTATTTTAAGTAGTCATAATTAACTACATCAATAATTGGTGCTGGAAGTGTTGTTTTACGTATTTAAACAGGGATCAGATTTAGCACTAGAGCAAGAGTATCTAGTCTGCGGATCCTCGGATTCTCTCTCAAAAGTAAAAGGATTGCTTGTTGATTCAGCTTTCCTCAATTGGTCCTTTATCCACTAAATATTAAAAAACTTCCTTACCGGAAGCAATCGAATCTCACTCAGCTTTCAGCTGCAGATCGTAACTGAATAGACAGTATTGCTGCTCTCCAACTGAGGCCAGGAAACATAGACATGATCAAAGCACTGTCCCTTGTGTAGCAGTCTTCTCACTGTGCATAGAATATATTATCTTGTTTAGTTACTTCAATTTATTATAAACATATTTATTATTATTTATTAGATCTAGTTTTTTTTGGTAATATAATAATATAGCACGCTTTTTTTTAATTTAGGGGTGTCAATCGTACTTTTTGGCTCCCTGCGACGATCATCCTAATAAATGCAGGAACTATGTCGACACTCCTGAATGTAAAACTACATGCGACGATTCCTCACTAGAATATAAAGCTCAGAAAACATATGGAAAAGATTCTGTCGAACTGACTGGGGAAAAACAGATTCAACTAGAAGTCATGCAAAACGGTCCTGTTGAAGCGGCTTTTCGCGTATACAGTGACTTTGCTAGCTACAGCAGTGGTAAGTGAACTTAACATGCACCATTTCGACCCGAGGGATATCAATACTTCAATAATATAACTGTCCTTGCATATCGGCAATCTATGGTTCATTGGTAACATTTTCAAGTATCAAATTGGCTTTCTTGTTGTGACGCATAATTCATAACTATTTTTACAGGTATCTATCAGCATATTGATGGAGACTCAGAGGGTGGTCATGCCGTCAAGATTATTGGATGGGGAGTGGAGAATGACGTAAAGTATTGGTTGATTGCCAACTCATGGAACGAGCGGTGGGGAGAAAATGGCTTCTTTAGGATTATTAGAGGACAAAACGAAGTCGGCATTGAAGATGATATTACCGCTGGATTACCAGATTTTGATAAATTCTGAGATGTATTGTAAAATTATTTTCAATAAATAAGTCCCTAAATTTAAATTCGCTTTTTAATTCAGCCAAAATGTGCATTTCGAGACTTTCAAAGCTAGTGTTGAAAGTAACATCTATGAGTGATAATATTACTTGATATGGAGTAAAGAAAATATTTTACGTATCAGATATAGTACTCTTATAAACAACTGCACCATAACGAAGTACATTCTGTTAGGTCATTGATACATAGGAGCTCTGGATTCTTCCTTGAGGAAATAAATTATATTCTCCAGAAAGTGATATTCTTCACTAATGTACTAATACCTGGTTGGATAGGGCGATGACGAACATCTACTTTCAACTGATTCCAGCGATTTAAGCAATCTGGAAACGTTTTAATTTTTTTAAATTAATTTAAAGTTTTTAAAATTAAATTCCAACTTTTTGGGGTTTCCGCATTCTTAGTGTGCCCATGTAAATGTTTTTACTAAGTATATCTTCTATAGCTGTCTGTAATATCGTGAGTAGAAACTGACATGGCGTATTTTTGCTCCAAATTACGTTAGTTGAAATTAGTTATGAAGGAAACTTATTTCCGTGAAAAATTTATAGGATTTAGTATAATTTATTAAAGAAAGCAGTAACAATAAGCTGTGTCTTGCAAATATTTCTTACGACGAAGTAATGCTTAACTCTTACTTGGTACTAAGAAATGCGCTAGAAGTTTTTTCATCAAATTTAGATTTCTGATACTAATCCTGACACATTTCAGGATCACGTCCCGTTTCTGCACATTTAATGTTAAAAACCCAAATGTATTTTTTACTTTTACGAATAAATTTATTACGAGTTTTTTAAGCTATCAAATAATAGTAACTAATATTAAATGGCTACGTTACGATAAGATTAGGTGCTTAACTACTAAAATAATTATTCCAAAAATGAAAAAATAGGATTTTGAACAATTGTGACTATATGTTTTCATAATGATGTGGTTTGGTACATTTCTGCTGGCAGTAAGCCTTGCAAGTGCTCTACCGAGCCCCATCGTGATGGGTAAGTTAAAGAAGAAATTTGTTTTAACGAACAATTTATACAAAAAATGCAGAATGTTTAATATTTCTCCATATTATTATGAGATACGATGCTGCATTGATCAGGGCAGTAGAGGGAATGGGATCAGTGCTACAGATATTTGAGCAGGTAGAGTGGTAAATATATCGATGCTTGTTTAAGTTATGTCTTGTAAAACTTGGGATGCATGGCTGTCGGTACAAGTATCGGTGATATTTGTTATCTTACTACTAAAAAGAGACAACCATATTATTTCTTTAAGGTATAAGCTACTGTGGAGTCTATGTCCGACAGAATTTGCATTCATTCCGACGTAGCCAGAAAAATGCTTCTGCCCAGGACCTTCATACTTGTGGACAAGCTGGTGGATGCCAGGGCGGGTATCCCTTTTGGACATGGAGTGTTTGGAGAAAAGTGGGAATTGTTACTGGAGGATTATATAACTGACCAGGTAAAGTATAAAACTTGAAACGTTTCTTAAGTTAGTGGGCAAGTCACTATTATGTGTATGAATCTTAGACTACCATAGCTTTGTAGGTTTATATAAACTAGGAAATGTCCTGGAAACCAACCTTTCATTTTTATTTAAAAGATAATTTTGGGTCAATTCTGCAACATTTTAATAAAAACTTGTTATGTTATTAGAATATAGTAATTACATTTATAAATAGTAAATAAATACTGACAATGGCTTGATAATATTGATAAATAATAATTAAAAACAGTTAACAAACTCTTAGTGCTGGTTATATTTTTTTGAAATTTCTATAAGAGTCAATCATGTTTAAATCACCATCGAAGCGACTGCCTTCTTAAAAATAAAGGTGATGATATAACATTAGTCCGTTTAAAATGAGAAGAATATTATGGAGTATATTTTCTTTTCTGTCATGATTAACAACGCGTCGGTAAAATAGGAAGAATTTTAAAATACCGTAAGCAGATAAAATAACAGCATCTTCTTTTTTAATCCAGGGATGTCAATCTTAATTTTGGCTCCATGCTAAGACCATTCCAATAAATGCAGGAACTATTTCGAAACTGCTGATTGTAAAACTGTCTGCGAAGATCCCTCACTAGAATTCAAAACACAGAAAACCTATGGAAAGGAGACTTTGTCGAAGTGAGTGGAAAAAAACAGATTCAACTAGAAATCATAAAAAATAGTCCCGTTGAAAATACTTTTGAAGTTTATAAAGCTACGGCAGTGGTAAGTGTATTATCGATCTTGCCTTGAATTCCTTATATACACTGCGTTTTTTTTTAACGCGGGCCATAGGGATTTACATGGTAAATCTTTAAGCCTATGTTAGGCACATTTATATTAGACAAATAATCTTAAAACTTGAGAATAGATAAAATATGAGATGGGAGGAAGAAGTTAACATACAATCTGTGCCAAAAATCTCCAAGAGATACCCAAAAAAGCTCTTTTTATTTTTTTAAAATTACACTTTTTTACCCCCTTGTGATTTATGGAATTAAGGTTGAATTCTCAACGTCATTCAATCTATTGCCAACCTATAACCTATTTCGCGTTGATTTTTTGAGTTTATTATTTTAATAACTAACATTTAAAGAAAATCAATATCGTCGGTACATTATTTAGGTAGTATCTGATATATTACTAAAATATCAATTTATTTCATTGCTAATTTTGGGAGAATTGTATAGTGAAAGAACAATGAGTGACAATGACATAATAATGTTAAAAAAAATCTTACCCGATATTTTTCGCTATACAATTCTTCTAAAATAAGTTATGAAATTCCTTGATATTTATTAAATATGTCAATTATTACCTATAGAATATCAAGTCGATACTGATTTTCTTTAAATTTTGTATAAAAGCTAGAAAACATAAATAAATCTACGCGAAATAGGTTATAGGTTGGCAAGCATGTTGATACTCCTACCTTAACTACCTTAGATAAAGAAAAATATTGACACGGCTGTCAGTATTTTCCTGACTTTCATGAAATTAGTATAAATTATTAAACTTTATTGAAATATAAGTTCTGCTTTAGAATTATTAAGAAAATTAATACATTTTAAACCACTTAAAATAAAACATATTTAATACAAACTAAATAATCATCAACATTGTATAATTTCGGTACAACTTGCCAAATATTATAAAAATGTTACATATCAGTTTATGTGAAATATACCTGGGTAAACTTAATATACAGGGCTGGGCAAAACAGCGTGATATTATAACTTAAAATGGTATTTTTCAATATTTTGCGTTAGTAAAGTAATACAAACATGGTCCTAAATTGAATATGAGACCACAAGAAATATTTGTGTAAAATTTCAACTCGTAGTTCTCAATAGAAATGTGCCTAACATAGACTTAAAGATTTACAATGTAAATCCCTATGGCCCGCGTTAAGAAAAACGCACTGTATACCACAACGGCCCTTAAAATGTTAAATTACCAAAACTTCATCAAGTTTAACGGCGTATTATACGGTTCCAGTTCCAAATATAAATCACGATATTAGCAAATGAAATCCATTGATTTACACACCCACTTCCACTCGTGTTGGGTAGAAAGTGAGTGAGTTATATTTGACCCTCCACTGCGACGATAATTTAAGTCCGAACGGATCTGCCGGTATGGAGGAGGAATACAGCCAGGGCCTATTTTTCCAATAGGCCCTATAGGCCCTATAGGCCCGGGCCTGGGGCCCCCTGGCTCAGGGGGCCCCAAGATTGACCTAACTGAAATATATAAAAAAAAAGAAAAATAAAAAATTATATTTAAAAATTATTTCAAAAATTTAACTACCATTTATTGTTATTACGATCCGAAATTCAAATTCAACGCGATAACTGTCCAATAGGCGGCATTTCGGCATCACAAAAGGATCTTTTGATGCTCGACGCGTCAAAGGTTTGAACGGTACCGACAACATTCTTCGCCCCTGAATAGCGGGAGTCGCCGCATGCTTTTGTCTTTCTTTTTATTCGTTAATAGTTCATGAAGTTTAATATTATGTAAACATTGGGCAAACCTAATTGAATTGCAAATAATTAGTAGGTATTTTTCAAAAGTGCTTTAACTGTTAATTTGACAAAATTATAATAGATATCTATTTTTGTGGGTAAGTAAATTAATTTTTCTTTAAAAAATAATTTCATAGCGCTTTTTCTGATTAAACTTGTACGCAATATTATAGTAAATTTAAGAATTGATTTTTTTTTAGTGTTCTACATCTTAAGTCGGCTCGGTCGGTCGGTCCGAAAATTTAAATATTTTAATTTAATGACCATTTTTTGGTTATTTGTGTTCTGTGTTTGTTTTATTATTTATTTTGTGTTATGTTTATTTTATGACAAAATAATATAAATGTTAGTTTTTGACAGTTCTACTTGTTTTTATTGTTTTTTTGAATAAAAAAAGGGCGTGGCTCCCAAAAAGTTTTTGCCTGCGGCGCTATTTTTTTGAGGGGCCCCCAGAGGGTTTGTGGGCCTAGGGCCCACTAGAACCAAAAATAGGCCCTGCATACAGCGAGAGCAGAATATGAATGTGCTCAAACAGAAGTTGACACATTATAACGTTGGATCTTGATAGATCTCTATTTAACTTGCGCCCGCCCTGCTGGTCAGTACTGCTTAAATAACTTGCATGCTAGAGATTTCCATTTCTTATTTGCATGATTTTGGGGCTCATATTTGGATCGTAAGCATGCTTCCTACTCGTGAGAAATGAGTATCATTCCATGCCCTTTTTACAATATACAACGATCAAAGGCATTCCCGTGTGAAAAAGAATCACTTTCCAAATTTGCTGGGGAAATAACGTTTGGTTGTTCTCTCAAATTAGAATTTATAATCTAGGTAGGCTTTTAAATTTATCAGGGTTTTAATCTATTTAAAAACTAATTTAAGAACTTTCATTAATAATTTTTTTGAGATAAAAGGTACTTGTAAACCGAATATATTAAAAATATGCTTTAAAAATTTTTTTTTATGCGTAAAATCAATAAGTTGTTTTTTAATTTAAAAAAAAATTAAATGTTTGTGAAGTGCTCTTTGAAAGATTAAATACGGGATGTAGATTATTAGTTAAAAAAACTGTATAAATACGATTTTTCTACAAGTTTAACGGTAGATATCCAAAATGGTTTGGTACGGTGCATTTTTACTAGTGATAGCTTTAGCAAGCGCTTTACCCAGCCAAAAGCTACACCCTTTTTCGGATGAATTTATTGAAGCACTTAATAGTAAACAGTCTACCTGGAAAGCAAAAAGATATTTTGAAATCGAAGAATATGATTTATTTAAAAGAATGGCAAGTGGAGTTAAGAAAAGTACTGTTCCGAAAACTCACCGAAAAATACATGATGAAAATGCAGACATACCTGAATCATTTGATGCCCGTGAAGCTTGGCCCGACTGTGCTGATATTATCGGTTTGATTAGAGACCAATCCAGATGCGGAGCATGCTGGGTAAGTTTCGTTATTTATTAAATTATATAAGATAGTTTTTAACAGTTTTATGTTTTATAACTGTTGTCTTTTACAAAATTTCTGCCAGAATTTGAGCTCTTTCTTGGTTACATTTTTATTATCCCAAATTCCAGAGAAAAAAACTACAAGTTTTGTGATTAAGAACATGTAGTATATAATAGCATTGTAGCGAAAGAGTACAAGTTTTTCATGGCATAAATTTTACGAACTAGTTATAGACTTTGGCCAAAAAGACAATGTTTTTTTCAAAACAAAGACTTTTTGGATAACATTGACAAAATGCCAAAATTGATGATAAAAAGTATTAGTCCAAAAAATATAATCCTCAGAAATACATATCTAGTCGACACCTTTCTAAGGCGTTTTCAAGCGATTCTTTCAAGAATAGCGTTTTGAAAAGTTCCCTACTTGATTAGTGCATTTTTAAATTAGGAGGGTTTGAAGTATCTATCCCGTATGGAGGACTTGAGGTAGGAGGCCGATCGCAATGCATTGGATTCGGTCCCAAATTAGCATCGGTAATTCAGCTTTACGAGTCGTCGTAAGATGGCGCTCGTGTTCGAAGTGGGCTATCAAATAAATTGTTTCTTATGGACGCGATAACTATTTTTATTTAAATTAGTTCTTTATTCTTAAAGGAACAAATAAGGACTTTTATATGAATTTACACTTACTTTGTTATACTTATTAGTAAACTCAGCCTGTATAAAGTTCCAACGATGCTTGGTTTTTAAAATACAGGGTATTAAACATTCTAGCTATACCTTTGACACTTATTTGGCTGCGTTTCCTCTCTGAAAAATATTCCTGTCTTACACCCCGACACAAAGCAAACTCTACTTTTATAAATTGTACCATTATTCATTATAAATATGGAAATCAATTACAAGACAACGTTATTTGTCTCGTCTTGTCTTCAAAAGTCCTCCATACTTCAAACGTTATTTTTTATTTCGAAAATAAAATGTCAATTTGTCAAAAGTAAAAGTAAAAAACGAATAAGAAGAAGACGACACCAGCCCCCTTGCGACGCGAGAGCATCTATCGGCCAATAGCGAACTAACCAAAAAACCGGGACAGAATTTGAAAATGCTGCCATTGTCGATCGGCCTCCTACCCTCTAGTTCTCCATACTACCTTGCTGTTTTCAAAGAAAATAATTCAAACCCGTCGTCCATGTTGTTTCGACTTCCACTTTTTATAACCGCAAAAATTTTGAGGCGTTAAAACTACTACTTTTTGTATATAACGTATCTGTCAACTTAGGATCAAGTTTCGATTTACACCACATTATTTCTCCCAGTTTCATTTGACTCCCGTCGGCAAACTAAATTTCAATGGGGGAAAACAATATTTCTTGTTATTTTTAAAGGTATCAAAAAGTTTAAAGACACATGGATGTGGAATTATGAAAGAAAATGGGGACTTGTAGGAATCGAATCTAAAATATATTTTTGTGTGTGTGGCTGTAATATAGTACAATGATTATTACAATAATTATATCTCAGCAAAAAATTGACACCAAAAGATAATATTATAATCACACACCTGTTATTTGGCATCATTGTCGCATGATCCAATTTTTAACCATTCATTACGTGATTAGTATAATTTTTCATAAAATGATTAAAAAACAATTAAACACTTCAACTAAACGAATGCCAAGATAAATATTTCAAAAATACTTGTCCTGTCTATTTATAATAGCATAAATTATTGGATATACGTCTGCTCGTTCATATTAACACATACGTGGCAGATAGAGGGTTATACGTTTCAGTAAAATGTACTTAAGTGATATGAAGATTAGGTTAGGTTAGAGTGGCCGATCTCTGGCACTGTCCAAACAGTATGACGTAGTCCCATAAGGACCATTGTGGTACGACAAGACAGCATAGTTTGGTGAACACCGAGTTCTTCACCTACAGAATTTTGAAAGCCAGGATCCGACAATTTCCGCAGAAATTAATCTTATTTAAAGGCGACAGTGCACCCCCTCGCCTTTTACCAGTACCTATCAGTCAAAAAATAATTTGCCAACCACTCAACATTTTCGCAGTCAAATCGATATAATTTACTGAAATTATCATATCTGCAATTTTTACGTACACTGCAGACTTTTCTTTTACCGACGTTCATACATTATTTAGCCACAATTGAAGACACAAATTAAGAGCAACGCACGTGTATGCCGCGGAGAACTAAAGTTGACTGCTACCAAGCAAATGATGCAGGGGTCGACCTACCTTAAAAAGTTGAAAGCAATCGCTATACTAGAAAAAGCAATTTATTCATCACATATTAAGCAAACGATAACAATTGCTTCTATTTTTTAAGTAAAAGCATTGACTAGAGCACTTTTAAGCAATCGCTGGATGCAAAAGCAATTACTTTAGTTTTTATTCATTGGCTTTAAAGAAATTACTTCGATTTTATAAGAAAAAGCTATTGCTACATTTTTATTCACTAGGCTCAATGTCCGGTGACTACGGCAGTGATATTTCTTAGGTCTTTCCGAATGTGTTGTAATAATGTTGCGGTTTTCCTGTTATTAAGTAGGGGCCACAATTGCCTGGAGATACTACAGGTTGTCTGTTCTGTCAATCTGCTCTGTGTAAATTGTTTAACTATCCGATCTTTCTTCTCTTTGACTGATCCCAGTGGTTTAGCCACATTATTCTCTGCTAGTTCGACAGACATGCTTGCGCCCTCCCTGGCGAGCGTATCAGCAGTCTTAAGTGATATGAACAAGTAATACTTAAATTTCTTAAATTTAAGTAGGTAACGTAACATAAAAAATGTTCTCCAAATT
The DNA here is from genome assembly GCA_963969555.1 of Polydrusus pterygomalis. NCBI lineage: Eukaryota > Metazoa > Arthropoda > Insecta > Coleoptera > Curculionidae > Polydrusus > Polydrusus pterygomalis. Next base: position 39,096,662 of record OZ018385.1, on the reverse strand, counting down.
GGCTTTGCAATATCGTGGAAGTACTTAATTTATTACTATTTTTCAAATTTACTAGGGTATTTTTTTTTTAGTACCAGTGCTGTAATTTTTTCTAGATGCGTAAGTTCCCAGTAACAAAACTATGATTTCTTCTAGGCATTTGCTGCAGTGGAGTCCATGTCTGACAGAATTTGCATTCATTCAAACGCAACCAGAAAAATTTTGATTTCTTCTGAGGATCTTCTTACCTGCGGTGATGCAGGTGGATGCGATGGTGGATGGCCCTATTTTGCATGGGCCGCTTGGGAAAGTGGAATTGTTACTGGAGGATTGTATAACAGAACTGATCAAGTAGGTTTTAAATATACATACATTATGTTATGTCTGCTAGTGAACGGTTTAATTTGCGTATTTGATAAAGGCTAAACGTTTGTCAGAGTCTGCCTCAAAATTACTTTATTTTACTTTACAAAAATTAGCTAACTATCAACTGAGCACAGAACAACATATCTCTTGTACTTTCAGTGCTGGTGAAACTCTTATCGATTTTTTTTACTGTTGTAAATGATAAAACATTAAATAAACTTTTCTCCTATTTTAAGTAGTCATAATCAACTACATCAATTAGTACTGAAAGTGTTGTTTTATATATAACAGGTAGCAGATTTAGCACTAGAGCAAGAGTATCTAGTTTGCGGATTCTCGGATTCTCTCTTAAGAGTGAGAGGATCACTTGTTGATTCAGCTTTCCTCAACTGGTTCTTTATCAACTAAATATTAAAAAACTTCCTTACCGGAAGCAATCGAATCTCACTCAGCTTTCAGCTGCGGATCTTAAGTGGTTAGACGATATTGCTGCTCTTCAACTAAGGCCAGAAAACATAGACATGATCAAAGCACTATCCCTTACGTAGCGACAGTCTTCTCATTATGCATGGAATATATAATCTAGTTTAATTACTTTAACTTATTATAAACACATTAATTTTATTTTATAATTTATTAGAATTAATGTTTTTGACATTATAATAATATAGCACGTTATTTTTTTTTTTTAATTAAGGGGTGTCAATCGTACTTTTTGGCTCCGTGCGACGATCATTTTAATAAATGCAGGAACTATGTCGACACTCCTGACTGTAAAACTACATGCGACGATTCCGCACTAGAATATAAAGCTCAGAAAACCTATGGAAAAGATTCTGGCGAACTGAGTGGGGAAAAACAGATTCAACTAGAAATCATACAAAATGGTCCTGTTGAAGCGACTTATGACGTATACAGTGACTTTGGTAGCTACAGCAGCGGTAAGTGAACCTAACATACACCATATCGACCCGAGGGATGTCAATACTTCAATAAAATAACTGTCCCTGGGTATCGGCAATCTATGGTTCATTGGTAACATTTTCAAGCATCGAATTGATTTTTTTGTTGTGACGCATAAATCTGTTTCATTAATTCACAACTGTTTTTACAGGTATCTATCAGCAAACTGATGGAGACTACGAAGGTGGTCATGCTGTCAAGATTATCGGATGGGGAGTGGAGAATGACGTAAAATATTGGTTGATTGCCAACTCATGGAACGAGCGGTGGGGAGAAAATGGTTACTTTAGAATTATTAGAGGACAAGACGAAGTCGGCATTGAAAGCGGTATTACCGTTGGATTACCAGATTTCGATAAATTCTGAGATGTATTGAAAATTGTTTTCAATAAATAAGTCCCTAAATTTAAATTCGCTTTTTAACTCCTCCAAAGCTAGTGTTAAAAATAACATCTATGAGTGGCAATTTTACTTGATATGGAGTAAATAAAGTAATTTTACGTTTCAAATAAAGTACTCCTATAAACAACTGCAATATAACAAAGTACATTCTATTAGGTTATGAATACATAGGAACTCTGTATTCTTGCTTCTATAGCCGTCTGTAATATCGTAAAGTGATTAATTTTAGTAGAAACTGACATAGCGTATTTTTGCGCAAAATTACTTTAGTTGAAATTAGTTATAAAGGAAACTTATTTTCGTGAAATTGAGAAGATTTAGTATAATTTATGAAAGAAAGGATTAACAATAAGCTGCGTTTTGCAAATATTTCTTACGACGAGGTAACGCTTAACTCTTACTTGGTACTAAGAAATGCGCTAGGAGTTTTTATCATCAAGTTTAGATTTCTGATACTAATCCTGTTACTTTTGAAAATCACGTTTTGTTTCTGCACATTTTGTGTTTAAAAACTCAAATATATTTTGTATTTTTACGAATAAATGTATAAGGTGTTTTTTATGCTATCAAACAATATTAATTAATATTAAATGGCTATGTTACTATAATTAGGTGATCAAACTACTAAAATAATTATCCCAAAAATTAAATAAATAGAATTTTGGACAACCGTGAATAATAGGTTTTCATAATGATTTGGTACGGTACATTGTTGCTGGTTATAAGTCTTGCAAGTGCAGAAATGCAGAATGTTGCATGAATGAGAGGGGATCATTGCTACAGATGTTCGAACTGGTAGAGTGGTAAATATATCGATGCTTGTTTAAAATATGTCTTGTAAAACCTTGGATGCATGGCTGCCGGCACAAGTATCGGTGATATTTGTTATCTTACATAAATTCTTTCTTTAACGCATTTGCTACTGTGGAGTCCATGTCCGACAGAATTTGCATTCCATCCAACGCAGTCAGAAAAATGTTAATTTCTGTCCAGGACCTTCTTACTTGTGGCCTAGCTGGTGGATACCTTTTGTATCCCTAATGGTGGTTACGAAGATGGTCAAGCCGCGGCCGTCAATATTATCGGGTGAAGAGTGGAGAATGAAGTAAATTATTTGTTAATTGACAACTCATGGAACGGAACGATGGGGAGAAAATGGTTGCTTTAGAATTAGGGGACAAAACGAAGTGCGTTTTGAAAGTGACATTACAGCAGGATTACCAGATTTTGATAAATTCTGAGGTGTAAACTATTATACAATAAATAAATAATTAACTTTAAGTTAATTTGTTTACAACTTACCCTATAATTTTCCGGAAAACAATAATTACTCTGACTTACAAATGAGGCTGTAGGTATAGTTGTATTACGAAACGGCAGTAAAGATTTTTTTTTAAATAAATTAGTGACACTTAGCCTGGTGTACAAACAAAAAAAAATAGTAATAATGCCATCATCCTTTATTATTTTTGTTTTAATAGTTATTTACATTACTAGATGCAAAAGTTAATTTTTTGGTGTGAGGAGGTTTTTGAATTGCCGAGTCGAAGCCGAGGTGATTTAATACCTCCGACCACCAAAAAATGCTTTCGCATCGTGTAATGTATTAAATTTTTTCTACTACTGTTCTCTGATCAATATATTATTAAGTAATAAACTTTAATTTTATTCAAATTAAAATAATAAAATAATTTTTTTTTCCACCTGTAAAATAATCCATGACAACTAGTTATTTGAGTATTGTTGACAACTAGTTATTTCAGTACTGTCAGGGTCTGTCAGTTCAATTTTTTTGTCCTGGCACCGAAAGTATTACTTTCGTAGCTAGCAACCTACTTTCGTAGCTAGCAACGGATAATATTCAGGTAACTGTAACATTTACTTTCGTTTTCTTTCGTGTTGCTAGGGCCCGAAAGTTAATTTATTTATACAGTAGTAGAAAAATAATTTAAATTAACAGAACATTAATTTAAAGAACTGTTTGGTTGATTATGGTTTTGTAGAAGATACAATGGCATGGTATTTGTAATAGTGCCTACAAATACCGTATCAAAACGTCAGTTTGTTTGGATGGACCTCAATTTTATATTACATTTTCCATATCTCCGGCTTGCAGTTTTCACAAATAGTCCTAAGTTAAAGAATATGTATCGTTGCATTTAAATTTTTAATAAAAATGACGAAATTGTTGATTCTGATAAATAGCGCCCTCTACCTGTCGCACCGGAATTCAGAGCGTCTTCGTTTTTTATAAAATTGATAAAATTCCGTCGGTCAGATTCCGATAAAATAATAAATCAAAGTTGTAAATATTTTTGCATAGGTAGTCATTGAAAATTAAAAAAAATTGGCGTTTTCTGTGAAACCGAAAGTGACTGTTATGTCGACTTTTTTACTTTAAATATGTACGTTACATCCATCCATCCACGACCAAAATGTCAAATTTGTATTCGAAGCTACGTTCAAGATTCCTCTGTAGAGCTTGAATGAGTAAAGCACCAAGTACCTTACCTCTCAAGGGTAGGCACCGATACGTAGAATTGCTCTATCTATAGAGTAATCTTGAATCTAGCCGCTTTAGGCCATTTAACCGATAGTCATTTCCCCGTCCAGACGTTTCTGCCCTTTCCGGACTCATCAGTGGCTTGGTTTGGCAATGTGACGGCGTACGATGTCCGATATCATAATGATTGATGGGAGGGTATCAGTTTTGAACTGAACCCTGAGTTCTGGCAAGGCCTTTCTCTTCGATCATTTGACTTATTTATTTAATTCAATAATTATTAATTTTAAGTGTGTCTTCAGTAACCTTGGTCCGAAATTAAATGTACTAAACTTTAGAGTGTTATTGGACAAACAAAGGATTAATTTTCCCTGGTATTTATCTGCAAATTATAGTAAGCAGACTATTTTAAAAATTATTGTTGTCAGGAGGATGGCGTCGTGCCGTTACTAACACATGTTACACTTAATAAATTGTCCAGTTCAGATTAAATAAATGTGCTTAACTAGTACTACCAAAAGTACGAAAACTAAATAAATAAGGAAAAAGATAAGCACAAAGTCTTTCTTCACAATTTTTATTCGAAAAACTAGGCGAACCTAGAACAATTCATAATAAATCAAATCGACATGTCTCGAGTGTAGAAACACTCATCATCAGGAAACGAAGGAAATGGTACAATGCTGATGTTGTTAGCAGTAGAGAAAATAACAAGTGAGACTAAGCCGTAAGGAAGCATTCAATGGTACATACGAGGAGTGAAAAAATTTGAATAGTCAGAAGACAGAAAATACTTCAGCATACTGAAGAGTCAAGAACTAGTGCAGAGGCACTGTCTTGGGTGGGAAATGAAGAGAAAAAAAAAGAAAAATTAGGGAGTTGTAAAAATCATTTTTAAGTGTAAGTGATGAAAAATTTTTAGTTTAATTCAACTATGTCGGAGACACGTGAAAGTGGTAAAATAAGAGGGAATTAAAAAATTGTTTTTCGTAAAAGTCATGCAGATGCTTTCTGTAAAAGATAAAAACAGGCAATGTAATAAATGAAATGTAATAAAATGAGGTAGATTGGCTTACCATTTAGCATGAAATAAAATGCTGCGGGGGTACTTACGGCCCAGTTACCCCCGCAGGAGTTAAAACATACACATTTTGTGCAAAATAAATATTTAAAAGTTTTAAAAAGTTTTTGTTTTACAAGAACATTTTTGTTGGAGAAGTTCCACTGCAACCAGCACGTGTCAGATGGGAAATGAACTTGAACTTGACATTGTAAAAGGGGGGAACAAACGACAAGTGTTTTGGCGGTCAAATTGAAGAATCTTAAAGTATGCTGAAAAGTCGATTTGATTTATTATGAATTATTCTAGGTTCGCCTAGTTTTTCGAATAAAAATTGTGGAGAAAGACTTTGTGCTTTTTTTTCTATATCATTTAACTCCACTTTGACTATGGACTACTTCTTCAAAATTAAATAAATAAGATTTTGTATAACCGTCACCGTAGTTATTCAAAATGAAGTGGTTTGGTACTTTCTTGTTGGTAATCGGTTTTGCCAGTGCTAAGTATACCAAATCAAATGCTACACCCGTTATCAGATTAATTCATTAAAGCACTTAATAGCAAGCAGTTCCTTTCTGACATTTCCTTTTCCACCTTTGATTTAAGCAATACTTACTACCTCCCTATCTAGAATGATAGGTACTATACTAGTATATTATATTAAATAATAATGGACCTAGAACAGTACCTGGAGGTACTCCGTATTCTATCATTTCCATATTGCATGCTATAACTATCTTGGATGTTTACTTTTGCTTACTTTACTTTTAATAAAATTTATTGGACATAAAGAAAAGGGAAGAAAAAACTCAGAAAAAAAAATTATACAGGATGATTTATTTAAAATAAGCAAGTTTAAAATAACTTCCGGTATAACCAAACGTCGACTTTGGTCGCTGTAATTTAAATTGAAAAGCGAATTTTCGAAAATCATATTCTCCAAATTTGCGGCATTCAAACCGCATTAGCTTCCGAAATATTCTAATGGACGGCCATGAGACATTCTGTATATTCGGCAGTTATCTCCTATTAAAAAAATATTTTTCTAATTTGGTATCATAACAACTCTATTACGATACGCATTTGCGTATCGTATTGAAGCTATTTCGATACGCGTTTTTTCTTTATTTGATGTTGGTAACATTTAAATGTTTTAGTTCATTGACTTGCTCGGCCTTTGTGATTTACGATAAAACCCATTTTTCGCAGTGGAAAAATAGCTTAATAACCTACTTTTTTATTCCGCGTGGATAACAGTCATGTATGTTGGTTGCATAAATCTATAAATCAATCTTTTGTAGATGCTTCAAGTTATCATTTCTGCCAAATTCTATCCAAAATTCAATCTACTAACCTTCCAATCTCGATTTTAACTTTAACTTTATTTGAATTTTCCATCTTCCCTATATTAAATTGCAATGCCCTGACGTAAAATCACGTCTTTTGAAATTAAAAAAAAAGCAGCAAAATCGCCCGAATTTCCGAACGCTCTTTATATGTACCGAATGTACAAGGATCACACAACGTATTCCGTCCAATTTCAAATCTCATATCGCTAAAATAAGTTTAGAATCTCGTGGTGAAAATGGGTCAATAAATCAAAAAATGACAGGTCGCAAAATAATTTTTGTTGTCCAGAGGCTACTATGATAAAAAATAGTATTACCAACATAAAATTTAGACATAAAAATTGACAAAATTTGAAGGATTTATTTTCTTTTTAAATATGTGTATTTTATTGAAAAAACAGCAAGCCGCAAGCGGCTCGTTTTTTAACATGGACGCGTGCATAAAATGATGTTTTATAAAACGTGTACGTTAATAAACTCTTAACCCTTTCGCTGCTATTGACGCCAATTGGCGTCTCCAAGATTTCGTGCCCTCAGTGCTATCGACGCCTTTGGTTTTTCTGCGTTTACCGTGAACTGCTGTTTACGCCGAATTGCGTATTAAAGGTTATTTGTATTTATTCGGTCTCGCAATTGTTTCCCAGGAATTTTCCTTCGCCGCTGCCGCTGGCGGGCCACGTGAAAGGGCAAAATGGACACGTAGCGCCCTGATTTGCACCGTTAGTGTATTTACGTAGGTATTCATAGTAAGTCATAGGTTGTTGTTTTGTTTTAAAGTTTATAAAGATATACAAAAATGGATAGTTCTTTTATAAATAAAACTAATAAAAATTTTAAGATTTTTTCGAGGATTTTTTTTTTTTTTTTTTTTAAATTTTTGTTTGTATTTTTATTTATTTTTTGTTTTTTTGTTAAAAATGTAATATAATTTATTTTAGTTTCTTGGAAACACAGTGCATATGCGTTTTTTGTATAATAATATTTTTATTTTTTTTTTGTATTATTTTTATATATTTTTTATTATTTAAAAAATTATTTATTTGAACCCTATAAATCAGTTTTAATTTATTATTATTAATTTTGTAGAAGTAGTTATTATTATTACTTTCCGAAAAGTTTCAAGCAAAAAAAATAAAAATAAAATTTTTTAAATATAGCCGCAACCAGGTATGGAGCTGCTCGTAGAGATAGCCGCAGCGAAAGGGTTAATTACTTGATGTAAACAGTGCGTACTATAACGTGACTAAATTATTATTATTTAAAATCCTGGAAACAATCTTAGATTTATTATTAAGTATTTAAAGCCGCACCAATTTATAAAAATGTCAAATTAAAATATAATCTAATTTATTATTTATTTGAAGTGTTATTTAAAGTCCGGGATGTAAGTTCTTTGATTAATGAAACCCTTTTGCAGACATTCGCTAGTATGCGGATTTTTATTCTAATCCATGCATATGGTTCCTTAAAAAAATAATGGCCCATTGACGGACTTAAGGAGTGGGTCTCACAACGTTCTACTTATTCCGTAATAATGGCAATAAACAGTGGCGTAGCCAGCCTTGCGGGGCGGAGGGGGCGAACATATATGGGGGCGCTTTATGATTTTTTAGAACCACTATTATTATTATTATTATTATTAAAAATATGGTGTTTTTTATTATAAAATCTAAATTCATTGGGCAAGTCATCCTTACTTGAAATTTCTTTAGCATTTTCTTCAAAGCTGGTTAAATGATTTGTCATTTCTCAATGATTTTAAGTCATTTATGGTTGATTTAATAAAAGAAACTGCTGCTGATATATTCATATCGACTTTTTGTAAATAATTAGATAGAATTTGAATACCTAAAAGTGTTTGTTTCCAAAAGCAAAGAAGATATACAAATTTAAAACATTTTATATAAGTTAAAATTCCACGAGCATAAATTATTTGACTTGCATTTGTACTTGCAATTTCACCAGATGGGATGCTTTCCATAACCTCTATTAATCTATTATAGCAGGGCAGCGGGGCGGTTGTCAAATATAGAATTAACAGCTCTGTTGTGACTTGCCCAACGAGTCGTTGAGAGTTTTTTTAGACTTAACTTTTTGTCATAATTTTCTTGAATTTCTTGGAAACATTTAAGTCTTGGAAAACTTTCTGTAATAAAAACATATATTTTTTCGAGGCCCCCAAAAAATAATTTTACTGCTACACGTGAATTTACTAAATCTAAATTTAGCTTATGTGCACAACAATCAACAATGTACATAATATATAGCCTCAGGCACATCGTTTTTAATTTTCTTTTGCAAACCATTCAAATGCCCTGACATTGCACTAGCTCCATCGTAAGCCTGCCCCCGACATAATGTTTAAATCTAAATTTAAGCTGGCTAACTCCTTTTTGATTACGTTGTAAAATGTTTCGGCTGATCCACTGGGTATATCAACAAATTTTAAAAATCTGTGTGTGCTGTTTGCCTTTGAAGAAATCATTCGTAGGTAATTATTTATTTTAACTCATAAAATAAAAATAGTTCTTTTACTTTTAATTGAAAATTATACACTCACCGACTTTAGATTCGATCCAAAATTTTGTTCAAGTTTAATGTATGGTAACTTTTTTTTCCGTAGTCCGATTTAAATAATTTTTTTTTTCAATTGTAGATACATGCTTCAGCTTTAATTACATTTTTTCCGTTTTTTAAAAAGCTGTATACTTGGTGAAATATACAGGGGAATAAAAAGTATGTTTTTTCCTTTTAAGTTTGTAACACCCTATAGAGTGATTTTGCAATATTAACTGTAATAAAGAAGCAAATTTGCAAAGTTTAATCTATTCCTAACAGATTGATTTTTTATTTGGCTCAATATCTTTATCGGTTCAAGAGATACAGTTTTTTTAAGAAAACACTACACGTTTTATTAAAAGATTTCAATATTAACATTTTTTGCAAAATATTTTTAATTTAAAAATAATAATATACCTAGCGATAAAAAACTAAAAAAAAATCAATAACGGGAATTACCACCCCGAGCATAAACAACTGCCTCCATTCTCCTTGGCATTCCTTGAATGAGGTGTCTGATCTGATTTTGATCGATTTGACCCCATACTTCGATGAGTGCTTCTTTTAACTGTCATTTACTTACCTTAACCCCATAGAGCATGTCTGGGACATGATGGGTAAAAAGATTCGAAAACGAGTTACGGTTCTAGATAACTTAGAACGGTTAAAAGAAGCCACTAATCGAAGTATGGGGTCAAATCGATCAAAATCAGATCAGACACCTCATTCAAGGAATACCAAGGCGAATGGAGGCAGTTGTTCGTGCTCGGGGAATACCCGTCATTGATATTTTTTTTTAGTTCTTTACCGCTCTAGGTAATTATTTTTTTGAATTATAGTTATTTACACTACAAGGGAGGCAGGTGATACTTGCCAGTCGAGGACATAGTTTGCGCCCGAGCGATAGCGAGGGCTTATAAAATAGTCCGAGACTTGTCAAGAATACTGCCTCCCGAGTTTTGTATTATATTTTTTCTACTCCAGTTCCCTAAAATTAAAAAAAAATGTTTTTTAATTTTATAATTTGAGCTATCCAACTGAAATACCCTGTATGTATGACAGGTTTCCCAGTGTTGACACGTTGATTGCTATGTAAAATTATGTAGTTTATTTAACTTACTTCCCTAGGGAGGTAAAACGTACTTACTTCCCTCAAATCAGTATTAAAATGAAGTACTTACCGAGTAAGGAGTAGAAAAAAAAATATTTGGCAAAAAATGTTAAAATAAAAATCTTTTAACAAAATGTGTAGTGTTTTCTTAAAAAAATTCATATCTCTTGAACCGAGAAAGGTATCGAGCCAAATAAAAAAGCAATCTGTTAGGAATAGATTAAACTTCGCAAATTTGCTTCTTTATTAGAGTTAATGTTGCAAAATCACTCTATAGGGTGTTACAAACTTAAAGGAAAAAACATACTTTTTATTCCCCTGTATATTTCATCAAGTATACAGCTTTTTAAAAACTGGAAAAAAGCTAATTAAAGCTGAAGCATGTATCTACAATTGAAAAAAAAATCATTTAAATCGGACTAAGGAAAAAGAAGTTACCATACATTAAACTTGAACAAAATTTTGAATGGATCGAATTTAAAGTCGGTGAGTGTATTTGAGGCATTTCAAAAAAATAGGGTGTTTGTTTTTCAAAATACATATAATAGAATACTAAATAATTTTTAATTTCAATAAATGTTACAGGGTGTAATTAAAGTATATTTTTATTTTGCATACGGGCACCAAGCGGTAGGGCCCACCACCTGGTTACGCCACTGGCAATAAACCCGAGGATACAGGCAGGCTAAGGACTTTATAACAGGAGCAGACAAATCCAGATTGAAGTGGCTCCTAAATAAAAGACGACAGGCCCTCAATCCATTAATACTGGACAATGTCTGCTAAGGAAACATGACACTGATTGGCGTGGATGAGGACCCAATTTGTCCTGAGTATTGCACAAAAGTTTTAAAAATAATTAACTAACCAGCAACAAGTTCAAAGATCAAAGTATTTTTTGAATAAACAGGATTTGTTAATTATGATGAGGATGATGCAGAGTTATATCTGTCGCACCTTGTGCTTGTTAAGTTGTCCGGTTCAGATTAGATATAGATGTCCTTAACTGGTACTAACATTAGTCCTAAAATTATATAAATATCATTTTCTACAATCGTAATCATACATATCCAAAATGATGTGGTCCGGTACTTTTTTGTTAGTAGTGGGTTTCGCAAGTGCTATACCAAGCCAAGTGTTACACCCTTTATCAGATGAATTCATTGAATCACTTAATAGCAAGCAGTCCACATGGAAGGCCAAAAGATATTTTGAAATTGAAGAATACGAACTATTTAAAGTATTAGCAAATGGAGTTAAGAAAAGTACCGTTCCTGTAGTTTACAGTAAAATTCATGATGAAGATGAGGACATCCCCGAATCGTTTGATGCACGTGAAGCTTGGCCAGACTGTGCCGATATTATTGGGTTAATTAGAGACCAATCGAGATGTGGATCATGCTGGGTAAATTTAGTTTTCTATTAAATTATATAAAATTGGTTTTAACAGTTCTATGTTTAATAACTGTTGTTCTTTTACAAAATTGCTAGCATAATTTTAGTTCTTACTTGGTTACTTATTTATTACCTCAAATACAAAGAAAAACCTATAAGTTTTGTGTTTAAGAACATATTTAGTAATAGCATTATAACAAAAGAGTAGGTACATAGTACCGGGTGGTCATCTAAGAATGGCCGCCGGCTATATCTCAGAAACTACTAAACATAGAAACTTGGGAAAAAAAATTATTAATAAAGCGGTCATGAGAAAATTCTGAAAATTACTTTCAAGTTCCTCATTTCGCCGCAAGGGGGCACAATTGAAAACTATTTTTTTTAAATTTTAAATTTCTCTGAAAATTCCCATATTAAGGTATAACTCTGATTACATCATTGAAAAGCTTAGACAATTCTACATCATTTTGGTTTAAGGCTTGTTGGCGTACCGATCTTAATAAGAGTGGGGAAAGCTATTGAAAGTGTAAACATTAAAATCGCTGTAACTTCTAAACGACTTATCCGATTTTACTAAATTTAAGCTTGTTTGGAAGGGAAAGGTAAGTACCTTCAATTGTCGTATCCAATGATACACGATAGTTTCTAATAAAATTGCTAGAGGGCGGAATTTGTAATAATAACAGTTTTTTCGATTTTATCCCGAAAATTCAAATCATACGGTATACTTATGACATCATAATCGGAAAGTAGATGAAATTTACAAGAAAAGACGTGAAAACCGCAGTTTGATATCTTTGTTCGTTTCAGAGTTATTGCCAAAACAATAAATTTAATACAAATTGCGCCCTCTAGCAATTTTATTAGAAACGATTGTGTACCATTGGATATGACAATTAAAGGTACTTATCTTTTTCTTCCAAACAAGCTTAAATTTAGGAAAATCGGATAAGTCGTTTAGAAGTTACAACGATTTTAATGTTTACACTAACTTCGAAACGCCTTATCCGATTTTACTAAATTTAAGCTTGTTTGGAAGAGAAAGTTAAGTACCTTTAATTGTCATATCCAATGGTACACAATCGTTTCTATTAAAATTGCTAGAGGGCGCAATTTGTATTAAAAATTATTGTTTTGGCAATAACTCTGAAACGAACAAAGATATCAAACTGCGGGTTTCACGTCTTTTCTTGTAAATTTCATCTACTTTCCGATTATGATGTCAGAAGTATACCGTATGATTTGAATTTTCGTGATAAAATCAAAAAAACTGTTATTATTACAAATTGCGCCCTCTAGCAATTTTATTAGAAACTATCGTGTATCATTGGATACGACGATTGAAGGTACTTACCTTTCCCTTCCAAACAAGCTTAAATTTAGTAAAATCGGATAGGGCGTTTAGAAGTTCCAACGATTTTAATGTTTACACATTCAATAGCTTCCGCCACTCTTATCAAGGTCGGTACGTCAACGAGCCTTAAACCAAAATGATGCAGAATTGTCTAAGCTTTCCAATCATGTAATCAGAGTTATACCTTAATATGGGAATTTTCGGAGAAATTTAAAATTAAAAAAAATAATTTTCAATTGTGCCCCCTTACGGCGAAATGAGGAACTTGAAAGTAATTTCCAGAATTTTCTCATGACCGCTTTAATTATAATTTTTTTTTTCCCAAGTTTTTATGTTTAGTATTTTCTGAGATATAGCCGGCGGCCATTCTTAGTTGACCACCCGGTACATAATCGTATTCGTTTACTTTTTACCAACTTGGCCAAAAGATGAGGTTTTTTTCAAGCAATGACTTTTTGGATTGGGATTGATGATAAAATAGCAATAGCCAAAAAAGTAAATTTTCTGAGATATTTGTTTTAATCATTCATGTATCTATACGAGAAGGTCTTTCTGACGCTTTAAACGTCATGAAATAATTTTCATTTCGTCTAACAATATATTGTAAGACATTACCTTTTTTGTTGAAATTGATAGCATGGGAATATCAAATTAGTAACAAAAATATCCATTGGATCAATGCATACATGTTCAGTGGCGGATTTAGAAAAAATTGACAGGGGGGGCACTTACTTGTTATCTTGGGGTGCACAAAAAGCCCGCTGAGGACAAAACGCGCCGCAGGCGAAAATTTTTTAAGACCACGCCCAAATTTGGTCAATAATTTTTAGTAAATATTTTAAAAATGTATGATTACCTACTTATTTTATTGAAAATGAAATAAGATATGAAAAATAAAAAAAGGCCAATTTATTTTTCATTAGCGGGTACATTGTTTAAAAGTAAAGTTCAATCTTCTGGTTTTATTTCCAGCAAACTTATCAATAACAATAAAGTCCCTAGATCTACACTTTGTGATCTGTGTCAAGTTAATTTCGGGTTTAGGTCTTCCCTCAATTTTAATTTCAATTTTTTGCTCAATACTTAATGAGCTAAAATTGTTTCTCAAATATTCCACATTCATAGCCGTTTTGGCATATTTATTTTTATTAAAATAAGTTCTTACTACCCCAAAATAATACACTTTCTTTGTAAACAAAACCACAGATTACAGTTTTCTGTAACAAAACACAAATTCTAAAATCCTAAAATGTATGCTATTTATCTAACGTGCTTTTACGCCATCTTTTCGCTAATTATCAAACCACGTTGAAAACCTGATTTTTAATATCCATTTCTAAATGCTGTAAAGTTTTGGCATCAAAAAAAAATTTGGTTGTTACAGTACAATGCTTTGTCACTGTGTTTGAAATTTTGGGTGTTGCGCTTAGGTTGGTTCGTGCGAAATTATTATGACAGGGGGGGCACGTGCCCCAGTGCCCCCCCCCCTCTAAATCCGCCACTGTACATGTTAATAAATTCATGGTAAAGTCTATCTAAAGGTAGAATTTATTTTTGGTAATTCCATGGACATTTTATCACTTTTTAAACGAAAAATTTATCAATTCAACGGTTCTAAGAAAAATCAACCCACGAGAAGAAGAATCTGCCCAAATAGAACTTTTTATTTAACAGCATTTTATTAAAGTAGTAAAAGTGACACGGCCATGTTATTTCTTTTAGGCTTTTGCTGCTGTGGAGTCCATGTCCGACAGAATTTGCATCCATTCAAATGCAACTAAAAAAATGTTAATTTCTGCTCAGGACCTTCTTACTTCTGCCCCTGACCGTTATGGATGCGACGGTGGGTCACCCGTATTTGCATGGGCTTATTGGGGGGTAGCGGGAATTGTAACTGGAGGATTATATAACAGGACTGATCAGGTAATTATAAAATTAAAAAAATTTTATTCATTAAACTTTGTTAACATGATAGACCAGGGTCGATCATTTTTGAAACAAAAAAAAAATAATAGTAGGATGAAACCCATTGGAAAAGGAAGAGAATATAACAAAAATGAAAGGAAAAATAATTTACGGGCGATCCGAGGTCGGGAAGTGGAAGGGGGTGAGTTTTTATGGGTAGAAAACGATTTATCTTGATTTCCGGCCAAACTACAAGTCCTATGGAAAAACGTTAAATGACAAAGTTGTAGGTAATCAAAAGATCTACAACTTTTGTATTTACACTTTTTTTACATTACCTCAAAATTTAGGTGAAAAACCTAAAAAAAATAAATAACCAAGTTTTTGGTTTTTATCTTTTACAAAAAAAACTTTTTTCACGAAATTTGGTGAAAACTTACGTTTTTATGTCCCAAACACACTGTAATTTTTTTGATTTAAAATATTTATTTTTTAACCTTATTTTGACTTAATATCGAAAAAACACCCTAATTTTCCATCGAAAATTCTCACGTCAGAATATCTGCTTTTTTAAAAAAGTCGGTGAGCTTTTTGTTCGTTGAAATCTCTACTTTCTGATAGTGTTAAAAAAAATATACATTACTATGGTAAATTTAATGTTCTCAAAAAAATTCGAAGAAACGAAAAAAACTCTAATCCGAAATTTTTTTTTTAGATCAATATGCACAGTTTTGAGCTATTTATTACAATTTATACTTTAATTACTTGAAAAACGTAAGATTCCATGTTACATTGATAAAAAAAGTATAAATTTTAATAAATTAAATAGCTCAAAATTGTACTTATTGATCTAAAAAAAAAATTCTGATTCGAGTTTTTTTCATTTCTTTGCATTTTTTTGAGAACATTTATCAAAGTAATGTATATTTTTTTTACACCATCTGAAAGTAGAGATTTCAACGAAGAAAAAGCCCACGGACTTTTTTAAAAAAGCAGATATTTTGACGTGAGATTTTCGATTGAAAATTAGGGTGTTTTTCGATATTAAGTTAAAATAAGGTTAAAAAATAAATATTTTAAATCAAAAAAATTACAGTGTGTTTAGGACATAAAAAGGTAAGTTTTCACAAAATTTTGTGGAAAAAAAATTTTTTTTGTAAAAGATAAAAATAAAAAACCAAAAACTTGGTTATTTGAATTTTTCACATAAATTTTGAGATTATGTGAAAAAAGTTTATATACAAAAGTTGTAGATCTTTTTATTACCTACAACTTTGCGATTTAACGTTTTTCCACAGGACTTGTAGTTTTACCGGAAATCGAGATAAATCGTTTTCTACCCTTAAAACCCCCCCTCCTCCCCTTCCCGACCTCGGATCGCCCGTAATTTATTTTTGTTCTATTCTCTTCCGTTTCATCCTACTATTATTTTTTTTGGTTTCAAAAATTATAGACCCTGGTCACTTGTACGCTCTAAGGAAAATTTAGTTTTAAAGATATTTGTTTTTCAAAATAAAAATGTTACCACCATTATTCTCATTTTTACTTTACTTTATATGTTGGAAGAGATATCCTCTGCCGCACTTTTCTCACTGTAAGACAGTTATGCACATATCAACAATTTCGACTGGCTCGCCGTGGTTCGGCGTGGAGCCAATATATTAGCTTTATTCGGGTTTCGAAATGTTGACGGTTCAAGAACTGTTCCTGTATTGCGCAGGACTGTTGCGCAATAGCATAAATTCTAGAACGGTTCCGAAATTATCCGCGAATTATCAGAGAAGTGCGTAAACCCGAACGAACTTTGTGTTTTCTAAGAGTGAACCTAGCCTAACCTAACTTTATTTTCACATTTCCGTCGTTTGTTTACAGTTCTTTCTTGGATTCAACTATATATTTATAAATTAAATTAATTTGAAATGGCTAGTGAAGGTAGGTTCTGCTTAAAATAATTTAAACTAACGCTATTTTATTAGCTCTTATCTTGTTTCAGATAGTATTAACGTAAAAAGAAAATACCGGCCAAAAAAATACAATTTGTAAACCAAACAATAATTAAAAATAAATTGTTAGGTTACTCTTGCGAATGTTGACGTTTTAAAACTGCGGCAAATCGAAAATATGTTTTACACATACGTCGTAAAATAATCCCAAACTAGTTCTTACTCTGGAGCAAGGACTGTTTCTGATAGTTCTCGAACAGTCCCAGAACAGTTCCTATTTAAACCCGAACAACAAACTGCTGTCAAAATATCAGTTCTAAATCGGTTCAAAATAACCCGAACGCGAGGAATTAGACTGCGCACACTCTTGACAGTGCTAGGACCGTCCCAGACGAAACCCGAATAAAGCTAATATGAGGGTAGCTAGGGACGTAGCTAGGAATTTTGCCGCCCCTGGCGGTCGCCCTATTCGCCCCCCCCCCCCCCCCTTGCTACGTCACTGAGGGTAGCCACATTTATATTTCCCATGGCCAGATCAGCGATGCACGACTGAAATTGGACTGATTTAAATTAAAGAACGCCAAGAACAAAAATAAATAAGATCCAATTTTTTAAAATTTAGGGATGCTTGTCTTATTTTTTGCCACCATGCGAATACCATCCTAATAAATGCGGGGACAATGCTGACACCCCTGATGGCACATCCGTATGTGACAATTCCTCCCTACAATATACATTGGAAAAGACTTATGGACTAGCTCAAACCTCTATTGAAGGAGAAAAACAAATTCAACTTGAAATTTTCAAGAATGGTCCTGTCGAGGCAAGTTTTATGGTCTACAGCGACTTTGCTAGCTATAGCAGTGGTAAATATTTGTTTGAATAACACTTTCAAAAGTATAGTTAGTGGACGATATTACTTCTACCTGTTACTTATTATTAATCGAAAGTCTTGAATTTCATAATATAAAATATAACTAATACAGGGTGTTTCATTAAGGTCGAAGAGCGGCCATATCTCGGAAACTACTGGGCATAGAAACTCAGGAAAAGGAAAATGATAATAAAAGTGGCCATGAGAAAATTCTGGAAATAATGTTCAAGTTCCGCATTTTGCCGCAAGAGGGCGTAATTGAAAAGTAAATTTTTAAATTTTACATAACTCCGAAAATTCCACATTAAGGTATATGTTTGATAACACCATTTTAAAGTTTGGACAATTATGCATCATTTTGGTCTTATGCTCATTGGCGTACCGACTTTAATAAGAGTGGGAAAAGCTGTTGAAAATGTAATCATTTAAATCGCTGTAACTTCTAAACGACTTATCCGATTTTACTAAATTTAAGCTTGTTTGGAAGAACCTTTAATTGTCGTATCTAATGGTACAAGATAGTTTCTAATAAAATTGCTAGAGGGCGCAATTTGTGTTAAAAATTACTGTTTTGGCAATAACTCAGAAACGAATGGAGATATCGAGCTGCGGTTTTGATATTTTTTCTAGCAAATTTCATCTACTTTTCGATTATGGTATCATAATTATACCGTATGATTTATTTTTTCGGAGGAAAATTAAAAAATATATTGTTATTGCAAATTGCGCCCTCTAGCATTTTTTTTGAGAACTATTATGGACAACTAATTACGATTGGTCAAAGTGCATACATTTCTCTTCCAAACAGTCTTTAGTTTGCTAAAATCGAATAAGTCGTTTATAAGTTACAGTGATTTAAATGATTACACTTTCAACAGCTTCCCCCACTCTTATTAAAGTCGGTACGCCAATGAGCATAAGACCAAAACGATGCATAATTGTCCAAGCTTTAAAATGGTGTTATCAAACATATACCTTAATGTGAAATTTTCGGAGTTATGTAAAATTTAAAAATTTACTTTTCAATTACGCCCTCTTGCGGCAAAATGCGGAACTTGAAAATTATTTCCAGAATTTTCTCATGGGCACTTTTAATATCATTTTTCTTTTCCTGAATTTCTATGCCCAGTAGTTTCCGAGATATGGCCGCTCTTCGACCTTAATGAAACGCCCTGTATAGACCAAAAAATGTATCGGAAAATATTCACAAACCATAATTATTTTTACAGGTATCTATCAACAAACTGATGGAAAGTTTGAAGGTGGTCATGCAGTCAAGATTATCGGATGGGGAGTGGAGAATGACGTAAAATATTGGTTGATTGCCAACTCATGGAACGAACGATGGGGAGAAAATGGCTACTTTAGAATTATTAGGGGACAAGACGAAGTGGGTATTGAAGAAGGCATTACGGCCGCATTACCAGATTTCGATCAATTCTGACCTATAGTGTGATATCTGCCAATAAAGAACTGCTTAAATTTAGGCTTATTATTTTTACGCGTAACGAAGGACGTCGTTTTTTCATATTCGAATCGCAACACTGTCAAATAGCTCATGTTTGCCATTTTTATTGTGGAGGCCATGGTTGCTGTTTTTACCAGATATAATATTATTGAGTGGTATTCAGCGATTTGGCAGTCTAGTAGAATAAAAACAACGTATTAAATTTAATTGCTCTTTTCTAAGTTTTTAGACATCTTATCATGATCCGTTACATGAAAACGTGCTAGGAGTTTTTATCATCAAGTTTTCATGAAGAGGTACAAGTTATTTTCTCGGTACTCTGAAATAAAAATATCGTATTTATTTATTATTTATAAAAATTCGTGATTTGGCAAAATAAGACTTTTTTTCTGTGAGAAAAGTATCAAACTACAAGTGCCATTTGGGTTTGCTTTTCGGCTATACAGTTTGCTACGTGCGAAGGCGTAGAAGGGCCACAATTTATAAAAAAAAAATTTACACCCAAATTCCGAGTTGTAACTCGGAATTCTGAGTTGTAACTCGGAATTCCAAGTTGTCGGTATGTTTGCAGTGTTGCCATTTGGGGCGGCAAGTCGCCAAAATGAAGACTTTTTGTCTCTATGAGAGTATATCGCTGCTTTCCGAAAATACCGTCACAATTAAGAAATCACTGTTTTTCAGTAGAAGCGATTGAAATTTGTAAGAAGTAATTATCTTTTGTAACTACTACCACTTGTTAAAGAACCTAAAGAATTATATTTATTCATAAATATGGGCGTTCTTAATAACGTGTTCAATGTAAAAAATTGTTGTAAGTTTAATATTTTGGAAAAAAAAATAGAAGTGATGTTTTTTCTTGAAAAGAAACAATAAAAACAAAACATATTTTGATGTTCTATATTGAAACATTAACTACAACTAAAGATTATTATAAAAATCGTAATAAAAACGGGTCACCATATTTTTTGCCAATAAGACCCAGTATGGCTAGTTTTTTTTATTCTGTTATACCAACTTTTTGATTGTATGCTTTCTTGGGAACGATATTATTAAAGTTTACGGAAAAAAGCGTCACAAGACGAAATGGTTCCCTCTTGCATGTTTAAAAGATACACAACCACTGACACTTTTTGTTTTAGTTCGGTCTTTCCGGAAAAATTATAATAGTATGTCCAATAACTTCAGCAATTTACAATTTGTGACAGTCTTGCAGGAAAAAGGTTGATATAACCCAAGGTCTCTAAAGGGTAGGTTGCCTGGTAACTCTATGGCCGAAGCGACGTGAGCGGGGGTGTCTACGTCATCGAGACGACAAAGTTGATTTGTTTACATGGTGTACTGTGTGTGTATTGCTTTTGTAGTGTTATTTTGTTATTTAGGTGGTTAAATTTTAAACAATTGTGAAGTATGGACATATTTTTGCGAACTCACAATATTATTTTGTGAGAAAACTATCACAAATTGTAAATTTTCAGCGATTTTCATTGTGTGAATTTCAAGGTTAGTTTATTAAACTTGATTCTTCTCTATGTTCTAATTTTAAAACAAATTATTCTTTGAATATTTATTTAGATATGAGTGGTGGCAATATTTGTAGCATAGCTAGATGTAACAGTAATTCAAAGAAGAAGCCAGATCCAGGCGAAAAAAGATCATGTTTTTTACATTCCCAAAAAACCCCATCGTTTCAAAAGAATGGGAACGAAAATGTTGCTGAAAGGATAATTGGACGCCCAAAAATAAGAGGATATGCAGCAAGCATTTTCTGTTTACTGACTACAAAGATGAACTACAAGCTCGCTTAATGAATTTCCAACCAATGGTTTTAAACAAAGATGGTAAGTGAAAAAGAGTAAATAAATAGGCAGTTCTCTATTAATAAAGTGACAACCAAGCCCAAAGTAAATAAACTTATATTATTTAGGGGTGAAAGATTCCAAAGTAAGGGTTGAGTTAATGTATTTATAACAATAATAATATTAATATTTGTGAGGACTCTTGAAGTATCATCTAATGATAATCATAAATATTATTATTATTAAGACAGAAGATTCTAGGTTTAGTGAACCCTTATTTTATTTATTTTTTATAGCTGTCCCGACATTATTTTTACCTTTGATAGAAAATAAAGATACCTACTGTGTTATCGAAAAGAGCTTGTCGGATAAATCGAAAAGAAAACAAAGCAACTGTGGAAGGTTTATTACAGTTAGAAACAGAAAAGCTAAAAGCCATTGATAACATTTCCATGGATATTTCGGAGGTTACATCAACAAGCAAAAAAACAGATTATGATATTATTTGGGAAAGAAAATTTTCATTATTGAGACAAGAAAATGAGAAGCTCAAAAAAAAATTGCAGATCATGAAAATAAAGAAACGATTTTAAAACAAAGTGGCTCCAACTTAGATGAACAAGATGTTTTGTCTCCAAACCAAGTGAACATTGCCTTAAAAATTAAATCTAAAGCTCGCTGGACACAGGATGAACTCTTAAAAGCTTACGTTAAAATATTTTGGTAAACGGTCATATACCTATATTTAAGACAAACTTTGCATTATCCGCTGCCTGGAATATCCACTTTAGAACAGTGGGCTGCAAATTAATATCAATTTAAGAAATGGAATTATAGATGATATTTTGCACATTATGGGAATAGCAAAAACATTAAAAAAAAGTGTTAATAGACATTAACCCTAATCGTTATTGAACTTCTTAGGTAATGAATGGTAAACCTATTTTATTTTGTGACATCATTTCATTTTATTCCCCATTGTAAAGTATAATTTGAAATAAAGAAATTATTATTGTTATTATTGCTCACAATTCCCAATATTTTTTAATAATAGATAAAACATGGTTTTCCAAAATATAATATTTAACATTATATGCAAAATTTTAAATGCTTTTAGCACTTACCTACCTATTAGTAATACAATACTGTCTATTTTCTGATAGGCCTAATTAATAATCAGAATATTAATAATAGAGTAAAAGTGCCTGTTTTTCCACCCAAGCCATAATTAGGAAAATATATAAGAAATATTCCTTTCTTAAGGGCTAAAATCATTTAAAGTTTGTCAAAAAATGATATTTAAAAAAAAGCAATTGAATTTACATATCAAAACTACAGGAATTCTGTGTGAAAACTATTTAATTGCCATTCTTTATATGCTGACCATGAAAATATTTTAAATGTGTCGTCTGGATGACGTATTCCCGCGCATGAAATGCGAACGTCTGATTGGCCCAAAGTTACCAGGCAACCTATAGTATAGAGACCTTGGATATAACCTCCGTGAAAGAAACGGTGCAACTGAATTATGAATTTTAGTGGCATCTAGCGGAAACTACGCAAACTTTACTAGTGGCGGTCTTGCTGGGTACTTTTTACATGTTTTTACCACTAATGGTATAGAAAAGTAAAAAATAACAAATTTTGAGTTGTGACGGTCTTGTCGGAAATCAGCGATATATAAAAAGCTTATTTTTGGCGACTTTTTACAGGTGAAAAAATTGAATGTTGTATACAATACGTAGAAAGAAACAACGTCACAATAATAATCATTATTGGGGGCGTGGCTTGTGCTGTAATAGTTTATATTTTGTAAAATCGCGTCCAGGACACTCTCAACATTCGTCGCCACGCCCACATCTCGAATGCATCAATCCGACGACGATCTAGTTCTTTGACAGTCCAAGATTCTGAAGCATATATAAAGAGCGAAAAGACCAAGGTACTTACTAGATTGATTTTAGTTTGTTTTGTGATATTCCGATCCCTCCATACTTTATTTAATCTTGTCATTGCTGTCTAGACCAGGGTCGATAATTTTTAAAACCAAAAAACAATAATAGTAGGATGAAACCATAGACAATTTACCTTTAGATAAACAAACAATAATCACGAATGTGGCAGTTTTATGGCCTCGCGCATGTAAACAAAACTGGGAACTATTAGACATGCGCACTGCAACATTATCGTTTGACGAATGGGAAAATAGACAGGTCCGTGCTTTAAAATTTAAATTCTTGCTCATATGCCACCATAGAGGGTTTATTTTACCCCTATTTGGGCATAATACAATTATACAACGGCTGCAACTAGTACTAGTAATTGTTTATATTACAATCCGAGTCACTAAAAGCACAAATACAATTCACTTACTAAACTACACAAAAACCAGAAATCCATAAATATTAAACACCAGTCCCACAATCCACGATAGCCGATCCGATAGCTGAAAACTTTAGAAAACTACAAGGAATCCGCAGAGAAGAGAAACCTTAAAACACAACAACAAAAATGGCGGCCGAGCCGGTTCTGGAGAGTATTCTTGAGCGCGTCGATAAAGTAGGACGGCCGATAACACGAGGTTTGTGCGCATGCACGAAGGTTCCCCGAATGAAGACAGCTGACCGGCGAGTCATGCGCTCGGACGTATTTTTTCACCCATAAAACGTAACTTTTGTTTGCGCAGGAGATAAGCTGTACGTATCTAAAGGTAAATTGTCTATGGATGAAACCCATTGAAAAAGGAAGAGAATATAACAAAAATGAAAGGAAAAATAAATTACGGGCGATCCGAAGTCGGGAAGGGGGGGAGGGGGGGTGGGGGGGTTTTAAGGGTAGAAAACGATTTATCTCGATTTCCGGTAAAACTACAAGTTCTGTGGAAAAACGTTAAATCGCAAAGTTGTAGGTAATAAAAAGATCTACAACTTTTGTATATACACTTTTTTCACATAACCTCAAAATTTAGGTGAAAAATTCAAATAACCAAATTTTTGGTTTTTTATTTTCATCTTTTACAAAAAAAATTTTTATCCACGAAATTTGGTGAAAACTTACCTTTGTATGTCCTAAACACACTGTAATTTTTTTGATGTAAAATATTTATTTTTGAACCTTATTTTGACTTAATATTGAAAAAACACCCTAATTTTCAATCGAAAATTCTCACGTCAAAATATCTGCTTTTTTAAAAAAGTCGGTGGGCTTTTGGTTCGTTGAAATCTCTACTTTCTGATGGTGTTAAAAAAATATACATTACTATGGTAAATGTTCTCAAAAAAATGCAAGGAAACGAAAAAAACTCGAATCCAAATTATTTTTTTTAGATCAATATGTACAATTTTGAGCTAACTTTCTCGTTGTGAATTTTAATTTCATTAGCATAAGCACTACTTAAACAAGTTAAAATATTAGTTTGTCGTAACATCTCAAAACTTACTACATTATGACGATGTTTTGCACTATTTTCATGTCTTTTTATTTTCTCTGAAAGATGTTTTAAGTCCTGCACCCCATTTATAGTCCAATGATCATCCCCGTCAAAAAGAAGACACACGAAACAAAAAAAAGAATTTTTGTCCTCACAACCGCATATCCAGGATTTTTTATTATATTTCTTTGTCAAACTTACGCGTAAACTGTGCCTTACTTTTACATTTTAATTGCCCTTGTACTATGTTCAATTTCTAGCATTTTTCAAGTTCAAGTTTTTTACTTAAGCTCAGAGAACTAAACACAAGCTTCTGTAAATCACTGACCCTCATATTACACGACATTTTCCACTTTTATAACGTAATTAATAAATAACTGAAAACAAATAAATAAAACGTCAGCGAGTCAACGGCATCGACAGACGACAGGTCGCATCGCGATTCGCGAACAGTGGGCGCGGAAAATTGGAGCTCTCCGTGGCCGCTCGTTGTGCGATGTGTAGGTGACGTCAGGCCTCCGTCGTCATGACAACCCATCGAGAAGGCGCGTTGAATCGGGACGGATAATCGGTCGCCCGCCGCCGCACGCGCTTAGTATAACCTTGAGAGCGCGCAACTCGCTTGTCTATGAGTATAGCCTGCCAGTTAGAATAGGGCTACGTTTGGTTTGAATTATTTTAATTGATTGCTTCCATACATTGCGTTATTGGTTTTTTAAGTAAAGTATTTTTGGATTCTGTTTGAAATAATTGCAGGGAGGGCGGCGCCCCAGAGCCCTTCATTAACCAGCCGCCACTGTTCCCCTTGTAAATCCAGCTTGTTCAGGGGATATCTGCCATAGCAGATAGTGTTCCAAACGGGATCGAAGAATATATAGGAAAACTTTGCTGGTATGAGATATCAAGGCACTTACTCCTTAAATTTCAGAAGTCCTTGTTTTGTTTTAAATTTAAATTAATGGTGTAACTCGCACTGCTATAAAATTTAAATTCATGTATTTACCAGTAAATTTAGAATTCTAAAAAGGATTTCCTATTTAATTTGATATACCTCACCGAGGTGGCAGAAAAACACTAAAATTTAAGTATTCTGCACCTACATATACCCAACTTGGGTTGTTGGAATACTAAACGAATATGTTACATTAATCTCCTTACTTATTCATTAATTTTATTACAGTTTATAAATATGCTTTAAATCACCTTGACATTTGAAGGCACATGATGAAACAATAACGTTTTTTGTTTTACAAGAATAATAATTGTATTTCGTTTCGAAAAAATAAAATTGTATCACGAATACAAACTCTGATATCTTGAATTGTGATCTAGCATAAGAATAACAATAAGTTAAAATTCAAAAGGTTCCATCTATTAACAATACATTAGTTCAAAGAATAGTTTTTGTGGGGTAATTTCTGAAAATATCGAAAAAAGTGATTAGAAAAAGTTTTTTTTTAATTCAGTTTCTAGCCCATATGCAAAATTTTAGGTGCATAAGATAATTTTGGAAAAAGAGAGAAAATAAAAGAAATTATACTATAATACTAAAAATCTAAAAAGAAAATAGTATTTTTTAAGAACATTTTCTTAAGAACCCGATGGAACGTAAGGATCTCTGCTATTCATAATTTATATTTTTTTTAATGCTCGGTTAAACGCTGCTGAGCTGGGTGCAATCGTCACGTCGATGGGCAGGCGGTTGTAAATTAGGGCGGCCTTAAAGCTAAAAGATCGTTCAAATAAAGAGGAGTGATGCCTTGGAACATTAAAAAGTTCTCTGTTCCGGGTTTCGCGATTGTGCACATCAGAGCCTTTGGTTAAATGATCGCTTAAATAAATTGACGAGGTTTCGGTCGACTATCCGTTTTACAGTGGTGGTTCTTATGGCAAACGATAATTTGGCAATTTAAAAATATATTTTTCTAATTCCTATTTCACGTTCATAACAACTCTATTACGATACGCATTTGCGTATCGTAATGAAGCTATTTCGATACGCGTTTTTTCTTTATTTGATGTTGGTAACATTTAAATGTTTTATTTCATTGACTTGCGCGGCCTTTGTGATTTACAAAAAAACCCATTTTTCGCATAGGAAAAATAGCTTGATAACCTACATTTTTATTCTGTGTGGATAACAGTCATGTATGTTGGTTGCATAAATCTATAAATCAATCTTTTGTAGATGCTTCAAGCTATCATTTTCTGCCAAATCCTATCCAAAATTCAATCTGCTAACCTTCCAATGTCGATTTTAACTTCAACTTTATTTGAATTTTCCATCTTCCCTATACTAAATTGCAATGCCGTGACGTAAAATCACGTCTTTTGAAATTCGAAAAAAGTAGCAAAATTGCCCGAATTTCCGAACGCTGTGTATATGTACCGAATGTACAAGGATCACACAACGTATTCCGTCCAATTTCAAATCTCATATCGCTAAAATAAGTTTAGAATCTCGTGGTGAAAATGGGTCAATAAATCAAAAAATGACAGTTTTTGTTGTCCAGAGGCTACTATGATAAAAAATAGTATTACCAACATAATATTTAGACATAAAAATTTACAAAATTTGAAGGATTTTTTTTTTAAATATGTGTTTTTTATTGAAAAAACTACAAATTAGGAAAAATAGTATAACGTACGTGTTATATAAAGCAGTTTTAAGCACTTGTCCCGTTATAAAACTCGCCGCATGGACGCGTGCTATAAAATGATGCTTTATAAAAGTGTACGTTAATATACTATTAGGTACGGACAGCTTAAAGAAAAATCAATGCGAAAAACTAACCTGGCCAAATGTAACTCGAAGATGGCGTAAAGGTAAAAATTAAAAGACCGCTTAGGACGTATTATTTGCAAATTTAATTTTTGTTGGATTGCCATACTTAATGTTTAAAAATAAGAGGCCTGTGTTGTGCTTATATTCAGTAGATTTTGAAATATCTGCATTATTCCAGAGACTGGAATAAAACGCACGTACTCAGTGCCGTCTTTCATATGATTGGGGCCCTGCGCCCAATGCGGAAATGGGGCTCTGGGAAAAAAAATTGGGTGCCACGCCCTATTTAGGGTGTTTGGAGGGCGCCAAAGGCGTTCTTTTGCGCCCACTTAAAATGAATAGTTAGGAATTCGACCAGCAGTATAATTAATTTTAAATATTAGGTTTCACGAGAAAAATCTTCAATTTGCGCAATTTGCGGTCAAATTTTTGTAAAATTTAGTCGAATTTTGACATAGTATTTTAAAATCGAATAGTTACCTGGACACCTGATGCTAACTGTGTTGACTCGATTTCATATCCTAACTAGGATGGATATGAAATTATATCTGTTCAGTTAACTGGAATTGCCTACTTATCCATTCTGATTCTGTAGATTGGGCAAGAAATACCTAATAATATGGAGATGGAAGTAGAGAAAAAACTTTTTATTCTAACTAAAATATAAAGATGAAATCTCATCCTAAAACATTAATATTAATAACAATAACTGTAAATAATCCGCGCTATGTAAATGATTATTTTCTTGATCGTGGGTGTGCAAAATCGTATATTATGTCATCAAAATTTATTCCTAGTAAGATCTCATTTTCTATGCACATTAAGGATAGACTATTTAGTCTCTCTTACAGCATGGTATTCCTCAGTTCGTTTTTACTTCTAGCCAATTTAGAAAATGAACGTTGTCCACTGCAGTTAGTTATCATTATTGATAAAAATATTCTCAATGAAATGGCAACGTTAGGAAATGTATCCTTTAATTTGTTAGTTGTTATAATATTGTAGGTATAGGTCCAATAAACTGATTTCCTGGATTTTATATTTTTCGTTTGAATTTAAATATTCTGCCAAAAAAATGCATTCCAACTCTAATTTTTTTCCATAGACATCATAACTGTAATTTTCTACAAATCTTGAACAACTAAGGTGCAAATCGACTTTACTGATTGTTTTTAAAATTGTGAGGAAACCAAACCGATTGAATATGTTGTCGTATGCAGCAAATCGTCAGTTAAGTTCAGCTATTAATGAATCCATAATTGGGAAAAAAACTTCAATTTTAAATTTATCTTTGCCACTAAATTGGGCTTCTTCAGCTGGTCCATCAAAAAATTTGATTCTCGAACTCCGTTCAGTTTTGCGTTGTGTAGGTATTCTGTTTGAAGTCACTATCTGGAAATTTATCTTTAGCAATGCTATAGTTGGTTGGTTGGTTAAAGGCGGGGGTTTCGAAATAATTTCTTTCATTATTCAGAAACTTAATTAGTTATTTCAATAACTGTACTGCTACTTCCATCGTAAGAGATCTACTTTGTGAACTAACATTTATTTTATTTACGGTTGTAAATACATTATTCCATATTTCCGTAAGATACGTTTTTCTAATTTGTTATCATCATTATCATTACTAGTTTTATTGATGGTTTTTGGTGCTGGGGCCCCGAAGACGAAGACAGCGGGGACCGTGGGGCCCCTAAGACAGCGGGGCCCTGGGCCCGTACGGAAAGACGGCACTGCACGTACTGTCTTGAGACATAACGACGCAACTTAATTACAGCTAATAATAAAAAACCAACCATTTTGTCTTAATCAAATTTATCTTGTACAGATTATTTTTTACAAATTCTGATCAACCCAAGATAAAATACCAAAGAATACACACGTTTTATAATAATCGCATGTCCTTATTTTACCTCTTTTTCTACACACAGATGTCATATCTGATCAAGATAAATGCCGATGGCATTGATCTTCATTTTCCTATACCAGCGGCAAAAACTCGTTACAGGACAACATTTCAGTCGTATTTATGCATTAATTGTTATATAAACCCCGTAATCTAATTAATACCGACTTTTCATCTATCCGCCTAACTAGAATTCCTAATTGTGAACTTCTTTGATCGTTATGTAAAGGTCAAGGCAATTTTGTAGTAATAAAATTATCGGTGTTTGGATTTATTTGCTCGTATAAAAATAGTTGTGTCAAACTCATAGGGAAGTAGTTCTTAAACCGAGTTAGGTGAAAAAAAAATTAAAAGAATGTATTGGAGCCCTAATAACGTGCGAGCAAAAATTATTTACATCAAAGAGGCTTGGATTAAAAAACGTGGAGCTTGGTTTAGATCACAATGATATGGGGACGATATATCTAACCAAATCTAGGTTAACATTTTGTCAAATTCATATTATGATATAATATGCCAAACTAATGAGTAATAAAATAGGTAGACCAATACAAATTTATTTTTATAGTTGTAATGGGGATTTTCACTACTCCACATGCGTGTATTCTAAGAATTCACATAACCGGAGAGGTGGAACCAGGCCTCATCCGAAAAAAATGTCAGGTCTAATAAATCATATATTTCCAATAAATTTTGGGTAAACCATTGAGAGTAATTCCTGCGTCTTTCAAAATCTGCGGCTTGTATTTCTTGGAATACTTGCACTTTATAAGGAAATAAATTTAGCTGCTTCTTAAGAATAGTCCTGCATGTTCCATAAGATCTTCCCACTTCTTGAGACAGGCGTCTAATATAATTTGTTGGCGTATTATGCATTATTTTACAGATGGCCTTCCTGCTCCTTTTTTGTGTTGTATAGAACATGTTTCCCTTAACACAGCCACGGTTCTTTTCAGGCAATGATAAGAATCCCAAGAATAAAAGCAACGTTAGGAAAATGTTCGTGAAAATCGTCCATGCACAAACCCGGATTGTATTGCCACTCGCCATTTACTCCAACCCCGTTTCGAAAATAAGCTTCATCCATGAATGTTTTGTACAGCCCATTGTGTGAATTGTTTAAGAAATTGGAAAAATTTGCGATGAATCAAATTACTTGTAACGACTGTCAAAGATGACGGAATAACTGATTGATTGTTAATTCAGGTAGTTACTGACACCCAACAGGTATTAGGCTCTACGGCTAAGCATTACGTCCTTAGATGCAAGGCCCTCTTTGCACGGTATATTGATCATTTTTCAGAAGTTACAGCAAACCTACAGCCATACTGTAGCCAGGCGATCAGTGAATACTCATTTTTTTTAGTAGTATATTTTCTTGAAATGTAGATGGATGTGTTTTGTGTGTGTATAAATTCTTATACGCGTTTTGCCCCCGAATATTCTGTAAAAAAGCTTGTTGCACGTTAAGTTTCAATTACCAGAAGAAAAAACAATGGGTGATATTTTACATTTAAATTATTATTGATACAATAGCCCTATTGTTGGCTATTGTAGTCTCAGTTACAATTGTACTTATGTTAAGTATAAATGACTACATGGGTATCTAAAAATGGCTGAATTAAAACCAAAACAAGGCGGATACGTCAGAGTTAATTATCGTGATTTGTTAGGTGTTGGTGTACTAGAACGGGTTGAATAATGATTACAGAATATAATTATTACATATAATTAATTAAATGTGGAATTTGTTTATTTTAGTTAGAGGATTATATTTAGTATGACCATTACAATCGCAGCAATGCATTTTTCTTTACAACAAGATTAACCTTAATCAATGGAATATATGTATCAGAATGGTACATACTTCTACAGGGTGTCCGGGAAAATGTGGGAAATCTCCCGGATATGAAAAAAATACGTGAAAAGAATACTACAAGTTCATATAAACTTCTTTCGTATCGGCCTCCTCTTCGGAGATATGGGCTCCCAAAAGGCTCCCATGGAATTAAGTTTTTGACACATAATTATTAAACCAACAGGTATATTCCATTTTTTTTTTCATATGATGTATACCAGGTAAGACCCTTCAAATTACTATCCCAAAAAGTGTTGTGAATTACTCACAGCTGCAGGAACGGACTAGCTGTGACAATAATGTGCCCATTTTTTTTACGACCTGTATGATAAAAACTTTGGATGTTTTTTACATACCTTTAACTATTGACTAAAAATTAAGTACTCTTCATTCATGTCGCTAATCCTAACCGTTTTCGGAAAAACGTCATTTTATTGCGACCATGTATTAATATTAAGGAGTTAAAAGTGAACATTTATAATTTATAGGAACAAAGATGTATCTTTTATTGAAATACGCTAATTTAGCCAATAGGAAATAGCAGTTATTGCTACCATAGAATGATTTATAGCCATTATTACTCTGAATACTCACAGTAATTATCAAGTTCTATTAGGGGTGTAATCTGGTTCTATATATACTGAATTAGTTCCGACTGGCAGTTGTAATGAAACTTGACATTAATCATAATAATATTTGCCTGCTACAGTTAATAAACTATATATAATATATACTTACCACTAAAAATCAGTACTGTAGTTCTCAAAAATTTAAATAGCTTCTTGTGTGATATTGAGCCTAATGAATAAAATTGTAGCCGTTGCTTATTCTTGCAAAATCGAAGTAATTTCTTGAAAGCCAATGAATAAAAACTAAAGTAATTGTTTTGCGTCCAGCGATCGCTTAAAAGTGTAGGAATTGCTTCTAGTCAATGCTTTTTCTTAAAAAATATAAACAATTGCTATCGTTTGCTTAAAATGTGATGAATAAATTAAGAAATTCCTTTTTCTAGTGTAGCGATTGCTTTCAACTTTTTACCCCTGCATCATTTGCTTGGTAGCAGTCAGTTCTCCGCGGCATACTCGTGCCTTGCTCTTAATTTGTGTCTTCAATTATGGCTGAATATATGAACGTCCGTAAAAGAAAACTCTACAGTGAACCTACGTAAAAATTGCAGATAATATGATGATTTCAGAAAGTTATATCGATTTGACTGCGAAAATGTTAAGTGGTTGGCAAATTATTTTTTGACTGATACTGGTAAAAGGCGAGGGGGTGCACTGTCGCCTTTAAATAAGATTAAAGTCTTTCTGCGGAAATTGTCGGATCCGGGCTTGCAAAATTCTGTAGGTGAAGAACTCGGTGTTCACCAAACTACTGTCTGTAAGACATACACTTCTGTAATGGATGCAGTTTTGGAGAAGGCCAATATTTTTATTAAATTTCCTACAAGTGCTGTAGCTGTTGTGGAAGCTAAACGGTTGTGGTCAGAGAAATTTATTTATGTTCCTTCAATTTGTGAACGAATATCAATTGCTTTGTCTTTAATTTCTTTATCACTACTATCACTTTCCTCATTTTCACTGAAATCTGCCATATCAGAAATATAAGTTTCCTATTTTCCACAAAAACGTAACAGATTACTATTGTACTAAATAAATAGACCAACGTTGTTGTATTTACGTCAACTCTTTTGCAAATTAGGCACCAAACTGAACATGAAATCTATAATCTGAACAAGTGGATAAGCCACGTCTGAACTTGTGTTGAATAAGCATGCATTTGCTAAAGAGGTGTAAGAAAAACATCAATTGCTTCAAAATTTTATTCGTATCCAGATCTAGCAATTGCTTTTACTTATAGCATTTGCTAGTCAAGAAATTGTTTTTACTAAAAAGTAATTGCTTCAAGTAATTGCTTATTTTTTATTCATTAGGCTCAACGTGTCGAACTTTCTGCTGAGCAGTTTATATGAACGGAATAAATAAATATGACGAATAACTATTTCTCAGATATAATAAGCTAATTTTAATAATCACATAAAATATGAAACATGTCTCTTTCTTTTAATTTGTCGCTTCTAGAATGTACCTATTAGAAATGCACAATATCTGGTTTCAGTTTGACATTTATTGTCAAGCGATTCAATATAAGTTGTAAAATTGCGAATAAAATAAGACAATTAAAACAGTTTTCTCAAATAATATTCGGCTAGCGAAAAAGAATCACATAAAAATCCTCTTAACTTTGTATTTTACGAGGTATTTATGAAAATCCAGTAATAAAATATTCTGATTCCGAATTAAGGCGTCCGAAATTATTCCGTGTGTTTTAGAATGTGACAGGTTATATTGATTTTAACCTCTGTTAAAACTTATACTTTATGATAAAACAGGGTGGTCATATTTACGCCAGTCATCATCTACGGGATGAAATGCCTTGTTAAATACAGACAGAAGTTTGTTGGTTATTAATAAAATTTTGGTCAAATTATAATCGAGATTATCGCCTGATTTTTATTTTAACAAATATTTTTGTTTTTTGTTTTTTTTTTGTGGTATCAAACCAGAGGAAGCAATCGCTATTTATTTTCTTAAATGAAACCTATGTTTATCAAGTAAGTAATACGATGCTGTTAGAATAGAATAAATAGATAAAAATCTATATTTCAAATTACGTTAATTAATACAAATGCACAAACAAAAATAAATGAAATGGCGTCAACAAAAACCTAAGTTTAAATACCTAATACAATCCTTGATCTTTTTTTCTTTTTTTACATTTTCAAAAAATTACTTATGCTGTATGGCTTCAAATTTACATGTAAGGGGCGGGTTATATGCACTTAAATTCAGTCAAAATATGCGCATATTATGGACCTTGTTTGCATTTAAAATATGCAGTTATCTGCATTTCTTTTACCACCAAATATGCATACTGGTATGCAATATTTCTTAATTTATTATAAATAAATAAGGTAAAGAAACACATTGGGTTCAAACAAATTGGTTTATTTTTTTTTTAATGGAAAAAAAAACAAAGAAAAATAAAAGTAAACAATTTTTTAACCTTAAATTGTATGAAAGGCAATTATTACTAAATATTTTTCAAAATTTTTAACTAAAAAAGATAGTTTTCTATTAGTAAAAATATGTTTATTCAAAAAGAAGCTTCTTTCAACATCTACTGATGTAATCGGACAATATTGCACCTTAGGTAGCAAAATATAAGGCCAAGATATAACTTTGTTGGATGGTTTACCCTTATAAATGCTTTTTACTGCAGTTAAGTATTTAAATCCTTCCTTCTTTTTCACAGTTAAGTACATCTAATTTGTTCCTTACTCGACCTTCTACTTTACCGAGAATGTTGTTACATTTAGTGGAAAAAGTTTCAACAACTCTAATTGAGTCTCTTGAACTTAAATTTCAAATCCATATAATTACAGTTTGTTAAGCAGGTAATAATAATACATTATTAAGTGACAATTAACAACCCCTAACAATATACCTGCAAACCCCGGAAACTCCCAATAAATACCTTGTGTATAACCAAAATGTAAATATAATGATTATAATCTTGAGATTGGAAAATCCCTGAAATAAGTACCGAACTGGACATTAAACCTTAAACGTTTTAAATTTTTTGATAAAGCCGAAAACATAAAAATATGCTCTTAAAATAACAATTTATGAAAAATATGCATTTTATTATAAAATTGACAAAATATGCAAAAAATGTAAATATATGCATTTTGTATATATTCCGCCTTTATTTATAAGCAATTCTTTCAATCTTACTCTAAACGATGTCTCTGAAGGTGCATTTTTAATGTCATTTTTTATTATAAAATTTAATACTCATATAATAGTAGAGGCTTTTTTCAGATAAAGTCAGTCGGTGAATGGGGTAATTTATCGTGTGTTATAATAATGCTGACAATGCGCGTACCAAATATGTTTCTGTTTTTATAGAAAAACATAGTTGTATTAAAAATGTACAACGCATAAATTATAAGTATTCGTTTTGCTTTAAACAGACCTCTTCATGATTCTAATTATACCATTTTATACAGAACTCTTAACACTCGTTTTTGAAATACAAAATTTTTTTGGATTTGTAAGTTTGCTCCCCAAAAAAAAATACCAAAACTGGCCGTAGATTCAAAATTTGGAAAATACAGTGTTCTTTTGGCAGTGTCGCTTAGATACTTTGTAACGATACGTAGACAGTAGCAAGTCCTATTCAATTTACCATTGACATAATCGATTTGATATTACCAGTCGAGAAATTCATCAATATAGATACCAAGGAATTTTGTGTTTTTCTTAAAGAAAAGTAGATTTTCTTCTATATTTTTTATTGATTCCGGTATTTCAGTTCTGCAGAGCTTTGTACGAAATAGTGCTGTACTTGTTTTTGGTTTATTTAAAATTTATTTTTTTAAAACCAATTTTTGCTAGCCAATAAAATGATTGTTGCATTATTTACTATATGATCAGTTTGTTCGCCTTCGGCTAGAATGTTAGTGTCGTCAGCATAATATACTCTTAAGCTAGAATTAGCGTTATCTATAACTCAAGATCATTTATAAAAATTATAAACAAGATAGGTCCAAGTATACTTCCTTGAGGTATGCCAAATGTATTTTGCAAGATTTCTGATTTAGCACCGGTATTATCTTGTTTTACAATAACTCTTTGAGTTCTTTAACTGAAATATGATTTTAACCACTTAAAGGCACTTCCCCTGATGCCATATAACTCAAGTTTCTTTAAAATAAGTTCCAGGGCCGGATCTACGTATGGGCTTAATGGGCTGCAGCCCAGGGCCCCCGGGTTCCAGGGGGCCCCGTTTCCCGTTAAGATAAACAGAAAAAGATGCATACAATCAAAAAATAGGTACTAATAAAAAACCCGACATGAATCTGAACAAAACTAAAGGAATATGAAGACACAGCCAAAAAATGACGTCCTAGTGTAGAAATAGAATAAAGCGATGTAAACAAGAGACGTATTCTTTCAAAATTTACAGATAAATCCACAGAAAAAGCTGTATATGGGGCAGAAAAATTTAGAAGAGACACGTTTATTGTTGCGTTAGACAAGCTTATCCTCGATTTAAATAGAAGAAGTCAAGTATATGCAGAACATAGCAATAAATTTAAATGTTTGATGGATTTGCAAGATCAAAGTAAGGAGAACATCGACCTGGAGAGCGTGCGCGCTATTATTGATTATTATTCAGATGACTTAGACCAACTAAACCAGTGATTCCCAAAGTGGTCCAGGTGGACCCCTAGGGGTCCACGGGAGACTCGACGGGGGTCTACATTGGCGTGACAAAAAAATGGGGGTTCACAATTTGTAAGCGGGGGTCCACGAAAATGTATCTGTCTTTTTGTTTTTATAGAAGTTACGTTACGTTATTAATGTTTATTTTTAATTATATTACGACTGTTATCATAGTACAATATAATGTAAACCTTACAATGTAATATGATAACAATAATAATTAATAGTGTAATAATTACATATTTGAATAAATACAAGACAAGAAAATATACTATTTTTATTTTTACCACTCCGGAAGTTTTCAAAATAAAATAAGTGAGAATTGATTGGTTTCTTGTGCTGTGAGTAGATGCCAAAAAAGTAAAGTTGGATGTAATCACTTTTTTGATTGGCCAACTTTATTTTTTTGACATCCACTCGCAGCACAAGCAATTAATTAATTAACCAATCAATTCTCACTTTTTTTTGAAAACTGTTAATTCGTGGTTGGAACTCAGCCGCAATGCAAAATTTTCATAGTTAGATCTAATCTTCACATTTTTTGTCGGGTTTTGGGAATATGGTAGAAATGTAGTTGCAGGGGGTCCACTGGAACCAGCAAAATTTTCAAAGTGGTCTATGAGACAAAAAAGTTTGGGAACCTCTGAACTAAACCAATATTTAATACAGGAATGTATTCAATTCAAAACTTATATAAAACAAACTGAGCTAGAGTCCTATACTTGTAGTGATATGTTCAATTTAATTTTTGAAAAAAAACTTGTTGACGTTTTTCCAAATTTATATACCATCTTAAAGATTTTTCTAACGCTTCCTATTACTAGTTGTGAAGCGGAGCGTGCGTTCTCTAAGTTGTCCTTTAGAAAACAAATATAGGACAACAATGACAAATACAAGACTTAATTATTTATCACTTCTTTCTTTCAATGCTGATCTCACCAAAGACTTGAAATGTGATAAGCAAATAAAATAATTTGAAATTTCTTATTGTTGTTATGTTATGTAATGTTAATTTATTAATACTTTCAACTATGTCTTGTCTAAGTTATGTTTAGGTTAAGAATTAATTGCCTTAATTTTTTGTTCACCAAAGATAAAGAAGGTACCTATTTATTTTAACTACTTTTACCTAAGTAATGTATTTTCGTTTGAAATAAAAAAGTTTCGAATGTTAAATTTTCCGCATAAAACATTTTTTAGAAAAATGCCTAATTTATATAATTTCCTGAGGCCCCCAGATATCGTTAGCCCAGGACCCCCAAAGGTCACGGTCCGGCCCTGATAAGTTCACGATCTAAACAATCATAGGCCTTGGATAGGTCCAAGACTATTACCATTGCCATCCTCCAAAAATCCACGAATAGCCTGTGTAAACTAAAAAACAGCTGTTTGAGTGGATTTTCCCTCAAGATATCCATGTTGATTTCCTTAGAGGAGTCCACTATTCTTCATAAAATTTATTAATTGACCACACAATACATGACTAATTGAAACAACTTCGAGAAACCCAGAAGCAGGCTTATGGGCCTATAATTGTCTAGCATTTCTGCATCTCAGCTGTTCAACTGTATTTTATGTTGAAGAGGTTTTTTTCAATGTTTAACATTTTATTTTTAACTTATTCGGGTAACTAAAAAAATTTTAAATTATTTATTAGTATTAGGGAAATAATAATATCATATAATATGTAGTTATGGTAAGGCGCACATTGCATTTTGAGGTTCCAGGTTAGCTCATGCTCTAGTTATGATAGCCTCAGGTTTACCCAAAGGTATATAAGAGCATAAGAGTGGATCTATTTTTATTTGAGGCCTTTGATATTCTATGGAGCTGAGGATTCGACTGTGGAAGTAAATTAATTTTAATTTATTTTGATGGTCTACCATCGGTTTTGGAGGATTCATACTCGCGATTTAAACCGTTGAATTATTGACATCCTGTTAACACTAATTGTAAGATAACTTTTAAGGATACCGTTATTGGAAATTGTCATGGCAGTTATCTGGCTAATGATTAACCTTAAATGTTTATTTAACCTGGTTATTGGTATTGTACCAGGTCATCGCTATTTAAGGAATCTGACTGAAGATGACTTATTAAACAACTGTAAATCGTTTTATGACGGCTATAAATTTAAATAACAACCCTTTTTTATGAAGCGTTAGAAATATAGGCTGTTAACTAATTAGCGAACCTTTGATAAAAAGAATCTCGAATCTTTGCATATCAATTTAATAATGTAAGAACTGGAGTTTATGAGTGTTAAGGATATTACTTGGCAGAAAATGGAGGACTGTTTTAGTATAATATGATTAAAAAACATGACCTAAATTTCCAATTAAATTAGTTGATGCATTGAATATCAAACTATAAGAAGGCCATATGAGCCGATTTCCTACATCTGCTACGTTGAATTCATAGATGGCACAATGAGTTCACCAACAAGAAAGCGACTAACCTTTTCACTGCTAAATTAGAACGTTGTTGCCACCTGTCTGTTTGACTTGCTGCATGAGTTTTTTAAATGTATTTTTATAGCTTATCGTAAAACTTGATTTCACATAAGTACCTAGATTTAAGTAGCTTACATTTATTTTCCTACCTATAGTATAGTCTAGACTTAAAAATGTCCCCATTTTAAATTGCTTTTTAGCTTATAATATTTTCAACCTTTTGACGTCCCAACGTTAATTACATGAAAACAATGACATATTGACCGCCATGTATTCTATGTATTTCTAACAGAATTAAATGACGACTCTCACTATTCAATACATACCTAGGCTACAACGTATATGTTGGGTAAAATTTGAATGATGTGCGGTTTGTTTGTATAACTTGGTTTTTATTTGCAATTATTACTAGTTTTCAAAATGGTTTAAATAAGTAGGTTTTACTTTCTTACTTAAGAAACATCCAGTTTGTTTGTATTAGTGTATAACCTATTTTGCTATTTTTCGACGAAATAAAACCTATTTTAGTTATACCTACTTGCTGTCGCTTTTTATCTACTTTTATTTGTTTAACATTTACCACCCAATGCAACGGTAAAATCATTGTGAAAATCGGTCCAATTACCCCGGAGTAATCAGCGTATTATCAAAAACATACATTCGGCTGGAATGGAGAACCTCTTATTTTATTGTCTGTTAAAAATGCTTGAATTCTTAAAAATTCCAATAAAATACGATATGCGGCAACACCACGACATCACATCAGTAAATGTGAGACATCTGTTGCCGAGGCGCTGCATTATAACGACAGATTTAAGGTTAGAGTTACGATCAACTCCACAATGGCGGCCAAACCACCTCCAATACGTCTAAAACTGGGTTGTCAACTTTTCTCGGACATCCGTCATTCTTATATATAGTTTGATATTCAATGGTTGATGTCTTAGTTGGTATTTTTTTTAAGGGTTGTTTGGAAATTTGTTTTCAACTCAAAATTCCATTGATAGACTGCCGACTGTTCAGAAACGATTTTCTTGCTGGGTTGAAACAAAGCTGATGATTGGTGGAATATCAACTCTCATTGATGAAAAATATGAATTTAATTGTAATTTATTGATTAAGTTATATTCCAAAATATTAAGGTATTTATCGAGTTTAGAGTTTCAAGCTACAAGAAACTAACTACGAACAAAAATGACAACCCACAAGGTTTGAATAATCACAAATTCAGTTAAGGTTATAAATTATTACATACTCCTTTTTATTGTTTTTTAACTATCCAGAATATTAACTTTAAATTGCAAATTTAAAGTAGCAAATATAATTTATATTTTTTAGCGATGACTTCTACAACTATAAAATTTACTAATTTTGAATATATTATTTTATATTGAATATAGTCTTTAATAATTTTAAGACCATCTGTTTCTTTGCAGATTACTGATCTAAGTACCCCAATTTTAAGCAGATACTTGCGACAATCATTGTCAGATAGGTTTAAGCTCGACGAAGGGTTAGACAAATATCTAAATTGAGCTGTCATTCAACAGCTAAAAAGCCTTGAGTAATAGATGTGTTTTGGACTTCCATTGCCTATTGCCTTTAGCTTTTAATATCACAACGTTTCAACTGGCAAGTATCTCCAGTCGTCTTCAGGTGAATACTAAACAAGTTATAAAGCTACGAGCCTATTTATACTACCTAGCCCACACCTATTTAACAAGGGCTTCCAAATGTTTCTTATATCTGCAGAAGGTTAACTGAAACAGTCAGTGTTCTGGATTATGACAGCTGCTTCTTTGAATTTTCTCTTCCGCCAATGTTCTTCTTTACGTATAATTTTTGCGTTTGCCCATTGTAAATGATGGCCGTGGGTCCAAGCATGGTATGCTGCACCGGACCTGTTTGTTTCTCCTTTCAGTGTGTGGTTTCGATGCTCTTTGATCCTTGTTTAGAGAGGTCGTAGGGTTTCACCAACATAGGATTATCCGCATTCGCAAGGTATTCTGTATACACAATTCTTCGTGTCCTTTTGATTTGTTGGTTTTGTCTTCGTCAGGTGGCTTCTTAAGGAATCTTTGGAGCTGAAGACTGTTCGGATGTTGTACTGTTGTCCTATCTTTCGAATTTTTTCGGAGATTCCCTTGATATAAGGTATATTCATGGTGGGTCCAGGTTCATTATTTTTGTTCGTTCTATTTTTGTGATTTTGAAGCTTTTTGATGGCCTGATCGACTAATTTCCTAGGGTAATCATTCTTGCCAAGGTCTTGCTTGATGTTTTTAAGTTCTTTCGTCAAAGTACCCTGCGAGTTGCAAAGTGTGAATGCTCTATCGACGAGTGGTTTGACTATTCCATGTTTGGTCCTGTTTGCAGCTAAAAAGCCGTTTTTAAGAACAACGGCTTGGCTTGGTTTTGCGTTACAGTATTACCTTTAACCGCGAGTTTTTGAGGAAAAATATTTTTGGACGAGAAAGTGTTTCCGTTTTGCTAAAACGGAAGAGTATATAGGCCTCTAAGAACTCGGTTCGAAGAAAGATTTACCCAAAAGAATCGAAATGGTGGTAGATTTTCTTTCTGTAAACGTCTAAGGATGGATAAGTGCTCAGGGATTTGGTGTGTGTCATTTTATTCAAGGACGATTTAATACAGAGGAATAAATGAATATTTTACAAAATACCATGTTACCATCTGTATTAGAACGATTTCCAGCAAGGGATTAAAATTTGGGTGTCAGTACTAATCAGTGGATTAAAAATATGTATATAAATAAATGTATTGTGTGCAAACAGCAAGGTACTCAGAAACCCAAATCTACACTGCACATAATATGACATAATATTATACTTGCAAACGGCACGCGGCGTAGACAGGTGCACCCAATATTTACGAACCTCAAGATGTTCGGGTTCGTATCGATCTGACCATCACAACCAACCCACCTAAATTATAGTGACGATGACTCATAAATAGGACCCAAAATTTCTAACGGTTGTACATAAAGGTAGCTCGGTCCCATAAGGTAGGAAACACCCGGTATTGCAAATGGGTCGTTAAAGAAAACGTTTTTCTAGGAATATGATTCAGGTTAAAATGTTTAAGATGTTTACTTTGATTTCTAAGGTTGTTTGTCAATCTGAGATGTCTCGCAAATTGCAGACAGGTATTTGAAAGAAAATTTACAAACTGGTCGCTTCCTGTAAGTAGAGATTATAGAAAAATGTTCAGCAATCGATACGTTTAGAATTATTATAATTATACGAGGTATGTCCGTTAGTGTTGCGGAATGTTAGTTGTTAGTTTAATTTTGCCACATAATAAATTAATGTTTAATAAGAAAATAAGTATAATAATAAAACATAGTTTAAAAACCTAAAACACACGCTTTAATAATTAATCAAACTAAAAAGCTGAAAATAAATATAGTTTAGAATAATTCTTGAAATTCTTAATATAAGCAGAAAATAATAATGAACGATAAACATTAGTATTATTGTGAAAAAAGCCTGGGGTGCTAAGCGAAGCAACACCTTTCAAATGGAAGTGGTTCTAAATCTTGGCAAAATTATTCTGTGAAAAGCGTAAAAAGAAAAGGGATGTGGCACGGGAAAGCGGTTCATTATTTTACATGCCGGTTCTGTAACAGGATATTTTCCAGGTGCAAGCTTAATTTTTTCTTCCACGTCAAAAAGTTGTGACTATCATGGCAATATGAATTGCGAAATGTTTGATAAATGGTTAAAAGCTCAATTAATCCCCAATTTAGATGAGCCGTCTTTAATTGTATTAGACAATGCATCATATCATTCAAGAATTTTAAATAAACAACCTAGTTCATCTTGGCGAAAAAGTGATATTTATGAGTGGCTTGAAAAACACAACGAAAATCCTTTACCAAATATGTTAAAATCCGAACTCCTATTAATGGCAAAGTCTTTCAAATCACCCAAAATAAACGCTGTAGATGAAATATGGCGTGAATATGGCCATGAGGTTCTACGACTGCCACCATATCATTGCCAGTTTAATGCAATAGAAATGGGCTAGGGCAAAATATTTTTATGAAAAACATGCAGGTGATGGTCTTAAATTCTCGCAAGTAGAGATAGTTTGGCAAGATTCGTTGGATCATATTACGCAGGAGTACTGGAAGAAATCGGCGGAACATACAGAAAAATTAATAAGGAATTGGTGGGATCGAGAACAAGTAGTATTAGATGTCGAAGTAGCGCCAATAATCATTGCTCCATTCGAGGACGATTCAGATGACGAGGACTTTTTAGAATTTCTAAGTGATGATGACACTTTTTAATTTTTTAGTCTATAATTATAAACGGTTTTCTTTGTTTACATTTTTTAGTATTCTTCGGTAATATATGATGCTTTCTTTCATGGACAATTTTCTGTACAATCCTTAAATTGATTACCAATGCTTTTGCTACTGTTTTCTACTTATTGGTTGGCAAATTACCATTTTTTCCTTTTATCTCTTGAAATAGTTAATCGGATTAAATTCCATTGTATAATAAGGTTAGGTAATTTTATTGCTATAATAAATTACACTGTTTATTATTGTCGTTTTTAATAAATAGATTTAGTAGATATACTATTTACAGGGATGGCGAACCAATGGCTCGCGTGCCATTGATGCCACGCGACATAAAATTTTGGATCACAAAGTTTACTATGAATTATTATATTACGAATTTGACGGCACGTCTATGGCCTCATTAAACATTTCCTTGGAAAAAATGGCACGTTATTACATAAAGGCTCGCGACCCCTGTACTATTATGTACATAATTTTTGCAAAAAATAATAATATTATATGTGGCTATCTTCACGACAGTTAAAATAATAAAATCATGTTTCGTTTCTCCGGGTATATTGATACCTACATAATTTCACAACATTTTGATAAGCTCTGGAATTTTCGAAGTGATTCATATGATCGGTGACCTTTGAACCCGCATGATAAGACCAGATTTGACTATATATGGATAGTTAAATTTATTGTTAATAAATGAACAATGGATACATTTTTCAAACCCACAGATTTTTACATTTACAGGACACTTATTTTACTTGCCTGGGTGACGCTCTATTTAGACAGGCCGGAAGTCACGGTTAGTAATG
The DNA here is from genome assembly GCA_963969555.1 of Polydrusus pterygomalis. Classification (NCBI taxonomy): domain Eukaryota; kingdom Metazoa; phylum Arthropoda; class Insecta; order Coleoptera; family Curculionidae; genus Polydrusus; species Polydrusus pterygomalis. The sequence continues at coordinate 39,052,773 of OZ018385.1, read as the reverse complement.
GCAAAAGAAATTTATAGCCTCCAACCCTGCCATGTTCATTGAGAAAGGTAACTTTCTAAATAAGACCTTGCCGATCACTTTCGCAACAAATATTTTTACGTTTACGTCATTAACATTTATGTAGTACTGGTATCTTTAGGATGATTTTATGTAAGCGATCAGAAAAATTAGAGATCATTAATGGTAGTAGAGCAATATGTAATAAGCAGCGGTATGCAGGACCCGTAATTAGTCCAGATTATCCTTTCATCCCGCTTTACATGATTTTTGGGTATGTTGTAACACAGTAAAAATGAATTTAATCTAGATTAAAGTTGATCTTACAACCTTGCATACCATTGTAATCCGCTGAAAATAGGGGACGTTTCAAAATAGTACCAATGTAGATGTAATGAATGTATAATATATGTAGTTAAGTTATATTTGCAGTCAAACAGTACGTACAGTTAACGACATATAAATTCGTACACTCCATCCATACATAACTCAATTACAACAAAATTGGGTAAAACGGGTTTCTCCCCTGGCTGCTTATACCTGGATAGAACACCAGCTATACACATAGCTGTAAATTATTGTATGCACGATTTTTTACCATAGGTAATGATGGTTATTTCTAGATATTTTTGTGTTTAAATTATAGCCGCGAAATAAGAAAATTATAAAATAAAACCAGGAAAACTACAATAGTATAAAGCCAAAAAGGGTAAATTTATTACCAAACAAGAAAAAAAATACTAAAATTTAATTGCTGCGCCATTGGATTCCAACACTAATCGTAATTTTCTTGGCATTGACAAAATAATACTTCTGGTGTAATCCGGAGTTAGCTATTCCAAAATTTCTTCCATTTCATTCTGTGGTTTAAAATTTATTTTGTACATCTTTTTACCATCAATCCCAAACATTTTCAATTGGACTCCTTGCGCACCAAGGCAGACATGTTACGTTGTTTTGTCTAAACCAGTTTCCTATATTTCTTACAGTATGCACAGGGCAGTTATCCTGCCGAAATATAAAGTTATTTCCTTTAAAAACTATCGCGGCAGAAGGAAGAAAAATATTTTCCAAAATCTGAAGATATATATTACTGTTTATTGTTCCACCAATATTCCAGCATACACCTGCACCGTAAACAGATATCCATGCCCACACATTAACGGAGAAACGTCCACTGGTTTGCTTTTTTTGAGTATACTTCTCATCATATCGGAAATTTAGTGTGGTCTATATACTCGAATCCTTCCATTATAATATGTAGACTGATAAGTTTTCCCATCGGAAAAGATAACATTTTGCAAAAATAAATCATTTTCTGGTAAATATTGCATAGCAAACCCAATTCTTTGTTCCTTATCACTATTTTTTAAAAACGGTTTGGATGCAGCTGCTCCATTTCTTATTTGGGAACATTGTCTTACTCGGCGTTGCACAGTTCTAGATGAAGCAGGAAATCCTGTTATGTGCATAGCGGATACTGCAGTTTCAAATGGATTTTGCCCTAAATACTCCACCAAATTTCGGTCTCCTTCATTTGATGATTTTCTATTATTTAAACCGACCCAACAGACCTTTCAAGTGTTTGATGATAGCGCCATTTTTTTACAATTCCTTGAACAGTACTTCTAGGTACGTTTCAAATGAATTAATTGTTAAATTTTCTTCTTCCTTACAAATTGTCAAACCACAGCATAAATAAGTTAAAGTAACAACTCGCCTGACTCGATAGCAGTCTTATTATAATTCGCCTAAATATGTCTAGTTTTATTCCAGGCGCATTGTAAAAATAATCGCCCATATCTTCATTTTACAATAAGCCTAAGAGCAATTCGGCGTTTTATGAAACGCGTAAAAAGTTCAGTCGAATTGTAAAAATTCCGTATTTATTCTTCATTTTACAATATACCTAGTCATTTATAAAACGAAACGAATTTGTAATTAGCCTACGACATATCCACTAGACATTAATAATCGGGTAGTGTAAGCATATTACCATTTACAATAAACATAAACAGCAAAAATATCAAAAAATAAAAATGTAAATAACAGTTTAGATAGAATATAGTCACTTTTTCCTTAAAGCACCACAAAGAATGACCATCGGCATCGCGTTTATAAATGAAGTTAGTGACGCCAACAATGGTTTTATTTATAAGTGATTCATCATGAGGCCACAGGAACAGATTTATCAAGTGGGTTGTCAAGTTAACTTAGGTTAAGGTCCCTTCAAGACAAGCCGATCAACGCATCGTGTTCGCTATTGTTTGTTTGAATGTTCTAAACTTAAAATACATTCGTTACATTCTAAACGGGCAGTGATGTAACATGTAACCGTGTAGCCCATTGTTCGGGGAAAGATACTTTTTGGTCGGTTTTAAGATTTTATAAAATGAACTTTGACCCTTGTCAATGTGATAGGGTTAGGCTTTTGTCACTATAAAAAAAAGTAGAACGTTTATTAGGCTGTATATGTCGTAGGCTAATTACAAATTCAGTCGTTTTATAAATGACTAGGTATATTGTAAAATGAAGAATAAATACTGAATTTTTACAATTTGTCTGAAGTTTTTAGGCGTTTCATAAAACGCTGAATTGCTCTCAGGCTTATTGTAAACGGATCTTCAATCTCGTTTGTTTTAGGATATGACTGATTATAACTAGTCGTTTTGTAAAAGTCTGGAAAGTACTTAGGTATTTTATAAAACACCGATTTATATTGTTGCTTGATCGTATAATATTTCAAACCAAATAGTAAGTTGGACACTTTATTTTTGTCATAACATCATAAAATAAATTAATGGGTAAATTTAGGTATATATTAACATAATGTAATTTAACATAATTTAAAATTAATATTATTTTACTTATTTGAACACGGTCCACCCCTTAAATGAGATTTACTATTGCATTTCAAGTGAGCCTTAAAACAAAAACACTGATATGTGTGGCACTGCGTTTTGCTTACATTTTTTGAATCCCTGCCCTCCAAATTTAGAAAACTTTGTTAAAGCTTCTCTCAAAGATATAATTTTTCCTTCCAAAACCTAAATTGATTCGGGATATTCAATGCCAACGATTTCGTCTCTTGAAAACCATCTATTCAAAATTCCGTGCTTAGTACCAATTTGATATACTCCATTTTTTATTTCTACGATAGTTCCCAATATATTTTTAAGGTCTAGTGGTCCCCTATCGAATGTAGGTACCTACTTCAACCGCAATATTCTGACCCAGAAATAGAGGTTTCAACTGTTGGTTGGTATTTGAAGCGTTTTAAATGAATTAATTATTCAATTTTCTTCTTCCTCGGTCATGTTTTCCTCTTCGCTTATAATATTAGTTAATACCTTTTCTAATTCTTCTTCAGTTGTTAGTTTTTTAACTGTTTCTGTTGGTAAATTACGTAGCGAATGTCGGAAGATGTGTTGTAAGAGTTACCCATTAATTTCTTTTATGATGGTATGACAAAAAGAAAGTGTCCAACTTACTATTTATATGTTTGAAATATTATACGATCAAGCAACAATATAAATCGGTGTTTTATAAGTACTTTTTAGTCTTTTACATAATGACTACTTATAATCAGTCATATCCTAAAACTAACGAGATTGAAGAACCGTTTACAATGAGCCTGAGAGCAATAGGGCGTTTTATGACATATAACACCTAAAAATTCAGTCTTTATTCTTCATTTTACAATAAACCTAGTCATTTATAAAACGACTGAATTTGTAATTAGCCTACGACATAACTATACAGTATAACATCTCTGTCGAACGTATAGAAATTAAATGATGATTTAGATGAAATTATAGATGTTTCAATAACATAATTGCTTTTTGTCACTAAACTACATTGTAGCAACAAATGATCGTCGGATAACGCGCTGCTAACTGTAGCAATGTTCTTTGAATACAGAAAAATAGCACCGCCCTAATGTATCTAAGGAGGAAACTAAATTGTGCTGTTATGTCTTGACTCCTATCTGCTTCGCGGTTATTTGCCTAGAGAGATGCATGCACTGTTAATGGTCTATACTAGTTACACATTTCTGATTTTATGCATTTGGTAATATGCTATAAAATAGGATGGTACTGACAGGGCCGTTCTTTGATTTTTTAGAGTCGCGCGCAAAAAAAAATTGGGATTAAACTTAAAAAAAAAAAGTCTAATGTCATCAGTCTTACTAAACCATCACCTGGGATGTGGGAAAAAAGAGGTTTTTTATTTTTCAAATGATAAACCATTGATGTGTTTTTACCTTTCAAGGTAAGAAATCTTCATCGTTTCACGGTCTTGACATTTTGTGACTTAACATTAGTTATGGTTTATTTGTTATTTATTTTGTCAAAAAAAAATAAAAAAGCAACGAAGCAAAACAAAACACAACCAAAAGGTGGTTTAACGTGTCAAATGCTGGATATGTCCTCCACCCTTTACTTGGCACGCTCCCAGACGATGGAATTCCGAATGAATTCAGCCGGTATGTTATGTGTCTCCCATCTAATTTTATATTTCAAATCTTGAATATTATTTTTCCTATTTTGGTAAACTCTTTCTTTTAAATAATCCCCAAAGAAAATAGTCTAGAGGCGTTAAGTCTGAGGACCTCGGTGGCCATTCAATTGTACCACGTCGTCTAATCCAGCGACCTAAAAATATTTCATCTGAATATCTTCTCACATTGACACCAAAGTGCGGGGGAGCACCATCTTGCTGAAACCAAATTGTTTCATTAGGTATCTGAATCTACTTCGTTGGGAAAAATTACAGCTAGAGCAGGCATCAACTCGAAGGTTAAGAAATCCAGGTACCGTTCACAATGTCACAAAATTTCAGAACGTGAAACAATGAAGATTTCTTACCATGAACATCAATGATTTATCATTTTTTCTCATTTAAATAGAGATTTTTTAAAAACTTTTAACAGTCGCCATTTTGAAATAGCATGACAAAATCGCGCCAAAATTTATGAGCATACTCTACAAGATATTAGCTTTCAAATGATGTATCACAAGCTGTATGTTTTCATTTAAAAAAAAGATTGATGTCGTCATCTTTGACAAATGTCTATAAAAAAACAAACGAATAACGTCAAAATGTGAGCATATATAAAACTAAATTGACGTTTCTGAGCGTTTTCCCCAAAAGTTACACGCTTAGGCTATATTAATTTTATTCCGGACTTCTGGACAACACTGTATAAAGCTCGAAAATATACGGCCACTTATAATCGTCAACACAGCCGTGCTACTACATTTAGTGAACCAAATTTCAGTCTTACACTTTGTTAGTAGTTTTTATAGGCGGAAATGCAATCACGGCCCTGAATACTTAAATTATATTTAGCGTTTATATATTATTAGAAAATAATGGCAAAGGATGCGTGTTGGAAAGAACTAAAGTTATGGAAAATATATAATTTTATGGAATACGTGGAATGGCGTCGTGTGGGTTTTATTATTACCTGTAACTAAAGATAATTTGAGGTATGCTTTGACACTAACATACCATTGAGGCTAAAAAATACTGTGACAAAGAAATTCGCTTTAATCTCCTGATTTAATATAGGTAACATGTCAATTTGCGGGTAGGTAAAATTATATTTCCTACAGACGTGTGGAAAAATCAATTTTCCGCACTGATATCGGTGCGGAAAATTTGTTTTTCCACACTAGTGCGGAAAAAAATTTCGGCACGATTATGTCAAAAATCCGTGCGGAAAATTGGTTTTTCCACACTAGTGCGGAAAACATTTTCGGCACGATTATGTCAAAATCAATAATATATCAATTATAACTTGTAGTTATTACTTTTTTGCTCAGAATTAGTTACTGTTACATAATGCATGTGATTGTTATAGTTAATTAAAAATTATTAAATTTCTTTGAAATATGTGTTTCTTATTTCCACACGTCTGTAGGAAAACTATTGTACCTGACACGTGCGAAAAATGTTTTCCCTGCACTCGGCTGCTTCACCGAACTCCGCTACGCGTCGTGCAGTGAACGGCAGACTCGTGCGGAAAAATTCATTTTCCGCACTTGTTAGGTAAATAGCTATTTTATTGCCATCAACAAGTAAAACAATAATATATATTTTCATCAATATTTGCTAGATTTGTTATATAAAAAACGATATAGGCAGCATTAATTGTAGAGCAGAAGGCTACAATTCACATTGTAAGAACAGTTGTAAGAACTTTCGCCCGCACCGTAACATTGAATTAAATAAACCCTTTGTACTAAGGTCAACATTTTCAAAACACATCAACTTCTATTTGACAACTTCAAATTTGCCCCATACGTAAAGCAAAGTAATAAAAAGGTAAAAAAATTCCTTGTTTTTACAAAAGCTGGTAGGAATGCATTTAACAATTTTTAAATAAGATACACACCACCCATTATGAAAAGAGAGTCTAATAAAATTTTATATTAATATTTTTATTAAGCAGCAAAATTTACATTTACCTCTAAAAATTAAAAAAACCAAAAAAAAATCGATTTATTTTAAATATCGGATTTAAATTACAAACGAATAAATAAGTTTTCTAATTGGCATTTTGGTCAAAAATGAAAAATAAAGGTAGTTTACTCTTGGAGAAAAATCATGTTTTTGAAGTTTTTGCGAACCCTGTATAAAAAATCAAAATTTTCTCTTCGTGAATTGCATTTTTTTACAAGCAAAACTTTTTATCAAGAATGACTTTTTCCCGAAAAATTAAATTTTTCATCCATTTTGTGCTATTGTAAACCCTATCCGCGGAGAGTCTGTATCTTAGACGAGGTAAAGGACTGTATAGTCTAGACCAGTGATTTCAACCTTTTTGTGGTGGCGGAACACTTTTGGTAGCAATAAGAAAATGGCGGAACACCACCTTTGTCAACATATTTGCGGTGAAGTAATCAGTTTATCGATAGACCAGGGCCGAAGCCTTTGAAAATGGTAAAAAGCGAAAAAAAATAATAGTAGGATGAAACCCATTGAAAAAGGAAGAGAATATAACAAAAATGAAAGAAAAAACAATTTACGGGCGATCCGAGGTCGGGAAGTGGAAAGGGGTGAGTTTTTAAGGTTGAATTTTCAACGTCGTTCAACTTATTGCCAACCTATAACCTATTTCGCTTTGTTTTTTCAAGTTTATTAATTTTTAAACTAATATTTAAATAAAATCAGTATCGTCGGCACATTACTTAGGTAATATCTGATATATTACAAAAATATCAATTTATTTCATTGCTAATTTTGGGAGAATTGTATAGTGAAAGAACAATGAGTGACAATGACATAATAATGTTAAAAAAAATCTTACCCGATATTTTTCGCTATACAATTCTCCTAAAATAAGTTATGAAATTCCTTGATATTTATTAAATATGTCAATTATTACCTATAGAATATCAAGTCGATACTGATTTTCTTTAAATTTTGTATTAAAGCTAGAAAACATAAATAAATCTACGCGAAATAGGTTATAGGTTGGCAAGCATGTTGATACTCCCACCTTAAGGGTAGAAAACGCTTTATCTCGATTTCAGGCAAAACTACAAGTCCTATGGAAAAACTTAAATGGCACAGTTATTGTAGGTAATAAAAAGATCTGCAACTTTTGTATCTACACTTTTTTCAAATAACCTCAAAATTTATGTGAAAAGTTCAAATAACCAAGTTTTTGGTTTTTTATTTTTCTCTACTACTACTACTCAAAATTGTACATAATGATTAAAAAAAAATTCGGATTTGAGTTTTATTCGTTTTTTTCCATTTTTTGAGAACATTTACCATAGTAATGTTTATTTTTTACACCATCAGAAAGTAGAGATTTCAACGAACAAAATGCCCACCGACTTTTATAAAAAAGCAGATATTTTGACGTGAGAATTTTCGATTGAAAATTTGGGTGCCTTTTCGATATTATGTCAAAATAAGGTAAAAAAATTAATATTTTAAATCAAAAAAATTACAGTGTGTTTAAGACATAAAAATGTACGTTTTCACCAAATTTCGAAAAAAAAAATTTTTTTTGTAAAAGATAAAAATAGAAAACCATTTTTAATTGAATTTTTCACATAAATTTTGAGGTTATGTGAAAAAAGTGTAAATACAAAAGTTGTAGATCTTTTTATTACCTACAACTTTGCTATTTAAGGTTTTTCCATAGAACTTGCAGTTTTGCCGGAAATCGAGATAAATCGTTTTCTACCCTTAAAAACTCACCCCTTTCCACTTCCCGACCTCGGATCGCCCGTAATAGCTATTTACCTAACAAGTGCGGAAAATGAATTTTTCCGCACGAGTCTGCCGTTCACCGAACGACGCATAGCGGAGTTCGGTGAAGCAGCCGAGTGCAGGGAAAACATTTTCCGCACGTGTCAGGTACAATAGTTTTTCTACAGACGTGTGGAAATAAGTAACACAATCATATTTCAAAGAAATTTAATAATCTTTAATTAACTATAACAATCACATACATATGTAACAGTAACTAATTCTGAGAAAAAAAGTAATAACTACAAGTTATAATTGATATATTATTGATTTTGACATAATCGTGCCGAAAAATTTTTCCGCACTAATGTGGAAATACCAATTTTCCGCACAAATTTTTGACATAATCGTGCCGAAAAATTTTTCCGCACTAGTGTGGAAAAACCAATTTTCCGCACATATATCAGTGCGGAAAATTGATTTTTCCACACGTCTGTAGGAAAATTATTTTTTCTTTTATTTTTGTTATATTCTCTTCCTGTTCCAATGGGTTTCATCCTACTATTATTTTTTTTTGGTTTTAAAATTATCGACCCTGGTCTACAAAAAATACTATTTCATGATTCAGATTAGTTGATTTTACTAAATTATTTCGCGGAACACCTGGAAGAGGTTTGCGGAACAGCGGTTGGGAACCACTGGTCTAGACTCTAGAAGCAACATTTTTTTTTCTGGTGCCAGTATTTTTTGGCCGCAAGATGCATACAGTGTGTACATAAAGTAAGGAACAAATTCATTATTTAATAATCTAAAAACATTTTGTAAAAATCCTCGGACACGTATGTAATAATTTTTGATTGCGCATACTTTGACATATACACATATTATACAGGGTAGCTCATGTAGTAGATATGACATTATCGACGATTTTTTTAAACGAAAACCCCTATATTTTAGTTCAGATTTGTAATCTCCAAGAATAGCTGATTTCAAAAACATAACATACTTAGGGTCTAAAGTTGATGGTTTCGTTGCTACAGGGCAAGAAAAAAAAATGTGAAGTATTTTTAATTTTTAAAAATTTAAATAAAATTAAATAGGCTATTTAATTAAGTATTGAAATTGCCCTCCTTCTTGTGCCTGGCAGTACCCCCAGCGATCTTGTTGGACTTTTATTATGGTTTCTTCTGAAATATTCCTGCATTCTGTTGTGATTCGATTTTTTAAATCTTCAATATTGGCAGGTCTTATTTTATAAACGACATTTTTCAGGTGACCCCACAAGAAGAAGTCCAGTGGTGCAAGGTCTGGAGACCTAGGCGGCCATTCAATAGACCCACGTCTTCCAATCCACCTGTTCGGAAAAACTTGATCGACATAATGGCGCACTACTGCTGCATAATGTGTATACTCCAATGAGGTATTTTATATCATAGTCGATCAATTTTCGCAACAAGAAGATTTAATCTTTAAAAAGGGGTTACATTACAACAGGATGATTATGAATATGAATAGATAGGGAGCATCATATTAAAAACAGTTGCAGGAGTGGTACGGTGTCATGGTCATGCCTTTAAAAAAGCCCAATTATCGGGTTTCGTCGCAACAAAAATAGTTTCGGCTCAAGTTCCTCGGTATACACACTTGAGTCGATATCTAAAAATGTTCCTTTTTAAATTTAAAAAAAATTCTGATGACATGTAAGTCGTTAAACAACATTGCAAGACTAAAAGGTTACAGATATTTCCCCAGTATCGAAAACATTTTATAGTATGACAAAGGCACTTCATAACGCTGGCCTGACTTATCGGCCATGCGGGCCATTAAGGCCATTAAAATCGAAATTATTTCTTAAGTAAATTTGAAGTTACGATCTGAAAAGGCAATTCGGCCTGATAAAGCGTGGCCCGATGAGGCCAAATTGGCAGTAAGCGGCAGTGGCGTATCCAGCATATGTTCTTGGGGGGGGGGGGGGGCATAGTGCCAGTGGCGAATTTACAAATTTGCCGCTAGTAGGCTATTCAATTTTTGCCGTCCCTTAGTGGCGGCTCGTGACTTGTTAACTTGGGGGTGCACCATCAAAAGCCCGCTGCAGGCGCGAAATTTTTTTAAGACCACGCCCAAATTTGGTCAATAATTTAGGGATAGCTCAAATTATTTGAAGATGTTGACGGGTTTGTTCGGGTTTGTCTATCTGCCTGTCTAATCTACACTAGTTTGACTAGTTGTGGGCAATAAAAGTATACAGAAAACCCACACATACAGGTCATCAGTATCTCAATTTTAGATCAAATCACTCAAACAGTACAAAACATGGCATAGTTAAAACCCTCGTAGATAGAGCAATTACAATCTGTAACTCGGAAGAAGCACTTAAAAAAGAAACTGACCACATCAAGACCGATCTCAACAAAAATGGCTACCCCACAAGATTAGTCGACACAATATTGGAAAATCGTAAGAATCGACCCAACGCGCAAGAAGCAAACGGAGAGGCACAACCAACACTCAATATTCCGTATGTCAAAGGAGTATCTGAGAAAATAAGAAGACTAGGACAACGATATAACATCAACACCGTATTCAACTCGAGGGACACCCTAAGAAGCCACCTGACGAAGACGAAGCCCACAAGTCAAAAAGATAGGAAAAACTGCGTCTACCAGATCCCCTGCGAATGCGCCCAATCCTATATAGGTGAGACATTAAGACGATTAGAAACAAGGATTAAAGAACACAAAAACAATACGTTAAAAGGAGAGACCGAAAAGTCAGGTGCAGCTGACCATGCCTGAAAACATGGTCACCATATCATGTGGTCAGAAGCTGAAATCCTACATAAGGAACCACACTGGAGGAAAAGAAAGTTCAAGGAAGCTGCTGCGATTCACAAGAACCCAGGCTGCTTTAGTAAACCATCCTTAGACATAAGAAATATCTGGAAACCTTTGTTAGATAGATGTAATCTTAGGATAAGATCGCGTGCCAACTGAACGCATGACTGCACCCACCTCAGTTATGCTTCAGTGCACCTATAGCTAGTATAAATAGTCCTGTAGTTACTTTACTTATTTAGTATTCACCTGAAGACGACTGGAGGTACTTACCAGTTGAAAAGTTGTGTTTTAAAACAAATAAAGACAATGGAAGTCCAAAACTCTTTCATCATTCAATAAAAGGGTATCTTGACTCTTGTTATCTTCGAGATTGGCATTATTTATTAATTCGTTAGGTTTCGTCTTTTGTACTTATTGTAAATGGAATATTTTTTTAGAGTACTCTTAGGGTGTGTTCCGTTTGTCTTACTCTTTAATAAAATTGTTCTGGGGGGGCAATTGCCCCCCCCTGGATACGCCACTGGTAAGCGGATTAAAGAAGATTTCGTGGGGACATTATGCGGGGCAGTCAAAACATTCGTTCCTTATATAAATTAAGGCGTTTTAGTACCCTTTTAATAGGATGACCAGAACGATTGATTGGCGGGTACTTGGAACATTGTAACGTAGAATTTCGGCTCCCTTGTTGATTTACTAACTAAAGAGTTTATCTAAGTTTAATAAAGTTCATGCTCTGTATACTTGGTGCTCAGCATCGAGTCACTTTGTGTTGGGTTCCTGGCCCTTGCAGTATAAATATAGATAAAAACGCGGATGATGATGCGCTCGCCAGGAGAGGCGCTCGCCAGAAGAGGCGCAGGCATTTCTGCCGAACTACCGTGCGAGCAAAAATTATTTGCATCAAAGAGGGCGATGCATCTAAGGACGTAATGCTTAGCCGTAGAGCTTAATACCTGTTGGGTGTCAGTAACTATCTGAATTAACAATCAATCAATTATTCCGTAATCTTTGACAGTCGTTACAAGTAATTTGATTCATCGCTAATTTTTCCAATTTCTTGAACAATTCACACAATGGGCTTTACGGAACAGCACGAAACATTCATGGTTGAAGCGTATTTTCGAAACGGGGTTAGAGTAAATGGCGAATGGCAATACAATCCGGGTTTGTGCATGGACGATTTTCACGAACATTTTCCCAACGTTGCTTTTATTGCTGGGGATTTTTATCATTGCCTGAAAAGAACCGTGGCTGCGTTTAGGGAAATAGGTTCTATACAACACAAAAAACGAGCAGGAAGACCATCTGTCAGAACAGAAGAACTTGTTGCAAACGTTCGTGAATTAATGCAAAATACGCCAACAAATTGTATAAGACGCCTGTCCCAAGAAGTGGGAAGATCTTATGGAACATGCAGGACTATTCTTAAGAAGCAGCTAAATTTATTTCCTTATAAAGTGCAAGTATTCCAAGAAATACAAGCCGCAGATTTTGAAAGACGCAGGAATTACTCTCAATGGTTTACCCAAAATTTATTGGAAAGAAATGATTTATTAGACCTGACATTTTTTTCGGATGAAGCCTGGTTTCACCTCTCCAGTTATGTGAATTCTCAGAATACACGCATGTGGATTAGTGAAAATTACCATTTTTTTGTAGAGTCCACATTGCACCCTCAAAAAATTGGTGTCTGGTTAGCTGTTTCCCGAAGAAGAATTGTTGGTCCTATTTTTTTCCATGACACAGTTACAGCACAGCGGTGTAGAGACAATATTTTAAATCCATTTGTGGAGCAATTACTTGACGACGAACTACGTTTTGGATGTTTTCAACAGGAAACAGTGGAACTCTTCTTAACAAATGTTATTGCGAAAGAGAAGATGAATGCAATAATCGTGCAGATGAAGATGGCAAAAATTTAGATATTTTGTTACGTAGGGTACCTATTACAAGTATTGAAAACCAAGTGGTTAAACATGATACAGCTATTTTGCAAGTATCAACCAGAAACATTATAAATAACTGTGTTAGTTGATTTAGCGTCCTTAATAATTTAATTCTTTCAGGGTATTAGTGGGGAAGAAAACTTCAATGAAAACACCTTTACTTTTTACTCATTCCCAACATTTCGGTTTATTCTTTAAACTTTTCTCAAGGGTCTAGAAAATTGTATAGAGTGTAGAAACTTGATGAACTGACATGGCATTATGCATTTTTTTAAATATTTATTCAACTTATTATTATATCAAAAACATGGTTAACCAATTAAACCCCACAAGGAAAATATTCACACTTTCTACAATTTTGTAGATCCTTGAAAAAGGTTTAAAGAACAAACTGAAACGTTGGGAATGAGTAAAAAGCGTTTTAATTGAAGTTCTCTTCCCCACTAATACCCTGAAAGAATAATAAGAATAATAGTCATATCCAATGGTACACAATAGTTTCTAATAAAATTGCTAGAGGGCGCAATTTGAATTAGAGTTATTGTTTTGGCAATAATTCTGAAACGAACAACAATATCGAAGTGCGGTCTTTACATTTTTTCTTGCAAATTTAATCTACTTACCGAATATGATGTCATAGCTATACCGTATGATTTGAATTTTCTGGATAAAATCAAAAAAACTGTTATTATTACAAATTGCGCCCTCTAGCAATTTTATTAAACACTATCGTGTACTGCTGGATATGACGATTGAAGGTACTTACCTTTCCCTTCCAAACAAGCTTAAATTTAGTAAAATCGGATAAGTCGTTTAGAAGTTACAGCGATTTTAATGTTTACACATTAAATAGCTTCCCCCACTCTTATCAAGGTCGGTACGCCAACAAGCCTTAAACCAAAATGATGCAGAATTGTCTAAGCTTTCCAATGATATAATCAGAATTATACCTTAATATGGAGAAATTTAAAATTTAAAAAACTAATTTTCAATTGTGCCCCCTTGCGGCGAAATGAGGAACTTGAAAATAATTTCCAGAATTTTCTCATGACCGCTTTACTTCTTTCCAAAGCTGTACGAATAATGGTTTCCGAGATATAGCCGGCGTCCCTTATTAATGGGCCACCCTGTACAACGTTTTCGGTACTGGAGTCAAGAAAATGATTTTAGGTTTATTGAAATAAGGATATCCCCAACAAACCATGGTTGGCATTTCGGGACATCTTCCTATTATTGGACTATTCTTTTTAAATCATTTGGAACCGTTCAAAGTTATAAAACATCGAAAAGTATGTACATATAAAGAAATAACAAGGACAGACTGCGACTGAATGAAAGAATGCGTTGTGACAGGCCTTCAGGTAGAAGAATATCCCTGAGATCTATAAGAGCTCTTGTGGCCGAGTCGGTGGTCTGGGACGCATTCCACGCATTACACAGTGTGGGACTTTTTAAATAAATAAAGTATAATATTAAACGTTTTGCATCTTCTTACGTCATGCCCATCCAGGAGTAACAAATAAAAAAATTTCAAAATTTCAATGTTAAGGGCCACCTACTAGCTCGTCGAGCAGGATTCGGGTCCGTTTCGGGCATTCCCATTTCGTGCAAAATTACAGAATAGTATCGTTTCGGGCAACGCAGTTGTTTTGAAATAAATATTAGGAGGTTTTTTCCCGTTTCGGGCAACATATACAAAATAAAGTTTGACGATATTAGTATAGCCTATTGAAAGGGCGCTTTAACTTTTTACGTACAATTATTCTTAGTTTTTGATCTAGGATTTTTTAAATTAGCAAGAAAGAAAAAGAAAAAATAAATTAGCAATATGTTTCATTTATTAAAGTGGTAATACATTTTACAAATTCGTAACAAAAAAACATTAAATGCCAGTACACATTGTCTAATTTTACTTGCAAACTTAAAAAATGTGTGTATAATAAATCTAATTTAACAGCATAGCTTAGTTTTCCTAATGTTTCCCTAATTATTGTACATTTATTTTTTTAATAAACGATTTACAATTTGTTTTATTTTATAATCTAAATTAGTGTACTTTTTTCCCGTTGTGGAGCCTGTGTATAATTCTCAAATTTTTTATACAGAATATCATAATAGTTAATTTCCTCCTTTAAATCATTTATCATCACAAAGATATTAGGGTTTGGTTCGCCAATTTTTTTGTTAAAGAGGTTGTGCCATCCCTCTGCTATGTTTGCGCATTGACGCTCGCCGTGGCATATCCATATTAGTATGGGATCTGCTTCCATCCACTGATTAACAAAATAATCATTAAATGGAGCATTTTGCATGATTTCCAACCAAACGTCGGAATGAAAGTGCTCCGGTAAATGCGCCAGAGTAGCGCACATTCTTATGTGTTGCTTTATTTCCGTGCTTTCTCTGTAGAATGGAACTAAACCAAGTTCTTGTACTTTTCTGCATACGGCTTGGTTGAAATTAAAATTGCAGCCATTTATTTTTGCTTCCGGAAATTCACTCTGTAAAGCATTAATTCCTCCATTTTTAAAGCGATATGATTGTATCTTTTCTGGCTTAAACTTTGTCTTTTCCTTAATAAGCCTAAATAATCACCTACCGTGCGAGCAAAAATTATTTGCATCAAAGAGGGCTTGGATTAAAAAACGTGGGGCTTGGTTAAGATCACAATGATATGGGGACGATATCTCTAACCAAATCTAGGTTAAAATTTTGTCAAATTCATATTATGACATGATATGCCAAACTAATGAATGAGTAATAAAATAAGTAGACAAATACAAATTTATTTTTGTTGTTTACAAAATTTACAAAGTAAGAATATACAGAAAGAAAAATATTTACATAAATTGCTGAAATTGCCATGCTCCAAGCATAAATTCACACGTCTCTTCATATTTTCGAAAGTGTTGTGTTGTGTTCTTTAAAACAAGTTCTTCTGTTCTTACAGATGGTCTTCCTGCTCCTTTTTTGTATTGTATAGAACCTGTTTCTCTAAACACAGCCACGGTTCTTTTCAGGCAATGATAAAAATCCCCAGCAATAAAAGCAACGTTACAAATGTTCGTGAAAATCGTCCATGCACAAACCCGGATTGTATTACTACTTATCATTTACTCTAACCCCGTTTCGAAAATACGCTTCAACCATGAATGTTTTGTGCTGTTCCGTAAAGCCCATTGTGTGAATCTTTCAAGAAATTGGAAAAATAAGCGATGAATCAAATTACTATTAACGACTGTCTAAGATGACGGAATAACTGATTGATTGTTAATTCAGGTAGTTACTGACACCCAACAGGTATTAAGCTCTACGGCTAAGCATTACGTCCTTAGATGCAAGGCCCTCTTTGTTGCAAATAATTTTTGCTCGCACGGTATAATATGTACTCTTCTTTCTGTTGCGCAAAAGGCCGTAAACTGCTGGAATTACAGAAGTGGTCTGATCTGTGCTGCCAATGTCCACATAAACGGTATATAACTGCTCAAACAGAGGGTAGCAGCTGCGAAAGGTTCCATTGACAAAAAATCTATATCCTTTTGTAAGTAAATAACTATTTTTGCTATCCAATACTAACATTCGCTTTTGGTCTGCACCATCATTGATTACAAGCAAGTCTTGAATGTCGGCAGGAATAACAATTTTCCTCGGTTACTAGGAAGTTTTTGTAATCGTTATTAAGGTTATTAGAAATTAGGCCCGAAATGGGAACTAATTATTGTTTGATATTTTGCTTTGCACCAAATGGGAAGGTTTCAGGTAGTTTTGAAATATTGCCCGAAATGGGAATGTCCGAAAGAGGAAAACCACCGTCGAGCAGCACTACCGTAGTCTGTGGGCCTTTAGACTCAACAAAAGCAACAATAAAAATCCTGCTAAGACAAATTAACATGTAACAGAACATTTAGCCTCCTAAAGGCCGCACGTCATTGTCGGTTTGTAACATAATTCGCGTAAGCTGCTGTTTTTGTTTATTTACTTTTCTACGAATAAAATTACAGATTACAAGTATGCGTATTTTTAGACTGCACAGCGGAATCCCACGTATTAAGAGACAAATATTATACCACCTGTTTGGTATCTCCTTAAGTGAACGCATTAAATACAAATTAATAATTAGTTGTATTATGATACCGTAAATGACGACTGACATGCACATGAGATTCTTTCGGATGAAGTTGTTTACATTGTGTCCATTAGAGCAAAGTTAAAGAAAAATGTAATGAGAAACCTGCTATGGTAATACGAGAACTGCATAATTTAATAAAGGATATGATCATAGTTAATTGGAAGCAAGTAGACAATGTACAGATATCAAAAGGCTGATATCGTTGGACTTTCATTGCCTTTATGTTGGATTTTCACACAACGATTTGTTAACTTACATATTATATCATATATCTAACCGTTTTTAAATTTGGTGTCAAATGGAGTATGACCCTTCATAAGAAACTACCGTGCGAGCAAAATTATTTGCATCAAAGAGGGCTTGGATTAGAAAAACGTGGGGCTTGGTTTAGATCACAATGATATGGGGACGATATATCTAACCAAATGTAGGTTAAAATTTTGTCAAATTCATATTATGACATGATATGCTAAACTAATGAGTAATAAAATAAGTAGACAAATACAAATTTATTTTTGTTGTTTACAAAATTAACAAAGTAAGAATATACAGAAAAAAAAAAATTACATACATTTCTGAAATTAAAGGTCTAATAAATCATTTCTTTCCAATAAATTTTGGGTGAACCATTGGAAGTAATTCCTGCGTCTTTCAAAACCTGCGGCTTGTATTTCTTGTAATACTTGCACTTTATAAGGAAATAAATGTAGCTGCTTCTTAAGAATAGTCCTGCATGTTTCATAAGATCTTCCCACTTCATGGGACAGGCGTCTTATACAATTTGTTGGCGTATTTTGCATTATTTCACGAACGTTTGCAACAAGTTCTTCTGTTCTTACAGATGGTCTTCCTGCTCCTTTTTTGTGTAGTATAGAACCTGTTTCCCTAAACACAGCCACGGTTCTTTTCAGGCAATGATAAAAATCCAAAGCAATAAAAGCAACGTTAGGAAAATGTTCGTAAAAATAGTCCATGAAGAAACCCGGATTGTATTGCAACTCACCATTTACTCTAACCCCGTTTCGAAAATACGCTTCAACCATGAATGTTTTGTGCTGTTCCGTAAAGCCCATTGTGTGAATCTTTCAATAAATTGGAAAAATTAGCGACGAATCAAATTACTTGTAACGACTGTCAAAGATGACGGAACAACTGATTGATTGTTAATTCAGGTAGTTACTGACGCCCAACAGGTATTAAGCTCTACGGCTAAGCATTACGTCCTTAGATGCAAGGCCCTCTTTGATGCAAATAATTTTTGCTCGCACGGTATAGCACGAATTTTTGGAACTTTTTGCCAAGATATTATTACAGATGTTGATCTAATCTCTGAGCGGCATTGTCAGGTGGATATTATCTATACTGACTTCTTCAAAGCTTTCGAAAACCTTGTTCACAGTATTTTCACTTTCCGGTTTTTAACTTGTTGGATTAACAGTATTGTTCCAGACACAGAAATTGCAACTGAAATTAGATTTCTTTAATTGCCCTGTTAAAGTCCGTTACATTGGACGGCAGTAATAATTCGAAGTGTATTATGTTAATGGAACCATTGTTAACCAATTCAAATTCTAACCTAATTGGTAATAGTTATTTATCAGAAATTTGTTGACAGTCAAATGACTCGTTCACTCGCTCAACATACTTAACAGAAACTCATACCCACACCGATACATTCATTTAATGAGGGTTCCTATTATTATCTGCAGTACACATCTAAAAAAAATGTAATACTTAAGGGCTACAAGTCGGTACTAAAACCATAATTATATTATCTTTACATTATTCGGTTTATATCTAACAAAATATCATGTATCCGGTCCTACAAGGGTTCGAGCGGTTCAGAATCGTGGCGGCAGGCTGTTAGGAATGCCGTTTTGAATAATGTGATTTTGACATTTCTAAATAGCTTATATTTATACGCAGAGCGTTGGAGCTACCCCCGCTGGGGCCGGCAGTTGTAATAATGTGGCCTTATAGACGGCCCACGGGGAGAGAAAGATAAATATGGGAGTAGGAACAGTGTCTATGGTTGAATGGGTTTATTTTTCTGTATCGTTTGATGTTTTAAGTCCACGTCAATTAAGAGTCTATCTTAGAGACATTTGCTAAAAGCTACCTTTATATTTTTTACATAACGCGACAGTTGTTAGGCGCGAGTAAGCACCTTGTTCGTTTATAGCAAGGTGTGCGAAAATAACGGTGACAAATTTTAAGGGATGATTGATTCTACATAAAATTATATTTATGAAAAAAGTTTATAGAAAAAAGAAAAGCACAAAGTCTTTCTCCACAATTTTTATGAGAAAAACTAGGCGAACCTAGAATAATTCATAATGATAATAATCGACATGTTTCGAGTGTAGAAACACTCATCACCAGGAAAACAAAGTGAAAGGTATAATGCTGATGTTGTTAGCAATAGAGAAAATAATACTAAGATTGAGCCGCAATGGCTCGTTTAATGGTGTACAAGAGGTGTAAAATTGAATAGTCAAAAGACCGACAATCAAGACTTCAGCATACTGAAAAGTGAAAAGTCAAGGGTTGGTGCAAAGGCACTGTCCTGGGCAGAAAAATGAGGAGAGCAAAAGAAAAATTAGGAAGTTTTAAAAATACTTATCTGTGAAAATCATTATTAAGTAGTGAAAAATCTTGAATTATATTCAGCTTTGTCAGAGACATGTGAAAGTATTGAAGTAAGATGGAAAGAAAAAAAAAGTTGTTTTTCATAAAAGTCGAAGCATCTGTAAAAAATAGAAAGGGGAATGTAGCAAATGAAATTTAATAAAATGAGGTAGATTAGCTTACCATTTCGCTTAAAGTAAAATACTGTTGGGGTACCAGGCTGTTTACGGCCCAGTTACCCCGGCAGGAGTTGACTCCTGCAAAGCTGAATATAATTCAAGATTTTTCCCTACTTAATAATGATTTTCACAGATATGTCTTTTTAAAACTTCCTAATTTTTCGTTTGATCTCCTCATTTTTCTGCCCAGGACAGTGCCTTTGCACCAACCCTTGACTTTTTACTTTCCAGTATGCTAAAGTATTGATTGTCGGTCTTTTGATTATTGAATTTTACACCTCTTGTACACCATTAAAAGCTGTTCTACACTTGAAACATGTCGATTTGTATTATTATGAATTATTCTAGGTTCGCCTAGTTTTTCTAATAAAAATTGTGGAGAAAGACTTTGTGCTTTTCTTTTTTCTATATCATTTAACTTCACTTTGAGTATAGGGACTACTTCTTCAAAAAAAGTTTATGTTTACATAGGTCTGCAAATGCTTCCGTACGAAGCTACAGACCATGGAATATGGTTTGTTTGAACGTGTTAGACAATGACGTAATATCAAAAAAATTACCTTGTCGGACTTCCATTGTCTTTATTTTCTTATTTAACATAGCTTCTCGGTTAGTTAGTATCTCTAACCGTTGTCAAGTGTAAACTAAATTATAATTCCAAGGCTTCTGTCTTAAAAACTATCCATGTGCAATGAAGCTTCAAGACTCCGCCTACGTGCTTATTGGAGTGTGAAGTTTGAGCTGTTGGTTTTGGACAAGAAGAGGCTTCCAGATATTGGGGATATCTATACATGGTTTACTAAATTCATGGGTATTTTGTTTCATGAAAGCTGCTTCTTTGAATTTTCGTTTTCTCCAGTGCTGTTCAGGGTCCAAAACCTTGGCTTCTGACCACTGTATATTATGTTGGTTGGTCCATACATGTTTCGCTATACCTGATCTCGAAATTTCACCTCTTGGAGTATATTTATGTTTCAGATGTTCTTTAACTCGTACAGGAAGAGGTCTTTTTGTTTCTCCAATGTACGATTCGCCACACTCGCAAGGAATTTGATAGATACAATTTTTTGTGTTTTCATTACGGGGTTTTACTCTTGTACCTTAATGTACATTGAAATGACATGAAAATCCAAAGAAGCAGCTTTCATGAATCAAAATACCCATATATTTAGTAAACCAAGTATGGATATCCCCAATATCTGGAAGCTTCTTCTTGTCCAAAACCAAACAGCTCAAACTTCACACTCCAATAAGCACGTACGCGGAGTCATCAAGCTTCATTGCACATGGATAGTATTTAAGACAGTAGCCTTAGAATTATAATTAAGTTCACACTTGAAAACGGTTAGAGATACTAACTAACCGAAACGTTCTGTTAAGTAACAAAATAAAGACAATGGAAGTCCGACAAGGTAATTTTTATGGAATATGGTGTTATCGCAGATCTGGATTATGTACAATTTCACAAAATGCCGAGCCGACTACGGAAATCTCTCTTCTTTCTCTATGTACTTTTTCTTGTCACACCCTGCATGCCATTTTCTTGAAGCCATCTCATTCTAACCTATCTGAAACTTTAAAAGTATATCTGATTGTAAACAAATGGCTTTTGTCGACTGTAATGTTTTGTCTCTTTACATTACATGTTTGTGTTCTACAGTGTGACCAGTAAAGTCCGCATCATATGGGATTTTTTTAAATTAATAACTTTATTCGAAATTTGACTTTGGCATCAAGTTCTGCTTCGATCGAGATTAAAATTAAGCAAAAAAATAGTAGTCACGTGATTCGCATTATCTGTCAAATTTTAATTTTTTCCAAAAAATAATTCAAAAGTGGGGTTATTTCTGAAAGTATCGAAAAAAGTGATTAGAAAAAGTTTTTTTAAATGCAGTTTCTAGCCCACATGCCAAATTTCAGCTGCATAAAATAATTTTGATTTTTTACCCATATTTTGTAAATTGCACCACTTTTGCAAAATAAGACTCAACGCAACCTACATAAAACTTCTTAGTTTTGACAATGCTTTATTTTAGATACATGTTCCTTAAAGTAGCGCCATACTAAATGTGTGTGTTTTTCTACAAAATCAAAATTGGGCTGTTGTCACACAAAGTTTATTTGTTTTTTACCCTGTACAAGCTAACTTCATAAAATAAGTATTTTTGAAAACGTAGTTTGTGTCTGACACATGCAGGAACGGACTGGGTCTATATAATGTGGCGGGCTATAGGATGGCAAAGGCGTCGGCATGTATTCATGATGAAAAAAAAAATATCGCCGCAGGCAAAAAATTTTTGGTGCCACGCCCTTTTTGCAATGATGTGACTTGCTTTTCAAATAGTAAAAAAAAATAGTAGCGCCGCAGATGAAAATTTTTTGGGTGCCACGTTTTTTTTGTCAATGATGGCTTTGTGCTTAAGAATGAAAAATAATAAATAGAAAGTAATATTATTTAGATTAAGTTTTTTGCTTGGAAAAATAATAATTTAAAAAATTAGTCTATTAAATTCCTTAACTAGGAAAAAATCATTTCTAAGATCCAAAAATTGAGTTATGATAAGAAAAAAATTGTATTTGCACCATAAAACCGAATTATATAGCACAGCTGTATTAACTAAAGTACTTTTAATTTTGGAGAAGTAGTCCATACTCAAAGTGGAGTTAAATGATTAGAAAAAAAAAGCACAAAGTTTTCTCCAAAATTTTCTTATTAGAATAACTAGGCGAACCTAGAATAATTCATAATAATTAAATTCGACATGTTTCGAGTGTAGGAACACTCATCATCAGGAAAACAAAGTGAATGGTACAATGCTGATGTTGTTAGCAATAAAGAAAATAATAGTGGGATTGAGCCGTAATGGAGCTTTCAAAGGTGTACAAGAGGTATAAAAAATTGAATAGTCAAAAAACCGACAATCAAGACTTTAGCATACTGGAAAGTCAGGGGTTAGAGCGGCGGTCCTATCTTGGGCAGAAAAATGAAGAGTGTAAAAGAAACATTAGGGAGTTTTAACAGACTTTGTGGAAAACATTTGTTAAGTTGTGAAAAATCTTAAGTTTTATTCAGCTTTGTAAGAGATATGTAAAAGTATTAAAATAAGAGGGAAAGAAAAAGAAATAATTGTTTTTCATAAAAGCCAAAGCATCATTTAGCTTTAAAGTAAAATACTGTTTTGGTACCAGGCTTTTTACGGCCCAGTTACCCCAGCAGGAGTCAAAACGTACACATTGTGTGCAAAATTAGGTTTTAAAAAAAGTTAAGTTAAAATATTGCGTAAATTATAAATTTATGTAGGTAATATTTTCGATTTTGGTTTTTGTTTTTCCTATTATTTTCATACGTTCACGTAAACCAAAAGGGCGCCAGGCCAGGGCATAAGGCGCAGCCAGGGCGCCAGAACAAGAGGCGCGGCGGGCCAGTCCGTCTCTGGACACATGCACCGCATGTGGGCTAGAAACTGCATTTAAAAATCTGTTTCTAATAACTTTTTTTGATATTTTCAGAAATAACCATACTTTTGAATTATTTTTTGGAAAAAATTAAAATTTGACAGATAATGAGAATCACGTGACTACTATTTTTTTGCTTAATTTTCATCTCGATCGAAGCAGAACTTGATGCCAAAGTCAAATTTTGAATAAAGCTATTAATAAAAAAAAATCCCATATGATGCGGACTTTACTGGTGACACTGTATATCAAAATTGAATGAATGGCACACTTATTAAATCAACTCGTTTGACGTAGAAATATTTTAATATAAAACAAATAGATCGGCGACTTTTACGGAATAGGTGGAATTCGATTTTAAAAATTAAACTAAATTTATTTTACACGCTCTTGGCTTTACCACAAATACTCATTGGAAATAACTTGCAACCATTTTACGACAAACTTTTATGCGATGTTCGCCCGATGCGGTACGTTCATTTTACTAATTATTTTTTCTTGTGGTACCACTTCATCACATTTTTGTTCGCGCGGGTTATTTATTCGTTTCGTTTTGACTTATGCGGTGCTATAAACCAATAATAATTATTACAATGTTTAAAAAATGTGAAGTGCAATAATAATTTTGTTAGTGTATTAATAGTCCGGTCAATCTAGACCAAAAAATTAGAGTAAAGGTACATAATAAAGTTACAACAAGCTGAAAATCAGTAACATTATTAGACAGTTTTCGTTGTCTTTTAAAAGCGATTCCGATAGCCGCTATTTGACAACTTTGACATTTGAGCTGTCATTTATCGTTATCGTTACGGATAAGTGGCGGGAGCTAACGGACGGAAGACAAAGCCATAGCGAAAACGGAACGCATGCGTAATGACCATTTTTTTGACATGCAATCAACATAATCTATTTTTTGTTGAGGTCTGTTTTTAAAGTTTTTGGTTAGTATTTTTTGTTTTTTTGTTTTCGTCATGGATTCAACAGTAAATTCCCTCAAAAGATCGAGAAATCGTTTCACGGATGAGGACGATATCATTTTATTACAGGAAATATTGGCCAACAACCATGGCGATGCATGTAAATAGGCTTCGGTGGTAGCCAATTTTGAAAAAACCACAGAGAAAGAAGTATCATTGAAAGGGGTTAGAGGCACATATCCTACATCATAAATAAATTCATAAGAAAAAGAAAACCTATATCAGCAAGTAAATTTTCATACAACTGTGCTCGATACTGGCGATCAAGCACCTCCAAGAGAAGGGCATCATCCAAATCCGAATCACTGGATGAGTCCAATAAAAGCAACCTTTCGTCTATCATGATGTTTTAGAATTTTGGGTACTAGGAAATTAAAACCAAGCACAAAACGTATATGAAAATATGAAGACAAAGCATTAAAGATAGGTTATGTTATATTTGTAATGTTTACTGTCGAATTCGACTTAACGTTAACGTTAAGCGAATTGAACGAAAACTATTTTTACGATCTGTCAAATAGCGGCTTCGTATTCGTATTCGTTATGGTTAACCGTTTGAATTTGCCAATACAACGAAAACTGTCTATTGTTCAAAATATAATTATAAATAAAATCTTTAAGTTCCCCATCATTCCCGTGTATGGAAAAAAATTTACTCGAGGTCAAAGGTCAAAAAAATGAGTTTTTCCAAATTTTCAGCAAAACGGTAAGTTTTATCATAAAAATACTTCAAACAATTGTAAACCATAAAATTATCTATAAAAAATATATCAATACTTTTTTTCCTACGAGCCACCGTTTCTGAGATATAACGATTCAAAAAGTTGTAATAGTTGTTATCGTCATAATATGCACACGTTATTTTTTCTAATGATTTTACCGCTTAGATCTCTGCGAGTACTTCTCTTATGCCGCTTCCTTGCATATTGTGACCAAGTGCTCCCAGAAAAGACATCAGTAGATAAAATCCTCCCAGTGATAATTTTTGATACTTCAGAGCCCTCAGGTGCGGCTGATACCATTTCTCGAGCTTTAGCATACAGGGGCTGGTCGAAAGTCACGGCAGTGTGGCCATACCGTCTTGCATTCCCTAATGCACAAAGTAAAGTCGTATAGATGGTATTATAGTTACTGGCTGGTTGGTGAATAAAAGGTAAAAATAAAATTTGAGATTTAGAATAATTCATATGATTATTTGTTAAACGTTCAATAAAACCATTCCAACCGAGTAAAGACGCATTTTTCCATTTTGATGATAACTTTTACAACTTTTTGAATCGTTATATCTTATACTCAGACAAGGTTCTTCCAAACAAGTTTAAATTTAGTAAAATCGGATAAGTCGTTTAGAAGTTATAGCGATTTTGATGTTTACACTTTCAATAGCTTCTCCCACTCTTATCAAGTGAAAGTGTAAACATTAAACTCGCTGTAACTTCTAAACGACTTATCCGATTTTACTAAATTTAAACTTGTTTGGAAGAACCTTCAATTGTCGTATCTAATGATCACACGATAGTTTCTAATAAAACTGCTAGAGGGCGCAATTTGTATTAAAAATTATTGTTTTGGCAATAACTCCGAAACAAACAAAGATATCGAACTGCGGTCTTCACATCTTTGCTTGCAAATTTCATCTACTTTTCGATTGTGATGTCATAGTTATACCGTATGATTTGAATTTTCGGGATAAAATCGAAAAAACTGTTATTATTACAAATTGCGCCCTCTAGCAATTTTATTAAACACTATCGTATACTGTTGGATATGGCGATTGAAGATACTTACCTTTCCCTTCCAAACAAGTTTAAATTGTTTAGAAGTTACAGCGATTTTAATGTTTACACATTCAATAGCTTCCCCCACTCTTATCAAAGTCGGTACGCCAATAAGCCTTAAACCAAAATGATGCAGAATTGTCTAAGCTTTTCGATGATGTAATCAGAGTTATACCTTAATATGGGAATTTTCGGAGAAATTTAGAATTAAAAAAAAATTTCAATTGTGCCCCCTTGCGGCGAAATGAGGAACTTAAAAGTAATTTCCAGAATTTTCTTATGACCGCTTTAATCATAATTTTTTTTTCCAAGTTTCTATGCCTCGTAGTTTCCGAGATATGGCCGGTGGCCACCCTTAATGAAACACCCTGTACTCTGTATGTTTTAATCTATTTCTATTTTTTCTTTACATTACGGCATCTCGACACACCAATTTTTAATTCCATAAAAGCTCCATTAAGGTTTTATACCCCTTATCTTTTTCTCTTCTGCTAAAACCAACAGCAATACATTTTTCTGTCTCCTGATGATGAACGTTTCTACGTTCGAAACATGTAGATACCTCTGAACAAATTTTTTTTCTATAAAATTTTGTGGAGGAAGACTTTTAGTATTTTATTTCCTTTCCACATTTTCTCTTCTGCTAAAACCATCAGCATTCAGCAGTACATTTATCTGTCTTCTGATGATGAACGTTTCTACCTTCGAAACATGTAGAGACCTCTGAAGAATTTTTTTTTTATTAAATTTTGTGAAGGAAGATTTTTTTCTTTCCTTTTCAATACTATATTAGTTTGTCTTTGATAAACTCATGGATAAATGGAATTTGACTTTATACTATCTGATCATACTCCGCTATTAAAACTAAATAATATCCCTGCATGTTAATCACCTTCTAACTTTCTTAAACTTAACCTTAAAGTCTACTTACAAAAACGCAAATATTAAAATTATTTAACTAGATGTGAAAGCACGATAATAATGGGTATTTTCAATTCAAACTTTTTAAAGATAGACGAGCCCGCATGATAACATTTATTAAACAATATAATTATTAAATTATAGCTAATTATAGGTTTTGTTCGTACCATTTATGTGATTCTCTTTTGTTAAGTCAAAATAACGCGATAATATTAATAATTTAGTTTGATCAGTGGCGTCGTTTTCTACAAGGATGAGGAAAATTTAAATAACAACAAACCCAAACGAAACCTGTACTGATAATAAATATAGTTTAAAAAAACTAAAAAACACGCTTTAATAATAATTAATCGAACTAAAAAGAGGAAAATAAATATAGTCTAAAATAATTTTTTAAATTCTTAATATAGGCAGAAAATAATAATGAACGATACACATTATAGTTTATTATAGTGAGAAAAAAGCGTGGGGCGCTTTGTGCTATATGTTTCGTATATCGAGCACCCCACGCTTTTTTTTTCCACTGTAATACCTAGGGGAAGGGTGTACAAAATGACATAGTGGGGTATAATGACACAGTGCTTGTATACCCAGGACTCGTCGTTCGGGAGTGCTCGGAAACGAATATATCATTGTGGCGTGAGTTCCAGTCATGCTAGTTTACATTAAGTTCCGCTTCATCGGTCAGAGAGGAAGCACTTTCAATTATTCTATTTTTAACATCAAAATATTTTTGGCGCGATATATTAAAATCTGCTCTAAATTTTTAGTGTGATTAACCGGTAGGTTAGGATATTTATGATAAGTTATGAGGATAATTGCTTTTATGATTGCATATTTCAAATTTGGTAAATAAGTTATTGTTTTGTCAAAAATTGTATTTATTTAAATCGGTTTGATGTGGGGTAAAATGACATAGGTGTGAAGAGGGCAAAATGACATACTATGTCATTTTACCCGAACGTAAGGCACTTTTGTTCTAAACTCTACTCCAAATTTGGAAGAGGCCAAAGAAAAGAGCAAACCGAAACTAGAGATCCCAGAAAAAGGAAAAAGAGCGGTAAAAAGAAAAGTCCTTGAAGAATCCTAGTCGGAAACAGAAAAAGAACCCTTTGCTGCTTGCATTTATTGCACAGAGCTGTACACATTTTCCAAAAAAGGTGACCTGTGGCTATGCTGTTGTTCGTGTCAAAAGTGGGCACATGCTGAGTGTGCCGGGCTAGACAAGAAAACAAAAATTTTTGTTTGTGAGCTTTGTACCGACTGAAAGTTATTAAACAGTAATGATGTGTCATTTTGCCCCCCACGTGGGGTAAAATGAACTTTTCTTGTTTATTTTTATATGTTTGGCTAAAAGTCCATATTTTGTCTTACTTTGTTAAAATCTTTTCTGAAGTGTTGCAAATACGTTAGTTTAGGTTTTGTTCAAGATTTTATTAAGAAAATGTTTTTTTTTAATAAAATAATTCTATTTTTTTTAAATGTATGTCATCTTGTACACCCTTCCCCTACTAATGTTTATCGTTCATTATTATTTTCTGCTTCTGCCTATATTAAGAATTTCAAGAATTATTTTAAACTATATTTATTTTCCGCTTTTTAGTTTGATTAATTATAAAGCGTGTTTTTTAGTTTTTTTTAAATATATTTATTATCAGTACTCTCGTGCACAGGTTTCGGTTGGGCTTGTTGTTATTTAAATTTTCCTCATCCTTGTAGAAAACAACGCAACTGATTCAACTAAATCAAAAAAATAATAATGAACGATAAACATTAGTAGGTATTGTGAAAAAAGCGTGGGGTGCTCGATATACGAAAAATATAGCACAAAGCGCCCCACGCTTTTTTTTTTCACCATGATACCTACTAATGTTTATCGTTCATTATTATTTTCTGCCTATATTAAGAATTTCAAGAATTATTTTAAACTATATTTATTTTCCGCTTTTTAGTCTGATTAATAATTATTAAAGCGTGTTTTTAGTTTTTTTACACTATACTTATTTTTAATTTTTTAGTTTCAGTTATTGTTAAGAAAAAAAAATTTTTTTTAGTAGATTGAGCTAGATTAGTAAAATATTGTATTGTCAGCGGTTCTTGATAAGTCTACAAAATTTAAATTAAATCTGACCGTTTAAAGTGGGTCAAAATCGGGTTCAAAGAAGTCGGTTACAAACAAACATACATATATACAAACCCGAACAAACCCGATCGTTTATGCCGAATTATAAGAAAAGAAAGATATTTGCAAGTTTTTTAAAATTCTGACATATTGACAGGTGTCAAGATAATTTTTTGCGTATTTTTTTCAACTTTCCACCGTCAATATACATACGACCTTATAGTTTTTTCATTAATATCTTTTTTTTTAAACGATTTGACATATGGATAGCTGTCAAATTTTGACAGGAGAATTTTTTGCTTGTTTTTCCCGAAGTCTCCGCATTGAATACTATACTACTAACTTATTAACTATATAGAGTCCCATCGCTTCTTTTATAACATAAACGTTACATAAAATACCCAAAAGTGTATTGTAATTATTTTCTGTGAGCCTAACAAAACTTCTAATAAATGAAACTGGTTTATAATCTGGGCCTTTTTCGTGTTTCTAAGAGTCATATAATGGTTTGCAGAGGACTTTTAAAAATGTCATAGTTATATTACAAATTGTTATATAACAATGTATAGAACTGTCTGAAGTATATTTGTGCTACTTGGGCTGTGAACTCAACTGTGGGTATATTATACGTTGGATTTACAAATTTGTCATCCATTGGAGGATTAAGTTCAATGAACCAATCAAAACAACTTTACTAACTGAAGGGATCATCCACCAAGTCAATACAAATAGCATTAGGGTTTTTAGAACACTGGCAAATACCTGAAGATGGCTTTAAATGCGGATGAGAAAAAAACACGTAACAATGAAAGTTAGCAAGACCTTAAAAAGGACAGGTAGATTGGCTATAATCCCAGTTGTGGGTACATAGGACGTTAGATTTGCAAATTTGCCATATATTGGAGGATTAGGTTTAATGAACCAAGGCCTATCCGTACCAACTTCCCCAATTGAATAAATGAATAATAAGGGATCATCCACCAGTCAATACGAATCGCATCATCGTTTTCAGAACACTGACCTGGGGAACGGATGAGTTGAAATAATAAATTAGAATAAAACGGAGTGAACTAGATCTTATAACTTACAGGTATATTGGCTATAATCCCAACTGACTGTCACTACACAGTTGGTCAAGGGTGCTGACCGTCAGGATCTAGTCATAAAGCTAAAAAAAATCCTTTGAACTAGCATAGTGTTTAGGGAGTTTGAAAGCAGATAATAGTGTGTGAATGCTTAGTGATACGAATTATACCAGCTAAATCATTAGGAGGCCATTGGTACTGGGTGAACTCTAACACATATACGAGTTTAACTTAGTTTAGAACATTAATGGTTGGTTTAATAGGCTAGAACGAACAAATGTACGTCATTTCATAGACTGATTGCCAATATCCCACAGGTTGAAACCTGTACTCGACTTGTCTTGTTGGTTTTGCTGCCGTTCAAAAATACCCCATTAAAATACCAATGCCATGGTTGCAAGTGAAGATTTTTTTTAAAATAGTGCCTTTTTTCTACTGGCTTTAATATAATGGAACGCAATTTTCAGGCTCGAAAATTGTGCGAATCAATTTTTAATCTTTCAAAGTATGAACCTTTAAAGTAAAGCGGCTGAGCGTTAAAATAGTTTTTAAATTGATTGTTAAAGAGTACCATAAACCCTATTATATCAAGAGATTGAGTTCATTATAAGGCTGATAGGTACAAAATATATATTTTTTACGAGCGGGAATTTTTTGTTACATATTGTATCTACCTTAAATGAGGGGAAAAATAACACTTTTTAACGTAAAAGTAACCAAAAGTTCGATTATTAAATATTAATAATTTTTAACGTTATAATTATCAGGATAGTATTGTAAAATAAATATAGTTTAAAATAATTTTTGAAATTCTTAATATAGGCAGAAAATAATAATGAACGATAAACATTAGTATTATTGTGAGAAAAAAAAAGCGTGGGGCGCTTTGTGCTTTATTTTTCGTATATCGAACACCCCACGCATTTTTCACAATAATACTAATGTTTATCGTTCATTATTATTTTCTGCCTATATTAAGAATTTCAAGAATTATTTTAAACTATATTTATTTTCCGCTTTTTAGTTTGATTAATTTAAAGCGTGTTTTTAGTTTTTTTAAACTATATTAATTTATTTTTCATTTTTTAGTTTGAGTTATTGTTAGAAAAAAAAATATTTTTTGAGCAGATTGAGCTAGATTAGTAGATTATTGTATTGTCAGCGGTTCTTGATAAGTCTACAAAATTTAAATTAAATCTGACCGTTTAAAGTGGGTCAAAATTGGGTTCAAAAAAGTCGGTTACAAACAAACATGCATACAAACCCGAACAAACCCAATCGTCTATGCCGAATTATAAGAAAAGAACGATATTTTCAAATTTTTAAAAAAATTTTAATTTTCCGACTTTTCCATACATATTTCAGGAAAATTTCGTAATATTTATAAATTCCATTTTTCTCAGAAAGTATAAACTTAGGAAAAAAGTCTATATAGCTAAAAAGTTGTATCTCGAAGAAATCTACATCTTATCCACATCAGTTATTCGTAAAAAATAAAAAAAAACGACAATAATTTTCAAAATGTTTAAAAAAAAATTGTCAAAATTTTATTTTGACGGGTAGAATTTTTTTTATAATTTTTCTCTATTCTTAGCGACAATATCTATATGACCCCATGTTTGTTTCATTACTATCGGTTATTGTAATAATTCTGACATATTAACAGGTGTCAAATTTTGACAAGAAAATTTTTTGCGTATTTTTTCAACTTTCCACCGTCAATATATATACGACCTTATAGTTTTTTCTTTAATATCTTTTTTTTTAAACGATTTAACATATTGACAGCTGTCAAATTTTGCCAGGAGAATTTTTTGCTTGTTTTTCCCGAAGTCTCCGCATCGAATACTATACGACATTATAATTTGTTTCGTCAAAATCGCATCTTCGTTTTATACCTGACAGCTGTCAAAATTTGACAGGAGAATTTTTTGAGTGTAGATTATTGTATTGTCAGCGGTTCTTGATAAGTCTACAAAATTTAAATTAAATATGACTGTTTAAAGTGGTTTAAAATCGGGTTCAAAGAAGTCGGTTACAAACATATATACCCGAACAAACCCGAACAAACCCAAACATACAGGTGAAGCTAATAAAAGCGTGTTAAAAACTATCAATAAATGCGTAGTAGAAAAGGACCTGTAAAAAGTTCTTTTCGTTTTTCAATATGTTTATACATAACGTCACAAAAAAACAAAAACGGAAAATGGAGTTTTCTGTTTTTATCAGACATCTCCGAAAGTAGTCGGAATTTCCTTGATTTCTCACCAGCATTAAATTATCCAACTTTGCCCCATAGGGGTAAATTAGCTGCTATACGAATTTCCAAAATCCCGGAGCTAAAAAGTTACAGGATAAAAATTTCGAAAAGTAGCGTTTGTAAACGAATTTTAATTTTTTTAGTAGCGAAGATTGAAATGCAACCATCTAAATTTAGCGTCTTTAGTCTTCGCCATCAAAAAAATTAAAATTCGTTAACAAACGCTACTTTTCGAAGTTTTTATCCTGTAACTTTTTCTTCTGCTTTTGGAAAATTCGTATGTAGCAGGTAATTTAATCCCTATGGGGTAGTTTACTAGTGATGATAAATCCAAATGGTAGAATTACAATCTTCGCCACTAAAAAATGTTTGTTGCTGCAAAAACATTGGTAACTTCACACATATCAAGAAATCCACAGAAAAAACGTAAAACACAACAACAAAAACGGCGCCGAGCCGGTTCTGTGTGTGAGTATATTTTGAGGATGTCGCTAAACAAGGAACACGTAATAACAAAGTTTACAATCTTATTTCACCAGAATATTATGTCCAATTGGATTTTGTCGAAAAATAAAATTGAAATAATTTTTTGCATCAGACACAAACTAACGTGTGTGCAAAAAGGAGTAAAACAATAAATACGTGACAAAGTCACCAAGTTTAGTTTTTAAAGTAAACAGCTAAAATATTGCAAGCGACAAATATTACAAAATACTGTCATTGAACTTAAAACTTTTGGTTTGTTGTGTCTTCGTAACCTTAACAAATTTCATGTAGTTTCAGTGTTGCCGGATTTAACAGTGACGTAGTCAGCGGCACGAAGTTCAACTAAATAATTTGACATTAGGTTAGTTTTGCTTGTCAATTTATCAAATCATGACAATACGTTGACATCGATTTGTTTTTACTGCAATAAATGTTTAAGCATCTATTTGCTGAACTTATTATTTTCAAATAAAACTGTTTCATTCAAATCTAAAGTGTCTTGCTAGATAAAAGGTATAAAACTAGGGAGTTTTATCGTAGCACTGCCGTCCGTCCCGTCTCGTCTCCATGAATTTTGTCGCGCGTGACCTCTCGCTGGATTTATTCGATGTTGGTATTGCATTTGCACGGATTTTCTTTTATTATTAAATAATAAGTGCATCTCCCTTGCTTATATAACCTCAAATTATTAACTTGAACACCATGCCGCCGACTTTAAGACGCCACATGGGGTGGATCTCACCCGTCGGAGACCCCCCCCCCCCACATGGAACCGTCAGTGTGAACACTGTTGAGTCATCTGTGGTTGTCCACCATCGAAACGCTGAGTTTTATGGTAAACAGGACTATTTCCTGTATTAATTCAATAGTGTTAAATTTTATGTGTTTACACTCTCCACTTTTTACATCTGTGAACAATGTGCAGCTTTTATTTTCGGTCGTAAAACTACCCTTTTCTGTAATAAAACTTCAGCGGTACTAACGCGCTAATTATATGCTTTCAGCGATTTCTAATTATTGCAACTAATAATGCCGTCTGTAATTCATATTTAAATCGTGACTGTATTGGTAAACAATTCGCCAATACTTGGAAACCGTTAACGAAAAAAAGGAATACGACAAACTGAATGTTTCCATTGTTGAGTAAATGGTGGAGCTGGTGAAGGTTTCACTTCTGGTAAAAAATTAATGGTAATTTACAAAAATTATTAGGTGGTTGAATGATAATTTGTTGACCATTTTACGTAAAACCAAGTATTTATTCTTTGCAAGTAATATTTCAGGCCTTCCGCAAATTGAACAAATAAATATCGATTTACCATTTAGAAAAAATAAAAATTGGAACACTGAATCAGACTCTGTTAATTACTCAGAAATATTATTTGATAATCATTTAACATGGAACCATCATAATATAGAGCAACTTTCTAAGAAACTTCGATTCTTATTTTATCTGTTCAAGCATATTAAAAAAAAATCTGATATAAATTGTATGCGATCAGTGTATTTTGTTTTAGTTTAGCTTTTAATTTCGGAAGGGCTGTTCAGGGAGGCATTGACGAATAGTATATGCCGGATGCCGGTGTTCTTTTTTAAATGCACAGAAACTTTAAAAAAAGCAGTTTTTTGAAACCACTAAAATTGCCACAATTTACCTTAAAATCCTTGAAGTAAACACGTCGATTTACAGAACTGAAGTAAAAACGACGATATTTTCTAGTCTATCTAGATGCCATCTCTCCTAAGAATTCAAGAGAATATGTGTTTGTTTTAACAGGAAAGGTTCCGTAATTGCACAAAACACGAAAGTAAACAAAACTATGACCGGCTGATTAGGTTAGGTTAGGTTAGGTTGAAAGTGAGTGGGTTACAGCTAACCCTCCACTGCGACCACGCGGTCTATTGTGGCTCACACCTTATTTATATTTCCCCCAATGGGTCTAACTTTTTGATGAAGTTAATAAGGGTATTGGGGGAGACATTTTTCATGTCATCCGGCAGCATAGTCACCTCGCCAAATAGGGCAAATCTGATTCTTCCTGCTGCGGGGCAAGCGCGCATTACGTGTTCTGCTGTTTCTGCATTTTCCATGCAAAGCCGGCACTCATCAGTTGGGGCTATTCCAATTTTATACATAATATGGTGTCGCCAGTCTGCAGTGGCCGGTGTACGATCCCACTAGTGTTTTAAGGCATGACCTGTTGAGCACTAGTAGTTTGTCAGTTAACTGTTGGTTTATGTGGTTGTTCATAAATGCTTTTGAGTGTGTTAAACCTGGTAAATTTAACCAGTGTCTTTCCCATTTGCTTTTTGCTTCAGCTAGTATTGTTTTTCTGGCCGTAGCATGAGATATACTTATTACCGGCTCGGGTCCGGTGAATTTTAGTGCTGCACCTATCTTGGCAAGATTGTCGGCTGACTAATATCTGTTTTGCTCTACCAGCTCCAGAATATGTCTGTCTGTTTTTCTTCTTCGTATCCAGCAAGGAGTGTTGTAAATAGAGATGAAGTTTTATTGGTTGGTTGTTTTATTCTGTTTCTAAATTATTTCTGACTAAAATTTCAAATAACAGGACCGAGCAAGACTATAAATAATCTTTTTACTTAAGCATATGGCTAAAAATCATTTCAAGGTGGGAAATATAAAAACATATTGGGTAATAAAATTGGTTGAAATACACTGTTATAAAAACAATATGCTGCCGTCCGAAATAACGCTAATAGCCGTTGTATTTACCTGTAATTGACACTAATGGATTTTACTTTTTAAATTTCTGAAAGAACACTTCAGCCTAAGATAGAGCGTTATTACGTTCATAACTTGCCTTTGTTATTTACCCAATTTTTGTTTTATTAAAAGTAACTTATTATGGAAAGCACTTTTTGACGAACCCATTTTGAAATACTGCCAGAAAATTGTGCAACTTAATTAAAATAATTTTTATACCGTGCGAGCAAAAATTATTTGCATCAAAGAGGGCTTGGATTAAAAAATGTAGGGCTTGGTTTAGATCACAATGATATGGGGACGATATATCTAACCAAATCTAGGTTAAAATTTGGTCAAATTCATATTATGACATGCTATGCCAAACTAATGAGTAATAAAATAAGTAGACAAATACAAATTTATTTTTGTTGATTACAAAATTAACAAAGTAAGAATGTACAGAAAGAAAAAGAAAAATAATTACATAAATTGCTGAAATTGGCCACCGCCATGCTCCAAGCATAAATTCAGACGTCTCTTTATATTTTTGAAAATGTTGACCAGCATCTCTGAAGAAATGTTACCACATTCTTGGATAATCCTTTCTTGTATTGTTCTAAATTTGCAACTAGCGTTTTAAAAATAGTGTTCTTTAAATGAGGAAAAACGAGATAATCCATAACCGTTAAACAAGGTGAAGGTCGAAAAAATTGCGTAAGTAGTTAATAGTTTTGGCGGCTGTATGGGCGGTTGCACCGTCCTCTTGAAAATATCCAAAACGTGGTCAAGTATTTGCTTCAGTGTCATGGAAAAAATAGGACCAACAATTCTTCTTCGGGAAACAGCTAACCAGACACCAATTTTTTGAGGGTGCAGTGTGGACTCTATAAAAAAAATTGGGATTTTCACTACTCCACAGCGTGTATTCTGAGAATTCACATAACCGGTCTAATAAATCATTTATTTCCAATAAATTTTGGTAAACCATTGAGAGTAATTCCTGCGTCTTTCAAAATCTGCGGCTTGTATTTCTTGGAATACTTGCACTTTATAAGGAAATAAATTTAGCTGGTTCTTAAGAATAGTCCTGCATGTTCCATAAGATCTTCCCACTTCTTGGGACAGGCGTCTTATACAATTTAGTGGCGTATTTTGCATTATTTCACGAACGATTGCAACAAGTTCTATAGTTGTATAGAACCTGACTGTTTCCCTAAACACAGCCACGGTTCTTTTCAGGCAATGATAAAAATCCCCAGCAATAAAAGCAACGTTAGGAAAATGTTCGTGAAAATCGTCCATGCACAAACCCGACTTGTATTGTCACTCACCATCTACTTTAACCCCGTTTCGAAAATACGCTTCAACCATGAACGTTTTGTGCTGTTCCGTAAAGCCCATTGTGTGAATTGTTCAAGAAATTGGAAAAAATAGCGATGATTCAAATTACTTGTAACGATAACGGAATAACTGATTGATTGTTAATTCAGGTAGTTACTGACACCCAACAGGTATTAAGCTCTACGGCTAAGCATTACGTCCTTACATGCAAGGCCCTCTTGGATGCAAATAATTTTTGCTCGCACGGTATTTACTCAGAATTAAGCTATCCGGGCTACTCTGATCGCGAGAAAATCATTTCTGTCGATGTCATTTAAGTCACAATTAAAGTTGCAGATTTGTCAACTATTTTTAAAATCGGGACTCGACCGGACGCTGCAGAACATAGTCTAATAAATTTTTAATATTGCCGACAGAATTTTGCCATGACAAAGAATAAGAATTATCGTTTTTCAAAATCTCACTAATTTATATATTTTTAATTAAACAAATAACTTGACTTGTCAAATTTTTAATTCCCCGAAATGATCATGGGACCATGCTGCAAGATCAGGACTTAGAGCAATAGACGATAAAAATGAAGAACTAAAGGGGCCCATTCACTAGACGATTATCGAGCAACCAGATTGACAATTTAGTCGCTTGCGATCACATTTCCACAAGATTGCCCCGTTAGTGTGGGCGATGTCAATCAAATTGCAAGCGATTATTTAATTTACCAGATGGAAGATGAATAGGGATACCTGGGATACTTTTAGTATTTCATTACTTGTAATACAAGCTGTAAGTAAGTTTCTCGATGTGTTTTTATACTTATCATTATTATTATTATTATTATTATTATTATTATTATTATTATTATTATTATTATTATTATTATTATTATTATTATTATTATTATTATTATTATTATTATTATTATTATTATTATTATTATTATTATTATTATTATTATTATTATTATTATTATTATTATTTTATGAATAGCAAGCGGAAAGTCCGATGAAGTTATTGTTTTAGTCTCTTTGATTTTTTTTTCTTTAATTCTTCATTGTGATTTAGAATGTCTAAAAGTCCGTTGGCTAGTTTAAATTACTTGTTAAATCCTTACGCGAAAGTTATTTAAACATGGGTAGGTAAGTATTTGGGACGCACAAATGTCATTAGATATTTAAAAACGAATATCATCAAGCACCGTAATGCACAAAGTTTTGAGTGGACTGCTCAAAATTACGATCAACTTGGTTTTTAAAGGAGTTTGCACTATTTGCGCAGACTGTACTTTCGTCAAGCGAGTTCCATATTGTACAGTACCCGATTGATGAGGAAGTTCTTTCTTGGAAATGTCGCGAATTTTTCTTTGCTTAATTTTTTTGAGTGTCCCCGAAGCTGTTGATTCTGATTAAAATTAAACACATTTCTCAAGTTACAAGAATAGTAGTGAGTTAGTATTTTAAAAGTTTAGGGTTCTTCTTTGCTTCAGAGCTGTTAGCACCAATATTTTAAGTCTTTCGGGATAAGGTAGTCCTCTTAATTCAAATGGAATTCTGGTGACCCGCCTGTGGACCCTTTCCAAAATTTCAATGTCTTTGATGTAGTAGGGGTTCCAAATATTGTCGGGGGCCGTGATTTCTTCCTTCTGGAGAGCCGCTGATCCCAGGACCTGGTACCTGGGTCTTTCCAGGGCCTCGCAGGTACCCAGAAAATGCAGTGGGGTCTCTTCCTCCTTCAGGCATCCGGCACCGATTGGGTCGTCTTCGACACCAATCAGTGATAGGTGCTTCCTCAGCTTGCAGTGTCCTGTCAGTATCCCAATCAAGGGATTTAGGACACATCGTCTTCTATTTAGAATCCAATCTAGCTTAGCCTTGCTCGGCCAAGCTATAAAGTCCTTAGCT
This sequence comes from Polydrusus pterygomalis, assembly GCA_963969555.1. Taxonomy (NCBI): domain Eukaryota; kingdom Metazoa; phylum Arthropoda; class Insecta; order Coleoptera; family Curculionidae; genus Polydrusus; species Polydrusus pterygomalis. The sequence goes on along the minus strand of OZ018385.1, from coordinate 39,013,812 downwards.
TGTCTGCACCCTTGGATCGTCCGCCATTGCTCCTTAGAGCGGCGTTCAGGCCACTCGTTGAGTGCGGATCCTACCTGCTTTTTTGTTATTCCTATAGCCGGTTCTGGTCCAAGGAATGGGGTCTCAGCTCCACCTCTGGCAAGTTCGTCTGCCAGCTCGTTACCCTGAACTCCTTGGTGTCCGGGGACCACCCAGACCAGGTTTACCTCTTTCCTCCTCGAGAGTCTCTCCAGGGCATCGACGCATTCGCTGACGAGGTTGGTTGTGACTCTTGGTTTACAGATGGCTTTTAGGGCAGCTTGGCTGTCGGAGCATACATATACCGCACGCTCAGTCACAGGGAGTATGCCGACATAATAGTCGTGTATGGTTCCTGTAACGGTATAGTGCGATGCGCGCAGTTAATGAGTATCGACGTAGTTTTCCAAATCGAAGACTTCCTAATGGAAGAGTTTTTCAAATAGTATTTGCAAGTGCTCAGGAAACTGGAATATTTCCAAGCGTGAAAATTGTTTCTGAAAGATTGCAGGGTCTAGATGTGGAAGATGAAGAAAATGTTCTGGATATTGTCGCAGAGAACTCAGGTATAAGTACAAGACGGGTTGCAAATGAACTTCATGTACCATCACATCTATATAGCCGTATGGGAGTCACTTTGAAAAAACGGTAGAAAAACCTTTTTAAGTTCAACATCCTCTAGATGGTGATCCTACTTCAAGGGTACGATTTTGTGAATGGATCCATCAAAATTTAAGTCTGCACAAATACATTTTATTTAGCGATGAAGCTCAGTTCACTCGTGATGGACTTAATAATTGCCACAATGAACATCGGTGGTCAGATGAAAACCCTCATGCTACATTTAAACGAAACTCAACATCGATTCAGTATTAATGTCTGGTGTGGAATGCTCAATGACCAGTTGTTTGGTCCATTTGAAATGGATGGGCGTCTTACTGGAGAAGGATATTTACGGTTTTTGGAAGACCATTTGATACACATTTTGAATGATGTTCCGTTAAATGTTCGACAATAAAGGTACTTCCAACATGATGGAGCCCCACCTAATTTTAGTCTCCGTGTGCGAAATTTCTTGAATTATCGTTTTCCTAATCGCTGGATTGGCAGAGGTGGTCCGCAAGAGGTCACCAGATTTAAACCCGCTTGATTATTGCCTTTGGGGATGGATGAAATCGCTAGTATATGAAACACGAGTGGAAACGAGAGAAGCACTCCGCGATCGAATTTTCAATGCTGCAGCTTTTATAAAAAAAAAAATAATCCCCACTCAATCCAACGTGCAAAATGTATTGAAGTTGGTGGAGGGGTTTTTGAAACTATTCTTTAAGTTAGTTTGTACTGCAGCACCTGCAATTATTCGCTTTTAAAATAAAACTTCCAGAAATGGTTGAGAATTGAACCAAAACATATGGGTTTATTTCTCTTATTTACACCCTCTGAACACATTCCCAAAATATTGCCCTTTCCTCCCCAAACACCCTGTATGTTCCACAAGGGATATTTGGGCCAATATGCAATACTGTACATTTTGATACATTATATAAGCTTCATGCACCACTGACTTGACTTATGACACAATACGCCTCAGATCCCTGTCTAAGCATTTCTTTTACAACAATGGATTACAGAATAGACAAATTGCTTGGAAATTCACCCAAAGAATGGACAGTTCCTGAGCGACCAGATTCCCAGGACATTTTTAAGAAATTTGATCGCGCGACTTGATCGCTGAGTAATCGACCAGTGAATGGACCGCTTTAGCGGTCCAAACATGCAAAACAACAATCAAAGGACACGGTTTTCGGCTTTAGCGGCTGATTTTTAAAAGCGCATAAAATATTCCGCCATCAATTTTATTACTACAGATATGAAGAAGAACGGAGGTAGGAAAAGGGGACAAAGTCACTTAGCTTTGGTGCCCACTTACTCTCGCATAACATATTTTACAGATTTAATCAAGTGTTTTCGATTGTTTTACAAAAAGGCAATGATACAAAGTAAGAAATGTATGTAAATCGGTTGGGGCAATGAGTTCTATGTAAATAAGCTTTTACCGTTTTTAAAGGATTTTCTTATACCTTTTAACCTTTTTGATATATTCGCTGACGTTTTTATATAATTTTTTCATTGTACCTATTCCTGCTCCAACTATACCCTGTCCATTTTATCTTGAAGAAGATTATAGAAACCCATCTTACATCGGGCACCTTGTACTCCTAGTTACCGTGCGAGCAAAAATTATTTGCATCAAAGAGGACCTTGCATCTAAGGACGTAATGCTTAGCCGTAGAGCTTAATATCTGTTGGGTGTCAGTAACTACCTGAATTAATAATCAATCAGTTATTCCGTTATCTTTGACAGTGGTTACAAGTAATTTGATTCGCCGCTGATTTTTCCAATTTCTTGAACAATTCACACAATGGGCATTACGGAACAGCACAAAACATTCATGGTTGAAGCGTATTTTCGAAACGGGGTTAGAGTAAATGGTGAGTGGCAATACAATCCGGGTTTGTGCATGGACGATTTTCACAACGTTGCTTTTATTGCTGGGGATTTTTATCATTGCCTGAAAATGCTTTTCATGGCTGTGTTTAGGGAAAGAGGTTCTATACAACACAAAAAAGAAACAGGAAGACCATCTGTAAGAACAGAGGAACTTGTTGCAAACGTTCGTGAAATAATGCAAAATACACCAACAAATTGTATAGGATGCCTGTCCCAAGAAGTGGGAAGATCTTATGGAACATGCAGGACTATTCTTAAGAAGCAGCTAAATTTATTTCCTTATAAAGTGCAAGTAGGTATTCCAAGAAATACAAGCCGCAAATTTTGAAAGACGCAGGAATTACTCTCTATGGTTTACCCAAAATTTATTGGAAAGAAATGATTTATTAGACCTGAAATTTTTTTCGGATGAAGCCTGGTTTCACCTCTCCGGTTGAATTCTCAGAATACACGCATTTGGAGTAGTGAAAATCCCCATTTTTTTGTAGAGTCCACATTGCACCCTCAAAAAATTGGTGTCTGGTTAGCTGTTTCCCGAAGAAGAATTGTTGGTCCTATTTTTTTCCATGCGGTATAGAGACAACATTTTGAATCCATTCGTGAAGCAATTACTTAATTACGAACTACGTTTTGGATATTTTCAACAGGACGGTGCAACCGCCGATACAGCCGTCGAAACTAATTACTGCTTACGCAGTTTTTTCGACGACAGATTGATCAGTTTTCGATCAGACATTGAATTCCCACCTAGATCACCTTGTTTAACGGTTATGGATTACTTCGTTTTTCCTCATTTAAAGAACACTATTTTTAAAACACCAGTTGCAAATTTAGAACAATTACAAGAAAGGATTATCCAAGAATGTGGTAACATTTCTCCAGAGATGATGGTCAACACTTTAGAAAATATGAAGAGACGTGTGAATTCATGCTTGGAGCATGGCGGTGGCCAATTTCAGCAATTTATATAATTTTTTTTTTCTGTATATTCTTACTTTGTTAATTTTGTAAACAACAAAAATAAATTTGTATTTGTCTACTTATTTTATTACTCATTAGTTTGGCATATCATGTCATAATATAAATTTGACAAAATTTTAACCTAGATTTGGTTAGATATATCGTCCCCATATCATTGTGATCTAAACCAAGCCCTACGTTTTTTAATACAAGCCCTCTTTGATGCAAATAATTTTTGCTCGCACGGTACAATATAAACTTAAGCTTCAAATGTGCCTCGGCTAGAATAGTCACTAATAACTGAAACCTACCATTAAGCCGCGCCGACTTTACATTAATAAACAGCGTTAAAATAAACCATTTACCGCGTCTTTAAAGTGCATGAAGTCGCTTAAAGGTACCATAATTGTTGCACGAACTCTAATTAATGTAATCCAATAAATCACAAAACGTACAAATGAACATTTCTTAGAGAATCAGTTATTTAACTTTACCTACCTCCATGAGCAATATTTCCAGCAGAGATCCACAAGGTCAAATAAATATGTTGCTTCAAGATTTATAGCAACCTTGATATTGAATATGAAACCAGTATTAAACCGTATAATGCTTTATACAATATCTCATTATGATGAAAAAATCCCTGCTATTTTGATACGATGAAATTCTATAAAATGCCTTAGGGGTATTACAATGATCATGATCTTTATATTAAAATACATATACAAAAAATCATAATAGGTAGTTCTGAGAACTAACTACAAAATATTCATTATTTTTAGTAAAACAAGCATACGTCGTATGCTGAAATCATTTGAAATAGTTACTTGATTTTTTTTTCGAAATATGTTTAAAAACTTGCTCCGATATCTCTACAGGACTTTAAAATTGCCTATTTAATGATTTAAATTTGGAAGAGGCATTTTTGTTTCTCCAATGTACGATTCGCCACACTCGCAAGGGATTTGATAGATACATTTTTTTGTGTTTTCATTACGAACAAACCCGTACGAGTTAAAGAACATCTGAAACATACTCAAAGAGGTGAAACTTCGAGATTAGGTATAGCGGAACAAGTATGTACCAACCAACTTAATATACAGTGGCAGAAGCCAAGGTTTTGGACACGAAACAGCACTGGAGAAAACGAAAATTTAAAGAAGCAGCTTTCATGGATCAAAATACCCGAAAGTGCAGCGGGGTCTCTTCTTCCTCCAGGCATGCAGCACAGATTGGGTCCTTTTCGACACCGATTAGGGCTAGGTGTTTCCTCAGCTTGCAGTGTCTTGTCGGTATCCCAATTAAGGGGTTTAAGACAAATCGTTTTCTTATCTAAATAAAATATCTTCAATTTAGAGCTGCGAACCTTTGACTCATAGAAGAACTAAAATATTCCAAGACAGGTGCCAGCATGGAAAAGTTAGCCTCTGGGACTTAATTATAGGTTCTCATCTGGCACCTAATAAGCTAGGATGTCAAAATGCAAGAATACTTTGCTACACACCTGCCAGCCTCCTTCTACCAACTATCCGACCACAACAACTATAACTGTGTGTAAATAAAAGTTTGAACATATGAGCCACCTACTCCTGCAGGACAATGTAGTAAAGGAACGGAACGAGCCTATCTACACGAAGATTGACCTATTTATATTATTGATCACAATATTTTAGATATTTCTATGCCACCCATTGTCAGTGTCCAAACGTTGCCTTCTCATTCCAGTGATCGACTTTCAACTTGTTGCCCATTAATTATTGGTATATATTTAAGCAGTGAAGCTAATTTTTGAATTACCCTTTATAATCTTTTAAAAGTGGGAATTTTAAACGGGGATTATAAACAAACATATATCTTAATCAGCTCTACCTGCGTGACTAATATCTACGAAGAACCATTAATAATAATCAAGTGGGATCTGATAAAACGACACTTGATCTAACATATTTTTAGATTGAATATGCACTTGATTTTATATTGTTAACCATTCCTGTTTTACAATATATAATGGATATATTTTTCGATAAATAAAACTTGCAAAAAAATTTGGTTTTCTATTATAAATATTGACCCTGACCTAGGCAAGAATTAATTTTTTTGAATTTTGGTATCTGGCTCATACTTTTGAAAATTGACTATCGTTTTAAAATAATGTTCTGAACCAATTACACAAAACTTAACTAGTTGCGAATGGATCGTTTAATAGGGGGAAGTGGGAGAATGCCAGTCAGGTGGGGTCACTTTTAATACTACAGTGTAAACGTACTCAGTTTGTTTAGTACCGTGTTGCCATCTAATAAACAGCGATCAGACTTAAATGCATGTGGTTTCGCTATGATCACCCCATTGTACTGGCTCCAATTGAACCTCAAAGTTTTTGCTCTGTTTTGTTATAACTTTCAGGCGAATTGAAACAAACTTAAGTACAAAAATAATGTATTTTTTTTGCATGCCCTTATATGATACTTTCTCAGAATTAATTGGTCTAATGATTCCTGCGTTCGTACATATCTAAATCACTACGATTAATTTTAGGGTTAGGGTTTTTGTTGCAAGTGGCTTTTGGGTAATGCCGGTACACCCAATTGGGGCAATACCAGTCTAAGTTTTGTATTCTTTTCTAATTTAATTGTTTAATTTTTATATTTTATAAACATTTAGAAGAACTTAATGAAACCCTTGCTAATATACTTATTACTTTATTATACATGGATGTGTTTTATTTCTTTCTTATTAAAAATATATTCTAGAGTAATTTTTGCCATATGAAATGCATTTAAAATGGACTGACCGGAATTACCCGCAGGGTGGGGGAATACTGGTCAATGACACCTCATTTGTCAGGTCCTAACTTCTCTTTTGAGGTGAATTATTTTGATTTAAAGGGAAAACCATGATCTAGTGGATGGGTCAGGCTATCTTCCATTCTACTTAGTTATAGCAAAACACTATACTATTTGTTTAACTATAAGTAATCTAGCATAAGTGACCGCCATTCCCCCACCCTCCCCTACCTTAGTTTTAATTGATATGCGCTCTTTTGCGATATGCGATGTTTTCAAACATTTTTTCTTTTAGAAATTTATCGAAACGACGATCTTTTTCGACACCAATCGATGTTACGTTAAGAAGGCTATGATAAATCTCAAGATAGTAATGATTTACACCAAAATTAGATACAACGAGCTCAGCCACAACTAAGAAGACTGTAGTAAAACCCAAGATAGTAAACAATGACAATTCATACCAAAATCAGCTACAACGAGCCCTTCCTACATACCTACCCAATTGATAATACAATCAATCAAACAAAAGCATTTATCTCACTATATTGTCCTTCATATAATAAGTTTTAGCTACTAATAGCTTTTATACCTTACAATCCATACCATACAATCAGAAATTTATCTTAGGGCTATTATTGGGATACTATTAAATAGTTTTTTACCATTTTAGAAAATAAATACATTAGTTATAAAGAATAGGTTACCAATGCATAGGTCGTCTGTTAGCGTCATTGTTGTCAGTCAAATTTAGGGTTGGTAATATTATTAAATAAGCTGGATAGTACAGTATGTTCCGAAACTGAAAAATTAATTTATTTTTAAACTAGAATTGTATATACCTATAAAATAATGAACTCGTTTTTAGTCATACTTTGCGTATGATGTTGTAGCACAAAACTCCACGACACTAATGGCATCGAAGTTAAAGTCTGACCACAGGGTATATATATCATGCATTAATAACTTGTACTTATATATTATTAATCGATCTTCAGATATTTTTTACGGTTATTTCGTTTTGCATAATGCGCTTAAATTCGTCCTGTTTCAATACCTGCCTCTTATGTCCAAATAATTCTTATTGTTTTAACGGACAACTTCCGTGCGTCCGCCCTAATGCAAGCCTGGATATCTGAATGCTATCTCTCCTAAACAGATTTTAATTTTTATTAAGCTTACCAAATATTTGATATTAAGTGGCCATAATTTTATAAGGACGGAAAATGTGATTACGAAATTGATTATGGATGATAAAGGTGTCTCTTATATAGATTAAGACGGGGTTATTTTTAAGGATTTCCTGTTGGTTTAAGAATTTTAGGAAATGTTAAGCTTAACGGCTTGAAGGCTAAAATGTTTTTAAATTTGCATTTACAACTAAGAACTCATTGTTTGAAGGTGGTAGATAATGAAGTGATATCAAAAAATTACCTTGTCGGATTTCCATTGTCTTTATTTCGTTACTTAACACAACGTTTCGGTTAGTTAGTATCTCTAAACGTTTTCAAGTGTAAACCAAATTATAATTCTAAGGCTGCTGTCTTAAATACTATCCATATCAATGAAGCTTGATGACTCCGCCTACGTGCTTATTGGAGAGTGAAGTTTGAGCTGTTGGTTTCGGACAAGAAGAGGCTTCCAGATATTGGGGATATCTATACTTTGTTTACTAAATATATGACTGGGCACCTGCGAGGCCCGGGGAAGACTTAGATTAGAGTGGCAAACGTCTGGCACCGTCCAAACAGTCTTACCTAGCCCTATGAGGACCGTTGTGATGAAAACCACTTCTATTTCTCATATTGAACGATTTTTACTCGTTTATTTTATGGTATATAGGGGAAGGTCGCATTTGATGGCATACTTCCCATGATGGCATACTACTTGGTTATGAAAATGTGGAGTGGTTGGTAAATTATTTTTTGAATGATACTGGTAAAAGGCGAGGGGGTGCACTGTCGCATTTAAATAAGATTAATGTATTTCTGCGGAAATTGTCGGATCCGGGCTTTTAAAGTTCTGTAGGTGAAGAACTCGGTGTTCACCAAACGACTGTCTGTAAGACACTTCTGTGACGGATGCAGTTTTGGAGAACGCCAATATTTTTATTAAATTTCCTACAAGTGCTGAAGCTGTTGTGGAAGCTAAACGGTTCTGGTCAGAGAGATTTATTTATGTTCCTTCATATTGTGAACGAATATCAACTGCTTGTCTTTAATTTCTTCATCGCTACTATCACTTTCCTCATTTTGAAATCTGCCGTATCGCCGTATCACAAATATAAGTTTCCTATTTTCCACAAAAACGTAACATATTACTATTGTACATACAATAAATAGACCAACGTTGTTGTATTTACGTCAACCCTTTTGCAAATTAGGCACCAAACTGAACATGAAATCTATAATCTGAACAAGTGGATAAGCCACGTCTGAACTTGTGTTAAATAAGCATTTGCTACAAAGGTGTAAGAAAAACAGCAATTGCTTCAAAATTTTATTCATATCTAGATCTAGCGATTGCTTTTACGCTTTTACTTATAGCATTTGCTAGTCAAGCAATTGCTTTTACTAAAAAGTGATTGCTTCATTTTTATTTATTAGGCTCATTATCGCTGCTGTAATTTAAAAAATATGATATTGGTTTTGAACAGAGTACCTATTCATCAAACCCATAACAATGTAGTTTAGAATAGAAGAATGCTAATTATTACAACTCTTGGGTTATTATTTTTAGCAAGAGGTTTCCCTATGGCAACTTTCCACGAATCAGGAAAATATTTATGCTCTATACAACTACTAATAATATGTAATAATATGTTACTGTTTTGTTGTTTCGGATGGAAGATACATATCATTCACATAAACAGTTACAATGTAGAATCTATGTTGATGAAACGCAAATCCTAATTAAAATAGAACGAAAAAAAGAAGACTGCACGTCGTGAACAATAAATGTGTTTAATTAAATTTTTATTTCGGTTCATATACATTCCGCCACATTATAAAGTTGTGAAAAGAAACAAGTTTGTTTAATATGCGTAATTCATGAGGCCCGACTATATTCCTCAAGACCGCGTGTTATGCAAAGTAGGTCGTTCAAAAATCAGAACTTTTCTTCCAATCATCTTCAGAGTGACAGACATGTGTAAAACGAACAACCGTCGCAAAATTTTTCAAGTCGGTCCGGCCTTTAGAAATACCGACTCTCATAAATCACTTCTAAGATTATTTTGTCTCGATAATTAAAAAGATAACGCGTCACTTTTCAGCCGAATCCTTGATTTTAAGTGACGTATCAATCGGCATGCTATGCATTTTGGTTCTCTTGTATTTCAGATTTTTATTTAATGACAGCATATATAATGCTTTTTTGGTTCGGGCTCAGTCTTACGTTAATCGCTAACAAGTCTGTTAATAAGATTGAAGGAGCATTGTTGAGCGCTGACTTGTATTTGTACATCGATTTTCAATGCATAATATTTATTTCAAGTTACAGTTTAATGGCAAAATTATAGAAGGCTTATAAGCTATAACATATTATAACATCCCTATACAATTGGGCGTTATAGAGGGTGTTTCATTAAGGGTGGCCACCGGCCATATCCCGGAAACTACTAAGCATAGAAACTTTAACGCTGGTATGCATAAAAATGCAATGAAACTCAAGTCACAATCTTTAGACCATTGGTTGGCTTCAACAGAACAAAGGAAGGATATAATTTTATCATCATTACATAAAAAATTTCCCCCAAAATTGGTATGATTGCAATCGGTCTGAATCACTAATCAGGCACTGAGTTTATTATACCCTTCTTAAAGATAGAAAAAACTCTGGCTAACTTTAGCGATTTCGGAAATACGTTACATAGTTCTCATCATCATCATCATCATCATCATCATCATCATCATCATCATCATCATCATCATCATCATCATCATCATCATCATCATCATCATCATCATCATCATCATCATCATCATCATCATCATCATCATCATCATCATCATCATCATCATCATCATCATCATCATCATCATCATCATCATCATCATCATCATCATCATCTTCGCTTTCCTCTTGTCAGAAGAGTCGTGATCAAGCTTCGGATTACTTCGTTGCTCGCTTTACAATTTCTCGCCACCTTCTTCGGTTGAAGGCGCTGAGTGCTGCTTGGTTGACTGTTAAGTCAGTGGATGTCCTTATCTGATCAGTTCAGCGTGTTGGGGACCTACCTCTGGGCCTAGTACCTTCTACCCGACCCTGAACTATTAGTCGCTCTAAGTTGTCCTCTTCTCTGAATGTGCCCGAAGTATCTAAGGATTCGAGCTTGCATTATTTTGGATAATCTTTGGGGTTCGTTTACTTCTTGGATGATGGACGCATTAGTTCTTCTTGCTGTCTTCTACGCTAGCAATAGAAATATTAGGGGCTTAATACGCAACAAATATGCTTTAAAATTATGCTATTTGCATCATAAATATCAGAAGAAGCAAACTTCTTATATCCTCCTCGAAATACATAGGCAATGCTAGGATACAGAGGCTATATCAGACACGGTTGAGCGTTTGTCTATAAGAAGTTTAAGTTTTAATGTAAATGACATATTTACTACACTGAGAGAAACCCCTTCTATTCCTTATAAGAATTCACATACTCTTTATACCACTGTTTAACACTATATGTGACAGCAACGCGCTTTCCTACTGTAACACTATAGTAACACAACTAAAATTGCTAGACCGTTGTGTAGTGATAATATCACGGTAACTTAGTCAACAGGGAATAAGAGTTAATGCTACCATAGAATGGTTTATAGCCATTATTGCTCTGAATACTTACAGTAATTATCAAGTTCTATTGGGGGTGTAATCTGGTTTTATAATCTGTATTAGTTCCGACTGGCAGTTATAACGAAACATGACGTTAATCATAATAATATTTGCTGGCTACGGTTAATAAAGCATATATACTTACTACTAGAAATCAGTACTGTAGTTCTCAAAAATTTAAATAGCTTCTAGTGTGATAGTATTCTTGTGGTTTACCATTGCATAAATATGATTATCTATTATGCAACGGCTGTGCGAAATAAGAATATTCTATTGCTTTACCTGACATGCAAAGTTAAAAAAAACTTAAGTATATAGTAAAAATAAAGTAATTGAAACATATACAGTGTCCGCAAGAAAGTCAGCATCAAATGGGATTTTTTTTTATAATTAGGTATAGGTAAAAATTGAAAAAGCAGTTAGTTTTTGCTTACCTAAAAACCAAAAATGAAGTATACTGAAGCAGCTGCACGACTTGCGTTACCTGTCAAATTTGACATTTTTAATAAAATAGGTTCAAAAATGCATTTATTTATCAAAATATCGAAAAACTTTATTCGAGAAAATTGTTTATTTAGGCATTTTTAGCCTCTGTACGAAATTTTGACAGTCTAATACAATTTTTATTTTTTGCCAGGTTCTTGAAAATTGTGATCAACCCTCGTAGATTAACTTTTATACATCGATGTAAAACCATTTGCCTTTACTTCATTTGTAATCTTAATGCAATTTTGTGTAAAATTTTTGTCTCCAATTATTTATTTTGCTTCAAAAACTGAAATTGTTATTGATCAGTATGTAATGTTTGATGCAAAGTTTATCTAATTACATCAGTTTTGCCAAAACCGACGTTTCTTATTTTTCTTAAGTTAGTAAACAGATGTACAAAAAGAAAATATTATGAAGCTTTCGTTAAAATTTTACTTAATTCATATTGGATCAAAAAGAATAAATATTAATCGCTCGAAACATTTTATTCAACAAAAATATAGTTTACAAGTAGGCGTATATAAAATAAAATATTTCAACGAAAGCTTCCTAATATTTTCTTTTTGTACATCTGTTTACTAATTTAAAAAACATGAGAAACGTCGGTTTTGGCAAAACTGATGTAATTGGATAAACTTTGCATCAAACATTACATACTGATCAATAACAATTTCAGTTTTTGAAGCAAAATAAATAATTGGAGACAAAAATTCACACAAAATTGCATTAAGATTACAAATGAAGTAAAGGCAAATGGTTTTACATCGATGTAAAAAAGTTAATCTACGAGGGTTGATCAAAATTTTCAAGAACCTGGCAAAAAATAAAAATTGTATTAGACTGTCAAAATTTTGTACAGAGGCCAAAAATGCCTAAATAAGCAACTTCCTCGAATAAAGTTGTTCGATATTTTGATAAATAAATGCATTTTTGAACCAATTTTATTAAAAATGTCAAATTTGACAGGTAACGCAAGTCATGCAGCTGCTTTAGTATACGTCATTTTTGGTTTTTAGGTAAGCAAAAACTTACTGCTTTTTCAATTTTTACCTATACCTAATAATTAAAAAAATCCCATTTGATGCGGACTTTCTTGCGGACACTGTATTGGTACGATCAATAAAATTGAAATTCAGGCAGGACAGCTAGAAGACGATGTGACCTGCGCAATAAATACGTTGAAACTAATACTAGGGCGCGCGGCGATTGCCGATCGCTACGAACCCTCACCAACGTCTTGTGGATTATAGGTTCTAACGGATACAATTCGTTTTTGGGGACGCTGTTTTGCTTTCTTAATTGCAGAGAAAGCGCTTTACTAGGAACAAAATGTGCCGCATTGAGAAGATACAATTTATTTCTTAACAAAATTGCTTTATTAAAAGTAGTTCATTATTCAACAAGACTGTGCTGCTAATGGAAATGATTACTACCAATAAAAACACTGTTCTAGCAAATTTGGAATTGATATAACACTAAAGCGGTACACTAGCAATTTATTTAATATAGGTTAATAAAAAAATAAGCTATCAATACAAACTATGCCTTAGTAAACCTATTGTATCAGATCGTTTTCCTCAGTGTAGAGTCCAATATTGATATATTTGTATGTAGGTTCTAGAACTTTATAAATTTAAATAGCGTAAGCAATAATTTTAATTTCAGGTAGAATATATTAGCAAATCTGCATTACAGAACTATGCTTGAAAATAATAATAATTACATTTTATTGTCTAGTCAATAGCTAACAATTTTATGCAACAATAAATCTGGGGCATTATTCTTGGCAAATGCATTTTCCTCTTGACCGATAAAAACACTGCATCTGTTATTAATAATGTACCGAATACAATCTGTAAATTCTAGGTTTCGTAATTCTAAATAATATATCCTATTATGATAATGATATGGTATTTCTATACGCGACGCGTAGAGACGTTGTGATTATTATGATAGTGGTAAATATAAAATAATAGATAATATTATAAGTATAATTTTCTTACTCTGATTTATATTTAAAAATATTGTGAAGAAATAGTATGTAATAAAATAAAATCAATAAGACAAAACATATATAAAGCTAAACTGAAATGTTAAATATCATACAGTAGATATTATTAGTTAGGCAAATGAAACTTTTATTTGGGTTGGTTGGTTTGGAACTGGTTTTTCAATGTAATGTTAAGTTAATGATCAATTAGGATGTAATAGAAATAAATTGTACATATATATATATATATACAGGGTTGCCCAGAAGTCCGGAATAAAATTAATATAGCCTTTGTAACTTTTAGGAAAAACGCTCGGACAAGTCAATTTAGTTTTATATATGCTCACATTTTGACGTTATTCGTTTGTTTTTTTATAGACATTGTCAAAGATATGACGACATCGATCTTTTTTTTAAATAGAAACATACAGCTTGTGATACACCATTTCAAAGCTAATATCTTGTACAGTATGCTCATAAATTTTGGCGCGATTTTGTCATGCTATTTCAAAATAGCGACTGTTGAAAATTTTTAAAAAATCTCTATGTAAATAAGGGGAAATGATAATTTATTGATGTTTTTTATCTTTTAAGGTAAGAAATCTCCATTGTTTCACGTTCTGAAATTTTGTGACTTAACAATAGTTATGGTTTATTTGTTATTTATTTTGTAAAAAAAATAAAAATGTAACGAAGCAAAACAAAACACAACAAGTGGTTTACCGTGGCAAATTCAGAAAATGTCCTCCACCTTCTACTTGGCATGCTCCCAGATGATGGTAAAATCCGTCGACGGAATTCCGAATGACTGCAGCTGGTATGTTACGTGTCTCCAATCTAATTTTGTATTTCAAATCATCAATATTATCTGGCGTATTTTGGTAAACTTTTTTCTTTTAAATATTCCCCCAATGAAAATAGTCTAGATCTATATCTCCTCACATTGAAAGGTATACAAAAAACCAATGATTTATCATTTCCGCTTATTTAAATAAAGATTTTGTAAAAACTCGCCAAGAGTCGCCATTTTGAAACAGCTTGACAGAATCGCGCCAAAATTTATGAGTACTGTACGAGATATTAGATTTCAAATGATGTATCACAAGTCGTATGTTTCCATTTAAAAAAAGATCGATGTCGTCATATCTTTGACAAATGTCAATAAAAAAACAAATGAATAAAGTCAAAATGTGAGCATATATAATTAATATTCCGGACTTTAGGGCAACCCTGTATATAATCTGTATAGTCCATTTATTTTACTCGTCAGACAGTTTGACATTTTAGGACATTAGGGGAAACCCAGCGCAATATATCCCGTTGAAAGAACGTTTTTAATTAAGGTTTTTACATTTTTTTTAGTTTGTTGGCCATCATTATTTACCAATAAAAACTACGAAGTGAACCCGTACTCCATTAACGAGATAGGAGGGACTGCATCGAATAGTTTTAAATGTTCTGCGAGAAAGACAAGCTTAGAGCCTCCGTTTTTTAAATATAAACTAAGATTCATCATCAGAACGTGACCTATTATAGAGGGACGGACTAAAATAGGCCTTATTTGCAGTTCAAGCAGCGCCAGCGGTAACTTAATGATAAATGACCTACGACATTCGAATATTTTGTCATTGGCCGCTGTGTGATCGTGCTCTGCGGGTATATGATGTTTGCCTGCTTTTCGTTATCTTTGATTTAGGTTGTTCGTGTTTTAAAAATAATTATGAAAAATTACAGCTAATTAATTCTTTGACATGCGTTACAAGCCACATATTTTACAGTTTCAGTTTGTTTCTCAGGATCAAATGATAAATAGAAACTTATGAATGATATTTTTTAGAACCGACCAAACATTATCAGTACTATCCAGCCAGGATAGTGGATCGTCCTGGATACCGCCTGCCTCTTTCTGTAAAATAGTACTTTTTGGCCTTATTAGGTAAATACCGGGTGTTTGGGGAGGAAAGGGCAATATTTTGGAAATATGTTCAAACTCATATTATGTTTTAGTTGGATTCTCAACCATTTCTGAAATAATAGGTTCTAAAGTTTTTGTAAGTTAATTTTTATTTTAAAAGCGAATAATTTCAGGTACTGCAGTACAAACTAACTTAAAGAATATTTTTAAAAACCTCTCCACCAACTTCAATACATTTTTCGACACGTTTGTTAATCTCTCGGGTAGCACGTTGGATTGAGTGGGCATTGTTTTTTTATAAAAGCTGCAGCATTGAAAATTTGATCGCGGAGTGCTTCTCTCGTTTCCACTCGTGTTTCATATACTAGCGATTTCATCCATCCCCAAAGGCAATAATCAGGTGGGTTTAAGTCTGATGAACTCGGTGACCAAACTTGCGGACCACCTCTGCCAATCCAGCGATTAGGAAAACGATAATTCAAGAAATTTCGCACACGGAGACTAAAATGAGGCGGGGCTCCATCATGTTGGAAGAACATTCGTTCTCCAACATTTAACGAAACATCATCCAGAATGTGTATCAAATGGTCTTCCAAAAACCGTAAATATCCTTCTCCAGTAAGATGCCCATCCATTTCAAATAGACCAAACAACTGATCGTTGAGCATTCCACACCAGACATTAATACTGAATCGATGTTGAAAGTTTCGTTCAAATGTAGCATGAGGGTTTTCATCTGACCACCGATGTTCATCGTGGCAATTATTAATTCCATGCACGAGTGAACTGAGCTTTATCGCTAAATAAAATATATTTGTGCAGACTTGGATTTTGATTGATCAATTCACAAAATTGTACCCTTGAAGCAGGATCACCATCTAGAGGATGTTGAACGGGTTGAACTTGAAAGGGTTTTAAACCGTTTTTTCTAAGTGACTCCCATACGGCTAGATGGGATGGTATATGAAGTTCATTTGCAACCCATCTCGTACTTATATCTGAGTTCTCTGCGACATTATAAAGAACATCTTCATTTTCCACATCTAGACCATGCACTCTTTCAGAAACAATTCTCACGCTTGGACACATTCCAGTTTCCTGAGCATTAGCAAATACTGTTTGTAAAACTCTTCTATTAGGAACTCTTTGATTTGGAAAACGACGTCGATATTCATTAACTGCACGCATCGCACTTCTGTGACTGAATGTGTGGGGCGGGGCATTGTAAGTGTGAAAATCTTGGTTCAAGTCAATACGCTCAATATGAAGCTAACTGACAACTAAAACTAAAGCCTCCTTTATTAATTCAATTTAAAAAAAATTCAGAACCGATTATTTAGGAAATGGTTGAGAATCGAACTAAAACATATGGGTATATTTCTCTTATTTTCACCCTCTGAACACATTCCCAAAATATTGCCCGTTCCTCCCCAAACACTTTGTATATTAAATTAAAAAAAAAAAAAATCACTGTTCCTTTTTCTGTACCTATTGGAAACTTCATTATGGTCTGGAGAGGTTTCTCTGTACTACAGTTTACTTTATTGTTATAATATGTACTCTCGTCTGTATAATGATTAATGTCCAATTATTGACAAATTGAACTGAGCTTTGTTATGAAACTAACAGAATAGTCGATATCTAAATATGTACCTCTATTATAGTTTTGCTTTCCCTTTTCAGATACGTGTTCTGCATTAAATGTCACTAATTTGTAATTGCATGTTTTAGATAACTTATTGGATGAAAGTGTAATAAGAACGCCACTCGTTTAGCTGAACTGGAAAAGGAAAAACCTAATTAAAAGAAAAGGGTCAGAGAACGAATTTTTCAAACAAAATCATATCCGTTGACGGACGTAATCTATTTGCTATGGGTACAGATATTCATTTCCTTTCAGTTGAACTTTTTAGAAGGAAAATCAGATTCTTCCAATATTGAAAATTAGATGAAGGAATTACAAAGAAAAAGTAGTTTTCATTTTTGACTATGAAATATTTTATAATAGGTCACATGCAGATAAGGAAGGCTTGCTAAAATGACCTACATTCTACTAGGAACTTTTTGAAGAACAAGCTAATGATTTTTAAAACACAAATAACTCCCAAAACCAGTGTTTCATTTTACATGTAGTTCATTCAACATAGAAATGCTTAATGCGGTTTGCTCTCATCGTAATTGCTTTACTTCACATCAACACACAACAAGGAAATGCAAGTAAATAAAAACTTAATTCTTGACACTTTTACACATCCTGTATTATATAGCCTGAACTGACACTAAAGTAAATATGAATACATCGTCAGGTTTAAATCGGATCAGTCGGATCGGATATAATTACGAGACGTTTAACTAACATTAATTTTTTGAAATTGACAGGGTTTAATTTTCTCTTGTGGACTTATTGAACAACAACCCCGTTGGATTTAAGGTCGACGCAAAACAACGCGGGACTGAGGGAGCGGGACTGGAACGCGGAAGAGATAAGATAAGTGCGGGAGTGGAACTATTGTGTACCTTATACTGACGCGTATAATAGCAGATCATGACCAAATCAAAAGGTACGTATTTTTAATCAGTTGCCTGATCGCAGAAGTTTGTGCGATAACTTTCTCTGTTACTTAGTTCATAATGAACGGCAACAACCAACAGCAATTTACGTGGAAACTATGCGATTTGTGAGAAAACTGTACAAGCTGCGAACCAAAATTATATCACAGACGTTCCGCATTATCACATGCAAACAGACATTTATATCGGCAGTTGCATACCTATACTGCTGTAAATTAGAGTCCCGCAATCGTTCCACTCCCGTTCCCGCACCCGCGTTGGTTTCAGTGGACCTTTAAGGATTTCAGGGATTCGGAAAGTTGATTATATTATTTTGTAACGTTAGAAAAAAAAGCTCACGGTTTTCGATATCTGACACTTAGGTTGTGAACAGAGGTTCTAAATTGTAATTCTTTAAATAGAGAAGCAGCTTTTTGACGGATAAAATTTTATCGTCCTTACTTCATAATCAGCCAGTCTATATCGTTCAATGAAAAGGTTACATGGTAATTTTTTTTCAGCCCACACACAAGCCTCACTTTGCATTGGAACTCTGAACGACCTGTAACAGTAGTCTGCGAAGACATATCTTAAGCAAGTTTGGATCGTATACCTACTACATCTTCAGAGTTCAGGGCGACAATAATTAACAACTTGCACAAAGCAGATCGACAAGCATTTCAAGAAATTGTGGCCCCTACTTGAAAACCGCAGCGTTAATATAGCAGAGACATCACTGCCGTAGTCACCGGACATTGCCTGTTCGGTAGACACGCTGAACGTATGCAAATACCATCTAACGACTTCTGAAGAAGTTGCAGAGATGAAGAAGAGGAGGAAAGTATTCAGCATTTCTTGTGTGAATGCCCCGGCCTCGCTAGAAGAAGGTTCAATGCCTTGGGCGAACCATTCTTTAATGATCTGGAGGAAGTGAGCAGCCTGCAACTGGGTCGACTCACGAAGTTTATTAACAGCAGTGGCTGGTTTGAATGAGCTGTCAAGATTCTTCTACGATCTACGTCACGTCGCGTTAACCATCAGGATGCTGATGCGGATAGGTTCCGCGGAACACGAGTGGTACTACAACGGTCCTACAGGACTACATGTGACTGTTTGGTAAATGCCAGAAGTCTGCCACTCTAACCTAACCTAACCTAGCAGAGACGGAAAGACCTATTAGAATATCACTGCCGTAGTCACCGGATATTGCCTTTACGGTAGGCACGCCGAACGTATATAAATACCAGCTAAGGACTTCTGCAGAAGTTGCAGAGATGAAGAAGAGGAGGAAAGTATTCAGCATTTCTTGTGTGAATGCCCTATCCTCGCGAACCTTGCCTTGGGCGAACCATTAATTTAATGATCTGGAGGAAGTACGCCCTTTACAACTGGACCGGCTCATGAGTAGTGGCTGGTTTGAATGAGCTGCCAAGATTCTACGTGGCGCTAGCCATCAGGAAGCTGATGCGGATAGGTTTCGCGGAACACGTGTGGTATCACAACAGCCCTCATAGGACTACGTGAGACTGTTTGGATAGTGCTAAAAATTTGCCACGCTAACCTAACATAAAATGCTTTAATCGTCCAGGACGGGCGTCCGGGATTGGAGTAGTTTTTCAAATTACGATCAATAAGGTTGACATTGTAACAAGTAAAACCAATTAGCTATCATATACAGGACATAGAGCGTCGGTGGCTTGTCTGCAAAGCAAGTCGATCGGTTTCAATTTTATGATATATACGCCATGTAACCATATTAATAAAATTACTGCCATAGGAAGTAGTGAATGCTTTTATAATGAAATTATGCATTTTGCAAACACATCACCGCAGTAGGTCTAACGATATGACATTTCACCGTACATTCCACAACTGTTGTAGTATTTAAGTACTGAGCAGAGACGATTACAGTATTAGTTTATTATTTTATACAATTTTATTAATTATTTTAAAATTTAAATTGACCATATTTGAAATATTAAACGTTCATTAATTCACAGAAGTCTCTCCTTGGTTAATTGGATAAAGTCATGGTCGTGCGAATGAATTTTATGGTAGTACATTCCTGAAAGATTTAAAATGGATTGTATTGGGTTACGATGATCTGAAATGTGATTTGCTTATAGCTGTCTTTTTATTAAGATTTCCACCGCATGTCACAAACTTCAAAATGTTTTATGTAGATATACAGTTGTATTAATAAAAAAAGCGTACAAGAATTAGAATGAGAGGTAAGTTTGGTCATAGTTGCGTAAAACAACCGGCTTGTCTAAATGATTGTTTATTGGAGCTTATCAAACGTCATAGATTATCAAAAATGCAAAGCATTGGCGACGGTGTATTTAATTTTGAAACTGCATGGTGGTAACGTTTGATAAACTCTGATAGAAGAACATAATATAATATACATGCCTCGTCAGTTGCCTGAAGTTGAAAAGGCTCAAATTATATCAAGAATCGAAGAAGGATGGCCAATCCGTGCATGCTGTAGCGCAGTTGTATAATAGAAATAAAAAACTATATTGAAAATTAAGCAACGCTGGGAACAAGAAGAATCCCTAAAGAGGAAAATTGGTTCAGGTCGTCCCAAACGTTCTAACCCTAAACAGGATGCTGCTTTTTTGGAATATTTAAAAAATAATCCATTTGCAACTGCAAGGGATGCTGTTATTGGTACAGCATTTCCTGCCTCCCAACGTACCGCCAGCAGGAGAGTCAAGGAATCTGAACAAAAATGTCGCCCAGCTAGGAAAAAAAATGTTTCTTACCGAAGAACAGCGACAATCAAGGATTATTTTTGCTTTAAATTATATTATACCGCAATTCTCAATTTTGGAACAGGAAGGGGCATTTTTACTAGTGAAAAGACGTTCCAGTCGACTTATATAACGGCCAAATTCGTGTGTACAGTCCAAACAATACCAGGTTTGAAGAGCGATATACTCACCCCCTCACTTCTAGACATGGGCGTTTCTCTGTAAATGTATGGGGCTGGATAAGGGTTCATGGACTTGGTGTTTGCTGGCGAATAGAGGGAAGATTTAATCCCTTAAATTACATTAACATTTTAGAAAACATATTGTTACCATCTGCTGAGCAAATATATCCCAATAATACTTTCATATTTCAACAAAATAATTGTCCAAGCCACAATGCCAATGCTGTAACCCACTGGTTTCAAACCCATAATGTGAAAGTGCTGCATTGGGTCGCTTATATTTCCGATATCAATCCAATTGAAATATTTAGGGTATAATCATAAAAAAATATATAATCGAAATTTTAGGCCACAAAATTCAGAAGATTTATGGGAAATAATACATGCGCGCTGGGAAGAGCTTGATCCAACAAATTGTATGAAATACAATTCAGTCAATTCCGAATAGACTAGCTCAAGTAAAAGAAAAACAGGGATATATGACCAAATATTAGATTTTATTTATTCTTGTTAAACGTTTTTTGTTTCTATTGTAATTTTTATAAAACTGTTAAGATATATTATAAAATAAAAAAACATTTTTGTTATTCTATTGAACTAACGCCCAACGCCAATGCTTTGCATTTTTTATAACCTTTAACATGCGATAAGTCGGTTTTACGCAAATGTGGTTAAGGTTTCCTCTCATTCTAATTCGTGTACGCTTTTTTTATGAATACCTCTCAAAATGAACATTACTTAAATCCATAACATGAACATGCATTTGCAATTGTAATGCGTTGTAACATCTGAAAGTATGAAAAAACTTTTTTGTGAAATTGTGCTCGAATGTTTCACACATAGCCAGTTGTACCTTCCGTTATTCTAAGCTTATGGCAATGTAAATTTCGTTGGAGAATCGACAAAAGAGGATTTTTTAAACATCAGTTAAGAACGCTGTAGTAACAGTAGAATTTCCTGCCATTCTAAAATATGAATATATTTGTAGGTGTAAGGTGATGAAAGCGAGTTGAATAAATTTTCCTTGTGCTTTGAGAAACGTAGACATACCTAGCTAAGTTTTATATAAAGCAAACCCACGAAAAAAATGTGCTGTTTAATGCTACAACTATTGCATAATCACCAATAAATAATGATGTTTGTTCATGTTTTACTGAAATATTTCTTGGTCAGCTTGATCCTTGGGGACTTCATAGGTATTCCTGTTGAAACTTGAAATATATTACCACAAAACTCTTAATCCATAGGATAGGTATTTGACCTACATTCACGAGACGACTCATTTGCTTTTCCGTTACTCGTTATCTCTAACTGATAGGAGATCAACTTCGTTGTTCCTCGCTCTTAGGTCTTCATCGTTTAGGTGTGATTTTTGATCTGAAACGGTTGAAGGTAAAACCCTTGAGGACAGCTTGACTATCTGACAGAATGTGTATCTCTTGGTCACGGTAGCCTTTTCTAAGATTCTTTTCTACGTACGCATGCTTAAATTAGACTTCCGCCTAATATACTGAGGCTCACCTCTCCAGGGGGATGCTAATGTCCGTTCTGGGTGTTTCCCCAAATACATCTCTGTGCCTACTCCGTCGGACCTTTGGCTAATGACAGAGGTGTTCCTTTTGGCCATAGATCAGTGTTGCAACGTTTGCCGAATGGTCTCATAAGGTTGTAGATTTAGACAGCCTTTAATTCATCCCCATTACTATCAGTGTAGAGAGAGTAGAGGCCAGGCAACGGAAACTAAATACCAAAATACGTCTTTCGAAACAGCGCAGTACGAGGGCTGTCACCTAAAATACAGCCAATATTTGCATACAAATTCTACGCACGTAAACTTGTTATTTTACCCTAATATATTTTTTAATTAGGTTGCTAATAGTACTCCACGCCTCTGCATTTGACCTCTAGACCGGCACAAATGACTCCCATAGTGTGACTGCTCAGTGTACCTCCTCGCCGCACGGTTCTAGTCTAGTAGGCCCTGAAAGTTTATTAATATTGTCAAAAAGCGGCAGGAGGCAAAGCCCACTGAGATCTCTAAGTCTTTATGGTCAACCCTCATTAATATTTCAAGTGTATATATGTGAATGTATTTTTATGTATTTTTTAATATGGGTTGCGCAGATGACAAACGTTTCTCAATGTCATTTGAAATTAAATGATTCAACAAATGGGTGGTTGCCATGGGTATGCTGAAACTGGGTTGTTAATGCATCAACCTTTTTTTTTATATCTTACTTATTATAAACTGAAGTGGCATCCAAGCACAGCGGTAGCATTGAGCCTAATGAATAAAAATTAGGCAATTACTTGAAGCAATTACTTTCTAGTAAAAGCAATTGCTTGACTATAGCAAATGCTATAAGTAAAAGCGATCGCTAGATCTAGATATGAATAAAATTTTGAAGCAATTGCTGTTTTTCCAACAACTCTATAGCAAATGCTTATTCAACACAAGGCTTATCCACTTGTTCAGATTATATATTTCATGTTCAGTTTGGTGCCTAATTTGCAAAAGAGATGACGTAAATACAACAACGTTGGTCTATTTATTTAGTACAATAGTAATCTGTTACGTTTTTGTGGAAAATAGGAAACTTATATTTGTGATATGTCAGATTTCAGTGAAAATGAGGAGAGTGATAGTGGTGATGAAGAAATTAAAGACAAGCAATTGATATTCATTTACAAATTGAAGGAACATAAATAAATCTCTTTGACCACAATCGTTTAGCTTCCACAACAGCTTCAGCACTTGTAGGAAATTTAATAAAAATATTGGCCTTCTCCAAAACTGCATCCATTACAGAAGTGTATGCCTTACAGACAGTAGTTTGGCAAATACCGAGTTCCTCACCTACAGAATTTTGAAAGCCCGGATCCGACAATTTCCGCAGAAAGACTTTAATCGTGCACCCCCTCGCCTTTTACCAGTATCAGTCAAAAAATAATTGGCCAACCACTCAACATTATCGCAATTTTTACGTACACTGTAGATTTTTCTTTTACGGACGTTCATATATTCAGCAGCCATAATTGAAGACACAAATTAAGAGCAACGCACGTGTATGCCGCGGAGAACCAAAGTTGACTGCTACCAAGCAAATAATGCAGGGGTCGACCTACCTTAAAAAGTTGAAAGCAATTTCTACACTAGAAAAAGCAATTCCTTAATTTATTCATCACATTTTTAGCAAACGATAGCAATTGCTTCTATTTTTTAAGGAAAAGCATTGACTAGAAGCAGTTCCTGCACTTTTAATCAATCGCTGGACGCAAAATCAATTACTTTAGTTTTTATTCATTGGCTGTCAAAAAATTACTTCGATTTTATAAGAAAAACCAATTGCTACATTTTTATTCATTAGGCTCATGATCGCATTACAAGAGGAAGGTCCTCGGTTCGATGTTGGACTGGCATCCTTGTAGTTGAAACTTGAAACCGATACAAAACTCTGCCCTGCCTATCACAACAAGTTCCATATGGCCGGAATTATCCTGACATAACATGAGATCGGCAAAAAGGGTCGCATTGGCCGATTTGTTTGGTCATAAGTCTCGTCTTCACTTCTACTACTACGAGTATTTTTGACTTTTGCAGGTCTTGGAGAAGGTAGTAATAGAGTAGAGTAGCCACAATTAGCTACCGTGCGAGCAAGAATTATTTACATCAAGGAGGGCCTTGCATCTAGGACGTAATGCTTAGCCGTATAGCTTAATACCTGTTGGGTGTCAGTAACTACCTGAATTAACAATCAATCAGTTATTCCGTCATCTTTGACAGTCGTTACAAGTAATTTGATTCATCTCTAATTTTGCCAATTTCTTGAGCAATTCACACAATGGGCTTTACGGAGCAGCACAAAACATTCATGGTTGAAGCGTATTTTCGAAACGGGGTTAGAGTAAATGGTGAGTGGCAATACAATCTGGGTTTGTGCATGGACGATTTTCACGAACATTTTCCTAACGTTGCTTTTATTGCTGGGGACTTTTATCATTGCCTGAAAAGAACCATGGCTGTGTTTAGGGAAACAGGTTCTATACAACACAAAAAAGGAGCAAGAAGACCATCTGTAAGAACAGAAGAATGTTGCAAACGTTCGTGAAATAATGCAAAATACGGTCAAAATGCTGGTCAACACTTTCGAAAATATGAAGAGATGTGTGAATTTATGCTTGGAGCATGGCGGTGACCAATTACAGCAATTTATGTAATTCTTTTTCTTTTTCTTTCTGTATATTCTTCCTTTGTTAATTTTGTAAACAACAAAAATAAATTTGTATTTGTTCACTTATTTTATTACTCATTAGTTTGGCATATCATGTCATAATATGAATTTGACAAAATTTTAACGTAGATTTGGTTAGATATATCGTCCCCATATCATTGTGATATAAATCAAGCCCTACGTTCTTTAATCCAAGCCCTCTTTGATGCAAATAATTTTTGCTCGCACGGTACTAGCAGATGTTATTTTGGGTACATTGTTTTTACGGTTTATTGCACCTCTTGCCATCGGGATTAGAAATATATCGTGCCGCTCTACAGAATATCACGACGGCCGTTTCCTCCTTATTAAGACTTTACGGGCAGCCATAATTCAAGCAACTCCACAGATGAGGCACGATGTACTAAAAGCTATTTTGCAAAAGTCCAACGGCCTTCACTACGCCGTAGCGCCATCCCAGCGGAATCAACTCCAATACAAAAGGCAGTTACACTGGTAATAAATCCAAAGGTGGACAAAATAAATAAAGTCACGAAGTGCAACACACTCTAGTATAGGGAACGCGTACGCGTTTTACCCAAAACAGTCTATATGAAAAGGAGAGTCGTTTGTACGCCATATTTTAACAAATTTACATTACATACATTTTTTGTATTCAGCGTAATTTTATTGCTATTGCCTAGCGCTTTCGGCCCATTATGAGGCCATCATCAGGGCTTAGGTTCTAAAAGAAAAACACAAACAAGAGTAAAAAACAGCTGGCGTTTTGCAGATCGGAACCCTGAATCCTGCATTCCAATACAAAAGACAATTACACTCATGTCCGCTATGCAGCTATATGTTGTTTTTAATAATAATTCGTTAATAATCTTATTTATGTGCACTGACTACTTGTTTTATATTTATTTTTCTCATCATTTTCTATTGGCCAATAAATATTAAGTTTCTATGCTAAAGCGCGGCACCTAATATAGGTATTTTATTTAAATTCCGGTTTTTTTATATAATGCTTATGTTGTTTATACATTATTTTTTATCTTATTGTGGGGTTTTTGTACTTTTAATTATAATGATTGTGTTTTTAACAAGGCTTGGGTTGTTGTGGCCCACCTGATGAGATGTACCAAAGGAGTTTATGATAATTTTTGACTAATTAAATTAATAATGGGGATCCACACTTCAAATGAATAAATTTTTTTGTTTGTTTTTGAATAAGCGTTTTTTTTGGCAATTATTTATTGCAGTAATTAATTTTTAAATGGAATACGTCTATGTAAGCTTTTTTTTATAAAAAGGTTTTTTGACTTACGGAGTTGTGATCAATATTGTACAATATTCAACTGACAGAATAATAAAAGAATGTCCAATTTAATATGCCCGGGAAATTTTTTAACATTAAACATACACAAAACAAATTTTATGTGTTTCTCTATGAATAGGATTGGTTTGCCAAATGTCAGTAAAATTAAGGTTCATTCTAACAACTGTGACTTCTCTGATGATTGTGGTTGTACGGGTATGGTTGGGTCTGTTGAAAGTACCAAATATTTGGGTGTTTACTTTGATCAATTGTTGAAATGGTCGGTTCATGCAGATTATGTTACGAATAAAATAAAAAAATTAGTTTACAAATTTTACGAGTTACGTCATATTTTAAATAGAGATGTCATAATTAATGTATATAAAGCATTAACAGAATCTTGCCTAAAGTATGGAATAATATGTTGGGGATCAGCTCATAAAAATGTACTGACTAACATTAACATTGCACAGAAGTATATTTTAAAAATAATTTTGTTTAAATCAAGACGTTTTTCCTCTGACCAATTATTTCGGCAATCCAGAGTCTTCACCATTACTCAATTGTATATTAAAAGTATACTTACATTTTCTCTTACTAGAAATACTTTTCAAAATTACATAGGACATGACATCATGACTAGAGCCAATGTTAATCGTCATTTAACCATACCTTACCCCCACTTTGATGCCACTCAACGATCCATTTCTTATATAGCTCCAAAGATTCTAAACATATTACCAGAGCATTTTAAAAGAAAAAAATTTCAATACATAAAAAAGGACCTAAATAAATGGATTAGACTTAATACCCAGAATATTAAGAGCAATATTAGGTTTTTGTAATGTCTTGTGATATGTATTGTCATACTTAGTATATTGTATATTGTCTATTTTCTTAGGAAATAAAACTATAATTGTTATTTGTTAAAATAGTTTAGTTTAAGTGTGTTATAGTGTACACAACACAGACTTTTAGTCCATAGTGCTTACACTATATTTGTATTTTTATTACTTTTGTGATTGAGTTAAATAAATAAATAAATAAATAAATAAATTGATAGAAACAATTATTTTATGTCTATTATTTTAAACGTCCTTTATTGGCTAAACACCGAATTTGGAATGCACTATATTAATTACAATACCATGTTCGTAGGTTACGGTGACTTTTCCAGCCGCAGATTAAGTGCGGGTTATTTTGGAGGAGAATAACTCTTATGTAAGAAAGCTGCTTCTTTAAATTTTCGTTTTCTCCAGCGCTGTTCCGTGTCCAAAACCTTGGCTTCTGACCACTGTATTTTATGTTGGTGGGTCCATACATGTTCCTCTATACCTGATCAGTTTCACCTCTTTGAGTATGTTGCAGATGTTCTTTAACTCGTACGGGAAGAGGTCTTTTTGTTTCTCCAATGTACGATTCGCCACACTCGCAAGGGGTTGAATTTTTTGTGTTTTCATTACTTTTGTAAGAAAGCTTTTAAGCGTATTTCCGGATTTGAAGGCTGTTTTGATATTATATTTTTGGTTATCCTTCTAATCTTTTCAGAAATCCCCTTGACATAAGGTATTGTAAGAAATGCTTGCTCCTCTTTCGTTTTTGTATTAGTTTTTACTTCGCGATTTTTAAGTTTTAAGATGATATTAGTTACAAAGGTTTCAGGGTAACCATTCTATATTAAATTTTTGATGTTTGAAATTTCGATATTAAGGTCTTCCGGATTGTTGCAAACGTTAGACGCTCTATGATAAAGAGTTTGAATTATGCCCTGTTTTATGGAGTTTAAATTATTCGATCCGTGATTAAGGTATTGTAGGTAATTTTTTTTTTAATATTACTTTATTGTCTACCACCTTCAAATAACCAATACGATACCTATTAATTGATTCAGCCGATACTAGGTGGAAATCCATAATACTATAATACTATACCTGTTTCGTCATTTCTCCAAAATCTATCTAGGGGTTGAAAAAAGGAGTGTCGTCTATTTTGATAGCGTATAATGTTTGTGGAGCACAACAAAGCCGTAATATGTGAGCTCATTTATAAATAGTCCATTCATTGCATGTCAGTATAGGTGAATTTTGTTTCCTTTGCATTTATTTCATCTCGCAGCCGATTGATTGCCAATTATTAGAATGTGTTGCCTGTTCGAAGGCAAACGGGAATCATCATTTTCTGATAAAATAAAGTTGTTATAGCACATCATTATAATAAAAAATGACATATTTTTTAACGACTAGCCACTCAAAATTCTACGCAAGTGCTAAAAGTCGTAAATTAAATATGCCTAATTACTAAAATAAAAAGTTTGAATTTAGATTAGCACACCTAATGGTTGAGTTATATTGAGCAACATTTTTATTTATGGTATTTTTATCTTGATCATGATATTCATATTATGAGGTTCCTGTTTTAATATAATGGTAAATAATTCATATAAAATTCTGCCCCTTGTCCCCCTATTACCGAGCTACAGTCCCCTAAAGGGGGGAGTTTGAAGATGGTGTTTTATAGTATTTTCGAAACCATCGAAGATGTTTTAAAATTTGGAAATCTTAGTAAACGGGGAATGGGTTTTTTAATTTGTTGGTAACTTAGTAACCAGGTAAAATGTAAGTGAGTGAGTGAGTCTATAAAATTAAAATTAAATTACCAAATTCTGTCACTGGTAGCTTTCATGTTAATAGATTAGAATTAGGTATAATTTGATTTTGGTAGGTCCTGTTACATTCCCATTAATTAATAACTTAACAAAAAACGTTGAGAAACCAGTCCTTAAAGGGACCGAATCACTGGGCGATTATCAAACTATAGTATTATAGTATATAGTAGAATTTAATCCGATTAACTATTTCAAGAAATAAAAAGAAAAAATGGTAATTTGACAACCAATAAGTAGAAAACAGTAGCAAAAGCACTGGTAATCAATTTAAGGATTGTACAGAAAATTGTCCATGAAAGAAAGCATATAATATAGTACCGAAGAATACTAAAAAATGTAAACAAAGAAAACCTTTTATAATTATAGACTAAAAATTTAAAGACTGTCATCATCACTTAGAAATTCTGAAAAGTCCTCGTCATCTGAGTCGTCCTAGAATGGAGCAATGGTCATCGGCGCTACTTCGACACCTAATACTTGTTCTCGATCCCACCAATTCCTTATTAATTTTTCTTTATGTTCCACTGATTTCTTCCAGGACTCCTGCGTAATATGATCCAACGAATTTTGCCAAACTATCTCTACTTGCGAGGATTTAAGACCATCAACTACGTGTTTTTCATAAAAAGATTTTGCCCCAGCCCATATTAATTCTATCGCATTACATTGGCAATGATATGGTGGCAGTCGTAGAACCTCACGGCCATATTCACGCAATATTTCTTCTACAGCACATATTTTGGGTGATTTGAAAGACTTTGCCATTGATAGAAGTTCGGATTTTAACATATTATTATTTGGTAAAGGATTTTGGTTGTGTTTTTTAGGCCACTCATAAATATCACTTTTTCGCCAAGATGAACAAGGTTGTTTATTTAAAATTCTTGAATGATATTATGCATTGTCTAATACAATTAAAGACGGCTCATTTAAATTTGGGATTATTTGAGCCTTCCACTACAAGCAGTCACATCCAATGGGCCCCTTAAGAGACAAAAACAATTGATAAGCGAATCTTTATATATTTCTACCTAAGAGCATAAATATGAGTACTTACAGATATATATATATATATAAGTACTTTAGAGAAAACAAACTACACGGAGTAGTGTTTGCCCAAATTCCTTGATTGAACTTAGACCGTCGGTGTCGTCATTATTAGATCTTTATCATTGATTTTATGACGTTGCTTAACGTCAAGAACGGACGTTAGATAAATGTGTCCCAATACTAAGTAACGATGAATTCAGCTATGATCGTTTTGTACCATTTATTTATCAATTGAATCTTTAACCACCAAAGTAAGTTAAAAAGTTAAAGTTAAGATCAAATCATCGTTCATGAAACTAAATTTGTTTGATTCGCACTAAGAATATAGTAATTTACGTTACAAGACCGGAAAGTGTTGTTTTTCAGGTCGAGACAAGCATTTCCAGGGCGAGCCGTAGGCGAGTCCTGGAAGCTTGGAGAGACCTGGAAAACACTAATTTTCGGTCGCGTGACGTACAATATTTTTTTAAGACCGACACTTCGATATACTTACATTAAATTATTTTATATTATTTTTAAATGCGTCGTATGACTTCTCGTAACGGATTTTACTGGCAATATATCGTAAGTCGCTTTCCTTGCTGCTTCCAAAATTTCTTCTGAAATCTCATTTTCCGACCGGAAAAATCTTTTCCGGTCTTGCGATTGGAAACAGGTTATTTTCTAGACGAAAAATTGTCCAGAAAGTGTATATTTTCTGGTCGGTTTTAAAAAAATCCTAATCTTATGCAGTTTCTCAGTTCTCATACCTTAATAACCAGACATAACGATAAGCCCGAATTTTTAATACGTTTATACAAGAACCGCCGACCGACCGGAAACTACGTCAATACGGTGAATAATACGACTCCAACAAACCGAACAAAAGGCGCTCATTGTGCTCAAAAATCCATTCTCAGACGTGCCAAAATCGGGTCCGATTTCTGGCCATTCTGCCATTTGGTTCTAATTTTCCGTACACAATGCTTTTGGAATCATTCATCACTCGTTTTTACACGTTCGTTTTGCTTTTAACTTGGGTTTCGCTTTCTTTTGTGTTATTTTTGGTCTTTTTTGGCGTATACCTGCCCGATGCCAGCTGTAATGACATTGGAAGACGGCCCTATGTACCGGGATCGAGTCTGACGATTAGTAATTTCTAAAGAGTGGTGCAGCTTAAATACCCTGTCATTTAGTATATACAGTGCTTCTATAAAATCCGCCTCCCTCAGGAATGTTACTGAAATTATTTTTATATATAGGTACTTTTAAATTCGGTCTAAAAATACTTGCTTTTTCACTATATCTTCATGAGGCTAACATAGATTAACTAAACTAAAGGCATAATATACAGGGTTGCCCAGAAGTCCGGAATAAAATTAATAGGGGAAGGTTGCCCATATTGGACCAATTTCCAGATTTCTTATCATAGATCCTGACAATAACGCAAAATCGATCTTGAAGCTATACCTTAGTATACTTTAGTATGTTGTTCAACTGCAGGATTTTTTGCAGAATTTTATTTCAAAGTATCTATGATATATCAGGCTATAAAAAACCTCTGCAAGTGGTTCAATATAGGAAACCGGTTGCCTAAATTGCACCTGGGGGTTCCAAAATTGGACCACATGATTTAAATCGGAAGCTTAGGTGTTAAATAAATAAATAAAAAATAAAATTATTGGTATAGGAAGTGTTATACTTATATTTCAAAAAAACATCAAATTTACAATAAAAATTTCGGTTGAAGACATCCTAATGCAAAAAAAGTACCTATTAGTTTCCTATATTGGACCAGTCATAGTTTCATTTTTTAACTCAAAGAAAAAAGATTTTAGCAATGTTGAAATGGTGTTAGTTCATGACATTAACTTATTTAAAGAGAAAAATTGTTTTTACACAATTTGGAAAAATTGCCTAAATTGGACAGGTTCAATTTTGGCAATCACCCAATGGTCCAATTTAAGCAACTACCACGTGTTTTACAAAACCACCCAGGAAAGAAACAAGAAAAAACAAATATGGCATAGTAATAGGAGAAATGGAAAGAGAAAAACTTACTTGATAACTTCCATAAATAAGATTTTGCTTAGAGTTTTATGGTTCTAAGGTAAATTCTTACGTAAATCCTAAAAATATTACATTAAAATTGTGTAAATTACGTTTTGCTCCGTACACGCCAAGCACTAACGGCCAACTAGTTGAGTTTGTTGCCGATCAAAGGTTCTGGGTGGAAGTATGTTACAGTGTTGCCAGATGATATGGCACTTGTTTAGTTTCTGAGAAATGTACTGTGGTCCAATTTAGGTAGCGGTTCAATATAGGCAACCTTCCCCTATAGCCTTAACCTATAACTTTTGGGGAAACGCTCGGATACGTCAATTTAGTTTTCTATATGCTCACATTTTAACGTTATTCGTTTTTTTTATAGACATTTGTCATAGATATGACGACATTGATATTTTTTTTTAAATAGAAACATACAGCTTGTGATACATCATTTGAAAGCTAATATCTCGTACAGTACGCTCATAAATTTTGGCGCGATTCTATCAAGCTATTTCAAAATGGCGACTGTTAAAAGTTTTTAAAAAATATCTATTTAAATAAACGGAAATGATAAATCATTGATGTTTGTTTTTACCTTTCAAGGTAAGAAATCTTCATTGTTTCACATTCTGACATTTTGTGCAGGCTAGGATAACTTAAATGGTGAAGGTCGTCCCCTGTTCGTTTAATTTAGCCTCCGGTCGCTGGTGGCGCTATTGTAGGAATTTTGTTTTATAAGGTTGTTCATCTCCTAACGTTGGTAGGAACAGAATATTCATTTAGAATAATCATGGCCAACATTCTGTACCTCTCTCTCTCTGTATTAAACTGTACCAGCATATGTACGAGACAGATAAAAATATAGCTTGTTGTGATTCTGAAGTCTTACCTGGACTGGTGAAAGATTGTCATTGTCATTTTATGATTGATTTGTAAAATATATAAAAAATAAAGTTATTATTAAATAATTATTCATATATAATTTATAAACTTAACATGGCGCAGTCGGTAGGTTGAGAATCGTAAATAGGTATATATTTAATATGTCGCGACCAAAGAAATCGGGAAGAAAAACCAAGGCAATTAACAAAAGCGTGGAACCTCCTGAATACTTCATTAATGTCGCCCAACGATTGAGAAGTACGCAGAGAAAGCTATTAAATATATAGAAAGAAACTTTACTTCACAACTTAATGAAGTACAAGGTATAATAACTAGTTTATTAAATAAAAACTTTGAAAATAACACGGAATTGTTAGAAAAATCTACAGAAAATAATAATATAATAATATAAGCTGTTTTTTTTATTTAAAACCTATTTATGTAAATATCTAATAATAATAAATCTTGTCGCCATATCAGAAACGTTGTTATAATTTCCTTTCGTTCTCCCAAATTATTTTAACTTGAATCAGATGACGTTTCGCGCTTTAAACTTTTCCGTTAAGTTAGAAGCGCGAAAATTTGAATTTAAAGTAATAATAAAATTTCAATTTTTATGCTTGGCGCCTACCCCCACCACGACTATATTTAGTTTCGCCTCCGGTCGCGGGTGGCGCTATTAGGGAACCAATTTAGTATGTTAAGTTGCCTATCTATCCTTGAGAGTGCGCAACTCGATTGTCTATGATTTTGTGACATTGTGATTGTAAACTTAATTTAGGTATTTCCGAAGTATTATTTTACAATTTTCTGAACAAAACTGGCTTTGTCGGAAAGACAGCGTATATCTTGATATGGTTAGTATGTGGAGATAAAATAAGAAGTCAAAGTGAAGTATGTACTTTATTTAATGCTAAATATCCGGATAATAAAATTTCACAGGGCACTGTTAGTAAAATATTCCACAAATTTGATGAACGTGGCACAGTAAAGGACTTGCCTAGGAATGGACGGCCCCGTGTTTTAGGCGACGATGAAAAATTGGATATTGCATTATTTCTGCAGGATAATCCGCATGTTTCAGCAGTTTCATTGGCTCAAAATCTTAATACATCTTGAGGTACTATTGGAAGATTTTTGAAAGCAGAAAAATACCACCCTTATAAAGTAAGTATATCTTGTCCAAGAGCTTTTAAAAGATAACTATGACAGGTGTTTGCAATTTTGCGAAGAAATGATGAGACGGTGTAACGAGAATAATAGGTTTCCACAGAACATATTATTTTCGGATGAAGCTACTTTTCATTTAAACGGGGTGATTTAACAGACATAGTTATCGTTTCTGGAGTCAAGAAAATCCACGATAGATATTTAAAGCGCATACTCAGCGACCCCAAAAAGTAAATGTATGGGCAGGTATCATTAATAACCGAATTCTGGGACCATTCTTTTTGGAAGGAAACCTCACAGTAATTTTTCCCACATATACCTAAGCCTAGCTCACCCTTTACACCTTTCAGACCCAGATAGCATGCTCTTAAGGGGCTCACTAACACTCCGGAAATCCTCAGAGGAAAAACTGCACAGGCCTGGCCGTAAGGATTACCGGAGCGTGTGTGTGGAGCCGGGTGTATTCAGGCGAATTCAGTAAAATCCTCAAGGAAAAACTGTGCAGTTTTTCCTCTGAGAATTTCCGGATTGAGAGTGGGCCCTTTGGTATAGTAAATTTCCTGCTCGTTCATCCTGTGTAATCAGATTTACAAAATTCCATCGGGAAATAGGTCAAAATTAGTGATTTTGAAATTAGGGGAATGCAATATTGCTTTTTAAAATTTTCTTTAAATCCATTTAGTGTTGGTGCTACAGACAAAATAAACACCTCCCTTTCTTTCTTGTTTACACTGAAAAATCGTGAAAGTCACCTTCGTAATAACGACGATAGTATCCTTGAAGACAGCTCAGCTCGCGCACACATAGTCACATTCTGAGATAATGGCAAGCACCTGCATTCAAATCAATATTACTCACTTAAAAAGGTCTAATTGAATTAAAATTATATTCATCTGAAAGTCTATTACCTAAATGGCAAGAGAAAATGTTTCCTTTAATAGATAAAAGCCATTTGCACTCAATATTAAACTTCATCTTTTCTACAACTTGCTAGTTCATAAACTTGGCAAAATAACCGCAAAGCCACCGTGTTCGTAGTCCTTTATTTTGCCATCTCCTTATTCAAATGCAAGTTTAAAGACTGAGAATCTGCTTAAGTCTCCTTTTTTTTTCTGACAAATAAAGAGACAAACAATAATTGTCTTGCAGGACAATTGCAGCACTAACTCAAGGCGCAGAGATGGTGGATAACAGCGTGGCTATTGAGGCGCTTGCTGGCGGCGTTGCCGTATCAACAAAAAGTTTGTGTGTTATTGAGTTAAATCGTGACGTCTAGAATCAGCTAATCGGTAATAAAATGTTATTGTTAATATGAAAATTTATTTATTTAGCAATTAGAAGACCTTACCGAATTGGCTAAGCGAAAAGATTAAAGAATACATAGATAAGGGATACGCAGAAAAGCTCAAAGAAGCAGAATTAGTTGAAAGTTCAGAAAACCTACCTCACGTTGCCGTATGGAATGTTAATAAACCGGTTAAAATTAGGCTTGTGTTTGATGCTGCTGCCTAATCTTTCAGATACAGTTTGAACGATTTTCTGCTTTAAGGACCAGGTTTTGTGCCCTCCCTTATTTCCATGTTGTGGCGTTTTAGACAAGAAAGAATAGTATTCAGTCGCGATATTAAAGAAATGTTCCATCAAGTAGTAATTAGGAAACAAGACCGATGTATTCAAATATTTATTTGGCGCTGAGGAGATGGTACTAAGACACCTGACGTTTACCAGGTGAACGTCATGATTTTTGGCGCAGTATCTTTCCCTTCTAAAGCAAATCTTGCCCAAAAAATGTCTGCAACCATATCACTACTACAGTGTCACCAGTAGGTAAAGTCCGCATCATATGGAATTTTTTTTATTAATTTTTTCCAAAAAATAATTCAAATTCAATATCTGAAAATATCGAAAAAAGTTATTAGAAAAAGTTTTTTTTAATGCAGTTTGTAGCCCACATGCAAAATTTCAGCTGCATAAGATAATTTTGATTTTTTAACTATATTTTGTAAATTGCACCACTTTTGCAAAACAAGACTCAACGCAACCTACATAAAACTTCTCAGTTTTGACAAGGCTTTATTTCAGATATATTTTCTTTAAAGTAGCGCCATATTAAATGTGTGTTATTCAACAAAATCAAAATTGGGCTATTAAAATTTGGTCGCATGTGATGCAAAGTTTATTTGTTTATGACCCTGTATAAAGTAACTTCATAAAATAAGTATTTTTGAAAACGTAGTTTGTGTCTGAAAGTAATACACCTTAATATTAAGACAAAAAAGAACAAAGTGTCATCAGTAAAGTGTTCATTAAGTGGAAAATAAATTTTAGTTTAACTTAACGTATAAAGTTTATCTATTTTCAACAATTTAATTTAAAACCCCTTTACTTTATTTTTTATTTTTTTACTTTCAGGCACACACTACGTTTTCGAAAATACTTATTTTATGAACTTACCTTATACAGGGTCATAAAAACAAACTTTGCATCACATGCGACCAAATTTTAATAGCCCAATTTTGATTTTGTAGGAAAACACACATTTAATATGGCGCTACTTTAAAGAAAATGCATCTGAAATAAAGCATTGTTAAAACTAAGAAGTTTTATATAGGTCGCGTTGATTCTTATTTTGCAAAAGTGGTGCAATTTACAAAATATAGGTAAAAAATCAAAATGATCTTATGCAGCTGAAATTTTGCAAGCGGGCTAGAAACTGCATTAAAAAAAACTTTTTCTAATAACGTTTTTTAATATCTTCAGAAATAACCCCACTTTTTAATTATTCCTTGGAAAAAATTAAAATTTGACAGATAATGCGAATCACGTGCCTACTATTTTTTTGCCTAATTTTCATCTCGATCGAAGCAGAACTTGATGCCAAAGTCAAATTTTGAATAAAGCTATTAATAAAAAAGAATCCCATATGATGCGGACTTACTGGTGACACTGTATATACTACTCGTAAAAGCCTTCTCTTAAAAAGTCTCGTATTTCTTATAATCAATAACAACTAGCACAGTTTGACAACGCTGTCGATTCCTGACTAAGCCATATATCTTAATTTGCTTGTGTTATTCAAATGAGTTGTCTCCAAAGTGTGCCAAGCTACATCCGAACGGGTTTGCATGTGTTTGAGCTTCGAGATCGCATCGCAAGTTGGTGGACAACCATTAGGACAAATCGTTTTAAATTGGTTCTTTGAGAATAAAACATCGAAAAGGATCAATTTAGCATGATTTGGGAAGTGGAAAAATGTGTCAGTTACGTTTTGCATTGTTTTTAAAAATTGCTACTATAAATAGGGAAATTGCTAACTTGACAAGCATACAGTGAAGCCAAGCAATACTTGATGCGGAAATGGCTCGAAGAATACTATAGGTTCTATTTGCTTTTTTTGTAATGGATAATTAACTGACCATTCTTTTACCCGGTCTATGTGCGGGTCAAGTTCCTCTACCATTGTATCAATAAAACATCTGGCGTATAGAGCTACTTACATTCATCTTCTGTTATAGTTATGCGTATAGAACTAAAAAGTTCTAAAAATAAATACATTTATTTGGTTTATTTAACATTCTTATAGCTTTGTTTTAACCCAGCAAGAGAATGAATCGTGCCTAAACGGTAATTTCTAGCATGTTAATAACATTTTCAACTCAGCAATTGATTGTTGCAATGGCAAATTAGTTGAGAGACTGAAAATGACAGCTCAGGAACTCCTGGGTTGAAATAAAGCTATATTAGTCAACATTATAACTATATTAGTCATAATGAAAATATACAATGAATTGGTATAATTGTTACTACAAATCTATGACCCGCTGAGAAATTGTTTCTTAAATCCAAGGAAGTTGATTTTGAAACTTATTGATTACAAAAGTGAGCCAATTTAATGCAATTTTTGCAGACTCTTCACCCACTCAGTGGGATTAAGTCGAAACCCTGTCGTTTAGTAAAACGTGGCCAGTTTACGATTTACCTTATTAGGTAGGCTAAACTTGGCAATATCCAACGAATATAATTCCCAGGAAGTGATTTCCTACGTAATCTTCTGTTATTAGCGTAACACATTGCAGGTTAAAATACTCTAAATAAACTAGTATAAATATCGGTGGCATAAAGCCAGTGAGTTGAATAGAACTGCCTAACACCTATATTTTCCTTTCAATTAGCCCAGAATGATAGGTGGCGTTATCCATGACAATAAGCGACGGTTCTTCCAAATTTGGTAACAAATTTTCTTCAAACCATTTCTCAAAGTTTTCACTGTTCATCGAATCATGATAATCTCCAGACTTTAGGCCAGACTTGAATATCAAACTTATAATATTCACAAATCCATTTTGTAAACCAGCATTAAGAATAATGGGTTATCGGCCACATTTTGACCAATAGGTAACTTTTTTATTTAAAGTTTTTCATATATAGTTTAAATGTAACATTTATAGGTCCTTTTGAGAAGCGCCAGTAAAAGTAGGTTTCGGATATACAGGGTTCCCCATTACGAAATGTCAGAACAATGTTACTTTTTTTAAACGGAACACCCTGTATATTATTGAATTTTTAGATTCTCCAGACAATTCTAAGTATATTTCGTGTATAATATCCTATACCTATCTTCAACAGTTTCCGAGATATTCATAATTGAAAATCGGATTTTCTTTTATTATTTATTTCAATTTAATTAAATTAAACAATGAATAAAAAGTTAAAATGAAATAATTGAAAAGTAAAGAAATGAACTAATTCGTTAATAAATGCTCAAAATGGCCTCCATTTTCTTGAACGCAAAGTCGGTAACATTTTTCTAAGTTCTTCACTGCATCGCTTACCATAAGTGGATCGTTTTTTATAGCATTAATTGAGATTATAAGTGCGTTCTGCAAGACTTCGATGTTTGGAAATGTTGGATTATTGTCAAAGAGACTGCCCTTAATCGTACCCCAAAAAAACCTGTCCATTAAAGTAAGGTCTGGGCTGTTTGGGGGCCATTTGATGTTTCCATATCTTCCTATCCATCTAGGATATTTACGGTTTAAATAATTCGTTACATTTTGAACGTTATGTGGAGGAGCCCCATCATGTTGCCAAATCAACCTGTTCACGTGAACTAAAGGGATCTCTTCCAGATATTCTTCAATTTCGTTGTTTAGGAATTGAAGGTATCTTTCTCCCGTTAAGCTCCCTTCATATAGTAAAGGCCCCAAAATAATATTATTTGTAATACCACACCAAACGTTAATGGATCTTCGACCAGACGACTTTATAATTTTTGTTTGATGCGGATTCGTTTGGGACCAATAGTGGCAATTTTTTCTGTTAAAGATCCCACTTGTTGATAAATTCGATTCATCGGTCCACGCAATTTTATAAAAAAAATTTGGATTTCGTTCCAGCTCCCGCAGCATAATTTGGCAAAATTGTAGTCTTTCCCGCTTATTATCTTCGCTTAAAAACTGAACCTTGGTGAATTTAAAAGGTCTGAATTTATATTTTTTCAGCGTATTTTGTATTTTCCAGTATTTTATATCCAAAGTTTTAACAGCAGTGGGAATGGAATGTGTTGGATTTTCTAAAAAATAATAAATAATAACTAAGAATAATAAACATATCAAGTTAAAATTTTACCTTGGAAATATAATAAGACATTAAACTCTGTATTTTCATCCACACCACGATAAGCCTTCTTCCTCTGCAATGTTTTAAAGTATTGTAACTGCTTAAATACATTAACAAAAGTGTTTTCAGTTGGTGTTTGACGGTTTCTGTATTCTCTTTGGTATCTTTCTTTTGCCAAACGCTTATTTTTATTACACTTTATGTAAAACTGTAAAATATCAAATTTTTCTTGTTCTGTATAGCCCATCTTTATACAGAATTATGATTGCGAAACGTCAAAACTTTTAGAAAAAATGAAAGTTAATTCTGTTTCTGTCATAATATGATTTCAAGGTAATATGATAAAAACAGTAATAATAGCCCAATTTAAGTCCGAAAATCCGATTTTCAATTATGAATATCTCGGAAACTGTTGAAGATAGGTATAGGATATTATACACGAAATATACTTAGAATTGTCTGGAGAATCTAAAAATTTAATAATATACAGGGTGTTCCGTTTAAAAAAAGTAACATTGTTCTGACATTTCGTAATGGGGAACCCTGTATATCCGAAACCTACTTTTACTGGCGCTTCTCAAAAGGACCTATAAATGTTACATTTAAACTATATATGAAAAACTTTAAATAAAAAAGTTACCTATTGGTCAAAATGTGGCCGATAACCCTGTACACCTTCTAACGATTTTTTTAACTGTACGAAAAGTATTATCTTGCCAGCTTCACCCAAAAGCCCCTTTACTGTATATCCAGGATTCATCCAAAAAAACAGGTTTTAAGGGAAATTGAGGGTTGTCGTTATTCTTAAATTCTCTTTAAAATTTTACTCGTTTTTAGGCTATGAGGGGTTGCCCTATTAAAAAACGCCTGTTTGATGCAGTACATTTACGCCATTTAAATTGTAATTCTTCTAAATAGTCCGGTAATGAACCAGTGGATATTTCAACACCATCAATGATTTTAAGGTTTAGTTGTATTGAGCAAATGGTAACGTGTTTACCTGCTCTATACATCCCATAAATACGCTCTCTTATGGTATGTTCATGAATTTCGTGAAGTTGTCGACCATGAGAGGACAAAATAGCTACATTATTGCGATTTTTAAAATATATATCCTTCTCTATCTCCTTTGCCTTAATTCGTTGGATTGTTGAACACGAAACTCCCAAAGCATCATAATGAAATCTCTAAAACAGATAGGTATTTACCTACGACCACTACTGTAAATACTTAAAAACACACCGTCTCCGATCAATGTAAGATTCCTCTTACGCACGGTAAAAAAATCGCACAGCTTGGTAAAAAAATCGTACAGTTTTCCTAGCAACCGCTTAGCAACGGCCAATACAAACAAACTTGTTCAAAAACTGACATAATCTTAGATCAAATTTGTATGTCAGTAACAGGCTAGGATAACTTAAATGGTGAAGGTCGTCCCCTGTTCGTTTAATTTAGTCCCCCGGTCGCTAGTGGCGCTATTGTAGGAATTTTGTTTTATAAGGTTGTTCATCTCCTAACGTTGGTAGGAACAGAATATTCATTTAGAATGAGCATGGCCAACATTCTGTACCTCTCTCTCTCTCTCTCTCTGTGTACCTGCATAATATGTGCGAGAAAGATAAAAATATGGCTTGTTGTGACAGATCCTGAACTTCTGAAGTCTTACCTGGACTGGTGAAAGATTGTCATTGTCATTTTATGATTGATTTGTAAAATATATAAAAAATAAAGTTATTATTAAATAATTATTCATATATAATTTATAAACTTAACATGGCGCAGTCGGTAGTTTGAGAATCGTAAATAGGTATATATTTAATATGTCGCGACCAAAGAAATCGGGAAGAAAAACCAAGGCAATTAACAAGAGCGTGGAACCTCCTGAAGACTTCATTAATGTCGCCCAACGATTGGAAAGTACAGCGAAAGCTATTAAAGATATAGAAAGAAACTTTACTTCACAACTTAATGAACTACAAGGTACAATAACAAGTTTATTAAATAAAAACTTTGAAAATAACACGGAATTGTTAGAAAAATCTACCGAAAATAATAATATAATAATGTAAGCTGTTTTTTTATGTAAACCATATTTATGTAAATATCTAATATTAATAAATCTTGTCGCCATATCAAAGAAACGTTGTTATAATTTCCTTTCGTTCTCCCAAATTATTTTAACTTGAATCAGATGTTTCGCGCTTCAAACTTTTCCGTTAAGTTGGAATCGCGAAAATTTGAATTCAAAGTAATAATAAAATTTAAATTTTTATGCTTGGCGCCTACCCCCACCACGACTATATTTAGTTTTTCCCCCGGTCGCATGTGGCGCTATCAGGGAACCAATTTAGTATGTTAAGTTGCCTATCTATCCTTGAGAGCGCGCAACTCGCTTGTCTATGGTCAGTAATATTATAAAATGAAATTAGTTTGATTACATAAAAAATGTACAGTGACAGTGAAATAGAAAATTTAACTCCACCCAATATTAGAGAAATTGCAGAAGCTGCTAAAAACAACTTGTTACCAGCGAAATCTGAATATCGATACAAATTTACTTACCAAAGATTTATGGAATGGAGATTAAAAAACGACGTTAAATCATTTTCCGAGAATGTAACAAACGATATACCTTTTGTCTTCATATAATTGTTTTGTAACTATAAATAATTATCATTATCATAATGAGAATAAATAATATAATAAAAAATAACATTTGTAAATTTAAATAATCATACTGTAGAATTATTACAATATAATATACCTTCTCGTTGATGTTATCACGTTCTTAAATTATTAATATTGTTACCAGTTCAGATGGAAAAGTAAAACTAAATGATGTTGTGTGAATAAGTAGGTCGTAGGTAAAGTATGGTACGTAATACGTTTTGTAATGCAATTACGCACTCATAGAATTACGCACTCGCCGCTACGCGGCGGTGCAATGTGGACTAAAAAAATGGGGATGTTCACTACTCCACATGCATGTATTCTGAGAATTCACATAACCGGAGAGGTGGAACCAGACTTCATCCGAAAAAAATGTCAGGTCTAATAAATCATTTCTTTCCAATAAATTTTGGGTAAACCATTGAGAGTAATTGCGGCTTGTATTTCTTGGAATACTTGCACTTTATAAGGAAATACATTTAACTGCTTCTTAAGAATAGTCCTGCATGTTCCATAAGATCTTCCCACTTCTTGGGACAGGCGTCTTATACCATTTGTTGGTGTATTTTGCATTATTTCACAAACGTTTGCAACAAGTTCTTCTGTTCTTACAGATGGTCTTCCTGTTCCTTTTTTGTGTTGTATAGAACCTGTTTCCCTAAACACAGTTTTTCAGGCAATGATAAAAATCCCCAGCAATAAAAGCAACGGTAGGAAAATGTTCGTGAAAATCGTCCATGCACAAACCCGGATTGTATTGCCACTCACCATTTACTCTAACCCCGTTTCGAAAATACGCTTCAGCCATGAATGTTTTGTGCTGTTCCGTAAAGTCCATTGTTTGTACCTATGAATTGTTCAAGTAATTGGAAAAATTAGCGATGAATCAAATTACTTGTAACGACTGTCAAAGATGACGGAATAACTGATTGACTGTTAATTCAGGTAGTTACTGACACCCAATAGGTATTAAGCTCTACGGCTAAACATTACGTCCTTAGATGCAAGGCCCTCTTTGATGCAAATAATTTTTGCTCGAACGGTATAAGAACAGGTTCGCCTAAGAATTCTATAAACGTAACAACTTCAAATAATTTAGTAATGAAAATTGAAAACCCCAACTACGGTTAACCAAAGCTAAAACATAAATATACTCATCACCTAAATGATAGCCTACTATAAACGGTTCACTTAACTTAATTGAAAGTTAATTTGTCCCGCTTAAGAAAAAAAAGTAGGCGCTACTGTGCTAAGCCCAATGATTATGGGTTTAAGCTCCGAGTCGTACCTCCTGGTTCCGCCTCCCGACTTATTAATTTTACCTTTGGACATTTACGTCCGACAGGTGTTTGGTTTCTTCTCTCGAGATTTGTTTCGACTTGTGCTATTTCGGATGATGAAGTATTTAAGTAACGGGGATATAACAACAATACGGAATTCAACTACTTTAATGGTAAGTTAATTCCGATATAACGTTAAGTAGCGGAGCGACTAGGTTTTTGTATCACGTGATTCGGGAGTAGGGCTGCCATACCTCCCGATTTGGGCGGGAGACTCCCGATTTCTCACATTCCCTCCCGCTTTTTAAACTATGCTACAAACCTCCCGATTTTTTTGAAATCTCCTAATTAATCCCGAATTTACATTAAAATAATATTAAAAAATTATTAATATGCTACCGATACAATAAAAATCATCGGTCATTTCGCCCATCTCTACAAACATCGTAATCTCTACAGCGCCATCTTTTATATGGGAATGAAACAGAGTATTTATGTAAGGACGAACGCTGCGCTGATGCCGAAGATTTTGTGGTTGTGCTCGATCGATCCTATGGAGTTTATTTTATTCAGTGTGGTTCACCAGGTTCGGGTCTGCGTCGTTTTTATGCGCCGTTGATGTTGAAAGTAAAGTTTTAAATTTCAAATATGAATTATTCAAGCTCAAGCAGTGAATCTGAAATAGACTGGGTTGGACAACATATAGAGGAGGAAGAGGATCAGGACAGTGAAGTTCAATCGTCTATGTTGCTTAAAACAAGTGAAAACCCAAAACAAGCCTTGCTAAATGATTTTCCGACCAAGAAACATGATGATGCTAATGATGCAAAGAAAAAAAAGTGGGATGTAAAGTTTAACAAAGCTTGGAAAGAAAAATATGATTGGATTCGGGAAGGTAATTTACCAAGTGAGGTTAGTGAGGCAC
Organism: Polydrusus pterygomalis; assembly: GCA_963969555.1. Lineage (NCBI taxonomy): Eukaryota > Metazoa > Arthropoda > Insecta > Coleoptera > Curculionidae > Polydrusus > Polydrusus pterygomalis. The sequence continues at coordinate 38,969,001 of OZ018385.1, read as the reverse complement.
AATGTCGAGTGTGCCGTTGTCAGTTTTCAATTAAACATGGTGGGGAAAACGACATTGTAAAACATATGAAAACTGACAAACATGTTAAAAATGTTGAGAAAACAAAATTAGTCACTCACTTCTTTTCAGCCTCTGCTTCCGACAAAGATAATATAGCATTAGCCGAATGTGCGTTTGTTTTTCATGCAATAAAACATTCCCAAAGCTATGTGTCGGCAGAATGTGCCGGAAAATTATTCCCTTTGATATTTAAAGACTCCAAAATAGCTGAAAAATATTCTTGCGGAAGAACAAAGGCAAATAAAATAGCAACTAAAATATTGGGTCCCGAGAGTAAAAATATTATTAAAAAAGATTTACAAAATGATCAACCGTTTTCTATAGCAACTGACGCTTCGAATAAGGGAAATATTAAAACATTTCCCTTAATTGTTAGATACTTTCAAATGGAAAAAGGTGTGAACACAAAACTCTTAAAATTTTACGCGAGTACGTCAGAAAAGTCGGTGGACATTGCCAGGTGCCTAATGGACGGCCTTGATGAAGCCGGATTATCCATTAATAATGTTACTGCTTATTGCGCTGACAATGCCGCGGTCAATTTTGGAAAAAAGCAGAGTGTAATCACAGAGCTTCGGAAACATAACACAAATATTGTGCCTTTTGGATGTGTATGTCATATTATACATAATGCCGGAAAATATGGTCAAAATTCTCTTAGATATGACATTGAAACTATTGTCATAAAGTGTTATAATGAGTTTAGTAGCAGTACAAAGAAAATAACTGAACTGAAGGAATTCTATGTTTTTTGTCAAGAAAACTGGTCCGAGCTTCTACGGTCTGTTCCCACACGCTGGCTGTCATTAATTCCAGCAGTTGAACGTTTACTCAAACATTTTGTCTCAGTTAAATCATATTTTTTATCAAAAGAATCTTCCCCTCCAATGTTAAGGCAATTTTTTGAGGATGAACTTGCTGAGGCCTATTTAGGTATGTATATTATGTTTTCTTATAGCTAATTCGATTAAAAAAAAACTAATCAGACATATATCAAAATATCTTTTGACATGTCCATTTTAACAACCGTCTTTTGCATATTTTAGATTTACCCAGTTTCGGGCTTTATCCATAGCATATAAGAAATTGTAAAGATAAAGTAAAAAAAATTTGGTGATTTTTCAAATAGTTTACCTCCTTAATTTTGATTTGCGAATGATTTGCAAATGAGACAAAAAAAACAATTAAAAGATCAAAGTTACTTAACGATTTAATTTAGCTAAAAAATGTTAAAGCTAATTTTCTTTATATTTTAGGACTTATTTTAAACATCGGTACCGCTATGAATGCAGCCATTTCGAAGCTAGAATCCGAAACTGCATTAGCCGTAGAACTATTTGAAATAATGATTACATTAAGAAAATCCTTAATAATGAAAAGGGAGCAAAAATTTTATGGATCGATTGCACTTTCGTTAATACGAAAATGTGACAATTCCGATAAAACAACTATATTCAAAAATGGAGCAGATTGTTTACTTGCAAGAATTATAGAGTATTTAGAAAAATGGTTAGTATTGTAAATGAAATCTTTAACCAGAGACATTTAATATGTTTTTGTTTTGATCAAATCTAAAATACAATTTTTATTCTTTTAGGTACGATTTTACCGACACTAATAAATATAAATGTTTGAGTGCGATGGATTTGAAAACTAACCCAAAATTGGACGACTTTATAAAAATTTCTGATGAGTTTGCCATTGGTGGTGTAAATATTGACCTACTATTCGAAGAATTTGTAAAGTTGTCATCATATTTGGAAAACCCACCACAAAATTTTAAAGACATTAAAATTGACCAACAATGGGTTTATTATTTTAAGAGCCATAAGTCTCCAAATTTTTTTAAAATTTGTTCTTATACTTTTTCTCTTCCTCACTCAAACGCGATGAGTGAAAGAATTTTTAGTCTAATGTTTGTAGCCTGGAGGAAAGAAAGAAATTCTCTTTCCATAGAAACATTAGAATCAGAACTAATGATTAAATTTAATTATACTGAAACTTGTCAAGAATTTGCAAAATTTTTGCAAAAAGAAGGAAAAAGTCTTCTTGGTAGAGTAAGAAACAGTTTAAAATATTTGTAATTTTAAAATAATTAGTTACCTACAACGGTTCGACATTTTTTGAGAAGTTTACTTATTTTAATGTAAGCATTTTTTTGTTGATTTATGGGTTAAAATAATTTCAAGTTTGTGCGTTTTTATTTAATACCAATTTTTATTGGCCTTGTCAGTCTTTGAACTCACAGAAACCATCCACAGAGCTGGAATTATATGTTTTAGATTAAGTGTAAAATCACGTATTGTTAATTTTTTAAATATGTATTTATTTATGCAAATTTACAGTTGTAACATGAAGTTTGTCAAAAATGATACCAAAAATAAGAATATTTGTATGTTGACTTATTTAAAATGTTTTTTTGAACGTTTTTATGTTATCTTTGTATAATTAGTAGGTATTAAATAAATTTTTTTTTTCAAAAATTACAACCTCCCGCTTTTCATTTTTGAAAATCTGGCAGCCCTATTCGGGAGCCATAATATGGCTCCTCTCCACTACGAAAATTGGAACTTATTCATTCAGATTTACAGTTTTTGTTTGTTAAAATTTAGTTTTTTTACCATGTATTTCAGTGTGATTAGTATCTGACAACCATATTTACCATTTATAGTTAATGTGGGAGTATCAACATGATTGCCAACCTATAACCTATTTCGCGTATATATTTAATTTTTCTAGCTTTTACACAAAATTTAAATAAAATTATTAGCGTCTTCATATTTTCTAGGTAATAATTGACATATTAAATAAACGAATTTCATTATAATTTTATTAATGATACTAGTTCGATATGAACACTATAATGAAACGTGTGCAACGTTAAACAGGCGTTAGCCGAGTGGTTTAATTGCACAAGTTTCCGGAGTTAGCCCTTTCAAAATTTCTTCTATTTTATCAAATAACTCTATTTCATTCTGTCGTTTAAAATTTATTTTGTACATTTTTTTTTCATCAATTCCCAAACATTTTCAATTGGATTTAAATCAGGACTTCTTGAGCCGACATGTTACGTTGTTTTGTCTAAACCAATTTCCTATATTTCTTGTAGTATGCACAGGGCAGTTATCCTGGGGAAATATAAAGTTATTTCCTTCAAAAACTATCGCAGCAGAAGGAAGAAAAACATTTTCCAAAATCTGAACAAGTATAAGTATTGCTGTTTAGTGTTCCACCAATATTCCAGCATACACCTGCACCGTAAACACTTATCCATACCAACACATTAACGGTTAACGTCAACTGGTTTGCTTTTTTTAAGTATACTTCTCATCATATCGGGAATTTGGTGGTCTATATACTCGAATCCTTTCATTATAATATGTAGACTGAAAAGTTTTCTCATCGGAAAGATAACATTTTGCCAAGAAAAATCATTTTCTGGTAAATATTGCATAACAAACCCAATTATTTGTTCCTTATCACTATTTTTTAAAAACGGTTTGGATGTAGCTGCTCGATTTCCTAATTCGGAACATTGTCTTACTCGGCGTTGGGCAGTTCTAGATGAAGCAGGGCATCCTGTTATGTGCATAGCGGATACTGCAGTTTCAAATGGATTTTGCCTTAAATACTTCTCCAAATTTCGGTCTTCTTCATTTCATGATTTTCTATTATTTAAACCAGACCCAACAGACCTTTCAAGTGTTTGATGATAGCGCCATTTTTTTACAATTCCTTGAACAGTACTTCTAGGTACTCTAAAATGATCAGCTATTTTTCCAGACCACCCTATTTTTACTGAATATATTATTCTTGCTTTTTCAATAATACTTAAATAAGGCCTTTTTAAATCAAATAAGATAATGACAATACTTTGACAGATATCATGATAACACGTTACAATGTTACAAAGGTAATAAAGGTAAAAAAGTTGCATTTACAGTGTCACAGTTTAGTGTACGAAATTATCTGTCGTCAACTGTACATACATTTATGTTAACATAAAAATTGTCAAAACATATTTTTTTAATCTAATTATAGACACATCGAACAGTTCCATGCCTAAAGACAGCCTATTACAGGCACGAGTCACTCTACAGAGAGGAGAATTCTTTACAGAATTAGTATTTCTAAGTGAAATATTAAAACTATTTTGAAGCCTTAAATCCCTAATCGGTACATTAAAGCCTAACTTTGATCTAAGTCTTGGGGAATCAACATGACAGTTCATCAATTTGTAAATCATAATAAGATTGGAAACCATCCGTCTTATAGTAAGTGAAATTATTAAATATTTTTTCATAATAGGTTTATAATTGCTATTGACTATAGCTATGTCTGTTTTACGTGATAAAAACCGTAATAATTTATTTCGGATACTTTCCAGCCTTCACTGGTAAACCACGTACTGAGGGTTCCAAACAACTGCTGCAAAATTAAACTTACTAAATGTAAAAATACAAGTATATAACTGTTTCAGGATTATTAAAATTTAAACTATTTCTTATAATAAATCCTAAAAATCATTACACTTATTGACAACCTGTTCAAAAATTAACTTACTGATCATTATAACACCTAAATCACGTATTTCATTAACCGATTTAATATCACTATTATTAATAGTATAACGAAAATTATGAACATTTTTGTTTCTGGTAAACGTTATCGATCTAGATTAAGAAATAAACTCTGACTTTTACAGAATCTTACCAAGCCATTAATACAGGGCCGTTTCTGAGTGGTGTGCTGGGAGTGCCCCCGCACAAGGGCGGCCAAAGTTATAGGGCGGCGAAAGCCGCCTGCAGTTTCACAGAAAAAAATGTTAGACGTAAAAAAAAATTCTAGGAGATTTCATAAATATGAAGGGTCAAATAAGAATAGTAAATTCAGTTTTCAAAAAAAAATTATGCAGTAGCTGTCAAGAATGAGGCAGCCGCCCTTTGTGTTAATTAGAGATTTCTTTTTAGATAGATAAGTATCGGAAAAATAAAAATAATTCTCAACGGAGGTGGCCGCCCTGCAACCCACGTCAATTACATTTTGTCTTAGGTTTACTCAAAAAATTAAAACTAATTGATATTATTTGAATAATTATGTAGGTATAGTTGAATTCACATAAACTTTTAATGCCGTGACATTTCAGTTATGTCATACTTGTCAAATACTGCAGCAACTCATAAAATATAAATTTCTAATGGCTAAATTTAATTAGTATAATTGTACTGCACACAAAGTATGTCTATCTTGTATTATTTCATACGATTAAAAAGAGATAGAAATAAAAAGAGTTGGCCGAACAATTCCAGAAAAGAAAAAGAAAAAACACTGAACAATCTCAGCTGTATAAGAAATTTAGTAAGTTGGTGCAATCTAAAGTAACTAGACAATGACAAGTCTTGACATTTGGCATTAAAACTTTATGTGAATTTAACTATAGGTCTTATTAATTTGGTAGTAGGGTAGGTGGGGGCACAAATACTCACAGGGCAAAAGAACGCACCCTATTTAAATTTGCCGCCGATGACCGGTTTCAAATGCTGTTACAAATAACTTTTCCGACGCCGAAAAAAAGTACCCAGACATTTTGATTACGAATTAAAAGATGACCCCATCGTCGAGGCCAAACAGAGTTTCAATGTGAATTTTTATTTTTCGATTTTGGATATATTTTTTTTTTGCCAGGGAGGAAACCCTTTATGGGCACCGGTTACTTGTTCTTTAAATATTGCGATAGAATCAATTAAGGAGAGATTCGTTTCACTTAATAAGTGTAATGAAACTTTTGGGTTTTTGTCGAACTTCTATGAAGCTAATACCATAAATGACGAGAAATTGTTAAAATCCTGCAAAGATCTCGATATAGCGCTTCCATAGCAAGGAAGTCCCACAAACAAAGATATTGATCGCTCAGAGCTCGACCAGGAAATTTTGTCGTTCCCAGAAATTTTTCCAATAAAACGTTCAAAATAATAATTGTAGATACGCTAAAATCCATAGCTGAAAAAGATTTAATCTCATCATTTCCAAATCTTTGTGTTGCGCTGAGAATTTTTATTACTCTGCCGGTTACTGTTGCATCTATCGAACGTAGTTTTTCAAAGTTAAAATTAATTAAAAATTACTTGCGGTCAATTATGTCCCAAGAAAGGATTAGTGGTTTGGCCCTTATCGCCATTGAAAGCCAAATTGCTGAGCCCCTCTGTAGGTAAGTATGAATAAAAGAAAAATATTAAAAATAGACACCTATTAAAGATTTATTTTTCTGACAATTGCTTTGCGCCATAATTTCAGGTAGGTAATTGTAAAATAGTAACTGATTTGATTTAAAGGGCAGCCAGTTCATATGTCGCACAAGGGCGGCCAACGGGCCAGAAACGGCCCTGCATTAATATCATCCTGCAGCTCATTTGCCCCGGCACCCTGATTATTCGAAAAATGTTTAAGTCATCTGCGTACATCAAAATACTATAAGTCTATTTCAGAAAGGTGTAGAGTAATAAAAGCTCATTAGGTATGCAAAGGGACTACAGAGTGACCCAACGAATATTTAAGCCACTTTCATAATTTGGCATTGATTTCATTGCAAAATTCTTTCTTTTCATCAAGTGCAGGTAGTGCCACCCGGGTTTGGGTCAATTTATGCGTTTTGCCTATTGTTGTCCATTCACAAGCACTGAAAATGGTGACACAAAGGCGTGCGTAGGATATTCGTAAAAAGGAAATAATTTTATTTTAACAGAATAAAAATGAGGCATTATGTACATAGTATTAGCTACACTTCTTTTTTATTAAACATTATAAAAAAATACAAAAATACATTATACAGAAATTAAATTATAAAAAATCATAATATTCTTCGTCATCTGAGGAACTGTCATCTCCTCTTGACGTTATAATTAACGGGTCGACGGTCCGATCGATCAGGTGGTCAAGATCCCACATTTTCTCCTCTTCTTTATTGACATGATGGACTGCTTTTCGCCAGTTCTCTGGTGTCACTTCCTTAATGGCTTGCTTAAATAGTAGCTTAACGTCTTTCATTTTGAATGTCATGTTGTGTCTTGCTACAAATCCTTTTACTTGTGCCCATATAAGTTCTATAGGATTTAGTTCGCAATGATATGGCGGTATGCGCAGCACAGTTACACCATGTTTTTCTGCTATATCTTCCACGGCATATTTCATAAAACGATGTTTGTGTAAATTTGCTATAGCTAATAGTTCCTTCTTTATCAAATTATCTTCAAACTCAATACTTTTGATGGTTAACCAGTCGGTAATTTGTTGTTTTCTCCAAGATGAAGTTGGAGTCTTCTCTGTAGAGTTGTTAAGAAAAGAACGGAACAGGTTCTTTAGAACAGGTTAGAGATAGCCTGTTCAGTGAACTGTTCTTTGTAAAAGAACTGAACCGGTTCTTTAGATAGACTTATGACAGATGATTGCGGTCGAGTGATGTTAAAGAGCAGGGAAATTGCTGCGGGAGTTCAGCAGTTCTGACCCGGGAACCGGGAAAAAAAAAAAAAAAGTCGTCACTTCCGTAAACAAAGTAAAATCACAGAACACCGCTGCGTCCGCGTGTATGGTCTCACTGCTCTCTGTTCCCTTCCCTGTTCCCTGTTCTCTGTTCCCTGTTCTGTGTTCCCTGTTTTCTGTGTTCCCTGTTCTCTCTTCTCTGTTCTCTGTTCCCTGTTCTCTCTTCTCTGTTCCCTGTTAAAAAAAAAAAGAAAGAACAGCCTGTTCTTTTTATTCGACCCGCAAGCCATCTTTCATAAATCACCAATCACACATAAAAAGAACAGGCTGTTCTTTCTTACAAGGAAACAGAAACGCAGCGGTGTTCTTTCCGTGGTTTGTTAGTTTACGGAACTAGCGACCTTTTTTTTTTTTTTTTTTTAGAAAGTGAGTAACAATAACCTGGTTTTTACTACTCCCGACCTTTCACTTTTTCTTTTTTTTTTTAGCAAGTCAGTGGGCGACAATAATTTATAATCAAAAGAACAGGTGAACAGGTTTACGGAACAGGTTCCCGAGTGAGAACCGAACTGTTCGAACCTGTTCAGCAATTTACCTGTTCTTTAACATCACTACTTCTCTGTGCGTCGTGAATGATAGGTTGCGTTATCCATAACTACTACTGAATCAGCTGGAAGATATGTTATCATTTCTTTTACTGGTCTGCCTGGACTTCTGCTGTCTTTCTCTCCCGCAATAATTTAAAAATGGTGGACTTTCTAACTTCAGTCATTCGGAAACGTCGGTCGACAGTTTATTGTACAGTAAAAGTCGGGTAATCGTATTTTATGCAATCATGTACATTTAAAATAATAACTTTTTCACTTACTGATAGTGGAGAATTATTGGAACATCTTTTTCTTGGTGTGAATGTCGCCATTTGATTACTAATCTTATAATACTGTGAACACTATATACGGCTTAACAGCAAATACTGATGCGTTAAAACTAAACAAATATACCTACTTATTAAGGTCATGCACACACACGATATATGAAGTTTATTCCAAATTACCACCTATTTATATGATCAGCCAATGAGGTCAAGCCAAACTTGGTACCTGTTAAACGCAAAACGTAACTTTATAATCTACTAATTAACTAATCCCTACACAATATTTCGATTTTGACACTTCAGGCCAGAAAATATACCTTTTCTAATCCTCTTACGTAATTACTTGAAATTTTAATTTTACAAACAATATTATTTTTTCTCTGACATTTTTGGTCAGTTATCATAAATAATTTATTAATGCACAAAGTTTACCTGCGCCTATGGCCGACACCGAAATTGGACGGAATTTCCTATTTTATTACTCTACACCTTTCTGAAATAGACTATAGATTTTTAAAGGGTTTTTGATAAAATTAGAAGAAAATTTTTAAGTTTGTTGACAACACTGTGCTCGTGGTTACAAAATAGCTGCCCAGTTTTAAACCGCACGGTATAAAAAATAACAAAATTATACTGCGAGATACCCATTATACAATTAATGACATTATTATGGAGTATCCGTGTACCTCGTTGGAAGTACCACTTGGACGCACATTTTTTGTGGGTATTATATTCAAATTTGGACAAAACCGGCGTAAAAGAAAGGCTTTGTAAGATATACATACAATACTAAATATTCTTAAGTAAATATAATGGGGTACCCTCGGTCGTTAGGCGTTATGAAAAATGTGTTTAGTAGAATAATATTAGGATTAAAGTCGAGGGCCTGTTTGCTTGATAACTTCCTTTTCTTGAAGACAAATTATTGTACATACCATACAGACACATTTAGTTCTCATATAAGTATTTTAGATATAGTTAGGGCGTGAGCAACGATTAGGACCTTGAGAACGATTGGCCAATGACGCGGTTCACTTAATTTAAAATCACACGCACAGTGTTTTAAGTATAGGTAGCAGTAGCGTATTAGTCCACAGCCTGTAGGTTTAAACTAGATGGCATAATAGTAATTTATGTTACAAGTCAGGAAAATACTGTTTTTTTGGACGAGTCGACAAAATTCTAGGACGAGCCGTAGGCGAGTCCTGAAAGGCTGCGAGTCCAAAAAAACTGTTTTCGGACGTGTTGCGTTCACTATTTTTTCGGCAACCGTGTAGAATAACAAATTAATGAGACACATTTCTTTATTATATTTCTTTGTAGAACAAAATTTGGAACATTTTAATTCTTATTTGTAATAAATATTGAAATTCGACAGAAGATAGGTACTAACAGAAACATTCTAAATCTTATTTATATTAATATTTATATTAAAATTCGAGCAATTGCTACTATTGATGTGATTCTTCCCGGACTAGGCCGGAGAAATGCTACTTTCTCAAAGGAAAAGGGTCTGGGAAGTGGGTACTTCCCGGACGGTTGCCGAAAAAAGTATTTTTTGGCATACTAAAATTTCTTGTTACTGAAACTAACCGATTCTAGGTGTGTTGATCACCTAAAGAAATCCGTCACTCTAGCTGTAATCGTCAAATCTTGTGGTTCGACCCTGTCTATTGTGTTTATTTTCAGATTCTTTTAAAGTTTGGTACAACCGTAAAAGTTTGTCAGGTTTTTAAGATTTTTTTAGCTTAATCTTATTCTGACGGTTTCCCTATGATGCGGTATTCCGCTGCCAGTAAATGAATTCCCTCTTAATTTAATACCTTTACATGTCTCTGACAAAGCTATATAAAACTTAAGATTTTTCACTATACTTCATAAATGATTTCCACAAAGTCTGATAAAACTCCTTAATTTGTCTTTTACTCTCTGCACTTTTCTGCCCAAGACAGGGCCTTTGCACTAACCCTTGATTGTCGGTCTTTTGACTATTCAATTTTTACACCTATTGTACACCTTTAAAAGCTCCATTACGGCTCAATCCCACTTTTATTTTCTCTATTGCTAACAACATCAGCATTGTACTATTCACTTTGTTTTCCTGATCATGAGTGTTTCTACACTCGAAACATGTTGATTTAAATTGTGAATTATTTTAGGTTCGCCTAGTTTTTTTAGTTAAATATTGTGGAGAATAACTTTGTGATTTTCTTTTTTCCTATACATTTAACTCCACTTTCAGTATGGACTACTTCTTCAAAATTAAAGAATTTGACCTGTTCGCACAGTTTTACTGATAAGAGGGTGAAATTTTACACTTTTTGTGGCTTTTAAGCTCTTTTAAAACGAGGGTTCCTTTACACATATTATTAATCCCAAAAATATTAGTTATTTTATTTTACCTTTAAGAAATTTTGTGGAAATTTTTTTCACGCGAAAAATAGCCCCAGGTCTGGGGCATTTTATTACCTAATAAAAAATTAGGGCCAATGTTTACTTTCCATGCACTTGGTCACGTCCAAGTATCTTCACGTAAACAAATTGGTGCTTAACTATTCCTAATAACTATTATTTAATGATACTTCATTAGTACCAGCTGTTCTATAATTTATAATGATCTATAAGGATGCCGCAAAGACTGCGGTTACTACATTGGCAAAAATGTTAAATTTTTTTATTAGTTAATTAAATAGCTCTTAACTTTATAGGTTCTGTAAGATTAGTGATTTATTAAACCCATATTTTATTAACAGATAATAATTTTCTCATGCTACTGTTATATAACAAAATACATAATATTAGAATTAGTACCAAGTGTGACCCCCCGGGGGGTAAATTTTAAAACAAGAATAATAAAAATTGCAGCCTTTAACCTTATATCCGCGTACTTTTTCTTAATATAGTCTATTTCCTATTCAGTGGCGTAGCGTGGTTGAAGGGGCGGAGGGGGCGGAAACTTTAAAAGTAAGGGCGTAGTTTCTTTTATGGGAGAGAAAGAAAAAACGCGCCGCAGGCGAAAATTTTTTGGGTGTCACGCCTGATTTTTAAGTAGGAAAAATATAAAATACACAAGATCCTCAAGAAAATCACAAGAAAATTAATCAAGTAAAAAAAAAGTTCTTCGTTTTCATGGCTCATTATGGGCCCTAGGGGGGGGGGATAATTACCCCCTTATCTACGCCCTTGTTGAAAGGGCGCCTCACTGCTAATGCATAATTTCGTTTGTTTTGTAAATTTTGTAAAATGTTTTTGTTTCGTCATGTCTAAAATGGTCACAGGAACACGGCAAGGGGAATTTTGTTAAAACTCTATAAAATATTTTATGCATATTACATAATAATAGGAGCATATTATAGGTATTCTCATTGGCGACAATAACACACTTTTAAAAAGATAAAATTTAGTCTCTAGTAAATTAGAGATTTCAAGAAATTTTTAATTGTTACAGCAAAATAACTGAAAGAATACAAATTATTGGTCGTGGCAAAATATTTTTATTATAAATTAAATCAAGTAGTGAAAATAAAATAGAATCTCGAAATAGGTAGCAGGTTTATTTTATGTTTCTTTACTCTTAAAGTTATAAACAAATAATAACCTAATTAAAACCTGGAACTGGAAACTACTGGGAGAGTGGGAAGCGGGCGCCGTTTGGAAAAGGGCTTAAAGGGCGGGGGGGCGGCCGCCCCCCCTGGCCCCCTGCACGCTACGCCACTGTTCCTATTGCCTGACAGCTAAGAATCCTCATTAAAAATGCAAAAGACAAATTTTAGCTTACCGGGTGAACATATTATTTTTCGCCAGAAAGTATATCTTTTTAGTAACAATACAGGTAGTTTAAACGCTATATATATATATATATATAGATTGGCACACCCCTAATTTTACCTTTCACAATAGGGTCGTAATATTGTAAAAATAGGCATTGAATATCAAACTATAAGAAGGCCATATGAGCAGATTTCCTAAATCTGCTACGTTAAATTCATAGATGGCACGATGAGTTCACCAACAAGAAAGCGACTAACCTTTTCACTGCTAAATTAAAACATTGTTGCCGCCTATTGTTGCCGCCTATTGTTGCCGCCTATCTGTTTGACTTGCTGCATGAATTTTTTAAATTTATTTTTATAGCTTATCGTAAAACTTGGTTTTACATAACAACACCTATCCTAGATTTAAGTAGCTTACATTTATTTTCCTACCTATAGTACCTATATATAGTCTAAATTGTCTATATTTTTAATTGCTTTGTAGCTTAAAATATTTTCAACCTTTTGACGTCCCAACGTTAATTACCTACATGAAAACATTGACCGCCATGTATTCTATTTCTAACAGAATTAAATGACGACTCTCACTATTTAATACATACCTAGGCTACAACGTTTATATTGGGTAAAATATTACTACTTTTCAAAATGGTTAAAACAAGTAGGTTTTACTTTCTTACTTAAGAAACATCCAGTTTGTTTGTATTAGTGTATTACGCCTTTTGCTATTTTTCGACGAAATAAAACCTATTTTAGTTATACTTGCTGTCGCTTTTTATCTACTTTTATTTGTTTAACATTTAACACCCAATGCAACGGTAAAATCATTGTGAAAATCGGTCCAATTACCCCGGAGTAATCAGCATACATATTATTATCAAAAACATACATTCGGCTGAAATTGAGAATCTCCTATTTTATTGTCTGTTAAAAATGCTTATATCATTAAAAATTCCAATAAAATACGATATGCGGCAACACCACGACATCACATCAGTGAATTTGAGACATCTGTTGCCGAGGCGCTGCATTATAACGACAGACAGGCGACATATTTAAGGTTAGAGTTACGATCAACTCCACAATGGCGGCCAAACCAGCTCCAATACGTCAAAAATGGGTTGTCAACTTTTCTCGGACATCCGTCATTCTTATATAGTTTGATATTCAATGCAATAGGGCAAGTCGATAATTTAGAATAAATCTTCGGACAGTGGCGGTCGTTTAGGATTTTATTTATGAAATATATTTATTAAATGAATTTTGCTCGTGCTGAAACTACAATTTCAAATATCAAATTTACGATTAGGTACTATACAGGGTTCGTCAGAAACAATATTTTTAGTTTTTTGGATTTTGTTTAAAATAAATGTAAGCAAAAACCATCAACTATTGTTGCTTTCTTACTTCGAATATGATTTTATATCTGGCCGAGTAACGATTTTTTTGTAAGAAAACCATGTTTTATTTGCCTACTTTTGAAATACTTTTCTTATTACGTGATATATTTCTTCAATTCATTCAATCAGACATTATAAATACTTTATTCAAACGTGGTACCATCGAGTTAGCGCATAGTTCAACTCGACATCTGAATTCCCGATAACAGTTATTAACTTGCTGTATTAGGATATTTGCAATATCTACTGTTATGAGATCTAAGTTATTATTGAAATTGGTTGTATACACATTTGGCTTCAGATATCCACATAAATAAGAGTCGATAATTGTGAGATGAGAACTGATTTGGACCATCGGTACCTTCCAATCCATTTGTTCTCAAAGTGATGATTTAGTCAATCATCAAAAGGAATTGAAAATTGGAATTGAAAAAAAGATCCAAAAAACTGACTATGTTGTTTGGGACGAACCCTCTGTAGTAATCGCAAATCTAATAGTGGAAATTGTAGTTTCAACACAAGCTATATTTATTTAATAAATCAAGGAATTGAAAAAAAAGATCCAAAAAAATAAAAATGTTTGTGACGAACACTGTATAGTAATAGCAAATCTGATATTCGAAATTGTAGTGTCAGCACAAGCCGAAGTTTTTATAAGGCATGACTTTTTCTTCTATACAGGGTGTAACATAAAGGTTGGGAATAAATTAAACGGTGGATTCCTTAGTCAAAAATAATAGAAATTTTTCATATAAGGATATGCTCTACGGGATTTCGTTTCCAAGTTACAGAGTGTTGAATTTTTCTTAAAAATTTAGTTTTTGTTTATTATCTTTTGAACGCTGGCAGATTACAAAACGAAATTTTAGCAGTAACTTCACTTGATAATGCCCTAGGAGAAGAAAAAAAATTGTCTTCCTGGGATACTCAGTGGCGTGCATACGGATATTGCCGTAGGGTTTTTAATGAAAAATGTGGTACGCCACTGGTAGAATTATTTTTTTGTTAAAATTTATGAATTTTTCTTTTATTCTAAACAAAATTCCCCTCTTGCATTTTCTTTGTATCTCTTGCCATTTTCCCGTAATTAAACATTTTGCAAATATCAGTTTTTCCACAGGTTACATAGGAAATTGAGGGTAATATAGAAACAAAATCGAGCATGCCTTGGACCACGATATTTTCTGATAATGTCATTGTCAGTTAAGTTATTTAATTTTGCTTAGGCTTTTTAATTTAAGTAATAAACCTATTAAAAATGGATTACTCAGTTGAAGAATTAGCAGATATGCATTTTATTTATGGCCGTGCCAACGGGAATACTGTGTTAGCTGTACGTCTGTATGTTGAACGTTTTCCAAATCGACGCATTCCGAATAGGAAGACTTTTTCAAGGATTCACGCTCGCTTACGTGAAACCGGATCATTAAAGCCTTGCACCTCCAGTGGAAGACCACAATACGTAAGAACAGTACAGCGTGAGGAGCGAATCCTTCAGATTGTCGAGGCGAATCCTGAATCTAGTACTAGAAGAATTGGAAGAATGGAAAGGGTAAGCCATATGACAGTCCAACGAATCCTACATGATAATTTATTGCACCCATACCATTTACAACGAGTGCAGGCTCTTTCTGTCGAGGATTATGCACCACGTCTTAGATTTTGTACATGGTTCTTAAATAAATGCAATTTAAACCATTCATTTCACTCATCCGTTTTATTTACCGGCGAAGCTGGATTTACAAGGGATGGCATAATTAATTTTCATAATAACCATCTATGGGCTGATGAAAACCCTCATGGAATCATACAATCCCGGCACCAGCAACGATTTTCTATTAATGTTTGGGCAGGAATAATTGGCGATTATTTGATTGGTCCTGTAGTACTACCAAATAGATTAGACGGATTATCATATCTGGATTTCCTTCAAAATGGATTACCACCTTTATTAGAAGAAGTTCCAATTGAAACGCGACAGCAAATGTGGTTTATGCATGATGGCGCTCCAGCTCACTTTAGGCGAGAAGTTAGAGAATACCTCAACGAAACGTACCACAATAAATGGATAGGTCGTGGTGGGCCAAGAGCGTGGCCTCCTCGTTCACCCGACCTTAATTCATTGGATTATTATTTATGGGGGCACTTAAAAAACATGGTTTATTCCGTTCCCATTTCTAACGTACAGATTCTTCGTCAAAGAGTTGAAATGGGTTGTCAGCAAATTCGAGAGATGCCTGGAATTTTTGGACGAGTAAGACAATCCATGAGAAAACGCATTGAAAAATGTATTGAAGTTGAGGGGCAACATTTTCAGCACCTTTTGTAATTTTGTTTGTTGTTTTGGTTTACATACTTTATTAAAATAATTGTTTTCAATTTCAAGTTTTTAGTATTTTAATTTTTGTAAATTACATATTAGTATGGTGTTTCAAAAATCTAAAAGTTTCAATGTCGTTTCTGCCATTTTGTAAACACTGGATCACAACGTAGGTACTCGATTTTATTACTGTTAGGTACTGAAATTGCTGAAAACTGATATTTGCAAAATGTTTAATTACGGGAAAATGGCAAGAGATACAAAGAAAACGCAAGAGGGGAATTTTGTTTAGAATAAAAGGAAAATTCATAAATTTTAACAAAAAAATAATTCTACCAGTGGCGTACCACATTTTTCATTAAAAACCCTACGGCAATATCCGTATGCACGCCACTGAGTATCCCAGGAAGACAATTTTTTTACTTCTCCTAGGGCATTATCAAGTAAAGTTACTGCTAAAATTTCGTTTTGTTATCTGCCAGCGTTCAAAAGATATTAAACAAAAACTAAATTTTTAAGAAAAATTCAACACCCTGTAACTTGGAAACGAAATCCCGTAGAGCATATCCTTATATGAAAAATTTCTATTATTTTTGACTAAGGAATCCACCGTTTAATTTATTCCCAACCTTTATGTTACACCCTGTATATACCTACTAATAAAAAAAGTTTTTCCTTTTCCAAACTCTATCCGTGGACACGCTGTATATTATTATATTTTTTAAACAAATGGCGAACTTCAATGGCCGCTCGTGGAGACGCCTATACAAACAAATATTTCCTATACCCTTGATGAAATTTGGTCCTTTTTGACTTTTGATAATTGCCACTGGGCATGGGCAAACTTTATAATTTTTCTGATATAACCGTATAAAAAAATTATTTGTAATTCAATCTTTAAACAAGTACCAATATCAATAAATAATAAATTTTTAAACTATTCAGACAGTACACATGTTTACATTTGAATTTTTAAGGTAAATTTATTTAACAGGCGTTAGTGCTGTGTAAAACAAACGAATTTCCAGATTATTAACATTTATTATTTATTAACCAGGCGACATATGATAAATCACACGTATACAACACGTAGATATTAACAAAAAGCGTAATTGTCGACTTCCTAGAAGATAAATTTATTATATTTATAGTGTGGTCTAAAAAGGCAGTACAAACGTAGTGGTAAAAATGTTGTATTAAATCACAGCTTTGTGGCAAACTAATATTATTTTTTTTAAGTTGGGACGGACACAAGAAGAATATTCAATTAGGTAAATGAATGGATTCCGTTAGATGATGGATGCATTCTTGGCATTAAGTTTATGTAGATAGAATTTAAATAAATAAATTATGAAGGACCACAAACTATTTTTCTTGACACTTTCAACATACAACCATTTAATTATAATTATTATAAAAATTATAAAATATGACAACTAAAAATAACTATGGGTGACAGTAACATACTAGTTAGCACAAAAAGGTAGGATATATTCAAAATGTAAAGGTACCTACGAGACAACGAATCTTTACCGTGCGAGCAAAAATTATTTGCATCAAAGAGGGCCTTGCATCTAAGGACGTAATGGTTAGCCGTAAAGCTTAATACCTGTTGGGTGTCAGTAACTACCTGAATTAACAATCAATCGGTTATTCCGTCATCTTTGACAGTCGTTACAAGTAATTTGATTCATCGCTAATTTTTTCAATTTCTTGAACAATTCACACAATGGGCTTTACGGAACAGCACAAAACATTCATGGTTGAAGCGTATTTTCGAAACAGGGTTAGAGTAAATGGTAAGTGGCAATACAATCCGGGTTTGTGCATGGACGGTTTTCACGAACATTTTCCTAACGTTGCCTTTATTGCTGGGGATTTTTATCGTTGCCTGAAAAGAACCGTGGCTGTGTTTAGGGAAACGTGTCCTATACAACACAAAAAGGAGCAGGAAGACTATCTGTAAGAACAGAAGAACTTGTTGCAAACGTTAGTGAAATAATGCAAAATACGCCAATAAATTGTATAAGTAAGACCCAAGAAGTGGGAAGATCTTATGGAACATGCAGGACTATTCTTAAGAAGCAGCTAAATTTATTTTCTTATAAAGTGCAAGTATTCCAAGAAATACAAGCCGCAGATTTTGAAAGACGCAGGAATTACTCTCAATGGTTTACCCAAAATTTATTGGAAAGAAATGACATTTTTTTCGGATGAAGCCTGGTTCCACCTCTTCGGTTATGTGAATTCTCATCCTCATGCGTGTAGCATGTGGAGTAGTGAAAATCCCCATTTTTTTTGTACCCTCAAAAAGTTGGTGTCTGGTTAGCTGTTTCCCGAGGAAGAATTGTTGGTCCTATTTTTTTTCATGACACAGTTACAGCACAGCGGTATAGAGACAATATTTTGAATCCATTTGTGGAGCAATTCCAATTACTTGACGACAAACTACGTTTTGGATATTTTTAACAGGACGGTGCAACCGCTCATACAGCCGCCGAAACTATTACCTACTTACGCAATTTTCTCGACGACAGATTGATCAGTTTTCGATCAGACATTAAATTTCCACCTAGATCACCTTGTTTAACGGTTATGGATTACTTCGTTTTTTCTCATTTAAAGAACACTATTTTTAAAACACCAGTTGCAAATTTAGAACAATTACAAGAAAGGATTATCAAAGAATGTGGTAACATTTCTCCAGAGGTGCTGGTCAACACTTTCGAAAATATGAAGAGACGTGTGAATTTATGCTTGGAGCATGGCGGTGGCCAATTTCAGCAATTTATGTAATTATTTTTCTTTTTCTTTCTGTATAGTCTTACTTTGTTAATTTTGTAAACAACAAAAATAAATTTGTATTTGTCTACTTATTTTATTACTCATTAGTTTGGCATATCATGTCATAATATGAATTTGACAAAATTTCAACCAAGATTTGGTTAGATATATCGTCCCCATATCATTGTGATCTAAACCAAGCACTACGTTTTTTAATCCAAGCCCTCTTTGATGCAAATAATTTTTGCTCGCACGGTATAATTAAAAAAAAAAACATCTCGTAGGTATATACGACGTTTTTTAGTCTGGTATCGTGAGATTCTCGTCGAAGATCAAATTACTCTGCAAAAAGTAAAACAAGAAGTCTGAAATCTATATTGGGATAACCCAATGCAAAATTACTACAATGTAATAAACAATAAACTTATATTAACCATCAAACATCCCATCAAATAACACTACGCGACCTGAAACTCACATCTAATAATAATTTATTTAGACAATCGATGGTCGTAACTCAGAACGACACACACATATACATGCACACACCTTAGCAACAAGTAAAGTAACAAAAGCCGAATTAAAAAAAGACTTATGTCCCATGTCGTAAATAAATTCCAAGATACACATACGGTCTTCGTTTGTTCTTTGTTTGACAAGCAGGGTTGACAACTGTGTAAATATTAGACCTGCACCATAACGATGTAATGATCTGTGCATACAATGTTAAGCACACAATAAGAAACAACGCTAAATTTGTCGGAGAAGTGAGAAAATACCTAATTTATCTTACTATGTGCAAACAGGCTTTATTGTTTTAGGGTAAAATTTACTTTTGACCATTCTCACCGATTTATGTCGTTTAACAAGACAGCAACATAAAGGATATGACTAAACAGTGATTTAGCTGTAAGAGTTTCAACACATTGAGGATTGTAGCAGTATAGCAGCACCTTCCATGAACTTCCTCTTCCTCCAGTGTGGTTTTTTGGAATTTCAGCTTTGACCACATAATATGATGACCATGTGTCCAGGCATGCGCATGACTTATACATTGGCGTAACAAAAACTAAGTTCCCCCCCCCCCGCAAACGTTTTCAGGGGCCACCTCTCTATAACGAATGGAAAATGATAATTCTTATTTTCATTACTTACTATTAGGTTCAGGTTTATAAATTTTTAAATTCGTTAATCGTGTAATAATTTAATTAGGGTTAAACCCACATTATATGTTAAGTACCTACTATTAAAACACAAACAATTCGAATTAATTTTATAATCCTAGGTAGACTGGTAGACTTAACATAGGTAGTTATTAAGTTATTATACGTAATATTCCAGCCAACATGATTTACAATATCACTTATAATGTTGCTTACCATGTATGGTAATAACGAGGGTAGCAGTGATCGAGTCTCATAGAATCCAAAATACAGGAAACAGTAAAACACATGAACACTCAACAAGTCTGTACAAACATTATGTCACTAAGTACTATACAAGGTTGAAGGTATTACTTATACAAAACGACCAGATCGTCGATAGTTTTTTTGTTTGCAAAATCGTTTATAATTTCGTCGATATGTAATGTTTTAACAAATTCGTGTTCAATACTGATTAAGGATAAATCCGAAAGGCATTGTTGTCCCATGGTGTTACGTAAATAGGTTTTTACTATTTTAAGTTTGGAAAAAGATCGTTCCGCTGATGCCACACTAACTGGTAAAGTTAGAAATAACATCACTGCATTAGATACAGCTGAAAAACTTAAAGAAACACACTGATTTTTTATTAATAAATGATCCGCAAGTTCATACACTGTTTTTAATTTTGAAATACTATCTCCAAGTCACTTTCTGAGGCTTAAAATTTGACTAGAAAAGTAAATGGAGAAGTTTTGATGGTATATCGTTTGTTTGTAAATCCGCGCTTTCAAGTGTAATTCTTCTTCACTTAACGAAGTTAAATTCTTAGGATATAAAAAAATATAATTAATTATGAAATTAAATACCTATGAAAGCAAAGCTGGCAGCAAATTTTAAGGGGCCGTCCATGTGGGCCCAATTCCAACGGGCAGGTAATACTCATAGACAAGCGAGTTGCGCGCTCTCAATGTTATACTAAGCGCGGGCGGGCGATTGATTATCCGTCCCGATTCAACGCGGCTTCTCGATGAGTTGCCATGACGACAAAGGCGTGACGTCACCTACACATCGCACTACGAGCGGCCACGGATGAGCCCCAATTTTCCGCGCCCAACAACAGCTGTTCGCGATGCCACGGTTGAATAATCGATATATTATGTGCTCTGACGAGGCGACCTGTCGATGCCGCTAGGCGCTAATGTTTTGTTTATTTGTTTTGATTTAATTTATTAGTTACGTTATAAAGTTGGAAAATGTCGTGAAATATGAAGGTCAGTGATTTACAGAAGCTTGTGTTTAGTTCTCTGAGCTTAAGTGAAAAACTTGATTTAAAAAATGCAGGGCGGCCACTAAAAATTGAACATAGTACAAGTGCAATCAAAATCTAAAAGTAAGGCACAGTTTACGCGTAAGTTTGACAAAGAAATATATAATAAAAAATCCTGGATATGCGGTGGTGAGGACAAAAATTATTATTTTTTTGTTTCGTGTGTCTTCTTTTTGACGGGGATGATAATTGGACTATAAATGGGGCGCAGGACTTAAAACATCTTTCAGAGAAAATAAAAAACATGAAAATAGTGCAAAACATCGTTATAATGTGGTAAGCTCGGTGGTCAGTTTCGAGATGTTTGGACAAACTAATATTTTAACTTGTTTAAGTAGTGCTTATGCTGATGAAATTAAAATTCACAACGAGAAAGTTAGAAAAAACAGACACGTACTTTTGAAAATAATAGACATTTTAATTTTTTTTATTTAAAGCCAGTCACAAGCCGCCACTGCATAGCAGCAGAACAGGAATAAATTAGATTCATATAAAAAAAATCGCACCAATCCTCTTAAACAGATGATATAGGTAGCATTTCTATTTTATTTAATTTCAACCAATTAAAATTTTGAGAGGCCCAATTAATTTATTGCTCTTCATGCATACATTATTATATATACTATTTATCACTAAAACCCAATGTTTTATGATAAAATAGATAAAAATAATTAAAACCAATAAGAACTGAAGGAGCTGGCATTTTAATTAATTACTAGTATTTAAACCGTCGTTAGATTATTCTTTGTAATAAGTTTTAAAAAAGTTGAGTTAAGTGCAAGTAAAACACTAGCGTAATTACATTCCATCAGAAAATACTGGTAAAATAGACATGAACAAAATCATTAAATTTTACTGCCAACCACTTTTGACCAAGAGTCGTCGCCGTGGTTTGCATAGTGAAGTAATGGTAAATTCGGCAATGTTAGAATATTATTATTTTTCTATACATAAGCTGAATGTAACAAATGTCAGAAAAATAAAACCAACTTTAAGATGAAGTGGAAAGTTCAAATTTTCCACATATCTGCGTAATGCATGTATAGAAGTAGAAAATGCAATATAGATTCTAGCACCATCCCAAAGCCTCGCAAGTACCTAAAAAGTGTAGCGGGGCCTCCCCTTTCTCCAAGCATCGAGCGCAGTTTGGGTATTTTTCGTCTAGGTCCTCAGCGTACCTTCAGAACCCCTATTAAGAGGTTCACATCACATCGGCTTCGGTTTATAATCCACTATAGCCTAGTCTTATTTGGCCAGGTTATAAACTCCTTATATTGATTGCACCCTTGAGCCATTGCTCCATGGAGCGGCGTTCATACCACTCGTTCAGTGCAGATCCTACCTGTCGTTTTGTTATTTCCATGGCTGATTCAGGTCCAAGGAATGGGGTCCCGGTTTCACGTCTGGCAAATTACCCTGATGTCCGGTAATCCAGACCAGGGTTACCTATTTTTTCATTGAAAGCATATCCAAAAAAGTCGCACATTTACAGACGAGGTTAGATGTAACTCTTGGTCTACCGATGGCTCTGAAAGCCGTTGGGCTACCTCCCAGAAGTAGCTTCGATCCCCAGGCAACTTACCAAGCCGATGGTGATTACTGTACGTCAATAATTTAGTTGTAATAGTCTACTTTGACCTTCTGATGAGTTTAGTAACAGACCTTTTGTGACCTTACTTCCATAATTATTAGATTCGTTCGAAATTTTAAACTTCTTTAGTAAATACGGGTGTTCATATTTCTCAATAATAAATTATCTTTCGTAGGATTGGAAAGGTTTAAAAATAACTATACTTGTTTGATTGATATTAGCATATAATGAAAAATTGCTTGTTTAATTGATAAATGGGTGTATCTAATATAAGTGACAAGCGGTCAAGTACACGCAAATCTTCGCAGATTTATTAGGGGATACTTACTGTCTGACGAGAATGGTTTACGATAATTTTATAAATATTTTTTTTTGACTGAAGATCTAAGTAGCAGTTGCAGTTAGATGCACCAACTGCACCATGGACTCTCCATTTTATATCCCGGAACACTAATGGCAGGGCAACGAAAAAACAGATGTGCTCACCAGACTCGAAGCCGAGACTCCTTCCAAGGGCCAGAACCAGCAATAGGAATTCCAACTTAACAGGTGGGGTCTACACTTAAGAAGTGCACACGCTGTTTTGCGGCAAATTCAAAGATGGAGACAGACTAAGGATGTCATAATAGGAGCAGACAAATCCAGAGTAGAGTGGCTCCTGAACAGAAGACGACGGGGGCCCTCCAAGAGACACCGCTATACTTTCTGGGGACGTTTGTTGCTCTGGGAAGATAACATATCCTTGGCTTGGTGGTTCTTTGAAGAGTGGAAGTCGTTGGTCTCTCCTTGACGGGTGCTTTTTAACACGCTTTAATTAGCTTCACCTGTGCGTTTGTTTGTTTGTCCGTAACCGACTTCTTTGAACCCGATTTTGACCCACTTTAAACAGTCAGATTTATTTTAAATTTTGTAGACTTATCAAGAACCGCTGACAATACAATAATCTACACGCAAAAAATTCTCCTGTCAAAATTTGACAGCTGTCAATATGTCAAATCGTTTAAAAAAATTATATTAATGAAAAAACTATAACGTCGTATGTATATTGACGGTGGAAAGTTGAAAAAAATCTCTTGTCAAAATTTGACACCTGTCAATATGTCAGAATTATTACAATAACCGATAGTAATGAAACAAACGTGGGGTCGTATAGATATTGTCGCTAAGATAGAGAAAAAAAAATAAAAAAATTCTACCAGTCAAAATGAAATTTTGACAATTTTTTTTTAATTTTGAAAATTTTTGTCGTTTGTTCGGGTTTGTATGTATGTATGTTTGTTTGTAACCGACTTATTTAAATCCGATTTTGACCCACTTTAAACGGTCAGATTTATTTAAATTTTGTAGACTTATCAAGAACCGCTGACAGTACAATAACCTACTAAACTAGCTCAATTAACTCAATTTTTTTTTTTAACAATAACTCAAACTAAAAAGTGAAAAATAAATATAGTTTAAAAAACCTAAAGAACACGCTTTAATAATTAATTAAACTAAAAAGCTGAAAATAAATATAGTTTAAAATAATTATTGAAATTCCTAATATAGGCAGAAAATAATAATGAACGATAAACATTAGTATTATTGTGAAAATAGCGTGGGTCGCATTGTGCTATATTTTTCGTATATCGAGCACCCCACGCTTTTTTCACAATAATACTAATGTTTATCGTTCATTTTTATTTTCTGCCTATATTAAAAATTTCAAGAATTATTTTAAACTATATTTATTTTCCGCTTTAAAGTTTGATTAATTATTATAGCGTGTTTTTTAGTTTTTTTAAACTATATTTATTACATTACCTATAACGCGAAAATAAAGATGCATGCAATGATCTTGATTCAGTTTATTTTCCCGAATTCCTTTCTTCGACTTATGTTATCGGACTATATCGTATTTTTTTCAAATAGACCTCGCATTGCGTGCACTTAATAATGGGTCATTAAACGAACGCCACTGACCAACCGCCTCAGGACAAAACCCCCATTTTCCCATACAACTTTTATCACAAGCTTATTATTATAATTTATTGGAAGGAAATTTGCATCGGCAGTAGCACAGCAGTTTTATACTCTACAATTTATTTTCTTATCTCTAAATGAGTGCGAGCTTTGTGTATATGTAAAATATGTTGTCGATCCAATTATTAAGTCTATACATAAGACAGATTAAAATATGCAGCGGGAAAGATACTTTTTTAAATATTAGAAGCAATTGTGCAATGGAGGGAAGCAAATATCGTTAACTTATATCTTTGTTCTTGCTTTTTGTACGAGCACGTACAGTTGACGACATATAAATTCGTACACTCCATCCATACATAAGTCAATTACAACAAAATTGGGTAAAACGGGTTTCTCACCTTGCTGCTTATATCTGGATGAAACACCAGGTATATATACATAGCTGTAAATTATTGTATGTATGATTTTTTACCATAAGTAAGGATGGTTATTTCTAAATATTTTTGTGTTTAAATACAGCCGCGAAATAAGAAAATTATAAAATAATACCAGGAAAACTACAAAAGTATAAAGCCAAAAAGGATCAATTTATTAACAAACAACAAACAAAATACTAATATTTAATTGCTGCGCCATTGGATTCTAACACTAATCGTAATCTTCTTGGCATTGACCAAATAATACTTCTGGTGTAATCCGGAGTTAGCCCTTCCTAAATTTCTTGTATTTTATTAAATAACTCTATTTCATTCTCTGGTTTAAAATTTATTTTGTAAATTTTTTTTTACCATCAATCCCCAAACATTTTCAATTGAATTTAAATCAGGACTTCTTGAGCACGAAGGTAGAGATGTTACGTTGTTTTGTCTAAACCAGTTTCCTATTTTTCTTGCAGTATGCATAGGGCAGTTATCCTGCTGAAATATAAAGTTATCTCTTTCAAAAACTACCGCGGCAAAAGGAAGAAAAATATTTTCCCAAATCTGAAGATATATATTACTGTTTAGTGTTCCACCAATATTCCAGCATACACCTGCACCGTAAACACTTATCCATGCTCACACATTAACGGGGAAACGTCCACTGGTTTGCTTTTTTTGAGTATACTTCTCATCATATCGGGAATTTGGTGGTCTATATACTCGAATCCTTCCATTATATGTAGACTGGAAAGTTTTCTCATCGGAAAAGATAACATTTTGCCAAAAAAAATCATTTTCTGGTAGACATTGCATAGCAAACCCAATTATTTGTTCCTTATCACTATTTTTTAAAAACGGTTTGGATGCAACTGCTCGATTTCTTAATTCGGAACATTGTCTTACTCGGCGTTACGCAGGGAATCCTGTTATGTGCATAGCGGATACTGCAGTTTTAAATGAATTTTGCCTTAAATACTGCACCAAATTTCGGTCTTCTTCATTTGATAATTTTCTATTATTTAAACCAGACCCAACAGACCTTTCAAGTGTTTGATGACAGCGCCATTTTTTTTACAATTCCTTGAACATGCTCTAAAATGATCAGCCATTTTTTCATAAGACCACCCTATTTCTACTAAACATAATATCATTCTTGCTTTTTCAATAATACTTAAATGAGGCATTTTTAAATCAAATAAGATAACGACAATACAAGTTGCATTTACAGTGTCACAGTTTAGCGTACGAAATTATCTGTCAACTCTAGATAGGAGTTTGTAATGCAAAAAAAATTACCATTAGAAACATTAAACCGTGTTGTCAAAGAACGAAGTTATTATGGACCATATTGGAATACACAGGCATCCATTGCGCTTGGATCCCTGTGTATTCCAATATAAAAAAGAGTTACACACTTGTCCGATATGCCACAATACTTGCTTTTAATTATTTCGACACTATATTATCTTCTAATTATGAACAATATTCAGGACTGTTGTTTTGCTTTGAATGTGTCTGTCAGGCAATGGCAAAGAACACTTCGGATACTCTCCGAGAACTATTTTACCTGTAGTACTTAACCATTAATATTTTTCTTGAATACTGTAAAACATGTTGAAACTAATAAAACATTACTGGTGGTTTCATTGAGGTAAGGTATGTATCATGATTGTATCACATCGCATTAATGTTTAACTAATTGTTTTTTTTTAATAACTTTTTATTGACTTATTAGAAAATAATGAAATTGGGTGTGCATCATACAATGACCTTCAAAAATGTTCAATACTATTTTGATGTAAAATTAATAGAGGAGCTATTATTTGAGTGTATCAAAATTTACATGAGATTTCCCGTTGCCAGTGATGACACTGTGTTCTTTTCTGACTTAATAATAAGGTGTATTACTTTCAGACACAAACTACGTTTTCAAAAATACTTATTTTATGAAGTTACCTTATACAGGGTCAAAAACAAATAAACTTTGCATCACATACGATCAAATTTTAATAGCCCATATTTGTAGAAAAACACGCTTTTAATATCGCGCTACCTACTTTAAAGAAAATGTATCTGAAATACATTTTGTGCATGTGCATTTGTTGCATTGTCGAAACTAAGAAGTTTTATGTAAATTGTGCAATTTACAAAATATGGGTAAAAAATCAAAATTATCTTATGCAGCTAAAATTTTGCATGTGGGCGTGGGCTAGAACCTGCATTTAAAAAAACATTTTCTAATAAATTTTTCGATACTTTCAGAAATAACCCTACTTTTGAATTATTTTTTGAAAAAATTTAAATTTGACAGATAATGCGAATCACGTGACTACATATATACATAGATACACAAATACATAGATTTGCTCGATTATACTCGCTAGCAAAACCAGCATTTATTGTCGACCTTCAGTTGTCGGATAAAAAATGCACCAGGGACACACGACCGTACTGTCGTGCCGGCAAACTTGCTCTGATCATATATTCTACAGGGTGTTTAATTTTGACTTCAGCTTCTTATGTCAATGTAAAAAGTATAAAAATAATGTTATTAACACCGTTGCTGTTTATTCTCTTTAACTGTTGTTGGGACTGAGTTTTGCAAATAATGTTTTTGATTTCTCTTATTTATTTAAAACTTTTTGTGTTGTAAGTATGTGTGGGATAAATCGATGTCATAATTTATATTTTGTCAAACCATTGCCCTCTTTCTAGTTTAACAAAGACTACATAGGTCTTGAAGTAGGTACTATAACTAGCAGTTTCTTGCCCTTCCATTTCGTTTTTGTACAAGTCATGCATTACCACATAATGATAAATGTCCATGAAAATATTTTCTTTTAGAAGATTTCCTACAGTAGGTAATGCGATTCTTCTCTTGGAAATCTGTGTCAGTATGCCCTTTAATATCATTTTCTATTTTCCTGTCACTAGTTAAATTTCAGTCCTACCTTCCCTATTATCTTTCGAGGACCCCTATCTTTTTCAACTTGTGAATAGTAGTAAATACTACTTTTTTCTACGACCGTGCGTTTTAACCCATTTTCCCGCACCTATTTTAGACTTGAAAGTGTCAAGCAAAATTAATTAATTACCTAACCCGGAACGTTATACCAGGACACAGTTTTAGGCGTTCTTCGGCAACGTTCCTACCAGAGTCAGGTGAAGGAATAACCAACAAAAAACGCCTCGGTGGCTGGAAGTCTACTACTGTCGCTGAGGGCTATTTGGAGGACTCCGAGAATCAGAAGAAAAACATATCGAATAAAATTCTTTCATCTACAAATGACTTACAACCGTGGCCGTCACCGTCATCGTCATCTTTATGCGACCTGCAATCGATGCCATCCCAATCGACGTCGTCTTTATGCACTTAGGTACCAGTTAAAAACACTAAATAACTCCACTAGACCGGCAATTTTAAATAATTTACAGAATGCAACAAATTGTGTTTTTAATATTAACATTCATAATAGTTCGTAGATTTTAGGTAAAATTTTATATATTATAATGTTGAAATAAAATAATTTTTGGAAAATAAGTATGTACCTATATATACTTTTTGTATATCTATACGGTTGTAAGTAGAAAAAATAATGTTCCTAACTCATGCATGCGTAATAGTAATTTACGTTACAAGACCGGAAAGTAGTGTTTTTCAGGTCGAGACAAGCAACTCGCCCACGGCTCGCCCTGGAAGCTTGGAGAGACCTGGAAAACACTAACTTTCGGTTGCGTGACGTACAATATTTTTTTTAAGACCGACACTTCGATATACTTACATTAAATTATTTTATATTATTTTTAAATGCGTCGTATGACTTCTCGTAACGGGCTTTTGATTTTACTGGCAATATATCGTAAGTCGCTTTCCTTGCTGCTTCCAAAATTTCTTCTGAAATCTCATTTTCCGTATCGGATAATTCAAAATCTGAATTCATATTGTTAAATTTGCGATCTCGCGAAACAAGTTTGACATAAACAACAAACTAAAAATCAACGAACTGTAACTCGACAATACATCGAAATGTTGTTGTCATAGTAACGAAATCAAGGTAGCTTCTATTATCAAAGAGCGATTGGAAAAACAAAAAACAGGGACCGGAAAAATCTTTTATTTACAACCATGTATGTAATAATGACATTTCACCTATCTTTGAAAGGTGGAAAGTTGACGTTTCTTGACTTTTACTTTCCACCCGGGTGGAAAGTGAGCACTTTCCACCCGGGTGGAAAGTAAAATTGTTATTTTTTGTAATTTTATTAAAAATCGATATCTCAAAATAGTAAATTTTTTTTTTTTTAAATTTTAATAAAAATCGATATCTCAAAATAATATACAAACACACCAACACACAACTCATTACACAAATTCAACAACAATAATTTTATTTTTTATTTCTTTAAATGAATTATACCTAAATGACATTTATAAAAAACAAAAAATTAACATGGTTTATGTTTTACTTATTTACATTAAATATTACATTGGCATTATTGTAGGCAGTCACAGATATGTTTAAACCTTGCTGAAATTCTTCTTTTGAAAGGTTTATTTCATGATTATTTGAAGTTAAAGTAGTGTTAGTAAAACTTGAACTTGGCTTTGAAATCAATTTTGCCGTATTAACCTGAGTAGAAACCGAACTGTCTATGTATCCCTCAGCTACTGTGCTAGATTTCCAGCCTCCTAACCGCTTTATTTGCATAAGATCGCCACCGTTATTTGCGAGCAAAGTAGCCGCTGTTCTTCTGAAACAGTGACCAGTAAAACCTTCAGTATTCAGCTTCAGAAAAGCTGCAATTTTTTTTGGAAACTGACTTAAAGTGTTGTGCCCAATACATTGTTTACTAATTTTTCCATATCTTATTTGCATAAAAAGCTTTCCATCCTGTATATTTTTCCGTAAAGTTATGTACTCCTTAAGTGGTGCAATCCATTTATTATCAGTTATCATAAATGATCGTGGCTGGTACGTTTTGCTATTTTGTATTTCAATCGCGACCTTTTCTTCTAAAAAGTGAACGTCTGTTGTTTTCATTTTGTATAATTCATCTGATCGGCAGGCGCCTGAGACACCAATAACCAATGCGACCTACAAATGTATAAAATAATAAGTTAATATAGAAATAGTCAACCTTTTAGCCTAAAATACCTTTTGAACAAGAAATTCCATAGGTGCTTGTTCCAAAAATGTTTCAATATTATCCATAGACAGTGTGGTCGATTTTTTCGGCTTGTATCCTTTGTTTTGCTTTTTTAAAAATGCTAATAGCTTTGCGTGTTTAGATATGTCTACTTTTTCCCTAATTGATAGAGTGGTCCTCAACATTGAATATATTGACCAAAGCGTTGATATTTTCTTTGTCTTGGCATTTTCACTAAAATAAGCTAGTAGCGCCGATTCAGAACCAGGATTTTGAACTTTGTTTCCAATACACCATTCTTTAAAACAGTTATATGCCTTGTCATATCTCGGGCGGCTTTTAGTTGGCAGAAGATCTTCTTCTACTATTTTTGCTGCTTCTCGAATTTCTGGGGGAGTAGCAGCCAAATCAAATTCCTCATCTGAGAGCATTTTTTTGGTGTTTTGTAAAAACTTTGACACTAACGTTTTAAAAAAATAATATATTGTTTAGTGACATGGAAACCATATTCCAAAAATGATATTTGCCATCTTGATGTGTATTATTACCTACGTTATTTTATCACCTGCGGTTATTTGAAATTCTAAATGTCTGTCTACTTTTGCAATGGAAAAGTCAAAATGACATTTACCTTTTAATAATTATTTGAACTCAAAATAATAAGAAGTGGATGTTGGATGTGGTTGTAAATAAAATAGTATACAAACCTCGGTGAAAAGTTTCATTACTGTCTCTGAGATATAGTTTACCTCGACGCTTCGCGTCTCGGTAAACTATCTAATCTCTCGACAGTAATGAAACACTTTCCACCTCGGTACGTAATATACTATTAAGGTGTCTAACGTCACTTTTCCGGTCTTGCGATCGGAAAAAGGTTATTTTCTAGACGAAAATTGTCCAGAAAGTGTATATTTTCTGGTCGGGTTTAAAAAATAGTAATTTACGTTACAAGACCGGAAAGTAGTGTTTTTCAGGTCGAGACAAGCATTTCCAGGGCGAGCCATAGGCGAGTCCTGAAAGCTTGGAGAGACCTGGAAAACACTAATTTTCGGTTGCGTCCGGAAAAGATTTTTCCGGTCTCTAATGTCACTTTTCCGGTCTTGCGATCGGAAAAACGTTATTTTCTAGACGAAAAATTGTCCAGAAAGTGTGAATTTTCTGGTCGGTTTTAAAAAAATTGTCTTTCGCGGCTGCAGTTGACTCGAACGACGCGGAGCGGAGTTCGGGCAAGCGGTCAAGAGCGGGAAAGTATCACTTTCCGCACTTGTTAGAAAAATAACTATTTCAGATACTTCCAGTGAAAAAAAAAACAATAAAATGTTCTTGCAAACTTTTTTTGTCACCCCTTCTAAGCGCAGCAAATATGTCAAAGTATTTTTCTCCTAGAATTAGTGATGTGAAATACCCGGGTATTTATAACTCGGGGTAAATACCCAGGGTAAATACCCAAAATTCATAAATACCCGGGTATGTAAGAATTTCTAAAGAATCACTGCTCGTAATAGTCAGTCACGTAGTAAGTTAAAAAAAATGTAAAATTTTGCTTGTAACTAATGTTCTTGAGGTAGCTACTTTAATAAGTAACCTGGAAAATGTTATGGTTAATAGTTATTTTCCTAATAAATGCGCAAAGTGATATTTTTCCGCACGCAAGTATGGTTGGAAAAATTCTTGCGTGCGGAAAAGCACTTTGCGCACGCTGGTAGGGAAAAAATTTACATGTTTTAAGTTTTAATTCTGTTATATTTCTTGTTTAGTGGTAAATGTAAGTAAAAACGTTAATCTACAACAGTTCAACAGTATAGTGATGAATTAAAATACTTAATCTGACTCTGAGTATTCTAGCTCTGAGGAGTGTTTATATACTAAAACTGAGTAAAAGTAAGGTTACGCTTGCGATTTGCGGTTGGTAGTGAGTCCAGGTCAGCCAACCAGCGTAAGCTGACCAATATGTACTCTGTGGTAGTGCTAGTAATGTACAAATACGAAACTATGAAATAAAATTGGCTCTTAAACTCTCAAACAAGAAAAAAATGAAAATACCCTCATTTTGGGTATTTATTAGGGCATGGGGTAAATACCCAATTTATAAATACCCTATCCGCTGGGTATTTACCCGGCCCACAGCACTACCTAGAATACTTTGATTTTTTTGTTTTTTGCTTTTTCACTGCGCAAACCGTGTACAGGGTTAGTCGGAAAGAATAGTAACATTTTATTTTATATAGCACGTCTGCACGTAACGTAACTTACGTACTTTTAGTGGGAAGAATTGCACATAGTCTGTGTGAATACCAATAATCATAAATATTACGGGTAAAAGCAGCGGCAAAGTATAAAGGTAAACATTCTTTAAGATCCAATTAATATCAGAACTAAAATTAAGCCTCGCATGACTTCCTAAATCAATTTCCGACAATTGGAAATAAAGTATCACCCTGTATTCGCCCATATGACCAGCTGAAATTTATGGGAATGATCTCGGTTTTCGCTGTTTGTTTGTATGAGAGCAGCGGGTGGTTTTCGGATTTAGCTTTTCTCTCTGTCTAACCGTGACTTTCGAGCCAATAATTTTGCCACTTTTATTGCTTTTAATTGAATTTTTTCGGGCGAATTTATAAAGACCGGGGCAAAGTGAAATGTAACATGAACACCGTTTTAATGCGTATTAAACGATCATAAATTTTTTATTTTTAGCTTCTTAATTACTCACAGAAATACTACAGTGTCACCCTTAAGGTCCGCATCATATGGGATTTTTTTAAATTAATAGCTTTATTCGAAATTTGACTTTGGCATCAAGTTCTGCTTCGATCGAGATGAAAATTAAGCAAAAAAATAGTAGTCACGTGATTCGCATTATCTGTGAAATTTTAATTTTTTCCAAAAAATAACTCAAAAGTGGGGTTATTTCTTATTCTTCTTATTTTTTTAAATGCAGTTTCTAGCCAGCTGCATAAGATAATTTTGATTTTTTACCTGTATTTTGTAAATTGTACCACTTTTGCAAAATAAAACTCAACGCAACCTACATAAAACTTCTTAGTTTTGACGATGCTTTATTTCAGATACTTTCAGATCTTTAAAGTAGCGCCATATTTAATGCGTGTTTTTCTACAAAATCAAAATTGGGCTATTAAAATTTGGTCGCATGTGATGCAAAGTTTATTATTTGTTTTTTACCCTGTATATGGTAACTACATAAAAAAATTATTTTTGAAAACGTAGCTTGTACCTGAAAGTAAAAAAATAAAAAATAAAATAAAGGGGTTAAATTAAATTAATTAATTAAATCGCTGAAAATAGATAAACTTTACGTTAAGTTAAACTAAAATTTATTTTCCACTTAATGCACACTTTACTGATGACACTGTGTTCTTTTTTGTCCTAATATTAAGGTGTATTACTTTCAGGCACAAACTACGTTTTCAAAAATACTTATCTTATGAAGTTACCTTATACAGGGTCAAAAACAAATAAACTTTGCATCACATGCGACCAAATTTTAATAGCCGAATTTTGATTTTGTAGAAAAACACACTTTAAAGAAAATGTATCTGAAATATAGCATCGTCAAAACTAAAAAGTTTTATGTAGGTTGCGTTGAGTTTTATTTTGCAAAAGTGGTGCAATTTACAAAATATAGGTAAAAAATCAAAATTATCTTATGCAGCTGAAATATTGCATGTGTGCTAGAAACTACATTTAAAAAAACCTTTTCTAATAACTTTTTTCCATATTTTCAGAAATAACCCCACTTGGAAAAAATTAAAATTTGACAGATAATGCGATTCACGTGACTATTATTTTTTTGTTTAATTTTCACCTCGATCAAAGCAGACGTTGATGCCAAAGTCAAATTTCGAATAAAGCTATTAATACAAAAAAATCCCATATGATGCGGACTTTACTGGTGACACTGTATATTTGAAGCACAATATATTCATATTATTAATATGGCTTCTTCAGAACAACAAGTGCTTGAAAGTCGATGTTTTAACTACAAATTTTTGTAATGATCCAGAATTTAGTTTTAGCCTGGTCACGATAAATCCCATATACATTTTTTCAGCAATAAAAGCTGCTCAAGAAACCAATTTTCCTGGTTCAACGAATACTGCTCGTCGAAGGATTCGGGGCTCAGATATCAGGAGTCGTTGCGCTGCCAATAAAATTTCCTTAACAGAGGTAAATATAGACAGAAGGCTAGATTTTGCACAAAACTGAGTCAATCAAAATAATATATGGGAAACAGTAATTTTTTCCGATGAAGACATTTCAGTCTTGTAACAACGGAAAAATTCGTGCACAGGAGCGAGGTATGATGAGCAGTATACCCATAGTGGTCGGTTCTCTGTAACCATTTGGGCATGGATCAGTAGCAGAGGTAAAACCCGAAATAGTGCAAGAAAGGCTCACTGCCCCTGCATACTGCAATATATTAAGACACACCATGTTACCAACAGTTACGGCGGTACACTGAGAAAATTTCATATTTCAGCATGACAATTCCCCAATTCATACATCTCGACTAGTCCAGCAATATCTACAAGAAAATTAAATAAATGTTTTACCTTGGCCATCTAAGAGTCCCGATCTCAACCCCATAGAAAATGTTTGGGGTAAGATGACCGAATATATGTATAAACATGACCCAGAAATCAACAGGAACTACTAGAAAAAATAAGAGAATCATGGGGTCTGATTTCTGAGGATTACAGAAGAAATTTAATTCTCAGAATGCCTCGACTACTTCAAAAAGTCATTAATAATAATGGTTCTATGACTAATTATTAAAATGTAAAAAATAATATTTTTAAGGTGGGAGTATCAACATGCTTGCCAACCTATAACCTATTTCGCGTAGATTAATTAATTCTTTCTATGTTTTATACAAAATTTAAATAAAATCAATATGGTCTTCATATTCTATAGGTAATCCTTAATTGTCATATTCAATTAGTATCAAGGAATTTCATAACTTATTTTAGGAGAATTGTATAGCGAAGAACACCGGGTAAGATTTTTTTTAACATTATTATGTCTTATTCTTTCACTATACAATTCTCCCAAAATTAGCAATGAAATAAATTGATATTTTTGTAATATATCAGATATTACCTAAGTAATGTGCCGACGATACTGATTTTATTCAAATGATAATTTATAAAACAATAAACTTGAAAAAACAACGCGAAATAGGTTATAAGTTGGCAATAGATTGAATGACGTTGAGAATTCTACCTTAATGATTTTTTTGTTATTTTAGCTCTTCTTGACAAAAATATGTCACATAATTAAGTAAACTGTTTAGTTACATACTTATTTCCGGAAATTTTTCCGAAGGAACGTAATTTTCTAGAAAAATGCGTGACTGAGAAAGAATTTCCGGATATTAATTCAAGGACGCGGGGGATTCGGTAAGAAAATTTCACACCTAAAATTTATTTGAATTATTTTATTGAAATTATCCATGATTATGGGAATACTTAAACTTTCAAAAAAAAGTTTCCTCACCGTTTAGTTAAACGAAATGCAAAAAATATAAGTGAACATTATCCTTTTTATTTATTTTTACTACATTTCATTTACTAAAACAGAGGGAAAGCATAGTATAGTCTAGTTTAGGCTAGTTATGCCAAATAAAACAATTTTTAAAATCTAGGTAGATAGTAGATACCACAGTCAAGTAGGCTTAGGCTTGTGATGTCAAAATCGTCTCTGCTATACGTCACGTCGACAGTTATTTCTTAAACGTGCTTCTTTAGTTCACAATAATTAAATCATGGCAGTAAACAATCAAGAAACTAATTTTAAGCCCTACGGTGTTTGTAAATCTTGCTCTGAAATAGGGGACATTAATATGTCCCATAAAAATTTAAAGTATTTGCAATGTTTAATGGAAAAAACTGAATTAAATCCCCATCAAGGAAACCTTTTCTTAGCTATCCAGAAGATTTTGGAGGAAGATATTCTATCCTTTTTAAGAAAAACCAAAATTCAGCAGAACAAAATTGCATCCAAATATTACATCTATTATATTAAACATAGACATCTGATAGAAGTGGAAAGGGAAGATAACCATTATCCTTGTTATTCTCCATTACGAAGAGAAGAGTTCGAACCAGAATTCCAAAAATATTTAGCCTTAATGAAAGAAATATTTGGTAAATAAATATTTGTATTTATTTAGTATTATAAAATGAATAAAAACATTAAATACCAAAATTTGATCCTGAATACTGATTTTCGGATCATATGATAGCTGTCAAGAAAAAATTTCCACTTATTAATTTTGTTCGCCTAGCTTGGCAGGAGGAGAAAAATTTCCGAAAAATTTGAAGGTTGTCATTGGTAACTGTCGAAATGAAAGTGTGTGTTTGGCTTAGAATGACAGGTGTGAAATTTTCACATTAATAAAATTAACACGAATATATTAATTTCCACGGCAGCGGTAATATGTGTTTAAGTTTTAATTATTATAATCCAGGAGCTAGAATATAAAGAAAATTTTGTTGTCCCAGTTTTTTTTGGACACAATGATAAATTGCTTATTATTTACCATGTCCAATATAACAATTCCTTGAGTACATTAATATTCTCAAAACAACCGTTTGGTTGTTTAAGAAAATTCCGTATTAATGTCAAAAAATAGTTTCAGCTGTCTGACGTAGCATTATCTTTTACACCCGATTATTTACATCACAAATCGGTAGTAAATTACAACAATTATTATGATCACAACAAAAACACCGAAACAAAAAAGGACAAGGACATTAATTTTTTTTAATGGACAGGTCCTCTTCCTTTTCAAATCTACCGTTCTGATAAACTGCGTACCTTCATCTGAGACTCGTAAAAGTTGACCGAGTCTGTAGTTAAAAAGGCACTCTATGAGGGGTCTATGGAATTTTCGAATGAAACTGTACATTGTTTTAGAGATGCAAAGTACAGATAAGCAATATGACAAAGTCTAAATTATTGAAGCGTCATTTAACAAAGTTTCTTCAGATTTCTTCTTTTGTTAAGAGGCCTTACGATAACTTCGGCCCTCGGCTAATCAATTTTAATTTTAAATCGGTATCAGTAGTTGTTGTTTAGTTGAACCCAGTGGCGCAATTAGGGGGGGGCTGGGGGGGGGGGGGGGCCAAATTCGAAATTAGTCCCCCCTAGACCGATTGCTGTATCTTAGAAAAATAAATGCTAATATAAGCTTAGACCCTCCAACGTCCAAAAGAAAGAAGCAAATTTCTTCAATACCCAAAGATTATGTAACAAATTCTACATTAGGAGCTACGGAAGGTGGAGATATTCCAAATGTAGTTAAATACTGGCGAGCAAATGTTTTTTTATAGAATTGTAGATTCTATTTTAGGATTTTTGAAAACAAGATATTCAAACGAAAGTCTTATTATAGCAAGGCAGTGGACTACTTTTTTAAACTGGACTTTAATGGACCCATTTCATTTATTGACCATTATTTTGAACATTTCAATCTTACAAAAAATACTGTAAAAGCAGAGATGACTGTATTGAGAAATGTCTTGATTAGAGCTAATAAAGAACTAAATTATGACAATTTTAAAAAAGAGTTGCATTCAGAAATGTACCCTTCTCATTATACACTTTTTAAATTTGCCATAACATTGCCGGTATCATCCGCAACATGCGAAAGATCATTTTCAGTAATGAGATTGATTTTAAATTGGTTAAGGTTAACCATGTCGCAAGACAGATTTTCAGCGCTTGCAGTATTGTTTATCGAGAGAGATGTAAAAATAGATTTAGATAAAGTAGTGGATAAATATGCTTTAAAGATCGTCTTTAGTATATTAGTTTTAAGAGTTTTTTAAACTTTTAAAAATATACTTAGTATAAGTGTAGTATGTATATAAAAAAAACTGTTTTATAAGTTAAGTCTAAAAGTTAACATACCCATTTTAACGATATCATTAACTTGCCAAATTGACTCGTCAAATTGTTTACTTAGTTTCTTAAAAATCTGATTTATCCTCAAATCAACTCTATCTTAAGAGCTAGGGCTTAAGCCCTCCCAAATGCATTTATCTAGTTGCGCCACTGGTTGAACCTCAGGAAACAGATAATAAGGTACTATTTTCTTGGTAAGGTAAGATACAGTTGACAACATATAAATTCATACACTCCACCCATACATAACTCAATTACAACAAAATTGGGTTTCTCACCTTGCTGCTTATATCTGGATGAAACACCAGCTATATACATAGCTGTAAATTATTGTATGTACGATTTTTACCCTAAGTAATAATGGTTATTTCTAAATATTTTTGTGTTTAAACTACAGCCGCGAAATAAGAAAATTATAAAATAATACCAGGAAAACTACAAAAGTTTAAAGCCAAAAAGGGCAAATTTATTAACAAACAACAAACAAAATACTCATATTTAATTGCTGCGCCATTGAATTCTAACACTGATCGTAATCTTCTTGGCATTGACAAAATAATACTTCTGGTGTAATCCGGAGTTAGCCCCTCGCAAATTTCTTCTATTTTATCAAATAACTCTATTTCATTCTGTAGTTTAAAATTTATTTTGTACATTTTTTTACCATCAATCCCCAAACATTTTCAATTGGATTTAAATCAGGACTTCTGGAGCACCAAGGCAGACATGTTACGTTGTTTTGTCTAAACCGGTTTCCTATATTTCTTGCAGTATGCACAGGGCAGTTATCCTGCTGAAATATAAAGTTATTTCATTCAAAAACTATCGCGGCAGAAGGAAGAAAAACATTTTCCAAAATCTGAAGATATATATTATTACTGTTTAGTGTTCCTCCAATATTCCAGCATACACCTGCACCGTAAACACTTAGGCATGCCTACACATTAACGGAGAAACGTCCACTGGTTTGCTTTTTTGAGTATACTTTTCATCATATCGGGAATTTGTTTTTCTTGTAAATATTGCATAGGAAACCCAATTCCTTTTTCGTTATCACTATTTTTTAAAAACGGTTTGGATGCAGCGGCAGCGGCTTGATTTCTTAATTCGGAACATTGTCTTACTCGGCGTTGCGCAGTTCTAGATGAAGCAGGGAATCTTGTTATGTGCATAGCGATTACTGCAGTTTCAAATGGATTTTGCCTTAAATACTCCACCAAATTTCGGTCTTCTTTATTTGATGATTTTCTATTTTTTAAACCAGACCCAACAAACCTTTCAAGTGTTTGATGATAGCGCCATTTTTTTACAATTCCTTGAACAGCACTTCTAGGTACTCTAAAATGATCAGCTATTTTTCCATCGCCTAACGGCTCGTGATTTTATTTTGTCAAAAATTTCATTCGCAAAATTTCCAGCATACCAGTCGAAAATTTTACCGGCAAAATGCTCTCTTTTATGATATTATATACGATAATTATTACGAATGTGTCCTTGTAAACATTTTATTTTCTTCACCTTTAAAATAATGAAAAGTAAAGTGAAATAGTTAGTAAAACATCTTCTTTAACGAGCTGGTATCCAGTTTCTTAACTTTGTTGTATTCAGGCCCGTAAACAAATAAAGCAAACAATGTAGTCACCGTAAACCATTTATCTAATAACGATAATTAAAAGGGTAAATATAAATTATAATACTCTAACTGTGTGGTAAATAGGTTCATTAAGTATAGTCGCAAAAATATCATTCATAAATCTAAACTCGATATTTTACAGGTTGTACCAAAAATACGAAAAGTATGAAATTTTATGAATCAAAGGTGTCGAAAAAGTATAACCAAACAATTACAAGTTTGAAATGGGTTGTAAGACTCTGTATTTTATGTCAGCAGCTACAATTTAATGGTTTATCGAAAAGTATTAAATTTTTCCATGGGTAATTGTTCACGTTTTCACGAAAAATACAAATACACATTCATAACACAAACTGATTTTAACCAATTTAATATGGTCAGTCAATTATAGCAATTTTACAGGCCAGAATTGCTTGTAAAAGAACTGAAGGTTTACAGTAAATACACTACTTACCACTTAAACTAATGTAAAGGTAATGAAAGAACGGAATGATGGAGATATAATAAACAATTGCTTATAACAAGTCTTTTTTATACTGAAAACTCCCACTTGTCTAAATTAAATCAAGTCTTCAAGAAAACGACTTTATTTAACTTTCAAAATGCCTTTCTTCCAAACGAACTTTTACAGTTTATTACATGAAAAGTGGTTTGCTTTTTTGAGTATACTTTTCATAATATCGGGAATTTGTTTTTCTTGTAAATATTGCATAGCACACCCAATTCCTTGTTCGTTATCTATCATAATATAGAAAATAATAACCATTAAAAAAATGGTTAAGTTAATCCAATTTAATTCATTAATAAAATCAAAAAAAATTGTATAAATAATTTAATTTAGTAAATATCTCTTTAATTGTTTTTTAAAAGTTGCCAATTTTTTAATTTTTCTGATATTTTTTGGAAGATTGTTATATTTTATTATTCCGTCATATAAAAGCGATTTTTTTCTGAAATTACTTTTTACTGGAATAGTTTGATAATTTATACAATATCTGGTGTTATGATCATGTAATGTCTTATTCTCCTGAAGTGTTGTGTTTGATTTTTTCTTTTAAAATAATAGAGTGAATTAGAACACAAACTTTTAATTTATAAATGTTTTGAAAGGGTAAATACCCCTTCGGTCTATATAGATTAACAGTTGGTTCTAAATGTAGTAATTTGTGTATGCATTTAACAACTTTATTTTGCAATTTTTGTAATGGTTTTAAGTTTGATACACAAGCAGATCCCCATACAGAAGCTAATTATTGTAATTTTGAGTATATAAATATATATTTTTTAAGTATTTCAAAGGAATGAAATATCTAGCTCTGTACAAAACAGATACCAAAGGAGATATCGAGTTGATAGTATACTGGATATGATCTTTCCAATTTAAATTTTCGTCTAAAACTAATCCTCAAAATTTTCTCGTTTTCGAATATTGAACATTTTTATTATTAAATGTTAAGGGGTTAATGATGGAATTTATTTTATTTTTAGTTATAAACATAATAGAAGATTTTGTAAAATTTAACGTAAGTTTATTTGATTGAAGCCAAGAAAGAAGTATTTTTAAATCATTATTATTGTATCATCTGCAAATAGCTTTATACTACCCTTTAAGTTCAATTTGGAAACGGAATTAATATAAATAAAGAATAATAATGTACCTAATATTGATCCTTGTGGAACTCCACATATTATTTCTTTTCCGAACTTTTTCTTTCCCCAATTGGGACAGATTGCTTACGATAACTTAAATAACTTTATAGGGAAAAGAAAACCATAAAGTCTTTCTCCACAATTTTAATTCAATAGCTACGCTATAATCTACATGTTTCGAGTGTAGAAACACTCATCATCAGGATGTTGAAGTAAAAATTATGAACAGCTGATGTTGTTAGCAAAAGAGAAAATATAATTAAGTTAAAGGTGGAACTAATCCATAATGGAGCTTTCAATAGCACGTATAGGGAGTGAAAAAATTTAGCAGTCAAGAGGTGGAAAATCTATCAGCAAGCTGAAAGGTCAGGGGCCAGTAAAAAGCCACTATGGGCGGGAAATGAAGAGAAAGACAGGACATATCAATACAAATCCATGTCAAATGAAGTGTTTTGTGGAAATCAGTTCAGAGTGTGTGTGATGAAAACATTAGTTTGATTTGATTTGAAAAATTCACCTATGTCGAGGAGGTGTGAAAGAATAAGTCAGAAATGAGGGGGGGAGAAAGAAAAAAATGTGTTTTTTAAATTTGAGTATAGATGCTTTCATTTAGCTTGAAGAAAAATGCTGTTGGGGCACCAAGCTTGTTACGGCCCAGTTACCCCAGCAGGAGTCAAAACTGACACATATTGTAGAGAAGAAAATAAAAGTTTACCACATTTTAGAGGAACTTTTTGGTATTTTAAAAAAAAAAATTTTTATAAAGAAATTTTATTCGTTTTTCATGAACATCCTAGACGGAAGTTCGCTGCGACCAGCACGTGCCAAAAAGTTCCTCTAAAATGTGGTAAACTTTTATTTTCTTCTCTACAATATGTGTCAGTTTTGACTCCTGCTGGGGTAACTGGGCCATAACAAGCTTGGTGCCCCAACAGCATTTTTCTTCAAGCTAAATGAAAGCATCTATACTCAAATTTAAAAAACACATTTTTTTCTTTCTCCCCCCCTCATTTCTGACTTATTCTTTCACACCTCCTCGACATAGGTGAATTTTTCAAATCAAATCAAACTAATGTTTTCATCACACACACGCTGAACTGATTTCCACAAAACACTTCATTTGACATGGATTTGTATTGATATGTCCTGTCTTTCTCTTCATTTCCCGCCCATAGTGGCTTTTTACTGGTCCCTGACCTTTCAGCTTGCTGATAGATTTTCCACCTCTTGACTGCTAAATTTTTTCACTCCCTATACGTGCTATTGAAAGCTCCATTATGGATTAGTTCCACCTTTAACTTAATTATATTTTCTCTTTTGCTAACAACATCAGCTGTTCATAATTTTTACTTCAACATCCTGATGATGAGTGTTTCTACACTCGAAACATGTAGATTATAGCGTAGCTATTGAATTAAAATTGTGGAGAAAGATCGTTTTCTTTTCCCTATACTATTCAACTTCACTTTGAGTATGGACTACTTCTTCAAAATTAAATAACTTTGATTGTTAGGAAATCTGTGAGCGTAAACTCGCGAAGCCAGAAAGCAGTATTGCAGACATTCTCCGAGAATGAAACTCATATCAATTAAGTGCGCCTGTCACGACAAGTAAGCTACAATAAAGGAAGAATATTTTTATTTTTTTTTAAATATCTAAAATACCCTAAATGGAAAATATAAAAATCTAAACCAATTAACTTAGAAAAACGTTTTTATTTTTTATTAGAACCTGTTCTTTCCATTTATGTAAACGGAACGGTAAAGAAAAAGGCATGGACGGAGGTAAAAGTTGCAAAATTAACCACTATTTTTAATTTACAAAATAGAAAACGAATTAAGATTTAGAAACGTATAGATCATATAAAAAATAACAACCATATAACATATAAGTTTTGTCCCATTAAAACTAAAACCTTCTACATCGACGCTAGTTGTCAAGAAGAACGAAACCTCAACTAGCCTAGGTTTCAAAAACGATATTATTCCTTTTTGTTAATAATATATTGTCTTTTATCGGTCGAACGCAAATGAAGGATGAAGAAAACTCTAATTCCTTCAATGTGGTCCGTAAATAAGGGAAATTGCAAAGGCTCCATACAATATGTCGCCGTGGATTGACTTATGTGATGAATTTTTGTTCAATTGTTTTTCTGCCATCTTTCTTAATAGATATAATATGGACAGACCACAGACCGCTGTACGAATCTAAATGCATAATAATATACACGATTTTTACATTGTGTTAACAGCTGGGAATTTCATCCATAAAGCAGCTGTTATATTACTTGGTGTCATTTAGTTATAAGCTGACGGGTTCTCTGCTTCGAATCTTAAGCCGTTCCAAGGTATTTGGCATTATTTTTATAAGTAACTACAATACAATTTATGTTAGTGAAGTTAGTATAGATAGATTTTTGTTCGTTGAGCTACCGTACGAGCAAAAATTATTTGCATCAAAGAGGACCTTGCACCTAAGGACGTAATGCTTAGCCGTAGAGCTTAATACCTGTCAGTAACTACTTGAATTAACAATCAATCAGTTATTCCGTCATCTTTGACAGTCGTTACAAGTAATTTGATTCATCGCTAATTTTTCCAATTTCTTGAACAATTCACACAAACATTCATGGTTGAAGCGTATTTTCGAAACGGGGTTAGAGTAAATGGTGAGTGCCAATACAATCCGGGGTTGTGCATGGACGATTTTCACGAACATTTTCCTAACGCTGCTTTTATTGCTGGGGATTTTTATCATTGCCTGAAAAGAACCGTGGCGGTGTTTAGGGAAACAGGTTCTATACAAC
Organism: Polydrusus pterygomalis; assembly: GCA_963969555.1. Taxonomy (NCBI): domain Eukaryota; kingdom Metazoa; phylum Arthropoda; class Insecta; order Coleoptera; family Curculionidae; genus Polydrusus; species Polydrusus pterygomalis. The sequence continues at coordinate 38,924,698 of OZ018385.1, read as the reverse complement.
ACAAAAAAGGAGCAGGAAGACCATCTGTAAGAACGCCTGTCCCAAAAAGTTGGAAGATCTTATGGAACATGCTCAGGACTATTCTTATAAGAAGCAGCTAAATTTATTTCCTTAAAGTGCAAGTATTCCAAGAAATACAAGCCGCAGATTTTGAAAGACGCAGGAATTACTCTCAATGGTTTATCCAAAATTTATTGGAAAGAAATGATTTATTAGACCTGACATTTTTTTCGGATGAAGCCTGGTTCCACCTCTCCGGTTATGTGAATTCTCAGAATACACGCATGTGGAGTAGTGAAAATCCCCATTTTTTTGTAGAGTCCACATTGCACCCTCAAAAAATTGGTGTCTGGTTAGCTGTTTCCCGAAGAAGAATTGTTGGTCCTGATTTTTTCCATGACACAGTTACAGCACAGCGGTGTAGAGACAATATTTTTAATCCATTTGTGGAGGAATTAGGTACTTGACGACGAACTACGTTCTGGATATTTTCAACAGGACGGTGCAACCGCCCATACAGCCGCCGAAACTATTAACTACTTACGCAATTTTTTCGACAACAGATTGATCAGTTTTCGATCAGACATTGAATTCCCACCTAGATCACCTTGTGTAACGGTTATGGATTACGTCGTTTTTCCTCATTTAAAAAACACTATTTTTAAAACACCAGTTGCAAATTTAGAACAATTACAAGAAAGGATTATCCAAGAATGTGGTAACATTTCTCCAGAGATGCTGGTCAACACTTTCGAAAATATGAAGAGATGCGTGAATTTATGCTTGGAGCGTGGCGGTGGCCAATTTCAGCAATTTATGTAATTCTTTTTCTTTCTGTATATTCTTACTTTGTTAATTTTGTAAACAACAAAAATAAATTTGTATTTGTCTACTTATTTTATTAGGTACTCATTAGTTTGGCATATCATGTCATGATATGAATTTGACAAAGTTTAAGTCTAGATTTGGTTAGATATATCGTCCCCATATCATTGTGATCTAAACCAAGCCCTACGCTTTTTAATCCAAGCCCTCTTTGATGCAAATAATTTTTGCTCGCACGGTATATCTTTCATTCTCAGAGCCGTTTCTTTTTGTAAATGATGCATTTAGGTTTGATTATTTTGCTAACAAAGCATTATCATCTGTAAAGCTCCAGTAATATTTTCTATTTCCCGATAACCAGTGTACGGTAAAAAAAATGACTTTTCCTAAATATTCTAAAATTTTCCCAAAAGGCCTCATCAAAACTCTTCAAAATTTATCCGGCTCTGTCACTGTGTAGGTGCCGAAGTAACCAAGCTCAAGTTAAAAGAAAACTCGTCCTCAAGACAAAAACTCGCGGCCACGACGTTGTCTACACAATGTTAAAGAGTCTGTTTGTTTTTTTAATTACTCGTATCGAATGTTTGAGATGCCCAGTCTCTAATTCTAGGAAAGACGCCGAAACGTGACGAGCACTCCACAATACCGACCGAGAACTGTAATTTTTATAGGCGCTCTTGCGTAAATAAAAGGACTTGGCTAAACGCGACGTTTTGCTCATTGTGTTGACGTTTCCTGCTTTATTATTTGTGACGTTTTAGAAAAAAATCGGAATAGAAAAGTGTTGTGGGATAATGGTCGGTCAACGAGTCATTTCGATATGAATACCTCAACGCGGCACGACTTAAATGTCGAACAAAAGTGCACACAATGTATAAAAACCAGAACAATACTGGAAATATTGACATTTCACAAAAGGCTTACATTGTCATCGGTAATGTTGGCTCGGCTACATAGATTTGAACCTGTGGGATTACGAGTCATTTGGAGTACAATAATATTATAAACACGATTAACAGTATTTGTACAATTAGCGTTGAATTTTTTATGTATAATATAATACCGTGCGAGCAAAAATTATTTGCATCAAAGAGGGCTTGGATTAAAAAACGTGGGGCTTGGTTTAGATCACAATGATATGGGGACGATATATTATCTAACCTGAACTAATAAAATAAGTAGTCAAATACAAATTTATTTTTGTTGTTTACAAAATTAACAATTAAAAATAAATACATAAATTGCTGAAATTGACCACCGCCATGCTCCAAGCATAAATTCACACGTCTCTTCATATTTTCGAAAGTGTTGACCAGTATCTCTGGAGAAATGTTACCATATTCTTGAATAATCCTTTCTTGTAATTGTTCTAAATTTGCAACTGGTGTTTTAAAAATAGGGTTCTTTAATGGAGGAAAAACGAAGTAATCCATAACCGTTAAACAAGGTGATCTAGGTGGGAATTCAATGTCTGATCGAAAACTGATCAATCTGTTGTAGAAAAAAATTGCGTAAGTAGTTAATAGTTTCGGCGGTTGTATGGGCGGTTGCACCGTCCTGTTGAAAATATCCAAAACGTAGTTCGTCGTCAAGTAATTGCTCCACAAATGGATTCAAAATATTGTCTCTATAACGCTGTGCTGTAACTGTGTCATGGAAAAAAATAGGACCACCAATTCTTCTTCGGGAAACAGCTAACCAGACACCAATTTTTTGAGAGTGCAATGTGGCCTCTACCAAAAAAATGGGGATTTTCACTACTCCACATGCGTGTATTCTGAGAATTCACATAACCGGAGAGGTTAAAAATGGAGAGGGAAAAAAATGTCAGGTCTAATAATAAATCATTTCTTTCCAATAAATTTTGGGTAAGCATTGAGAGTAATTTCTGCGTCTTGTATTTCTTGGAATACTTGCACTGTATAGGGAAATAAATTTAGCTGCTTCTTAAGAATAGTCCTGCATGTTAAATAAGATCTTCCCACTTCTTGGGACAGGCGTCTTATACAATTTATTGGCGTATTTTGCATTATTTCACGAACGTTTGCAACAAGTTCTTTTGTTCTTACAGATGGTCTTCCTGCTCCTTTTTTGTGTTGTATAGAACCTGTTTCCCTAAACACAGCCACGGTTCTTTTCAGACAATGATAAAAATCCCCAGTAATAAAAGCAACGTTAGGAAAATGTTCGTAAAAATCGTCCATACACAAACCCGGATTGTATTGCCACTCACCATTTACTCTAACACGCTTCAACCATGAACGTTTTGTGCTGTTCCGTAAAGTCCATTGTGTGAATTGTTCAATAAATTGGAAAAATTAGCGATGAATCAAATTACTTGTAACAACTGTCAAAGATGACGGAATAACTGATTGATTGTTAATTCAGGTAGTTACTGACACCCAACAGGTATTAAGCTCTACGGCTAAAGCATTACGTCCTTAGATGCAAGGCCCTCTTTGATGCAAATAAGTTTTGTTCGCACGGTATAAATTAATAGACAGTTTTCGTTGTATTGGCAAATTCAAACGGTTAACCAGAACGAATACGAATACGAAGCCGCTATTTGACAGATCGTAAAAATAGTTTTCGTTCAATTCGCTTAACGTTAACGTTAAGTCGAATTCGACAGTAAACATAACAAATATAACATAACCTATCTTTAATGGTTTGTGTTCATATTTTCATATACGTTTTGTGCTATCTTTTTTGCTTGGTTTTAATTTCCTATAGTACCCAAAATTCTAAAACATCATGATAGACGAAAGGTTGCTTTTATTGGACTCATCCAGTGATTCGAATTTGGATGATGCCCTTCTGTTGGAGGTGCTTAATCGCCAGGACATTCAGTATCGAGCACAGTTGTATGGAAATTTCAATTTAGAAAACTATAATAATGCTGAATGCAAACTTTATTTCCGATTTGAAAAAAATCACTTAAAAGGACTGGCTGAAGCACTTTGGATTCCCAATAATGTAATAACAGGAGAAGCAACCATAATGTTTCTGGCGTGGAAGGTATTTGCATTTTGTTAAGAAATGGTCATTACGCATGCGTTCCGTTTTCGCTATGGCTTTGTCTTCCGTCCGTTAGCTCCCGCCACTTATCCGTAACGATAACGATAACTGACAGCTCAAATGTCAAAGTTGTCAAATAGCGGCTATCGGAATCGCTTTTAAACGACAACGAAAACTGTCTATTAACTCTGCAATAGGAACGTTTATTTTAACCTTCAAACTTGTGTCACACATTCACCTTTCTTTGCTTGACGGCTGACGGTAGCCTTAATGGTACGTCACTCATTTTTGCGAAACACAAATTTTAAGATTGGCTTGGGATAGTGGCGGTGCCAAGTGCACAACGATGGTATTGCAAAGAAAAAACCAAAATTTTAAGCCTATCCGGTGGATTCACTAATTTGCATATTTTCGCAGATGAGTTTTGCATAATAAGAGTAGGTACTGATGGTTCCACCTGATTTTTATGTGGAATGAGCTGAATGTTGTTTTATAACAGATACGAATCTTAACTTTTATAAAGTGTAAAAGAATTTCTACAAAACATTTAACGATCAATTTTGTCTCGACAATTTTTTACCGGGATGTGACAAAAGGGTTTCTTCGGGTAGTGTTATTGTATAAACTTTTTATTGATATTGTTAATATTATTACTATTATTTTTATTGTCATATTAGTGTGCAAAAAGAGTGCGTCCATTTTCTCTTGAAAAACACGATAGAACCCTATTTTAAGCCGGGTACATTTTACCATAGATAGACATTTACCTTTAGATACGTACAGCTTATCTCGTGCGTAAACAAAAGTTAAGAGTTATGGGTGAAAAAATACGTCCGAGCGCATGACTCGCCGGTCAGATGCCTTCCCTCCCAGCAGCATTAAGCATGCGCACAATCCTCTTGTTATCGGCATCTCCTTCTTTAGCGACATGCTCAAAATACACTCCAGAACCGGCTCGGCGCCATTTTTGTTGCTTTCTCTGTGGATTCCTTGTTGTTTATTGTGAGTGTATAATATTTACGAATTTCTAGTTTTTGTGTAGTTTAGTGAATTGTGTTTGTGCTTTTAGTCACTCGGATTGGAATATAAACAATGACTAATAACAGCCGTTGTATGAATTTATTATGTCCAAGAAGGGGTAAAATACCGGTCATTTCGTATTTTCAGTAAGTATGGAGTAGTGATGTATCTTGATATACAGTGACCGGCAAAGAGTTCGCAACATATGGGAAAAATTTTTATTAGCGGAATATTGAAAAATCTTTTTTGGGGGATTGGATGTGCATGTCCCATAACCTTAAAATCGATTTTGACATACGTCACGTGACCAATGGTATGGCGGGAAAGTTGAAGAAACCAATATGAAATCATCATAAATCAGATAAGTTGATGAGATATCGAAAAAATTCCAGACGTAGTATAATTTCACTATTGATAACATGATTGATGTAAATTATGTGGCTGAATATAAAATATTAGTGAAAGGCGTGACATGAAAAATTAGTTTGCAATTAAACGAATAGGCTAAGTTTTTAAGCTCGGGGGGGGGGGGGGGGGGCTGCCGGGCTGCAGCCCCCCCCCCTGGTTGCGCCACTGATACAAGTTATATACAAACTAATATTTTACTTGGGGTTAGGTACGCGATAACATCGAAGATTGGTTATTTTGCTGGTTTTGTTTGCTTTTTATATTCGATTTTATAAGTTTTATAGTTTAATTGACTTGTTCTCTTTACCATGATTTTCAACCAAATGCTAACAAAAGCAGGCGATTAAATCCTTTTCACCTATAAGAAATATATTTCCAGCTCTATCTGAAGAAATTTCAACTGGTTTATCAAATTCTTTGCCCACAATAGGATGACAATAAAATTAACAATAATTCGTGGAAATTTACTATTAATGGTTAAATTTTAAAAATAATGGCCTACAATAATTCAACACCTCCACCAAACAATAAAGTAAATAGACCAAACAAATCACTAAATAGACCATAAACCTACACCCAATCTACGGTACTGACGTGAAAGATGTATCTTAAATAAGAGTTATAACTGGTGTCCCAACACGCGGTTGACGTTCTTTTGGAATTGCCTTAGATTAAATAAAGTCTTGATTAGGGCTGGGCAAAAATTCGATATATTGATATATCGATAAGCGATATTTAAAAAATAAAATATCGATTTATCGATGTTATCGATACTATAATATATATATATCGATATTCGATTGGAATTTCAATATCGTTCTTATAACACATTTAAGGACCAATATTTAATTCAGTCTTTTTTCTTCATGTTTTGATAATTACAGTATCCCCTTGAAATGAAGATACGGAGTTTTACAGGGCACATAAGAAAATATTGATATACAGTGTCACAAGTAAAGTCCACATCATATGGGATTTTTTTATTAATAGCTTTATTCGAAATTTAACTTTGGCACCAAATTCTGCATCGATCGAGATAAAAATTAAGCAGAAAAAATAGTATTCACGTGATTATGTGTCAAATTTTAATTTTTTCTAAAAAATAATTCAAAAGTGGGGTGATTTCTGGAAGTATCGAAGTTATTAAAAAAAGTTTTTTTAAATGCAGTTTCTAGTCCACATGCAAAATTTCAGCTGCATAAGATAATTTTGATTTTTTACCCATATTTTGTAAATTGCACCACTTTTGCAAAATAAGACTCAACGCAACCTAAATAAAACTTCTTAGTTTTGACAATGCTTTATTTCAGATACATTTTCTTTAAAGTAGCGCCATATTAAATGTGTGTTTTTCCACAAAATCAAAATTGGGCTATTAAAATTTGGTCGCATGTGATGCAAAGTTTATATATACCTGTATAAGGTAACTTAATAAAATAAGAGCAGAAACTTGGAGAATTACAGACAGACAAAAGAAGACAGTAGAGGCAGTTGAAATGGATGCCATTAGAAGATCCATGCGAATCTCACGAAGAGACAGAATAAGGAACGACCATATAAAACAACAAATGGGAATAGAAGGTACGATAGTTCAGGACATTGAAAAAAAAACAACTTACCTGGTACGGACACATAGAGCGAATGCCAAATAACAGGTGGCCAAGAAGAATACTGCATTGGCAACCAACAGGTAGAAGAAAACGAGGAAGACCAAGACTGGAATGGCAGAAAACCATACAAAAGTCCATGAGTGAAAAAAACCTCTCACCAGAAGATTGCGAGGATAGAAGAGGATGGAGATTAGGTGTCGGACAACGAAGAAAGACGTTCTAGACCGACTTATATATATATTTTTAAAAACGTGGTTTGTGTCTGAAAGTAATACACCTTAATATTAAGACAAAAAAGAACATCAGTAAAGTGTTCATTAAGTGGAAAATAAATTTTAGTGGTGGGTAAAAAATCAAAATTATCTTATGCAACTGAAATTTTGCATGTGGGCTAGAAACTGCATTTATTTTCTAATACCTTTTTTAGATATTTTCAGAAATAAACCCACTTTTGAATTATTTTTGGAAAAAATTTAAAGTTTGACAGATAATGCGAATCACGTGACTACTATTTTTTTGCCAAATTTTCATCTCTATCGAAGCAAAACTTGATGCCAAAGTCAAATTTCGAGTAAAGCTATTAATAAAAAAAAATCCCATATGATGAGGACTTTACTGGTCACATTGTAGTCTTATTTAATGACATAAATCCAAATGCACGCCACTGACACTCAATTAAAAAAGCCTTAATGAATTCCATAGTAGTTCTTGTCAAGCAGCCATGCGAATGCCGTGAAGTGACAGACTGTAGGACACACCATAGTAAGACCGACCCGGGCCGACCGCCGGATTTTGAAAAGCTGTTGCGCCCGTATTAGGCCCAAATCTGCTGTCATGTTCTCTTAAATGTTACATGAACCACTATCAAACAGAAGCGGACTAAATTTAAATTAAATGAGCTCCAACGTGAATTTAAAAAAGTATATTACACTCGTAGACGTATACCTTTAGACCTGTACAGCTTATTTTGTGCGCAAACAAAAGTTAAGTTTTATTGGTGAAAAAATCTCGCCCACGCCTTGCCGCCCTACAGGTATGGGCATGCGTGCAACCATCTTGTTATTAGTTTTTCCTTGTTTAGCGACATCCGAAATACACTCCAGAACCGGCTCGGCGCCATTTTTGTTATTGTGTTTTACGTTTTCTCTGCGGATGTCTTGATATGTGTAAGGTTAGCAATGTTTATGCAGCGACGACATTTTTTTGGGGCATGTCTCAATTCCGCCTGTAGCGTTTGTCAACGAATTTTAATTTTTTTAGTGACGAAAATTAAAATTCTACCATTTGGATTTATCATTAGTAAAGTTTCTTAAAGGGGTAAATTACCTGCAATATACGAATTTCCAAAAAACCGGAGGAAAAAGTTACAGGATAAAAACTTCGAAAAGGAGCGTTTGTAAACAAATTTTAATTTTTTTAGTGGTGCAAATTCAAATTCTACCCCTATGGGTTAATCCATGTCTAATTCGACAAATACAATTACCCACAGTTTTACATTAAAATCAATAAAAGCAGAAAAAGAAATATTATATTAATATAAACATAAAATTAGTAATAAAAAAGTTTCCAACTTAAGTAGACACACTGTATACCGACTGTCCGCGGATAGGGTTGTTTACAAAAGCACAAATGGATGAAAAATTTCATTTTTCGGGAAAAAATCATTCTTGATAAAAAAAATTTGCTGAAAAAAAAAATGCAATTCACGAAGAGAAAATTTTGATTTTTTATACAGGGTTCGCAAAAACTTCAAAAACATGATTTTTCTTCAAGACTTAATTACCTTTATTTTTCATTTTTGACCAAAATGCCAATTAGAAAACTTATTTAGAATAACGTTTGATTTTTTTAGTTTTTTTAATTTTTAGAGGTAAAAGAATTAGCATAAGTTGTCGAAATATGTACATACATTATTAATAACAGAGGGGTATCAAAAAGTATCAAAAACTGATTTTTGGTGTTACCAGAAATATGTATTTTTAATTTCACAAATGAAATGACCCCGGAAATAACACAAAAAATCTTAAAATAACAAGAAATAATAATTTCATAATTTGCTATTCAAACACTCCCCCTCCATATTTAACACATTTTTCCAGCTGTAAACGTAAAGCAAAGTAATAAAAAGGTAAAAAAATTCCTTGTTTTTACAAAAGATGGAAGGAATGCATTTAAAATTTTAAAATAAGATGCACACCACCTATTATGAAAATAGAGTCTAATAAAATTTTATATTAATATTTTTATTGAGCAGCAAAATTTCCATTTACCTCTAAAAATTAAAAAAATTAAAAAAAAAAAACGAAGATTTATTTTAAATCTCGGATTTAAATTACAAACGTTATTCTAAATAAGTTTTCTAATAGGCATTTTGGTCAAAAATGAAAAATAAAGGTAGTTTACTCTGGGAGAAAAATCATGTTTTTGAAGTTCTTGCGAACCCTGTATAAAAAAACAAAATTTTCTCTTCGTAAATTGCATTTTTTTACAAGCAAACTTTTTTTTATCAAGAATGACTTTTTCCCGAAAAATGAAATTTTTCATCCATTTGCTATTATAAACCCTATCCGCGGACAGTCTGTATATATTATTTTTAATAAATTATTACAAGTTGTTCATTTGTTTACTCTTATCCTAATAATAATCAATATCTCGAAAAAGATTTAAGATTATGTAGGTATTGTAACATATACAGGGTATTCCATTAAAAAAAGTTACCATAGTTTTTCCTGTAAAGTTTATTTACACTTAATAGACTTTACAAATTCCTAAAATTTCGTGTTTAACATTTTTCCCTAACAAAACTTTAGAAATGATCAACCGTTTCAATACAGATTAGGGACCCTGTATAATAATAATAATAATAATAAGTTTATTTAAAATTTAATAATATAATAAATATGTTTATGTTGTCTTCGATAAACTTATTCTTCAATCCCCTGAGGCTGAGCTTGTTAGGGGCAAATCTTATTTTTTTGTTTTAGTATGTAAAATCATAAATCATAAATATGCATTAAAAATCCAGTTTTAAAGTAAAAATGTTAATTTATAGTATAAACGCAGCTTTTTTGAAGAAATATATCACCTATTATAAAATTGTTAATTTATAATTTTTAAGTAAAAAATATTACTTATATAAATTGTTTAGAATAATTTTAATTAATTAAAGCATTTCTAAAAATATTTTCAAATTGTTTGTTTTTAATATCCATGTTTTTATTTTGACTTTAAATTTTTTTAATGAAATCAATTTTTTAATTTGTGTTGGTAAATAATCGTTTAAATAAAAACATAAATATTTGAAATTTTTTTGTCCTATGGACTTATTTATTTTAGGTTTTATGGTTATTTCATTTTTCTAAAGTGTATAATGATTATGGTTTTTAAATTATATAAGGTTTTTATTTTTAAATATATACAGTGACCGGCAAAGAGTTCGCAACATATGGGAAAAATTTTTATTAGCGGAATATTGAAAAATATTTTTTGGGGGATTGGATGTGCATGTCCCATAACCTTAAAATCGATTTTGACATACGTCACGTGACCAATGGTATGGCGGGAAAGTTGAAAAAACCAATATGAAATCATCATAAATCAGATAAGTTAATGAGATATCGAAAAAATTCCAAGAATAAAAAGTGTTTAGAATTCCATTAGAACCTTAAATACAATGTTTGGAATATCTACTTAAAAAAATATAAAATCGAATATTTTTGTAAATATTTTTTTACCGAATTAAAAATTTCCATATTTTTCCTTTCTTAAAGCTTCATTAAAGTAAAACTGACATCTGATGACCACAACTAGAAATATTCTTTTGTTTTTCTGACAATTTGGAGCAATAATTCAAAAAATTCGTTTACACTTGGATACCAGCTGTTGGAATAGTCTATTTCTAATAACCTTATCGATATTTTTTATATCGAAATATTCTATTATGTTAAGAAATCCTTAAATTCATTAATCCAAAAAATTTTTTATTTATAACCGTAAAAAATAATTTAAATTTTTATTAATTTTTAGATTTTTTTAAAGATTTCTGCGAAATTCAAAATTATTTTTTACGGTTATAAATAAAATTTTCTTTGGATTAATGAATTTAAGGATTTCTTAACATAATAGAATATTTCGATATAAAAAATATCGATAAGGTTATTAGAAATAGACTATTGCAACAGCTGGTATCCAAGTGTAAACGAATTTTTTGAATTATTGCTCCAAATTGTCAGAAAAACAAAAAAATATTTCTAGTTGTGGTCACCAGATGTCTGAAGCTTTAAGAAAGGAAAAATATGGAAATTTTTAATTCGGTAAAAAAATATTTACAAAAATATTCGATTTTATGTTTTTTTAAGTAGATATCCCAAACATTGTATTTCGGGTTCTAATGGAATTCTAAACACTTTTTATTCTTGGAATTTTTTCGATATCTCATCAACTTATTCGATTTATGATGATTTCATATAGGTTTCTTCAACTTTCCCGCCATACCATTGGTCACGTGACGTATGTCAAAATCGATTTTAAGGTTATGGGACATGCACATCCACAGTGTTTTATAAAGTCCGCTATGGCACATCCAATCCCCCAAAAAAGATTTTTCAATATTCCGCTAATAAAAAGTTTTCCCATATGTTGCGAACTCTTTGCCGGTCACTGTATATTAAGATGTTATAAATGTAAAGTTGTCTTATGTTCAACTTTTTTGTTTTTGAATATAATTCTTTTGAAGGATAAATAATAAATAATAAAACCCAACCCAATAAAATAACCGAGCTCAACCGCCAATAACTACTTTACGACTAACTACAAAATACACCGGTTTACTACCATATAAAAATCTTTTAAAAATAAGAAAAGCCATCGCTGTCATTTCTTAAAGACTTTAAGGCACAAAGGGGTTGGTTAATAAGGGCTTACTGACGTTTAACACCTGGTTAGAAGAGCCGGATGCATGTTTAAAATATCAAAGGATTATGTTCTACTTGACATGTCACTGCCGATAAAGTTATCCAGATTGAAAAAGTTGAATAGAATTACAGTTAAATACTATTTGTGCAGAACAGAAAAATCTTGCTCTTTTATGACTATTAATTCATTGTTCTTATGTTCGTCTTAAAACAGAGTGCCTAAAAATTCTATTGGATAACTATTTTTGGTTATTAATTAATATATGCAAAACGCATATTATTATACGTGACCGGCAAAGAGTTTGCAACATATGGGAAAAATTTTTATTAGCGGAATATTGAAAAATCTTTTTTGGGGGATTGAATGTGCATGTCCCATAACCTTAAAATCGATTTTGACATACGTCACGTGACCAATGGTATGGCGGGAAAGTTGAAAAAACCAATATGAAATCATCATAAATCAGATAAGTTGATGAGATATCGAAAAAATTCCAAGAATAAAAAGTGTTTAGAATTCCATTAGAACCTTGAATACAATGTTTGGGATATCTACTTTAATAAATATATTTTTGTAAATATTTTTTTACCGAATTAAAAAATTCCATATTTTTCCTTTCTTAAAGCTTTATTAAAGTAAAACTGACATCTGGTGACCACAACTAGAAATATTCTTTTGTTTTTCTGACAATTTGGAGCAATAATTCAAAAAATTCGTTTACACTTGGATACCAGCTGTTGCAATAGTCTATTTCTAATAACCTTATCGATATTTTTTATATCGAAATATTCTATTATGTTAAGAAATCCTTAAATTCAATAATCCAAAGAAAATTTTATTTATAACCGTAAAAAATAATTTTGAAATTCTTTAAAAAAATCTAAAAATTAATAAAAATTAAAAAAACATAATAGAATATTTCGATATAAAAAATATCGATAAGGTTATTAGAAATAGACTATTGCAACAGCTGGTATCCAAGTGTAAACGAATTTTTTGAATTATTGCTCCAAATTGTCAGAAAAACAAAATAATATTTCTAGTTGTGGTCACCAGATGTCAGTTTTACTTTAATGAAGCTTTAAGAAAGGAAAAATATGGAAATTTTTAATTCGGTAAAAAAATATTTACAAAAATATTCGATTTTATGTTTTTTTAAGTAGATATCCCAAACATTATATTTAAGGTTCTAATGGAATTCTAAACATTTTTTATTCTTGGAATTTTTTCGATATCTCATCAACTTATCTGATTTATGATGATTTCATATTGGTTTTTTCAACTTTCTCGCCATACCATTGGTCACGTGACGTATGTCAAAATCGATTTTAAGGTTATGGGACATGCACATCCAATCCCCCAAAAAAGATTGTTCAATATTCCGCTAATAAAAATTCTTCCCATATGTTGCGAACTCTTTGCCGGTCACTGTATATACAGGGTGTCCGGGAAAATGTGGGAAATCTCCCGGACGTGAAAAGAATACTACAAGTTCATATAAACTTCTTTCGTATCGGCCTCCTTTTCGGAGATATGGGCTTCCAAAGAGCTCCCATGGAATTAAGTTTTTGACACATAAATAATAAACCAACAGGTATATTTTAATTTTTTTTTCATATGATGTATACCAGGTAAGACCCTTCAAATTACTATCCCAGAAAGTGTTGCGAATTACTCACAGCTGCAGGGACGGACTAGCTGTGACACTAATGTGCCCATTTTTTTTTGATAAATGATAAAAACTTTTAAGTACTACTCTTCATTCATGTCGCTAATCCTAACCGTTTTCGGAAAAACGTCATTTTATTGCGATCATGTATTAATATTAAGCAGTTAAAAGTGAACATTTATAATATATAGGAACAAAGATGTATCTTTTATTGAAATACGTTTAATATACATGATGTAAATATGTTTAAAATGACGTTTTTCCGAAAACGGTTAGGATTAGCGACATGAACGAAGAGTACTTAATTTTTAGTCAATAGTTAAACGTATGTAAAAAACGTTGTCCAAAATTTTTATCATACAGGGCGTAAAATAAATGGGCACATTAGTGTCGCAGCTAGTCCGTCCCTGCAGCTGTGAGTAATTCGCAACACTTTCTGGGATAGTAATTTGAAGGGTCTTACCTGGTATACATCATATGAAAAAAAAATTTAAATATACCTGTTGGTTTAATAATTATGTGTCAAAAACTTAATTCCATGGGAGCTCTTTAGGAGCCCATATCTCCGAAGAGGAGGCCGATACGAAAGAAGTTTATATGAACTTGTAGTATTCTTTTCACGCGTTTTTTTCATATCCGGGAGATTTTCCACATTTTCCCGGACACCCTGTATATGCGCATATACAGGGTGTTCATTTGAAAACCGGAAGTACTATATTTCTTACATCCGGTTTAACCGAAAGTTTACACTATTGGAAAGATAATAAAAATCGAAGATAGGGACATGTAAGCCGTTTTGCTCTAAGACGTACAGTTAGAAAGCTAGACGCTGTCAAAGTTCAAAAATGTAATTTTTCAAGAGTCAATATCTCGGAAACTGTTAAGTATAGACTAATAATGCTTTTATTAAAAAATGTTCAGAATTTTATGCAGAATCCAAAAAAATTATATAAAATAGGGGTATCCATTTAAGATTTAGATCTTACCCCCCCCCCCCCCCCCTCCCTCCTAGGGGCTTGAAGTGACAAGATTGACAATATACGCAAAAGATGTCCCCTTCGAAATAAAAATCGACGGGTCCGAGCGATTTTCCACATTTCCAATTTAAAGCAGGAAAATCGAGGTGGGAAGTTTTCAAATGAACACTGTATGGCTGAATTAGAGTGCATCAATAACTAAACTAGTTATTCGAAATAAAGATTAATCATTAATATTAATTTATTATACCTGAAACATGGTACAGTATTGTAAACTTAAACAAGCTAAACTTGCTCCCAGGTACGTAAATAAGGGGGGGGGGGGGGGGGACGGGAAACAGTACAGTAGAGCGATAGGATAAAAATCAAAATTTAATGAAAAATCCCATTCCAGTAAGAACTGTTATAAGTAGTAAAACTAGCAGTAAAATTACCAATTTTGGCAATACGGAATTGAACCTTTATCGTTATAACCAATAACTTGTAAAGGCAGAATATAAAAATATAAATATCATCCACGTTGCAGGAGAATGTGGATAATTTACAGATTACCAGTGGGCAGAAATCAGAAAGATTACACATAAGATAAGTGGCCGACATCGTCTCGGAATGGCGTTAAAGATTTTCAACATGGTCGCAAATTACCTGGCGAGATCGCTGCCGTTCTGCTTAATCTCCAAAATGAAATAATTTCGGTACCGTATTATTACTGTAGGACATTTTACGTCATTTAAACAGTTGTTAATAATACCATGTAAATTAAAGAGGGTGGATCGTATCTTGATTTGCGATGATACAAGTTCCGCGTGACAGAATCACCGCGATTATAAGTCGATAGTGAAAATGCGATGTGCTTATTTGATTTAGAAAGGTACCTACTTCAAAGCGATGTCAATTTATATAAACGGTTAGGTGACCTTCAAGATTATTTTTATTCGTAGACTATTGGCAAAACTCGCGAAGTTTAATGCACTTTGCAGGACCTTCATTTTTGATTTTTAACGTTGATACGAAACGTTTTTGAATTAAAGCTTGTTTAAATTGTCAAAAGAAATAGCTAGTAAATGTAGTCACTTGATTTGGCTCAGGAAAAAGTCAAACCTGTTGTTCCAATTTTAAGTAATGGAATCATAGACAATTTACCTTTAGATGAGCAAACAATAATCACGAAAGTGGCAGTTTTATGGCCTCGCGCATGTAAACAAAGCTAGACACTATAAGACATGCGCACTGCGACATTATCGTTTGACGAATAGGAAAATAGACAGGTCCGGGCTTTAAAATTTAAATTCTTGCCAAAAAATTGAAATTTCTTCTCAATTTTTGATCAAGATGGGAAAAAAGGTAGTGATTTCTGGCATTTATAGTAGTTGCAAACCTATCAGATTTTGAGGATAGAAAATTGTTTTTAAGGGTTTGTTTCTAAAATTTGTTTAAAATGATTCCTCGTCGTGTTTTCAGTTCGAAAAGAGAACAAGAGCAAGTGAATTAAACTAGTCTTATATAAAATCGAATATAAAAACAAACAAAACCAGCAAAGTAACCAATCTACGGTGTTAACGCGTACCTAACCTCAAGTCAAATATTAGTTGTTATATATATAGCTTGTATTGATTTTTACAATTTTGCAAAAACTTGGGTACGTGTAAAACATTTTCAATAAAATTTTCGTGTTCAAGAATTTGAAAAGTTTTTGCCCAAGAACTTGACCCGTGAAATACTGGCTTTATTAAAAGCTTAATGCCGGGATGTAAAGATTTTAACCAAAAAATGTACCAACCAGCAACTTTGACAGAATTAATTTTCTCACAATCAGACACAATTCACTAAACTACACAAAAATTAAAAATCCGTAAATATTAAACACCCATAATCCACGATAGCTAAGAAAACTACAAGAGGAATCCACAGAGAAACCTTAAAACTCAAATGGCGGCCGGTTCTGTACAGTATCTTGAGCATGTTTATCATTGTCGATAAAGTAGGACAGGCCGATAACACGAGGTTTGTGCGCATGCACGAAGGTGTCCAGAAGGAAGCCAGCTGACCGGCGAGTCATGCGCTCGGACGTATTTTTTCACATATAAAACGTAACTTTTGTTTGCGCAGGAGATAAGCTGTACGTATCTAAAGGTAAATTGTCTATGAATGGAATAGAAAAATAAATACATGGTCCTTCGAGACACGATAATTAAACCCATTTTAGGTAAAAATATATAATAAATGGTCCCTAGTTGTAAATAGAATCAACCAATGGTCGAATTTCATATATTTAAATAATGAAAAATTGGAGGAGCATAATATACCGTGTGTCCACGGATAGAGTTTGGGGGAGGAAACAATTTTTTATTAATGGGTATAGAAGAAAAAGTCATTCTTTATAAAAACGTCTGCTTGTGCTGAAACTACAATTTCGAATATCAAATTTGCGATTACTATACAGGGTTCGTCACAAACAACAGTTTTAGTTTTTTGGATCTTTTTTTTTCAATTCCTTGATTTATTAAATTAATTTTGCTTGTGCTGCAACTATAATTTTAAATATCAAATTTGCTATTACTGTACAGGGTTCGTCAGAAACAACAGTTTTTGTTCGTTTTTTTTTCTCAATTCTAATTTTCAATTTCTTTTGATGATTGTCTAAATCATCACTTTGGGAACAAATGGATTGAAAGGTACCTATGGTTCCAATCAGTTGGCACGTAGGAGTCCCGATCTCACAATTATCGACTTTCATTTATGGGGATATCTGAAGCCACAACATGTGTATAAAACCAATTTCGATAATAACTTAGATCTCTTAAAAGAAAAAATAAGAAGAGTTATTGCAAATAGCCCAATACAGCAAGTTAGGGACTGTTATCGGGAATTCATATGTCGAGTTGAACTATGCGCTAACTCGGTGGTACCACGTTTGAATAAAAGTTTTATAATTTATGATTGAATGAATTGAAGAAATATGACATGTTATAATAAAAAGACTTTAAAAGTAGGCAAATAAAAAATGTTTTTTTTACAACAAAATCGTTACTCGGCCAGATATAAAATCACATTCGAAGTAAGAAAGCAACAATAGTTTGTGTTTTTACGTAAATTTATTTTAAACGAAATTCAAAAAACTAAAAATGTTGTTTCTAACGAACCCTGTATAGTAATCGCAAGGGTGATATTCGAAATTGTAGTTTCAGCACAAGCAGACGTTTTTATAAAAAATTACTTTTTCTTCTATATCAACTAATAAAAAAGTTTTTCCTCTTCCAAACTCTATCCGTGGACGCATTGTAGATTCAGCATCATTTCAGAACAGGGAACAGGTAAAATCAAAGCAAGTAAACAATGATCTTAACAGTTTTTATCGCAAGGGGGCTTCTTTATTTTAGTTAAGCACTTTTAAACATACAAAACCAATTTCCATTCCGAGATTATTTCAATCCCTTTATTGGATTAAAAATGTTGTATGGTTCCATTAAATCCACCAAGAATTGTCAGCTCATCAAAAGAGCATAATCGTTCTCATACTTGTCAAAAAAAGACGACCGTTTCAATGGGTGATTTAAAAAATGGGGGGCTGCGTCTCTGAAAGATTTCGTTTCTATGATAGGAATGCAGGCAGTAGGGGTTTATACAGGGTCGCTTTTATGTAGGGAAACGGTCGATTATTTGCTAAAGTAAGATAGCTAGCGAAGAATGTTAAATACAAAACTTTTAGGGTTTTTAGAAATATATTACACTGCACATAAACTAAGTATACAGGATCAGTCAAAAAGCCATGGAAGAACAAAGTTACTTTATTTTAAATGGAACACCCTTCAATTATTTACAAGATTCTAAAAAAAAATGTTAGGCACACCACATACCCAATCTTAACCGTTTTCGAGAGATATCGAGTTTCGAATACCATTTTCAAATAAATCTAATAACAATAATAAAAAAGACAAACTAAGTTTTAGTAAACAACAATTTGAAATCCTATTTTATAAGGTGCTCAAAGTGTCCACCGTTTACCTCCTGGCAGTAATGAATTCGGTGAACAAAATTTTGTAGCGAATCTAAAAGGATATTGGGAGCAATACTGAAAATGTCATGCATTATTCTTTGTTGCAAATCTTCGATATTTTGTGCACTAACTTTTTGATATGGCCCCACAGGAAAAAAGTCAAGAGGGGTCATATCAGGAGACCTAGCAGGCCATTCAATTGCACCTCTGCGCCCAATCCATTTACCAGGAAAAGTTTCCTCTAGATATTCCCTCACCATCGGTCCAAAATGTGGTGGAGCCCCATTTTATTGAAACCATATTTGTTCAGCCGGTAAATTGGAATTATTATGGTTCGGGAATAATCGTCGCTGATGAGCTGATGTGGAACTATTCTCTTGTAAAAGTAATAAATATCGTTCAGAGTTCAAATTTCCATGTATAAAATAGGGTCCTATGACGTTTCTACCAATAATGCCACAACAAACATTGGTTTTTTGTGGTCCCTGGGTATGAACTTGTTCCATCCAATGTGGATTTTGGTCTGACCAATATCTACAGTTGTGTGGATTTACGTGCCCCCGTTTAAACAAAACGTTGATTCATCAGAAAATAAAATGTGGTTGACAAAGTTGACATTTTGATTCAATTTATCCATACCTAATGATTTCGCAAAACTGAATTCCGCGATCAAAATCGTCTTCACTCAATTCTTGTAACAAATGAATTTTATATGGTTTGCATTTTTCTCTTTTGGTTATTTTATGAATGGAATATCGACTCATATTATGATTTAAAGCCCGCTGTTGCTTCGAATTTATTGGATTTTCTACCACATCTAACATGACATTTAGAGAATTTTCTTCATTAGTAACGCTTGTACCGGTCTTCCACTTTTTGGTCGATCTTTCACACCTCCAGTTTCATGAAAACGCTGCAATGTTTTGGAAACAGTTGATTTATTTATAGGTTCCCGATCTCGATGCAATTCATTAAAAATATTCACCACTTGGGTAAAACTCCGTGTTTTATCGCCGTACCCTATCATCATTAAAATTTCAATGCGCTTGGTATCACTTAAACGTGCCATTTTTACGCGAAAATTGTTTACAAATTGTAAATGTAAGTATTTTTGTCATATATGTTGTCAAGATGACAAAACAACATTGTTATGGAGATAAATATTTTCTAAGGTAACTTGATGGACTAGAAAATTAATGAATGTAATAATTTATTTGAAAAGGATATTCGAATCTCGATATCTCGAAGACGGATAAGATTGGGTATGTGGTGTGCTTAACATTTTTTTTAGAATCTTGTAAATAATTGAAATATTGAATAATATACAGGGGGTTCCATTTAAAATAAAGTAACTTTGTTCTTCCATGGCATTTTGACTGATCCTGTATACTTAGTTTATGTGCAGTGTAATAGATTTCTAAAAATCCTAAAAGTTTTGTATTTAACATTCTTCGATAGCTATCTTACTTTAGCAAATAATCGACCGTTTCCATACATAAAAGCGACCCTGTATAAAATCAACCCTGTTCGTGTAATACATCAAAAAATGACATGTGTCCTCTTAGGGACAGATTTTATCTGGGTGTTTGTCTTGTGAGGTAAAAGATTAGGTAGTTTTTTATATAAAGACGACATAGCGTGACATAATGTTGCCGTGATTCCTGCAGGGTGATTTCTTTATAGTATCGTGTTCGTTAAGACAAGATAGATGTTTTTAATATAATACAAATACCATAGAATTTTTAAATATTTTCCTATATTAACCAGGCTTTGACATTTTTTTTTTAATTTTCTAACGAACGTATTGGCCCTGCTTTTTGCAATAAAACGATGGTGCTGAGTCCTGACCTTTCCAGTTAAAGACTATGGGTAGATAGCCTGGATTGAAAATTCGTTTATGAGACATACCCTTTTTATTTATTTATTACAAATAGGGATACAAGATACAACAGACACTAAGCTCAATATAGGATCCACGTTGCGGTACTAGCTAGTGGGAATTTGTAATTAATGCACATAATTAATTGCATTAATTAAAAATTAAGTAAGTTCGTTAATTTATGTTAACATAAAAATTGTAAAAAAAATCACAATAGTGATTTTACATAATTTTTGAATCTAATTATAAATATATCGAACATTTCCATGCCTAAATGCAGCCTATTACAGGCACGAGTCGCTCTACAGAGAGGAGAATTCTTTCCAGAATTAGTATTTCTAAGTGGAATATTAAAAGTATTATGAAGCCATAAGTCCCCAATCGATACATTAAAGCTTAACTTTGATCTGAGTGTTGGTGAATCAACATGACAGTTCATCAATTTGTAAATCATAATAATATCGGAAACCATCCATCTTTCAGTGTCATTATTGAATATTTTTTCATAATAGTTTTATAATTGCTATTGACCATAGCTATGTCTGTTTTAAGTGATAAGAACTGTAAAAATTTATTTTGGATACTTTCCAGCATTTGCTGGTAAAACACGTACTGATGGTTCCAAACAACTGATGCAAAATTAAGTCTACTAAATATAAACGCGTAATACAAGTTTAGAACTGTTTGAGGATTATTAAAATTTAAACTGTTTCTTATGATAAATCCTAAAAATCGATTACACTTATTGACAACCTGTTCGACGTGAGAGCTAAATATTAACTTACTGTCCATTATTCGATTTAATATCACTACTATTAATAGTGTAACGAAAATTATGAACATTTTTGTTTCTGGTAAATGATATCGATACACCCTTGTCTAGATTGAGAAATAAACTCCACCAAGGCATTAGGATCGTCCTGCAGCCCATTGAAATTCCCCGGTACCCTGATTATTCGAAAAAAATTTTAGGTCATCTGTGTACCTACATCAAAAATTTAGAGAATTTAAAGCATTGTTGAATGTTGATAATGTATATAAAAAAAACAAGGGACCGAGGTGACTGTCCTGAGGTACACCAGACGGCACGTTAAAAGGCTAAGACTAAAAACCACCAATGGAAACCATATGTCGTCTATCACTGACATAGGACCAAATCCATTTCAGTAAGCTCCCATGCACTCCGACATCAGCAAGGCGCTCAATCAGTATGGAATGACAAATTTTGTCAAACGCCTTACTGAAGTCCGTGTACACAACGTAGACCTGCTTCCTGCTGCTTCTTTATGAAAGAAAATATAGATCTTAAAAATCAATAGTTATGAGTGTGGTTTGAAATCGCAGGGTATTTCCAACTGTATACGACTAACATTAAAATTGAATCAACGATATGACCGAAAATGGTTGAAACAATTCAGTCAGGAGTCCTCCAGTGCAATCGCTAGAGCGCTCGACTGGTATTCAAGACGTTCTGAGTCACAACACTTTGAAAGAAGCCGTGAAACAGAAACATTAACAACACTGCTTGAAGATCCATGTATCACGTGACTTTTATGAGGTTAGCCATAGTTTAGTATGTAATTTACGCGCGAACTAGGTGTAGGTGTCTTATTAATTTGTATTTTTATCCGGTTTTCGATTGATATCTAATAGAAAATGTAGATGACATGATTGCTAAGAACCTCTACAAAATACTGATAAATTTTTTTGGTGCGGGTCTGCTCTAATGGCATTAATAAAGTGAAAAATTCAACAGCCTGGCCGGCCTGGCGGTTTGTTTACGGGTCTTATAAACGGCGGCAGAATTTTATTTGTTTTAATTTAAAAGTTGTGTTTTTTTGTATTCTAGTTAGCTCTTTGGGATAAACTTTATTGTTTTGTGGCTACAGTAAATTTATTAAATATTGAAGTGTTTATTTGACTTGAAGGTATATGTGAATTAGTTTAATAATATCACTAGTAGAGATGGTTCATAAGTAGGTAGTAGGTAGGATACCTCTAGATACCTAGGTACTTAGGTAGGTAAGTACTATTTTTTTTTCTTTTAGTTTGTTTATTTATCAACATGCCAAGCCCCTGCTGTATTCCTGGGTGTAACTCCAACTATAATAGTGTTTTAAAAGCAGGTGAAGAGAGTGTAATATATTTTTGTAGTTTAGATTTGACCAATGACTGTAAAAATATTGTTAATCAGGTTGCAATGGACATTGATATGAAGGTAAAGATTTTTTTAAAAGGTAATGAATTGACTTACAATGATTTGAAATGGATTTTACCCTTTGAAATGAGACTAAGCAGGTGGTCGCAGCTTGAAAACTTATTGTAACGAAGTTACCCAAATAGTAGGTGACTTTTTTAAGACAAGCGTAGATTTCTTAAACAAAGTCTTAAGCTTACTGAATTTTGAGACTTCAGAAGTCAATAGTCAATCCTCCAATTTAAACGCAGAAGATAATAATTTGTATAATAGAATATTACTTTTTATCGATCAAATAAATCTACTCGTAGTGAAACAAAAACAGCTTCTCAACGCAATATTACTATTATTGTCCGAGTATTAAATCCCAGCGAAGGCATAAAACTTTTTTACTTTTAAAAACTTTGTCTACACGCCGAGAAACTTTTTTAGTATATTATTTTATTGAATATAAACCACTAAATCAATAAAACTTTTATAGATTAGCCGAGTCACCTCATGGCCAAAGTATCAAGACCATTTCGTCGGGTCCTCGACCAATTCTTCCTACAACACAATAGGTTTTCTCGGTCAGCTTGATTGATATGCATCTGAAAACAACACGGGCAACCATAAATCATCGTAGTATGGTAGATTTAGATTTATAGGCGCTGCCATCGGATCCGTATGGTCCTATTCAATTGAAATTTCTCACATTAATTAAGGAAAACAGGACCGACTGCTTTATTCAAGTGGACTTAAGTATAAGTCATTGTTTTCAAAGAGGACTTTATGGGTCAGAGGTAAATTAACTTAATTAAACTAATAGGCACGTCGCTTGTTTACAATACACGTTTGTTTAATGGTAGGATTTAATAGAATGTTATGTTATGACTGATGTTTGTTTGTATGCCCCCAAGGTCGTGAAAAAACGTTTGGAAGACCATAACGAATGAGATCTATGTAATATATATAGGTGTTTTGCTAAAATCTACACTAATAGACAACTCCGCAAAAAAAAGTCCAGTGGGTTAACATCGGGTGATCCGGGTGGCCACTCTATTAACCCTCTGAACAGGCATTGCCGAAATCAGAGTACACGGAGCATTTTTCTTCGATGAGAGCCTCACATTTCCTTCAAAATGATCGCTTGCCACTCTATTTCCAGATAATAACCATCACCGAGTTTAACGGTATGATTGCAACAAGATGGAGCTCCCCCGTATTACGCTGCTTATGTAAGGAAGTACTTAAATACAATTTTTTCGTGGGGGTGAATAGGTAGACACAGAAATTTAATAGAACGATGGACTTTATTGGCGTGTGGAAGAGGACTTTCCCAGCTTAAGTATAAGGATGTAGTTTATTGTAGATCTTTTTACCTTTTAAAATATTATTACTGCAGCTCTTCATACCATGCCTATTAATAAATAAAGATAAACTCGCTATAGACGAGATGAATATTGATAATACTGGAAATAACGAACACAGAAACAATTATTCAAGAAAATAATAAATAATAATAATAATAATAATAATAATAATAATAATAATAATAATAATAATAATAATAATAATAAAAGTTTATTCAAATATATTTTTTACATTTATTGCTAATATATATTTTTTTTTGTATAAACTATCAATTCCGAACTCAGAAGTAAAATACTTGTTTTGAGTTAAATAATATAATATTTATTGTCGAGAATATATTTCATAATTCAGGCACAACTATAGATTATAATATAAAAGGAATATGACAATATTTTATTGGTATATTTTATATTACTACAGTACTACAGTATACGAAGATACAATACGTTATCTATATAGTATATATATTTATTTATTTATTCATTATAGCTTGGTATATTTATTATTTAATAATGACGTTCTTGAATATATCTCTTGGATAAGATAATAGCCAATTTTTAATTTTATTTCTATAATTATTTAATGATTTAATTATTTTATTTGACTGTGGTAGCATATCAAAAATATATGGATTGATGTTTAAAAAATGTTTGTGTGCCATTGCTTTGTTTACTCTATTTTTATATGTAATAGTATTTTTATGACGAGTTTCATGTGTGTGATTAATATAATTTATTTTATGTTTATGTTTAAAAATATATATTAACATGTTGTAAAAGAATATTATTTGTTTAATATCCATTTTTTTTGCTGTCTTTAAATAGTAAATCAGAAGAATATTGGTGGTCTTTTTCGTACATAATTTTCAAAATGTATTTTTAAATAGTTTCAATATTATTAAGATAATTCTTATTTATGCCTCCCCATCCTAGTATTTCATAATTTAAATGGGTTTGTACTAAAGAATAATACAATATTTCTAATTCTTTTATGTTTAAAAATTGTTTAAGGTGTTTAAATTTTGGTATAAAAGAATTCTTAGTTTTTTTACAATGTAGTCAGAGTCACTATGTAAATCCCATTTTAAATGTTTATCAAAAATTATTAAATGATTTTAAATATTTGCCCCAAAGAATAAAGGCGTTTAATTAGTTTCGAAATTACATACACGGTTTTAAACAAAACTAGTAATTCTTATAAAGAACATTGAAAATTAACTTCCTACATAAATGAGTCAGTGATTTTTAAAAGTATTTATTTACACAACCCGCGCCATAAAGTATTTAGCGGACTGATGGTCCTTTTGAAGTACCTTCTTTTGATATAAAAGGGAGTTTTGGAACGTCTGCTCGATGGCTTGATAGACGAGAACGATACAAAAAACAGGAAACGTTGCTCAATTAAAATGTAGGTACCATAGTATAGTTGGAGAGCCGCCGATCCCAGCACCTGATGCCTGAGTCTTCCCAGGGCCTCACAGGTGCCCAGAATATGCAGCTAGGTCTCTTCCTACTCCAGGCATCCAGCACAGATTGGGTCCTCTTCTACAGCAATCAGTGCTAGGTGCTTCCTCAGCTTGCAGTGTCCGGTCAGTATCCCAATTAAGGGTTTAGAACACATCGTCTTTTGTTTAAAATCCATACTAGCTTAGCCTTGCTAGGCCAAGCTATGAAGTCCTAAGCTTGTCTACACCCTTGGACCATCCGCCATTGCTCCTTAGAGGGGCGTTCAGCCCACTCGTTTAGTGCAGATCCTAACTGCTTTTTAGTTATTCCTATAGCCGGCTCTGGTCCCAGGAATGGGGTCTCAGCTCCATGCATGTCTGGCAATTGTGAATTGTGGCCCCTACTTGATAACAGGAAAACCGCAGCGCTATTACAGCACAGTCGGAAGGACCTAAGAAACATCACTGCCGTAAGTGCCGTAGTCATCGGACATTGCTTGTTCGGTAGACACGCTGAAGAACGTATGCAAATACCAACTAACGACTTCTGTAGAAGTTGCAGAGATGAAGAAGAGAAGAGTATTCAGCATTTCTTGTGTGAATGCCCCGGCCTCGCGAGAAGATGGTTTAATGCACTGGGCGAACCATTTTTTAATGATCTGGAGGAAGTGAGCAGCCTGCAACTGGGTCGACTTACTAAGTTTATTAACAGCAGTGGCTGGTTTGAATGAGCTGTCAAGATTCTTCTACGATCGCGTTAACCATCAGGAAGCTGATGCAAATTGGTTCCCCGGAACATGTGTGGTACCACAACGGTCCTTATAGGACTACGTGTGACTGTTTGGACAATGCCAGAGGTTTGCCACTCTAACCTAACCTAAGTTCATCCGCCATCTCGTTGCCCTGAACCCCCTGGTGTCCGGGGACCCAGAACCTCTTTCCTCCTCGAGAGTCTCCAAGGTATCCACGCATTCGCGGACAAGGGCGCAAGGCCATAAGTTTATGTCTTTCGCGATTATTGTTTGCTGATCTAAAGGTGTATGTATGTGGTAGGTACATAACATAATATCTTACTTACTATTATAATCGACGTTTAACCTTTGTGGCAGTACTTTAACATATTATATTAAAATTCTTACTAAAGTTTTTAACCTGTGAAATATAAACTTCAATTCCATGATAAGTGGAATTATTGGTGACATATTACCATAGCTGCATGTTCATATTCTACCCCGTAACCCCGTAGAGTATTCATATTTCACGTCTCGTGAAATTATCGCTAATTTCATTCATTCATTATTTTTTCTTAACAGTTCGAAAGTCATGGTCTGTAACCGTGTTTGCGAGGGACATAGAACGTCTCAAACTTAACTACCAAAACGTGTTGCGTTGCGTCGGCAAAAATTAAGGACTGTTAGCAATGAAGACGTCCAACCGAATATGTTAAATATTTTCTTTTAACAATCCCTAACATGGACGTGACTTATTCACACACAATATAGTCGACATTATATGCGATGCTTTTGAACGGTTCACAAAACATATAGACCAGGGTCGATCATTTTTGAAACCAAAAAAATAATAGTAGGATGAAACCCATTGGAAAAGGAAGAGAATATAACAAAAATGAAAGGAAAAAATAATTTACCGTCGATCCGAGGTCGGGAAGTGGAAGGGGGTGAGTTTTTAAGGGTAGAAAACGATTTATCTCGATTTCCGGCAAAACTACAAGTCCTATGGAAAAACGTTATTTATTTTTTCACCTTATTTTGACTTAATATCGAAAAAGCACTCTAATTTTCAATCGAAAATTCTCACGTCAAAATATCTGCTTTTTAAAAAAGTCGGTGGGTTTTTTGTTCGTTGAAATTTCTACTTTCTGATGGTGTAAAAAAATATATACATTACTATGGTAAATGTTCTCAAAAAATGCAAAGAAACGAAAAAACTCGAATCCGAATGTTTTTTAATCATTATGTACAATTTTGAGCTATTTATTAAAATTTATACTGTAATTACTCGAAAAACGTAAGATTCCATGTTACATTGATAAACAAAAAAATTACAAATCCATAAAACATAAAGATCGCAAAAAATATGCGAAAATAGTTGTTCTAAAAATATAATTAAAGGTAGGATTTATAGGGGATTTCATCACATTTACCATAGTAATGTATATTTTTTCACACCATCAGAAAGTAGAGATTTCAACGAATAAAAAGCCCACCGACTTTTTTAAAAAAGCAGATATTTTGACGTGAGAATTTTCGTTTGAAAATTAGGGTGCTTTTTCGATATTAAGTCAAATTAATTGAAAAAATAAATATTTTAAATCAAAAAAATTACAGTGTGTTTGGGACATAAAAAGGTAAGTTTTCACCAAATTTCGTGAAAAAGAAAATTTTTTGTAAAAGATTAAAATAAAAAACCAAAAACTTGGTTATTTCAATTTATCACATAAATTTTGAGGTTATGTGAAAAAGTATAAATACAAAAGCTGTAAATCTTTTTATTACCTGCAACTTTGCCATTTAACGTTTTTCCATAGGACTTGTAGTTTTGCCGGAAATCGAGATAAATCGTTTTCTACCCTTAAAAACTCACCCCTTTCCACTTCCCGACCTCGGATCGCCCGTAAATTATTTTTCCTTTCATTTTTGTTATATTCTCTTCCTTTTCCAATGGGTTTCATCCTACTATTATTTTTTTTCACTTTTTACCATTTTCAAAGGCTTCAGCCAATACCCTCTGTGTTTCAGAGGGTATTACTTCAGCCCTGGTCTAATATACTTTTTGTTAACACACTTGCATTAAAAAACCTCTTAACCGATGAAAGATAACTGGCAAAAATATGTAACAAAGATTGTTGTTGTAGCAACAGTCGTTCGGGTTTCTTTTAGATCGGGCTTCTCAATGTATCGCTAACTTAGTCATCAGATAAGACATTACAAGGGACGTCAAAATCAAACTGCCAAATTCAATTTGACTGGTAGCTTTCATGTTACCGATCAGATTAAAATTTAATAGGCATAACTTGATTTTGGTAGCTCCTGTCACATTATCAACTCATTGGTGATTTAATTGAGAACTCGAACGAAATGTCACAAATAGTTGCCGAAATTTGCTAGAGAATCGATTAACATACTTTTTTTTACAAATTCATTTGATCTTCTACCGTGCGAGCAAAAATTATTTGCATCAAAAAGGGGCCTTGCATCTACGGACGTAATGCTTAGCAGTAGAGCTTAATACCTGTTGGGTGTCAGTAACTACCTGAATTAACAATCAATCAGTTATTCCGTCATCTTTGACAGTCGTTACAAGTAATTTGATTCATCGCTAATTTTTTCAATTTCTTGAACAATTCACACAATGGGCTTTACGGAACAGCACGAAACATTCATGGTTGAAGCGTATTTTCGAAACGGGGTTAGAGACGATTTTCACGAACATTTTCCTAACGTTGCTTTTATTGCTGGGGAATTTTATCATTGCCTGAAAAGAACCGTTGCTGTGTTTAGGGAAACAGGTTCTATACAACACAAAAAAGGAGCAGGAAGACCATCTGTAAGAACAGAAGAACTTGTTGCAAATTTAGAACAATTACAAGAAAGGATTATCCAAGAATGTGGTAACATTTCTCCAGAAATGCTGGTCAACACTTTCGAAAATATGAAGAGACGTGTGAATTTATGCTTGGAGCATGGCGATGGTCTATTTCAGCAATTTATGTAATTATTTTTCTTTTTCTTTCTGTATATTCTTACTTTGTTAATTTGGTAAACAACCAAAATAAATTTGTATTTGTCTACTTATTTTATTATACTCATTAGTTTGGCATATCATGTCATAACATGAATTTGACAAAATTTTAACCTAGATTTGGTTAGATATATATATATATATATATATATATATATATCGTCCTCATATCATTGTGATCTAAACCGAACAAACCCGAACAAACCCTACGTTTTTTAATCCAACCCCTTTTTGATGTAAAATAATTTTTGCTCGCACGGTATATTCCTAAGTAGGTTTTAAACAAAAATATTGGTCACTCTAGCAACCGTTTTCACTAAAGAGTTGAGTCAGCAGCACAATACATTTTTGATATTTTCTTTATATTAAATAATCATAAATCATAATCATCATCAGAGACAGACGGAAGAACAGACAGATATACATAATTTATTCGGTAACTGTACCGTTTTTTCCAAGTTTCTTACGAAACATTAAAGATCCGAAAACATATTGGTTACTGCAAAAACTCCCACTAACTCAAGTTTTCCATGAAGTACCTTCTTTCGATATAATATTGACTTAAGGCCTCCATCTTGTTCCCCACTCGACAATTAAAGGCATATTGTAACCAGTGATGTGTATCGCCCCTTTATAGAATGCTGTTTAAACAACAACAGTCCATCTTCGGTTGTTTGCAGACTTAACAGATTTCGTGTTATAAATAAATATTCAATCCCATTAAGTTTGCGAAAACACTGATTCATTAAATAAAGTAAATATTATGATAAAGCAAATATTATTATTGGCCGTGGATTAAGCTTAGCGGACGAACAGGTCGTTACTAATAATTACTGTCTTTTCGCACTCGTAGAAGTGCTTAATTTTAGCTATAGTTAGTAGTCAGAAATATGTATTTCCATTTGTACCAATAATAGCAGATCAGACTTGTACAGTTAAAGATAATATTATATCAATACCTGTTCTCTTTGCAGTATTTTCTTAATTTGAATGAAATCAAACTCTACAAGATATGCAATAAAGATTGTACAATCAGTTCTTGAATTTGTTACTTTGCACTTAACAATCGGTTACAATGAATATAGTTTTTTTAAGGCTCTTCTTTTACACAATGATGTACTGTAGATCTACCATTCATTATTAAATAAAAGAAAATTAGTTTTGAAAATACCTTGAGACATTGGCAAAATACAATTGCTTTAAAAATATTAAAGAAAATTACATAATTTTTTTTTCAACCAATTAGAAGGCTCCTTTTCGTTTACGTTGCTTATGGCAACGGGAGATTATCGCGATAATTTTGTTGGTTCCTATTAACATAATGAAATTAATAAGTGATAATTTTTCTGTCAAAAATAAAGTGCTTTATAACTATTGGCAAAAGTCACTCAAAATAAAATCAAAATACATTTTCTTGCTAAGTTATAATTTTTATTGATACTAACCAATTTGCTTTACATATCGAACACCGGGGCTAAAAGAGACACATCAAAAATTTAACTAAAATTCATCGAAAATATGTTTTTTTAAGTTTCATTTGAAACTATGTAGACATGTAATATCAGATGTTATGGTTGAAAACGAATTAATGTTTTTAATGTTCCTGAAATTTTAGTAATAAACCTTAGTTACTACCAAGTAAAATCAACTTTTATTGTAAAAATATAGTGCTAAACTCATCGGAAATATGTTTTGTAAAGTTTTATTTTAAATATTAGTTAATTATTGAATTAGTAAACAGTTTTAAATATTTAGGGATAATCATTGATTCAAAATTAAAATTTTTTAATTATTTTGAAAGTATCAAATCGAAGATTGCCGGAAAAGTAGGTTATTTTAAAAGAATCAGTTCTAATTTAAGTTTGCTTTCTATAAAAACTGTATTTAATACTATTATGTATATTACCACATTTTCTTTATTGTTCTTCCATTTTATATTGTGCTAGTGAGGAAATATTTGATAAATTACAAGTTTTACAAAATAAGGCAATGCGGATTATTTTAAATTGTGACAAATATACAAAAATTAATTTTATGTTGAAAAATTTAGATTGGTTAAATGTCAGAAATTTAATTTTTTATTTAGTATGTATCTTTATACATAAAATTAAAAATAATTTATTTCCTGATTGTTTAAAAAATTGTTGTTCTTTTAATTATGACCATCATAATTATTATAAAACAAGAACTAATCAAAATTTTTATGTGGATAAAGTATCTAAAACATTAGCTTATAAATCAATTTTTTTATAAAGGTTTGATAGAATATAATAATTTGAAAAATTCTATTAAATCTCAAAAATCATTAAAACTGTTTAAAAAAACATTAAAATTACATTTAATTAAAAAGAAAATGATACGTAATATTTGATACAATTTACAAAATGTTTAACTTTTCTGTCTGTTTTTGTTCAAAGAAGGTTCCGTTTTAAAATTTAAAAATAAATCGTTAAAAATGTGTTTAAAAAATCTATTAAAAAATATTTAATTGTAGCTTTTTGCTAAATAAAACATGTTACTACTTATATTTCATCTGTTGCAACTATGATTAATTTTAATAATCCGTTCACAGAAATAAAGAAAGTCAAATTGCCACTTTACACCAACTCCCTATTTCCCATTCTGATTGTATTTCTTATCCACGCAGAGCAGGACCAGCATGTTGACATCGGAGAATTGGCCCAGTCCGGCGCTCAGTTACCCCACATGACTCCAGACATAAAACATGTCCAGATAAAAAGTAATTAAAAATATAGAAGCAAATAGGGAGTGGCCAACTCTTAAAGAAGATGTGGAGGAGTAGAAAAGGAATTGAAGGCGCAAAGCGAAAAGCGCCGCTGTCACTTTGTAGTGCTCTATTTGCAGTTAGATTTTTACTTGTCTACCGGCGACTAGACAGAACGGAAAATTTATCGTGACAACTATGGAGCACATATGTGTCGGTGCTATTGTTTTTATTGGACGTGAGTGGGCATATGTTACAAAACCGATACATAAAGTTCGGTTAAAGTTTGACCCTTTGTTACATATTAGATATGCTTTTCAACTTATTAAGTCGTAATGTAGTTTTGAAAGAACCATGTTGTCAGTTAACATGAACGCGGAGGTGCGCTTTCAATGTTTTTCGGAAAAGAAATATTGCACAATGTTGAATATTTTAATTAAATTAGCCACTTGGGCTTGAGTTCTTGTGAACTTATTCCTTTTTCTAATCCGTAAAAATGCGTAATGTGAAAAAAGCAAGTTAAAATTTACTGCATTGACATGCACCGTGCGAGCAAAAATTATTTGCATCAAAGAGGGCTTGGATTAAAAAACGTAGGGCTTGGTTTAGATCACAATGATATGGGGACGATATATCTAACCAAATCTGGGTTAAAATTTTGTCAAATTCATATTATGACATGATATGCCAAACTAATGAGTAATAAAATAAGTAGACAAATGCAAATTTATTTTTGTTGTTTACAAAATTAACAAAGAAAAAATACTTCGTGTATAAATCTTCACTAAATTTTATTGTTATACCATAACAATTGTTTCGATACACAGTGTCTTCGTCAGATGGTTACCAAGGGCGGATCCAGGGGGGGGGCACTAGGGGCAAGTGCCCCCCCCCCCCCGAGCGCCCTAAGAACCGAAGAAATACAGAAGAAATATGACTGATCGATTGCATTCATGCATTCGTCGATGCGCCGAAATACCTCCCTACAACATAAATAGTGCCCACCCATGCATTCTTATGACATTTCGGCGTGGTCCCAAAAAAAATCGCCTGCGGCGCTATTTACCCTACACGTTGTCTAACCTCTTGTATAATTCAACTAAATAGTGCCCCCCCCCCGAAACTTCTCCCTGGATCCGCCCTTGATGGTTACAAATGAATGAATGATTTAAATTATCTTAAACTTTAAAATTTACTCTAAATATTTACCTATTTTATTAACACTTGAAAATACCAAATAACCCAGACTATCTGTTTATATTGAAAAATAGTCCTATAGAATAGGTCATTATACAAATTTTATTATATGAAAAAGCCCTAACGGATTAAATTTAAATTTAACAAAGGAGAATTGTTCGGGTCCAACTGGTCATTTAATAAAACATTTGATCTTTTGCATTCGTTAGTTTGTTAGTTTGTATACAGAAAGAAAAAGCAAAATAATTACATAAATTGCTGAAATTGGCCACCGCCATGCTCCAAGCATAAGTTACCGTTACCGTTTTAAAAAAATAGTGATAAGGAACAAAGAATTGGGTTTGATATGCAATATTTACCAGAAAATGATTTTTTTTGGCAAAATGTTATCTTTTCCGATGAGAAAACTTTTCAGTCTACATATAATCGAAGGATTCGAGTATATATAGACCACCAAATTCCCGATATGATGAGAAGTATAGTCAAAAAAAGGAACCCAGTGGACGTTCCTCCGTTAATGTGTGGCCATGGATAACTGTTTACGGTGCAGGTGTATGCTGGAATATTGGTGGAACACTAAACAGTAATATTAATCTTCAGATTGTGAAAAATGTTTTTCTTCCTTCTGCCGCGATAGTTTTTGAAGGAAATAACTTTACATTTTAGCAGAATAACTGCCCTGTGCATACTGCAAGAAATACTGGTAAAACTGGTTTAGACAAAACAACTTAACATGTCTGCCTGTCTTGGTGCTTAAGAAGTCCTGATTTAAATCCAATTGAAAATGTTTGGGGATTGATGGTAAAAAAATGTACAAAATAAATTTTAACCACAGAATGAAATAGAGTTATTTGATAAAATAGAAGAAATTTGGGAAGGGCTAACTCCGGGTTACACCAGTAGTATTATTTTGTCAATGCTAAGAAGATTACGATTAGTTTTAGAATCCAATGACGCAGCAATTAAATAAATATTAGTATTTTGTTTGTTAATAAATTTACCCTTTTTGGCTTTATACTTTTGTAGTTTTCCTGGTGTTATTTTATAATTTTCTTATTTCGCGGCTGTAATTTAAACACAAAAATATTTAGAAATAACCATTATTACTTATGGTAAAAAATCGGACATACAATAATTTACAGCTATGTATACAGCTGGTGTTCTATCCAGTTATAAGCAGCAAGGTGAGAAACCCGTTGTACCCAATTTTGTTGTAATTGAGTTATGTATGGGTGGAGTGTACGAATTTATATGTCGTCAACTGTACGTATCTAAGGGCAAATGTCTATGATCTTTAATAAAACTTAAAACGTTACCTCGGTGCCCACATACACTGTTCTAAGGCATATTACGTGCATTCAAATTGAACTCATCGCATATCGCATCAATGAAACTAGAATTTTCCCGGTGTCGTTTCCACTACCTTATTAGCCGGTTTACGCCATGTGCAAGCGTATGTTGAAAATTTATTACTCACATTTTACTTCCACAACATATAAAAGAAATAATACCCAATAAAATGGTATTAATTAAAATAAAAGAATACCACTTTGCTAATGATTACCTTACCTTGCGCGCGGACTTCCTAGAAAAAACCTAATTGGTGAATCTAATTTATCCCTAACACGGGCAATTAACAATCTTAATTAAATTTTCAATTCGTAAAGTGAACCTGGTCGAATAGGGCAAGAAAAACTAATGTATACAATTATCGCACTTACTGCCGAGCAGGCCGTCTTAAGTTAGCTAATAAAATGTCTTACTTGTATTACGCGAAGCCACGCGGTTTATTAATAGTCTGTTTCAGCATTCTATGGTGTTAGCTGTAATTAATTTATATGAGATGATGTAAATAATGCGGCAGTTTATATGGTTATACTTTATAATATGGGTAGATAAACTAACAACGTAGTTAAGAATGGACACGTGATCAAGATGCTGAAGGAGAATAATTGCTTGAGAGCACATCGTTATCTATGGACCACTATACAGGGTGTCCTAAAAGGTATGGTCAATAATTTGGGGTCGAGTAGATTGGTTAAACATAAAGTAAGAACTTCATATTATTAAATCGTGTCCCCTGTAGATACAAATTAAAAATTTAGATATTTTGGTAAACTTTGTACAGTTGTATTCAGAAAAAAAAGCGTACAAGAATTAGAATGAGAGGTAAGTTTTGTCATATTGCGTAAAACCGGCTTGTCTAAATGATTGTTTATTGGAGGTTATCACACGTCATGGATTATCAAAAATGCAAAGCATTGGCGTCGGTGTAATTAATTTTGAAACTGCATGGTGGTAACGTTTGATAAACTTCGAAAGAAGAACATAAAAATGCCTTGTCAGTTGTCTGAAGTTGAAAAGGCTCAAGTTGTATCAAGAATCGAAGAAGAATGGTCAATCCGTGCTGTAGCGCAGTTGCACAATAGAAATAAAAAAACTATATTGAAAATTAAGCAACGCCGGGAACAAGAAGAATCCCTAAAGAGGAAAATTGGTTCAGGTCGTCCAGAACGTTCCAACCCTGAACAAGATGCGGCTTTTTTGGGATATTTAAGAAATAATCCATTTGCAACTGCAAGGGATGCTGTTATTGATACAGCATTTCCTGCCTCCCAACCTACCGCCAGCAGGAGAGTCAAGGAATCTGAACTAAAATGGCGCCCAGCTGCGAAAAAAATGTTTCTTACCGAAAAACAGCGACAATAAAGGATTATTTTTACTTTAAATTAGGTATATATACCGCAATCCTCAATTTTGGAACAGGGTCATTTTTACTGATGAAAAGACGTTTCAGTCGACTTATAATGGACATATTATATACTAACCCCCTCACTTCTAGACATGGGCGTTTCTCTGTAAATGTATGGGGCAGGATAAGGGTTCATGGACCTGGTGTTTGCTGGCGAATAGAGAGAAGATTTGATGCCTTAAATTACATTAACATTTTAGAAAACATATTGTTACCATCTGCTGAGCAAATATATCCCAATAATGCTCTCATATTTCAACAAGATAATTGTCCAGTCCACACTGCCAACGCTGTAACCCACTGGTTTCAAACCCATAATGTGGAAGTGCTGCCTTGGGTCGCCTATAGTCCCGATATCAATCCAATTGAAAATATTTGGGGTATAATCGTAAAACAATATATAATCGAAATTTTAGGCCACAAAATTCAGAAGATTTATGGGAAATAATACATGCGTTCTGGGAAGAGCTTGATCCAAATATTATATCAAATATAATTTAGTCAATTCCGAATAGACTGGCTCAAGTAATAGAAAAACAGGGATATTTTTATTTATTCTTGTTAACCGGTTTTTGTTTCTATTGTAATTTTTATAAAATTGTTATGATAAAAATATATTATAAAATAAAAAAAATAATTTTTGTTATTCTATTGAACTAACGCCCAATGTCAATGCTTTGCATTTTTAATAACCTTTAACATTCTATAAGCCGATTTTACGCAAATATGGTTAAGGTTTCCTCTCATTCTAATTCGTGTACGCTTTTTTTATGAATACATGTACCGATGTTTAAGAAATGTGGCCAGAAATAGGGAATAGTGGGATATGGTTCCGCGATTTTATTAATCAAACGTGGAGCGTTTAAGCTTAAACTGTTAAAATTCATATCTTATGACCAGTACCTATAACTTGTCATTTAAAATGTAAAGTCTAAATATGTTTGTAATAAAAGCCAATACAAATGCAAAATTAAATCGTTAACAACAAACACGTGTATTTTTAAGCAAGCCCATTGTAATGAATTCATGCCTTAGGTCTAGCTATTGCATAGTAAATAATGATTATAAACATAAATACCATAATACTAAAATAATTTATCAGCAAAATAGATAAGGAAATATTTAACAATTACCCATACTTCAAATTGGTGACAAAGACTGAGGTATAAAGTAAATACCACAAATAAGGAAAATAAAAAGCGCACATGCCGAACTAAAATCCGATTATTTTAAAACGGAACCTCAAAAAAATTCGCAGTTCCCAATTGTATAGGTATATCAAAGAATATAATAAAATATATAATATATTATCAAACTATCGTATACCCGGCATGCGTTGCAACCCGCTGGTATAAATACAAACCCGAACAAACCCGATATATTAGTACCCGGCATGACACTTTCTGAAATTGCACCCGTGCGAAGCCGGGGCGGGTCGCTAGTTATACATAAAAATCTTCCTCTTGAATCACCCTATCTATTAAAAAAAACCGCTTCAAAATCCGTTGCGTAGTTTTGAAGATTAGGGCACATATAGCTTGCGACAGACGCGACAGCGACTTTGTTTTATACTATATGTTAAGATTAAGAAGATAAACAATCCATTTATATGTCTAGTTTAAAAGTAGATTTGACACTGTAAACTAACAGGAATAGTAAAAAGGGGCATTCTTTCCTTCCTAAATTTACCGCTAGAGAGCGTTCAACCGATTACTAAGAACATCATCCGACTTTTATCGACTATTTCACTAGAGAGTTTTATACTGGCAAAATATCATAGCAACGGCCTGTTTTCTAGTGGAAAAACTCTTAATTATATACACCTGGACAAAATCAACAAGATGGTTTTTTAGCGGCATAATTTTGATAGATGTCAGGTAAAAACTATTGTTAGTCTGACAAATGTCATCCTGGTTTGAAAAAGACAAAATTGGCAATTTAAACAAAAATGCAAGATTTGGGTGCCAATTTATCCAAGAAATAAAGAAATTGATAGCTGAAAATATTCCACTTAACACACAGAAATCCAAGAACTCAATTTGGGCACAGTTCTCAGAGTTTCTAATGGTAAGAAATTATAAACTGGAAAAATGTGCTACTGTGATGGAACTGGCGAAACTCCTCGAAGATCAAGCCTTTAATATGAAGAAGGGTAATGGCGAAGACTATAAAGAATCTTCTGGTAAAGGCTATATGGAGCACTACAGCAAAAATGATTCAAGAAATGTATTTTACAGAATACGAAATAAGGACTGACCCTTATTCCTTTAAAAATGCGCGAATTTCAAGAGACGCAAAGAGAAAACAGCTCCAAAGTTGTCAGGAAAAGAGGAAAGTAAGTTCAAAAGCATTATCTACCAAAGATTTACTAACAATAATGCAAAGATACAATGAAGAAAACCCCGATGAAGCACAAAAAAAGTTTTTCCATTTCTGCTCATTGGAACTAGCTTGGAGAGGCAATGAGGCCGTAAATTGCAAAATTCAATATTTTCAAAAGGAGTTTGATACCATGGGAGAATTTACCGGACAAATTGAATATAACAACATATTTTCCAAGACAGCTCAAGGTGGGTCAAAGAGATTGGCAAACAGCAAATGGTTGGTAAGAAATTCATCAAACAAAGACTTATGCCCTGCAAGATTATTTTTAAAATTATTGGCAAAAAGGGGACCAAACATTTCCACAGACAGACTATTTCTCTCCGTTTATCCAAACTGGCAGAAGGGATGTTGGTTCAAAAATACTCCACTAGGAATAAATACAGAATCTAAGTGGACCAAAAATTCAGCGGAAAGAATTGGAATAGATACGAAGAAGCATAAAATAACAAATCATTCTCATCGATCTTCCGCTGTGTCTGCCCTATTTAAACAAGGTGTTGGGGAACAAGAGTTGATTAAGTTAACATACCACTCAAATGCAAATTCCCTGAAACCATATCTGCAGCTAGATCCTAGTAATTATCTGAAGCTCATCGAAAATCTCAGTACAACAAATAAAGCATGTGGACCTCCGACTTCTCAA
Source organism: Polydrusus pterygomalis (assembly GCA_963969555.1). Classification (NCBI taxonomy): domain Eukaryota; kingdom Metazoa; phylum Arthropoda; class Insecta; order Coleoptera; family Curculionidae; genus Polydrusus; species Polydrusus pterygomalis. The sequence continues at coordinate 38,885,923 of OZ018385.1, read as the reverse complement.
ATTCAAGTCAATCATACCCAAAAAACCATGCTTTGATAGAAAAGAATGGACGAACTATTACTTATAACAACTGTACGTTTAATATTAGTAATAAATAAATAAAGTTTCTAGTTTGCTAAATAAACAGTGTGTTTTCAAGACTATTTCTCGCGAAATAGTCTTGTCGAATATCATTCGAGAGAAAATTTTGTATCGGCAAAATTTTCTCTTGGTTTTATTCAATTTTGTTGCTTTTTGGTAATTTCGCTCATGAAATTTTTGACAAAATAAAATCACGAGCCGTCAGGCGAGGCAAAATTGCCAAGCAAAAAACTTTCATATCAGTCGAAAATTTTACCGGCAAAATTGTCTCTCTTATGATATTATATTATAGGATAATATATCAAATAAAGTATTATCAAAAACCAAGTGTTTTATTCTTTGAAATATACGGTACAACTTTGATTTAATACATTTTGCTCAAACTCGCAAAATAGATGGAGGGGCGGAGGGGAAACCTCTATATGAGTATTTCTTTCAAAACATGAAACACTTCATTTTTGATAAAACTCTTCTTGGGCATATTTATTGAAAAAAAAACCTATAATGTTCTGAGTCTTCTGTTGAACGCTCTCTAGAAGTAAATTTAGGAACTTAGTCAGGCATGGGAGTGGTAAGTTAAAGAAAAAAACGCATCTGTTGATCCGGAAAAGTGTCCCTTTCCTCGCTTGTTAGGATAATACTCATTTTATTTATTTACTTTTTAGGTTACTTTAATATATCGTACATTTTTTTAAATAGCCTAATTGAAAATCTGGGCAATTTTTCCTAACTGTTCACATCCGCATCGTAGTCGAAATTAAAAAATAAACAGCTCGTCTACGTATTAATAATTTTTCGGAGCGATCATCTCTGTTAATGCGGACACATGTCGTAGTAATGAGGTACCAAAATGAAAAATTAAGCTATCTGTCAAATTCGGGACGGTGTGTTAAGAGATTCCGGCCTATCAACAAAGTCAGTCGAAGTTATTAATTTAAAAAGAGTATTATAAGTAAGTGAAAGGTATTGCCAAGTTTGTGATACTCATATATTGACTAAGGTATGGGGGGCTTAATTTATAATAAAATAATTATTATTAATATAGTTAAAAATGAAATGAGTTTATTTTTTAGCAAATTATATTGGCAGACATAGAACATATAATAAGGTTGAAGCAGTCCATACTTAAAGTGGAGTGTGGAGTTAAATGTATAGAAAAAAGAAAAGCACAAAATCTTTCTCCACAAGTTGTTATTAGAATAACTAGGCAAATCTAGAATAATTCAATTCGACATGTTTCGAGTGTAGAAACACTCATAATCAGGAAAACAATGTAAATGGTACAATGCTGATGTTGTTAGCAACAGATAAAATAATAGGTGGGATTGAGCCGTAATGGAGCTTTCAATGGTGTACGCGAGGTGTAAAAATTGAATAGTCAGAAGATCGACAAGACTTCAACATACTAGAAAGTCAAGGGTTAGTGCAAATGCTCTATCTTAGGCAGAAAAATGAAGAGGGCAAAAGAAAAATTAGAGAGTTTTAACAGACTTTGTGAAAATCATTTATAAATAGTGAAACATCTTAAGTTTCATTCAATGTCTGTGACAAAGTTTAAAGACTTCTATTCTATGGCATTCTATACAGTGTCCGCAAGAAAGTCCGCATCAAATGGGATTTTTTTTTATTATTAGGTATAGGTAAAATTTAAAAAAGGAGTTAGTTTTTGCTTACCTAAAAACCAAAAATGACGTATACTGAAGCAGCTGCACGACTTGCGTTATCTGTCAAATTTGACATTTTCAATAAAATAGGTTGGAAAATGCCATTATTTATCAAAATATCGAAAAACTTTATTCGAGAAAGTTGTTTATTTAGGCATTTTTAGCCTCTGTACGAAATTTTGACAGTCTAATACTATTTTTATTTTTTGCCAGGTTCTTAAAAATTTTGATCAACCCTCGTAGATTAACTTTTATACATCGATGTAAAACCATTTGCCTTTACTTCATTTGTAATCTTAATGCAACTTTGTGTAAAAGTTTTGTTTCCAATTATTTCGTTTGCTTCAAAAACTGAAATTGTTATTGATCAGTATGTAATATTTGATGCAAAGTTCATCTAATTACATCAGTTTTGCCAAAACCGACGTTTCTCATTTGTCCTAAGTTAGTAAACAGATGTACAAAAAGAAAATATTAGGAGCTTTTGTTGAAATTTTACTTAATTAATATTGGATCAAAAAGAATAAATATTAATCGCTCGAAACATTTTATTCAACAAAAATATAGTTTAATATAATTAATTTAATTTAATATTTTTTAAGTAAAATTTCAACGAAAGCTTTCTAATATTTTCTTTTCCTACATCTGTTTACTAACTTAAGAAAAATGAGAAACGTCGGTTTTGGCAAAACTGATGTAATTAGATGAACTTTGCATCAAACATTACATACTGATCAATAACAATTTCAGTTTTTGAAGCAAAATAAATAATTGGAAACAAAAATTTTACACATAATTGCATTAAGATTACAAATGAAGTAAAAGCAAATGGTTTTACATCGATGTATACAAGTTAATCTACGAGGGTTGATCAAAATTTTCAAGAACCTGGCAAAAAATTAAAATTGTATTAGACTGTCAAAATTTCGTACAGAGACTAAAAATGCCTAAATAAACAACTTTCTCGAATAAAGTTTTTCGATATTTTGATAAATAATGGCATTTTTGAACCTATTTTATTTAAAATGTCAAATTTGACAGGTAACGCAAGTCGTGCCGCTGCTTCAGTATACGTCATTTTTGGTTTTTAGGTAAGCAAAAACTAACTGCTTTTTCAATTTTTACCTATACCTAATAATAAAAAAAAATACCATTTGATGCGAACTTTCTTGCGGACACTGTATCAAAGGTGACCGTTTATTTATCATACCTACTTTTTTATTCTTTAAAGGTAAAATAGTAGTCGTAAGAAAACACGTTGATTGAACAAAAATAATGTAATTTTAAGTTAGGGCCGGCTATCACCTCCTATAAAACTTTTCATTACCGCATCCTACTAAACTCCCTTTAATACGTGTATTTTTAAAAGCTAAAAAGCTTCATGGTGTCATAGACTTCCTTGTAAGAGCCCAAAAGTTTAACAAACTGCCTTGTCACTACTAACAATGAACCCACTAACAAAGATTAATGTTTTGGTCTTAAAATTATCACATATAGTTTTGAAAGTGGCAGCTAGACCACAAATTTACGTACAATCAGCTTCATAAGGTAGGCTGATATAATTTTGTTATGACAATTGAGATATAATAGTTTTGTGAACGCAATGGAGTTAAAACAAATTATGTTAAAAATTATATCACATTATACCGTGTGAGGAAAAATTATTTGCATGAAAGAGGGCTTGGATTAAAAAACGTACGGCTTGGGTTAGATCACAATGATATGCGGGGACGATATATCTAACCAAATCTAGGTTAAAATTTTGTCAAATTCATATTATGACATGATATGCCAAACTAATGAGTAATAAAATAAGTAAGTAGACAAATACAAATTTATTTTTGTTGTTTACAAAATTAACAAAGTAAGAATATACAGAAAGAAAAAGAAAAATAATTACATAAATTGCTGAAATTGTCAGGTCTAATAAATTATTTCTTTCCAATAAATTTTGGGTAAACCATTGAGAGTAATTCCTGCGCCTTTCAAAATCTGCGGCTTGTATTTCTTGGAATATTTGCACTTTATAAGGAAATAAATTTAGCTGCTTCTTAAGAATAGTCCTGCATGTTCCATAAGATCTTCCCACTTCTTGGGACAGGCGTCTTATACAATTTGTTGGCGTATTTTGCATTATTTCACGAACGTTTGCAACAAGTTCTTCTGTTCTTACAGATGGTCTTCCTGCTTCTTTTTTGTTTTGTATAGAACCTGTTTCTCTAAACACAGCCACGGTTCTTTTCAGGCAATGATAAAAATCCCCAGCAATAAAAGCAACGTTAGGAAAATGTTCGTGAAAATCATCCATGCACAAACCCGGATTGTATTACCACTCACCATTTACTCTAACCCTGTTTCGAAAATACGCTTCAACCATGAATGTTTTGTGCTGTTCCGTAAAGCCCATTGTGTGAAATTTGAAACATTAGCGATGAATCAAATTCCTTGTAACGACTGTCAAAGATAACGGAATAACAGGTATTAAGCTATACGGCTAAGCATTACGTCCTTAGATGCAAGGCCCTCTTTGATGCAAATATTTTTTGCTCGCACGGTATTTAATGGCAATTTATTTTAGATTTATGCGAAAATAAACTATAATATTTTTGTACAACTGTAAAAAAATTAACTTTTTTTCACTGTGAAAAAATATTATTTCTTCACGGCTAGAAAAATGTATTGATGTTTTCGTATAAATTCAAAAATTAATTTCCAAAACATTTATATAATTTTTTATAATGAAAGTAAATCAAATTAATAAATATCAGTATAGTAATTAACTGTGATTTTTCCTCCCAATAACACAATAACATTTTTTGATACGGTTTTTACCTTCTTTACGTTACACCATTCACAAAACTGAGTGTACACTTTTTCATGCTGTATTTTTGATTTAGAGGGCAAACGATTGGATACAACGATCCTTGCGACATCCGTTATTTAGGTGTCACTATCGCTATCAGACATTATGGTACTGGACAAGCTTGAGCACAATATTGTAAATTTCTTGACACAAAAAACTATATATTTGACAATCAATAAATCTTTAAAAAATTGCATGCTGTTATGGTAATCAGAACAGGTGTAAGAAAAAATACCTTAAAAGCTATAAATTTTAAGTTTTTATTCTATACACGATAAATAGTTAACACATATTCGTACCAAATATTGTTTATTTACAAAAATAATTGCATAGTTATTATTATAAGTTCAGCTTTTTTTTAAATTATTAAATGTATTTTTTAAACCCTAATGCATTATTTCTTTCTCGTAAAGACGTTCATTTCGCCAATATCGAATAAATAATTTATTAACAGTTAATAAATGTCGTTAACTGTAAATAAACTGTTTTTTAGTGTAAATAAATAAATTTATAAAAATTTTACTGTTTCTTTCCACTAGAAGTACCTCTTTCTTCATTTATTAGATGATTTTAACTTTAATAATGCCAATAACGGCAAATGTCTATGTCATAAAGCGCTATGCACAAAGCGACACTACTTATTTACATAGTTATCTAGGAAAGCTTTTAGCAAAAACATGATTAATAGTTTGTTATCAGCAAATAAAACAATTCCCGAAAGGTCACTCGAAGTTTAAATTATACATTTTTTGCATTCTTCTTTTAATTGCCGACACAGTGGGGTGTTCCTTAAGACATGGACAAGTAGCATACAATTATATTTCACTGGTAGGTATTTTAAAATATATAGTAGAATTTAAAAATGTACTGTAATCTATAAAAATATAAAATATAAACAATGGCACGCGAGCCATTGGTTCGCCATCCCTGTAAATAAATAGTATATCTACTAAATCTATTTATTAAAAACGACAATAATAAACAGTGTAATTTATTTTAGCAATAAAATTACCTAACCTAAAAATACAATTAAATTTAATCCGATTAACTATTTCAAGAAATAAAAAGAAAAAATGGTAATTTGCCAACCAATAAGTAGAAAACAGTAGCAAAAGCACTGTTAATCAATTTAAGGATTGTACAGCAAATTGTCCATAAAAGAAAGCATAATATAATACCGAAGAATACTAAAAAATGTAAACAAAGAAAACCGTTTCTAATTATAAAATTAAAACTTAAAAACGGTCATCATCACTTAGAAATTCTGAAGAGTCCTCGTCATCTGAGTCGTCCTCGAATGGAGCAATGATCATCGGCGCTACTTCGACATATAATACTTGTTCTCGATCCCAATAATTCCTTATTAATTTTTCTGTATGTTCCACCGATTTCTTCCAGTACTCCTGCGTAATATGATCCAACGAATCTTGCCAAACTATCTCTACTTGCGAGGATTTAAGACCATCACCTACATGTTTTTCATAAAAAGAAGATTTTTGCCCCAGCCCATTTCTATTGCATTAAACTGGCAAAGATATGGCGGCAGTCGAATATTGAACCTTATGGCCATATTCACGCAATATTTCATCTACAGCGTATATTTTGGGAGATTTGAGATACTTTGCCATTGATAGGAGTTCGGATTTTAACATAATATTTGGTAAAGTATTTTAGTTGTGTTTTTCAAGCCACTCATAAATATCGAAATTCTTGAATGATATTATGCATTGTCTAATACAATTAAAGACGGCTCATCTAAATTTGGGATTAACTGAGCTTTTAGCCATTTTTCAAACATTTAGCCATTCAAATTGTCATGATAGTCAGAACTTTTTGATGTGGAAGAAAAAATTAAGCTTGCACCTGGAACATATCCTGTTACAGAACCGGCATGTAAAATAATGAATCGCTTTCCCGTGCCACATCCCTTTTTTCTTTTCACGCTTTTCAGAGAATTATCTTGCCAAGACTTTGAACCACTTCCATTTGAAAATATTCATGTTTTGTCTAAAAATACTACTTTTCTAAATTTTGATTTGTAATTTTCCGTATATTTTTTTAAAAACTGAACACGCTGACTCACTATCTGTGGCTGCTCACATAAAAATCTCCGGTTAGAGTATTTTTTATAGCGAAACCCCAACTTTTTTATTAATTTTGATAACGATTTAAGTCCGATTTGCAAAACACTTCGAATTTTTAAATTTTCTTTTAAAACTGGAAGAGTTACATTGGTTTTTGATCTGTATAAATCATAAATCACGTTCCGAACTCTCATTTTAATATTTTCGCTCAAATCTTCAGTCTTTGGCTTTTTCGTTTACATTTTTTAGTATTCTTCGGTATTATTTTATGCTTTCTTTCATGCACAATCGCTGAAAATTAAATACATATCCTTTTCTACCGAAGCTTAACTCTCACCTATAAAACACAAGTACTGTTAAAAGAAACGTCCTATAATTTTTACATTAGGCTCCGCTACGAACACTCCTTAGAACTCTTTCGCTGACCTTTCTTTATCAAGCCGGTATCTGACAATTTGTTCGATTTTCCAGTCTATCAATTGGAAAATTGGCCTTCGCGGCTTGGTTGTATGTTCATGCTCAACGCAGTGTAAAACACCATTTTTTAAATGTTTATTGGTCGTTTGAGAGGTTTACACTACACCCGTTTTACAAAATTATTCTTGTCGGAGTGTGATTGTTGCTTTTTATACCAGTACTGATTTTTATACAAAACAGGGCCATAATGTTATTATACGTACCTAATTAATTTTTTGAAAGTAGTCCATCTCGCAGTCAGGAATTAAACGATAAATCTCTTCTTTTTCCTAATATTAGGTGGTTAATTATCCAGTTATTTTGAAGAAATATATTAACTTTTAAAATGTCTTTATTCCAAACTAACCTTTACAGTTCATTACATGGAAAGTGACAACATAATATAGAAAATAATAATCATTAAAAAAAAATAACAATAAAAAAAAATGGAAGTTAATCCAATTTAATTCTTTAATAAAATCAATTTTTTTTAAAAAATAGTATAAATAATTTATTTTAGTAAATATCTCTTTAATTGTTTTTTAAAAGTTGCCAACTTTTTAATTCTTCTGATATTTTTTGGAAGATTGTTATATTTTATTATTCCGTAATATAAAAGCGATTTTTTTCCGAAATTACTTTTTACTGGTATAGTTTGATAATTTATACAACGTCTGGTGTTATGATCATGTAATATCTTATTCTCCTAAAGTGTTGTTTGATTTTTTTTTTAAATAATAGAGTGAATTAGAATACAAATTTTTAATTTACAAATGTTTTGAACGTGTAAATACCGTTTCGGTCTATAGATATAAATTAACAGTTGGTTCTAAATGTGGTAATTTGTGTATACATTTAATAACTTTATTTTGCAATTTTTGTAATGGTTTTAAGTTTGATAAACAAGCAGATCCCCATGCAGAAGCTAAGTATTGTAATTTTGAATATATTAATGAAAAATATATATTTTTTAAATATTTCAAAGGATTGAAATATCTAGCTTTGTACAAAACAGATACCAAAGGAGATATCGAGTTGATAATATACTGGATATGGCATTTCCAATTTAAATTTTCGTCTAAAACTAATCCTAAAAATTTTGTCGTCTTTGAATATTGAGTATTTTCATTATTAAATGTTAAGGGGTTAATGATGGAATTTATTTTATTTTTAGTTATAAACATAAAAGAAGATTTTGTAAAATTTAACGTAAGTTTATTTGATTGAAGCCAAGAGAGAAGTATTTTTAAATCATTATTAATATCAAAATACATTTCTGCAAGAGTTTTAGCAAAATAAATAATTGTTGTATCATCTGCAAATACCTTTATATTGCCCTTTAAGTTCAATTTGGAAACGGAGTTAATGTAAATTAAGAAAAAAGTAAAGTTCGTGTAACTTGTGGTGCTCAAGTCTGGTGCTAGAGTTTTCAGGTCGCGCAAGCGCCTCTAGCGTGACTTAACGACCAGGGATGGCCGGGACCGCCAGCTTTACGTCTCCTCCGAAAGACGATCTTACACCAACCAACTAAAATTCGGTCATACTTTTTTTATTATGCGTATGCCCACTCCGGGAATCGAACCCGGATCGCCACGGCCGTAAGCGGTATCTCTACCACTGAGCTACGACCTGGCTGTAAATTAAGAATAATAACGGACCTAATATTGATCCTTGTGGAACTCCACTTTTTGGCCTATACTTTAATACCTTATTGTATGGTGCAATAAAACTGACATTTAAATACAATATTTAGCTAAGTCTCAAAGCAAACTAGTAATCTTGGAAAGCTTAGTTAAAAAGTTAAGCCAGTTTAAGGTTATTACATAGATATAATTACTTTTAGATAAGCAGTCAATTATCCCGAAACTGGCAAATTTATGGCCTGGCGCATGTAAACAACGCTATACACGATTAGACATGCGCACTGCAACATTATCGTTTGACGAATGGGAAAATAGGCAGGTCCGGGCTTTAAACTTTAAATTTTTGCCAAAAAAATTGGAATTTCTTCTCAGTTTTTTTGATCAGGTTGGGAATTAAGTTAGTGATTTCTGGCATTTTTAGTAGTTGCAAACCTATTAGATTTTGAGGATGGAAAATTGTTTTGAAAGGTTTTGTTTCTAAAATTTGTTTAAAAATGATTCGTCGTCGTGTTTTAGTTCGAAAAGGAAGAGAACAAGTTAATTAAACTAGTCCTCGAATCGAATATAAAAAACAAACAAAACCAGCAAAATAACTAATCTTCGATGTTATCGCGTACCTAACCTCAAGTCAGATATTAGTTGGTATATACCGGGTGTCCACGGAAGGTGATTCGCCCCTCTAACTTTTTTTTTTTAAGATAATGAAATAAAATTCGGGGGATTTGTATACGACATAAAACTGCATTTTTTGACAGGTGACATACACTTTCAATTTTTAAATGGGACACCTGGTATATTTTTACTTGTTTTGACTCCATATGACATTCAAAATACAACGATGTGTCACTTGTCACTTTTTGTCACCAAAAAAATTTTTTTTTTCAAATTTATTGTTTTATCTAGAGGGCTATGAATACCTTAAAATCACTTATTTCAGTTCTTTAATCTTAGGAAAAATACAATTTTACTATTTTCGGTCCAATACCATGTGCTGTGTAAAATTTAATCTTAAAAGTTGTATAACTCATACCATATACTATTAGGTTTTAGAAAAGCTGCCATTAAAAAACTTTTAAAAGTTAACTTAGAACTTTCCTAAAATGGAGCATCTTTTAAGAATAAATTTAGATTTAAATGCATCAAGTAGCCTGTGACCAGCAAAACTGATAAAACAAAATCACGCCTTGAAGAAAATTGACATGCCGACAGCTTCTGCCAAAGTATATTAGGTTGTTGTTTAAAAAGCATGGAAAATACTAGTTTTACAAGGAGTGAAAAAGTTGATATGTTATTAGTGTTTGGAGAATGTAGAAATAATTCAACCGATGCTGCACGACTTTACGCACAAAGCTATTTTAATCGGCGTTATCCAACCCGGCACTATTAGGTACCCAAAACTGGTTCCGAAAATGCGAAATGAGCCTGACAATAATAACATATCAACTTTTTCACTCCTTGTAAAACTATTATTTTCCATGTTTTTTAAACAACAAACTAATTTACTTTGGCAGAAGCTGTTGGCATTTCAATTTTCTTCAAGGCATGATTTTGTTTTATCAGTTTTGCTGGTCACAGGCTACTTGATGCATTTAAATCTAAATTTATTCTCAAAAGATGCTTCATTTTAGGAAAGTTCTAAGTTAACTTTTTAAAGTTTTTTAATGGCAGCTTTTCTAAAACCTAATAGTGTATGGTATCAAAATAATTGTAAGAAAATCCTATTTTTTCTTAACCCGACGAGCCACCATGTTGCCATTTAAAAAAAATGAGTTATACAACAGATTAAAGAACTGAAATAAGTGTTTTTAAGGTTTTCATACCTTGTTTGTGTAGCTTAGACCTAGTTTAATAACTGATTGAGAGTTTTACTTTTACATTTAGGTAATTGTTACAAAACGGCCTTCTTTCCAGTGAATTAATTGTTTATGTTTAGTTGGTTTTTGACCTAATAAATAATTTAAAGAACAAATTCCTCTAAAAAACACAAATAAAAAAAACAACATAAAATCTGACAACGCACTCTAAGAGCAAAATATTGAAAAAACAATGCATTGGGAGATTTTGTTTCAAAGTAAGAACAAAACGGTTTATTTTAATAGATTTTTATTGTAAATAAATTGCCCATTACACCTGAGCATAAACACAACTATGCAAAAATACCCTGTAGGTAATATATGTTCAAAAAATAATTCATTACCTCAATAATTGACAGTTAAGAATGCAGTTTCAAGAGTGTAATGATCCTAAAGTCGTAAGCAAGGCAGGAATGTAAAATACGAGTTTGACAATTAATTTAAAATTTAAAGCAAGTGACGTATGAGTTTTAAAGGCTATTTTTAATTGTCTTTTAGACCTTAACATACGCATGACTTGACTAGAGGATATATAACGAAATATCGACCAGTTGGACTTAATTAATTTTTATAAATTTAATTAATTCAATATTCCTTTATTTTATTTAAAGAAAGAAGACGAAAACTAGAAGTAATATACCATTTTAACTTCTAGCCAGAGTCAGGGAGTCGTTAAACTAAAATAGAATAGAATAGAATAGAATAGAATAGAATAGAATAGAATAGAATAGAATAGAATAGAATAGAATAGAATAGAATAGAATAGAATAGAATAGAATAGAATAGAATAGAATAGAATAGAATAGAATAGAATAGAATAGAATAGAATAGAATAGAATAGAATAGAATAGAATAGAATAGAATAGAATAGAATAGAATAGAATAGAATAGAATAGAATAGAATAGAATAGAATAGAATAGAATAGAATAGAAATCATTTTTATTTCAAATTACATAGGTTTATACAGTATACAAAGCATATGAAATGAAATGACGTCAACAAAAAAAAACACTACAAAAATCACATTTCTAAAAAGTCCTTTATACCATATTATGGTTCCAGGTTCACAAGTAAGGTTTTTTACTGCCTTTTACATAATTTTTCAGTATTTATGTTTTTAATCTCCATGCTTAGCCCCATGTTATGGGGTTTTGGTCGAAACCGAAACATAAAAGTTTTATTGTATTATTAAAATTTAATTTATTTTATATAGGACGAGATCGATCTTGGGAACGGATTGAACTCTTTCCACTAAAAAAAAAGTCGACACAGAAAAAATCTCTTATTTATACAGGGTGATTCACGGTGGATGGAACGTTAGACGTTTCTGACCAACCAGTAAAGGAATCGTTCTGAAAATTTGGTCGCGTACATAAACGGACATGCTCTACCAACCTAAAATATTTTTTACAATACAGTGTTGCCGCTTCCACACAAAAATGATAATCACTTCGATTTTTTAAATGCAACACCATATATTTTATTTTATTTTTGAATCCCCCATTACTTTCCTTACAATTTTTATTAACTCTACTCTATACTTATCTCTTACCGTTTCTAAGATATAAATTAATTTCCGTTTTTTTGTCCGAAAACGTCACTTTTAAAAATGCTGATAATTTTGAACTCTAAAACAGTGAAATCCTAAAATTTGGTTAATAGTTAACTAATACCATAGGGCTCTTTGCCATAGTCCCAAATCTTAGTTGCAATATACAGGGTGGTTGAAAAATACACTTATTCTGGTAACTTGAAAAAGTGACCATAACTCTTTTTTTTTCAAATGTAACACCCTGTATATTATTACGGATTTGAAAAGCTGCTAAAATTTTACTTCATTCTTGTATATCATACCTGTACCTAACTAACTAGTTTAACCATTTTATTGACGTATTAAGCATGATTTGTAAAATTTTCTATACAATTCAACTTTTATTCGGTTATTAGTAAAGTTAGCCATGACAAAATCTAATGTTTACGTATGTTACTATGGTTATCGCTTTGACATTTCATAAAGTTTAGATACAAGATAGAAATACAGTTTAAAGTCATGGAAGAAAACTATACAAATGCAGTTTTTATGAATTTATTTATTTTATTTGGACAACGTGATAGAATTATCGCCAGGACATGTATAAAGTTTAACGAAATGTACTCTAATTTACCGCCAATGAATCTTAGAAAATTCATAAGGATCCAGAACAATTTTATTAAATGTTAACTAGGTAGTCAAATAATAAAAGACTATTAAAATTATAACTAATAAAATGCTATTTTAACAGATGTTCAAAACGCTGGCCGTTTACATCCAAACAATTTAATATGCGGGTGTTGATTGCATGGATTTCAAGAAAAATTTAGTTGTTTTTTGCATGTTAATGCAAACACACATTGTCCAAATAAAATAAATAAATTCATAAGAACTGCATTTGTATTTGTATAGTTTTCTTCCATGACTTTAAAGTGTATTTCTTGTATTTCTATCTTGTATCTAAACTTAATGAAATGTCAAAACGATAACCATAGTAACATACGTAAACATCAGTTTTTGTCATGGCTAACTTAATAATTACCGAATAAAAATTGAATTGTATAGAAAATTTAACAAATTATGCTTAATACGTCAAAAAAATTGTTAAACTAGTTAGTTAGGATACAAGAATGAAATGAAATTTTAGCAGCTTTTCAAATCCGTAATAATATACAGGGTGTTACATTTGAAAAAAAAGGACTTATGGTCACTTTTTCAAGTTACCAGAATAAGTGTATTTTTCAACCACCCTGTATATTGCAACTAAGATTTGGGACTAGGGCAAAGAGCCCTATGGTATTAGTTAACTATTTACCAAATTTCAGGGTTTCAGTGTTTTAGAGTTCAAAATTATCAGCATTTTTAAAAGTGACGTTTTGGGACAAAAAAAAACGGAAATTAATTTATATCTTAGAAACGGTAAGAGATAAGTATAGAGTAGAGTTAATAAAAATTGTAAGGAAAGTAATGGGGGATTCGAGAATAAAATAAAATATACGGTGTTGCATTTAAAAAAATCGAAGTTACTATTATTTTTGTGTGGAAGCGGCAACACTGTATTATTAAAAATATTTTAGATTGGTAGAGCATGTCCGTTTATATACGGGACCAAATTTTCAGAGCGATTCCTTTACTAGTTCGTCAGAAACGTCTAACGTTCCATCCACCGTAAATCACCCTGTATAGATAACATTGCCTACGAACCCACCCAAAGTTAGCCGAACGGTGCGCGACAATTCACGAACACTTGAGATTCGGCCGATTTTTGGCGGGAACCGAAACTACATTTCTTGGCCGAAATCGAACCTTCGGTCGGTCTCTAATGGGAATTAAATGTTCTATTGGGTATTATTTATAATACCTGTGGCTTGCTATAATAGGTACGTATTATTGGTCATTTTTTAAAATATGAACTGAAAACCAAACCTACATAATATTACCACAGAAAACCTGAACCCGAACAAACATCTAATAATTGATGAACTTTGGCAACTTCTTCCTCATTGTGTAAAAATATATTGTTAAAAAAAAATGTTTACGTGAACAAAAAGTATAATAGATGGACCACCATCATGGCCAGGGCAAGAACGTTTCTATAACAATGAAATTCTAATTCAATAATAAAATATTACATAACAATAAATATAGATACATGTCCTTGGCAATGTTGCTATATACCGCAGTAAGTTCTGCATTTATAAAGTTGCCTCTACTCGTGGGAAAGTGAATATCAATCAATAGGATCGCCAAGTTGAAAAACAAAGAGGACAGAACCGGGTGTTAGAAAATGGCATATTAAATTTCAGGGTTTCGGTAGCCCACGTGGCAGAGCGCTCGACTGGTGCTCAAGAGGTTCCGGGTTCGATTTCCGGCGGAAGTATAAAACGTTTTTTCTATTTCACGTTCATAATAAGCTCAGTACGATACGCATTTGACTGGTTATAGTATATTACATAACAAGTGTTGAAAGTGGCAATTTTCAAACGAGGAGATATTTAGCACAAGGCGTCAGCCGAGTGCGGAAATTCACCGAGTGTGAGAAAATCACTTTCACACGAGTAATGTACACAATTTTTCCTACGACCATACAAAATAATCAAAAAGAGTTTGTTTGGTTTTTAATAGTTTGTACACCATTGTGTTAAAAAAAATTGACAAAGTACAAACGCAATAAATGCAAAACAAATTTCAAGGCGGATTCCAACAGAAGCGTCTATATTAAAACAAAATAAAAACAATGCCTACTTACAAATTTTAACTTACCTAGATTTAAATAAAAAATAATAACTTTTTCTCCTATTTGCTTACGCACATCATACCTAGTGTCTATGTACAGTGAATAAATTTCGTTTCTGATTTTTTAGCTGCTTGCATTCTTTCAATAAAACAATAATATACCTAAATATTGAGTTGACATGTAAACATGAAACATGACAGTTGGTGGGTTGCCTGACATATTATTATTTTCCCTTTTTGATAATATTATTTTTATCATAAATAAGTACTCTTCGGTTCCCAAAAATAACAAAAAATTTGCAGTAATGCCCTAGTGTACATTACCCCACCCAGCACCCCAATTCACTCCACGTGTCCCGTAAGTTTGTTATGTTTAATAAATAGTTTTGTCGTCAAATTGACACCTGTTTAAATTTAATATCTTAGTGTGCTTGGTATTTCCACACTCGTGTTGAAATATTTTTTTACAACACGCGTGTGATATTTGGCACTTTCTAGCCAAGTTAACCGTGTTGTTATTGTCATTTTCGTAGGTGGTCGTAGGAAATTAGTACATTACGTATCAAGTTTAGAAAAGTAAAAGCACTTTTCTGACGAGGTGCGTATACTATTTTTTCGCATTTTGTAAGTAATTAATTATTTTGCATTTCATATTAAAATCTAAAAAGAATAGTTACTGAAGAAAATCTACAAAAACTTAGTAGTATGACTTCTCGGTAACTTAGCAATATAAACAAGATGTTTTTTTGTGTTTGACGACTATTGACAGCATCCAAATAAAATCATATTTATAGAGAAAATTTCACAAGAATTTTGGAAATGACTAATGAAAACGACTTGGAAGATATCCTGAATGCGGCCCGCGAAGCTTCTTCAAGTCTGCTTCCAGTAAAATCCAAGGAAAGATACGAGAAAGCATATAATATGTAAAATTGTGTTTTCAATGACATTGACGTTTTATGCAGTAATGATTGCTATGCTGTAATGGTTGCTATGCTGTAAAGTGACCCATTACTGTACGATTTTGAGGTCATTAATCTAGTGCATTACTGTATAAAATGCGAAAAAAAATATAACCATGTAATTTAGCCTAAAAAAGAATTACCTTTCATTCTATCATACTGAATTAATTCATTACCGCCCTGGTGCTTTGTAAGCCATAAAGTACTTGTTTTATATTTAGTATTTATGTTAAGTCCCCATTTTAACTGTTTTATCACGTACGTCCTTTCGCAGGACCTAAGCTACGTGTCGAGACAAAATTTAAATGTCAATAGCATTGTTTTGCGTTTCAGATATTTGCATATGACAAACGTGTGTTCGATTTCTGGCGTCAATACGGTTCTGCGAAAACGTTTTGTAACAGCTAATTTTCCCAATGATTAACAAAAGTTTTGTGCGAAATGTTGGGATCTTTCCAATGATCTTTCAATCCAGATAGCAATTCGCATTTGTTATAAAGGCCTTGTTTTTGTTTCGCTTGGGAGGGCGCAAGCATGTCTGTCGAACTAGCAGAGAATACTGTGGCTAGACCACTGGCATGATACTACAAATGGACCACTGGGATCAGATCAACTTGTAGCATCTCCAGGCAATTGTGGCCCCTACTTGATG
This sequence comes from Polydrusus pterygomalis, assembly GCA_963969555.1. Taxonomy (NCBI): domain Eukaryota; kingdom Metazoa; phylum Arthropoda; class Insecta; order Coleoptera; family Curculionidae; genus Polydrusus; species Polydrusus pterygomalis. The sequence continues at coordinate 38,869,397 of OZ018385.1, read as the reverse complement.
ACAGAAAAACCGCAGCGCTATTACAGCACAGTCGGAAGGACCTAAGAAACATCACTGCCGTAGTCACCGGACATTGCCTGTTCGGTAGACACGCTGAACGTATGCAAATACCAACTAACGACTTCTGTAGAAGTTGCAGAGATGAAGAAGAGGAGGAAAGTATTCAGCATTTCTTGTGTGAATGCCCCGGCCTTGCGAGATGAAGGTTCAATGCACTGGGCGAACCATTTTTTAATGATCTGGAGGAAGTGAGCAGCCTGCAACTGGGTCGACTTACTAAGTTTATTAACAGCAGCATCTAACAGCAGTGGCTGGTTTGACTGAGCTGTCAAGATTCTTTACGATCGCGTTAACCATCAGATAGCTGATGCAAATAGGTTCCGCGGAACATGTGTGGTACCACAACAGTCCTTATAGGACTACGTGTGACTGTTTGGACAATGCCAGAGGTCTGCCACTTTAACCTAACCTAACCTAACCTAACCTATACTTCATTATTCTCGATATTTCAATTAGTTTTTGAGATAATTGCGTTTAGATGCTAGATGGCAAGCCCCTTAGTTATGAGACATCCTGGATATAACGATAAGTAAATGGTTTAACTAGGCACTTTATTGATTTGAAGAAAGATGAATTAACCAGAATGGTGTTTGTACTCACTATAAAACTTAAATAATAAACACCGAAAAAATCTGTCTCTGAAATATATCAAATACAAAAGTAAAATGTTTAAAACACACACTACACAAAAAAATTCACAGATCTTGCACCTTACGCGAGCATCCTATGTATTGAAAATACCTGACACAGCTTTAAAATTTTAATGACCTATGTCATGTAATTAAAGCCCACATTCTAATTTGGATTTTGTCCCATTACGTTTGGGACACCCTGTATATCAATTAAAACATATTATAAATAATCCCAAAAAAACGAAAACAAAAATAAAAGTTTGACACCCTTTATCTTGGTTGTTATCAATTTTGGGATAATGCAAGTTTAAATAAATCGCGTTATTTCGCCTTAAGGAGCCTGCTGTTGCTCTGTGTCCCATTACGTTTGGGACACCCTGTATATTCACTAAAACATATTATATTAAATGTATGGTTTTATTTCTAAGAATAATTAATATAAATTTGTTTATAAACAATAATATTCACATAGCAGACCAACCAAGGTGAACTATAAATAATCCCAAAAAAACGAAAACAAAAATAAAAGTTTGACACCCTTTATCTTGGTTGTTATCAATTTTGGGATAATGCAAGTTTAAATAAATCGCATTATTTCGCCTTAAGGAGCCTGCTGTTGCTCTGTGTCCCATTACGTTTGGGACACCCTGTATATTAACTAAAACATATTATATTAAATGTATGGTTTTATTTCTAAGAATAATTAATATTAATTTGTTTATAAACAACAATATTCACATAGCAGACCAACCAAGGTGAACAATTGCCTTATATTCAATCGGTCATATTGTCTAAGCCTACTTATGCTATGTTTTTAAATTATACTTATTTACCCAAGCGTTCAAAATAGACCATGAAGATTTTCATGAGATAGGTAGGGGTGCAAAATATAACCAATCACCCGGTACAATAACATTTTCTGAGAAATCAATAATAAAAAAATTATCCCATTTGTTAACCAAATTTGGGCGGACCCTGTAATATGCAATTATTGTGCTCCAACTTTTTGCCTCCCGCTTTTTTTTTCGATATAATATTCCGATTTAAATAACGTGAACTTACCTTAGTTATAACTTATCTCAATAAAACACTTTTTAACAAAGTTACTATGGCGTTCTTTAAAACACAAACTAAACTAAACATTATTCATTATTTACTTGCCGACTTTACGCTGATTCATATTTATATTTCTACCAAGTATTATCAGAGTATTATGTTACAAGACCGATCTAGATATTGCGCTGTTGGCCGCGACAGACGGCAGAGCGACATCGACATGAGCGACATCGACATGCAATGCAAAGTTTGCGTAAACACGATCCTAATAGTATTTTCAATACTAAAACAGCCACAGAAACCCTTAAAAAACACCAAAATTTTACTAAATTTAAGCTGGTTTGGAAGGAAGAGAAGGTAAGTACTTTTAATTGTCGTATCCAATGGTGCACGATAAATTCTAATAAAATTGGTAGTGGGCGCAATTTGTAATAATAACAGTTTTTTGATTTTATTCCGAAAATTCAAATCATACGGTATAACTATGATACACCCTGTATATTATTCAATTTTTCGATTCTTCAGAAAATTTTAGACATATTTCATGTACAATAATATCCTTTACCTATCTTTAACTGTTTCGGAAATATTAAGTGTTTTCATTTTTTTTCATTTCAGCGTTTCTTTTTACTGATATGAAATTAAAAAATAGTATATTACATAACAAGAGTGGTAAGGAGCCTATTACACACGATTTCGAAATTTACGATACGAGCGTTAGCGAGTATCGTAATTCGAAAGAGTGTGTAATAGGCTTACCACTCGAGTTGTGTACTATACTTTTTCTACGACTTCATATTATTATATTAAACATTATTATGTTAAACATTTTCTGAGTAGGTACTTAAAGTCGCCACAGTGGTTCTTTTCCCGTGCGTCATCACTTTTACGTCATCAAAATCGTATGAATCAAATCAAAATTACGAGACGAAAAAAGTCAAAACTAAGTTAAGTTCATAAAATGGACGTGCCTGCCTACCGTTTGACGTACCTACATAGCATCACGAAAAATTATTATTTATTTTAAGTTTTGCCCGGCATTCTCTATTATCTAAAAGAAATTGACAAACAAATGTTTATACATTTAATACTATTTCTAAAGCTTAAAATCTACAAAAGTTTGGTGTTTTATTGACTATTAAAATCGCAAAAGTCAAATTTTTAACATCCTTTCATTTAAGGGAATTTAGCCACTGCCGTAAACGTTTCAAAGAACTTTCACGGTTAGAATATTTAAAATAAATAAATTAGTTATTATAAAAATCCATAAATACTTTCCGCCAAAACAGATGGTGGGTATAATTACCTCTAAAGAGAACTATTTTTAGAAACAGGAACAGTTCTAAGGCACACAGATTTACAAAATACGAATTAGATTGGCAGATCAAAATAAGGTTGACAATGATGTTCTAAAATACAACGGTTGTCAACTAAACAAATAAAGAAAGTAATTAACTGACGTTTATAGTTTTATCCTTGTCTAGCACGTTATATTATTGCGGAATTTTGGAGACGTTCTTTTATGCTTTTATTCAAACTTGTTACTGTAATAAACAAGGATGCAGAGTTATTAACCACGTCGAGTCCTGATCGTTGATTGATGACGCACGGGCAAAGATCCACTGTGGCAACTTTATACACTTATACAGTATCGGTTTCAACATCAAATCTCAAACAATAACAATGTCACTGTCAAATATTCAAAACGCCAGAAAATAAATGTCACGATTTGAGTTGATCAAGGCTAACTTTATTGTTATATTAGATCTCATAACGCACAACTGTGTGGTAAATGCATCCTTACGCACAGTTGTACGTAAGAATGGATTTACTTATAGAGTGAACTGTACGTAAAACAATGTTTACTAATATAGGAGTAGAAAAAGGTATAAATAGTTTTGTTTACTTCTGTTTAAACTTCCCGACCATAGCAAATTGTTGTCTGTCCGCATGACAGTTGTAGTTGTCAGTGTTATAATAGTCGTTTGAATTTCGTTAACTGCATATCAGAAAAATGGTTATTTAACAGAAACGCACAAAATACCAATTCTACACATGATTGGTTATGGAGATAAAACACGGACACAAATAAATGGAAGTTGCTCGCGTATTTCAAGAAAAATTTCCAAATTTGCCGCCTATAACTCAAGGGTAAATTAGTAAAATAGAAAAGCAGTTTCGCCAGCTTGGACAATTATGTCAGCAAATAAAAAAAAAGTGGCTGCCAATGCAATAAGTGATGATAGGTACCATTCGCGGCGAGCATTTTCAACATCTCCTACATTAATGTTTTTGAAGTGAAAACTTCTTTAGGCGCGTTTAGCACTTTTTGTGGGCACTGAATTAAACTGAGCCGTCACGCGTCGCCGTCACGCGTCACGCGTCAGACTCGGGTGTGCTACGCTCGAATTCAACTGCTATATTCAATCCGAACTGACCCTGACCCGAATGAATATGAATATGAAAGAGCATGCCGCCATCGGTCGCATTCAGTATCGACGTATCGACGTGGAAACAGTGAGTGTGCGTTGTCTAGACACTCGTCTGCGTCTCAGGTATGTTCTGGCATTTTTTAAATTATATATTTACGTAGGGTGAAGTAAGGTTTACCGTAATTGCTTATTCCGTGGACCTAATTTATTATGATTTCTGACTTCTGTTGAAGATGTAAAAATTCAAGGGTTGTTCAATTTTAGGAAATATCTTTTTTCGTATGCAGTAAAATTATCCCATATTCCAAGTTTATGTTATTTTTGAAGTGAAAACTTCTTTAGGCGCGTTTAGCACTTTTTTGTGGGCACTGAATTAACCTTGTTGAAGTTTTCACTTCTGTCGTGTGCACACACAATTTTTTTTTTTTGGTTTTTTACATTTTCAAGAAATAAACAGTATTACTTATTAGTTTTTGAGTGTGTTGTTTATTTTTTCAATAATTCTGAAACCACTTAGTATTTCCGAAACAGTTGAAGATAGGTATAAGATATTGAACATGAAATATATCTAAAATTTTCTGAAGAATCCAAGAACTGAATATTATACAGGGTGTTGCATTTAAAATAAGAAATTTGGTATTGGCCACTGTTGCATTGACACACCCCGTATTTAAAAGATTTTTATTGAAAAAAATGAGCAACTAGAAATACCAATCGACGGGTCCGAGCGTTTTTTGGACACGCCCCCTTGTATTTATTATCGAATTTATCACTGTACCGGGTGTCCACGGAAGGTGGCTCGCCCCTCTAACTTTTTTGTTTTTCAAGATAATGAAATAAAATTCGGGGGATTTGTATACGACATAAAACTGCATTTTTTGACAGGTGACTCAACATTATGGAACTTCCGGTTTAACCGGAAGTGACATAAACTTTCGATTTTTAAATGGGACACCTGGTACATTTTTACTTTCTTTGACTCCATATGACATTCTAAAAACAACGATGTGTCACCTGATACTTTTTGTCTCCAAGAAAATATTTTTTTTCCAAATTTATTGTTTTATCTAGAGGGCTATGAATACCTTAAAATCACTTATTTCAATTCTTTAATCTTGGGAAAAATACAATTTTACTATTTTTGGTCTAATGCTATGTGCTAGGCAAAATTTAATCTTTAAAGTTGTATAACTCATTTTTTTTTAATGGCAACATGGTGGCTCGTCGGGTTAAGAAAAAAGAGGATTTTATTACGATTATTTTGATACCATACACTATTAGGTTTTAGAAAAGCTGCCATTAAAAAACTTTAAAAAGTTAACTTAAAACTTTCCTAAAATGAAGCATCTTTTGAGAATAAATTTAGATTTAAATGCATCAAGTAGCCTATAACCAGAAAAAGTGATAAAACAATATAATGCCTTAAAGAAAATTGAAATGCCAACAGCTTCTGCCAAAGTAAATTAGTTTGTTGTTTAAAAATCATGGAAAATAATAGTTTTAAAAGGAGTGAAAAAGTTGACATGTTATTAGTGTTTGGAGAATGTAGAAATAATTCAACCGATGCTGCACGACTTTACGCACAAAGTTATTTTAATGAGCGTCATCCAACCAGGCACTATTAGGTACCCAAAACTGGTTTCGAAAATGCGAAATGAGTCTGACAATAATAACATGTCAACTTTTTCACTCCTTGTAAAACTATTATTTTCCATGTTTTTTAAACAACAAACTAATTTACTTTGGCAGAAGCTGTTGACATTTCAATTTTCTTCAAGGCATGATTTTGTTTTATCAGTTTTGCTGGTCACAGGCTACTTGATGCATTTAAATCTAAATTTATTCTCAAAAGATGCTTCGTTTTAGGAAAGTTCTAAGTTACCTTTTTAAAGTTTTTTAATGGCAGCTTTTCTAAAACCTAATAGTGTATGGTATCAAAATAATCGTTATTGAATAGAATCCTCTTTTTTCTTAACCCGACGAGCCACCATGTTGCCATTTAAAAAAAAATGAGTTATACAACTTAAAAGATTAAATTTTACATATCACATAGCATTGGACCAAAAATAGTAAAATCGTATTTTTCCCAAGATTAAAGAACTGAAATAAGTGATTTTAAGGTATTCATAAGCCCTCTAGATAAAACAATAAATTTGGAAAAAAAACATTTTCTTGGTGACAAAAAGTGACAAGTGATACATCGTTGTATTTAGAATGTCATAAAGAGTCAAAAAAAGTAAAAATATACCAGGTGTCCCATTTAAAAATCGAAAGTTTATGTCACTTCCGGTTAAACCGGAAGTTCCATAATGTTGAGTCACATGTCAAAAAATGCAGTTTTATGTCGTATACAAATCCCCCGAATTTTATTTTATTATCTTGAAAAACAAAAAAGTTAGAGGGGCGAGCCACCTTCCGTGGACACCCGGTATGTATCAGAGAACCGTATTTAATTTTTTTAAATTTAACAAAATTTACTAAAATTTAACTAAATATTGGTTAGTTGGCTTATTAGAAAATAACAAAATTTGGTGTACGAGTCATAGTCAACCATACAAGGACCTTCAAAAAAGTCTGATACAATTTTACTATAAAATTAATAGGGGAGCCAAAATTTCCATTGCATTTCCCTTGGCCAGTCCGGCGGTGCATCACCTATATTTGATGATGTAAGTCTTTGTCAAAACGTTTAATAACATAACAGGTGTGATACATACAGTTTTTTTTTAGAATGACGATCTATTTCGAAATTAGAAGTAAAAAATCCAGGCCCAAAACACCGAAACACAACCACCTTAAAAAGAAGCCATGAAGTGACATCGGGCAACGCCGCATCAGCTGGGAGTTGCGGATCCACAAGCTATTATTATGACGCGCCGCAATGGGCGAGTTTTTTATTCTTTCAAAGAGTAAAATCCATTTCAAATCATTGTAAGCCAAACCTTTTGAAAAAACGTTTACCTTCATATCAATGTCCACTGAAACCTGATTAACAATATTTATACAGTCATTGGTCAAATCTAAACTATAAAAATATATTTTTACCTCCCAAAATTCAGAAATATTAATTTTTTGTGAATAATTACTGAGATCGTCAAAACTTTTTATAAAATCTGATTGCTCGAAAGCTTGATTAAGTTGAGAGGTACGCTCTTGTTGTTCCTCGTTTCTCTCCGCTGGACTTTTTCTAGGAATGAGAATAGTTTTTGGCAAGTAAGCAGGCAAATTGGGATAAAAGCACGGAACAGCTGTTAAATTTAGTCTCACTTTAGTTGGACTTTTTTTTTGTGGTGCCATCAGGCAAAATATCACTGGGGACAAAATGCTTAGCACAAACTGCAGAACACAGTGTGGGCGAGCAATTAGCTCTTGGAGTGACTTTTAGCCATAGAATTTTCAGATTTTCATCTATTGGGAAGTGAAAACTGACACACTCTCTTCCCCTGCTTTTAAAACATTTTTATAGTTAGAGTTAGACCCAGGAATACAGCAGGGCCTTGGCATGTTGATAAATAAACACACTAAAAGAAAAAAAAGAATACTTACCTAAGTACCTAGGTATCTAGAGGTATCCTACCTACTTACGAACTATCTCTACTAGTGATATTTTTAAACTAATTCACATATACCTTCAAGCTAAATAAACACTTCAATATTTAATAAATTAACTGTAGCCACAAACCAATAAAGTTTATCCCAAAGAGCTAACTAGAATACAAAAAGCACAACTTTTAAATTTAAACAAATAAATTTCTGCCGCCATTTATAAGACCCGTAAACAAACCGCCAGGCCGGCCAGGCTGTTGGATTTTTCACTTTATTAATGCTATTACAGCAAGCGCGCACCAAAAATGTTCACTAATATTTTGTAGAGGTTCTTAGCTATCATGTCACTTAAATTTTCTATTAGATATCAATCGAAAACCGGATAAAAATACAGATTAATACGAAAAACCGCAAAATTAACACCTACGTCGCCTAACCTCAAAAAAGTCACGTGAGACATGGATCTTCAAGCTGTGTTGTCGATGTTTCTGTTTCACGGCTTCTTTCATGGTGGTTGTGACCAAAACCTCAGATCCAAAAACTGATAATGCCATAGAGAACAAAAAGTGGCAATAAAATTGTGCATTTATTCCATAATTCATCTATAAAAAAAAGTCAAATTTCGCTTTTTTTTACATTTTTTTTTAACAATTCTCTCGCATAACCCCCTGGACCCTCCGCTCCGAGGAGACGTTTAAAAGAGGATGTCGAAAATAGCAGTCAAGTCGGTCCCCGTTCCAGTTATTTTTTAATCGCCCGCAAAAGCAAAACCTAAAATTCCCAATAAAAAACTGCTTAGTTATTCTTGGTTATTCAATCGAAAAAATTATGTTTCTTTAATTTCTTTTGTTAAGTAGGTCGCCGTTCGACCGAGCTATGCGGATTATTTCAAAGTCATCGGTGGACCTACAAAAAAAAACCATGTGGGAAGGGACACTCGAATTAAATAACGCAAATCTTGTATTCGACTTCGACGGTTTGTAAAGATCGGTAGGAAGTGATGCTCGAAGATCGGCCCAAAAAGATAAAAGATGCCTACTAATATAATATCAGTTTTGTTAGCATGTCAGTGGCTACTTTCTTTTTATTTGACTAGTACTCGTTACGTTGTAGTCGGAGAGTCAATAGAAAATAAGCCGTCTTAAGATAAATATTTCACTGTTCACAGCAGCAACAGAATGTGCAGTTCCTTATGGTTGCCAACACCAAATCATTAAAACCAGGGTCAGAAGGTGCAAATACCGGGACATATTGGTTAAAAAAATATGACGCAGTATAACAATTGGACTAACTAACCTAAACTTAAAACCAGTTGAAACTGTTAAAACTTGGAGGATGGAAATCGGCAGCTGTCGCCGAGGGGTACAGTTGACGACATATAAATTCGTACACTCCCCCCATACATAACTCAATTACAACAAAATTGGGTAAAACGGGTTTCTCACCTTGCTGCTTATACCTGGAGAGAACACCAGCTATATACATAGCTGTAAATTATTGTGGATTATGTACGATTTTTTACCATATGTAATAATGGTTATTTCTAAATATTTTTGTGTTTAAATTACACCCGCGCAATAAGAAAATTATAAAATAATACCAGGAAAACTGCAAAAGTATAAAGCCAAAAAGGGTGAATTTATTAACAAACAACGAACAAAATACTAATATTTAATTGCTGCGCCATTGGATTCTAACACTAATCGTAATCTTCTTGGCATTGACAAAATAATACTTCTGGTGTAATCCGGAGTTAACCCATCTTAAATTTCTTCTATTTTATTAAATAACTCTATTTCGTTCTGTGGTTTAAAATTTATTTTGTACATTTTTTTTACTATCAATCCCCAAACATTTTTAATTGGATTTAAACCAGGACTTCTTGAGCACCAAGGCAGACGTGTTACGTTGTTTTGTTTTAGTCTAAACCAGTTTCCTATATTTCTTGCAGTATGCACAGGGCAGTTATCCTGCTGACATATATTATTTTCAAAATCTGATGGTGTGTATTACTGTTTAGTGTTCCACCAATATTCCAGCATACACCTGCACCGTAAACACTGATCCATGTCTACACATTAACGGAGAAACGTCCACTGGTTTGCTTTTTTTGAGTATACTTCTCATCATATCGGGAATTTAGTGGTCTATATACTCGAATCCTTCCATTATATGTAGACTGAAAAGTTTTCTCATCGGAAAAAGATAACATTTTGCCAAAAAAAAATCATTTCTGGTAAATATTGCATATCAAACCCAATTCTTTGTTCCTTATCACAATTTTTTAAAAACTGTTTGGATGCAGCTGCTCGATTTCTTAATTCGGAGCATTGTCTTACTCGGCGTTGCGCAGTTCCAGATGAAGCAGGGCATCCTGTTATGTGCATAGCGGATACTGCAGTTTCAAATGAATTTTGCCTTAAATACTCCACCAAATTTCGGTCTTCTTCATATGATGATTTTCTATTATTTAAACCAGACCCCACAAACCTTTCAGGTGTTTGATGATAGCGCCATTTTTTTACAATTCCTTGAACAGTACTTCTAGGTACTCTAAAATGATCAGCTATTTTTCCATAAGGCCACCCTATTTATACTAAACATATTATTCTTACTTTTTCAATAATAAATGAGGCATTTTTAAATCAAATAAGATAATGACAATACTTTGACAGATATCATGATAACAATTACCACGTTACAAAGGTAATAAAGGTAAAACGTTGCATTTACAGTGTCACAGTTTAGTGTACGAAATGATCTGTCGTCAACTGTACGTTGAAAATGCCATAAGGTGGAGCTCGGAATTTAACCGATAGCAAATGGTTAGTACAGAATAAAGCAAATCCTGATAATTGCCCGCTTAGACTTTATAAAAAACTTATTTCTAAGGAGGGCCAAAACATTAAAACAAACCAATTTTTTTAACTGCTAATCCTGACTGGAAAGTAAACGAAATATGGTTTAAAAATTCACCAATTGGCAGGAACGAAATTTCAAAATGGACAGCAATATCGGCTGAAAAGTCAGGTATAGCGCCAATAAATAAAAAAATTAAATTTTCCAACTATTCACACGGGTCGACAGCAATCAGCCAACTATCAAAAAGGGGAGTAGATGCGTCACAAGTTGTGAAGGTGAGTGGAGTGGCCACTCAAATGTAAGTTCCATCAAACCTTATCTTTAGCTAGACTCATAATTTCACAACTCATTGGTTACTAAAATGAGAGATACTGGAACTTCATGGAAAACAACACAAATGATGGCAGTAATCTGGAGAATGTGTCTTCAGATTTTCAACAAAAAGGTCCTGTGACTATCGTTATAATAACTGCACATTTAACATTCAAAATTAAATTCTCATATATTAAACGATGTTTTTTTTGTACCATAAAATAATATAAATACAGCGTGTATTCGGAAGTTCTTACCAAATGAGAAACTTTTTTATTATTAATTTTACGAAAAAAAAATATTCTTTATAAAAAGCTCTGCATGGTCTAAAACCTAAAATGCAACCATCAAATATCGAAATTTTCCAGTCATATACGAGGTTTGTCAAAAAATGTGAATTTTTCCCAAGAATGTGAATTTTTCCCAAGAGTAAAGTACCTTTATTTTTGACATTATCAAAAATTCTTATTAAAAAAAGTTGATCAGAACTAAAAACTACGGCTAAATGTGCAATTATATGCATTTATGTTGAAAAATTATTTTATTGATTTATTATTAATTATTTAATTAATTTAATGCGTGTTATTGCATATTTAGACGTGGTTTTTAGTTCTGATCAACTTTTTTTAATAACAATTTTGATAATGTCAAAAATAAAGGTACTTTACTCTTGGGAAAAATTCACATTTTTTGACAAACCTCGTATATGACTGGAAAATTTCGATATTTGATGCTGCATTTTAGGTTTTAGACCATGCAGAGCTTTTTATAAAGAATATTTTTTTTTCGTAAAATGAATAATAAAAAAGTTTCCCTTTTGGTAAGAACTTCCGAATACACGCTGTATAGGATAACATACATGCCTGTTATTTTTTGTTAACATTAAGTATAAATGCAATGAATGTATTAATTGTGTATCATTATGACAAAAAAAATTATCATGATAATTTTTTTCTGTCAAAAAATGATCGCGATAATTTTTTGCAACAATAGAATAACCATAGTAACAGAATAAAATTATCATTATCATTTAATTGTTAAAATGTGGAGTTTGACAGGTCAAATATCTTCTTTTCATGTAACTAAAAATCACAAAGTTATGAAAGAAACCTAGAGAATGTTACGCATAAGCTCTGACTATTATGTAAATTATGATACTATAATTATTAATTAATATAATTATGATAAATTAAATGATTTTAGATTCATTTTAAGTTCAAGCCGCTTTATTATTTTAATACGTATGTAAAGCAAAAAAGCGATATCTTTGCTAATCGTATAATTTTATTGGTGTTTTATTTTATTTACTGATGGGAAGTCTCTAATACGTTTCAAATAAAAATAAAAATGAACCTCTCTAACGGGAACACAAAAAAAATTTTTTTTTTAAATTTCTCTCGGGGTAACTGGGCCGTAAAAAGCCTGATACCCCAACAGTTTTTTACTTTTAACCAAAAGGTAAGCTAATCTACCACATTTCTTAAATTTCATTTACTACATTCCCCTTTCTATTTTTTACAGATGCTTTGACCCCTAAAAAACAACTTTTTTCTTTTTCTTTACATCTCACTCCAACACTTTCACATGTTTCTGACTAGGCTTAATAAAACTCAAGATGTTTCAGTAATTTAATAATGATTTTTACAGATAAGTTTTTCATAACTCCCTAATTTTTACTACCCTAATTTTCTGCACGGCACAGTGTGCTTCTGCACTTAACCCTCGACTCTTCAGTATGCTGGAGTCTTGATTGTCGACCTTCTGACTATTCAATTTTACACCTCTTGTACACAATTAAAAGCTCCATTACGGCTCATTCTCACCATTATTTTCTCTTTTGCTAAAAACATCAGCATTTTACTATTCACTTTGTTTTCCTGATGATGAGTGTTTCTACACTCGAAACATGTCGTCGATGTGATCCTAGGTTCGCCTAGTTTTTCGATTAATAAATATTGTGGAGAAAGACTTCGTGCTTTTCTTTTTCTGTAAAAATAAAAATGTAATTACCTATACGAAAAAGGCATTCCAATTCACTGTCGTACCTGCAGTACTTTCAGAAAACCGATAGATATTATTCATATATTCATATTAGGGTGATCCACATTTTGCGACCTTTTTTTTCTGCGGTCTCACCCTTCTAAAATGTTGTAAATGTCAAGAGAATGGCGTGTGCGAAATTTCTAGTTATTTAATTAATCCAAAAATAAAATACAAAGGTTTTTAAATTTTAAAACTTTTATTATCATAACTACCACTGACCTGACTACATTACATAGAAACGGAGTATATTATATAGGTATTATAGGTATATTATATTAATAAATTGTAACTAAGAACTAACCCTATTATTGCACAAATAGTTTGTTTGAATTTATTTTAACATAACCTTTAAAAAGTTTCCGCAAGTGTCGTCTTATAATGACATCTTAACATTTTTTTCTATATTCGCTTACAGTTTGCAGTATACATTGACGTTGTTCTTCATCTTTTGTTAATATTTTCTTATATTCGTCTATGAGTTTAATACCCCTTTTTAATTAAAATTTGTGGATAACCCTAACTTTTCAAAAAATCTGAGATTATTTTTAGATATAAATTCCCAAAGTTCTTTATGTTCTATTTCGTGTATATAATATATGTACCTAATTTAACTCGTTTCTCACCTCCTTCTAGCGAGTGTTCTTTTTCTAGAGCCTTTATCATATTTCTTTTATATTCAACAGGGATTTCGTTATCAAAGAACGATACTGCGCAAATCTCAGAAGACAGGTACCAATGGTGATTTTTAATTTTTTACACAGCAGCTTAAAACATACAAGAACAAGAATACAAATAAATATGAGCTGCGTCGGAAAAAATAAAACCATCAGCGACACCTAGAAGAATCTTTTCGTACCGAACAAAAACTCCTCTGAACAGAATACTAAACAGTTGTACCTAAAACCACTGTTGCCAACGTTACTACAACCCCTCGTCAAAATCTAGGTAGATTAGTACTAAAACAGCAAGCGCCATCTCGACAACACCTGGTAAACCAGCCCAACAAGGCACACGTGCATTGTGCAGATCCGTGACACCAAAGTACTTTCTAGTAACAATGCCTGTATCGGCACCGTACCATAGTGACTTTATACTAACAACAACGACAATATTTTATTAATTCATTACAATCGTATGGGTTTATGGACGATAGAAACTACATCTGTGTACGGATTGTGGTACCACGCGATATGGTAGGTACGCCTATAGACCTGTGAGACCAGAGTTATTTTTAGTAAAAGTGCATAGGACAATCACTAGGTACTAGAGCGCACCGGTGTCGATGCCATACTACAATGGTTTATACTATCAAGTGATGACGACGACAAGCTAATTACCATGTAAAATGAACAAATGTATGAATGGAAATACTTTTAAAACAGTGAAAAGGATATAATAGGTTGCTTTTACCCCATTAAGCTACCTCAATTACCGAGGTTCTTAACAAAATTTTCAAATTTTTTTCTATGGACCCCCCTAAAACCATTTCAGAGTTTCCTTCTTAGGGGATTGTATAAAGTTGACGTTATTTTAACCCAATCTACTTGACCCTTAATTAACCATACCTTTGGGGACAGCCTGTAAAATCGCGCGGTTGGGGGGAAGAACAAAGCAATAAACAAAACGAATTAATAAAGTATTTATTTTTCATCTGAGATAACGTAACGTTTCCCGATGGATACGGCTGATGTAAGAACAATCGGTATTGGGTGTATGCTTCTATCTTTTAATTTATTTTTACGATAACAAATTAAACAAAATTAATAACTCTATAAACAACAAAGTAAAACACAAGGTTTAAAAAAAATTGGATCGTTTAGAGACATAAATACAAAATGTATTTAGAAAATTGTTTGGGTTATTTCTGCATTTAAAAAATAGTTTTTAAGGGTTTTAGATGCGTCTCCGAGGAGTGGCGTCTTAAAGTCAGCAACAGCGAATTTCACCAAATAATTTGACGTTAGGTTCGTTTTGGTTGTCAAATCATGACAACACGTTGACATCGGTTTGTTTTTACTTCAATAATAGCTATTTATGTATTTAGGGCATTATGATGATGTTTCTGCCACCGAGGGCAACAATCTCACAAAGCCGGGGGCCTTTGGCCCGAGGGTTTGTAAGTTGCCCGAGGGTATAGAAATCAAGTAATGCCCTTGGTACATACAATATCTTATGTCCTACTTTCCTTTGATTCCGAATAGAATTGCTTTGAATGCTGCCAAAGCTTTGGATAATCTTGTCCCAAAGAAGTCTAAAGACGCCTATGATAAGGAATATCAAAGGTTTGGGGATTGGATGAAATGTAAAATTATCAAGGAGACGGTGCTACTCGGATATTTCCAGGAATTGGTATGTTAAAATTGCTGTTGTAAATTATATTAAAATATTAATTATGTATATCGATTATAGTCTGGAACATTCACTTCTAATTCCCTATAGACGAAATATGCAATCTTAAAGAAGACATTAATAGTTAATAAAAATATAGACATTGCAAAATATTGCAAGTTAAGCCAATATCTAAAGCAAGCATCCAAAGGATATGAAGCAAAGAAATCGAAAATTTTGACTCGAGAAGATGTGCTGAAAGTCATCCGTAAAGCTCCCAATGAAACATTTTTGATGTACAAAGTGATGGTTCTGTTATTTGGTGGGTGCCGCCGCCAAGAGCTAGTTAATATGTTGGTTGAACATATAGAGAATAGAGGATCCGTAATAATAGTTAATATTCCCGATACAAAGACCGATAAAAAGCGTGTCTTCACAATTATTAATAAGAAGGAGATATGTTGTTTAAAGCTACTGAGAACTTATTGGTCTTTACGCCCGACGAACTGCAACATCAATAGATTATTTTTGTGTTACCGTAACGGTAGTTGTTTTTCACAGCCAGTTGGGAAGAAAATCACATGCAAGATTCCTTCCATTATTGCAAAATACCTGGGTCTAAGTGATGTGGACAAATATACTGGTCATTGTTTGCGCAGAACCTCTGCAACTTTGTTGGTGGACGACGGGGCAAACATGACTACATTGAAAAGGCATGGTGATTGGAAAAGTTCAGCTGTGGTTGAGGGATATTTGGAAGTCTTCTAAACATAAACTTTTGAAATTGATAGCTGGAGTATCATCAACGAGACTATCAACATCAAAAAACGTTCAATCATCGTTAATTTATGTTAGTGAAAATCACGAAATAATAGAAACCATTGACTTATCAAAAGCCGGTAAATTCGTTTTTACTGGGTCTTTTCATAACTGTTCATTTAATATAAATGATAAATAAGTTTTTTCGTTAATAAAAAGTTGTTAACTTTGATTTTTCCTATTTATTTCTCTCAATGCCCGAGGGCATTAGAAACTTCATTAATGCTCTAGGGTATTATATACCATTTAAAGTGTCTGGTAACTATGGTACAATGAAACAATGATATTCGAGTAGGACATAAATATTTAAACGTCTGTTGAACTTATTATTTTGAAATAAAACTGTTTAATTCAAATTTAAAAGATAGAAATTAATTAACGCTAATCCCAGTATATTTTCAAGTGACTGAATTATTATTTTTTTATTATAGCACTGCCGGTTCGTTCCGTCTCCTCTCCATGAATTCTGAGGCGCGTGACCTTACGAAATTAGCTGAATTTATTCGATGTCGGTTTCACATTTGCACTGATTTCTTTTATGCATATTAAATAATAAGTGCATCTCCCTTATTTATTTTATTGAATATTAAACTCCTGGTGTAGCTTTTCAAGTTTTATAGTAAAAATGCCATACTGTTGTTACGTAGTTGCATTTTTAACACGGTCGTAAAAAAAATTATTTTGCATCACTATATTTTACGGCCTATATATCAATAGTCAATTAGCAGGGCGTCATTCCACTTCAACCCTGAAAAACCCATGTCATAGGTCATGGTTTCTTTGTTTTTATAAATGACGAAAACATTACCGCGGTTGCATCAGTAATACCTCGTGACCGAATGCGTAGCGTTCAACCTTGAGTTGCAAATGGCAGAAGCTTTATGTTCCTAGGAGAAAAAAAGCAAGTGTCTAAGTCACAATGATTGTCGTCTTGCTTAGTCATCAACTATGTCTAGAAAAATGTATATCAGAAGTCAAATACCTCGGCTGGATTTATTTAAAGACTAGCGTGTACCCGGCATGCGTTGCAACCCGCTGGTATAAATACAAACCCGAACAAACCCGATATATTAGTACCCGGCATGCCACTTTCTGAAATTGCACCCGTGCGAAGCCGGGGCGGGTCGCTAGTTATACATAAAAACCTTCCCCTTGAATCACTCTATCTATTAAAAAAACCGCTTCAAAATCCGTTGCGTAGTTTTAAAGATTTACTCACATAAGGGGACAGACGGGCGACAGCGACTTTGTTTTATACTATGTTAAGATTTAGGTGTAGAGTTACCAAAAAGTTTTACATTGTCTTAGGTTATACAGTTGTTTTTTCCGGTACGAAACATTGGGTAACCAGTTTTCAGTTCCGAATTAGCTAACCAAGTCCATGAACTGTTTAAAACAGCGTTTTTTTTTACTCGCATTGAAGATAGCGATAGCAGATAAATACCCTTGATTAATTTTTTTCCTTGAATTGTCACAAGAAATTTTTTTAGATTAAATAATCCTGTTAAATATGGTCTACAACACTTTGCAATTGTATCTTAAAAAACTTACGCAACAGAAATTCCTCGACAAACAAATTTCCTCATTCTTATCTTTCTTAGTACAAAACAATTAACAGCAGAAGGATCTTCCACATTTATTTTTACATTAATTGTACGTAAGTTGACACAGGGTGTCCCAAAAAGGGTAAATGTCAAAGAATAAAGTAATATTTTTTAAGATTCACTATTTAAATTGTGAACAACAAATCTCACCTGAATTATTGAGTTTGTAGAAAAATAACGGTTTATTATTGATATTCCATTTTCTTATATTTTACGTCAGGCTGGATAAAATTATTTTGGTGGAAAACATTTTTTTAGATAATAATAATTATTATCTAAAAAAATGTTTTTTTTTTACAGGGGAGCAAAACAAAAGTGCGAAGGAGTTATAGCTTTTAAACTGTTAGACGAATCGATCCAAAATTTTTAGTAAAAAGCACATAATATAATTATTATATTATGTGCTTTTTACTAAAAATTTTGGATCGATTCGTCTAACAGTTTAAAAGCTATAACTCCTTCGCACTTTTGTTTTGCTCCCCTGTAAAATTTAGAAATTGTGACTTATGATTAAAAAGCGGAATATATGCATTTTTTGCATATTTTGTCAATCTTAACATAGTATAAAACAAAGTCGCTGTCGCCCGTCTGTCCCCTTTCATATGTGCTTAAATCTTTAAAAGTACGCAACGGATTTTGAAGCGGTTTTTTTAAATAGATAGAGTGATTCAAGAGGAAGGTTTTTATGTATAATACGTGCATAATATTGTAGAGAAACACTGATAAATTTAGAGGTTTGTTCGGGTTTGTATTTATAAATCTTGACGTGATGGTGAACTCGCCTTATTATCTCAGAGAAAGCGCTGCAACGCAGGCCGGGTATACGCTAGTTTTATAATAAAATGCATATTTTTCATAAATTATTTTAAGAACATATTTTTATATTTTCGGCTTTATCAAAAAATTTAAAACGTTAAAGGTTTAATATCCAGTTCGGTACTTATTTGAGGAATTTTCCAATCTGAAGATAATAATTATATTTACCATTTTGGTTATTATACACAAGGTATTTATTGGGGGTTTCCGGGGTTTGCAGGTATATTGTTAGGTGCTGTTTATTGTCACTTAATAATGCGTTATTATTACCTGCTTAACAAACTGTATTTATATCGATTTGTAATACATACTCCTGTGGAAATTTAAATTTAAGAGACTTGATTAGTATTGTTGAAACTTTTTCCACTATATAAGTGTAACACGGTAAAGTAGGAGATCAAGTAAGGAACAAATAAATTGGATGTAACGGTAAAAAAAAGAATGAAGGATTTAAATACTTAACTGCAGTAAAATGCATTTAGGAGGGTAAACCATACAACGAAGTTGTATCTTTGCTACCTAAGGTGCAGTATTAAATACAAACTCGGCACATGCCTCAGGTAGACATAATAAAAATAGTCAAACTCGGCACAAAGTTTCAAATGTCCCTTTTTAAAATGATCAAACTCGGCACATTAATTTAGAAATTAAAAAAAAAGATTGTATCTATAACAAAATTTATTATACTACATATTATATACATATACATATTAATAATAATATACAACATATTATAAAAGATAGCTGTATTGGAATTAATTCCAGTCATAATAATGGGATACTATTTTGACATATTGTAGTCTTGATAAAACATTATTTTTATATTCTGTAATTTTGGTAATTAATTAATAAAATTATAACGTTTCTTACTGGCTATATTTTTATATTAACGTGTTTGGTTAATGCTATTGCATTTTTGATATATATTTCAGTTTGCACATTAATAAGTGAATTAACAAAAATAAATAAAGAAGAATAGGTTTGGTACATACACGCATTAAAATGCGAGTGGAACGATTCGCAAGCGTTGGTAGTCCGCCCATATAGTGGGTGGAAATTTCGAATAATCTGTGAAATAATTTTCTAGGAGGTCTAGGTCGTCTGCTGGCTTACCTACTTTCGTAAAGTTCAAAGAAATAAAAATCTTCAACATGTTCTGGTTCCAAATATAAAAAACCAAAACAATAATGAAGCCACTTCCCAATCTCTGAATTTTTCTCTTTGTATTCCACTGTTAAACCCAGAGTTTTAATTTTTCTATACTATGCCTGGATTAGGTGGAATGTGGAATCGACAGCCAGTAATCTTAGCATTTGAAGACATTTTTAGTACAGCATTATGATTATGAATCGCTAACTCAAAATCGACAACTATTTCTTTCGGTACAAATTCAATGCCTAGCTTATCACAAATCTCTTTTATTTTAGACATGCAAAGCATATAAGACTTTTTACTTTTGTCTTTTAACAAACAACAAACTAATGGTATATAATTAGGTACCGTTCAAAAAACCATGTATGGCATGGTAAACATTTGCTTAAAATATTTGGTGCAGTAAGAAAATATACCGTCCATATAAATAGTTTTAGAGTCACATAAAAACTTTTACAGCTAAATATCATCATATTTTTAGACGAATTATTAACAATTAGGAAATCTTCATTTCTACTGGTTTTTGGTTGAGTTGGTCAGGTGCACCACTTTGTGCCGAGTTTGTAGTTTTAAAAATCTCATTAAAAATGCAAAGGGATTAAGAGGATTAAGACATTAAGATGCGGCGAGTTTGATGCCGTCCGATTACATCAGTAGATGTTGAAAGAAGCTTTTCTTTGTATAAACATAGTTTTACTAATAGAAGACAATTTTTTTTAGTTAAATATTTGGCAATAAATGCCTTTTATACAATTTAAGCTTAAAAAATTGTTTACTTTCATTTCCTTTGTTTTTTTTTGCATTTTTTTAAAAGTAAACATATTTTATAGAACCCAATGTGTGCATGTACATACCAATTAAATCTATATTTGTACATCTCTATATAAATTTCAGAATTACTGCCTTCTTATCAGTACTGTTTTTATTAATTGTTTTACTATATAGTATTTATCAAAAACAGAAAGTTAGTCATTGAGAAATATTATTTTAGAAGCGCGCGGTTGAAGTCAAAGAATTATAATCTAGACTCTAGACGACGCACGAGAGGGAAAGTGATAATGATAACAACATTCATGTGTAAAACTAGTGCTGAAAGATTTAAAAAAAGATTGTGTCCTAGGGGTGTTGTCGCTTGGTGTTAGTTACAAAAAGCCGAAGACGTTTTGTGAGCAATACATACATAATACCTACAATGAGGGGTAAGTTTACGATAATCTAAACAACCTAGCTACCAGTACTAACTATTAGTGTCCGATCGAAATACCATTTTCAGCCCAAACCAAAACCGTAACTGAATCTTCGGCCTTGGTATCAGTTTCGGCCGAAACCGAAACTTATTTATACGTGTTAGAAATTGTATTGCATGCTGAAATTTATTTTATTTTATATAGGACGAGATCGATCTTGGGAACGAATTGACCTCTTCCTCCCCAAAAAAAAAGTTGACAGAGAAAAAAATCTATTTATATACAGTGTGACCAGTAATGTTTCATATTGGATTTTTTATTAATAACTTTATTCGAAATTTGACCTTGGCATCAAGTTCTGCTTCGATCGAGATGAAAATTAAGCAAAAAAATAGTAGTCACGTGATTCGTATTATCTGTGAAATTTTAATTTTTTCCAAAAAATAATTCAAAAGTGGGGTTATTTCAGAAAATATCGAAAAAAGTTATTAGAAAAAGTTTTTTAAATGCAGTTTCTAGCCCACACGCAAAATTTCAGCTGCATAAGATAATTTTGATTTTTTACCTATATTTTGTAAATTGCACCACTTTTGCAAAATAAGACTCAACGCAATCTACATAAAACTTCTCAGTTTTGACAAGGCTTTATTTCAGATGCATTTTCTTTAAAGTGGCGCCATATTAAATGTGTGTTTTTCAACAAAATCAAAAATGGGCTATTAAAATTTGGTCGCATGTGATGCAAAGTTTATTTGTTTTTGACCCTGTATAAGGTAAGTTCATAAAATGAGTATTTTTGAAAACGTAGTTTGTGTCTGAAAGTAATACACCTTAATTTTAAGACAAAAAAGAACACAGTGTCATCAGTAAAGTGTTCATTATGTGGAAAATAAATTGTAGTTTAACTTAACGTAAAGTTTATCTATTTTCAACGATTTAATTTAAAACTCCTTTACTTTATTTTTTTACTTTCAGACACAAACTACGTTTTCAAAAATACTTATTTTATGACGTTACCTTATACCTACAGGGTCAAAAACAAATAAACTTTGCTTCACATGCGACCAAATTTTAATAGCCCAATTTTGATTTTGTAGAAAAACACACATTTAATATGGCGCTACTTTAAAGAAAATGTATCTGAAATAAAGCCTTGTCAAAACTGAGAAGTTTTATGTAGGTTGCGTTGAGTCTTATTTTGCAAAAGTGGTGCAATTTACAAAATATAGGTAAAAAATCAAAATTATCTTATGCAGCTGAAATTTTGCACGTGGGCTAGAAACTGCATTTAGAAAAACTTTTTCTTATAACTTTTTTCGATATTTTCAGAAATAACCTCACTTTTGAATTATTTTTTTGAAAAAAATAAAATTTGACAGATAATGCGAATCACGTGACTACTATTTTTTTGCTTATTTTTCATCTCGATCAAAGCAGAACTTGATGCCAAAGTCAAATTTCGAATAAAGTTATTAATAAAAAAAAATCCCATATGATGCGGACTTTAGTGGTGACACTGTATACAGTATACATAGTGTTGAGTAATGTATTAAATAATGTAATTCAGAATAGTTTAAATGTATTTCAGAGAGCGTCAAATTTAATTCCAAATTACAACTGACGCTTTCTGATTTACAGTTAGAGAAGGTAAAGTAAAACTAAGCAATTTTTTGTTTTGTTCTAGACCTCATAAGAAATTACAAAAAGATCATTGCAGGAGGAAACAGAGATTCCGACTCCGATGAGTCTCAGCCATTGGTTAGTTCTAGCTATGGTTCCACAAGTAGTTTTGGGTAAGAATAGTAGAATATTATTTACTTACTTTCTTTACACGGATTAATAACAGTTATTCATTACAAACTTCGATACTTTTCTAGCCAATCAAATGCAATTTTTACATCACTTATTATAATCGGGGTAACGAATATTTGTTATGTATTTATTTATCCCGTCCTGGTGCCCTTGTCACCATGCAAAAATTAAATAATAAGTCAAAAACCGTTAAGTTGATATGCATGAACTAACTGACAGATTACAAGGTAGTGATAAATTTTGTCCAAAAATAAATAAAATTAAAAAAAATTGTTTCCTCTATTTATATTTATCGTTATACAGGGGATATTTAGGGGATAATTCTAGACCGAAAATAGATGTTATCTCTTCCTATGACATTTTTTAAAGTTAAATCATATTTGCAGTTTTTTTGCAATACCTTTTGCCACGCTCATAATATTTTGACGAAATCTCGTATATGGGACTTTTGCGGGATGGGGAATACAAATTTGCCCACCGTTTTTTCGCATTTTGTAGAGGGCGCCACATAGGAGCATATACTTTAATTTGAATGGTCCCAACTGTTTTGTCCTACACTGTATGCGCATTTTTACTGAATATTTCTATTCTCCTAACCTTTTGACATAAAAAAGGTACCTATACTACTTTTGTTTCGATAAGTATAACCGTTTTCGAGAAAAACGCTATACTAACATTGCTTGCATATGATGAATACGAAATCATTTTAATTTATAATTTTTTAATTTAATTAATTTAATTTTTTAAGAAGGATTAATTTATGCATTATAGAGGAAGGACGTCACTTTGAACCTTTGATTTGAATGTTTAATTTATTCTTTAAAATGTTATAGGAAGAGATCGCATTTATGTTCGGTTAGATTTATTTATTCGTGTTGGTTAGATGGTATCTAGTAGTAGGTAGAATTATCCCCTAAATTTTTTGCTCATTTCCGGACACCCTGTACAATCTGTATAGGTAGGTACCTATAGCACTAGGGAGCAAATATTTATTTAATTTTGACACTTTTCTTTCCTTTATCATTAATTACTTAAAAAATCGGTTATCAACCACAAATAAGAGTTTCATTTATAAAAATCATCATAGTATGTTATGAAATAACTTTACTCCTCAGAAAAGGATATTTTTACCTAAGTCCGAAAGATATTTTCAAAAGGGAGATGAGTTGCATAGGTTCGCAAGGAATATATACTTAAATTCGAAACTGATAAATAATTATATACCTAGTATCTCTACTTAAGTTGAAACCGTATTGATTGTAACTTTTACGAAAAAAATAGTTTTTTTAAATTATTTCAGTTTTATCAAGTGTAATATTATATGAAACAAATTTTAACAAGAGTGATACCAGGCATATGAGCTGTTTAATATAAATCAGTTGTGTATTACAAATAATATTTCCGAAATGTATTATCATATTATTTTGGCATTGTAGATAATGGTTGTAATTTTTGTTGCTATGCATTATCCAAAATCCCTCAGGGACTGTGTATTGTTATGTGGCAATTTATAGCCAAGCAAACAAACAAAATACGATTTAATTAAATAAACACACAAAAACAAACGAAAAACCTGTATTAAATCTGCCTAACTTTGCTAATTTCAATTTCTGAAAGAATGAAAATTATGGCAGCTTTATTATCAGCTATGCTATGCTCTAGAGCATTGATAATGTTAAGTTTATGCCTATGCTGCAAATTTCAAGCCTCAGAAAGGGACTTGGAGATAGTATTTCAAAATTAAAAACAGTGTATGAACTTGCGGATCATTTATTAATAAAAAATCAGTTCGTTTCTTCAAATTTTCCAGATGTATCTAGTGCAATGATTTTATTTCTAACTTTACCAGTTAGTGGGTGTGTGGCATCGGCGGAACGATCTTTTTCCAAACTTAAAATAGTAAAAACCCATTTACGTAACACCATGGGACAACAACGTCTTTCGGATTTATCCTTAATCAGTATCGAACACGAGTTTGTTAAAACATTAAATATCGACGAAATTATAAACGATTTTGCAACGATCTGGTCGTTTTGTACAATACCTTGTATAGTACTTAGTGACATAATGTTTGTGCAGACTTGATGAGTGTTCATGTGTTTTACTGTTTTCTGTCTTTTGGATTCTATGAGGCTCGATCACTGCTATCCCCGTTACTACCATACATGGTAAGCAAGTGGTTTTAAAATTTTGATTTTGCATCATGTTTGCTGGAATATTACGTATAACGACTTAATAAGTACCTATGTTATGTCTACCAGTCTACATAGGATTATAAAATAAATTGGAATTGTTTGCTGTTTTAATAGTAAACACATAATGTGGTTTTAACCCTAATTAAATTATTACACGATTAACGAATTCAAAAATTCATAAACCTGAACCTAATAGTAATGAAAATTATTCCATTCTTTATAGAGAGGGGCCCCTGAAAACGTTTGCGGGGGGGGGGGGCACTCAGGTCCTGTTACGCCACTGACCAAATCTAGTTGAGTTGCTTCAATGTGTTCTGATGGAATAATCAATTAACTAGGTTCGTCACCAAAATTATTGTCCTGTCCCTAGGCGATGACACCTGATTACCTGCTAAAGTAAAGGATTAAAAACATTTTTAATCAGGGAAAATTACCAAATTACACATCCGCGCTGCACCATATGGCGGACAAATTTTTGATACAATTAAACCATTACTTAATAAAGCAAAATTGGTTGTTTCAATTGACACGAGGATAAATTATCGTATTATTTTTTTGTCGAGTCAGTTAAATAAGTTAATTGTTGCAAATTATAAATCAGTCAACTAGTTTGAAAATGCAAAGACGATATTTCAAGTCATCAGTGAACAGTGGCAAAAGGAACTTTTGTTCAGAGTGTGAAACTTGGTGAGTTATTTTATTATTAAAGGAAGTCGGTGCAATTTATTTAAAAACAATATCAGAAAAGTCTAGAATATTACAAATATTACAATAACTGCTGAGTATATATAATTATATAAAAAGTTTAAAAAAAAAGATCAGAAAATTTCTTAAATAATAATAAAATCCTATCAGACACACAATTTGGATTGCAAAAAAATAAATCTACACAAGATGCAATTTGTCACCTAACAAATCAAATATACAATTCAATCGATAATAAAATAAACAGTATATTATGCATATTTTTAGATTCAGCTAAAGCCTTTGATACTCCCAGTCATAAAATTCTTATTAATAAATTAGAAAAACTTGGATTTCGTGGTCAAATATTAACTTTATTTAAAAACTATTTATATAACAGAGTACACCATGTTAAAATTGGTGAAAATATTAGTTCACCAAAAATATTTAATTATGGAGTGCCACAAGGTACAGTCCTAGGACCAATACTTTTTAATGTTTATCTAAATAATATTTTTAATTTAAACTCTCAAGGAAAATTACATAGTTTTGCTGATGATACGATAATTTTTTATGAAAGCCTAAATTGGAATATTTAAAAAAATACTATTGAAAAAGATTTTATAAAAATAAGCAACTGGTTTATTAAAAACTTATTAACTATAAATTATAACAAAACAGCATAGATTCCATTTACTTCATACAAAAATAAACTTCCAAATATTGGTTCAATAATATGCAATAATATTAATATAAAAGAAGGTGAAGATATTAAATATCTAGGAATAATTTTTGATAAACATTTAAAATGGGATTTATAGTGACTACATTGTAAAAAAACCAAGAATTCTTATACAAAAATTTAAAAACCTTAAACAATTTTTAAATATAAACGAATTAGAAATATCGTATTATTCTTTAGTACAAACCCATTTAAATTATGGAATACTAGGATGGGGAGGCATAAATAATAATTATCTTAATAATATTGAAACTATTCAAAAAAACATTTTGAAAATTATTTACGAAAAAGACCACCAATATTCATCTGATTTACTATTTAAAGATAGCAAAAAAATGGATATTAAACAAATATTTGGCACATGGGGGGGGGGTAAAGGGGTATATGTCCTAAATCGACAATTTTGGGAAATTGAGTTTAAAGTTTTAATACTCGCGTTTGGATAACGGTTTTTTTTAAACTCAATTTTTTTATTAAAATAGACATTTTTTGATCCTTAATACATTGTATATAGCAGTAATTAAAATAAAATAACTATTATGAAAAATAATATTACTTATACCCATTTACACATGAAAAATTCTAAAAAACTTACATATACCTCTTTACACCAATTAAATAAAATTTTGCTATTGTACTTTCTTCAAAACTGTATTAACTATGAAAAGGAACAAATGGTAATAAACACAGAGTTCAAAAACCAAACTTATTATTATTTTTATTCATCGCTCGACTTATTATCATTTAATTATACCCTTTTCCTCAATAAAAGGCCAAACAACTTTTTAGGGAAGAGGGAGATAAATATACTTATATCCCTTTCCACAAATAATTTTGTTAAAATTCAATTCGTTCGTAGGCTTTAACAAATCTTAATCTCCTTTTCACAAAAAAATATATATTTTCTATAGTTATATCCTTTTCCACAATCAAAAATGGCACATATTTAAGGCCTAAATGACTTATATCTCTTTTCCCAGGGGTAGATATTGAATTTATAAGTATTGTGGGCGACTTATCTTAATTTTGAAAATTTTCGACTTATATCCCTTTACCCCCCCCCCCCCCCCCCAAGTGCCATTTTCTTACATGTTTATATATATTTTTAACATGAAAATAAAATAAAATATATTAATTACACACATGAAATTCGTCATAAAAATACTATAACATATAAAAATAGAGAATAGAGTAAACAAAACAATAGCACACAAACATTTTTTAAACATCAATCCATATATTTTTGATATTATGCTACCACAGTCAATTAAAATAATTAAATCATTAAATAATTATAGAAATAAAATTAAAAATTGGATATTATCGAATCCAAGAGATATATTCAAGAACGTCATAAATAAATTAATTAATGTACCAAGCTATAATGAATAAAATAATAAAATATATATATTATATAGGTACATAACGTAATGTATCTTTGTATACCGTAGTGATATAAAATATGCCAATAAAATATTGTCATTATAATCTAGTTGTGCCTGAATTATGAAATATATTCTTAACAAAAATATTATATTATTTAACTCAAAACAAGTATTTTACTTCTGAGTTCGGAATTGATAGTTTATACAAAAAAAAATATGTATATTAGCATTAAATTTAATGTCAAAAAAATATTTGAATAAACTTTTATTATTATTATTATTATTATTATTATTATTATTATTATTATTATTATTATTATTATTATTATTATTATTAATATACTTTAAAAATTATTAATTAAAAAATTGATTTTTTTATTTTAAATAAAAAGTCATGTATATTATTGAAAAATAAAGGGATCCGTGCTCCGCATCAAGCTGCAAATTTCCACGTACATCACTCATTAGGTTGTGGACTGCTTCTATATCTATTTTCTCAATTTTCCTATAGATCATACACGCCTTAACTGCTCTACATTTTCAACTTTCCACCTTTCATCGTAAACCTTTCTAGCCAAAAATGCCCAAACATCTTCAATTGGACGACATTAGGGCAAGTGTTTTGAGCGTCGTTGAATCTATCGTAGTTAATTGCATGATGCTAAGTCTGGCCAAAACATTGTATCATCTTTAGCAAGATTTTCGTAAATAAAATCATCCAATTTGATCAGGCTATAACACATAATGCCTGGATATTGGCATCATTGGATTGGTTGTTATGGAATTAATTTATTTGTTTAAACATTTGGTCAGTGTCAGAGTCTTGTTAGAAAAACGGTAAAATGGATATCAATGCAGCCGCAGTGGCTCCATCGCCCAAAAAGTCGAAAGAAAGATACGAAAATGCCTAAAAAAATTTCAAAACTTGTCACAATTTTTTTTAAATTTCAATTTGTCAAGTTGTACTAAAAATAATAATCTAAACTAAAATCTGTATTTTTTAAATAATTATTGCAGTCTATTCTAAGTAGTATTCACTTACCTCTCTAGGGAAGTAAAACTTAATTATCTCCCCCAAAACCATGTCAAAAAAGGAGCCCTTCCCCTTACGAAGCAGGGAGTAGAAAAAGTACATTTCATTAACGAGACAACCAATTCCGTATCAACTCGTTTGCCATATATTTTGGACCAATTTTGTATATTCACCTACATTTATTTCAATTTGCGAGGAAAAAACGACCCTTATAGTAACCAAGCACCAAGGTTTCATCCTCGCTGTGACGGAGTAAAAAGCCTCAAATTTTGCCTCCTAAGGGGTTTCCCCTTGCCGTACATGCAGTTGTAGAGGAGACAACCCTGGTGCTTTGGAACTGGTGTATTGAAGGTCGCCGCTTGGTCTTCAACTAACTAAAATTTCATCCATCCAAACAAGTCGTTAGTGTTATCGGCCAAAAAAATTTGTTTCGCGTTTATTTGGTCTTTAGTTACTGGTAATTAATAAAGTATTAATAACTGACAAACTGAAATACGCAAATAATTTGCTTCAGATCCTTATTTGATCCATCAAGACCTACTAGCGAATCAGAAGAGGACAACACTAAAATCCACACCACCCCAAGACTGTTGGATGAAAAGGTCGGATGTGTATCGCCTTTAGCGTCAAGGAAAAAATACGAACGGTAAGTTTCTATTATTATAAAGACTCTCCACAGGGAATTTAAAATCTAGGACTAAAAGCACACGTTGATTCGTCCCGGTATATGATATCGCCCTATCGAACATGACCTATTATTAAAAAAGTGCAGCAAATTCCTAATTCCTATAAAATCATAATTTGCATTATTCAATGTCATTCCTTCTTTTTTGACCCAAGTAAAGGCGATCCATCCCTTACTATAGTGAGTTTGTTATATCTTTAAAATACAGTCTTATAATATACTATCACATTCGGGCGGGGTCAAATAAATGCCTTTTATATAATGTATAATTTTTTTATTGGGATCTAGACTGGATATTCTTAGCGTTTATAATTATGATACCAATACAAGAGATTATTATTTAGGTTAAAGATACAGATTGTCATATCGGTACTTGGACGATTTATTTATGTGACGTATATATCAACAACCTACGGAACATATTTTATCATCGCCATCGGACCGAAAGTCCGTATGTTGAGAGACAGTACTTAGTTCTCGTACCTTCGCCTTCACCATCCTTCAAGGGTTTATTAGCATTAACAGCATGATATCTTGCAAAATATAGCTTATGAATTTTATTATAAACTTAAAGAAAATAAATATAGTTTAAAAAAACTAAAAATAAACGCTTTAATATAATTCAAACTAAAAAGCGGAAAATAAATATAGTTTAAAATAATTCTTGAAATTCTTAATATAGGCAGAAAATAATAATGAACGATAAACATTAGGTGAAAAAAGCGTGGGGTGCTCGATATACGAAAAATATAGCACAAAGCGTGGTGAGCGTTGTTACATATTACAGGGGTGGGCACTAGAAAAATCTCCTTGTTACGCCAATGTTATTATTGCATTATTTTGTAGACATTTAGTTTATGGGCCAACTTTTGAGCCGCCTAAATTGGACATCTATACCGCTCAAGAGTTTATCTTTAACAAAGATGATAACAATTACTCCAAAGTTGTAGGATTCCTTTACGATTCGGTAAGTGTACAATAAAATGGGTTTTCCACTAATACTAACCTACCGTGCGAGCAAAAATTATTTTCATCAAAGAGGGCTTGGATTAAAAAACGTATAGGGCTTGGTTTAGATCACAATGATATGGGGACAATATATCTAACCAAATCTAGGTTAACATTTTGTCAAATTCATATTATGACATGATATGCCAAACTAATGAGTAATAAAATAAGTAGACAAACACAAATTGATTTTTGTTGTTTACAAAATTACAAAGTAAGAATATACAGAAAGAAAAAGAAAAATAGTTACATACTTGCACTTTATAAGGAAATAAACTTAGCTGCTTCTTAAGAATAGTCCTGCATGTTCCATAAGATCTTCCCACTTCTTGGGACAGGCGTCTTATACAATTTGTTGGCGTATTTTGCATTATTTCCCGAACGTTTGCAACAAGTTCTTCTGTTCTTACAGATGGTCTTCCTGCTCCTTTTTTGTATTGTATAAAACCTGTTTCCCTAAACACAGCCACGGTTCTTTTCGGGCAATGATAAAAATCCCCAGCAATAAAAGCAACGTTAGGAAAATGTTCGTGAAAATCGTCCATGCACAAACCCGGATTGTATTGCCACTGACCATCATCGAAAGTACGCTTTAACCATGAATATTTGTGCTGTTCCGTAAAGCCCATTGTGTGAATTGTTTGAAAGATGACGGAATAACTGATTGATTGTTAATTCAGGTGGTTACTGACACCCAACAGGTATTAAGCTCTAATGCTAAGTATTACGTCCTTTGATGCAAATAATTTTTGCTCGCACGGTACATTTGATGTTTAAATAATAATCAAAATACGAAGATTTTCCCCTACGTCACTGTCTGCGATGTTAGTAAAACGGGTTAAAGGAACAATGTATTACATATTTATTCTACCGTCTTGCGGTAAGGGGGAACAGTCAGGAGACGATAAAAATTTATTGCAAAATATATTTATATATTTACTATAAATTAATTCAATGATAAAGTGGCCAAAACAACAGTATACGGATAATGACTTTTTAACGGGGTCTCTTACTAACTATTTTTGGAATTCGGACGAGTTTCCCGATGTAGTTGTTAAATTAACAGTCAGGATGTGACAAGAGCCACTAATATTGACTGATTCTCTATACTCTATAGGTACAGTTTTAATACAGAATTAGAATGAGAGGTAAGTTTAGTCATATTTGCGTAAAACCGACTTGTCTAAATGATTGTTTATTGGAGGTCATAGATTATCAAAAATGCAAAACATTGGCGTCAATGTAATTAATTAAACTGCATGATGGTAACGTTTGATAAACTTTGACAGAAGAACATAAAAATGCCTCGTCAGTTGTCTGAAGTTGAAAAAGCTCAAAAAGAATCGAAGAAGGATGGTCAATCCGTGCTGTAGCGCAGTTGTATAATAGAAATAAAAAAAAACTATATTGAAAATTAAGCAACGCTAGGAACAAGAAGAATCCCTAAAGCGGAAAATTGGTTCAGGGCGTCCCGAACGTTCCAACCCTGAACAGGATGCTGCTTTTTGTGATATTTAAGAAATAATCCTTTTGCAACTGCAAGGGATGCTGTTATTGATATAATGATATAGCATTTCCTGTCTCCCAACCTACCGCCCGCAGGAGAGTCAAGGAATCTGAACTAAAATGTCGCCCAGCTGCGAAAAAAAATGTTTCTTACCGAAGAACAGCGACAATCAAGGATTATTTTTGCTTTAACTTATATATACCGCAATCCTCAATTTTGGAACAGGGTCATTTTTACTGATGAAAAGACATGGGCGTTTCTCTGTAAATGTATGGGGCTGGATAAGTGTTCATGGACCTGGTGTTTGCTAGCGAATAGACGAACGATTTAATGCCGGAAATTACATTAACATTTTAGAAAACATATTGTTACCATCTGCTGAGCAATATCCCAATAATACTTTCATATTTCAACAAGATAATTGTCCAGTCCACACTGCTAATGCTGTAACCCACTGGTTTCAAACCCATATTGTGGAAGTGCTGCCTTGGGTCGCTTATAGTCCCGATATCAATCCAATTGAAAATATTTGGGGTATAATCGTAAAAAAAATATATAATCGACATTTTAGGCCACAAAATTCATAAGATTTATGGGAAATAATACATGCGTGCTGGGAAGAGCTTGATCTAAATATTGTATCAAATACAATTCAGTCAATTCCGAATAGACTGGCTCAAGTAATAGAAAAACAGGGATAACGACCAAATATTAGATTTTATTTATTCTTGTTAAACGTTTTTTGTTTCTATTGAAATTTTTATAAAACTGTTAAGATATATTATAAAATAAAAAAAATTATTTTTGGTATTCTATTGAACTAACGCCCAACGCCAATGCTTTGCATTTTTAATAATCTTTAACATGCGATAAGCCGGTTTTACGCAAATATGGTTACGGTTTCCTCTCATTCTAATTCGTGTACGCTTTTTTTATGAATACAACTGTACCATTATATAAATTTGCAAAGTGCCTGACTGACATCTATCAACGCCCAGCATAAACCCCCTAATCACCTAGAATCATGAAACTTCAAGGGGGGTTGAACTTTTTATAGGAATTTCTGCATAATATCAAAAACTCAAATTGGCGGAAACCTAAAAATTGGTATAAAAGTCCCTGTACTCAAATAATAATACAGGGTGATATTTAAGTATGTGGCCAAACTTCAAGGGGTGCTTCTTTAAGTGATTTTAAGAAGAGAATAATTTAGCCTCAATTAGATTACAATTATTAAGTCCAGTGGCGTCCCGGAAGACAGTCTAACTAATATTTTTGACAAAAAAATTGCGCGCCACTGACTTATTTAAAATTATGTATTTTTTTCGAATTAAGCAACTACAAATACATTTAATCTTTTTTATATCTTGCTCTTTTCTTCGAGAAAAAAAATAGAAACCACTTTATAGTACTCTTATTCTTTTTCTGTTACTTTTAAAACATTGCAGAAATAAATTATTACGTTATGCGATTATTTTATGTTAATTTCTTTCATCGAAAACAGTTTTAATCTGTGCAAAAAAATTCAAAAGAGGACTTTCGTGTAATTTTAATTGCTTAATAGTTTGGTAAATAGTTTACTCTTGTTCCGGAGACATGCAATATAAAGGAGATTAATAATATTAAAAGAAAAAAATAGTTGTATTTGTAGTTGTTTAATTCGAAAAAAATTCATAATTTTAAAAAACGTCAGTGGCGCGCAATTTTCTTGTCAAAAATATTAGTTAGACTGTCTTCCGGGACGCCACTGGACTTAATAATTTTAATCTAATTGAGGCTAAATTATCCTCTTGTTATTACAAATATAATTGCCAAATTTCAGCAAAATCGAAAAAATTTTTTGGGTGCCACGCCCTTTTTTGGGTAAAATACGTATGATTGACGAGAGCGACAGCCCCCTAAAACTTCTGCAATAATACGCCGCTGGCCCTAACTAAATATTTATGAAAAAAAATTAGAGATTTCATTTTAATTAGTAAAAATGTATTTAAAATAAGTAACGCATATATTAATCATACTTATACTAAAACAAAACAAAAACCTTATACAATAAGTTGTAAGTAATCACTAATAATACTAATATTGAAGTAAAATTCTTCGTTTTGTTTTTGCCTTTTCGTCCAGAATTTCTGCCACGGTAATATCAATATCGTGGTTCGCATAAAGAACTGCCAAACCATTTAATCTGTCCTCTTCCGTGGTGCTACGCAGATATGTCTTTAAATATTTTAAATTTGAAAAGGACCTTTCAGATGTGGCGGTTGTAACAGGCAAAGTTAAAAAAATTTGTAAAAGCCTTTTTATATTAGGAAATATATTGGCATCACATTCGGAATACACTTTGTCCAAATCTTCCTTCAGTTTTTGTTTTTGCATTTTTTTGTACCACAGCTCAAGTTCAGCTTTTAACATCGTTTTAATGGAAAACTCTTCAAGAAACTCATTCTTGTAGAAGCTGTGAAGTTTCAAAAAACATTTAAATTGACTATCAAAATCTTGATTATCATATGGAAAGAGGCATTCAAAATTTTGAAGGGTTTCTCGATGTTTTAAAAACCGATCCTCGAGATTTGCTATGAGGCCGTCTAAAAACGGAATAAAAATTGTTATTTTAAAATACTCAGCAGCGGAATCGGTTTTTATAACCAATCTTTGTGTTTGTCTTGGCGGTAGTCTAGGTACTCTGATTTCAATATCGTATTCCGAAAGTAGATCTTGAGCTTTCTTAAAAATATTTTGAAAATTATCATCTGCCAGGCCTCTTATTTCTTTAACTTGATCTGTTACGTCATTAGCTAACTGCAATGCTTAAAAAAGGTTTAAATCGACTGTTTGTAGAATCTTGCAGCACATATTCTTTCTGTACACATTAGTGCGATCACAAATTTGGGACTTATATAATGCTGGCCAGTAATCCAGCTGCGTCAGTGGAAGTATTTCGGTCGGTCCATTCAGTCAGACGTAGTATAATTTCACTATTGATAACATGATTGATGTAAATTATGTGGCTGAATATAAAATATTAGTAAAAGGCGTGACATGAAAAATTGGTTTGCAATTAAACGAATAGGCTAAGTTTCTAAGCTCAGGGGGGGCTGCAGCCCGGCAGCCCCCCCCCCCCTGGTTGCGCCACTGCATGTTTATATGAACCTCTCTTCTTAAAATCACTTTAAGAAACATCCCTTGGAGTTTGGCCACATACTTAAATAACACCCTGTATACGTGTTTTGTTATTTTTTCAATAATTACTTAGGGGTCCTATTACATGGTTTTTTTTCACTAGTCGAGTTGTATTAGTATTGAGAACACCAGGAATCGACCGTCTCGGTTTATGCGCCGTATATTTGCCGCCAAGTAAGCCATCGATCACTCGACCTAAAATGCTGATAAATACACACATTTGAATGTCTTTTCCGACGTTCTTAGTTGAAAACAGTCTTAGTAACGTTTATAGCGAATTTTCTTTTGTAGTTTGTCCAAATGACTGTCAATATAATATCCTACATTGCCTCTCATCAGGTTCATATTTTATGTGATTTTTTTATAGTAGTAGTCCCGCCATAAATGTCTAGTAAGCTGAAATCAAACTTTTAGCAGGAAATAAAGTGTAATATCATCAACATAATATGTGTTATTGTGGGAGGTTTGTTCGTTGAGTTGATTATTTAAAAAGAAGCATTTAAAACAACGTGTGTAAAAGTGTACAGTTATCTACAGGGTGATCTAGATTAAAGTGTGACCAGTAAAGTCCGCATAATACGGGATTTTTTTATTAATAACTTTTTTCGAAATTTGACATTTGGCATTAAGTTCTGCTTCGATCGAGATGAAAATTAAGCAAAAAATAGTAGTCACGTGATTCGCATTATCTGTCAAATTTTAATTTTTTCCAAAAAACAATTCAAAAGTAGGGTTATTTCTGAAAATATCAAAAAATAAGTTTTTTAAATGCAGTTTCTAGCCCACATGCAAAATTTTAGCTGCATAAGATAATTTTGATTTTTTACCCATATTTTGTAAATTGCACCACTTTTGCAAAATAAGACTCAACGCAACCTACATAAAACTTGTTAGTTTTGACAATGCTTTATTTGAAATACATTATTTTTTAAAAGTAGCGCCATATTAAATGTGAGTTGTTCTACAAAATCAAAATTGGGCTATTAAAATTTGGTCGCATGTGATGCAAAGTTTATTTATTTTTGACCCTGTATAAGGTAACTTCATAAAATAAGTATTCTTGAAAACGTAGTTTGTGTCTGAAAGTAATACGCCTTAATATTGAGACAAAAAAGAACACAGTGTCATCAGTATAAAGTGTTTATTAAGTGGAAAATAAATTTTAGTGGTGGGTAAAAAATCAAAATTATCTTATGCAGCTCAAATTTTGCATGTGGGCTAGAAACTGCATTTAAAAAAACTTTCCAATAACTTTTTTCGATATTTTTAGAAATACCTTTGAATTATTTTTTGGAAAAAATTAAAATTTGACAGATAATGCGAATCACGTGACTACTATTTTTTTGCTTAATTTTCATCTCTATCGAAGCAGAACTTGATGCCAATGTCAAATTTCGAATAAAGCTATTAATAAAAAAACATCCCATATGATGCGGACTTTACTGGTGACACTGTAATGTAATAGTACATTACGTATCAAGTTTAGAAAAGTGGAACTTTACTTGACGAGTATGGTTAGTTTGAATCCGAGCGAAGCGAGGATTTAATTTCCATACGAGTCAAGTAAAATCACTTTTCTGACGAGGTGCGTATACTATTTTTTCGCATTTTGTAAGTAATTATGATGCGGACTTCACTGGTCACACTGTATAAGTTGTATGAAGATATGAAAATTAACACAAGTTGTTAAGAACTATACCGAGCTTTTCACTTAAAATAAGAGGACCTATATCTCGAAAACGAATGGACATATTTTGATTTCGTAAACATTAAAGCGACTTTAAATTTTAATACTTTTTTATTTCACTTTATTCGATTACTTCACTCATTTTTAAGTAAGTGAATTACCTCGGCGAATTATGGACGTGGAATTCATTGTACTTGTGACACTGTCATTTATATCCACGAATTGATAATATTTTATGAAAATAGCTCAGCACTAACAAGAAAAAATTGGATATGATTTACGGTGAATGCAGGTCAAAGGCTAAGCACGCATAATGGGTATCGTTATCCTCCATATAAGTATTCCTGGTGACAAAACTTCTGCAGGAACATAAGGGTTTATGGCTTCTTTGTAAAACCGAAAAGAGATAGGAGGAAAATTATGGCCACAACTAATGAAAATACAGCCCAAGTTTTACAAGTTGTTAATAATCCCAAAACTTCACTAGCCAAAATCAAAGAAAGCACTGGTGTTTCCATAAGCTCTTTATATGGGGATTCAACAAAACAACAAGTTTCATCCGTACAAAACCAAATTAGTTCATGGATCCCGCACAAAGACTGGCATTCTTAGTCAAAATTTTCTGAATTGTGTGGCCAAAATGAGAATATCTACTCCAGCATTTTATGATGGGAAGCGGAGTCGCTTTCATAATAACGGAATCGCGAGCCGACATAATTGTCACTATTGGTTTCAAAATCATCCTCGTTGGATTAGAGAAAAAGGAAAACAACGCGTTTTTGGAAATAATGTTCGGTGCGGTATATTAAATGGATTCTACCTCATTTTTACAAATCACGTTAACTGGAGAACGTTATTTGTATTTTTTTCAAGTTAAATTTGCAGAATTGTTAGAAAAGGTTACCTTTGAGTACATAACGAACATTTGGACAGACAGTATTCTAATCGATGGTTTTGAACCAACGGACCTGAAGATGGTCAGCAAGACCACCACATAAATACAACACCCGTACATTTTTTTCTTTGGGCTCACTGTAATGATATTATCTATGCAGCACCAATTGAATATATCACCGATCTATTATAATAAACAAAATTACAGCAGCATGTATATACTGCAATTACAAGAAGAATGATTTTTAAAATTTCCCACATCAAAATTTTTAAAAAAATTGACAGTTGTGTTCGCGCAGAAGGAGTAAGTTTTGAACAATATTGACTAACCTATTATTAATTGAGGAATTGTTTTAGTTACAAAATTATTAAAAAAATTTAAATAAAATCATGTACTTACTACTGAAAAACGAGTGAAGTCATCGAAACGAAATTTTTACATTCAAATGTACCTAGTTTCATACCTGCAAGGGTAGCGACGCCCAGGGCGTCGATAGCGTCGCATTACTGCTATCTTTAAAAGATGCTACTCGATTCTGCCTAACGAGGGATTTTTACAAAAATAAAATATATTCATTCGTTTTCGAAATATAGGTGTTCGAAGTTTTAAGTGAGAAACCCTTTATACGGCAGATATATTATCCTGTATACAACTACACTGGCATTGGCATAGCTAGGAATAGTTCCTGAGGAGAGGGGGCTAAATTACAAGCCCGAACAACCCAACGAAATATTACTATTTTTTTTTAAACATTCCCTTTTGCTTATGATCGGTTTTTGAATACAAGCTGGAGGGGGAGGGGAACTCGAGCTCCTATAACCCCCCTCTTGGCTACGCCAATGCTCATATAAGTTTTTAAGGGTAATACGTTATAAAAATTACGTGGGGATATTATTCAAAAGCACCGCAAGGCACGTAATTCCTAAATCTTTTGTTTCATAGTTAGGAAGAAACATTTTCTTGTGTCTGTATAAAATATGTTAATTGATATAAACAATTCTGCCATATAAACGAAACGTTTGGGACCAGGAATTGATTATTTCGAGAAGTTATTATTTCTTTTCTAATGTAAATATTTAGTTTAGGGCAATGCGGACCTATAGAAACATTTATTTTTACAACTACGTTATTTACTGAATTTGTAATAAAAAATTACCTTTAAAATCAGGCGTTCTTTTAAAAAAAGTTTTTTTTCCAAACTGGTTTTTGACGGTTAGTATATCTTGGCCAGGCATTTCGGTAAGGTATCGGAGACGTGTGCTAGTTTTATTACTATTAATATTACAATCTCTGCAGCCAGTAGTTTTGGAAATAAGAAAAATAGTTTTTTACTTTATGGGGAACTAAAAAAATGTCCTTTCTAGCCATGTATTTTTTTAGATGAACATCCAAAAGGATCCAAACATACTTGGAGAGACTCCTTCGTCGGATGAAACCAGTTACGAAGTATATAGCATGGATTACCGAGAACCGGAGAAACCAACCAACAACTCCCTGGTCACCATGTAAGTTAAAATAAATTATAAAGATATAGAATGTATGTATAGCAGGAATTTTCCCTATAATAATCCGGATTTAATACGTAAATTACTATTTTTTGCGATTGCAATACTTTTTCTGCGAGGAAACTAATAAAATCAAGTGTTCAAAATACGTCGCTTTTGACAGTTGTGTTGTAGAAAAATACATAAAAAGGTAACAGCAAAATTAATGAAATAAGTTTGCAGCTACATAAATACTTATAACAATAATAATTTTATCAATTATTTAAAAATAGATTTATTTTTGCAATAAGCTATTATCGATATTCTTGCATGTAGTGAATATGTTGTCAATAAACAGTTCTTGTAAAAACCATGGGGACTTTAAAAGTAAATGATTATACATGATGTAAACATGCTTGAAAAGGCGTACATTTTAAATACATATCGCCTTAAAACCAGAAAGCCAAACCCACAAAGAAGGTTTTCTATTCTCTAAATCAAAAATTATATCAAAAGTGTGTGGACAAAAATTGCCTAATATTTTCAAATTATTAAACAACAACATTTCTAAATAGAGTTGTTTTTTGTTATAACATCAAAGTTGGACTATCGATAGCGTTGCTAGCTAATAAAAATTTAGGTGAAGACCTTGACCCATAGGGCAACACACGACGAAGAAATATTACAAAATTTTTAAAAATAATAAGAAATTGTTAATCTACAATTAAAGTACAGCAAATTACAACACAGATAGATCTCGTAAATTTTTATGTCTAAAATTGAAGATTAGACCACGTCTGGGAACATATATTTTTTAATATAATAATAAGTTTATTTAAAATTTAATAATATAATAAGTATGTTTATATTGTCTTCTATAAACTTATTCTTTAATCCCCTGAAGCTGAGCTTTTTAGGGGCAATTCTTATTTTTTGTTTTAGTATGTAAAATCATAAATCATAAATATGCATTAAAAATCAAGTTTTAAAGTAAAAATGTTAATTTATAGTATAAAAGCAGTTTTTTTTGAAGAAATATATTACCCATAATAAAATTATTAGTTTATAATTTTTAAGTAAAAAATATTACTTAGATAAATTATTCAGAACAATATTAATTAATTAAAGCATTTCTAAAAATATTTTCAAATTGTCTGTTTTTAATATCCATGTTTTTATTTCGACGTAACATTTTTTTAATGAAATCAATTTTTTAATTTTAGTTGGTAAATAATCGTTTAAATAAAAACATATCCTATATAATAACATATCCTTCGCGTAATGTACCATAAGTCACATACTTTACAATTATTTGCTTTGGATCAGTGGGTACTTTTAGATGTATTTTTAAATTAACTAGAAATATTGTCACGCAGAAGATTTCCCGGTACTTTAACTTCTCTATGATCTTTGGGCAGCCGTAAATTTTCCCTTTTTAACACGCTTTCATTAGCTTCACCTGTACCTATGTTTGTATGTATGTTTGTTTGTAACCGACTTCTTTGAACCCGATTTTGACCCACTTTAAACGGTCAGATTTAATTTAAAGTTAGGTAAGTATAGCGCCCTCAGTTAGTAATTCGAATAAGTATAGCGGGAATGAGGGCAGGCAATGAAATGACACAATTGTATTTATCCCAACGTTTCGTTTTTTATAAAAACTTTTTCAAAGGTCACATTTTCTAGAAAACACATTGGATATGTTCATATCCAGTACTGATAGTTCGGATGTACAATGTATGTATGTACATTCTTTCGCTATCAGCAAGGGCGGATCCAGGGGGGGGGGTCATAGGGGTCATGACCCCCCCTGGGCGGTTTACATTTCAACATACGTAAAAACTATTGTGGAGCGCGCGAAGTGGTAACCAATCAAATTAGTAATATCCACATGTTCGTCTTGGAACCGCTCGTTGTTGCCGTTATCGTTTGGATTGGAGCCAGGCGCGGATACAGGGGGGGGGGGGGCAATGGGGGCAATTACCCTCCCCTGAGAAAGCAAAAACTTTTCGGGGCACCCTTGTCAGTGTGGGTAGGCGAAAAGCCCGAACATTTTTTTTAACTATACGTCAAAATTTTAACAAATTTGGTCAATAATTATGTATTTTGTATTTCATATTTTTTTGGACAACAAATTAAAATTTTATGAAATTTTTACTTAGAACGAATTCTCTGGAAGGTAAAATCACAAAAATTAACCCCCTCCTAAATGCACCGGGTTGTTTTTGTAATTTTGTTTTGTATTTTTTATTTTTCCCACTTGAAAACCAAGCACCATGATTCAAAAAAGGGCGTGGCACCCAAAAAATTTTCGCGCCTTCGACGCTGTTTGACCCCCCCCAGAATTAATTTCTGGATCCGCCCTTGGCTATCAGTTGGTCGGTTGGCCGAGCGGGTTTGTTCGGGTTTGTGGATCCAATGCTGTGAATCTAGCCATAAAAAAAAATGGATCCACTGCTTTAAATCTAGCCATGTCAAAAAGTAATTGTTAAATTAGAGACAGTATTCCATCTCTACTCCGGACCTCTCTATGACTATCTCTACTCAAAAAAAAAATTTTTTTCTTAACAATAACTCAAACTAAAAAATGAAAAATAAATATAGGTAGTTTAAAAAAACTAAAAAACACGCTTTAATAATTAATCAAACTAAAAAGCGGAAAATAAATATAGTTTAGAATAATTCTTAATATAGGCAGAAAATAATAATGAACGATAAACATTAGTATTATTGTGAAAAAAGCGTGGGGTGCTCGATATACGAAAAATATAGCACAATACCCATTTGTTAATTGGTTCATTGTAACTGTGAAATGGTGTTAAATAAATAAATAAATAAGAAAGGCGAAGACAACATCGATATTTTATGATTCTAGGATTAGGGATTTAGGATGGGCGTTAATGTTAGTCAGCCACTTTACAATTCTATATAATAGTAAGTATAGATAAATAAAACACGAATTGAGACAGTACCAGCAATTTATTGCTTATTCTTATTTTTCTAGTCCAGTGCATAACCCACATACAAGTAAAAACATGTTTATTTACAAAGTTACCTATATTTAATCTTGATTGGTCAGTAACAAATATTTATTATTACTTTTATTGGCTATGATTTAATTTCCAAGTCTGTTTCATCAGATGTTTTGAACCAGGACTTAAGTGGTGTTTTCTAGAACTCGATTGATGTTGCACGACATTGCATCAGAATAGTGCCTCAATTAGGTCAATCTGGTCAATTGGTTAATTTTGTAATTTTTTAGTACAGTATTTTTGGCATTTTGAAGTGTTAAAACTAAAACTGCAAATAACACCAGTCTGCAAGTCATTAACATTTCTTGTTGAAAAGGTCGTTGGCAACATCTTATCACGGTTCAATTTGATTTTGTAACAGTTTCAAAAAATTTTGTTTTAAGTAATAAATATGCCTGCCCAAACATTTATTTTTTGAGGGTAGTGAGTCCTTGTTTATACAAATCTAGGTTTATTTTTTGTACTACAATGATACAATTTTCAACATTTGCTTCATTGTTTAATGGAAAGCTCCATTCGTCGGCAAAACCAACATTGCGTGAGAATTCCCCATCATTATTTACCCTTTCCATACCGTCAAAACTAAAATTTCCTCTTCGTATTTCACCATTTTCCTTTAATTCCTGATGTTTTTTGTCTCTATTGTGGCTAGCTGAACTGCATTAATCAGTTTTATTCTAGAAAGCTACAATTTCTTCTGAAATGAGGCTTGTAGAAAACTCAATACTTCATTATACCGTGCGAGCAAAAATTATTTGCATCAAAGAGAGCCTTTCATCTAAGGACGCAATGCTTAGCCGTAGAGCTTAATACCTGTTGGGTGTCAGTAACTACCTGAATTAACAATCAATCAGTTATTCCGTACATCTTTGACTGTCGTTACAAGTAATTTGATATATCGCTAATTTTTTCAATTTCTTGAACAATTCACACAATGGGCTTTACGGAACAGCACAAAACATTCATGGTTGAAGCGTATTTTCGAAACGGGGTTAGAGTAAATGGTGAATGGCAATACAATCCGGGTTTGTGCATGAACGATTTTCACGAACATTTTCCTAACGTTGCTTTTATTGCTGGTGATGTTTATCATTGCCTGAAAAGAACCATGGCTGTTTTTAGGGAAACAGGTTCTATACAACACAAAAAAGGAGCAGTAAGACCATCTGTAAGAACAGAAGAACTTGTTGCAAACGTTCGCGAAATAAAGCAAAATACGCCAACAAATTGTATAAGACGCCTGTCCCAAGAAGTGGGAAGATCTTATGGAACATGCAGGACTATTCTTAAGAAGCAGCTAAATTTATTTCCTTATAAAGTGCAAGTATTTCAAGAAATACAAGCCGCAGATTTTGAAAGGCGCAGGAATTACACTCAATGGTTTACCCAAAATTTATTGAAAAGAAATTATTTATTAGACCTGACATTTTTTTCGGATGAAGCCTGGTTCCACCCCTCCGGTTATGTGAATTCTCAGAAAACAAGCATGTGGAGTAGTGAAAATCCCCATTTTTTGTAGAGTCCACATTGCACCCTCAAAAAATTGGTGTCTGGTTAGCTGTTTCCCGAAGAAGAATTGTTGGTCCTATTTTTTTCCATGACACAGTTACAGCACAGCGGTATAGAGACAATATACAATAGATCACCTTGTTTAACGGTTACGGATTACTTCGTTTTTCCACATTTAAAGAACACTATTTTTAAAACACCAGTTGCAAATTTAGAACAATTACAAGAAAGGATTATCCAAGAATATGGTAACATTTCTCCAGAGATGCTGGTCAACACTTTCGAAAATATGAAGAGACATGTGAATTTATGCTCGGAGCATGGCGGTGGCCAATTTCAGCAATTAATGTAATTATTTTTCTTTTTCTTTCTGTATATTCTTACTTTGTTAATTTTGTAAACAACAAAAATAAATTTGTATTTGTCTACTTATTTTATTACTCATTAGTTTGACATATCATGTCATAATATGAATTTGACAAAATTTTAACCTAGATTTGGTTAGATATATCGTCCCCATATCATTGTGATCTAAACCAAGCTCTACGTTTTTTAATCCAAGCCCTCTTTGATGCAAATAATTTTTGCTCGCACCCAACCCAAAAATGCACAAAAAATATAACGAGCAGTACTGCTCGGGGACTATGATCTCAATAATTTGGAGGATCAAATTTATGTGGTTCTCGTTAATACTGATTCAATGTTTTTATAGGTTTCATTATTAAATTTGTCATTAATTAAAATTCACATTAAATTTTGCATGGGATTTCCTATGCTGGACACAACAGAAGTACCACTCTGTATACGCAAGAAGCACCAATTTATTAAAATGATACGTGATTCCCAAAGATTTTCTTTATTCATTACATCATCACCGTTTATAATTCTAGATTTGCAATATGGAATACTACAATGGGATCCTCGTTACTAGCAATGTCGTGGGGTATTCACATGGCAGGACTTCTCCCAGGAATAGCAATTAATGTTTTAATAGCTGCCCTCTGTCTCTATACATGTCATCTTTTACTAAAAGTCAACGAAAAACATGGTAGGTATTGTTTGTGTAAAAGTTGCTATGGGTGAAAGAGAC
The DNA here is from genome assembly GCA_963969555.1 of Polydrusus pterygomalis. Classification (NCBI taxonomy): domain Eukaryota; kingdom Metazoa; phylum Arthropoda; class Insecta; order Coleoptera; family Curculionidae; genus Polydrusus; species Polydrusus pterygomalis. The sequence goes on along the minus strand of OZ018385.1, from coordinate 38,824,620 downwards.
TTGACCAATAGTTTTCTTGGTCGTTTTTTGCTTTGTCAAGAAGCGCGAGTTATCACTGTTATTTAAACGGCTGTTTATAAATTGCCAGAAAAAATAATAGTTATAGGTCGTAGTAGTAGTAAATTAACTTCCCTCTTTTTTTAGGTATGCCTGGGCTCGATATTGAAGTTAGCCATCTCTGTCGGGATCTTTTGGGTAAATGGGCTGAAGTATTAGCCAAAATATTTTCAGTTGTCGTGTTGTTAGGAGCTGACATAGTTTATATGGTTCTAATGTCGAATTTTCTTTACAATTCTGTATATTTTCTTTACGGTAAGTTATTAACAAGAGTCTGGAAAGAATATTATAGTGACTTAATTAGCAACAACACCATAAAATACATAAATATAAGACGTATTGCAACTTTCCAAAGAACGGGCTTATGTTATGGCATATACGGCAAAATAAACTGGGTGATATATGATTTTAGGTGCTATTTACGGCATTTTCGTTAAGCTCAACCAAAAATTAAATTGCGCGAATGTTACACTAGTATTAGGGTAGCTAGCATGCAATGTTTGTTAGTTAACTCTAGTAAATCGTACCCCGGCAATATTTTTTACTAATTACTAATTATTAATTTTGAGATATCCTTCAGATATATAATACAATTTAATTTTTGAGTAATCTCAAGTACACACATGAGGGCAGCCAAACTATAAAACGGCAAATGGACTCCAAGTAACTTGAGTTTCTAAAATTAGGTAGATAAGCAGTTGTATTCATAAAAAAAGCGTACAAGAATTAGTTAGTAAGTCATATTTGCGTAAAACCGGCTTGTCTAAATTAATGATTGTTATTATTGTTTATTGGAGGTTATCATACGTCATAGACTATCAAAAATTCCAAGCATTGGCGTCGGTGTAATTAATTTTGAAACTGCATGGTGGTAACGTTTGATAAACTTTGACAAAAGAACATAAACATGCCTCGTCAGTTGTCTGAAGTTGAAAATACTCAAATTGTATCAAGAATCGAAGAATGATGGTCAATCCGTGCTGCAGCGCAGTTGTATAATAGAAATAAAAAATAAACAACGCTGGGAACAAGAAAAATTTCTAAAGAGGAAAATTGGTTCAGGTCGTCCCAAACCGCCAGCAGGAGACTTAAGGAATCTGAATTTAAATGTCGCCCAGCTGCAAAAAAAAAAAATGTTTCTTACCGAAGAACCAGCGACAATCAAGGATTATTTTTGCTTTAAATTATATACAGAGTGCCCATTTAGTGTGAAACCGTTTTTGCGTTCTAATTCGTATACCCTTTTTTTATGAATGCAACTGTACTTTTAACGCACTTGCACCACCAGTGCTGGAAAAAAATACTGTTGGCCTTAGAAACCCTCTTTCGATGCAAAATGACATTCCCTAGTTGTGATTTTCACTTCTATTCAACTAATGTATGTTTTAGCTCTAGTTACATCACAAGTGGATCCATTGGAAGAAAGTGTGGCTGTGTTATGTCCGAAAGAAATGTTATTAAATGCCACATTCTTCGTAAACGGGTCAACTTTAAATCCTGCTGCTGTACCTATGGGGCTATTTGACCAAGTTTGGGACCTGTACAGCACTGTTCCAATATTTCTATCTGTGATATTGTTTGGTGTTTTAAATTTTAAATCACCGACGTTTTTTACCAAATTTAATAGTTTAGGTGAGACACACCTTTTCATCAATTTTAACTAACGAATAACCAGACAAGCTGGATTGAGACAATATGTTTCACTTGTATTAGTAAGCTGAAGTTTTTTAATATTTTTTAGGTACAATTAGTGTGTTATATCTAATAATATTTGTGGCTGTGAAAGCATCTAGCTGGGGAATAAACATACCAGATTGGGCTACAGTAGTAAACATCAAACCGACATTCTCTGCATTGAGTGGGATGCTGTCATTGAGTTATTTTATCCATAACATAATTATCTCAATAATGAGGAATAACAAACACCAAGAACATAATGTAAGTACCCGGTTTTATTTAACGAAAATTACAGGTTAGAGGTCCCCCGGTCCATCCGGTATAAACGCGTCCAATACAAAATCCTTCTTGCCGTGTCGACAGTGCCGTTGTCTTGTCGAAGTAAAATGTCTGTGACGAGAAATATTGTTTATTCAAGGCATCATATCTAAATACAGTACTCTAGCTGTAAATCTACCATTAATGCGATGACAGGGGGTGGGGTGAATGCCCCTCTGCATTATCCATAATTAGAGCATTAAATGGTTTTCTCTAATAAATAATAGTAAGGGTACCTAGTATCTAATGTTAATTATTCGCTTTAAAAAATTTTACTGTGGGGTTTTCCCGAACAAACCCCAGCCATTCCTGTAAATATTGAACAGAAAGTAAATCCCCACCCTAGGCTCTTTGTTGTCAGTTGTTAGGAACGATTTCTTAACAGCAGCCCCCGACTTCTTAAATTAGATATTTGACATTGGCCCAAATAACAACCTTTGGTTGTAAATTTGAAATTGGTTTTAAGAAATATGAACAAGGGTTTATATGAAACTTTATAATCTTATTTATTTTCAGGGAAGAGATTTAACGATAGCTTTTGGATTAGTAACTTTCACGTACCTATTTATTGGAATTGTTTTCTACATAAGTTTTCCATTGGCAAAATCCTGCATTGAAGATGTAAGTGACATTTATCATTAATATGTTTACACGCCATTCTGGTCAAAAAAATAACACGTGTCAATATAAAAAAAGCTACTTTCGTCTAGGCTCTAGGTAGGCCATTTATATAAATGAAAAATTAGTACACCAATAATAGTAACTTATTTTTCAAGCCAGGGCAATTTTGGAGTACAATAATCTGAGGTTATTGGCATTTACAGCCTGATTTAAATTGGTCAAGGTTTTTGCAACGTCACTAATTCACCAAGACAGGCATTGTTTTTTTATATTAGCTTTACTTAACTATGACAGTACTTTAACTAATTGAACACTGAATGGTTCTTATACCAACGCTGACGGTTCACGATAGTATCTTCTGATCTGTGTGACATAACGAAGCCTAATTTTTTTAACCAGAATGCGTTACTATTGTGTTTTTTGCATTAATATCTGAATCTTGTACTTTTAGAATATTTTTAACAACTTTAGCAACAGAGACACCCTGACTATAATTGCGAGGATATTGTTGATGTTCCAATTATTTACGGTTTTCCCTCTAATTTCATTCATGTTAAGGAAAGATATTATGGGAAATATCAACCAATATTTTAAAAACTACCGTTTTGGCGATTTTACTTATGGCAAAATTATGGTCTTAAATGGATGTTTGTTATTTATTTGCGTTATGTTTGCCTGCTTCATGCCAAAAATTGGAACTTTAATAAGGTAAGCTATAAGTAACAACAGTAAGTTTTTAGTTTACTTATTAGGATCATTTACAGGGTAGCCCAGTTGTGTGACAAAGTAATGTATCGGCTCTATATACCATTGGAGTTGTTTTTACAAAAGTTTAATAAAATATATGCTCTAATAATATTTATAGATGTACAGGGTAGTCCAGAAAAGCAGGACAATAAAAATAAGTATATTTTTCAATGGAACACCTTATATTCAAGCATTATTGGTTTCCCCATACCTATACTGTATTTCTTAACAAGAAAATCTAAAATCAAAAATTTCCCATAATTTCTTAATTATAGAGATAAAAGAATAGTTTCAATTCATAAAGTAGTTAAAATTGTGTACAGGGTGTCCGAAGTTCGAGCTTTATCATGGGGATCTACAAAACTATAAGAAATACAACATTGGTCAAATTGTGGTAAAGTTGCGGAATTTTGTGCCCAGTAATATCGTAAAAAAATATCTGAGCTATCTTTTTAGTTTTTGAAATTTATAAAAAAAATTTAAAAATTAGAGTTTTTGCCTTTTAATTGCCCGAACATTATAAGGGCACCTTTTTTCGCTGCCTATTGTGGTGTTTTTAAAATTCCGTTACAACGTTTTTGTGAAACTATTATCAACTTTAATTTTTTAAATACGGACCTGCATTTTTAATTTTATTTTTGAAACATCTAAGCCCTGAATTTAATCATGTATCACACCTAATTATATTTAGACGTTTTGATGTCATCATTACAAAAATTATAAATATTTTTAAATAAATACTGACCTGATATTTTGATATATTGTTTTCCAAGGAGAATATTGCATTTGCATGCAATGTAATAGTTTTTTTTTTAAATTTAAAGAAAAATTTCATTTGTCTAACTACACAACCACTACTGATTATAGATTTTCGTTAATAAATTAATACTAAGTTTATTTAAAATTTAATAATATAATAAATATGTTTATGTTGTCTTCTATAAACTTAGTCTTTAATCCCCTGAAGCTGAGCTTGTTAGGGGCAAATCTTATTTTTAGTTTTAGTATTTAAAATAATAAATCATAAATATGCATTAAAAATCAAGTTTTAAAGTAAAAATGTTAATTTATAGTATAAACGCAGTTTTTTTTAAGAAATATATTACCTATAATAAAATTATTAATTTATAATTTTTAAGTAAAAATTATTACTTATATAAATTATTCAGAACAATATTAATTAATTAAACCAATTCTAAAAATATTTTCAAATTGTCTGTTTTTAATATCCATGTTTGTATTTCGATTTTTTTAATGAAATCAATTTTTTAATTTTTGTTGGTAATCGTTTAAATAAAAACATAAATATTTGAAATTTTTTTGTCCTATGGACTTATTTATTTTAGGTTTTATGGTTGTTTCATTTTTATGACGTGTATTATGATTATGGTTTTTAAATTGTATAAGGTTTTTATTTTTAAATACATATATTAAGATGTTATAAATGTAAAGTTGTCTTATGTTCAACTTTTTTGTTTCTGAATATAATTGTTTTGAAGGATAAAGATAATCTTTATTGAATATAATTTTTAGAAACCTTTTTTGTAATAGTTCTAATTTTTTAACTAAAGTTCTATTTATTCCTCCCCAACCTAAATTCCGTAATTTAAATGAGTTTTAACTAACGCGTATTATAATATTTCCATATGTCTTACATTTAAATTTTTTTTTATGTTTTTAAAAATCGGGAGTAAACTTCTTTAATTTTTTAATTAAGTATTCTAAGTGAAAATTCCAATTTAATTTACTGTCAAAAATAATTCCTAAATATTTTATTTTATTAACTTTAAAAACTTTAAAGTTTCATTTATTTGAATACTATTCATATTACGGGGTATAAATACTGCCCTGATATTTTGGTACCTATATTGTTTTCCAAGGAGAATATTGCATTTGCATACAATGTAATAGTAGCCAGTTTTCACAAGCCAACAAAATCCCGCTTATACTTATACCAATTTTTTGAACGTCTATATCTTGAAACCTGATTTTCGGTCATCTAGAAATTGTAAAATCCACGATTGAAATATCGTTTAGCAGACTTCAACACGGTGCCATAAATGACAGGTGACTTAACCACAATGCGACGTGGTCTTAGAGAAATTTAAGTTTTAGAGTTGAATTATTTTTTTGGAAAATTTAAAGAAATTTGTCTAACTCCATAACTACTACTGATTATAGATTTTCGTTAATAAAATAATTTTCATATTTTTCTTTGCAGATATACGGGAGCAATGAGCGGCTTGGTTTACATATTTATGTTGCCAAATCTCCTAAAATTGGCAAGCCTAAGGAAAGAAGGAGAACTGACAATGCCGAAGGCCCTTTGGCATATTTTTATTATTATAGCCGGAGCTCTAAATCTGCTCTCCCAATTTTTTATAACTGACTAAGTTTTTATTATTTAATTATGTTGGAATGTGACGATTCACTTAAAATGTGTTTGTGTTTCTACATTATGTCATATTTTGTTTTTATTATCGATATTTTCAATTATTGGATTAGGTTTGTTATTTACACACAAAATACAATTCAAAATATTTATTGGAGAAGTTGGCGAATGATAATAAAGTTTAAAAAGTTGTTGAAATTTTCAGAGGAAATTATAAACTTAAAAAAAAAACTTAAGAAACAAGCAATTTTTATATGACTTATAGAAAACATTTTCATAAAAGCGATTTTTTACGATTAAAAATTAAATTAAAAATTTTTTTTTTCATTAATTCTCTGTAGTGTGATGGAAAATAATTCGGTACATATAATTACCCTTAGAGCCAATTTTAGAAAATATTCATAATAATAGAATGACAAGACAGACTTACATCTAAACATAGCATAACAAAAAAAAAATGTACCAATCCTCTTAAGAGCAAAGACTTGAGACGCATGCGCCTTTTCATTTTCTCATTAAAGAGGGGAAGTAACGAAATTTTGATCAGAAACGAAATGACGGATGCATCGCTAGGGTTTGTTCTTAAAGAAAAAAGTTGAATGACACTTAGAATTTTTTTATTTAAGTTATTGTTACTAGTATGTTATTTATTTATTTAAAAAGTTGTTAAACAATTTGGTTCAAAATCAGTTATAATACAGTACGTCTATAAATTCCATCCCCTCACCCTCTCCTGCTTACTGGGAAACGGCTTGATATATTATTAAAATTTGGTTTGTGTAAACAATGGGCAGAAACTTTTGAGCGAAAATGATGGTTTTGTTATTTGAAATGGCGGAGATCCGCCATCTTGAAAAATATATTTAAATGGAAAACAGGTTCGACTGATACCTCATTTAAAGGTATTTTTGACACTCTTTAAAAATATCATTTTCATTTAGATGTATTCCAAAATGGCCGAAATCCGCCATCTTGAACAAGAAAACAGCATTATTTAATTTTATCATTTACACATACCGAATTTGAACAAAGCAAACCCGAAGAAGGAAAGATTTCATGAACGCACTGTATAATATAACTATATTATGTTAATTTAAGACAAAAGACTGGATTAAACTTAATATACTGTTTATAGACAAGACTTTTATTTGCGATTCCGTTTCCTTGATCTTGATTTATAACAGCTGATTTTATTAAGTTTTAACGCGTATGCATCAAAGTCCTGATATGTCTACATTAATGATTTTTTTAAAATTGAAATTTGGTTATTGATTAAGGTTGTTATAATATCGGTGCAATTTGACCGAATACAAAATCGGTTAATTTTGATACAGTTCTATAAGTGCAATGACGGAGTCTTGGCTCCAGACAAGTCGTCTCCAAATCCAAAAAGCAACAACAAACGCTGTTATAACCAGATACAATGAATATCAAACTATATAAGAATGGCGGATGTCCGAGAAAAGTTGACAACCCATTGTTTGACGTATTGGAGCTGGTTTGGCCGTCATTGTGGAGTTGATCGTAACTCTAACCTTAAATCTGTCGCCTGTCTGTCGTTATTATGCAGCGCCTCGGCAGCAGATGTCTCAAAATCACTGATGAGATGTCGTCGTGTTGCCGCATATCGTATTTTATTGGAATTTTTAATGATATAAGCATTTGTAACAGACAATAAAATAGGAGGTTCTGAATTCCAGCCGAATGTATGTTTTTGATAATAATATGTACGCTGATTACTCCGGGGTAATTGGATCGATTTTCACAATGATTTTACCGTTGCATTGGGTGTTAAATGTTAAACAAATAAAAGTAGATAAAAAGTGACAGCAAGTATAACTAAAATAGGTTTTATTTCGTCAAGAAATAGCAAAATACGTAATACACTAATACAAACAAACTGGATGTTTCTTAAGTAAGAAAGTAAAAGGAACTTACTTATTTTAACCATTTTGAAAAGTAGTAATAATTGCAAATTAAAACCAAGTTATACAAACAAACCTCACATCATTCATATTTTACCCAACATAGGTATACGTTGTAGCCTAGGTAGGTATTGAATAGTGAGAGTCGTCATTTAATTCTGTTAGAAATAGAATACATGGCGGTCAATATGTTTTCATGTAATTAACGTTGGGACGTCAAAAGGTTGAAAATATTATAAGCTACAAAGCAATTAAAAATAGGGACATTTTTAGGTCTAGACTATACTATAGGTAGGAAAATAAATGTAAGCTACTTAAATCTAGGATAGATGTAGGTACTTATGTGAATCAAGTTTTACGATAAGCTATAAAAATAAATTTAAAAAAGTCATGCAGCAAGTCAAACAGACAGGCGGCAACAATGTTTTATTTAGCAGTAAAAAGGTTAGTCGCTTTCTTGTTGGCGAACTCATTGTGCCATCTATGAATTTAACGTAGCAGATTTAGGAAATTGGCTCAATATATGGCCTTCTTATAGTTTGATATTCAAATGGTTAAAATATGGAGAACTATAGGGTAGGAGGCCGATCGACAATGGCATCTTTTTCAAATTCTGTCCCGGTTTTTTGGTTAGTTCGCTATTGGCCGATAGATGCTCTCGCGTCGCAAGTGGGCTGGTGTCGTCTTCTTCTTCTTCGTTTTTTACTTTTACTTTTGACAAATTTACATTTTATTTTCGAAATAAATAATGTTTGAAGACAAGACAAGACAAATAAGGTTGTATTGTTATTGATTTCCATATTTACAATGAATAATGGTAAAATTTATAAAAGTAGAGTTTGCTTTGTGTCGGGGTGTAAGACAGGATCTTTTTCAGAGAGGAAACGCAGCCAAATAAGTCTCTTTCTAGCTCCAAAGGTATAGCTAGAATGTTTAATACCCTGTATTTTAAAAACCAAGCATAGTTGGAACCTTATACAGGCCGAGTTTACTAATAAGTATAACAAAGTAAGTGTAAATTCATATAAAAGTCCTTATTTGTTCCTTAAAGAACTAATTTAAATAAAAATAGTTATCGCGTCCATAAGAAACCATTTATTTGATAGCCCACTTCGAACACGAGCGCCATCTTACAGCGACTCGTAAAGCTGAATTACCGCTGCTAATTTGGGACCGAATCCAATGCATTGCGATCGACCTCCTACCTCAAGTCCTCCATAGGTTAAAATTAAGAAAACGGACACATGTCATGTTTATTTTTTGTAAAATGAGCGAAGTTATATCCAGTGGCATATCAAAAATTGAGTGCCCCTCTCCCCGCAAACGTTTTCAGGGTCCCCCTCCCTATAACGAATGGAAAATGATAATTCTTATTTTTATTACTATTAGGTTTGGGTTTACGAATTTTTAAATTCATTAATCATAAATTAATAATTTAATTAGGGTTAAACCCACATTATCTGTTAAGTACCTGCTATTAAAACAGCAAACAATTCGAATTTATTTTATAATCCTAGGTAGACTGGTGGACATAACATAGGTAGTTATTAAGTCATTATATACGTAATATTCCAGCAAATATGATGAAAAATCAAAATTTTAAAACACCGCACTTATAATGTTGCTTACCATGTATAGTAACGGGGGTAGCAGTGATCGAGCCTCATAGAATCCAAAAGACAGAAAACAGTCACTCAACCAGTCTGCACAAACATTATGTCACTAAGTACTATACAAGGAATTATGCAAAACGACCAGATCGTCGATAATTTCATCGATATTTAATGTTTTAACAAACTTGGGTTCGATACTGATTAAGGACAAATTCGAAAGGCGCTGTTGTCCCATGGTGTTACGTAAATGGGTTTTTACTATTTTAAGTTTGGAAAAAGATCGTTCCGCTGATGCCACACTAACTGGTAAAGTTAGAAATAACATCACTGCACTAGATACATCTGGAAAAATTTGAAGAAACACACTGATATTATTAATAAATAATCCTATCTCCAAGTCCCTTTCTGAGGCTTAAAATTTGACTAAGAAAGTCAATGTACAAGACTTTATGGTATATCGTTTGTTAATTCCGCGCTTTCACATATAATTCTTTTTTACTTAACGAAGTTAAATTCTCAGGATATTAAACAATAAAATTAATTGTGAAAGCTGGCAGCAAGTTTTGACGGGGCCGTCGATGTGGGCCTCCCGGCTGGCTTCCCCCCCCGCGGTGCGTGATCTGCGGGGGTGTTTGATACGCCACTGGTTATATCTATAAATCAATTACACCAATAGAAGTTTCTAGGGAATTTTGACAAAATAGCATGGGGGTGTGCAAATAATTACAACTTATTCTTTTTCAGCTGCAACTTTCCTCACGCTGTAAAGCACAAAAGTTTATTTTAATTGAGTCATAGATGTGTTTTGGACTTCCATTGCCTTTAGTTTCTCATATTACAACGTTTCAAGTGGTAAGTATCTCTAGTCGTCTTCAGGTGAATACTTATTTTAATTGTATACGCGGACACAATAATTATCTTCTATTATTTATTGGCTTTCGACCATGATAAATTCACACATTCATTAAATCACTCTATAACTAGCAGGTGTTGGATAAAAAAACGTATATTACAGAATTAACATTATTATATTAAAGCAAAAGGAATACCTGAAATTTTAATTAGAAATTATTTTAAAAACCCATTAATGTGTTCTGCTATCCTGATAAGATTGTCTCCCAGTAGGATTTTCTTATGGTCACCATCTAATTGTCTCAAATTAATTGGTTGTTTGCATATCTAAAACGGAAACTATATTAAAATCTGTAAAGCATAAGGCCCGCGGCAAATTAAACCCAACCCATGCGCATCCCATGCGTCGGGATTTCTGTAAAACACGGTTTTTAAGACCGGAGATCCTATGGCAAATGCTAGAGAGAAACCGAGGGGTAGATTTAACTCCAAGAAATACCCTAATATCTACCCTAGCCCCATTAATTCCAAAAACTCGTGTAAAATTTTGGCTGGATCTTAATGGTGATGGTGAACAAACCCAATGACGATGATAATGTTGACCATATTTGCAACAGTCCCATCAATAAAGACTATCTCAGCCAGCAAGAGTGTTCTTCAATAGGACGTGAGAAATCAACAACCGATTCCAATAGAGATACCACCAATAAAATGCTACCACCAAGGTGGTTTTTACTCGAAATTAATTCAGATCAAAAAGTAAAGTTTTTAATATTAATATTGATACTCTAATAATCAAACATGTTCTTTATCACCTAAGTGAAAAGATACAAGATACATTTTAAAATTACCTTTTGTAAATCATAATCTGGCGACAGATTTTTATACACGTTACTGGATCTAAAAAGGGTTGCCTGACCATTAAAGGAGTCAGATGGTTCGTAAAAGAATCCAGCAACCACTCTCTGTTTAAACCTGCAAAGAATTCAGAATAAATATACCATTTTAGTACTAAATAAGAATCAAATATTAATTATTTAATTAATAATATCATATCATTCGCAGTTATTATTAACAAGGCAGCAAATTCAATATACATGGTTAAAAAACGTGCAGAAATAAATCCAATTTATACAGGGTGTCCGGAAATGATATGCAAAAAATTTAGGGGATAATTCTAGACCGAAAATACATGCTATCTCTCCCTATAACATTTTTTCGAAAATTGATTATTAACGGACTTAGAGGGTGTTAAAGTTAAATTTTATTTGCAGTTTTAAAATACACAAGTTACTAGAACAATAAATTAAACATTCAAATCAAAGGTTCAAAGTGACGTCCTTCCTCTTCAAGCATACATTAGTTCTTCTTAAAAAATTCCGACGAAGTCCATGGAATATTCCTTCCTTTGCTACGCTATGTTTAAGGTTGAAAATAAATTAAAATGATTTCGTATTCATCACATGCAAGCAATTTTATTTTAGCGTCTTTCTCGAAAACGGTTAGATTTATCGAAACAAAAGTATACCTTTTTTATGTCAAAAGGTTAGAAGAATAAAAATATTCAGTCAAAATGCGCATACAGTGTAGGACAAAAAAGTTGGGACCATTCACATTAAAGTATAGGCGCCCTCTACAAAATGCGAAAAAAATGGGTAAATTTGTATTCCTTATCCCGAAAAGCCCCATATACAAGATTTCGTTAAAATATTATGAGCGTGGCAAAAGGTATTGCAAAAAAACTGCAAATAAAATTTAACTTTAACACCCTGTGACTTCGTTAATAATCAATTTTCGAAAAAATGTTATAGGAAGAGATAGCACTTAATTTCGGTCTAGAAACATCCCCCAAATTTTTGCTCATCATTTCCAGATAACCTGTATATAAAAAAATGGTACCAATTCCCTTTTTACTAATAAAACGTAAGTAAAACTGTGTTTACCTATGGGCAGATATTGCAACATCTGCAGAATTGTAACCAGTTCTTTCTGCAACAAAGTCTCCTAAATGTTTTAACTGCTCCTCCCACGACAACCTCTCATTTAAAATTGCATTAGCCTAAAATAGAAGAAACAAACATCAATAAATAACAGGTACTCATGAGGTACTCTACTTGTAAGATTTTGGCATTCGCCTTTTTTACATTTTTTAATCAGATTTATATGCAGTATCAGTATGGAAAGGATTCATGTTCTAATTAGTATATTAAACCAGATTGAGAGCCCGACACCTTATATAAGACCCTAAAGAGCAGCTATACTGCGTTAAAAATCTTTACATTTCACTACACAGTACTTTTTTAATTCTAAAACACTTTACCTTGGCCACCGTTCCAATAATAATCCTTTTCAACTTAATACACACGCTAACAATTGCATGTTTCCATTTATTTCTAAGATAGACTGAATATAAGCAGATGCACGCTACTTGCAAAGCGAAATACCGCCGATATACAGTGTGTCCAAGAAAGTATGCAACATATGGGAAAGTTTTTTATCACCGATTTCTCAGAAAATTTTATTCTTCATAAAAGTTGATGCATGTCTTAAAACTATAAATGCATATTTCATATTTCACCTGCGGCTAATAGTAAGGGAGTAAATGCCATTTTTTCGAAATTGCCTTAACAGTAAAGTACCTTAATTATTAGAAATACAGCAAAATTTTATATGGAAATGTTCTTGCAAATTATATAGTAAGTTAGTCCAAATACGAAATTTAAGTCAGGTGTCACATTTTTTTTTTTTTTTTTGTCTCTATCTCTAAAATCTCTATTTTCCCCTAAACGGTACACCTCTGGTCGATTTTTTGTTTATGCAATTTTAATATATTTATTAAATAACTTAAACGTGGGTTTATAATAAAAATGGATTAAGTAGTTGCAAACTTTTTAAAACCTTTCAATGTTACGAGTTGGTTCAGATATTAGCGTGTTGCACGCCTACTTAAACACATTTTAGCTACTTATGTTCTAAACAAAATTATGATAGAATCCAACTCTATTCATATTACTGGAAATAATTAATAATTTATTTGTCATTTTCATCCAGTACGCTGAAGTCCAAAGACCTAATTTTAGAGAAATGTATATAAAAAAAATTAAAAATTGACACACCTAACTCAAATTTCGTATTTGGACTAACTTACTAATTTGCAAGAACATTTCCATATAAAATTTTGCTGTATTTCTAATAATTAAGGTACTTTACTCTGAAGGCAATTTCGAAAAAATGGCATTTGCTCCCCTACTATTAGCCGCAGGTGAAATATGAAATATGCATTTATAGTTTTAAGGAATGCAGCAACTTTTATAAAGAATAAAATTTTCCGAGAATTCGGTGATAAAAACTTTCCCATATGTTGCATACTTTTTTGAACACACTGTATATGGCACGCCTATTTCAAATGAATATCCGATCGGTCAAAAAGAATATACAGAAGCAAATGTTTCCTGTACCAAGATTTTAGCGATAACTTTTTAACTTAAGTCAAATAAGTCGCCGGTAGCCGGTACAGATTGCAAGAACGCAAGTTTTTGTTGTGAAATGTGAGGTTAAGAAGAGCAGAAGAGCTTCGTGAAATTTTAATGTAAAATACAGTGTACTAAAAAATTTCACAAAATTTATCAACGATGCCAAACGTACTGTTTTCTTAACAAAGACAACCTAATATATTTATACGAATATAAGCTGGTGGAGTGGAAGCTCGACTTGATCGCCCGTCTATCACGCGTAGGGTCAATGCTTACATCGGTCTACCTTCGAAATAAATATACCTTAGTTCCATCACTAACTGTTTACCTGTTCATTATTAACTCCATCAAAGGTCTTAAGAAAACTACTTAGAATATTCAATTTTGATTTAGTTGCAGACTTTTCGTCTTTCTCGTATATATGGTGGAGGATTTCTTTAACAAAACTTGGAGTACCATCGATCAAAATTAATTTTACTTTTTCCTTTTGTTCTTCCAATTGCACGCCCATTTCAAATGCCAAAGATCCCCCAAATGAATATCCACATAGAATATAAGGTCCGTGATGTTGAATTTTCTTGATTTCTTTAATAAAATGGTTTGCGTAGCTTTCTAAATCTTCCAGGTCTAAATCTTTAGTGGACTGAAGCCCGTAAACATTAGCGTTTAGTTTTTGTGCTAATGGTATTAACATCTCCACGTTGCCTTCGATTGGATGAACAAAAAATAATTGGGTCGTATAGGATTTGTCATTGAGAATTTCTACAACTGATTCTTTATGCAACATTGCATTTATGCTGGTTAGTGCTTTATTAACATGTTCAGCCGTAGCTGAGTCATTAGGGCTTTCATCGGGGATGTCAGAATTTTCAAATAATTGAGATATTTTGCCGAATGTTAGATCTCTAATTTCCTCAGTGCCCAAGTCAATGTTAAAGTTTCTGTAAAAAGTTTGCTGTATCTCAGCAATCATTAAAGAATCTAGTCCTATTTGAAGCAGCGACTGGTTTTTGTCAACAAGACCTAAAACGAACAGTACCGATAATATAGATTTTGAAGACTTTTTCATTTCCATATTAAAAAAAAAAGTAGGTATAATGGAACTTACAGTTGCTTAGCATTATTACCACATTTATATCACTAATGATGTGTATGAAGGTAGTAGACAACGTCAAATTGTTAAAAAGCTGACTTTTATTAATTTGTTGAACAACCTTTATTTATTAACTTTTAATAATATATATATTTGAAAGGGAAAGAAAAACTCTAAGTCTTCCTCCACTAATATATTCCAGACTTAGAGTTTTTCTTTCCCTTTCAATCTTTTACTCCACTTGAAGTATGGACTATTTCTTCAATTTATATATATATTTATTCTTAACCAACTTAAAAAGTTCATTACAGAGAATATAACACCAAATAAAATCACAAATAATAAAAATCATGTTTAGTAACTATACAGGGTGTCCCGAAATTAGCTGACAATATTTTAATGAGATAAAGTACTTCCAAAAATAAGACTAATACCTTCTATTAATATACCTTCAAAAACGCTTCGTTATGGGGCTAGAGCCCCCCGAATTGGAACCATGATAAGCAGTTTTTTCACAATATCTCAAAAACCGATTAGGGTATCGAAACAAAATTTGATACATGTTTTACCCATGACAAGACGCAATAAACGATTCAATTAGCTTAACTTTATATCTTCCAGTGGCGTCCCACTGGGTAGGTAGTTGGGAGAATATTGCCCTAAGTTTTTTATTTTTAGGAATTTTTAACTTTAGGTGCAATTTTTGGAAGCCTTGAAGTCTTTTGTTGAAAAAAGGTACTCTTGTTTCATTGCGGTAGGATTCACCATTTTCCAGTAAAATCGATTTTAAAATTTTCGGTTATTTGAAATCCGGTGAAAAGGTTAAGGTTTTTTTTTGCATATCTCAGCAAACACTTAATATTAAAACATGAAATTTATTAGAACTTCTATTAGCGACAAGGCATATGTATTAGAGGATGTTACTTTAAAATATTTTTCCAGTGACGTCGCACGGGGTGGAGCCTTAAGTAAATATTACTATTATTTTTTTTTAATTTCATAGTTTTAATGTATTTTTTTTTTTAATTTTAAATTTTTTGTTAATAAAACCTTCCATTATTGTAATTTGACACAATGTAACGTTTTTAAATTAAACATATTTTTAGGTTCCTTTGTTTTTTAAATATTTATTTTCATGAAGATTTTAAGAGAGTTTTAAAATAAAACAAAAAATAATAACAAATTGCAAATCAAATTTGATTGTGAACCACACGGAAAACTAATTCTTAAGCAAGTACCAGTCATGTGTCCCCAAAAATAATAATCAAGGGGATTTAAATCAAGTGATCTTGGTGGCCAGGCTATGGCTACCAATCCACCTGGTAATTTTCTTCAAGCCAATTCCTCACTTGACGTCCGTAGTGAGCTGGTACCCCATCATGTTGAAAGAAGTGCCCTAAACGTAAAACCAGTGGCACATTATCTAATAAATCCCCAAGTTGATCATGTATTATTATTATTTGTCGCTAGTAGAACTTCTAATAAATTTCATGTTTTAATATTAAGTGTTTGCTGAGATGTGCAAAAAAAAACCTTGGCCTTTTCACCGGATTTCAAAAAACCGAAAATTTTAAAATCGATTTTACTGGAAAATGGTGAATCCTAGCGCAATGAAAATAGAGTACCTTTTTTCAACAAAAGACTTCAAGGCTTCTAAAAATTTCACCTAAAGTAAAAAAATCCTACAAATAAAAAACTTAGGGCAATATTCTGCCAACTACCTACCCAGTGGGACGCCACTGAAAGAAATACAGTTAAGCTAATGAAACCATTTATTGCGTCTAGCTATGGGTAAAACATGTATCAAAATTTGTTTTGATACCCTAATCGGTTTCTGAGATATTGTAAAAAAACTGCTTGTCATAGCTCCAGTTCGGGGGGCTCTAGCCCCATAACGAAGCGTTTTTGAAGGTATATTAATATAGGATTTTAGTCTTATTTTTGAATGTACTTTATCCCCTTAAAATATTGTCAGCTAATTTCGGGACACCCTGTATAAGCTCATCGAAATTATTTAAAAAAACATATATGTAATAACCATTTACAAAAAAAAATATTAATATTATAACACGTTAAAGTTTTAAAAAATATTTTTTTAGTGTTTTTTTAAAAGGCCATAATTTTGTAAATTATTATTCCCATATATAATATTGATCTTTGGCCAAAAGTACTCTTTACCATAGGTGTTTAAATAATAATATGATGGTTTTGTCTCGTGATGTGAATAATGTTGGTCGAAGGAAATATTATATTCGATTGATTTTTTTTAATAATAATAGAGTGTATTAGAATGCATAGTTTTAATTTATTAAGCTTTTCTAAATTTAAATATCCGTTTGGTTCATACAAATTTATAGTTGGTCCTAAAAAAGGAAGTTTATGTATGCATTTAATTATTTTGTCTTGTAGTTTTTTTAATGGCTGAATTGTAGATAAATTCGCTGATCCCCAAATTGAAATCATATACTGTGATTTTGAATAAACCAAAGAATAATATATATTTTTTAAATATCTTAATGATATTATATAATTTTTAGCTTTAAACAAAATGCCAATTATTGGTGAGATGTAACTTCTTAAATATTCAATATGTTTTTCCAACTTAAATTTTTATCAATATATAAACCTAAATATTTAATTGTATTAGTATATTTAATTATTTACGATTATTGAAAGATAGTAAAGAAATATTATTATTTTTTAATTTTGATTTACTTATAAACATAAAAGATGATTTATTAAAATTTAATGATAATTTATTAATTTCAAGCCATTTACTTATTATATTTAGGTCATGGTTAATGTTATTATGAATTTGAGCATAGTCTTCATGAAAATATACAATAGTAGTATCATCAGCAAACAATTTTATTTTACCTTTTAAATTTGATTTTGCTATAGAATTAATGTAGGTTAAAAAAATGGAGGTCCTAAGGTTGATCCTTGCGGAACACCACAAGTTATGTGTTTTGTGAACTTTTAAGATCTTCCATTTGAACAAACTGTTTTCTATTACTTAAGTAATTTTTTAACAATAAATAAATATTTCCCCGAATTCCAATATTGTATAGGCATTTAAGTAAAATGTTGTGATTGACAGTATCAAATGCTTTACATAAATCTAGGGACAGTAGGCAGCATTTTTGGTTGCTATCAACGTTTTGTTGAATATATTTGATAATATCTGCAGCTGCAACTTCTGTATCTCTAAATTTACGAAAACCGTATTGAAATATTAAAATTCAAATTATTCACTTACCCACATCCTTAATTCCCAATATATGAGCTACTGTTTCCATGGGTGTTTTACTGGTGGATACAGTCACATCATCACTTTCACTCATTGTAAAAGTTGATCCCACAGCGTAGGGTTGCAGCATAAACGTTTCTAATGCATTAATACATGAGTTTATTGATTGTTGGCTAAGACCAATGGTCTCAAGATTCTAAGATAAATAATGTTAAAAAATTGTTAAATTTTAAAAATAGAAAAAGCCAATTCAAAATTTTATGGGTCATACTATTTTTGGGTTTTACTTGGAGAAAAATGTTGTTATGCCTTGAAACCTTCATTCAAATAAATTTAGTGACTGGTTTTACCTATCTAAAGGCCGAGATACAATTTAAAAAAATAAGCTTTATGCTTTAAAGTAGCCACGGTAAGCATTGACTCAGTACAGTATTAAACGATTTTATTTCCAAGAAAATTGGATGTGACAGATGGACATATTCAACGAAATGATTATATGTGTTCTGTTTTTAAAATTCTGGGACGCAACTAAATGTATGTTATTAATTATTTTCATTGGTCTTTGGGGTATCGAAGTACGCACTAATAAGCAATAGAAAGACATCTATCACAGTATAAGATTTAACGCGATGTAGTAGCAAAAAGTTTGTGACCGCATCACTTATCTGCAGTTACGCCCTTTCCAACCTTCCAAAGGCCTAAACATTCTATGGCGCCGTCTTATCTAATAGTATCCCCTCCATTATCTTCTCCCCTTCTTCTCTCCTTGTAGGAGTGGAGCTTACTAGAATCGTAAATACGGTTCGAACATGATTTGAAGAATGTTAACAAAAAAAGGCCGCTTTATGAATTAATAATAATAAATTTATTTAAAATTTATAAAATTATAAAAAATATTGAGTAATAGATGTGTTTTGGACTTCCATTGCCTTTAGTTTTTCATATCACAACGTTTCAACTGGTAAGTATCTCCAGTCGTCTTCAGGTGAATACTAATAACTAACTTAGTATTCACCTGAAGACGACTGGAGATACTTACCAGTTGAAACGTTGTGATATGAAAAACTAAAGGCAATGGAAGTCCAAAACACATATATTACTTAAGATACATCATTGTCTATAAAAAATATGTTTATGTTGTCTTCTATAAACTTATTCTTCAATCCCCTGGCTTGTTGGGGGCAAATCTTATTTTTTGTTTTAGTATGTAAAATCATAAATCATAAATATGCATTAAAAATCAAGTTTTAAAGTAAAAATGTCAATTTATAGTATAAACGCAGCTTTTTAAAGAAATATATTACCTATAATAAAATTATTAATTTATAATTTTTAAGTAAAAAATATTACTTATATAAATTATTCAGAACAATATTAATTAATTAAAGCATTTCTAAAAATATTTTTAAATTGTATGTTTTTAATATCCATGTTTTTATTTCGACTTACAATTTTTTTAATAAAATCAATTTTTTAATTTTTGTTGGTAAATAATCGTTTAATTAAAAACATAAATATTTGAAATTTTTTTAAATATATATATTAAGATGTTATAAATGTAAAGTTGTCTTATGTTTAACTTTTTTATTTCTGAATATAATTCTTTTGAAGGATAAAGATAATATTTATTGAATATAATTTTTAGAAACCTTTTTTGCAATATTTCTAATTTTTTAACTGAAGTTCTATTTATTCCTCCCCAACCTAAAATTCCGTAATTAAAATGAGTTTTAACTAACGCGTAATATAATATTTCCATATGTCTTACATTTAAGAAAATTTTAATGTTTTCAAAGATCGGTAGTAAACTTCTTAAATTTTTAAAAGTGAAAATTCCAATTTAATTTACTCTAAAAAAATAATTCCTAAATATTTTATTTTATTAATTTTAAAAATTTGAATGTCTTCATTTATTTGAATACTATTCATACTTCGTGGTAGGTTATTTAGGTTTAAAGTAAAAGGAATATCATTTATTTTATTAAAATTAATTGTTAACAAATTGTTATCAAATCAATTTTTTATAATTTTAAAATATTTTTTAATTTTATTATTTAAGTTGTCCCAATTTGTATCGGTATAAAAAATTGTAGTATAATCTGCAAAACTATGAATTTGTCCATCGCAATTTATAAATAAGTCGTTAATATAAATATTAAAAAATAATAGTCCTGAAATTGTTCCTTTAGGAACACCATAGGTACTTAAATACTCTTGTATAGCCATTTTCTTTATCTATTTGATCATAACTTGGTCTATTTTTCTGATAATTTTTAATTAATTCTAATTATTGCTTTCCTCTGAATCCAATATTTTCTAACTTTTTTAACAGTAAATTATGGCTAACTGTATCAAAGGCTTTTGCTAAATCTAAGAAAATACTAAGACAAGGTTTTTTATTATCTAGTGCATCATATATTTGTTCTGTTGAATAGCAAATAGCGTTTTGTGTTGATTTTTTTTTAAAACCCAAGCTGTTTCTTAGAAATAAAATGTATTTTTCCAAATAATTTTCAATTGATAGCTGTCTCTTACTTTTTGCCTAAGCTCTTACCCTATCATATTGTAGCACTTCGGCAACAGCTCCAACATCACCAATAGGTCCATACTGTACGGCTAAACCAGGTAAGCCGTCTTTTCGTCGTTTTTCACAAAGTCGTTCTAATGCAGAGTTAGCCATACCGTAGTTTGACTGTCCAGGATTGCCTCTCCCAGCGACTATAGAACTAATTACCACAAAGTGGTCTAGCTGTGGACAGCGTAACCTACGGCACAAGAACACGTGTTATGTAAGACATTAGTTATACGACAGAACAGGAACAGTTACCTGGAGACTTTATCCATGGCTGCTCCGGAGTAAAATTTCGATTTAAATACTGCTTCAAATTTTTCAGCTGTCTGATTCATAAACAGTGCATCTTGAAGGACTAATGCCATATTAAATATACCTATAACAATTATTAAATATGCCGGGTGTTTCTCTGTTTCTCAAAAGACGTTCACCCCTATAACTTTTCGGTATTTAAAGATAATAAAATGAAATTTTGAGATTATGCATAAGAGATGAGTCTGCATTTATTGGCATAATTTTCAATTTGCTAGCACTTCCGCACAAAATTTCATTTTTTAAACGCTTGTGAAACTTAGAAAGTCAATTATTATGACATAATTTTAATTTTCATATACTATACTTGACTATAAATTAACAGATTTAATTAATTTGTAGCACTCTAGATTGAAAATAAAAAATAAGCAGAAAAATTTTATAACGCGTCAAAAAATGACAAGTGAGGTGTCATTTCACTCATAATGTTATTCTGATTCCAAATAAGTAAAAATATACAAGATGTCCCATTTAAAATATTAAAGTCAAGGTCACTTCCGGTCAAACCGGAAGTGCTAACAAATTGAAAATTATGCTAATAAATGCAGACTTATCTCTTATGCATACTCAAAATTTCATTTCAATATCTATAAATATACAAAAGTTATAGGGGTGAATATCTTTTGTGACACACCCAGTATAATTAGATTTGTAAAGAAGCCTGGTTCCAACAGAACATAGTTTTCAATAATTAGACAATTACTAATATGTAGTACCTACATCCCCTAAGTACTTACATTGACTTTGTTATTTTATGTTTAAAAAATTCAAAGTTATATTTATTAGATCCGGTGGCAAAATGTTTCACAAAGTATTCTTGTTAGCAAGAACTAGCGAGAACTAATATGCGACTCAATTTAAATCACCCTATATTATAGATATGATCAGTTTAACGATGTAGAATTTATTATTTAAAAAAACTTTTTTATTCAAATATCTTTGGTTATGGTTTTCTGCATACAACGCAATTCTGTAGTGTGAAAACTAGCTAACGTGTATGTCACGTTGAAATTTGCTGTAAAGCCACTAGAAGTTTATAGCGCTGTGACTTCAGTTACAAAATCGCACCATAAGCAGGGCCGATCCTAGGATATCGGCCGCCCGCGTGCAAAGACCTATTATGCCGCCCCTCTAAAGAATTTTTCCTATTTTGAGTAATACTTAACGTTAACGTTATAAACTTATCTACATGTACATAAGAGTAAAAAGTTAAACATTAATAAAAATGCAAACTACAAATAAAACTTTACGGGAAAGACTTTATTTTTGGGCCAGCTAATATGTTATATTAGCGACACCTTTTTTTCTTTTTACTTTAACAAAAATATTACTTTTGAAACAAAAATAGACATTTTATAATTATAAATGTAAAACAACAGTATTTACCAGAAAATATAAAATAACAAAAAGTACTAAAGCATAAATCTCGCGAAACGAAAAGTATATAAATCAGTCCTTCCTCAAAGACTACCTAAAAATTAACTATAAAATAATTTTTCTGGCTTTCTGAGAAGCAAATTTGTCAATAATTGCGGTGAGATCAATTTTTTCAGAGATTTCGGATTCAATAGAGATGATGGCCAAATCTGAAAGTCTTTCTTGTGTCATATTATTTCTCAAGTAACTTTTAATTTACTGAAACTTCTTTCACCACAAGAACAACTGCAAAATAGAAAGCAATCTTGAATTGCAGGAAGGGATTTAAAACTGGTTCATCACTGCCCTCGTAATCAAATAAACGAGCTTTTTTTCTGAGCTTCGAGATGGGAAATTCGGGATCAATACCTAAAACTCTAGCAAGTGTTGTTGCTGAATCGACAAATATTTTAAAATTATCGTCAGATCTTTGGGAAACTAAATATTTTTTAAGATTATTAATATTTTTATTTCGAGAAATTCGTAAAAAGTTTTGCTTGATTGACAGAACTATCTGCGGCCTACGGCCGCCCCTTGCTTTGGCCGCCCGCGTGCGGTGCACGCGCTGCACACCCGCTAGGATCGGCCCTGACCATAAGACTGTTTGGTTCTGACCCCGCATCTATTATTTTAAATTCAAATTACCTCCTACGGGTCCCATTTCTTCGGCAAATTTTACTAAAGATTCAGCTCCATCCACTGACGATGTATCATCAGTGTTAATTTTGATATTAACGCCATCCATTTCAGACCACCTCTTTATACACAAGCTTTGGTATCCGTTGGTTATACCCCGTCTAGAATTTAAGACTATCTTCCTCGCACATCGTTTAATAAGAAAGCTAGTGAGCTCCAGGCCGAACCCTCCAAGACCACCAATTAATATGTAAGTCTTGTCTGGTTGAAAGTATATTTGAGGCACTGCCGGAATTGTTCTTTGCAGAGACTGTGTATCATTAGGGGATTCCTCACGTAATTCAATAAGAACTTTGCCTTTGTGTTTACCAGTGGATAGAAATCGAAAAGCATCTTCAATTTGATCTTCTTTAAATACCGTTCGAGGTAAAGGCCTAACAACACCTCTGCTTATACCTTAAACAAAGATTATGTTTGTGAAAATATTTAGTAAAATAACTTATAAATGGATGTTTGTTTGGAAGAAATTGTATGAAACACCGTCTCACTACAATAAAATTATATAATAATAATAATAATAATAATAATAATAGCCAAGTACGAGAAACCTACCTTCCGCAACTAAACGCTTAATATTTTGTTTTATTACACTGTCATCGCAAAATAGATCATCCAACATTACACCATGAAAACTGGTATTCCTGGCAAAGAGACTTGAACTTATGGATGTGCCCGCCGTTACATCAACTTTTCCAATTTCAAAAAATTGTCCTTTTCTTGCAACACAACGAATGGATGCTTGAAACTTATCGGCAGAAAGGGAGTTTAGCACAATATCGACGCCTCTTCCTTTGGTATTTCTTTTAATCATTTGTTCAAATAAAGTACTTCTTGAATTTCCTAAAAAGTGTTAAAGATTTTTTACAAAAATTTTGCGACAAAAAATTGAAAGGTTACCTATATTTTCCGGTTTTAATTTGGGAAACATCTCTAAAAGAAAGTCCGTTTTTTCTCTCGATCCACAAGTAGTAAAGACTTCGCAATTCATACTCAAGGCAATTGAAATAGCTGCTATTCCAATGCCACCCGCTCCAGCGTGAATCAGTATGGACGAACGCGGTTTCATGTTCCCCCTTACCATCAAAGCATAGTAGCACTAAAATTATTTTAAAAAAACTAGAGCCATATAGATACTTGGTTATTTCATTCATTTTTTGTTGTACCAGTTAGAATTAAACCTAGAACACTTATACCGTGCGAGCAAAAATTATTTGCATCAAAGAGGGCCTTGCATCTAAGGACGTAATGCTTAGCCGTAGAGCTTAATACCTGTTGGGTTGTAACTACCTGAATTAACAATCAATCAGTTACTCCGTCATCTTTGACAGTCGTTACAAGTAATTTGATTCATCGCTAATTTTTCCAATTTCTTGAACAATTCACACAATGGGCTTTACGGAACAGCACCAAACATTTATGGTTGAAGCGTATTTTCGAAACGGGGTTAGAGTAAATAGTGAGTGGCAATACAATCCGGGTTTGTGCATGGACGATTTTCACGAACATTTTCCTAACGTTGCTTTTTTTGCTAGGGATTTTTATCATTGCCTAAAAAGAACCGTGGCTGTGTTTAGGGAAACAGGTTCTATACAACACAAAAAAGGAGTAGGAAGACCATCTGTAAGAACAGAAGAACTTGTTGCAAACGTTCGCAAAATACGCCAACAAATTGTATAAGACGCCTGTCCCAAGAAGTGATCTTATGGAACATGCAGGACTATTCTTAATACTAAGCCAAATTTATTTCCTTATAAAGTGCAAGTATTATATTAACATAGTATAAAACAAAGTCGCTGTCGCTGTCTGTCCGTCCGTCCCTACCAGCTATATATGCTTAAATCTTTAAAACTACGCAACGGATTTTGAAGCGGTTTTTTTTAATAGATAGTGATTCAAGGGGAAGATTTTTATGTATAACTAGCGACCCGCCCCGGCTTCGCACGGGTGCAATTTCAGAAAGTGGCATGCCGGGTACTAATATATCGGGTTTGTATTTATACCAGCGGGTTGCAACGCATGCCGGATACACGCTAGTAATTTTATAAACAACAAAAATAAATTTGTATTTGTTTACTTATTTTATTACCCATTAGTTTGGCATATAATGTCATAATATGAATTTGACAAAACCTAAATTTGGTTAGATATATGGTCCCCATATCATTGTGATCTAAACCAAGCCCCACGTTTTTTAATCCAAGCCCTCTTTGATGCAAATATTTTTTGCTCGCAAGGTAGTAGAACTAGAACAATATCCCATATCTACATGTTTACCAGCTTAACTCTGACTCTTCAACCAGCTAAGTCACCAAATGAAGCAGACGTGACAGGAGTCTTTATTATTACATCGTCGAATTATAATATGTTAATGGAATCGATATTAAAACCTAGCCTTACTGTTGCATATACTACTGGCACAGTCGCTGCTTCTTCTAAGCTCCAAGATGTCGGCACGTCCCAGGTAAACAAAGGATCCGTCATTACTTGCAGACTAATAGACGGCGAATGAATACCCATGACTCTCCTATTTGAACTTGAAATACCAGAGTATTCAAAACCCAATATAGTACTAGGACCAGATGGATTATTATTCTCATAAATAACCTGACCAGTTGCTATCATAACGTCTCTGAAGTTTAAAGCTGAATAGAATATAAATACTTGCTCTGAGTCGGAAGATGATCTGAAACATTTATAAATTTGGTATCACTGGATAACTGAAGCTTCAAACTTTGTTTCTTTTATACAGTGTGACCAGTAAAGTCCGCATCGTATTTTTTTTTATTAATGACTTTATTCGAAGTTTGACTTTGGCATCAAGTTCTGCTTCGATCGAGATGAAAATTAAGCAAAAAAATAGTAGTCACGTGATTCGCATTATCTGTCAAATTTAATTTTTTTACAAACAATAATTCAAAAGTAGGGTTATTTCTAAAAGGATCGAAACACATGCAAAACTTTAGCGGCATAAGATAATTTTGATTTTTTATCCATATTTTGTAAATTGCACCACTTTTGCAGAATAAGACTGAACGCAACCTACATAAAACTTCTTAGTTTTGACGATGCTTTATTTCAGATACATTTTCTTTAAAGTAGCGGCATACTAAATGTGTTTTTCTACAAAATCAAAATTGGGCTATTAGAATTTGGTCGCATGTGATGCGAAGTTTATTTGTTTTTGACCCTGATGTATAAGGTAACTTCATAAAATAAGTATTTTTTAGAACGTAGATTGTGTCTGAAAGTAATACACCTTAATATTAAGATAAAAAGAACACAGTGTCATCAGTAAAGTGTTCATTAAGTGGAAAATCAATTTTAGTGGTGGGTAAAAAATCAAAATTATTTTATGCAGCTGAAATTTTGCATGTGGGCTGGAAACTGCATTTAAAAAAACTTTTTCTAATAACTTATTTCGATACTTTCAGAAATAACGCTACTTTTGAATTATTTTTTGGAAAAAAATTTAATTTGACAGATAAAGCGAATCACGTGACTACTATTTTTTTTGCTTAATTTTCATCTCGATGGAAGCAGAACTTGATGCCAAAGTCAAATTTCGAATAAAGCTATTAATTAAAAAAAATCCAATATGATGCGGACTTTACTGGTGACACTGTAGCAGTCTTTTTTTTTTAAATTTGTGGCTTTTATTTGGAGGAAATAATTCCTAAGAAGGCCAATGCATACTAGCGTAAATTACTGTATATTTCCAAAAAGCACGATAAATATGAAAAACCGTTACGTGAGAAACACAGTTGTAACACATGCAATAGTTTAGCGATACTGAATCTTAAATACTTGATTTAAAAAAAAAATGTTGGGCATTCGAAACAATTGACAGGGCTAGATTATTGAGTAAATTGTATCAGTATGGTATTCGCGGAAACGTTTATAAATGGTTTAAAAATTATTTAAATAGGTAACAGGTCACAAAAAACAAAAATATCAAATACCTATTCAAATAAAAAAATAAATAATATAGGAGTTCCTCAAGGAAGTATACTAGGTCCAATATTATTTATTTTATTCATTAACGATATGCCTTTAGTTTTAAAAATGTGTAACTTACAAATGTTTGCCGATGACACCTTAATCAATATTAATGTTTTAAATATTTTTGATGGTCTAAATACTCTAAATTCTTAGATAAATATATTAATAAATTGGCTAAAAGTAAATAAATTAAAATTAAATATTTCAAAAAGTTAATGTATGGTTAGGTATGGATAATAATTTAAATTATCAAAATATAAATGTTGTAATTGATGGTGAAAAATTGGAATTAGTAAACCGTTTTAAATATTTAGGGATAATCATTGATTCAAAATTAAATTTTTTTTAATTATTTTGAAAGTTGTATATCGAAGATTGCCGGAAAAGTAGGTTATTTTAAAAGAATCAGTTCTAATTTAAGTTTGTTTTCTAAAAAAACTGTATTTAATACTATTATATTACCACATTTTCTTTATTGTTCTTCCAGTTTATATTGTGCTAGTGAGGAATTATTTGATAAATTACAAATTTTACAAAATAAGGCAATGTTATTTTAAAGTGTGACAAATATACAAAAAATAATTTTATGTTGAAAAATTTAGATTGGTTGAATGTCAGAAATTTAATTTTTTATTTAGTATGTATCTTTATACACAAAATTAAAAATAATTTATTGCCTGATTGTTTAAAAATTTTTGTTCTTTTAATTATGACCATCATAATCATAAAACAAGAACTACCTAATCAACATTTTTATGTGGATAGAATGTCTAAATCATTAGCTTATAAATCTATTTTTTATAACGGTTTGATAGAATATAATAATTTGGAAAATTCTATTAAATCTCAAAAATCATTAAAACTGTTTAAAAAAACTTTAAAATTACATCTAATTAAAAAACAAAATGATACGTAATATTTGATACAATTTGCAAAATGTTTAACTTTTCTGTCTGTTTTTGTTAAAAGAAGGTTGCGTTTTAAAATTCAAAATTATAAATCTATAAAAATGTGTTAAAAAAATGTATTAAAAAATATTTAATTGTAGCTTTTTGCTAAATAAAACATGTTACTACTACTACTAAATACCTAGTCCTCATAAAAACTCACTTATAATAATGGGAGGGCTGTTGAATCCATTTAAAAGTTGATAAGTCTCCAATAGTTTGAGCGTAGTTACTGGCATGTGTAACGTTAACATGGTTCATGGCATTCAGGGTAACATATCTATAGCTTCCCCAAATTTCATTTTGTAAAACGTTTATTGTTAATTTTTTCTTCAGTTGCAGTTTATAGCTATCTAACTCCGGATCAAATTGTGTCGAATATCCTTCTTGAATAAAAACGCATTTTACATATGACCCGT
This sequence comes from Polydrusus pterygomalis, assembly GCA_963969555.1. NCBI lineage: Eukaryota > Metazoa > Arthropoda > Insecta > Coleoptera > Curculionidae > Polydrusus > Polydrusus pterygomalis. The sequence goes on along the minus strand of OZ018385.1, from coordinate 38,796,241 downwards.
ATTGTGGTTCCAAATTGATACATTTTACCAGACCTACGATTCCACATACATCGCCTTTTTCAGTAACCAAATACAATATTTTCTTTGTTTTCATAGATTCTTTGGCTTTTTCAATCCAAGAAAAGTCTGAGCTATTCACCGGTATAACTGCGGAAGGACCTATTGGCGACACATTTCGTAATAAAAAGATACCTAAAACATTTTTTATATTATTACTCCATTTGTTAATAGCGGGTACTAATTGCTTGCTCGTGCAATTTAGTTGTTATCAATTCGATATGGGGGCAAAGCCGTATAGTCGGATGTACCGTGCGAGCAAAAATTATTTGCGTCAAAGAGGGCCTTGCATCTAAGGACGTAATGCTTAGCCGTAGAGCTTAATACCTGTTGGGTGTCAGTAACTACCTGAATTAACAATCAATCAGTTATTCCGTCATCTTTGACAGTCGTTACAAGTAATTTGATTCATCGCTAATTTTTCCAATTTCTTGAACAATTTACACAATGGGCTTTACGGAACAGCACAAAACATTCATGGTTAAAGCGTATTTTCGAAACGGGGTTAGAGTAAATGGTGAGTGGCAATACAATCCGGGTTTGTGCATGGACGATTTTCACGAACATTTTCCTAACGTTGCTTTTATTGCTGGGGATATTTTTAATTGCCTGAAAAGAACCGTGGCTGTGTTTAGGGAAACAGGTTCTATACAACACAAAAAAGGAGCAGGAATACCATCTGTAAGAACAGAAGAACTTGTTGCAAACGTTCGTGAAATAATGCAAAATACGCCAACAAATTGTATAAGACGCCTGTCTCAAGAAGTGGGAAGATCTTATGAAACATGCAGGACTATTCTTAAGAAGCAGCTAAAAATATTTCCTTATAAAGTGAAAGTATTCCAAGAAATACAAGCCGCATATTTTGAAAGACGCATGAATTACTCTCAATGGTTTATCCAAAATTTATTGGAAATAAATGATTTATTAGACCTGACATTTTTTTTCGTATAAAGCCTGGTTCCACCTCTCCGGGTGAATTCTCAGAATACACGCATGTGGAGTAGTGAAAATCCCCATTTTTTTGTAGACTCCACATTGCACTCTCAAAAAATTTGTGTCTGATTAGCTGTTTCCCGAAGAATAATTTTTAACGGTTATGGATTACTTCGTTTTTCCTCATTTAAAGAACACTATTTTTAAAACACCAGTTGCAAGTTTAGAACAATTACAAGAAAGGATTATCCAAGAATGTGGTAACATTTCTCCAGAGATGCTGGTCAACACTTTCGAAAATATGAAGAGACGTGTGAATTTATGCTTGGAGCATGGCGGTGGCCAATTTTAGCAATGACCAGGTTTTGAAATCTAATTCATGATGTAGGTATCTAAGGACGTAATGCTTAGCCGTAGAGCTTAGTACCTGTTGGGTATCAGTAACTACCCGAATTAACAATCCATCAGTTATTCCGTCATCTTTGACAGTCGTTACAAGTAATTTGATTCATCGCTAATTTTTCCAATTTCTTGAACAATCCACACGATGGGCTTTACGGAACAGCACAAAACATTCATGGTTGAAGAGTATTTTCGAAAAGGGGTTAGAGTAAATTGTGAGTGGCAATATATCCGGGTTTGTGCATGGACGACTTTCTCGAACATTTTCCTAACGTTGCTTTTATTGCTGGGGATTTTTATTACTGCCTGAAAAGAACCGTGGCGGTTAAGGAAACAAAAAAAGGGGAGCAGGAAGACCATCTGTAAGAACAGTAGAACTTGTTGCAAACGTTCGTGAAATAATGCAAAATACGCCAACAAATTGTATAAGACGTGGGAAGATCTTATGGAACATGCAGCATGCAGGACTATTCTTAAGAAGGATTATCCAAGAACGTGGTAACATTTCTCCAGAGATGCTGGTCAACACTTTCGAAAATATGAAGAGACGTGTAAATTTAATCTTGGCGCAATGGCGGTGGCCAATTTCAGCAATTTATGTAATTATTTTTCTTTTTCTTTCTGTATATTCTTACTTTGTTAATTTTGTAAACATCAAAAATAAATTTGTATTTGTCTACTTATTTTATTACTCATTAGTTTGGCATAATATATATTGACAAAATTTTAACCTAGATTTGGTTAGATATATCGTCCCCATATCATTGTGATCTAAACCAAGCGCTACGTTTTTTAATCCAAGCCCTCTTTGATGCAAATAATTTTTGCTCGCACGGTACGATTTGCAAGCACGTATTTTTCATTACCTTTTAAGTTGTAAGTATTTTGATAGACAACGGGGATGCTCAACTCTTTTGCGCAGCGTTCATTTCCATAGAATAATACAAAACCATCGTTATTTAATTTGGCTAATATGGACTTCTCCAAACGTCCATCGGAACATAAAATAAAATCTAACCCATTGGCTTTTACATCAAGAATGTCTAAGTTTACTATCGGCTCACTTTTAATAATTTTCTCAATGGTTTTAATCAGTGAGTTTTCTTGGTTACTGACAACTTCGGTCGCTTTTAAAGTATTATTTTCAGTATTTTCTATGATAATTTGCAATGCAATTTTCAAAGACCATTCCAAGTTGATCTCATTTTGCTGATTGTCGGTTATATAGGGTACAAAAATCTGGCTCTCGAGTATGGATACATCTTCAATATGTTTTATTGGTGCAGTTGATACATTCACGTCTAGTATTTCGATGCATCCTGATTTGATAAGGTTTAAGTCATTATCATAGTATACCGATATATCTGAAACAGAGTTAAAACATTAGAAGCCAGGACCCGGGACCGGGGAAGATTTGTAAACTGATATGATTGATATTATCAAAGATATTCAACAACACGTTGATGGCAACCAAAAATGCTGCCTACTGTTCCTAGATTTATGTAAAGCATTTGACACAGTCAATCACAACATTTTACTTAAATGCCTATACAATATTAGAATTCGGGGAAATATTTATTTATTGTTAAAAAATTACTTAAGTAATAGAAAGCAGTTTGTTCAAATTGAAAATGTTAAAAGTTCACAAAAAACATAACTTGTGGTGTTCCGCAAGGATCAACCTTAGGACCTACTTTTTTTTTAATCTACATAAATTCTATAGCAAAATTAAATTTAAAAGGTAAAATAAAATTGTTTGCCCATGATACTACTATTGTATATTTTCATGAAGACTATGCTCAAATTCATAATAGCAATAACCACGACCTAAATATAATATGTAAATGGCTTGAAACTAATAAATTTTCATTAAATTTTAATAAATCATATTTTATGTTTATAAGTGAATCAAAATTAAAAAATAATAATATTTCTTCACTGTCTTTCAATAATCATTTAATTAAATATACAAATAACAGTTTGCCGAAAAAATTAAAGAAATATCAAAATTATGGACTTTTAAAAAAACACTAAAAAAATACTTTTTAAAACTGACCTAACTTTAACGTATTATACAGGGTTCCCCATTTAAAACGAAACAGGCTAAATATCTGGTTCACGTTAATTTAAAAAAAAAAACGCTCGGACCCGTCGTTTTTTATTTCGTGGGGGACATCTTTTGCGTATATTGTCAATCTTGTTACTTCAAGCCCCTAGGAGGGAGGGGGGGGGGGGGGGTTAGATCTAAATCTTAAAGGGATACCCCTATTTTATATAATTTTTTTGGATTCTGCATAAAATTCTGAACATTTTTTATTAAAAGCATTATTAGTCTATACTAAACAGTTTCTGAGATATTGACTATTGAAAAATGAAATTTTTGAACTTTGACAGCGTCTAGCTTTCTAACTGTACGTCTTAGAGCAAAACGGCTTACATGTCCCTATCTTCGATTTTTATTATCTTTCCAACCGTGTTAACTTCCGGTTAAACCGGAAGTACTATATTTCTTACAACCGGTTTAACCGGAAGTTGACACTATTGAAAAGATAATAAAAATCGAAGATACGGACATGTAAGCCGTTTTACTCCAAAGACGTACAGTTAGAAAGCTAGACGCTGTCAAAGTTCAAAAATCTCATATTTCAAGAGTCAATATCTCGGAAACTGTTTAGTATAGACTAATAATGCTTTTATTAAAAAATGTTCAGAATTTTATGCAGAATCCAAAAAAATTATATAAAATAGAGGTATCCATTTAAGATTTAGATCTTACCCCCCCTCCCTCCTAGGGGCTTGAAGTAACAAGATTGACAATATACGCAAAATATGTCCCCCTCGAAATAAAAATCGACGGGTCCGAGCGTTTTTTTTTTAATTAACGTGGAATCAGATATTTAGTCTGTTTCGTTTTAAATGGGGAACCCTGTATATTAATATTTTTTTTTATAAATGGTTATTATATATATTTTTTTTTAATAATTTCGATAGAATTATTAATAGTTACTAAACATATTTGGTGTTATATTCTCTGTAATAAACTTTTTTAAGTTGGTTGAGAATATAGATATATATTATTATTATTAAAAACTACTAAATTGGAAAGTGCATGTTTCAAGTTGCAGAAAGATTTCAATCAAAAATTATTATTTAATTAGTATTTTTTAAGAACAAACATACCATTATTTTCATCCACATGCTCTATATGTTTCAGTGGATCGATCACGACTTTCTGTATAGAGGTGGGTACAAATAAATCCGATAATAATTTTGGAACCAGAATTATTTGAAGCATGTTATCCAAAAATGTTGTATAGATTCCGTTCCACCTCAACTTTCCAGACGACCCATGAACATCGATCGATTCAATCCCTTGAAATAATCCCGAATAAAGATATCTCTTTAAATGAAAAGATTTATACACATCACGTTTGTTTAATTCCATACAATCATTTAAATGAGGTTTTGACATATTAAAATTTAAATATTCGTCGGAAATATTTTTGGGAGGCTTCACCGTTCCAGAGCAGCATACGGAACCTCCTTCGAAAATTTCGAAATAGCCAGATTGTTTCATGATATTTATCCAAAACACTACATCTTGATTATCGGGCAAAACAGTGGCTCTGGATATTTTAACGCATTCGAAAATAATTGGTAGTTCATAGATAGACGTGGCATTAATATTAGCAACAACTTTCCACACAAGCTCCTAAAACAAATATCATTATAATGCGGATAAAGTATTATATTAAAATTATGTATTAATTGTTTTCAATCTAACGAGTAGGCGAATGAATATACAGTATGTCCACGGATGGGGTTTACAAGAGGACAAATGGACTAAAAATTGAAAGATACGAAAAAAAGTAATCTTAATAAACGTTTTTGCTTGTCTAGAAAATACGATTCATCATAAGAAACCTCAATTTTTTATACAGGGTGGGTAAAAACTGCAAAAATGTTACTTTGCTTAAGAGTAAACATACTTTATTTTGAAAGATACAAAAAAAATCCACACTTTATAAACGTTTTTGCTTGTCTAGAAAATACGATTCATCATAAGAAACTTCAATTTTTTATACAGGGTGGGTAAAAACTGCAAAAATGTTATTTTGCTTAAAAGTAAACATACTTTATTTTGAAAGATACGAAAAAAATTCACTCTTAATGAATGTGTTTTCTACACAACAAACCGAAGTAGAACAATTCATTAAAAGGTTTACCTATGTAAAAATTATTTCCCAAAAAGTATTCGCTGGCACACCTCTGACTGGTGAACCTAGTTAAAATATTAATGACACTTAAGTTTTATACCGCTGCGTCATGGAACAATTTACCGAGAAATTTGTAGGAATCCCAATAACTAGGATGACAATCTGCAAGTTAATAAAAAAGTTCAAGAGAACTGGTTCGGTTTTGGATATAAAAAAAAAGGAGAAATACGACCATGATGATGACGTCTTAGTTCTTTAATCTGTTGAAGAAAATCCTATTACGTCCCTTAGAAATCGTGTTACTCAGTTGGAAGTTGTGAAAAAAAGTCAAATTCAGAATATCCTTAAAGCAAATAAATAATTGTATTCGTATAAACAGCACTTTAATCAAAGATTGGAAGGAGATGACGCGAAACGACTTGATTTTTGCTTGTGGATAGGAGACCCAATTTTAAGTGGAAATGTTGATTTTTATAAATGTATCATGTTTTCTGATGAAAGTACATTTTCTACCAATGGAACCGTTGCAACCCAGCACGTTAGGTACTGGTCTTTAGAAAATCCCGAATTCAGAATTATGACGAGAAGACAATATTTCACAAAAGTGAACGTGTGGTGCGCGATATCCATCCATGGCATCATAGGGCCATATTTTTTTGATAACACGAGCAATAGATTATCATATTTAGAAATGCTGGTTACATTTTTCAATGATGAACTCGAAAATCTACCATTAAATTTTCGACAAAATATGTATTTTCAGCAAGACGGTTGTCCAGCCCATTTTGCTCGTGAGGTTAGAGAATGGCTTGACCGCAGATTTGGTCCAAGGTGAATTGGCAGGAATGGCCCAGTTTTGTGGCCCCCAAGAAGCCCCGACTTAACCTTGGCGGATATGTTTTTATGGGGCCGTTTAAAACAAATTGCTTTTGCTACCGCAGTACCAAATGATATTGAAGTGCTGAAGGGCAGAATTATCCAGGCTGTCCAATCGATATCTCAGGAAGAAATCAGAAATTTTCACTTATTTGAGAAAGCAATTAGAAAAATGTGTCGAGTATTGGGGGTGGAGTTTTTGAATTATGAAATCGTTAATCGTATTATTTTCATGTTAATAAAAATGTTCGTATTATTATTATTATTATTATTATAATTACTTCATTAAAGCTTATTATTATTATTATTATTATTACTTTAGTAAAAACGTTTATTAAGAGTGGATTTTTTTCGTATCTTTCAAAATAAGGTATGTTAACTCTTAAGCAAAGTAACATTTTTGCAGTTTTTACCCACCCTGTATAAAAAAATTTAAGTTTCTTATGATGAATCGTATTTTCTAGACAAGCAAAAACGTTTATTAAGAGTGACTTTTTTCGTATCTTTCAAAATAAAGTATGTTTACTCTTAAGCAAAGTAACATTTTTGCAGTTATTACCCACTCTGTATAAAAAAAATTGCAGTTTCTTATGATGAATCGTATTTTCTAGACAAGCAAAAACTTTATTAGGAGTGACTTTTTTGTGTCTTTTAATTTTAGTCCATTTTGCCCTCTTGTAAACCCGATCCGTGGACATACTGTAGAGTTGATGACGTAATGAATGAAAATTTGCAACTAATGTATAGGATCAAAAAAAAAACTTCCGCCACGCGATTCAAGATCTTCAACGCCTGAAGAGGCAGGGTGATAAATAGCCTAAAATTACAGTTTAACTCAAAAATATGTAAGAATTTTATTTTGTGTAAAAGACGTCCCAACAACTACCTTCCTCTACTAAAATTCCTGAATAGGGAACTTTCCAATTTTTTTTCTTTCAATAATATGATTTAGTTAGGCCTAAAAAAAATATTCCCCAATTATTACTCCTTAAAAATCAGTAATAACTTGGTGAAAATTCTTTAAAGTTTCGCGCGTGTCAAAAGCATTTCAAACGACCTTTTAAGCGCGCCAAGCCCGATAACGTCAGGAAGTATGACTTTTCGGTCAGCTGTCATCCTGACCGGTGGCCGAGCTACCGAGTTTGCATTTGGATTGCCGTGTGTTATTGTTATTGTATTGTTATTTTAAGGTGGAATTCTCAACGTCGTTCAATTTATTGCCAACCTATAACCTATTTCGTGGATGTCGCACACGAATTATACTTCTTGACGTCACGACCCGTTTTTACCCGCTTGGGATAATTTGAATTTTGGGGCATTTTTAAATCTTTCTAGCGGTCTTTTGGGATGAAATATGTAGTTTTTTTTGCTGCCATATGTTTTATGACAATATATACTTATGATTTATAGAATTTTTTCCCCATTTAAAATTTTTGTCAAGTTCCCTATTATTTGAAACATATAACACGATATCATACCAAGTATCCAGTAGCCGGCATTAAAACTCTTCCATCAATGTTATGTCCTTGCAAAAAACTATATTGTTCAATTTTTGTATTTACAGTTATCTTCTTGCCATAAGAACTGTTCGGGTCAAAGAATGGAGTAAACCTAAAATTGAATATATTTTTGATATGCTACCATAGTCAATTAAAATAATTAAATCATTAAATTATAGAAATAAAATTAAAAATTGGATATTACCTATCCAATCCAAGATATTCAAGAACGTCATTACTAAATAATAAATATACCAAGTTATAATGAAAAAAATAAATATATATATATTATATACATGACGTATTGTATCTTTGTATACTGTAGTGATATAAAATATACCAATAAAATATTGTCATATTTGTTTTATATTATAATCTAGTTGTGTCTGAATTATAAAATATATTCTTGACAATAAATATTAGGTATATTATTTAACTCAAAACAAGTATTTTACTTCTGAGTTCGGAATTTATAGTTTATACAAAAAAATTATATATTAAGGTGAAATTATCAACGTCATTCAATTTATTGCCAACCTATAACCTATTTTGCCTTGTTTTTCTTAGTTTATTATTTTATTGACTAAGATTTAAATAAAATCAATATGGTCTGCACATTATTTAGGTAATATCTGATATATTACCAAAATATCAATTTATTTCATTGCTTATTTTGGAAGAATTGTATAGTAAAAGAACAATGACATAATAATGTTAAAAAAAATCTTAACCGATATTTTTCGATATACAATTCTCCTTAAATAACTTATGAAATTTCTTGATATTTATTTAACATTATAATGGTATTAACATTATTACCTATAGAATATGAAGACGATATTGATTTTATTTAAATTTTGTGTAAAAGTTAGAAAAAATAAATAAATCTACCCGAAATAGGTTATAGGTTGGCAAGCATGTTGATACTCCCACCTTAACATTAAATGTCTAAAAAATATTTGAATAAACTTTTATTATTATTATTATTATTATTATACCGCTGTATACAAGATAAATGAAAATTAAGCTTTTAATTTACCATTTTACCGTATGATCCCACTTAATCATAGAGCCAATATTCTGTGTTCCTCTACCAACCGGGTAATTAACAGAATTATAAAATCCTTTTAAATTGGGCTGGCCTCCATTAATAAATAACCTAAAATTAAGTTTAGTTGTAAAACGTATACACTGCGCGACATATTTAACGCATAACGAAAAAATTGCCTCAATTTTGATGTTATATATTTTCCAAATTTGTGGTTCGTTTTTAATAATTTTTTTTTCAAATTGTAGGTTTTTTCCTTAAGCATATCACTGCCTTTGTTGTTTTACTTGAAAAAGTAACTTTGGTATTATACCGGGTGTTATAAAACTGTTATGTTTTTTTTACGGAAATTCAAAACACCCTGTGGGATTTACTAGCCATTGCAAGTTATCGCAATTCCAGCCAAATTAAAGTCCCATGTTTCCTTTACATTTTCTTTTTTGATTCATTGGTTTATCTTTTTTTTATGAAATATTCAATTTTTAGTTCAACGTGATTTTCATAAAAAAATGTTTAGTTAAAAAATATAAAATAAACGAAATGCTTTGATTAATGCAACAGCAAGAAAAAACAAATTATAAAGTAAATAAAGGATCAATATCTGGTATTAATTTACTGAATCCACAAAACAGGGCAAAAAAAATACAGGGAAAAAAATTGTCATCTCTAAATGTATTAAAAAAAATTAAATATGAATAATTAGTAGCGAGTATTGCCTCTCCTTGCTCCAATGAATGCTTCGCATCTTCTTGGCATACTTAAAATCAGATTTCTAATTTCATCTTGATTAATCTAATTCCATATTTCCATAAGCCTCAATGACAGATCATTTAAGTTTCTAGGAGGAGGAGGAAGCAAGGCTCTAAGATTCGTCGGCAATACTCGCTACTAATGATTCATGTTTAATTTTTTTGAATACCTTTAGAAATTGCAATTTTCTTTCCTGTATTTTTTTTGCCCTGTTTTGTGGATTCAGTAAATTAATACCAGATATTAATTCTTTATTTACTTTATAATTTGTTTTTTCTTGCTGTTGCATTAATCAAAGCATTTCGTTTATTTTGTATTTTTTAACTAAACATTTTTTTATGAAAATCACGTTGAACTAAAAATTGAATATTTCATAAAAAAACAGAGATAAACCAATGAATCAAAAAAGAAAATGTAAAGGAAACATGTGACTTTAATTTGGCTGGAATTGCGATAACTTGCAATGGCTAGTAAATCCCACAGGGTGTTTTGAATTTCCGTAAAAAAACATAACAGTTTTATAACGCCCGGTATAATACCAAAGTTACTTTTTCAAGTAAAACAACAAAGGCAGTGATATGCTTAAGGAAAAACCTACAATTTGAAAAAAAAATCATTAAAAACGAACCACAAATTTGGAAAATATATAACATCAAAATTGAGGCAATTTTTTCGTTATGCGTTAAATATGTGTGAATAGTGTAGCAAAGTTAGGTACTACTACAGAATAATCTTGTTAATGGAGAACTTGCACAACTTTTTTTATTGCATTGCATTGTTCAGCCGTACCAAAAAATAACATATTATACAAAATATTACGTCTTAAATATCACTCTTTAATTTTGTACGAATAATTAAAGTTAACCATGTGACGTCACGTAGTATGAATAGGCCGCTCTCGTGCTGTGACGTCACAAGCACACCTTAATCGCTTCTATTTAATCCAGAAAATTAAAAATAAAGCATTTCTTTGTAAATTATGGGTCCTTTGATAATATTATCTTAGGTTAAGAGCATTAATTTAATTTTCATGAAAGTTCCCTATTTTGAATGCAGAGTTTAATTTTACCCAGTGATACAAAAGGGAAAATAAAATTGTAACTGTCACCTATGCGGAAATGACAGTTGACATAGTACATTTACTGGCTTATTCTGAGGTAGGTAATTAAATTATGATAACTATTTAACTAGAGTGTTTTATACTGGCAAAATATCATAGCACAGTAATTATATACACCTGGACAAAATCAACAAGATGGTTTTTCAGCGGCATAATTTTGATAGATGTCGGGTAAAAACTATTGTTAGTCTGACAAATGTCATCCTAGTTTGAAAAAGACAAAATAAGCAATTTAAACGAAAATGCAAGATTTGGGTGCCAATCTATCAAAGAAATAAAAAAATCGATAGCTGGAAATATTCCACTTAACACACAGAAATCCAAGAACTCAATTTGGGCACAGTTCTGAGAGTTTCTAATGGTAGGAAATTATAAACTGAAAAATGTACTACTGAACTGGCAAAAATCCTCGAAGATTACGCCTTTAATATAAAGAAGGGTAATGGCGAAGACTATAAAGAATCTTCTGTAAAGGCTATATGGAACACTACAGCAAAAATTATTCAAGAAATGTATTTTACAGAATACGAAATAAAGATTGACCCTTTTACGGATATTTCCTTTCAAAATGCGCGAATGGCAAGAGAAAGCAGCTCCAAAGTTGTCAGGAAAAGAGGAAAGTACGTTCAAAAGCATTATCTACCAAAGATTTACTAACAATAATGCAAAGCTACAATGAAGAAACCACCGATGAAGCACAAAAAAGTTTTTCCATCTCTGCTCATTTGAACTAGCTTGAAGAGGCAATGAGGCAGTAAATTGCAAAATTCAATATTTTCAAAAGGAGTTTGAAAAAAATATAACAGCATATTTTCCAAGACAGCTCAAGGTGGGTCAAAGGGATTGGCAAACAGCAAATGGTTGGTAAGAAATTCATCAAAGACTTATGCTCTGTAAGATTATTTTTAAAATTATTGGAAAAAAGAAGACCAAACATTTTTACAGACAGATTATTTCTTTCCGTTCATCCAAACTGGCAGAAGGGATGTTGGTTCAAAAATACTCCACTAGGAATAAATACAGTAAGTAGACCAAAACTTCAGCGGAAAGAATTGGAATAGATACGAAGCATAAAATAACAAATCATTCTCATCGATCTTCCGCTGTGTCTGCCCTATTTAAACAAGGTGTTGGGGAACAAGAGTTGATTAAGTTAACAGGCCACTCAAACCCAAAATCCCTGAAACCATATCTGCAGCTAGATCCTAGTCATCATCTGAAGCTCATCGAAAATCTCAGAACAACAAATGAAGCATGTGGACCTTCGACTTCTCAAATGCGAGTCAATCATACCCAAAACCATGCTTTGATAGAAAAGAATGGACAAACTATTACTTATACCAACGGTACGTTTGATATTAGTAATAAATAAATAAACTGTGTTTTTATTGTTTTCTCGTGAAATAGTCTTGTCGAATATTATTCGAGAGAAAATTTTGTATCGGCGTATAGCGAGTGATTTTTGCCAAAAATTCCATGAGCAACAAACTTTCATACTTACCAGTCAAAAATTATACCGGCAAAATTTTCTCCCTTATGATATTTTACAGGGTTCCCCATTTAAAACGAAACAGGCTAAATATCTGGTTCCACGTTAATTTAAAAAAAAAACGCTCGGACCCGTCGATTTTTATTTCGAGGGGGACATCTTTTGCGTATATTGTCAATCTTGTTACTTCAAGACCCTAGGAGGGAGGGGCTGGGGGGGTAAGATCTAAATCTTAAATGGATACCCCTATTTTATGTAATTTTTTTGGATTCTGCATAAAATTCTGAACATTTTTTAATAAAAGCATTATTAGTCTATACTAAACAGTTTCCGAGATATTGACTCTTGAAAAATGAGATTTTTGAACTTTGACAGCGTCTAGCTTTCTAACAATACGTCTTAAAGCCAAACAGCTTACATGTCCCTATCTTCGATTTTTATTATCTTTCCAATAGTGTCAACTTCCGGTTAAACCGGTTGTAAGAAATATAGTACTTCCGGTTTAAGCGAAAGTTAACACTATTGGAAAGATAATAAAAATCGAAGATAGGGACATGTAAGCCGGTTTACTCTAAGACGTACAGTTAAAAAGCTAGACGCTGTCAAAGTTCAAAAATCTCATTTTTCAAGAGTCAATATCTCAGAAACTGTTTAGTATAGACTAATATTGCTTTTATTAAAAAATGTTCAGAATTTTATGCAGAATCGAAAAAAATTATATAAAATAGGGGTATCCATTTAATATTTAGATCTTACCTCCCCTCCCTCCTAGGGGCTTGAAGTAACAAGATTGACAATATACGCAAAAGATGTCGCCCTCGAAATAAAAATCGACGGGTCCGAGCGTTTTTTTTTTAAATTAACGTGGAACCAGATATTTAGCCTGTTTCGTTTTAAATGGGGAACCCTGTATACGATAAAAAATTAGTTTTCACCTCATGTTTTTATTTAATAAGTTAAGTACTATTATACATGATACAAAGAAAACAAGATATGACTTTGCGCATGTGGGCGGAGTCTACCGACAGTGAGAACAGCGTCACGCGGAGAGTTTTTTAGCTCGGTCCTATACTAGAACCGTTTATGTTAAATTGCGCTTTAATATTTGAGTTAGTCAAATTTGGTATGCATTTATTTATTGCTGTAAGAATGCGTTGTGCAGTGTCAAGATGCCACACTGGACAATCAATCACGACATTTTACCAACGATTTGATATTTTTTCGGTTAAACTACGGACTTTTTGGATATTCCGCTCGAACTACAATTCAGCCATTAAAAAAACTACAAAACACATAAACTTCCTTTTTTATAGAACCAACTATAAATTTATAGGAACCAAACGGATATTTAAATTTAGAAAAGCTTTATAAATTAGAACTATGCATTCCAATACACTCTATTATTATTATTAAAGAAAAACAATCGAATATAATATTTCCTTCGACCAGCATTATTCACATCACGAGACAAAACCATCATATTCAAACGCCTATGGTAAAGGGTACTTTTGGCCAAAGATCAATATTATATAAAGGAATAACAATTTACAACAGTTTGGTGAAAACAATTAAAGAAATATCAAAATTATGGCCTTTTAAAAAAGCACTAAAAAAATATTTAAAGAAAAATATGAAATGCGTTGATAAATCCAGTTCAAATTCATATTCTCGTCACCAGTCACCAGGTGACGTCAAGGCAAACGAAATTATGACTGTCTTCTAGAATATCTTGTTTTCTTTGTATCATGACTAATATGTTCAGTAAATCACGTTACTACATTGATTAATAAAAGTTTACTGGGAGGTTACTCACTTTCCAATACTGGATAACAAAAACTGTACGTTATCTGTACTATTTTTGTTAGCTAAGCTTAAAATCGTCGCTTCCGGTCCCATTTCTTTTTTCAATATCGACGTTAATAAACCATGAGGTGCTATCTCGATTACAATGGCGTCTTGTGGAATGTATCTCATCACTTGATCAAATAAAACGGGGTTTGCATAATTATGACAATTGTATTCGCTAGAATTCATCTTGGAAGACTGGTTATCCCACTCGTCTTCATTCCACGAACTCGATATCCATTTGGTAGACCTCGGTTGCGGATCAGTAATGACATCCTCCAAAAATTCTTGCAAAACAGGAATGACATCATCAAGATATTTCGAGTGAAAAGCGTAACCCGCGGTCTTTACCAGCCTTGCAAATATACCTTGATCCGTCAAATTTTGAACAAGTAATTTAACTGAATCTCGGGGACCAGTTATGGTTACGCTATTGCTTGAATTAATACACGCTACGCTAACACCTTCTGGAAGAAATTGTACAATTTCTTTTTTCCCTAAACCAACAGCGGCCATTTGACCCGGTGCACATTTTGACCTTTTTGTTGCGTATCCTCTTGCGTAACCAATTAAAGTGGCTTGTTCCGGGGTCAATTCTCCATTACAATATGCACAACCTAGAAATAAAATTTGATATTTTGGATGGATCAACCCCTTCAGTCAATTTTTGTTCAAATTGGGGCAAGAAAAAGTTCGGAAAAAGAAATAATATGTGAAGTTCCACAAGGATCAATATTAGGCCCGTTATTATTCTTAATTTACATTCTTTCCATTTCCAAATTGAACTTAAAAGGCAATATAAAGCTATTTGCAGATGATACGACAATTATTTATTTTACTGAAACTCTTGCAGAAATGTATTTTGATATTAATAATGATTTAAAATACTTCTTTTTTCAATCAAATAAACTTACGTTAAATTTTACAAAATCTTCTTTTATGTTTATAACTGAATATAAAATAAATTCCATCATTAACCCCTTAACATTTAATAATGAAAATATTCAATATTCAAAAACGACAAAATTTTTAGGATTAGTTTTAGACGAAAATTTAAATTGGAAATGCCATATCCAGTATATTATCAACTCGATATCTCCTTTGGTATTTGTTTTGTACAGAGCTAGATATTTCATTCCTTTGAAATACTTTAAAAATATATATTTTTCATTAATATATTCAGAATTACAATACTTAGCTTCCGCATGGGGATCTGCTTGTTTATCAAACTTAAAACCATCACAAAAATTGCAAAATAAAGTTATTAAATGTATATGTCGTAGGCTGATAGTGAAATCCGTCATTTCATGAAACGCCTAGTCATATCATGAAGCGTGGCTAAAAGGTATATTGCAACTGGTTTGTTCGTTGTTCCCCAGAGCATTTTTTTCAATTTTTTCAACTAATATTATTTTATAAAAATAAAATTTAAATTAAATTAAAAAAAAATTGAAAAAATGCTTTGGGTAACAACGAACAAACCAGTTGCAAATATACCTTTTAGCGTGCAGCATGATACGACTAGGCTTTTCATGAAATGACGGATTTCACTATCAGCCTACGACATATACACAAATTACCACATTTAGAACCAACTGTTAATCTATATAGACTAAAAGGGTATTTACACGTTCAAAACATTTATAAATTACAAATTTGTATTCTAATTCACTCTATTATTTTAAAAGAAAAAAAAATCAAACATAACACTTCAGGAGAATAAGACATTACAGGATCATAACACCAGACGTTGTATAAATTATCAAATTATGCCAGTAAAAAGTAATTTCGGAAAAAAGTAGTTTTTATATGACGGAATAATAAAATATAACAATCTTCCAAAAAATATCAGAAAAATAAAAAAATTGGCAATTTAAAAAAAACAATTAAACAGATATTTACTAAATTAAATTATTAATACTATTTTTTTTTTAATTGATTTTATTAATGTATTAAACTGGATTAACTTCCATTTTTTTTTTTGTTATTTTTTTTAATGGTTATTATTTTCTGTATTATGTTGTCACTTTCCATGTAATAAACTGTAAAAGTTAGTTTGGAACTTTGGAATAAAGACATTTTGAAAGTTAATTTGCAGTTGCGAACAAGCATAGCCACAAGTTAATTGCCCTGCTGAAAAGAAGGAAGGATACAAGCAAAAAAAGCTAAGATACTAACAGGGGACCAGGATGACAAATTTTGAATGGTGGTTCAGACAACCCGTTTTTAATGATAAAGGATAGTGATTCTATTAACTATTTGAGTAGTATTTCAATAAGTACTGATAAATATAATTATATTTAGGCAACCCTTATTTTTGGTGTTGCAGGAGTCTGTACAAGTAAGGAGTTAGTTGAGTTGACGGTGGATGATGTAATTGATTTGTGTTTGTTCACTCACGTTCAATTAATATTAAAATACTGTCCATTTTACTAAAATCTTTTAGAAGTCTACGGCTTTAAGAAAGGCTGATACCCCTCAATCGAGAATTTCATTAGGACAACACTCTGTGTTTTATTGTAACAGTTTTGTTATTGTTGTAAAAACCATTGTCAAATATATACAAATTAATCTGAACGTGTCATTGCCTGCTCTTTTGAAGCTGCTAAATTTTCTTATTCAACATTATTCCTATTGTTCAAAGCTCTGCTGTTTTCATCCCCGACAGGAAACGCTTTCAGACAAGCTTTTCAGTAACTAAAGTACTAAAAATTAATATTTATAATTATGCTGACAGGGTAGCTCACAAATGTGGCGACAATTTTGGCAAAATGGGAAAGGATGGAAGTGCTCGGTGCATAAAAGAGGACATACCTACTTCACCCAGGGAATGTCCAGCAAAACCATCTGGTTCGATCCCAAGCGACTTAAGAACATCTGTAAGGGCGATTTCAACTGCCGTTATTGCAGCAAAACAATTGCTAATGTCATCAAAAACTGCAGGATCATCACTTAAGACCACGTTTTCTAGATCGAGGTTGTACGGTTTTAGAGCACTTGCACATTTTTTAAATGTATTTTTAAATACGTCAATCTTCATCAGGTCTTTGCCCATGCCAGTCCACTGGCTTCCCATTCCGCTATATATAAACCAAACTGGACGTCCTTTTTTTGGGGCTCTAGTTATTTCACTTACAACGCTTTCACCCAACACAGAATATCTAAAAAAGGAAAAACTGAATAGCAAATCGAAAATGTTGTCTTGCAAAAACGATTGCAAATATAACAAAACATTGTTCATGGAGAAATTTAATTTTAGAATGTATACTTATTATTATTGTATTATATTAATTAACTAAATGTATTTACTATTTAGAAATTAGACAATATTATACTTTCCATGCGCGATATAAAATAAAATACCATCTTTACCCTCTGTATAGGTGGCCTTCGACATCAATCTTATGTATTTCATCGACTAAAGCGAGACATTCTTCATCGGCTTGACATTTTTCTAATTTGTTCAAGTAATATCGAACACTTGCTTCAGTTCTTCCGGAAACATTCACTAAACGATGTTTTGTTTTTATTGATTTTGATTTAAGTTTCTCGTTTGATTTTAGAGCTACATTAGCATTAGCTCCGCCAAATCCAAAACAATTTATTCCACATATTCCACCATTCCAAGGATAGTTTTTTGTGACGACCTAAAAACCAGAAGAAATGTAGGTACGTTAGTCAAATTCTGCAATTTAGTTAATTATTTAAGTTTTTCAAAATAATCTTCCTTTTATCTTCTGGAGATCGGCGCACGTTTCGTCTCACCCAGCTAAAAGCTCGTCATAGTGACAAAACTTTCTTCTTTATAAATGGTCTTTATAGTCCAAGAAAGCTGCTTTTTTAGGGAAAGTACCCACATTATTATATTGTATGAAAAGACCCTTCGTTATTAATGTATAGTCAACATAAGGCGTCTTCAAAACTTGCATAAGGCGTCTTCAAAAGTTGCATAAGGCGTCTTCAAACTTGCATAAGGCGTCTTCAAAACTTGCATAAGGCGTCTTTAAAACTTGCATAAGGTGTCTTTAAAACTTGCATAAGGCGTCTTCAAAACTTGCATAAGGCGTCTTTAAAACTTGCATAAGGCGTCTTTAAAACTTGCATAAGGCGTCTTTAAACTTGTATAAGGCGTCTTCAAAACTTCCTGTAGGTATTTATTAAATTTCTTGGCAGCACTGCTCATCGGCCAGTCGAGGCTCGAAAGGTGTCTAATAGTATATTACAATACAAGTACGGTAGGTACGTCTTTACCGCACGTGCGTGATGTTTAACAAAACGAGCCGAAGGCGAGTTTGGTAAATCACGCAAATGCGGTAAAGACACCTACCGTAAGTGTATTGTACGATATTTTATCTACAAGCATGTTTTAGGGCACCAATATTAAAAACTAAAAGAGCACTGTTTTAATTTACCCCGTAGATGCCTCGTAAGTCGTTATCAACAATGCATTAATATCAGGTTCCTAGGGAAATAAATTATAGAAATTTAATAGTTGGCTTTTATATGACAGATGTAAAACTTGACAACGGAATAAACGATAATTATTTTTGTAACAATTTCGTAAAACTATGTTTTACGTCTCCTAAATGGAAATCAGTAGCAGTAGTGATGATGAAATTGAGAGACCCGATAATAGTGCGCCTTCCAAACTAACATTTCCTGTTTTATACCCTAGGTATCACCGATACACTGTTGTACGGTGAAGACACTCATCACTCCATAGGTATCCACCAATCTTATAACTTGCACTGTTAAGTACTTATGGTTCATATAAATTTCGCTTAGGTGTTTCAACGATTGTTCCAACCAAGAGTTCAGCTTTTTTAAACAACAAATTACCTTTAATCGGTTCGTATTTAGTCCAGGCAAACTATAATCAATATGATCACAATGCAAATTCGCTGGAATTATGCCACTCTCCATCGCTACAAGCACTTTCGTAAGAGCACACAAGCCTGATGATACTTCTGAATGTCCCATATTTGATTTCACTGATCCAATTGGTAAAGGCTCCTAAAAGTGTATTATATTCTGGAGAAAATAAGTAAGGAAATAGTTTTATGGTGGACATAATTTAACAGTGAAAAGTGGAACCATGTTGGTTCGCTGTTCGTTAATAATAAACACCCAAACCGCCTACGACTGAACATGTGTTGAAACACAGTTAAATCAAATAAACTCTAAATAGCAACGGCCCTATTCATTACCATTAACTATGGATATTACCTTCCTGTTTTGACAAAAAAACTTAACAACAGATTGACATTCAGCTATGTCACCAACCGGTGTTCCTGTACCATGCATTTCTACATACGATACATCATTTGGATTAATTTTATATTTTTGGTACATAAAATCCATAAGTTTAAATTGCATTTTGGCCGAAGGAAATGTTATTCCTTCCATTTTAAAACCGTCACAATTTACTTCGGCACCTTAAAAAGATAATAAATATATGAATTGATAGTATTGGAATAAACCAAACTAAATATGTAATATCAAAAACAAAAAAGTTAAAAGTAGGTAGTATAAAACTGCAGAACAACAGACAATTCTACACATACCGTGCGAGCAAAAATTATTTGCATCAAAGAGGGTCTTGCATCTAAGGACGTAATACTTAGCCGTAGAGCTTAATACCTGTTGGGTGTGAATTAACAATCAATCCGTCATCTAACGTTGCTTTTATTGCTGGGGATTTTTATCATTGCCTGAAAAGAACCGTGGCTGTGTTTAGGGAAACAGGTTCTATACAACACAAAAAAGGAGCAGGAAGACCATCTGTGAAAACAGAAGAACTTGTTGCAAACGTTCGTGAAATAATGCAAAATACGCCAACAAATTGTATAAGACGCCTGTCCCAATAAGTTGGAAGATCTTATGGAACATGCAGAACTATTCTTAAGAAGCAGCTAAATTTATTTCCTTATAAAGTGTAAATATTATAATTTTTTAAACAACAAAAATAAATCTGTGTTTGTCTACTTATTTTATTACTCATTAGTTTGGCACATCATGTCATAATATGAATTTGACAAAATTTTAACCTAGATTTGGGTAGATATATCGTCCCCATATCATTGCAATCTAAACCAAGCCCTACGTTTTTTAATCCAAGCCCTCTTTGATGCAAATAATTTTTGCTCGCACGGTAGAACAGAAGAACAAATCATTACTTTATCAATTACTGTTAGATATCAAAAAACCTACTAATTTAAATTGCATGATACTAATAAGACTATTAGTAGGATGTCAACATCTGTATACAGAGTTCACATACGTCTTCCTATCGTTACTGTACTGGTAAAACGGATAGTCGAAAGTATAATAATTATTACCCAACACCGTTGAATATAGTCGCCTGCATGTCGATCGTTTCTGTAAAAGAACTGTAACAATGGCTTCTGAACGAACATAACCATCTCTTTCCACGCTAAACGCCTTACATCGTCCGTCATCGCTTAACATATTAAGCAAATTGAATTCGCTAGTTTCACGTGGATGGAAACACAAATTAACGGCTAAAATCAAAACGCAATAGAAAAGCTTACAATCTCGAACTCTCTATGGGTGAAACATTTACCTGAAACAATGGCATTATCTATATCTCCACTCTCCATTGCCTTAAATGCTTGTGTAAGAGCATACAATCCCGAGGAACATGCAGTATCAAGAACAAAGCTTGGACCTTGAAAGTCGAAGCAATAGGATGTTCGGTTTGCTATTTGTCCCAAACAAGTGCCAATGATTGTATATCCGTTGGTCATTTCTACTTGTCGAAAGCTTTCAATAGAATCCAAGTTGCTAATCCCAACGTATACACCTACAGCAGTATTTAAATGAGTTTTTTTATTAGTAAAAACTTATCTAGTGTTGGTTCGTTTTCTTGCATTAGTGCTGAAAATATTTTCCACACGAAATACTCAAAAAAAAAACGTACAAACAACTATTTGATTTAATCAGTAGGTCAGTGTTCATTTTTTAAATCAGTCTGGTGTGAACCTGAATTTCATCAATACTGAGTTTATTTTGATTTAAAATTTAATAATTTTTTTAAGTGTACTATAGATTACACAGGCCTGCATGAAATTTGTGATGACGTGATTTTTGTTTGTTGAGCTTAGTTTTTATATAGAAATAACTAATTAAAATACAATTGGTCTCTATCACCCACAGATTTTTTTTTTGCAAAAAAAAAGAAAAAATATAAAAAAAACTTATAATAGGCGTTTTAATACATTTTAAAATGAATGTAGTACTACAAATTCTAAATGATTGATGAATAAAAACTGATTTTCTGTGGCGCTACACACCTTCCGACTGGAGACTTTTTATCGACTTCAAAAAGGAGCTTTAAAGCTGTTCTTTTACATAATGACAATGTTTTTGCTTCTGTTTCGGTCGGCCATACAGTTAAGTTAAAGGAAAACTATGATAATTTAGAGGAATTACTTTTAAGAATACAATATGAAAATCACAACTGGAAAGTGTGTGAAGATCTAAACATTTTAAGTCTTCTCTTAGGTCAGCAGTCTGGATTTACTAAATTTCCATGTTTCCTGTGCGAGTGGTCTAGCTAGCGAGAACATTAAGGCATTAAACAAAGAAGGATATTGTTTTAAATATTTCTGTAAAACATTTCCGGCTCTATCAGAGGCAAAATTAAAGGAGGGAATCTTTGTAGGGCCGCAGATTATCAGCTTGATGAAAGATACAGAATTTGAAAAGGTAATGGAAGATAAGGAAAAACATGCATGGAATGCTTTTAAAGAAGTTGAACATAAATTACTACTATGTTGAGATCGTTGAAAATATGCTGGAAAATTTCAGGAATTTCAGAATATGAGCATAAAAATTCACTTTTTACATTCCCATTTGGACTAATTCTCGGAAAATCTTGGGGACGTGGGTGAAGAGCAAGGTGAAAGATTTCATCAATATATTAAGGAGATGGAAAAAAGATACCAGGGGCGCTGGGACACAAAAATGATGGCCTATTTCTGTTGGAACAGAAAAACAACCAAAAGAAGCTTTTCTGAAAAAAGAAAACATTTTTTAAAGAAGCGTAACGAATAAATAACCATTTATAATAGTTTATATGTGTATATTTTGTATATTTTTGTATTTTTTTCCTTAATATATTAAAAAACTAGCTTATAAATGAAATAAATCGTGTTTTTTCTATATTTTTGGATTTTACCGGTTTGAAAAATAACCTTACGTGATATAAAAAAACTGAAAGCGATTTGAAATCAGCGCTACCCAATTACTAGAAAACAGTTAAAATTTTTAAATCAACTTACAAAGTGTTAAAAAACACAGGCCTGTGTTATTACGGTACGATAAGTGTTTTGGTAAAATAGTGTACAGGGTGTTTCATTAAGGGTGGCCAGCGGCCATATCTCGGAAACTACTAGGCATAGAAACTTGGAAGAAAAAAATTATGATTAAAGCGGTCAAATTCCTCATTTCGCCGCAAGGGGGCACAATTAAATTTTTTTTTATGAATTTCTCCGAAAATGGTATAACTCTAATTACATCATCGAAAAGCTTAGACAATTCTGCATCATTTTGGTTTAAGGCTCATTGGCGTACCGACCTTGATAAGGGTGGGGGAAGCTATTGAATGTGTAAACATTATAATCACTGTAACCTCTAAACGACTTATCCGATTTTCCGAAATTTACGCTTGTTTGGAAGGGAAAGGTAAGTACATTCAATCGCCGTATCCAACAGTACACGATAGTGTTTATTAAAATTGCTAGAGGGCGCAATTTATAATAATAACAGTTTTTTCGATTTTATCCCGAAAATTCAAATCATACGGTATAACTATGACATCATAATCGAAAAGTAGATGAAATTTGCAAGAAAAGATGTGAAGACCGCAGTTCGATATCTTTGCTCGTTTCAGAGTTATTGCCAAAACAATAATTTTTAATATAAATTGCGCCCTCTAGCAATTTTATTAGAAACTATCTTGTACCATTGGATACGACAATTGAAGGTATTTACCTTTCCCTTCCAAACAAGCTTAAATTTAGTAAAATCGGATAAGTCGTTTAGAAGTTACAGCGATTTTAATGTTTACACATTCAATAGCTTCCCCCACTCTTATCAAGGTCGGTACGCCAATGAACCTTAAACCAAAATGATGCAGAATTGTCTAAGCTTTTCGATAATCTAATCAGAGTTATACCTTAATATGGGAATTTTCAGAGAAATTTAGAATTAAAAAAAAATTTTAATTGCGGCGAAATGAGGAACTTAAAAGTAATTTCCAGAATTTTCTTATGACCGCTTTTTTCATAATTTTGTTTTCCTAGTTTCTATGCCTAGTAGTTTCCGAGATATGGCCGGTGGCCACCTTTAATGAAACACCCTGTATACTTACGTACCGGTTTTGGTACCCCTCAGCTCTTTAGGATTATATCCAGAATCTACAATTGCCTCGAATACAGTTTCAAACATAACTCTATGTCGGGGATCCATAGAGTCCGCTTGGCGCGGACTGATACCAAAATAAGCAGCATCGAAATATTCTATGTCGTCGAGTTTTCCAGCTCTTTTAGGGGTGTTGAAAGTTCCTTAAACAAATTTGTAGAATAGGTAATAGTAATTTTTTTAGAACCGACCAGAAAATTTACACTTTCTGGACAATTTTTCGTCTAGAAAATAACGTTTTTCCGATCGCAAGACCGGAAAAGTGACATTAGAGACCGGAAAAATCTTTTCCGGACTCTAATGTCACTCTGTCACCCTGTTTTTTGTTTTTCCAATCGCTCTTTGATAATACAAGATACCTTAATTTCGTTATTATGACAACAACATGTCGATGTATTGTCGAGTGACAGTTCATTGATTTTTAATTTTGTTCTTTATGTCAAACTTGTTTCGCGTAGATTATAAAATATATCGAAGTGACGGTCTTAAAAAAAATATTGTACGTCACGCAACCGAAAATTAGTGTTTTCCGGTCTTGTAACGTAAATTACTATTCCGGTCTCTAACGTCACTGTTCCGGTCTTGCGATCGGAAAAAGGTTATTTTCTAGACGAAAAATTGTCCAGAAAGTGTATATTTTCTGGTCGGTTTTAAAAGAAGTAACTTATTTAAAATTATTATTACTGATCAAGAAATGCTTCGCTCCAAATGGGTTTTTCGGTACTTGTGATAAAATTTAATTTTAGAATATCAACTGGAAATTATTATAGTTACCTGGTTCAAATCGTTTATTATCTTCTGTCACTAAGTCCACTCTATTGAGAAGAGCATTTTCAAATTCATCAAAACTATTACAGCCCGGATATCGACCAGCTATGCCCGAAATGACAATTTCATCGTTCAGGTCCATGACTGAAACAGCACTACCGTAAAAATATTATTACCGCGTTTATGAACTAACAACCCCTAAAATTGTAAGCTAATAAATATCGATGCTGGTATAGTATAGACATAATATGTCGGAGTCAAAAGTTAACAAATTAATGGTCTAGAAAGGTGTCTTCACTATCACTAAATTCAAAGGAATCATCTGTGGAGTCAACTGAAATAATAAGTAGTTATACCGTTTCTTCCATCAGGTTGTCTAAGTCCTACATTTTCTTCCTCTTATTACATGTTTTATAGCTTCTTTCCAATTTTCTTTCGTTATAATGTTTAATGAATACTTTAATAACTCACGTACATTAGGATAAATATTCCTACGAAGAGTAACAAAACAAAAATATCCTTGAAACAATATGGAAAATATTTATTTTTTAATAATAGTTGACTGACCTCGAATCAAAAAGACCGAGGCATAAGCCTATACAATCTTTGACAAATTGTATGCTTGTTTCAATAATTAATAAATAATATAAGTACCTACTTAATTTCAACTACATTGTCCCTTTAATATTATGTTTTTACGTTATGAATAACTTTTTTGTATTTTCCGTCCAGTAGTCGAGGGCGTTATGGTATTGTAGACTTGTAGAGTTGAATGGTCTTTTGATAATGCGAATTTTGTTTTTTTCTTTGTTCTAGCAAAATAATTTCTGAGCGCAAGCCATCCATGCTTGTTTTAAGCAGTTGGTTTTGCACACAATACATTAATTTACATTGTTCAAGAGTTCAAGTGTTTTTAATTGGTTAAGTGTTAGGAAATGAAAATGATATTGTTTTTCTATTGTTTTCAGCCTCAAAGTGAACGCTAGTTTCCCCTGCAGGTTTTTATAGTTTTCCCTGGTGGTGTGTGAATTTTGCTTGCTTTTTTTAAGTAAAGCACTTTCTGTCTAACAGAACTGTTGTACTCGTGATATTTACTAGTGAAGTGACTTAACCTATTAATTTACATAAACATGGATAAGAAAGGCTTCAGACCGAAGGACATATCCTATGAAGAAATTCTAAATTAAATTTTCTTTTAGGTTTAAGTAGAGGAACTATAAGAATACCTAACTCAATAAAGACGTTTTTTAATATGATTATTTTTTATTTAATTTTGATAACATTAGACATCTTAAAGATGTCTTAATAGACGCCTTTAGGACGTTTTGAATATCTGAGACCAACATCTTTAGGGCATCCTTAGGATATCATTATGCGATTATTTTATAAAATATATGACTTACTGAGACATCATAAAGACGTCAAATAAAGATGTCCTAAAGGCATTGGGTTTTGTAACATTAGACATCTTAAAGATGTCTTAACTATGTCTTAAGGCGTCAATAGACGTCTTTAGGACGTCTTGAATATCTGAGAACGACATCTTTTAGACATCCTTAAGATATCATTGTGCTATCTGGGGTATTATTAGTTTTTGAGTGTTATTGTTAATTTTTGCAATAAACCTGAAAACACTTAATATTTCCGAAACAGTTGAAGATAGGTATAGGATATTGTATACATGAAATATGTCTAAAATATTCTGAAGAATTTAAAAATTGAATAATATACAGGCTGTTGCCTTTAAAATAAGAAAGTTGGTATTGGCCACTGTTACAAGACACCCTGTATAAAAAGTTTTTATTGAAAACATGGGCAACCAGAAATACCAATGCACGTGTCCGAGCGTTTTTCCGGACACGCCCCCATGTATTTATTATCGAATTTATTCCATTTGGCTGTATACGGTTTTTTTAAATTTATAGTTAATTTGTTGTAACAAGACCCCTGAAAATTAATTCCAGATCCGTATTTATAGACTGCACTATAGTTTGTCTTTATTTCCTGCTGGTACACACTAAGCGTCCGTATTATCAGCAAGCATAAAATATTTACAATCTTAAGACTGTGTAATAATATAGTAAATACTGCAGTGGCCCTAGCACCGACCCCTGGGCCACTCCGAAATAGTACCGCAAAGGAAAACTTTAGACTTAAATAACTTATGAAAATGAAAAACCAAAATCAATTACAAACATCTGCCGATTCAAGTGAAAAATCTAGTTCGAATAGAGGAGGTGTAAAATTTTAGTGTTACTCGCAGGTCAGATGCAAACAGTATTAATCCAAAATTGTGCATATTCATTTGAGATCGGATTAAAATTAATTCCTCCATCGACTGCCTCTATACATTGCCGCTGCGGTGTGGGAGCAAGGTCTTACCAAACCAGCGATGAGCAAAAACGCAGTAGTCCACTGAAAGGAACGAAAACTAGCGAGACAAAATGATGTTGCATGTATTACAAAGAAAGAGAGGCAAAGGTTCCAAGAAAAACTGTCGGGTCTTTTTGCACGTAAGTTGTTTTTTAATCCTCAATTAAAATGTAATATGTTATTATTATGGCTAAATACACCATCATCAATAGTTCAATAGCAAAAATTCGATTTAACTTAGTTAGTTAAGCAGATCTTCACTCAAGAAATGCTAATTGGTTAGCTCAATGGACACATGTCGTAAAACCGCATGAAGACTAGAGCCGTTTTTTTGTGTTAATACGGTTCAACCTGATTTGAAAATATTATATTTTCTTGTCAAACGATGACGTTGCGGTTGCTTCGCGTTGAACCGTATTCAAAATCAACCCTACGTGTATTTAAACCAATGGTCTGTCTTTCTCTTCAGAATTCCGTCCTGTTTTTTGAGTAAAATCGTTGAAATTTTAAATTAAATGCAGTTACCTATGTGTATGTATTTTCTGCCGGTTGTCTTTATGTTCATGTTAGCGCAAGTTTAAGCGATATGAGCGATACAAAAGTTGGATCCATTCATTGTTGAGCCCATCTACTCTTGTATGCTTTAGGTTAGCAGAAAAGTAAAATATTTCAGGATTTAGGTGAAGATAGACATGCCATCAGTAACAAAGGCAGATGGTAATTTTGTTCAAGCAGCAATGGAAGTAATTTCATTGCTTTACTCATTGTGGTACTATATCACGGACTAAGCGATATTGTAGGATCCGAAAATAAAACCCAAATTTAAAAGATAATCTCAAAACTGACCAAAACAAATTTCTTTTTTGATAATGACAGAAGACAGATAATGCCGCTCCGGTTTAAAAATGCACATTTTCTTGTAATCCCAAGTGATATGACGTTGTCTTATAAATGTGTTTCAAATTCATGATTGAATACGGTTAACACAAAAAAACGGCTTTACCTTTAAAGAAGATATGAAACGAAGAGGAACTCAATAACCTCTGCAACAACTTCCTTATTCGTCAGCCATACTACTAGAATACATTGGTAAAGTTTTGCAAGGAGAGTAGGAACCATTACTCGAAGAGAGAACAACCCCAAACCAGCTTTATTATAAGTAGGTATATAAAATAAATAATATTTGAAGTAGAAAAAATAAGCGAAATAAAGCAAAAAATTAGTTTATAAATACATAAAACGGCTACAGCTAAGATGATATTTGCTCACCCTGTTTCGAATCGAAATTTAGATGTTTTATTGATTAGGGAACAACCACAACTGAATATTTTGATACCTACCAAATTTTCTTGCTTATAACAAGATATTAGGAATAAAAACTTTTATAAAAAAATCCACTCAAAAAAAATTAACAGACTGACTAAGCAAAAGATAATTGCCAGTAGTTTTTATAGGTAGGTGTAAATTAATACAAAACATTCAATGACATACTATAGGGTCAACTTATCCATAATACTATATTATGCAGATATACAGTGTCAAAGAAGATTTTGTGAGCTTTTTCATCAATTTTGGATAGATCTCTTTGCTTGCGCATCCTTCTCCCCCTCACCCCAAAACCATTACCTATATTGAACTTGGATCCCTGTGTACTCCAATATAAAAGATAGTTACACACTTGTCCGATATGCCACAATATTTTCTTTCTTTTCGTTATCTATATTGTTGTAGTGATGACTAAAAGTTCAACATGTTTGGGTGTCTGTGTCATATCGAAAACAGATTACTACTTAGATATTCTAAGTAAACATTTTCTAGAGTTAAACACGAAGTTCGAATAATTTTTGTTCCTTGTTTAAAATATTTGTTCTCTCTGTAATTAACTTACAAAGTTGGATGGGAATTTATTTTAACAATGTTTTTACCCAGTATATAAGTAAACAACGCATTTTTCGTTGCAAAACGACGAGCAAAATGGCAATCCCATCTGCATACAATATGCACAATGCATATTTCCACGTGTTATTTATGTAAATTGTTTATTGTTAAGGATTACCTTAATCTGATAGGTTACCTACCTATATCAGATTATAAATTTTTAATTATTTACCATGTTCCGTTTAGTATTCCGTATTGCACAGCTGGCTGGCTGGCATAAGGTTGCCGTCGGCCCTAATTTCGTATGTCACTTTCCAATATGTTTTTTATTTCTAACATTTTTAAAAAATATCAATTTCTACTTTTAAAATATTTTTTTATATATCTCGTCATCTAATACCAATTATCAGGAAAAAATATATTTTATACAATCTGCGGTCGAGGGCTTGTATCCCAAATGATTAAGTAAAAAAAATTAAAGAAATATATCAAAATTATGGATTTAAAAAAAAAACAAAAAAAATATTTTTTAAAACTAAACTAACTTTAACGTATTATATATTATTATTATTTTGTAAATGGTTATTATATTTTTTTTTTAATAATTTCCATGGAGTTATTAATAGTTACTAAACTCTGTTTCCTATTGCCATCAGACAGCTAAGAACCCTCAATAAAAATGCAAAACACAAATTTTAGCTTACCGGGTGAATATTATTTTTCGCCTGAAAGTATATCTTTTCAGTAACAATACAGGTAGTTTAAATACCATATAGATTGGCACACCCCTAATTTTATCGTTCACAATAGGGTCGTAAAATTGTAACAATAGGGTAAGCCGATGATTTAGAATAAATCTTCGGACAGTGGCGGTCGTTTATTAGGTTTTTATTTAAGAAATATAAATTACTTTTATTTCCTGCCAGTGTTGTAAATAAATTATACATAGTAAAAACTTTATCTGATTTAGTTCTAGCCGATACTATACATTAACAAAACAATAAGGTGATAGTGAAATAGTGTATCGTTTAAAGAGAACAGGTCTGTCAAAAAATGCGACCGTTTTAACCCATTTTTTTAATGGAGTTACCTGTCCTCTTAAATTGTAATATTATTACTTAAGAGTTAACAAATTAAAGGTCTGGAAAGGTGTCTTCACTATCACTAAATTCGAAGGATTCATCTGTAGAGTCAACTGAAATAATAAGTACCGTTTCTTCCATCAGGTTGTCTAAGTCCCACATATTTTTTCCTCTTTTATTACATGTTTAACAGCTTCTTCCAATTTTCTTTCGTTACAATGTTTAATGAATACTTTAATAACTCACATACATCTTTTATTTTCAATGTAGTGTTATTCCTAGCTACATAGCCTTTTATCTGTGCCCATATTAACTCAATTGGATTTAATTCACAGTGGTAGGGCGGCAGTCTAACTAAAATGATACCACGTTTTTTAGCCATTTCGTCGATTACACATTTTTTAAAATGTGACTTATTTTCTTGCACTATTTTTTTAACATTCCATCTTCAAAGGATATATTTTTCTTAGACGAAAAGCCACCTACTGTATACCTATATGTAATAATAGATAATGTAAGTAAGTTCACGTTATTTAAATCGGAATATTATATCGAAAAAAAAAGCGGGAGGCAAAAAGTTGGAGCACAATAATTGCATATTACAGGGTCCGCCCAAATTTGGTTAACAAATGGGATAATTTTTTTATTATTGATTTCTCAAAAAATGTTATTGTACCGGGTGATTGGTTATATTTTGCACCCCTACCTATCTCATGAAAATCTTCATGGTCTATTTTGAACGCTTGGGTAAATAAGTATACCTATAATTTAAAAACATAGCATAAAAGTAGGCTTAGACAATATGACCGATTGAATATAAGGCAATTGTTCACCTTGGTTGGTCTGCTATGTGAATATTATTGTTTATAAACAAATTAATATTAATTATTCTTAGAAATAAAACCATACATTTAATATATGTTTTAGTTAATATACAGGGTGTCCCAAACGTAATGGGACACAGAGCAACAGCAGGCTCCTTAAGGCGAAATAATGCGATTTATTTAAACTTGCATTATCCCAAAATTGATAACAACCAAGATAAAGGGTGTCAAACTTTTATTTTTGTTTTCGTTTTTTTGGGATTATTTATAGTTCACCTTGGTTGGTCTGCTATGTGAATATTATTGTTTATAAACAAATTTATATTAATTATTCTTAGAAATAAAACCATACATTTAATATAATATGTTTTCGTGAATATACAGGGTGTCCCAAACGTAATGGGACACAGAGCAACAGCAGGCTCCTTAAGGCGAAATAACGCGATTTATTTAAACTTGCATTATCCCAAAATTGATAACAACCAAGATAAAGGGTGTCAAACTTTTTATTTTTTTTTTTTATTAATTTTGCATTCTTTCAAAAAAAATACAAAAAGTGATTTTCTCAAATAAACAGTAACCCTATACTTGTATTTTTACTCGGGAATGTGAGGGTTGACACCTCCCAACGTGCCTCATGACATGGTACACTATCTGGGGAGCAGTAGCTCGGTGGTGATTTGATTATCTGATACGTGCGTCCTAGGTTGTCGTGCTTGGAATCAACTGAAAGTGTAAAATTTCCTCTTTTTAAAAAGGTACACAACTTTCCCCCCACACCATCAAAGTAATATTCTTTGAAAATAGCTTCGTATGTCCTGAATTACTCATTATTTAGTGACAGGTAATATTTTATGACAGATATTAGGTAATTTACGGCCTGCCTAGTGCCTACTCAACGATGTTGCAAAGACAACTTTGAGGACGATTTTTTTTTTGTTAGGGTTTTCGAAAAATAGAAATAAAAAACAAATCGCAACATATCTCTTTTATATACATACATTATCCAATGCAATGGGACAATTCGTTCGTCCATGACGCGCCGTGATATTTGTAATAAATATTCACGTGTGATACCAACACTAGAATAAATGCAATAGTCTCATCAATAATTATATTATGCAAAATATCTGAAGTGTAGAATCATTTTTGCCAATAATAAGTTTGATTGCCTATCAAAATAGTCTGTCTAATTAGCTGGTTCTTGATTGACGCTACAACTCAGCCAAGGGTTTTGTAAACAATTTGACGATGTATATATAGGCTGGGCATACATAAATCTTCAATAAGAAAGACAAATTGTAAAGAAACGTGTTCCAACAGGATAGAAGTTCTTAAAATTTACAACAGGTACCTATATACATTTATAATATAAAGGATAAATCAGTAATGACGCCACCAGACACATATAAAATGAATTCATTTAGATACTTTGTTGCTTATTATCTGCTTAAGATCTGAACCATTGTTTGGTTACAATTTACATTGAATATCAATTATACTTAATATTCAAAGGGATTTACGATTAAATAATGGTGGTTATGATTTGGTGATATGATATGGTAAAAGGCTTGGAAAATATTATTTTCTTGAGTGTGCAGTTCTGCAGTTCTTCATTTCTAAAGAATTTTTTTCTGAAATCTACAGATAAATACAGGAAGGATTTGGAAGCTACTCAGTCCACCTCCGCATCCTTCCTGGCATATCTTATATCTGGTTATCCTGACTTATTGTTTCCATTAATTGTGCTATCTTTAATGTTTTGATGATTCAAGGAAAAGGTAAAACCCACTGGTTTTTCTTGCATATATTCCATCAATAGATCCTGAATAGACAAAAGATTTGAGCATTATTGAGGTATTTTTTGTTCCAAAAATAGTATACGGATACGCGGACTGAAGCAGCGTGGTCTTAGGTACTTCCCTCGCATTTCGTCGTCGGCATCGGTACCTCGACATAAAAAATACTAATGACGAGGACTAAGAAAACATTGACAAAATTAAGCTAGCTCTACACATACCTTTCCATTTTGTAACCTTCCAAGTCTAGTTCATAAATGACCAATAATCTCTCCAATTCCAAACAGCAGTGAGGTTTTCTCCTTAGTATTTTACTTTGTGAAGAGTGTAGTAATAGTAGCCTTACCAGCAATAAATGATGTATTCAAGACGCCTCGTCGGTTTTAGTTTGATACAAAACACGTGACTGAATACGTCATTATTCAAAAATTAATCATGCATTGTGAAGCAAGTTTTTGTAAAATTTTCGCCTGCGGAGCAATTTAACTCCCCAGAAGGGACATGGTAATGTAAGGGTTGAAAAAAGAAACAAACAAGATGCTATGGACCTAATAATAACATATTTAAATGGGTAACTGCTTGGGTGTCCTAGAGAAATACTCCATACCATTTTTTGTAATTGACTGACTAAAAAGTTGGGTAAGGACTTCTAAAATCAGACCGCCCTATTTACCTCTACACTACATAAACAAGTGTTTACTCATTATTTCATTCCATGCGGCACCAGTAGCGAGGGGGCCACAAATTTCAAAAGAGAAACTGTGATTTTTCTCGCTCATCATACCGAAGCAATGCAATCTGTTTACACATCAGGATTTGCAATTTAAACATAAAAAATGATTACCAATAACCTGTATATCGATGACTTAGAGTGCAAACTGTCTAACTCCAAAAATAGAAATTTTACAGGAGGGCAAAAAAACGATTCCGACTTCTACAAAATGCATAATATATAACTGAAAAACAGCTAACTCCATTTTTATTTCACGTGTAAAATGGAGCGAAATGCTGGAGTTAGATGTTTGGCCGTATTCATAATAATTGTAGGTCATGGAGTTAAGACGCTTCACGTGCGGTGGTTTTTAAAGAAAACCGTAGTTATTTGGAGTAATCTAGTTTGGGTATCCATAGATCTAACATTAAGCTAACTATTTGCACAAAAATCGACATTTTCATAAAAAGTGGAGTTAGACGGTTTGCACTTTAAGCCACCATCGATATGAAAATATAGGGCTTTTTTGTAGTACCTATATGTCTATTTTTGTTGGAGACGTCTTGTCTAGTCCATAAAAAGTTTCAGAATTAATTAACTTTCAAAATGTCTTTATTCCAAACTAACTTTTCCACTACATGGAAAGTGACAACATAATATAGAAAATAATAACCATTAAATAAATAACAATAAAAAAAATGGAAGTTAATCCAATAATTTAATTCATTAATAAAATCAATTTATAAAAATAGTATAAATAATTTAATTTAGTAAATATCTGCTCAATTGTTTTTTAAAGTTGCCAATTTTTTAATTTTTCTGACATTTTTTGGAAGATTGTTATGATTTTTTTCCGACATTACTTTTTACTGGTATAGTTTGATAATTTATACAATGTCTGATGTTATGATCATATAATGTCTTATTCTAATGAAGTGTTGTTTAATTTTATTTTTTAAATAATCGAGTGAATAAGAATAAAAATTTTAAATTTATAAATGTTTTGAACGTGTAAATACCCTTTCGGTCTATATAGATTAACAGTTGGTTCCAACTGTGGTAATTTTTTGTGTATACATTTAATAACTTTATTTTGCAATTTTTGTAATGGTTTTAAGTTTGATAAACAAGCAGATCCCCATGCAGAAGCTAAGTATTGTAATTTTGAATATATTAATGAAAAATATATATTTTTAAAGTATTTCAAAGAAATGAAATATCTAGCTCTGTACAAAACAAATACCAAATGAGATAGAGTTGATAATATACTGGATATGGCATTTTCAATTTAAATTTTCGTCTAAAACTAATCCTAAAAATTTTGTCGTTTTTGAATATTTTCATTATTAAATGTTAAGGGGTTAATGATGGAATTTATTTTATTTTTAGTTATAAACATGGAAAATTAATGGCGACCTGAAATGTAGGGGGGAACGTAAAATCTCTACTACTTGCAGTGCCTTACTATGCTGTGAATGAATTTTGCAATGACACTAATTTGATTAGACTTTTTAGAGTAGTAAGTAGGTGTCTTCATTATGTATCTAAGCAAAAAGATTAATAATATATTGGGCAAGAATGGTCAACATACAAAAAATGACTTAGAAATAGCAACGGAGTTCAATAACCATTTTTCGAGCGTGGGTAAAGACCTGGCCTCTAATATACAACAAATAGCAAATACAAACTTTATTGAAGAAAACATAAACCAAAGTATATACCTCCATCCCACAGATATTGCCGAAATAAAAGAAATCATCAATACCTTAAAGAATAATTGTACCCCAGGAGTTGATATAATAAATAAAAAAGACCTGACAACGCTATTTGATGTAATAAAAAACGTTATCGTTGATATTGTAAATAACGTATTAGAAAGTGGTGTTTACCCAAAAGAGCTTAAAACGGCTAAAATTGTCCCAGTCCATAAAAAAGGAGCATACGATGATATCAATAACTATAGACCAATCTCCCTTCTTAGTACATTTTCCAAAATACTTGAAAAAGTTATCAAATCTAGAATGATAAGTTTCATAAATGCAACCTTCAAGTTTGATTCACATCAATATGGATTTCAGAAAAAGAGTAACACCTTAGGAGCAACTGCGGATTTACTGGACTATATAACAACTGAAATAGATAAGAACAAATATGTAACCACGGTATTTGTAGATTTACAGAAAGCCTTCGATACGGTTGATATAGATCAAATGCTGGGGAGACTTCAGAAAATGGGATTTCGTGGAACTTGCCACAATCTGCTAAAATCTTACTCTACAAATCGAAAACAATACACATGTGTCAATCAAAGTACCAGTGGTGAGAAGGAAGTTACAGTGGGAGTGGCGCAGGGTTCAGTTCTGGGGCCCCTCCAATATCTTCTTTATGTACATAGTCTACAATTTGTAAATTTAACGTGTAAATATTTTATGTTCGCCGATGATACGGTCCTTGTGTTTTCTGCGGACAGTCAGGAGGAGATGGAAAAAATTATTAACAGGGACCTGAAACTTTATTTTGACTGGTTGTGTTTTAATAAACTTAGCATAAATGTAGAAAAAACTGTATATATGGTCATTAAACAAAAAGGGAAAAAAACTATTAGGCCTGTGGTAAAACTTAATAATAAGGTACTCTGTGAAGTGACAAAGTACAAGTACCTTGGGCTGGTCATATCCAATACACTATCATGGAATGAACATGTATCACATATAAAAAGCAAAGTAGCCCCCATTATCGGAGTTATGAGAAGATGCTCACATCAGTTGAATAGTACAGCAAAGGCGCTCTTATATAACAGCTTCGTTGAGCCACACTTCAGATACTTGATTCCATGCTGGGGAAGTGCAAGTGTTAATATTTTAGACAAACTTCAACGGTTACAAAATAAGGCAATAAAGACTATTTACTCACTGAGTTATTATACACCCACCGAGTCACTGTATGATACACATTCTTTCTTAAGAATTAACCAACTAAAAAAGTTTGAGCAAAGTAAACTAATATACAGCGTTAAAAACAGCTTAACCAAATCAAATACCAGACTAAAATTATCTGCCACTTTTCATCACTATAATGTTAGATCTAAGGAACTGATAAGAAACAACTATTATCGTACTAAGAAAGGACAAGATTCACCATACCAAAGGAGCATAGAAACCTATAATAAGGTTCCTCAAAATCTGCTAAATGGAAGTTTCCACAAAGTATGCCATAACCTTAAGCTACATTTTAAACAGACATTATAATCCAATAATAAAGTTAATTCTTTGTATATATGTATAGATGTAATAACATGTTATGTATTATATTGTTTATTATTGTTATTTTGTATAGGTCTTTTCACCAGTAGCAATACTGTTTTAAGATCAGAAATAAAATAAATGAATAAAAAAAAAAAAAAAATCTAAACATACTTGAACAAACCCAACTGCAAAATCAAAAAACTATAGACATTTACCCTTAAGATCCGTATAGCTGATTTTGTGTTACAGGATGAAAACTTCGAAAAGTAGCGTTTGTTAACGAATTTAAATTTTTTTAGCGGCGAAGACCAAAGAAAATCCAAAATGGGAGGACTCTTTTAAAGAGAAGAAGAAAAGATCAGTACGAGTTTATGTAATACATAAGGTATTAAGCTTGTTAAAAATTTAGGAAGAGGAGTTTTCAAGCATGGATAAATCAATTTTCTGTCAATAGTAACTGCAATATAACCTATAAAACAAACGATTATTGCCAACTGATTTGCATTATGTTATAAAGCTGCTACTATCGACAAGATCTATCAACTTACAGCCGATAATGTCAATATGTCAAGCATTACAAGTGACAATGCATCAAAACCAAACTGACAAACCCTATATTACTGGTCAAGGGTTTATTTGATATTGACAGAATCTATGTGACTCTAGACAGCGACAATTTGTTTTCGTTGTCCATTGTCACATGTTAAATGATTGATAACATATTAATATCAACAACTAGGTGCTTTCACACAAAACAAAACAGTTTTTTTTTTCTTTATTGTATAATGTCACAACTTAACTTATTCATTCTCTTGGGTACGTAACCTTGCATGTCCATTCGTCACCCTTATGCTCAACTGTTGGGCACGTTCTACAATTTCTTTGCGTTTTTTCGCCGATACTCCATGAGCGATTTCTGCGCAGTATTTCCTGTTTTGCATCATCAAAACTTCTAATTCCTGCAAAAAAGGAAAAAAGGGACATTTTGAAAATGTGTCTAACGTGTCTGATACTTATGTGAAACAGTCAACGTTTTCCTCAGCAATTAGTAGCAACATATTGGCTTTCAGTCGCAAATTACCTCAAAAACATCATAGCTATAATAATTCAAAAAAAGTCAAAATATGCTTTATTGTTATAACAATATAAACTTGTTGTTAACAAAACCAGGCTAATATAAAATCACAAAAAGGAAAAATCACTGAATAAAAAGAAACTATCACAACTTACACTAAATCTACAGACACAGAGTACAGGTAAGGATAAATCAAAGAAACAAAAGAGCTTAAAATTGTAATACATACATACTATAAAGTTAGGCAACCAAAAAAATATAGCAACAAACATTCAGACTGGTACAATAAAAATAGTTAAAATACATCATTATAAAAGTCTGAGATACTGTAATAGACCCTTCTTATCAAGAACCCCTTCAAACGATTCCTAAAGACATTCAGTGATGCAGCCTCCCTAACATAGCGTTGGAGGTGATTGACTACCTTTATGCCCTCATAGCAAATAGACTTCTGTGTTAAGGTGGATGAGGGAATAGGCAGACGCAAATTCAATGCCTGACGCCGCGACGCGTTACATATATGGAATTAAACTAGTATTGAAATTAAAGTAACTAAGGATCTAAAATTTGGACCACATCTAGGGTGGATAAACTGAAAATTACTTGTAAAACAAAACTTTTCACTAAACAGACAGAGCGGTTTTATTGGCATAATAAATATGGATGGTGTCCCAAAAAATTTTATATAGAAAAATTGTATGTGTGGTTACTATGACTACTATACAATTGACTGTTGTTTTTTAGGTATTTCAAAAAATTAAATAATTAATTATTAAATTATTCCTTTGATAAAAAATCGATGTAAGCAGAGAAGAACATACCTACCTATATGTATTTTACATGTAAAAAGGTGGGTAGGTACAAGGTAGGTAAAAACATTTTATATTACCATTTAAAAACATTTTTTTATATGATGTTAATCACAATGCAATAATCAATTCAAAAGGTTAAAAAGCACATACCTTAAGGTTATGGACTAAGACTTTCCTAAATCCATTGGGCAACATATGACGTGTTTTGGCAGCTGAACCATAACCAATGTTGGGCATCAAGTATTGGCCCTTGAAACGCCTTCTGACTCTGTTATCAATACCCTTAGGTTTACGCCAGCTTCTCTAAAAACCCAAAGAATGTTAATAACCATATACCTACTATTATTATTATTATTATAACAAGTGCAAGTTATTTTCGTGGGAGAATTTCAAGACCCAAATTTGCAACACCCTTTGAATAGATGAAAATGTTATGGCATTGTCACAAAAAAGTAGCTAGTATTTATGACAGACAGAGAAATTAGTGAGGTAGTTGTTGATAGAAAAATTACAGCTATAATTTTTGCAACAAGCATAATCACTGTAACAAACTATAAAAATAAAATACCCATAATTGTCAAAATATTGGTTTTGACAGGTGAATGATTCTCGGTATAATTTACTAGCTGCTAAGGCAATTTTAAAGTACCAAGACTCATATCTATGAAATGGCAAGGTATTTTGGTGAAATATATCCACACTGCAATTCAGTTAAACAGATATTTTAAGTTATTATTACTGGGCCTCGATGTACTACTGTACTGTTTAGGGGTCAGAAATAAAATAAATTAATTTTATTATATTAATAGGGAGGTACAATTTAACAACCCAGTAAAAGTTTAATATTCTTGGACTACTTCGGCATCATTATACCTTCAATATTATTAGTTACTTTTATTATTACTGAAGTCAGCCATCAACAACGAAAGGGCATTGCAAATTGCAGAAAATTAATATTTTTAAAAAGGATGTTTTAGTATGAAATTACCCCAAGTTTATCATATCGGTCAGACTGATGTCTAATAAACTTCTTTGTCCTTTTTTTTACAATTTGAGGCCGGTACACTGGTCTTATAGCCATTTTATCAAAAACCTAAAACAAAAAATAAACACTGATAAAACTGCAACTAATTAACAAAAATACAAAAAACTATTAACGCAAACTTGTTGTTTGGTATATATATTACACATTTTTATTAAAATTATTATAAAATACATACAGATGGGATTAAAATAATCGGATTTTTAAATTTTTCGTACCTCTTGTTTTTATCGCACTACAAAAAGACTGTCAAATTGTCAAATTTCAAAATGTTAAATTTCTTCTTTTTTTTCGTTGTTATTGTTCCATTAGAAAGAACACACTGTAGACTGTAGGCACAGAGAATTGGCGAGGTCGTCCTTAAAACCAATCAGGGAATTGCTTGACGTATCTCAGAGAAGACGGAAATGATAAAGAATGCAAATGGAAAATGAGGATAGTCATCAATCAAAATTGGTGGACAATGACATGCTGTGTAGTGAACTAAAAGACTCCAAAATCTTATTTAACCTTTTACATGTAAATATTAGGAGTATGGTTAAAAACATGGATAATTTATTACTACTAATTGAAAGTTATAAATTGCATTTTAATGATATAATAGTGTTAAGTGAAACTTTTAGGATACCCTCAACTAATCAATGCAATGTTCCTAACTATCAATTATTTTATAATCACGCCGACTTTAATAAAAATGATGGGGTCATAATTCTAGTAAAGAGTCATATTAATGTTGAATTTTCAAGTACAAAACTGCCTATCTCCCTGGCTACAGTAAGTAGGCTAGAGTGTATAGTAAATAATATTAAAATAGGAATTACAGCTGTATATAAACCACCCTCTATATTGAAATCTGATTTTATTAGTGATATACACATGTATCTTGATAGTGTAGGAAAGAGTGATAACAATTTGGAAATTTTTGTTGGTGATGTAAACATAAATATATTGCATATCGACAATGATACTCATAATTATTTAGCAACAATGTCACAACTGGGCTTTCAGCCTTATATTAATTCTGTAACGAGATTCGATAGTAATTCATGCCTCGATCATATTTTTGTTAATCAAAGACTAAAAACTAATCACCATCATATAAATTCATTTGTTTTGGACTCACACATGACAGATCATTGCCCAATCATGTTAAATATTATCACAAAAAATAAAATTCAAAATGACAATGTCAACATAAACATAAAAAAAAGTAAACTTGATCTTCATAAATTTTTAGAATCCCTAAATGCAAAAGACTGGTCTGAAGTTTTGAATGATCCAGACCCTGAGTCGTCACTCACTAAATTTATTTCGACTTTTAACGAACTAAAACTTGGAGCCACCTCTGAACAATATGTCGCGTCTAAACAGTATAGAAAGATCAAAGAATGGATTACTAATGGTTTAATAACTTCAATAAAACATAGAGACAAAATGAAAAGAAAATTGTTACAGAATTATAATGAACAGCTGGAAAATGAGTATAAAAGATATAGAAATAGTTTAAATAAGTTAATGGAGAAGCGAAAGAATGATTATTACAAGGCTCAAATAAACAAAAATCAAGGGAACATTAAAAAAATGTATGACATAATAAAAAATGCTACAAATGAAAGCATCTCTAAAGTAATTAATTTTAACGTAAAAACTGATCTAGGTGCCGACTTTGAAGATGATTTCAGTATGGCAGAGCACTGTAATGATTATTTCTCAAATATTGGAATTGGCATGGAGGGCACGATTCCGATACCTAATGATCCTACTGATATCAACTTCTCACAACAGAATTCTATGTTTCTGACTCCAGTAAATAAAAATGAATTAATTAAGCATATTTCTTCTTTAAAAAGTAATAGTTCTCCAGGCATAGATAACATTACCTCTGACTTAATAAAACAAACACATCACCTAATTGTCAATCCATTACTTCATATAATTAACAGAATATTTGTAACTGGAATCGTGCCTGCTCATTTCAAATTGTCTGTTATAACTCCGATTTATAAAAGTGGTAAAAAGACACTGATAAGTAATTATCGACCTATAAGCTTGGTGAGTACTTTGGCGAAACTGTTTGAAAAATGCGTGAAAGATAGACTGTTTGTGTTTTTAAGGGAGAATGGGATTTTATCTGAAAATCAGTACGGTTTTTTGCCGGGCTGTAGTACGGAAGACGCCTTGTATAGTTTAACATCGGAAATTACGAATAACCTAAATAACGGTAAAAAATGTGCCGCAGTCTTTATGGACCTAGCAAAAGCATTTGACACGGTTCAACATGATAAACTTCTTGATGTTCTATGGAAATATGGAATTAGGGGAACCGTGTGGAGGTTGCTTCAAAATTACCTTGCAAATAGATATCAAATTGTGAAAATCAATAACGTGTTAAGTAGTAAGCAGGCTATAAGGATTGGGGTGCCACAGGGAACAGTTCTCGGTCCAATTTTATTTATAATTTATATAAATTGTATGCTATCACTCGAAGTGGGTGGATCAATAATATCTTATGCTGACGATACCGTCCTGGTTTTCAGGGGTGACACTTGGCTGGAGGTGAAAGACAAAATGACTAATGGTTTATTTATGATCAAAAATTGGCTGGAAACTTTCAGATTGTCACTTAACCTGGCAAAGACAAATTATATTGCATTTTCTTTGACAAGCGCAAACAGGCCTGATTTCACAAATGTCGAAATCAATCAACAACAAATACATATATGAAGTATCACAGACAAAATATCTAGGGATTATAATAGACAAATTTCTGAAATGGCGCCCGCATATTGAATATCTCTCAAATAAAATTCGCTACATGGTTCATAAATTCTATATCCTAAGAGAAATTTTAAATAGTAAAAATCTAGTTCTCATTTATAAAAGTCTTGTGGAATCTTTGATTCGATATGGAATCTTGGTCTGGGGGGGTCTATATGATAATGCGCTCTACCGTTTGAATATCGTTCAAAAATTTATTTTAAAAATTATGTTTAGACGAGATAGATTATATCCCACAGAATTATTGTTCTCAAGTGAGGTCTGTAATGTAAGAACTATGTATATGGTCAGTGTGACAGCGTTTGTACATAGAAATAAGTCTTTAGAAAATACTGTAAATCATCGTTATTTTACACGTGCTAAAATGAATAATGATGTAATTATTCCAGTAAACAAAAATAACATTAATTTAAAGAGTGTCGCATATCTGGGTCCTAAAATATATAATACGCTTCCGGGAACATTAAAAACTATAAACAACATACGTAAATTTAAGATAGAGTGTAAAAATGTAATATGGAGGGAATATAATAACCTTAAAATTATTTTTGAATAATATCTATTATCTAGTCTTGTCACTTTACCGAATAAAAACTATACTGCAGGGCATATATTTTCAGAAATCTAATGTACACTACATTTTAACTACATTTTAATTACCGCTGAATTTTATTAGTGGTTATGTGGTGCATACAAGTAATTTTATTACTTAGGCACCATTGTATCATAATTGTGTCATACAAAATCATTTAGAAAATGTTTAATATGTATAACTATTGCAGATACTTACTTAGTTTTATAGTTTTATAGCTTGCCTAAAATGTTTAAGTCATGTTTAAGTCATTATTAAATATTTATATTTTTACTATTCTTACACTTTAATATTAAGTAGTAAGATATTATAATTTGTATTTTATACACATGTATTATGATAAATAAATAAATAAATAAATAAATAAATAAATAAATAAATAAATGAAATATTTTTTTGGTCTGGGGTGATTCTATTTTCTAATTAGAACGAAAGCGGCTCAACGCCTTATTAATAGTTTAATTTTTCCTAAAATTTTCGCTTTTCTCAAGTGATATGGTCACGTTTATAGTTTTGTCTTTGTTGCATAGACCAAAAATTTTAGTCAAAGCATGTTCTATTGATAATGAACACAAAAACCGTTTGGTTTAAGCATTGTTTATTATTATAGCAGATTGAAATTGTAACAACATATTATCTTTCTTGGTTTGATATCTGAACGTTCCATTTCCACATTATTTGTAAGAAATCCGGGAGTGTCCCCAAGGCTGTAGGCTGTTTGTTGGAAATTATAAAACGTGTGTCAAGTAAAAATTGTTACATTAATTTTTTTTTAATTTGTAGTCCATTTTTAAACTATATTCGAGTTATTGAACACTTTCTTGGAATATTTAAAAAAGTTTTTCTATCGAATGAATTCACCAGTTGATAGTGCCGACTGCTGACACCGCCCAAACAAGGAAAAAAGAAGAAAAACTGGGGTTAAGACAAAAGTCAAAAATTCTGACGATTGTAAATTCTGCTGTGTTTGTGTTTCTGTATTTCGGTTTCGTGTAAAATTAATACTTTGGATTGGAAGCTCGTTGTTAATGTTAAGAGTACGTAATAATGTGAAATGATATTCGTGCTAATAATGTACGCAATAAAATAAAGCGTGCAAGTGAGTTATGGACGAAAGATTTAAGTTAACACAGCGATTGTTAGTTGTATTGTTGTTCCTCACTTTTGTATGGGTTTGTAGGCAAATATTTGAATACGGTTTATCTACTTTGTCTCGTTAAGTATGTCGAAACAAAGAGTCTCCTATTTTTTCAACCCAGACGTTGGAAACTTTCATTATGGGACTGGCCATCCTATGAAGCCACATAGACTATCCGTTATCCACAGCCTTATATTAAATTATGGTCTACACAAACATATGCAAGTTTACAGACCCTACAATGCTAGTACTCATGATATGTGTAGATTCCACTCTGACGAATATATTGGTAAGAAAGTTTTGCCTAGTTGGAAAGCATTTATACAAAAGTACAGCTCTCGAATTTATTTTAAAAAATATTTGTCAGGGGAAAATGATTCCTAAGAATATTTATACGAATTAAATGTTTATTTCGAAAAACACAGTTAACTCTGGTACACTGCTCCTCTCAATGCCCTTTTGAAAAAGGTAAATTGTTTGCACCGATCCCGGCACCGATTTACATAAATTTAATTCAAATTGGGTTTATTTTACATGTGGTGATAAACTCCAGAATACCTTATATTTTTACAAGGTTAATTCCAATAAATAACATGTTTTTAGATTTTCTACAGAAAGTAACACCACAGAATATTTCGTCCTTTACTAAGCACCTTAGTCACTATAATGTTGGTGATGACTGTCCTGTATTCTATGGACTATTCGATTTTTGTTCAATGTACACAGGGGCTTCATTGGAAGGAGCTATGAAACTCAACAACAATGACTGTGATATAGCTATTAATTGGTCAGGTAAGATCCATAGCATCCAATAGAACAAGTAGTTGCAAGATTGCAGGGTTGGGCTGATTTAAATCACTTAAGCATCACTTTATTTTAAAAAAAAAACATGATTTAATGAAACTATTTATTTTTAATTCAGAACAATGAACGATATAACATATTAAAAAAATATTTTCAAAAATCGACAGGATTTTTCTTGTAAAAAGATCGTTCTGACAACATTTTGGGTAGAATTTAGACCTACTATATTGTTAGACCGACATTAAAATAATTTGTAGTAATTTGAAGAGAGAAAAATGTTAAATTTTTAATAAAATCAATAAAAATCAATAATAAAAA
Organism: Polydrusus pterygomalis; assembly: GCA_963969555.1. Classification (NCBI taxonomy): domain Eukaryota; kingdom Metazoa; phylum Arthropoda; class Insecta; order Coleoptera; family Curculionidae; genus Polydrusus; species Polydrusus pterygomalis. The sequence goes on along the minus strand of OZ018385.1, from coordinate 38,751,318 downwards.
AAAAAATCATTTTAATTGATCATCATCATTGATTTTTTTAATAAATATCAAATTTTGCCCAACCCTGCAAGTTTGTCAATGTTTATTTCAGGGGACATCTGTTGAGCATATTTTCAATCTTGTCACTCCAAACCCCTCGGGGGACCGGGGGAAGCGGGGGGGGGGGGGGGGTAAGCTCCAACCCTTAAATCTTACATGGGTTTAGCGGACAAGATAGCTGATTTTTAAGGTCTTCAAATTATTTATTATTAATTATATATTATTTCTGTCTGCATACTCGAATTTAAAAAAAATTTCAAATTTATAAGTTTTACACTAACATCTCCGCCACCCTGTATAAAAATGCCATAAAAAAAATGTGTTTGACTTGTTCTCTCCATGTCTCGCTCCATGTCAACTAAGTTGCAAATCGGTCAGATAAAAATTCGATTTTTACCTACGTTTCTATACACCCAGTATAAAAATTTAGTGATAGAACACATACATTGTGTATATAGTCTACTTTACAAATTTTTATTTTAGGGGGCCTTCACCATGCAAAGAAGTTTGAAGCCTCTGGGTTTTGCTACGTTAACGACATAGTTATAGGTATTTTAGAGTTACTTAAGTATCATCCTAGAGTGCTTTATATTGACATAGATGTTCACCATGGAGATGGTGTTCAGGAAGCGTTCTATCTGACTGACAGAGTTATGACAGTTAGTTTTCACAAATATGGCAACTACTTTTTTCCTGGTAAGTTTCTTTTAAGGTTGAATTCTCAACGTCATTCAATCTATTGCCAACCTATAACCTATTTCGCGTTGATTTTTTGAGTTTATTATTTTAATAACGAACATTTAAAGAAAATCAATATCGTCGGTACATTATTTAGGTAGTATCTGATATATTACAAAAATATCAATTTATTTCATTGCTAATTTTGGGAGAATTGTATATTGAAAGAACAATGAGTGACAATGACATAATAATGTTAAAAAAAATCTTACCCGATATTTTTCGATATACAGTTCTCCTAAAATAAGTTATGAAATTCCTTGATATTTATTAAATATGTCAATTATTACCTGTAGAATATCAAGTCGATACTGATTTTCTTTAAATTTTGTATAAAAGCTAGAAAACATAAATAAATCTACGCGAAATAGGTTATAGGTTGGCAAGCATGTTGATACTCCCACCTTAAGTATATATTTTCAGTTAAATTTCGTTCATGGCTCATCAGTAAAGCTAGGATCTAATGTATAGTCCGCCGATGAAATAGATAGGGGCATACTTAACCGCGGCAAGGGGGGGAAGAAAAAATCTTTGCTGTGCTAAGTTACATTTTTTTAAAAGAACGCTCAACTCAGCCGTCGGCTTTGCATTGCTAAGTAACTTAAAGAAACTCGGCTATAATCTATTTATTTATTTATTTACAATTATATACAATATCAACAGCAGTGCCAGTGTTTGCCATTTACACATACACATCAATCTGATCTAAAAAAAAACTTAAAAGTAATGTGAGTTGAAATAAACCCCCAGTAGTTTAGTTTTTATGGATTCTCATTTAATAATAATAATAAGTTTATTTAAAATTTAATAATATAATAAATATGTCTATGTTGTCTTCTATAAACTTATTCTTCAATCCCTTGAAGCTGAGCTTGTTAGGGGCAAATCTTTTTTTTTTGTGTAAAATCATAAATCATAAATATGCATTAAAAATCAAGTTTTAAAGTAAAAATGTTAATTTATAGTACTTATAAACGCAGTTTCTTTTGAATAAATATTTTACCTATACTTAATAAAATTTATAATTTTTAAGTAAAAAATATTACTTAAGTATATAAATTATTCAGAACAATATTAATTAATTAAAGCATTTCTAAAAATATTTTCAAATTGTCTGTTTTTAATATCCATGTTTTTATTTCGACTTTAAAGTTTTTAAATGAAATCAATTTTTTAATTTTTGTTGGTAAATAATCGTTTAAATAAAAACATAAATATTTTTAAAAAAATTGTCCTATGGACTTACCTATTTATTTTAGGTTTTATGGTTATTTCATTTTTATGACGTGTATTATGATTATGGTTTTTAAATTGTATAGGGTTTTTATTTTTAAATATATATATTAAGATGTTATAAATGTAAAGTTGTCTTATTATGTTCAACTTTTTTGTTTCTGAATATAATTCTTTTGAAGAATAAAGAGATAATCTTTATTGAATATAATTTTTAGAAACCTTTTCTGTAATATTTTTAATTTTTTAACTAAAGTTCTATTTATTCCTCCCCAACCTAAAATTCCGTAATTTAAATGAGTTTTAACTAACGCGTAATATAATATTTCCATGTCTTACGTTTAAAAAATTTTTAATGTTTTAAAAAATCGGTAGTAAACTTCTTAATTTTTTAATTAAGTATTCTAAGTGAAAATTCCAATTTAATTCACTGTCAAAAATACTCATTCTTAAATATTTTATTTTAACTTTAAAAATTTGAATGTCTTCATTTATTTGAATACTATTCATATTTCGTGGTAGATTATTTAGGTGTAAAGTAAAAGGAATATAATTTATTTTAATAAAAAAAAATTGTTAACAAATTGTTATCAAACCAATTTTTTATAATTTTAAAAGTTGTTAAAAAAATGTTAAAATTTATATCGGTATAAAAAATGGTAGTATCATCTGCAAAACTATTTGTCCATCGCAATTTATACTAAATAAGTCGTTAATTTAAATATAAAAAAAAAAAATTTCTTTCGATGAAATGTTTTTGAATTATTTACTTATATTTTTAAATATTATATTTATGATGTGATTAAAATTAATAATCTAAATGGATGTATATTTTTTCATTACAAAATCGGACAGATTTGTTAATCTATGGTTTTGTAATGATGCTTTCATTGGATTTATTTTTATTAAAAAAAACAATGTTATTGATTTTTAATATTATTATAAACAAACCTGCAATGGTCCTAAAATTGTTCCTTGAGCAACAAACCCGAACACCATACTTAAATACTTTTGGATAGCTCTTTTCTTTATCTATTTGAACATAAGTTGGTCTATTTTTCAGATAATTTTTAATTAAATCTGATTAATAAATAGAACCAGAGAGGGTTAAGCTTAACAGAAAGTGTACCTTATCCTCCTTTTTAGGGTTCTGTTAAGAATGGGCTTCCCTCTGTCTTCTTCTATTACTTTATAAAGACTTGCCATGTTACCACCAAAATGGGAAAGGAAAAAAAAATAACTTTTTGTTAATTTTTTTTATAGGAACAGGAGATATGTATGAGATTGGTGCAGAGAGCGGCAGGTACTATTCAGTAAATGTTCCTTTAAAAGAAGGCATAGATGACGCAAGCTACTGGCAGGTTTTTAAGCCAGTTATTTCTAATGTAATGGAATTTTATCAGCCGACCGCTATAGTTTTACAATGTGGGGCCGATTCCTTAGCGGGAGATAGGTAAGTTTAAACTCAAACTGCAAAGTAACCGATTTACTGCCAGATTTTTCATTATACAAGTAAGTGTTAAAGTGTTTATAGACATGTCATAGGATAGAATGTCCGCTATAAACAGTGAGTTGTAGGTTCGGCGTAAAAGTACATATGAATGAGATGCATAATCTATTTTTGCTTGATTATCATTCGCTTTGTACAGACCCTTTTTTTATAGACATATTTTTTTTCAAATGTTGTTTTTAGATTAATATACTTATATCTTTATTCTCAACCAACTTCAAAAAGTTTATTACAGAGAATATAATACCAAATATACAATATATAAATTCACAAATAATAAAAACCATGTTTAGTAACTGTTAATAACTCCATCTAAATACTTCGAAAAAAAAATATAACTGTTTACAAAAAAAAATATTAATACTTATATAAAATCTAGGTTAAAGTTAGTTCAGTTTTAAAAAATATTTTTTTAGTGTTTTTAAAAGTCCATAATTTTGATATTTCTTTAATTTTTTTTCGGCAAACTGTTGTAAATTGTTATTCCTTTATATACATAATATTCATTTTTGGCCAAAAGTACTCTTTACCATTGGTGTTTGAATATGATGATTTTTTCTCGTGATGCGAATAATGTTGGTCAAAGGAAATATTATATTCGATTGTTTTTCTTTAATAATAATAGAGTGTATTAGAATGCATAGTTTTAATTTATAAAGCTTTTCTAAATTTAAATATCCATTTGGTCCATACAAATTTATAGTTGGTTCTAAAAAAGGAAGTTTATGTATGCATTTAATTATTTTGTTTTGTAGTTTTTTTAATGGCTGAATTGTAGTTGAATTCGCTGATCCCCAAATTGAAATCATGGAGGTACCGTAATTTTGAATAAACCAAAGAATAATATATATTTTTTTAAATATTTTAACGATATATAATTTTTAGCTTTAAACAAAATGCCAATTATTGGTGAGATGTAACTTCTTAAATATTCAATATGTTTTTTCCAACTTAAATTTTCATCAATATATAAACCTAAAAATTTAATTGTATTAGTATATTTAATTAAATGATTATTGAAAGACAGTGAAGAAATATTATTATTTTTTAATTTTGATTTACTTATAAACATGAAAGATGATTTATTAAAATTTAATGATAATTTATTAATTTCAAGCCATTTACATATTATATTTAGGTCGCGTGATTAATGTTATTATGAATTTGAGCATAATCTTCATGAAAATAAAATATACAATAGTGGTAAGTATCATCGGCCAACAATTTTATTTTACCTTTTAAATTTAATTTTGCCATAGAATTAATGTAGATTAAAAAAAAGTAGGTCTTAAGGTTGATTCTTGCGGAACACCACAAGTTATGTTTTTTTGTGAACTTTTAACATTTTCAATTTGAACAAACTGCTTTCTATTTTCTATTACTTAAGTAATTTTTTAACAATAAATAAATATTTCCCCGAATTCCAACATTGTATAGGCATTTAAGTAAAATGTTGTTATTGACAAATGCTTTACATAAATCTAGGGACAGTAGAGTCAGTAGGCAGCATTTTTGGTTGCTATCAACGTATTGTTGAATATCCTTGATAATATCTGCAGCTGCAATCTGTAAAGAACCCCGCACTTCTCTTATGGAAAATGGCCCTCGGTTAAATTTTCTAAATTTTTAGTATTTTGTAGAGAATGCCATTCTGATCAAAAGTGTTCATGGCCACAACAATATCTGCCGACCAGTTTTTGAGATACAGGGTGTCCAAGTTGCAAAATATGAATTACATATACAATACAAATACACACACAATACATTACAAATACATTATATTTTCGTAGTTTTTCTAAATTTTTGATGGTCCTGTCGTAGATAGGATAGAATACTATAAAAATAGTTAAAAAAATTTTATTATATACCGGGTGAGTGACGAAAATTATTTAATATTTTTTGTTAAATTATTGTATTTTCGGCATTAAATTAAATGTTAACAAAGTAATACTGTAGATGACATTAGATTGGAGGAAGCTATCAGAATTTATATTATTTATATTTATACAAGGTAACTCAAAAAAGTTAATATTTTTTTTATTAGTTTTTAATGTGGTTATTTCTTTATGTACTACTTGTCGCTTATCGTATGCTTCCAAATATATATAATTATCAAGGTTATACAGGGTGTTCTCGATGATAAGAGATAGAAAAATAACATAAAAATGCATGTATTTATAAATCACCCAGTATATTAAAAATGGATCGGTTAAATTTCGTTATTCTTTAATATTTTTTGCTTGAAGTGTCTTACTTACTTGTTTACTATTGATTTACCTTTTCCTATGACCAGTTCTGGACATATACAGCGTCGAACAGACTCAAAAAATAAGCAAATAAAATAACAATTTTTTTTTTATTTCAATAAATTTTGTTATGTAAGTTCATTTTATGGTTAAAAATAAATATATTTAATGCTATACAGGGTTTTTCGAATAATTAGGGACCTACTTATTATTTTTGGATAAAATAATTTGGATATAATAGATATAAATTGTTCATAGTTTTTATATTTCTTATTTGCAATACAGTGTTAGAATACCCTAATTATTCGAAACACCCTGCATTAAATATATTTATTTTTAACTATAAAATGAACTTACATAACAAATTTTATTGAAATTTAAAAAAAATTGTTATTTTATTTGCTTATTTTTTGGGTTTTAAGTCTGTTCGACGCTGTATATCTCCAGAACTGGTCATAGGAAAAGGTAAATCAATAGCAAACAAGTAAGTAAGACACTTCAAGCAAAAAGTATTAAAAAATAACGAAATTTACCCGATCCATTTTTAATATACCGGGTGATTTATAAATACATGCATGTTTATGTTATTTTTCTATCGCTTATCATCGGAAACACCCTGTATAACCTTGATAATTATATATATTTGGAAGCATACGATAAGCGACAAGTAATACATATAGAAATGTCCACAAAATTTCTTTAAAAACTAATAAAAAAAATATTAACTTTTTTGAGTTACCCTGTATAAATATAAATAATATAAATTCTGATAGCTTGCTCCAATCTAATGTCATCTACAGTATTACTTTGTTAACGTTTAATTTAATGCGGAAAATAAAATAATTTAACAAAAAATATTAAAATAATTTTCGTCACTCACCTGGTATATAATAAAAATATTTAAACTATTTTTATAGTATTCTATCCTATCTACGACAGGGCCAACAAAAATTTAGAAAAACAAAACGAATTAATATTATAAACTACGAAAATATAATGTATTTGTAATGTATTGTGTGTGTATTTGTATTGTATATGTAATTCATATTTTGCAACTTGGACACCCTGTATCTCAAAAACTGGTCGGCAGATATTGTTGTGGCCATGAACACTTTTGATCAGAATGGCATTCTCTACAAAATACTAAAAATTTAGAAAATATAACCGAGGGCCATTTTCCATAAGAGAAGTGTGGGGTTCTTTACGAAAACCATATTGAAATAGAGAGAGAGTAATTTTTTTTCTTCTAAAAAATTTACTATTCTATTATTTGTTTCATTTTGCTATTTATTTAATTTACTGATTTATCCCTAAAGTTGAGGTTAAGAGTAAATAAAAGAAAGCAAACATTTTTATTACAGGTTGGGCTGTTTCACGCTAAGCACAAAGGGTCATGGCGAATGTGTAAAATTCGTAAAAAGCCTTAATGTACCCACTTTGGTGGTCGGCGGTGGCGGTTATACCCTACGAAATGTAGCTCGGTGCTGGACTTACGAAACTTCGTTGTTGGTCGACGAGCAGATATCGAACGAGTTGCCGTACACCGAGTATTTTGAATTTTTTGCACCGGATTTCACGCTACACCCTGAAGTTGTGACTAGGCAAGAGAACGCCAATAGTAAGCAGTATCTAGAAGCAATAACAAAGTAAGTAAACAATTATAATAAATGAATGAAATGTATGCACAAAGGTCTAAGTACTACTAACTATATAGTGGATTTCACCTTAGTTTTTAATGCTTTGACGTCTCTCTTGTCAAACATATAAGCCAACACGTGATTTTAAAATCCCTAATTCTATAAACGGCTTTCAGGCACGGGCATTGGCTAGATTAACAAGAGATGGATATATAACTGACCGTATAGTTGCATGTACATGACGAAGATGCACACTACACAGTTCAATACGTTGCCCTTCAATGAGCTCAAACTCGTCAAAAGCACAGCATCGCTCGTATATGCCGTTAGTATGTGCATCTTTGTCTTACGCATTTGCTCTCGCATATCTCTTTTCGTACTTCATTAATTCGATTGTCTCGTCGCGTTCTTTAAATATCACAGAGCCGCATTGGGACACACCGCGCACCGCGTGCATTCTGCTGTTTATTCTTGATCGTTCGTGTTATTGTTTTTGGTATTTTTCAGACAGCATTTTGCTTATATTTTGTGCGTATTAAACTTTTTGGTTTTAAACTGCCGGACTGTGTGTATCTGTGACGTGTTTCTTTTTATACAAAAGTAAAATTATTAATGTCTCGGACGGTGACGACGACATCGACAGCTTGTCAGATGAAGACCAAAAATAATAGGGAACTTGCAACAAAATTAAATTTGAAAACCACAGTGAACCATTATGCTAAAATAAGTTTTACATACAGTTGTATTGAAGAGTGCTTGAGGTATCTGTTCTGCAAACGCATGGACAAAAATCTTTTTTTGTAGTATCTACTTACATTATTTTTTCTTTATTTATTAAAAAAAAAATACCTAATTCGATATAACTTTTGTTGTTTTATTATAAACCAACGAAAAGGTAGACCTATTGTAAACTTCAAACTCTTTAGAACCTACTCTAAAGATAAAATAAAAAAGTAAACAATAAGCTATTAAATATAATATATAGATGTTTTCAACTTAACACTGCATGGTCTAAAATCAAATTAAAAAACAAAATAATTTTTTAATATTAAACGTAGTTAATTATTGACGATACTAGATTCACGACTGCCCCTTGTATATGTTTTATTGTACTAAATTAAGAGTGTGTTTTTACCAAAATAACAGCACATTATTATATTATGAATAAAAATTAAATGAAATTGTTTTTCTGATATTCTATCCTATTTCCATTCCCCTTCAGTGTTTTTTTTTGAAATATCTTAAAAATTGCTTAGGTAATTCTCGTTTCCATCCATAATTACAACTACAAATAAATTGACCCATGTTCACACATAATTTTTAAGTCCGGCCCTGGCCAATCCTTAAGTTCTGTAAAAAGAAATGTTATAAATGACATGTGTCAGCGGCGGCCATTAAAAACTAAGGTGAAATCCAAGGTCTCTAAAGGGTTTGTTCGGGTTTGTTCGGGTTTGTTGTGTTGACCGACACTTCGATATATTTTATAATCTACGCGAAACAAGTTTGACATAAAGAACAAAATTAAAAATCAACGAACTGTCACTCGACAATACATCGAAATGTTGTTGTCATAGTAACGAAATCAAGGTATCTTGTATTATCAAAGAGCGATTGGAAAAACAAAAAACAGGGTGACAGTGACATTAGAGACCGGAAAAGTGACATAAGAGTCCGGAAAAGATTTTTCCGGTCTCTAATGTCACTTTTCCGGTCTTGCGATCGGAAAAACGTTATTTTCTAGACGAAAAATTATCCAGAAAGTGTAAATTTTCTGGTCGGTTTTAAAAAAATACATATCCTTTTCTTTTATGTCAAAATTGCATAAGTCTGTTATATTAATTGTCTTACCGATTTTATTTGGTATAATTAAAGTATAAGGCAATAAAAAAAAATTGAAAGTATGTCTTTGTTATCATAAGACCCGCACGATAAGACCGGATCCGACTATATTTTATAAATGGTATGTTTATGTGTGTTATTTCCAGATTCACTTATGACAATTTAAAAATGTGTCAGCATTCCCCCAGTGTGCAAATGCATGAAGTACCTGGTCCCGCTATTCCAGAAGAGTCCAAAATAAAGGAAGAAGAGGATCCGGATGTCCGTATCAGTCAAGATCTTGAAGATAAAATGGTAGAAGCGAAAAATGAATTTTATGACGGAGATAAGGATAATGATAAGGACGAAGTGAAGGTTTAATTTATTTTTAGGTTTAGTAGTTCAAATTCTACTCTGCTATTATTATAATAATTCATAGTTGTAGGTAACAAAGGTTGTATTATTTATATAGATGTATTTTTAATTTTGCAATAAATTAAATTTTATAGAGGTGATGTTTTTAACTTTAATTGAGGCGTTTTTTTAAATTAAAGGGATATCCAAGTTCTGTTCAATAAATAAAATTCACTTTCTGATGAGTCGATTTCTCGTGAGTGCATGAACCGTGCAGTTTGTTAGTTGCGTTTCATTAAAAGTCCGCCGTCGACTCTAAACAGCATCCTAACCCCACTTTTTTTTACCAAAAAATTGTTATGGAATATAAATTTTGAATTCTTTTGTAGCTTACCTACTAGAAGGGCCGAAAATAAACTGCTGTCATTTAATATTAAAACTATCTTGTGCTTCCAAAATGAGTGGTGGTTTAATTCCTAGTAAAAGTACAGTTTACGTGTCAAATCTTCCCTTTGATTTAAAAAATAATGATTTATATAAAATATTCGAGAAGCATGGAAAAATAGTTAAGTAAGTATTTGTTACCAATACCTGGACTATCTGTGTTTAAATATTTTGAAAGTCTAGACTAGTGTAGTGCTGGGAAGTTTAGTTCACTTTGCCGATTTCAATCTTTCGTTCTCGTTCAATAAAGTGAATAGTTCAAAAGACTAGTTCGTTTAGTTCATTTAGTTCACTGATTTATACTGGCATATCGCCGCATGCCATCGGTCGGTCGTGACAAAACCTATAATCTCGGTCGTCTCGCTCTCGCTTGCGTAGTTCATTCCGTTTAGACTTTAGTTCGCCTTGTTTCAATCTCTCAGTAATTACTGATTGAATCTTTTAGTTCAGTTGGCAGATTCGATCTTTTGAACTAGTTCGTTCGCGAACTACACAACTCTAGACTAGTGTTTAGTAATATTATCACTGTAGAACCAGACAGTGCTGAATATATTATAGGTAGGTACTCTACATTGAAAACCTTTACATTCAATTCAATGCTAGGCTAGGGCACCCAAAGGGTTCGAATTTTTGAGAGAATCACAAGGGATTTTCAAAGAATGTATTATATTACAATATAGGAATTTGTACCTTGAAAACCAAATTTAAAATGTTCTATGAAATTTATAAAAATGTATACCTACCTACATACACAGCATGTTTCTAAGGCATTGGTATTATAATTATAGAGTTTCTATTTGAAATGCTTTACGTAGTGAATTCAGTCAAAATAACACATAATATAGATACCTTACCTTGTTAAATACCTAATATTAATAAGGAACTATTTAGTCAGATTCCTGTGCAAATAGATAGCGTGTAGGCTATTTAAACCTAATTTTCTTTTAGGATTACAATTGTAAAAGACCGCAAAACTAGGAAGAGTAAAGGTGTGGCTTTTATTCTGTTTTTAAAGCACGAAGATGCTAGAACATGCGTGCAGGAAACAAATTTAAAAGAGGTAGGTATCTAACATGTTAAAATCAAATACAGCTTTCTTATCATAAGAATAGTTTCTTATTGACAATGCATAAAATAATAGTTGGGACCTTACATAATATATGGTCATTACAACCAGTAGTGGCTGTACTATATAGTTATGATATTATGTTTAATTTCTGTGTGTATTTTAAATTATCTCACCAGATAATTTAAAATACAAGCAATGTCCTAAATCTGACGAACCCTATTCAAAGTGCAATATTTTAAATTTTAGATGTTTGGTAGGACTTTAAAAGTTAGTATAGCTAAAGATAATGGTAGAACAACAGAATTTATTAGACGAAAAGTAAGTATTTTGTTTTATAATAACTATATTTAAGTAGGACTTAAGTACCTACTCTCAAATATATATTTCACATTTTATCAGTATCGAAATTTCCTCATAGTACAAATAATAACTAATCATGTACTTTACAGGAATATCCAGATAAATCACGATGCTATGAGTGTGGGGAGGAGGGTCATTTAAGCTATAAGTGCTCTAAAAATTTATTAGGAGAACGAGAACCACCACCTAAAAAAGTCAGGATTCGAAGGAAAGGTGAAAAGCAAGGACTTACAGAGGTAAGAAAGAAGCCATTTTACTTATTTGTATTGATTTTAGAATTTTTATCGTGTCCATAAGGTAAGATATAAAATCACAAAACGCACAGTCTTCCCGTTGAGCAAACTGAGTTTTGTTATTTTTTTTATTTGATATCTTAATCATACCATGTTTTAAATCATTTTTTAAAATCCTAATCAAATAATTATTGTTAGCAACCATTTTTCTTTACACTGCGAACTCTTTCTGTGACCAAGTTTTAATATCAGAACTGGCCTATCGTGGGATGCCTGTCTCTTGTATAATGCATTGAAACCTTTATTTTTTATTTAAACATATTTTTATTTTACATTGAATTTGTTTTGTCCCCTTATGTTTAACAGCTCCCAGTAGTGATCTCAAATCTTTATGCCAATCAATATGATCATTGTAGATAGAAGACCCCAGGTTGGATGATATTTTTGTTATACCTAATGTGGTTTGAGAATCCTTAATTTAAAAGAAATAATAATTATAATAAAAATAATAATAATAAGTTTATTTAAAATTTAATAATATAATAAAAAATATTTTTATGTTGTCTTCTATAAACTTATTCTTCAATGCTGAGCTGAAGCTGAGCTTGTTAGGGGCAAATATTATTTTTTGTTTTAGTATGTAAAATCATAAATCATAAATATGCATTAAAAATCAAGTTGAGTTTTAAGGTAAAAATGTTAATTTATAGTATAAACACAGTTTTTTTGAAGAAATATATTACCTATAATAAAATTATTAGTTTATAATTTTTAAGTACCTAACAAATATTGGTATATAAATTATTCAAAACAATATTAATTAATTAATTAAAGCCGAGATTAAAGCATTTCTAAAAATATTTTCAAATTATCTATTTTTAATATCCATGTTTTTATTTCGACTTTGAATTTTAAAAAAAAAATCAATTTTTTAATTTTTGTTGGTAAATAATCGTTTAAATAAAAACATAAATATTTGAAATTTTTTTGTCCTATGGACTTATTTATTGTAGGTTTTATGGTTATTTAATTTTTATGACGTGTATTATGATTATGGTTTTTAAATTGTATAAGGTTTTTATTTTTAAATATATATTAAGATGTTATAAATGTAAAGTTGTCTTATGTTCAACTTTTTTGTTTCTGAATATCATTCTTTTGAAGGATAAAAATAATCTTTATCGAATATAATTTTTAGAAACCTTTTTTTGTAATATTTTAAATTTTTTAACTAAAGTTCTATTTATTCCTCCCCAACCTAAAATTCCGTAATTTAAATGAGTTTTAACTAACGCGTAATATAATATTTCCATGTCTTACATTTAAAATTTTTTAATGTTTTTAAAAATCGGTATTAAACTTCATAATTTTTTAATTAAGTCTAAGTGAAAATTCCAATTTAATTTACTGTCAAAAATAATTCCTAAATATTTTATTTTATTAACTTTAAGAATGTGAATGTCTTCATTTATTTAAATACTATTCATATTTCGTGGTAGATTATTTAGGTTTATTAAAGTAAAAGGAATATAATTTGTTTTATTAAAATTAATTGTTAACAAATTGTTATCAAACCAATTTTTTATAATTTTAAATTTTTTTAAATTTTAGTATTTAAGTAGTCCCAATTTGTTTCGTATAAAAAATTGTAGTATCATCTGCAAAACTATGAACTTGTCCATCGCAATTTATACTAAATAAGTCGTTAATATAAATATTAAAAAATAATGGTCCTAAAATTGTTCCTTGACGAACACCATACTTAAATACTTTTGGATGGCTTTTTTCTTTAACTATTTGAACATAAGTTGGTCTATTTTTCAGATAATTTAAATATCAACAAGTTTTGTTAATTTCAGCATGCCCATTCACTTTTTAAGTAGAGCTCGGTTGTCGTCATCTTTTTTTTTATGCTATGAAGTGAAAGTTTTTTAAAACCAAAATTTGCTCTTACAAAGGTGCGGAAAAACGACTTTTAATTTAACAGGAACCTGTCTTATATTCAAAAGTTGCTAAACTTCTAGTCCAAAGTTCTATATTGGTTTGAAATTAACCAGGTATCTACAACTGGTCATTAAGCGGCAGTTTTTTTAATATTTTTAGGAAGAAAAACAGTACTTTGATAGTTCAGATGATGATGATGATGTGAAGTTAGAGCCTGATGAAGAAAGTTTAAGTGCTGCAATTAAAGTTGAGGTAATTTGTGGTTTAGTACTGTTCAGAGCAAGTGCAAAATAGTTTTTTAAATCATGGTATCTAGTTTGGCTTTCTTCAAAATTCAATGTTTTGGAATTTTAAAATTATTTACTTGTGTATTTACCTTCTTTTGCTACATAAGTAATGTTTGCTGTTTAATACAAAAACTTATTGGCTACAAAGGAATTGTAAATTTAACAGAATGAAGGACTTCTGTCTATGGCCCTTCAATAAAGTTCTTATAAATATAAAAAAAATAAAAATTATATTTTTCTAGCAAGAAAAACGTGACTTGGAAGAGTATAGATATAAAGTTTCCATTGGTGCCTATTCTGAAGACGCAGATGAACAACCAAAGAAAAAAATAAAGAAAAGCACTTATTTTAGTGATGAAGAAGAAAGTGACTAGTAGACTACACTGTTTATTAAAATGAACGTTAACATGGATTTTTAATTTTAAACTTAAACCTCCAATCAGTTAATTTTTTTAAAAATCATAAAATCCGCTGTTACAACCATGATTCAAAAATGCAGGGCGAAAATGCATAGGTGCGGATCAGCCTTTAAATTTTATTATGGGTGAGTGTTTGAAACTATTTAAAAATTATTTTCACTAGAGAGATGAACAAACAGTAGAGGTATAATAATAAGTTTATTTGAAATCGTTTATAAAAAATAAAGTATCTACAATAAATGGTTTATATTATTTACATTATAATACATATCACAAAACATTGGTCCCTACTTTATTTACACATAATTATAAAAAAAAGTCGGTTTTATTTTTAGATCAAATAAAAAAAATGGTTTTATAAAAGATATAGGAAGTACAGGGTGTCCAGTTTTCGACACTTTTGACGGGTATCTCAGTTATTAGTACAGATAGAATCATGCGGTTTTCGCAAACCTGTGTCACTTTTTTATGAAACAAACGATGCCCTTAACGGATTTATCATGGCCATCTTGGTTTTTGAGAAACAGGGCGAAATTAAAAACGGTGCATTTTCAAACACCCCTTCTATTTTAGTTATCTTATACCTTATCGAAAATGTAAGAACGTGGTGTTATACAGTTTTTTACGTAGAATCCAGTGGCGTAGTTAATATTTTTCCAGGTGTCCCCATTTTTGAGAAATATACCAAAGTTATGTTTTTTTAAATGGAACACCCTGTATATTTTTTCATATTTGCATTCTGCTTACTGAGAGCTTTCCAAAAATATATAATAGTTGGCACTTTGTTTTAACAGGAAGGTTAAAATTCATATTTTTTAAATAACAAGCTTTAAGTTGACAGTAGGCCGTGTATTTTACTTAAATAAAAATAAATTGACGATACACTACACCATCAATTGGTTTGGCAATTGATAGTTTAATTTCAAACTTTTAGGTTTTTTAATACTTACAATACTAAAAAGTAATTTTCTCTTATTGTTGCGTAGGTATATTATCGGAATAAACAAAAACATCTAGTAGGCCTTGACTTATCCAGACTATAAAACAAAATTTTCATAATGGCGTTTAGCTTTTGTCAGAATTGTATTTAGGTATTTAAGGTTGAAAAGTTACTGTAATTGTATAAAGCATACCAGCATATCGTATTTTTTATAATTTTCATACTTTTGGGCCATCGTTGAAATTGAACAATATCATACATAAATTATGAGTAACTTTTTGACCATAAATACCTACCTAAATACAATTCTGACAAGAGCTAAACGCCATTATGAAAATTTTGTTTTATAGCCTGGATAAGTCAAGGCCTACTAGATGTTTTTGTTTATTCCGATAATATACCTACGCAACAATAAGAGAAAATTACTTTTTAGTATTGTAAGTATTAAAAAACCTAAAAGTTTGAAATTAAACTATCAATTGCCAAACCAATTGATGGTGTAGTGTATCGTCAATTTATTTTTATTTAAGTAAAATACACGGCCTACTGTCAACTTAAAGCTTGTTATTTAAAAAATATGAATTTTAACCTTCCTGTTAAAACAAAGTGCCAACTATTATATATTTTTGGAAAGCTCTCAGTAAGCAGAATGCAAATATGAAAAAATATACAGGGTGTTCCATTTAAAAAAACATAACTTTGGTATATTTCTCAAAAATGGGGACACCTGGAAAAATATTAACTACGCCACTGGATTCTACGTAAAAAACTGTATAATACCACGTTTTTACATTTTCGATAAGGTATAAGATAACTAAAATACAAGGGGTGTCTGAAAATGCACCGTTTTTAATTTCGCCCTGTATCTCAAAAACCAAGATGGCCATGATAAATCCGTTAAGGGCATCGTTTGTTTCATAAAAAAGTGCCACAGGTTTGCGAAAACCGCATCATTCTATCTGTACTAATAACTGAGATACCCGTCAAAAGTGTCGAAAACTGGACACCCTGTACATCACTATATTTTTTACTAGTACATGGTTCTCCTAATTTTATTTTTTTCAATTTTATTTTTTAAGTCCTGTTTCACGTTAACAGAAACCTGCTTGAGTATAGGTATAAAATGTGTTGAATTCGAGTAGGTATGGTCGTTTTCAGTATTATAAGTCATTACAAAAGGTTCTATTTTTATAGCTTTTTGCCTACTGGGATCTAGAAATTTTTTTGGTATCGAATTTGCAGGCGTGTATCCGTCTTCGATGCTTTTTTTCTTTATTTGAAGCTGTTCCTCTTGAGTGTGGTTTTTTACGTGTTTACGAAGGCTACTGGGATCTGTATATTTCTTAACACATCCAGCTACTTGACAGGCATAAGGTTTCTGAAAAAAATAGAAAAAATTGACCCATTGTATCCTCTGTGCCGTTTTAACACGCGACGATTTTCCAAGCGAAGGAGTAGTATAAAATAATTTAAAAAAAAAAGTTCGGAAAAAGAAATAATATGTGGAGTTCCACAAGGATCAATATTAGGTCCGTTATTATTCTTAATTTACATTAATTCCGTTTCCAAATTGAACTTAAAGGGCAATATAACGCTGCTTGTAGATGGTACAAGGATTATTTATTTTGCTGAAACTCTTGCAGAAATGTATTTTGATATTAATAATGATTTGAAAATACTTCTTTCTTGGCATTAAATAAACTTACGTTTAATCTTCTTTTATGTTTATAACTAAAAATAAAATAAATTCCATCATTAACATTTAATAATGAAAATATTCAATATTCAAAAACGACAACATTTTTAGGATTAGTTTTAGACAAAAATTTAAATTGGAAATGCCATATCCAGTATATTATCAACTCGATATCTCCTTTGGTAT
This sequence comes from Polydrusus pterygomalis, assembly GCA_963969555.1. Taxonomy (NCBI): domain Eukaryota; kingdom Metazoa; phylum Arthropoda; class Insecta; order Coleoptera; family Curculionidae; genus Polydrusus; species Polydrusus pterygomalis. Next base: position 38,734,165 of record OZ018385.1, on the reverse strand, counting down.
CTGTTTTGTACAAAGAATAAAAAATATATATTTCTCATTAATAAGTAGGTATATTCAAAATTACAATACGTAGCTTCTGAATGGGGATCTGCTTGTTTATCAAACTTAAAACCATTACAAAAATTGCAAAATAAAGTTATTAAATGTATACACAAATTACCACATTTAGAACCAACTGTTAATCTATACAGTGTGGTTGTTTAAGTGTGCAACATATGGGCATTTTTTTGTTACCATTTCTCAGAAAATTTTATTCTTGATGAAAGTTGGTGCATATTCGATAATTATATTAGGTGCACTTGGAATGGTTGCAAGTCAAACGGCATACAGGGTAGGCCAAAAAATATAAAACTTGTACAAGAATAAAGTTTTTTAATAAACATTTAAAATAAAAATTTTGCACTTTAAATGATAGTTTTTTAGTTAGCATATTATCATTACTAATGTTTCATATTGTTTAAAAGAATTTTTAGGATATTTTAAAGTTGTGTTTAATATCGTTGCAACAAACATGAAGTTTGTGATTCCTTAATATAAATTAAAAATTCAACTAAATTTTACTAATATGCTTTAATTTGAACAAAGATATGTGAAATTGATTTGGTTTTGACTAATTTATGAAGGTCTTTATGGTGAATATATAAAAAAAAACGTTTTGGAAAATTATTAATGTTTTAAAAAAAATTAATTTTTTTATTTTAGGATGTCACGTTTTTGAATATATGCATAACTTTTAATTCTAAACAACTTTTCCTAATAACGTTTTGCTGAATTTTCTGAAATAGGGGTACTTTATTCTTGTACAAGTTTTATATTTTTTGGCCTACCCTGTACGCCGTTTGACTTGCAACCATTCCAAGTGCACCTAATTTAATTATCGAACATGCACCAACCAACCAAGTTCAAAACATTTATAAATAAAAAATTTGTATTCTAATTCACTCTCATAGGTGGAATGCTATTGGGCACACGAGGATGCCTCTATTATTAGTATCTACCCATAAAATAAACTGAATTTTTTTAATTTTTTTTTCTTTCTTTGTATCTGCGAACTGTGATTAGGAAACATATCGCTCAAACTGTCAAACTAGCAGCTGTCAAAATATAACCGTAACTTCTGCCGGAATCTTAAAAGTTGCTGCTAGTCGCTTATGTTGTGTAATAGCTTGTCTTAACCGCGTGTCTTGTTTGATAATAAGAGGATGAAAGTTACATGAACGCATTATAAGAGAACTTTAAGGCTTGCTTACCGTGTCAAAATGAGTTCTTTGGTGCTTAGCTCTGTCTGAACTATTTGAGAAACATTTCGAACATCCAGTAAACTGGCAAAGATATGGCCTCTCTCCGGTATGACTGCGTTGGTGAATTTTTAGGTTTTCTAGTCTTGAAAACGCCTTGCTGCATCCTTTAAACTGAAATAAAGGAAAATATATTTCTATGGGAAACTAAACGAAGAACCGTTAACACAGTTTAAACGGTTTTTAAATTTTGATATATAAATGGTTTAAAAATTATTTAAGTAACAGGGCACAGAAAACAAAAATATCAAAAAATATTCAAATAAAAAAATAAATAATATAAGAGTTCCTCAAGGAAGTATACTAGGTCCAATATTATTTATTTTATACATCAACGATGTGCCTTTAGTTTTAAAAATGTGTAAGTTACAAATGTTTGCTAATGACACCTTAATTTACATTAATGTTTTATAGTATATTAACGTACACGTTTTATAAAGCATCATTTTATAGCACGCGTCCATGTTAAAAAACGAGCCGCTTGCGGCGAGTTTTATAACGGGACAAGTGCTTAAAACTGCTTTATATAACACGTACGTTATACTATTTTTTCTAATTTGTAGTTTTTTCAATAAAAAACACATATTTAAAAAGAAAATAAATCCTTCAAATTTTGTAAATTTTTATGTCTAAATTTTATGTTGGTAATACTATTTTTTCTCCAAATGACATTAAAAGCGGTCTTTTAATGACACCTGACAGGCTCAAAAGGTGAATTTTTTCTGCCTAGTTAGAAAAAGTGGACTTTTTATGCCTAGGCAGAAAAAATACACCTTTTGAGCCTGTCAGGTGTCATTAAAAATTAAAATTTAAAATGACAAGTGAACACAACAATTCAATAAATGTCATAAATAACATACATAAATATAAAAAATAAGATTTTGCGTGAAATTGGAACAAATTTGGAGAAAAAATTATATGTTTTACTAGGCAGAAAAGCAGATTTAATGCCTTGGCTGGTTTCCTAGCCTCGGCTGCGCCTCGTCTATGAAACACCAGCCGCGGCATTAAATCTTGTGCTTTTCTGCCTAGTGAAACAAATAACTATTTTATCATAGTAGCCTCGGAACAAAAAAAATTATTTTGCGAACTGTCATTTTTTGATTTATTGACCCATTTTCACCACGAGATTCTAAAGTTATTTTAGCGATATGAGATTTGAAATTGGACGGAATACGTTGTGTGATCCTTGTACATTTGGTACATATACAGAGCGTTCGGAAATTCGGGCGATTTTGCTACTTTTTTCGAATTTCAAAAGATGTGATTTTACGTCACGGCATTGCAATTTAGTATAGGGAAAATGGAAAATTCAAATAAAGTTGAAGTTAAAATCGACATTGGAAGGTTATAGTAGATTGAATTTTGGATGGGATTTGGCAGAAAATGATAGCTTGAAGCATCTACAAAAGATTGATTTATAGATTTATGCAACCAACATACATGACTGTTATCCACACAAAATAAAAAAGTAGGTTATCAAGCTATTTTTCCCCTGCGAAAAATGGGTTTTCTCGTAAATCACAAAGGCCGCGCAAGTCAATAAAACATTTAAATGTTACCAACATTAAATAAAGAAAAAACGCGTATCGAAATAGCTTCATTACGATACGCAAAAGCGTATCGTAATAGACTTGTTATGATACCAAATTAGAAAAAAAAATGTTAAACGTCTTTCGCAAGTAAAAAATACACCCTAATTAATTTATTTGTGACAGTTTCCTGCTCGTACAAGTGTTATCCTTATCCAATAAAGTTAATTGTCTGTAGCATTAACTGAAAGTATCAAGTTAAACCATCCATCGCGGTCAGTAAAAACGCTGAAACCCGATTATTAACACAAGTAATTTGTAGATTTTAGAAAAATAGTATTACCATATGTAGAAATTCTAATTCAAACTATTAACATGTGTGTAAGACTGTAAGAGAACATTTGTTTTGTACAAACGGTATTTTAACGCATTTTCTAAGCAGTGCAGTAGAATAAGCTTTCTTTTATTTGAGCTAGCTTTACGTTATTTTTTCCACAACAATAAAAAATGCCTGTTAAGTGTAGAAATGGACACATAATGGGTGGTATAGATATACAGTGTGTGTATAAAGTCTGGAAACGGCTTAATAACATCACAATTTACTGGCCGATTTAAACCAAATTTGGTACAGTTGTGTAAGAGGATCTAACGCACCGAATGACGATATTGGCGTTGTTGCCAGGTTTTTAGTTTGTCTGGAATTCGAACGAATTTTATATTTTTAAATATAACACCCAGTATATTTTTACATTTTTAAATTCCACATAAAATTATAATTATTTTTTATTAAATGCATTATTAGTCTATACTTCATAGTTTCCGAGATATTGACTCTCGAAAAGTGACATTTTTGAACTTTGACAGCTTATAACTTTCTAACAGTACGTCTTAGAGCAAAACGGCTTACATGTCCCAATATTCAATTTTTATTATCTTCCGAAAAAAATCAACTTCCAGTTAAACCGGAACAACTATATTTCCTGCTTTCGAGTTACATCCGATTTAACCGGAAGTTGATTTTTTGGGAAGATAATAAAAATTGAAGATAGGGACATGTAAGCCGTTTTGCTCTAAGACGTACTGTTAGAAAGTTATAAGCTGTCAAAGTTCAAAAATGTCACTTTTCGAGAGTCAATATCTCGGAAACTATGAAGTATAGACTAATAATGCATTTTATAAAAAATAATTATAATTTTATGTGGAATTTAAAAATATAAAAATATACTGGGTGTTATATTTAAAAATATAAAATTCGTTCGAATTCCAGACAAACTAAAAAGCTGGCAACAACGCCAATATCGTCATTCGGTGCGTTAGATCCTCTTACACAACTGTACCAAATTTGGTTTAAATCGGCCAGTAAATTGTGATGTTATTAAGCCGTTTCCAGACTTTATACACACACTGTATACTTTAAGAATAGGTATAAAGTGTGAGTTCCTACTCAATAGGGAACTTTCCAATTTTTTTTTCAATAATATGATTTAGTTAGGCCTAAAAAAAATATTCCTCGATTATTACTCCTTAAAAATCAGTAATAACTTGGTAAAAATTCTTTAAAGTTTCGCGCGTGTCAAAAGCATTTCAAAAGACCTTTTAAGCGCGCCAAGCCCGATGACGTCAGGAAGTATGACTTTTCCGTCATCCGTCATCCTGACCGGTGGCCGAGCTACCGCGTTTGCATTTGGATTGCCGTGTGTTATTGTTATTGTATTGTTGTTTTAAGGTGGAATTCTCAACGTCGTTCAATTTATTGCCAACCTATAACCTATTTCGTGGATGTCACACACGAATTATACTTCTTGACGTCACGACCCGTTTTTACCCGCTTGGGATAATTTGAATTTTGGGGCATTTTTAAATCTTGCTAGCGGTCTTTTGGGACGAAATATGTTGTTTTTTTTGCTGCCATATGTTTTATGACAATATATACCTATGATTTATAGAATTTTTTCTCCATATAAAATTTTTGTCAAGTTCCCTATTCCGTAAAAATGAAAACCAATTATTTTCGCGATGTAAGCGCAGTTTGCAAATATAAGTAGGTATGAGTAGCTTCTTTTACATTTTTATTCTTATGAAACGAAGCATCTACTTGCAATTTACTTTCTCTGCAGAGAAACTATTAAGTGTAAGTATTGTAAATGGGCTTTTTTATTATAACCGAATTTATATTCGGCATTGAATTAGAACCTAGTACTTGAGGGGTAATGATGAAATTTTGTATATGTGTTAACTATAAGTCTGCAACTCCAAAACCAGGTATAGTTTGATTTTACAGTTACAGGGTAAGTATCAGAAAAAAATCCTTTGTTTTTAGTTTAATTTTAGTATTATAGCTTAGGTTAACTATATTGTACACATAGCTTGATACTTTGGGTAATTTCAACGAACCAACATGTATACAGGGTGGTCATTTAGTGCCTCTAATGCGGCAAAGTACAATAGCTAAGATGTTGTCAGAAATATACCGGGTGTTTCGCAAAAGACGTTCACCCCTATAACTTTTCTGTATTTATAGATATTAAAATGAAATTTTTAGATTATGCATAAGAGATGAGTCTGCATTTATTGGCATAATTTTCAATTTGTTAGCACTTCCGGTTTGACCGGAAGTGACCTTGACATTTTAAATGGGACATCTTGTATATTTTTACTTATTTGGGTTCAGCATAACATTATGAGTGAAATGACACCTCACTTGTCATTTTTTGGCGTGTTATAACATTTTTATGTTTATTTTTTATTTTCAATCTAGAGTTCTACAAATTAATCAAATCTGTTAATTAATCTGTCAAGTAGTATATTAAAATTAAAATGATGTCGTTATATTTGACTTTCGAAGTTTCACAAACGTTTAAAAAATGAAATTTTGTTTTCTTGACGTTTACTTCATTTTTTCAAATGGAACGATGGTGGTTCACTAGGATATTTAAAACGAACAGTTTTTTCCAACAATTTGATACCATACACTCCTATGCTATTGACACTAAAAAATTTGCCTTAAATCCCAATCGCAAGTTTAAAAGCGTAATGCATTATTCTTTTCTAAAGTGATATAAAGGCGGCTTTGAAAAACAATGGAATGATTTTGAAAACCAATATGGTTTTAAATTAAAATTGTAATGTCATTCGTTTATTAACCTTACATTGTAAATCCGATAAAATGGTTAGTTTTACTAGAAATGAACAAATTGATATGCTCCTAATTTTTAGAGTGACCAGAAAAATTCTTCTGAAGCTGCAAGATTGTATGTTTTATAAACTAATGACATTACAACTTCAAATTAAAGCCATAATAATATTGCTTTTCAAAACCATTCCATTGTTTTTCAAAGCCGCCTTTATATTTCTTTAGAAAGGAAAGGGCGGCAATAATGCATTACGCTTTTAAATTTGCAATTGGTATTTAAGGCAAATTTTTCAGTGTCAATAGCATAGGAGTGTATGGTATCAAATTGTTGGAAAAAAACTGCTCGATTTAAATATCCTAGTGAACCACCATCGTTCCATTTGGAAAAATGAAGTAAACGTCAAGAAAACAAAATTTAATTTTTTTAACGCTTGTGAAACTTAGAAAGTCAATTATTATGACATCATTTTAATTTTAATATACTACTTGACAGATTAATTAACAGATTTGATTAATTTGTAGAACTCTAGATTGAAAATAAAAGATAAACATAAAAATGTTATAACACGTCAAAAAATGACAAGTGAGGTGTCATTTCACTCATAATGTTATGCTGAACCCAAATAAGTAAAAATATACAAGATGTCCCATTTAAAATATCAAAGTCAAGAGTCAAGGTCACTTCCTGTCAAACCGGAAGTGTTAACAAATTGAAAATTATTTAATTTATTGGCAATTATGCCAATAAATTTAAATTTGGAATTTGGTTTAAGAGGTGCACCGTCTTTCGGAAGAGACGTTAAACTGTGGGTCCCGTGTCATGGATGTTGGCACGTTAAAGAACCCTACCCTCGACAAAGAGGGATTCGGCAAAATTACCAGATAATGTGTGACAAATTCCCTGGTGTCGGTGATTGTCCTCGTTGCGGAAATAGGCCGACGTAAAATAAAAAACAAAAAAAAAAAATATTGCCAATAAATGCACTCATCTCTTATGCATAATCTCAAAATTTCATTTAATATCTATAAACACAGAAAAGTTATAGGGGTGAACGTCTTTTTTGGGTACTCTTTAAGTAAATTCATCAAAAACAATAAAACTAAAAGTAATAAAAACAAAAAATCAGGCGTCTATAAATTAAAATGCAAAGATTGTCCTAAAACATACATTGGCCAAACGGGTAGACAGTTTGACAAAAGAATACAGGAACATTATAACAGTTTTCTAAAAAACAAAACAGACTCAAACTATGGTAACCATTTACTTGATTATCAACATAATTTCGATCCTTCCTTTAAAATCTTACATATAGAAAACAAAGGCTTAAAACTAAATTTGTTAGAATCTATGGAAATAAATAAACTTAAAAATACGGACCTGTTACTTAATAATCAACTATATTTAAATAATTCACCTTTGTTAACCATATACTTAAGATTTTATAAATTACCCATATTGTACCTAATTAAATTTAATTTTTAAACCCTCTGTTGGATTTTCCCGCTATTGTAACCCTTCCACTGTTTTATTTACATCTTCAATAATTTAATTTTATTGCACCCCAATTTTTTTTATTTTCACCTTTATTAAATCATTGTCATCTGACGAAGCTACAGTGTTAGCGAAACATGTCATTTTTCTAGTTAATATAGTGGAAATTTTACAAGTTCAACTTTGTTTTACTGTATCCCATATTAATACTATAATTATGGATTTCCACCTAGTATCGGCTGAATCAATTAACCTTGTATATTCATTGATAATTTCGCTGGAAATTTTAGCCGTATGTATTGTAAAATATCGTCCCCGAACAGCAATAAAACTAACCTAGACGTTAAGCGTTCTGTAATAAAGTCTGGCATAGATCCATGTGTGCCGTGTCGCTATACGTTTTTTGTTGTCTTTTTTATGGCAGCCATCCAGAGCTCACTGACTTTCTAGTTGTGGCAGGTGGTCGTGTATGTGTAACATGTCTTTTTGAGATATGCACATCACAGTGGCGGCGCGGTACGCATTTTCTTAACCCTAAAGATGCGTTTTATTTTTTTTAGACATGTGGCATATTGTTTAAATTTTTATGTTAGCATAAAGTTGGGAATCCGTGGTTCAGTGCCTCCTCCCTTGGGTGCGCCACTGCATTTACTATCCTTCACTTGTGTATCAGCATTATTTATTATACCGGGTGTTTCTCAAAAGAAATCTTTGTACGTTCTTGCTATTTCTATCGCTGAATAAATTAAAAGTGCATCCGCATCTTCTTCTGCTTGTTTACAAGTGTAACCTTCATCGGAAAACTTTTTTTTAAATTTTTTAATAAATTCATTTTTGTTCGTGGTATTTGATAAACATTGTTCTTGAGTATAGGTGATTTTTGTTTGGGGTTCCATTTTAAATTCAGGCACACTTGATAGATTTATTTATTTATTTATTTGAATTTTATTTATTTATTTGAATCTAGTTTAAGTTTATTTTTATTAGTTTTTAAATTCAGGCTCACTTGATAGATTTATTTATTTATTTGAAATTTATTTATTTATTTGAATCTAGTTTAAGTTTATTTTTATTAGTTAAAAAGAACCAGAGTACTTCAAAATTACCTAAAATTATTTTTTTTGTGACTCGCTTACGCAATTATACTTTTCTCGATCAATTACAAAAATTCGTATTTTAAAATTCTTGCTAATTTAAATTTTAATTAACCTAAATTTCTTAATAAGTTTTTTAGTATTTTTTCCCATAGAATACAAATAAGTACTTGATTTTAAAAAATGTTCGTAATTTTAAACGAATTATGAACTTATACTGAAATATTCGTTTTCGTATAACTCACTTTTGGCTTCTTGTGCATTTTAAAGGATGTTTTTGCGCCCTGACTTATTTTTTTTTTCATGTTAAAGTGCAACTAAAAACGAAAAAAATGAGCACAACCAAAAGTTTTTAAATTGATTTTTCGAAGGACAAATTTTATTTGAAAAAAATACAAAAAAAAAGCAAATATCTTCAAAACAGCCCATGAAATAAAAACAAAAAAATGTTTCCTTATTTGTCATAAGAAAAGCTATTTCTCCCTAAAATTTCATAAATATTAGATGACACGTTTTCAAATGAAAATTAAAAAACACAAAAACCGGTTTTTCGCACTTTTCTAAAACAATTTGAGGTTATGTGAAAAAGTGCTTTTCACAAAAGTAGTAGATTTTTACATGATCTACAACTTTTGTATGAAACATTTTTTTCTAGGATGTCTCCTTTTACCATAAATCACGAAACACCATGTTTCACCCCCTTTCGACCCCCCACGGGGAGGGATGACCGATCCAGTTGTCTATTTTTGCTTTTTTACGTTTATACTTACCGCATAAACAGTTTCCAGCAATAAAATTTTGGATATCAATTTTTTCCATGTTGCACTAAAATTTTGATAACTTGACGTGTATAAAGGTATGGTCTCTAAACCTATGAGATTAAAATAGGTCACTGTCAACCAAGACACTCTGTATCGTTAAAGAGGTCACGACCTGTTAACCTAAAGCGTGCCGTTTTAGACGCCTTTTGTTTATTATTTTAGAAGGTGCGAAGTGACAAACGGTATTTTATAAACTATTAATATTGAGTCTACCACATCAATTGTTTACGTTAGAAATTTTGTTCAGCATGTTAAAACAACACGTAAAGTATAACTGATGGTTATAATGTGATTTATTTGATCCCTTTCCCCATGGTTTTAATATAGTATATACTTTGCCGAAAGTAGTTCATAGGGCAGAGTTATCTACCACAGATACCTTATACTTTACATTCTTTTAGAATTGATAGATTATATACGGCGTATCTAAAAAAAAGGACCCCATTCACGTTGAGATCGGTATCGATACGTGCATCGCGACAAAACGGCGATACCGTTGTATCAGTATCGTTAAATGCTCCTACACGTTGAGACCCACTCATGAAACATCAGTTCACTTCACTTGTAGAACAAAAATGGTGCCTCCGCCGCCACCCGTGCTTATTGCAGTAGCAGTTTCGTTATCAGATATTGTAAAGAAAAAAAGACGGCCAAAAAGAATATGGGTAAAGCAATGGTTACGGAAGAGAAACAAATATATCCGTGTCGGGTTAGGGTCTGTACAAGACGCTTGCACAAATTGCTAATATAAATAATAATAATAAGTTTATTTAAAATTTAATAATATATATAAATATACGAAGCTGAGCTTGTTAGGGGCAAATCTTATTTTTTGTTTTAGTATGTAAAATCAGAAATCATAAATATGCATTAAAAATCAAATTTTAAAGTAAAAATGTTAATTTATAGTATAAACGCAGTTTTTTTTTGAAGAAATATATTACCTATAATAAAATTATTAATTTATAATTTTTAAGTAAAAAATATTACTTCTACCTATAAATTATTCAGAACAATATTAATTAATTAAAGCATTTCTAAAAATATTTTCAAATTGTCTGTTTTTAATATTCATGTTTTTATTTCGACTTAAAATTTTTTTAATAAAATCAATTTTTTAATTTTTGCATGTTGGTATATAATCGTTTAAATAAAAACAAATATTTTAAATTTTTTTTGTCCTATGGACCTATTTATTTTAGGTTTTATGGTTATTTCATTTTTATGTCGTGTATTATGATTATGGTTTTTAAATTGTATAAGGTTTTTATTTTTAAATATATATTAAGATGTTATAAATGTAAAGTTGTCTTATGTTCAACTTTTTTGTTTCTGAATATAATTCTTTTGAAGGATAAAGATAATCTTTATTGAATATAATTTTAGAAACCTTTTTGTAAAGTTATATTTATTCCTTCCCAACCTAAAATTCCGTAATTTAAATGAGTTTTAACTAACGCGTAATATAATATTTCCATGTCTTACATTTAAAAAATTTTTAAAAATCGGTAGCAAACTTCTTAATTTTTTAATTAAGTATTCTAAGTGAAAATTCCAATTTAATTTAGGTACTATCAAAAATAATTCCTAAATATTTTATTGGGGTATTAACTATAAAAATTTGAATATCTTCATTTATTTGAATACTATTCATATTTCGTGGTAGGTTATTTAGGTTTAAAGTAAAAGAAATATAATTTGTTTTATTAAAATTAATTGTTAACAAATTGTTATCAAACCAATTTTTTATAATTTTAAAATCTTAATAAAGGATCTAGCCCAATTCACAAAACGCATATGCGTCACTGCTATCAGTTTTGGTAGCGTTTTTTGAACAAGAAATGCTTTAAAAAAATGTTAACTAGAAATTGAATACACCGAGTCACAAAAAGCTTTATATGTAGACGTAGTGTTGCTGGTGGCGCCGTCTACAATTTACATCGAAACTGTGATCAGATTTTGATTCCTCCTAAAGAACCCCTAATTACCAAATTTCATGCAAATCGTACTATCATATTTACGAAAAGGTTTAAAAAAAATAATAACTTGGACATCCTATCTTTTTTAAACTTTCATTGTGAACTAAATGGTAAATCGGGCTAGATTCTCATATTTAAGCCCTAGGAATTTGGGCTAGCGTTTTTTACAAACCTTTATATAAAATATAATGGACCCAAAATACATCCTTGTGGACCAAATTTTAAGGTTAGTTTTAAAGTTCTTTATATGACTCACCGGACATTTATTTGGTTTCTCTCCACTGTGGACCCTCATATGGATGAGTAACTTGTACCTCGCATTAAAGGGCTTGACTTTCCTTGGACATTCTTCCCAGAAACAAGTAAATTCGTCACCTTGATTAAAATAAAAGTATACAGTGTCACCAGTAAAGTCCGCATCATATGGGATTTTTCTTTATTAATAGCTTTATTCGAAATTTGACTTTGGCATCAAGTTCTGCTTCGATCGCGATGAAAATTAAGCAAAAAAAAATAGTAGTCACGTGATTCGCATTATCTGTCAAATTTTTAATTTTTTCCAAAAAATAATTCAAAAGTGGGGTTATTTCTGAAAATATCGAAAAAGTTATTGGAAAAAGTTTTTTTAAATGCAGTTTCTAGCCCACATGTAAAATTTTAGCTGCATAAAATAATTTTGATTTTTTACCCATATTTTGTAAATTGCACCACTTTTGCAAAATAAGACTCAACGCAACCTACATAACACTTCTTTGTTTTGACAATGCTCTATTTCAAATACATTTTCTTTAAAGTAGCGCCTTATTAAATGTGTGTTTTTTGACAAAATCAAAATTGGGCTATTAAAATTTGGTCGCATGTGATGCAAAGTTTATTTGTTTTTGACCCTGTATACGGTAACTTGATAAAATAAGCATTTTTGAAAACGTAGTTTGTGTCTGAAAGTAATACACATTAATATTAAGACAAAAAAGAACACAGTGTCTTCAGTAAAGTGTTCATTAAGTGGAAAATAAATTTTAGTTTAATTTAACGTAAAGTTTATCTATTTTCAACGATTTAATTTAAAACCCCTTTATTTTATTTTTTTTACTTTCGGACACAAACTACGTTTTCAAAAATACTTATTTTATGAAGTTACCTTATACAGGGTCAAAAACAAATAAACTTTGCATCACATGCGACCAAATTTTAATAGCCCAATTTTGATTTTGTCGAAAAACACACATTTAATAAGGCGCTACTTTAAAGAAAATGTATCTGAAATAAAGCATTGTCAAAACTAAGAAGTTTTATTTAGGTTGCGTTGAGTCTTATTTTGCAAAAGTGGTGCAATTTACAAAATATGGGTAAAAAATCAAAATTATCTTATGCAGCTGAAATTTTGCATGTGGACTAGAAACTGCATTTAAAAAAACTTTTTCCAATAACTTTTTTCTATATTTTCAGAAATAACCCCACTTTTGAATTATTTTTTGGAAAAAATTAAAATTTGACAGATAATGCTAATCACGTGACTACCATTTTTTTTGCTTAATTTTCATCTTGATTGAAGCAGAACTTAATGCCAAAGTCAAAGTTCGAATGAAGCTATTAATAAAAAAAAATCCCATATGATGCGGACTTTACTGGTGACACTGTATAAATACTCTTAAAGGTCTGTACAATCATTTATATTGGACCATATTGACAGACATACATACCTCTTTTAATTTCAACATGGCATTTTTCTATATGAGTAACAAGACTTGTTTGGCTGTGGCATTTTTGATAGCAATTTTCCCATTTGCATTGCAAAAGTGTCAAATTTGAGTGTCCCATTGTTTTAATATCTTGATCGTGGTTATAGGCACTGGTTCGACTTTCTATTGGCTTGGCGTAAAAATTATTACTAGAACTAAAACGGAAAATAATATAAACACTTGAATTTTAACTACTTTTAAAATTGAATTATAAATTAGAATGTAGGTATACACAATAAAATAATACGTCAATGCTTATACAACAATACAGAAATTACTGCGAATAATAATAATAATAAGTTTATTTAAAATTTAATAATATAATAAATATGTTTATGTTGTCTTCGATAAACTTATTCTTCAATCCCCTGAAGCTGAGCTTGTTAGGGGCAAATCTTATTTTTTGTTTTAGTATGTAAAATCATAAATATGTATTAAAAATCAAGTTTTAAAGTAAAAATGTTAATTTATAGTATAAACGCAGCTTTTTTGAAGAAATATATTACCTATAATAAAATTATTAATTTATAATTTTTAAGTAAAAAATATTACTTATTTAAATTATTCAGAACAATATTAATTAATTAAAGCATTTCTACAAATATTTTTAAATTGTCTATTTTTAATATCCATGTTTTTATTTTGACTTTAAATTTTTTAAATGAAATCAATTTTTTAATTTTTGTTTTTTCCTCCCCAACCTAAAATTTCGTAATTTAAATGCGGTTTAACTAACGCGTAATATAATATTTCCATATGTTTTACATTTAAAATTTTTTTAATGTTTTTAAAAGTCGGTAGTAAACTTCTTAATTTTTAATTAATGTGAAAATTTCAATTTAATTTACTGTCAAAAATAATTCCTAAATATTTTATTTTATTAACTTTAAAAATTTGAATGTCTTCATTTATTTGAATACTATTCATATTTTGTGGTAGGTTATTTAGGTTTAAAGTAAAAGGAATATAATTTGTTTTATTAAAATTAATTGTTAACAAATTGTTATCAAACCAATTTTTTATAATTTTAAAATCTTTTTTAAATTTTATTATTTAAGTTTTCCCAATTTGTATCGGTAAAAAAAATTGTAGTATCATCTGCAAAACTATGAATTTGTCCATCGCAATTTATACTAAATAAGTCGTTAATATAAATATTAAAAAATAATGGTCTTAAAATTGTTCCTCTGAATCCAATATTTTCAAACTTTTTTAACAGTAAATTATGGCTAACTGTATCAAAGGCTTTTACTAAATCTAAAAAAATACTAATACAAGATTTTTTATTATCTAGTGCATCATATATTTGTTCTGTTAGATAGCAAATAGGGTTTTGTGTTGATTTATTTTTTTGAAACCCAAACTGTTTATTAGAAATAAAATGTATTTTTTCCAAATAATTTTCAATTCTTAATTTTAAAACTTTTTCGAATACTTTTGCTATCGAAGATGTTAATGTTATTGGTCTATAATTACTAGTTGTACTAGAATCTCCATTTTTAAGAATATGTTTTATTATACCAATTTTGAAAGCTTCTGGATATATACGGGTTTTAAAAATATTATTTATAAGAAATGTTAGTGGTCTAGAATATTTGACAAGGTACAGCATGTACATATTAGCCGGAATATGTTATTTTTTCTATGCACTAAAAGGATCCAAGCATATTGCCAAAAATAATGTTCATTAAGTATGAGGTTTTAAAAATATTTTACCTTAATAAGGGATCGTCGTTCAATAGCGCATCAGACTGAGAAAGAACCATATGGTTTTCTTCTTGTAAGTGACACCCTTTTTGACATTTTCCAAAAGAATTTTGAATAGTTTCACTCTCCATATCACTCCCAATTCCAATTAAATGACCAAATTCACTTTTGCTTACAGGATCCTAAAAAATTATAAAAAATGATAACTATAAGAACATGAACAGTCTCCTGGCCACTAGGGACAGGGGGGGGAGGGGGGGGTCAAACGACGATCTGGAATTTAGAAGCCATCAACTGTGCTGTGAAGAATGACCAACGCACTCACCTGTTTCAAATAGCCCATATCATCCACCGGTATAGTTCTAATGTAGCAATTAAAATCAAAATTATTTTTCGTTATTGTTCCAACAGGTGGTAACGGACTCGAGTACTCTGGTTCCGTTCCATCTAGACCTTCAATTTCAGATGTCCAGTCGCCAATATCAATGGAAGCATTTGATAATTCTTCGCAAATATCTATTTGTTCAAAATATGTTTTTCCCGGACATTTTTGCGGTAATTTACTCCGGTTAGAATGTATAACTTCATAATTTTTTTCGGAATTTGTCCATACAGGAGGAGGAACAAAAAAATTTGAAAATTGTTTATCATTTCCCAACGGCGAATCGACGTTTTCATTGGAGCTTTCAGTCGTAAAGGTTTCAGTATCGAATTCAATGACGGTCGCCGAATCGGAAAACGATTCTCTAACGTTTTCGTCAAAATCTTGAACGAAATCGTTGAAGTCAAAGTCCTGGCAGTTCGCGGGACTAGTCGCTGAGTCTTCGGATATCAGATAATCTATTAAGAAATCGTCATCTAACTTATTCGGATTCTTTTCTTCCGTTATTGATGATTGTTTTTGGCAGCTTGCTATGTCAGGGAAGTCCTTGAAGGTCTCGATGATGTCTGTTTTGGAGACGGCTTGAGCTTCGTAGAAAGCGAGATTAAATTTTTCCATCAGCTCGGATTGGGTATAGTTGTTTAGCGGGTTGTAAAGTTGTTCTGTTGTGGTGTATGATGGTTCGACGATTGTTTTAAGCAGCATCTGGAAATAGGAGAGGTTGAGATACAGAGTGTTCGGGTAGAATAATTGTAAGAGTATTTTTGCGCTTTCTGGAAGTTATGCGTCCAAGTGATGTTATTTTTCTGTTTTCGGTAAAATACAAAATTTTTAAGGGTAACTGTTTTTAAAAGGGTATTTTCAGGGAAAGCGTTTTAAAAAGGTTGTAAATTATTTTTACAGAGTATATATCAGCATCAGGAAAAACAAATTCGAAGGAAAGTTTATTGAAAAATATCGGAAAATGACAAAGAAATTTAAATAGTTATTATTTATAGAAAAAGCCCAATAACTTTTTTAAAATTTTTTTAAAATAAAAATTTTTTATAATTTATTTTAAAAGCTCGATTTTCATAAAATTATACTTAGGAAACATATTTAAAAAAAAATACAATTTAATAGGTATACAGTGTAACCAGTAAAGTCCGCATCATATGGGATTTTTTTTTATTACTTTATTCTAAATTTGACTTTGGCATCAAGTTCTGCTTCCATCGAGATGAAAATTAAGCAAAAAAATAGTAGTCACGTGATTCGCATTATCTGTCAAATTTTAATTTTTTCCAAAAAATAATTCAAAAATGGGGTTATTTCTGAAAATATCGAAAAAAGTTATAAGAAAAAGTTTTTTTAAATGCAGTTTCTAGCCCACGTGCAAAATTTCAGCTGCATAAGATAATTTTTTATTTTTTACCCACCACTAAAATTTATTTTCCACTTAATGAACACTTTACTGATGACACTGGGTTCATTTCCGGACACCCTGTATAAAAAAAACTTAGTTGTAAAAATAAATTATTTAAAAAAAAATTTCAAGAAATAAGGTTGCATAAAATTTTTGCGATTCCTTAAACTTAAAAAAATCAAAACATTTGCCTAAACATATATTACAAAACTTAACTTACCTTGATACAGAATAATACACAAGCACTAAAACACAAAACAAAATCTAAAAAAACTGAAAAAATAAACCAATCAAATCAAGTCATTAGATCAAAAACAAAAACAGTCTTATAAATATTCGGTTGGCAAGTTAATGCTTTCCATTTGAGCACAATTTCATAATTAAGTTGACAGGCTTAAGTGATATATTTTTAAACCGCGGAGCGTGTAGAGCATGGGACAAAAAATGTCGGGAACACTCGGGAACAATTCGGGACGAGACTTGCTTCAGTAGTGGTTATATGGCCTACACACGTTTCGGACGCACAATCATGGCGATTAGATATTGAGCGAAAGTCGAATAAGTCCATTGATCTAATGCGTCAATTGTTCTATTGACACAATACTGTCCCTAGATTTATGTAAAGCGCTTGATACAGTCAATCACAATATTTTACTTAAATGCCTATACAATATTGTTAAAAAATTACTTAAGTAATAGAAAGCAGTTTGTTCAAAGGGAAAATGTTAAAAGTTCACAAAAAAACATAACTTGTAGTGTTCCGCAAGGATCAACCTTCGGACCTACTTTTTTTTTTAATCTACATTAATTCTATAGCAAAATTAAATTTAAAAGGTAAAAAAAAATTGTTTGCCGATGATACTACCTACTATTGTAGATTTTCATGAAGACTATGCTCAAATTCATAATGACATTCACCACGACCTAAATATAATAATATGTAAATGGCTTGAAACTAATAAATTATCATTAGATTTTAATAAATCATCTTTTATTTTTATAAGTAAATCAAAATTAAAAAATAATAATATTTCTTCACTATCTTTCAATAATCATATAATTAAATATACTAATACAATTAAATTTTTGGGTTTATATATTGATGAAAATTTAAGTTGGAAAAAACATATTGAATATTTAAGAAGTTACATCTCACCAATAATTGGCATTTTGTCTAATGCTAAAAATTATTTATCATTAAAATATTTAAAAAATATATATTATTCTTTGGTTTATTCAACATTACAGTATATGATTTCAATTTGGGGATCAGCGAATTTAACTACAATTCCGCCAGTAAAAAAACTACAAAACAAAATAATTAAATGCATACATAAACTTCCTTTTTTAAAACCAACTATAAATTTGTATGAACCAAATGGATATTTAAATTTTAAAAAGCTTTTTGAATTAAAACTATGCATTCTACTACACTCTATTATTAAAGAAAAACAATCGAATATAATATTTCCTTCGACCAGCATTATTCACATCACCAGACAAAATCATCATATTCAAACACCAGTGGTAAAGAGTACTTTTGGCCAAAAATCAATATTATATAAAGGAATAACAATTTACAACAGTTTGCCGAAAAAAAGAGAGAAATATCAAAATTATGAACTTTTAAAAAAACACTAAAAAAAATATTTTGTTAAACTGAACTAACTTTAACGTATTATATATTAATATTTGTTTTTTGTAAATGGTTATTATATATATTTTTTTTAAATAATTTCGATGAGGTTATTAATAGTTACTAAACATTTTTATTATTTGTGATTTTATTTGGTGTTATATTCTCTGTAATTAACTTTTTAAGTTGGTTGAGAATAAAGATATACTCGTATATTATTATTATTGTCTTGAAAAATTATTTCTCAATAAATTGATCGCAGTTAATTGTCCAGATTAGTCAATTGATCCAATGAGTCAATTATGTCAACCGTTTAATGCCTCAATTGACCGAGAGACTTTGCAAAATAGGTCAAATAAACTAGTTTTACGCAAATCAAACATACCACTTCAGGAGAATAAGACATTACATGACCGTAACATCAGACATTGTATAAATTATCAAACTATACCAGTAAAAAGTAATTTCGAGAAAAAATCGCTTTTATACAGGGTGTCCGGAAATGATAAGCAAAAAATTTAGGGGATAATTGTAGACCCAAAATAAATGCTATCTCTTCCTAAGACGTTTTTTCAAAAATTGATTATTAACGGAATTACAGGGTGTTAAAATTAAATTTTATTTGCATTTTTAAAAGACATAAGTTACTAGAACAATAAATTTAACGTTCAAATCAAAGGTTCAAAGTGACGTAATTTCTCTTCAATGCATACATTTATTTTATTCTTCTTAAAAAATTCCTACGAACTCCATAAAATAATGATTCCTTTGCTATGCTATATTTAAGGTTGAAAATAAATTAAAATGATTTTGTGTTCATCACATGCAAGCAATGTTATTTTGGCATTTTTCTCGAAAACAGATAGATTTATCGAAACAAAAGAAGTATACCTTTTTTATGTCAAAAGGTTAGGAGAATAAAAATATTCAGGTTGCGTGGTCTTAAAAAATTTTCGCATGCGTCGCATTTCGCCTGCAACGGGCTTTTAGTGCACCCCCAAGTTAATAAGTCACAAGCCGCCACTGGCTAAGACCCTACCTCCCGCTTTTTAATATTTTAAATCTGGCAGCCCTAGAAGAGATAGCATCTATTTTCGGTCTAGAATTTTCCCCTAAATTTTTTGCTTACCATTTTCGGACACCTTGTATAACGGAATAATAAATAAGGCGTGAACATGTATTCTGTACCCTTTGTATCCTATTCCTATCTGCTACATCAAGGCATGGCCCATAAATGAAATCACAGTAGTTCACAGAGCATATTACGCAATTTAAAATTTAGGAGGAGGAGTTGTTGTATAATACTCTTAAATACATATATGGCTTTTGAATTAGTTTTTTAACATACTCCGTAAACCTTATCATCAGCAAAAGCTAATAGATTACCATATTTCATGAATAAATAAAAATCATATGTATAAATTATAAATAACGAATAACCCAGTACAGATCCTTGAGGAACTTCTTTTAACACTTTCGATGAATTTGGAACATCATAAAAAAATTCGTTTGAAATTCTTGTAAGCTGATAAATAGTTTGCAAACCATTCACAACTGTGTATACTAAATCCTATATATTTAAGTTTTGCAAGTAATAATTTATGATTTAGAGAATCCAAAGCCTTGACCACATCTAGAAAAACAATAATAGTAACAAAATTTGATTTCCAATTTTCTAAAATATCCTCCAAGTTTACATAATAAAGAATTTTGGACTTCCACTTGTCTTTGTTTGTTTTAAATCACAACGTTTCAACTGGTAAGTATCTCCAGTCGTCTTCAGGTGAATACCAAATAAGTAAAGCAACTACAATAGTTTCCAGATATTTCTTATGTCTAATGACGGTTTACTAAAGCAGCCTGGATTCTGGTTAATACCAGCAGCTTCCTTAAACTTTCTTTTCCTCCAGTGTGGTTCCTTATGTAGGATTTCAGCTTCTGACCACATGATATGGTGACCATGTTTCCAGGCATGGTCAGCTGCACCTGCCTTTTCGGTCTCTCCTTTTAACGTATTGTTTTTGTGTCCTTGGCTCGAGTGGTCTTAATGTCTCACCTATATAAGATTGGCCGCACTCGCAGGGGATCTGATAGACGCAGTTTTTCCTATCTTTTTGACTTATAGACTTTGTCTTCGTTGGCTTCTTAGGGTGTCCCTCGAGTTGAATATGGTATTGATGTTATATCGTTGTCCTAGTCTTCTTATTTTCTCAGATACTCCCTTGACATACGGAATATTGAGTGTTGGTTGTGCCTCTCTGTATGCTTCTTGCGCGTTGGGTTGATTCTTACGATTTTCCAATATTGTGTCAACTAATCTTGTGGGGTAGCCATTTTTGTTGAGGTCGGTCTTGATGTGGTGAGCTTCCTTTTTAAGTGCAAATAAATACAAGTTTAAAATATTGGGCAAAAATACTGCTGGTAAACATCAGCTATCCAAAATTGTAACACGATAAGCACTGATTAGAAAATTCTACAGGGGCGATATAAAACCGTTACACATTTTTAAATCCGTCCCTGCAAAAACAGTAATTTTTTGTAGCAATCAAATTAGCCAGTGTTTTGCCTAGCCGCTAATACCTTATTACCCTTTTTACTTTCTTGGTTTGTTAATTTTTTTTGTTTACTAAAATTTACTAAATTCAGTATCTGTCTAGTATATAAATATTGTATTGTAGATACTCCCAACTTCGGAAAGTTAAAACCTCTTGTCTCATTCATCCCGCCTCCATTAATAATAATCATTGTAATTCTGAATACACCGATCATATTACAAACTTTTCAGTTTTATTTACTTATATAACTTCAATTTATTCGACACCAAACCAGACGTTTTTTTTTACAAAACGAAAAAAAGGTCGTCAGTCGACTCTAAAATATTTTTAATTAAGAGCTTCTCCGAGAAAAAAATAACTCTTAATATACGTGCACCCATTTCTAAAAAACCAAGCTGAGATATCGTATGTCATACTTTTATTTTTTTTTTTATAAATTGTCGAGTATTAACCCCATTTATTTTACTAACAAAAACACACCCGATATGTATGTTGACGGCCACATGTGTAGAGCTGAAATAAAACGTTTCTAAAACGGGTAAAAATACCGTAATGGGCCCAAAAGAAAACCATCTTTAATTTCTTCTGTACAGTAAAATACTCGAGCGGTAATTGATATTTAGCCCAGCCAAAATTGTAAGAAAATGAATTATGCCAGATTTCACAAAGGTAATTTTTGTTGAGCAAAAATGATTTGCATCAAAGAGGGCTTGGTTTAGATCACAATGATATGGGGACGATATATCTAAGCAAATCTAGGTTAAAATTTTGTCAAATTCATATTATGACATGATATGCCAAACTAATGAGTAATAAAATAAGAAGACAAATACAAATTTATTTTTGTTGTTAACAAAATTAACAAAGTAAGAATATACAGAAAGAAAAAGAAAAATAATTACATAAATTGCTGAAATTGGCCACCGCCATGCTCCAAGCATAAATTCAAACGTCTCTTCATATTTTCGAAAGTGTTGACCAGCATCTCTGGAGAAATGTTACCACATTCTTGGATAATCCTTTCTTGTTATTGTTCTAAATTTACAACTGGTGTTTTAAAAATAGTGTTATTTAAATGAGGAAAAACGAAGTATTCCATAACCGTTAAACAAGGTGATCTAGATGGGAAATCAATGTCTGATCGAAAACTGATCAATCTGTCGTCGAAAAGATTGCGTAAGTAGTTAATAGTTTCGGCGGCTGTATGGGCGGTTGCACCGTCCTATTGAAAATATCCAAAACGTAGTTCGTCGTCAAGTAATTGCTCCACAAATGGATTCAAAATATTGTCTCTATACTGCTGTGCTGTAACTGTGTCATGGAAAAAAATAGGATCAACAATTCTTCTTCGGGAAACAGCTAACCAGACACCCATTTTTTGAGGGTGCAATGTGGACTCTACAAAAAAATGGGGATTTTCACTACTCCACATGCGTGTATTCGGAGAATTCACATAACCGGAGAGGTCGAACCAGGCTTCATCCGAAAAAAATTTCAGGTCTAATAAATCATTTCTTTCCAATAAATTTTTGGTAAACCATTGAGAGTAATTCCTGCGTCTTTCAAAATCTGCGGCTTGTATTTCTTGGAATACTTGCACTTTATAAGGAAATAAATTAAGCTGCTTCTTAAGAACAGTCCTGCATGTTTCATAAGATCTTTCCACTTCTTGGGACAGGCGTCTTATACAATTTGTTGGCGTATTTTGCATTATTTCACGAAGGTTTGCAACAATTTCTTCTGTTCTTACAGATGGTCTTCCTGCTCCTTTTTTGTGTTATATAGAACCTGTTTCCCTAAACACAGCCACGGTTCTTTTCAGGCAATGATAAAAATCCCCAGCAATAAAAGCAATGTTAGGAAAATGTTCGTGAAAATCGTCCATGCACAAACCCGGATTGTATTGCTACTCACCATTTACTCTAACCCCGTTTCGAAAATACGCTTCAACCATGAATGTTTTGTGATGTTCCGTAAAGCCCATTGTGTGAATTGTTCAAGAAATTGGAAAAATTAGCGATGAATCAAATTACTTGTAACGACTGTGAAAGATGACGGAATAACTGATTGATTGTTAATTCAGGTAGTTACTGACACCCAACAGGTATTAAGCTCTACGGCTAAGCATTACGTCCTTAGATGCAAGGCCCTCTTTGATGCAAATAATTTGTGCTCGCACGGTATAGAGGTCCGGTAGTATAATACTTCCAGTCCGCGTTCCTGATGTTAGGTTTCATTTTGCCTACCATCTGATTACTGATAAAGTTTGCTGATGGTTTCGCTCTTCTTTAGAGTTTGTTTCCTTGTAGGCAGTAAAGTAAGAAAAAAAATCTCTTTTAGCAAATTCAATGATAATATTAATATGGTCTAGCTAATTTTCCTGGGCTATATAGCATAATAATCCAAGACTTTACACTCAACTTATACAGAGATGGAACTTTATTTCCATCTCCTTCTAAAAACTTCAAGACAAGTGCACGTCGTATCATATTTCCAGAAGAGATCGAGGTGACAAAAAACTATCGGCCACGTGCAGTCGTCCAATCAAGAAGCAGCAAGGGAAAGATGTCCTTAACATTGGCTGTGAACTTTATTAGGGTTTTGTTTATACAATTATGTTAAGGTTTAAAACGTATTTAATTTTTAATTGTCTTTATCGGATACAGGGTGTTATTTAAGTGTGTGGCCAAACTCCAAGGGGTGCTTCTTTAAGTGATTTTAAGAACATAAACATGGGTCCGAAAATGCATAGTTTTGCCGAACTTTTAAAAAAAAAATCGGATGTTCGTAAATATCTCAGTACTCTTTTATTCCATTTTGTTGAAATTTGGCAATTCTATTTGTAATAACAAGATGATAATTTAGCCAAAATTAGATTTAAATTATTAGGTCCAGTGGCATCCCGGAAGACAGTCCAACTAATATTTTTGACAAAAAAATTGCGCGCCACTGACTTTTTTAAAATTATGTATTTTTTCGAATTAAGCAACTACAAATACAACTATTTTATTTGCTGAGTTTTTTTCATATCTTGCTTTGTTTTCAAAAAAAAAAAAAAAAAACACTTTATTGCATGTCTCTGGAACAATATAAGAGTAAAATATTTAAACTACTGCCTACCAAACTATTAAGCAATTAAAAAAAAAAGTCCTGTTATAAATTTTTTGCAAAGATTAAAACTGTTTTCGATAAAAGAAATTAACATAAAATAATCGCATAACGTAATTACTGCAATGTTTAATTATGTATTTAACAGAAAATAAGATGAAACTTATAATGGTTGATGAAAATGCTCTCCTTCAACTTCAATGCAAGCATTGGCTCGTCTTAACATTGATTACCGAACTCGTTGAAATATTTTCGGCGTATGTCTTATCTGATCACATGAATCCCGTATCCTTTGAGTTAGTTCTTCTTCAGTGTTGACTGGAGTTTTGTAAACGAGAGCCGTTAAATGCCCCTAAAGGAAAACATCTAAAGGATTTAAATCCGTTGATCTGGGTGGCCATGACTGTGGACCTGCACGACCGATCCAGTTTTCTCCATAAGCTGCATCCATAATTTTTAAAAAAGTCAGTGGCGCACAATTTTTTGTCAAAAATATTAGTGGGATTGTCTTCCGGGACGCCACTGGACTTAAATTAACAATAAGAGTATTGAGATATTTACGAAAATCCTATTTTGAGTATGACACCCTGTATCGTAAAAACTATGCATTTTCGGACCCATGTTTATATGAATTTTTCTTCTTAAAATCACTTAAAGAAGCACCCATTGGAGTTTGGCCACATACTTAAATAACACCCTGTATATTAATTTTATTCCGAAAAACACTGTATAAATTATAGCAAGGCGTAGTTTAGCAGATACCATTGTAATTTGATCATAATTACCCGCCAATTCCCCCCCCCCCCCCCTCCTCTGTTCCTACTTGCCACTGGTAATATTATTTCTTACCCAGAAACAATTTTTTCCAATCGACAAATGTTCCGTGTCATTTTTATACGGGAAAAAAATTAAAAATCTGGATCCACTCAATTATAAAACGAGAGTTATAAATTAGGCATCCAACCCCAAAAATTTAAAAGCTCTGAAGCCAACACACAAGCACCTGTAGACAAGTTAGGATGACTTCATAAATCTTTCAACGCTTCTTTCTTTTCGTTTTGTTTTCTTAGGCACTTGTTAGATCTAAATTCTGGACATAATGCATAATAAATTAGGGAAAAGTTAATTAGGTGACGGGAATGTCTGTTTTTTTTAACTTAAAAAAATTAAGTTTTATAGACGTCCTAGTAAGGGCGGGTTTACCGGGAGGTGTTTACGGGATTATTACCCACCCCCCCATGAATTGTAATTCTAGCGGTTATAGTGGTCTAACAGGTAAATATTATATTAATATATATTATTTATATAAAATTATATAATATACAGGGTGTTTGGGGAGGAAAGGGCAATATTTTGAGAATGTGGTCGAGGGTAAAAATAAGAGAAATAAACCAAACTAACTTAAAGAATATTTTCAAAAATCCCTCCACCAACTTCAGTACATTTTTCGGCACGTTTGGTAATCGCTCTGGTAACACGTTGGATTGAGTGGGGATTGTTTTTTATAAAAGCTGCAGCATTGAAAATTCGATCGCGGAGTGCTTCTCTCGTTTCCACTCGTGTTTCATATACTAGCGATTTCATCCATCCCCAAAGGCAATAATCAAGCGGGTTTAAGTCTGGTGACCTCGGTGGCCAAACTTGCGGACCACATCTGCCAATCCAGTGATTAGGAAAAAGATAATTCAAGAAATTTCGCACACGGAGACTAAAATGAGGTAGGGCTCCATTATGTTGGAAGTACATTCGTTGTCGAACATTTAACGGAACATCATCCAAAATGTGTATCAAATGGTCTTCCAAAAACCGTAAATATCCTTCTCCAGTAAATCGCCCATCCATTTCAAATGGACCAAACAACTGGTCGTTGAGCATTTCACACCAGATATTAATACTGAATCGATGTTAAAAGTTTCGTTCAAGTGTAGCATGAGGATTTTCATCTGCCCACCGATGTTCATTGTGGCAATTATTAATTCCATCACGAGTGAATTGAGCTTCATCGCTAAATAAAATGTATTTGTGCAGACTTCGATTTTGATGAATCAATTCATTAAATTGTACCCTTGAAGAAGGATCACCATCTAGAAGATGTTAAACGGGTTGAACGTGAAAAGGTTTTAAACCGTTTTTTCTAAGTGACTTCCATACGGCTAGATGTGATGGTATATGAAGTTCATTTACAACCCGTCTCATACTTATACCTGAGTTCTCTGCGACAATATCCATAACATTTTCCACATCTAGACCCTGCACTCTTTCAGAAACAATTCTCAAGCTTGGAAACATTCCAGTGTCCTGAGCACTTGCAAATACTTTTTGATAAACTCTTCTATTATTAGGAACTCTTCGATTTGGAAAACGACGTCGATATTCATTAACTGCGCGCATCGCTCTACCGTTACAGTAACCATACACGAATATCATGTCGGCATACTCCCCGTGACTGAATGTGTGGGGGCATTGGAAGCATGAAAATCTTGGTTCAAGTCGATAAGCTCAATATGAAGCTAACCAGTGGCGCAACCAGAAATTTTGTTCGGGGGGGGCTTTAACTTCTTGCGCCGAAGGCGCTCTTTTGTGCCGCAGGCGAAAAAATTGTTGGGTGCCACGCCCTTTTTTGGGTAAAATACGTATGATTGACGAGAGCGACAGCCCCCTAAAACTTCTGCAATAATACGCCGCTAGCCCTAACGAAATATTTATGAAAAAAAAATTTAGAGATTTTATTTTAATTAGTAAAAATGTATTTAAAATAAGTAACGCATATATTAAGCATACTTATACTAAAACAAAACAAAAACCTTATACAATAAGTTGTAAGTAATCACTAATAATACTAATATTAAAGTAAAATTCTTCGTTTTGTTTTTGCCATTTCGTCCAGAATTTCTTCCACGGTAATATCAATATCGTGATTCGCATAAATAGGTAGACCAGGGTCGATAATTTTTGGAACAAAAAAAATAATAGTAGGATGAAACCCATTGGAAAAGAAAGAGAATATAACAAAAATGAAAGAAAAAATAATTTACGGGCGATCCGAGGTCGGGAAGTTTTTAAGGCTAGAAAACGATTTATCTCGATTTCCGGGAAAACTACAAGTCCTATGGAAAAACGTTAAATGGCAAAGTTGTAGGTAATAAAAAGATCTACAACTTTTGTATTAACACTTTTTTCACATTGCCTCAAAATTTATGTGAAAAATTCAAATAACCAAGTTTTTGTTTTTTTATTTTTATCTTTTACAAAAAAAATTATGTTTTCACGAAATTTGGTGATAACTTAACTTTTTATGTCCCAAACACACTGTAATTATTTTGATTTAAAATATTTATTTTTTCACCTTATTTTGACTTAATATCGAAAAAGCACCCTTATTTTCAATCGAAAATTCTCACGTCAAAATATCTGCTGTTTTAAAAAAGTCGGTGGGCTTTTTGTTCGTTGAAATCTCCACTTTCTGATGGTGTAAAAAAATATATACATTACTATGGTAAATGTTCTCAAAAAATGCAAAGAAACGGAAAAAACTCGAATCCGATTTTTTTTTTTTAATCATTATGTACAATTTTGACCTATTTATTAAAATTTATAGTTTAATTACTCAAAAAACGTAAGATTCCATGTTACATTGATAAACAAAAAAATTCCAAATCCATAAAACATAGAGATCGCAAAAAACATGCGAAAATAGTTCGCGTGACATGAAAAATTGGTTTGCAATTAAACGAATAGGCTAAGTTTCTAAGCTCGGGCGGGGGTGCAGCCCGGCAGCCCCCCCCCCCCTGGTTGCGCCACTGAAGCTAACCAACTACTATGCATGTCAAAACTATCAATCAAAATGTATCGGATGTTTAAAACTAAAGCCTCCTTCATTATTTCAATATAAAAAAATTCAGAACCGATTATTTTAGAAATGGTTGAGAATCGAACGAAAACATAATATGGGTTTATTTCTCTTATTTTCTCCCTCTGAACACATTCCCAAAATATTACCCTTTTCTCCCCAAACACCCTGTATGTGGTATTCGTTATTTCTTTCTTTGATATTTATAATATTCCAGAAACTGTGAACAATTATTTAAGATTTCATAAATTTGTAAATGTCAAGTATAGGATTACGCTCAAGTGCATTACGTATTAATAGAACAGAAAGCTCCCCTGCTTTTATACATTCAAACTTCGAAAATTTAAAAAAAACGAGGCCTTATACGAGCGCATTCAAAACACGTGTTACGCGGTTAAAAAAACGACAGAAAAAACAATAAAGAATCGTCGAAAAAAATGCTCAAGCTTTATTTTAACCAGCTCTTATTTGTGTGTTATGAATATATCTGTATATTATTTCGAAAAGACAGCTGCGTCGATGCGCCATTGTTTTTTGGTGCGGCTCGCGACTGTTTTTAGATTAGTCTGTGCGGGAGACAATAGAAGTGTTAAAGAAATTAAAAGGTGCCATAATTAATATGAAAATCGGCACACGTGCTGGATTTGATGTATTATTTATGTGACTTAAGTAAAATAAATTTTTAAAAATTGAAAAGTACATAAGAGCTAACGAGGATCGTAGCTAGGTTATCATAAATATAAATGCATACTCTGACTTTTCCTTAAGCTAGATGTTGCCCCTTTAGGTCCCTTTTTCTTGAAATGAAAAACGAAATTATTACTTACATATTCTTCCATTTTTTATTGTAAATATGATCCTTAACACAAAATTCCCATTATGTAGTCAGTAGTGAGTATAAACAAAAAAATTCAAGAAAAGGAAAGAAAAACACAAAGTCTTCCTCCACAAAATTTAAAAAAATTATTAGTTTAAAAGGTCTCTACATGTTTCGAATGCAGAAACGTTCATCATCAGGAGACAGAAAAGGTATGTTGCTGATGGTTGTAGTAAAAGAGAAAATGATAAGTGGTAGGAGTAAAACCTTAATGGAGCTTTTATGACATAAAAAGCTGTAACGTTAAAATTACATTATGTGAAGATATTAAAATAAAAATAAGTCCAAACATACGGAGTATGTGGAAAAGTCATTTAAAAAGGTCTAGTCTAGAACAACCAAAAAGAGGAAAATGGAGTTAGAAAAACACTTCTAAATAGAAGATG
Organism: Polydrusus pterygomalis; assembly: GCA_963969555.1. NCBI lineage: Eukaryota > Metazoa > Arthropoda > Insecta > Coleoptera > Curculionidae > Polydrusus > Polydrusus pterygomalis. The sequence continues at coordinate 38,705,168 of OZ018385.1, read as the reverse complement.
TCCAGAAGGTTTTCTTAAAAACATGTCTAATAGACATTGACATTAGTTTTTTACTTTCAGTCACAAACTACGTTTTCAAAAATTCTTATTGTATGAAGTTACCTGATACAGGGTTAAAAAAAACTTTGCATTACATGCGACCAAATTTTAATAGCCCAATTTTGATTTTGTAGAAAAACACATTTAATATGGCGCTACTTTAAAGAAAATGTATCTAAAATAAAGCATTGTCAAAACTAAGAAGTTTTATGTAATTGGTTGAGTCTTAGTTTGCAAAAGTGGTGCAATTTATAAAATATGGGTGAAAAATCAAAATTATCTTATGCAGCTGAAATTTTGCATGTAGGCTAGAAACTGCATTTAAGAAAACTTTTTTCGATATTTGCAGAAATAACCGTTTTTTTTTAATATTTCAACACCCTGTACAATAAAAACAAAGCCGTTTAGGACCTATGTTTATATAAAGTTTTTGTCTTTTTGAGTAAGGAATAACACCCTTAAGATTGGCCACATACTTAATTAACACCCTGTACTTTTATTGCCCTACTATTTGGCAGTTGCCCAACAAGTGAATTGAATGAATGAAGCATCTTGGAGCCCTAAAGTCGTATAGATTCATAAATAACTGGGTTTTTAATATGTAATGTCTAATGTACAAAACTAGTATTGTTTTTTACTCGTTTTTTAGAGCAAACTTTATTCATCTGTTGTCTGTTTAGTTTTCTTGTGCGCCGGCATGTAATAAAGGCACTGTCTCAAATTTCACTTTAATATTCTTTTTCTAGGAGTTATAAAACCAACTGACAGCTGCGTTAAACTATAAACGTGAGCTTTTTGCCCATGTATTTTGTTTTACATTGTTTAATAGTTAAAACAGTTGAAAACTAATGAAACGCCATATAAACTTTTTTCTCCTATATACAGTGTCACCAGTAAAGTCCGCATCATATGGGTTTTTTTTATTAATAGCTTTATTCAAAATTTGACTTTGGCATCAAGTTCTGCTTCGATCGAGATGAGAATTAAGCAAAAAAATAGTAGTCACGTGATTCGCATTATCTTTCAAATTTAATTTTTTTTCAAAAAATAATTCAAATTTCTGAAAATAGCAAAAAAAGTTATTGGAAAAAGTTTTTTTTTAATGCAGTTTCTAGCCCACATGCAAAATTTCAGCTGCATAGGATAATTTTGATTTTTTACCTATATTTTGTAAATTGCACCACTTTTGCAAAATAAGACTCAACGCAACCTACATAAAACTTCTCAGTTTTGACAATGCTTGATTTCAGATACATTTTCTTTAAAGTAGCGCCATATTAAATGTGTGTTTTTCTACAAAATAAAAATTTGGCTATTAAAATTTGGTCGCATGTGATGCAAAGTTTATTTGTTTTTGACCCTGTAGAAGGTAACTTCATAAAATAAGTATTTTTGAAAACGTAGCTTGTGTCTAAATAAAAGCCCAATTTTGATTTTGTAGAAAAACACACATTTAATATCGCGCTACTTTAAAGAAAATGTATCTGAAATAAAGCCTTATCAAAACTAAAAAGTTTTATGTAGGTTGCGTCGAGTCTAATTTTGCAAAAGTAGTGCAATTTACAAAATATAGGTAAAAAAATCAAAATTATCTTATGCAGCTGAAGTTTTGCACGTGGGCTAGAAAGTGAATTTAAAAAAACTTTTTCTAATAACTTTTTTCGATATTTTCAGAAATAACCCCACTTTTGAATTATTTTTTTGAAAAAATATTTTTTTTGCTTAATTTTCATCTCGATCGAAGCAGAACTTGATGCCAAAGTCAAATTTCGAATAAAGCTATTATTAAAAAAAAATCCCATATGATGCGGACTTTACTGGTGACACTGTATTCAGTGAACTTGACATTTCGTCGCCTCAGATCAGACAGTAAAAAAGTTTTAAAAATATAAACTACTCATAAAATTTTTATTTTTTATTATTACTTTGGACTTAAATATAACATAATAATTTACAACATTACAATACCTTTCATTTTGTAAAAAAAATAATATAAATCCTTAACTAAACTTATTAATTATCGGATTCGGATTGAAATTCGCTTAAACTAGGAAGTTGTTGCATTGACACGCTTGCTTGGGTCTTCATTTCTTTAAACTTTTTTCTGAAAAAAAGAAACAATAATATAAGAACTTATATACAGGGTGTTCATTTGAAAACTTCCCACCTCGATTTTCCTGCTTTAAAATAAAAATGTGGAAAATCGCTCGGACCCGTCGATTTTTATTTCGAGGGGGACATCTTTTGCGTAAATTGTCAATCGTGTTACTTCAAGCCCCTAGGATATGGGGGGGGGGGGGTAAGATCTAAATCCTAAATGGATACCCCTATTTTATATAATTTTTTTGGATTCTGCAAAAAATTCTGAACATTTTTTAATAAAAGCATTATTAGTCTATACTTAACAGTTTCTGAGATATTGACTCTTAAAAAATGACATTTTTGAACTTTGACAGCGTCTAGCTTTCTAACTGTACGTCTTAGAGCAAAACGGCTTACATGTCCCTATCTTCAATTTTTATTATCTTTCCAATAGTGTCAACTTCCGGTCAAACCGGAAGTACTATATTTCTTACATCACAATAGCTTTAATTTTTTTTTCGAAAAACTGTTGTAAATTGTTATTCCTTTATATAATATTGATTTTTGGCCAAAAGTACTCTTTACCATAGGTGTATGAATATGATGGTTTTGTCTCGTGATGTGAATAATGTTGGTTGAAGGAAATATTAAATTCGATTGTTTTTCTTTAATAATAATAGAGTGTATTAGAATGCATAGTTTTAATTAATAAAGCTTTTCTAAATTTAAATATCCATTTGGTTCGTACAAATTTATAGTTGGTTCTAAAAAAGGAAGTTTATGTATGCATTTAATTATTTTGTTTTGTAGTTTTTTTAATGGCTGAATTGTAGTTAATTTTGCTGATCCGCAAACTGAAATCATATACTGTAATTTTCAATAAACCAAAGAATAATATATATTTTTTAAATATTTTTATGATATATAATTTTTAGCTTTAAACAAAATGCCAATTATTGGTGAGATGTAACTTCTTAAATATTTAATATGTTTTTTCCAACTTAAATTTTCATCAATATATAAACCTAAACATTTAATTGTATTATACTCAAAACCCAATATTATATACAGTGCCGTAGCAGTCGAAACCATGGAAATCAAGGCAAACCGCCAATGATAACACAATATTTTGGCAGTTTCCATGGTTTCGACTGCTACGTCACTGCATATAATATTGGGTTTTAAGTATAGTATATATTTAATTATATAATTATTGAAAGATAGTGAAGAATTATTATTATTTTTTAATTTTGATTTACTTACAATCATAAAAGATGATTTATTAAAATTTAATGATAATTTATTAATCTCAAGCTATTTACATATTATATTTAGGTCGTGGTTAATGTTATTATGAATTTGAGCATAGTCTTCATGAAAATATACTATACCTAGTAGTATCATCGGCAAACAATTTTATTTTACGTTTTAAATTTAATTTTGCTATAGAATTACTAGTTTAACATTTTTTAGTCTGAAAGAAAAGAAAATAGACACTTCGTCCACTTATGTATTTTATTAAGAAGATTAAGGGATGTTACATTCTTTACATGTTTCGAATGTATAAACCTGTATCTTCAGAACAAAAGTATTAGAAATTCAGAAGGTGCATACCGCCTTAATGGAGCTTTAAGATGACATCAAGAACCTGGCTACAAGTTAAGGTTTCTCGAAGAAACTTCAAAAGAAAACCATCACAGGTAACTGTGATGGGTCGTAGAAGGATTTATGCAGAGTTGTCTCTAGTGTGACTGGAGTGACCAAGTAAAAAATTGTACAACTTTATCAAGATTGTTTTACGTTTCTTAAACTGAAAACTTTAAGATTGCGCTACTGTCAGAGGACTGAACCATTCTATACTCATTCTGTGATATTGAAACAAAAAATTGAAGTTAAATATTCCAGCAACTCACTAATTCTTTACAATTCTTCTACAATTGTAAATGATCTTTGAGAAAATAAATGATTTAACTTTCTTATTAACACCAATACATACCGGCGATCTGTCTTTGACATATGATTCTTGGCACACGTTTCGAGCCTGGTACGGGTTGACCAATTTGCATTCACAATCCAGGCCTTGTTCAACATTGATCAATTGATCAACGATGTTTGCAGCGGCGATGTTGACGAATTGTTTCTGTTCGGCATCAGCCAAGGCTAGGAAATTGTTGTTGATAAAAGCGTTACCACGATTCTGAAAATAAAACAATTATTAATTCCCAAAATAAAGCGAAAGTATTACAGACAAGGGTGTCCCATTTGATAAATGTGGCGTTTTTCAATTGGACGTAGAAAGAAAACACAAAGATGGCAGGAACTTTCCTAGTAATAACTAAACAAATTCTTTCAAAACCTCACAAAATATCAAGTGGAGTTCCACAGGGGCCAGTTAAAAGGCCATCACTATTTATATTTTCTACATCTTAAACATTAATAAAATTATTAATTTATTTGATTTTATGAAACCTACCTTAATTGAGAAGTCTACACAGTAGTCTTCATAGTTAAGTTCTTTGTGGAGTTCGGCGTTACCCCTAAAGTTCTTCTTGCCTTGACTTAAGGTAAATACGCGTTCGGTGTTGAAACCAACTACGTCTTTCGTCTTTTTGGCGTTCTTCAGGTTGAATTGCTCAAATGGCGTGAACAGGTTGAGGGAAATGAGGGGGTTCTTGTATACGAGAGCAAAAAGTTTTTGGAGCTAAAATTAAAAAAAGTTATGCTATAGCTAATGACACCTTAATTTACATTGATGTTTTAAATATTTTTGATGGTCTAAATAGGTACTTCTAAATTATGAAATAAATATATTAATAAATTGGCTAAAAGTACATAAATTAAAAAACTCAAAAACTAAATGTATTGTTATGGGTAATAATTTAAATTGTCAAAATATAAATGTTGTAATTGATGGTGAAAAATTGGAATTAGTATACACTTTTAAATGTTTAGGGATAATCATTGATTCAAAATAAAAAATTTTTTATTGTTTTGACAGTATTATATCGAAGATTGCCGGAAAAGTAGGGTATTTTAAAAGAATCGGTTCTAATTTAAGTTTGTTTTCTAAAAAAACTGTATTTAATACTATAATTTTACCACATGTTCTTTATTGTTCTTCCATTTTATATTGTGCTAGTGAGGAAATATTGGATAAATTACAAATTTTACAAAATAAGGCAATGCGAATTATTTTAAATTGTGACAAATATACAAAAATAAAGTTTATGTTGAAAAATTTAGATTCGTTGAATGTCAGAAATTTAATTTTTTATTTAGTATTTATTTTTATACATAAAATTAAAAATAATCTATTGCCTAGTGAATGCTTGAAGGTCGTAGACAATGATGTTTCTTGAATGATGAAAGAGTTTTGGACTTCCATTGTCTTTATTTGTTTTAAATCACAACGTTTCAACTGGTAAGTATCTCCAGTCGTCTTCAGGTGAATACTAAATAAGTAAAGTAACTACAAGATTATTTATACTAGCTAGGTGCACCGAAGCACAACTGAGGTGGGTGCAGTCATGCGTTCAGTTAATACGCGATCTTATCCTAAGCTTACATCTATCTAACAAAGGTTTCCAGATATTTCTTAAGTCTAACGATGCTTTACTAAAAAAGCAGACAGAGAGGCACAACCGACACTCAATATTCCGTATGTCAAGGGAGTATCTGAGAAAATAAGAAGACTAGGACAACGATATAACATCAGCACCGTATTCAACTCGAGAGACACCCTAAGAAGCCACCTGACGAAGACAAAGCCTATAAGTCAAAAAGATAGGAAAAACTGCGTCTAACAGATCCCCTGGCGAGTGCGGCCAATCGTATATAGGTGAGACATTAAGACCACTCGAGACAAGGATTAAAGAACACAAAAACAATACGCTAAAAGGAGAGACTGAAAGGTCAGGTGCAGCTGACCATGCCTGGAAACATGGCCACCATATCATGTGGTCAGAAGCTGAAATCCTACATAAGGAGCCACACTGGAGGAAAAGAAAGTTTAAGGAAGCTGCTACTATTCACCAGAATCCAGGCTGTTTTAGTAAACCATCGTTAGGCTTAAGAAATATCTGGAAACCTTTGTTAGATAGATGTAAGCTTAGGATAAGATCGCGTGTTAACTGAACGCATGACTGCACCCACCTCAGTTGTGCTTCGGTGCACCTAGCTAGTATAAATAATCTTGTAGTTACTTTACTTATTTAGTATTCACCTGAAGACGACTGGAGATACTTACCAGTTGAAACGTTGTGATTTAAAACAAATAAAGACAATGGAAGTCCAAAACTCTTTCATCATTCAATCTATTGCCTGATTGTTTAAAAAATGTTTGTTCTTTTAATTATGACCATCATAATTATAAAACAAGAACTAATCAAAACTTTTATGAGGATAGAGTGTCTAAAACATTAGTTTATAAATCTATTTTTTATAAAGGTTTAATAGAATATAATAATTTGGAAAACTCTATTAAATCTCAAAAATCATAATAGGGAACTGAGCCCGTCCCTCCTCTAAGCCTTATCTTAATTAATGTGATCGTGTCAAATATTTACTTACGGGATATAATCTTCCAACTTCACAAGGTTCGCTGTTCACAACAATAACAGATTTCAACGCGTTGACTCTAAATGGATAGTTGTGGGCCTCACTGTAGGTGTGAGTCTTCAAGTTACAACCAGTAACCAAGCTGATGTCACGCAGAGCTTCTTTCAGTTGTTCCGCAAATTCTTGAGCGTTGGCGTTTTTAATTTCTTTCACGTTGATCTCGTCCTTTGGTTCTTCGCTGAATTCGAGCTTAGGAGGTTTGCCTTTGAATGTAAGTTTTCCGTTAACTGTAACGTGACTGGGCCATTGGTTTGCTCCTCCGTAGGTGATAAGATGCACTTCAACATCGCTGAAATAATAAACATTGCAATATACAATAGACCAGGGTCGATAATTTTTGAAACCAAAAAAAATAATAGTAGGATGAAACCCATTGGAAAAGGAAGAGAATATAACAAAAATGAAAGGAAAAATAATTTACGGGCGATCCGAGGTCGGGAAGTGGAAGGGGGTGAGTTTTTAAGGGTAGAAAACGATTTATCTCGATTTCCGGCAAAACTACAAGTCCTACGGAAAAACGTTAAATGGCAAAGTTGTAGGTAATAAAAAGGTCTACAACTTTTGTATTTACACTTTTTTCACATAACCTCAAAATTTATGTGAAAAATTCAAATAACCAAGTTTTTGGTTTTTTATTTTTATCTTTTACAAGAAAAATTTTTCTTTTCACGAAATTTGGTGAAAACTTACCTTTTTATGTCCCAAACACAGTGCAATTTTTTTGATTTAAAATATTTATTTTTTCACCTTATTTTGACTTAATATCGAAAAAGCACCCTAATTTTCAATCGAAAATTCTCACGTCAAAATATCTGCTTTTTTAAAAAAGTCGGTGGGCTTTTTGTTCGCTGAAATCTCTACTTTCTGATGGTGTAAAAAAAATATACATAAATCGTTTTCTACCCTTAAAAACTCACCCCTTTCCACTTCCCGACCTCGGATCGCCCGTAAATTATTTTTCATTTTTGTTATATTCTCTTCCTTTTCCAATGGGTTTCATCCTACTATTATTTTTTTTTCACTTTTTACCATTTTCAAAGGCTTCAGCCCTGGTCTACAACGTTTGCTTGACGACTAAAGATATATCTCTGAGAGATAACGTCTCTAATATTAGATAATATCAGAGAAAATACTGGCAAAGATTATTTTGTTAAATAGCAGTAGAAAAATGTACTTACTCAACGCCTTTAGTTTTTAATTCTCTGCTGATTTCTGGTACTAGCGTCTGTACTAGTTTTTCGTACAATTGTGCGTTCTGTTTGTGTGTGTCGACGATCAAAACGATATCGGCTGCTTTCGATGGTAACTTCACGATAAACGAGTCACCTACGTTGTATGGCTTGTCACCGTTGGTACATTTAGCTAAAAAAAGTGACATTGAATGTTGTACTAAGACTAAGACATTGAAAGAACCATTTTCGTCTTACAAACTAGAAAATATTTCTAAGCATTCTACTGAACTTTTGAGTTGTCAGAATAAAACATCAATATACAGGGTGACAATGATGAGCAAAACATTTAGGGGATAATTCTAGACCGAAAATAAATGCTATCTCTTCCTATAGGTAACATTTTTTCGAAAAAAGTTAAAGTTAGATTTTATTTGCAGTTTTTTTGCAATACCTTTTGCAACTCTCATAATATTTTGACGAAATCTCGTATATGGGACTTTTTCGGGATGAGGAATACAAATTTGCCCACCATTTTTTCGCATTTAGTAGAGGGCGCCACATAGGAGCCTTTTCTTTTATTTGAATGGTCCCAACTTCTTTATCCTACACTGTATGCGCATTTTGACTAAATATTTTTATTCTCCTAAACTTTTAACATAAATAAGGTATACTTACTACTTTTGTTTCGATGAATCTATCTGTTTTCGAGAAAAACGATAAAATAACATTGCTTGCATGTGATGAATTCGAAGTCATTTGAATTTATTTGGAAGGAATATTCCATGGAGTTCGTCGGAATTTTTTAAGAAGAATTAATTTATGCATTAAAAGAGGAAGGACGTCACTTTGAACCTTTGATTTGAACGTTAAATTTATTGTTCTAGTAACTTATGTATTTTAAAACTGCAAATACAATTTAACTTTAACACCCTGTAACTGTAGGAAGAGATAGCATTTATTTTCGGTCTAGAATTACCCCCTAAATTTTTTTCTCGTCATTTTCAGTCATTACTAACCATCGATAATAGGCGATGCTATACTTTGAGTCGATAAACGGTTTGGGAAAGTACCTATTGATTCGAGGAAACTGGAATAGTTATTTTCCTAACAAGTGCGCAAAGTGATACTTTTCCGCACGCAAGTACAGTTGGACGAACGACGCGAAGCGGAGTTCGGATAAGTTCTTGCGTGCGGAAAAGCACTTTGCGCACTTGTTAGGAACAACATTTTTCCTACGAGCTTCATATCAGATAACAACAAAAATAAAAATATGATAATTTATTTAATAATTTTTAATTCGACTTTAAAGAAAGAACTATAATATACTTACAACTAAAAATTACATAACAAAAAAAAATAATAGAAAATTAAAAAATTACATAACAATAAAAAAAATAATAGGAAACTTAATTATTTGTTTATAACATTTATATTTATCGTCAGAGCTGCTCATTTTAACAGTGTTTATATATATTCCCTACCAAGGAGATTTTTGAATAGTTTTACTTTTCCGCACCCAGTGCGGATAAAAGTCTTATCCGCACTAGTGCGGAAAAGTGTAACTTTGCACACAAAAATGCGTGCGCAAAGTACTACTTTGCGCACGCTCGTAGGAAAAAGCTTTATTATTAATTTTTATTTATAAAATCTCTCTGTTAAAGATTTTATGTTTAACAAATTAAGTAAAACTATCCCGCTTCGTTTTCTTTCATGCCAATCATATAGACACGTCTTGTTGATTTCTCAAAGCCACCGAAAACTGCGCCCTATAGCTTCTCGGGGTACAAAAAAATAGACAGTCAACAAACGAAATAACCGTTAGTTATGTAATATATATGAGCTACACTTACCTAATGATTCTGGCGTATGGATTGGAATGTTTCGTTCCTGGCAAGCAGCTACGTAGGCCTTAGCGATGCTTTCCTCGGTTCCTGCTACTTTAGAAGCCAGTCCAAGAGCACAAGCAGCTTTGTAATTGTCAGTTGGCACAAATGGATAGCAGAGTGAGAGAGGGGATTCCCAACCGAAGAGTTTGGTACATGTAGGATTTTCTGGTACCTAAGAAATTTTGGATTAAGGACAAGTTAATCTATGTATAACAGTATAACCTGCTATTTGCTGCTATGAGGTTTTATAATTTATACTTACTTGCTCATGTTTTGGTGCAACTATATCAGCACATCCACCGACCTTGTATGCATTGACAAATTTGCTTTCATCTGCTACAATATTTCCGTTGGGGACAGTAAAGTCATCATACGATTCCAAGTTACCGTTACCAAGAATACCTTTCACTTGACCATGGTAGAAACCGGACACGGATACCGCGCAGCCAGTAAGATCGGGTGTACAATCGACTGTGATTCCGGCCCTGGAAAGCAAGTAAACCACTTCGTAGGTCCTCCAGGCCGCTATTTCTGGTTTGCGGATCGGTAGATCGGCGTTGGCTAAAAAAGGAATGCATTTAATTTTTCCATTAAAAAAATTGCAACTTCTTCCCTTTAACAATTATTGTCTATTGTTTCAGGATAGTATTTTCTTTAAAAGTATCATAGACCAGGGCCCCATAGGGAAAAGGAAGAGAACATAACAAAAATGAAAGGAAAAATAATTTACGGGCGATCCGAGGTCGGGAAGTGAAAGGGGGTGAGTTTTTAAGGGTAGAAAACAATTTATCTTGATTTCCGGCAAAACTGCAAGTCCTCTGGAAAAACGTTAAATGGCAAAGTTGTAGGTAATAAAAAGATCTACAACTTTTGTATTTACACTTTTTTCACGTAACCTCAAAATTTATGTGAAAAATTGAAATAACCAAGTTTTTGGTTTTTTATTTTCATCTACGAAATTTGGTGAAAACTTATATTTTTATGTCCCAAAGACACTGTATTTTTTTTGATTTAAAATATTTATTTTTTTACCTTTAAATTCTCACGTCAAAATATCTGCTTTTTTAAAAAAGTCGGTGGGCTTCTTGTTCGTTGAAATCTCTACTTTCTGATGGTGTAAAAAAATATACATTACTATGGTAAATGTGATGAAATCCCCTTTAAATCCTACCTTTAATTATATTTAGAACAACTATTTTCGCATAATTTTTGCGATCTTTATGTTTTATGGATTTGTAATTTTTTTTGTTTATTTACATGGAATCTTACGTTTTTCGAGTAAAGTATAAATTTTAATAAATAGCTCAAAATTGTACATAATAATTTAAAAAAATATTTCAAATTCGAATTTTTTTCGTTTCTTTGCATTTTTTGAAAACATTTACCATAGTAATGTATATTTTTTACACCATCAGAAAGTAGAGATTTCAATGAACAAAAAGCTCACCGACTTTTTAAAAAAAGCAGATATTTTGACATGAGAATTTTCGATTGAAAATTACGGTGCTTTTTCGATGTGAAAAAATAAATATTTTAAATCAAAAAAATTACAGTGTGTTTGGGACATAAAAAGGTAAGTTTTCACCAGATTTTTCGTGAAAAAAAAAATTTTTGTCAAAGATAAAAATAAAAAACCAAAAACTTGGCTATTTGAATTTTTCACATAAATTTTGAGGTTATGTGAAAAAAGTGTAAATACAAAACTTGTAGATCTTTTTATTACCTACAACTTTGCTTTTTAACGTTTTTCCATAGGACTTGTAGTTTTGCTGGAAATCGAGATAAATCGTTTTCTACCCTTAAAAACTCACCCCCTTCCACTTCCCGACCTCGGATCGCCCGTAAATTATTTTTCCTTTCATTTTTGTTATATTCTCTTCCTTTTCCAATGGGTTTCATCCTACTATTATTTTTTTTGGTTTCAAAAATTATCGACCCAGGTCTAATAATATTAAGCCAATATTTTCATATTTAAAAAAAAATGCCTTACCGTTATTAAGTTTAACTTTTCCTCCTTTAAGGAGAGTAATAGAATCAGTCTTGTCGGCCAGTGTAATAGATTCTAAAACTCCGCCCTTGTATGTTCCAGCTAAGGTGAAGTTGCCGTTCACTGCGTCTCCGACTAAGACATATTTGCAGGCTCCGGGGAAGGTCACGTGCTTGCCGTCGAAAGTGAAAATGTGCTGACCTTGGTTGATGATAAGACCGAACACTGCAAGAAAAAGGTAAGAATATATATTATCATTATACGTCCTAACGACAGGTTTCCGGGTGAACTCAGTTTGTACCGGTAGACCAACTAGGCCATCGTATAATTTATTTTAATATTTAAATAGATGTAAAAAAAAAGAAAAAAGTAATTTCTTACGTTGGAACGGTGGTAACAAGTTGCTTGGTTTAGTCGCCAAACTGAGCACGAATTTGCCAACGTCGCTCGGTAAATCTTGATCCAGGAAGAACGCCACTGGTGAAAATTTGGCAGCAACAATACGTGGAAGGTTCTGGAAGTAGTTAGCAGGGAGGGCTGTGCTGGCATCAACTTTGGTTCCAGGTAATTGGTAGCCTTCTGAAGTCACGATGCTGATTATTTTTTTAACGATACTTCCGATTATTTCTCCCAGTTTCTCGAGGATGGCGATGTCGTCCACTTTTTCGTTCTTAAGTTTCTAGAAAAAAATATTTAGAATTAATTCGTTTTGTAACGAACATATTATAATAAAAACCGTAGGCTCTTAAGCTTTTCGCCCTGGCTCTGGACGAAGTCAATATGACTAAAGAACATTACCATTAGATGGAGGTCTAATGGGGTAACAATCAAAATTGAGCTTAAGCACCTCATTCGCACCTCATATTGAAACATAGGTACATCTGAACAATGACTTAAGTCAAACGAAGTCGTTATGGCAGTACTTCATGTTCAAATCTTTACCAGGAAACAGTGTATAGTCGGATCTGGTCTTATCGTGCGGGTCATACGATTCAAGAAAGACATACTTCCAGTTTTTGTTTTCTTTACTTGCGTTTAATTTTACCCTCTAAATAAAATACGTAAGATAAATGAGACAGACTTATTCCATTTTGACATGAAAAAAAAAGGATATGTATTTACTTTCCAGCGATTCTAAAAAAGCTTATAATAGCACCAGCTACGTTTTATTTTAAATATGCCAGTTTTGTGACTTTGACAGTTTGTGACAAAATGAAACAATTTTCTGGGTTTTTGCATCCCCAATCAAAAAAACCGGTACTTAATCTAATAAACTATTTCGAAAATGAAAGAAAAAGTGGAAATTCGCCAACCAATATTCAGGAAACAGTAGCCAAAGCACTGGGAATTAGTTTAAGGACTGTGCAGAAAATTGTGCATGAAACAAAACATAACATAATACCCAAGAATACTAAAAAGTGTAAACGAAGAAAGCCAAAGACTGAGGATTTTAGCGAAAATATTAAAATGGACGTTCGAAATGTGATTTACGATTTATACAAATCAAAAACCAATGTAACTCTTCCAGTTTTACAAAAAACATTAAAAATTCGGGGTGTTTTGGAAATTCGACTTGAAGCGTTATCAAAATTAATAAAAAATTTAGGTTTTCGCTATAAAAAAGACTGTAACCGAAGATTTTTATGTGAGCAGCCACAGATAGTGAACGGACAATTACAAATCGAAATTTAGAAAAGTGGTATTTTTAGACGAAACGTGGATATTTTCGAATGGAAGTGGTTCAAAATCTTGGCAAGATGAGTCTGTAAAAAGTGTTAAAAGGAAAAAGGGGTGCGGTACGGGAAAGCGTTTTATTATTTTGCATGCCGGTTCTGCAACAGGATATGTTGCAGGTGCGAGTTTAATTTTTTCTTCAACATCAAAAAGTGCTGACTATCATGATAATATGAATTGCGAAATGTTTGAAAAATGGTTAAAAGTTCAATTGATACCAAATTTGGATGCTCTGTCTTTAATTGTATTAGATAATGCATCATATCATTCAAGAATTTTAAATAAACAGCCTACTTCATCTTGGAGGAAAAGTGATATTTATGAGTGGCTGGAAAAACACAACCAAAATCCTTTACCAAATATGCTTAAATCGGAACTCCTATCAATAGCAAAGTCTCTTAAAAAACCCAAAATATACGCGGTAGATGAAATACTGCGTGAATATGGTCATGAGGTTCTACGACTGCCGCCATATCATTGCCAGTTTAACGCAATAGAATTAATATGGGCTGGTGCAAAGTCTTATTATGAAAAACATGTAGGTGATGGTCTTAAATCCGACCAAGTACAAATAGTTTGGCAAGATTCGTTAGATCATATTACACAAGAGTACTGGAATAAATCGGTGGAACATACAGAAATATTAATAAGGGATTGGTGGGATCGAGAACAAGTACTAGATGTCGAAGTAGCGCCAATGATAATTGCTCCATTCGAAGACGACGAGGACTTTTCAGATTTTATAAGTGACGATGAGAGTTTTTAGGCTATAATTATAAACGGTATTTTTCGCTTACATTTTTTAGTATTCTTGGGTATTACGTTATGCTTTTTTTCATGCACATTATTCTGCATAGTCCTTAAACTAATTCCCAGTGTTTTCATTACGGTTTCCTGCATATTGGTTTGCGAATTTCCACTTTTTCTTTCATTATCGAAATAGTTTATCAGACTAAATGCCATTGTATTTTCAGGTTTTAATAGTAAAATTGTTAAAATAAATTGCACTGTTTATTATTGTCGTTTTTAATTAAAGGGTACAGTAGGTATATATAATTAACGATTATATAATTTTTTTGTAACTTTTTCAACTCCCCTGTACATAATTTTTACAAAACTAATAATATTAGGTATATGTGGCTATCTTCGCGATAGCTAAAATAATGAAACTATTTTTCCTTCCTTCGGTATATTTGTAAATAATCTCACAACATTTTGATAGCCTCTGTGTTGTCTGATTTGACGCATATGATCAGTGACCTTTGGACCCGCACGTTAAGACCAGATCTGACTATATGTGTGTGCCAATAGTGGCTCATTATTTTGGAGATATTTAAAAAGTTGCAGCTATACTTCATTCATTTTTAGTCGTCACTCTTACCTTTTCAACATAGTCGGCAAAGGTGTCTAAGAAATTATTGATATCATTCCTGACGATGAATTCTGGTGGAATAAGATCCTTTACACTGATGAAGACTTCCCTGATTGTGTTGACAATAATGTCAGCACTTCCAGCAATTTCTTGAAGCAACTGGAATGAAAAAAAAAATTATCACCTCTAATTTGGAAATATTATTTGAAACTGACAATGACAAAAAACATGAAATCAGTTTATATAAAATGGCACCTTGTTTTTGGATTGCTCTAGTCAATTTTTATGGAACAAAGCATTTGTTGGGAGTTATAGGGCATCAACCTTTTTAAAAGTGGTAGTTATTATTTCAAAAAAATTTAATATTTAAAATTCGTTGCTGTTTAGCATTTTTTAAGCTTTGGCCATAGAAATTTACTTTTCGCGGTAACTTGTAAATGGCTTATTTAAAGAAAAAATTCATTACTTTTAAAAAAATTACTTAGGTACGCAAACTTATTTTTAAATAGTTTTAAATGTTTTTTTAAACTCTAACTCATTGCTTGACTCGTTAACTATTTTAAACGTTTACAAGATAAATAAAATCTTTCCCGTCGCCCTTTTCCACTTAACAATTTAAAACCTATTTTTGGTTTTTCGAAATATGCCATTTTTAAAATATTTAATTAAAAACTTACAAAAATATAAAATTTCTAGTACCTTGTCATATTGTGCTTTAAGCTCATCAATGAATGGTGAAACTTTGAGTTCTTCAGTGATTCTGGTAATAATAGCCTTGATATTTTCCCTGGCATTTTGATAGGTTGTCAATAAAATTTTTCCAAGATCCTTAGTCAAATCGCGAAAAGCAGCAGTCAGTTCCTTGAGTTCTGGTTGATAACGTTCAATAATTTGGCCAATCTGAGTCAAAAGCCTAAATACAATATCCAGAGATAGGTCAATAATTTCTTTGACGTCTTGAACAGCTCTTGAAGCTATTTCTTTAATTT
The DNA here is from genome assembly GCA_963969555.1 of Polydrusus pterygomalis. Classification (NCBI taxonomy): domain Eukaryota; kingdom Metazoa; phylum Arthropoda; class Insecta; order Coleoptera; family Curculionidae; genus Polydrusus; species Polydrusus pterygomalis. The sequence continues at coordinate 38,689,290 of OZ018385.1, read as the reverse complement.
GTGGTATCAGATCGTGTTCGATGGCATAGATAGCGTCCTTAAATGAATTTGAAAGTACTATGGCGACTTCCTCTGCTATCTCACTGACTTTCTCGAATATTTCCGATACAGCGGTAATGGCAGTACCCAGAACGCCTTTGACAGCTTCTCCAAGTTCCTTAATGCTTTTATCGCTTAAGATTTCATTTTTAAGTTCTTGTAATTCTTTGGTGTAGTATTGTTTCAATGGTTGTAAGTTGGGTGAGGCTTTCTTGGCCAATTCCCCGATGTTACTGACTTCTGCCTTCGCTTCGTCGGCCCATTCTTTACCAAGAGCTTCGAGTCCTATAAAGTAAGTGTTGGAGTGGTCCTTTAACCTCTGTAATACGTCTTTGATTGCTTCGGAGCTGACTTGGTGGTCGCACTTGAGGAAGTTAGCTTCATCCAGTTTCACACTGGCGACAAATAGACTGACTTTAGCTCCTCCTTTGAGATGTTCTAAGCGGGCATCGGCGATTTGGCCGGGGATCAATGCAGCGTTAAAAAGAAGTTTGTTGTTTGGTGTGTCTGAAAGAGATATTTGATATTATTTGTTTTAACTCAATGAAAGACAATTTATTTTGTCAAATTTCCACTTTAATTGAAAAAACTTTTTCTTTCCACGACGCGTTTCGCTACATTATAGCTTCTTCGGGTGTATGGTGCTAACTAATTTTATTTCAGTACAATAACAAAATAGTCTAGCTAGATACTTAATTACGCAATACAGGTATACACATTACAAGCTTAATTATTTAATTATACCTATGTTTTTAACACTGTTTAGGTATTGTAAACTTAAATATTATTTAGAAAAAAAGAAAAGCACGAAGTCTTTCTCCACAAATTTTTATTGTTCGAATAACTAGGCAAACCTAGAATCACATCGACATGTTTCAAGTGTAGAAACACTCATCATCAGGAAAACAAAGTTAAAGGTAAAATGCTGATGTTTTTAGTAAAAGAGAAAATAATAGTGAGATTGAGCCGTAATGGAGCCGATCGAAGCAGAACTTGATGCCAAAGTCAAATTTCGAATAAAGCTATTAATAAAAAAAATCCCATATGATGCGGACTTTACTGGTGACACTGTATTATTAGGAAAAATCATTAAAAAATGTAAGATAATTTTTACTTACTTTTATATCCAGTGCTGAAAGACAGTGTGTCGTAGTTCTTAACCTCCAATTTGCTGACTAGAGGATTGCTGTTGTACGTCGTAACTTCCGATTCAATAACTTGTTCTTGTTCGTTAATGCGAAGTTTGTGCGTGGCCTTTAGAAGTTCTTTGTTGAGTACTTTGAGGTGACAACTTAGTTCGTTTGGTGACGATTTCGTTGTCAGTATGTTGTCGTAGCTTGATTTCCCGACGCGGTAGATAATTTTTGCTTCGTAGTTTAATTCCTAAAAATTAAAACTGTTAACAATTTTTAAATCACAGAGATGGGAGTTTTTAAAATTTAACAGCAACTTTATAGGATACCTACCTTGGCATTTCTGTCTCCAGAAACAATATCAGAAGATTGAATGTCAATGTCCAGTCCTTGACTTTTAACAGACCATACCAATTTAGCGGTACCCTTGGTCATGCTGTCGTCAAGAGCTACAGATTCGAGGTAGTCTACAACAATCTTTTGGTTTTCGTTTGCAAAAACATCGAGTTCTCCGTTGATTTTGAGGTTTCCGTTGTAATGGTTGCCCTCTCTTACGGCTTTGAATGAAACTACAAGGGGCTAAAAAAAGTGATATCGCTATTTATTTTTGACTTTAGAAAGTGCATCACTCAACCTACATTTAGCAATCTGACAAATTCAAAGTAAATAAGCCCCTTACTGGTTACGTGGGAGACTTCTTTGTGCATTAACACTAAAGAATCTCGCGTCCACCGCTTTTAAAAAAAAATAATTTACTTACTTTTCGAAGGCCGGGGTGGGCAAACTTAGTCTGTCCAGTCACGGTTCCCCTAAGATTCACATCAAGCGCCCAAGTCAAGGCAGTTTTTTTATTGGCGTGGTTTTTCTTGTCCATGTAGAAAACAACCTCTCCACTAGTCTTGCCACCTTCCCTAATATTCTTAGGGGGAGTAATTTTAGCCTCTAGAGCTATAATCCTTTTAGGGGTGGTAAGGGAGATTCCTGATTCTTGTGGATGGAGGTAGACGCTGTATTGGTATTTGCTGTTTTCTTGATTCTGGAAGTGGACGTCCACTGTGTGGTCTATTAACCATTCTTTTCTGGTGGTTACGGCTTTTAGTCCGAATTCATGGGACAAGCCGAGTTTACGGAGATCCAAGTTAACTTCGAGGACTTGGTTGAAGTCCTTGACACCTATATAGATGGAAATATTTATTTGGTTCTTTATTCTTAAAGTACTATAACATTTTAAATTGCTCCCTGTTTCTGTTGTTTACAACAAACTTAAGTATTTATTTTAAGATGACACAGTGCAATTATTATTGCAGTTATAAAGTTAACTTGTATTGGACAAAGTGTTTTAAATTACGGCGCATCAAAGTTTGGTCATACAACTCGAAAAGACTTACCGTTTGAGTTAATTTTGTTGTCAATTTCAACATAGGCACATTCCTTTTTTTGTTCGCAATAAGAGTTTTGGAATCTAAAGTGTTTGTTGGTGATCTTAAATTCAGAGTCAATAGCTTGATTGCCTAGAACAGCATCGAACGAGATTTCGGTGCCAGTTTCGCCGTTCTTTTCAGTTTCCAACCTTTGCGAAATGTATTTGAAGTTCCCAGTTTTTGATTCGTCTTTCACTTTAAAGTTTCCTGAACCTTCAACGATGAGTTTGCCACTTTCTTCTTTTGCAGAATAACCTGCAGTACCAGAAATTAGGTTTTTGTTGGCGGATTTTACAAGAACTTGAATTTTGCGATCGTTACTGATTCCTTTGTTATGGGCTTCGAAGACAATCTTGTTAAGATTTAGGTTTGGTGAATTTACTTGTCCTTTTATGATTAGGTTGTCGAGATTTTCAACGTTGACGGTAATAGCGCTGTCCAACGAAAATTCCTTATCTTCATGTACAAGTTTCAGTTCGCCTAAAACAGTTTTAGATTAAGTTATAATTAAACTTGGTGGCAACAGCAAGCTTAGTTAGTACTGTTTGAGTCACTCTACATGAAGAACGTTATTAATAAGAATGATAAATACTTACCACTAAATTGTTTGCTGCTAACTTTGGTGCCTTTCGCGAAAATTTCACTTAACTTTCCATTAGGACAGGTAAACTTAATATCCACTGAAGGAGCTAGGTCACTAAGTATTAAGTCAGTGTGTGATTTCCAAGTCTTTCCTTCTATGGACAACTCCACAGAGCTTTTAACTTCGGTATTATCCTTGGACCTCTTTGTTTCAACACTTAGTTGAGTGTTTTTGTAACCTTCTACAGGAGTTTCTATTCCAGCAGTGAGTTTGTATTGATGATCGGAGGTTCTATAAAGAGAACTGTCGACTTTAACCGTCTTACCACTACCATAGTTTATAGTGACACTGCCAGAACCACCGGATTTATCATCCTTTGCATTATATGAAGCAGTTACAGTTACGGGATCAATTTTAGCGAGAGCCAGATTTCCTTGTAATTCTCCATTTAAAACCCCCAGTTTGACATTGCCCTGACTCTTGAGATCTACAATGGAACCAGGTCCATCATTATCTGCGAATATATTAACAGCCCCTTCAAGTTGTAAAGGTTGCGTTGAACCTGCGGGTTTTTCAATAGATCCGCGTAGGTCAGCCTTTAGAGTTTTTAAAACTTTACTCGTGGTAGATAATTGAACGTTAAGGTTTCCAGAAAGTTTGTTTTCTCCACTGAAATCATATCCTTCTTTAAAATGTAGGGTATTTTCAGGGCCCCAGGTACCTTGAATTTCATATTCTCCAATTAAGGCTTCTTTGCGTTGAGCTTCGACAATTATTTCCAATGGATGAGATAAGAGACTTCCATAAAGTTTAGTGTTGAGTTTTGAGGTAAAAGTTTCACCTTTTTCGGTTATCTTAAGGGAAACATCTGTATTCCAGTTCTTTCCGTTATTGTAATCTGCAGATAACGTATAATCTACGTCAATCAGTCCTTCTTCGGGGTTGGTGTTTCGCCAAGAACCTGTGTAAGCAAGTTTACGACCGGGTGAGTTTTTATTTTGTCTGTACTCGAGACTTCCCTGAGCTTGACCGCTATGTAAATCGTCAACTTCTTTGTGATCGCAGTTGGCTTTAAGTAAAATGTATTGATCTGAAGGTAGAGTCACTTGAATCTCACTATCCAATTTTCCAGCCTTGCTATCGCCAGTTCTTATTCCTTTGGCGTCAATTTCAAAAGGATAGCCTAAAATGTCTGCTCGGTTTTTAGTGGTAATGGTGGTTTCGGAAACCTGAGTCTTTGTACTGTAGAAAATCTTTAGATTTTTATCTTTCTGGTAAGCTGGATAAAGCGTTACCGAGATATCGTATGATTTGGCAGGCTGAATATTAAAGGACGTGTCTCCTTTGATTTGTTGTTTTCCGTTTTGTAGGTCGATAATGATATCACCATTGCCCACGCCATTATTGGAATGAATTTTTCCGTTTATAGTAAGTGTATTTTTAATATTAACCTTTACACTTCCGTTGGCATTTCCATTTTTGTTTGCTTTAACGAACGAATCGACAATGCTTTCACTTCCGGAAGTAATCTTTTCATACGCATCTAATTCGTCTGAATTAAGTTTTAATCCGCTCGATACTTTCAAGGGGGCAGCATGCGAAGGAATCTTTACTGTTAGATCTGCAGCCACATCAATATTGTTAGGATGAATTTGATGTCTTATTTTACCTTCTACTTCGAACTTCTTGTCATTAATTTCCACAGTGTTTGAAATTTTACTTTCCTCGTTCGGCAAAACCTGTCTTCTCGATTTGATCTCGAGTTTATTATCCAAGCCCCAAAGATCAAACTCAACCTGGTAGTCACCAACAGATTTTTCGTTAATTTTAGCTTCAAGTTCTGATCCTAACTTAAGTTCTCCATATTGAACTTCAACGTCATAATCCAAACTCTTTGGTGTGTGTTCCAATTCAAATTTACCGCTGATTCCCAGCAATGGATAGCTCAGGGAGTTTTTAGTTTCCCACCTAAAGTCCTGATTATTCTTAAAGTTGTTCACCAGTTTGTTCGTTATGGTTAGAACGGATGTTTTTGAATTTAGGTCAGGCCCATGTATAAGCTGGAAGGCGTTATCGTATTGGGCGGATTTTCTTTTTAATTCAGCTTTGACAGCAAAATTGACATTTTTGTTAAGCCCGTTTTCGTGTTTCACGTTAAATTTGATTAGTTCAGCTGTTAGTTGTAGACGGCCTAAAAAAGAAAAATATTACTACATAGTTTTTTTAATTCTAACATTCTAATCTATATAAAAAAATAATCTCTTGTATAGTGTATAGATTATGATAATATTATTTATTTTTGCATATAAATAATACACACCTTCAAGGGTAAAAGCACGTTGTCCATCAGATAACCTTAAGTCGCTGAAAAATACGCCAGCCTCTCTTCCAACATTACCAGTAAGAATAAATTGCGTCTGGTAATCTGACACCTTTACATTGTCAAAAATATATTTAATGTTTTGGCCATTTTTCTCCACGATAATTTGACCTTCGGTCTTCAAAGGTAAAGCTTGTACTCCAGCGGGCGTTTTGTACTCCAAAATGGGTCTGTAAATTGCGCGTTCTGGCGTTCCAGAAATAGTCACTCCTATTTTACCACTGAATTCATCCTGATCATGAGTCAGTCGAAGCTGAAGCGATTTTTCGACATTGGTGAGGATAAGTCTTCCTTCAGCTGATGCCGATTTAATTGCAGAACTAAAAATGGCTTTAATATAGTGCTCAGGACTGTACTCAGCTTGTAGATCTAAAGCGACTTTTCTTTCTCCGTTTTTGCCAATGGTTTCCAAGATTAGTTCGGAATGGGTTGAAGGTTGACCACTTAGAGTTTGTTTTATCCTGTACTCTGAAACATCGTCATTTTCGATGGTCACAGCGAATTTAGCATCTCCAGCAAGTGGGAATGGAAGGATGGGTATTTGTTGACCACCAAGGTTGGGGCCGTTGATTTCAGCACAGAAAGTAAGACCAATGAAAGAGCTCAATTGATCGAGACAGATGGAAAAGTCTTTAACTTGGGTAAACTTCAATGGGACATTTTGCTCGCGACCAGCTTGTTCTCTGGTAAGGAATACTATTTCATGAGTAGCAGAGATTATTTTTTGTTCTTGTACTGGTAGGCCAAATTTAACGTTAAATCCACTGGCTTCATTCCAATCCAAGTTGACATCACCACCGACAGAGGAATACAACGTTGTAAGAACTTTAAGACCGTTTTCCACTACCAAGGCATCCAAGGTAAGTCTTCCAGATACTTCAACGTTAGCACTGGGAATAAGTTTAAGTTTTAGTTGGCCGTGGTCAGGGCTGTTTATGAGCTTGCGTACGTCAATTGCTCCTTCAGCTTTAACTTGAACGGTTGCTGAACCTTCCACAGCTAATCTTAGAGGGAAACCCAGAGATGTTGGGTAGTCGAATTCGGCATCTAAAAACAGCATGTTTTCTCGAAGCGTTTCCTAAAAATTCAAAACGGTGATTAAAAATCTTGCTCTGTCTTGTAAATAAAGTATGGTAAATATACAAGAGCTAAGTTTAAGATAAAAGCCGAATAAATATAGGTCCTATTTTTTAAATTTGTAATTTGTTTAAGTTTTTATAAAAGTACAAAAGGATTCTGACTTAGTAGACTCTTTAGAAAAATTCATTAATATTTGGCTTACTTGGAAACTATTTAGCTTGTCCAATCCTTCACTTAGTTTCACAATGATGTCATCAATAATTGCTTCTGGACTAATTTTCTCAGCTTTCTGGTTTAAATTTAGGAAAAGTACTTCAGAACCAAAAGCTTTTAAGCTTACATCCAAATCTAGATCCTTATTCAAGTCATTCGTTTTAATATGAATTTGTTTAGCAATATGATCCACCTCAGCTTTATTCAACTCACGTTTTGATCTTGGTGTAAGAGCATCTTTTAATTTACTCTCAACATAAGAGGCGACTTTTTCGTATCCGTTTCTACCCTTTCCATAAAGTTCTTTGAAAGCGCCGCTTCTTAAAACGCCTTTAGGTCCAAAGTAATGCTCCACCAAGCGATCCAAATTCTCCTGTCTCGTTTCAATTTCGAGTAAGTTAAAGTTGTGTCCAAAAACTTGTGCCGTTAGGTTAAGGCTTGAAGATCTTGGTAGCCAGGAGTTTTGGGAATAGATCACGTTAGCTTCGGATGAAGCAGCCAATCCTAAAGTGTCTATAGCGTAAGAAAATTCGCCGTTGAAGGAATATTTGCGTGGGTCGATGGGAAATCGTTTCTTAAGGCTGAATGCAAGATGTTGCTTGGCCAACGCCTTGTCTGGATTGGCGGAAGCGCGAATGCTACGGATGTGCGAGGTGATGAATCCTCCGACTTGGATGCTTGGTTCTTTTTCGAGAAGGGCTTTAACAGCATTTCCTAATGAGACAACACAAATATTAATAAATACGTTTATCAATTAAAGGTAGAGTAAAACTATATTTTTGGTCCACATTAAATTTATGTTTCCTCCTTCGGAGACAAAAAAAAACTGTTTACGCAAGCTAAGTCCTTACCAATTTTAGCATTGGGGCATTGCGCAAGAACTAAGTAGGCCTTAATTCTGACTTCAGAATCTTGCTGAGTGTCTTTCAGGAGGTTTAGGGCACCGGTTCGGAGTTTTTCCTTGCAGGGGTCAGCTAAGAAAACTTCCAATGCAGCAACTCTTACTCTAAAAACAAAAAGGAAATTGTACTTTAGAAAGTATGCAAGTATTCTACAATGGGGGTTTTTGCATAATTGATTTAGTCCTTATTACAGATGAAGCCTATTTGGGTGGTTAAGACATGCTTATTGATATGTTTATTATTCCATACCTGTTTGAATATTCCTTTCCTTTAGCAATATCAACCAGCTTTTGCAAGATATTGTCATTCAAATGATGGAAGTTTGCAAGTCCTTTTAAGGCATAGATAATGTCAGTTTCTTGTTCTCTGTTTGCGGGCTTGACTCCAATTTTGGTCAGGAGTTTGTTGGTTAAACTCTTAATGGCAGCGTTATTTTCACAGGAGTGTTGCTGGCAGTAACGACCGGCGATGCTGCCAATGCCTAAGTAGGTTTCGCGTGGTAGGTTAGGTGTATCCAAAAGTTGCTGAAAATAAATTTAAGATTAAACTTCATTGAAAAACCGCTAGACAAACTGTCTTGAGAAGTCTTGGAATCTACATATTATGGTCATATGGTTATCATGAAAAAACTGCTAAGCTGACGAGTACCAGCTACTAGTTGGAGGTCCATTTTTAACGCTGATTTTACTGTGGAATATAAAATCTGTTGCACATCGAAAGATTTAAAAAAAAACTAAAATTACCCCTTTAGTGACAGTTATTATTTTATGACAGGAATAAGGTTAAAAAGTGGTAATTTATAATGCTGCAAAGACAATTTTGTGGGCTACTTACGTTACTTCTTCGACATTTAGGATATTATGTATTGTTGAAAATCTAAAATACGTAACTGTAAATTTGGCTACTTACCACAGCAGCATTAAGTGCGCCTGTGGTGGCATGATGGATGAAGTTAAGTCCCAGAAGGGCAAGTTTAGAATCAGTTTCGCTAAGTTCATGTTGTTTTAGAAGCTCCAAAACAGCTTCGATGCTGTCTCCATTTCCAGACCTTAATAAGGCATCCAGGAACAATCTCTTAGCTGTGTCTTTGTCACCGACACCTGACAAGAAACAATATTAAAAATATATTTAGAAAAAATACCATGTGTACTTACCAACTCCACTCTTAACTTGATTGTAGACAGCTAGTAGGTCGCTCTTCTTGCTTACTTTTACGATTTTGAGCAGGTTAATAAATTCTCTAGCAGTGTTCTCACCGACTACTACATTAACAGTTTCGGATACTACTTTGACTGCATTAAGAATGGTTTGGACATTGTTGTTTGGTGCGTTAATGGGGTGAGGGTTTTCAAAAATAATGGACCTAAAATACAATCTTTGGTTGATCTCGTGAAGAAGAAAACACTATGATTAGCATTCAATTCACCGCCTAAGCTCCTATAAGGCTTCGTGAGAAGGTCGCTTACACATCATCTGCATGTATAATATACATACCTTGGTTTGGTAACAGGTGCAGCTGTATTATCTTTAGCATTGCCACTAAACTGTAATTTGCTGGTAATTTGAGCCTTAGCTCCATTTTTACCAACTGAGAACGGAACATAGAGATAATCTTCAGTCACTGTGGCTTGATCTAAAATACCGTTTTTGATTCTCAAATTAGCGGTGTATTCGCCGTTTAGGAGTGGACTGGACTTAATCTCGCTGTTGAGGTTGAAGGCTGTTGCCAGGAAATCTTGTTGGATGTGCTCTCTAAAAGAACAGTTGTATTAACTCAGGAATTGTATTGGTCGGAAGATTTATTACAATTTTTAAGTTACCAAAACTGGCCGCTTTAAAATTACCAATTGAATTTCCTTACCTGTACGAACATTTGTTAAGGTTTCTAGCTTTCGTCACAACCAATACGTTACCCTCTTTGTGCGAGGACAAATCGGTGGGACATGATCCAAAAACGTCGGTTTCGTAACCAGATTTCAATGACGCTTGGAAAATGGAAGCTATGGCTCTCTTGACGTTTATGGAGTTCTGATTGTCTCCGTCAACTACGCAGATACTATCGTCGATGATGCCATCGTTGTTGTTGATACGGATGGGTTTTTCGATGTCGGGAATGGTTCCAACTTTCTGCAAAAAAATACATTTACCATTGTAGTGTTGTACATTATTTGTTCCGATCACAAAGCTCGACAAATTGCTTTACTACTTTTAAAGGTATTCCAATTTATCAAAGTAAAGGTAAAAAGCTCACTGAATGGCCAAAACAATATAAAATTTAAACGCATATTGATAAATATTGAGTAAATTGTATCAGTATGGTATTCGCGGAAACGTTTATAAATGGTTTAAAAATTATTTAAGTAACAGGTCACAAAAAACAAAAATATCAAAAACATATTCAAATAAAAAAATAAATAATATAGGAGTTCCTCAAGGAAGTATACTAGGTCCAATATTATTTATTTTATACATCAACGATATGCCTTTAGTTTTAAAATAGTGTAAGTTACAAATGTTTCCTGATGACACCTTAATTTACATTAATGTTTTAAATATTTTTGATGGTCTAAATAAATTAAAATTAAATATTTCAAAAACTAAATGTATGGTTATGGGTAATAATTTAAATTGTCAAAATATAAATGTTGTAATTGATGGTGAAAAATTGGAATTAGTAAACAGTTTTAAATATTTAGGGATAATCATTGATTCAAAATTAATATGTTTTAATTATTTTGAAAGTATTATATCGAAGATTGCCGGAAAAGTAGGTTATTTTAAAAGAATCAGTTCTAATTTAAGTTTGTTTTCGAAAAAAACTGTATTTAATACTATTATATTACCACATTTTCTTTATTGTTCTTCCATTTTATATTGTGCTAGTGAGGAAATATTTGATAAATTACAAATTTTACAAAATAAGGCAATGCGGATTATTTTAAATTGTGACAAATACACAAAAATTAGTTTTATGTTGAAAAATTTAGATTGGTTGAATTTCAGAAATTTAACTTTTTATTTAGTATGTATCTTACCTAAAATTAAAAGTAATTTATTGCCTGATTGGTCAAAAATTTTTTGTTCTTTTAATTATGACCATCATAATTATAAAACAAGAACTAATCAACATTTTTATGTGGATAGAGTGTCTAAAACATTAGCTTATAAATCTATTTTTTATAAAGGTTTGATAGAATATAATAATTTGAAAAATTTTATTAAATCTCAAAAATCATTAAAACTGTTTAAAAAAACTTTAAAATTACATTTAATTAAAAACAAAATGATACGTAATATTTGATACAATTTGCAAAACTTTTTTGTATGTTTTTATTAAAAGAAGGTTGTGTTTTAAAATTTAAAAATAAATCTATTAAAATGTGTTAAAAAAATGTAGTAAAACATATTTAATTGTAGCTTTTTGCTAAATAAAACATGTTACTATTACTACTACTAATAATCAGTGGCGTAGCTACCGGGGGGGGGGGGGGGGGGCAACGACCCTCGGCGCCAAGAAAAAATAGGCGCCGAAGGCGCCGGTCCATTTTTTCTTAATAAATTAGTTTAACTGATTTTTAAAATAATTGTAATACAATCAAACTCGGCCTTCGTCCGCCAGCCGCCTACAGCGTACAGCCTAATTATAACAAACACTATCTGACACATCAGCAATTTGTAAAGGCGCCCGCGTAAGGGAGGCAGTCGGCTCGTGACGCTAGTGTCAGCAGTAGGCATTCGATTTCAAAGACAAAACAAAAAAATTCTGAGAATCATCGGCGTTTATCGCGGTGGTGATTTTTTTTTTGTTTGTTTATATTAGTTAAGACATATTAGGGAATAAAGGCGAAGGTAAGTAGGTAACTAATATTCAAAGCAAAAACTGAAAATTATTTATCCACTAATAAGCATATACTTAAGTAATAATTAATAATATCATTTATTTTTCTGATGTTCAGAAAACCCATAATGGAAAAAGTCGAGTGGTTGGGAAAATTTAAAAAGAAAAAAAGAGCAAGAAGATAAAAGGGGAAAGTTGCCCAAAATTACTAGTTTCTTTTCTTCTAAGGAGGTGGCATCTTTTTTTTTTGTTGAGAGGATTAGGAAAACTCTATCTACACACCCGGGAGTTTGTCTGTTTCTCCTTTGTCTTAACACCGGGTAGTGTCAGCGACGTTGGACTAAAACCCATCCATCTCTCGGGCCGGGTTTTCGTCCAGGAGGTGGCATCTGGATCTGGTTTAATTAACTTAGGTAGCTGTGACCCAAAATATAGGTTTATTTTAGTAATACTCCCATATGTCTCGTATTATACCGGACTAAATATTGACATTAAATGCCGTGAAAAGACCCAAGGGCGTGGCACCCAAAAAAAATTTACCTGCGGCAGGTTGCCTCCGGCGGGCCTGCCGGCAGCTTATTTCAGACTTGATTAATTTTTAGGCGCCAGCCTGTACGTTTGCCCCCGCTACGCCACAGCTAATAATTTTTTATTTATTTTTATTACAACTTACCTTTCCGTTGGATCCTATAACCTGCACATTATGCAACCTTAAAACTTGGTTGCAATCGGCCAGTTGCGTCAGGAAAACTTCAGCTTTAACTTCGGTGCTTGTAACCTGTCCTTCCGCTGAGGATAGGGATACTTCTATTTTGCCATCGTAGCTATATTTGTACGTCGTTCCTATTACGTATTTAAATGTGTGACCTGCTGAAATAACGATATATATATTATTTCTTTTCGTTTCAGGAAGGTAATATACAGGATGATTCATTAAGGGTGACTACCGGCCATATCTTGGAAACTACTAAGCATAGAAACTTAAGAAAAAAAATTATGATTAAAGCGGTCATGAGAAAATTCTGGAAATTATTTTTGAGTTCCTAATTTCGCCGCAAGAGGGCACAATTAAATTTTTTTTTAATTCTAAATTTCTACGAAAATTCCCGTATTAAGGTATAACTCTGATTACATCATCGAAAAGCTTAGACAATTCTGCATCATTTTGGTTTAAGGCTCGTTGGCGTACCGACCTTGATAAGAGTGGGGGAAGCTATTGAATGTGTAAACATTAAAATCGCTGTAACTTCTAAACGACTTATCCGATTTTACTAAATTTAAGCTTGTTTGGAAGGGAAAGGTAAGTATTTTCAATTGCCGTATCCAACAGTACACGATAGTGTTTAATAAAATTGCTAGAGGGCGCAATTTGTAATAATAACAGTTTTTTCGATTTTATCCCGAAAATTCAAATCATACGGTATAACTATAACACCATAATCGGAAAGTAGATGAAATTTGCAAGAAATATGTGAAGACCGCAGTTCGATATCCTTGTTCGTTTCAGAGTTATCGCCAAAATAATAATTATTAAAACAAATAGCGCCCTCTAGCAATTTTATTAGAAACTATCGTGTACCATTGGATACAACAATTGAAGGTTTGTCTTCCAAACAAGCTAAAATTTAGTAAAATCGGATAAGTCGTTTAGAATTTACAGCGATTTTAATGATTGCACTTTCACTTGATAAGAGTGGGAGAAGCTATTGAAAGTGTAAACATTAAAATCGCTGTAACTTCTAAACGACTTATCCGATTTTATTAAATTTAAGCTTGTTTGGAAGTACCTTCAGTTGTTGTATCCAATGGTACGCGATAGTTTCTAATAAAATTGCTAGAGGGCGCTATTTGTATTAATAATTATTATTTTGGCGATAACTCTGACACGAACAAGGATATCGAACTGCGGTCTTCACATCTTTTCTTGAAAATTTCATCTTCTTTCCTATTATGATGTCATAGTTATACCGTATGATTTGAATTTTCGGGATAAAATCAAAAAAACTGTTATTATTACAAATTGCGCCCTCTAGCAATTTAATTAAACACTATCGTGTACTGTTGGATACGGCAATTGAAGATACTTACCTTTCCCTTCCAAACAAGCTTAAATTTAGTAAAATCGGATAAGTCGTTTAGAAGTTACAGCGATTTTAATATTTACACATTCAATAGCTTCCCCCACTCTTATCAAGGTCGGTACGCCAACGAGCCTTAAACCAAAATGATGCAGAATTGTCTAAGCTTTTCGATGATGTAATCAGAGTTATACGTTAATATGGGAATTTGAAGAGAAATTTAGAATTTAAAAAAAAATTAATTGTGCCCTCTTGCGGCGAAATTATGAACTTAAAAATAATTTCCAGAAATTTCTCACGACCGCTTTAATCATAATTTTTTTTTTCTCAAGTTTCTATGCTTAGTTGTTTCCGAGATATGGCCGGTAGTCACCCTTAATGAATCACCCTGTACATACAGTATCTAACAGTGAAGTTTGTATTTTTTTCTCATCAACACGAGCTCTGGAGAGTCGACGGCTTTTTGTTTGATTAATTAAAAACTTAAGGCGGGCATACGTAAAATAATTCTTGCGGAGGTTCGGGCGCGTTTGATCTGTGTAAGAAGTAGGAAGTTTTGAGGCAATTTGAAAACAGGTATTTATATACAGACTACTTACTGCTTAGGGCCGTGACAATATTAAAAAGAAATGCTTTTACCAAATTTTATTTAAAATAAACCCCGATTGCACTCATTGAGCCTAATAAATTAAATTTAAGCAATCACTTGAAGCAACTACTTTTTAGTAAAAACAATTGTTTGACTAGCAAATGCTATAAGTAAAAGCAATCGCTACATCTGGATATGAATAAAATTTTGAAGCAATTGCTGCTTTTCTTACACCTCTATAGCAAATGCTTATTCAACACAAGTTCAGACGTGGCTTATTCACTTGTTCAGATTATAGATTTCACGTTCAGTTTGGTGCCTAATTTGCAAAATAGTTGACGTATATACAACAACGTTGATCTATTTATTTAGTACAATAGCAATTTGTTACGTTTTTGTGGAAAATAGGAAACTTATATTTGTGATATGGCAGATTTCAGTGAAAATGAGGAAAGCGATAGTAGTGATGAAGAAATTAAAGACAAGCAATTGATATTCGTTTACAAATTGAAGGAACATAAATAAATAAATCTCTCTGACCACAACCGTTGAGCTTCCACAACAGCTTCAGCACTTGTAGGAAATTTAATAAAAATATTGGCCTTCTCCAAAACTGCATCCATTACAGAAGTGTATGTCTTACAGACAGTAGTTTGGTGAACACCGAGTTCTTCACCTACAGAATTTTAAAAGCCCGGATCCGACAATTTCCGCAGAAAGACTTTAATCTTATTTAAAGGCGACAGTGCACTCCCTCGCCTTTTACCAGTAGGTATCAGTCAAAAAATAATAATTTGCCAACCACTCAACATTTTCGCAGCCAAATCGATATAACTTTCTGAAATATATAATATCTGCAATTTTTACGTACACTGTAGAGTTTTTTATTACGGACGTTCATATATTCAGCCATAATTGAAGACACAAATTAAGAGCAGCGCACGTGTAGGCCACGGAGAACTAAAGTTGACTGCTACCAAGCAAATGATGCAGGGGTCGACCTACCTTAAAAAGTTGAAAGCAATTGCTACACTAGAAAAAGTGATTCCTTAATTTATTCATCACATTTTAAGCAAACGATAGCAATTGCTTCTATTATTTAAGAAAAAGCATTGACTAGAAGCAATTCCTACACTTTTAAGCAATTGCTGGACGCAAAAGCAAATACTTTAGTTTTTATTCATTGGCTTTCAAGAATTAACTTCGATTTTATAAGAAAAAGCAATTGCTACATTTTTATTCATTAGGCTTAATATATCCGCGGAATTTTGGTATCATATGGTCAAAGGTGTTTCTTTCCAACCAGCCAAACGCTGACTTATTTAATTTAATTATCAAAACCTAGATGGCTTTACTAGCTAATTTCATATGCCAGCCTTAATTCTTCGACTAAAAATACTAATATTTTATTTTTCTTACCAGCTCCTTTGCATCCGGTCCGGCAAACTTCTGAAAAATGAAAAATTACATTTAACAAAAAAACTTATTTTATTTATTTCGTAAATAACTAACTCTTTATACTCTAAACTTTTAACGGTAAGAAAAAAGTCGCCAAAGGTGCCCGGCACTTTCCTCGTTAGACTAGAAACACTCAAAGAATAACACCGCTACTATAAATACCAGACTACATAACACAACAGCACCAATAAACGGCGCTTGTGTTAAAAGCCAGTCTAGGCGGTAAGGTAGTCAAGGAAGTAGCTGGTTGCTAAGTGAGGGCAGCGCTAGGCAGTGTTATTCTAACAGTAGTTGGCTTCCAATATATACATTTTTATTATACTAGGGTTCCCTAAACCTATCTTTTAAAGTTTTTCCTAAAATAGTTTACTTTCTACATAAACTTAATGCTCAATTTTACAAAGAGTGCCGTGGAATCCTTGGATGCCGCACCGTGTTCATACAGTGCTTAGATATGAGCAGCTGATTAGCTAGCCGTCTATTTGTATTTATATTTGTGATTATTGTTTTTACACATTTTCATTTATTTATTTATATGTCCTGGCCATTGGGGACATACTGTATACTTCAAAATAGTTTTAAATTGTAGACCTAATGCCTCCCATTAATTGTCTTTTTGAACAATATTAAAAAGTAAAGTAGTTTAGATGCTATAGAATTCTGGTTTTTATATGTTTCAATTGTACATTAATCTTTTTAATCATAATTGTTTAAATATGACAGTTCTCGTTTTGTCATTTTCACTTGTTTTTGTAACGGGAATACTAATCAAATGGTAACCACATATATATAGAGCATTTAGTTTCAATCAAACGATGTTGTTTAGTTTAAACATCCATTTAACAGTTCAAATCGTTTAAGTTCAAGCTTGTAAACAAGGCCTTATGTCTTGAACTTAACCCCTGGATATTTTTTTCGGTCATAATAATATAATGTCTACAATGATGCATAAATATAGTAATGATAAAATTTATCGTGTTGTAGCAAAGCTGAAAACAACGACAATAAAGCAAGAAAGTCCACGGACAGTCTGCCAAAAATACCCAACAAATATACCTGATCACAGCATCTAATAAGAACCATATATTTCTTTAAAAACATATATTTTAAGAAATTTCTTTGTACACCATCGATAAAATTGACCCAAATATTATAGTAAGGGGACCATAATAATACTACCATATTCTAACTTTGGCACTAATGTGTCAAACAATCGAAAACAAACGTCAATATTAAATTTCTTAGTATTTCTAATAATTATTATAATTATTATAAAACCCATTATTCTTTGTGCCTCCTGTATTTTAGTTGTTACATGTCCAGTAAATGACATTTTGGTGTCAAATATAACACCCAAATCCTGCTGATTATCCACTATTCTCAAATTTTTATTATCTATCGTGTAATTACTACCGTGCGAGCAAAAAGTATTTACATCAAAGAGGGCCTTACATCTAAGGACGTAATGCTTAGCCGTAGAGCTTAATACCTGTTGGGCTACCCGAATTAACAATCAATCAGTTATTCCGTTATCTTCGACAGTCGTTACAAAAGTAATTTGATTCATCGCTAATTTTTCTAATTTCTTGAACAATTCACACAATGGGCTTTACAGAACAGCACAAAACATTCATGGTTGAAGCGTATTTTCGAAACGGGGTTAGAGTAGATGGTGAGTGGCAATACAATCCGGGTTTGTGCATGGACGATTTTCACGAACATTTTCCTAACGTTGCTTTAATTGCCGGGGATTTTTATCATTGCCTGAAAAGAACCGTGGCTGTGTTTAGTGAAACAGGTTCTATACAACACAAAAAAGGAGCAGAAATACCATCTGTGAGAACAGAAGAACTAGTTGCAAACGTTCGTGAAATAATGCAAAATACGCCAACAAATTGTATAAGACGCCTGTCCCAAGAAGTTGGAAGATCTTATGGAACATGCTCAGGGCTATTCTTATAAGAAGCAGCTAAATTTATTTCCTTATAAAGTGCAAGTATTCCAAGAATGTGGGAACATTTCTTCAGAGATGCTTTCCAAAATATGAAGAGACGTGTGAATTTATGCTTGGAGCCAGGTGGCCAATTTCAGCAATTTATATAATTATTTTTCATTTTCTTTCTGTATATTCTTACTTTGTTAATTTTGTAAACAACAAAAATAAATTTGTATTTGTCTACTTATTTTATTACTCATTAGTTTGGCATATCATGTCATAATATGAATTTGACAAAATTTTAACCTAGATTTGGTTAGATATATCGTCCCCATATCATTGTGATCTAAACCAAGCCCCACGTTTTTTAATCCATTTGATGCAAATAATTTTTGCTCTCACAGTATTAATAATATTATGATTTAGAAAGAGAGAACGTGTATTTAAATTAAGGGTGAAACCATTTACATTACACCAATCAGACACACTACGCAGGTCATCCTGTAACTTGTCACAATCATTCGTGGTAGCTATTTTCAAAACGTATAGTCATCTGCAAACAATAAACCCTCAGAGTACTTTACTACAACAATAATGCCATTCGTGGCTATTTAAAACAATAAAGGTCCCAAATCAGAGCCTTGTGGTCCTCCAGAGGTGCTTTTATACTACTGATTTACAACCTTTCAGTTCCAATAAATATTTAAAACTCGCGCAAAGTAGTAGGTTATATTTCAAATTTGTTTGAAGGGTTGGATCGCTAGCTTTGTCCGCTATCCGCTATCCAATTTCCCTTCTCGCAAATTAAAATGAATCCTATAACACATCATAAATAACTACTACATGATTAACAACTATTTTTTAATTGGATTGCATCCTATATGGCTACGAACGATCACATTTTAACATACCTTTTACACACTTGCACGGATCCGTTTTAGTCCATTAAGATCAGTTGGAAAATTACTATTATTTCAATTATTTTAAGTGGATAATAGCCTTTGAGCGTATTATTATCCTACAGCTTCGAGACGACGAACAAAGGACGGAGTTCGTATTTTTTTATAAGGAAACTGATTCTTCTTTCTTTCGTCGACAAATTTTAGAGGTTGTCTTGGGTTTTAATATACAGGGTGGCCATTTGGGGCGACCAAGTCTAATAACTTCGATGCTGTTTAAATAGAAGATATTAGGTACTTGTGTATGTTATGAGTATGTATATATTGTGAGTTTGTAACTTGATCCTTAATGCTCTCTTTTGGATAATAAATGGTCTTACAGCGCCCACTCTTGAACCCCAAAAGATAATTCCGAGTCTTAAAATTGAATAAAAGTACGCATAATAAACTGATTTCAGAGCATGTGGGGCAAGGTATATCCCCCCATCACTCGTAGAGCATAGGTGGCAGAGGATAGCCCACCACTCACATACTCAATCTCTTTATTCCAATTTAGGGTCTGTTCTATAAGTATGCCCAGGAATTTTGTGGATTCCTCCAGCTTGATATCAAAGTTGGCGATTTTTGGCTCATTTAAATATTGATTCTTAATTCTAGATTCAAAGACTATAAAATTATATTTGGTTTTGTTTAAGACCAATCCGTTAAAAATACAAAACGGCTTCATTTTCTTTAATTCGTTTATACACGAATTGTGTGTAACAAACTGATAAGTCGAGATGTATAATATACAAAAAAAATTAATTCTGATAGGTTGGACAGCTATCATTTCAATTGATTGCATAAATTGTAAGGAATTGCCTGGTTTCGCAATATTTTGCAAAAAATACTAATCACTATTCTTTTAGACTGTTTATCGGTAATCATGGTGAAGCTCTTTGACCTTTTAATCAAGGGACAAGTTCAATGCTTAATTTATTGCAGAAACTTATCAGTGTTTGCGCCAATTAGAAAAAAGTTATTAAGTTCAAATTGCAACAATTTATTTTTAATTAAAATTTCTTTCCAGGGTAGGATCCCATTGGACAAATAATATGTTTGTGTAATTTGAAATTATGTAATATTATTATTTCGCACAACCCATCATTAGTGTTGAACTTTATAATCTATGGACGAATTTAACCATCTCAGTAAACCACGTTGCATAATAAATAATCGTATGGAATGTTAAACGACAAGAACATATCACACTAGAAGGTATTTACATTTTTGAAAACTACACTACTAATTTTTAGTGGTAAGTATATGCTTTATTAACCGTAGTAAGCAAATATTATTATGATTAATGTCAAGTTTCTTTACAACTGCCAGACGGAACTGATACAGTAGATAAAACCAGATTACACCCCCCAATAGAACTTGATAATTATTACTGTGAGTATTCAGAGCAATAATGGCTATAAACCATTCTATGGTAGCATTAACTCCTAATTCCTATTGGCAGACAAATGTGTAAACACACATTTAATTGTAAGTTTACTGGCAGTATCTCCTTTCCGCAAGTAAACGTTTCAAGTGTAAATGAGCCTTTGGGGTTCTTTATTAGCCCAGTAGTCAAATATACAAAAATTACCTCATTGAACAATATATCTATCGAATAAAGTCGATATCTTTAGTTGTTTTCGTTATGGTTAATATTCACAATGTTTCAAAAAATGAATTTTGCAGCTATGCGTTGCTCTAATATCTGAAAATCCTAGGATTAATAGACGATCTGAACAGAATTATTTAATATTAACGAAGAAATTATTGTTCTTTAGGCAAACAATATTGCCATAGGCTTTTGTTGGCTAGATTGAGCGATTTGAAATGATTACATATTTAGGCAAACGTTATTTTGAGAAATAAATAAATTAATCTCATAATCGGTTATGGAAAAATATATTTTTTATGTTATTATTAGTTTAAGTTTAATCGAGGTTTTTCTACTGGTCAATGTAACAATTTTGGTGTATCAGTGATGCCCGGTTGTTTACAGTCCATTTATAAAAAAATATTTACTTATTATCAACATAGGAAAAATATTTGGTTCTTTATCAGAATACACAATAAATCATAATGTAATTAGTAAAATTCTACGAAAAACAATTTTTCCTTGACATAAAAATATAATAGATTCATTCTAGAAAAATAATGCAAGCAAGAAACCCAATTATAACTAGTGATTAGTCTGATGGTTTAGTAATGAACTTTTATCTACTACAATTTAATAGGAGCTTAATACTTCTGAAAGTATGTACAATTCTTTTCTTGAAAAAAAAGCTTGAGCACAGGTATTAACATTATTTTAAGTTGTGATATTTTTTATAAAAAAAAAATATTGATACAGTCTGTCCCAAACTAGATATCACGATATTGATCATTTTTTTTTTAAAACAACCCTAGTTTTTAAAGTGCATATTAAATTATAGGTAGGGGAAGGTTGCCTATATTGAACCGCTACCTAAATTGGACCACAGTACATTTCTCCGAAACTAAACAAGTGCCATATCATCTGGCAACACTGTAACATACTTCCACCTTTGATCGGCAACAAACTCAACTAGTTGGCCGTTAGTGCTTGGCGTGTACAGAGCAAAACGTAATTTACACAATTTTAATGTAATATTTTTAGGATTTTCCTAAGAATTTACCTTAGAACCACAAAACTCTAAGCAAAATCTTTTTTATGCAAGTTATCAAGTAAGTTTTTCTCTCTCTATTTCTCCTATTACCATGCCATATTTGTTTTTTCTTGTTTCTTTCCTGGGTGGTTTTGTAAAACACGTGGTAGTTGTTTAAATTGGACCACTGGGTGATATTGAACCGGTCCAATTTAGGTAATTCTTCCAAATTGTGCAAAAATATTTTTTCTTTTTAAATAAGTTAATGTCATAAACTAACACCATTTCAATATTGCTAAAATATTTTTTCTTTGAGTTAAAAATGACTGGTCCAATATAGGAAACTAATAGGTATTTTTTTTTGCATTAGGATGGCTTCTACCGAAATTTTCATTGTAAATTTAATGTTTTTTTGAAATATAAGTAGAAAACTTCCTATACCAACAATTTTATTTTTTATTTCTTTATTTAACACCTAA
Organism: Polydrusus pterygomalis; assembly: GCA_963969555.1. Classification (NCBI taxonomy): domain Eukaryota; kingdom Metazoa; phylum Arthropoda; class Insecta; order Coleoptera; family Curculionidae; genus Polydrusus; species Polydrusus pterygomalis. Next base: position 38,667,599 of record OZ018385.1, on the reverse strand, counting down.
GCTTCCGATTTAAATCATGTGGTCCAATTTTGGAACCCCCAGGTGCAATTTAGGCAACCGGTTTCCTATATTGAACCACTTGCAGAGGTTTTTTTTATAGCCTGGTATATCATAGATACTTTGAAATAAAATTCTGCAAAAAATTCTTTAGTTGAACAACATACTTAAGTATACTAAGGTATAGTTTCAAGATCGATTTTGCGTTATTATCGGGATCTATGATAAGAAATCTGGAAATTGGTCCAATATGGGCAACCTTCCCCTAAGTACCAAATTTCCAATTTTTATTCCATGTCAAATGTTGGAGGAGGAGTTGAAAATGTTCAAAACGTTTTACTTGCGTTTAGGATATTGCCAAAAAGAGAGTGGAGTGGGCATTTATTTTTTTATTTTTCAATTAAACAAATTTTTGTTTGTTTAACATCTTATAAATGACAAGGAATAAAAATTTGAAATTTGGTACTTATGTATAATATACAAGGCGTTTCATTAAAGGTGGCCACCGTAGAACCTTGAGGAAAAAAAATTATCATTAAGTTCCGTATTTCGCCGCAAGGGGGCACAATTGAAAATTGATTTTTAAAATTCTAAATTTACCCGAAAATGCCCATATTAAGGTATAATCGACCTTGATAAGACCGGGGAAAGCTATTGAAAGTGTAATCATTAAAATCGCTGTAACTTCTAAACAACTTATCCGATTTTACTAAATTTAAGCTTGTTTGGAAGAGAAAGATAAGTACTTTCAATTAACGTATCCAATGGTACACGATAGTTTCTAATAAAATTGCTAGAGGGCGCAATTTGTAATAATAACAGTTTTTTTGATTTTATCCCGAAAATTCAAATTATACGGTATAACTATGACATCATTGGAAAGTATATTAAATGTAAAAAGAAAAAATGTGAACACCGCAGTTCGATATCTTTGTTCGTTTCAGAGTTCTTGCCAAAACAATAATTTTTAACACTTTTATCGAAGAAATTATTGTTTTCATAGTTCCATAGTCCATCCATCCATGTAGGTTGGATTAGTAATAAAAAGTTTTTATTTGTCATTTTCCATGCCTCCCATTACACTTTATCTAGGCTTGGCACTAGTCCAAATTATGTAAAAGACAAAATTTGGAGCATGATCATGGAAAACTTTTTAACCAAACAAGCGGAAGACTTTATAAATATTAAAAATGACTTCCATTTTGCAAAATATAACTATTAATTCTTCTAGAACTCATAAATGGCTGCTTTAATTTTAGCGTCTCTAGCTGTGGTTGGTCGAGTATTATAAACAACGTATTTTATTCGTCTCCAGAAGTAAAAATCTAACACAGTTAAACCCGGGGATCTAGGTGGCCATGAAAATAAACAACCCTTTTCAATCCAGCGATTCGGGTATCTAACATGTAAAAAATCACGGCATGTAAGTACTTACCTTTCTCTTCCAAACAAGCTTAAATTTAGTAAAATAGGATAAGTCGTTTAGAAGTTACAGCGATTTTAATAATTTTACTTTCAATAGCTTCATCCACTCTTATCAAGGTCGGTACGCCAATGAGCCTTTAATCAAAATGATGTAGAATTATCTAAGCTTTCTAATGATGTAATCAGATATACCTTAATATGGGAATTTTCGGGGAAATTTAGAATTTTAAAAATGAATTTACAATTGTGTCCCCTTGCGGCGAAATATGGAACTTAAGAATAATTTCCAGAATTTTCTCATGACCCCTTTAATCATATTTTTTTCCCCAAGTTTCTATGCTTAGTAGTCTCTGAGATACGGCCGGTGGCCACCCTTAATGAAACACCCTGTATCGCCATGATAGTCAGTAAAAAACTAGGGTTGCAATTTAAAAAAATATCGATACCGTCATATCTCTCATTTTGGACACACTGTATGAATATTATTTTTATAAAAAATATCACTTACAAAAACTTAAAATGTTAATAAACGTGTCTAAGCATTTTTCCAAAAAAAACTACTGGATTTACTGAATTTACGCAGTGGCGGCTCGTGACTAGCAAGTCAGGGGGGGGCACTGGCTTTAAATAATGCGGATAACTATAATCAAATCGTTTATTTTTGTTAACATACCAAATGATAACACTAACAAATATTATTTTTTGAAGTGAAAGTAAAATCTTCGTTTTTTTTTCGGAAATAAACTTCTCGGTGACTTTGTTATTAAAATGATCTATCTCCCGAACCATCGCTTTTTCGATTGACAGCATTGCTAAAGCTGCATATAAGACGAAATGTTCCAACTTTATAACATAACTAATAAATTAGTCAAAACAAAAAATTCAGCGGCATCGACAGGTCGCGTCGCGTCGCGTCGAAACGCGAACAGCTGTTGTTGGACGGAAAATTTGGAGCCCCATCCGTGCAGCTCGTTGTGCGATGTGTAAGTGACGTCACGCCTCCGTAGTCATGGCAACCGACTTATCCCGCCCGCGCTTGCCTGTGCGAATAGAAAATGCTCATTCGGTATAACTTGCCCGTTGGAGTATGGCTATGTTTGGTTTGAATTATTTTAATTGATTGCTTACATACATTGCGTTATTGGTTTTTTAAGTAAAGTATTTTTGGATTCTGTTTCAAATAATTGCAGGAGCCCTTCATTACGAACCGGCACTTAATTTATGCCAAGTTACAAACTCACACTGATGCTTTAAAGGTGTCCAATAACGACTGTCTCAATTAATTTAAGTTCAAAAGAAATGAAGTATTAAGAACAAAGAAAGAACTTTTGCCGAAATTGCCAATATTATTTGTTTTAAAAAAATTAAAAATTTTTAAACTTGACACTGCAAATGCTTGTAAAAGGAGGTAGATAATAAATTAATAGTATGACAAGTTTAAAACTATTGACTTGTATCTAGTTTTATCCTGCTTGACCCCTAGTAAGCAAGTAAACAGCAATTTTAAAAAAACAATAAACCTTTATCACTCTGATAGTTTGCTCAGTTCAAAAAGTTCATTAATTTCTTATAAATTATAAATACTTAATAAAAACATGATATTAAGTTATTTAAAGAGGTTTTTATCTTCTGTTTATTACATTGATGTAAAAAATATCCTGATTCACTCGCTTTTTTTACCAAAAGGTCGTAACCTACTGTTTGATTAAATCTGTGGAACGTGAAAATTTGCAATCATTTCTGTTAATAAGTAAAATCGTTTTTAATTTATTTTTGCTTCTTGCACAGAATTTTTTCGCACGATAATAATCAATAATAATTGGGCCCTGTTATGCAAAAAGCAACCAATTGTCCAATATAAATAAATATAATCAATCCTTTCTTAAAATCAATAGATTACATTTTCTATTATAATAAATATACACAAAAAGTTAGGCCAGACTGTCCGCGGATAGGGTTATAGCACAAATGGATGAAAAATTTTATTTTTTGGGAAAATGTCATTTTTTATAAAAGGTTTTGTTTGTAAAAAAATGCAATTGACGAAGAGAACATTTTGATTTTTATACAGGGTTCGCTAAAACTTTAAAAACATAATTTTTCTCCAAGAGTACACTACCTTTATTTTTCATTTTTGACCAAAATGCCAATTAGAAAACTGATTTAGAATAACGTTTGTAATTTAAATCCGAGTTTTAAAATAAATCTTCAATTTTTTTAGTTTTTTTTTTTTATTTTTAGAGGTAAATGGAAATTTTGCTGCTCAATAAAAATAATAATATAAAATTTTATTAGACTCTATTTTCATAATGGGTTGTGTATCTTATTTTAAAATTTTAAATGCATTCCTACCATCTTTTGTAAAAACAAGGAATTTTTTTAACTTATTATTACTTTGCTTTACGTATGGGGCAAATTTGAAGTTATCAAATAGAATTTGATGTGTTTTGAAAATGTTGACCTTAGAACAAAGGGTTTATTTAGTTCAATGTTACGGTGCGGACTGAAGTTCTTACAACTTTATGATAAAGAAAGTGAATCAAAGATACCCTAACGTTTACGTCTTAAAAATGGGACTTCATAAATTATTAAGAAAATTACAGCGAACTGATTTAGTTTCCAATTTAATAAAAAAACGATGATCAGAATGACGCAGCTTCCCTAATTGTATTGCAGTCTTTTGCTGACAATCCTACCCTTTCATTAAGAAACCGAGCTCAAGAACTTGATGTAATAAAAAAAACTCATATTCATCAGTATATTTTAAAGGCAAACAAAATATTCCCATTTAAGCCAACTTTTAATCCAACGTTGGAAGAAGGAGACGAAGCCAAACGTTTGGAATTTTGTCTTTGGGTAGGAAACAAAATTGTAAGTGAGAACAGAAATTTTCATAAATTTATCATGTTCTCCGATGAATCGATATTTTCAACAAACGAAAGTGTCTTCTGCGCATATTAGATACTGGAGCGAAAATAATCCCAGATTTAGGATTCCTGCAAGAAGACAATATTACAACAAAATAAATGTCTGGTGTGCGATTTCTTATTATGGCATTATTGGCCCATACTTTTTCGAAAACACGTGTAACCGTAAAAGTTACCTTGAAATGTTGGAAACATTCCTTTCGGACAACCTAGAAGAATTGCCTCTCCAATTCAGGAACGAAATGTACTTTCAACAGCGCATTTCGCAATTGAAGTGAGGGAATGGCTTAATAATACATTTGGCCACAGATGGACTGGTCGGAATGGTCCAGTTCTGTGACTCCCAAGAAGTCCCGATCTTTGGGGGCGCCTCAAACAATTAGTATACTCTCGTCCAATTGAGAACGACGTACAGCTTCTAAAACAGCGAATTGTTGAAGCTGTTCAAACAATTTCCATTTGAAGAAATTCGAAGAAGTTTTAACCACATTCGTTTACAGCTGGAAAAATGTGTTGAGAATGGTGTTTAAATAGCAAATTATGAAATTATTATTTTAAGATTTTTTTTCCGGGGTCATTTCATTTGTGAAATTAAAAATACATATTTCTGGTAACACCAAAAATCAGTTTTTAAAACTTTATGATACCCCTCTGTCATTGATAATGTGTGTATTTCGACCGCTAATGCTGCTATCCAAAAAAAAAATCTTTTACCTCTAAAAATTAAAAAAACTAAAAAAATTGAAGATTTATTTTAAATCTCGAATTTAAATTACAAACGTTATTCTAAATAAGTTTTCTAATTGGCATTTTGGTCAAAAATGAGAAATAAAGGTAGTTTACTCTTGGATAAAAATCGTGTTTTTGAAGTTTTTGCGAACCCTGTAGAAAAAATCAAAATTTTCTCTTCGTGAATTGCATTTTTTTTTACAAGCAAAACTTTTTATCAAGAATGACTTTCTCCCGAAAAACGAAATTTTTCATCCATTTGTGTTTACAATATTGTAAACCCTATCCGCGGACAGTCTGTATATTGCTTGGAAGTAACCTAAGGAGTGTTTTATGAATATCTGATTAAAAAATATTATCATTTTTCTAGATTTTTAAATAAAATTTTCCGAATGATGGTAACGCATACAAATAACTACGGCCCCTTAACTGGTTTTCAAATATTCCCTTTTTTACCACCATTTTTTCAGGGAGTTTTAAGTTACGCAACGGCAAAGCAAACAAAAAAGAAAAGATAACACGTATCACTATAAAACGCCGGTACTAATCCGGCACTAGCCATTTACCTACCTTCAGCCGCTTGTACATGTCCAATCACAAATATCACTAGGCAGCACACTAGGCCTATAGAGAGCCGGTTCCGCTTACCACAGCGGTCCATCCTGGCAGAGCTCGGCACCACAACAACTAGAGATGATTACCCCTCAAACGTTTTTATAGTCCCCTCTAAGTTTAAATAAAACAAATAAAGATAAGGATATCTCGCTCTTCTTTGTCCGACAAGTTTGTTGGTTCTGCTGACGAATAATTTTTGATTTTCGGATAGGTTTTGTGGAAAGTTAGCGACCGCTATCGTGATAAATTGGGAAGGGGGAGTAATGTGTGGGAGGTAGGAATTTAAAAATCCTTAAAATTCCATCCTGAATTATTTTTTTTGGTTATAACAACATTTACCGTGCGAGCAAAAATTATTTGCATCAAAGAGGGCTTGGATTAAAAAACGTAGGGCTTGGTTTAGATCACAATGATATGGGGACGATATATCTAACCAAATCTAGGTTAAAATTTGGTCAAATTCATATTATGATTATGACATGATATGCCAAACTAATGAGTAATAAAATAAGTAGACAAATACAAATTTATTTTTGTTGTTTACAAAATTAACAAAGTAAGAATATACAGAAAGAAAAAGAAAAATAATTACATGTATTCTGAGAATTCACATATCCGGAGAGGTGGAACCAGACTTCATCCGAAAAAAATGTCAGGTCTAATAACTCATTTATTTCCAATAAATTTTGGGTAAACCGTTGAGAGTAATTCCTGCGTCTTTCAAAATCTGCGGCTTGTATTTCTTGGAATACTTGCACTTTATAAGGAAATAAATTTAGCTGCTTCTTAGAATAGTCCTGCATGTTCCATAAGATCTTCCCATTTCTTGGGACAGGCGTCTCATACAATTTGTTGCGTATTTTGCATTATTTCACGAACGTTTGCAACAAGTTCTTTTGTCCTTACAGATGGTCTTCCTGCTCCTTTTTTGTGTTATATAGAACCTGTTTCCCTAAAGACAGCCACGGTTCTTTTCAGGCAATGATAAAAATCCCCAGCAATAAAAGCAACGTTAGGAAAATGTTCGTGAAAATCGTCCATGCACTAACCCCGTGAATGTTTTGTGCTGTTCCGTGAAGCCCATTGTGTGAATTGTTCAAGAAATTGGAAAAATAAGCGATGAATCAAATTACTTGTAACGACTGTCAAAGATGACTGAATAACTGATTGATTGTTAATTCAGGTAGTTACTGACACCCAACAGGTATTAAGCTCTACGGCTAAGCATTACATCCTTAGATGCAAGGCCCTCTTTGATGCAAATAATTTTTACTCGCACGGTATTAAGGGGGCATGGTAGACAAATTTCAAACACGACGTTGAATATAGAAGTGAACTAAATTGCTTCACCACAACGCCGACGAAAATGGAAATCGCTATTGGGCATCATGGCAACACAAGTACACAATCTATACTTTATTATGTAAAATTGTAAAGTAACTGACTGGCTGATTCATCAAGGCACAGCCTAAACCTCTTATCCTAGAATCATGAAATTTGGAGGATGTTTTCTCCTTATAACGTAGGCAGTCACTAAGAAGGGATTTTTCGATAATCAACCCCCAAGGGGGTAAAAACGGGGGTTGAAATTTGTATAGGGATTTCTGTACCTCAGAAACTAAAACGGGTGGAGGTCTAAAAATTGGGATATAGGTTTCTTTAATAAAATAATAATATACAAGTTTCGTCATTTTTTTTAAAGCTAAAGCTACCATTAAATATTTTTTAATACATTTTTTTAACAACATTTTTATAGATTTATTTTTAATTTTAAAACGGGACCTTCTTTTAACAAAAACAGACAGAAAAGTTAAACATTTTGCAAATTGTAAGTATCAAATACTACGCCTATCATGTTGTTTTATAAATAAATGTAATTTAAATTTTTTTTTAAATAGTTTTAATGATATTTGAGTTTAGTTCTTGTATTATAATTATGATGGTCATGATTAAAAGAACAAACTTTTTTAAACAATCAGGCTATAAACTATTTTTAATTTTATGTATAAAGATCTACTTAATAAATAATTAAATTTCTGACATTCAACCAATTTAAATTTTTTAACATAAAATTTATTTTTGTATATTTGTCACGATTTAAAATAATCCGCATTGCCTTATTTTGTAAAATTTGTAATTTGTCCAATATTTCCTCACTGGCACAATACAAAATGGAAGAACAATAAAAAAAATGTGGTAATATAATAGTATTAAATACAATTTTTTTAGAAAACAAACTTAAGTTAGAACTGATTCTTTTAAAATAACCTACTTTTCCGGCAATCTTCCATATGATACTTTCAAAATAATTAAAAATTTTTAATTTTGAATCAATAATTATTCCTAAATATTTAAAACTGTTTAGATACCAATTCCAATTTTTTACCATCCATTACAACATTTATATTTTGACAATTTAAGTTATGTAATATCGTATGAAATACTCGAATTATTCTAGAAAATCAGTTTTTTTTTCAAAATATAATTTCGTATAAAATATTGTTGTATTTACGTCAATACACGTCGCAATTATGTCAGGACAAGTCAATATTCGTTGTTTCACGTTGTAAACAGGTAATTATTAGTAACTTTTCAAACTATGCTCATAAACGAAGTAAACCTAGACATCCCACCTAACGGGCGTAAGCGAGGCGCAAAGTCGCGATGTAAATACCGAGAAGCGAAGCGACTTTAGATAAATATTCGAGTTCTAAAACCATAAAATTCACATTTCGAAATAACAGGGTGGATGAAATATAAGAAAAATGAAAATAGTTACACAAAAAAAGATTATCACCATCGCATTGTCGTTACTAGGCAAAAGTATAGTACCTCAATTAATTGCTAAATATAATTACTATTTTAATTAAGATAATCAATATGCTGCTTAGTTTTGTTATGTCTGGCTTGTATGTACATCGGTTTTGCAAATATTGAATTTTGCAAATTGAGCAAATTTGTTTCTAATTCTTGGAATTTTATTTTTATTAGTATTAGGTTCAGGTTTATGAATTTTTGAATTCGTTAACCCTGTAGGTAATCCACATTATGTGTTAAGTACCTAATTAAAACAGCAAACAATTCGAATTTCTTCTTTCTTCTCACCATGTATGGTAGTAACGGGGGTAGGAGTGATCGAGCCTCATAACATTCAACAAGTCAGCACAAACATTGTCACTAAGTTAAGTAGGTAGGTACCTACTATACGAGATATTATACAAAACGACCAGATCGTCGACAGTTTTTTTTGCAAAATCGTTTATAACTTCATCGATATTTAATGTTTTAACAAACTCGTGTTCGATACTGATTAAGGATAAATCCGAAAGGCGTTGTTGTCCCATGGTGTTACGTAAATAGGTTTTTACTTTTTTAAGATGGGGAAAAGATCGTTCCGCTGATGTCACACTGGTGAAGTTAGAAATAACATTACTGCACTAGATACATCTGCAGAATTTGAAGAAACACACTGATTTTTTATTAATAAATGATCCGCAAGTTCATACACTGTTTTTAATTTCAAAATACTATCTCCAAGTCCCTTTCTGAGGCTTAAAATTTGACTAAGAAAGTCAATGGACAAGTCTTTATGGTATATCGTTTGTAAATTCCGCGCTTTCGAGCATAATTCTTCTTGACTTAACGAAGTTAAATTCTCAGGATATAAAAAAATAAAATTAATTATGAAACGAAATACCTATGAAAAGCAAAGCTGGCAGCAAGCTTTGAAGGGGCCCCCCTTTGTTTGTTACGTCACTGCCCTTGGAAAGATAAAATCAAGAAACTAGCTAGGTTTTTCAACAAGCTACTCTTTATCGAAACATGTTGAGTTTGACTCGATATCAATTTAACAGTTTAAAATATAGTGGCATTTTTAATATACTTTAATACAAAAATACTGTTTTTTCAAATAATAATAATAATCGTACTATTTTTTTCTGAGAGTGGTAATCTATAGGGGAGAGTCCCCTAGTACCGGACACCTTAGCTTTTTTGGAGCTGGCCACTTTAAAAATGAAAAAAATAAAATAAAAAAAACACTCTGTTACTCGTAAACATATACCATTTTAAGTACGTACTACATTTTTTTAAAATATTTAAGGTATTTTTAATTAAAAAAATTAAATAAAAAACGGTTACATTTCGATGATTCGAAAAATGGTTACCCAGTACCGGACGCAAGGAAAAACTAGCAGATTCTAGTTCTTCTGAAAATGTCTTCTTAAATCTCCCCGTTTTAGCAGGTAAGGTAACCTCAACGCCAGACTTTAACAGTTTTATTCTGTCTGCTAATATGCTTTTCGGTACAGAAAAGTGTAATGCGGCAAAATCACTGCACACAGGCTTAAAAGTAAAGGATAAACAAAGAACAACACCATAAATTAACCTTTTCTTTGATAACTTCTGTCAAACCGACCATAGATTAAAACGCTTCGGAGAGGTAACATTAGTAACAGACGCGACTATAACTCTATACATGTTTGGGCGCCACCTATCGGCAAAGTGAAGAAACTGACTATGTCCGGTACTAGGGGACTCTCCCCTACTCTTGTATAAAATCATTTTAAGTAACTGAGTGACTGATTTATCAACGCCCAGCCTAAACCCCCAATCCTAGAACCATACAATTTCGAAGAGCTCTTCTTATAACATCCACTAAAAATGAATTTTTCAAAAATCAACCCCTACAAGGGGTAAAAACGCGGGCTGAAATTTTGTAGAGATTTCTGTTTGTCAGAAATTTAACCTGGTGGAGGTCTGAAAATTTCTATATAATATACATATTCTTGTAGGAAAATAAGAATACATATAGCCTGTTTTGAGGGGTATAATATGTGATTTTAGCAATATGGGGCCTTCCCATAATTCTCGCTATAATATGGAATATTTAACGGAACACTTTACCAATAGATTAATTGCCACTAACGGCTTCATTAAAAATGAAGTCTACTGAAAAACCTATAAAAATACTGATCAACTTCAAGCTGCCATTCGTCGCCTTAATGAGAAAAGTGCCTATCTCCACTTTTTTCAGAAAATGATATTTTTGCGCCATCTACTAGTATAACGTCAAAGCCATCTTTGAATATGTTTGCCTATGTGTAATTTATAACGGTTTATTTTTAAAACACACCTTAGAAATTTGCCTATATCCGACTTGACAACTGAACACCTTAGAAATTTGCCTAACTCCACACTTCTCTTGTATAATCATTGGAGGTTACATGAAACATTAAAACAGTTTTTCGTCTCTCCTGTAAAGTTTTATAAAATGGACATAGGCACTTTTCTTATTAAGGCGACGCATTAAAAAAAAACCTCCAAGAATATTAGAGAATGTACTTAGGTAATGTTAGAAAAAACGTGGCCTTTTTGAAACAGAAATTAAATAATATCACTAAATATTATTTACCTTTGTCATTGATGTTTAGGGTATTATCATAAAAACAAATTTGCATTATAATCGTTATAAATTACCAAAATAATTATTTCGTCATTTGAAACAACGTGAACGTGTACGTTTGTTGACCCCTGTCAATATCCTTAACTTATATAATAATAATAATAACTTATCTACATACAGGACGTCTTGTTCGTCTTGACGACTTGTTCACATGCGTCCGTCTTTATAGGACTAAAAAAATCATAACCTTTACCAGCGGTAAACTGACTAAATTACTTTACGACGCACAGTGTGACGGATCGGCAATCTAGCGGGACGAAATGTTTTCCTGCATAATTCATTATTTTTTTTTACCTAATATTATTGATAGTGTATTGTATAAACATGTTTTAATAGTTATTTACGTATTAAAATCACAAGTGCAATTTTAGAGGACAATAAACCCTTTTTAGTTCGAATAAAGTGAATATTTCAGTTTAAAAAAAAATAGTTTTTTTGTGCATTCTGATAGAATGCACAAAAAAAGTTTGTGTGGTTTATAGTTATATTGTAAATAAAATTAAGCGTTTTGTATTAAACAGTACATTTATTTTTGTTTAAATAACAAAAAAACAATCTTTATCTACTATTAGGTATTATAATGATATTGTAATGAACTAAATTAATCTGAGTCATCTGATTCAAGTTCAGAACTCTCACTACTTGAACCAGAATACAGCTGAGGTATTGAGAGCAAAGAAAGTACTTCGGTTGTAATTTTTCCGCGCGATCTCTTAGGAGGATGCCTAAAAGTAGCTAATAGAGGATCGGATGATATTAGAAGTCTATGTATTAGGTCTTCGTTTGTTTCAATACGGGAAGTCTTTCTTGTAAACTGCTCTCTATACCTTCTGCTATCCTTGTTTCTTGCCTCCTGTGCTTCTTCGGAAAGTTGACCTATTGGAAGAATACAAGAGGCAATAACAATCTTGCTATGAAACAAAATTTTATGTATACTACTGGGCATATAATACCAGGAATATTCTTTTAAATACAAAGTTCGCGTGGCTATAGCATACTCTTCAAATACATTTGCATTTAGTGAAAATCCGCAATTTATTGCTTCTAAAATCACATGAAAGCGCATAATTAACTCTAAATTTATACCCGTTATATCAGCCGTCTTTTCAGGGTTCCTAAAAAATTTTCGAGCTGTATTGCCGTCATTTGTATTACCTGCTTGCTGTGTAGGCATGTCAACCAAGATACCCATTTCTTTTTTAAACCTATCTTGTATATATTTTTTACGATTGGCAACTTTTGTTTTTATTTCAGGCCCACGAGCTTGCCAAATTTTTACTTCTAGTCTATATGCAATGTGTAACAGGCACTCCATAAATCTTATCCACGCATGTAAGGGTGATAAACCAAAAGCAGCCAATTTTAAATCAATTTCTTTTGTTGCAATTACTTCCGGTTTGTTCATGTCTTTTGGTGTGACACCACACAGAAAGCAAGTTTGTGAAGATGTATACGAAGACAGTGAGGTACAAATTTTTCCATCTATCATACTTAAAACTAACAAAGGCTTAACTATAAAAGTTTTGTTTGCAATTTGCACGTTAGTAGGAACTAACGAGGTAATTTCTTGTTCAATAGAGTTCACTTTTCTAACCACCAAATCAGTTGTTTCTTTTGCAAAAATAAACTGTATAGGTCGACAATACCGCACTGAAGAAGGTGATGGGTTCTGCCAGATGACTTGTTTGAAGTCATCTTTAATACAATAAACTTGAAGCGGTACCATTGATATGCTGAATAAATTTTCATCAGTTTGACCTTCAGCTGCAAATTTTTGTTTATAACGAGTTTGCTGGGCTCCATCACAGCCCCATTTAAAAATAATATTAAACTCGGTAATACTTTCTTCAACCACTTCAAACACTTCTTCTTGTGCTGCACATAATCTTAAGATGGTGTGGTCTATTAGCGACTGTAGAGGAATTTCTGCTGAAGTTTCAGTTACGTTGATATTGGTAGGGTAGCAGTTCTTCTTTGCTTCTTTAATTGCATAATACGATGGGAACAGCTTAGGACTTATTTTGTTTACCTGTCCTCTTGTCACATTATATTGGTGCGTTGACAGGTTGGCGTCGATCATTAGTGCTAGAGCTTCATCAACTGACAATGTTTTAGGATTATCTCTTCTTAACTGCCTACTTATTTTAATACGGGTGCCACGAGCGGGAGATGCTGCTGACAACTCTTTTACTATTGCTGCAGAATCTCTTTTCCCCTCTTTACGCAGCTTCATTTCAGCAGCCATGGCGAGTTCTTCGGTACTTGTGGATTTCACCAAGCTAGTAAGCTTTCTCTTTTTTGTCTTTTCCGAACTGTCTTGAAATAATTTGCGTGGTCTACCCAAAACAGAAGGTGGTTGATCCGCGGATGTAGATGGTAGCGAATGATAAATACTGTCAGGAAAAGTAATTGTTCCATTAAGCCACTGAAAATTGCTCTTTAAAAATCTGTTCCGGTTTCGATAACTTTTTTGCCACCTCAACGCCATTTGTTGGCACACACTTCTTAAAGAATTCTTTAAGTCCAAAACAACATCATCGGGAAATGTGACTTGCCCAAATTTGTTAATAACAAAGTCACACACTGCATCATAGCGCTCTGCCTGACTTTGGTCCACCCAAACTTGAAAAATTTCTTGCCGGGAAATTATAGGAGCCATTCTAAAATAAAATAAAAATTTCTCAGAGAGACGCAAGCAGACGCATTTTTTTTTTGTTTGACCATAAAGTAGAAATTCTAACTAAAAGATTAAGTACCCGCAGAAGTCCATATTCGCCCATATAAGAAACTTCTTGTCTACAAACAATTTAAGGTATACACAATTTGTTACATCTTTACAGTATTTCCCGAAATTTAATATAAATAATTTTACCACCAAAAAAACACTTACCTATAAGATTTACTAGAACACCAAATAAAACACAAATGCCAAAATATTACACCAATAAACGATCCACTTTGAAATAACTATCACGACTGACGGGCTTTTCCAAAAAGGCCTATGTAATCTATACCTGCTTCCCTTGGGTTTTACACGCAATTATGACCATGCCTCTCTACCTAACAATAAAATTAGTGCCGATTTGACCTAAATGGAATGTTTTTATGCTAATTACTTAATGACACTTAATTCCATGAACCTAAAATTTCCTACTTAAGTCCCGCTAGATTGCCAATCCGTCACACTGTGCGACGTACCGCAAATATGGAGAATATGACGTAACGGTCAGCGGTCATTGAACAGACTTTACCAGCAATATAGTGGTAGTATTTGGTAAACAATTGAAGATATGTAGGTGTAGGGCATTACAAAAATGTCATGTCAGTAGATTTCATTACACGTAGCATTTTTATGATCCACCCTGTATAATATCTTCTTTTAAAGAAAAAGGCATTTCAAATAAATTAATTTGATGGATCCGAAGCGGTTCTTAATTCTATTTTACCATAACTCTGAATACAAAATAATATGATTTATATGTGTTACTATTTCCTTAAAATATTTACCAAGAAATATGTCCTTTTTATGCATGAGAACCGTTTACTTTTATCACAGTCATTAACTATTATTTGCCTTTCTTATATCGAACTTTGACATGAAGATAATTAAGTTTGTTTTCATTAACAAATAATAATTATTTGATAAAAAAGTGTTGACCAGGCTCATTTTACTCTGTACGAAATTTCCTAGAAATTATACAGTTTTGTAAAATATTTTCTTGTATTGGTGGATTATACTAGCAACAGCAACACCTGTATGTAGCAATATGCCCATCATATAGAATGTACTTGGATATGAAGTGTGTCACTTTTGTTAACGTCCTTGGGTATTTTCCGTTCCGATCGCGACTATTTCTAGATATACCTACCTACAGAGTTATGATAGAATAATTAGATTTGTGGGGAAGAAAAAAAAACTATAAGTCTTCCTTCACAAAATTTAATTAAAGAGAAAGTGGTGTAGAACCTTCATGGAGCTTGTATGGAATTAAAACTTGAAGTGTAGAAGAGACATAATATGAAGGAAATCGATGAAAATTAAAACATACTGCGTATGTGAGTCAGTAAAAGGTGTCTAAACTAACCAAATAAACTGAGAAAGAAGAAAGAACATTTCTAAAAAGAATGTGTCAAGATTATTTAAAAAATTTTTTAAAACTTTTTATAAAACATCTTTAGGTGACATTGTAAGGGTAAAATTAGTCAAAATAATAAAGATATCACAATAGAATTGCATTCCAACAAAAGTGTTTTTTGGGGTTAACCCTCAGTAGGTACCTGTGGCTATTGTTTTTATGATATCTAATTATTTTTGTATTGGATGTCTGAGAGAGGAATGTTAACTAGTCGATGTACCATACTATTAAATGCAGCTAGTTTAGTTTGTTGGGGGTGCTTTGAATCTGCGGGTATGACTATATCTGTGGTAGTTGGGTTTCTATAAATTTGGTAGGTAAATTGATTTTGTTCGTTTTTCATTATTGGCAGGTCTAGGAAATTAATTGAGTTGTCAGTTTCTTTTTCTATGGTAAATTGGATTCTATGGTTTAGACTATTAAGAAGATTGAAAAATTGGTGTAATTGTCGGTCCGTACCGGTCCTAACACAAAACACATCGTCGACATACCTACGCCAAAAATGTGTGTTTTTAATTAGAGGATTTTTTATGTTAAATAATTTGTTTTCGAAATATGCCATAAAAAGTTCAGTTAACAAAGGTGCTAAGGGAGAGCCCATCGGTAGTCCCTCCTTTTATAAGTAGAATTTGTTGTTGAACCCGAAGAGCTTTGGTCTATGCAAATTTTGATATTTAAAGCTTGTTTGTCGATTATAAAGAGTTCCCCAATCGAATTGAGTGACCGCGATATCACTTAACTGATTAAAAAGTTATAATTAATAAAAAATATTACGAAATATTTAAGTAAGTATATTTAAAAAAAAAATTTTTAAACAAATTTTACTTGCAATAATATAAATGATTAACGTCTATTTTTCTATAAAAATAATAAATTGAACAAGCAAACATGATAAAAATAGATAAACAAAATTTGATCACAAGTACTTATTCAAACTTGTACTTTAAAATATTCTTGATAATGTTTTGAATAACCTCACTTTACCGCCGAAATAATAATCCAGGGTTAGAACAGTTGGGTCTTTTACACACCACGAACTGGCGAACCATTGTAAATTATAATAAAGAGCACTAAATAGTACTATTTCGAAAAATACTGAAAATTAATTGAAAATCGATCGTAAACACTGCTTACCAACACTGTAACGTTAAATAATGAATGAATATCAAAAATTCTGCGTCACTCGTAGTAAAGCCGTCCCGAGAGCCATCCGTACCGCATTTCCGTTGTAATTTCCCTAAAACATTATAATTGGATATCATTAGGAAACAATAAATAATTTGACTAGTAGAATTTTAAAACACAAATATATATATACAGGGTTACCGAAAAATTTAGAAGACAATTCTAGACCGAAAATAAATGCTATCTCTTTCTATGACATTTTTCGAAAATTTACTAGAACAATAAATTGAACGTTCAAATCAAAGGTTCAAAGTGACGTGCTTCCTCTTCAATGCATAAATTAATTCCTCTTAAAAAATTCCGACGAACTCCATGGAATATTCCTTCCTTTGCTATGCTATGTTTATGGTTGACAATAAATTAAAATGATTTCGTATTCATTACATGCAAGCAATGTTATTTAAGCGTTTTTCTCGAAAACGGTTAGATTTATCGAAACAATAGTAGTATACCTTTTTTATGTCTAAAGGTTAGGAGAATAAAAATATTCAGGCAAAATGAGCATACAGTGTAGGACAAAGAAGTTGGGACCATTCAAATTAAAGTATAGGCTCCTATGTGGCGCCCTCTACAAAATGCGAAAAAACGGTGGGCAAATTTGTATTCCTCGTCCCGAAAATGCCCCATATACAAGATTTCGTCAAAATAATATGAGTGTGGCAAAAGGTATTGCAAAAAAAACTGCAAATAAAATTTAACTTTAACACTTTTATAATTAATTTTCGAAAAAAAGTTATAGGATTTCTATTGGTTGGGAATAAGTAATAACACACATTTATATAATTTGTATGTATTTTAAAGATAAACAATAAAAAATAATATAAATAGCCCTAGCATACGCACTTAATGACTAAAAGAAAAACAGTTGGATAAACTATTTCTAAACTCCTAATTTAACTTACGACTGACCTATGTACATACATAGATACCTATAAAAGTAATACAAAGAATGATTCTACCGTGCTTAGCTAACATGTACAAAAAGGGATATCGGTATCAACATTCGCCTAATGCAATTCCCTATCAACTAAGCCTAACAGAAATGTCGCGAAGAATGCCTAATATTATTTAACCCATTTAGATCGCCGCGCCGTACATGAAAAAATGCCGTATGTTTCGTATTTCTTTGTCAGATACGACGTTTTTCCTAACCAGGACAGAATAGTTTGAAAATATTAATAAAAAAGGACCGAAGGTGACAAAAAAATAAACAAGACATCTGTCAGTTTTCAGTTTTAACCGCGTTTTTCTGCTGCTTTTTGGGTTTGTTCGGGTTTGTTCATGATTCAAAAATGCAGGGTGATAACGCATAGGTGCGGATCGGCCTTTATACAGGGTGATTCACGGTGGATGGAACGTTAGACGTTTCTGACGAACCAGTAAAGGAATCGTTCTGAAAATTTGGTCGCTTACATAAATGGACAACCTAAAATATTTTTGACAATACAGTGATGTCGCTTTAACACAAAAATAATAGTAACTTCGATTTTTTAAATGCAACACCATATATTTTATTTTATTTTTGAAACCCCCTTTACTTTCCTTACAATTTTTATTAACTCTACTCTATACTTATCTCTTACCGCTTCTAAGATATACATTAATTTCCGTTTTTTTTGTCCGAAAAACGTCACTTTTAAAAATGCTGATCATTTTGAACTCTAAAACACCGAAACCCTGAAATTTAGTAAATAGTTAACTAATACCATACGGCTCTTTGCCCTAGTCCCAAATCTTAGTTGCAATATACAGGGTAGTTGAAAAATACACTTATTCTGGTAACTTGAAAAAGTGACCATAAGTCCTTTTTTTCAAATGTAACACCCTGTATATTATTACGGATTTGAAAAACTGCTAAAATTTCTCTCAATTCTTGTATATCATACCTGTACCTAACTAACTAGTTTAGCCATTTTTTTGACGAATTAAGCATGATTTGTAAAATTTTATGTTCAATTCAATTTTCATTCGGTTATTAGTAAGTTAATCATGACAAAAACTGATGTTTACGTATGTCACTATGGTTATCGTTTTGACATTTCATTAAGTTTAGATACAAGTTAGAAGTACACTTTAAAGTCGTGAAAGAAAACTGTACAAATGCAGTTCTTATGAATTTATTTATTTTATTTGAACAATGTGCTTGATGAATTATCGCCAGGACATGTATAAAGTTTAGCGAAATGTATCCTAATTTACCACCAATGTATCTCAGAAAATGAATAAGGATCCAGAACAATTTTACTGAGTTTGGTTCAGCTTTAAAAGCGCCAAGAAAATTGTAAGGAAAGTAATGAGGGTTTCGAAAATAAATAAAATATATATTATGGTGTTGCATTTAAAAAATCGAAGTTACTAATATTCTTGTGTGGAAGTGGCATCACTGTATTGTCAAAAATAATTTAGGTTGGTAGAGCATGTCCGTTTATGTACGCGATCAAATTTTCAGAGCGATTCCTTTACTGGTTCGTCAGAAACGTCTAACGTTCCATCCACCGTAAATCACCCTGTATAGAAACCATTTATCTCCATGACCATGATGCCAGAAATTGTCATACTTCAGATGATGTAAATATCTCGGCAATGATGGGTTTCAGGTAGGTACCTATAAGAAACGTTATAGCAACCTTACTTGGTTTGATCCCAAGAAATCAAAAATTATATGTTAATTTTAAAACTGTCTTGGTTTTTGGAGCGTCGAAAATAATTTTGCACCATACCTCCAATTTTTATTGATTTTTCTCTTTTCATTTTTCATCTTTGTGCTCCATGGTTTCTTTTGTATGCGCATTTCGCATATGATGTAACAAGAAGTACTTCTTATTAAATTCTTCACTACAGTGGTAGCATTGATAAGTCTTATTTGGTTTTTTCGAATGGGATTTTTTCGTATGCTCCCTAAGCTGCTTCTCGGACTTGTGTCGGGCGTGACATATTTTACAACTAAAAATATTGAACGCATGCTAGTTAATTAATAATATAATATAATAATAATAAGTTTATTTAAAATTTAATAATATAATAAATGTGTTTATGTTGTCTTCTATAAGCTTATTCTTCAATCCCCTGAAGCTGAGCTTGTTAGGGGAAATCTTATTTTTTGTTTTAGTGGGTAAAATCATAAATCATAAATATGCATTAAAAATCAAGTTTTAAAGTAAAAATGTTAATTTATAGTATAAACGCAGTTTTTTTTTTGAATAAACATATTAAGTACCTATATAATAAAATAATTATTAATTTATAATTTTTAAGTAAAAAACATTACTTATACAGTGTCCGCAAGAAAGTCCGCATCAAATGGGATTTTTTTTATTATTAGGTATAGGTAAAAATTGAAAAAGCAGTTAGTTTTTGCTTACCTAAAAACCAAAAATGACGTATACTGAAGCAGCTGCACGACTTGCGTTACCTGTCAAATTTGACATTTTTAATAAAATAGGTTCAAAACTGCCCTTATTTATAAAAATATCGAAAAACTTTATTCAAGAAAGTTGTTTATTTAGGCATTTTTAGCCTCTGTACGAAATTTTGACAGTCTAATACAATTTTTATTTTTTGCCAGATTCTTGAAAATTTTGATCAACCCTCGTAGATTAACTTTTATACATCGATGTAAAACCATTTGCCTTTACTTCATTTGTAATCTTAATGTAATTTTGTGTAAAATTTTTGTTTCCAATTATTTATTTTGCTTCAAAAACTGAAATTGTTATTGATCAGTATGTAATGTTTGATGCAAAGTTTATCTAATTACATCAGTTTTGTCAAAACCGACGTTTCTCATTTTTCTTAAGTTAGTAAACAGATGTACAAAAAGAAAATATTAGGAAGCTTTCGTTGAAATTTTACTTAATTATTATTATTAAATTAAATTAATTATATTAAACTATATTTTTGTTGAATAAAATGTTTCGAGCGATTAATATTTATTCTTTTTGATCCAATATTAATTAAGTAAAATTTCAACGAAAGCTTCCTAATATTTTCTTTTTGTACATCTGTTTACTAACTTTAAAAAAATGAGAAACGTCGGTTTTGACAAAACTGATGTAATTAGATAAACTTTGCATCAAACATTACATACTGATCAATAACAATTTAAGTTTTTAAAGCAAAATAAATAATTGGAAACAAAAATTTTACACAATATTTCATTAAGATTACAAATAAAGTAAAGGCAAATGGTTTTACATTGATGTATAAAAGTTAATCTACGAGGGTTGATCAAAATTTTCAAGAATCTGGCAAAAAATAAAAATTGTATTAGACTGTCAAAATTTCGTACAAAGGCTAAAAATGCCTAAATAAGCAACTTTCTCGAATAAAGTTTTTCGATATTTTGATAAATAAGGGCATTTTTGAACCTATTTTATTAAAAATGTCAAATTTGACAAGTAACGCAAGTCGTGCAGCTGCTTCAGTATACGTCATTTTTGGTTTTTAGGTAAGCAAAAACTAACTGCTTTTTCAATTTTTACCTATACCTAATAATAAAAAAAAATCCCGTTTGATGCGGACTTTCTTGCGGACACTGTATAAATTATTCAGAACAATACTAATTATTAATTAAAGCATTTCTAAAAATATTTTCAAATTGTCTGTTTTTAATATCCATGTTTTTATTTCGACTTTAAATTTTTTTAATGAAATCGATTTTTTAGTTTTTGTTGGTAAATAATCGTTTAAATAAAAACATAAATATTTGAAATTTTTTTGTCCTATGAATTTATTTATTTTAGGTTTTATGGTTATTTAATTTTTATGACGTGTATTATGGTTATGGTTTTTAAATTGTATAAGGTTTTTATTTTTAAATATATTAAGATGTTATAAATGTAAAATTGTCTTATGTTCAACTTTTTTGTTTCTGAATATAATTCTTAGAAACCTTTTTTGTAATATTTCTAATTTTTTAACTAAAGTTCTATTTATTCCTCCCCAACCTAAAATTCCGTAATTTAAATGAGTTTTAACTAACGCGTAATATTCCGTCTTATATTTAAAATTTTTTTTAATGTTTTTAAAAATCGGTAGTAAACTTCTTAATTTTTTAATTAAGTATTCTAAGTGAAAATTCCAATTTAATTTACTGTCAAAAATAATTCCTAAATATTTTATTTTATTAACTTTAAAAATTTGAATGTCTTTATTTATTTGAATACTATTCATATTTCGTGGTAGGTTATTTAGGTTTAAAGTAAAAGGAATATAATTTGTTTTATTAAAATTAATTGTTAACAAATTGTAATCAAACCAATATTTTATAATCTTTTTTAATTTTATTATTTAAGTTTTCCCAATTTGTATCGGTATAAAAAATTGTAGTATCATCTGCAAAACTATTAATTAGGTTGAATGGTAACGTACTAGAGTTTGGACCCGAAGATTCTTATCCTGACAGTGACCACCTTTTTTTTTTAATTAAAATAAAATATTATAAAGTCGACACTAAAAGGCGAATGAAACGAGCTTGTTTTGATTTGTTAATAAAAGTTTTTGTAAATATTTTCATTATTAGTTCGCCAAAAGTGGTAACGCCGCTGCATTTAAATTGCCACCCAGCCCCCGCCAAGTTCTTGTGATAAACCATTGGCATTGGCAACCTATGACATAACACGAAAAAAATATTTAACACTGAAGTTTTGAGAATGGAGGAGCTTTTAAAACAAGTCACCAGAGGTCAGATTCTTTACAGAAAAACACCAATATATTAACTTACCTAAATTGGTAATTAGGGTTTTCGTGCAGCTTTTCATGTCTATCTTTATTGCTTACGCATTGAAAAGTCATATTGCACAATCGACATTTATGTCTCGATGAATTTTTCTTGGTTCTCGGTTTTCCTAGATAAAAAAATTACTATAAGTTTGAATGCAATGTCAATACTGCATTAATACAGAGGGTGTTTGGGAAATGTGTGAGGAAACGTCGTGGAATATTTCTACTTCATAAAATAGGGGTGGTGTTTTGTACAGGGTTATCCAACCAAGACTAGACAAGGCGATTTTTTGACTTTTCCTGTACTTTTATAAAAAAAACTGAAATAGCCATCTTAAGTCATTTTCTCCCGCGAATTCGAATATCTTCAGCAAAAAACAATTGAACATCAAACAAAAGTACTAGGGGTCACTTTGATATTTTTTTAAATGGAACACCCTGTATATTTTTACATTTTTAAATTCCACATAAAATTATAATTATTTTTTATTAAATGCACTATTAGTCTATACTTCATAGTTTCCGAGATATTGACTCTCGAAAAGTGACATTTTTGAACTTTGACAGCTTATAACTTTCTAACAGTACGTCTTAGAGCAAAACGGCTTACATGTCCCTATCTTCAATTTTTATTATCTTCCCAAAAAAATCAACTTCCAGTTAAACCGGAACAACTATATTTCCTGCTTTCGAGTTACATCCGGTTTAACCGGAAGTTGATTTTTTTGGGAAGATAATAGACATTGAAGATAGGGACATGTAAGCCGTTTTGCTCTAAGACGTACTGTTAGAAAGTTATAAGCTGTCAAACTTCAAAAATGTCACTTTTCGAGAGTCAATATCTCGGAAACTATGAAGTATAGACTAATAGTGCATTTAATAAAAAATAATTATAATTTTATGTGGAATTTAAAAATGTAAAAATATACAGGGTGTTCCATTTAAAAAAATATCAAAGTGACCCCTAGTACTTTTGTTTGATGTTCAATTGTTTTTTGCTGAAGATATTCGAATTCGCGGGAGAAAATGAGTTAAGATGGCTATTTCAGTTTTTTTATAAAAGTACAGGAAAAGTCAGAAAATCGCCTTGTCTAGTCTTGGTTGGATAACCCTGTACAACAAAGTTTTGAAACCGATCAATTATCGAAAGTTATAATTTTTTGTTATATTAACTTTCAAAAATGTCTTTATTCCAAACTAACTTTTACAGTTTATTACATGGAACCTGACAACATAATATACTTAGAAAATAATAACCATTAAAAAAAATAACAATAAAAAAATTGAAGTTAATCCAATTTAATTCATTAATGAATTCAATTTAAAAAAAATAGTATAAATAATTTAATTTAGTAAATATCTCTTTAATTGTTTTTTAAAAGTTGCCAATGTTTCTGATATTTTTGGAAGATTGTTATATTTTATTATACCGTCAAATAAAAGCGATTTTTTTTTCGAAATTACTTTTTACTGGTATAGTTTGATAATTATTTATACAACTTCTGGTGTTATGATCATGTAATGTGTTATTCTCGTGAAGTGTTATGTTTGATTTTTTTTCTTTTAAAATAATAGAGTGAATTAGAATACAAATTTTTAATTTATAAATGTTTTGAACGTGTAAATACCCTTTCGGTCTATATAGATTGACAGTTGGTTCTAAATGTGGTAATTTGTGTATATACATTTAATAACTTTATTTTGCAATTTTTGTAATGATTTTAAGTTTGATAAACAAGTAGATCCCCATGCGGAAGCTAAGTATTGTAATTTTAAATATATTAATGAAAAATATATTTTTTTAAAAGTATTTCAAAGTAATAAAATATCTAGCTCTGTACAAAACAGATACCAAAGGAGATATCGAGTTGATAATATACTGGATATAATATACTAGATATGGCATTTCCAATTTAAATTTTCGTCTAAAACTAATCCTAAAAATTTTGTCGATTTTCAATATTGAATATTTTCATTATTAAATGTTAAGGGGTTAATGATGAAATTTATTTTATTTTTAGTCATAAACATAAAAAACTTTGTAAAATTTAACGTAAGTGTATTTGATTGAAGCCAAGAAAGAAGTATTTTTAAATTATTAATATCAAAATACATTTCTGCAAGTTTCAGCAAAATAAATAATTATTGTATCATCTGCAAATAGCTTTATATTGCCCTTTAAGTTCAATTTGGAAACGGAATTAATGTAAATTATGAATAACGGACCTAATATTGATCCTTGTGGAACTCCACATATTATTTCTTTCTCCGAACTTTTTCTATCCCCAATTTGAACAAATTGTTTACAATAACTTTGAAGTAGATTGTGTGTATTTCCCCTTATCCCAATACTGTATATACAGGGTGTTCCTAAATATCATGTAAATACGAAAAAGGGTAATTCTTTGGCTTATTTAATGGCTAAAAATTCATATAAACATAGGTCCGCAAATGCTTCGTTGCCGATCTACAGGGTGTTGAAATTTCAAGATTTTTTTAGTTTTTTCTTTATAGCTCTTGTAGTTTTTGAGATATTTAGCTCTAATTTGGAATATAGGTTACGCTGTAGGACTTACATCATTGGGCATACCAAATGGTTTTAAGAATCTACAGGGAGCTATTTTTTCAGGGGTCATGCCCCCTTTTCTTCCCATGAACTTTTTTTCGGTGCGCCTATGTTTATATGAATTTTTAGTCATTAAATAAGCCACAGAATTACCCCTTTTCGTATTTACATGATATTTAGGAACACCCTGTACTTATACAGTGTGGTTTTTTAAGTGTGCAACATATGGGAATTTTTTTTATTAACGATTTCTCAGAAAATTTTATTCTTGATAAAAGTTGGTGCATGTTCTATAATCATATTAGGTGCACTTGGAATGGTTGCAAGTCAAACGGCGTACAGGGTAGGCCAAAAAATATAAAACCTTTACAAGAATAAAAATTTTTAATAAACATTTAAAATAAAAATTTTGCACTTTAAATGATGTTTTTTAATTAGCATATTATCATTACTAATGCTTTATCTTGTTAAAACTAATTTTTAGGATATTTTAAAGTTGTGTTTAATATCGTTGCAACAAACATGAAGTTTGTGATTCCTAAATAAATTAAAAATTCAAGTAACTTTTACAAATATGCTGGAACTTGAACAAAAATATGCGAAATTGATTTGATTTTGATTAATTTATGAAGGTCTTTATGGTGAATATTAAAAAAAAATTTTGGAAAATTATTAATGTTTTTTAAAAAAATATATTTTTTTATTTAAGGAGGTCACGTTTTTGAATCTATGCATAACTTTTAATTCTAAACAACTTTTTTTAATAACATTTTGCTGAATTTTTTGAAATAGGGGTACTTTATTCTTGTACAAATTTTATATTTTTTGGCCTACCCTGTACACCGTTTGACTTGCAACCATTCCAAGTGCACCTAATATGATTATCGAACATGCACCAACTTTTATCAAATATAAAATTTTCTGAGAAATCGTTAAAATGCCCATATGTTGCACACTTAAAAAAACTACACTGTATATAAATATATACTTACGTCCCAAAGGTACCCGAGCAGATCTGGCCATTGGAGGAGCAGATCTGGCCATTGGAGGACCATCGCCGGTATGATGTCGGCGCATGTGGAACCGATAATAATCACGTCTAGCAAACTCCAGATTACAAATTTCACAAGTGACAATGGGTTTTTTCATATGCACGACCCTACGAACATAGAATTGATTCGGCTTTTACTTAGTGGAAATCCATTATTAATAGTGTTAAATAAATGTTAAAAAAAAATAAAAAAATAATATTTTAAAAAATAATTATTATTATTGCATAATGATTGCCTAAAAATGATAGGTATTAAAAACAGGTATATAAAATTTTCTTCAGAGTACCCTCTTTAGGAGGCTGTAGCTTCGTAGCAAGTAGGCATAGGATACAGTTTTATATGAAGTTCTTACTTTATTTTTAACCAATATACTTGATCCCAAATTATTGATCATACGTTTTAGAATACCCTGTATAAGGTGGACTTTGATAAAATTTTTACATTTTTATTCCAAATAACTAATTTAGTAGAAATATACTTACTGAAAATGATTTTTTACGCACGTCGGAGATGAAAACTTCTTATCGCAATGATTACAGGGGTACCTATTCCCGGTGTGAGTATACAGTTTGTGCTTTCGAACATCCCATTTCGTATAAAACTTTTTATTACAAACATCACAAGCTTCTGAAAATTAAATACAATATTAGTTGTGAGTTTGTAACTTGGAATAAATTCAGTAAATCCAGTACAGTTTTTTTTTTGGAAAAATGCCTGGACACAGCCCTCTCTACTTTATCAAGCCACGAAACAGAAACATCGACAACACTGCTTGGCGGTACACTTGTCACGTGACTTTTTGAAGTTAGCCATGGTTTAGAATGTAATTTTAATAGGAGTAGGTGTCGTATTAATTTGTACTTTTATCCGGTGTTCGATTGACATCTAATAGAAAATTTAAGTGACATGATTGCTAAGAACCTCTACAAAATACTGATGAAAATGTTTGGTGCGAGTTTGCTCTAATAGCATTAATAAAGTGAGAAATCGAACAGCCTACTCGGCCGGGCGGTTCGCTTACGGGTCTTATAAATGGCGGCAGAATTTTTGGGATAAACTTTATTGTTTTATGGCTACAGTTAATTTATTAAATATTAAAGTGTTTATTTAGCTTGAAGGTATATGTGAATGAGTTTAAAAATATTACTAGTAGAGATAGTTCGCAAGTAGGTTGGATACCTCTAGATGCCTAGGTACTTAGGTAAGTACTATTTTTTTCTTTTAGTTTATTTATTTATCAACATGCCAAACTCCTGCTGTATTCCTGGGTGTAACTCTTAACTACAAAAGTGCTTTAAAAGCAGGTGAAGAGAGTGTATCAGTTTTTCACTTCCCAAAAGATGAAAATCTCAAAATTCTATGGCTAAAAGCCATTCCAAGAGCTAATTGGTCGCCCACACAGTATTCTGTAGTTTGTGCTAAGCATTTTGTCCCCAGTCAGATTATACGTGAGGATATTTATCTTTTGCCTGATGGCACCACAAAAAAAATTCTAAAGTGAAACTAAATGTAACAGCTGTTCCATGCTTTTATCCCAATTTACCTGCTTACTTGTCAAAAACTGTTCTCATTCCTAGAAAAAGTCCAGCGGAGAGAAACGAGGAACAACAAGAGCGTATCTCTCAACTTAATCAAGCTTTCGAGCAATCAGATTTAATAAAAAGTTTTGACGATCTCAGTAATTATTCACAAAAAAATAATACCTACTTCTGAATTTTGGGAAGTAAAAATTGTAAGTGACTCAAAAATATATTTTTATAGTTTAGATTTGACCAATGACTGTATAAATATTGTTAATCAGGTTTCAGTGGACATCGCTATGAAGGTAAAGGTTTTTTTAAAAGGTAATGAATTGGTTTACAATGATTTGAAATAGATTTTACCCTTTGAAATGAAACTAAGCAGGTGGTCTCAGCTTGAAAACTTATTGTCTTGGTACCAATTAATATGGTGTGAAAGTAACGAAGTTACCCAGATAGTAACTGGTGGCTTTCTTAAGACAAGCGTAGATTTCTTAAACAAAGCCTTAAGCTTACTAAATTTTCAGACTTCAGAAGATGATAGTCAATCCTGTAATTTAAACGCAGAAGATAATAATTTGTATAATAGAATATTACTTTTGATCGATCAAATAAATCTACTCATAGTAAAACCAAAACAGCTTCTTAACGCAATGTTACTATTATTTAATAATTGGGTAAGTTGTTCTTGTTATCCAAAACTATTTATTACTTTTTTGTACAGTTTTCAATATCAATATAGTGGCAACAGAGCCAAAAAAACAAAAAATATTATCAGAAAGAATAAAAAACTCGCCCGTTACCGCGCGTCATAATGATAGCTTGTGGATCCGCAACTCCCAGCTGATGCGGCGTTGCCCGATTTCACTTTATGGCTTGATAAGTAGAGAGGGATGTGGCCTGGGCACAGGTATTTTAAATTGCAACCCTAGTTTTTTATTGACTATATTTAAAGTGCATAGGGTAGGATGCTACAAGAGTGCACCCTTAAAGTTCAATTAAATTTATAAAGTAAAAAAACAACTTTAGCGCACTGAAAAAATGTACTTTAATATAAACTAACAACTAACATAAACTAAAGTTAGGTTATTTTCATGAGTGCGTTCGGAAACTCGTCCCATGCGTACTCTTAGAGCAGTCTACCCTATACATAAGTACAAAATTTCAAATTTGATAAATTGGACAACATTGATTGCTATTTTATGAAAGGTATAAGTAAAAAACGTTCTCCATCTAATACGGGGTTTAATGATGCGGAAGGTTTACCTTTTTTCCCTTGTTTATGCAAATCATGGAGTTTTAAATGATTTTTTAAAGAATGGCCCCTTGTAGAAAGCAGCTTTCCACAAAACTGACAAACCACATTTGGTTCTTGATTAGGCTTTAAATCATGACCGTGACTTCTCACGTGAGCGTACAGCTTACTATAATACATATACGATTTTCCACAAATTTGACACAGGTAATTTGGGTGCTCTATGATATGTTCTTTAAAGCCAGCCTCGGTAAACCTAAAATAGTGCACAGTGTGACCTATTTGAAATATTTTTTAAATTTATAATTTAATGCTATTTAAACTGAAAATTTTGATTAATTTTCTCTAACCTGGCCTGTACAAAAATTAAATTCTAATAGTTCAAAATACTAGCACAAATTCCTGAGGCTAAAATATGAATATCTAGTCCAATTTACCTTAGTCCAAAACATTGCAAAGGAAGTTAAAATAATAACTAGGTACTTGTTATGTTTCACAAATTTAATCAGTTTCCTAACACGTGTTTCGGCCCTTGCGGGTCATTATCAAAGGAGTACAAGAAGATACTAAATTCTATATAAACATGTCATAAAATTAAAATTAGGATTTGAAGATTGAATGGTCAACTGTGGGTTTTCCTAATTTTTAAAGGTACAGATACATATTTAGTCCTAAATTAGTGTGCCATTAAGAATTAGGGAAGCACCTGAAAGTATTTTGGTTTGATTATTAACAACATTGCATTTGTTTTTTTATGGCTTTTTTGATAGCTATTGTTTCTAGTAGATTTAGTTTTCTGCTTTTATTGTGTATGTATATGGGTTTTATGTTGTTAGAGATTGAGTGATGGCCTTTTATGCAGTAATCAGCTAACCCTGTTTTATTTTGATTTTTATATTCTTTTGTGTTCTTTAAGCCTGGTGTCAAAATTTCTACCCGTTTTTCCAATGTAGATAGCATCGCAGTTATCGCATTCTATTTTCTATCTACTTTGTAAAAGTTTGTTTTTAGTTTTTAGTAGTTTTACCATTGGATATGTGTTTGTGTAAGTTGTTTTTATTGACTTGTATAGGAATGATATTAAGTTTTTTGGAGATTGGAGAGCAGTATTTTTCCTTAATTGAAGTGGGATGTTCTTTGTAGAGAAGTTTTTGTGTGTTTTGTCTTTATTTTTTCCTTATTATTTAGTGTATGATTTTTGTTGGGTAACTGTTGTTTGTGGCTATTGTTTTTATGATATCTAATTATTTTTTGTATTGGATGTATGAGAGAGGAATGTTAACTAGTCGATGTACCATCTAATTGAATGCAGCTAGTTTTGTTTGTTGGGGGTGCTTTGAATCTGCGGGTATGACTATATCTGTGGTAGTTGGGTTTCTATAAATTTGGTAGGTAAATTGATTTTGTTGGCTTTTCATTATTGGCTGGTCTAGGAAATTAATTGATTTGTCATGTCATTAAATTGGCATTGTTCTATGGTAGATTGGATTCTATGGTTTAGGCTGTTAAGGAGATTGAGAAATTGGTGTAATTGTCGGTCCGTACCGGTCCCAACACAAAACACATCGTCGACATACCTACGCCAAAAATGTATGTTTTTAATTAGAGGATTTTTTATGTTTAATAATTTGTTTTCGAAATATGCCATAAAACGTTCAGTTAACAATAAGGGAGAGCCCATCGGTAGTCCCCCCTTTAAGTATGTCGTTGTACCTGAAATAGCTTTGGTTTATGCAAATGTTGGGGAGCGCAGTTATTTCATCTATATAAACTGCGGTGTGGCTATTGGATAGATTGTTGTGTATGATTTTTTTAGTTCGGCTATTGGTATTGAAGTGAATGGGCTCTTAACATCGAAGGAAACCAGGATGGAGTTGCTCGGGATTTTTATATTTTTGGTTTAGTCCAAAAGTTGATAAATTCCAAAATACACAGTCCGCGAGTGTGATACAAAGACAATAGATGAGTTCATTTTTAGGTACTTGGTTAAAACTATTATGTGGGCTATTACGTTACCTATACATTACATAATAAAATAAAAGAGAAATACGTTTAGTAGCGTCAAAACAGAGAGATGAGGGCGGGGCACTGAATTGTAACTTTAAAATATTTACAAATCAAAATAAAAATTACTTACTTAACAAAACACACTTTACATTTGAAGTAGTTACATACGGGAGCATCTGCAATTTTCTTTAGGTGAAATTCATATTTAGTTTTAGTTGAAAATATAGCGTTGCATTTTTCACATGAAAAGCTTAAACCTGGTTGACACTTGATTGCGTGCTTCCTCATTGCACATACTAAAAATAAAATTAAATAAAGAATCGGTATAATCTGTCGGTGAGAAGATACAGAGTGTTGTAAAAACTGTAAAAATGTTCTTGTTGCACACTATCTAATAATAATAATAATAATAATAATAGTAATAATAATAATTTTATTTAAAATTTAATAATATAATAAATATGTTAATGTTGTCCTCTATAAACTTATTATTCAATCCCCTGAAGCTGAGCTTGTTAGGGGCAAATCTTATTTTTTGTTTTAGTATGTAAAATCATAAATCATAAATATGCATTAAAAAATCAAGTTTTAAAGTAAAAATGTAAATTTCTAGTATAAACGCAGCTTTCTTGAAGAAATATATTACCTATAATAAAATTGTTAATTTATAATTTTTAAGTAAAAAATATTATGTAGGTATTACTTATATAAATTATTCAGAACAATATTAATTAATTAAAGCATTTCTAAAAATATTTTCAAATTGTCTGTTTTTTATATCCATGTTTTTATTTCGACTTATTTTTTTTTAATGAAATCAATTTTTTAATTTTTGTTGGTAAATAATCGTTTAAATAAAACCATAAATATTAGAATTTTTTTTGTCCCATGGACTTATTTATTTTAGGTTTTATAGTTATTTCGTTTTTATGACGTGTATTATGATTATGGTTTTTAAATTGTATAAGGTTTTTATTTTTAAATATATATTAAGATGTTATAAATGTAAAGTTGTCTTATGTTCAACTTTTTTGTTTCTGAATATAATTCTTTTGAAGGATAAAGATTATCTTTATCGAATATAAGTTTTAGAAACCTTTTTTTTAAATATTTCTAATTTTTTAACTAAAGTTATATTTATTCTTCCCCAACCTAAAATTCCGTAATTTAAATGGGGTTTGCTATCAAACCAATTTTTTATAATTTTACAATCTACCTACAGAAAGTACCTACCTGATAACTTTTTGCCGCATTTATCGCACGATATACGTCGTTTCCGGTACTTGGAACGTCGACATGCCGCCTTGGTCTTCATACAACAATCGCAGTATATTCCTCCAAGAAATATAATTCTTTTTTCTTCGGCTATATTAAAATCCAAAGAAATAACTTCCAAATTTTCGGAAAAATTTGCTTCTAAATCTTTGGGGTTCAACATCGGAGGAGTAATCACAGACAAGCTATTCGGCAAGCAATATTTTTTATTAAGTTTACTTCTTAAAATAGATTCCGTGACGGACATGATGCCATCGACGCCGCTATGCGTCGAACTGACGTAACCAGCAGAATATTTTTCATCTCTGGAGTTATCATTATAGCTCGTCATAAAATCATTATTTTCATCATTATTTAAAGCATACAGATCTTTGCATTTGATATCAACATATTCGCTGTGTTCATTGTATTGGTCCCTATCTGTTAAATCATTACTTTCATCACTTTCTTCACATTTTATAGCTCCTTGTAGATTGATAGTTTCTACATCGGACTTTATGCTAATAAAATTTAAATCTTGTAAATGTGAATCGTTACTTGCCGATTTAAAATCGGACTCATTTTTTAAAGATAAATCGTCCTTTCCCAGTAATATAACTTTACCCATCTTACTTTCTTGTTTTAGGCTTATAACACGTATCTCTGACAGAGAAGTATCTTCAAGGAACTGAGATAAATCGGAAACGGTTGCTGGAACACTTACAAAAGTGTCTGTTTGTGGAAGATCTGCTAAATAATTACAAGGTATGACATTGCTTTCACTTTCTGTATCTATTTGGTCTAATTGGTTGTCATGTGGTTCACTTAAATCACTGCCTTTAATACGACCTAATAGATAACTAGCAACTTGTTTATATTCATCCATATCGCCTAACTCATCATTATGGTCGACGTTATCATTAGAAGGCTCTGAACTAACTGAATCGTCTACAGATTGTATTGGGGCTAGCAGATTTATAACTTTACTTAAGACATCTTTTTGCTGGTCTTCCAAATCGTATTTCATTTTATTATCTTCACATTCTTTCGTTATACTACAATTTTCCCTAGCGTCGCTATCAGTATGCGTTCCAAAATTATTGTCTACAAAAGTATCTTCACTATTTTTTGGGAGTGTATAAAGAGCGTCATTAACGATGGGTTTGATTAGTCTGGGATCTTCATGGTTATTTTCCATATCACTAAAGAAATACGGTACTTCCGTTTCTATTTCTTGTTTTTCTAAAAAAGAACAACAAAGTAAACCTAAAGTTGTTATAAATTCTAACTCAAATTATTTATAATAATAATAATTTTATTTAAAATTTAATAATATAATAAATATGTTTATAATTCAAGAAAGTTTTGTCTGTTTCCTTCCGCCAAACTCATCCCCAGACGCGTTTCGCCGTTTACGGCTCATCAGTGAGGCTCAGTTTGGCAGAAGGAAACAGGGCTCGAAGACAAATCACTTGTCAGGATCGATCCTGAGCTTGTTAGGGGCAATTATTTTCTGTTTTAGTACGTAAAATCATAAATCATAAATATGCATTAAAAATGAAGTTTTAAAGTAAAAATGTTAATTTATATTTTATAGTATATACCTAAAAGCAGTTTTTTTGAAGAAATATATATTACCTGTAATAAAATTATTAATTTTTAAGTAAAAAATATTACTTAATTATTCAGAACAATATTAGGTAATTAATTAAAGCATTTCTAAAAATATTTTTAAATTGTGTGTTTTTAATATCCATTTTTTTATTTCGACTCTAAATTTTTTATTGAAATCAATTTTTTAATTTTTGTTGGTAAATAAGTATAGGTAGTTGTTTAAATAAAAACATAAATATTTGAAATTTTTTTGTCTTATGGACCTATTTATTTTAGGTTTTATGGTTATTTTATTTTTATGACGCGTATTATGATTATGGTTTTTAAATTGTATATGGTTTTTATTTTTAAATATATATATTAAGATGTTATAAATGTAAAGTTGTCTTACGTTCAACTTTTTTGTTTCTGAATATAATTCGTTTGATTATATTTATAGTTTCCTAATGATATCAAATTATAATGGTTTATTGAAATCGCAACGACAACGCTGTTCGGACGTTTTTACTACGAGTGACGCAGAATTTTTGATATTCATTCATTATCTAATGTTACATTTTTGGTGAACTGTGTTTGTGATCAATTGAGTTTTTCGATTAATTTTTAGTATTTTTTCGAAAAAAAAAACTGAATACTTACCATTAAAAATAAAGGGTTGATTCTTTAAAATTGTATTCAAAAGGCCTTCAACACTCAAAGTCATTTTAAAAAAGTGTAATGTAGTCAGCAAATGCCCATGGCAAATAATGCAAATTTCATGATGTGGCTGAAAATTATCCTAAAAATATACATTTTAAAATTAGGGGCAAACAAATCAGTGTAATCTGTCAATACACAGGGTGATTGACGTCAACACTTCAAAGTTTAAACTATTTAAACACTAAAATCACTAACTTATACAAGGTGTCCAGAAACTACGGTTTCTGCTTGAGCTTAGCATATAACAATTTTTGAAGAAGCAACTTACCGACAATGACGGAAATAATGACATCAAATAATCTCTTACGGTCACATCCTTGGAGTGTCGGGATGATAGTAATATTAAATCACAATTTTTGAAACAATAAAGGCATAACCTAAAAATATAACTTAAATAACAATTAGTGAATCCAAACCAAGTGATATTTAATGGCGGCTGTGGCGTGGCCAAAAAGCATTGAGCCATCAATCAGCAATGTAATTTTTATGATCACATGTACCAAATACAGTATTTAGTATAATATACCTTTATGTCTATGGTATTTACCCACTGCTGCTATTTTTCACAGGTTTGAATATTATGTTGTTTTTCTTTAACAAACTTTAAATTTTGTATAAAGAATGTATATCTCTTAAGGTGGGAGTATCAACATGCTTGCCAACCTATAACCTATTTCGCGTAGATTTATTTATGTTTTCTAGCTTTTAGACAAAATTTAAAGAAAATTGGTATTGACTTGATATTCTATAGGTAATAATTGACATATTTAATAAATATCAAGGAATTTCATAACTTATTTTAGGAGAATTGTATAGCGAAAAATATCGGGTAAGATTTTTTTTAACATTATTATGTCATTGTCACTCATTGTTTTTTCACTATACAATTCTCCCAAAATTAGCAATGAAATAAATTGATATTTTTGTAATATATCAGATACTACCTAAATAATGTACCGACGATATTGATTTTCTTTAAATGTTAGTTATTAAAATAATAAACTAAAAAAATCAACGCGAAATAGGTTATAGGTTGGTAATATATTAAATGACGTTGAGAATTCAACCTTAAGGTCGGACGCTTGAATAATAGAGAAAACGCAAAAACGGAGTGATTTTTTAATGAAATTTACAAGATTGTAAGCTCCTTCTCAGAAAATTTTCAACTTAATAGTTATATTTAATTTAATATTTATATTTAATTATGGAGTACCACAAGGTACAGTCCTAGGACCAATACTTTTTAATATTTATTTAAATGCTATTTTTAATTTAAACTGTCAAGGAAAACTACATAGTTTTGCTGATAATACGGTAATTTTTTATGAAGGTCTAAATTGGAATATTTAAAAAAATACTATTGAAAAAGATTTTATAAAAATAAGCAATTGGTTTAATAAAAACTTATTAACTATAAATTATAACAAAACAACATATCATTCCAATTACTTCATACAAAAATAAACTTCCAAATATTGGTCCAATAATATGCAATAATATTAATATGGAAGGTGAAAATATTAAATATCTAGGAATAATTTTTGATGAACATTTAAAATGGGATTTACATAGTGACTGCATTGTAAAAAACTAAGAATTCTTATACCAAAATTTAAACACCTTAAACAAGTTTTAAATATAAAAGATTTAGAAATACTTTATTATTCTTTTATTCTTTAGTACAAACCCATTTAAATTATGGAATACTAGGATGGGGAGGCATAAATAAGAATTATCTTAATAATATTGAAACTATTCAAAAATACAGTTTGAAAATTATTTACGAAAAATACCACCGATATTCTTCTGATTTACTATTTAAAGATAGCAAAAAAATGGATATTAAACAAATATTTTCTTACAACATGTTAGCATTAAAGGTAAAAAAAAATATTTAAATAACCTTTTATTATTATTGTTATTATTATTATTTCACTTTGGCAAAATAATGTTTGTAACAATGAGTTACCTACACATTAAGTATAGCCAAACTATAATAAATGGTAATTCCCCCCCCCCCCCCCCCCCCCTCATATCTTAATCAGCATAGGGCAAATACATAATCAATACTAAACTTACCTGCATCTTCCGAAACAAGGAGTTTTTAGTTTAGCATATGTTTGATTTTTTTCCTCTTGCATGTACAAATACAAACTAAAATATAATTCAACTTCAATTCAAAATAGGCTTTATTGTTCAAGAAAGCTCTATTGACAAAGCTCATCTTGTAACATTTAAAATATTTATAATTATTAAGGAAAAGTCATGTGAGTCAAGTTTCAATATTATTTTTTGATGGGGTTAAAAATGTGTCTGTCTAAGTCTAGTTTAATGGGTACCTACTTACTTAATACTAAGTACTTATTGTATACTATAATTAACAAAAATTATATTTTACCTTTGTTTATAGTTGTAGGTACCTCCTTTTGTAGAAAATTTAAGATTTTTCAAAGAGCTTATCTGACTTTTCTTGGCACCAGTTATAACCTTTTCAAGTGAGTTATCATCGATACATGTAGAAATAAGCTGCAAACTATAGTCATTACAATATTCAGTATTCAAAAATGATTTTTTAAGGGTATTCAGAAAATCATAAGGAAGAGCTATATCTTCAAGATTTTTATGAAAAGTTTCAAGTCTATCTGTTCTCTTTTTTAAACCACCAACATTTAACTTGTCTCCTGTACTTTCGATATTATGTACAACAACTTCATTGTCTAAAAGAAGCAAATCCAAATTCACTGAGGGTATGGAATGTCTTTTCAATACAAATTGTCCAACTTCATTTAATTCGAAATCACTTTCTAAAAAATGCACTGAGCAAATATTCACATTCTTCTGATTACTTGTCCAATTGCCAACTAAACTTAATATTTCTATCCATTTAGTCTTCAAAACTGGATCATCGGGAAATCTGAAATAGGTAGTATGATTAATGCTCCCTAGCTCCTAGCCCATAGTCTATGTCCTAGCCAAAAAACCTGAATTATTCTTAGAATTCTTTAAATGCAAAAACCTTGCTATTAAGGCATAGGTATTGGTCTCATCAAAAAGACTATTCAAGACAAGAATACAGTGGTTTGCTCAAAAATTCAGACACACATTATTATGTATAAATTAGACTAAAAACCAACGTGTTTTTAACATAAAAACTAAAAAAATAAATTTTTAAATGTTTCCAAACATCTCTAAGTTCTAGTTTTTAAAAGGGAGAAACATCATGTCACCTGGGAATATGAATATAATTCTGCTAAAAAGAGAAACTTACGGGTAAAATTTTACTTCATTCGTGTCCTTGTTGTTTCTTCTGTTCTTATAATGGTAGGGACACCGATCTACTGTGCACCACAGTCTGCTTCCTTCCCCAGACATATTCCAAACAGTTTTTTATTATTTTACCATAACCACAAAATCATTTTCTGTATAGTTTTGTTTACTTTTTGCCAAAAATTCTTTTAAGCACAGAAAAAAAATTGGTTCTTTGCACTGGTTAGGTCACAAAACACAAACAAAGGGTAAGTAATTATTGTTAAGTTCCTTTTAGTTACTTTTAAACAGCAAAGCAAAGCTTAACTGCTAACTTGAGCACAGCAAAGATTTTTCCTTCCCCTTACCGCGGTTAAGAATGCACATGTACTGTCTACATTTCTCATACAATTTGTTCCTTTAACCACTTAGCTAAGCAAAGATTTTTACTCGGCTTGGCTGTTTAAAAGAAGCAAAAATGAAAGTACCCAATTAATATATGACTAGCCTAAGCGGTTCTTTCATCCATCATGGTTGGTTCATGCACTTGTGAAAACACTGGAGAAGCTGTAAGCAAAATTATCTTATACCCCTACCCCTCGCCGTCTAACTCGAAAAATACAGTCAGGAAAGATTTTTTTTATTCTAAAGCCCTTTATTTATAAAGCCGCCCGTATATATATTTTCGAAATATATAGGCCCGTATTATATTATAGATAATATAAATAGATCTAGGAGGAAAACCAAAAAACAACCAAGTTACAAATAAAAAATGTACAAAATCTCATAATAATATCTTATATTTTATTGGCAGTTTTAGCAACAATAATATCGTTACTGTCCTCGGTAAGTACTGCTAATTTCTTAATAATGGCCCTCGTTCGATCGGTAAGGAAAGTATCGACTTGTCCCAAGATATTCACGAGCTCGATCATTTTTTCGAAATTTTTGTTCACTCTCTCCGCCCTCTCTAATTCTTTTTCCTTGTTCTCGATTTGCTTTCGTAGAGATTCAACAATTTGAACAGGATTGTTTTTTGTAAAACTATTGGTTCTTCGTGCTATACTGTTGGTGGCAATATCGGCCGATGCAGTATAAAAAATCTAAAAAATTAAAATGCATTTTAAGGGAGATGTTTAAACATTTTTTTTGCATTGACATGTAGGTCACCACTAGCCCATCCCATAGCCCCTCTCGCCCTGATCCTCAGAATCAATGATCTGCCGTTTGTTCGTACTTATATAGTTCCCCCCTTGCCGCGGTTAAGTATGCTCCACGCTCCACTACATTACCCATGTAATTATATAAAGTTATTCGCGAAGCATTCCTTTAATAACTTAGCTCGTCATCCGCAAAGATATTTACTTTGCTTAGCTGTTAAAAAGAAGCAAATGAAAAGTACTTAATGTTTAACTTACAATAGCTGAGTTCATTATTTAAGCTTCTTTTAAATAGCAAAGCAAAGCCAACGGGTAAGTTGAGCGTTCTTTTTAAAAATTTAACTTAGCGCAGCAAAGATTTTTTCCTCCCCCCCTTGCTGCGGTTAAGTATGCCCCTCTCTATTTTCCATACGAACTATTCGAAGTTGTTCGTGAAGCGTTCCTTTAACAACTTAGCTAAGCAAAGATTATTACTTTGTCTTGCTGTTTAAAAGGAACAAATGGAAAGTACCTAATGCGATACTTCGATCATTGAACCATGATATTGCATTGAATCCTGTTAAATCAATGGCGTACCGAGGGAAGAGGGAGGGGGGGCAATTTTTAATTTTAACATTTTTTGCGTGCGGAAAAGTGGATATATGGGTGCGGATAAACAGCAAATCGCGCACGCTTGTAGGAAAAATATATTCTTTAATTTATTAACATTAATATTTCGTTCCAAGGGCGTCCGAAGGAACTTTTCCAAGGGGGGGGGGGGGGCAAGTCATAATTGGAATTATTTTTGTTTCTAGCACTTCAACAAACCTTCAATAAAAGAATAGAGCAAAACACCTAATACTTATATTAAATAACAAAAAATAGCTAAACAAAATATTTAAAAATGTTCAAATATAACAAAAAACTTATAAGTTATTCAGATTTATTGGAGAAAAGAAATGTTAATTTTCTTGAATCTTTTGCAAATTCATCAATAATTTTTTCAATTAAATGTATTTTTTTTCTTTTACAAATTTGCGATTAACACTCATCATACATAAACCGTCCAATCGGTGCTCAGTCATAGTCGAGCGAATCCAGGTTTTTACTCTTCTGAGAGTACTAAATGATCTTTCGACTGTACATGTAGTTGGAGGTAAACAAATTGCTATCGCAATTGCCCGACCAATAGTACCTATATCTATTTGTATATTGCTATTATGACTAGCTGTGTAAATTAAAATAAAGCTTTATTTATTCTATTCTAATATTTTTCCTTCGCTATTTAGTGAAGATTTTTGAATTCCACATTTTATTTTATGCAACAAGAGTTCGTTTTACCAATTTTGTCAATTGAATTGTATCTCAATAAATATGTATATCCCAGTTAAATAAAATATCTCAAATCTACTTGGGCCAGGGGGGGGGGGCAAGCGCACCCCCCTTGCCCCCCCCCCCCTTCGGACGCCCTTGTTTCGTTCATGCTAAATATAGAACATAGTAGGTTATACTGTATCTCTTCTAAATTCCTAATAATGGCCTATAAGTGGCCGGAAGATACTATACTAGTATAGGTACATACTCAGATTACATTACCTATTTTTCCATAATGTTATTAAATTAAATACTAGGAACTTACCAAAACACTGCAGCAAAAAATTAAACATACGTTATTCATTTTGTACAAAAAATAATTTTCTGTGATAATGAAAAATTTCACTTTAACACAAATACTTTATGTTAAATAAAAAATAAAGTCGGTGTATAATCTCTAGTTGCTACTGTTATTAAATGTTAATTAAATTCACAACGCAAGCAAAATGTTATGTCGGTACGAAATGCTAAGGCAAGCATTATTTTTAAATAATGCAATTTTTAGAAATCGTACACCTAATAATATTTAGGGCGACCTGAACCTGCATGGTATTCAGTGGCGTATCTAATGGGTCCGTTATATTGGAAAAATACCTAGAAAATTCCGAAGTGTCCTCCATACAAGGTACAGTAACAAACATCGACTTATTGCTTCTCTGTGACCCAGGTTTACAGCGATATTTTGAGCTACCTATCATTCCTTTGTGTCCACATACAGGACAATGACAATTCACCGAAAGTAATAAAGGAAGAATGATATGAAATGTCACTGTCACTGTGATTGAAGAAGACTCGTTTGTCACTTGTCACACACATGTTCATAGAATATGTAAATTATTTTCACTAAATTAAAAGTAGAGGTTTTTAAATATGTACATAATTGTGTTAAATTAAGAACATTAGGTTAAATTTTATACGTTTTAAATTTATTTTTAGCCCTAGTTTATTCTT
Source organism: Polydrusus pterygomalis (assembly GCA_963969555.1). Classification (NCBI taxonomy): domain Eukaryota; kingdom Metazoa; phylum Arthropoda; class Insecta; order Coleoptera; family Curculionidae; genus Polydrusus; species Polydrusus pterygomalis. The sequence goes on along the minus strand of OZ018385.1, from coordinate 38,626,723 downwards.
GTCAAGAACCACTTCATATTAAAAATCTAGTTTATGTTTAGATACTATTATTGTTTATAAAAACAATCTTAAATGGATCAGGACAATAATAAGTTGAAAAATAATGTTAATTTAACAACAGAGGAAGAGTATTTAAATCGCGATGTGAAAATCGAATGTAATGAAAGTGATTTTTTGGAAACCGAATTTTGCAATGTTGATACAGAAGTTAAAACAGAAATAAATGATTTTGATTGTGGTGAGCCCGAATTGCAAGAAGTTATCTCAAAACCAGTTTTAAACAGGGTAGAAGGGTGGTAAGTTCCTACAATATAAGACCTTTTGTTTGGAGGGTAACTACTTATTATATGAAATGAAATTAAGTAGGCCTACCTCGAGAAAAATGCAACTATTATTTTCAGTAAGGTAGTTGTTCATATAAGAAACTCGATAGAGAATGTAAGTGAGAATTTCGAGGAACCTAGCTGTTTTTTCCTTTCCAAAAAAGGAGAGTATATTAGTGATGTGAAATAGGTACCTACTTACATAATACTTACTTAATTGTTGTTTTCACATTTACATTTGTTTTAGTAATAAACCAATAAAATTTACTGAAATAAAGTATTTCATCTGCTCACAATGTTCCTACAAAAGTGCATATAAAGCCAACTTATTGAGACATGTAAAAAAACATGACCTGAAACCAGTTGCAATGAAGGGAGTTTACAAGTGTGAGAAGTGTCCCTTTGAGAGTGATCAGAATGGTAAGGCTAAGGTTAAATATCCTCACAATATGTGTTTGTAACTGTTCTGAAGAAAGTATATATTTAATTGCAAATAGTTAATGAAATAATGATAATTAAAATAGTTTATGAAATAATTTTTTTGTATTTATGTAAAAATGTTCCCCTTATTTTTTAGCTGCATTTCAGCGACATAACATAGTCCATTCAGACATTTATTATAAGTGTCCACACTGTGATTTTACTACAAAACATAAGGATAATTTGCGCCAGCATGAGTTGACACACAAGTCACCCAATGAATGTGAAATGTATTCTTGTGAAGAATGTGAATATGAATCCAAGCAGAAACTTTCCCTCAAGCGACATATGTTAACTCACAGGTGAGATACTTTTTCCCCTCGGATAGGTACATAACGCCCTCGATAACGCCAATATATCCCATGGTGACTGCGTTTCCTCTTAAATAAATTATAAAATTCCTGGATAGTATATTATGGGCTTAAAACCAATAAATTTTTAATAGAGTTTTAAAGCTCTATCCTCCCGAACCTGCCGCAAGGCCAAGGGGCCCAAGGGCACATGGTTATAAGGTTATAATGTAATACTTTCAAATATAATTGAATTTTTTGTAAGTCATCCTAGGTTTTGTTCAAAAACTTAATGAAATGTCAAAACGATAACCATAGTATCATGTAAACATCAGTTTTTGTCATGGCTAACTTACTAATAACTGAATGAAAATTGAATTGTATAGAAAATTTTACAAATCATGCTTAATACGTCAAAAAAATGGTTAAACTAGTTAGTTAGTTATGTATGATATACAAGAATTGAGAGAAATTTTAGCAGCATTTCAAATCCGTAATAATATACAGGGTGTTACATTTGAAAAAAAGGACTTATGGTCACTTTTTCAAGTTACCAGAATAAGTGTATTTTTCAACCACCCTGTATATTGCAACTAAGATTTGGGACTAGGGCAAAGAGCCCTATTGTATTAGTTAACTTAACTATTTACCAAATTTCAGGGTTTCAGTGTTTAAGAGTTCAAAATTATCAGCATTTTTAAAAGTGACGTTTTTGTAAAAAAAAAAAACGGAAATTAATTTATATCTTTGAAACGGTAAGAGATAAGTATAGAGTAGAGTTAATAAAAATTGTAAGGAAAGTAATGGGGGTTTCGAAAATAAAATAAAATATATGGTGTTCCGTTTAAAAAATCGAAGTTACTATTGTTTTTGTGTGGAAGCGGCATCACTGTATTGTCAAAAATATTTTAGGTTGGTAGAGCATGCATTTATGTAAGCGACCAAATTTTCAGAACGATTCCTTTACTGGTTCGTCAGAAACGTCTAACGTTCCATCCACCGTTAATCACCCTGTATACTATTATTCTATCTTAAATATAAGTGTTTTATAATATAACAATATAAGAATAAGAGTACCTAATGTAAAGTAGTATATTATATTCACTTGGGTGCCTTATTATCAAAATACACGACAAGGATTAATTTCTAAAACAATACACTAAATTTATTAAAATTGCTACTTATAAAAATCCTACATTTTTTCTAAACTTTTTGGTGTTTCAAATATTTCTTATTTCTAGTGGAAGTGCAATATACATTTTTGGAGCTAAGTAATGAATAAATTTTAAATTAACATTTTTACTACTTTTATCTACTGTCCGTTTAATGATTGCGGGTCTGATATGGGTGATTAATATAATTACTTAATGTGGAGGTTTTATGTATTAATACAGCAGTTGATAATATAATATACAGTGATCGAACATTTAGGATTTCTGAATTGTAGAGTAAATGTGTGGAGTAGCGTTTGTTTTTTTTATAGATTTTTTTTAGAATATAATTTTGAACGACATTTAGAGGTTTTAGTGAGTTTTGTAGATTCCACCCCACGCAATTATACCGTATCTTATTAAAGATTCTACTAAAGTCTTATACAGGGTGGTCCTTAAGTACATCAAGAAAATCTAGGATATGATTCCTGGCATCAATTTAAGTTGAAAAGTTCATATGGACTTATGCCCTAAAATGCTTACCCTCTAAGATACAGGGTGTTAAAATATTTTCCATTTTCCTTTAAAACTACCATTTTTTTCAAAAACATAGTAGAGACAACTTTTGTTCCGCTTATATCAGTAATGCATAAAAATGCATCAGAGTTTAAAAAAAACAGTGGCGTATCACATATTTTCACAAAAAAAATAGTGATGGTATCTTCATGCACGCCACTGGTGGAAGTAGGCAAACCTTTTTTTAACCAAAAAGTGCAGTTTAATACGAAATCAATCGACATCAATTTTCAATACAGTATCTTTAAGGAGTTTCGAAATTTTAAAAAAACAATTATTTTTTAAAAATATTTTAACACCCTGTATCTTAGAGGGTAAGCATTTTAGGGCATAAGTCTATATGAACTTTTCAACTTAAATTGATGCCAGGAATCATATCCTAGATTTTCATGATGTACTTAAGGACCACCCTGTATATGGAGAGTACTACTTTTCTGCCAATAATTTCCCTTAAAATATAGAATTTATGAATTAATTTTCTATTGTTTGTCAAATAACTGATATGTGCTCCCCATTTAAGATGTTTATCAATAGTTATTCCTAAATATTTTGTTGCGGTTACCTCACAGATACCTTCGTCAAGATTTTCAATTTTTATGTTGTTAAAATTGGAACGATTGGAACAAGTAAGAGAGAATGCTATGTAATTAGTTTTGGAAGTATTCAAGGTTAATTTTAAGAAATCCAGCCAGATCTTAATTTTTTTCATACCATCCATAGCTGACTCTTTCACTTTAGTCCAAGTTTCACCCTTGAATACCACAACTGTGTCGTCTGCATATGATATGACTATTCCGTTATTAATACATTAGGTAAAGCTCTTTTTATCATCTTGTCTTTTTTTTTTAGGCGTTTGGAAGAAGTTGAACATTTTAAGTGTCCCTACTGTAAATTTGTAACAAAACATCAAATTTCCATGAACAACCACATACTGACGATCCATAAAAAAGATAAAATAGAAAAGTACATGTGTCCGGAATGCGATTTCGGTACATATCATAAGATTTCTTTGAAAAGTCACAGGCTCACGCATAGGTAAGTTCTGTATAATATATGTAAACCTAACATAGTTGAGAACTAGAAGAGAAAGCAAACTTTTTAGGACAACAGAATTTAATTAATTTAGATATGTCCTTCTTGCTACTTCTTAGTTAACATCCGAAAAAGCCATAGTGTTATCGAAACTTGAATAAATATATGTAGTTTTGACACATTGTGTTTTTATTCTGCATTGATATAAGAAATGCCTCACCAAAAAAAACGGATATTGGGGACACACAATTGACACACGGTCGAAATTTACCATTTTTAGGAAACCCGGTGAAGTGCCAATGTACAAATGCCTACAGTGTACATATGAAACGAAAAATAAAGCATTTTTGACGAATCACATGAAGTCCCACCAGGGCACGGTTCCTTGTCCCAAATGTCAGAAATTGATTACCCCTAGAGGCATGCCGCTTCACTTGAAAACGCACGAGTCTGGTGATGTTAAAAATAGGTATGTATAGTAAAACAGTATATCCTTGTTTGTAACGTGTCCTAGCATGTCCCATGCTCTATAGGGTTTAAATCCGGAGAACATGCTGGCCAGTTATTTTTTGAATTTCAAGTAGCATGTAGCAGACTCTAGCTACATAATTTCCTTATGAAATTTGGAATTGTGTTTCTCTTATGTGTTAAAGTGTTTGACAACTTGAACTCCTTAACGTTTTAATTGGTTTTAGGTATAAATGCAAGGAATGCACTTATGCAACGCTGTACTTTGGAAATTTCAGTCGACATATGAAAATAATGCATTCAAATAAGGAAGCAATTGACTACAAACTGTGTCCCGAACCGGATTGTCCCTTTAAGACTTTTGAAAACGGTAAATTATTTTGCTATAACGCGGCGATTGTTTTATTTGGTGACCTTTTTTTTTGATTCGTAGAGCCTTTCATGTATTCTCACAAATGTTTGTCTATTTGGTACAATACGATGTGGATATCTTCTTAATAAATGCACACAGCCTCTCTGGAATTGCCTTGGGCCATTCCATAAACAAAATGCATATCGGCGATTTCTGAGTTTGTAAATTGAACCATTTTCCAACAATTAGTAAATTTATAATCTTAAAACTGTTAAAAACACTTCAAATAATTACAATGAAATAATTACTCACTCTTTTAAGTTATGACAGTTTATGTAAAAATCAAATTTGTTTAAACAGCAACTGTTTTTCCTTCCATAGTACTATTATTATTTTTCTGTTACTCTTAAAACATTGCAGTAATAAATTATTACGTTATGCGATTAATTTCTTTTATCGAAAACAGTTTTAATCTGTGCGAAAAAATTCAAAAGAGGACTTTCGTGTAATTTTAATTGTCTAATAGTTTGGTAAGTTAGTTTAAATTTTTTACTCTTATTGTCCTGGGGACATGCAATAAAGTGGTTTTTATTTTTTTTCTCGAAAACAAAGCAAGATATGAAAAAACTCAGGAGCTAAAATAGTTCTATTTGTAGTTGCTTAATTCGAAAAAAAATACATTATTTTAAAAAAAGTCAGTGGAGCGCAATTTTTTTGTCAAAAATATTAGTTAGACCTGTCTTCCGGGACGCCACTGGTCTTAATAATTTTAATCTAATTGAGGCTAAATTATCCTCTTGTTATTACAAACAGAATTGCCAAATTTCAACAAAATCGAATAAAAGAGTATTGAGATATTTACGAACATGCGATTTTTTTTTTAAAGTTTGACACCCTGTATCGTAAAAACTATGCATTTTCGGAGCCATGTTTATAAGAACTTTTCTTCTTAAAATCACTTAAAGAAGCACCCCTTGGGGTTTGGCCACATACTTAAATAACACCCTGTATAGAATACCGCCTACTGAATTAAGAATCGTTATCGTTTTGACCCGTCAAATACGCACGCAAATTGGCAAAAAAATAAATCAAAGAAAAAAATGTATTCAACCTTTTTTAGCGAGACTAAAAAGACACATAAAAGAAATTCACTCTTCGGAAGCTCCTCAGTTCAAGTGTGGCGAATGCGAGTTTACCTCAAAATTCAATTCTTGCCTCAAAAGGCACGTTGAAACGGCCCATGGGGACAAAAACCCCGAAACCTGTCCTGTATGTTTTAAAAAATCAGCCAACATTTACACATTAAGGTATGTGAAAATATAATTTTTTGAATTATGTTATTTTTGTCTTAGTATTAGATTGATATAAATTTATTTCTAAAAGAATCAGAAAATAGGTTATTTTATATAAGTATGGCAATTATTTATTTTTATAGTAGGAGCATATAGATATAGGAGCACGTTGTAAAATTATTTTGAATTATACAGGGTGATTCAAAAAAAAGTTACAGACCAACGTTGTAAAAATTTCAATGGATTACTCTGTATATTATTACATATTTCGATAGCGTGGAGTTAATGAAGGCAGGTTACTGTTATAATACTTATACCTAAGTTTTTAAGATATTTGGATTTTTTTTTAAATGTAGATCTTATAATTCATGAAGCATATTTGCCGTACATATTTTTAAGGTGGGTATTTCAAATTGTATTGATACTTTGGGAAACATATCAGATTTAATTCTAAAATAGAAGCCTCTTCAAAAAAGTGCACAGGGTGTGTGAAATGTAGTTTTGAATTTCTTAAGTTTCTTATTTTAAATGGAACACCCTGTATTTATTATCATAATCCGATTCTAATTCTAACTACTTTTTAAACCATATTAGAGTTTCATAACCTATCTCTTGTACTTTATTAGTAACGTTGATATGATGACACGGCTGTCAATATTAAAATGATGGACATCAAATTGAGCATTCATTAAATAATAAAAATTCATTAAATCGTTTTCTTGTTGTCTTGTTTGTCAACCCTAATATGGTTTAAAAGTTACCTATTTAAATATTGAATGACTTTAAATATTTTTTTAAGGATCCATATGAAATTACATCGAAAGGAGGATGAAATAAGAATGTTTCAATGTGGAGAGTGTCCATACAAAACAAGGCATAGTGGAGCATACAAAGATCACATATTAAGGCATAAATCTCCGGATGAGGTATGTTTGACAGATCATATCACGTGCGTTAAAAGGTACCAAAAGGTTTCTAACCACACTAAAGTATATGGTAAAAGCAGAGGTAAAAGCCAAATTTTTACAAATAAAAACGGTATTTAACTAATAATACCTTTAAAGGTAATAAAATAAAATAAGATATTTAGGACTTATTTTTGACAGTAAATTAAATTGGAATTTTCACTTAGAATACTTAATTAAAAAATTAAGAAGTTTACTACCGATTTTTAAAAACATTAAAAATTTGTTAAGTAAGACATATTTATTTATTTAGTCTTAAGTACATTTACAGGTATATAGATAAACCCTATTATAAAGTACTACAAAGATACAAAACATAAATACAATTCATATTCAATATTAATCTGTAATTAATTAGGAGTTATTAAGTTAAAGTAGTTCCAAAATTTTCTGTTTAAACTGTTTATAGGTTAGAAAAAATATATCACACTCACTTTGAAATTTAGTATACAAATTAGACCTGGCATTAACGGGAGAATTATAGTAATAATTCGTTCGGGCATTGTTTACATAAAATGTTGCTGTATTTCTTGTTGGATAAGCCGGAATATTTATATTCAAATTGAATAGTGTGTTTGGATCGTCAACATTATTATGTAAGAGTTTGTGTAAATAAAGCAACATATTAAGATCCCTTCAGCCCTTCTCTTTTCTAAACTTAAAATATTATATCTAACAGAAAGTTGATTTTTAGAAATATTTCTATCATAGTGGTCAGTTTCTTTATAATACAAGTATCTTAAAATTCTGTTCTGTATTCTCTCAATTGTATAAACATGATTTTGATAATAAGGAGACCATATTATTGATGCATATTCCAGTACACTGCGCACTAGAGCAATATAGAGTTGTTTAATACAATTAACATTCCTAAACTATCTTGAACTTCTTACATCTTAGATGCTTTGTTAGATATATTTATTATGTGGAAACGAAAAGTAAGCATATATTCAAAAGTCACCCATATGGAAATATTATATTACGAGTTAGTTAAAACTCATTTAAATTACGGAATTTTAGGTTGGGGAGGAATAAATAGAACTTTAGTTAAAAAATTAGAAATATTACAAAAAAGGTTTCTAAAAATTATATTCAATAAAGATTATCTTTATCCTTAAAAAGAATTAAATTCAGAAACAAAAAGTTGAACATAAGACAACTTTACATTTATAACATCTTCTTAATCTTAACATAGTATAAAACAAAGTCGCGGTCGCCCGTCTCTCCCTATATGTGCTTAAATCTTTGAAACTACGCAACGGATTTTGAAGCGGTTTTTTTGAATAGATAGAGTGATTCAAGAGGAAGGTTTTTATGTATAATACATGCATAATATTGTAGAGAAACACTGATAAATTTAGAGGTTTGTTCGGGTTTGTATTTATAAATCTTGACGTGATGGTGAACTCGCATTATTATCTTAGAGAAAGCGACGTCGTAGAATGCCGGGCTGCAACGCAGGCCGGGTACACGCTAGTAATATATATGCGTATTTAAAAATAAAAAACCTTATACAATTTAAAATCATAATCATAATACACGTCATAAAAATTATTTAACCATAAAACCTAAAATAAGTAAGTCCATAGGACAAAAAAATTTCAAATATTTATGTTTTTATTTAAACGATTATTTACCAACAAAAATTAAAAAATTGATTTCATTAAAAAAATTTAAAAATAAAAACATGGATATTAAAAACAGACAATTTGAAAATATTTTTAGAAATGCTTTAATTAATTGTTCTGAATAATTTATATAAGTAGTATGTACTTAATATTTTTTACTTAAAAATTATAAATTAATAATTTTATTATAGGTAATATATTTCTTAAAAGAAACTGCGTTTACCTACTATAAATTAACATTTTTACTTTAAAACTGGATTTTTAATGCATATTTATGATTTTTATGATTTTACATACTAAAACAAAAAATAAGATTTGCCCCTAACAAGCTCAGCTTCAGGGGATTAAAAAATAAGTTTATAGAAGACGACATAAACATATTTATTATATTATTAAATTTTAAATAAACTTATTAATATTATTATATTATTAAAATCTAAACACCTTTTCCAATAACTTTTTCGTCTACATTGACAAAAAAAGATTTCTCAATAGTCCATCAATAAAAATGTTTCGCAAATGTAACCAACTTTGTGCCTATCACTATAAGACATTTTTTTTCTAGATTCCCATATACAAATGTACAAACTGTTCATACCAATCTAGAAACAAAAGCTACCTATTGGATCACATAGCGAGATATTCCGATTCGACTACGGGCCCTACGGCAAAAACAAAAGTCCGTTGTCCGTGTTGTTGTTTTAAAACTGCGAAAAAGTTTAACTTGCGCATTCACATGTCCAAAGTACATAGGAACGAAATGGACCCCAACGAATTTTGGCACTGCGCATTGTGCGGCTTTAAAACGTTGTAAGTAATACTATAGTAATTTTTTTATATTAAACAACATTACAATAATAATAATAAAAGTTTATTCAAATATTTTTTTGACATTTAATGCTATTATATATATTTTTTATATAAACTATCAATTCCGAACTCAGAAGTAAAATACTTGTTTTGAGTTAAATAATATAATATTTTTGTCAAGAATATATTTCATAATTTAGGCACAACTAGATTATAATATAAAACGAATATAACAATATTTTATTGGTATATTTTATATCACTACAATATACAAAGATACATTACGTCATGTATATAATATATTTGTTATTTATTAATGACGTTCTTGAATATATCTCTTGGATTGGATGATATTCAATTCTTAATTTTATTTCTATAATTATTTAATGATTTAATTATTTTAATTGACTGTGGTCATATCAAAAATATATGGATTGATGTTTATTATATAATAGTATTTTTATGACGAGTTTCATGTGCGTGATTAATATAATTTATTTTATTTTTATGTTTAAAAATATATATTAACATGTTGTAAGAAAATATTTGTTTAATATCCATTTTTTTGCTATCTTTAAATAATAAATCAGAAGAATATCGGTGGTCTTTTTTGTAAATAATTTTCAAAATGTATTTTTGAATAGTTTCAATATTATTAAGATAATTCTTATTTATGCCTATCCATCCTAGTATTCCATAATTTAAATGGGTGTGTACTAAAAAATAATACAATATTTCTAATTCTTTTATATTTAAAAATTGTTTAAGGTGTTTAAATTTTGTTATAAGAATTCTTGGTTTTTTTACAATGTAGTCATTATGTAAATCCTATTTTAAATGTTTATCAAAAATTATTCCTAGATATTTAATATTTTCACCTTCCTTTATATTAATATTATTATTGCATATTATTGGACCAATATTTGGAACTTTATTTTTGTATGAAGTAAATGGAATGCATGTTGTTTTGTTATAATTTATGGTTAATAAGTTTTTATTAAACCAGTTGCTTATTTTTATAAAATCTTTTTCAATAACATTTTTTTAAATATTCCAATTTAGACCTAGACAATGCTAGGCAGAATGTTTTTATCGAATACAATATACAGGGTGTCCTTAAAATCGCTCGCACAAATTCTGGAAGCTAAAATATGATAATCTGGCCCAATTTATCTTAATCCCAAAGTCTTTGTCGGTTGCAATTGTCACTTCTTGTCAAAAATCAAAAATCAATGCTTGATATTTAGAGGATTTGAATGAACCAACAATGTTGCAATGTAGCATCATATTTAATAAACTGAAGTTGTTTAACATAATTTAATAATAATAATGATAATAATGTATCTTTATTATCAACCAACTTAAAAAGTTTATTACAGAGAATATAACACCAAATCTACAATATATAAAATCACCATCGAAATTATTTTCAAAAAAAATATATATAATAACCATTTAGAAAAAAAGAATATTATACGTTAAAGTTAGTTTAGTTTTAAAAAATATTTTTTTTAAAGTCCATAATTTTGATATTTCTTTAATTTTTTTCGGCAAACTCTTGTAAATTGTTATTCCTTTATATAATATTGATCTTTGGCCAAAAATACTCTTTACCATAGGTGTGTGAATATGATGGTTTTGTCTCGTGATGTGAATAATGTTGCTCGAAGGAAATATTAAATTCGATTGTTTTTTTTTAATAATAATAGAGTGTATTAGAATGCATAGTTTTCATTTATAAAGCTTTTCTAAATTTAAATATCCGTTTGGTTCATAGAACTTGATAGTTGTTTCTAAACAAGGAAGTTTATGTATGCATTTAATTATTTTGTTTTGTAGTTTTTTTAATGGCTGAATTGCAGTTAAATTTGCTGATCCCCAAATTGAAATAATATACTGTAATTTTGAATAAACCAAAGAATAATATATATTTTTTAAATATTTAAATGATATATAATTTTTAGCTTTAAACAAGATGCCAATTATTGGTGAGATGTAACTTCTTAAATATTCAATATGTTTTTTCCAACTTAAATTTTCATCAATATATAAACCTGAAAATTTAATTGTATCATAATATTATTTAATTATATGATTATTGAAAGATGGTGAAGTAATATTATTATTTTTTAATTTTGATTTACTTATAAACATAAAAGATGATTTAGTAAAATTTAATGATAATTTATTAATTTCAAGCCATCAGAGACACATCAAAAATTTACCTAATCTCATCGGAAATATGTTTTTTTAAGTTTCATTTGAAACTATGTAGACATGTAATTTCAGATTTAATGTTCCTGAATTTTTAGTAATAAACCTTAGTTACTAACAAGTAAAATCAACTTCTATTGTAAAAATACAGTGCGTCATATTAAACTAAACTCATCGGAAATATGTTTTTTAAAGTTTTATTTGAATTTAAAACTATAAAGACATTGGATTTCAGATAACAAATTTGTTATTTAATGTTTCTCACATTTTAGTCATAAAAATGAGTTACTAACGGCTAAAATGAACTTCATTTTTCTAAAACTTCAATTGGTTACAATTAACTAAAGCCGCCGGAAATATGTTTTTGTAGCATTTTTGCAAAAAAATTACAATAAGAAAAAAACTCCAATTTATGAAATTTTCTTACCGAATCTCCCACGCAGCAGAATTAATTGCCGATAATTCTGCTGCTAGGCAGATTATAAGTGAAGATCACATTTTGACTAGTGTCTTTTTTTAGAAATAAAAGGGTCTTGCATGACCATGTTAAAGCACATAAAAACAATGCCATAAACTCGGAAGGAGACACGACTATCGACGATGCACCGGATTTGTCTACTTGTGAGGTAGGAAGTGATGAGAATTGGGATACCTCACATTCTGCAGGGATCGACATCGCCAATTCTTTAAATGTTTCATTAGCCGAACATGATGTTAGCTAGAATACCTAAAAAAGCCTTGGAACAACCTGGTGTTAGTTTTATAGGCATTATCGGGACAAAGCAATAGTTGATGTAAATAATTTTTTGATAAAGTGGTAGATATATATGAAACTAAATTTTGTAGCAGCGGCTACTCAACAATTTGGTTTAGTATCAGTTATAGTAATTTGTAATAGCAATCAAGGTTTACTTGGTATGTGTATAATTATTAGTATTATAATAAACATATAAACAATTTTGGAATCAATAGTTTTTTGTGTATAAGAAACTGTGCTTAATCCTCATCACCTACGGCTGTTCAACGAATATTATTTATCCACAAATGCCAAATTTTCAGACGCTACGTTACGTACGCATATTTGTGACGTCACAGAGCGCTCTCGGAGCACCTTTAGAGTGAAACTTAAAACGCTATGAGGGTTGTATTTCGATTTTAATAGACAGTCACAACACCTTGAAAGAAGCCGTGAAACAGAAACATCGACAATAACACTGCTTGAAGATCCATGTGTCACTTGACTTTTTTGAGGTTAGCCATGGTTTATTATGTAATTTACGCGCGAACCAGGTGTAGGTGTCATATTAATTTGTATTTTTATGCGGTTTTCGATTGATATATCTAATAGAAAATTTAAGTGACACGATTGCTAAAAACCTCTACAAAATACTGATCAAAAATTTTGGAGCGGGTTTGCTCTAATAGCATTAATAAAGTGAAAAATCCAACAGCCTGGCGGTTTGTTTACGGGTCTTATAAATGGCGGCAGAATTTTATTTGTTTTAATTTAAAAGTTGTGGTTTTTGTATTCTGGTTTTAGCTCTTTGACGACCCCTTCAAAACTTGCTGCCAGCTTTGCTTTTCATAGATTTCATTTCATAATTTTTTTTATCCTGAGAATTTAACTGCGCTGAGGGAAGAAGAATTAAACGCGAAAGCGTGGAATTTACAAACGATATAATAAAGACTTGTCTATTGACTTTCCTAGTCAAATTTTAAGTTTACGCTTCAGAAAGGGACTCAGAGATAATATTTCAAAATTAAAAAGAGTGTAACTTGTTGATAATTTATTAATAAAAAATCAGTGTGTTCTTCAAATTTTCCAGATGTACCTATCTATAGTTCTAACTTTACCAGCTAGTGTGGCATCAGCGGAACGATCTTTTTCCAAACTTAAAATGGTAAAAACCTATTTACGTAACTCCATGGGACAACAACCCCTTTCGGAATTATCCTTAATCAGTATCGAACACGAGTTTGTTAAAACATTAAATATTAAATATCGACGAAATTATAAACTATTTTGCAAACTCGACGATCTGGTCGTTTTGTATAATACCTTGTATAGTAGGACTTAGTGACAATGTTTGTGCAGACTTGTTGAGTGTTCATGTGTTTTACTGTTTTCTGTCTTTTGGACTCTATGAGGCTCGATCGGGCACTTAGTTTTTGTTACGCTACTGGCATGGTTCCAGTAAAAATTGAAGACTAACTATTTACAATGCGTTGAACTCGAAAATCACCAGACCATGCCAGACACGAGTCTAACTAAGACCGAGTCCCCGTGGCACAGGCCAAGTCCATAACTCCTTTGCAGGAATTGTAGGACTCCGAGTCCTTAATATCAGTGGCGGCTTCTCCTATGAGGCAGGTGAGGCAGTGCCTCCAGGTGAGGCAGTGCCTCGCCAATAATTTTGCAAATTAAATAAATTACAAATTTATATTACTTTACTATTTGCATAAATATATATCCATTAGAATTAATGCCGTCAATCTTAACGCGCTTCGCTAGAAATATCATCTATCATCCATCTCATTTCTGCATGCGGTCGTATATGGTTAGAGGCCCGGCCTCCCGCTTTCTTGTCTAGCGTATTAGTGAAAATATCTAATGTGATGTATGATACCCGTAATAGTCCAGTCGAATCTAGCTTTAAATAGCGCATAAAAGCATTCTTTTGAGGCCAGCCTCAACTCTCTACGTAAATTTAATGCGAACGGGAGGGGACTAATCTAATCTATAAAGATGAACGCCGCGACACGGTATTTGGAGAAATGCTATTATTAGATTAACAGGTTGTCCGTTGAAAGTTTAGAATTTAGAGAGAGTGCATAGTGCATTGTATTTTCTTATAGTTTTCGGTAAATACTTTTGTGGTTTTCCGTACTGATTTTTGTTTTGCTTTTTTTCCAACAGTGGGCAGTGATTTTTCTAAAATATTAATATTACATTACTTTTATTAGTTTATTTGTTTTGTGCTTATTAGCGAAAAATGGATTCAGGGGGACCTAGCACAGCGTCACAACTTCCCCAGGTAAATGTAAACATTCGCAATCCTACTTGTTACTACTTAATTTTTTAGTAAATGAGCAGAATTTTTCAAGTAATTCCTATGAAGATAAATTGTACATAGTAGAAGAAGTAAAGCGACCTGTTCCAGACGAAGTAGAGTGACCACTAGACTAACTTAAAAATCTACCATTGCTAAAAAAAATTTTTTCAACTGTGCCTCACCACTTTCAAATACCACGAGCCGCCACTGCTTAATATGCCATTTCTTCGCCGGTATTTTTTGATTGCACCTCGTACCTAGCGCTCGACTTCTTTTATTTAATTAAAGTGCTTAACAAGAGATGTCGCGATTGTCAGTCAAGTGATCGCGCTTGAATGGAAAGGGAACGAACGAGAGCTGCTCCACTCGAGTAAAATGGCCGCCAAGGATCGATAATCGGATGGTGTATTTTTTCTACATTTTCTTACGAATTTTGGCCAATATAAAGATCAAAAAATGTCCCAAAATTTAGTGCAAGGTGTTTGTTAACGTGTCCGTTGTTTTTTATAAGTTTGGTGCCCCCGAAAACTGAGTAGACAGTGATAATAAGTGTTTTATTATGTAGTAATTGTTTTAGCTAAGGTGAGTTGATTTCTGTGTTTAGCCAACGAAAACGAGCACTAATTGTTTCCCTGGAGTGTTTTCCTTCTCGTCGATTTTATATTGTATCAAAATTATGTCGCCTTAAGTTATTTGTGCACGTACGAGGTGTTAATTAACTTGATTGACATGTTTAATTAGTGTGTATACATTCGCAAGTGGTGGGGGCGCCAGTTAATTTGTCAAATTTGTTTATGGCCCTAATTACCATTTCATTACCCTTTTCTTTTTCCGTCCTTCTTCATTTGTTTTCAAGAACATTGTTTTCATTAATTTTACGGGTCATTTTTCTTTTGTTTTCGCCGCGAACGCCACGATAAAAAGGATAAAGTAATGAAAATGCGAGGAGTGTTAAAAATACATAACGAGGAAACGAGGTTGGTGTTTGTATGGTAGGAGTTTTTTATGGGTTTTCACAAGTTTTTTTTATGATCATTCGCTAGAGTTACAATAATAATTAAAGTAAAATTAGCGCAGCAGATTTAATTAGTATTTACATATTTACACTGAAATCGTTTGCAAAGCTCATAGGTATATTATATTATACATAACATTTTTATTTTCATTTTCAACAAATAAGTGGCCCAGAAAAAATCCTTTAAATCTTTCTATTTACATATTGCCTCTGGTGAATATAAATCGACGGGTATTTACATAACAATGGAAAAAGGAAAAGACTGTAATCGTGTCGAAATGTTTGTTTTGAGTGCTTGAATATAGTTTTCGTATTGATTTGCGGTTTATAAAAGAAGTGATAAGTCACTTTTATGGGATGCTTAAAAGTCCCCTTGCAGGGATTTTTATTGTTTTACGAGGGGCGGCGATAACTGAAGGCTTATTGGAAAATAGGATTGACACTTGTTTTGACTGGTATATTATGGACCTTTTTATGTTATAGTAGTAGAGTATTTCGTTCAAAAAAAAAAAAACGGGATGCCAACAAAAATAAATAGTACCTATATAATTAATTTGTGTTGGGCTACATGCTTGGTGAAACTGTTGTTCCATTGCACAGGAAGAAAAAATAATAACTGATTGTTATGTTTCACAAATTTAATCAGTTTCCTGACACGTGTTTCGACCCTTGCGGCCCATTGTCAAAGGAGTACAAGAAGTACAACATTACAAAGGTAGTAGTTATTATTTTTTCTTCCTGTGCAATAGATAAATAGTAATTTGTTGATGAACATATTATTAGTTGGTAGAAATGGACAATGGTGAGATTAATATCTCAACATTGCAGGTCACATTCGCATGATTTATGCCCGAGTGTGGTGAAAATACAATAGTTGTTGGTGTGGCCCTAACACGTGTTGTCAATATAATGTTTAGCCTGTACTTATTCCAAAGGTCCAGTTATTGCCCAAAAACTTTTTCAAAGTCTTGAACAGGAAATTGTGCTTGAAAATGTTGTTTTACAGGTACCCAAGTTCTTTGCAAATTTTTAAAATCAATGCAATGTTACCAACTAATATTTGCTCGAATATTTTACTTGAGGTTAGGTATGCATGATAGGATAGGTACCATCCAAGATTGCTATTTTATATGTTTTTTATTTTCGATTTGATACCTACGGTAAGTTAAATTTTTGACTTGTTCCCTTGCTTTTCGAACGAAAAACCCGACGAATAATTTTTTAATTAAAATCGATTTTCTAACCTCAAAATCTGATATGTTGGCAGCCACTAAAAACACCAGAAATCCCTTTCCCCCCCAAACAATTAGAACAAGTTGCAAGTACTTGACCTGTGGAATAGGGTTTTTTTAGTAAACCTAGTTACCTCTGGATAACATATGAACTTTCCTTCAATGGTACTACCAATAGCAAAATAGTAGTCGTAGTTAATTCGTCGTGATTTTTAAATTGTTACTAGTAGTACCTAGGTACGTATATTATAACATTGTAAAAACATCAAGTAGGTACCTTAAAAACAATTTAAGTAGGTGCTTAATGACTTATTAAGTAAATTACGTGCTAAATTATAATAAATTACCGATTTTTACATAATATATACTTTTTCTAATTGCTTAGGAAAATCAAGTTTTAAAAACCTACTTATACCTATAGATTAATGCATTTTTCTGGAGTAGAAGTTTTATTGGCCTATCTAGGTGATAAGGGGCAAAAAATTACTAAGTAGAACTTACCATTGATTTCTTAAGTGTCATAATCACTTTTAAATTTGTTGCTTTTATCTAAGTATTATACCGTGTGACCAGTAAGGTCCGCATCATAATGGATTTTTTTTTATTTATTCGAAATTTGACTACGGCATCAAGTTCTGCTTCGATCGAGATAAAAATTAAGCAAAAAAATAGTAGTCACGTGATTCGCATTATCTGTCAAATTTAAATTTTTTCCAAAAAATAATTCAAAAGTGGGGTTATTTCTGAAAGTATCGAAAAAAGTTATTAGAAAAAGTTTTTTTAAATACAGTTTCTAGCCCACATGCAAAATTTCAGCTGCATAAGATAATTTTGATTTTTTAACTTTTTTTTGTAAATTGGACCACTTTTGCAAAATAAGATTCAACGCAACCTACATAAAACCTCTTAGTTTTGACAATGCTTTATTTCAGATACATTTTCTTTAAATTAGCGCCATATTAAGAGAGTGTTTTTCTACAAAATCAAAATTGGGCTATTAAAATTTGGTCGCATGTGATGCAAAGTTTATTTGTTTTTGACCCTGTATAAGGTAACTTCATAAAATAAGTATTTTTGAAAACGTAGTTTGTGTCTGAAAGTAATACACCTTAATATTAAGACAAAAAGAACACAGTGTCATCAGTAAAGTGTTAAATTTTAGTTTAACTTAACGTAAAGTTTATCTATTTTCAACGATTTAATTTAAAACCCCCTTTATTTTATTTTTTATTTTTTTACTTTATCTACAAGGTGACATGAGAAATCGCTTTAGTTGGTCGAATATTGGCTACTGGTAAACATAATAAGTATGCATTTGTCGCCTTGTTATAATAAAGGGAGTGAGAAGTCAATCTTGCTCTGTCATTGTTGGTACTTACCACCATAATCCGTAAATAACTACTGATTATTATCTAAGACATTTGCTTACAAAAATAAGTAGGAATAAAAATATTTTTGAGGACTTGATAAGCCGTTAAGACTTTAAGGCATGATTAAAAACTTAGCGTCTATTTACTCTCGCATTTATTTTAAAATTTATCATAAATAACTTAAATACAACACTTTAATTAGATTTGCAATTGGATTTGAGATAAATGTTATAAAAAGTGTAATTATTTTTTGTGGTGATAGATGATAAACTCTGAAAAATAGGATACCCATTATACACTCCAGTGCAAAAAAAAACTGGCATAATAAAATTTGGATTAAGATTACGGCTTTATAACTTTTTTATTTTTACTCCGATTTAAGTGATTTTTTAGAGAGCTCTAGATACATTTATTAGTTTTAACATGCTTATACAAATTTTAAGGGAAATTGATTTTTTGACATATTATACAAGGATAATCGAAAAGTTTTTTTTTGCCTAGTGTCAAAACATCCTGTGGAATAATGAAGAAACGAAAGTACTTCAAAATATCAGTTTTCATTAAGCGGCAAATATTTTTAGCATTTTGGTTTTTGGTTCATGTCAATACGTACATTTGTTCTCGCCCAAATGCAAAATGATCTTGATGATGTCAAAAATTTTAATTTTCCATAATTTTCTCATTGCCATTGCATTCAAAGTAAAATAGAGCATTAAAATGCAAGAAAACAAATGTAATTGTAATAATCAAAATTTAATAAACAAATAACACAAACTACCTTTTCAAAAATAGGTACTTATTTTATGAAGTTACCTTATACAGGGTCAAAAACAAATAAACTTTTCATCACATAAACCAAATTTTAATAGCCTAATTTTGATTTTGTAGAAGTAAACACACATTCAATATGGCGCTACTTTAAAGATAATGTAGGTATCTGAAATAAAGCCTTGTCAAAACTAAGAAGTTTTATGTAGGTTGCGTTGAGTCTTATTTTGCAAAAGTGGTGCAATTTACAAAATATAGGTAAAAAATCAAAATTATCTTATGCAGCTGAAATTTTGCATGTGGGCTAGAAACTGAATTTAAAAAAACTCTTCGATATTTTCAGAAATAACCCCACTTTTGAATTATTTGTTGTAAAAAATTAATATTTGACAGATAATGCGAATCACGTGACTACTATTTTTTTGCTTAATTTTCATCTCGATCGAAGCAGAACTTGATGGCAAAGTCATATTTCGAATAAAGTTATTAATAAAAAAAAATCCCATGTGATGCAGACTTTACTGGTGACACTGTATAGCTTTCTAAAAAATTACCTAATTTGGAGTAAACATTTAAAAAAAATTATAAATTCCCTTAAACTTAATCCAAATTTTATGATTCCCGTTTTTTTTTTTCACGGGAGTGTAGTTTAAAACGTCAAACAAAGTAGGTATATTTCTTTTGTGTCAAGTCAGTTTTTTTTATTAGCTTTAGGTACAGAGGAAATAAAGTTAAACAAGATATGCGCCCCCTGATAAAAACACCTAATAAAAAAAATTATCCAACAACAAATAAACCAATTTTATTTGTGCTTTCGTCTTTGAGAATAACCGCCCGTTTTCTGTCGTTTCAAAATAGGGCCCCCAACAGCGGGAAGCCTACTTAACAGCCTAAAATGATTACGGTGCTTAAAAATAATTATTTAGTTAAATTTTTACAGCTTGGAAACACGTAAATTTTTGTCGTGTTCTTTTTAGTTTTTATGGTTACTATAAATATGTTTTACGACTTGATAGTTGACTCCTTATAATTTTACTTTGAAATGATCATAAAAGTTAAGTGGAACATATAAGGTTACATAATTTTTTTCCTTCAATAATCTTAGATTAGCTAGGTAATTTTAATTTTGAAGGTTCCCGGTCACAGTGCCGGTGGCGCAAATATCTTTACTATTTTCGACGTCAGCAGTTCAATAATAATAAGTAAATAACATTTATACCATGGACATTTACCTTTAGATCGGTAGGTACAGCTTATCTAGTGCGCCAACAAAAATAAAGTTTTATGGTTGAAGATCGAAAACAAGCCGTAAAAATAAGAAAGGTTTACAGTGATCCACTAGAGGTAAAGATGGGTATCCCACAGGGTACGGTGCTGGGACCCCTCCTCTTTATCACATATATAAATTCATTATTAGGTCTTAAAATAGATGGCGTGACTGTGTCATATGCTGATGACACGGTTCTATTTTTTAGGGGTGGCACTTGGGAGTGTGTTAAGAATAAGGTAATTGAAGGCTTAGATAAAGTAAAATGTTGGCTAGATCAAAACAAGTTAACCTTAAACACCGAAAAAACATACTACATTGCATTTACAATGACTGAAACAAGCAGACCAATTTTTAATTGTATTACATTGACCGAGCCTAATCTTATCCTAAGGGAAACAGACATGATCAGGTATCTTGGAATTACGATAGATAAGCATTTACTCATCATATACAAAACTTAACAAACAAAATAAGAAGCCTAATTTATAAATTTTACCTAATACGCAGGATACTTCCTAAAAAATTACTAATTCAAATATATAAATCATTAGTGGAATCAATTTTAAGATATGGTATTATAGTATGGGGAGAACTCTATGAAAATGCGTTAAAACCACTGAGCATAGCACAAAACTTTATTTTGAGAACTATTTTTTTTAAAGATAAACTTTATTCAAGTATTAACCTACTTTACGATGAGAATGTTTTGAATGTCCCATGCTTATATTATCTTAGCAATTCTATCTACTGTTTTAAATGTAAAAATAAAACATTTGTAAACCATTGTTATCAAACTAGACATAAAACAAGGGAAGTAATGGTCGTTTCCTTTAGAAAATATGATGCAGATCAAAGGTTTGCTTCGATTATTACCGCCAAAAATTTATAATGCATTACCTCAGGACATACGAACCATAACTAAATACAAATCTTTTAGCCACAAATGTAAAGACTTTGTATTTAAGAATAGGTTATAGATTGAAAGTCTTTTGTAGATCTCTCGAATTATGCTTGTTGCACTATTTCCCTCTAAATGTGATATTGATAGGCATATGGATTTTAGTATAAAATAATAAATATAATCACCTTCATTTGTTGCACATACAGGTGTTGATCACCTAGGTGCACTCTACAAGTACAATAGTAAATAGTAAATTACTTAAATATTGCTGTAATATGTAGTTTTTGTGAATTGAATAAATAAATAAAATTAAAAAAAAAAATTATTAGGTTTTCCTTGTTTAGCTACCGTGCGAGCAAAAATTATTTGCATCAAAGAGGGCTTGGATTAAAAAACGTAGGGCTTGGTTTAGATCACAATGATATGGGAACGATATATATAACCAAATCTAGGTTAAAATTTTGTCAAATTCATATGATGACATGATATGTCAAACTAATGAGTAATAAAATAATAAAGTAGATAAATACAAATTTATTTTTGTTGTTTACAAAATTAACAAAGTAAGAATATAGAAAGAAAAAGAAAAATAATTGCATAAATTGCTTGGCGTATTTTGCATTATTTCACGAACGTTTGCAACAAGTTCTTACCGATGGTCTTCCTGCTCCTTTTTTGTGTTGTATAGAACCTGTTTCCCTAAACACAGCCACGGTTCTTTTCAGGCAATGATAAAAATCCCCAGCAATAAAAGCAACATTAGGAAAATGTTCGTGAAAATCGTCCATGCACAAACCCGGATTGTATTGCCACTCACCATTTACTCTAACCCCATTTCGAAAACACGCTTCAACCATGAATGTTTTGTGCCGTTCCGTAAAGCCCACTGTGTGAATTGTTCAAGAAATTGGAAAAATTAGCGATGAATCAAATTACTTGTAACGACTGTCAAAGATGACAGAATAACTGATTGATTGTTAATTCAGGTAGTTACTGACACCCAACAGGTATTAAGCTCTACGGCTAAGCATTACGTCCTTATAGATGCAAGGCCCTCTTTGATGCAAATAATTTTTGCTCGCACGGTAACATCCTCAAAATACACTCCAGAACCGGCTCGGCGCCGTTTTTGTTGTTGTTTTACGTTTTCTCTGTGGATCTCTTGATATGTGTGAAGTTAGCAATGTTTATCACCAACGTTTATGCAACAGCGAAATTTTTTTGGGGTACGTGTCAATTCCGCCTGTAAGTAGCGTTTGTAAACGAATTTAAATTTTTTTAGTGGCGAAGATTGAAATTCTACCCTCATGAGGTAGTTTACCAAAGACGATAAATCCAAATAGTATATTTTGATTGATTAATAAGCAGTGGTTAAACAAACGCCATTATAGTTTTCCTTCCAATGCGCCATGTTATTTTAATAGGTGGCTAGTACCGGTTGTTTATTTTATCCAAAATCAAAACAGACAAACTTATTTTGTATCTAATAAATAATTTTTTTAAATCGATTTTCAAAATTATATTTTTAATTTTAAATTCTGTTTAACTAGTTAAAATCTGTATATAATTTATCAAGTATATTTTGGATCATTGCCAGAAACCGCATACAACCTTCCCCAGTTTATGATAATTTTTAAATTTGTTAATCTATTACCTTTGGAAGAGTTTTAATGATTTATAGTACGGTGAGCAATAAAAAGTCGTCTTTCTAACAATGAAGCAAAATTACCTATAAAAAAAGCGGAATACTTAATAGATTGTATAAATTGCACACCCTAATATCTCTGTATTAATGGGGTTTTGGTTTTTATGTGGCTCTTCTAATTGATTCGTGGCTTTCTTTAATATTGAGTGCAGCATTTCTAATGCGTCTAATTAATGCATCCCTAGTATCTACTTTTACTTAGTAGGTATACCTCATTTTTTAACCAACCTCATAAATTATAGTCCAACGGTGTGAGGTCTGGCGATCTAGGGGGCCAACTAATAGGACCACCGCGACCAATCCAAACCTCTGGAAACTTTTGGTTCAAATATTGCATGACCCGACGATCGAAATGGACAGGCGCTCCGTCGAGTTGATGATACATTTGAATTCTGATGTTTAAAGAAATCTCTTCCAGTAATTCTTGCAATTCATTTTGTAAAAAACTTAAGTAGTGATCCCCTGTAAGGCGATTTTCCAAAAGAAAAGGGCCAATTAAATTATTGTCGATCATGCCGCACCACACGTTTACTAAAAACCTGTATTGAAAATTATTTTCGACTATTGCGTGAGGATTTTCGTCCGACCATACATGGGAGTTTCCATTATTGTTGATGCCGTCACGGGTGAATGTAGCTTCGTCAGTAAAAAGTATGTGCGGTACAAGATGACGATTATTAATTATTCACTCACAAAATTGCATACGCTTGGCGTAGTCTCCAGGTTGAAGATTCTGTACACTTTCTTTAATCTTTAAAACTACGCAACGGATTTTGAAGCGGTTTTTTTAAATAGATAGAGTGATTCAAGAGGATATGTATAATATGTATAATACATGCATAATATTATAGAGAAACACTGATAAATTAGAGTAGGGAGAACGAACGACCCAACCTAACCGGTCCCCGGCCCGTTCAACGATCGATTCGAAGCACCGAAGCCGGAATAGACGAAGACAGACTATGTTTTATGCATGGATGTGAATTGTGGACGGGCCGGCAAACGGTTGAGTTTGAGGTTTGTTCGCCTTATTATCTCACGTCGTATAATGCCGGGCTGCAACGCAGGCCGGGTACACGCTAGTGTATAATATATCTTATTAACCTATCTTTTACTTTACATATCGAGAAAATAGTACAACGTGGCTTTAGAATGCTGGGATTTATTAAGAGAAATACAACAGTTTTGTGAGGTTCATACCTGAGCACTGCTCAGTTGTATGGTCACCTTACTACGCCTGCCATAGGATGCGTATCGAGCGAGTTCAGAGCAAATTCGCTAAGTACATGTTGCTAAAGCTTAACTTTCCCTACAAAGATATTCCACAAGAGACCAGACTACTCCTTTGTGGCCTAAAATCCTTGGATCATCGAAGAAGGGATGCACAGCTGCTGTTTCTCTTTAAACTGATTCACGGAGAGATCAGTTGCAGCAATCTGCTGGCCGAGGTGCTAATAGCTATTCCTGGAAGAAGAACGAGGCATCATCGGCTATTTTATGAGAGGCGACATAGAAGTAACTATGAACTAAGCGTCTTCACCGACCGCCTGCTATACAGTGAGGACCTAAAGTCCGTCCCCCCCCCCCCCTCTAACTTCTAAACCGTTCGGTATATTTTAATGAAATTATGAACGATAATATTTGAGCAAGTCTTGCACTTTTTGACATACTAATGACAGCTTTAAATGTCAAGATGACAGCTGGCGCTTTTGGAATATTTTTTTAAATGGAACACCCTGTATATTTTTACATTTTTAAATTCCACATAAAATTATAATTATTTTTTATTAAATGCATTATTAGTCTATACTTCATAGTTTTCGAGATATTGACTCTCGAAAAGTGACATTTTTGAAATTTGACAGCTTATAACCTTCTAACAGTACGTCTTAGAGCAAAACGGCTTACATGTCCCTATCTTCAATTTTTATTATCTTCCCAAAAAAATCAACTTCCAGTTAAACCGGAACAACTATATTTCCTGCTTTCGAGTTACATCCGGCTTAACCGGAAGTTGATTTTTTTGGGACGATAATAAAAATTGAAGATAGGGACATGTAAGCCGTTTTGCTCTAAGACGTACTGTTAGAAGGTTATAAGCTGTCAAAGTTCAAAAATGTCACTTTTCGAGAGTCAATATCTCGGAAACTATGAAGTATAGACTAATAATGCATTTAATAAAAAATAATTATAATTTTATGTGGAATTTAAAAATGTAAAAATATACAGGGTGTTCCATTTAAAAAAATATTCCATAAGCGGACCCAGCTGTCATCTTGACATTTAAAGCTGTCATTGGTATGTCAAAAAGTGCAAGACTTGCTCAAATATTATCGTTTAAAATGTCATTAAAATATACCGAACGGTTTAGAAGTTAGAGGGGGGGGGGCGGACTTTAGGTCCTCACTGTATAACTACAAAAGACATTTTTCTACAATTGATGTCTTCCAAATTTCCTTGGGTGCTCTGAAGCGGACACTGGAGTTTAGAGCGGCTTAAATGATAAAACGATATTTACCTTGTATTTAAGTTTTATTTTCTTTTATGATTAAGTTAGTTTATGTTGAATAATATGTTAATGGGACCATTTGGAATTTGTAATTCTCTAGTGTCTTTGTTTGAATAAATAAATAAATAAATAAAACATTGCACCTATGGACATTCATTAACTGTTGAAAGAGATAGATATTCTCTTTCACGATTTTTTTTTGATAATTTTATTTTTCTGCATCATTTTAAATCTAAAATTCAATCATTTATAAAACAACTCCTACGAACAGAAAAAATATTAATTTTTCAATTATATTTTCATGAGTATAACAATTATATGTTGCGAGTTTAAACTAATAAAAATACCTATTATAAACTTAATCATAAATGTGTGTTAAATATTTTTTTAAAGATTCCTTATCCATACGGAAGCCCATTGTTCTCGCTTAGTAGTCCGTTTATTAGTAACACGCGAACATTTTCTGCGCCACGAGTGTTAGAAAGAGGAAAAACATTTTGCATCAAAGTTAATTTTGGGAATGTTTTCGTGTGTCCAGGCAAGTGGGAAATATAAATACAATGTCCAGTAACACTGGACATTTTTTGTAGATTTATATTTAATTTTAAAACGGAACCTTCTTTTAACAAAAAAACAGACAGAAAAGTTAAACATTTTGCAAATTGTATCAAATATTACGTATCATTTTGTTTTTTAAATACAAGTAATTTTAAAGTTTTTTTAAATAGTTTTAATATTTGAGATTTAATAGAATTTTCCAAATTATTATCTTCTATCAAACCTTTATGAAAAATATACTTATAAGCTAATGTTTTAGACACTCTATCCACAAAAAAATTTTGATTAGTTCTTGTTTTATAATAATTATGATAGTCATGATGATCGGCAATCTTCGATACGATACTTTCAAAATAATTTAAAAAATTTAATTTTGAATTAATAATTATCCCTAAATATTTAAAACTGTTCACTAATTGCAGTTTTTCACCATCAATTACAACATTTATATTTTGACAATTTAAATTATTACCCATAACCATACATTTAGTTTTTGAAATATTTAATTTTAATTTATTTACTTTTAGCCAGTTTAATAATATATTTATCTCAGAATTTACAGTATTTAGACCATCAAAAATATTTAAAACATGGTGTCATTAGCATACATTTGTTACACATTTTTAAAACTAAAGGCATATCCTAGTAATTAAATAATATTGGACCTAGTGTACTTCCTTGAGGAACTCCTATATATTTTTTTTTATTTGAATTTGAAATTTTTGTTTTTTTATGACCTGTTACTGAAATAATTTTTAAACCATTTATAAACGTTTCCGCGAATACCATACTGATACAATTTACTCAATAGTCTAGCCCTGTCAATTGTTTCGAATGCCCGCTTAAAATCCAAAAATACAGCTATAACATTTTCCCCTTTATCAATGGTTATTAGTCTAGATTAATAATAACCAAACCGAGAACGATTTTTTTTATACAACCCGTATACTTAGACTTTATATTAAAAATAAAACTCGTTTAGTTAGCTAGTTACAATTTGTTTGTAAAGTAAAATTTTCTTTCCGTATCGTGGCCATGTAACTTTTCATTTTATGTCCTCCTGTTGAGGTCT
Source organism: Polydrusus pterygomalis (assembly GCA_963969555.1). Classification (NCBI taxonomy): domain Eukaryota; kingdom Metazoa; phylum Arthropoda; class Insecta; order Coleoptera; family Curculionidae; genus Polydrusus; species Polydrusus pterygomalis. The sequence continues at coordinate 38,599,689 of OZ018385.1, read as the reverse complement.
GGTCTTTTTTACGTTAGGAGGTTGGCTAAGTCAACTGGACCGGACTTAGGTATTTTACCTTCGCCATTTTAAAACTTATTAAGTGGGACTTGATATTTTATAAGTCCTCACAGCAATATGACTTGCAAATATATTAATTTTATTATTTGTAATAAATAAAGTATTGACAGGCCGGTACCAAAATAATTGTGTGAAATTATTATAAAATTATAGAAAAAAGAACACTCGGTCAATTTGGTGTTTTTTTTTATAAAAAGCAAAAATAGTAAAAAAACCCAGAAATGCTTAAAACATAAAAAAAAATCCATGATGTAACCTGACGTGTGAGCTTGCTACGGCCCATTACTGAACTTGGAACCCCCACCCCTCAAAATGGGAAAGGGGGGTAAACGTCAAAAATACGTTTAAATATGTCCCCCCATCTCTCCCCATTCCCTCACTAAAATTTCAGGAAAATATTTTCAACCGTTTTCGAGATATCGCCTTGTAACACTTTAAAAAACTCACCCTGTTAGATATTAACATTTTTGTTATTTTTTTCAGTAATATGTAACTTACCAAAGTCTTTCACGTAAGCAACATAGCCGAAAAACTGGACAACCAATCGAACATGGCTCAGACGCAAGGAGAGATAAGGGTGGGTCCCGGAAACCAGGTAAAAGACATTTATGTACGTTGGCCCCAAAACGAACACACGGTAACATACGAAAATTTATATTGGAAATTTCTTTTTTTAGTCAGTTGGACCTTTGCTGTGTATTTTAACGAAAGTTGGTAGCGCTGCTTACAGATCGCCGATTATGACTATCTTGAAAATTTCTCGAAAGAATTACAGTATACAGCACGACGAAGTAAAATAAATTCTGTTGTTATAATACACATAGTAACTACATTCGTACTGAAAAGCACAAAGTGTTTATGGGTAGCTAAGGTCGGAATAGTAACATATTTACCTCTCCTCCTAAGTGTCGAGGTTGGCGACCACACTGGCAAATTTATCTCCGTCTTTAAATTGATGGATTAGGCTATTTCCATCCAGTCTAATATTTCTTAGCCATAATATTTTCTTTCGTCCTGTACTTCCTTCCCTCGATCTTTCCTTTGAGTGTCAGTTGGAGCTGTTTGTATTTTTCGTAACTTGATTTTTTTTTTTGAACGTGGTAGACAATGAAGTAATATCAAAAAAAATTACCTTGTCGGACTTCCATTGTCTTTATTTTGTTACTTAACACAACGTTTCGCTTAGTTAGTATCTCTAACCGTTTTCAAGTGTAAACCAAATTATAATTCTAAGGCTACTGTCTTAAATACTATCCATGTGCAATGAAGCTTGATGACTCCGCCTACGATGTTCTCGTCAAACGAAGTGCTGAAAACATAAAAACTTCAGTGTATGGGAAACCTACTCACACGGGGCAATAACTTAATCACGGATCGGATCATTCAAACTCCATAAAACAGGGTATAATTCAAAGTCTTCATCGCAGAGCATCTAACGTTTGCAACAATCCGGAAGACCTCAATATTGAAATTTCAAATATCAAAAAACATTTAAAACAGAATGGTTACCCTGAAACCTTTGTAACTAATACCATCTCAAAACTTAAAATCGCGAAGTAAAAATAATACAGAAACGAGAGAGAAGCAAGCATTTCTTACAATACCTTATGTTAAGGGGATTTCTGGAAAGATTAGAAGGATAACCAAAAACTATAATATCAAAACAGCTTTCAAATACAATCCGGAAATACCCTTAGAAGCTTTCATACAAAAGTAAAATTCCTTGCCAGTGTGGCGAATCGTACATTGGAGAAACAAAAAGACCTCTTCCCGTACGAGTTAAAGAACATATTAAACATACTCAAAGAGGTGAAACTTCGAGATCAGGTATAGCGGCACATGTATGGACCAACCAACATAATATACAGTGGTCAGAAGCCAAGATTTTGGACACGGAACAGCACTGGAGAAAACGAAAATTCAAAGAAGCAGCTTTCATGAATCAAAATACCCATATATTTAGTAAACTAAGTATAGATGTTCCCAATATATGGAAGCCTCTTCTTGTCCAAAACCAACAGCTTTACCAAACAACCAAACTTTACACTCCAATAAGCACGTAAGCAGAGTCATCAAGCTTCATTGCACATGGATGGTATAAGACTTAGAAGTCCGACAAGGTATTTTTTTTTATTTGACTTTTTTTGTTAACTGAGGACGGGTGTTCCTTCTAGCCAAAACGTCTATGTTAGTGGTTCTGTTAGTCCAGCTTATACGAAACATTCGCCTGTATATCTCGTGAATTCACTTCAATTTATAAGGAAAAATCGTGGCTCCAATAAGAATTAATGAAAAATATGTGTTTGACACTACTTTCGTAGGTTAAATTCACTTGTTTAAAAAAAAACGACTTACTCCTTTCCAAAACCGAATTTAAAAGACAGAATATAATTGCGTATCTGTAAGCAGCCATATTTTGTAAATAACTTCTGTCTATTATTGGCATGACAACTTTTTGGCAGATTGCACGAGTATCTCGGGACCTATACATGTATAGCTTAACCAAAGCATGGTAGAGTCGGTATGTTGAAGACCATAAGGCTGGTTTGAAAAAACATACTAGTGACGTATTATTCAACCAGTATGTATATAAATTCGTAGTAATGGTGGACACATTTTTTGTAACTGTGTGTTTTGTTCAGGGTGGTTCAAATAATTCGGAGAATAAGTGATTTTTATTAAATAGATTTTTCCTAAGAAAAAGCTATATTGTCCGTTTTATATTGATAGCTCTGGTTTTCTATTTCCCCTATTCTGTAATTTCTACAGGGCCTTAGTCAGAAGAACAATAATTAATTAATTCGCATAATTATCTCAATAGTAAAATACAAATTAAGCTAACTGGATTACTTTAAAAGTCCGAATTATAAATGTACTGTTAGTACCGTGCGAGCAAAAATTATTTGCATCAAAGAGGGCTTGGATTAAAAAACGTAGGGCTTGGTTTAGATCACAATGATATGGGGACGATATATCTAACCAAATCTAGGTTAAAATTTTGTCAAATTCATATTATAACATGATATGGCAAACTAATGAGTAATAAAATAAGTAGACAAATACAAATTTATTTTTGTTGTTTACAAAATTAACAAAGCAAGAATATACAGAAAGAAAAAAAAATAATTGCATAAATTGCTAAAATTGGCCACCGCCATGCTCCAGGCATAAATTCACACGTCTTCATATTTTCGAAAGTGTCGACCAGCATCTCTGGAGAAATGTTACCACATTCTTGGATAATCCTTTCTTGTAATTGTTCTAAATTTGCAACTGGTGTTTTAAAAATAGTGTTCTTTAAATGAGAAAAAACGAAGTAATCCATAACCGTTAAACAAGGTGATCTAGGTGGGAATTCAATGTCTGATCGAAAACTGATCAATCCGTCGTCGAAAAAATTGCGTAAGTAGTTAATAGTTTCGGCGGCTGTATGGGTGGTTGCAACGTAGTTTGTCGTCAAGTAATTCCTCCACAAATGGATTCAAAATATTGTCTCTATACCGCTGTAACTGTGTCATGGAAAAAAATAGGACCAACAATTCTTCTTCGGGAAACAGCTAACCAGACACCAATTTTTGAGGGTGCAATGTGGACTCTACAAAAAAATGGGGATTTTCGCTACTCCACATGCGTGTATTCTGGGAATTCACATAACCGGAGAGGTGGAACCAGGCTTCATCCGAAAAAAATGTCAGTTCTAATAAATCATTTTTTTCCAATAAATTTTGGGTAAACCATTGAGAGTAATTCCTGCGTCTTTCAAAATCTGCGGCTTGTATTTCTTGGAATACTTGCACTTTATAACGAAATAAATTTAGCTGCTTCTTAAAAGTAGTCCTGCATGTTCCATAAGATCTTCCCACTTCTTGGGACAGGCGTCTTATACAATTTGTTGGCGTATTTTGCATCATTTCACGAACGTTTGCAACAAGTTCTTCTGTTCTTATAGATGGTCTTTCTGCCCTTTTTTTGTGTTGTATAGAACCTGTTTTCCTAAACACAGCCACGGTTCTTTTCAGGCAATGATAAAAATCCCCAGCAATGAAAGCAACGTTAGGAAAATGTTCGTGAAAATCGTCCATGCACAAACCCGGATTGTATTGACACTCACCATTTACTCTAACCCCGTTTCGAAAATACGCTTCAACCATGAATGTTTTGTGCTGTTCCGAAAAGCCCATTGGGTGAATTGTTCAAGAAATTGGAAAAATTAGCGATGAATCAAATTACTTGTAACGACTATCAAAGATGACGGAATAACTGATTGATTGTTAATTCAGGTATTTACTGACACCCAACAGGTATTAAGCTCTACGTCCTTAGATGCAAGGCCCTCTACTATGCAAATAATTTTTGCTCGCACGGTACTAATAAACTATAACAGCCACATAACCAGTAAATAATTGGCTCTTAATTAATCTAGCAACTTTGACATGAATGACATTGATACAAATGTCACAATCAAAGTGGCGCAGTTAGCTTCATTCTTGATCAAACTTGCCTAATTGGTTAATTATTGTTTAAAAGCTTTCTGCAACCTACAACACGTGATGTTTTTATTGATTCTTATAAACGTTATTAAAAGTTACAAAATAGAGGGATTTGTAGGATCTTTTAATGTAGATTATGGGGCGTAGATGACATTTATGGTGTTTGTCAACTTTTAAACTGTCATAATAGCTTGCACAGTGTTTTGGGACTGTACAATGCAATTGTAATGGGGAGGAAGCACACTTTTTCAAGTTTTCATTTATTATTTATAAAAGTATTTGTATCTGTTTTTAAAAGTTGACATCTGAGTGAGTTAGTTTTAAATATGCAGAATTTATTATCATTAGCTGCTCATACACCAGCATTCTTTCCCGTCATTCTTTCCTTCCACATCCTTTCCTTTTAAGAAATTGAAATGAAACAAAACTGTTTCTATAGATAAATGAAGCGTAAGGCCGTCATCTCTTATAGACCAGGGTCGATAATTTTTGAAACGAAAAAAAATAACAGTAGGATGAAACCCATTGGAAAAGGAAGAGAATATAACAAAAATGAAAGGAAAAAATAAATTACGGGCGATCCGAGGTCGGGAAGTGAGTTTTTAAGGGTAGAAAACGATTTATCTCGATTTTCGGCAAAACTACAAGTCCTATGGAAAAACGTTAAATGGCAAAGTTGTAGGTAATAAAAAGATCTACAACTTTTGTATTTACACTTTTTTCACAGAACCTCAAAATTTATGTGAAAAATTAAAATAACCATGTTTTTGGATTTTTATTTTTATCTTACAAAAAAAAATTTTTTTTTACGAAATTTGGTGAAAACTTACCTTTTTATGTCCCAAACACACTGTAATTTTTTTGATTTAAAATATTTATTTTTTCACCTTATTTTGACTTAATATCGAAAAAGCACCCTAATTTTCAATCGAAAATTCTCACGTCAAAATATCTGCTTTTTTAAAAATGTCGGTGGGCTTTTTGTTCGTTGAAATCTCTACTTTCTGATGGTGTAAAAAAAATATACATTACTATGGTAAATATTCTCAAAAAATGCAAAGAAACGAAAAAAAATCGAACCCGAAATTTTTTTTTATCATTATGTACAATTTTGAGCTATTTATTAAAATTTATACTTTAATTACTCGAAAAACGTAAGATTCCATGTTGCATTGATAAACAAAAAAATTACAAATCCATAAAATATAAAGATCGCAAAAAACATGCGAAAATAGTTGTTCTAAATATAATAAAGGTAGGATTTAAAGGGGATTTTATCACATTTACCATAGTAATGTATATTTTTTTACACCATTAGAAAGTAGAGATTTCAACGAACAAAAAGCCCACCGACTTTTTTAAAAAAGCAGATATTTTGACGTGATAATTTTCGATTGAAAATTAGGGTGCTTTTTCGATATTAAGTCAAAATAAGGTTAAAAAATAAATATTTTAAATCAAAAAAATTACAGTGTGTTTGGGACATAAAAAGGTAAGTTTTCACCAAATTTCGTGTATAAAAAATTTTTTTTATAAAAGATAAAAATAAAAAACCAAAAACTTGGTTATTTGAATTTTTCACATACATTTTGAGGTTATGTGAAAAAAGTGCAAATACAAAAGTTGTAGATCTTTTTATTACCTACAACTTTGCCACTTAACGTTTTTCCATAGGACTTGTAGTTTTGCCGAAAATCGAGATACATCATTTTCTAACCTTAAAACCTCACCGCCCCCCACTTCCCGACCTCGGATCGCCCGTAATTTATTTTTTCCTTTCATTTTTGTTATATTCTCTTCCTTTTCCAATGGGTTTCATTCTACTATTATTTTTTTTCACTTTTTACCATTTGCAAAGGCTTCAGCCCTGGTCTATTACTCCACTAACGATCGATAATATTAAAAGGAAAGAACGTGGAAGGAAAAAACGTCGGGGATGAATGCTGGTGTATGCTAGGCTAATGCAAGGTTACATTATACTTTATACCGGGGGGGTCCCATGTAAGAATGCACTCTTCAGGAATCGCTTAAACCGTAGCAGATACAGAGATGGTTAAATTAGAGAAAAGTTGCGCCCCATAATAAAATAAAAAACAAAGTTGATGGTGGTTGTGAGAAAACGAAACGTCAGATTGAAAATCACATTACATCATCTTGTAAAGGAGAAAATTTTTATTTTGACATATCTCTTCAAATAGAGTGGGAAAATTTGGTTTTGTCCAAATATCTTCGGCAGGATTTGACATTTTTTCAATTTGAAAATACAGCGTTGCAGAATTTAGTAGGGCGCAACTTTTCCTAATTTAACCATCTCTGTATCTTCTACGTTTTAGAAGATCCCTGTAGAATCAGGGTTGTTTCGTTTTAAATATTTTGTTTTAATCATCTGTTTTAAACATTTGCCTAGGTTTAAAACATTTTTTGTTTAAAACAGTTTAAAACACTTAAATTAAACATGCGTTTTGTTTTTCATTTTTCTTTATTAATATACTTAATGAATAAAAGTAGGAAAAATTCTCAAAAACATTAACAAACTTTTTAACATACATATTATTTATTTAGTAATAATAGGAACACAACAAAAATTAGAAAACTTAAAACATTTTGCATACAAGCGTTAACAAATTTCTCACACTCTCAGTCTCATACTCATCTAAGTCATCAATCTGATATCTGATCAGTCACGTCAACAATGATGGAATTAAGCTCTTTAAAAATTGAAACCAGCTTAGCAGCTTTGACATTGCCCAGCCGATTACGTAGTTTTGAATGGACTAAACCGTATGATGAGAAGAGTCTTTCTATGTTGGCTGACGATGCAACAGCTGTATGAAACTGTTGAGCAAGTTCCATTGCTGTCGTATTTATATTTTTCATAGAACGCCACCATGCCAATGGTGTGAATATTTTTGGGTTTTGGATATCTCATCTAGCGTTAAATCCTCATCTGACTCGGAATCATAGATAGTTGACATTGGTAGCTGAGAATTTTCAAATAAAACCCATTTTTGAATATGTTTCTTCATACGCAGCACCAGTCCAGCCATAATAACTTTACATTATTACATTTTTTACATTTTTTAGCAGTCACTGATTTTTTGTTATTATCTTTAACAACATCAAAATATGACCAAATGGAATCTTTCTTTCTTCCCGTAGACGACATTAAAAAAAAAAAAAGAACAAAGAACACCATAAAATAACTTACAGTAGACGTTATTGCAATAGCCAACTTGCAATAATGCGAATTTATAAATAGTCTGTGGTTCCCCCAGGCCAATAGTTCCTCATTGCAATTGGTTTTCTTATTTCGGGGTTTCACCGGCACAGCCTCACGGCGATGGCGCGACTTAGTTCGTAACAGCTGATCGCGACAGTTTAGTACAGAGTCGGACTTCAAATAAGGTATCTATTATTTAGTAGAATAATAGATCAAACATTTTCAATTCATAATATATTTGAAAAAATATGATTTAAACAATGTTTTTCTCTAAGTTTTATTTGTTTAAAACATAAAATTTAAAAACAAAAAAAAAACATGTTTAAAACAAAAAAAAACGTTTAAAACAAAAAAAACATGTGTTTTGTATAAAATTAAAAAATACATGTTTTTTTTCAACCCTGTGTAGAATGCATTCTTATCCAGGACATCGGGTATATTATACATACCCTACATACACATTTATAGGGTGACCGGCATAAAGTTGGCCGCATAATGTATGGGAAACTTTTTTATTAATGAAATATAGAAAAAACATACGTTTTATCAATCCACCGGATTTTCATGAGGGATTACTTTGAGCGAAAATTGTTTAGCGTAGTTTCCTGGTATCCTCCTTCATTTTTGTTGACATTTATTATTTTTGAATTTTTTGGTACAAAAATGGCCGATTATGATTGGTCAAGTTGGAACGAAGGAAATTGTCGACATAAAATGTTTTTTCAATATTCCACCAATAAAATGTTTTCACGTATGTACAGTTGACGACATATACATTCGTACACTCCACCCAAACATAACTTAATAACAACAAAATTGGGTAAAACGGGTTTCTCACCTTGCTGCTTATACCTGGATGGAACACCAGCTATATACATACCTGTAAATTATTGTATGTACGATTTTTTACCATAAGTAATAATGATGGTTATTTCTAAATATATAATATCAAAAGTATAAAGCCAAAAAGGTTACATTTATTAACAAACAAAATACTAATATTTAATTGCTGCGCCATTGGATTCTAACACTAATCGTAATCTTCTTGGCATTGACAAAATATTACTTCTGGTGTAATCCGGAGTTAACCCTTCCCAAATTTCTTCTATTTTATCAAATAACTTTATTTCATTCTATGGTTTAAAATTTCTTTTGTACATTTTTTTTACCATCAATCCCCAAACATTTTCAATTGGATTTCAATCAGGACTTCTTGAGTACCAAGTCATACATGTTACGTTGTTTTGTCTAAACCAGTTTCCTATATTTCTTGCAGCATGCCCAGAGCAGTTATCCTGCTGAAATATAAAGTTATTTCCTTCAAAGACTATCGCGCCAGAAGGAAGAATAACATTTTTCAAAATCTGAAGATATATATTACTGTTTAGTGTTCCACCAATATTCCAGCATACTCCTGCACCGTAAACACTTATCCATGCCCGCACATTAACGGAGAAACGTCCACTGGTTTGCTTTTTTTGAGTATACTTCTCATCATATCGGGAATTTGGTGGTCTATATACTCGAATCCTTTCATTATAATATGTAGACTGAAAAGTTTTCTCATCGGAAAAGATAACATTTTGCCAAAAAAAATCATTTGCTGGTAAATATTGCATAGCAAACCCAATTCTTTGTTCCTTATCACTATTTTTTAAAAACGGTTTGGATGCAGCTGCTCGATTTCTTAATTCGGAACATTGTCTTACTCGGCGTTGCGCAGTTCTAGATGTAGCAGGGAATCCTATTTCAAATGGATTTTGCCTTAAATAAGTACTCCACTAAATTTCGGTCTTCTTCATTTGATGATTTTCTATTACTTAAACCAGACCCAACGGACCTTTCAAGTGTTTGATGATAGCGCCATTTTTTACAATTCCTTGAACAGTACTTCTAGGTACTCTAAAATGATCAGCTATTTTTCCATAAGACCATCCTATTTATACTAAACATATTATTCTTGCTTTTCGATTAATACTTAAATGAGGCGTTTTAAATCAAATAAGATAAGACAATACTTTGACAGATATCATGATAAAAATTAACACGTTACAAAGTTATTAAAGGTAAAAAAGTTGCATTTACAGTGTCACAGTTTAGTGTACGAAAATATCTGTCGTCAATTGTAGGTACACTTATTTCGGAAATCTATACAATCGTCACTCTAATTTAAAGTCAGTTTAAATTTTTTTCAAAATCTGTTTATTATTACTATTTAGTGACATTACCAGACATCAATCAAAGGCAAGGAAACAAATTATTATCGGCATTCTCTTTTGACCACTTAACCTTGTTAGCTTATTATAGAATTCAATTAATGATATTAATCATGATGTAATTTCTGCAAGTAATTAAGAACGACATTAAAAATACTTGTAAGGAAGTTAACAACTTCTACGTGCTATTTTCTGGAAAAAGAGACAAATTTATTTTCTGAAGATTTATTTAATCATGTCAAAAACAAAAAAAAACTTATTTTTTGAATATACTGTACGGCTTCATTTTGTATTAATTGCCACAACCACCTTGAAAAGAAGCCATGATGTGACATCGGGCAACGCCGCATCAGCTGGGAGTTGCAGATCCACAAGCTATTATATGACGCTCGGCAACGGGCGAGTTTTTTATTCTTTCAAAGGGTAAAATCCATTTCAAATCATTGTAAGCCAATTCATTACCTTTTCAAAATTAAAAAACCGTTACCATCATATCAACGTCCACTGAAACCTGATTAACAATATTTATACAGTCATTGGTCAAATCTAAATTATAAAAATATATTTTTGAGTCGCTTACAATTTTTACTTCCCAATATTCTGAAGTATTAATTTTTTGTGAATAATGAGATCGTCAAAACTTTTTATAAAATCTGATTGCTCGAAAGCTTGATTAACTTGAGAGGTACGCTCTTGTTGTTCCTCGTTTCTCTCCGCTGTACTTTTTCTAGGAAAGAGAACAGTTTTTGACAAATAAGCAGGCAAATTGGGATTAAAGCACGGAACAGCTGTTAAATTTAGTCTCACTTCAGTTGGAATTTTTTTGTGGTGCCATCAGGCAAAATATCCATTTGGACAAAATGCTTAGCGCAAACTACATAATACTGTGTGGGCGACCAATTAGCTCTTGGAATGGCTTTTAGCCATAGGATTTCAGATTTTCATCTTTTGGGAAGTGAAAAACTGATACAAAAATAGTACTTACCTAAGTACCTAGATATCTAGAGGTATCCTACCTACTTACGAACTATCTCTACTAGTGATATTTTTAAACTAATTTACATAATATACCTTCAAGTTAAATAAACATTTCAATATTTAATAAATTAACTGTAACCACAAAACAATAAAGTTTATCCCAAAGAGCTAACTAGAATACAAAAAACACAACTTTTAAATTAAAACCACCCGTAAACAAACCGCCCTGGGCCGGCCAGGCTGTTGGATTTTTCACTTTAATAATGCTATTACAGCAAATCCGCACCAAAAATGTTCACTAATATTTTGTAGGGGTTCTTAGCAATCATGTCACTTAAATTTTCTATTAGATATCAATCGAAAACCGGATAAAAATACAAATTAATACGAAAAACCGCAAAGTTAACACCTAATTCGCGCGTAAATTACATACTAAAGCATGGATAACCTCAAAAAAGTCACGTGACACATGGATCTTCAAGCAGTGTTGCAAATTCAGCTTGCCAGTACAGTATATATAATTCCGACCTATCGATAGTTTGATATGAATCATATTTTATGTACAAATAACTACCCTATATATCCAAAGCCCAACCGGTATAAATCGAATACGTGTAAAAACGTAGCCAATGCCTTAACCATGTTTCCTTGCCTCCACAAGACTCTACTCTACATATACGATGTTATGGAAATTACTTATTAAATTTAAATGGAAAGTTAGATATTCTATTATACTTCCATAACATCCTCTATAGACAGATATCTTAGCGTTAATTTGCCTTTTGGAAAATCTATAGTCATATAGGTAAGTTTTTCTTTAGCTAAAATATCCTTTGACTGTAATTTTCAAAACGGTAAATTTATTATGCTTACTACAAGAAAAATAAATATTATATTGCATTATGGTATTTAGGCTCGGCTGCCGGACTACAGGCCTGGTGTCCCGCCGGAACAGCTATCTCCTGACCCCGAAGATACTCACATAAGAGAAGAATTAAGGTATGTAGCAAATATACATTATATTAGTATAGTATACATTACGTAATTAATAATATAATATTAAATATAAATATAATATACGTTATGTAGTAGGTACCTAATATATTATTGACTTGGACCAATTAAAAAAATATATAATTAAGTATTGATAAGGGAGGTAAATATTACGTTATACATACAACATACAGTATGTCCACGGATAGACTTTGGAGAAAAATATTCTTTATAAAAACGTCTGCTTTTGTTAAAACAACAATTTCGAACATCAGATTTGCGATTACTATACAGGGTGTTTCATTAAGGTCGAAGAGCGGCCATATCTCGGAAACTACTGGGCATAGAAACTCAGGACAAGAAAAATGACAATAAAAGTGGCCATGAAAAAATTCTGGAAATAATTTTCAAGTTCCGCATTTTGCCGCAAGAGGACGTAATTGAAAAGTAAATTTTACATAACTCCGAAAATTCCACATTAAGGTATATGTTTGATAACACCAATTTAAAGCTCGGACAATTATGCATCATTTTGGTCTTATGCTCATTGGCGTACCGACTTTAATAAGAGTGGGGGAAGCTGTTGAAAGTGTAATCATTTAAATCGCTGTAACTTATAAACGACTTATCCGATTTTAGCAAACTAAAGACTGTTTGGAAGAGAAATGTATGCGCTTTGACCAATCGTATTTAGTTGTCCATAATAGTTCTCAAACAAAATGCTAGAGGGCGCAATTTGCAATAACAATACATTTTTTGATTTTCCTCCGAAAAAATAAATCATACGGTATAATTATGATACCATAATAGAAAAGTAGATGAAATTTGCTAGAAAAAATATTAAAACCGCAGCTCGATATCTCCGTTCGTTTCTGAGTTATTGCCAAAACAATAATTTTTAACACAAATTGGGCCCTCTAGCAATTTTATTAGAAACGATCTTGTACCACTAGATACGACAATTGAAGGTTCTTCCAAACAAGCTTAAATTTAGTAAAATCGGATAAGTCGTTTAGAAGTTACAGCGATTTTAATGTTTAAACTTTCAATAGCTTCTCCCACTCTTATCAAGTGAAACTGTAAACATTAAAATCGCTGTAACTTCTAAACGACTTAACCAATTTTACTAAATTTAAGCTTGTTTGGAAGAGAAAGGTAAGTACCTTTAATTGTCGTATCCAATGTACAAGATAGTTTCTAATAAAATTGCTAGAGGGCGCAATTTGTCTTAAAAATTATTGTTTTGGCAATAACTCTGAAACAAACGGAGATATCGAGCTGCGGTTTTAATATTTTTTCTAGCAAATTTCATCTCCTTCTCGATTATGGTATCATAATTATACCGTATGATTTATTTTTTCGGACTAAAATCAAAAAATGTATTGTTATTGCAAATTGCGCCCTCTAGCATTTTTTTTTAGAACTATTATGGACAACTAAATACGACTGGTCAAAGTGCATACATTTCTCTTCCAAACAGTCTTTAGGTTGCTAAAATCGAATAAGTCGTTTATAAGTTACAGCGATTTTAATGTTTACACTTTCAACGGCTTCCCCCACTCTTATTAAAGTCGGTACGCCAATGAGCATAAGACCAAAATGATGCATAATTGTCCAAGCTTTAAAATGGTGTTATCAAACATATACCTTAATGTGGAATTTTCGGAGTTATGTAAAATTTAAAAATTTACTTTTCAATTACGCCCTCTTGCGGCAAAATGCGGAACTTGAAAATTATTTCCAGAATTTTCTCCTGGCCACTTTTATTATCATTTTTCTTTTCCTGAGTTTCTATGCCCAGTAGTTTCCGAGATATGGCCGCTCTTCGACCTTAATGAAACACCCTGTACAGGGTTCGTCAGAAACAACATTTTTAGTTTTTTGGATCTTTTTTTTAATTCCTTGATTTATTAAATGAAATTTGCTAGTGTTGATACTTTGATACTACAATTTCAACTATTAGATTTGCGATTACTATATAGAGTAGGTACGTAAGAAACAACAGTTTTTGATTTTTGGAATTTTTAATTCCTTTTGACGATTGGCTAAATCATCACTTTGGGAACAAATGGATTGGAAGGTACCTATGGTCCAAATCAGTTGGCACGTAGGAGTCCCGATCTCACAATTATCGACTTTAATTTATGGGGATATCTGAGGCCACGTGTGTATAAAACCAATTTCAATAATAACTTAGATCTCTTGAAAGAAAAAATAGCAGTAGTTATTGCAAATATCCCAATACAGCAAGTTAGCGGAACTGTTATAGGGAATTCAGATGTCGAGTTGAGCTATGCGCTAACTCGTTGGTACCGCGTTTGAATTAATTATTGAATGAATTGAAGAAATATGACATGTAATATTAAAAATACTTCAAAATTCGGCAAATAAAAAATGGTTTTCTTACAACAAAATCGTCCCAAATGTGATATTTAAAATTTTTGTTTCAGCACAAGCAAAATTCATGTAATAAATCAAGCAATTGAAAAAAATCCTAAAAAGTAAAAATGTTGTTTGTGGCGAACCCTGTATAGTAATCGCAAAGCTGATATTCGGAATTGTAGTTTCAGCACAAGCAGACGTTTTTATAAAGAATGACTTTTTCTTCTATACCTACTAATACAAAAGTTTTTCCTATTCCAAACTTTCCGTGGACACACTGTACATATCCTATGATTATATCTTATTCACATTTTTTAGTCAAGAGATGTTTCAAGTAGGTTCTTTGTTTTATGATAAATGTATCTACTCATTTTTATCATTCCCGGATGTATAAAAAAAATGGGATTTCGTGTTATTTTTTATGCTTTAATCAAATATTTCGGTACTCGTTATTAAGCAGACGTTGATAAGCAAAGTAATAATGTTATTTAAACAAGTATTATTCACGTAAAGTACTTGTTAATTGACAAATAAATGTTATCAATAAAGCAAATATTAACAGTTTCCGATTTTTGTAACGACTGTGAAAAGTACGTCATTTTATATACATAGATTTTAAAAAATTTAACTATCTTAAAGAATTATGGTAATTTTTCTTTCTTAGTTTATGATGACCCTTTAAGTTAAAGTACTTTTAGGTTCATTTAAGTCAAATCTATGCCAATATACATGCCCATTGCAAAATTCTCATTTCACGAATGGGAGATAGACAGGTCCGTGATTTAAAATTTTACTTACTATATACCCACAACTATATAAAATAAAGCCTGCTGGTTTAATAAGGTCCCTCCCACCCACCCTAATCTTTCTGTGCCAATTACAATGATGCTGATGTTTAATTTTAATGCCTAATGACGTTCAGGCTAAAAATTCCTAATAAAAAAATGAATCACAATTATTGCTAATTAATTTATTTTTAGGTGGGTGCCTGCAATGACATTAGATTCTGATCTGTTGATGTATCTTCGGGCAGCAAGAAGTATGGCAGCTTTTGCGGGGATGTGTGATGGCGGGTGCCCGGAAGATGGCGCTAATGCTGCCTCTAGGGATGATACCACGATTAATGCTTTAGATGTGGTAAGAGAAACAGATGGGATAAAAGGGGAATATACAAATAATAGTAATAAGAATGAAAAAGAAATGCTTGACAGACGATTTTCCAAGCAATTTGGTTGTCAACCAATTCATCTCATTTTTTAATCTGTTATTTTTTTTCACTGTTAAGTTTGTTTGTTTTGTTATTTCCTGCCAGCTTGTTTGTACCATTGAGAATATAACTGGAATTTCTGTAGTGTACATGATGATGAAATATATTAATTAAGTATAATATAATGATTTGATACCGGTTTTTAGTTGCATGATTCAGGATACGACCCAGGAAAAGCCCTGCAAGCGTTGGTAAAATGTCCAGTTCCAAAAGGAATTGATAAGAAATGGAGCGAGGAAGAAACGAAGAGATTTGTCAAGGGATTGAGGCAGTTCGGCAAGAATTTTTTTAGAATTCGTAAGGATTTGTTACCTCATCGAGATACAGTAAGTTGTAATTTTCTCCTTTGGTGCTTGGATGTATTGACAGTTCTAATTGAAGGGTTCTTAGGAAAAATAGTACATGTCATAAATTCACAAGTAACCAGACAATTTTATACTTAATTTAGCTTATATCTATAAAAAAATTATATCGCAGACCTTTAATTATTAAACTAAATAGTGGTTTTTAATAAGTTCTTTTATTAAATAAATAATAATAATAAGTTTATTTAAAATTTAATAATATAATAAATATGTTTATGTTGTCTTCTATAAACTTATTCTTCAATCCCCTGAAGCTGAGCTTGTTAGGGGCAAATCTTGTTTTTTGTTTTAGTATGTAAAATCATAAATCATAAATATGCATTAAAAATTAAGTTTTAAAGTAAAAATGTTAAGTTATAGTATAAACGCAGTTCTTTTTGAAGAAATATATTACCTATAATAACAATATTAATTTATAATTTTTAAGTAAAAAATATTACTTATATAAATTATTCAGAACAATGTTAATTAATTAAAGCATTTCTAAAAATATTTAAAAAAAAACTCCTGTAAACCTTTTTTTATAAACCAGTTTACACTTGAAAACGGTTAGAGATACTAACTAACCAAAACGTTGTGTTAAGTAACAAAATAAAGACAATAGAAGTCCGAGAAGTTATATTACTTCATCGTCTACCACCTTCAAACAAGGTCCCCTTGTTAGTTAATAAAAAAAAAATTGTATGTTTACCCCTGCCTTCAGGACTGGTGATGCGTCACGTGGCCATGTTTTTCTAAAACTAAAAAAATTGACCTGCTCGCACAGTTTTGCTGATAAGGGGATAAAATTTTACACTTTTTGTGACTTTTAAGCTCTTTTAAAACGAGGGCTCCTCTGCACATATTACTGATCCCAAAAATTTTAGTTATTTTATTTTACCCTTAAGAAATTTTGTGGAAACTTTTACACGAAAACTAGCCCCGGGTCCGCACGAGGAATACTACGAATTTGAGAAAATCACTTTCACGCGATTAATGCACACAATTTTTCCTACGATCATAAAAAAATATCAAATTAGTTTGACTTATTTTTAATATTTTGTAGATATATCACCATTGTTGTTGTTGACATTTTTTAGTAGATAATTGATATATTATATTCAATTTTATTTTCAGCCTGAACTGGTAGAATTCTACTATCTTTGGAAGAAAACCCCCGGGGCGAACAACAACCGACCCCACAGACGGCGCAGGCAGGGCTCCCTTCGGAGGATACGAAACACCAGAAACAGTAGAGGAGGTAATGGTGCATCCGCTGCAGGTAAGTTGTGGTTATCGCTAGTGGTGGCCTAAAGAAATGCTCATATTTGGTGCTTGCGGCTTTGCTGAAGAACGGTCAATTAGACTGAGGTAGTAGTAGTTGTGTGGAGGCGACACTTTTTGCCAACCCCATTTTACAGTACTGTTGTATAGTTTTTACGGAATCCTATTACATCTTCGAGAATGAATAAAAATTAAGCGATTACTTTTTAGTAAAAGCAATTGCTTGACTAGCAAATACTATAAATAAAAGCAATTGCTAGATCTGGAAATGAATAAAATTTTGAAGCAATTATTGCTGTTTTTTTACACCTCTGTAGCAAATGCTTATTTAACACAAGTTCAGACGTGGCTTATCCACTTGTTCAGATTATAGATTTCATGTTCAGTTCGGTGCCTAATTTGCAAAAGAGTTGACGTAAATACAACAACGTTGTCTATTTATTAGTACAATAGCAATCTGTTACGTTTTTGTGGAAAATAGGAAACTTATATTTGTGATATGGCAGATTTCAGTGAAGATGAGGAAAGTGATAGTATTGATGAAGAAATAAAAAACAAGCAATTGATATTCGTTCACAAATTGAAGGAACATAAATAAATCTCTCTGACCACAACCGTTTAGCTTCAGCACTTGTAGGAAATTTAATAAAAATATTGGCCTACTTTAAAACTACATCCTTTACAGAAGTGTATGTCTTACAGACAGTAATTTGGTGAACACCGAGTTCTTCAGCTACAGAATTTTGAAAGCCCGGATCCGACAATTTCCGCAGAAAGACTGTCATCTTATTTAAAGGCGACAGTGCACCCCCTCGCCTTTTACCAGTATCAGTCAAAAAATAATTTGCCAACCACTCAACATTTTAGCAGTCAAATCGACATAACTTTCTGAAATCATCATATCTGCAATTTTTACGTACCCTGTAGATTTTTCATTTACGGACGTTCATATATTCAGCCATAATTGAAGACACAAATTAAGAGCAACGCACGTGTATGCCGCGGAGAACTAAAGTTGACTGCTACCAAGCAAATGATGCAGGGGTCGACCTACCTTAAAAAGTTGAAAGCGATCGCTATACTAGAAAAAGCAATTCCTTAATTTATTCATCAAATTTTAAGCAAATGATAGCAATTGCTTCTATTTTTTAAGAAAAAGCATTGACTAGAAGCAATTCCTGCACTTTTAAGCGATTGCTGGACGCAAAAGCGATTACTTTAGTTTTTATTCATTGGCTTTCAAGAAACTACTTCGATTTTATAAGAAAAAATTGCTACATTTTTATTCATTAGGCTCAATTACATGACATGAATATCACTGGGCCCATTAAGTTCTATAGTTATATTGTTGTGAGGTAATACTGCTAAAACTAATCTAGTTGACCAAATTTCCAAGCAAGCACCACCTTTCGAAGTAAACAGGTATTTATGGTAATTTTGATGTCAGTAGTTTATAACATGATTTTGAATCAAAGCGTATTTCTCTTTTATAAGATCCCTAACATATGCAATATTACTAACATTTAAAGAATAATTAGTTACTAAAATATTTAAATTAGCATTAAAGCTAACAATTCCAGATACCTATTCCTTGAAAACTAATAAACTGGAGGTGCACATAACACTTTTGCAGCTGTGTCTCTGAAAGGTCTACAAAACGCTAATCTGTTAAAACCAAGACCTTTTGGTATTTAAGAAGGAGTAAGTGAAACAAAATACAGATACAAACCAAACTGTATAGTTCAGAAGCAAATCAAAATGGCAGTTGACTTTTTGATATTATGACGTCCTGTCATGATTTGACAAACAAACTAACCTGAAAATGCACCGATGTCAACGACCTGTCATAAAACTAAGTTCAAAATATTAAATTATAATAACTTTGACACTCTGTATTTTAGAAATTATGAACTTTTGAACTAACGTTTTTTTTTTTTTTTTAATTGGCATTTGGCTAATTAGCCATGCAGCCAGTCGCAGTTTGAACTAACGTAAATTGGGTTAGAACTTTATATTTTATTTAGCCTCGGAAAGTGCTAGCTTTTAATGCAGACCTTTTAGAGACACCCTGTATAGTATCTACCATGCACTATAGTGGATTTCACCTTAGTTTTTAATGGCCGCCGCTGACACATGTCATTTATAACATTTCTTTTTACAGAACTTAAGGATTGGCCAGGGCCGGACTTAAAAATTATGTGTAAACATGGGTCAATTTATTTGTAGTTGTAATAATTATGGATGGAAACGAGAATTACCTAAGCAATTTTAAAGATATTTAAAAAAAAAAAAAAAAAAACACTGAAGGGGAATGGAAATAGGATAGAATATCAAAAAAACAATTTCATTTAATTTTTATTCATAATATAATAAAGTGCTGTTATTTTGGTAAAAACACACTCTTAATTTAGTACAATAAAAAATATACAGTCGTGAATCTAGTATCATCAATAATTAACTACGTTTTTTATTATTAAAGAATTATTTTGTTTTTTAATTTGATTTTAGACCATGCAGTGTTAAGTTGAAAAATCTATATATTATATTTAATAGCTTATTGTTTACTTTTTTATTTTCTTATTCACGGGTAGATATTTTTTTCTTTAGACTAGGTTCTAAAGAGTTTGAAGTTTACAATAGGTCTAACTTTTCGTTGGTTTATAAAACAACAAAAGTTTGTAATGTTATCGAATTAGGTATTTTTTTTTAATGAATAAAGAAAAAATAATGTAAGTAGCTACTACAAAAAAAAAATTTTGTCCATGCGTTTGCAGAACAGATACCTCAAGCACTCTTCAATACAACTGTATGTAAAACTTATTTTAGCATAATGGTTCACTGTGGTTTTCAAATTTAATTTTGTTGCAAGTTCCCTATTATTTTTGGTCTTCATCTGACAAGCTGTCGTCGTCACCGTCCGAGACATTAATAATTATTTACTTACTTTTGCATAAAAAGAAACACGTCACAGATACACACAGTCCGGCAGTTTAAAACCAAAAAGTCTAATACGCACAAAATATAAGCAAAATGCTGTCTGAAAAATACCAAAAACAATAACACGAACGATCAAGAATTAACAGCAGAATGCACGCGGTGCGCGGTGTGTCCCAATGCGGCTCGGTGATATTTAAAGAACGCGACGAGACAATCGAATTAATGAAGTACGAAAAGAGATATGCGAGAGCAAATGCGTAAGACAAAGATGCACATACTAACGGCATATACGAGCGATGCTGTGCTTTTGACGAGTTTGAGCTCATTGAAGGGCAACGTATTGAACTGTGTAGTGTGCATCTTCGTCATGTACATGTAACTATACGGTCAGTTATATATCCATCTTTTGTTAATCTAGCCAATGCCCGTGCCTGAAAGCCGTTTATAGAATTAGGGATTTTAAAATCACGTGTTGGCTAATATGTTTGACAAGAGAGACGTCAAAGCATTAAAAACTAAGGTGAAAACCACTATAACATACTACTGCTACTACGTATACAGAGTGTAAAGGCAAGGAAACTCCTTTCTGGTTGAGTACGAAATGTTTATACAGTGTGACCGTTTAGTGCGGCAGTACTTAGAGTAGTACCGTGGTTATTTAAAATATGCAACAAATGTGTTATGCGAGATCAAAAGGTCTACGGTTTAAAATTATTTTTTACTACAGAGTGGCTCAAAAAAGCGTAGCAAATATTAATAATTATATATTTATTTTTAATGGATCTAAGGGGTGTTGTCCACTTACGCCTGACATGTCTCCCCTTTATTCAAAATTTTTTTGAATGGTTAGGGATATCCACAAATTTGTTGAAAGAGAATCCAGAAAACTGGGAAAGTAATGATGAGTACATAAATAATTTTCATGTAGTGAAACGGCTTAAAGTAGTGAATGATACAGCAGAAAGGGGTATTAAACTTATAGACGAATATCATAAAATATTAACGAGAGAAAAGATGAAGAACAACGTTAATGTATACTGCAAATTGTATGCGAATATAGAAAAAAAATTAAGCATGTCGGTAAGGTGACACTTGCGGAAATTTTTAAAAAGTGATGTTAAAACAAACTATTTGTGTAAATACATAATAGGGTTAGTTCTATGGTACAATTTATTAATATAATATACTCTGTTTCTCTGTAGTCAGGTCAGTGGTAGTTATGATAATAAAAGTTTTAAAATTTACAAACCTATGTATTGTATTCCATCGGCGCCGTCGGCACCATTTTGGATCAATTAAATGACTTGAAATTTCGCACACGCCATTTTCTTGACATTTACAACATTTGAAAAGGTGATACCGCATAAACAAAAAGTCGCAAAATGTGGGTCACCCTACTGTACATACGCATCGTTATATTCAACCGTAAATGAGTTTTTCTTAGTTCGTAACACTGTTGTATGACATTGTATATTTGCTTACTTTTGGACTGCATGCAGTACTGTGTGGTAGAATAGTTTTCGTAGTAACTACTTTGTGAACTGGATTGAAATTTGATAAACTAGGTTTTCCAGTTTACCCTGTTTAAAAATATGAGCATTACAAAATCTATACTAAATTGAATCACAATAACAATTTTTTTGCTTATTGCTATCTGTTTTTTTTTCACTTGTAAAAGAGAATACATAACACCATTAATTCATTTGCAATTTTTCAAAATTCGACAGTTTTTTAGGCCACCTCTACAAAATATACAGGGCCACAACTTCACGGGTATTAAGATTTTTTTTGGAACATAGTTGTGTAGTGACCTGTATATTTTAGTAGTGCATCTTGATTTACTCGTAGACTTAGTTATATTGATGTTTTTTACATTATCATTGTCTGCCCAAAAGATCAACAGGCTGTGAAATTGAGGAGAAAAATATAATGTTTTCGATAGAATTACGAAATCTAAAATGTTCTTTTATAACACCAGTTCCAAAAATTAAAAATACAAAAAAAAGCTGTGAAATGACGCCAATAAATATATTATGGGATATTGAAAACTTATTAGAAATGACAGTTTATGAACAAATACTCGAATTTATTGAAGAAAACAAAATTTTAGTAAATATGCAAGCAGGTTTTAGAAAAGGATATTCAACAGACACGACAGTCTAATATGTAATTAAAAATTGGAAGCGAAGTGTTGACAAAAATGAAGTTGTATTGGCAGTATTTTTGGATTTTAAACGTGCATTCGAAACAATTTATAGGGATAAATTATTTAAAAAATTATATCAGTATGGATTAAGGGGAGTTGTTTATAAATGGTTTCAAAATTATTTAAGTAATAGGCAGCAAAAAACAAAAATTGATAACACTTTTTCTAAAAAGGAATATAAAAATATCGGGGTACCACAAGGTAGCATTTTAGGTCCATTATTATTTATATAAATGATATGCCAAATGTTTTGAAACAAAGTTTTATTCAAATGTTTGCTGATGATACTTTATTATATATAAAGGGTAAAACTATTCTTGATTGTATAGAAATTTTGAATTAAAAACTATATCAAACTGGTTAAAGATAAATAAATTAAAATTCAATGTTTCTAAAACAAAACTTATAGTTATTGGAAATAACGTAAATAATCCAGATATAAATATTTTTATTGAAGATGAAAAATTAGAAATTTTAAATATTTGGGAGTAATTTTAGATTTTAAATTAAAATTTAAATTACATTTTGAAAATCTTGTATCTAAAATTGGAAAAAAAGAATTATTTAAAAAGACTTTGTCAAAATTTAAGTTTATTTTCACGAAAAACAATTTATAACACTATAATTTTACCTCATTTTTTATATTGTTCAACTCGCTTATACACAGCAAATGATGGGGTGTTTAATAGACTCCAAATTTTGTAAAATAAAGCTATGCGTATAATTTTAAATGTGGATATATACGAAAATAAATTTAATGTTAGAGAAACTTCAGTGGTTAAATGTTAAAAATTTAATATTTCTTTTGATTTGTACTTTTATTTTTAAAATACAATTGTTTCATTCAAAATTTTGAAAATCATAACTATTCAACCAGGTATAACAAAGAAGTAAGGTATCAAAACATTTAGCATATAAATCGGTTTTCCAAGGATTAAGTGAATATAACAACTTGAATATTTCAATCAAATCACAGAGCTCTTTTTAAAAAAATTATCTATTTATAAAACAAAATAGTGACTGATAAAAATTTTTTTAATACTTTATAGATGATATTGTTAAATTATTTTAAATATTTTATAAAACTTGTTAAATTGTAGCACATTGCTAAATACATCTTGTTACTACTACTACTACAAATCGTTTTTCTTGCAATCAAAAACATAACTACGCCAAAATTAATTCATATCAGCTCAACCATTTCCAAATCTTTGCCAATTTTCTAAAATAAATTTGAATTCGAAACAATCTTTAACGGTGGATTTTTTATCGTAATAAATTAAGTATAAATTACTACCCCCTTAGTTATAACGATAACAAACCCGAACGAAGAACTATTGATTAATTTAAAAAAAGTGCTTCCAAATACTTACTCATTCGACTTTCGCATACAAAATCGAAATTGTTTAGGTCGTACTAGCGGAGCTGCCACCCCCGCCCCGGAAGCAGCTGACAACAGACCGTCGCCGCAACCTGGTGAGAAGAAGCCAGACGAAACTAGTTCAGTTACGGAAGACGACAACGATAACGAGAGTGAGGAAGACAGCGACAGTCGAGATGGGCAGGCGCAGTTTAGATGTTCCCATTGTTTTACTACAAGTAAGTTAATTGGCTCTATTGTGGTTACAAGCCAAGCCTCTTAACAAAGTTGCTCATCTTTATTCACCAGACCAAAGCCCGTTGTATGGAGTGTTGTTATCTGAATATGTTTTTTTTTTAGATTCAAAAGACTGGCAACCTGGCGGCAAAGACAGACAGATGTTGTGTTGGGATTGTAGGACTCATTATAGAAAAACCAACGAGTTACCACCGCTTACGGCTCCGGCTGCTGTTGGGAACACGCCGCCAGCTGGTAAGGCATATTCTGAACAAGTGGAAATAGTAAATTCGAAGTTAGTTCGAAGTCATCTTCACCATAGAAGAATATAATTAATATGTACTAGTTTTGACATTAAAAGTGACACTTTTTGAAACTAACCGAAGACTTAAATGTCTAATTGAAGTTGTTCTTCAGTGGTTTATTTTTCTTTTAGAAGGTCCCGACGAGAGTCCTCAACGCATGCGCACGAGAAACAAAGGTGCTAAGGACCAGCCTCCAAGTAATAAGGCTCGTGGTAAAAGAGGTAACGGAATTATTATTCTTAATTTACATTAATTTCGTTTCCAAATTGAACTTAAAGGGCAGCTATTTGCAGATGATACAAGAATTATTTATTTTGCTGACACTCTTGCAGAAATGTATTTTGATATTAATAATGATTTTAAAATACTTCTTTCTTGGCTTCAATCAAATAAACGTTACCGTTAAATTTTACAAAATCTTCTTTTATGTTTATAACTAAAAATAAAATAAATTCCATCATTAACCCCTTAACATTTAATAATGAAAATATTCAATATTCAAAAAAATTTTAGGATTAGTATATTATCAACTCGATATCTCCTTTGTTATCTGTTTTGTACAGAGCTAGATATTTCATTCCTTTGAAATACTTTAAAAATATATATTTTTCATTAATATATTCAAAATTACAATAATTGCTTCTGCATGGGGATCTGCTTGTTTATCAAACATAAAACCATTACAAAAATTGCAAAATAAAGTTATTAAATGTATACACAAATTACCACATTTAGAACCAACAACCAACTGTTAATCTATATGTATAGACCGAAAGGGTATTTTTACACGTTCAAAACATTTATAAATTAAAAATTTGTATTCTAATTCACTCTATTATTTTAAAAGAAAAAACTCAAACATAACACTTCAGAAGAATAAGACATTACAATACATGATCATAACACCAGACGTTGTATAAATTATCAAACTATACCAGTAAAAAGTAATTTCGGAAAAAAATCGCTTTTATATGACGGAATAATAAAATATAACAATATTCCAAAAAATATCAGAAAAATTAAAAAGTTTGCATTTTTTAAAAAACAATTAAAGAGATATTTACTAAATTAATTGTTTATACTATTTTTTTTTAATTGTTTTTAATAATGAATTAAATTGGATTAACTTCCATTTTTTTTTATTGTTTTTTTTAATGGTTATTATTTTCTATAGTATGTTGTCACTTTCCATGTAATGAACTGTAAAAGTTAGTTTGAAATAAAGACATTTTGAAAGGTAATATATTGGAAAATTACATGGTTTTTGGGAAGTACAAAAAGTTTTTGAAAACTTCCTTCAGACAACACAGACCATTTATTAACTTACCTTTACATGCATATTATAATACCAATACCAGACATTATTCCAATGTAATGTGTTCACCTATTTTTTGTGCTAGTTTAGTGTAGAGTAAATTTTTTTTCACCCTAAATGGTATTGACTTATTGACTGCAACAGAACTACCGGTTTAATCCCATTGTTATACACAATCAACAAGCAAATACACTACATTATAGGACTTTAGATATCCAATTCGTTATTAATAATATATTATTTAATGACATGAGATATCCTTAATAGATAGTTAAATATTACCTGGTATAATTACAAATTATAATCCGACCCTGACCGACAGTTTATTTGCATTTTTATGGCCGAGCTCTTGCAAAACGTCCCAGGTAGTTAAACGGAGTCAACCATTTATTGTGAAAAATACTTTACACAGATTTTGCTGATGTATAATAAACATGACCTGACTGTAGCCAGTAATCCGAATCATTAATTGACAATATTCAGCTGTTTGTTATTGCGACTATTCAGCAATATATTTTTTTTAGGTGGGGCAGAAACTCCAGAACCAAAAACACCTGTCAAACAGAGTAATAACACGAGCATCGACAAATCGAGTACGCCCAATCCTCTAGGAACACCCGGGAAGAAAAAGGGGAAGATAGAGAAATCAGATACGCCAAATAAAAATAGGAAAAGGACACAGGTCGGTATTCTTAGATTTTTATTAAATATCAGGGTGTTATGGGAATTACTTAATATGTCTAAAAGAGTGGAGCTACGGCCTGTGATTTTGATATAATATTATATAATGATGATGATACGGCAATTTTTTATGAAGGTCTAATTTGGAATATTTTAAAAAATACAATTGAAAAAGATTTTATAAAAATAAGCAACTGGTTTAATAAAAACTTATTAACTATAAATTATAACAAAACAACATACATTCCATTTACTTCATACAAAACTAAACTTCCAAATATTGGTCCAATAATATGCAATAATAAATAGTATTGATATAAAGGACGGTGAAAATATTAAATATCTAGGAATAATTTTTGATAAACATTTAAAATGGGATTTACATTGTAAAAAAACTAAGAATTCTTATATCAAAATTTAAACACCTTAACAATTTTTAAATATAAAATAATTAGAAATATTGTATTGTTCTTTAGTACAAACCCATTTAAATTATGGAATACTAGGATGGGGAGGCATAAATAAGAATTATGTTAATAATATTGAAACTATTCAAAAATACATTTTGAAAATTATTTACGAAAAAGACCATCAATATTCTTCGGATTTACTATTTAAAGATAGCAATAAAATGGATATTAAACAAATATTTTCTTACAACATGTTAATATATATTTTTAAACATAAAAATAAAATAAATTATATTAATCACACACATGAAACTCATCATAAAAATACTATTACATATAAAAATAGAGTAAACAAAACAATAGCACACAAACATTTTTTAAACATCAATCCATATATTTTTGATATGCTACCACAGCCAATTAAAATAATTAAATCATGAAACAACAAATTAAAAATTGGATATTATCCAATTCAAGAGATATATTCAAGAACGTCAGTAATAAATAATAAATATACCAAACTGTAATAAATAAAATAAATAAACATATATTTATATAAATGACGTATTGTATCTTTGTATACTGTAGTGATATAAAATATACCAATAACATATTGTCATATTTGTTTTATATTATAATCTAGTTGTAATTATAAAATATATTCTTGACAATAAAATATATTATATTATTTAACTCAAAACAAGTATTTTAGTTCTGAGTTCGGAATTGGTAGTTTATGCAAAAAAAGTATATATTAACATTAAATGTCAAAAAAATATTTGAATATACTTATTATTATTATTATTATTATTATTATTATTATTATTATTATTATTATTATTATAATGCATTATTCTCTTTAGGACAAAATCGACGATGCCGAGACAGACGACAAAGATGGAGGGGCATTTAAGAAAAAAAGGGAGAGACCCGAAAGTCCTGCCAGTGTCACTTCGGATTCGGGATCTGTCAATGACGAAATGGAACCCGTTGAAACTAGTCAAGAGAACCCCGATGTCAGTAGTCTTCCGCACGCGATTACGTCGATCTGTCCCACGTCGGATAGTACGATCATCAGTACGAACGCGAATAACAATGTTATTGTCCAGGTACATATAATTAATATTTTTAATTAATAAATATAATATAATAAATAAAAAAATTTCCTCCTTACACTGCAACAAATGTTTTCATTTTTCAACATAACCAATGGATCTTTTCAATATAACCGAATTTAGTATATTCAGCAGTGACATCCCAAACTTATTGAAAATATAATTCAATAATAAAAAACTTTGGCTATGGCGCAATGAAATTTTTTTTTATTTAATTTTATTTTAAATAAATTTATTTAAAATTTAATACTATAATAAATATGTTTATGTTGTCTTCTATAAACGTATTCCTCAATCCCCTGAAGCTGAGCTTGTTACGAAAAATGTTATTTTTTGTTTTAGTATGTAAAATCATAAATCATAAATATGCATGAAAAATCAATTTTTAAAGTAAAAATGTTAATTTATAGTATAACCGCAGTTTTTTTTGAAGAAATATATTTCCTATAATAAAATTATTAATTTATAATTTTTATGTAAAAGATATTACTTACCTGTATAAATTATTCAGAACAATACTAATTAATTAATTAAAGCATTTCTAAAAATATTTTCAAATTGTCTGTTTTTAATATACTTACGTGTTTTTACTTCGACTAAATTTTTTTAATGAAAACAATTTTTTAATTTTTGTTGGTAAATAATCGTTTAAATTAAAACATAAATATTTTTAAAAAATTTGTCCTATGGACTTATTTATTTTAGGTTTTATGGTTATTTCATTTGTATTATTATAATGGTTTTTAAATTGTATAAGGTTTTTGTTTTTAAATATATATATTAAGATGTTATAAATGTAAAGTTGTCTTATGTTCAACTTTTTTCTTTCTGAATATAATTCTTTTGAAGGATAAAGTTATACAATTTTTAGAATTTTTTTTTTAATATTTCTAATTTTTTAACTGGAGTTCTATTTATTCCTCCCCAACCTAAAATTCCGTAATTTAAATGATTTTGAACTAACGCGTAATATAATATTTCCATATGTCTTACATTTAAAATTTTTTTAATGTTTTTAAAAATCGGTAGTAAACTAAATATAAAACTAGTAAATGAAAGAGGATGGAATGCTGAGGGATCGGGTTGAAATGTAAACAATTCGGTCCCTACTTTGAAAGGTCTTTGGTTTTATTACTAAGTAGACAACTTTTCTAGGTAGTTTAAATAAAACTGGCATTTTATTTACGAAAAACTTTATGTAGTTTCAATTTTTTAAATAAATGTGTTTGAATAATCTCACATTCTTATTTTTCAGGAACCACCGAATGCCAAGCCTCTTGCATTCAAAGCAGATGATACGGAACCTGCAATAAGCACCTCCTCATCTACAATTATCACTCCTACAGTACCTGTGATCACGTCTAGTAAGATTCAGCCTTCCGGTATTATCGAGCCTATGCCATTGAATGTGTCGATTAGGTTGCCGGAGGATATTAATGAAAGAAAAAATTTAATCAAAAGGTAACGAAAATAAAATTAAAATATACAATTTTTGGCGGAAAAAGTAGGTTAGTTTTAAAAAGTTTTTTTTTATTTTTTTTTTAAAGTCTATAATTTTTATATTTCTTAAATTTTTTTCGGCAAACTGTTGTAAATTGTTATTCCTTTATATATTATTGATCTTTGGCCAAAAGTACTTTTTACCATAGGTGTTTGAATATGATGGTTTTGTCTCGTGATGTGAATAATGTTGGTTGAAGGAAATATTATATGCGATTGTTTTTCTTTAATAAAAGAGTGTATTAGAATGCATAGTTTTAATTTATAAAGCTTTTCTAAATTTAAATATCCGTTTGGTTCATACACATTTATAGTTAATTCTAAAAAAGGGAGTTTATGTATGCATTTAATTATTTTGCTTTGTAGTTTTTTAATGGCTGAATTGTGGTTAAATCCGCTAATCCCCAAATTGAAATCATATACTGTAGTTTTGAATAAACCAAAGAATAATATATATTTTTAAATATTTTAATGATATATAATTGTTAACTTTAAACAAAATGCCGTTTTTCCAACTTAAATTTTCATCAATATAATATAAACCTAAAAATTTAATTGTATTAGTATATTTAATAAAATGGTTATTGAAAGACAGTGAAGAAATATTATTATTTTTTAAATTTTGATTTACTTATAAACATAAAAGATGATTTATTAAAATTTAATGATAATTTATTAGTTCCAAGCCATTTGCATATTATATTTAGGTCGTGGTTAATGTTATTATGAATTTGAGCATAGTCTTCATGAAAATATACAATAGTAGTATCATCGGCAAACAATTTTATTTTACCTTTTAAATTTAATGTTGCTATAGAATTAATGTAGATTAAAAAAAAAAAGTAGGTCCTAAGGTTGACCCTTGCGGAACACCACAAGTTATGTTTTTTTTGTGAACTTTTAACATTTTTCATTTGAACAAACTACTTTCTATTAAGTAAGTAATTATTTAACAATAAATAAATATTTCCCCGAATCCCAATATTGTATAGGCATTTAAGGTTGAATTCTCAACGTCATTCAATCTATTGCCAACCTATAACCTATTTCGCGTTGATTTTTTGAGTTTATTATTTTAATAACTAACATTTAAAGAAAATCAATATCGTCGGTACATTATTTAGGTAATATCTGATATATTACAAAAATATCAATTTATTTTATTGCTAATTTTGGGAGAATTGTATAGTGAAAGAACAATGACATAATAATGTTAAAAAAAAATCTTAACCGATATTTTTCGATATACAATTTTCCTTAAATAACTTATGAAATTCGTTGATATTTATTTAACATGTTAATTATTACCTGTAGAATATGAAGACGATATTGATTTTTTTAAAATTTTGTGTAAAAGTTAGAAAAAATAAATAAATCTACGCGAAATAGGTTAAAGGTTGGCAAGCATGTTGATACTCCCACCTTAAGTAAAATGTTGTGATTGACTTTATTTGACATTTTAATTTTATCCTCGTTTACAAAGGTTTTATATTATTTTAGAAACTTGGACCTTGAAGTAAAGGACATCAAGTTCAACCCAGCATCTATCAAATTCGGCCAACAAGAAGAAATCAAACTAGAACAACCCATCAAACATGAATTACCTCAGTCGAAGAAAGAAGAAATTAAAGACGAAGTAAAGGAACCAATCGTGTGTCATACACCGCCGCAAAGCCTACTAAACCTAGATCAAAAACCGATATTTAACAAGACTGAGTTGATAATTCCAAAAGTTACCCTGGAAAAACCTATTATCAAAGACGAGTTGGATTCTAGTAACGACGCGTCCCTGTTAAGTATAAGTTCTAAGGAGGATTCGAGCAGTCAACCGCCAACGCACAATCACAGCTACAAAGAAAACCTCCTCTACATGCCTCAGAACATGAATTTGAAGGACGGCATCAGTTTCGGCATGAAGGATCCTCCGTTGATCAACCATCTGCAGCCGAAGCACGCGATGAATCTGAAGGAGAATAAGGAACCGATTATTAATATGAACCATTCCAGTTATTTGAAGGACGGCAGGCCTCAAGATGGGCCGCCGTTTGGGTATCAAAGTCGGGAACCGCCAAGGTAAGAATGTGAAAATCAATTTTTTTTTCTTACTTTATTTTTATTTATTATTCTCAACCAACTTAAAAAAAGTTTATTACAGGAAATATAACACCAAATATATAATATACTAGCTATACCCCGCGCGCGTTGCTACGCTACTTACTAAAATAAATTTGAAGGAAAGACATTACACAAATATCCGGCATCCCGACATCCCGGCATGCGTTGCGTCACTTTTTTTTTATGCTAAAATTTTCCTCGGCCTGCACACAACAACTGACCAAATCCCGGCAACCCGGCATGCGTTGCGCCACTTTTTTTTATGCCGAAATTTTCCTTGGCCTGCACACAACAACTTACCAAATTTTCATCGTAATCGGATAAATGGTATAGGAACGCATACGGGACAGACAGACAGACAGACAGACATTCATTTTTATATATATAGATAAATTCACAAATAATAAGTGTGTGTGTGTATTTGTTTTATGGCTCTGGTGAAACCAACTGGCCAGCATCTACAAATAATAAAAACCATGTTTAGTAACTACTTATTAATAACTCCATCGAAATTATTCAAAAAAAAAATATATATAATAACCATTTACAAAAAAAAAAATATTAATCTTATCTTAACATAGTATAAAACAAAGTCGCTATCCTGTCCTGTTCTACAATTTCAGAGAGTGGCATGCCGGGTACTAATATTGGGTTTGTATTTATACCAGCGGGTTGCAACGCATGCCGGGTACACGCTAGTCATAGTATAAAACAAAGTCGCTGTCGCGTCTGTCCCCAGCTAAACTGCTGGACAATTGCTTTCGAGCAAGAAAAATTTCGCCTAAATTTAAATGTTAATATTTTCTGAACCAGATATGATATCGACCTACGGTTTTGAATGGTCGATAGATTCATCCCTTGGGAAACAATTGTCAATTTTGGATTTTCTTAAACTGTCAGAAAATTTTATATACAGGGTGTTAAAGAAGACGATGATTTTTGCTCCAATTTTAATGGCTTGTAACTTTCACAATAATATTTTTTAATTTTATCACTCTACGTCAATTGAATCACTGGTTCATAGCAAAGAAAGTAATTTGTCAAATTTTTGCTATCTGCTATATTTTAAGAAATACCGATATTTTTGGAAAACCTTGCTTTATTTCAACTTATTGGTTGCTAGATCTCACTGTGCGTTGTATCGTGCAAACTTTGCGAGTGATTATTATACCTTATGAAAAGCTTGATAATGTTTAGTAACAATAGTTGCACCTAAATGTTATGATGTACAGTGGCGTACTTATAAACACCTATTTGTCTATGGTTTATGAGTATCTCACAATTTTTCACGATTGTTTTGTATTGGAAAGCACTTGCCCCTAGATTAGATAAATTTTTTAGTGTTTCATATCGCACTATAGGTATGTTATACAGTGTGTTTACAAAATTTTAACAAAGATAATTTTTTTAATTTAATTTTTGGAAAAAAATTATTTATTAATTTCTAACTTTCTAACACTATTCCTAAAATTAAACTTACATTGAAAGAGATCCTTAAAATTAAATAACGCTAGTTTGATTTTGATGAGATTAATACCTTGTAGGCCCTCCTCGTACATTAACGACCTCTTGACATCGCCGTGGCATACTGGCGACTAGCAGGTTGATAAATGCCCTAGGTATATTTTGCCACTCTTCTTCAATGGCCACTGCCAGTTCCTCTAAAGTTTGAGGCGGATTCTCTCTGGATCGCACCAATAATTTTAGCCGAGACCAGACATGCTCTATTATGTTTAAATCAGGAGATTTTGGCGGCAGATTTAACTGTTGAACGTTCCTTTCCCTCAAAAACTCCTGAACGATGTTTGCTCTGTGTGGTGTTGCGTTATCGTCAATTAATATAAATTCCTCCCCGAAATGATCAGCAAATGGTATAACAATAGTATTTAAAATATCGTCTCTATAAATTTGTGCATTAACGGTGCGCCGTGAAATATACAGTTCCGACTTTCCATTGTGTATTACGCCTCCCCACACATTTATCCCTCCACCACCAAAAGCTTCTTGGGGAGCCATATTCTCCTCCTCGTAGCGCTCACCAGGTTGCCTCCAAACCAAAACCCTTCCATCCGAGTGTATCAAGTTGAATCGAGTTTCGTCGCAAAAAAAGCAGTTTTGCCACTCGTTATTCCACCCCAATCTCTGTCTGGTCCATTCCCGACGCTGGCGTTTATGATTCGGCAAAAGCCGCACACATTTTGCTCGTCTCCTTGCCCTGAAATAATCAATAGTTGCATTTTAATACCAAGAAAAAATTTAACTTAGCCATCAATTTACCTTAGATTACTTTCATTTAATTTTCTCCTCACTGTCCGATTTGACACCAACACTCCGGTTTGTCTCCTAAGGTCTTCGTTTAGTATCCTGGAGCTTGATGTTCGTCTGCGACGAACTTCCCTTAATAAGGTCCTTGCGACTCGCCCCTCAATTCCCCTCGGCTTACCACCTCTATGCAAATATGCCACATTTCCTGTCGCACGAAAATGCTGGCGTAGGTAATTAATGGTACCGTTACTCACATTATAAATTCGGGCTACATCTCGTTCCGGTAACCCTTCATTAAGAAGTCTGACACAATTATTTCTTTCGTGCTCCGTTAAACGTGGCATTGTGATAAGAAGCTGTCATTAAAAGTGTATTTGTACATTAAACCATTGTTGTAACCATGGCTTACTTGATACATGGTTAGCATTTGCGGCTAAACGCCATTAGCATGGCTTACTTAATATTGTTTATTTTGTGATAATCTCGATTCAAATTAATACACTCGGATGGACGGGGTTTGGTTTGACGGCAGCTAGTGATATTTAATATCAAAGTATCTTTCAATGTAAGTTTAATTTTAGGAATAGTGTTAGAAAGTTAGAAATTAATAAATAATTTTTTTCCAAAAATTAAATTAAAAAAATTATCTTTGTTAAAATTTTGTAAACACACTGTATAACATACCTATAGTGCGATATGAAAAACTAAAAAATTTATCTAATCTAGGGGCAAGTGCTTTCCAATACAAAACAATCGTGAAAAATTGTGAGATACTCATAAACCATAGACAAATAGGTGTTTATAAGTACGCCACTGTACATCATAACATTTAGGTGCAACTATTGTTACTAAACATTATCAAGCTTTTCATAAGGTATAATAATCACTCGCAAAGTTTGCACGATACAACGCACAGTGAGATCTAGCAACCAATAAGTTGAAATAAAGCAAGGTTTTCCAAAAATATCGGTATTTCTTAAAATATAGCAGATAGCAAAAATTTGACAAATTACTTTCTTTGCTATGAACCAGTGATTCAATTGACGTAGAGTGATAAAATTAAAAAATATTATTGTGAAAGTTACACGCCATTAAAATTGGAGCAAAAATCATCGTCTTCTTTAACACCCTGTATATAAAATTTTCTGACAGTTTAAGAAAATCCAAAATTGACAATTGTTTCCCAAGGGATGAATCTATCGACCATTCAAAACCGTAGGTCGATATCATATCTGGTTCAGAAAATATTAACATTTAAATTTAGGCGAAATTTTTCTTGCTCGAAAGCAATTGTCCAGCAGTTTATATGTGCTTAAATCTTTAAAACTACGCAACGGATTTTGAAGCGGTTTTTTTTAATAGATAGAGTGATTCAAGAGGAAGGTTTTTATGTATAATACATGCATAATATTGTAGAGAAACACTGATAAATTTAGAGGTTTGTTCGGGTTTGTATTTATAAATCTTGACGTGATGGTGAACTCGCCTTATTATTATCTCAAAGGCGTATAATGCCTGGCATTGCAACGCAGGCTGGGTACACGCTAGTATATGTATAATACGTTAAAGTTTTAAAAAATATTTTTTTAGTGTTTTTTAAAAGTCCATAATTTTGATATTTCTTTAATTTTTTTCGGCAAACTATTGTAAATTGTTATTCCTTTACATAAAATTGATCTTTGGCCAAAAGTACTCTTTATCATAGGTGTATGAATATGATGGTTTTGTCTCGTGATGTGAATAATGTTGCTCGAAGGAAATATTATATTCGATTGTTTTTCTTTAATAATAATAGAGGTGTATTAGAATGCATAGTTTTAATTTATAAAGCTTTTCTAAATTTAAATATCCATTTGGTTCATACAAATTTATAGTTGGTTCTAAAAAAGGAAGTTTATGTATGCATTTAATTATTTTGTTTTGTAGTTTTTTTAATGGCTGAATTGTAGTTAAATTCGCTGATCCCCAAATTGAAATCATAAACTGTTGTAATTTTGAATAAACCAAAGAATAATATATATTTTTAAAATATTTTAACGATATATAATTTAATAAAATAAAAGAATAATAATATATACTATATAACAAAGACTATACAGTGAGACGCGTTTTATTTTGTATTCTGTGAGCCAACGTTTGTAACCATTTTTTTCATTAATTATTGCAGGGAGCCTCCAAGTAATACTAACACAGTGATCAAAATGGAACCCAGAGATGAGCCAATGGAACTGACGAATCCTAATAGAGGAGAACCTCAGCCGTATTTAAATATGCCGCCGTTGAATATACCGCAGGTTATACCGATGTCGCAGCATTTACCTCAGACTCAAACAGCGAGGCCAAATGACGTAAGTTGATCGTATTATTATATATTATTCCAATGTTGCTTATAGCGTTTTCGAATGACAGCTCTGAGAGTGCTCTTCCCGAGATTTGCGTTATTCGATTGACATAATAGAGTGATCAGGATATCATACCCGTGTGTGTGTGTGTCCATGGAAAAAAAATGATTTACCATTTGGGGTTTTGATCTGTATACAAATAAAGTGGTATCAAGATAGCTAGGTTACAGCCTCGGAGTTGATATTTTGCGTAGAAAACCCATAGAAATATGGATAAACCTAAAATAATTATTTTAAAAAGTAGTGCGCTTGGTATATTAGATCTATAACTTTTAGAAATCAATTTTAATAAGAATAATAAGTTTATTTAAAATTTAATAATATAAGTAATAAATATGTTTTTGTTTATGTTGTCTTCTATAAACTTATTCTTCAATCCCCTGAAGCTGAGCTTGTTAGGAGCAAATCTTATTTTTTGTTTTAGTATGTAAAATTATAAATTATAAATACAGGGTGGTCCAA
This sequence comes from Polydrusus pterygomalis, assembly GCA_963969555.1. NCBI lineage: Eukaryota > Metazoa > Arthropoda > Insecta > Coleoptera > Curculionidae > Polydrusus > Polydrusus pterygomalis. The sequence goes on along the minus strand of OZ018385.1, from coordinate 38,563,145 downwards.
CAAAAACTCGATTTTCCTGCTTTCAAATGAAAATGTGGAAAATCGGTCGGACCCGTCGATTTTTATTTCGAGGAGGACATCTTTTGCGTATATTGTCAATCTCGTTACTTCAAGCCCCTAAGAGGGAGGGGGGGTAAGATCTAAATCTTAAATGGATACCCCTATTTTATATAATTTTTTTGGATTTTGCATAAAATTCTGAACATTTTTTAATAAAAGCATTATTAGTCTATACTTAACAGTTTCCGAGATATTAACTCTTGAAAAATGACATTTTTGAACTCTGACAGCCAGCGTCTAGCTTTCTAGATGTACGTCTTAGAGCAAAACGGCTTACATGTCCCTATCTTCGATTTTTATTATCTTTCCAATAGTGTCAACTTTCGGTTAAACCGAATGTAAGAAATATAGTTATAACACCTATAATAAAACTATTAATTTATAATTTTTAAGTAAAAAATATTACTTATATAAATTATTCAGAACAATATTAATTAATTAAAGCATTTCTAAAAATACTTTCAAATTGTCTGTTTTTAATATCCATGTTTTTTTTTCGACTTCATTTTTATGACGTGTATTATGATTATGGTTTTTAAATTGTATAAGGTTTTTATATTTAAATATATACCTATATTAAGATGTTATAAATGTAAAGCTATCTTATGTTCAACTTTTTTGGTTCTGAATATAATTATTTTAAGGATAAAGATAATCTTTATTGAATATAATTTTTAGAAACCTGTTTTGTAATATTTCTAATTTTTTAACTAAAGTTCTATTTATTCCTCCCCAACCTAAAATTCCGTAATTTAAATGAGTTTTAACTAACGCGTAATATAATATTTTCATATGTCTTACATTTAAAACAATTTTAATGTTTTTAAAAATCGGTAGTAAACTTCTTAATTTTTTAATTGAGTATTATAAATGAAAATTTCAATTTAATTTACTGTCAAAAATAATTTCTAAATATTTTATTTTATTAACTTTAAAAATGTTATGTCTTAATTTATTTGAATACTACTCATATTTCGTGGTAGGTTATTTAGGTTTAAAGTAAAAGGAATATAATTTGTTTTATTAAAATTAATTGTTAACAAATTGTTATCAAACCAATTTTTTATAATTTAAAAATCTTTTTTAATTTTATTATTTAAGTTGTCCCAATTTGTATCGGCATAAAAAATTGTAGTATCATCTGCAAAACTATGAATTTGTCCATCGCAATTTATACTAAATAAGTCGTTAATATAAATATTAAAAAATAATGGTCCTAAAATTTTTCCTTGAGGAACACCATACTTAAATAGTTTTGGATAGCTTTCTTCTTTATCTATTTGAACATAAGTTGGTCTATTTTTCAGATAATTTTTTATTAATTCTAATTGCTTTCCTCTGAATCCAATATTTTCAAACTTTTTTAACAATAAATTATGGCTAACTGTATCAAAGGCTTTTGCTAAATCTAGAAAAATACAAATACAAGGTTTTTTATTATCTAGATAGCAAATAGCGTTTTGTGTTGATTTATTTTTTTTGAAACCCAAACCGTTTATTATATATCGAAGCCTACTTAAGAAACTCTATATTATTATAGGACGAAAAGTTTAGACAAGACAAACTGGAACGGCCCGAGCGAATAGAGAGGCCGGAACGAATCGACCGACCGGAACTGCCATCTTTGCAAACCTCAACGCCGATTGGTCAGCCGCCGTTGCCGATGCAATCGAATAATCTAGTCACTATCGGTGGTTCCCAACCGCCGCCGCCCATGGGTCATTACGGCTTTATGCCATCTTACGGGCATCCGCATTCGCCTAGGAATTTGGAGAAACCGGCGCCGCAACACTTGCAACAACAGCAACAGGTATTTGAAGTAACGCCTGACGTTTCTTTAGGAAGTAGCAAATTTTATTCGCGATATATACTGAACATAATGGGGAAGAAAGAATCGAGTTTTTTCAATATACTGTGACAGAATTCTCGTTCCATAAACTTTTTAATTATTAAAAGGAAAGAAAAAATTAAAAGTCTTCCTCCACAAAATTTAAGAGAACAAAAATTTGTTCAGAGGTCTCTGCATGTTTCGAACGTAGAAACGTTCATCTTCAGGACACAGAAAAATGTATTGCTGATGGTTTTAGCAGAAAAGAAAATGATAAGTGGTATAAAACCTTAATGGGGCTTTTATGGAATTAAAAATTGGTGTGTCGAAATGACATAATGTGAAGAAAAATAGAAATAAGTTAAAACGTTCTAAGTATGTGGAAAAGTCAGTTTTTGGTCGCGTGTTCAAACGAAAGTGAATACGCGAACAAAAACCTGGTCTTTTATATATTTTATAAAAATATTTAATTTTACAGTTCATTTTATTAAATTAAAATTAACGTCTTGTGGGGTTACTGAGTTTTAACTCAGTGCCCCAAACCGCCCTTCTTTGAAAGGATCGTTTATTTTAAATGCATGATACTTTCTTGATACCTGTTTTCTATACATGGCAAGTTTTAAATGTTTACTAAAACTACAGCACTTTCTTCAAAGTCAATCATAAAACTCGGTTTCCATTTAGAGACCCTAATATTATTATTCTATTTTAGAACGAGCCTCAAAACCTCAAAATCAAACAGGAAGTACCCGACAACCCTACACCGAGCCAGCCTCCAAGCAGCTTCCCCAGCAGCTACGGGTCCAGCAGCAGCCTTCCTCCTAGCCAAGGCTTGTCGCATTCCAGTACCGGGTTCGCACCACCGCCCCCCACTCACTTGACTGACCCCCTGCAGAGTCTAAAAGATGTAAAGGTAGGAGAGGTACAGAAACTCTTTAATTTTTTTTGTGTCGTTTTTGTTTAATATTCATAGTTGTATTTCGTTATACTATAAGATCACTGCGTGTATATTATATCGCTTAAAAGGCATACTGTTTTATACTAACTACGTTTTTATAAATTTAACTGGGGACTGTTTAAATTAGTGTTACACAGAGTGGGCTCTATTTAATTGACCACTAAATGGTATCTTTAAAATTGTAATTTCTATGAAGTTGGTTAAATTAGAGAAACTGATAACGCCATTTTGTAGAGAAGAAAAAGAATGAATACGACAGTAAGCTGTTCTAAAATTAAAACCTTTGAATTAACGTGTCTCAAAGTAACAATTACGGATTACCATTTTATTAAAGCAGTTGCTGGTTGGAATTGCCAAATTAGCCTATTTTTTGGGCGATTTTCGATAATATGCCAATTTTGCTATGGCGTAATAAATTGGAAGAAAAGAACTAAATTATGAGGAATCGGGTAAAGATTCGGTTTCAAGTTTTTTTTTAGTTTTTCAAGCAGTTTGTTCAAATTGAAAATGTTAGAGTTCACAAAAAAAATAACTTGTGGTGTTCCGCAAGGATCAACCTTAGGACCTATTTTTTTTTAATCTACATTAATTCTATAGCAAAATTAAAATTAAAAGGTAAAATAAAATTGTTTGCCGATGATACTACTATTGTATGTTTTCATGAAGACTATGCTCAAATTCATAATAACATTAACCACGGCTCAAATATAATATGTAAATGGCTTGAAATTAATAAATTATCATTAAATTTTAATAAATCATATTTTATGTTTATAAGTAAATCAAAATTTAAAAATAATAATATTTCTTCACTATCTTTTATTAATCAGATAATTAAATATACTAACACAATTAAATTTTTAGGTTTATATATTGATGAAAATTTAAGTTGGAAAAAACATATTGAATATTTAAGAAGTTGCATCTCACCAATAATTGGCAGTTTGTTTAAAGATAAAAATTATATATCGTTAAAATATTTAAAAAATATATATTATTCTTTGGTTTTTTCAAAATTACAGTATATGATTTCAATTTGGGGATCAGCGAATTTAACTACAATTCAGCCATTAAAAAAACTACAAAACAAAATAATGAAATGCATACATAAACTTCCTTTTTTAGAACCAACTATAAATTTGTATGAACCAAATGGATATTTAAATTTAGAAAAGCTTTATAAATAAAACTATGCATTCTAATACACTATTATTATTAAAGAAAAGCAATCGAATATAATATTTCCTTCGAGCAACATTATTCACATCACGAGACAAAATCATCATATTCAAACACCCATGATAAAGAGTACTTTTGGCCAAAAATAAATATTATATAAAGGAATAACAATTTATAACAGTTTGCCGAAAAAAGTTAAAGAAATATCAAAATTATGGACTTTTAAAAAAACACTAAAAAAATATTTTTTAAACCTGAAGTAACTTTAACGTATTATACAGGGTGTTCCGATGATCATGTTACAAAATTCTAGGGTAGATAAAACACACGAAAATAAGAAAAAAAGTTCATGTGAACATGGGTCCGGAAACGCTTCTTCAGGGAGCTAGGGCCCTTCGAAGATGACCTTCAAAAACTACTTTTCGTTTTATAGCTTCGGTACTACTGCAGCTATCGCAACCAATTTTGGGACATGAAATCTAGTTCGTAGGTTCATCAATTTGAGCCTTCCGGATTTTGTCACCTTTAACCAGGGGCGTACAAACCAAGGGGGTATTTGAGTAATAACGTAATAATTGGTTTAAGACCAATAATTTATTATTGATTGGATTTAGCCATTTTCGGAGGAAACTGTGACAGATAGCGATTTTTACTAAGAGTACCTTTTTTATGTAAAAGGCATTGGAGAATCATAATCAGATATAAAAATGGTAAGAAATTAAAGCCTAAGAGGAGTAGGGTCAAATTTACTCAAATACCCCCTTGGTTTGTACGCCCCTGGTTAAAGGTGACAAAATCCGGAAGGCTCAAATTGATGAACCTACGAACTAGATTTCATGTCCCAAAATTGGTTGCGATAGCTGCAGTAGTACCGAAGCTATAAAACGAAAAGTAGTTTTTGAAGGTCATCTTCGAAGGGCCCTAGCTCCCTGAAGAAGCGTTTCCGGACCCATGTTCACATGAACTTTTTTTCTTATTTTCGTGTGTTTTATCTACCCTAGAATTTTGTAACATGATCATCGGAACACCCTGTATTAATATTTTTTTTGTAAATGGTTTAATTACTAAACATGATTTTTATTATTTTTGAATTTTTATATTGTATATTTGGTGTTATATTCTCTGTAATAAACTTTTTTAAGCTGGTTGAGAATAAAAAAAGTTAAAAAGTTTTAATTTATAAAGTAACAAAAGTATACAAAGGAATATCGTTTTTTTTTAAACTTAAAACTAGGAAATTTCTATCCAAAGAAGGGTATGTATTTGGCTGTAACACCAAAATTTATTACACGAACCAAGTCACGTTGTAACAACACCTTGTAACTTTTACTCTTATCTCAATAATAACGAATTTCCTTTTAATAAAACCTTATTTATAATATATGATAAACTAGGTTATAAGTTAAAACGGTTATTAAATTAATTGGATTTATTGCCAATAAAAGTTATGATACTGGTTTGTTTGTCAAATATTGTAATAATTACCTATTTTTATGAACATTTATGCAATCTTGCCTCCAAACTTCAAAGATTCTCGTCAACAAACATTTTAATTTCAATGTTCTGAAAATGAGTTTGAAAGATTGTTGGGTACGTTTCGAGACATCTTTCCTTAATACGTTAATAAATAATCAAGTTATGGTAGGGATTTAACATGCCGCATGACTAAATATGTTATAGAAACATTTCAACAGGGATTTTTTATGTCTTCCAGGTTCCTGGTTATTTACCACCTCCCCAGCCTCCGTCATCCCAGACTCCAGGATCGAATGGTTCCGAAAGGCCGCCCTCTGGCCCCGCTATCGAAAGTATCAAAAAGGAGCAACCCGATTTCGGCATCCCGCCCACGAGTAGAGCTAGCGCGAGTCCTGCCCAATCCGGCAGCGAAAAGTGTCTCACTCCTAAGACTAGCAGTACGCCAACGCCACAAGTAAGTAAAATGATCATTTATTTCCTACTACGACATAACCTAATTACGTCATTTATGTAAGTCTGGGAAATACAGTTGACGGCATATAAATTCGTACACTCCACCCATACGTAACTCAATTACAGCAAAATTGGGTGAAACGGGTTTTTCACCTTGCTGCTTATACCTGGATAGAACATCAGCTATATACGTAGCTGTAAATTATTGTATGTACGATTTTTACCATAAGTAATAATGGTTATTTCTCAATATTTTTGTGTTTAAATTACAGCAGCGAAATAAGAAAATTATAAAATAATACCAGGAAAACTACAAAAGTATAAAGCCAATAAGGGTAAATTTATTAACAAACAACAAACATTGCTGCGCCATTGGATTCTAACACTAATCGTAATCTTCTTGGCATTGACAAAATAATACTTCTGGTGTAATCCGGAGTTAGCCCTTCCCAAATTTCTTCTATTTTATCAAATAACTCTATTTCATTCTGTGGTTTAAAATTTATTTTGTATATTTTTTTTACCATCAATTCCCAAACATTTTCAATTGGATTTAAATCAGGACTTTTTGAGCACCAAGGCAGACATGTTACGTTGTTTTGTCCATATTTTTTGCAGTGTGCACAGAGCAGTTATTCTGCTGAAAGATAAAGCTATTTCCTTCAAAAACTATCGCGGCAGAAGGAAGAAAAACATTTTCCAGAATCGAAGATATATATTACTGTTTAGTATTCCGCCAATATGCCAGCACACACCTGCACCGTAAATACTTATCCATGCCCACACATTAACGGAGAAACGTCCACTGGTTTGCTTTTTTTGAGTATACTTCTCATCATATCGGGAATTTGGTGGTCTATATACTCGATACTTCCATTGTATGTAGACTGAAAAGTTTTCTCATCGGAAAAGATAACATTTTGTCAAAAAGAAATCATTTTCTGGTAAATATTGCATGGCAAACCCAATTCTTTGTTTCTTATCACGGTTTGGATGCAGCTGCTTGATTTCTTAATTCGGAACATTGTCTTACTCGGCGTTGTGCAGTTCTAGATGAAGCAGGGAATTCTGTTATGTGCATAGCGGATACTGCAGTTTCAAATGGATTTTGCCTTAAATACTCCACCAAATTTCGGTCTTCTTTATTTGATGATTTTCTATTTTTTAAACCAGACCCAACAAACCTTTCAAGTGTTTGATGATAGCGCCATTTTTTTACAATTCCTTGAACAGTACTTCTAGGTACTCTAAAATGATCAGCCATTTTTCCATAAGACCACCCTATTTCTACTAAACATATTATTCTTGCTTTTTCAGTAATACTTAAATGAGGCGTTTTTAAAATCAAATAAGATAATGACAATACTTTGACAGATATCATGATAACAATTAACACGTTACAAAGGTAATAAAGGTAAAAAAGTTGCATTTACAGTATCACAGTTTAGTGTACGAAATTACTGTCGTCAACTGTACGATACAAAGCCAGGGGAAGTTTGTTCAAGAATATGTTCAAAATGTATTTCGACTCTACATCATTAATATAAGTCCGAAAAATGGCTTATCACGTTACCAAGTTCAGAGAGTGATCACTTCTTATACGGGTTGTTAAAAGATATTTAAAAAAATTAACGGAATAATTTTCATAGGAAAAATGAATAATATTAAATTTGATTTCCAGGTCATTTCACAAACGCCCCCTCTCCGTCAACCACCCTCCTCACCGCACTCGGCCATCAACCTGATCAGCCCGAGCAGCAGCACCGGCAGCATAGGGGGTAGCCTTACCCCCTCCTCCTCGCACCCCTCTTCGTCGTTACCCGCGCCGCATCCAAGTCAACCACATCCTTCTTACCCCGGGTCCATGCCGCCGCCTCATCTCATGCACCCGTCGTTTTTACATGTAAGTATTTATGGAGTATGTAATTTTTCAGTGGAAAGTTGTGAAAAGGTATTTTTTCTTTGATTGATTTTAGCGGGAGTAGTTCATTTTCACTATTTTCAAAATCCATTATTATTACTCAAGAATCACATAAAGCGTACAAACTTTAACAGTGACTTCGACACAAACTGTAGCTTTGTAACGGTGGCGAAGCCAAGAGTAAGAGCAGTAATAATAATTTTTACCTTAGCTGTTCGTTCACCCAAAAAGTGAACTTTTCTTGATAGTAAGTTGCCGTTTCTTAATGGAAATGGATAGAGAATGAAAATCTAAGTTTGGAATGTTCAAGGCGCTTCCTCTAAGGTTTTTTGTACTTGTAAATGCTAATTAATATCTATCTCAAAAACGAGTTAGACCATAAATATAAAAAATTTTCACGGTTTAAATTACAAATTGATTGATTTTTTTCTTTTTTTCTACATGCCTTGCAGTTCCATGGTCATCCAGGCTACCCAGCATATCCGTTTGGAGCGTATCCGTATCCTTATCCGGTACCTCAGCCGCATGCAATACCTCCGCCTACCTCACGAGTGGAAATGAGCCTACCGCCGAAGAGTATTGATACGGTGAGAAAAATCAGTTATACCTATAAATAATATACAGGGTTATCCAGATGTAATTGGACGGGCCAAAAGTTTCCTGTTATTTCGTTAGATCCATCAAATATTGGTTCAATAATATACAATAATATTAATATAAAGGAAGGTGAATATATTAAATATCTAGGAATAATTTTTGATAAACATTTAAAATGGGATTTACATAGTGACTACATTGTAAAAAAAACTAAGAATTCTTATACCAAAATTTTTAAATATAAAAGAATTAGAAATACTGTATTATTCTTTAGTACAAACCCATTTAAATTATGGAATACTAGACTGGGGAAGCATAAACAAGAATTATCTTAATAATATTGAAACTATTCAAAAATACACTTTGAAAATTATTTACGAAAAAGACCACCAATATTCTTCTGATTTACTATTTAGAGATATCAAAAAAAATGGATATTAAACAAATATTTTCTTACATGTTAATATATATTTTTAAACATAAAAATAAAATAAATTATATTAATCACACACATGAAACTCGTCATAAAAATACTATTACATATAAAAATAGAGTAAACAAAACAATAGCACACAACATTTTTTAAACATCAATCCATATATTTTTGATATGCTACCACAGTCAATTAAAACAATTAAATCATTAAATAATTATAGAAATAAAATTAAAAATTGGATATTATCCAATCCAAGAGATATATTCAAGAACGTCATTAATAAACGATAAATATACCAAGCTATAATGAATAAAATAAATAGATATATGTATTATATAAATGACGTATTGTATCTTGGTATACTGTAGTGATATAAAATACCTATACCAATAAAATATTGTCATATTCATTTTATATTATAATATAGTTGTGCCTGAATTATGAAGTATATTCATGACAAAAATATTATATTATTTAACTTAAAACAAGTATATTACTTCTGAGTTCGGAATTGATAGTTTATACAAAAAAAAAGGATATATTAGCATTAAATGTCAAAAAAATATTTGAATAAATTTAATTATTATTATTATGGCTATTCTAATACGTTTATTTCATTAATAATTTTACATTGGACTTTCCTAAACATAATACAATATAATATACCGGGTGATTCAATAAGAAAGGCAGCCGGCTATATCTCGGAAACTACTAAACGTAGAAACATGGGATAAAAAAAATTATGATTAAAGCGGTCCTGAGAAAATTCTGGAAATAATTTTTATGTTCCGCATTTTGCCGCAAGAGGGCGTAATTGAAAAGTAAATTTTAAAATTTTACATAACTCCGAAAATTCCACATTAAGGTATATGTTTGATAACACCATTTTAAAGCTTGGACAATTATTCATCATTTTGGTCTTATGCTCATTGGCGTACCGACTTTAATAAGAGTGGGGGAAGCTGTTGAAAGTGTAATCATTTAAATCGCTGTAACTTATAAACGACTTATCCGATTTTAGCAAACTAAAGACTGCTTGGAAGAGAAATGTATGCACTTTCACCAATCGTATTTAGTTGTCCATAATAGTTCTCAATAAAATGGCTAGAGGGCGCAATTTGTAATAATAATAGTTTTTTTGATTTTATCCCGAAAATTCAAATCATACGGTATAATTATGATACCATAATCGAAAAGTTGATGAAATTTGCTAGAAAGAATATAAAAACCGCAGCTCGATATCTTTGCTCGTTTCAGAGTTATTGCCAAGACATTAATTTTTAATACAAATTGCGCCCTCTAGCAATTTTATTTGAAACTATTGTGTACCATTGGATAAGGCAATTAAAGGTACTTACCTTTCTCTTCCAAACAAGCATAAATTGAATGAAATCGGATAAGTCGTTTAGAAGTTACAGCGATTTTAATGTTTACACTTTCAATAGCTTCTCCCACTCTTATCAAGTGAAAGTGTAAACATTAAAATCGCTGTAACTTCTAAACGACTTAACCGATTTTACTAAATTTAAGCTTGATTGGAAGAGAAAGGTAAGTACCTTCAAATTGTCGTATCCAATGGTACAAGATAGTTTCTAATAAAATTGCTAGAGGGCGCAATTTGTATTAAAAATTATTGTTTTGGCAATAACTCTGAAACGAACAAAGATATCGACCTGCGGTCTTTACAACTTTTCTTGCAAATTTCATCTACTTTTCGATTATGGTATCATAATTATACCGTATGATTTGAATTTTCGGGATAAAATCAAAAAAACTATTATTATGAAAGTGCATACATTTCTCTTCCAAACAGTCTTTAGTTTGCTAAAATCGGACAAGTCGTTTAGAAGTTACAGCGATTTAAATGTTTACACTTTCAACAGCTTCCCCCACTCTTATTAAAGTCGGTATGCCAATGAGCATAAGACCAAAATGATGCATAATAATTGTCCAAGCTTTAAAATGGTGTTATCAAACATATACCTTAATGTGGAATTTTCGGAGTTATGTAAAATTTTAAAATTTACTTTTCAATTACGCCCTCTTGCGGCCAAATGCGGAACTTAAAAATTATTTCCAGAATTTTGTCAGGACCGCTTTAATCATAATTTTTTTTATCCCAAGTTTCTACGTTTAATAGTTTCCGAGATATAGCCGGCTGCCTTTCTTATTGAATCACCCGGTACATATTAAGAGTTGGGTTTGTTCGGATTTGTTCATTTCATCATTGAGGCTAGGAAGAGGAGGATTCGACGAAAAAAAGGAAAAATGTAGTGCGTAACGATATCTAGTGTGGATGTTGGTCGATATAAATATTTATTATTTATAATTTTGTTTAGCTGAGTTCTACATTGATGTCGTCTCAACACAGCACCAGTAGCACATTGACGACGAAACGAGACCTTAGAGAGCCTGATGAGCATGGAGGTGAAAGACATCAGAGCCACGAGATGACATTGACACATAATCAAAGTATATCACATAATAGGTGAGTAAATAGTTGTGAAAATTGCCGTGTAAGACATGCGACAAAAAACGACTTGGTGTTTTATAGAGTAAAGTATTTTTTAGCTACTGGTATGCACATTATTGGGGTTGGTTGAAGGAGGATCGACATGTTGCCGTTATACTGCAGCCGAACGGCTTATTGTTTCCCTTCGTTTAACCATCATTAAACAACAAACAATCCATACGGATCACTCTGTCGGCTTTCCTGTAAAAAATATTAAAATTCCTTTATTTCTTTTCAGTTCCATCCACGCAAGTGTGGAAAAACAGAACTACGGTGGCGGTAGTCACAGCAGTATAACCATATCGCACAGTACGAGTACCAGTTCCAGTCAATCTGTACAGCACAAAGTGAACCAAAAGACTGTTAGAGCTAGTTCGCCGCACGTTCCGGTGGCGGCCCTACAGAGTAATAGCAGGTAAAAACAAGTCAATCAAAATATGAGATATATAATTGTACCTGTTGTATTCGGCATAACTTAATGATGTTACTATTACCTTGCGAGCAAAAATTATTTGCATCAAAGAGGGCCTTGCATCTATGGACGTAATGCTTAGCCGTAGAGCTTAATACCTGTTGGGTGTCAGCAACTACCTGAATTAACAATCGTTCAGTTATTCCGTCATCTTTGACAGTCGTTACAGCGTTACATCGCTAATTTTTCCAATTTCTTGAACAATTCACACAATGGGCTTTACGGAACAGCACAAAACATTCATGGTTCAAGCGTATTTTCGAACGGGGTTAGAGTAAATGGTGATGGCAATACAATCCGGGTTTGTGCATGGACGATTTTCACGAACATTTTTCTAACGTTGCTTTTATTGCTAGGGATTTTTATCATTGCCTGAAAACAACCGTGGCTATGTTTAGAGGAACAGGTTCTATACAACACAAAAAAGGAGCAGGAAGACCATCTGTAAGAACAAAAGGACTTGTTGCAAACGTTCGTGAAATAATGCAAAATACGACAACAAATTGTATAAGACGCCTGTCCCAAGAAGTGGGAAGATCTTATGGAACATGCAGGACTATACTTAAGAAGCAGCCAAATTTATTTCCTTATAAAGTGCCAGTATTCCAAGGATTACTTCGTTTTTCCTCATTTAAAGAACACTATTTTTAAAACACCAGTTGCAAATTTAGAACAATAATTACAAGAAAGGATTATCCAAGAATGTGGTATCGTGTTTCTTAGATCAATTTAATGACATAAAACAGTATGAAACTCCTAACCATAGGCGTCCCAAACAAATAATTAAAATGCGTTTACACATTTATAAGTTTGTTTAACATTAGTTGTTTGTACATACTACACTTTATAAACCCACTGTATATATAATAATATTATATTAAAATAATAAATATAAGGTAACTCAAAGATTCTATACACAAAACTAAAACCAGAAATATAAACTTGACACGGCACGACACTGCTCAGAAAATGCTTAAATTTTTTTACCAGAACTCTATTCTCGGACCATTCCCCGGCCCGTTCATAAGTTCCAAATCACGTATATTTTATCTTCGTCTCTTCCACGCCATCCGCGGTCACCGGCCTATCTCTATCTGACAGAATCGATCGTTGAACGGGCTGGGGACCGCTTCTGCTATACCAGCTGCAGGTAGCTGGCGCTTATCACCCCTGACAACGTGCATAAATTGTGAACGGTTGCCAGTTCTACCAAATTTTCTGGTTTGTTAATATATTATGTATAAGTATACGAGAAACAAGGGTTTGTTAATTAGTTGTTTTTAAACACTGAAAACACTTTTTGTCTTGATTTCAGTCATATTGTTTCTTAAGGACTAAAGAATGTATTATTATAACAATGAATGGCTTGTTATTTTTTTTTCTGTCACACTCAAAACTCCTCGGTTTAAAGTTTATTTGCAAACTAGCTTTCAAAGAAAGTTACTGACTACTGACGGTCTGAGACTGTTTACCGCCGTATGGAATTATTGGAATGTCCTCAAACTGATTTTGGATAAATTATAACATTTCTCCAGAGATGCTGGTCAACACTTTCGAAAATATGAAGAGACGTTTGAATTTATGCTTGGAGCATGGCGGTGGCCAATTTCAGCAATTTATGTAATTATTTTTCTTTTTCTTTCTGTATATTCTTACTTTGTTAATTTTGTAAACGACAAAAATAAATTTGTATTTGTCTACTTATTTTATTACTCATTAGTTTGGCATATCATGTCATAATATGAATTTGACAAAATTTTAACCTAGATTTGGTTAGATATGTCGTCCCCATATCATTATGATCTAAACCATGTCCCACTTTTTTAATCCAAGCCCTCTTTGATGCAAATAATTTTTGCTCGCACGGTACAAGTATTATGCGTCTGTTGGTAAATGGTTGTAGATCAAGAAATAAATAAATGAACCTACTTTTTTACTAACTAAATATTTTCCAGTTCCAGTTCATCGACGAACCAACACACGCATCACCATACGCACACGCACCACGACCGAATGTCGCCGAGCAGTGCTCAATTGTTGCGACATGGTATACATGGAAAACCTCCACTGCAGATTGCACCTCAAGCTAACCCGCATCATTTGATGATACAACCTCCGAATATGGGGCATCACCCGGCAGGGTTGGGTACGTTTTTTTAACAGTTTGTTATCGCAATCAATCGTGTACTTTATTGCCGTAAGATACCATCTTGAGACGACGCGACTGGAACGACGATGAGTTAACGCAACCACAATTACTATTTAAAATACCGGGTGTCCGGTAAGTATGAGGCAAACTTTCGAGAGCGTGCAGGGAACGTTAAAATAAGTCTAGTGTTTCGTATACATTTTTTTTCTATAGTGCCCTCTAACCGAGAGAAACGACCTCGTAATAGCTATTTACCTAACAAGTGCGGAAAATTAATTTTTTCGCACGTGTCAGGTACAATAGTTTTTCTACAGACGTGTGGAAATAAGTAACACATATTTCAAAGAAATTTAATAATTTTTAATTAACTATAACAATCACATACATATGTAACAGTAACTAATTCTGAGAAAAAAAGTAATAACTACAAGTTATAATTGATTTATTATTGATTTTGACATAATCGTGCCGAAAAATTTTTCCGCACTAGTGTGGAAAACCCAATTTTCCGCACGGATTTTTGACATAATCGTGCCGAAAAAATTTTCCGCACTAGTGTGGAAAAACCAATTTTCCGCACGGATATCAGTGCGGAAAAATGATTTTTCCACACGTCTGTAGGAAAAGTATTTTTCACCCTAAATGGTATCGACTTGACTGCAATAAAACTACCGGTTTAATCCCATTGTTGTACACAATCAACAAGCAAATACACTACAGGGTAGGACTTTAGATATTTAATTCGTTATTAATAATTTATTATTTAATGCCATGAAATATCCACACAAGATAGTTAAATACTACCTGCTATAATTAAAAATTATAATCCGACCCTGACCGACAGTTTATTTGCATTTTTATGGCCGAGCTCTTGCAAAACGTCCCAGGTAGTTAAACAGAGTCAACCATTTATTGTGAAAAAATACTTTACCTAAACTTTGATACAAGTTGAGTATTTTGTACAGGGAATAGAAAAAGTATAACTCAAAGTACATTGTCTGGGGTATGGTAAATTCGGTCCCAGCAGGTAACAGATTAAATTAAAGATTTTATACCCATTTATCGGTGGATAAATTCCCTCCCAACCAGAGTTTTACGATACTGAGGTGCTTAATATCTTTCGTAGAAAGAAGTAATTGGGAAGTATGGACTTTCTCCACTGCCCACAATTTTTTTTGTCAGTTTTTTACGATACACGGGTATTATAACGGCCACTATATTCCTCTGATTTTTTCTCTATTACCCAACAAACGGAGTGAAACGTATCAAAAATGATTTAATATTGTAATTGAACAGAACTCTGCATCAAAAATAGTGTTAGATTAGACATTTCTGAAATTGTAATCGATTTCAAAAAAGGTACCCATAAGGCTGTCGAACAAGTTTGGCCATTGGCTCAAATAATCGGATGTCGATTTCATCTTTTGCAGTCATGGTATAGAAAAATTCATCAAATTGGTTTAATAGCTGCCTACAAAGATGAAAGTTCCGATGCGGGGCGACGGCTAAAAATGACTTTTGCCCTTACTTTCTTAAATCCTGTAGAAATCAGTGATTGTTTTGTATTCGATGTGCTCTCAATAGCACCAGACGATGAAAAGATTTAAATGTACTCTGATTATTTGATAGATAATAATAATATACAGTGAGGACTTAAAGTCCGCCCCCCCCCCCTCTAACTTCTAAACCGTTCGGTATATTTTAATGAAATTTTAAACGATAATATTTGAGCAAGTCTTGCACTTTTTGACATACCAATGACAGCTTTAAATGTCAAGATGACAGATGGGTTCGCTTTTGGAATATTTTTTTAAATGGAACACCCTGTATGTTTTTACATTTTTAAATTCCACATAAAATTATAATTATTTTTTATTAAATACATTATTAGTCTATACTTCATAGTTTCCGAGATATTGACTCGCGAAAAGTGACATTTTTTAACTTTGACAGCTTATAACCTTCTAACAGTACGTCTTAGAGCAAAACGGCTTACATGTCCCTATCTTCAATTTTTATTATCTTCCCAAAAAAAATCAACTTCCGGTTAAACCGGATGTAACTCGAAAGCAGGAAATATAGTTGTTCCAGTTTAACTGGAAGTTGATTTTTTTGGAAAGATAATAAAAATTTAAGATAGGGACATGTAAGCCGTTTTGCTCTAAGACGTACTGTTAGAAGGTTATAAGCTGTCAAAGTTGAAAAATGTCACTTTTCGAGAGTCAATATCTCGGAAACTATGAAGTATAGACTAATAATGCATTTAATGAAAAATAATTATAATTTTATGTGGAATTTAAAAATGTAAAAATATACAGGGTGTTCCATTTAAAAAAATATTCCAAAAGCGGACCCAGCTGTCATCTTGACATTTAAAGCGGTCATTGGTATGTCAAAAAGTGCAAGACTTGCTCAAATATTATCGTTCAAAATTTCATTAAAATATACCGAACGGTTTAGAAGTTAGAGGGGGGGGACGGACTTTAGGTCCTCACTGTATATCTTTATTCTCAACCAACTTAAAAAAGTTTATTACAGAGAATATAACACCAAATATGTTTATTAACCATTATTAGTATAACCATTTACAAAAAAAAATATTAATATATAATACGTTAAAGTTTTAAAAAATATTTTTTTAGTGTCTTTTTAAAAGTCCATAACTTTAATATTTCTTTAATTTTTTTCGGCAAACTGTTGTAAATTGTTATTCCTTTATATAATATTGATTTTTGGCCAAAAGCACTCTTTACCATAGGTGTTTGAATATGATGATTTTGTCTCGTGATGTGAATAATGTTGCTCGAAGGAAATACTATATTCGATTGTTTTTCTTTAATAATAATAGAGTGTATTAGAATGCATAGTTTTAATTTATAAAACTTTTCTAAATTTAAATATCCATTTGGTTCATATAAATTTATAGTTGGTTCTAAAAAGGAATTTTATTTTGTACAGGGTCCTGCAATGGTGCGTCAGGGTTCCATAGCTCCTATACGAATTTAGTTAGGAATTATATTCAAACGCTAACTTATACTGTATCATACGGGGTACTTCAGGAAAATATTTTTTCATATACAGTATGACCCAAAAAAGTGTGGTCATAAAAAGTTGAAATTTTTTAAATGGCATACCCCATATTTTTTTGCATATTTAGATGTATGCTATCGTCCTTTATAAATGCCTAAAATTTTGTTTGATTTGCTTTGGTAGTTTAAGAGCAATCAATTAAAAACTGAAAAACAATTATTTTGAAGTCGTGGAAAAAATATAAAAAAAAACAATCTAAAATTAGTTTTTTAACCACGGTATTAAGTGAGTTTAATGACAAGAGGTTTAAAGATGCTATGAATCGAATAGTATTTATTTATTTTATACAGGGTGTTCATAATAAGGTTTCAAAAATAACACATTTCAAACCTATTTTTCTCAACTTTTTCAAATGGAACACCCTGTATATTATTTCGGTATTTTATATAAAATACACAAGCAATTTGTTTTTGTAGTTGAAGCATATAAGTTATTTCCAGCCGTTTTCGAAATAAATGCAAATTTGATAAATTATTTCGATTAAACAGAGTTTATTTTTAAAATTAAGCGTAGGCGACTAGACTAATAATTAAAAACTACAGTAATTGTTCAAAATGTCTTCCATTTTGTTCTGTGCACAAGCCAACATGTTTTTGAAAAGGTCTGTTTATTTTCCTTTTAACATTTCAATTGTAATACCAGCAAAGAGGTTCATTAGTAAGGTTTATCTCTAAAACCCATAGTAGGCTTTGAAATAAAACATGGATTCTTATACTTAGTTTGACAAGTTCTTTAATTCATTTTAAAAAAGTGTAATATCGGGTGGATAAATTACAAGAACATATTCTTGATAATACCTCTCCGAACCAATGGATCGGTAGAAACGGACCCCCCAGCCAGCTAGATCGCCGGATCTTACAAAACTAGACCTTTTTATGGGGACACGTAAAACAAATTGTTTACCACCTACAACTGCTAATAAAATGCAGCAAAGGATAAGAGACGTGTTTGCTAGCATTTCCCCTGAAATGTTGTCCGTTTCTACCAACGAAATAAGAATACAAAGGAAGTAGGGTATGGTAGATCGACAGTTGTCCGGGATGGGGTCTGATGGCGGCAACATTTAACGCACGCGCGTTTCCGGTTTACCTGTGGCGTATCATTAAAATGGTAATAACAAAATGATTAATGAAATTTTATTTGGACGAAAAAATAAAAAATATATTTAGATTCATATATAGCTATAAGATACGGTAAGGTTGGTGTAATAAAACAATACAACTATTTCTTTTAATTATTTATTTAAATAAGGTAACGGAGGTGAAAGGGTAATGTAAATATTTGGTTAAATAACTAAAAAACACCTGTTATTATACATTAAAAAAAAATTGCAGAAGACAAATTGTTTCAGATAATCGGCAAAATTATTGCCAAAACGTCTACGTTAAAAAATAAAATTTTAAAAAAACCTTACTCTTTCTTCATGAACCAAATCACAAGAAAATAATAAAATATAATATAATATAGTCCTGTTTATTATAATATGACCTAAATAATATTAATGAGATTTCTAGTATACAAGAAAATTGTCAAATGACAAACTATGCAGATAATACAAACATTTTATTTATTTGTAGTATCAACAACTTAACAAGTTAATTATAGATACATAAACCCCATTTCTAAAAGCTATCCTAAGCTATAATAAATATTCAATTAGCATTTGCCCAAGCAGGTCATTCCTTAATTTTAATTTTTGATAGTTTAAATTATATATTTCAATGTCTCCACAATATTTATTAAAATAGAGCACAGTCACAGTGGTGAGTTTTTGTATAGATTTGTCCTCGGTGTAGGAATATAAAATACATGTGCGGATCTAGTATTGACTAAGCCTATTCTAAACGGAAGCAGTCCTAAGAACTCTTTATTATCTATTTTGTCTCTAAATATTTTATATAAGAAAATAATTCTTGCTTCTATACACAATAGTCTTAAAGAAGGGATATTAAACAAATTACACAAAAGCCCTTGATCTGTACCTCTTGGTGGATAAACTGAAAATGACTTGTAGTATAAAAATTTTTAAAATTTACGCTGAATAGATTTTGAAAGAGCAATCTTATTGGCATACTGAGGATCCCAAATAGTGCATGCATACTAAAGTTTTGTAGCTACCAGGGATTTATATAAAGTTATTATGGCGTTAACATTTTTAAAGTATTTACAAGTTCTTATTATAAATCCTAGCATATAAAGACCATGAGCTTCTCGAGCAACATATTTAACAATTTATGATTGAAGTAAATAATAATTGGTTTTCTAAAGATAAACTGATATTAAATAAATCAAAGACCGTTATCACCTTGTTTAAGACTAACCCATACACTTTGGAGAATCCGGAAACAGTAACCATTAATGATTGTCATATAAGATTAAAGGAATATACTAAAATCTTAGGTGTGTTGTTGGATAGTAAAATGTCCTGGAAGAACCATGTCCTGGAAGAGCCATATCCTGGAAGAGCCATGTCCAATATATGTTGTAACCAGACGGTGTTCCAGTTAGATTCACAGTAGGATAATTATCTTCAGGCAGGTTTTGACAGGGTGTCTTATAAGATATTGCATAGGAACGTACCTGCCAAAAAAATATAAGTTTTTTAATTATTTGTTTGGCACCTTTACCAAATGACACAAAAGTAACTATAACGTGATACTAACTCTCTTTGTAAATTTTTTTTTAAATATTTTGATATGAATTTCTTTAAATGATAGAAAGTTTGGGACTTGCTTTGAATTTATTTTTTTAATCAATGGTATCTCCAGTCGTCCTCAGGTGAATATTGAGAAAACGTTTCTATCATTCTAGAAACATCATTGTATTCAGTCTTTAAATATGAATTTCTTTGTTTATCGTACCTACACTTCCATATTTTATTACATTCTTTATCCATGGGTTTAAAATTGTAAAAGTAGATTAAACCAATAAAACATCTAAAAACTTTTATCGATACATAATTTATGAAAAAGTGTCAAAGCAGCTTCCTCAGAAGCATAAATAAGGCAGAATTATTTGTATTCATATTCTTAAGTACCTACCTACATATTTTCCAATATATTATGTAATGACCCGATACAATAGTTTCAAAACTTACATTTTTTAACCTGGCTACTTCAAAAGTAGGCACTACTGCAGTTGGGACCAATCTAACTTTCAATCTTGAGGTTCTGTCAAAGCAATCTTCAGGAAAATGCTTCTAGCAAAGAACTGTATTTCGTGTAGGATCCCAATCACTTCGGTTTACAATTTTCAACCACGCCTTTTTTCTTAGGTAATTATTTGGAAAACTAAAAACCAATAAGTATTTTTAATTTGCTTTTTTGTAGAAATGGGGTAACCCAGTCGATTAATAAATAAATAATATTTTTCTGGTTTTATAAGACGAACGCCCATGAATGACATGCGAGGTTCGGAGGTTATGTGTATTTTGATATTAAATTAAAATATATTTTTTTTCTATACAGATTAAAAAAGTTTATATATCTAAACATAAACTTACCGATGAAATGTAATGCCCAGTTTTTTACTTCATAGCGTTTGGGAGCACCCACAAGCAGCACAACGAACCATATTTAAAGCTTATTAATTAACCCAGAATAACAACTAATTAAAATGTTTTAATCGCTGTCCAGCGCTAAAAGTATACTCCACTGTCACACTAAAGTAATTATAAGTTTACTAGTATTCGTTAAATATGGTTGTTAACTAATTAAAATGCAAAATTACTCAAAAACGGCCAAGAAAGCAGAAATCACAGCTCGACCTGTCAACCACGGTCAAACACCAAAACAAACATGGAGTCATATTGTGGTGTCTCAAAATGGCCGACTTCCGTCGGTCGGTTTGTAAGGCGGTTTATGCAAAATCCTACTTCCTTTGTATTCTTATTTCGTTGGTTTCTACCGATCCATTGGTTCGGAGAGGTATTATCAAGAATATGTTCTTGTAATTTATCCACCCGATATTACACTTTTTTAAAATGAATTAAAGAACTTGTCAAACTAAGTATAAGAATCCATGTTTTATTTCAAAGCCTACTATGGGTTTTAGAGATAAACCTTACTAATGAACCTCTTTGCTGGTATTACAATTGAAATGTTAAAAGGAAAATAAACATACCTTTTTAAAAACATGTTGGCTTGTGCACAGAACAAAATGGAAGACATTTTGAACAATTACTGTAGTTTTTAATTATTAGTCTAGTCGCCTACGCTTAATTTTAAAAATAAACTCTGTTTAATCGACATAATTTATGAAATTTGCATTTATTTCGAAAACGGCTGGAAATAACTTATATGCTTCAACTACAAAAAAAAATGCTTGTGTATTTTATATAAAATGCCGAAATAATATACAGGGTGCTCCATTTGAAAAAGTTGAGAAAAATAGGTTTGCAGTGTGTAATTTTTGAAACCTTATTATGAAAACCCTGTATAGAATAAATAAATACTATTCGATTCATAGTATCTTTAAACATATTGTCATTAAACTCACTTAATACCGTGGTTAAAAAACTAATTTTAGATTGTTTTTCTTTTGATATTTTTTCCACGACTTCGAAATAATTTTTTTTCAGTTTTTAAATGATTGCTCTTAAACTACCAAAGCAAATCAAATAAAATGTTAGGCATTTATAAAGGACGATAGCATACATCTAAATATGCAAAAAAATATGGGGTATGCCATTTAAAAAATTACAACTTTTTATGACCACACTTTTTTGGGTCACCCTGTATATGAAAAAATATTTTCCTGAAGTACTCCGTATGATACAGTATAAGTTAGCGTTTGAATGAAAGTCCTAACTCAATTCGTATAGGAGCTATGGAAGCATGACGCATTATTGCAGGACCCTGTATATTTTTTTAAATATTTTAACGATATATAATTTTTAAACTACAGTATTTTAACTTTAATAGATAATTATATATCTGAGGAATCATTATTCCTTCCTTGAATTTGGGCTAAAAACTCAGCAGAACTTACACGGACTACGAATACATGCGAATCATTCCATAGACAATTTAACGATTCGTTTTACAAGTATCATCCAAACATTTTTTTGTTTTTATTAATAAACTTAAAGAGTTTCAAATCGAAACCTTGTAAAATTACAAAGTGTACATTTGAATGCTAAAATTACCCCAATAGTAAACTTAAAAACCGCCAGAAATTCGTTACAAAAATGATGAATCATATACAAAAAACCAAATAAGTCGTTTGCACACAAAAATTATTTAATATTACACTTTTATTTCAATGGTCCCCGCTTAATAGTCTGTTTCCCATTGCCTGACAGCTAAGAACCCTCATTAAAAATGCAAAACACAAATTTAAGCTTACCGGGTGAACATATTATTTTTCGCCTCAAAGTATATCTTTTTAGTAACAATACTAGTTAAGGAGCTAGCGTGCAAAAAACGCCATAGTTGGCTGCCCGTCAGTCGAGTTTGAGAAAACGTTGCCATTACTCCACTGAAGTTTTGCTTTTACCCATCAACTTTAAGATTTATTGGCAATAATGACATAATGCGATTGGCCATAGTGAGGAGCCCGTCAGTCAGGTTGAAAATTAGATTCTGTAGGTTGCCAAGATCATGTATCTAAAATTTCGTTGCGATCTAACCACTAAATCGTGAATTAGGCCAAATGGAAGATTATAATTTGTTTTTTGACCGCCATTTTGTTGGCCATAGTAAGGAGCCCCTCCAAAACTTGTTTCTACCTCTTCGTTTGGATAAAATGACAGGAAAAATGCACTTGACTGACAAATCGAATCACGACGTTCTTCCCTGGGTGACCTACAAAATCTCGAAAAATCCAATTTTTCAGTCTTTAGCATGGCTTTTTCAGAAATTTAACCAAAATCATCAGTCAATCATTTTTCCTGATTTTTAGACATCCAATTACGTAGAAATCACAAACGACTGACATTTTCCTCGACTATTTTCAATTTGGCCATACTTTGAAAATTTTCTAATTTTGGACTTTTTTATAATGGCTTAATAATGCTGTTCCAAATGGACTTAAAATTAAAACAATGTATGACGATGATGTTTGATGACCTAAAAAACGTTGATTATATTATAACTATTACTATATATATAATATATAATGATTATATTAAGTAAAAGTAACACAACCCAGCTTGCTCAACCCAAATATGCCAACAATTTCATTCAATAAATAATAACCATTTAATTTTCGATTTTCTTCAGTAATTATTCATTTCTTACTGCTGAAATTGGTTATCGTATCTTTTTGTGGCAAAAATTCTATATTTTTTGATTACTGAATCCAATATAATATAACATAAATTCAACGAATGAATAGGGGTGGAGGGTAGCAGAGGGGTGGAGGAAGGGGTAAATAGGTGATAGTTATGTATTGAAACGTTTTTTAGGTCATCAAACATCATCGTCATACATTGTTTTACTTTTAAGTCCATTTGGAACAGCATTATTGAGCCATTATAAAAAAGTCCAAAATCAGAAAATTTTCAAAGTATGGCCAAATTGAAAATAGTCGAGGAAAATGTCAGTCGTTTGTGATTTCTACGTAATTGGATGTCTAAAAATCAGGAAAAATGATTGACTGATGATTTTGGTTGAATTTCTGAAAAAGCCATGCTAAAGACTGAAAAATTGGATTTTTCGAGATTTTGTAGGTCACCCAGGGAAGAACGTCGTGATTCGATTTGTCAGTCAAGTGCATTTTTCCTGTCATTTTATCCAAACGAAGAGGTAGAAACAAGTTTTGGAGGGGCTCCTTACTATGGCCAACAAAATGGCGGTCAAAAAACAAATTATATTCTTCCATTTGGCCTAATTCACGATCTAGTGGTTAGATCGCAACGAAATTTTAGATACATGATCTTGGCAACCTACAGAACCTAATTTTCAACCTGACTGACGGGCTCCTCACTATGGCCAATCGCCTATGTCATTATTGCCAATAAATCTTAAAGTTGATGGGTAAAAGCAAAACTTCAAGCACCAGTGTGTTCAGTGGAGTAATGGCAACGTTTTTTCAAACTCGACTGACGGGCAGCCAACTATGGCGTTTTTTGCACGCTAGCTCCTTAACTATACAGGTAGTTTAAACACTATATAGATTGGCACACCCCTAATTTTACCTTTCACAATAGGGTCGTAAAATTGTAACAATAGGGCAAGCGGATGATTTAGAATAAATGTTCGGACAGTGGCGGTCCGTTTAGGTTTTTATTTATGAAATATAAATTCCTGCCCGTGTTGTAAATAAATTATACACAGTAAAAACTTTATCTGATTTAGTTCTAGCCGATACTATACATTAACAAAACAAGGTGATAGTGAAATAGTGTATGGTTTTAAGAGAACAGGTCTGCCAAAAAATTCGACCGTTTTAACCCATTTTTTAATGGAGTTACCTGTCCTCTTAAATTGTAATACAGTAAAACCTCTGTTAACGACTACCTTTACAAAGCGACCACCTGGGTTAAACAACCAATTATGAGTTCCCTGTATTTAAAAATGGAAATCCCATACATTTTTACTCCTCTATAGCGACCCCTCTGTCAAACGACCACGACCAGTTATTATCCAAATTGTTGGTATACAGGGTGTCCCAAAAGTAATGGGACACAGAGCAACAGCAGACTCCTTAAGGTAGGAGTATCAACATGCTTGCCAACCTATAACCTATTTCGCGTAGATTTATTTATGTTTTCTAGCTTTTATACAAAATTTAAAGAAAATCAGTATCGACTTGATATTCTATAGGTAATAATTGACATATTAAATAAATATCAAGGAATTTCATAACTTATTTTAGGAGAATTGTATAGCGAAAAATATCGGGTAAGATTTTTTTTTTACATTATTATGTCATTGTCACTCATTGTTCTTTCACTATACAATTCTCCCAAAATTAGCAATGAAATAAATTGATATTTTTTGTAATATATCAGATACTACCTAAATAAGGTACCGACGATATTGATTTTCTTTAAATGTTAG
Organism: Polydrusus pterygomalis; assembly: GCA_963969555.1. Taxonomy (NCBI): domain Eukaryota; kingdom Metazoa; phylum Arthropoda; class Insecta; order Coleoptera; family Curculionidae; genus Polydrusus; species Polydrusus pterygomalis. The sequence goes on along the minus strand of OZ018385.1, from coordinate 38,538,011 downwards.
TTATTAAAATAATAAACTCAAAAAATTAACGCGAAATAGGTTATAGGTTGGCAATAGATTGAATGACGTTGAGAATTCAACCTTAAGTCGAAATTAAGCGATTTATTCAAACTTGCCTTAGCCCAAAATTGATAACAACCAAGATACAGGGTGTCAAAGTTTTAATTTTGTTTTCGTTTTTTTGTGATTATTTCTTAACGAAACGACATAGCAGCACAAAATTAAGGGTTTTGGGGTGAGGAATTCAAAATTATCCATAGTTTTGGTGTAACCAGTAGAGGGCGCTGCCTACGGCATGGCCCACTCCGTTTAGCTGGCATAACTTTGTTTAGGCTTCTTATATCGATCCGACTTTTAAAAAAATAAGTTATATTACTTCTTTTACATCAAAACGTATTGAAATCGCTAGGAGCCACCATTTTCGAGATAATCGCATTTTATATGTCCAAGGCAACAAGTACGTGGTCTAAAAACAACGGAAAATCGAGCAACGGTGAATTTCTAACTTAAAATTATTGGAAATCAGCTACATTTGCTAAGTGTCAAAGTTAATGTAGATACTTAAGGTTGACTATTTTTTTCTAATAAAAACGCTTTTTCGTATACGGAATTATTAATTTTATTCTAATCAAAGATTTTATTAACTTTGACAGATGATACTTTGTGTAACATGTCGTTGTTTTTAATCAAGGCCAGCTGTGATAAATAATTCTAATACGATTACACAATTATTTTAAATATTTTAGCATTCTTGCATTAAAAATATCGAATGCGATTATCTCGAAAATGGTTGCTCCTAGCGACTTCAATAAGTTATACGTTTTTGATGTAAAAGAAGTAAAGTAACTTATTTTTTTAATAGTCGGATCGATATAAGAAGCCCAAACAAAGTTATGCCAGCTAAAAAGAGTGGGCCATACTAGTTACACCAAAACTATGAATAATTTTGAATCTCACATCAAAAAACCTCAAAACCCTTAATTTTGTGCTGCTATGTCGTCTCATTAAGAAATAATCGCAAAAAAACGAAAACTAAATTAAAACTTTGACACCCTGTATCTTGGTTGTTATCAATTTTGGGATAGGGCAAGTTTAAATAAATCGCATTATTTCGCCTTAAGGAGTCTGCTGTTGCTCTGTGTCCCATTACTTTTGGGACACCCTGTATATTAATGCTAAAAACCCCCTTAATTAAGGGCAATAAAACCTTTCCGTAAAAACTCGACGTATTTAGGGTAGGTATTTTATTTATACATATAGGTACCTACTTAGGTACTTCCACAAATTAGTTTATGGTGGGCAAATCCGATGAATTTGCTTACTATATAGATCAATAAAATGGGTTGTTAGCATTTGTTTTGTTTTGAACTTTGTGTGTTTTGCGACTAACGTAAATATTTGAAGATGGCGGAAAAAAGGAAATTTATTTCTTTAAGAGATAAAATTGAAATTATTGAAGCGAGTGAAAAAACTGGTTTAAGCACCAGAAAATTAGCTGAAAAATTTAAAGTGGGGAAGACCCAAGTGACTATGTTGCTTCAAAATAAAGTGCAAGTTAGAGATTTGTTTGAACAAGGTGGCAACGGTGAACAAAAAAGAAAATTTCCAAAAACCGAAGGACTGGCAGTGGATCAAGTTGTTTTTAACTGGTTTTGTAAGGCACGAAACGAGCACTTACCAATATCCGGGACCATAATTCAAGCAAAAGCCCTAGAATCTGCGCAATGTTTAGGAATAGATAACTTTAAGGCATCAAATGGATGGTTGGAAAAATTCCGTCGTCGGCACGATATTACCTTCAAGAAAATATGTATGTATATGCAGATCAGTTGACAATATTAGATTCCCCGAGAGTGGTCGCTCATGAGAGGTTCTACTGTATTATGTTACGTTCTTATTTTAATTTTTTTTGTTTCTATATGTAATTTTTATTTATAATTTATATTTATTCGTATGTAGTTTTTAAGATATGCAAAAAAGATTTGTATATTCAACTGAATTAATTTTATTTTCTCAATACAAAAACAGTTCATACTTAAAAGAGTTAACAAATTAAAGGTCTAGAAAGGTGTCTTCACTATCACTAAATTCGAAGGATTCATCTGTGGAGTCAACTGAAATAATAAGTGGTTCTACCGTTTCTTCCATCAGGTTGTCTAAGCCTCACATTTTTTTCCCTCTTTACATGTTTTATAGCTTCTTTCCAATTTTCTTGACATTGACTTTCGGTTGTTTTTCCCAAGAAAAATTTAATTGATGTAAAATTTGCCACAATTTTTTTCTTCCTTCGTTGGTAAAATCTCGTCTTCTTTTACATGTGTATCTTTTTATAGGCCCACCACCAATAGCCGGCAGCTCTTTGGACGCACTACGAGCTCACGCCGCTCAAGCAGCTGCCAACATGCAACAACAGCAGCAGCAGCAACAACAGGTAAAGTATCACAATATTGTATTTTTTTAATGTTTTGAAGATACTTTATTCGAAATTTGACTTTAGCATCAAGGTCTGCTTCGATCAAGTTGAAAATTAAGCAAAAAAATAGTAGTCACGTGATTCGCATTATCTGTCAAATTTTAATTTTTTCCAAAAAATAATTCAAAACTGAGGTTATTTCTGAAAATTTCGAAAAAAGTTATTAAAACATTTTTTTTTTAAATGCAGTTTTTTCTAGCCCACGTGCAAAATTTCAGCTGCATAAGATAATTTTGATTTTTTACCCACCACTAAAACTTATTGTCCACTTAATGAACACTTTACTGATGACTCTGTGTTCTTTTTTGTCTTAATATTAAGGTGTATTACTTTCAGGCACAAACTACGTTTTCAAAAATACTTTTTTTATGAAGCTACCTTATACAGGGTCAAAAACAAATAAACTTTGCATCACATGCGACCAAATTTTAATAGCCAATTTTGATTTTGTAGAAAAACACGCTTTTAAAATCGCGCTACTTTAAAGAAAATGTATCTGAAATAAAGCATTGTCAAAACTAAGAAGTTTTATGTAGGTTGCGTTGAGTCTTATTTTGCAAAAGTGGTGCAATTTACAAAATATGGATAAAAATCAAAATTATCTTATGCAGCTAAAAACAATAACACGAAATATTAAAAATGTCAACGTTAACATTTTTAATAATTACAGTATTACAAGGTAGGTACGAATAAAAGTATGTCTTAATTAAGACTTTTATTCCTACCTTTTAAAATTCGAACCACTAATTTTTTTAATCAAAAAATAAAACTTAGGGTATGAAAGGGAATAACAATATTGTTATTCCCTTTCATACCCTAAGTTTTATTTTTTGATTAAAAAAATATACATTTCTCCTATAGCAACAACAGCAACAGCAACAACAACAAAGTTCAATGCATCCTCCCAGTACATCACCAATGAATCCTCCTCCGAAAAGTATAGCAGACGATGTGGTTAAGATCGAGCCTGATCACGAGGGCTCGCCGGATGATGATAGCCAGAATAGTCCTGTGGGACCGCCTAGGTACGTTTTGAACTATGAGCATATAATACTAAATTATGCACCGGCCATAAGATCAGTAACTTTTAAATATTCATCGTTTTAATTACTAAAATGAGTACAAACGATGTTTACAAGTCCGTTTGTAAAAACAATTGTATAGTAAATTTTTGTATAACGTACTATATAAGGTTTTTATTTTAGCCACGCTGGAATTTCAGAAAGCAGAGAATCGACAAGGTCTGTTTAATCGAAGGGTATTCTGAAGCTTTTTGAGGTGCCAGTCACTATATTTCAATTTGATCCGTGCAATTTGCACATTCTATGACGTGTTTATAAAATTTTTAATATTTCCTTATTTAAAAAAATAGTTAAGAAAAACGACTTAATCTCGTTTCAATTTCAATCATTTTATTTGAAGGCAATTCCAAAATGGCAATGTATCATCTCAAACCCAATGAAAAACCTAAAACTCCAGTACATATCAACAACAAAATAGTAACGGAGTTTTCATTTAAATAATGGCTTTCTTTGTAATTAAATTAAGTATTTTCTGGTTTTACTACTGAAAAAATCGAATTATAGACCTTGTTCTAAATAATAGTTTTAACGACTTAATTCGGGACCCTTTTGTTGTATTTATTGTTAAGAAATTTCGCTCCCCCACATATTATCATCTCAAAATTTTTCATTATTCCCCAAATACGTCGAAATTCTCAATAATTCACCTTTTTCATTGTAGGGGTCCATCTCCGGAACCGCGAATAGAAGACACGGAATGTCACAGAAGTCAATCGGCCATTTTCTTGAGGCACTGGAACAGGGGCGACAGCAATTCGTGTACTCGAACAGATTTAACGTTCAAGCCTGTTCCGGATTCTAAATTGGCTAGAAAGAGGGAGGAGAGGTAAGATAAATTGCATAATATTTAATATTTATTTATTTTGACGATATAAATTTGATATATTAACAACTATGTACTATTGCGGATAAAAATACTGGTACAAAAAATCAAAATATGTTGCTCCTGCTCTTAGACTATTAGGAATGTCGTTCGAAAAGTTAAGTGGTGTTGATGATCAGGGTTGGGTAACGATGCGTAGAAAATGTAGAAAAAAGAAGAATACCATAGAATTATTTTCTAAACAATATTTAAATTATTTTATCATGTTACGATGTACAGTTGACGACATAAATTCGTACACTCCACCCATACATAATTCAATTACAACAAAATTGGGTAAAACGTATTTCTCATCTTGCTGCTTATACCTGGATAGAACACCAGCTATATACATAGCTGTAAATTATTGTATGTACGATTTTTTACCATAAGTAATAATGGTTATTTCTAAATATTTTTGTGTTTAAATTACAGCCGCGAAATAAGAAAATTATAAAACAATACCAGGAAAACTACAAAAGTATAAAGCCAAAAAGGGTAAATTTATTAACAAACAACAAACAAAATACTAATATTTGATTGCTGCGCCATTGGATTCTAACACTAATCGTAATCTACTTGGCATTGACAAAATAATACTTCTGGTGTAATCCGGAGTTAGCCCTTCCCAAATTTGTTCTATTTTATCAAATAACTTTATTTAACTATTTCATTCTGTGGTTTAAAATTTATTTTGTACATTTTTTTTACCATCAATCCCCAAACATTTTCAATTGAATTTAAATCGGGACTTCTTGAGCACCAAGGCAGACATGTTACGTTGTTTTGTCTAAACCAGTTTCCTATATTTCTTGCAGTATGCACAAGGCAGTTATCCTGCTGAACTATAAAGTTATTTCCAATGATCTGCTATCTAAGCAGATCATTGGATGTTCTCTTGAAAAGTTGCCAATATCTCTTACAGGTACCCTGTGCCTCAGTCAGTTTGGTGTGATTTATAGCTTTTTGTTCTACAGTTAATGCTGCCATTATAGCTTTTAATATAGCAATTCTAGCAAATGTTGATGACACTAAATCAAAACTTACCTACCTGCAACTAGGCATATTATGTTACCTGTACTAGTCCAGGAGATTAGAGCAAATTTCTTTTTGCCAGTATTAAGTACATTTCGCCGCACATTTTTGGTACATATTTAAGAATGTTTTAACACTTCTATGTCCTTAAGGCGTAAAAATTCCGTTTTTGATATTTGTGTTCTAAAATCAAAATTGAGCCACCATTAACATCTGGGGCTACCACTTGTCCGTCTTTGAAGATAAGAAAAAAATCCAAACCCTCTGATAAAACTATGGCAATTTATAGTAATGGTATAAAATTTAGTATTTTGACATACAAAACAGAAACATTTTGTGTTCAATATAAAGATACAATACTCGACGACAAAATAGTTCCTTATACAAAATTCACAGATCTTGCACCTTACGCAAGCATCCTATGTATTGAAAATACCTGACACAGCTTTAAAATTTTAATGTCCTATGTGATGTAATTAAAGCCCACATTCTAACGTGTATTTTGTAAAAGTTTAAAAAACGTTCTTTAATTCTACAGGGTACGCCCAAATTTGGTTAACAAATGGGATAATTTTTTATTATTGATTTCTCAGAAAATTTTATTCTACATTTGCATCTTGAGTAAATCATTTTGACGTATTCAAATCTTCTGTGGCATATACAGGGTGAATATAAAATAGAAAAATATGACGTCAGTGACTCAAAAAATTTTAAAAATTTAAAAACTCAAACAGCCATATTAACAGTTAATATGTAAAGTTAATATGAAAAGTGTAAAAATTTAATAAGAGCAAAAATTTGATTTTCAACTTGACTTTTCTTGAAAACTATTAGCACTAGAAAAAAACTTTATTTAACTTTTTATCTTGGATTTATTTTATATTCACCCTGTATATGCCACAGAAGATTTGAATACGTCAAAATAATTTACTCAAGATGCAAAACTTTTATGTACAATAACATTTTCTGAGAAATCAATAATAAAAAAATTATCCCATTTGTTAACCAAATTTGGGCGGACCCTGTATATGCAATTATTGTGCTCCCACTTTTTGCCTCCCACTCTTTTTTTTTCGATATAATATTCCGATTTAAATAACGTAAACTAAATTATTATGGCAGTCTTCAAAACACAAATATGCATAATTATATAACTTACCTCAATAAAACACTTATTAACAAAATTATTATGGCATTTTTTAAAACACAAACTAAAACTAAACATTATTTACTTGCCTACTTTACGCTGTTATTCATATTTATATTTACCAAGTATTATCAGAGTATTATGTTACAAGACCGCTCGAGATATTGCAGCGTTGGGTCGCGACATATCGGCACCGCGACACCAATGCAAAGTTTGCATAAAAACGATCCCAATAGTAATTTAAATACTAATAATTTTAGGTTCCTCCATACACAAAACAAAGATAGATCGAAGAACAATGCACAATAGTAAAGTATTTGACTGATTATTTTTAGATTGAGAAAACAGGCAGAAAGGGAGAGAGAAGAAAGAGAACGCGCACAACAGGCGCAAGCCAGGAAGATTCAGACTCCGGATAAACCGGATGTGAAACCGCCTTCCAGGTAACAAATGTTTTAAATGCATAATTTTTGTAGTTTTTAAATTTTATAGACTAAATAAATAAACTATGCGTTATTTTAATTCTAGGGGACCTTTGGAAAGTATATCAGGACCGTACGAAAGGTTTCCAAGACCTGGATTTACAGACACGCCGGCTCTAAGGCAGTTATCGGAATATGCCCGACCACACGCCGGATTCAGTCCCGGGCATATGCCTAGGTAAGAATAAATATATAAACTGTGAATAGTGCTGGCTTTTACTTGATGGAAATTCATTACAATTATTGCAATAAAGACTTTAGTCTAATTTCCACATAATATTTATTTTATAACCCGACGCGTTTCGCTACACAGTAGCTTTATCAAGAGATTTCTACATTGAGTGAGTTACTATAATTTTAGCCTAAATATTTATATACAAATTATCTGTTTCTTAAACAAAAAATTATATTAAGGAAATACCCGCAGAGTAGTTTTTAGAATATGGTCAATTATTGAAAAGGTTTAATAAGGGCGATTTATTTAAATCTGTTTGGTCATTTAAAAGTATACCCGTGTTTTTATGACGGTTAATTTCCAAAGTTTCCAACTAATTAAGTTTATGGCTTTTATTTTCTGTATAAAGAATTTTAAATTTATCTGCAAATATATGGCTTTCTTCAGTAATGTGATTGGAATATGTGGCGTCTGTTTTTTGATGTAAAAAACTTCTTTTATGTTCAGCGATTCTGGGTTTGAATGTTCTACCTGTTTGACCTATATAAATTTTGCAAAACTACTATATTACTTAATTTTTTGTTTTAGTATGTAAAATCATAAATATGCATTAAAAATGTTAATTTATAGTATAAACGCAGTTTTTTTGAAGAAATATATTACCTATAATAAAATTATTAATTTATAATTTTTAATTAAAAAATATTAATTAGGTATATAAATTATTCAGAACGATATTAATTAATTAATGCATTTCTAAAACTTAAATTTTTTTTAATGAAATCAATTTTTTAATTTTTGTAGGTAAATAATCGTTTAAATAAAAACATAAATATTTGAAATTTATTTGTCCTATGGACTTATTTATTTTAGGTTTTATGGTTATTTCATTTTTGTGGCGTTTATTATAATTATGGTTTTTAAATTGTGTAAGGTTTTTATTTTTAAATATATATATTAAGATGTTATAAATGTAAAGTTGTCTTATGTTCAACTTTTTGGTTTCTGAATATAAATCTTTTGAAGGATACTCTTTATTGAATATAATTTTTAGAAACCTTTTTTGTAATATTTCTAATTTTTTAACTAAAGTTCTATTTATTCCTCCCCAACCTAAAATTCCGTAATTTAAATGAGTTTTAATTAACGCGTAATATAATATTTCCATAATAATATGTCTTACATTAAAAAAAGTTTTAATGTTTTTAAAAATCGGTAATAAACTTCTTAATTTTTTAATTAAGTATTCTAAGTGAAAATTCCAATTTAATTTACTATCAAAAATAATTCCTAAATATTTTATTTTGTTAACTTTAAAAATTTGAATGTCTTCATTTTTTTAAATACTATTCATATTTCGTGGTAACGCTTTCGTCTTATTGTGGTGCAAAAGAAAACGACAAAGTTAGAAATACATAATACAGATCAAGATATAATTTTTACCATGTTTTTTGTCCATTACAGATCACTGCTGCCTCCGACTGTGATGGACCCCATGTTGCAATATCAACTGAACAGTATGTATGGACCCGGAGCAAGGGAGAGGTTAGAATTGGAACACTTAGAACGCGAGAAACGGGAGAGGGAGATCAGGGAGTTGAGGGAGAGAGAGCTTAATGACAGGTAATTTATAAATACGTTGATATAACTTTATCTTGAAGGTTTAACCAAAATTACAGTATATGATTTCAATCTGGGGATCAGCGAATGTAACTACAATTCAGCCATTAAAAACTACAAAACAAAATAATTAAATGCATACATAAACTTCCTTTTTTAGAACCAACTATAAATTTATATGAACCAAATGGCTATTTAAATTTAGAAAAGCTTTATAAATTAAAACTATGCATTCTAATACACTCTATTATTATTAAAGAAAAACAATCGAATATAATATTTCCTTCGAGCAACATTATTCACATAAAGAGAGAAAATCATCATATTCAAACACCAATGGTAAAGAGTACTTTTGGATAAAAATCAATATTATATAAACTAATATAAAGAAATAACAATTTATAACAGTTTGCCGAAAAAAATTAAAGATATCAAAATTAGGGACTTTTAAAAAATCACTAAAGAAATATTTTTTAAAACTGAACTAACTTTAACGTATTATATATTAATATTTTTTTTATATAAATGGTTATTATATTTTTTTTTTTTGAATAATTTCGATGGAGTTTTTAATAGTTACTAAACATAGTTGTTGGTGTTATATTCTCTGTAATAAACTAATAATATAATAACTAAGTTGGTTGGTTGAGAATAAAGATATATTATTATTATTATTATTATTATTAAAGTTTTATAATACTACTTATTTCAAAAAGGAGTACCTACATATTTGCTTGATAAACAATTTTCGTTTTAACAGATTGAAAGAAGAAATAATGAAATCGGGCATGCGCGCTCCACCAAACGCTGTCGATCCCCATTGGCTGGAAATCCAGAGGAGGTACGCGGCGGCCGGCTTGGCGGGGCCACCAGGCGGGCCCCCTGGATTGTTACCCCACCACTTCGCCTTGTATCCGGGGGGAGGTAGCGCGGCACAGTTATCACAAATGGAGAGAGAAAGGTAAAATTTAAAATATGATTTTGTAAAAAGTTGGGTTATTTTTTTCTTACCATCATTCCGTACAATAATTGTCAAAAATTTGAAACCGCTTATAACAATACAAAAATATGTTTTAAAAATAATATTTAATAAACATATTTTGTTGTGTCCTTCAAAAATATTCTTTGTTTATAATAATATTCTGAGTTTAAAACAACTTTATTACAAAACTTCAATTTTATGTATATATAAAAATTAAAAAAATTTACATAACATTACTTATATATACCAAACAAGACAAAAAACAAATCTATGTTTATGTTATGATAATTTTAAGTTAACACTTTTAAAAAATAATGCTTTATTTGTTGGCATCAAAATTTTTAATATATTACCTACTAATTTGAAAACTATGAGCTTTTTTGACATTTAAAAGAAAATTAAAATCATGGAATTTAATATTTTTTTGACATTTAATGCTAATATATACTTTGTATAAACTATCAATTCCGAACTCACAAGTAAAATACTTGTTTTGAGTTAAATAATATAATATTTATTGTCACGAATATATCTCATAAATCAGGCACAACTAGATTATAATATTAAACGAATATGAATATATTTTGTTGGTATATTTTATATCACTACAGTATACAAAGATACAATACGTCATGTATATAATATATATAATTATTTATTTATTTTATTCATTATAGCTTGGTATATTTATTATTTATTAATGACGTTCTTGAATATATCTCTTGGATTGGATAATATCCAATTTTTAATTTTATTTCTATAATTATTTAATGATTTAATTATTTTAATTGACTGTGGTAGCAAATCAAAAATATATGGATTGATGTTTAAAAAATGTTTGTGCGCTATTGTTTTGTTTATTCTATTTTTATATGTAATGGTATTTTGATGACGAGTTTCATGTGTGTGATTAATATAATTTATTTTATTTTTATGTTTAAAAATATATTTTAACATGTTGTAAGAAAATATTTGTTTAATATCCATTTTTTGCTATATTTAAATAGTAAATCAGAAGAAGATGCGTGGTCTTTTTTGTAAATAATTTTCAAAATGTATTTTTGAATACTTTCATTTTATTTATTCAATATACAGTGAGGACGTAAAGTCTGGAATAAATTCATTATTTAGGGAACGCTGAATGTTTTTAAAAATCGCTCGGACACGTCGATTTTGTTTTTTTAATACGCATTTTTTTCAATATTTTTTATTATGTCTCCGAAAGCACTCTGCTTGGACCAACTTTAATTTTTTAAATGGGAACCCACATTTTTTTTTTATTTTAGGATTCTGTGCATAATTGTGAACATTTTTTATCTAACATGTCATTATGATTTATCGACAGTTAAAGTTCGAAAATAAATACAACAATTAATTATTTATCATTTTAATAAATGTTGAAAATGTTGCCCAAAGGTTAATTGGCAGTAACCTAGACGATCGAAAAATTCTTTCTACACATTTCTGACAACTTCCGGAGTGATTGTCCGTATTTCTTGAACAATTCGATTCTTTAAGTCCTCCATGTCCATTGGCTTAGTTTGAAAAACTTTACCTTTAAGGTAAACCCACAGAAAAAAGTCAAGGGGTGTTAAGTCGGGAGACCTCCGCGGCCATTCAATAGCTCCCCTCCTTGCAATCTATCTATTTTTAAAAATAGTATTAAGATAAGCGCGAACTTTTGAAAATAGATGGGTTGGAAGAAGGGGAGCTATTGAATGGCCGCCGAGGTCTCCTGACTTAACACCCCTTGACTTTTTTCTGTGGGGTTACCTTAAAGGTAAAGTTTTCCAAACTAAGCCAATGGACATGGAGGACTTAAAGAATCGAATTGTTTAAGAAATACGGTCAATCAGTCCGGAAGTTGTCAGAAATGTGCAGAAAGAATTTTTCGATCGTCTCGGTTACTGCCAATTAACCTTTGGGCAACATTTATTAAAATGATAAATAATTAATTGTTTTATTTATTTTCGAACTTTAACTGTCGATAAATCATAATGACATGTTAGATAAAAAATGTTCACAATTATGCACAGAATCCTAAAATTAAAAAAAAAATGTGGGTTCCCATTTAAAAAATTAAAGTTGGTCCAAGCAGAGTGCTTTCGGAGACACCCTGTATAATAAAAAATATTGAAAAAAATGCGTATTAAAAAAACTAAATCGACGTGTCCGAGCGACTTTTAAAAACATTCAGCGTTCCCTAAATAATGAGTTTATTCCAGACTTTACGTCCTCACTGTATTTAAAAATTGGTTAAGGTGTTTAAATTTTGGTATAAGAATTCTTAGTTTTTTTACAATGCGCTAGTGTTTGCATATCGTTATAGTTCCTAGAGAAAATCCTATATTATTAATTTTTTTCGTTGAATACGTTTCTGATATCTTTTTTTTGTAATCAGTTACTTGAATAATTTTAAAATAATATTGAACAGAAATGGTGAGCAGTGTCTGGAACTCTGCAGTATTTTTTCTACAACTGTTAAAAATAAGGTTTTATTCTTGTTTGTAGGAATGAAGGACTAAAAACCACATAGAGAGAGTTAATTTTAATTATTAAAAAAAATTGAATTTTTAAAATTAGAGCCCCATTACAGTAATAATTTACAGATGTATTTTAACTTTTAGGTTAGAAAGGCTAGGTATTCCGCCACCAGGAGGGCCTGGACCTAACGGTCCTCCCGGGCACCCCCACCACCCAGCGCACGCAGCTCAACTCGAAGCGGCGGAACGGTTAGCGTTGGCGACGGACCCCATGGTAAGTATTTTAAATTAATTTTTTAAAGAGATTGATTATTGTTATCAAAAATATTTAGGATAGTTTCGGATGTTGGGACGGGTGGGTCGGGATAAAAAAATGCAAAACGCCTACTTTCTCTGCACTCCCAGCCTACCATACCTACTATTATTTCAATTTTTTATTTTTGCGAATAAACCATTTTAAAACATCAGCAGATATTTTTCCGTACACTTACCTGAAAATGTCAGTCCGAACGTGTGTGCGGCTTTATACGCGCAGCGAAGAAAATGACAAAGATAATATTAAATTAAATAAAAAATAATATTAAAATTCATGGTTTAAATTGTTTAGAAATATCAGATATAGTTAGAATTAATTATGCTAACTATTCTTGCAAAAATAAAATTACAAAAGTTGAATTTATAAAATATTTAGGAATATTGATTGACCAAAATTTAAAATGGGCCGCAGAGTAACTGGAGATACTAGACATCAAACCAAGCCCATTAAGTCATATAAGTTTTTTCGGATTGTTACTCGTTCTAGAGATACAGGGTGTTGAAAGTAAAAGTTTATTCTCGAAAATAAGCTATAATTTTAAAACCGTTTAATGAATCAAATTGAAAGTTGGCAATATTATGTTTTTATGAGCAAGAAATAAGAATTTGTAGAAATTTTTAAGTTTCACAGAGGGCGCTAGTTGCATACACTGGGCTTCATAAATCTATGATTTTTTTTCTTACCTGTGATATTAGGTGTTTTTCAATTAAAATTTCTTAAAGAAGAGCATTTTCTGAGTCAAAAAGGTGTACTTGATTGATCTTAATATCTTTAACGGTTTTCGAGATATTTCCCTTTAAACATCCCAAAGCATAAAAAAACATAGTAAATAATTAAATTAATATTTTAATTATCACAACGCAATAAATTCGAAACAGTGGAACAAATCAAGAAGCTCACTTTAGTAAATGTTGAAAGTGACCACCGTTGACCTCAATACACTTTATTAAACTTTTAACTAAATAAATAATAAACTTTTACTTTCAACACCCTGTATCTCTAGAACGAGTAACAATCCGAAAAAACTTATATGACTTAATCGGCTTAGTTTGATGTCTAGTATCTCCAGTTACTCTAAAGCCCATAAGTTATGGGACACCCTGTATAGGTAATAATAATACTAAATATTACATTTTTCTATTATAATTTCTCCCTTATTTATAATTTTTCCTTTTTTTTTTGGTGAAATATTTTTGAATTACTTACTTATATTTTTAAATATATTTATGATGTTATTAAAATTAATAATCTAAATGGGAGTATATTGTTTCATTACAAAATCTGACAGATTTGTTAATCTATGGTTTTGTAATGATGCTTTCATTGTATTTATTTTTATTAAAAAAAAACAATGTTATTTATTTTTAATATTATAAAAAAACCTGCAAATAAATAATAAAAATAATAATAATAATAATAATATCTGCGCTCACAGTCTAAAGGACATATTTTACCATAAAGAATATGTTTATTCGAACCTTAGACCGTGAATTAAATCCTTTTTTTGCCTCAAAACTCTACCCAACTTCGTATTTGTATCAACCAATATTATCAAGTGATCTTCTTTATGTTGATGAAGGTACGTTTACAAATGGCCGGCATTTCACCGGAGTATCACGCGCATACACATGCGCACACACACGCGCATACGCACCTACACCTCCATCCGCAACAGCAACAGGCGCAGCAGGAGGCGGCGGCTGCAGCTGCGGGATTCCCCTTACCAGGTAAGTGTTTTTTTAATGTTATTATTATTAGTATTTGGCTTGAGGTTAGGTTTTCTTTCTTTTTTATTTTCGATTTGATAAAGTAAGTTTAATTAATTTTAATTAATTATTTAATTTTTTTATTTATTATTCTCAACCAACTTAAAAATCTTTATTACACCAAATATACAATATATAAATTCACAAATAATAAAAACCATGTTTAGTAACTATTAATAACTCCATCGAAATTATTCAAAAAAAATATATATATTTATAATAACCATTTACAAAAAAATATTAATATATAATACTTACCTTAAATTAAAAAAAAAATATTTTTTAGTGTTTTTTTCAAAGTCCATAATTTTGATATTTCTCTAATTTTTTTCGGCAAACTGTTGTAAATTGTTATTCCTTTATATAATATTGATTTTTGGCCAAAAGTACTCTTTACCATTGGTGTTTGAATATTATGATTTTGTCTCGTGCTGTGAATAATGTTGGTCGAAGGAAATATTATATTCGATTGTTTTTCTTTAATAATAATAGAGTGTATTAGAATGCATAGTTTTAATTTATAAAGCTTTTCTAAATTTAAATATCCATTTGGTCCATACAAATTTATAGTTGGTTCTAAAAAAGGAAGTTTATGTATGCATTTAATTATGTTGTTTTGTAGTTTTTTTAATGGCTGAATTGTAGTTAAATTCGCTGATCCCCAAATTGAAAGCATATACTGTAATTTTGAATAAACCAAAGAATAATATATATTTTTAAAATATTTTAACGATATATAATTTTTAGCTTTAAATAAAATGCCAATTATTGGTGAGATGTAACTTCTTAAATATTCAATAATATGTTTTTTTCAACTTAAATTTTCATCAATATATAAACCTAAAAATTTAATTGTATTAGTATATTTAATTAAATGATTATTGAAAGACAGTGAAGAAATATTATTATTTTTTAATTTTGATTTACTTATAAACATAAAAGATGGTTTATTTAAATTTAATGATAATTTATTTATTTCAAGCCATTTACATATGATATTTAGGTCGTGGTTAATGTTATTATGAATTTGGGCATACTCTTCATGAAAATATACAAAAGTAGTATCACCAGCAAACAATTTTATTTTACCTTTTAAATTTAATTTTGCTATGGAATTATTGTAGGTCCTAAGGTTGATCCTTGCGGAACACCACAAGTTATGTTTTTTTGTGAACTTTTAACATTTTTAATTTGAACAAACTGCTTTCTATTACTTAAGTAATTTTTTAACAATAAATAAATATTTCCCCGAATTCCAATATTGTATAGACATTTAAGTAAAATGTTGTGATTGACTGCATCAAATGCTTTACATAACTCTAGGGACAGTAGACTTATTCTCTTGCTTTTCGAACTAAAAACACGACGGCAAATCATTTTTAAACAAGTTTAGGAACAAAACGTTAAAAACGATTTTCTAACCTAGAAATCTGATAGATTGGTAGCCACTAAAAACACCTATACACACTATACCTTTTTCCCCAACTTGGTCAAAAAAATTAGCGCAAGTTCCAATTTCTTGACCAAGAACTTGGCCCGTGAAATACGGGCTTCAAATCTGTGCACTACTGTGCAGCCCAGCATTAAGCGTTTAGTAAGACATTTTAAACCTGGGACCTGTCTATCTTTCCATTCGTTAAATGACAATTACGCAATGCGCATGCGTATTCCTGTATGGCTTTGTTTACATGCGCAAGGCTATAAATTGCCACTTTCATGATTATTGTTTGTTGATCTAAAGGTAAATTACTATGGTATTTCTTAATAAAAAAACTATTTTTTATAACTGGCCTTTTTATTGTAGCTTCTGGTGCTCCAGGTTACCCTAGGCCGGGCCTAATCCCTGGTCGGGATGGCCCGCTAGGTTTACACCATCCTGACCTTTTGGGGCGACCGTATGCTGATCAGCTGGCTCATCAGGTAACTATCTACAACGTTATTTAAGACCTAGTCGGAAATAATTCAAGGACGGTTGAAAAGAGAAATTTTGCTTTTAAACCGTCGATATTAATGGAAGTCCTGGAAGAATTGAATTAAGTTCTCCGAAATTAAAAAAAAAATGTTTTGCGGAAATACTTTGAAAAGGCATTGAAGATAAAATAATTGATATTGCTTAGCCTTTTCGTAGTAAAATCCATACGCTTGAAGTAAAAGTTACTGGTAGTTTTTTGTAATTAACTTGATATCGTTATAAACGACATCGCAAACGTATTGTGATGGTAGAAATTTATAATGTATAAAGTAAGTTACAAAAACGACCGTAAACAAGAAGAGTCCACTGCAAAACCGAAATCGCATTCCTCTATTTAATGCCAAAAGTAACCGTAATATTTTTTTGTTTTATGCCAATGTAGAACGTTAGAAATGGTGTTTATTAAATAAGCATGTAAGAATGTTTATAGTCTTTAACTTTCAACCTTTATTATAATTTCAATTACTATTGGTATCTGTATGATAGGGCAAAAAATGTTTCCATGTTTTGTTTCGCGGTAATTTTAATTTGGCAGCATGACAGCTCAAGAAAATTCTCCGTTAACAATAAAACAAAATTTTACGGAAGTAGTCCATTATCTCAATGGAGCTGTTGAGATATAGGGAAAAAAAACCACAGTCGTCTCCACAAATATATTAAAAAGTCAAATTAATGGGGTGTACATTTTTCGGTACTAAAAAGTACCATCATCAGCACCAAAGGGCCCAGGTGCCACTTATACAAAGGAATGTAAAAAATTGTTAAAAATCAAAAACCATGAATGGGACGAGGACATTTTGTGTGCTTAGACGAATACAGATTAAAAAGTGGTACCTCTACATGTTTCGACTGTAAAGACAGTCATCTTCAGGAGAATAAAAGATAGCTCTTAACTTTTAATAATTTTTTAATATACCAGTGCAGGAAGACTTAAAGTGTATCTTTTTTCCCTTCAAATTTGCACTCCACTTGTATGGACTACTTTCTACAAGTTAAACAAATTTAATTCATAAATAATAACAGCAAAAACCAACAATACACTTGCATTCTTGTCTAGGTTTTAAAAAGTTTATCTATTGTTCCAGACCATAGATCTTTTGTTTTTTCGTTAAGGAGAAACATTTCCTATCGCATCGCTTTTTTTCTGCTAGCATCACTATTAAAAGATTAATTCAAAGTTTTTTAAGCGCCATCCAAAAAACGGCGATGCGTGGAACTGAATTTCCAAGAAAGAACCAAACTGATATAGAATACATTTTCAACATCGGTAAAACCGCCCGTGTCGCCATCTATAAACTGAGTTTAAAAGGTTGTACTATTTAAAATAATAAGTTCTAAAGAGTTAATTAAGTTTAGTGTGTTTTTGTATGTTTTTTGTTTTGTTTGAGGTTCAGCATACTCTTTTAGCCAGGATTATGTTTTATTTCTGTCGGTATTTTCTGTAATAATGTTTTTGGATTTGCCGCAACTTGAGTATCTTTGAAAATTGAACCTTTAAAATTAGCCTAAGAGTCGACGTAACGACAGTCGAAAATATATATCGGCATTTTGAGTAGGTGAGCAAATTTTGGGATATCTTACATGGATGTAGAATCATGGAAGAATAATAAGAGAAAAACGGACACCGCCAATGTCGGGTGTAATGTTAATAAACAACGCAATCCGGGATCTGTTTTACGAAATCTGTTATATATGCACATCTTTATTTGAACATTTTTTTACCAACTATGCATACTGGTATGGAATATTTCTTAATTTATTGTAGTAAAATAAGGTAAAGAAACACATTGGGTTCTAAAAAATATGTTTATTATTTTTTAAAATACAAAAAAAAAAAAACAAAGAAAATAAAAGTAAACAATTTTTTAACCTAAAATTGTAAAAAGGCATTTATTACTAAATATTTTTCAAAATTTTCAACTAAAAAGGTTGTATTCCATTAGTAAAAATATGTTTATACAAAGAGAAGCTTCTTTCAACATCTACTGATGTAATTGGACAATACTGCAACTTAAGTAGCAAAATATGAGGCCAAGATACAACCTCGTTGGATGGTTTACCCTCATAAATGCTTTTTACTGCAGTTAAGTATTTAAATCCTTCATTCTTTTTTACAGTTACATCCAATTTGTTCCTTACTTGACCTACTTTACCGGGAATGTTGTTACATTTAGCGGAAAAAGTTGCAGCAATACTAATTGAGTCTCTTGAATTTAAATTTCTACAGACGTATGTATTACAAATCGATATAAATGCAGTTAATAATAACGCATTATTAAGTGACAGTAAACAACCCCTAACAATATACCTGCAAACCCCGGAAACCCCCAATAAATAACTTGTGTATATCCAACATGTAAATATAATTATTATAATCTTCAGATTAAAAAAACCCTGAAATAAGTACCGAACTGGACATTAAACCTTTACCGTTTTAAATACATACATTATCAATGACAGATTAAAAAGTTTCAAATACTGATTTTTGGTGTTACCAGAAATATGTATTTTTAATTTCAGAAAGGAAATGACCCCGGAAATAACACAAAAAATCTTAAAATAACAACAAATACTTCTTCGAATTTCTTCAATGAAAATTGTTTGAACAGCATATAATTATAATATTAAAATTTTTATTGAGCAGCAAAATTTCCATTTACCTCTAAAAATTAAAAAAAACTAAAAAAATCTTAGATTTATTTTAAATCTCGGATTTAAATTACAAACGTTATTCTAAATAAGTTTTCTAATTGGAATTTTGGTCAAAAATAAAGAATATTGGAGAAAAATCATGTTTTTGAGGTTTTTGCGAACTCCGTATAAAAAATCAAAATTATCTCTTGGTGAATTTCCTTTTTTTTACAAGCAAATCAAGAATGACTTTTTCCCGAAAAAATAAATTTTTCATCATTTGTGCTATTGTAAACCCTATGCGCCCTTTAATGATTAGTTACAATTGCACTGGTTATATTATTCATAGTATTATGCGCCTATGATTGAATTGGTTTAAAGTAATTGTAATAATTACTTTATCTTCTCAAATTTGTTTATTTATCATTCTAGCTGTTAAATTTTCACGTTTTGGGTACGATAATTTCAGTGCTTTCTAACGATCAATAAGGTTAGCGAGTTCTGAAATGTTTTTACCAAAATATGACCGAGTTGTCAAATCCAACTATATCGGTGACACAGAAAGTACCCACACGACGAGATAAAGCGAAAGCTCCGATTTTTGTACCCTGGTTCAACGAGTAGCATAGGCAGCCCCTGAGCCCCTTCTAAATAAAGACGTTATTTATTTTTATTTATTTATTTTTGCAGTGGACTCTTCAAAATATTGTAAGTACTACATAGTAGTTTTTACGTATTAAGGGAATTATTTCGGACCAAACTGTTTTTTTTTCAATTTACTGTAATCGTCGATGCCCGAAAAAAAAACTATTTTAGAACTAGGGAACCGTTTATGTGTGTTGACATTACAGTAACAAAGGTTTGTTTTCTTACAAGACGGTCTCGCCGTATCCGCCGGCTGTAGCTTGTTTCCAACCCAGCAAGAAACGCCTTCCTGATCATATACAGTGTGACCAGTAAAGTCCGTATCATATGGAATTTTTTTTTATTTATAGCTTTATTTGAAATGTGACTTTGGCATTAGGTTCTGCTTCGATCGAGATGAAAATTAAGCAAAAAAATAGTAGTCGCGTGATTCGCATTATCTGTCAAATTTTAATTTTTTCTGAAAATATCGAAATAAGTTATTGGAAAAAGTTTTTTTTAATGCAGTTTCTAGCCCACATGCAAAATTTCAGCTGCATAAGATAATTTTGATTTTTTACCCACCGCTAAAATTTATTTTCCACTTAATGAACACTTTACTGATGACACTGTCTTCTTTTTTGTCTTAAAATTAAGGTGTATTACTTTCAGACCCAAACTACGTTTTCAAAAATAATTATTTTATGAAGTTACCTTATACAGGGTCAAAAACAAATAAATTTGCATCACATGCGACCAAATTTAAATAGACCAATTTTGATTTTGTAGAAAAACACACATTTAACATGGCGCTACTTTAAAGAAAATTTATCTGAAATAAAGCATTGTCAAAACTAAGAAGTTTTATGTAGGTTGCGTTGAGTCTTATTTTGAAAAAGAATTTACAAAATATCGGTAAAAAATCAAAATTATCTTATACAGCTAAAATTTTGCATGTGGGCTAGAAACTGCATTTAAAAAAACTTTTTCTAATAACTTTTTTCGATACTTTCAGAAATAACCCTACTTTTGAATTATTTATATGTATAGTAATTGCAAATGTGATGTTCGAAATTGTAGTTTCAGCTCAAGCAGACGTTCTTATAAAGAATGACTTTTTCTTCTATACCTACTAATAAAAAAGTTTTCCTCTTTCAAACTCTATCCGTGGACACCCGAGACATAACGAAAATAACAAGTGACCGATTCTGTTCGCGTCGGAGCAACAGCTAATAATTGACATTTGTCGTTTATACTAAATATTGCGCATGCTTACTACCCCGATAACGAGCCGCATAGTGGCCTCAATTTTCAACAGCGAGGCTGCACACCATCGGCAATATACGTGTTACAGATATGTGTTCCTGATAGGTTGTTTCTAGAGTCGCCCAACTAACATGCCAAGGCAACAAGCGATTCTTTTGGCTGGGTTGGAACAAAGCTATAATAATAAAAGCTACTCAGGAAGATTCAATTTTCATGTATTCTTTTAAACGTCTTTATATTTTGACAGTCAAGGTTTACTGATCACTTCTGCATATTGTTCAAACTTAAAAATCTGTTTATTTTAATTACATTATGAGTTTTGCTGAGAAAAACACTAGACTCATAAATGACAGGAAAGCCTTTTATACTAGCGGCGCGGCATCGTTTCCTGGTTTGTCTAATACATTTAATACCAATTTTTTATTAAGGGGTTCACATATTATGACGGTCACAGTGATTCAGTGAGACTAAACACTGTAGACTGAAATACTGAATTTAATCAGACTGATTCAGCGAAACTCGCCTCTACACAATCAGTAATAATGTCGTACTATATTAACAATGACTATTACCGATTGTTTAAGCCCTGGGGCTCGATACCAGAAACCTCCTAATTGATAAAGTGCGTTTTTTTCACGTCAGACTTGCATACTTTTTACTAACTAAAGCTTTGACCAAAATGATGACGTTTTGCAAAATGCAAGACTTTTTGGATGGCAGTGAAAACAGCTATTACATGATTTCAATTACGTAATTAGAACAAAATAGACAAAATCTATGATAAAAGAGTATTTATTCCAAGAAAGACGGATCTAGTTGGTTATAACTAATGGCTGGATTTTAATAGCTCCGGATTGTGTTGCGCTGGTAAATGTAGTTATGAATATACACATTATGTTGTATATAAATAAGAAACCATCCTTCCCCAATAATTATAATTATACGCGCCTGAAATTGCTAATAGTGTCCTATAGTTTGAGAATACAGCATAAATGATTTTACCACGATCACAATGAAAATGCAGAAATGCTGATAAAGCTGCTTGTAATAATAGAAACTAGAAAATTACACATTAATACACATTAAACCTCAAGACGCACTGCCGTCTCATTTTCATTTGTTTCAACTCTTGGAATGCGATGCTATCATCACCAAGGGCTGGGTACCATATCCTTCAAATCAGCTAGAGTCGAAATACTCAAAGAATAACACTGCTACATCACAGTTCGACAACTGCAGTTCTCTATATACGTCTATTTGAACTCGGTGGTGTAGTGTACTCTTAATATTATTTATTTAAACATAAAACTATGACATCACAAACTGAAACACCTCTAACTAAACTAGTACGTTGTTATAAATGACAAACGGCATAGAAAATAAACGGCGTCTGTGGTAAAAATTAGGCCTGACGGTACGATAGTCGAGGAAACGGACCGTGTGAGGGCGCCGCTTGTCTGGTCAAAGGTGCGGTGTTAGTCTTTAAGTATTTGAACTCTACAATAACAACGAAAATAGTAAGGAACGAAGTAATGAATTTGAAGCTATAAAAATGAGAATGAGGTGCCCGGTATTATTGCACCAATAATGAAGGTACCACCGAAAAGAAACCTGTTTACGTACAATAGAATAATAATTACCTGATCAACCCAACGTTACGCAGAATGTTGATGGTGGTTCGGACGTACTATCTTAAAATACTAGATATTAATTAAAAATATAATATTTTATTTATCTGCTCTGAGAGAGATTTTGGAACGCTTAAAATAACAACAGTAAAACACAGTGTTATGGTTAATTTTATTAACGATAACGATTACGGTGACAATTACAAGAATAGATTTTGAACGTCTTAAAAATAAATAATTTGACAGATGCAAAACATAACCTTTTTTTATTTCTTTTTGTTTGTTTATGTTTTGAATTCAAACTATCAAAATGAATGATCAAATAGAAAATGTAATTAGAAGACGAATTCCCAGAGTTGAAGGAAACTTAATAAGGGCGATAATTCTTCACGATATTTTTCAAGAGCCAGTAAATGCGGTGGCACGTGAAAACTTCAACTTAGATAATATGGAACCAAAGTATGCTAAACTCAACTTTAGATTTAAAAAAGTAGACATTCCCCGATTAGCGAGGGCGTTTAAGAATTCCTGATCAGTTCAGGACAAGGTCTAAGTGATCTTTTAAATTTTTAATAATAAAGTTCTTTCCAGTTAAAATAAAAATATTTTCTTGAATACTTTTCCATAAATCTGGATTTTCGAATGGGTTTTGACCTGCCACTTCTCGCAATAAAGACAAGTCATCCTAATCCCGAAATCTCAGTCGTTTTTTAACTATGTTCTGGACCTTTATTTTATGGAAATCACAAATTCACGAAAGAATCAAAGTCATGACATGAGTCAATCAACAATGGAAAAGGACGAAAAGGTACAAAAAGTAAGGTTATTTTGGATTCCTGAGTTATGTTGCCAAGTCGTTTACAAAAAAATAATTACATTTCTTACCACAGCGTTATTTTATGATTTACATACAGTAAAATTTTAAATTATGTATAAAAAAACCTTTTCTGTTCGGTTTTATCTAAACTACAGTTATAAAGTTATTTCAAATTTTTTAAGTATTTTCCGAAAAATGATCGTGTCCGAAATATATTCTTATTTAATTATATAGGTAGGTATTGGCAACATGGCAAATTAAGCAAAATAAGAATAACCATAACGATAGCATTCCTTATATCTCCGTAATTAACGAAGCTCGTTATCGTTAATAAAGGAATCGCTGCCTCGTTTTAGTACTGCGCATGCTCAGAATAAGGATAACGATAACGACAGGCTAAAATAAGAGTTCCAAAATCTCTCTATTGTCAAATCTGCATATTACGTTTGTTAGAACGCAAATTCTTAATTTCATTTACGTACTTATAAACGTCGTGGTAAATCCGCCCCTGGAATTTACGTCATGAGCTATGCAAATCCGGTTATTAGTTATAACAACGTTTATAAAGTACCCTAATATTGTTTCAAAAATAGCATTCTAAAAAACTCGGCTAATTTATTAGTGTACTTTTATATATAAAAAAAAAGTACACTTTCTTAGGGATGGTTTCAAGTATCGACGCCCCCGCTTAAAACAGGCGTTCGGAAACCGGCTTAAACATAATTTATTGTTCAGGCGGCTGCCCACGAACAACTTCAAAGGCAGATGCTGCTAGAAAGAGACAGATTTCCCCCCCACCCCTCGATTGTTGCTCAACACGAGGAATATCTAAGGTCCGTTTCATTCATTTACATTTTTCTATTTGTATTGTCTCTGGTTTTTGTTTCCCTGTATTTTGTTGCTATGCTGGCTTGTGGGGTTAAGATAAACGTTTATAAAAGATGATTTGGTTTTAATAGACAGAACTAGCATAAAGTATGTTTCGTTGTTGATGGAATTGCCATTTTTGTCACTTAAATATTTTGCATCAAATACTAAAAAACGTAATATTTGCAAAATATTTGGCGATTTTTTAAAGAATTTTACAGGCTTTTCCATTTGACACGTGTTAATTGGGCCTCTATTTGGTTCCATGCCGAAAACACTATTTGAATTATCGAAAGAATAACACATAAGCTTTTCCTTGACCATCTGACAAATACATTGTGTGTCGAAACAATTGATATGATAAAACAACATGTTTTGTGTTGAATGATGAAAGAGTTTTGGACTTCCATTGTCTTTATTTGTTTTAAATCACAACGTTTCAACTGGTAAGTATCTCCAATCTGTAACTCGGAAGAAGCACTTAAAAAAGAAGCTCACCACATCAAGACCGACCTCAACAAAAATGGCTACCCCACAAGATTAGTTGACACAATATTGGAAAATCGTAAGAATCGACCCACCGCGAAAGAAGCAGACAGAGAGACACAACCAAAACTCAATATTCCATATGTCAAAGGATTAAATCTGAGAAAATAAGAAGACTAGGACAACGATATAAGATCAACACCGTATTCAACTCGAGGGACACCCTAAGAAGCCACCTGACGAAGACAAAGCCTATAAGTCAAAAATATAGGAAAAACTGCGTCTACCAGATCCCCTGCGAGTGCGGCCAATCTTATATAGGTGAGACATTAAGACCACTCGAGACAAGGATTAAAGAACATAAAAACAATACGTTAAAAGGAGAGACCGAAAAGTCAAGTGCAGCTGACCGTGCCTGGAAACATGGTCACCACATCATGTGGTCAGAAGCTGAAATCCTACATAAGGAACCACACTGGAGGAAAAGAAAGTTTAAGGAAGCTGCTGCTATTCACCAGAATCCAGGCTGCTTTAATAAACCATCATTAGACATAAGAAATATCTGGAAACCTTTGTTAGATAGATGTAATCTTAGGATAACATCGCGTGCCAACTGAACGCATGACTGCTCCCACCTCAGTTATGCTTCGGTGCACCTAGCTAGTATAAATAGTCTTGTTGTTACATTACTTATTTAGTATTCACCTGAAGACGACTGGAGATACTTACCAGTTGAAACGTTGTGATTTAAAACAAATAAAGACAATGGAAGTCCAAAACTCTTTCATCATTCAAGAAACATCATTGTATCCAACCTTCAAACATGTTTCGTGTTATTATTTCGATAGCTTTTAAATGGATCTATCAGCTACTTCAGTCGAACTACATAATATTTGAGTTAGTTGCATTATGGCAATTTTATTTCCATTTAATGCAAGACACTTACAGTCATCTTTTGTAAATGTAACTGCGCCGCTAAAAAAATAACCAAACAGCTTTTGATTATTTTAAATATTAGTTTTGGTTTTACCTACGCTTATAATTTTTGCTCTTGTTTATATTTTTAAGGTAGAGTAGAGAAACCTTAAGTTACTTATTTTGGTTTTATTTGGAAGCTGGTACTGTCTATAGTGTGTGGCGGCTATTCCACGTTAAAATTGAAAACTACAGTACAACATTTACAGTTTTCAAGTTGCTATTTATAAAAATAAATATAATCGCTAAAAAATAAGTTACTTAAAGTATCTGTTTTATATTAATACACCCTAATAATATTTAATATTACCTATTCTTCACGACTCATTATGATTGTGTTCTTATGCTCTTGGATATTGGAGCACATTATTGAGCAATCCAATCAGGTTTAATAAATATTTGGAGCATGAATTTGCCATGTGGTCATAACATGGTACTGGCATTTCCTACTGGGCAAACTTGTTAAGGTTGGGTGGGATGTGGTAAAACTTTTGCAAATATTTTTAAAATAAAAATACCATCTTTAAATGTTTCCTTAAATAAATCAACGTTCCGTTCAAGATTTCTCATTCCACTATCATAATACTTAGATTCAGTTTCAAAATATCTTTAATGTTCTTCTGGTTGTTTAAGAAAGAGCAAGCATAGTGACGCCTTCGCCATTTCGTTTTTTGATCAGTATTCCGTTAATTTTTCGTTTTTTTCAAAAAATCTTTGCGAACTACCCCTCTTAGAAAGTACAATTAAAGTATTTTTCACCCTAAATGATATCCACTTATTGACTGCAATAAAACTACAAGTTTAATTCCATTGTTATACACAATCAACAAGCAAATACACTACAGGGTAGGACTTTAGATATTTAATTCGTTATTAATAATATATTATTTAATGACATATAATAATAATAATAATAATAAGTTTATTTAAAAATTTAATAATATAATAAATATGTTTATGTTGTCTTCAATAAACTTATTCTTCAATCCCCTGAAATATCCTTTGGGATGGAGCACAAGATAGTTAAATATTACCTGCTATAATTACAAATTATAATCCGACCCTGACCGACAGTTTATTTGCATTTTTATGGCCGAGCTCTTGCAAAACGTCCCAGGTAGTTAAACGGAGTCAACCATTTATTGTGAAAAATACTTTACCTACAGTTTTACGTTAAACCAGATTGGATATTTATAAGTTAATACAAGCAGAATAGGAAATATGCGCAAATTTAACAAAATTTCGTATTATGCTTTTATTAATTATCAATTTTTTTTTAACTTAGAACTGTAGGTAACTGCTACCCAAAGACTGGTACTTGGCCGCTTTTTAAACACAACGAAAAATAAACGAAATATTGATAAACAAACGAAATGGCAAATGCATCACTAATGTTTACTCTGCCCATTTTTCTGCAAGAGTAGAAATAATGTAAATTAAAATAAGTTTTTCGATGTCGCAGAATAACAATGTTCGTCCGGAAGAAAATGCCTTTAATTAATCATGTCGAAGGGCGGCAAGTCTTTATAAAAGTAGTTTTCGCATTTTAGGCAGCAACGAGAGCGCGAACTTAAAGTGCGGGCACTAGAAGAGGCAGCCAGAGGGTCAAGACAGTAAGAAAATGGTAAGTCCCAATTTTATTTCGAGTAGTTTACAGCGCCGGATGTGGCCAACGAACCCTTCGATGTGGATCGAGTTGTCCTGCATAGCGTAGTGTATCTCAGTAAGTGAAGGTTCCTGCAATCTAAAACCCAGTAAGTGAAGGTTCCTGCAATCTAAAATCTAGAGTCATAATACGTAAAGTCGTCTAGAATCATAATACGTAAATGTATATTTGTATATGTATATGTATATACAATATTATAATGTAATATTGTGATTCTTTTGCCTTGGTTTGACATTTTTTGGAAGAATCATCCCAACCTTTTCTTGGAGTGTCATGGGTATCGAACCATGTTTCGTCAAGGTAAATAATTGGACGATTTTCTTCTCTAAATTGTTTAACAGCTGTTAAATATTTAAGTCTCCATTCCCGTAAACGTTGAGGTTCCATTAATGTTTGTCTTTTATTAATGCTTCGGTATTTAAAACCCATTTTACGCAATATTTTCCCAAGGCTTGAAAGGCAACAAGATATATTTGTTTCGTCTTTAATCAGCCGCTCTTTAAGGGAAATCAAAGTGGGTACAGTTTGTGCCTCATACATTTGGTATACTTTCTTCTTAATAAATTCATGCAATTTTCGTCAATGCTTCTAAATGTGCCAGAATCACTCCTATTTTTTCTAGGATTAACAGGTTTAAGTACTATGTCTCTTACCGAAGATAAAGGAGTGTTTGTCAAAGTCTCTGCTAAAGCATCCATCGCATTAACATTTCTACTCAACAAGGATTGATACACATTTTTAATTATTAGTTTGGCATCGGTAGATAAATGCTTTCTTTTAAAAATGACACTTAAAGATGCCCCCCTATCAGCACAATTCCAAGGACGCCACATTCTACCACTAATAAGCCTAACTAAAAATTACTCGCCGGAAAACCACTAAAGACTAAAATTATTAAAAATTAGTTTGTATTTATATATGAATCAGGCATAGGTATAAATTGAATTTGCACCTGGTCCGGCTCTGCTCGAAAAGGGTTTAAAATTTGGGATTTCATTATTTATTTTATGGTCAAAGGGATAATGAGGGTTTATTGCAGTCAAAAGATCAAAGGTATAATTCTACAAATACTATACCCGACCCGTGCGAATAATTAGAGTGCTTTGTAAGGGATGGCTGATCCACAATTTCTTATGGTTTTTTGTGGAACTGATCCCAAACTAACTAGTGTCTAGTCCGCGGATGAGTTCCAGTTTCGAATCAGGACTATCCAGCCCCGGCAGAGGGACCGCTGTTTTTGAAAGGATGTTCGCAGAAAGTTGACAAACTCGGTATCCTTATTGTCCGTTCAGATCTTTCTCCTACCAGAACCTGGTTTTCTTCTAATTTTCTTACTCTCAATTCCACAGCAATATCTTTTACAGGTAACTTGTCCCTCAATCTGATTTGAATTATAGCTTTTTGTTTGACAGTTAATGCTGGCATTATCATTTTTTTATATGGCAATTCTAGCAAATGTTGATGATCTACTTGCAGTTCCACTGATCAAGGTTTTGTTGGACGACGATATGGTACCGTGCGAGCAAAAAAAAATATTTGCATCAAAGAGGGCCTTGCATCTAAGGACGTAATGCTTAGCCGTAGAGCTTAATACCTGTTAGGTGTCAGTAACTACCTGAATTAACAATCAATCAGTTATTCCGTCATCTTTGACACTCGTTACAAGTAATTTGATTCATCTCTAATTTTGCCAATTTCTTGAGCAATTCACACAATGGGCTTTACGGAGCAGCACAAAACATTCATGGTTGAAGCGTATTTTCGAAACGGGGTTAGAGTAAATGGTGAGTGGCAATATAATCATTGCCTGAAAAGAACCGTGGCTGTGTTTTGGGAAACAGGTTCTATACAACACAAAAAAGGAGCAGGACCATCTGTAAGAACAGAAGAACTTGTTGCAAACGTTCGTGAAATAATGCAAAATACGCCAACAAATTGTATATGACGGCTGTCCCAAGAAGTGGGAAGATCTAATGGAACATGCAGGACTATTCTTAAGAAGCAGCTAAATTTATTTCCTTATAAAGTGCAAGTATTCCAAGAAATACAAGCCGCAGATTTTGAAAGACGCAGGAATTACTCTCAATGGTTTACCCAAAATTGATTGGAAACAAATGATTTATTAGGCCTGACATTTTTTTCGGATGAAGCCTGGTTCCACCTCTCCGGTTATGTGAATTATCAGAATACACGCATGTGGAGTAGTGAAAATCCCCATTTTTTTGTAGAGTCCACATTGCACCCTCAAAAAATTGGTGTCTAGTTAGCTGTTTCCCGAAGAAGAATTGTTGGTCCTATTTTTTTCCAGGACACAGTTACAGCAGAGCGGTATAGAGACAAAATTTTGAATCCATTTGTGGAGCAATTACTTGACGACGAACTACGTTTTTGATATTTTTAACAGAACGGTGCAACCGCCCATACAGCCGCCGAAACTATTAACTACTTACGCAATTGTTTCGACGACTGATAGATCAGTTTTCGATCAGACATTGAATTCCCACCTAGATCACCTTGTTTAACGGTTATGGATTACTTCGTTTTTCCTCATTTAAAGAACACTATTTTTAAAACACCAGTTGCAAATTTAGAACAATTACAAGAAAGGATTATCCAAGAATGTGGTAACATTTCTCCAGAGATGCTGGTCAACACTTTCGAAAATATGAAGAGACGTGTGAATTTATGCTTGGAGCATGGCGGTGGTCAATTTATGTAATTTTTTTTCTTTCTCTATATTCTTACTTTGTTAATTTTGTTAACAACAAAAATAAATTTGTATTTGTCTACTTATCTTATTACTCATTAGTAGTCTGGCATATCATGTCATAATATGAATTTGACAAAATTTTCACCTATATTTGGTTAGATATACCGTCCCCATATCATTGTGATCTAAACCAAGCCCTCTTTGAAGCAAATAATTTTTGCTTGCACGGTAGAAGGCTTCTGGCAATTATCTTCTTATTTTCCAATGAATTTTCAATATATCCTTCTGCCACTGTAGGTGACTTTCATTTCCCAACAGTGTCTTTTGATAATTCTCATGTTCTCACCAGAGCTTGCCAGTGGAGCCTGCCAGTGAAATTGCTGAAGACCGACGGAAACAGTGACCATTGTGAAGCTTTCCATTTGGGAGGTTTAAAAAATCGGCTATAACAGCAGGCATTTTGATTGATTGATTGATTGAAATAAATACTAACTTTAAACATAAATTAGCCCCTAAAAATAAAACCCTGAATAATATACTTATAAATAAAATGTAAATATTGTAACTTTGTTAGAGGTGCTGGTATGCTTTGTAAGTGTCCAACATCAACACTAGATGGAGCTTCACGCTAAGTCCTTCTCACTGTTCTCGCAGTGTACTTGGTCAACTTGAACCGTTTCTTATTTTTGTCAGATCTTAACCTCAGGACTGATGAGTCATGATATAACGAAACGGGTCTGAGGATGGATCTGATGAAATAAAAGGAAATACTCTTTCTCTGACCAAAATTATGGTTAATTATTATTATATTTGATGTTGTTTTCCTCTATTCCAGATATTACACATTTGGGCCAAAGCTGTAACATAGTAAATGCACCTAATCGGGAACCTAACATATGAATGTGGTGAATCCTGAAAGATTAGGTATCGACGACGATATATCACATTTACCTAACTAGTGAAGCAATTGTTAAGATAAATTATAAGATATATTCCAGAATTATAGAACTTTAATTTTTTAAACTATATTTTGCAATCGATAGAGTAAAGAGAATTTTGTATACTGCTGTGGTTGTTAGTCTTAAAACATAATTTATTGTAATAAAAGTATTTATTAAAGTGCAGAAAAAATGAAGTGTTTTCGAAAAGCTTTAACATTTTCTTGAGAAAATAGGATAGTTAAGTGTCGCGATCGGTGAAATTTCTTCGCCATTTTATTTTTTGGCGTGTTGTACGCTTTGTCTTTTCAATTAGGGCGTATACAGGGTTCCCCATTTAAAACGAAACAGGCTAAATATCTGGTTCCACGTTAATTAAAAAAAAAAAACGCTCTGACCCGTCGATTTTTATTTCGAGGGGGACATCTTTTGCGTATATTGTCAATCTTGTTACTTCAAGCCCCTAGGAGGGGGGGGGGGGGGGGTAAGATCTAAATCTTAAATGGATACCCCTATTTTATATAATTTTTTTGGATTCTGCATAAAATTCTGAACATTTTTTAATAAAAGCATTATTAGTCTATACTTAACAGTTTCCGAGATATTGACTCTTGAAAAATGACATTTTTGAACTTTGACAGCGTCTAGCTTTCTAACAATGCGCCTTAGAGTAAAACGGCTTACATGTCCCTATCTTCGATTTTTATTATCTTTCTAATAGTGTCAACTTCCGGTTAAACCGGAAGTACTATATTTCTTACAACCGGTTTAACCGGAAGTTGACACTATTGGAAAGATAATAAAAATCGAAGATAGAGACATGTAAGGCGTTTTACTCTAAAGACGTACAGTTAGAAAGCTAGACGCTGTCAAAGTTCAAAAATCTCATTTTTCAAGAGTCAATATCTCAGAAACTGTTTAGTATAAGCTAATAATGCTTTTATTAAAAAATGTTCAGAATTTTATGCAGAATCCAAAAAAATTATATAAAATAGGGGTATCCATTTAAGATTTAGATCTTACCCCCCCTCCCTCCTAGGGGCTTGAAGTAACAAGATTGACAATATACGCAAAAGATGTCCCCCTCGAAATAAAAATCGACGGGTCCGAGCGTTTTTTTTTTAAATTAACGTGGAACCAGATATTTAGCCTGTTTCGTTTTAAATGGGGAACCCTGTACTTCATTTTATAATGATGTGATGAGAGTGGAGTGACAAGATTAACTTAATTTTGAACCATTGCATTGACGAGAAATTGGATATATATTTTCCATGTTGATACTACGTCCCATAGTTAGCAATTTTATTTTTAGGCACTTATTCCGTTTGGTACTTAGTTTTAAAAATTACTGTTCTCTTTATTGTACTTTTCAATCAGGGGTTTTGATCATTACTTCACTTTAAATTACTAGACACATCACAACCCAATGTGTATTGAGGCACGATACACTTTAATACACGGTATGTCTTTCTTCTTTAAAATTGGCTGCAGTATTTCAAATATGTACTTCGAATTAGTGCATCCCGAGTGTCCACTTTTACTTTGTACACTTAATTTTTAAACCAGCCCCATAAACAATAATCTAGTGCTGTGAGGTCTGGAGATCTTGAAGGGCAATTAATAAGACCACCGCGACCAATCCAATGCCCTGGAAATGTTTCGTCTAAATGTTGCTTGACCTGACGAGCAAAATGTGCAGGAGCTCCATCGTGCTGGTAATACATTTGCCTTCTGATATTTACAGGAACATCCTCTGGTATATGTTGTAAAAAATTTAGGTAGTTGTCTCCTGTGAGGCGATTCTCCAAATTGAAAGGGCCAATTAAATAGCTATCGAGCATACCACACCACACGTTAACCGAAAACTTATGTGGAAAATTACTTTCAACTGTTGCGTGGGGATTTTCGATTGACCATACATGAGACTTACTCACGGGTGAATGTTGCTTCATCCAGGGGCTTCATCTGTAAAAAGTATACGCGATACAACACGACGATTATTTCGGTTGGAATACCGTGTTTAGGTAAGTGCCTGCCTGATTTTTAACGTAACAAAGTGTATTATTTGTCAACGAAAAAAATGGCGAATTAATTGTTACAAGTGTAACAAGGATGTCGAAATATTGGCTGTTTCAAACAAATCTAAGCTGACGGTGGCAATTGAAAAGAAAATTTTTTTACTTTTTAAAAACAATTAAGATTATAGATTGACGGCAGCTTTGAAATGCACATAGGTAAACTATTTATCTACCTGTGGACAACGCATTTCTTCCAGACCAATAGAACGGATTTAATTTCAATAAGTTATAATGAAAAAGCTCATTAGACTCCCTATTATGGGGTCTGATCAATAATTACCCCTACATATCAATTTAGTTTCCTGTCAATCGAGAACAAATTTACAAAATTATAGGGTAAAAAATTATAAAATACTTTTCTTTTTTCAATAGCCAATATTTCGGCCTCTAAGCACAAAATTTATAAAATTTATAGAACCTAAGTCTTAAAGAAGCAGAGAAGTCTGTTCTTAAAAAAAGTATCCCTATTTAGGTTAGGATACCCTCAAATTTCATCCCCAAGGACCATACGGCTCTTGTTTAATCCCATTTTCATCTAATTCTACCTAATTAATTAAAAATGACCGATCTTATTTTATGATATTTATCTTTATTTAAACATTTCGCCGGGAAAAAATGCCAGACTATTTGTAGTTGTTCGTTTATACCTCCATTGTAACCAAAGGCTTCATGCGACGATACGTTCCAGCAGTTTAACCTAGGAAGGCCTCCGTAAGTGCTCATAAAATCAAAGAACCGAATAGTCTTAAATCAATAGCATATTATTTTAATTTAAGCTTTCCTAACTATTAAATTATAATATATTATAATTGAAATTTGCAATTCTTACGTAAATTTGTCTGTAAGTTCTTTGATTTTATTAGCTCAAATGTATCGAAATTTTGTCCTATTCCATTTTCCTTTGGAGAGAAAGCTAAGAGAAAATGTACTGTTGAATTAAAACACAAGTTGTACACGGAGATTTTTACTTCCGAGGTAAAACTAAAATTAAAATAGTTAACATGTCTCTAAGCTTTTATTTAACAACAAATGAAACAAAATACTTTAGAACACATTTTTTCTAGTGGTTCTTTTCTAAGGAACAGTAGGTTTCTTTGCTACAGCTGTTTAATCTGTTCCGGCTATGAAGTCTTGTGAAGTGTGTAGGTACTTATTTGTTCTCCACTTGACAAAACCCGAAATATCGTAAATTTAGCTTGGTATCTTTAATTTAACGTTTATTTGTGCTACAAGAGCTCAAATTTTTGTATTAGAGATCGTATACTTGATGACAATATAATATATAGCTTTTTAGCGTCCGCGATTTTTGTAAGGTTTTTTACTACAGACTCTTTTAACTTGACATTTTACCATCAAAGATGTGATTCCTAATAAAAAAAATTACAGTTTGTTGCAGACACAAGCGTATAGTTTTATTTTTATGCATAAAATCATGTAAATATAAGGGTTTATTTATTTATTAATAGAAAAATTGTAGGTGCGTACGGGAGGAATAAACAAAAACGTAGTACAGCTACAGAACCACGCCTGTACATTCTGAAATAGTAATTTACGCTACAATACCGGAAAGTAGTGTTCTCCAGGTCGAGACCAGCGCCTACGGCTCGCCCTGGAAGCTTGGAGAGACCTGCAAAACACTAATTTTCGGTTGCGTGACGTACAATATTTTTTTTAAGACCGACACTTCGATATACATTTAATTCTTTATTTTATATTATTTTTAAATGCGTCGTATGACTTCTCGTAACGGGCTTTTGATTTTACTGGCAATATATCGCAATAAGTCGCTTTCCTTGCTGCTTCCAATTCAAAATCTAAATTCAT
Organism: Polydrusus pterygomalis; assembly: GCA_963969555.1. Taxonomy (NCBI): domain Eukaryota; kingdom Metazoa; phylum Arthropoda; class Insecta; order Coleoptera; family Curculionidae; genus Polydrusus; species Polydrusus pterygomalis. Next base: position 38,503,106 of record OZ018385.1, on the reverse strand, counting down.
ATTTTTAAATTTGCGCACTCGTGAAACAAGTTTGACATAAACAACAAATTAAAAATCAACGAACTGTCACTCGACAATACATCGAAACGTTGTTATCATAGTAACTAAATCAAGAGCGATTGGAAAAATGAAAAGACAGGGACCGGAAAAATCCCGGTCCCTCACGACCATTTTCCGGTCTTGATCGACACAACGTTATTTTCTGGACAAAAAATTATCCGGAAAGTGTATATTTTCTGGTCGGTCTTAAAAAAAATGTTTATTGATATCAGCACATACGTTTGAATGTAAATTTTCCATTTTGTTAATAAATCTTTGTTGCGGTAAGCTACACCTATTCCCTGTCCATTTTATTTTGAGAAAGGTGATAGAAAAAAGAAGTAAGGTTAGAAGTAAACTTCAAAAAGCGACAAACCTGTCCAGTTAACAAATTTTCTAAGGTTATGTTCAGACAGAAAGAAAATGGTTTGTCTGCCATTACACAGATGACTAATAGGTAAAAGTTGGAAGAGATTATTTTCGAGAAATTTTGGCACAAATATGATAATTTTTAAAAATTCACCATTTTGGATTTATAAATTGCATTTACTATATTTTTATTCTTTTGACAGGTTTGTATAGCGCCACTGTTCTTTACAGGCAGCCTACCAACAATACACTTGCACCAACATCAACTTATCTAGGTTTTAAAAACGACTATTGTTCCTTTTTGTCACTAAATATATGCCTTCGATGGGACCTGTAAGTAAAAACATAGTGGATTGACCAATATGGTGCATTTTTGTTCAATTGTTATTTCTGTCATCTTTCTCGCGATAACATGGACATACCCTAGACATACGGTAAAAGAATATTCCAGAATCTAATAATAATTTTAAAAGAGGCATGCATACTTTTTATATATTAAAATTCCCGAATTTTCTAGGGTTTCTATACAAAAAATTAATTATACAGTATTTATTTATAAATATTTGTAAGCACATCATTTATTTTCAGGGTGCCCCTGTCGTCTATAACAGTTTCTATTCCAAGCCATGTATGCATCCTTAATCAATGATTTATTATGTCATAGGCCATATTTATTAAATTTGCTGTATCGATTTAAAAAGATCAAAAGTGGGCTGTATACCTTAAAATTTCCCTTGTAGTTCGAATAAATACATCATATTTTGGATATCCTGTATAAGTAGCTTTTCCTATTTTTCTTTGTGAAAAGGTTCTAACCCGTTGTACAGTCTTCCTATAATAAACTGGGTGTTTAGGCGATAACATTTTATTTAAAAATTAATAAAACTGTTGGTGCGATAAATATAGAAAATTCAGCACATCAGCTCAACTCATTGCGGTCCCTTAAATTTTAAAATGTCATAAAATACCGCGGTTTCCACTATTGTGGTGGGAGTGAGTTCATTTACCAAAATAATTATAAAAACTAAGTACAGTTTAACATGTTACATTATGTACTTCATTACCTACTACATAGAAGGACACAAATTTAATGAAAAGTTTACTAACTAAAATGATCGCCAAAACAATGAAATTGTAGACGAATCGGCAACGTTGCGTTTTAGCAAGTCAACTTACTCCTACTGCTTCCAAAATTATAATACGATAAATGTAAACATCCGCGTCTGTTAAAGTGATCACTTTTTTGTACTTTGTTAGTTGCCGAAACACCTACTATATACACTGCGTTTTTTTTAACGCGGGCCATAGGGATTTACATGGTAAATCTTTAATCCTATGTTAAGCACATTTATATGAAACAAATAATATTAAGACTTGAGAATTGATAAAATATGAGATGGGAGGAAGAAGTTAACATACAATCTGTGCAAAAAATCTCAAAGAGATACCCAAAAAAGCTCTTTTTATTTTTTTAAAATTACACTTTTTTACCCCCTTGTAATTTATGTAATTAACTACCTTAGATAAAGAAAAATATTGACACGGTTGTCAGTATTTTCCTGACTTTCATGAAATTAGTTTAAATTATTAAACTTTATTGAAATAAAAGTTCTGCTTTTTTTTAGAATTATTAAGAAAACTAATACATTTTTTTTTATTGATACCCTATTTCGCTTATTTAAAGTACGCCTCAGCGTGTTTAAATCCCACTTTCAAAAACGCGCGTGTTTTAAAGTTACCATGGCAACATCAACAACCCGTGAAACGTGAAGTCTAAATATGTCAACTTTTGAATTATTGATTTGACAGCATTACCTTTTAACGTCAAATAAAATATTCTTTGAAGCAATAGACAACCAATGTCAACGGTGACAACAATGAATCTTATGTGACAGATTGAAAGGTATTTTTTGTTCTCCTCATTTTCATGACAACGACAGGTATATCACATCGCGAATTCGACCATTTCACTTACTTACTAAGTTATTATTTCCATTTTTTGTAATATAAATACCAATTTAAAAAAATAATGTAAAGTATTCGTGGATAACTGGTCTTTAAAACACTTGCTCTATTTCAAGCACTCCGGCTGCGCCGTCGTGCTTGCAAAATCGCGCGTGTTTTAAAGACCTTAATATCCACTTATACTTTAATATACTATTAAACCACTTAAAATAAAACTTATTTAATACAAACTAAATAATCATCAACATTGTATAATTTCGGTACAACTTGCCAAATATTATAAAAATGTCACATACCAGTTTATGTCAAATATACCTGGGTAAACTTAATATACAGGGGTGGGCAAAACAGCGTGATATTATAACTTAAAATGGTATTTTTCAATATTTTGCGTTAGTAAAGTAATACAAACATGGTCCTAAATTGAATATGATACCACAAGAAATATTTGTGTAAAATTTCAACTCTTAGTTCTCAATAGAAATGTGCCTAACATAGACTTAAAGATTTACGATGTAAATCCCTATGGCCCGCGTTAAGGAAAACGCATTGTATAATATAGTTTTGTAAAATATTTCCTGTTGTACAGATCTGTATAGTTCAGAGAATTTAAATTTAGCTGAAAATTACGAGCTATGTTGAGTTAATCTTGAAAAATATTTCGTCACCGTTGGTCAGGCTTTAATTAATAATGATTCAAGTTTTGCCTTATGATTTTACGGTCATATTTTAATTTTCATGCTTTATTTCGTAGTATAGGTAGAAATTTTGTCTCTACAATTTGCCAAAAATTGCCATGATTCATATAATAGTCATACAACCAAAATTTTTTTTAACCAAGCTAATGCATGCTTTTATGTTCAATAATTTAAAATTGCGAAGACTAGAAAAAAGTTAAGAATCTTCCTAACACACATACCTACTTCTTTAAAATAGAGCCCAAAGTATGATATAGCATTAATTTTTTAAGGTTATTGATTGAACATAGTTCGTAATTTTGTTGCTATAAAATATTTTGTAGTCAAATATTTAAGAATTTTAAATTTTAGAGCGTGATTTCCGTTTGTTTTTATTTGGTACTAGTACTTATTGTGTAATTTTGTGTATATTTTTGTTTATATTTTTTATTCGTAAAGCTATGTCAATATAATGTTTTTACCAAAGATATTTCGCATTTTTATTGAAAAAAAAACAATGTTAAATTACCCAACGAGACAAAAGCAATTAATATGAATTTCTAGAAATTACTACCAATTATAGGGGGCTGACGCAAGATAGGAAATCGCATCGCAACGACTGACCTTACATTTTATCTGATTGGCAACCACGCATTGAGAAACCCCACCTAAGCATAATTTAGCTCAACAAAATATGCTGTTAAGACATATTTATTAGTAATTACAGCCGTGAATTGAAGCCGAAATTCTCATCATTTATACTTAACTCTGCTATATCAAATCAATATCCTATTATGCTTAATATTGATAAAGGAAACCTTAAGACGAATTCGACTCCAAAATATTCGGCTCGCACAAGCTACAAAACTGATGATCACAGATTCGAAAATTTATTTCAAAAACAAAACTGGTCTACTGTTATGGAGTCGAATGATTCTGATATTTTGCGTGTAAAAAATGTAATGAGGCTTTACTGTATATTTTAAATCAACGCTCTTCAAGTCACTAAAATAAAACAAAATAAAAGAGGAGCTGTTCATAAGAATTCTGATATTTATTTCAATGCAAAGACCTAGTATATTGACCCTACCCTAATTTCCTTGCATTATATTATACAAGTACCTATATATAAATGGCAAATATTTTAAAATTGTATAAAATATATTAATTTTTATACCTAGGTACAGGGTCTTCTAACGAGGACTGAACAGGGGCTCATTTTTGAGCTTCCTTGTATTTAAAGAAAAATCCAAAATAGCCAATCGATGTACTTTTTCCTGCAGAATTCAAAAATAAAACCAAAAATTTATTTGAACCAGAAACAAAAGAGTTACGATATGGATAAGGTGTTTTTTAAATGGAACATAGCTTTTTTTATCCGATTTTTGGAACGAGTGATTTTTTTTTTGTCCGTTCTGATTAAAATATTTAATATTGTGACAGCTATTTTTATTAAATTTTAATGTTTTATCCAGTATAATTTAACTTTAACCTGTTTAAAACATACACTAGGTAATAAAGGTATAATCACCTTTGAATCCTTCAAAGTCATTTCGGCAATATTATAGTAAATTTGTCAATTTTTTTGACTTTGAAGGATTCAAAGGTGATTATACCTTTATTACCTATAGTGTATGTTTCAAACAGGTTAAAGTTAAATTATACTGGATAAAACATTAAAATTTAATAAAAATAGCTGTCACAATATTAAATATTTTAATCAGAACGGACAAAAAAAAATCACTCGTTCCAAAAATCGTATAAAAAAAGCTATGTTCCATTTAAAAGACACCTTATCCATATCGTAACTCTTTTGTTTTTGGTTCAAATAAATTTTTGGTTTCATTTTTGAATTCTGCAGGAAAAAGTACATCGATTGGCTATTTTGGATTCCCCCTGTTCAGTCCTCGTTGGAAGACCCTGTACAATATCAGGAAGCCTCTTCTTGTCCAAAACCAACAGCTCAAACTTCACACTCCAATAAGCACGTAGGCGGAGTCATCAAGCTTCAATGCACATAGGGATAGTATTTAAGACAGTAACCTTAGAATTATAATTTAGTTTGCCCTTGAAAACGGTTAGAGATACTAACTAACCGAAACGTTGTGTTAATTAACAAAATAAAGACAATGGAAGTCCGACAAGGTAATTTTTTTGATATTACTTCATTGTCTACCACCTTCAAATAAGCAATCGAATGTCTGCGTATCAACAGGATATTGCAGGACGGTTTTGAGCATCTGATTAAAAATAATTAGGTTTGTATTTAAATTATTGTTGTCCTAATAGGTATTTTTTTGAAAAAATAAAGTTCTCATTTCTCGCTATAAGTACTACTTGCGCTTATTAAATTAGTACAATCATTATTTTTCTTGAATACCGTAAAACATGTTGAAACTAATAAAATTAAAACTGCCTGGTTACGTTTGAAATTTTCATAATTTATACTGGTGGTTTCATTGACGTATGGATCAGAGCCCTATTTAATTTTTAAGTTGTACTGAAGGAAAGAAGTCGCTAAATAGGAGTTTAGACTGTGTACATAATACATATTTTACAACCTTTTAAAAAGGAACAATAGACCAGGGTCGATAATTTTTGAAACCAAAAAAAATAATAGTAGGATGAAACCCATTGGAAAAGGAAGAGAATAGAACAAAAATGAAAGGAAAAATAATTTACGGACGATCCGAGGTCGGGAAGTGGAAGGGGGTGAGTTTTTAAGGGTAGAAAACGATTTATCTCGATTTTTGGCAAAACTACAAGTCCTATGGAAAAACGTTAAATGGCAAAGTTATCGGTAATAAAAAGATCTACAACTTTTGTGTTTACACTTTTTTCACATAACCTCAAAATTTATGTGAAAAATTCAAATAACCAAGTTTTTGGTTTTTTCTTTTACAAAAAAAAAATTTTATACACAAAATTTGGTGAAAACTTACTTTTTTATGTCCCAAACACACTGTAATTTTTTTGATTTAAAATATTTATTTTTTAACCTTATTTTGACTTAATATCGAAAAAGCACCCTAATTTTCAATCAAAAATTCTCACGTCAAAATATCTGCTTTTTTAAAAATTTCACCATCAGAAAGTAGAGATTTCAACGAACAAAAAGCCCACCATCAACTTTTTTAAAAAAGCAGATATTTTGACGTGAGAGTTTTCGATTGAAAATTAGGGTGCTTTTTCGATATTAAGTCAAAATAAGGTGAAAAAATAAATATTTTAAATCAAAAAAATTACAGTGTCTTTGGGCCATAAAACGGTAAGTTTTCACCAAATTTCGTCAAAAAAATTTTTTCTTGTAAAAGATAAAAATAAAAAACCAAAAACTTGGTTATTTGAATTTTTCACATAAATTTTGAGGTTATGTGAAAAAAGTGCAAATACAAAAGTTGTAGATCTTTTTATTACCTACAACTTTGCCATTTAACGTTTTTCCATAGGACCTGTAGTTTTGCCGAAAATCGAGATAAATCGTTTTCTAACCTTAAAAACTCACCGGCCCTCACTTCCTGACCTCGGATCGCTCGTAATTTATTTTCCTTTCATTTTTCTTATATTCTCTTCCTTTTCCAATGGGTTTAATTCTACTATTATTTTTTTCACTTTTCACCATTTGCCCTGGTCTACAACCATGACCTAATAAATGACGCGTTTCTATTTTCAACGCTTAATAGTTTCATATTTCTAACAATTCTAATTATTTTTTTGCAATAAAAATTTATTAACAAGGCAATTCCAAACAGCCGTAAATATTTGTATTTATTTATTTCGAAGTTTATAGTGGAGTTAAGAGCATTTAAGAAGTCCGCAGAATAATAACGAATGTAAATTTTGCTTTCATAATGCTTTTAGGTACCCACAGGCCTATAAAAACAGTAGAATATGGTTAATCCCCAAAAGACCTGTGTTCTTAATATAGTACTTCTAGTGAACACCTGAAATGATATTAATGCTAATGAGAAATACGAGTCTTGCCGAACCCTAGCGAGCCTATTGTTATTAACTTGTTCGCGTGTTTAATATTGTTGATACTTTTGTGACATATAAACTTTCAAAACAATAGGTATAGTCAAATCTGGTCTTATCATGCGGGTCCAAAGGTCACCGATCATATGAATGAAGTCGAAAATTCCAGAGCTTATCAAAATGTTGTGAGAATATGTAGGTATTATACGGCAGAAATTTGGGATTAATTGAGCTTTTAGCCATTTTTCAAACATTTCGCAATTCATATTGTCATGATAGTTAGAATTTTTGATGTGGAAGAAAAATGAGGCTTGCACCTGGAACATATCCTGTTACAGAACCGGCATGTAAAATAATGAACCGCTTTTCCGTGCCACATCCCTTTTTTCTTTTCACACTTTTCACAGAATCATCTTGCCAAGATTTTGAACCACTTCCATTTGAAAATATCCATGTTTCGTCTAAAAATACTACTTTTCTAAATTTTGATTTGTAATTTTCCGTATATTTTTTTTAAAAGTGTACACGCTGACTCACTATATATCTGTGGCTGCTCACATAAAAATCTTCGGTATTATATTATGCTTTCTTTCATGCACAATTTTCTGCATAGTCCCAGTGCTTTTGCTACGGTTTTCTGCATGGTTAGCGAATTTTCACTTTTTCTTTCATTCTCGAAATAGTTTAACGAATTAAACACCATTTATGGGGATTTGGGGATGCAAAAAACCAGAAAATGGCTTTTTATCGTTCATATTGTCACATTAAATTAAATGTTAAAGTCACAAAACTGACATCTTTAAATCAAGACGAAGGTGACAGGTACAAACTTTTGTGAATCGCTACAAATTAAATACATAAAATATCCTTTTCTTTCATGACAAAATTGCATAAGTCTATCATATTTGTCTTACGGATTTTATTTGGATAGTATGATTAAACGCAATAAAAGAAAAGAAAAATTGAAAGTATCTTTGTTAAATCGTAAGACCCGCACGATAAGACCGGATCCGACTTTATTAACAATGCCACCGTATTTAGTGCATAATTGTTTTAATAGTGAGAAAATTGCGGCAGAGGATATTTCTTTCAACGGGTAATGAATCTCAATAGGTGAATTAAATTAGTGGATGGCACCTTGAAGTTTTACAGAACTTGCCTGTCTCATACGTATACGCATACGTAGGTATCTTTTATAAAATTTGTATTTTATATTATTAAATTGGGGACTCCTTAAAACCCGTTCAATTAACAAATCCCATCTTGCCAGTTTATATAATGTACATTTTTTCGCGGTCTTATATCAGTCATTACCTAATGACGTTTTGATATGCTCCATATTTTATATTTTTGTTCATTTATTTACTTCATGCCGAGTGAATGAGCGCTTTTAGTCGCTGTTTTTGATGTATTGCAGGCCACTCTTCATTTTAAACACGGACAATTTATAAACGTTTAGTTAGTTTAGATTTAACACAAAATAAATGGGAGCCAACGTAGGTTGGTATCAACTTTTAAACTGCAACCTGATCGGGTCAGAATTCAAAATATAAAAGTTACATTTTTTTGACAAATTGACTAAGTATTTAGATTTAGTAGTAGGTCGGAGGAGGGGCATGCCCCCCCACCCCTATGTCTCCTATATTTTACAACATATATGTAACGTTTTTACAGCACTTTATGTTGAGCCTTCATTTCGTCAGATATACAGGTGTTTCTCAAAAGACATTCACCCCTATAACTTTTTTATATTTATAGATATTAAAATGAAATTTTGAGATTATTCATAAGAGATGAGTCTGCATTTATTGGCATAATTTTCAATTTGTTAGCAGTTCCGGTTTGACCGGAAGTGACATTGACTTTGGTATTTTAAATGGGACATCTTGTATATTTTTACTTATTGGGATTCAGCATAACATTGTGAGTAAAATGACACCCCACTCAATCATTTTTTGACGTGTTATAACATTTTTATCTAGAGTGCTACAAATCAATTAAATCTGTTAATTTATAGTCAAGTAGTATATGAAAATTAAAATTATGTCATAAGAATTGACTTTCTAAGTTTCACAAGCGTTTGAAAAATAAAATTTTGTTTTCTTGACGTTTACTCCATTTTTCCAAATGGAACGATGGTGGTTCACTAGGATATTTAAAACGAGCATTTTTTTTCCAACAATTTGATACCATACACTCCAATACTATTTTAAAATTGACACTAAAAAATTTGCTTAAATCCCAATCTCAAATTTAAAAGCGTTATGCATTATTGCCGCCCTTCTTTTCTAAAGAAATATAAAGGCGGCTTTGAAAAACAATGAAATGGTTTTGAAAAACAATATGGCTTTAATTTAAAGTTGTAATGTCATTAGTTTATAAAACATACGATACATACAATCTTGCGGCTTCAGAAGAATTTTTCTGGTCACTCCAAAAATTAGGAGCGTATCAATTTGTTCATTTCTAGTAATAACCATTTTATCTGATTTACAATGTAAGTTTAATAAACGAATGACATTACAATTTTAATTTAAAATCATATTGGTTTTCAAAACCATTCCATTGTTTTTCAAAGCAATATATATTATAATAATTAATTAAGACATGATTTTAATTTTCATATACTACTTGACTATAAATTAACAGATTTAATTAATTTGTAGCACTCTAGATTGAAAATAAAAAATAAACATAAAAATGGTATAACACGTCAAAAAATGACAAGTGGGGTGTCATTTTACTCACAATGTTATGCTGAATCCCAATAAGTAAAAATATACAAGATGTCCCATTTAAAATACCAAACAAGGTCACTTCCGGTCAAACCGGAAGTGCTAACAAATTAAAAATCATGCCAATAAATGCAGACTCATCTCTTATGCATAATCTCAAAATTTCATTTTAATATCTATAAATACAGAAAAGGTATAGGGGTGAACGTCTTTTGAGAAACACCCGGTATAGGCGGTATACCTGTAAGCAAGACGCTAGCGGAAAATAATCAAAGGCGATGACATAAACCTTTAAATATGATTTTTTGAAAAGATGTTCAACTTCCGTTTTGCTTAACACAGATATTAACCAAAAAAAAAATTAAAATATCAAACGGGTTCCCATGCACCCTTTTAACAAAAAGTTTTGTTTACTTTTAAAGCGGTTTTCAGCCGGTATCTCTTAAAATGGTGCTGTTATAATAATAAGCGGGGGGCGTAGAAAGGCCTATATTTGTCACCTTAAATTTATGACCCTTTAAAAGGGCAATCATTTCTAGTTTAGTAAATAATACGGTATAACACATGTTTGACACTTGTTGTGAATCCCGTTTTCGGGAGTTATTTAAGCGGTAAGGTAACTAATAGCGTAGTGTCCGGGAATTTGATCCCATAGCCAGGGGCCAAGGGCGTAGATAAGGGGGTAGAGGGGGTATATACGTACCCTCCCACAGGATGGTAATACCCCTCTCTATTAGGACAAATTATTAAATAAGTAATATAAAGGTTTAATTAAAAGCTAGTATAAACTAGGTATTCTATCTTAAATATAAGTGTTTCATAGAGTATATTATACACAGTGTGTAAAAAGTCCCGGAACAGTCAATTATTTCAAAAATGGTCAAACATGTCATATGGCTAAACATATTAGTTTCAGAAATAATTGGAGTTGAAGCACGATTTCAAGAAAAATCGATTATTCCCTACTTTATCAGCACCCTGTATACAGTGATCGAACATTTAGGATTTCTGAATTGTAGAGTAAATGTGTGGAGTAGCGTTTGTTTTTTTATAGATTATTTTTAGGGTATAACTTTGAACGACATTTAGAGGTTTTAGCGAGTTTTTTGCAGATCCCACCCCACGCAATTATACCGTCTCTTATTAGAGATTCTACTAAAGTCTTATATATGGAGAATACTAGTTTTCTACCCATAATTTCCCTTAAAATATAGAATTTATGAATTAATTTTCTAATATTGTTCGTCAAATAACTGATATGTGCTCCCCATTTAAGATGTTTATCAATAGTAATTCCTAAATGTTTTGTTAAATTTACCTCACAGATAACTTGTCAAGATTTTCAATTTTTATGTTGTTAAAATTGGGACGATTGAAAGAAGTAAGAGATAATGCGATGATTGCGATGTAATTAGTTTTGGAAGTATTCAAAGTTAATTTAAAGAAATCCAGCCAGATCTTAATTTTTTTCATACCATCCATAGCTGACTCTTTCACTTGAGTCCAAGTTTCACCCTTGAATACCACAACTGTGTCGTCTGCATATGATATGACTAGTTCGTTATTAATACTTTTATACAGGGTGTCCATTTAGTGTGTAATTCTTCGATATCTAAAATACTATTCTATATAGAGAAAAACTTTAAATGTAAAAAATAAAGAACTGTTGAAGGTGTATATTATAAAAATATTTTTAAATATACAGTCTGTTTTACAAAAGCCGGACCACTAAAATTTTATTATTTTTAAATGGAACACCCTATATTTTTTTACATTTTTAAATTCCACATACAATTATAATTATTTTTTATTAATAGCATTATTAGTCTATACTTCATAGTTTCCGAGATATTGACTCTCAAAAAGTGAGATTTTTGAAGTTTGTCAGCTTCTAACTTTTTAACAGTACCTACGTCTTAGAGCAAAACGGCTTACATGTTCTTATATTCAATTTTTATTATCTTCTCAAAAAAATCAACTTCCAGTTAAACCGAAACAACTATATTTCCTGCTTCCAAGTTACATCCGGTTTAACCGGAAGTTGATTTTTTTGGGAAGATAATAAAAATTAAAGATAGGGACATGAAAGCCGTTTTGCTCTAAGACGTACTGTTAAAAAGTTAGAAGCTGCCAAACTTCAAAAATGTCACTTTTCGAGAGTCAATATCTCGGAAACTATGAAGTATAGACTAATAATGCTATTAATAAAAAATAATTATAATTTTATGTGGAATTAAAAAATGTAAAAAAATATAGGGTGTTCCATTTAAAAATAATAAAATTTTAGTGGTCCGGCTTTTGTGAAACACACTGTATATTTAAAAATATTTTCATAATATACACCTTCAACAGTCCTTTATTTTTTACGTTTAAAGTTTTTTTCTATATAGAATAGTATTTGAGATATCGAAGAATTACACACTAAATGGACACCCTGTATAGGTAATAAATAAAATTGGTCCTAAGACGGTACCCTGATGAGGTATTCCAATTTTTACGGTTAGCCACTGTGTATATTATCGATTTTCACTACTTGTTGACGATCCTTAAGGTAGCTCTTAAAGACATTTAACACGGTACCCCTTACGCCATATGAATGTAACACATTTAAGAGCAGATCATGTGGCACCGTATCAAATGCCTTTGGCAGATCAAGGAATACGGCAATGCTTTTTTTATTATTATTTAATTGGTTGGTTATCTGGCTAGTCAATCAATCAAAATGTCAATTTTAATTGCGACCCCCCGCCAAGTCCCCCAACAATAGAAACATTTTAAAAAAGTTTTAAACGAACTTTTTTTTTTAGACACTGTCGCAAACATTTTAATTTATTTACACAATAAAACGATTAGGTAGCGTTTGTTTCTTAACTAAAACAAATTACTCTTTAATCGAGTTTGATTAAATTGGTCGCTATTTTTTTTTATCGTTGTTGATTGCTTTATCCGAAGCAACGGCCTTTATCTTATTTTTGCTCTGGAGTAGGAAATAAAATATTGTAAGCGAAAGGAAACGATAAAGACAACTAATTTTAATGGGCGATTCCTGGCCCAATTTTAAATCGAAGACAGTTTGAAACATTACAGTAACTTTTGGTATAGACAATTTTATTGCGATATAAAAATCAGTGCCGTAGGTATAGCTAAGCATCAATACAATTTTAAACAAAAGCTACCTTAATAATAATAATAATAATAAAAGTTTATTCAAATATTTTTTTGACATTTAATGATATATAATTTTTTTTGTATAAACTATCAATTCCGAACTCAGAAGTAAAATATCTGTTTTGAGTTAAATAATATAATATTTTTGTCAAGAATGTATTTCATAATTCAGGCACAACTAGATTAAAATATAAAACGAATATGACAATTATTTATTTGGTATATTTTATATCACTACAGTATACAAAGATACAATACGTCATTTATATAATATATATATTTATTTATTTTATTCATTATAGCTTGGTATATTTATCATTTATTAATGACGTTCTTGAATATATCTCTTGGATTGGATAATATCCAATTTTTAATTTTATTTCTATAATTATTTAATGATTTAATTATTTTAATTGACTGTGGTAGCATATCAAAAATATATGGATTGATATTTAAAAAATGTTTGTGTGCTATTGTTTTGTTTACTCTATTTTTATATGTAATAGTATTTTTATGACGAGTTTTATGTGTGTGATTAATATAATTTATTTTATTTTTATGTTTAAAAATATATATTAACAGAAAATATTTGTTTAATATCAATTTTTTTGCTATCTTTAAATAGTAAATCAGAAGAATATTGATGGTCTTTTTCGTAAATAATTTTCAAAATGTATTTTTGAATAGTTTCAATATTATTAAGATAATTCTTATTTATGCCTCACCATCCTAGTATTCCATAATTTAAATGGGTTTGTACTAAAGAATAATAAAGTATTTCTAATTCTTTTATATTTAAAAATTGTTTAAGGTGTTTAAAGTTTGGTATAAGAATTCTTAGTTTTTTTACAATGTAGTCACTATGTAAATCTCATTTTAAATGTTTATCAAAAATTATTCATAAGTTATATCACAAGAGGTGAATATTTTTTTGAATATTTTTTGACATTTTTGTGCAAAATTTCTGTCAAAAATTCGCGAGACAAAAATTCTTTAAAAATATCCCGACAGCGAAGCTGGAGGGATATTTTTTTAAAAGAATTTTTGTCGAGGGCAATTTTTATAGAAATTTTGCGGAAAAATGTCAAAAAATATTCTAAATAAAATATTTACCTCGAGTGGTATATGTTGAGATTATATACCAAAAAAAAAAAGAAAAAATACAACGAAATGCAAGATTTTTAAAATGATTTATGTAGCTACTAGAAAAACGGACAAAACGAAACAAAACCTAAATAATTGACAAAGTAATAAAACTAACAGAAAATTAGTTATAAGTATTATTGTTAAACACACAGTTATTATAATAAACAGTAGTGGCTTGCTGGGGTTGCTGGAAACTCTTCGAGCTGCAAGAGACTGGAGCTTCGTGTTGGTCCAACCCATTAGTTGGAGGGTGACCTCTTAAACCTTGAATATTGTTTTCGTGATGAGTTTTGTCCATCTGCAAGTATGGCTTTATGGATGCAGCACTACTATGTCCAGTTATTTTTATAAGAGTTTGTTCGCTCACACCTGCTTTGCTTAATGTAGAGACAGCTGTGGCTCGATTGGAATGGTTTGTGATTTTTTCTTTCTCAGTATCTAGTCCAATTTTTTGTGCTGCTTGTTTTGTCCAATTAGAAAGAGTATTTTTTCCAATGGGACAGTTTTTGTACCAATTTCCCATTTTCCAATTTGGATTTACTGTCAGGAATAGTCTTTGGGTAGTTATATTTTGCCCTCTTTTTGAAATTAGTTTTCTGTAAAAGCGAACTGGACATAAATCGGCATCTTTTGTGTTTGCCACTAACCATTTTAAATTTGAAAGCTTCTTGTCTCCGCCTTGGGATGTTTTTGAAAAGATTGGGTTATATTCCATTCTATTACTTTTTGTACCATCGCTATAATATTCTTCTCTGAAATACGTATTTAGGCATGTCTCGGCTTCTCCTCCTCTCCATGCTAATTCCACAGCCGCTATTTGATAGAACTTTTTCTGTAAATCCTCGGGGTTATTTTCGTCAAAAATTTTTACCATCTTTTTGTACTCGTCGTAGGTTAGTGCTCTTGCACTTTTCCGGTGATTTTTTGGATCAGCCTGAAGCAGTTTTCTTTTAGAATTTCTAGCCATACGTGCTTTTTGGAATTCAGGATCTTTAAAAGGATCAAATTTAATGTTGTATTTATTGCAGTACCTTTCTTGAAGCAGTTGGGCTGTTTGGTTCCACATTGTCTTGATAACCCCTTCCTTGTAGTCAGAACCATCTTTTTTCTTCATATTAAAACTCCAGTCTTCCAATATAGCGGCAAGCTGTATTATAGTTGTATTTTTGGTCAATATATACTGCCGTGTTTCGCAGAATTTCTCGAATTGGGTCCATATATACTTTTTGTTTTTGTTGTATTTTCTGGGATAGTCTTTTCAGCGTTTTTTCTTATATTTTCGACTGAAACATTACCGAATCGGCAAGATTCCATTTTAAAAAAAATGTGACATGAATCTGACAACATCAAAAACTTGATTTGTTGAAAGGGATTTTTGTTATTATAGAAACGGTCTATAGCAACCATCAAATATTTTAAACTTGTTATGATGTTGTTATGCATTGGCATTGTTGTGGCAGGTGGCCCGGGGTATATCCACTTATGCGGGGTATATTCAGTATAATATGCATCTGATTGGTCGCAAAACAGCGTTTAATTGGTCAGAATCGGATTGAGGTATATCCTAGATATTTAATATTTTCACCTTCCTTTATATTAATATTATTATTGCATATTATTGGACCAATATTTGGAAGTTTATTTTTGTATGCAGTTAATGGAACGTATGTTGTTTTGTTATAATTTATAGTTAATGTTTAATTTAATATTCAAAAGAATTGTCATTGTTAGCTAGGCAATATAGGAAAGCCTGTCTCACTCCATAACCCTGTATATTATATCATTAGTATCTAGTTTTTTGATAACAAAACTCTAAAGACTAACAAATGTTTAATTTTTTAACCATATTTACTGTTCATTATTATATTAATTAATTTAAAATAATCTAGCGTTCTTCAGACTCGACGGCATCTGCGAAAATAATCAAAATTTTCAAGACCATCTAGAAAGTTTTTAATTATGTTACCAACCGGCAATTAGTTTTTAACATTGACTGGCAAGTTTTCTTTTAACCCATTTCAAAGGGTTTTAATTTTAAACTTACAAAAATTGTCTATAATTAAATATTTTTTTATCTTTAGTTGTAGCAGTGTACCGGGTGAGGAAATATAGTTTTTCGCATTGTAAGTACCTACCGGTAAATGCCAAACATAACAAAAGATATATAAGCGTCCCCAAAGTGGTATGTCGTAAATTAACACTATTTAAACTAATTCCTGCTTAAGAGCAAACACTAGTGACGCCGTCGCCATTTTGTTTTTGATCAATAATTCGTTATTTTATCGTTTTATCCAAAAATTGACAAAGAAGAGGTTGGATTTATAGATTAATAAAAGCAGAAAAAGAAATATGCGCAAATTTGAGAAAATTTTATTTTATGTTTTTATTAATTTATCAGATAATTTTTTTTCAGTGGTGTAACAAAAACTGAGTGCCCCCCCCCCCGCAAACGTTTTCAGAGACCCCATCTCTATAACGAATGGAAAATGATAATTCTTATTTTTATTACTATTAGGTTCAGGTTTATGAATTTTTGAATTCGTTAATCGTGTAATAATTTAATTAGGCTTAAAACAACATTATGTGTTAAGTACCTACTATTAAAACAGCAAACAATTCGATTTTATTTTATAATCCTAGGTAGACTGGTAGACATAACATAGGTAGTTATTAGGTCATTATACGTAATATTCTAGCAAACATGATGCAAGCTTACCATGTATGGTAGTAACGGGGGTAGCAGTGATCGAGCCTCACAGAATCCAAAATTCAGAAAACAGTAAAACACATGAACACTCAACAAGTCTGCACAAACATTATGCCTCTAAGGACTATACAAGGTATTATACAAAACGACCAGATCGTAGAAATTTTTTTTTGCAAAATCGTTTATAATTTTGTCGATATTTAATGTTTTAACAAACTCGGGTTCGATACTGATTAAGGATAAATTCGAAAGGCTTTGTTGTCCCATGTCCCATGGTGTTACGTAAATGGGTTTTTACTATTTTAAGTTTGGAAAAAGATCGTTCCGCTTATGCCACACTAACTGGTAAAGTTAGAAACAACATTACTGCACTAGATACATCTGGAAATTTGAAGAAACACTAATTTTTATTAATAAATGATCCGCAAGTTCATACACTGTTTTTAATTTTGAAATACTATCTCCAAGTCCCTTTCTGAAGCTTAAAATTTGAATATGAAAGTCAATGGACAAGTCTTTATGGTATATCGTTTGTAAATCCCTCGCCTTCGCGTATAATTCTTCTCTACTTCAAAAAGTTAAATTCTCAGGATATAAAAAAATAAAATTAATTATGAAATGAAATACCTACGAAAAGCAAAGCTGGCAGCAAATTTTGAAGAGGCCGTCAATGTGGGCCCTCTGGCTGGCCGGGCCCCAACGCGGTTTGGGGTCTTGCGGGGGTTAATCATAATAGATATTTATGTCATAAGGATCATAATAATGATTGTTTATGATCCGAATTCCATACAATATTTTATATTCCGACGATTTTTGTGTTTTTTTGATGAATTTTAAGTTTTCGTCAGTAAACTAATAGCTTGATTTTAATAAAACCAGGTAACTATAGAAATATTTGTTTGTATTGTCATTGTCAGAATTTTTTCATTATAGTACTCAGTCCTATAATGAAATCATTATAGTATTCAGTCCTATATATAATTTTTCATTATAGTACTCAGTCCTATAATGAATCATTATAGTACTCAGTCCTATAAAGTATGTCATTTTGACACTGAAAAAGAAATCCATTATAATGTCATTATGACACGTCGGAATATAAAATATATTTTATATCATTATATCACATAAGATAAGATCACTCGAAAAAGTTAATAGTAAAGCAGAAAAATTACAATGTTAAAAAGCTATGAAAGTTTCAAAAATCTGTCGAACATGAAAATGAATGCATTTTTAAAAAAAAATCCGCCACAGTTGTCCAATTTATTATAAGCTCTGGGGTTGTTATTTTTACAGATGATTTTAAATACTTCTATCGGATTGATTTTGTTAAGAACTGTAAGACCCTATACAGAATAACTTGTGTGGCTGCAGTGGCGTGCAACATTTTTCTGGGCCCCCCCCCGCAGATTTTTTTACGGGGCCCCCGATCATACTTAGAATTTTTTTAAAACAGGAAAAAAACACATGTTTATAAAATAATAGGAATAAACAAAATACTTTAAAATCAAAGACGCAAAAAAAGAAAGTTAGTAATATTGATTGATTTAATCTATCTACAATACTACAACTTTTACGTTTTACGTTTATATCGTGTAGACAAGTACCTATCTACTACTGCGTCCAAATCTACATGCTTTGCTCTTAACAATAAATGTTAATTCAATACGAAATTTGGTAAAGTTATTCAAGACAGATAGAACGGGGCCCTGCGGGGCCCCTCTATACTCCGGGGCCCTCCCGCACTGCAGGGTCTGCAGGGGCTGGTTTGCACGCCCCTGTGTGGCTGATTGGTGTGTGGGTGCATCCGCCACCCTACATCCGCTACTGTGTTACACTTATTATGTTACCGGAGTGTGAACGTTCTAGCACGCCGTTCCAGAGATCCCACAATATCGTCCATATGAATACAACCTTCTGTGGCCAGTAAATTGAAACACTTGTCGACTGTTGGATAAAAGTGCGGGCTCCTCTTGTAAAATTAACTGTGCCCTTACTTAAATTTAAAAATTAATTAAAGTTAATCAATTTAATTATTTTACTGTCTATTTATTGAAATTTAGTTTATAGGAGAGTACTGTATGGTTTAGTTGTTGTAGGTGAAAAAAATAGCGTGGATTTGTGAACAGTGTGTAAAGTGTAGAATTAATTATAAAAAAATTCCTAGTGTATTGACTGCGTTTTTGTATTTGCACGGGTAAGTAAAGTAAGTAAGCCATGTGGTATAAAAGTGTAACTTGACTTAAATATAGTTTAAGCCCACATTAAAGGCTCGAAAGTAATTGTATGCTCGGTAGGACAAAAAAAAGGTGATGGTGCACCTTAGGGTCCTCGGAATTTCACAATTTTTGAAAGAGAAACTAAAAGAGTATTTAGTTTTGAGTAATTCTACAGAAAAAAATTTCTGGATTAACCATTTTTTACAAAGTTATTAGCCAATAATCATTGAAGATTCTGATACAAGGAAATGTATGTGATGCTTTTTACAGCAAGCGCACTTTATTATGGAATATTTCTTTACCCATTTCCTATCCATAGGGATTGCTAAACTAAATGCAAAACAAAAATTAGATAAAAAAGGGCTGATTATTATTTAAAAAATCGTTTTTAATCATAATAAAATTACGACCTTGATATTAATTTATCATATCAAAACTGCTTTCTTATAACCACAAAATATCGAAATTGTTTTCGACAGGTTGTTCGGTTGTCATAATAAAGAAGCAACGTTGTCAAATGTATTCTCAATTTATACATTAAAAGGGACTTAACATACCCTCCAATCGGTTCCAAAAGGTGTGTTGGCAAACCGGTTTGTTCGTTATTACCCAGAGTATTTTTTTTATTTCATTTTTTTCAACCAATATTTAGTCAAATCTTTGAAGAATTTCCTATCAATTTATATTTTATACCAAGTCTGGCAACATTGTTAGGAATTACTAACGCAACGGGGAGTTTTCGCATAAAAATATGTGTCGAAGACGAACTTCTTTTCCTATTTTTTTAGAGAAAAACAGTTCTCGTCCAAAATTTTTTTGCCTTTAATACAAACAGGTCTTTTCTTGCGCTTTCAAAAATTGTGACATTATGAATTCGTTATTCACTCACTCCTATTTAAATCCCAGAAGGCCAGAGATCTTGATTGAAATTATTAAAATTGTCGCTGTCAAAAAAAGGTCATACTTATGTATATATTTTTAATTTTACACAGCGTGACCAGTAAAGCCGCATCATATGGGATTTTTTTATTAATAACTTTATTCGAAATTTGACTTTGGCATCAAGTTCTGCTTCGATCGAGGTGAAAATTAAGCAAAAAAATTGAAGTCACGTGATTCGCATTATCGGTCAAATTTTAATTCTTTCCAAAAAATAATTCAAAAGTAGGGTTATTTCTGAAAGTATCGAAAAAAGTTATTAGAAAAAGTTTTTTTAAATGCAGTTTCTAGCCCACATGCAAAATTTTAGCTGCATAGGATAATTTTGATTTTTTACCCATATTTTGTAAATTGCTTTTGCAGTTTTTGCAGTAGTTTTGACAATGCTTTATTTCAGATACATTTTCTATATTAAATGGGTGTTTTTCTACAAAATCAAAAGTGGGCTATTAAAATTTGGTCGCATGTGATGCAAAGTTTATTTGTTTTTGACCCTGTACAAGGTAACTTCATAAAATAAGTTTTTTTGAAAACGTGGTTTGTGTCTAAAAGTAATACACCTTAATATTAAGACAAAAAAAAAGAACACAGTGTCATCAGTAAAGTGTTCATTAAGTGGAAAATAAATTGTAGTGGTGGGTAAAAAATCAAAATTATCTTATGCAGGTGAAATGTTTGCATGTGGGCTAGAAAATGCATTTAAAAAACTTTTTCCAATAACTTTTTTCGATATTTTCAGAAATAACCGCAGTGTTGAATTATTTTTTGGAAAAAATTAAAATTTGACAGATAATGCGAATCATGTGATATGATGCGGACTTTACTGGTCACACTGTATAATAAAAGTAATATTGTATTATGGTTCATTATACGCAAGTTAAATACTATGTTTTATCTCCAACCACCCATTGTATTTCATTTTCCCCATTTTCAAAATCCATTATTTCTTATTAAAACCCTCAAATCGAAACTTCAAGTCAAGATACCTAATTTACTTTTTTTAGCAGTTGCCTTTACACAATATTAAAGTTAAAAAGATGGAGTTTTTGCAATTTGCTGACTACAACCAATTAACGCATGCGTCGTCGAACTTAATGACTAAAAACAATAAGAACCAAAGTGTCAATAAAAGAAGAAAAAGTTCGGGGTGTGGACAAGATTTTTCCATACCTCTTAAACAAAGAAGCCAGGCAAATGCCAGGGAGAGAGATAGAACGCACAGGTATTTTCCAATCTTTATTATGCACCTATAAATCAGCAATTCCGATATCCGATTTCCTACCAAAACTACCGCGAAAACCGTAAGGCCTATAGGAATCTCATATTTTGCAGGCAAAACCAGATAATAGTTTTTGCTTACCCAAAAACCAAAAATGATGTATACTGAAGGAGCTGCACGACTTGCGTTACCTGTCAAATTTGACATTTTTAATAAAATAGGTTCAAAACTGCCCTTATTTATCAAAATATCGAAAAACTTTAGTCGAGAAAGTTGTTTATTTAGGAATTTTTGGACTCTGTGCGAAATTTTGACTGTCTAATAGAATTTTTATTTTTTGCCAGGTTCTTGAAAAGTTTGATCAACCCTCGTAGATTAACTTTTATACATCGATGTAAAACCATTTGCCTTTACTTCATTTGTAATCGTAATGCAATTTTGTGTAAAATTTTTGTTTCCAATAATTTATTTTGCTTTAAAAACTGAAATTGTTATTAATCAGTATGTAATGTTTGATGCAAAGTTTACCTAATTACATCAGTTTTGCCAAACCGACGTTTCTCATTTTTCTTAAGTTAGTAAACAGATGTACAAAAAGAAAATATTAGGAAGCTTTCGTTGAAATTTAACTTAATTAATATTGGATCAAAAAGAATAATTATTAATGCATCGCCTACTTGTAAACTATATTTTTGTTAAATAAAATGTTTCGAGCGATTAATATTTATTCTTTTTGATCCAATATTAATTAAGTAACATTTCAACGAAAGCTTCCTAATATTTTATTTTTATAAATCTGTTTACTAACTTAAGAAAAATGAGAAACGTCGGTTTTGGCAAAACTGATGTAATTAGGTAAACTTTGCATCAAACATTACATACTGATCAATAACAATTTCAGTTTTTGAAGCAAAATAAATTATTGGAAACAAAAATTTTACACAAAATTGCATTAAGATTACAAATGAAGTAAAGGCAAATGGTTTTACATAGATGTATAAAAGTTAATCTACGAGGGTTGATCAAACTTTTCAAGAACCTGGCAAAAAATAAAAATTCTATTAGATAGTCAAAATTTCGCACAGAGGCCAAAAATTCCTAAATAAACAACTTTCTCGAATAAAGTTTTTCGATATTTTGATAAATAAGGGCAGTTTTGAACCTATTTTATTAAAAATGTCAAATTTGACAGGTAACGCAAGTCGTGCAGCTGCTTCAGTATACGTTATTTTTGGTTTTTAGGTAAGCAAAAACTAACTGCTTTTTCAATTTTTACCTATACCTAATAATAAAAAAAAATCCCATTTGATGCGAACTTTCTTACGGACACTGTATATATTATAACAAGATTTATTTAGCAATGTGCTACAATTTAACAAGTTTTACAAAATATTTAAAATTATTTAACAATATCATCTATGAAGTATTAAAAAATTTTTTATCAGTCACTATTTAATGTTTATTAAATAAATAATTTTTTAATGATTTTTTAAATTTTTTTAAAGAACTCCGTGATTTAATTGAATTATTCAAGTTGTTATATTCACTTAATCCTTTATGGAAACCCCAATTTATATGTTAAATGTTTTGATACCCTACTTAGACAAAAATCGTTTGAATAGTTATGATTTTCAAAATTTCGAGTTAAAAAATCTTTTAAATGGGAAGATAGTAAGTTATTTTGTATTTTAAAAATAAAAGTACAAATCAAAAGAAATACTAAATTTTTAACATTTAACCACTGAAGTTTCTCTAACATTAAACTTATTTTCGTATATTTATCTACATTTAAAATTATACGCATAGCTTTATTTTGCAAAACTTGGAGTCTATTAAATACCCATCATTTGCTGTGTATAAACGAGTTGAACAATATAAAAAATGATGTAAAATTATTATAGTGTTATAAATTGCTTTTCGTGAAAATAAACTGAAATTTTGACAAATTCTTTTTAAATAGGCAACTCATTTTTTTTTCAATGTTAGATACAAGATTTTCAAAATGTATTTCAAAGTTTAATTTAGAATCTAAAATTACTCTCAAATATTTAAACGAGTGTATAATTTATAATTTTTCATCATCAATAAAAATATTTATATCTATATTATTCACGTTATTTCCAATAACCATAAATTTTGTTTTAGAAACATTTAATTTTAATTTATTTACCTTTAACCAGTTTGGTATACTTTTTAATTCAAAATTTAAAATTTCTATACAATCAAGAATATTTTTGCCCTTTATATACAATAAAGTATCATCCGCAAACATTTAAATAAAACTCTGTTTCAAAACATTTGGCATTTTATTTATATAAAGAATAAATAATAATGGATCTAAAATGCTACCTTGTGGTACCCCAATATTATTATATTCCTTTCTAGGAAAAATGTTATAAATATTTGTTTTTGCAGCCTATTACTTAAATAATTTTAAAACTATTTATAAACAACTCCCCTTAATCCATACTGATATAATTTTTTAAATAATTTATCCCTATCAATTGTTTCGAAAGCACGTTTAAAATCCAAAAATACCGCCAATAGAACTTAATTTTTGTCAACGCTTCGCTTCCAATTTTTAACTGGACTGTCGTTTCGGTTGAATATCCTTTTCTAAAACCTGCTTGCATATTTGCTAAAATTTTGTTTTCTTCAATAAATTCGAGTATATGTTCATTTCTAATAATTTTTCAATATCCCATAATATATTTATTGGGCTCATTTCACAGCTTTTTTTGATTTTTGGAACTGGTGTTAAAACAGAACATTTTAGATCTTCAGGTATTTCTCCATATTTTAGGCAGTTATTAGAGAGATTTTGGAACGCTTAAAATACCAACAGTAAAACACAGTGTTATGGTTAATTTTATTAACGATAACGATTACGGTGACAATTACAAGAATAGATTTTGAACGTCTTAAAAATAAATAATTTGACAGATGCAAACATAACCTTTTTTTATTTCTTTAATTGTTTGACATGAGTCAATCAACAATGGAAAAGGACGAAAAGGTACAAAAATGTAAGGTTATTTTGGATTCCTGAGTTATGTTGCCAAGTCGTTTACAAAGAAATATAATTACAAAGAAAAAAGAAAAGCATAAAGTCTTTCTCCACAATTTTTATTAAAAAAAAACCAGGCGAACCTAGAATGATTCAAAATATATAGAATTGACATGTTTCGAGTGTAGAAACACTCATCATCAGGAAAAACAAGTAAATAATAAAAAGCTGATGTTATTAGCAATAGAGAAAATAAGTAGTGGTACTAAGTCGTAATGGAGCCTTCGATGGTATACATGAGGAGTGAAAAAACTTAATATAGCAGAAGACAGGAAATATCACAGCACACTGAAAGGTCAAAGAACAGTGTCAAGATACTCTGGGTGGGAAATGAAGAGAAAAATTAAAAAGTTTTTAAATAAACTTTGTAAAAGTCATTCTAAATGTATGTGATAAAATATTTTTACTTTTGATTTAGTAAGGTTGGAAACATGTGCATGGAAGTGGTCAAAAAAAGGGGGGAAAGAGCTGGGGTAACTGAGCCGTAACAAGCTTGGTACCCCAACAGCATTTTGTTTCAAGCTAAATGAAAGCACCTACACGTCTTTTATACAAAACCCAAAAAAAAATTCTTTCCCCCCTTTTTTTGACCACTTCTATGCACATGTATCCAACCTTACTGAATCAAAAGTAAAAATATTTTATCACATACATTTAGAATGACTTTTACAAAGTTTTTTTTTTTTAAATTCTTATTTTTCTCTTCATTTCCCACCCAGAGTATCTTGACACTGTTCTTTGACCTTTCAGTGTGCTGTGATATTTCCTGTCTTCTGCTATATTAAGTTTTTTCACTCCTCATGTATACCATCGAAGGCTCCATTACGGCTTAATAGCACTACTTATTTTCTCTATTGCTAATAACATCAGCTTTTTATGTTTTACTTGTTTTTCCTGATATGAGTGTTTCTACACTCAAAACATGTCGATTCTATATATTTTGAATCATTCTAGGTTCGCCTGTTTTTTTTTAATAAAAATTGTGGAGAAAGGCTTTATATAATTTTCTTTTTTCTTTATCATTCCGCTCCACTTTGAGTATGGACTACTTTTTCAAAAATATAATGACATTTCTTACCGTAGCGTTATTTTATGATTTACATAAAGTAAAATTTTGAATTATGTATAAAAAAAACCTTTTCTGTTCGGTTTTATCTAAACTACAGTTATAAAGTTATTTTAATTTTTTTAAGTGTTTTCCGAAAAATGATCGTGTCCGAAATATATTCTTAGTAAATTATATAGGTAAGTATTGGCAACATGGCAAATTAAGCAAAATAAGAATAACCATAACGATAGCCTTCCTTATATCTCCGTAATTAACGAAGCTCGTTATCGTTAATAAAGGAATAGTTGCCTCGTTTTAGTACTGCGCATGCTCAGAATAAGGATAACGATAACGACAGGCTAAAATAAGAGTTCCAAAATCTCTCTATTGATTAATCTTAATATAATTTCACCTGTGCTTGTAAAAGTTTCTTTCATTACTTTTTTTGATAAAATTTCACTATAATTATTGTTTAATTTGGGTTTGTTAATTTTTAATTTTATTCTTCTCGGAATTCTTTAATGATATTGAAACATGTAGGGTATACCCTAGTAATATATTAAAAAATATGGTTTCAGAACGTAGCAGCCATAATAAAAGAGGTTTCAAGTTTAAACCGTAATAATTTGACAACTTAGAGGTTTAAACGGACAAAGTTAAGAACGGGGACGTAACTAGCAACTCAAGGACATGACAAAACAATTTTATTGGGCCCCTGTTTTAAGCTACTAATAAAAGTAAAAAGGTGCAAGTTCAAGTTTTAAATTTTTAACTGTAGCATGTTTAAACACAATATCTAGAGGGGTGAAGGGATAATACCTTATTAGGTAGGAGTAGTAAAACATTATTTTACACTGTTTTGCAAATTTCAAGATATGCTTTTGATTTAAATAAAGTAATTACGGTTTCAGTGTGAACACGGCATTTACTACGCTTAGGACCCTGATACCGACCGAACCAAAAGACAGAAAACTGAGTAAAATTGAAACATTAAGACTGGCTTCTAGCTACATATCTCATCTTGGAACCCAGCTTATGTTGGGTAAGTAAATTAAAATTATGTAGGTACTTTGAATTATTTATCAAATACACTGATAATTTTAAGAATATTATGTAAAATACGCTATGCTTAAATTTAATAGTTTTTGAGTTATTAACGATTTTCAAAAATTTTGTGCAAGAGTGCCTTCGAATCCTTGGATTTATTTGGTGTCCATGACATTTCAGAAAATAAGCTTTTTACAAACACTGTGCGACATCCAAGGCACACTGAATCATAATTTTTGATGGAATTCTCCATAAACTAAAACCATGTTCAATTTGTCTTGATTTGTATGGTGAACTATTTTTATTTTAAAAATGTAGAAATTGCAAATTCTGAGACTGACACTGAGTGTTAATAATGTTAATTATTTAAAGATTTTTGTTTTCCAGAGATGTGCAATAAAATTGTATAAAGTGTTTATTTCTCGAAAACGAAGCAAGATATGAAAACAATTAAACAGACAAGAAAAATTATCATTAACAAAATTAAATTAAAATCTGCTAAGGATATTAAAAATATTTATAATTAATATTAATTAAAATACTCGTTAAAAAAATATTTAAAAAAAAAACAACCCCAAATATCTCCGTTTATGTTGGATTTATCAAAAACTTTTATGGGACATAATTTGATCAAAAAATAATTATCTTTAAGAACCAAAACATTTAAAAGTTCCTGTTATCGAAAAAATTCTTTGCACCGTGGCGCCACCTACATCTTGTATTATTCAAACACATTTTTTACACAGTTGTGAAGCCAATCATAGAGACTAAAAACTGGCGTTTACAGAATTTACATGTCACTTTTAGTTTTCGAAATAATTGACCTGGGAACTTTTATTGAAACACCCTGTATAAAGATAGTTACTAAATAAAATACTATTAAATATCTGACATTCAACCGATTTAAAATTATCCGCATTGCCTTATTATGTCAAATTTGTAATTTATCAAATTTAATATTATATTTCCTCACTAGCACATAATATAAAATAGAACAATTTTCTTTAGAAAGCAAACTTAAATGGGAATTAATTCTAAAAAAAACCTAATTTCTTTGAATTTACAGATTTAGGGAAATTGTTGAATAAAGACATAATATGCCCCTGAATCTACGAAAAAATTTGGTAAGCCTTAATTTTTAGGACCTGTTGAGCAACCATGTCTCCGACTGATCAAAAGTCTCTCAGATGATGACAGTTCAAATCCAAGTTCATCTAGCAGACAAGTCTGTACCTTCTGCATATCTCATAAAAAATTTCCAGTAAGTATCGGAAACTTATTGGTGTTATACAATTAAGTAGATAAGAGTAGATATATTCACTATATTAAAAAAGTCAAAACATCTTCCAGCGGTAAAAATATTATTTTTTTTTATGCCCCAGGAATGACAATTTTATGAGAAATCATAGTTTTTGTCACTGCGTCAAAAATTTAAAAATGTATCTATGCCTAATATTTTTTTGTTCCTGGATATGAAATCTGATTATTTTAGTGTCTATTCCCTAAAAGCCTGTTTACAAGGTGCAAGTACTGCATGCAGGCCCATAGACTTCTTAAAGAATAGACTAAGCCATTCATTCATGGATCGAACCATTTTGTTACATACTTATAACAATAAAATGAAAAATCCTTTACAAAAACAAAAAAAAAACACAAATACGAGTATTCCGATGACTAACAACGACATCGCAAAAACAAATACTACGATTACTCACAGAAAAAAGGTTTGTTCGATTACTACAACTGTTTTTGTTGCTACCAGTGAATGGCTGACGCCTAAAAAAGAAAAGCGAGGTTGCCGCTATCATTCTAGGTTTTGTAACCGTGGAACTAACATAAGAAGGTACTAAATTCAAAGACCTGAAAGAACCTTATTTATTTAATTTAAACCAACGTTTGATAACAACGTTTCTTTTGATGCACGTGTTAAGTATAGTGGACCATACGTTAACACAAATTGTGAATGCTAGAATCTTTGATTTATTTAAAACGTAAACAATGTAGTATATTCTATAAGAAGTCTATAGTCAGGTCCTTTTCCAACGTAGGCACTAGGTACTATAGTTACGCCAATGCATAAATGCTAATAAATCCATAAAAACCATTGCCCCTTGTGAAACGGAAAACACGCGCCTGATAAAAGTTTTCTTTTAGAAACTTCTACCACACGAAGATTACAGCTGCCAAACATACGACTGTCAACAGATCCTTTTGGAGTCACCACCTGAATCGATGTCACCTATATTGATGTCCGACTTGACACCTATTTATCATCAGCACTAAACCGAACAAATCCGTACATGTTTAAAAAATGTGCAATCTGCAATTAGGAATTAAAAACGTATGAATCGTGAACTGACTATTGAACTACTGTTACCTAACAACAAACAATGTCGAAATTGAAGGCTTTAATCTAAATAACTTTCCTTGCTTAAAAGCTAAGTTTTTTCTACTTTTGATATACAGTGTGACCAGTAAAGTCCGCATCATATGGGATTTTTTTTATTAATAACTTTATTCAAAATTTGACTTTGGCATCAAGTTCTGCTTCGATCGAGATGAAAATTAAGCAAAAAAATAGTAGTCACGTGATTCGCACTATCTGTCAAATTTTAATTTTTTCCAAAAAATAATTCAAAAGGTGGGTTACTTCTAAAAATATCGAAAAAAGTTATTAGAAAAAGTTTTTTTAAATGCAGTTTCTAGCCCACATGCAAATTTCAGCTGCATAAGATAATTTTGATTTTTTACCTATATTTTGTAAATTGCATCACTTTTGCAAAATAGGACTCAACGCAACCTACATAAAACTTCTCAGTTTTGACAACGCTTTATTTCAGATACATTTTCTTTAAAGTAGCGCCATATTAAATGTGTGTTTTTCTACAAAATCAAAATTGGGCTATAAAAATTTGGTCGCATGTGAGGCAAAATTTGTTTTTGACCCTGTATAAGGTAACTTCATAGGATAAGTATTTTTGAAAACGTACTTTGTGTCTGAAAGTAATACACCTTAATATTAAGACAAAAAAGAACACCGTGTCTTCAGTAAAGTGTTTTTTAAGTGGAAAATAAATTTCATTTTAACAACGTAAAGTTTATCTATTTTCAACGATTTAATTTAAAACCCTATATTATAATTTATTATTAAGTTATGTCATAATAATGTTAACGTGTATTAATTTCAGACACAAACTACATTTTCAAAAATACTTATTTTATGAAGTTACCTATACAGGATCAAAAACAAATATACTTTGCATCACATGCGACCAAATTTTAATAGCCCAATTTTGATTTTGCAGAAAAACACACATTTAATATGGCGCTACTTTCAAGAAAATGTATCTGAAATAAAGCCTTGTCAAAACACAAGTTTTATGTAGGTTGCGTTGAGTCTTATTTTGCAAAATATAGGTAAAAAATCAAAGCTGAAATTTTGCATGTGGGCTAGAAACTGCATTTAAACAAACTTTATCTAATAACTTTTTTCGATATTTTCAGAAATAACCCCACTTTTGAATTATTTTTTGGAAAAAATTAAAATTTGACAGATAATGCGAATCACGTGACTACTATTTTTTGCTTTATTTTCATCTCGATCGAAGCAGAACTTGATGCCAAAGTCAAATTTTAAATAAACCTATTAATAAAAAAAAATCCCATATGATGCGGACTTTTTACTGGTCACACTGTATATAAAATGGCGAACTAGTTATGTACTGAAGACCGTATATATGTTTAAAAAATCATTCGAATACGCCAATGTTATAAAATATGCAAACATGTCTTTCTAAAATGAATAAAGACTTAAGTAGAAATTATCTGGCAAAAAAAAACTTAAAAGCGTTTAAATGTTATAAAATTTAACTTTTCACTTGTTAGTCCTAAACCAATAACACAGTGAATTTATTAGCATCGACTTTTAATATTTTGTTATTTAAGTATTAAGTATTAAGAATTTTGTATATAGGTACATTTTTATAATTTTTGCTAATATAATTTAAAGAAAATCTTTTACTCTGTTTTCCTTCCCATCATTCGTCTATTTATTATTAGTTTATTAATTTAACATTTTTATATGATGCTATATTAAGGCGAGATCATTCATGAAATTTTTACAAATCAATAATTTTAAACAATTTATATTATAAACTTGAAGGGTTAAGTTAAGCAATGATCTGGGATTAAACTAGGAATAAATTAATATTTTCGTAACAGTCCAAAGGGGTAAGGTCCGGGGATCTGGATTTCGCCTCTGCTCCCTATGCAGTAGTCCTTCCTATAATGGGTGTGCTGTTTATTTAATTATATGGAAGGGCCAATTTTCAAAAAAATTCAGTAGTTTTTGACACCGTGTATATTATTTTAATCTTCGATATAGTGACATTATACAGTGTCACCAGTAAAGTCCGCATCATATGCGATTTTTTTTATTAATAGCTTTATTCAAAATTTGACTTTGGCATCAAGTTCTGCTTTGATCGAGATGAAAATTAAGCAAAAAAATAGTAGTCACGTGATTCGCATTATCTGTTAAATTTTACCGTTTTCCAAAAAATAATTGCAAAATTTCAGCTGCATAAGATAATTTTGATTTTTACCTATATTTTGTAAATTGCACCACTTTTACAAAATAAGACTCAACGCAGCCTACATGAAACTTCTCAGTTTTGACAAGGCTTTATTTCAGATACATTTTCTTTAAAGTAGCGTCATATTAAATGTGTGTTTTTCTACAAAAATAAAAATTGGGCTATTAAAATTTGGTCGCATGTGATGATGAGTGATGAGTTTATTTGTTTTTGATCCTGTATAAGGTAACTTCATAAAATAAGTATTTTTGAAAACGTCGTTTGTGTCTGAAAGTAAAAAAATAAAAAATAAAATAAGGGGTTTTAAATTAAATCGTTAAAAATAGATAAACTTTACGTTAAGTTAAACTAAAATTTATTTTCTACTTAATAAACACTTTACTGATGACACTGTTCTTTTTTGTCTTAATATTAAGGTCTAGTACTTTCAGACACAAACTACGTTTTCAAAAATACTCATTTTATGAAGTTACCTTATACAGGGTCAAAAACAAATTAACTTTGCTTCACATGCGACCAAATTTTAATAGCCCAATTATGATTTTGTAGAAAAACACACATTTAATATGGCGCTACTTTAAAGAAAATGTATCTGAAATAAAGCATTGTCAAAACTAAGAAGTTTTATGTAGGTTGCGTTGAGTCTTATTTTGCAAAAGTGGTGCAATTTACAAAATATAGGTAAAAAATCAAAATTATCTTATGCAGCTAAAATTTGGCATGTGGGTTAGAAACTGCATTTAAAAAAACTTTTTCTTATAACTTTTTTCGATATTTTCAGAAATAACCCCACGTTTGAATTATTTTTTGGAAAAAATTAAAATTTTACAGATAATGCGAATCACGTGACTACTATTTTTTTGCTTAATTTTCATCTCGATCGAAGCTGAACTTGATGCCAAAGTCAACATTTGAATAAAGCTATTAATAAAAAAAAATCACATATGATGCGGACATTGCGGACTTTACTGGCGACACTGTATAAAATTACTTATCTATGCGGTTGCGGTTTTGCGTTAGACTTACTTAATTTTTGTTTTGATAATAATCACGTCCATTAATTAGTCTAAATATTTGAAATTGCTTAGTTGTTGTAAACATTACTGCACTTAATTCATTTTATTGCCTTTTAATTGAAATTTATAATTAATGTGCCTTCGCCGAGGTCAAGTTTAACTGTTTTTTATTGGGGCGTTAGAATGAGTCATCATACAAGATGGAATACTAAATAGTATATTAAAGTACACGTTTTATAAAGCATCATTTTATAGCACGCGTCCATGTTAAAAAACGAGCCGCTTGCGGCGAGTTTTATAACGGGACAAGTGCTTAAAACTGCTTTATATAACACGTACTTTATACTATTTTTTCTAATTTGTAGTTTTTTCAATAAAAAATACATATTTAAAAAGAAAATAAATCCTTCAAATTTTGTAAATTTTTATGTCTAAATGTTATGTTGGTAATACTGTTTTTTATCATAGTAGCCTATGGACAATAAAAATTATTTTGCGAACTGTCATTTTTTGATTTATTCACCCATTTTCACCAAGATATTCTAAACTTATTTTAGCGATATGAGATTTGAAATTGGACGGAATACGTTGTGTGATCCTTATACATTCGGTACATATAGCGTTCGGAAATTCGGGCAATTTTGCTACTTTTTTTCGAATTTCAAAAGACGTGATTTTACGTCACGGCATTGCAATTTAGTATAGGGGAAGATGGAAAATTCAAATAAAGTTGTAGTTAAAATCGACATTGGAAGGTTAGTAGATTGAATTTTGGATAGGATTTGGCAGAAAATGATAGCTTGAAGCATTTACAAAAGCAAATAGTCCTCCGTCAATAAAGTTATTATTTAATATGTGTTTTTTAATGAACTAAAACAATACATACAGATTTGTACATCTAGGCAACCAAACATACATACGTGGGTTCGTGTAGTATTTTGCATTTGGACTAAAAAATATTAGTTATCTAGAATGCTATGCTAAACGGTGAAAAAAAACATGTCATGTAGGGCCAACCTTTAAATAATAAAATTCGGAGTTCGAAATAGATCTGTTTCGAGACAAAATTAGAAAAATTCTATTTCGCGTTCGTACAAAGAACGTGCTCACAAAACATACCTCTACAGAAATGTAAGTTAAATGTATGGAGGACTTGAGGTAGGAGGCCGATCGCAATGCATTGAATTCGGTCCCAAATTAGCATCGGTAATTCAGCTTTACGAGTCGCCGTAAGATGGCGTTCGTGTTCGAAGTGGGCTATCAAATGGACGCGATAACTATTTTTATTTAAATTATTTCTTTAAGGAACAAATAAGGACTTTTATATGAATTTACACTTACTTTGTTATACTTATTAGTAAACTCGGCCTGTATAAAGTTCCAACGATGCTTGGTTTTTAAAATACAGGGTATAAAAACATTCTAGCTATACCTTTGGGGCTAGAAAGAGACTTATTCGGCTGTGTTTCCTTTCTGAAAAAGATCCTGTCTTACACCCTGACACAAAGCAAACTCTACTTTTATAAATTGTACCATTATTCATTATAAATATGGAAATCAATTACAATACAACGTTATTTGTCTTGTCTTGTCTTCAAACGTTATTTGTTACTTCGAAAATATAATGTCAATTTGGTCAATTTGTCAAAAGTAAAAGTAAAAAACGAAGAAGAAGAAGAAGAAGAAGAAGAAGAAGAAGAAGAAGAAGAAGAAGAAGAAGACGACACCAGCCCACCTGCGACGCGAGAGCATCTATCGGCCAATAGCGAACTAACCAAAAAACCGGGACAAAATTTGAAAATGCTGCCATTGTCGATCGGCCTCCTACCCTCTAGTTCTCCATAGTTAAATGAAGAATATTTTTTTGTTTTGCCGACAGATAAGAGGTAGCGCCAGTATAGTTATGCCTACAAGCTGTCTTCGCGCACAAAATTGTATGCATGCATGCACATACAGAAGAAACCCTATATTCTTCTGTGGACATATCTACCTTATGGTATGATCTTCCTGCTCTTCCACTTTACAAAGCAGGAATATGTACTCCACATAATAACCATAAGCTGATCGATATTCTATAACTATGCATGGAGGCTTCCAATTTGATCCCATAGTCAAGTGGTTTGCACAAATCTATATCGGAATATCGACAAGAAAGCCAGCACGTTTTCCTTTTTTAACTAAAAACAACAAGAACCAGCGTTAAAAAATATTTTAGAAAATAAACTGTAGGTACCTACAAATAAAGATTCCTTAATAAAAAAATGCTCAACCCCATTAAAAAAATTATGATTGTCACCCCCTTAAAAAAAATTATGAATTTGTAAATCCCTAGCAAAGTGATGAAACCTTCTCAAATATACGTAGGGGAGAAGGGGGAGCATTCGGCCACAGGGAGCATTCGGCCACCTAAGTTATTCTAAAATCTATTTACATTTCCCGCGTTTTTTAGGGACTACAGTATTACCAACTGTCTTATTCGCGTCCTGAATGATAATAAACATGTTATTGGTGCATCAGACAAATTTTACATAGAAAAGAATAAAAACTGGCTTTTAGGAAACTTTTTTTACTAAATATATTCCCCATATTTTCTTTGAAGGAACGATATTTAATTTTATGTTTTGTAAGTAAAACGTGCTTCTATAATGCTGTTTCTATTCCCGAATCATTTTAGAACCCACAAAATTTTTTTACTATTATGACGTTTTGATTTAAAATATTTTGGTAGCTGGTGAGCATTCGTCCACCTATATCTGGGGTGCATTCGGCCATAGCCTTCTTTACGTAATATTGATTTATTTGTTATTTTACTTTTAGATGCCGCGAAAACGTGTCCTTAAAACGACAAGAAACTTGATCAACAATATATATATGTTAGATTTATAAAGTTATACTTTACCAGTTACGAATCCTCCCCTTTGAATGGCCCCACATTCGGCCATTTGTAAGTATTTTTTGAAATTTTATTAGGAAACGTGATCTTTTAATCTTTCTTTCTCATTATATGTTGAGATTAATGTTAAACAATATATAGGTTATATTTATAAAGCTACTTTACCAGTTACCTTACCAGATACGTCCTATGGCCGAATCCTCCCCTTTGAGTGGCCGAATGCTCTCTAGGGATGGGGAGCATTCGACCATTTGTGAGTATTTTTTAAAAAACAAAATTTTATTAGAAAACGTGATCTTTCAATTTTTTTTTCTTATTATATGTTGAGATTAACGTTTATCATTCCCCACAAGTACATTTTTTTAACAATTAAACATTTGGTTTACTCCTTACTTAGAGAGTTGTGTTTTGTGGCCGAATGCTCCCCCTTCTCCCCTACAGTGTGTCCACGGATGTTTGGAAGGGAACAAACTTTTTTATTAGATATAGAAGAAAAGGTCATTCTTTATAAAAACGTTTGCTTGTGCTGAAACTACAATTTCGAATATCAGATTTGCGATACTATACAGGGTTCGTCACAAACAACAGTTTTTTATTTTTATTCTTTTTCAATTCTAATTTTCAATTTCTTTTGATGACTGGCTAAATTATCACTTTGGAAACAAATGGATTGGAGGGTAGCTATGGTTCAAATCAGTTGGCACGTAGGAGTCCCGATCTTGTAATTATCGACTTTCATTTATGGGGGATATCTGAAGCCACATGTGTATAAAACCAATTTTAATAACTTCGCTTTCTTGAAAGAAAAAATAAGAGTAGTTATTGCAAATATTCCAATACAGCAAGTTAGGAACTGTTATCGGGAATTCAGATGTCGAGTTGAACTATGCGCTAACTCGACAGTACCAACGTTTGAATAAAAGTTTCATAATTTATGATTTCATGAATTGAAGAAATATGACATGTAAGAATAAAAACAATTCATGAGCAGGCAAACAAAAAATGGTTTTCTTACAACAAAATCGTTACTCGGCCAGATATAAAACCATATTCGAAGTAAGAACGCAACAATAGTTGTTTGTTTTTACGTAAATTTATTTTAAACGAAATCCAAAAAACTAAAAATGTTGTTTTGGACGAACCCTGTGTAGTAATCGCAAATGTGATATTCGAAATTGTAGTTTCAGCCCAACCAGACATTTTTTCTAAAGAATTACTTTTTCCTGTATACTCAGTAATAAAAAACTTTTTCCTCTGTCGAATGCATTTTATAAAAAAAATGACTCAAAAAATAAACGACAAACAATAAATAAAACACATACCCTCTATTTACATCCTTCAAAGCCTCAGCAACTGTTTCGGCCTTCCTTTGCCATCATCAGTGTTGTATGGACCCTGTTCGGAACTCGCGGTCAACAACAGACAGCTGCTTACTCGTTGTGTACATATGGTTACCTGAAACGTAACCAGCTGCCAAGAATATACAAGGATCTTACAACTCTGATCACTTATAGTATATTCTTAAAATCTAAAAAATAAATATTTAATTAGTAAAAGCTGAAAAAGATAAATGGTTTTGCGCATCAACATTTAGTACCTAGTAAAATGTTGGATACAACAGTTATACTAAAAATCATTAGGTTAAAATATGCAACAAACTAACAACCTAAAAGAAAGTGGTTTTATGCATCAACATCTAATCTCACAATTAAATGTTGGATGAAACCATTTATTAAAAAAAAATATGTACCTAGAAATATTTTACAGTCATCAAAACCTAAAAAACGGTTTTATGCATTAACATTATCAGTGAAATGTTGGATAAAACCGTATACATACCAAAAAAACATAACGTTAAATATGCAACGTTCAACAACCTAAAAAAAGGTGGTTTTATGCATCAACACTTAGAGGTTCACAATTTTAAATGTTGGATAAAACCTTTATACCTTATATTAAAAAAAATATTACCTTACATATACTTTTGCATTATTTCTTTCAACATCGTTTTCATATTTTTTGCCTTTTTCTTCAACTCAAGTAAGTATTTCTTTATTTTTTCATTTTTCGGCAAATAGAAAGTGCCAAAGAACCCTAAAAGGAAAAAATTT
This sequence comes from Polydrusus pterygomalis, assembly GCA_963969555.1. Classification (NCBI taxonomy): domain Eukaryota; kingdom Metazoa; phylum Arthropoda; class Insecta; order Coleoptera; family Curculionidae; genus Polydrusus; species Polydrusus pterygomalis. Next base: position 38,466,171 of record OZ018385.1, on the reverse strand, counting down.
ATTAGGTTGCAACTAGTTTTAAAAATAATATAACTATTATTTTACATACCTTATTCCTTTTTGTTTGCATTGAAATTAAGAACTCACCGCAGGTTTCTAATCTTTCATTTTTCAGTTGAACCTTCTCCGTGGCATTATTAACACACTCATTTATCTTCTTACAATTGACAACATCTTGTCTTGAAAGCAGTTCCGTTATTTCTTAATATACTTTAATCATTAAAAAATAAAACGAAAGCAACTTAACGTTGAAAGACTGTAGAAAACGAAGATGAAAATTTTTGCCCCAAATTCACTAAAGCAGTCTGCAAGTACTTGTAGGTACTTATATCGGATCGTACCTATATTAAACACCATTTTAAAACTATAACAGTCTTAAACTGGAAACTTTTTAGTCAATACAGATGTTTAACATTGAAACCGAGAGTAATTTAGTCCCAGAAATATCTATATGCTTTTGTGGTTTTACTTCCAGTAAAACGAAATTATAATTTAATAAAAACGAATGCGACTTCATCTCTTTCACCTGCGGTAACAGAAAAGGAAAGATAACTACCTTACCTTTTAAAAATGAAAGAATTGAATTATGTTAAAGTCATTTGTAAGAAGATAAACTTTCTTTAAAAAGGTATAACAACAAACACTCGAGAAAAATCGCGCACTCGCGAAGGGAATGTTTACTTACAATCGGGAACCAACGATACTACAACCCATGCTTACTGACCTGAAACAAAAGAGAAAATCTATTAGTTATTGATGTACTTGTAAATCAAATTGTCAATCAATTTTAGTTCTTGTTATATTTTTTCGAGTACTTTTAAAAGTTATTCACTGGATGGTTCCAGCCGTTTGCGCCAGCATTACAGGAACATTATCAAATTTACAATGTCCATGTTTTTGCACCCCAGAAATAAAAAAAAAACTGTTAAATTTTAATAAAATCGTTAGTTTACCCCTTTTATGTTACAACTTTTAAATATCTCACCTTAAATCCTTCGGCAGGTTGCTCTAATCCAGCTTTTGTCCCGAACTTTAAAATTCTGTTTTAGCTTTTCATGGCAGCACCTAATTGAAGCCCCTCAGACAGATCCAAAAAACAAACTGTCTTTTGCAACAACGTGTCCTCGAAGCGACAATTAAACAGATTCAGAAACCAGCCCTAACTCTGACCAGACTTGTGGTCGTGCGATCGAAACTTTTAGATTTAATTTAAATTAAAAAGAGAAGAAGAAGCATGATAAGGCAATGAAGAATCTGAAGAAACATAAACAATCATGTAAAAGCGTGATTTAGGTAGTGGCGGAGAGACAAAGCAAGCTTGTCCAAAAGACAGCTAAAGTAGTATAGACAGTATATAGAATATAAAAGTCCTTCCTAAATAGGAACTTGTGAAGTATTCCCTTGAATTTCTTATATCAATGTGCGCTTGAACTATGTGCAGTAAAGAAAGATTGAAAAATAAAATGTTGATACAGATATAAAAATAATATGAAAGCTATTTTACAAGATTTGAATATTAGAAATTGCTTCCTGGAAGGGGGCGTGCGAGTGTTGCCATGAATTCCTTGTATTTATGTGCACTTGGACTATGTGCAGAAAGACTGAGAAGATAGATGCAATTGAACGTGTATAAATAAATGTTAATACATAAGAATGGCACAATAGTAATTAGGATAATAGAATCTCTGTAATAAGTAGAGATAAAAAGATAATCAAACGATATGGAACCAATATATGGAGGCCGTATTCAACTGATGCCTAGTTGAAGATATAACATAGAGTCTAAGACCGGGGTAGGTCAAAGACTAATTACATACACTTTTGTACATATATAGAATTAATATTAAAGATAATGGAAGTCAAATAATTAGTACAGAAATGGTTAAACTGGAGAGATTCTATAAAATATTACCTCCTTCGTTAACTATGTTAAAAATAAAAAATAAAAACCCGTTCAATCCATCATTTCCTGTACGTTAGACTAAGAAAGGTAGGATTGTTTAAATACCGGTTTCTGTAACTTATGCCACCCTGAAAAAATCGCGACGCGGTTTTTACACTTTTAATTATTGATGCTGCATCTGAAACAAAAGAAAAATTGTTTAGTTTTAAAATATCAATAACTTAATTGTTGTCTTATACATATGTTTGGGATAACTATTAAACAGTTCCTGATTTTCTAAACAGTTCCTGATTTTCAGAGCTCATAATTTCGCCAAACAACAAGCTTTTATTGACAGAACAATAAATAATTACTTATTTTAGTTTTATTTAATTTCATACACACAGGAGACCCTTCAAAAATGTTCTAAAAAGTATGAAATATTAAGTCAAGATATTAGGGTAGATTCTCAATGATCATACTGGGTTCTTAGAAAAGTTTAGACATTTCCATAATTTTTTAGGATCTTTGAAAAATATAGTTTTTGGACAGCTATAGTAGTCAAAATTTTTTATTATTTATTATTATAGATCTCCTAAATGCATGCAGGTATGTATGGTGTGATAAAACACCTTTACCACTTTACACTCACTTTTAAAACACAGTGACAAAACAGCTTTATTCTTACTTTTTTTTTAAATCGTCACATTTCCAATTTTAAATTGTGTAAATGTTTTTGCGTTAAAATATCGTTTATTTTCAAAATTTGGAAAATTATGTAAAACTCGGTTAAAAAATGTCTACAATAGTTACGCGGTATTTACCTCCTGTTCCATATCCATTTGCCCGATGACTCTCCTTCATTTTGTCGTCTCCATACACATATTGTTCATATTCAACTCGTCAGAGGATACGAGAAAATGGGTGCCGATGCACCCAGGACAGGCCGCCCTGTCCAGCCCATTCCACACATCGTGGATCTCTAAAGGTCATTTTTACCGCGCTTCTAAACAACGACAATGTTTAGGTACATTATTCCTCTGAAGAGAAGAATCAGCACACGCGCACACACTTCTGTTTAGTGGATCACTGATTATCTGAAATTAAAAAAAATAAGTTAATAATATACATATAACGCTATTTGAGTGCTAAATCTCAAGGCATATGTAAGGCACGTCTACATAAAAGATTTGGTTTCAAAATTTCAAGAAAGTGGATCCGTTAGAAATAAAAATAGACAACAACCTAGAGCTTTGCATGGATGAAGATATGCATATTGAAGTTATTAGGCAAGTTTCTATAAGTCATTGTGTCATTTACCTAACAGTTATCGAAGTATCCAGAGATTCTGTTAATCCAGATTTTTTTACAGAGAGGCACACTCAATATTTCAATTTGGGAATACTGGGAGACAATATCTTATCCGGTCATTAAACGGTCAAGGGTCAAGTTTAGGCTAAAATGCTCAACCAAGCAGAAACTTGACAACGAAAAAGACTAATTACAAGGCAATATAAATTTGAACGAAGAACACTTTCAGCAAGATGGTGCACCCTACACTATCCTGCTGTGGCGAGAGAGTGGTTTGACCAAAATTATCCAAATCAGTGGATTGGCAGAAGAGGTACAATTTGAGTGGCCGCCAAGATCACCTGATCATACCCCCGTGGACTTTTTTTATTGGGTTACATTAAATCACGTGTTTACAAAACCCAGAGCCTGTTTTTCTGGAAAGATTGTGTCAAAGTATTCCAAGAGACATTTTTCGGAAAGTTGAAGAGAAGAATAGAAATCATTTTCAGTATTTTCACTACCTACTTAATAAAATTTAAAAAAGAGTAATAACACGTATCTGTTAATTTTTTAATTTTCCTGCTAAAGAGCCAGTTTTAAAACATTTCGTACCTACTTAATTTTAATAAATATCAAATATTTAAAATAAATTACCTTATTTAGTTTTAGGTGCTGGCCGTACTTTCTTCTTTCTTCAAGTGCTCTGCTGTTGTCCAGAAACATAAGGACGCCGAGAAAAGTTTCTGGATAATAAAATTTTGTATCCACGCCAGATTTCCCCCACAAGCACCGGTTTCCCCCCCCGATGTGCGACCCACGCCACGGGCGAAAGGCCTGGGGTGGAAAACTCAGGTCCGAAGCTCCATTGGTTGATGTTCTTGGAATGGGTGCCCACATGTCCTCGAAACCAACCGGAGGAAGTATCCTACATGCAAGTGGAGTCCACCCGGTCGACCACGACGCGGGAATTTAGATTTTCGTCTGTAAAAAGATAATTTTAGATTAATATAATACCAAAATTATACAGATAGAGTTTGGAAGAGGAAAAACTTTTTTATTAGTAGGTACAGAAAAAAAAGTCATTCTTTATAAAAACGCCTGGTTGTGCAGAAACTACAATTTCGAATATCAGATTTGCGATTACTCTACAGGGTTCGTCAAAAACAACAGTTTTTGTTTTTTGGATTTTTTTCAATTCTAATTTTTAATTCCTTTTGATGATTGACTAAATCATCACTTTGAAAACAACTGGATTGAAAGGTACAAATGTTCCAAATCAGTTGGCATGTAGGAGTCCCGATCTCACAATTGTTGACTCTCATTTATGGGGATATCTGAAGCTACATGTGTATAAAACCAATTTTAATAATATTATTAGTTAGATCTCTTGAAAGAAAAAATTGCAAATATCTCAATACAGCAATAAGTTAGAAACTGTTATCGGGAATTCAGATGTCGAGTTGAATTATGCGCTAACTCGGTGGTAATAAAAGTTGTATATTTATGATTAAATGAATTGAAGAAATATGACATGTAATAATAAAAATACTTTAAAAGTAGGCAAATAAAAAATGGTTGTCTTAGAACAAAATCGTTACTCGGTCAGATATAAAATCATATTCGACGGAAGAAAGCAACAATAGTTGTTTGTTTTTACCTACATTTATTTTAAACGAAATCCAAAAAACTAAAAATCTGGTCTTTATGACGAACACCTATATAGTAATCGCAAATCTTATAGTTGGAATTGTAGTTTTAACACTAGCAAAATTCATTTAATAAATCAAGGAATTGAAAAAAAATCCCAAAATGTAAAAATGTTGTTTCTGACGAACCCTGTGTATAGTAGGTAATAGCAAATGTGATGTTCGAAATTGTAGTTTCAGCTCAAGCAGACATTTTTATAAAGAATGACTTTTTCTTCTATACCTACTAATAAAAAAGTTTTTCAGCCTTTTAGGGACAGATTTTCAAAAAAATAACGTATATGTTTTGCATTATTTGTGTTGTAGTATGTTTGCTAAATTTCAAGAAAATAATATAACAAAAAATAGAAACTTTTATGCCCCTTTTTCACCTCTTTAGGGGCGGATTTTCAAAAAAACAAGAAAATAAATAAATGTTTTATAATTGTATTAGTTGCAAGAAACTCCGTCAAATTTTTTTTTTCCAATATAAATTTTTATAACCCCTTTTCCACTCCCTAGATGCAAAATTTTCCAAAACATCAAAGCACGTACTTGCTTATTTTAACAGAGTAAGCATAGTTTGTATATAGACCAGAGCTGAAGCCTTTGAAAATGGTAAAAAGTGAAAAAAAAATAGTAGGATGAAACCCATTGGAAAAGGAAGAGAATATAATAAAAATAAAAGAAATAGTATATTACGTACCGAGGTGGAAAGTGTTTCATTACTGCCGAGAGATTAGATAGTTTATATCTCGGAGACAGTAATGAAACTTTTCACCGAGGTTTGTATACTATTTTATTTACAACCACATCCTACATCCACTTCTTATAATTTCTAACTAAAAATATTATTAAAAGAAAAATGTCATTTTGACGTAGTATTATAGAAATAATATATTAAAAAAATCAAATAAACTTACAAGTAGGCATATTTTTAAATTAGGCGACGGTTGTCAAGGAAACGTTTCTTTGAAATTAAAACGATAAACGCAAGTTCAAGTAAAAATCAACTGAATCAGGGTGGGAAGTCAAGGCGGGAAGTAAAGGTAGGTAATGTGACACTTCCCAACCTTCAATAAAGTCAGTAATTACATTACATGTATGGTTGTAAATAAAAATAATTTGCGGGCGATCCGAGGTCGGGAAGTGGAAAGGGGTGAGTTTTTAAGGGTAGGAAACGATTTATCTCGATTTCCGGCAAAACTACAAGTCCTATGGAAAAACGTTAAATGGCAAAGTTGTAGGTAATAAAAAGATCGACAACTTTTGTATTTACACTTTTTTACATAACCTCAAAATTTATGTGAAAAATTCAAATAACCAAGTTTTTGGTTTTTTATTTTTATCTTTTACAAAAAAATTTTTTTCACGAAACTTGGTGAAAACTTACCTTTTTATGTCTCAAACACACTGTAATTTTTTTGATTTAAAATATTAATTTTTTCACCTTATTTTGACTTAATATCGAAAAAGCACCCTAATTTTCAATCGAAAATTCTCACGTCAAAATATCTGCTTTTTTAAAAAAGTCGGTGGGCTTTTTGTTCGTTGAAATCTCTACTTTCTGATGGTGTCAAAATTTTTTTCATTACTATGGTAAATGTGATGAAATCCCCTTTAAATCGTACCTTTAATTATATTTAGAACAACTATTTTCGCTTATTTTTTGCGATCTTTATGATTTTGTAATTTTTTTGTTTATCGATGTAACATGGAATTTTACGTTTTTCGAGTAATTAAAGTATAAATTTTAATAAATAGCTCAACATTGTACATGATTAAAAAAAAATTTCGGATTCGAGTTTTTTTCGTTTCTTTGCATTTTTTGAGAACATTTACCATAGTAATGTATATTTTTTTACACCATCAGAAAGTAGAGATTTCAACGAACAAAAAACCCACCGACTTTTTTAAAAAAGCAGATATTTTGACGTGAGAATTTTCGATTAAAAATTAGGGTGCTTTTTCGATATTAAGTCAAAATAAGGTGAAAAAATAAATATTTTAAATCAAAAAAATTACAGTGTGTTTGGGACATAAAATGGTAAGTTTTCACCAAATTTCGTGAAAAAAATTTTTTCTTGTAAAAGATAAAAATAAAAAACCAAAAACTTGGTTATTTGAATTTTTCACATAAATTTTGAGGTTATGTAAAAAAAGTGTAAATACAAAAGTTGTCAATCTTTTTATTACCTACAACTTTGCTATTTAACGTTTTACCATAGGACTTGTAGTTTTGCCGGAAATCGAGATAAATCGTTTTCTACCCTTAAAAACTCACCCCCTTCCACTTCCCGACCTCGGATCGCTCGTAAATTATTTTTCCTTTCATTTTTGTTATATTCTCTTCCTTTTCCAATGGGTTTCATCCTACTATTATTTTTTTTGGTTTCAAAAATTATCGACTCTGTTCTAATAGGTACCCCTTTCAAAATAGGCTACATTACTCTTTCAACCCTTAAGTGAATTTTGGAAAAATGCCGAAACACCTTTATTATAATTTTATTAAAGGAACTTATATAGGTACCAATTTTTGAACCTCCACCAGTTTTAGCTTCCGAGATACAGAACTACGAACAAATTGTTATCAGACACAAAATTTATAAGTTGAGGATGTTACTGAGAACTTAATTTCTGAACTAAATGTACGTATTGAAATTATTAATAGAATATATAGCTAGTCGTACCTAAGTACTGATACCTATAATGTTTTTAAAATTGTCCTGATCATGAACAGTTTAACTTTAATACGCCACCTACTGACGAAAACGTCAGTTAACAAGCGGGCTACAGGCTAAAGTTCAAAATCGACCCGATAGAGGGAAGGAATTTCAATAACAAATTCAATATTTAACGGACAGAGGAAACAAATGTTACGTAAGTAATTCACACGCGTACTTACGTAAGAAATTGGCAAATCCCTAATATAATACGTCACAAAGCACTAACATGTAACACTGTTACCAAACCATTGAGAGGGAAAAAACTTGTGTTAAAGAAAGCGAATTATTATTTGTTCTTAAAATTAAAATGCTAAAATTACAGCTAATTACCTCCTGGTTAGCTCGTTCAAAAGGAACAAAGGTTAATTGCAAAAGAACCCCACCGCCCATAAACAAAATAACAACAAATAAAAAAAAGTACACAAAGACTTACCTTTTAATGAAGCAGAGCACACTTTATATTAGGATGCGCGAAATCAAAAAGTTTCCCGAAACCGAAAGACACTTTATCCCAATGGGAGCTTTAAAAAAATTGGACGCAACGAACCACCCCGCGGTAGTTTTCCAAAAATTACAGAAGAGCTCCGAACGGTTTAACCACTGGGAATAAAGTGACGAACAAAATATTAAAATCGACTAATTCGAGGCAAAAAGTTTGCCTTTTTTGTTTGACGATAAGAAAAAGGTATGTTTATACAATTATGTAACGCGTGTTGTTGGACTATATTTCGAGAATAAATGCTTTTTATGGAGATTTTTCACATATTGTGGAGCAAATTATTATTTTAAAAAATAATCGGTAAAGTGCGAGTCGAGCTTTTTTTTCTTTTAGATTTTTCTTATTATTTTAGTACGGGATATACAGGGGTGGTGGATAGGACGCCGATTTTTCGAAACTTTCAATTCGCACGCTGCTGTACAGGGTTTCCCCTGAACAGCATAAAAACAAAATAATAGGTTGCCCCCAAGAAACCTGGGTTTGTTCAGAGACGGACACGATTACTCTACCTTTTTCTTCTGTATAATATGGAAGAATCCAATAGGCTCTTAAAAGACAAATTGTTTCTGGTGTCTTATAAGGCCTTTCGAATTTTTTTCTGGTTTTTGTTTTATTACAAAGATTACATTAAATGCAGTGGCGCACCCAGGGGGGGCCAAGGGGGCCTTGCCCCCCCCCCAATGAAATACAAATTATGAAAGTGGATAAGTATTTTAAAAAGTCAATTTTTTTAGATTTACCTCACGGGCCTCGTTTGAGGGGGGCCAGGTGGGGCATTTGCCCCCCCCCCTCCCCCTGGAAGTTGTCTTATTGACAAAAGTTGACTTATTAAGGTTTAATATGGTTTGATTGAATTTATGAATTTATTATTTCGAGTTTTCCTTTATATTTTTGTTATTATTTTGGGGTAGTAAAGACTTATTTTAATAAAAATAAACAGTTTTAATGCCAAAACGACTATGAATGTTTGAGAAACAATTTTAGCTCATTAAGTATTGAGCAAAAAATTGAAATTAGAATTAAGGGAAGACCTAAACTCTCGAAATTAACTTGATACATACGCACAATGTAAATCTAGGGACTTTATTGTTATTGATAAGTTTGCTGCAAATAAAAACAGATTAATGAACTTTACTTTTAACCAATGTACCCACTAATGAAAAATAAATTAGCCTTTCTATTTTTTATCTTATTTCATTTTTACTAGAATAAGAAGGTAATCATAAATTTTTAAAATATTTACTATAATAATTTATTGACCAAATTTGGGCGTGGTCTTAAAAAAATTTCGCCTGCGGCGCATTTCGCCTACAGCAGGCTTTTAGTACACCCCCAAGTTAACAAGTCACAAGCCGCCAATGCCCCCCCCCCCTAAGAAACCGTTTAACGACTCCCATGACTAGGCTATTGCGATCTTCCCTGCAAGAGTACCTGTTAAAAAAGCTCCAAAGTTCTAGAAAAATGCGTAACTTAAAAGTTTATTAAAAAATTTGCTTCCAGCACTGGTTGGCGGGCCAACAAAAAATCCTGGGTGCGCCGCTGACGATTACTCTACCTTTTTCTTCTGTATAATATGGAAGAATCCAATAGTCTCTTAAAAGACAAATTGTTTCTGGTGTCTTATAAGGCCTTTCGAATTTTTTCCTGGTTTTTGTTTTATTACAAAGATTACATTAAATGAAACATTTTAATGCAAGAAAAAATGCGGATGGAGCCATTTTTTGCAAATTACGCTAACTAAGATTTATTTTATACATAAGGTATTTTAGGTTATGGTCGACTGAGTTATATTCACCTAAGAGTCCCTATTTAGCGATATATTATCTTTTGCAGTATAAGCACATGATATGTTATAAATATACCTAAGAAACAAATCATAGTCAGTTGTATTGTAGCCATTCATCTCGAAACTTGTATCTTACACAAATAAATTGTTTTTTAAAAACAGTTTTTCGTTGGACCGTAACGTAATTGGCGCAGTCGGTAGGATTGACAGGGTAGTTTTTGATTCGAAACGCGTAGTTCGAGGAAAACCAGTTTTTCGCTAGCCTTTACGAAAAACCCGGAAAAACTTGTGCCTAAGCGGAAACCGACATTTAAGTTAGCCTTTGCTTAAACCCGGTAGTGACAATCAAAAAACGAACTTTTTGTTTTAACAATTAACTGTCAATAAAAAATACGTGAACGGACACAGTTTCAAGAGAGGGTGCAATCTACTCCAAGACTTAAGGGAGGAGAACAAAAATCGTCGAATCCTGAGTGCAGAGGGAGGAACAAACATCGTCCAAACTCTATAGGTAGTCCCAGGGAGAAGACAAGCATCGCTTTTCCTATTGGATCTAGACATAAGAAAAGTCAATGAAAATCATCATTTTAGCATTGTAAGTTCCTTTGTACATTTCCTTTTTTTTTCAGTCCTTTTTAGTGTTAAAGTGTTTGATTCAACCATTTTTTAATTTTATTACTTTTACAAATTTTGTCTCATAATAATTGTTACCAATTTTCAAAACGGAAGACCTTGCAGAATTATTAGGAAATTTGGCAATCGCGCCAGAACCCGATCAAGTTAATTTAATTGAAAATCTTATAGAAAATCAAGAAGTTATGGCAAACGCGAACCCAAATTATGCCTTAATTCGCTATCAAGCTGATAACATTCCAAATTTTGACGGAAACGCAAAACAACTAAGTAGATTTTTACGTTCATGCGAACATTTCTTACAAAACCACCAAGATCGCAATAATGTCGAAGCTCAAATCAATATCTGTTTGTTTGATACAATTATTGGTAAATTAACGGGTAGAGCCGCTGATTTAATAGCCTCGCGTATGGAACTTAATTCTTGGCAGCTTATAAAAGATGCCCTTATTACAACTTTTTCTGACCAACGATCTGAAGACTGTTTGGTACAGGATATAATATGCATGCGCTTAGAGAAAAATGAGCCTATTCAAAATTTCGGTCTTAGAATCCAAGACGCACGAAGTTTATTATTTACAAAAATTAACAACTCTCAAGGAGATGCTGCATTAAAACTTTTAAAAATCACGCAATATGACGATACGTGTTTAAAAACATTTATTAACAGTTTAAATTATCATATGCAACTCGTTGTTAGATTAAAAAATCCCGGATCACTAGAACAAGCCATGTCCTATGTCCGCGAAGAAGAAAACTTTTTAAATTTCAAAAATAGGTCTAATTTTAACAATAAAAATATGCCTACTACGCAACAGCCTCAACAAATGAGACCGCAATTAAATAAAACACCTAACAACCCATTTAATAATTTTAACCAGCAATCTTTTTTCAGACCACAACCCCTATTTAGACAACAACCAAATTTTACACCCAATTTTAATCAAAATTTCAGGCCTAATAATTATAATAACAATTTTCAACATAACAACAGTAATAATATTTTCAGAAACCAGAATTTCCATAACCAACCTCAACATAATTTTAATAGACCCCAACTAGTGCAACAACCTCGTTTCAACCCAAGACCATCTTATCCGTTTAACCCAAATAACAATCAGTTCACAAATTCGCGTAATGTGCAAGAAACAATGGATACTACCTCAGGTAGATTTGCACGTGCCGATTCTGTACAAAGACCCGCACAAAGAATTAATAACATGGTAACTCAAGAACTTTTTGATAACAGTTTAAAAAATCACGAAAAAACAGGTGATGACACACCATCAAAAAATCCTGATACCCCCATAACACCAAATTACCCAAATTTAAATATTGATTATAATAATTACGAAAATTATGATCAAACTGATGAAAGTTATTTATCGTTTGAACCTAACCAATACGATCAATATCAAGAAGACAATTTTAACCCCTATGACGACTACAACACCCAAAATTTTCAGATTCCCACGAATATAGACAAAGTGACGTAATATATCTAAATAACAACGTACATTCTAACCTTCCAGTAATTTTTATCCCCGAAATTAATGCACAATTTTTGATAGATACAGGAAGTGGAAAAAGTTTTATTAACCCAAACCTTGCATATCAACTTTACCCCCAATTTATTTTTAACGAATATTTTTCAGTACAAACTGCTCACGCAACTTCAGTACATAATGAAGTTATGGATATACCTATATTTCCTTCATTTCAGACAAACGGTAATCACAAATTTTATTTATTTGATTTTTCAGATAAATTTGACGGATTACTAGGTATCGAATTTTTAATACAAATAGATGCAAAAATTAATTTAAAAAACTCAATTTTAGAAACCCCAGAAATACATTTGCCTTTGTACTATCAAAATAAAAATTCAATGCATAATATAACACCCACGCAAATAAAACAACAGCCGATTAAAATAATAATACCACCACGGGCGTCACAAAAAATTAAAGTGCCAGTAAAAGCAAATAATGGTATAGGAATTTTAAATTATGTAAATTTAGGTAACGCAGAAATGCCAGAATCCCTTGTTAAAATTATTGATTCTCACGCACTAACAATTATCACCAATACAGGCGAGAACCCATTACAAATCGAAATTTTAGAACCTTTCGATATTGAATTATTAGAAGAAACAGAAATTAATTTTGTCGAAAAAATGGAAACTGATATTGAATGCAACGAATATTTTGACAATTTACAAAAACAAAATTTAAAAAATTTAAGGTTAAGTCATTGTAACAGCGAAGAATATAAAGCCATCCGTGATCTTTGTTATGAATATCGAGATATATTCTATGTAGACGGTACACCTTTAACTTTTACAAACCAAGTAAAACATAAAATTAATTTGACCAATGAAACCCCAATTTTTACCAAATCATATAGATATCCGGAAGTACATAAAACCGAAGTCAAAACGCAAATAAATAAAATGTTAAATGACGGTATAATTCAAAATTCAAATTCACCTTGGTCGAGTCCCATTTGGATCGTTCCAAAAAAGTTAGATGCCTCGGGCAAGCGCAAATGGCGTATAGTATGTGACTTTAGAAAACTTAATGACGTCACGGTAGATGATAAATTCCCCTTACCAAATATTAATGACATTTTAGACAAGCTAGGTAAAGCACAGTACTTTACAACTCTCGATTTAGCAAACGGTTTTCATCAGATCGAAATGAACCCCGAAGATATACCCAAAACAGCTTTTTCAACAGATACAGGGCACTATGAATACAAAAGAATGCCTTTCGGTTTGAAAAATGCGCCTGCGTCGTTCCAACGTGTCATGAACAACGTATTACGCGGCTTTCAAAATGAAATATGCTTAGTTTACCTCGATGACATCATAATTTTCTCAACATCCCTACAAGAACACATCCAAAGATTAAAATCTATATTTGAACGCCTAAGACAATCAAATTTTAAAATCCAATTAGATAAATCCGAATTTTTACATAAAGAAGTCGATTATCTTGGACATAAAATTACCAATGACGGAGTAAAACCAAACCCACAAAAAATTGACGCAGTCAAAAATTTCCCTATTCCTAGAACACAAAAAGAAATAAAATCATTCTTAGGATTAGCCGGTTACTATAGGCGATTTATAAAAAACTTTGCCAAAATATCGAAACCCCTAACTACTTGTTTAAAGAAAGGAGAAAAAGTCGAACATTCACCAGCATTTATTCAATCATTTAATCACTTAAAAGATCTTTTGATTAATGCACCAATTTTAAAATATCCTGACTTTACACAACCATTTGTTCTTACAACAGATGCTTCAAACGTAGCATTAGGAGCCGTTTTATCACAATCTTCACCACCAAATGATAACCCTATAGCATATGCGTCACGCACTTTAAACGAAACCGAACAAAAATATTCGACAATCGAAAAAGAACTACTTGCCATAGTTTGGGCATGCAAATATTTTCGTCCATATCTATACGGTCAAAAATTTAAAATTTACACAGATCATAGACCTTTAGTTTGGCTATTTAATCTTAAAGAACCAAATTCTAAGTTAGTCAGATGGAGACTGAAATTAGAAGAATACGACTACACTATAATTTATAAAAGCGGTAAACAAAACACAAACGCAGATGCGTTATCGCGAATCCAAATGAATGCTTTAGAAACCCAATCAGTTCAAAATAACGCTGGCGATATTAACTTTGATATTGACAAATTTTTACTAGATAGTTACAGCCAATTTAATCCAGAAAATCTCGATCCCGATGACGTAAGTCGAACCCTTGAAGATATTGAAAATCAACAACCCACAACTTCAAATATACCAAAAGTTAATATTATTCAAGATATCCAAATAAATCCACCCGCCGAAAATAATCAATCGGATACCCAACACAGCACAGCCGGTAATGAAACCCTGAAAGAAATACCTCTATTAGACGAAATAATCAATAATAAATTAAATCAATTTATTGTCAAAAAATCCCCATACGACGCCTATGTAAAAACTAAATACGAACGATTTGACGGTAATAGAATAATCCACGCAATTATTCCAGACAACACCCAAGCAATAATTACTTTTCTTAAAGAGAACTTGCAAGATAAAACCACCTACATACATTTCTTATCACCAGAACTTAGAAATAACTTTCAAGACGCTTTAACAAAGCACTTTTGTAATTTTAATCTTATAGAATGTACCAAGTTAATAAACAACGTAAGCGAAGACGAACGAGAAATGATTATGCGATTTTCTCACGAAGGAAAAACAAATCACCGCGGAATACAAGAAACAATAACGCGACTAAAAATTAATTATTATTGGAAATCAATGAAATCGGATATTACCAAATTTATAAATAATTGTGAAATTTGCCAAAGAACCAAATATAATAGAAGACCCCCAGATCAACCCCTTGTACTAACAGAAACACCATCTAAACCTTTTGAAATTTTACATGTTGACACACTTACAGTAGAAAATAAAAAATTTCTAGTTATCTTAGATAAATTTTCAAAATTTGGTCAAGCATTACCATATTTTGGGACAGCTATCTCAGCCTGTCAAAACTTAGTACATTTCTTTTCATTTTTCGGAGTACCAAAACAAATTGTCGCAGACAATGGCACCGAATTTAAAAATGACGTAATGAATGAGTTATTAAAAGCCCATAATATAAAAATTCATTTTACAACACCTTATCACCACGAATCAAATTCACCGGTAGAAAGATTAAACTCTACTTTAATTGAACACCTACGAATTTTAAAAGAAAAAGATAACAAAACGGACACTATTTCTTTAATGACATATGCCGTTATCGCTTATAATAGTACAATTCATTCAAGTACAAAGTACACCCCATATGAATTAGTATTAGGTCATACAGATTCACGTGACCCAATGAAATTAATACCCGCACAAGTATTCGCAGAATACGTCAACAACCATCAAACCAACACAAAAGCTTTATATGATCAAATCAAAGATAAATCAATAGAATTAAAACAAAAAACTATCGATAAAGCCAACAAAAATAAAAAGCCCCAAAATATAACAGTAGGAGCTCAAGTATATAAAAAACAAGACAAACGTTCAGGCAAATTAAAACGCCGTTTTACAGGTCCATTTATAATAAAAGAAATTTTAGAAAATAACAAGTTACAAATTGAAAACCCAAAAACTAAACGCACGGAAATAATTCACATAAACGAAACTAAAATAATGCCAATTGTTCCAGATGCATCAGACTCGTCCTCATCGGAGCAAACGAAGTAAAAATCCATGATCTAAACAAATATCCAGGACTACTCCCCTATAAACTAGGAACCGCGAAAATTCGTTCTAACCATTGGTCCTTAATTCAAATTTACGATCTATCCCCAATAATCAAAGAATTTTATACACTTAAAAGCTTCTCAAGTAACTTAATAAATAACCTTCAAAATAATTCTAATTATCGCGAAGAGTATAAAAATACCTTCATTCCATTAGTAGCAATCGAAAAAAGAATCGAAAACCAAATTTATCAAATAAACCCGAATTTTAATAAAAAACAAAAACGTGGAATATTTGACCCTCTTGGTTCAATAATAAAATGCATAACAGGTAACCTCGATCAAACAGACGCAGAACGTTATGACCAACAAATTAAACAATTACAAGAAAATCAAAATAAACTTAAAAACATTGCTTTTAATCAAATTACTTTACTAGAAAAGTCAATCAATCAATTTCAAAATACCATATTAAATATTTCCCATAATCAACTTGTCTTAAAATCAAGAATTTTGCAAATCGAAAGCACTATTAAAGAGGTAGCTCTACAACAAAATACCGATCATCAATATTTTAGAATACATGTAGTGATTAATCAAATTACAATGATGTATCAAACAATTTTTGATATTTTCGAAAAAATAGAAATTGCCATTTCTTTCGCAAAAATAAATACACTTCATAACGCAATTGTTAATCCCATAGAACTTATTAAGGAAATCCAAACTTTTAAATTAAATTTGGATACAGACGTACTACCCTTGGAGGCAACTATTGAGAATACATTAAACTTCGAAAAAATTATCGAAATCAAAAGTTATTCGAAGAATAATATAATTACGTTCATTTTAGAAATACCGCTAGTTGAATCAGATGTTTATCACTATTATCAATTATTCCCAATACCAATTCCTAATAACCAAACATCCGAATTCTATCTCAACCTTCCACATAAACCTTACCTAGCGCTTAGCAATGCTAAATACGCCTACATGGATCAAAAATGCAGCCAACTGATGCCTAACGAGTACCTCTGCACAGAAGCACACATAACCTATATCAATGACGCACCTCCATGTGCCGTTCAACTGATTACGTATCGATCAAATGCCACTACATGTCAGCCATTCCGCATCAAACTTCAAGATGTACAAATTACCAAAGTAATTGATGGAAAATGGATAGTTACGGTACCCAACCGCCTTGTCGTTCCAATATCCTGCCAAAATTCCAAAGACAACACGCCACTGTTTGGATCATACCTAATTGAAACATCCAACCAATGTAGCCTACAAATTAAGTCAATAATTCTACGCACTTATCAACCAAGCCAATTAACCTATAAAGATGTCTCTCTACCAGAATTGGACCTGCCAAAAGAATATTTTAATCAAAACGAAAAAATATTCAACCCGCCGTCCCTGGACCTGAATATTGTCAATTTAAAAGAAACAAAAGAAATTGAAGCCCAACTTCAAGAACAGAAGAAAATAATCAATGAGATGACCACACCGATATCTATGGAAAGAATCAGTTTTTGGACAATCTTATTGTATTTACTAATCATAACCATTTTTATTTTTTCAGCATATAAATTATGTAAAAATAGGTACTTTAGGAAACCTTCAAAAGCCCCTATTAACGACGACATAATTATTTAAAACTGTCTTATGCTTTTAAGAATAAATATATTATTTTATTAATTTCAAAAATAAAATAAATTTTGAAAAATCACACCCATAAGGGTATGCTTTTAGCTAAGGGCGGAGGAGTTATATTCACCTAAGAGTCCCTATTTAGCGATATATTATCTTTTGCAGTATAAGCACATGATATGTTATAAATATACCTAAGAAACAAATCATAGTCAGTTGTATTGTAGCCATTCATCTCGAAACTTGTATCTTACACAAATAAATTGTTTTTTAAAAACAGTTTTTCGTTGGACCGTAACGTAATTACTGTAGCGACAGTAACTGTGTTGATTTATCTTCATAATATATCAAAAAGATAAGGTTTTACCTTCTTTACCTAAATAAATGCGAACAGAAATAAAATAATTTTAAACAAAAAGTATCATTCTGCTGATCGGCTCTATAAAAGGTGTATCGGGGCTGGTTTGTACTTTGTTGTACAGATTTAGTTTTTAAATATTAAAATTTAAGAGTTTTGCGAAGAAAAACAAGTCCAAAATTTGCAAAAAGACAATAATTTCTATTAATGTGTAAGAATACTCCATATATATGGAGAGTTTTCGCGTTAAAATGTTCATTAAACATTCCAATTTTTTTTATTTTTGGGGTAAAAAGTGTAAAATCCGCCGATTTTTTGCTCTTAGTCTATTCTGTACAGCTTAGGCTTTGTCAAAATTTAAAAAGAATCAAAATTTGAGGGGCCTTGTATGACACCAGACCCGACAAATTTAACAATATAAGGTTTTATGGATTTATTCGCCAAAGAATAGTTATTTATGATAAAAGTGCTAGATATCCAGAGCTCACCCTTGTGGACTTATATTAGTGCGGTGATTTAAAAAAGGTACAAAAATAGACCGGTTAATAATGAAAATCTAAAGTTTACTTAGTATTAGAAATGTAATACCTACGTGAAATCCGATGAAATTTTTCAGAACGTCCTACGGCAATCAATTTTTAATTATTCCTTATTTATATCGTGTTCTTGTTAATTTATTTGAAATGTGTTATATTTTATACAGTGTCACCAGTAAAGTCCGCATCATATGGGATTTTTTTTTTATTAATAGCTTTATTCAAAATTTGACTTTGGCATTAAGTTCTGCTTCGATCGAGATGAAAATTAAGCAAAAAAATACTAGTCACGTGATTCGCATTATCTGTCAAATTTTAATTTTTTTCCAAAAAATAATTCAAAAGTGGGGTTATTGCTAAAAATATCGAAAAAAGTTATTAGAAAAAGTTTTTTTTAATGCAGTTTCTGGCCCACATGCAAAATTTCAGCTGCATAAGATAATTTTGATTTTTTACCTATATTTTGTAAATTACGTACTTTTGCAAAATAAGACTTAACGCAACCTACATAAAACTTCTCAGTTTTGACAATGCTTTATTTCAGATATATTTTTTTTTTAATAGCGTCATGTTAAATGTGTGTTTTTCTACAAAATCAAAATTGGGCTATTAAAATTTAGTCGCCTGTGATGCAAGGTTTATTTGTTTTTGACCCTGTATAAGGTAACTTCATAAAATAAATATTTTTGAAAACGTAGTTTATGTCTGAAAGTAATACACCTTAATATTAAGACAAAAACGAACACAGTGTCTTCAGTAAAGTGTTTTTTAAGTGGAAAATAAATTTTAGTTTAACAACGTAAAGTTTATCTATTTTCAACAATTTAATTTAAAACCCCTATATTATAATTTATTATTAAGCTATGTCATAATAACGTTAACGTGTATTACTTTCAGACACAAACTACGTTTTCAAAAATACTTATTTTATGAAGTTACCTTATACAGGGTCAAAAACAAATAAACTTTGCGTCACATGCGACCAAATTTTAATAGCACAATTTTGATTTTGTAGAACATTTGATATGGCGCTACTTATCTGAAATAAAGCCTTGTCAAAACTAAGAAGTTTTATGTAGGTTGCGTTGAGTCTTATTTTCCAAAAGTGGTGCAATTTACAAAATATCTATAGGTAAAAATCTATTTTTCGATATTTTCAGAAATAACCCCACTTTTGAATTATTTTTTGGAAAAAATTTAAATTTGATAGATAATGCGAATCACGTGACTACTATTTTTTTGCTTAATTTTCGTCTCGATCGAAGCAGAACTTGATGTCAAAGTCAAATTTGGAATAAAGCTATTAATAAAAAAAATCCCATTTGATCCGGACTTTACTGGTAACACTGTATGTAACTGCATTTTTTATCATCTAAAAAAAAAAACCAAAAAAATATTTTGCAATCATCTTTTATTCTGGCTCTGTCGTTGTAGTAATTTATAATACCGAAACCACTCTAAATTTCCCTGTTTCCTGTTAAAGTCACGAAGAAACTTCAAAATTATCTTATCAATATAAATCCTATCCACAAAAATATTATTTTCTTCAACATAATACGTTTTATTATTATTTTTAGAACTTTTGGCATGATCTATAATAACATAATCATAAAATTCCTTAACAAACTTATAAGCTATTTCACAGCTGTCAAAAGACTCAACCAAAAATTCAAAATCTAAAATCTTGATCATAGCGATCAAGCAACTAGGAACTGTGGAGTTCGACAGGGTTTTGAGAAAATCGTATAGTCCATGTTCGACTATAAGGAAGGCAGCCATCTTAAAAAGTATGTACTTATCACAAATGCAATAAACATTGATGAACAGGTACGGAAGCATTTCCGATAAAGTTTCTGCCGTTACAAAATTCTTAAGGTCCAAGTTTTGACAACGCCGAATTGCAGTTTTTGTAAATTTGTTATCGTCTACGGTTTTATTATCGACTTGGGCTAATACCAAAATCAATACGAACATTTTTTTAACGTTTCTGACCTCTTTGTAACAAAGTCTCATTTGATTTATACAATTTTCCCCAATTTTAAGTAATTTATTGAGTGTAACAATCAACAAAATCACTTTAAAGTAACAGACGAGCAAATAGTTGCGGTTATCGTCAGTTGCCAACGCTTTTTGTATTAAAACATTCAAAATTTTATTTAATACATTATTGGAAAAATGATTTTTGATATATCTGTCCACCAAAATTGACAAAATTTTAACCTGCACACACTCTAACATATTTTTAGACAGAACTTTCTCTAACACCTCATCCAAACACTCTGCCTCAGTATCTATTAGCAACAGAGGTATATAATTATAAAGCCATATTCTCGCAGAGTAATCAGACACGTCAAAATTTGATGTCATAAAAGTTGTCATCACCTCATCCAGTGACAAAACTTTAACCAAAAGCAAATCGAATTGTTTTATATTCAGTGGTTTTAGAAACATTAAAAGCCTGTCAAAATTGGCATGTATTTGAAAATAACTGCGCGGTTTGACAGGAAAATCTCTTATATAATATAAGAACTTGTCATAAAGTACCCGCAAAAGGTGTAAAAAGTTTCCTATCGTGTGCTTCTCTTTAATAAAAGAAAAATGTTCTGTTATAAAAGTAACGACATCTTCCATAACCTCGGAAATCTGTTCTTCTAAACATAGTGAGGCAAAAGCCCTTACCGCAAAAAGACCAAAATGACCGGGATTTTCTTTTATTATCCTTACAAATAACCTTAAAAAAACGTCCTTCACGGTCTCCATACAATCGCTGCCGATTGGTTGTCTTTTGGCTTGTGACTCGGAAAATAGCTGCATGACAATTACGGCCGAGTCTGTCAAAGGTTCCTGAATCAGGGTTTGACAGAAGGCGTTGATTAGTTGGGGAAATAGAGAGAGGAGGTATTCAGCTGATTTTGGCCGGTTATTTGGTCCTATTAAGACTCCCAGGAATCTATCGATTAGTGAGCGAGCCAACTGTATGTTGGCGTTCCTGAAATAGAAATGGTAGTTTTATATACTTTTGCGCTTCGATTTATTTTACTTGGTCGCACTATTGGCACACCCTGTACGTAATTAACTTACCGTACAACCCAATTGCGATTCTTAAAATGGTCCACGCAATGCAACATTACGTCTGGCACAAATCTTAGAGTATGGTTATACAGGGTGTTGTCGGAAATTAAAAGTTCTGTACAGTGCATAGCTGACGACACTGTAGAGTCTGTACTTTTTCGGTCTGCTAGTAGTTTCAACAGGCGAAGTAGTGTTGCAGTTAAGAGAGGCTAAAAAAAATTAAGCTTCTACATATATTTACAATAAATGCAATTAATAATAATAATAATAATAATAATAATGATTTTATTTAAAATTTAATAATATAACAAATATGTTTATGTTGTCTTCTATAAACTTAGTATTCAATGCCCTGAAGCTGAGCTTGTTAGGGGCAAATCTTATTTTTTGTTTTAGTATGTAAAATCATAAATTTATATTAAATTAAAAATCAAGTTTTAAAGTAAAAATGTTAATTGATAGTATAAACGCAGTTTTTTTAGAAGAAATATTATTTACCTATAATAAAATTATTAATTAATAATTTTTAATTAAAAAATATTACTTAACTATATAAATTATTCAGAACACACATTAATTAAAGCATTTCTAAAAATATTTTCAAATTGTCATGTTTTTATTTCGACTTTAAATTTTTGTAATGAAATCAATTTTTTAATTTTTGTTGGTAAATAATCGTTTCAATAAAAACATAAATAGTTGAACTTTTTTTGTCCTATATGGACTTATTTATTTTAGGTTTTATGGTTATTTCATTTTTATGGCGTGTATTATAATAATTATGGTTTTTAAATTGTATAAGGTTTTTATTTTTAAATATATATATTAAGATGTTACAAATAATGTAAAAGTTGTCTTATGTTCAACTTTTTTGTTTCTGAATATAATTCTTTTGAATGATAAGGAAAGATAACCTTTATTGAATATAATTTTTTAGAAACCTTTTTTGTAATGTTTCTAATTTTTTAACTAAAGTTGTATTTATTCCTCCCCAACCTGAAATTCCGTAATTTAAATGTGTTTTAACTAACGCGTAATAAAATATTTGCATATGTCCATTTAAAAATTTGTTAATGTTTTTAAAAATTGGTAGTAAACTTCTTAATTTTTTAATTAAGTATTATAAGTGAAAATTCCAATTTAATTTACTATCAAAAATAATTCTTAAATATTTTATTTTATTAACTTTAAAAATTTGAATGTCTTCATTTATTTGAATACTATTCATATTTCGTGGTAGGTTATTTAGGTTTAAACTAAAGTAAAAGGAATATAATTTGTTTTATTAAGCTTTGCAACAGCAGTTTTATCGGTGCAAGCCGCCTACTGCTGTGACAACAACAATAATAATAAAATGAATTGTTAACAAATTGTTATCAAACCAATTTTTTATAATTTTAAAATCTTTTTTAATTTTATTATTTAAGTTTTCCCAATTTGTATCGGTATAAAAAATTGTAGTATCACCTGCAAAACTATGAATTTGTTATATTATTATACAGGGTGGTAATTAAGTACATCAAGAAAATCTAGGATATGATTCCTGGCATCAATTTAAGTTGAAAAGTTCATATGGACTTAGGCCCTAAAATGCTTACCCTCTAAGATACAGGGTGTTAAAATATTTTCCATTTTCCTTTAAAACTACCATTTTTTTCAAAAACATAGTAGAGACAACTTTTGTTTCGCTTATATCAGTAATGCATAAAAATGCATCAGAGTTTAAAAAAAACAGTGGCGTATCACATATTTTCACAAAAAAATATTGATGGTATCTTTATGCACGCCACTGGTGGAAGTAGGCAAACCCTTTTTTAACCAAAAAGTGCAGTTTAATACGAAATCAATCGACATCAATTTTCAATACCGTATCTTCAAGGAGTTTCGAAATTTTAAAAAAACAATTATTTTTTAAAAATATTTTAACACCCTGTATCTTAGAGGGTAAGCATTTTAGGGCATAAGTCCATATGAACTTTTCAACTTAAATTGATGCCAGGAATCATATCCTAGATTTTCTTGATGTACTTAAGGACCACCCTGTATAATTATAGAATATATGTATAAATTGAATTTACGCCTACCCTCTGTGGATGTTTATCAGATTGACACAACGCATGAATAACCAGTCTACTCTCAGGATTTCTTCTAATAGTCAAATTTTGCACTGGCGCAACTTCAAAAAGCTTCGTCAACGTATCGTGCAACAACCTTATTTTGTAAGATACAATTTCATTTCCCTTTTTGACAATGTTAAGGTCAGGATGGGTTTCGTCCTTTTCACCTTCCCCAGTCAGAATTGCAATATGTTTAAGAACGTCAGCACTTATTGTAGTCGGCCGCCTCATATTACTAGTTTCAATTATTATCACCATAAGATTCATGACCTTTGGTTTGTCAGAAAAACGCCAAATGGTACGATCTTGTCTCATGTACTGTAACATATTCTAAAACGAAACAAATTATAGAAGTCAGAAGTCAGAAGAAATGAAAAATATCTGTCTTTATTGCAACAATACCAGGCATAACAAGGAAACACTGTAAAATTACTTACATTTAAAAGAGACTCCACAATTTTTTGAATCATGCAAAGGGACTTATATTGCGGATCTACACTCTCCGAATTATCCTAAAAAAATGATAAATACTTCAAAGCTTCATACTTTTATTTCTTTACAACATATTTTCATTTTCCCATTATTGTATAATTATATTAACTATACTTATTGTAACTGTTCTTAATTTTAATAGAATTTATAATTTCTTCTCACCTTTTCGGCTATTTCATTTTGATAAATTTGATAAACACTGTCTTCTAAAAGTCTCTCGATGACTGGTAAACAATATCTGTCAAAACCCACAAACTTACACGCTTCTTGATAATGCCCGTTCTTGGAAACTTCCAATACAGCTTCGAATAATAATACTCCTTTAAAAATGCTTTTCAAAGTGGCCGAAAAATGTTGAAAGTGTTTACTAACAGCATCAAATAGATTCTGAAGGAGAGCAACATTTTCTCTGGGTTCGTTTTGGGAAACGATAATGCTAGAAATATTTTTCACTGATTCTGCTGCCTAAAAATAGTTATATGTGTTACGACAACAAAGTATAATAGCAAAGGATTGAAGAATTCAATGAAATATTATTAAATAAATTAAAACTAGCAATTTCAAAATTAAATTTAAATAACAACTATGGAGAAATATTGAATAAAAAGGTGTTAAAAGAAACATTTGGCAGCATTGGTTACCCATTATTAAATTTAATAAATTCTTGTTTAAAATATGGAAATATGCCTGATGAATTAAAATGTTCTTACATTACACCAGTGCCAAAAGTAAAAAACACTAAAAGATGGGATGAGATGAGGCCAGTAAATGTTTTATGGAATATTGAGAAATTATTGGAAGAAGTCGTATATAAACAGTTATTAGAACTCATTGTTGCCAACAAAATTAGTTGACAGAGACAGCCATTCAATGTGTGATTGAGATGTGTGTGATCAAGGGGAAAATGTTATAGCTGTATTTTTGGATTTTAAGCTGGCATTCGAAACAATTGACAGGGCTAGATTATTGAGTAAATTGTATCAGTATGGTATTCGCGGAAACGTTTATAAATGGTTTAAAAATTATTTAAGTAACAGGTCACAAAAAAAAAATATCAAAAACATATTCAAATAAAAAAATAAATAATATAGGAGTTCCTCAAGGAAGTATACTAGGTCCAATGTTATTTATTTTATACATCAACGATATATGCCTTTACTTTTAAAAATGTGTAAGTTATAAATGTTTGCCTATGACACCTTAATTTACATTAATGTTTTAAATATTTTTGATGATCTAAATACTCTAAATTCTGAGATAAATATATTATTAAATTGGCTAAAAGTAAATAAATTAAAATTAAATATTTCAAAAAATAATGGGTAATACCTAATTTAAATTGTAAAAATACAAATGTTGTAATTGATGGTGAAAAATTGGAATTAGTAAACGGTTTTAAATATTTAGGGATAATCATTGATCGAGTCATTGATTCAAAATTAAAATTTTTTAATTATTTTGAAAGTATCATATCGAGATTGCCAGAAAAGTAGGTTATTTTAAAAGAATCAGTTCTAATTTAAGTTTGTTTGCTAAAAAAACTGTACCTATTTAATACTATTATATTACCACATTTTCTTTATTGTTCTTCCATTTTATATTGTACTAGTGAGGAAATATTTGATAAATTTATTTATTTATTTATTTATATATACATATATATACCCCATTTTACAATTTTTGTATTTCTATTAAACATACTACTTAATTTAAAAAGAAAAAATATAATCATTTCAATAAATAATACTTAGCACAGCCCTGGTTAATCACAGCATCCGCAAATGCAGTTTTACAGTCCCTTAAATACCATACTTTTACGTTTAAAAAATTACAATTTTTACAAAATAAGGCAATGAATGATTATTTTAAATTGCGAAAAATATACAAAAAATAATTTTATGTTGAAAAATTTAGATTGGTTGAATGTCCAAAATTTATTTTTTTATTTAAGTAGTATACATAATATTTAAAATAATTTATTGCCTCGATTGTTTAAAAAAATTTTGTTCTTTTACTTAATTATGACCATTATAATTATAAAACAAGAACTAATCAAAATTTTTATGTGGATAGAATGTTTAAAACATTAGCTTATAAATCTATTTTTTTATAAAGGTTTAATAGAATACCTATAATAATTTGGAAAATTCTATTAAATCTCAAAAATCATTAAAACTGTTTAAAAAAAACTTTAAAATTACATTTAATTAAAAAACAAAATAATAGGTAATATTTAATACAATTTACAAAATGTATAACTTTTCTTTCTGTTTTTGTTAAAAGAAGGCTGCGTTTTAAGATTTAAAAATAAATCTATTAAAATGTGTTAAAAACAGGGTTGGCAAATATCATGATATTTATATAAATATCCAAATATCCGATATATATATATATCGATATATATCCGATAATATATCCATATTTGGATATTTATTTATATTTTTAATTATTTTTAAACTATTTCATCTGTTTTCTGTAAAGATACAGTGTGACCAGTAAACTCCGCATCATATGGGATTTTTTTTAATTAATATTTTTAGTCGAAATTTGACTTTGGCATCAAGTTCTGCTTCGATCGAGACGAAAATTAAGCTAAAAAATAGTAGTCACGTGATTCGCATGATCTGTCAAATTTTAATTTTTTTCAAAAAATAATTTATGTCGGTTTTTTTCTAAAAGTTTCCAAAAAAGTTATTAGAAAAAGTTTTTTTAATGCAGTTTCTAGCCCATATGCAAAATTTCAGCTCCACAAGACAATTTTGATTTTTTACCTATATTTTGTAAATTGCACTACTTCTGCAAAATAAGACTCAACGCAACCTACATAAAACTACTTATTTTTGACAATGCTTTATTTCAGATACATTTTCTTTAAAGTAGCGCCATATTAAATGTGTGTTTTTCTACAAAATCAAAATTGGGCTATTAAAATTTGGTGTCATGTATAAGGTAACTTCATAAAATTAGTATTTTTGAAAACGTAGTTTGTGTCTGAAAGTATTAAGACAAAAAAGAACACATTGTCATCAGTAAAGAAGTGTTCATTAAGTGGAAAATAAATTTTAGTGTTGGGTAAAAAAATCAAAATTATTTTATGCAGCTGAAATTTTGCATGTGGACTAGAAACTGCATTTAAAAAAACTTTTTCTAATAACTTTTTTCGATACTTCCAGAAATAAACCCACTTTTGAATTATTTAAAAATAAATTAAAACTTGACAGATAATGCGAATCACGTGACTACTATTTTTTAATTTAAATTTTCTCTCTATCGAAGCAGAACCTGATGCCAAAGCTAAATTTCGAATAAAGATATTAATAAAAAAAATCCCATATGATGCGGACTTTACTGGTCACACTGTATATTTTACACTGATGAATAGAATTAAAAAAAAAAAATATATATATCAGGATAAATATCGTCGCATAAATATCATGATATTTATCAAGATATATATCAGGATATTTATCATGGATATATATCCTGCCAACCCTGGTTAAAAAAATGTATTAAAAATATTTAATTGTTGCTTTTTGCTAAATAAAACATGTTACTCTACTACTACATACTACTACAAAAAGAGGACTTACTTACCATTATTGAATTTAATTCAGTGCATTCATCTATAAATTTAAGTAAATAATCATGATCATCGTAAACTTTATTTAGAAATGGCAGCAAACAACTTAGCTGAGCTAGTTCAGGAGAATTTCCATGAGCTTCTACCAGTACTTTTTCTAATATATCTGTAGGAAACCCTTCTTGAAAAACACTGCCATAAAACCCCAAACCTCCTTTATCAAGCTTGTAGTTTAACAAATATGGGCTGTCGTCATTTGTTAATTTCCAAAAAATCATTAAAATCCGTGCCGCGATATCTCTGTTGCTAGTTCTCAGAGATTTCAAGCAAAATGTGAACATATTCATCACATAATTTTTATAGCAAGCCAACTGTTGCTCTTGGTAAGGATTTCGAACTTTTAAATTATATAAATCTGATCCTACCACACCGATTTGTGACAAAAATCTATGCAAACACTTCAGTTCTTCATTGTCTATGGTTCCAGTTTGACCATATAAGTATCTATTTACAAGTTGCATTTCAATATTGCAGGGATAAATATTTCTTTTAAAGTAAAAACTTACAATTTTTAGTGCCAAGATCATCATGAAATCATCTTCAAAAAGTTTACTTATTAAATGTATCATTCCTGGTTGGTACTCTTCGAATAAACCTTTATGTCTTGATTCAAGTAAAATGTGACCTTTTAAACATCTACAGATAGGTTCTGCCGAAGTAAAAAAATAAAACTCTTCCTTATAAGCTGATATACACTGAGGAATCCAGTACTTTACAAGACTTTGAAAAAATTCCCTAAAAAATAATTTTTTTAACAAATACTTAATTTATTTTAAGATTTAAACATTATAGGTAAG
This sequence comes from Polydrusus pterygomalis, assembly GCA_963969555.1. Taxonomy (NCBI): domain Eukaryota; kingdom Metazoa; phylum Arthropoda; class Insecta; order Coleoptera; family Curculionidae; genus Polydrusus; species Polydrusus pterygomalis. Next base: position 38,437,719 of record OZ018385.1, on the reverse strand, counting down.
TAGAGGCCTCAAGGGAGTCTATATTTTATTCTATCACAGGTACTTAAAACTACTACCTATCACTATTAGTTATTACTTTAGGATAAATTCTGCTCTTCTATTTATGCATACTCTGAGTTAAAAACTTACCCTTCAAAGTCAATTGTCTGAAACTTAGTACAAAACTGAGGCCATACTACCACCTTCCAGTATGAAAAATCGTCAAAAAGAATACTTTTATATAGAAAACCACCCTCCCGATTTTCTATATTGTTGGAAAACATTTGAATTACCTTTGTAACTATGTTTCCATATAAATTTTTGTCTTGTTTAAAATATGGGACTAAAGCTAAAGTTTCTACACCCCTTACTGGCAACAAACGCAGCTCCAAAAAAACTTTAATCTCTTTTAAATCAAGTATTAGAAGAGCCATTTTGGATATATTATGAGCATAGCCTCTGCACCCTTCAAAAGGTGAGATTGCAACCCTTTGAGAAAAAAATAAAAGTTTTATTGCTAGGGGAGAATCTATGACAACCTTATGTTTTTTAGTTACATTCTCTATAAGACGTAACATAAGTATTGATTCTATTTTGTCTGCTCGGAATGTTACCATTGCTTCATGCAAAATTTGATATTTTTGATGTACGGTTATAGTATTCTTTTTCTTAAATAGTTCTTTAGAGTGTCGTAAAGAAGCTAGTAGCATTAATTTAAAAAACCACTTGTCACTTATGTGTATTAAAAACCCATTAATTTTAATGTTATTTACTGCTTCGATATTCGCTAGGTATGTTAGAATTATTTCCACAGTTTTAAATAATTCAATGTTCTCAAGGCAGTTGTATAATTTTAAACATAGTGCTTCTAATTCATGTTGAAGAAGAAAATTGGACCTTATTTGAGAAATATAAGCAAGAATACTTATGGAATCATTCATGATAGTACTTTCCTAAAATAAAGTCGTTAGGTATTAATAGATTATACAACAATATAACACATAATAGTATAACATAATAAAAACAGGCTTACCAAGCACGATAACAAATCTTGCATTATGTGTAACTATTCCTTTATTTTTTTTTAACTAAACGCTATAGAAAATAGAAAAATACTCAGTTTAAATTTGAATTTACAAATACATAACCTAAAACTAACCATCTCTTATTTATTTGCAAGGTGGCGTTAACTACCACACTGTAGCCACAGAGGAGTAATGTGTCGCGCTGTAGATAGAAACTGGAGAGACAGACGATATCACATTTCTCAAAAACTGGGTAAAGTAAAATTTCATTCAACCTTTTTTAAGATATATAATTATTGCATAGTCATTTCTGAAAATTGGAATAAATTTTAAACCTCATTATTATTTTTTCTTACTCAAAATTTTTTTCAAATTATCTGTACCCTGCACTTAGTCACAACGGTGTTTTGAAACTAAAATCTTTTAACCTCATTAAATTGAGTTATGGGGGGGGGGGTGGCATTAAGAAAATAGAAATATTGCAAATTTCCAAGCCCCCCCCCCCCCTTAAAATGAAAGCACGATGCAGTCTACAAGTATAAACTCAACAAGTTATAACACTATATTTCGTATTATATGATCTATGATTAAAAATATTATAATATAAAATTATATCAATTGATTTTTCCAATTAATTTCCTTTTTTGAGTTTTTCTTTTTCCTCTCTAAACTTTCGCACAACCTCGGGAGGCACAGGGAATTGCTTTTCGGCTTTTACGACTGGTGTAAAGTCTAAATTCATGATCTAAAAGATAAAAAGCATAAGTAAATTAATACCTAACTAAATTTTAGGAGGGTTCCGACCAGCGACCCTGATGTACTATTTCCGTATTTTTATAATATAATAGGTACTTTCCATTTGCTTTTTTTAAACAGCTAAGAAAAGTAAATATCTTTGCTGAGCTAAGATGTAAAAGGAACGTTTCGCGAACAACTTCGTCTAATCGTATGGGAAATATAGCGGGACATACTTAACCGTGGCAAGGGGGGAGGAAAAAATCTGTTGTGCTTTGCTTTGCCATTTAAAAGGAACTTAGCTAATAATGGTTGTGCCTAAGCCTGGATCCACATACATCCGTGATACGCATCCGTTCTGTACCACATGATTAATACGAACCAATGAAATTTTAGGGAATAAAATTTCATTGGTTCATATTAATCATGTGGTACAGAACGGATGCGTATCACGGATGTATGTGGATCCAGCCTAAGGCCGGATCCACAAACATCCGTGATACGCATCCGTTGTGTACCACATGAACCAATGAAATTTTATTGGCTGGATCCACATACATCCGTGATACACATCCGTTGTGTACCACATGATTAATATGAACCAATGAAATTTTAGGAAATAAAATTTCATTGGTTCATATTAATCATATGTGGTGTAAGCCAAGGGCTAAGTTAGTTGTGTGTTCCTTTTATAAATTTAACTTAGCACAGCTAAGATTTTTTTTTGCCCCCTTGCCGTGGTTAAGTATGACCCTCTCTATTTCCTATTGGGGATGTTCCGATACGCTGAAAGTATCGATCTTTTGTATCGATCCGGATCGTATGGTAGAGTATCGATGCAATAAAATATCAGTTTGAAAAATATCGATACCCTAAATATCGATACTTTTTCGATCCGCGGTGTTATTTTTTATTTTACGATTTTTAACGTTTCTAAAAGAATTAAAAAAAAATAAAATACTATTATATTTTTCAAGGTCGGACCGGGCATTTTCCGCTCGAGGTTTGCTGTTTTGCAAACCGCATCATAAAATTAATAAAATTGTGGGTTTTGGAAGTTTGGGATGTATCGATACTATCTGAACGATACAGAGTAAAATATTTCGATACTCATTATATATCGAATAAAAAATATCGATACAAAATATCGGGTATCGGAAGGTAAAATATCGATACTCAAAAATATCGTATCGCGCATCCCTATTTCCTATACGGACCCTTAGGCTGGATCCACAAACATCCGTGATACGCATCCGTTGTGTACCACATGATTAATCTGAACCAATAAAATTTTAGGGCCCTAAAATTTCATTGGTTCATATTAATCATGTGGTACAGAACGGATGCGTATCACGGATGTATGTGGATCCAGGCTTAGTTGGTGTTTTGTGATACGGACTATTACGGACTATATACGAGGTTGTTCGCGAAGCGAGCGGTCGTTATTTCTCTATACCAGGAAGTGTAGTCCAGGGTAATCTTAGTTTATTAGTACAGAAGAAAAAGTGTTAATTAAGGGACACGACTTATTTCAATAATAAACCATATTATCTATAAATATGATATATAAAAAGGTGAAGCGAATGTTTGTTCAGAAACGAAAACCGACTTCCAGATAATCTGGGTTTTAGGAATGTATCAGTGTATAAAGGGGGCTGTGATTGAGTAGTTAACCTGGCCAGCCAGAGGAAGATTCTCAGTGCGCCTAATCTATATTTCCTACCTGCGGAAGTACTGATACTACATAATTTCTGTATCTAGGATGGTTCGCTATCGGATTTCCATGAAATGTGACACTTCTGAGTTGTTTAAGAGGCCTTAGTTTGTAAACTTCATTGAGATCGGTGATACAGTTTCCATGGAAGTAAAGAATTTTCAGATTTGGGAATTTTAAAAGACTCTAGAAATAATAAAATAAACGCGTTTATATATTTCCTGAAAAATATTTCATTTCAGTAGTTCAACATCAGTTCAATTTGCATAATTTTTGTTTTATAGACATATACCTAATAATAATAATAATAATAATAATAATAATAATTAATAATAATAATAATAATAATAATAATAATAATAATAATAATAATAATAATAATAATACGTTTATTTAAAATTTAATAATAGATATAATAAATATATTTATGTTGTCTTCTATAAACTTATTCTTTAATCCCCTGAAGCTGAGCTTGTTAGGGGCAAATCTTATTTTTTGTTTGTAAAATCATAAATCATAAATATGCATTAAAAATTAAGTTTTAAAGTAAAAAATGTTAATTTATAGTATTAACGCAGTTTTTTTTTGAAGAAATATTTTAGGTACCTCTAATAAAATGATTAGTTTATAATTTTTAAGTAAAAAATATTACTTATATAAATTATTCAGAACAATATTAATTATTTAAAGCATTATTTCTAAAATTATTTTCAAATTGTCTGTTTTTAATATCCATGTATTTCTTTCGACTTTAAATTTTTTTAATGAAATCAATTTTTTAATTTTTGTTGGTAAATAATCGTTTAAATAAAAACATAACTATTAGAAATTTTTTTGTCCTATGGAATTATTTATTTTAGGTTTTATGGTTATTTCATTTTTATGACGTGTGTTATGATTATGGTTTTTAAATAATTGTATAAGGTTTTTATTTTTAAATATATAATATATTAAGATGTTATTAATGTAAAGTTGTCTTATATTTTAAGTTTTTTGTTTCTGAATATAATTATTCTTTTAAACATATACTCTTTATTGAATATAATTTTTAGAATATTTTTCTAATACTTATCTCTAATTTTTTAACTAAAGTTCTATTTATTTCTCCCCAACTTAAAATTCCGTAATTTACCTAAATGAGTTTTAACTGACGCGTAATATAATATTTCCATATGCCTTACATTTAAAAAGTCTTTAATGTTTTTAAAAATCGGTAGTAAACTTCTTAATTTTTTAATTAAGTAAGTATTCTAAGTGAAAATTCCAATTTAATTTACTGTCAAAAATAATTCCTAAATATTTTATTTTATTAAATTTAAAAATTTGAATGTCTGCATTTATTTGAATACTATTCATATTTCGTGGTAGGTTATTTAGGTTTAAAGTAAAAGAAATATAATTTGTTTCATTAAAATTAATAAATATTAACAAATTGGTATCAAACCAATTTTTTATAATGTTAAAATCTTTTTTAATTTTATTATTTAAGTTGTCCCAATTTGTATCGGTATAAAAAATTGTAGTATCATCTGCAAAACTATGAATTTGTCCATCGCAATTTATACTAAATAAGTCGTTATCGTTAATATAAATATTAAAAAATAATGGTCCTAAAATTGTTCCTTGAACACCATACCTAAATACTTTTGGATAGCTTTTTTCTTTTATTTGAACATAACTTGGTCTATTTTTCAGATAATTTTTAATTAATTCTAATTGCTTTCCTCTGAATCCAATATTTTCAAACTTTTTTAACAGTAAATTATGGCTAACTGTATCAAAGGCTTTCGCTAAATCTAGAAAAATACTAATACAAAGTTTTTTTTATTATTATTATTTACATCGACAGATTTAGATAAGTAGGTATACTTAATAAACATTGCTTGTTTTGCTCGAAAATTTCTATGAAGTTTCTTTGTTTATTATAATATTTTTGTGGCTCCCTTGTTTATTTTAGACTATTAGAGTTCAATAAGGCAGAGTCACTTGCAAAAGTTTAATAATTTTAAGCGGTCTATTCAAAGTTATTTAACAAATATTATCTTTTATATGTTCCTAGAATATATAATACGGGCCTGAATTATCATAATGAAGATACCCCCAAATATTTTGTGTCATCCACGATACAAAGTTTACCAGATATGATATTCAGAGGCTCTAACGTCACGTGATGATTCAAATTTATATCCGTAACCATGGAAACACAATAGAAATCTATATTTTCGGCAACCGTCCGGGAAGTACCCACTTCCCGGACGCTTTTCCTTTGAGAAAGTAGCATTTTTCCGGCCGAGTCCGGGAAGTACGTGCCTATAGTCCGGGAAGTACGTACTTCCCGGACTTGCTCGAATTTTAATATAAATATTAATATAAATAAGAATTAGAATGTTTCTGTTAGTACCGATCTTCTGTTCGAATTTTAATATTTAATACAAATAGGAATTAAAATGTTTGAAATTTTGTTCTACAAAGAAATATAATAAAGAAATGTGTCTCATTGATTTGTTATTCTACACGGTTGTCGAAAAAATACGCAACACGTCCGAAAACAGTATTTTTCGGACTATCACAAAATAAGAAAAATCCTATCTTTAACTTTATTTAAGGCTAAATCAAAACGTTTACCTCCTCAATCTCTGATATATAGTTAAAAGAAAAATCAATCCAACCGAGTTGATCGGGATATTCGATGGCAGCGTTCACCAACTCGTCTATTTTCTTGGTAGTTTTCAATTTGTTGTTGTTGAGCCACAGGGATTTGGTCAAAAATCGTTTCTCCGGTCCTCGGTCCGGTACCCCTCCCACCCTTGTGTATCTGGCACCTTCTAGACCAATGACTAAAAATATATAATATAATATTTAAAAGGCATATTTTAACCCGTTCCACTCGCAGTAACGATTTTTTTTAAGAAATCGTTTAGTTATAAAACATTGCATCACTGATTAACAAATATGAAATAACACACTTTTTTCGGCAACCGTCCGGGAAGTACCCACTTCCCGGACGCTTTTTGTTTGAGAAAGTAGCATTTCTCCGGCCTAGTCCGGGAAGAACCACATCGTTGTTGTAATTGTGAATATGAAAATCTTGGTAGAGTCTATTCAGCGAGTAAACCTGCAAGATGGCCGACATGTCATATGACAAAAGTCATTGAAAATGCAAAAATTTATTTTATTTAGCTGTAATATGACTTTTGTCATATGACATGTCGGCCATCTTGCAGGTTTACTGAGTGAATCGACTTTATAGGTATGATTTTGATAAATGCAGTTGAACATTACCATAGCAACGAAATAACGACTGACAGCTATCTGAAATGAAATTAGTTGTCATTTTAATTTTCGAAAGTTTTGCATGGTTTTTGGTCGCAGTTGTCGCAATAAACTATGGAAAGCAACAGCGATAGTTTTTGTTTCTGTTAGTACCTATCTTCTGTTCGAATTTCAATAGTTAATACAAATAAGAATTTGAATGTTCGAAAATTTGTTCTACAAAGAAATATAATAAAGAAATGTGTCTCATTGATTTGTTATTCTACACGGTAGCCGAAAAAACAGTGTACGCAACACGTCCGAAAACAGTTTTTTTGGACTCGCAGACTACCAGGACTCGCCTACGGCTCGTCCTAGAATTTTGTCGACTCGTCCAAAAAAAAACAGTATTTTCCGGACTTGTAACGTAAATTACTATTCTGATATCTCTAAATGCATTCCAGATTGAAACTAAATCCAAACTACTAGATGATTAGGTTGATCAATTTGTCATGTGGACCTCTTATCTTTTTTTTTTCTCCTGCTTCTTTATTCTTCTGCTCCTTCCATCTCTCATCACTTTTTTTTTTAAATAAACATATTTTTTAGAACCCAATGTGTTTCTTTATCTCATTTTACGATAATAAATTAAGAAATATTGGAAAAATTTTAAGAGAAATTGGCTTTTTCTCACATTATACAAGGATAAACGAAAAGTTGCTTTTTTGCCTAGTAAGTGTCAAAACACCCCGTGGAATAATTAAGAAGCAAAATAACTTCAAAATATCAGTTTTTATTAAGCGACAAATATTCCTTACATTTTGGTTTTTGGTTCATGTCAATACGTGCATTTGTTCTCACCCAAAAATGCAAAATGATCTTGATGATGTCAATAATTTAGGAAACGCAAAACTAAAAGCTATTGATGACCGATTTTTTGTACTTAAAACTTCGGAATCGTCGTTTGGCGTCAGTACAGGCGAAAAACTAACTTCGAGAGGATCGAATTAAAAATGTCAGTTCTTGGACAGGTCGTCGAAGATTGCACCAAGGTAATTTAAATTCACGCAGACCAGCAACTGGACCTTAATTACTGGAGGAATATTACCCAGGATGCTATTCGCGGGCTAATTGATGGCATGAACCGACGTGTACCAATAACCCCTCGATCTGTAGGAGTTATTGCGTGTACAGGCAGCATTACGCACCTTTTTCCCTAAATTTGTTTGTTTATTAACTCTTGATTATTACAATAACATTTGTTTTCTTATTTTCTTGCATTTTAATAGTCTTTTATTTTGAATGCAACGGCAATGAGAAAACTATGGAAAAATTTAAATTATTGACATCATCAATAAGATCATTTTGGTGAGAACAAATGCACGTATTGACATGAACCGTTAAAATGCAAAGATTATTTGCGGCTTAATGGAAACTGATATTTTAAAGTAATTTTGCTTCCTAATTATTCCACAGGGTGTTTTGACACTAAGCAAAAAAAACAACTTTTCCATTATCCTTGTATAATATGTCCAAAAACCAATTTATCCAAAAGACAGAAAACAGTAAAACACATGAACACTCAACAAGTCTGCACAAACATTATGTCACTAAGTACAATACAAGGTATTATACAAAACGACCAGATCGTCGAAAGTTTTTTTTTTGTAAAATCGTTTATAATTTCGTCGATATTTAATGTTTTAACAAACTCGTGGTCGATACTGACTAAGGATAAATCCGAAAGGCGTTGTTGTCCCATGGTGTTGCGTAAATGGGTTTTTACTATTTTAAGTTTTGAAAAAGATCGTTCCGCTAATGCCACACTAACTGGTAAAGTTAGAAATAACATCACTGCACTAGATACAGCTGGAAAACTTAAAGAAACACACTGATTTTTTATTAATAAATGATCCGCAAGTTCATACACTGTTTTTAATTTTGAAATACTATCTCCAAGTCCCTTTCTGAGGCTTAAAATTTGACTATAGGAAAGTCAATGGACAAGTCTTTATGGTATATCGCCCGCGCTTTCACGTATAATTCTTCTTCCCTTAACGAAGTCAAATTCTCAGGATATAAAAAAAATAATTATGAAATGAAATCTATGGAAAGCAAAGCTGGCGGCAAGTTTTGAAATGCCGTCAATGTGGGCTCCCTATCTGGCCGCCCCTCACTCGCGGTGCGGGGGCTTTGTTACGCCATTGTTATTGAGAATCTATTATAATTAGGGAATTCAAAACCGGGATCCCGGACATTTTTTCGATCTCGGAATCCCGGGATTGTCGTTTATTTAATCCCGGGATTTTTGGTATTTATCTTTGCATTTTTCATTAATTTATATCGTGCACAAGCGTTAATAATAGTATCTACTAATTATGCGCTAATAGACAAGTAGACAACCCTGTACGATTCCACCAACGAGTGTTGAATCAGAAAGAACCTTTTCAATTGCTGGAATATTGTGTACTAAAATAAGGTCTAGGTTGAGTGATGACACTCTAGGTCAACTTATTTTTTTAAGAATTTTTTTTAAAAAACAGTTTAGAATAGCTTTTTTCCTACTATAAGAATCGTTTTTATGTTATGTTTTAACATTTTTTTTATTTATAGGTTATATTATTATGTTATAGTGTACTTATACAGTGTGTGTATAAAGGTTATAAAGGTAAAGTTGATTTTTTTGAGAAGATAATAAAAATTAAAGATAGGGACATGTAAGCCGTTTTGCTCTAAGACTTACTGTTAGAAAGTTATAAGCTGTCAAAGTTCAAAAATGTCACTTTTCGAGAGTCAATATCTCGGAAACTATGAAGTATAGACTAATAATGCATTTAATAAAAAATAATTATAATTTTATGTGGAATTTAAAAATGTAAAAATATACTGGGTGTTATATTTAAAAATATAAAATTCGTTCGAATTCCAGACAAACTAAAAAGCTGGCAACAACGCCAATATCGTCATTCGGTGCGTTAGATCCTCTTACACAACTGTACCAAATTTGGTTTAAATCGGCCAGTAAATTGTGATGTTATTAGGCCGTTTCCAGACTTTATACACACACTGTATGTTTATTGTTATTTTTTTTTAGTTATTAAAATTAAATGAAGAGAGTATGTTTTAGTTTCTTGGTTGTGTATTAATGTTCTGATGAAGAAATAAATGTTTTTATTTAATTAATAGGAAAAACCCCAAGGAAAATTATTTTTTTATAAATCCTGGACCCGGGATCCCGGGATTGAAAAATTATAATCCCGAAATCCCGGGATTGAAAATTTCCTCCGGGATTGAATACCCTAATTATAATATATCATTACAATAATATATTTCTATAAATTATACCTTTTTGTTATTTCAAATATCAATAAAATACCTCTTAAAAACGTTTCGGCATCATTGTTTTTGATTCCGCTGAACGAAAAATCAGCCGGCGTGCCTGGATTTGCAAGTGTTTCTCCACTCGTGCTGCTCATACCCGATATCAAAATTACTCAAGAAAAAATTGATATTTTAACTTTGCGTGCCAAATTTGACACATTTGTACTAATTTACCTGTATAAAGTAACCGTGACACATTTTGGTAATACATTTTTTAATAACCAATTGAATAGTCAAATGTAAATATCGCATATAAAAATTATTCATCACAAACCTTTATAATAGGTCAATCGTTGAAAAGAGAAATCCAATGGTTTACCAACGTCGATTTTTTTCTGAAGATGTTCTGGAATGGACATTACTTTCAAAATACTTTTTTCTTTTTGCTTATGTTATGTTTGAGGTAAAAAACCACATTACAATTTTGTCATAAAAGAAATAATTTTCTCTTAACGGCCGCTTTTTTAAAGAACGAGAACAACTCGCATGTCATTGATGTGAGATATTTTTAACAATAAAAACCACCTTATTCGTACTATGCACCATTTTACCTGTTTGTGTTAACACCGTTTTGTGTCTAGAACTAGGGCGGAATTGGGGAAAACTTGCGGGGTAATAAATTTCAAGAAAATTGATTTTTATTTGAAAGCCATAAATGGAACATACAGTGAGGAACTAAAGTCCGTCCCCCCCCTCTAACTTCTAAACCGTTCGGTATATTTTAATGAAATTTTGAACGATAATATTTGAGCAAGTCTTGCACTTTTTGACATACCAATGACAGCTTTAAAAGTCAAGATGACAGCTGGGTCCGCTTTTGGAATATTTTTTTAAATGGAACACCCTGTATATTTTTACATTTTTAAATTCCACATAAAATTATAATTATTTTTTATTAAATGCATTATTAGTCTATACTTCATAGTTTCCGAGATATAGACTCTCGAAAAGTGACATTTTCGAACTTTGACAGCTTATAACCTTCTAACAGCACGTCTTAGAGCAAAACGGCTTACATGTCCCTATCTTCAATTTTTATTATCTTCCCAAAAAAATCAACTTCCAGTTAAACCGGAACAACTATATTTCCTGCTTTCGAGTTACATCCGGTTTAACCGGAAGTTGATTTTTTTGGGAAGATAATAAAAATTGAAGATAGGGATATGTAAGCCGGTTTGCTCTAAGACGTACTGTTAGAAGGTTATAAGCTGTCAAAGTTCAAAAATGTCACTTTTCGAGGGTCAATATCTCGGAAACTATGAAGTATAGACTAATAATGCATTTAATAAAAAATAATTATAATTTTATGTGGAATTTAAAAATGTAAAAATATACAGGGTGTTCCATTTAAAAAATATTCCAAAAGCGGACCCAGCTGTCATCTTGACATTTAAAGCTGTCATTGGTATGTCAAAAAGTGCAAGACTTGCTCAAATATTATCGTTCAAAATTTCATTAAAATATACCGAACGGTTTAGAAGTTAGAGGGGGGGGGGGACGGACTTTATGTCCTCACTGTATAATATCATAAAGCAACTGATGTACTGGGGGTTAAAAAAAAAATATTCTTCAACAATTTTGACATTATGACTTCTACAAATGACAATTCTTATCTTTATGCTGTCTGGCAGACAGTGGCGGCTCGTTAATGAAGGGCTCTGGGGCGCCGCCGTCCCTGCAATTATTTCAAACAGAATCCAAAATTACTTTACTTAAAAAAACAATAACGCAATTTATGTAAGCAATCAATTAAAATAATTCAAACCAAACGTAGCCCTATTCTAACGGGCAGGCTATACTCATATAGACAAGCGAGTTGCGCGCTCTCAAGGTTGTACTAAGCGCGGGCGACCGATTATTCGTCCCGATTCAACACGAGTTGCCATGACTACAGAGGCGTGACGTCACCTTCACATCGCACGAGCTGCCACGGATGAGCCCCAATTTTCCGCGCCCAACAGCTGTTTGCGAATCGCGATGCCACGGTAGAATAATCGATATATTATGTACTCTAACGATGCGACTTGTCGATGCCGCTAATGATTTGTTTATTTGCTTTGATTTGATTTATTAGTTACGTTATAAAGCTGGAAAATTTCGTCTAATATGAAGGTCAGTGATTTACAGAAGCTTGTGTTTAGTAGTTCTCTGAGCTTAAGTGAAAAACTTGATTTAAAAAATGCAGAGGGGCCACTACCAATATTGAACATAGTACAAGTGCAATCAAAATGTAAAAGTAAGGCACAGTTTACGCGTAAGTTTGACAAAGAAATATATAATAAAAAATTCTGGATATGCGGTTGTGAGGACGAAAATTCTTTTTTTTTGCTTCGTGTGATCGTGTGTTTTCTTTTTGACGGGGATGATAATTGGACTATAAATGGGGTGCAGGACTTCAAAAATCTTTCAGAGAAAATAAGAAAAACATGAAAATAGTGCAAAACATCGTCATAATATGGTAAGTTTTCAGATGTTAGGACAAACTTTAACTTCTTTAAGTAGTGCTGCTTATGCTGATGAAATTAAAATTCACAATGAGAAAGTTAAAAAAAACATACACGTACTTTCGAAAATAATAGACATTTAAAAAAAATTTTATTTAAAGCCAGCGCCCCCTGACTCGCTAGTCACGAGCCGCCACTGCTTGCAGACATATCAATAATTTTACAAAAAATTTAAAAATCCTCAACACCTTACCTTTTCTTTTTAAGGCCTTTTTCTTCTTTCTCATTTTATTTGGTTGTTTAGACTTCCTCTACTAACTTTCTTCACATGATCAGCATGTTTAACTATCCTCAACCTTTTTTTATATGAAAAGGGAAAGAAAAACACAAAATCTTCCTCCACAAATTTAATGGAAAGAATTCCAAGTTTTAAGGGTCTCTACGTGTTTCGAACGTAGAAACGTTCATCTTCAGGAGACAGAAAGTTTTAAATCTATGCTGATGGTGTTAGCAAAAGAGAACCTGAAATTTAGAACCTTAATGGAGCTTTATGGATTTAAACTGAAGTGTAGAAGAAACATGAAATATTTGATAATGGTAAAACCATAGAGTGATTAAAACATAGTGAAGGGTTGTAAACCAACCAAATAAAGTAGGGAAGAAGAAAACCTGTCTAGGTGTCGAGGCTTATTTAAAATTAAAAAAAAATTTTTTTAAAGGAACTAATAGAACATATTGTAGACATTATGAAGGTGTACACCTTGTGTTGTCATATAATATTGTTGTAAAACAGAAATTTTTGGGGTTTTTTTATATATTATGTAACTCCTACATTTCAATTTTTCAATGCCATAAAAGCTCCATCAAGGTTTTATACCATTTTCTCTTCTGCTAAAACCATCAGCATTATATAAATTTTCTGTCTCCTGATGATGAACGTTTCTACGTTCGAAACATGTAGAGATCCCTAAAGAATTTCTATATTCTATTAAATTTCGTTGTGGAAGACTTTAAGTCTTTTCTCTCTTTCCTATACTTTCGACTCCATAGCATTAAATAGACTACTTCTTCAAATTTTTCAATATCTTAAAACGGTAAAACTTTGAGGCTATAAACATCGACAGTATGTCCACGGATATAGTTTGGGAGAGGAAACACTTTTTTATTAATGGGTATACTTAGAAGAAAAAGTCATTCTTTATTAAAACGTCTGCTTGTGCTGAAACTACAATTTCGAATATCAAATTTGCGATTACTATACAGGGTTCGTCACAAACAACATTTTTAGTTTTTTGGATCTTTTTTTTTCAATTCCTTGATTTATTAAATGAATTTTGCTGGTGTTGAAACTACAATTTCAACTATTAGATTTGCGATTACTATACAGGGTTCGTCAAAAACAACGTTTTTGTTTTTTGATTTTTTTCAATTTTAATTTTCAATTCCTTTTGATGATTGGCTAAAGCATCACTTTGGGATCAAATGGATTGGAAGGTACCTATGGTACAAATCAGTTGGCACGTAGGAGTTCCGATATCACTATTATCGAATGCTCTGGGTAACAACGAACAAACCGGTTGCCAATATACCTTTTAGACGGAATTTGTTCCTCTAGTTATCGCCTCCTTATAATCCCCTACTTATAAGAAAAAAGCTAAAAAAATTGACGCTTATCAGTCAAAAGTTGACAGCTGTCGTATGGTAGCAATCGACGATAGACAGACCTCGGTTAATGCGAAACTACACGAATGCGGTGTACTGGACGCTCGATACAAAAATGCTACCGGGTGACTCACCCTCAGCTTCATAGCATCTAAACTACTCAACTTTTAAATATTTTTTTAAAACAGAGTTTGAAGGATGCATTAGGTCTGCAATGGAAAACTATTTTGATTTATAAAGGATGTCCCAAAAAGTCACTGTGTCAACGATAAATCTAAATATTTAACCCAAGGGCTAACACCAACCCGCTGTCGTTTCGCCAGTGACGTGTCCTGGGAAGAGACAGTGGCAGAAGACTGACCTATCCATGGACGACCAGAAAATAAATGCGCAATAATTATGTATTAAATATATTTTTATTATGTAATCATGTAATGTTAAATATTTATGATATGTACAAATTCTATATGAAATGAATAAAGATTTTGTTGAGTTGAGTTGAGGGCATATCAAACATACTTTTTTTACATTCTACAATCAATTCTAGGCATATATAGAGATAGGCGAGAGCAATTTTGTGAAATAATGATTGACCTAATACTTAGATAATCACGCACGAAATGTGAAAAGAATTTGTTTTCCAGATGAAGCTACCTTTTCTTTAAAAAATGGTCAAGTTATTAGAACTACAGATACAGGCACAGGCACTGGTTCGTAGAAAATCACACCCAGTATAATGAAAAGGTTAATGTCTAGGCGGGAATTGTTGACAATAGGGTAGTCGGATCATTTTTGATGAGAGCTTTACTGGAGAAAAATATCTTAATTTCCTTCGAAATGATCTGGTTGCAGCTCTAGCCTCTGTATTTCCAGATTATCATGATCCTGATTTACCAAGTTTATCCTTATGGTTTCAATGGGATGGTGCTCCCCCGCATTAGGTTGCTCATGACTGGGGTCTATCGAGTGGCCATCCAGATCGCCTGATCCTAACCCACTTCGTCAACGGTTGAAAATAGGTATAAGCCATGATTTAAGAAAAATTTCTAGAATTTATTGTTGAATGTAAAAATGTAAATATAGGTACATACATCTGACATAAGTATACAATATGTTTTATTAAAAAAATTGTTGGTGGCGGTATTCTATACATAACGCTGTATGTTCTGATTTATATAGGACCAGAATATTTCAAAGGTCTAGACTGTTTTGTTATAAAGTATGCAATAATGCAAATATAATTTTTAAATAAATCAATTTTCAAAATATTTATTCCATTTTTTTGGAACTTATGTAAATTAGGTTATTCAAAAAAGTGTGCCACGCTAACCTGTTAAAATAATTTGTATCCAAAATGAAGGTTCGGTTCCAGTTTTCGTTCACGCGCCGAACAATTTAGAAAACATGGACGGTGTCCTGCAGAATTTAACGGATATACAGAGGTTTTACAAAAACAGCACAGTTTTGTTGACGGGAGCAACAGATTTTATTGGCAAGCTGTGCCTGGAAAAAATATTAAGAGCCTTGCCAGTGAAGAAGGTATATATTTTGGTGGGGACAGAAAATGATGGGGCGGGAACTACAACGATTCAAAAAATCATTGAATCACCGGTATGTATTTTAATATAACTATTATACCTAGGGCACGGAAATAAAGACTACAGAATAATAACATAATTTTTTAATTTAAGGTGGGAGTATCAACATGCTTGCCAATCTATAACCTATTTCTCGTAGATTTATTTATTTTTTCTAGCTTTTACACAAAATTTAAATAAAATCAGTATCGACTTGATATTCTATGGGTAATAATTGACATATTTAATAAATATCACGGAATTTCATTACGTATTTTAGGAGAATTGTATAACGAAGAACATCGGGTACGATTTTTTAAAACACTATTATGTCATTGTTCTTTCACTATTAGCAATGAAATAAATTGATATTTTTGTAATATATCAGATATTACCTAAGTAATGTGCCGACGATACTGATTTTTTTCAAATGTTAGCTAATAAAACAATAAAGTTGAAAAAACAACGCGAAATAGGTTATAAGTTGGCAATAGATTAAATGATGTTGAGAATTCAACCTTAAGGTGGAATTCTCAACTTCATTCAATCTATTGTCAACCTATAACTTATTTCGCGTTGTTTTTTTTTAGTTTATTATTTTATATTGTATATCGTTGAAATAAAATCAATATCGTCGGTACAGGGTTATCCAACCAAGACTAGACAAGGCGATTTTTTGACTTTTCCTGTACTTTTATAAAAAAACTGAAATAGCCATCTTAAGTTATTTTCTCCCGAGAATTCGAATATCTTCAGCAAAAAACAATTGAACATCAAACAAAAGTACTAGGGGTCACTTTAATATTTTTTTAAATGGAACACCCTGTATATTTTTACATTTTTAAATTCCACATAAAATTATAATTATTTTTTATTAAATGCACTATTAGTCTATACTTCATAGTTTCCGAGATATTGACTCTCGAAAAGTGACATTTTTGAACTTTGACAGCTTATAACTTTCTAACAGTACGTCTTAGAGCAAAACGGCTTACATGTCCCTATCTTCAATTTTTATTATCTTCCCAAAAAAATCAACTTCCAGTTAAACCGGAACAACTATATTTCCTTCTTTCGAGTTACATCCGGTTTAACCGGAAGTTGATTTTTTTGGGAAGATAATAAAATTTAAAGATAGGGACATGTAAGCCGTTTTGCTCTAAGACGTACTGATAGAAAGTTATAAGCTGTCAAAGTTCAAAAATGTCACTTTTCGAGAGTCAATATCTCGGAAACTATGAAGTATAGACTAATAGTGCATTTAATAAAAAATAATTATAATTTTATGTGGAATTTAAAAATGTAAAAATATACAGGGTGTTCCATTTAAAAAAATATCAAAGTGACCCCTAGTACTTTTGTTTGATGTTCAATTGTTTCTTGCTGAAGATATTCGAATTCGCGGGAGAAAATGACTTAAGATGGCTATTTCAGTTTTTTTTATAAAAGTACAGGAAAAGTCAAAAAATCGCCTTGTCTAGTCTTGGTTGGATAACCCTGTACACTATTTAGATAATATCTGACATATTACAAAAATATCAATTTATTTCATTGCTAATTCTGGAAGAATTGTATAGTGAAAGAACTATAACATAATAATATTTAAAAAAATCTTTCCCGATATTTTCCGCTATACAATTCTCCTAAAATAATTTATGAAATTCCTTGATATTTATTATTTAAGTCAATTATTACCTATAGAATATGCAGTCGATATTGATTTAATTTACATTTTTTGTCACAGCTAGAAAAAATAAATCAACCTCCGCGAAATAGGTTATAGGTTGGCAAGCATGTTCCACCTTAAATAAAGAAACACATTCAATATTTGGAAGAAATAGTCCATGCTTAAAGTGGAGTTGAAATTATGAATAGAAAAGAAAAAACTAAAAGCCTTCCTCCACAAAATTTAATAGAATAAAAATGTGTTCAAAGGTCTCTACATGTTTCGAACGTAGAAACGTTCATCATCAGGAGAGAAAAAAATATATTGCTGATGGTTTTAGCAGAAAGAAAATGATAAGATGAAGCTTTTATGGCATTAAAAATTGGTGTGTCGAAATGACATAATGTGAGGAAAAATAAAAATAGAAATAAGTTAAAACATACTGTATGTGAAAAAGTCTAAGGGTCTAAAACAACCGAAAAGACCGGGAAATCAGAAAGAACACCTCTAAAAATATGTCAAAAGGGTTTTATCTGCTTCCCCGGTCTTTTTGGTTGTTTTAGACCCTTTCAACTGACTTTTTTACATACTCAGTATGTTTCAACTTATTTCTATTTCTATTTTTCCTCACATTATGCCATTTCGACGCACCAATTTTTGATGCCATAAAAGCTCCATTTAGGTTTTATTCCACTTATCATTTTCTCTTCTGTTAAAACCATTAACAATTATATTTTTCTGTCTCCTGATTATGAACGTTTCTACGTTTAAAACATGTATAGACCTTTGAACACATTTTTATTCTATTACATTTTATGGAGGAAGACTTTAAGTTTCCTCTTTCCTATTCACATTAAATATTGTATTTTTTCGCGCTAGTGCGGTCACTTTTCCGCACTCAACCGCTTCCCACTTACTCGGGTAACCGCAGTTGCGTGTGGAAAAGTGTCTATTTCGGCACTTGTTAGGGTATACCGTGTGTCCACGGAAGGTGGCTCGCCCCTCTAACTTTTTTGTTTTTCAAGATAATAAAATAAAATTCGGGGGATTTGTAAACGACATAAAACTGCATTTTTTGACAGATGACTCAACATTATGGAACTTCCGGTTTAACCGGAAGTGACATAAACTTTCGATTTTTAAATGGGACACCTGGTATATTTTTACTTTTTTTGACTCCATATCACATTCTAAATACAACGATGTGTCACTTGTCACTTTTTGTCACCAAGAAAATATTTTTTTTCCAAATTTATTGTTTTATCTAGAGGGCTACGAATACCTTAAACTCACTTATTTCAGTTCTTTAATCTTGGAAAAAATACAATTTTACTATTTTTGGTTCAATTCTATGTGCTATGTAAAATTTTCTCTTTAAAGTTGTATAAAACTAATTTTTTGGTGGCTCGTCGGGTTAAGAAGAAAGAGGATTTTATTACGATTATTTTAATACCATACACTATTAGGTAGGTTTTAGAAAAGCTACCATTAAAAAACTTTAAAAAGTTAACTTAGAACTTTTCTAAAATGAAGCAATTTTTGAGAATAAATTTAGATTTAAATGCATCAAGTAGCCTATGACCAGCAAAACTGATAAAACAAAATCATGCCTTGAAGAAAATTGAAATGCCAACAGCTTCTGCCAAAGAAAATTAGTTTGTTGTTTAAAAAGCATGGAAAATAATAGTTTTACAAGGTGTGAAAAAGTTGATATGTTATTAGTGTTTGGAGAATGTAGAAATAATTCAACCGATGCTGCACGACTTTACGCACAAAGATATTTTAATCGGCGTCATCCAACCCGGCACTTAGGTACCCAAAACTGGTTCCGAAAATGCGAAATGAGCCTGACAATAATAACATATCAACTTTTTCACTCCTTGTAAAACTATTATTTTCCATGTTTTTTAAACAACAAACTAATTTACTTTGGCAGAAGCTGTTGGTATTTCAATTTTTTCTTCAAGACATGATTTTGTTTTACCAGTTTTGCTGGTCACAGGCTACTTGATGCATTTAAATCAAAATTTAATCTCAAAAGATGCTTCATTTTAGGAAAGTTCTAAGTTAACTTTTTAAAGTTTTTTAATGGCAGCTTTTCTAAAACCTAATAGTGTGTGTATGGTATCAAAATAATCGTGATAAAATCCTCTTTTTTCTTAACCCAACGAGCCACCATGTTGCCATTTAAAAAGAACGAGTTATACAACTTTAAGGAGTAAATTTTACATAGCACATAGCATTGGACCAAAAATAGTAAAATTGTATTTTTCCCAAGATTAAAGAACTGAAATAAGTGATTTTAAGGTATTCGTAGCCCTCTAGATAAAACAATAAATTTGGAAAAAAAATATTTTCTTGGTGACAAAAAGTGACAAGTGACACATCGTTGTATTTAGAATGTGATATGGAGTCAAAAAAAGTAAAAATATACCAGGTGTCCCATTTAAAAATCGAAAGTTTATGTCACTTCCGGTTAAACCGGAAGTTCCATAATGTTGAGTCACCTGTCAAAAAATGCAGTTTTATGTCGTATACAAATCCCCCGAATTTAATTTCATTATCTTGAAAAACAAAAAAGTTAGAGGGGCGAGCCACCTTCCGTGGACACCCGGTATAATAGTATTTTTGACATCCATAAACAATTTTACTTGACAGCTCTCAAAATTTGACATTTTATGGTTTTTGCTAATTCAGAAAGAGTCGCGGGCGTGCGCAAAACTCACCAACGTCACATCGCAATGGGATAAATGGTATATAGGGACATAAAATAATGTTAATAACTCCCGATTACTCCAGGACATGCGAGTCCTTGACATACCAACCCCAATGGGAAAATAACTGGAGTAATTTTAACGAATTTTAATACCAAATTAGAAAACAAATTTTCAAATAAAAATGATATGTAACGTCTACAAAACCATATCCATTGTATTCTAATTGATATTGTTACGGCGTGGCGGCGGGGTTACCTACGCAGGGGAAAGGTTAAGTGTTTCGAAAAAATACACATGTTAATATAAAATCCCTATACAGCAACGACAAATAATAGTCAATTATAAAAGCAGTATAAAATTAAATAAATGCATTTTAGCACCACTCAATAGCCCGGTTTTCAGGAGTTTTAATTTGAAAATTTTGTAAAAAAAGAAAATGTGACGCGATCGGGTATCGTGGCTAGCGAGCGCGTTCGATCAATGGGCCTTTTCGCTAAATTTTGATTTTTATCCCATCGCATAGAGAAAGAAAAAATAAAATTTTCTACGGTAGGGGAAGGTCGCCAATGATGGCACCTTTTTTTTACCACCTAATATATTTTTTAGTTCAAAGGTTTGAACCCATTTAACCATGTTAAAATATTTGTTACTACTTAAATATTCATTACAAAACTTTAAAAATACCTATACAAAAACTATTTTTTTGCTAAAAAGAATAGAAAAGAAAAACCACCAAGTATGCCATCATAGGCAACTGCGTTGCCTATGATGGCATACTCCAGTAAAATGCAAAAATCTGAAGGACGCATACATGTAAAAGAAAGATTTTTGTTATAGTTTGCACATTTTTATTGTTAAAAAATTCAAGCACATAAAACTGTTTAAAAAGACTTAAAATAATATATTACATTCTAGGGAACATGTTTGAAACTTAAAAAAAAAATTAAAACATTATCAGGAAAGTGCAATCTAAAGATATATTCAAAAACTTTACAAAGCATATAAGTCATGTTTAGGGACATAGACACAAAGAAAAGTAAAAGTAGCGCCGTTTTGAATATGACGCCTATGATGGCATACCTATTTATATATATTTATAGGTATGCCATCAAAGGAAACCAATGGATATGCCATCTTAGGGATATGTCACACTTCTAGTATATTAATTATAAAAAATTAAAACTACCACTTAGATTTAAAATTATCATAGCAAAGTAACATATATATCCTATAGTTATCGGAAAAAAATAGTGCATTCCAATTTAATGCACCTAACATAATAAATTTTTGGTTTAAAAACTGGCTAATATTACTTCGCCACTTAGCAATTTCTGTTCTATTAAATAACTTTACATAAAAACGTCCGTCACGACTGAAATTCGACTCACAACTGAACGGTCAATACGCGCGCCCGTCTAACTATGCGGGATGACGCAAACCCGGTTTATTCCAGAGATACCTGTGGTATGCCATCATGGGAAGTATGCCATCAAGGGCCTTCCCCTATCAGTTTTTAAAATTTTGAATTATTTACCTAGAAAATAAATAAACAAGATACGGTCTTTAATAAAAACACGGGAATAAACTCACTGACGTCACATCTGCCTCGACCCATGGGACCGAGTTATTCAGCTGAAGGTCGAACGCCGTTTCAACCTGAATATCGAGCGGGTTGCTTTCTATTTTTAAGCTGTTCTTGTCCATTTAGTTTATCAGAACAATGATAGCAAGATAATTCGTCGAGGCTGACGAATAAAAGTATTGTGCGTACAATGGGATGACGTAAAGTATTTTTCACCCTATAAATGGTATCGACTTATTGACAGCAATAAAACTACCGGTTTAATCCCATTGTTATACACAATCAACAAGCAAATACACTACAGGGTAGGACTTTAAGATATTTAATTCGTAACCGTAGCACAACTTGAACACTTCCTAAGAAACACACAGACTGAAAGATGTTATCGCAAGCACAAGATAGTTAAATATTACCTGCTATAATTACAAATTATAATCCGACCCTGACCGACAGTTTATTTGCATTTTTATGGCCGAGCTCTTGCAAAACGTCCCAGGTAGTTAAACGGAGTTAACCATTTATTGGGAAAAATACTTTATTAAGGTTTTGATCTCATGTTTTCAAACTTTCTGCTTTCGCGGCGTCTTTTTAATTGTCTCTAGAAAGGGTTTGTGATCCTCTAGGAAGGTTTTTATTATTGGGATGTATTTTTCATAGCTTCTAATTCAGTATGTTAATGCTGAATATGATGAATTCGATTATAAGTAGTGCCCATTGTACTGGTTAAAACCATAGATCACAGATCAGCAAACTACAATTACGAAAGTGGAAATCAAGCCCAGAGCACATGGGCCTGTGCACTGAAAAAAACCAGATAGACAGGTCCGGGCTTTACTGATATATAAAGATATTTTAAAAGTACGGTTTTAGGGCCAACTTTACATCTTTATAATTTTTTTAAAATTTTTTTTTGAAAAAACTGAAACGAGAGCATTTTGCGGGTATCATTTCAATTTGCTTTTTCTTTCCAAACTAATTAATCTTGTACAGTAACTTCTCAGTTGATTGGACTGCGGGTACGTGTTTCCACGATAAAAATACTAAAAATCTACTAGGTATACCTCATTTGGACAAAATCTGTCAAGAAACAAGAATTTTCCACTAGAAATTTAATATATTGATGTACAATTATACATATATATAATAATATCCATTTCAGTTAGGTATAGAACAATATATTGGAAAAAGGTAGTATTTGAGATCGCCTAAACGATTATCCAAACCGAATGTCGATCGGATGCACCCAATTCGACTTATTAACGATCCAATAGGTACCTGTTTCGGCCCATTTCGACTTTGAAAAAATCAAAAAAATTACTTCCAAAATTTCGATCGCGCTCACAAATATTAGGCTTCTGTAGCCCACTTTGTCTACACGTCTAAAAAGTTTAAATCGATAAAAATAATATTTGCGACCTGTAACGTGTTTCAACGAGAATCCGATATTTTTCGACTTTGAGGTTTAATAACTTTTTCCGATACACCCTGTATATTCGAAATTTTTACAAAACGTACCTCCACTATTCCTCTCTAAACCCAAAAAGTTTCAATCGTCCCACTCTAACCGTTTCCGAAAAAAAAATCACAAATGTGAAAATGTCGAAACTGACGACGACCACAACTACAACAGACACGACAACATACATACATTATTTTCACCAAGCCGCGAAGTGCCACTGGTGGCGACGAAACTGTCATCAGATCTTGATTTTTCGTCCTATAACACTCCGAAGTACCAAGTTTCGTGTAAATCAAGCTAGAAGTATAAAAATATTTACAAAAAATAAAATAAAAATAACTGACACTCTGTATCTTGGAAGCTAACACCTTTGGACTACCGTAAAATGAAAAAGTTGTCTACTTAGTAATAAAATCAAAGACCTTTCAAAGTAGGAACCGAATTGTTTACATTTTTACCCGATCCCTCATCCTTCCGTCCTTCTCTTTCATTTCATTGCGCCGTAGCCAGATTTACGATAGTCGAAAATGTATATTTTCCTTATACTCATAATGAACTTATTTTACTACGTTGCAAAACGTCAATAAAATTTCAAAATTAATCCTATTGCCGGCACTTTGGCAACATGCATTTTATTTAAAGAGTATCGCTTACTATTTGAAATTTTAAATGATAGAATTGACGGCAGGTAGTTGTTGCGACGTTGCTTGATTAGTCCAACGCAATAAAAGTTATTTAGTGGTTATTTTGGGTGATTTTTGTGTTTTCTTTTGAGAAACCTTGTTCAGTAATAAACAATTATGGTGCATGCATGTATATAGTACTAAGTAAAAAGCGACCAAATGAATAATAATTTATATTTTCCTCGGAAGTACGGTTATGTTTTAATATTTAACACGTAACAACGTCAAGCATTAAACAGTGTTGCCATGTAGGGATAACCCAAGGAGTTCTCTCTTCCACCCATTAATGATTTTCAATCACATTTCAAATGATAATGGATCGGCTTTTCAGACGTTTTATGAATGAAACATTGGGTCCAGAGTTTATGAGGTCTTTGGATGAAACAAAACAATGTTCTGATAATAATTATCAGCTACAATTATTATTGTAGTTATCAACATAATTACGCTTAACTTTAATGCACTTAACTTTATTCTACAAGAAAAACTGATTAATGTTGGACTAGGCTAGATCTTTATATTTTAGACTCAGGAATTTGTGCAAGCGCTTTAAAAGACCTTTAACAGGCACACTGTATATATAGCTTGGTTCAAGTAAAATACATGTTCATATTTTAAACCTTTATGCCACATCAAAAAGAAAACCGAAAAAAAATTCATAAATAAATTCCTTGAAGAATTATTTCCGAATAGTAATTTTCAGCTATGGAACCCGATCTAATAAAAGTTGCAGAAAAAGTAGGGTAAGTTGTCAAGTCATTTTGCAGTAAAGTTATTATTGCGCTAGTATTTTGCGCTAGTATTTTGCGCTAGTATTGCTGCACTTGCTGCCTTGTTCATATAAACAACAATCTACAAACAATACGATGGATGGATGGATAGAATTAACGGACGTCCAAAGGTTTTATCAACATGGTACAATTTTTTTAACGGGAGCAACAGGATTCATCGGAAAGCTCGTTTTAGAAAAGATACTTAGGTCTCTACCAGTAAAAAAAGTTTTTATTTTGGTAAGAAAGAAAAAGGAACTTCTGGAAGATACGAGGTTTGAAAATATTTTTAAATCTCCGGTAAGTGTTCTTCAAGATTTACCATTATTTTTGCAAGTTAAGAGCAAACATTACTGACGCATTCGCCATGTAGTTTTTTGATTAGTATTGCGTGCTATAAAATTAACTAACTTAGGAGACAGTTTACGTTACATTTCAGACTACTAACATTAACTGTACGAGAAAGATCTAGGTCAAAAACTTTTACGCAAATATGCCATCGTTTAGGCATTCAAAAAGTCTTTTAGTGTGTTAAATGCATTTTTTTTTAAGAAAGTCGTTTAGTTTTCTTTCAAATATACCCCTTGTTATGGATTGTTTGATTTCTTCTGGTAATTTATTAAAAATTTGGATGCAGGCAGTGGGAAGATTTTTAATATCGTGTTGAAGTGTATCTAGCGACTATAAGGCCATTTGTGTTTCTTGTAGGATAATTGTGATTAATTAATTCAGCCGATACTAGGTGGAAATCCATAATTATAGTATTATGAGATACAGTAAAACAAAGTTGAACTTGTAAATTTCCACTATAATAGACAAAAAATGACATGTTTCGCTAACACTGTAGCTTCGTATACACCAGCAAAAATGGTCTTATTATGGGTAACCCCCTTAGTCCTTTATTGGCTAAAATATTTATGGATTTTTTAGAAAATAAAATAAGCAATCATCCTCTTTTCAAACGGTTTCTTTATTGGCATAGGTATATGTTGATGACATCTTAACATGTTTTCTTGGTACTGATAGACAGTTAAAAGTCTTTTTGGAATATATTAACAGCCTACACAAAAATATCAAGTTTACAATAGAACAGGAAAGTAACAATTCTATCAATTTTCTTGATTTAAATATTAAGAGAGAAAATGATAGACACGTTTTCTCCGTTTTCCATAAACCATCTCATACTGATACTGTCATACACAATTCTTCTTGCCACCCTATACAACACAAATTAGCTTCTTTTCACAGTATGATCCATAGACTAGTAACTCTCCCTGTAAATAAAATCAATTTTCAAAAAGAACTAAACATTATTAAACAAATTGCAGTTAATAACGGATATAATTCAAATTTAATTGACCAAATCCTAAAAAAGAAAACTTACAAAAAGGCTATTGACTTAGTTAGTAGAAGCAAAAACTCTGACCAATTTAAACCTATCACTTTCTTTGGACAACCTAGCAAAGTAATTAGCAATTTTCTTAACAAACTTGATATAAATTTGTGTTACAAAACTAATAACTCTTTAAGTAAATTCATCCAAAACAATAAAACTAAAAGCGATAAAAAAAAATCAGGCATCTATAAATTAAAATGCAAAGATTGTCCTAAAACATACATTGGCCAAACAGGTAGACAGTTTGACAAAAGAATACAGGAACATTATAACAGTTTTCTAAAAAATAAAACAGACTAAAACTATGCTAACCATTTACTTGATTATCAACATAATTTCGATCCTTCCTTTAAAATCTTACATACAGAAAACAAAGGCTTAAAACTGAATTTGTTAGAATCTATGGAAATAAATAAACTTAAAAATACGGACCTGTTACTTAATGATCAATTAGATTTAAATAATTCACCTTTGCTAAATTTATTCTGTTAACCATATAATTAAGATTTTGTAAATACCTACCCATATTGTACCTAATTTAATTTAATTTTTAAACCCTCTGTTGGATTTCCCCGCAATTGTAACCCTCCCACTGTTTTATTTACATCTTAAATAGTTTAATTTTATTGCACCCAATTTTTACTTTTCACCTTTATTAAATCATTGTCATCTGACGAAGCTACAGTGTTAGCGAAACATGTCATTTTCTGTCTAATATAGTGGAAATTTACAAGTTCAACTTTGTTTTACTGTATCTCATAATACTATAATTGTGATTGTTTCTGTTTTCTCGGAATTCGTTCTTGTTCTTGTATTCATTGGTATATGAAGCTCTTAAGGATGTATATTGAAGTGACTGTGAGGATTTTGTGTTTTTTGTATATTTCTCTCTCATGTTTGTGTTGGTTTCAATCCAAAGATGAGCCTTATTAGACATTTCTGTGCTTTTTTGATATGTTCTATCCTTAATTGGAAGTTTGAGAACTAATAAATATTTTGTATTGTATTGTATTATATTATATTGTATTGTATTGTAAAATACTCGGTTTATGTTTACTGCTTGTTCCCACAGTAAAATATATAGCTGAGTAGGCTTATGCGTAGCAAGATGTTATTTAAGCAGGGATAGACATATAACAAGAGAATTCATTAGTCTGTCTTTAGAGGTCTACTTTAGAGGTAGGCCAAGTGCTGCTGGTGGAGCTCTCTGCACTGAACATAGAAACTGTAATCCACCTGTAATCATCCTAACAAAACCCTTAAGTACCAAATTCATGCTATTATATGTTATATTGCCGAAGTTGGTGAGATAGAATACAGGAGTCTCCGTAGTGCACTCGGAAGGTTCCGGGTTCGATTCCCGACATTTTTTCAATTTTAAAAACTTTGCATGCCGACTTACAGTTTCCAGTTACATTAAAGTATATTTATTTTTAGGCATTTGATCTAATTAAACGAACTCAACCAGATGTAGTCAAAAAGGTGTCACTGATGGAAGGGGATATATCGCTGCCAATGCTGGGATTGAGTGAAGAAGATCAAAGTACGATTATTGAAGAGGTTAATGTTATTTTTCACGTGGCCGCCACAACGAGATTCGACGAGGTCCTTAAAAGGGCTGTATTTACCAATGTTAGGAGTACCAAAGACTTGATAACATTGGCACAGAGAATTAACCAATTAAAGGTAGGAATGCGTAAACTGTATTCGTATCTACATTATATACATATATCGTGCGAGCAAAAATTATTTGCATCAAAAACGTAGGGCTTAGTTTAGATCACAATGATATGTGGACGATGTATCTAACCAAATCTAGGTTAAAATTTTGTCAAATTCATATTATGACATGATATGCCAAACTAATGAGTAATAAAATAAGTAGACAAATACAAATTTATTTTTGTTGTTTACAAAATTAACAAAGTAAGCATATACAGAAAGAAAAAAAAAATAATTACATGTATTCTGAGAATTCACATAACCGGAGAGATGGAACCAGGCTTCATCCGAAAAAAATGTCAGGTCTTATAAATCATTTCTTTCCAATAAATTTTGGGTAACCCATTGAGAGTAATTCCAGCGTATCTCAAAATCTGCGGCTTGTATTTCTTGGAATACTTGCACTGTATAAGGAAATCAATTTAGTTGCTTCTTAAGAATAGTCCTGCATGTTTCATAAGATCTTCCCACTTCTTGGGACAGGCGTCCTATACAATTTGTTGGCGTAATTTGCATTATTTCACGAACGTTTGCAACAAGTTCTTCTGTTCTTACAGATGGTCTTCCTGCTCCTTTTTTTTCTGTTGTATAAAACCTGTTTCCCTAAACACAGCCATGGTTCTTTTCAGGCAATGATAAAAATCCCCAGCATAAAAGCAATGTTAGGAAAATGTTCGTGAAAATCGTCCATGCACAAACCCGGATTGTATTGCCACTCACCATTTACTCTAACCCCGTTTCGAAAATACGCTTCAACCATGAATGTTTCGTGCTGTTCCGTAAAGCCCATTGTGTGAATTGTTCAAGAAATTGGAAAAATTAGCGATGAATCAAATTAGTTGTAACGACTGTCAAAGATGACGGAATAACTGATTGATTGTTCAGGTAGTTACTGACACCCAACAGGTATTAAGCTCTACGGCTAAGCATTACGTCCTTAATGCAAGGCCCTCTTTGATGCAAATAATTTTTGCTCGCACGGTAGATTGAAGAGTGAGCTATCAGTGAGCTTTCTCAACTCAGATATATACAGGGTGTCTCACGGTCACCGTTCATTAGAACATTTCGGAAAGTAGTGCGATTTGAAGCATGCAAATTTGGATAATGAGGTTCTCGTAGACGCTCTCTTTAGATGAAATAACATGGACCCAATGCTACTTCCGGTTGTACCGGAACTTGTCTTAAACTAAATTGCTTGTGGAACCAGATGTTATTGTGCTCGATAATAAATTTTCACAAAATGAAATTTTAGATACAGGGCAGTGGATAAGTAACAATGTTTCGCCTTTATCATAAAATAAAATAAAATTATATACCATGCTACGTTACTGATTCATTTTAAGTACTTATAGGCGAGAACATTACTTATCTATCCACATAGGGTATCCCTATATAATTAACTAAAATAGCTATAAACTTGTTTACGTTATGTGTAAAAAAATTAATTTAATTGAAAAATAAAAAATAAAACCTTCTATCCATCTTTAACACTTTCTTGGCCATAAATGCTCGAAATGTTGTCCATTCACTGTTTGGCAATATCCTAAACGCAAGTAAAACTCTCGCGAAGAAAAGCCTAATACAGAAACGAACGAGGAGCAAGCATTTCTTACAATCCCTATGTTGAGAGGATTTCTGAAAATATTACCAATATAACCAAAAACTATAATATCAAAACAACCCAAAAAAATGTATCTATCAAATCCCTTGCGAGTGTGGCGAATCGTACATTGGAGAAACGAAAAGACTTCTTCCCGTACGAGTTAAAGAACGTCTGAAACAAACTCAAAGAGGTGCAACTTCGAGATCAGGTATAGCGGAACATGTATGGACCAACCAACATAATATACAGTTGTCAGAAGCCAAGGTTTTGGACACGGAACAGCACTGGAGAAAACGACAATTCAAAGAAGCAGCTTTCATGAAATAAAATACCCATATATTTAGTAAACCAAGTATAGAGATATCCCCAACCCCAATATCTGGAAGCCTCTTCTTGCCCAAAACCAACAGCTCAAATTTCACACTCCAAGAAGCACGTACGCGGAGTCATCAAGCTTCATTGCACATGGATAGCATTTAAGACAGTAGCCTTAGAATTATGATTTAGTTTACACTTGAAAACGGTTAGAGATACTAACTAACCGAAACGTTGTGTTAAGTAGCAAAGTAAAGACAATGGAAGTCCGACAAAGTAATTTTTTTGATATTACTTCATTGTCTACCACAATCCACAAACAAGCGCAAGTAAAACTAGTTTTGAACATTTCTAATTACTTCGGGACTTCGGGAGAAATTAACCTACTTACATTCATGTCTATTTGTGCCCTCAACATTTGAACTTTGTCAATTTTAAAACACTTTATCTGCATTATTTTTCAGCTATTTTTATTTTTCAGACGTTTGTATACGTAGGGACAGCGTTTTCCAACTGCATCAAATCAGAAGTCAGAGAAGAAATCTATCCCGCAAAAATTGAAGCTGAAAAGCTAATTACCGCCTGTGAAATCTTGGATGACGATAGTTTAAACGGTTTAGAAGACCAGTAAGTACACATCGCGACGTGACCATAAAGAAATCGATTCATAATATGATCGTAGACTGTAAATTTGATTTTGTTTACCAAAGGGGAGCAAGATTTTTTTAATCTTCAATTTTTGAAAAAAAAATCTCTTTATTTCAGACATCTCATGCAGTTAAAAGAACTTTATTATAAACTAGTGGTAAGAGCAACAGAACTAGGTTCAACTTCTGTCGTTAAGGTGAAATTCTTAACTTCGTTCAATCTATTGAAAATCTATAACCTATTTCGCTTTGTTTTTATTAATTTACTATTTTACTAACAATTAAATAAAATCAATATCACATTATAAAGTGTGACCAGTAAAGTCCGCATCGTATGGGTTTTTTTTTTTATTAATAACTTTATCCGAAATTTGAATTTGGCATCAAGTTCTGCTTCGATCGAGATGAAAATTAAGCAAAAAAATAGTAGTCACGTGATTGGCATTATCTGTCAAATTTTAATTTTTCTAAAAAAATAATTCAAGAGGGGTTATTTCTGAAAATATCGAAAATAGCTATTTATGCCATCAGTTACGAAATGCCTAATTTTGTGTAACGCGTGAGATTTTTGCGGAACGAACGAAATGAGTTTCGCAAAAACTCACAAGTTACACAAAATTTCATTTCGTAACGTATTGCATACAAGATTTTTTCTAATTTTGAAGAAAGTAATAAAAAAATAAAATTTAATATAATTGATAAAAATTTGGAAAACATAAATTTAGTTTTTCTAATTTTGACATATAACTGATGGCACAAATAGCTATTGTTGCTGTTACTTCATGTTAGTTGTCAGTTTGACATTTTGTAAAAAAGTCTAGACGGAAAGTTTTTAGCGAGATTGATATATTTTTAGTTTTATTTTTAAAAAATGAGTCATTCAAGTTCTGAAGAGCTACCAAGCGATATTGAAGAGGCAGCAGGTAATGCTCTATTATCAGTAATTCCCAAAAAGTCAAAGGCAGTTTATGATTTGGCATACAAAAAATTTGTTACGTGGTGTGATGAGAAGAAAATTAAACATTTTAATGAGAAAGTTTTACTTGCATATTTCGAGGGTAAGAAAGATCTAAAAGTTTCCACATTATGGACACTTTACTCAATGTTAAGGTCTGAACTAAATCTGAAAAGGAATATTGATATTAAAAATATACAAATTTGGTAGCATATATTAAAAGGCAAGCGGACGGGTACAGTGCTAAAAAGTCAAAAGTTTTTATTAAAAAATATTTTGCCAAATTTTTATTGGAAGCTGATGACAAAGAATACTTAATGGCTAAGGTTGCAATGATAATTGGAATGGCAGGAGCATGCAGAAAAGCAGAATTAACTTTTCTTCCAGTTGAAAATGTTATAGACGAAGGAAGCCATTTTCGTGTTGATATCCCACCTCCAAAAACAAAAGTTATACGGCAGTGTGCAATTACCACTGGAGACATTGAAAATACGAATCTTGTTGAAATATTAAAAAAATATATTAAGTTGCGTCCCCAGATTCTTAAACACAACAGATTTTTTGTAAAATATGCGAATGGAAAATGTACCAGAAATCCTGTGGGAATTAACACATTTAGCAGTCTGCCAAAAGTTATTGCACAATTTCTTGGTCTTTCAAATCCTGTTCTATATACTGGCCACTGCTTCAGAAGAAGCTCTGCCACTTTCCTAGCAGAGTGGCGCTGATCTTTTAAAATTAAAGAGGCACGGAGGTTGGAAATCTAGTTCTTTTGCGGAGGGATATGTTGAAAATTCCATGAATAATAAAAAACTTATAGCGCAAGAAATATTTGGTGAAACATCTAATGCAATGTGCGTCGCTTCCCAAATAACAGCAAGTTCGAGCAATGAAAAAAATATGTCGTCGGGAATTAATTTGAATAATTGCAATAATTGTGTTATCAATATTTATAATAATTAATTAATTTATAATTTATGTTTTTAACTTGTATTATAACAGTTTAATAAATAGAATAATTCTTTTTGTCACTAATTTTGAAATACATTTTTCGTCACCAATTGCATAAAATTTTACTTTATGCAACTAGTTACAAAAAGTAAGACGTTTCATAATGTCAATCAGTTTTAAAAAGTGTCACTTTATATGTCAAAATTAGAAAAAACTTTTTTTTAAATGCAGTTTCTAGTCCACATGCAAAATTTCAGCTGCATAAGATAATTTTGATTTTTTACCCACCACTAAAATTTATTTTCCATTTAATGAACACTTTACTGATGGCACTGTGTTCTTTTTGACTTAATATTAAGGTGTATTACTTTCAGACACAAACTACGTGTTCAAAAATACTTATTTTATGAAATTTAACTTATACAGGGTCAAAAACAAATAAACTTTGCATCACATGCGACCAAATTTTAATAGCCCAATTTTGATTTTATAGAAAAACACACATTTAATATGGCGCTACTTTAAAGAAAATGTATCTGAAATAAAGCATTGTGAAAACGTAAAAAATTTATGTAGGTTGCTTTGAGTCATATTTTGCAAAAGTGGTGCAATTTACAAAATATGGGTAAAAAATCAAAATTATCTTATGCACCTAAAATTTTGCATGTGGGCTAGAAACTGCATTTAAAATAACTTTTTTGGATACTTTCAGAAATAACCACACTTTTGAATTATTTTTGGAAAAAATTAAAACTTGACAGATAATGCGAATCACTTTGACTACTATTTTTTTGCTTAATTTTCACCTCGATCGAAGCAGAACTTGATGCCAAAGTCAAATTTCGAATAAAGTTATTAATAAAAAAAAATCCCATATGATGCGGACTTTACTGGTGACGACCGTATAGTCTGACATATTAACCGAGTTCCTTGTAAATAGCAAAGCAAAGCCAATGGCTAAGTTCAACGTTCCTTTTAAAAATTTAACTGAGCACAGCAAGGCTATTTTTCCTCCCCCCTTGCCGCGGTTAAGTATGCCCCCCTCTATTTCCCTTGCGGACTATACGAAGTTGTAAGTTGTTCACAAAGCGTTCCTTCAACAACTTCTAAGCAAAGATTTTTACTTTGCTTTGCTTTTTAAAAGAAGCAAATGGAACGTTAACTTTGTAGAAAGAACAAAAATGTTCATGTTTTTACTTTCTCTTTAGTTTAATCAAGCCCTGGCCAAACACCTACACTTTTTCAAAGCAAGTTACCGAGGATTATATAAATAGAAAAGCCAGAGATATTCCTATTTGTATAGTTAGACCTGCAGTTGGTATGTATAATTATTATATACTAGCGTGTACCCGGCCTGCGTTGCAGCCCGGCATTATACGACGTCTGAGATAATAAGGCGAGTTCACCATCACGTCAAGATTTATTAATACAAACCCGAACAAACCTCTAAAAGATTACTGTGCACATCCATAATTTTATTAACGAGGCATTACTTTTATTTTTTATTAATTTTTTAAACCAGTGGTGCAAAACTGATATTTTTTAGTTTTTATTTTTTTTTCGTCTATAATACTGAATCGATTTCAATAAAATTTTAGAGGTATGTAGGTAACTATAGGAGGCACCCAAATAAGTAAGAAAATATATGGCATGTAATCTAAAAAAATACATCTTTATGTCACACTTTTTTGAAACACCCTGTACGAAAAAAAATCTTTTCCTGAAATGCGCCCCAAGATACAGGCAAGGTCTGCAAAATATCAAAATCCTAACTTAATTACTAAAAGAGCTATAGAAGACAGGAGGTGAGGTGCAGGTATATTAATAAGCAAACAACAAACAAAAAACAAAAAAAATATTATAGAACCTTAGGGAAGGCATCATCAGTGACAGGAGAAAGCTCGGGATTAAGCTTAATGACATAATAAAATATTATTCGATAAATAGGAGAAACAGTTTCTGAAGAAGGGTAATAGTTTATACACAATAATAAATGGGTAGGTAGGTACAATTTATAGAAAGTATAGTCAGTTATCTTAACATATTATAAAACAAAGTCGCTGTCGCCCGTCTGTCCCTATATGTGCTTAAATCTTTAAAACTACGCAACGGATTTTGAAGCGTTTTTTTTTAATAGATAGAGTGATTCAAGAGGAAGGTTTTATGTATAATACATGCATAATATTGTAGAGAAACACTGACAAATTTAGAGGTTTGTTCGGGTTTGTATTTATAAATCTTGACGTGATGGTGAACTCGCCTTATTATCTCAGAGAAAGCGACGTCGTATAATGCCGGGCTGCAACGCAGGCCGGGTACACGCTAATAATTTATATAAAGTTTCAGAAAATGTGAGCAGTTATGCATCCCAAAATCGTAACGCAGTAGAGAGTTTTTTCGAGCTTTCTAATGAAATACCTTAAGCTTTACTACTAAGTGGAAAGGCGATTCTATTTTTATTTTTTACTTCTTCGTCTGAGGTCTGAAGAACTGAATAAAAGGCTTTTCTTCGCTGCCACTGCCACAATGATCAATCTTATTGTTTTAGTTGTGTCAACATTATCTGAGCCAATGGCGGCGTTTGTGGATAATTTCTTTACACTGGTCGGATGTGTAGCCGCGGATGGTCTAGGCATTACCAGAATTACATATTGTAAAAACGTCCTGGCTGATTTGGTTCCAGCTGATTTTGTTGTGAATCAATGTATTGCCGCTGGATGGCAAACTGGAGAGTAAGTATTACCAAATGATCTAGTATATATAGATGAAACAATAACAAATGAACCTATTGACAAAATCGTATTTCCTTCTGAAGTAAATCAACATGTAAATTGCGCCCCTCCACTTTGCTTGCCAAACTTACGCTGTTAAAAGTAGATATATATTAACGTGATGTGAAAAATTTAAATCTTTGTCTAAAACCTTAAAGAAATTCCTCAGTATGGCAACACAGCAGTAACAGTCCGCGCCCAAAGATGTGTTCGCCACGACATTGGTCTGAGGCCATGATGACGTTGTTTCATTCATTTCCGTTTACGGATGTCAAAAGAAAATGTATCGCTGAAAAACATCCATGTTTGCGATGCATCGCAAAAAAACATTTTAATAAAATTAGAAATACAAAACAAATCACAAATCTAATTATTGTAAGCTTACACCTTAACTGAAACCACAACCACCTTAAAAAGAAGCCATGAAGTGACATCGGGCAACGCCGCATCAGCTGGGAGTTGCGGATCCACAAGCTATTATTATGACGCGAAGCAATGGGCGAGTTTTTTATTCTTTCATAGGGTAAAACCCATTTCAAGTCCTCCATAGTCGGATCTGATCTTATCGTGCAGGTCATACGATTCAAGAAAGACATACTCTCAGTTTTTGCCTTCTTTACTTGCGTTTAATTTTACCTTCTAAATAAAATACGTAAGATAAATGAGACAGACTTATTCCATTTTGACATGAAAAAAAAGGATAGGTATGTATTTAGTTTCCAGCGATTCTAAAAAAGCTTATAATAGCACCAGCTACGTTTTATTTTAAATATGCCAGTTTTGTGACTTTGACAGTTTGTGACAAAATGAAACAATTTTCTGGGTTTTTGCATCCCCAATCAAAAAAAATGGTACTTAATCTGATAAACTATTTCGAAAATGAAAGAAAAAGTGGAAATTCGCCAACCAATATTCAGGAAACAGTAGCCAAAGCACTGGGAATTAGTTTAAGGACTGTGCAGAAAATTGTGCATGAAAGAAAGCATAATATAATACCGAAGAATACTAAAAAGTGTAAACGAAGAAAGCCAAAGACTGAGGATTTAAGCGGAAATATTAAAATGGGAGTTCGAAATGTGATTTACGATTTATACAAATCAAAAACCAATGTCCAGTCCAGTTTTACAAAAAACATAAAAAATTCGGAGTGTTTTGAAAATTGGACTTGAAGCGTTATCAAAATTAATAAAAAATTTAGGTTTTCGCTATAAAAAATACTGTAACCGAAGATTTTTATGTGAGCAGCCACAGATAGTGAGTCAGCGTGTTCAGTTTTTAAAAAAATATACGGACAATTACAAATCGAAATTTAGAAAAGTGGTATTTTTAGACGAAACGTGGTATTTTCGAATGGAAGTGGTTCAAAATCTTGGCAAGATGAGTCTGTAAAAAGTTTTAAAAGGAAAAAGGGGTGCGGTACGGGAAAGCGTTTTATTATTTTGCATGCCGGTTCTGCAACAGCATATGTTGCAGGTGCGAGATTAATTTTTTCTTTAACATCAAAAAGTGCTGACTATCATGATAATATGAATTGCGAAATGTTTGAAAAATGGTTAAAAGTTCAATTGATACCAAAATTGGATGCTCCGTCTTTAATTGTATTAGATAATGCATCATATATCATTCAAAAATTTAAAATAAACAGCCTACTTCATCTTGGAGGAAAAGTGATATTTATGAGTGGCTGGAAAAACACAACCAAAACCCTTTACCAAATATGCTTAAATCGGAACTCCTATCAATAGCAAAGTGTCTTAAAAAGCCCAAAATATACGCGGTAGATGAAATACTGCGTGAATATGGTCATGAGGTTCTACGACTGCCGACATATCATTGCCAGTTTAACGCAATAGAATTAATATGGGCTGGTGCAAAGTCTTATTATGAAAAACATGTAGGTGATGGTCTTAAATCCGATCGAATACAAATAGTTTGGCAAGATTCGTTAGATCATATTACACAAGAGTACTGGAAGAAATCGGTGGAACATACAGAAATATTAATAAGGGATTGGTGGGATCGAGAACAAGTACTAGATGTCGAAGTAGCGCCAATGATAATTGCTCCATTCGAAGACGACTCAGACGACGAAGACTTTTCAGATTTTATAAGTGACGATGAGAGTTTTTAGGCTATAATTATAAACGGTGTTTTTCGTTTACATTTTTTAGTATTCTTGGGTATTATATTATGCTTTTTTTCATGCACAATATTCTGCATAGTCCTTAAACTAATTCCCAGTGTTTTCATTACGGTTTCCTGCATATTGGTTTGCGAATTTCCACTTTTTCTTTCATTATCGAAATAGTTTATCAGACTAAATGCCATTGTATTTTTAGGTTTTAGTAGTAAAATTGTTAAAATAAATTGCACTGTTTATTATTGTCGTTTTTAATTAAAGGGTATAGTAGGTATATAATTAACGATTATATAATTTTTTTGTAACTTTTTCAACTCCCCTGTTCATAATTTTTACAAAACTAATAATATTAGGTATATGTGGCTATCTTCGCGATAGCTAAAATAATGAAACTATTTTTCCTTCCTTCGGTATATTTGTAAATAATCTCACAACATTTTGATAGCCTCTGTGTTGTCTGATTTGACGCATATGATCAGTGACCTTTGGACCCGCACGTTAAGACCAGATCTGACTATAAGCCAATTCATTACCTTTAAAAAAACTTTACCTTCAAATCAATGTCGACTGAAACCTGATTAACAATATTTATACAGTCATTGGTCAAATCTTAACTATAAAAATATATTTTTACTTCCCAAAAATCAGAAGTATTAATTTTTTCTGAATCGTCAAAACTTTTTATAAAATCTGATTGCTCGAAAGCTCGATTAAGTTGAGAGGTACGCTCTTGTTGTTCCTCGTTTCTCTCCGCTGGACTTTTTCTAGGAATGAGAACAGTTTTTGATAAATAAGCAGGCAAATTGCAAAAGTGCATGCCTATGCCTGTATGGCTTTGTTCACATGTAGGTACTTTGTATACATGTTTTTTTTTTTAATTTTGATCTGTTATTAAACTTAAAGTTTACTTTTACAGGTTATTTAAGCCATTTAAGACAGAAGTACCAGTTTACAATATAAGCAGTGGAATGGACAATCCTATAACACTAGGTATTTTTTTTAATTTTTCTAAAATTTAGTCATAAGTCGCCCATAAGTCCGGAATAAAATTAATATAGACTTAACCTGTAACGTTTTGGGAAAACGCTCGGACACGTCAATTTAGTTTTTTAGTTTGTTTTTTTGTAGACATTGTCAAAGATATGACGACATTTCGATCTTTTTTTAAATGCTTTTGAGCTTTTGATATCTAATTTGAAAGCTAATTTTTAGTACAGTATGCTCATAAATTTTGGCCCGATTTTGTAAAGCTATTTCAAAATGGCGACTATTAAAAGTTTTTAAAAAATCTCTATTTAAATAAACGGAAATGATAAATCATTGACGTTTTTTTTTACCTTTCAAGATAAGAAACCTTCATTGTTTCACGCTCTGACATTTTGTGACACTGTGAACTTGTAAAATTAATTTAGGTATTTCCGAAGTATTATTTTACAATCTTCTAAACAAAAATGGTTTTGTCGGAAAGACAGCGTATCGAAGTCTTGATATTGTTAGAATGTGGAGATTGGACGACGTCGTACAATTGAATGGCCACCGAGGTCCCCAGACTTAACGCCTCTAGACTATTTTCTTTGGAGATATTTAAAAAAAATGTTTACCAAAATAAGCCAAATATTAAAGATTTGAAATACAAGATTAGATTGGAGACCCATAACATACCTACCGGCTGAAGCCATTCGGAATTCCGTCGACGGATTTTACCATCGTCTGGGACTTCTGGGAGCATGCCAAGTAGAGTGTGGAAGATATTTCCAACATTTGCCACATTACACCACCTTTTTGTTGTGTTTTTTTTTGCTTCGTTATATTTTTTTTTACAAAATAAATAACAAATAAACCATTGTTAAGTCACAAAATGTCAGAACGTGAAACAATGAAGATTTCTCACCTTGAAAGGTAAAAAAAACATCAATGATTTATCATTTCCGTTTATTTAAATAGATATTATTTAAAAACTTTTAACAGTCGTCATTTTGAAATAGCTTGACAGAATCGCGCCAAAATTTATGAGCATACTGTACGAGATATTACCTTTCAAATGAGGTATCACAAGCTGTATGATTCCATTTAAAAAGAAGATCGATGTCGTCATGTCTTTGACAAATGTCTA
The DNA here is from genome assembly GCA_963969555.1 of Polydrusus pterygomalis. Lineage (NCBI taxonomy): Eukaryota > Metazoa > Arthropoda > Insecta > Coleoptera > Curculionidae > Polydrusus > Polydrusus pterygomalis. The sequence continues at coordinate 38,398,460 of OZ018385.1, read as the reverse complement.
TAAAAAAACAAACGAATAACGTCAAAATGTGAGCATATATAAAACTAAATTGACGTGTCCGAGCGTTTTCCCCAAAAGTTACAGGTTAAGGTTATATTAATTTTATTCCGGACTTCTGGGCAACCCTGTCTCGTATACAGGGTTGGGCAAATGTTCCGGAACGGCTTAATTACAGGCGAACGAAAAGTGATATCGGATCCGGGTTTTGGGCAATCTATAGGACTAAAATTTTACTATTTGACTATTATACCATATGTCAGTAATGTCACCAACTGTCAAGTAGTGTTGACGTTATTTTTTTTTTTTAATGGAACACCCTGTATATTTTTACATTTTTAAATTCCACATAAAATTATAATTATTTTTTGTTAAATGCACTATTAGTCTATACTTCATAGTTTCCGAGATATTGACTCTCGAAAAGTGACATTTTTGAACTTTGACAGCTTATAACTTTCTAACAGTACGTCTTAGAGCAAAACGGCTTACATGTACCTATCTTCAATTTTTATTATCTTCCCAAAAAAATCAACTTCCGGTTAAACCGGATGTAACTCGAAAGCAGGAAATATAGTTGTTCCGGTTTAACTGGAAGTTGATTTTTTTGGGAAGATAATAAAAATTGAAGATAGGGACATGTAAGCCGTTTTGCTCTAAGACGTACTGTTAGAAAGTTATAAGCTGTCAAAGTTCAAAAATGTCACTTTTCGAGAGTCAATAACTCGGAAACTAAGAAGTATAGACTAATAGTGCATTTAATAAAAAATAATTATAATTTTATGTGGAATTTAAAAATTTAAAAATATACAGGGTGTTCCATTTAAAAAATAAAATAAAAATAACATCAACACTTGACAGTTGGTGACATTACTGACATATGGTATAATAGTCAAATAGTAAAATTTTAGTCCTATAGATTGCCCAAAACCCGGATCCGATATCACTTTTCGTTCGCCTGTAATTAAGCCGTTCCGGAACATTTGCCCAACCCTGTATAGTGTGAAAGTGGAAACCACAGAAAATAAAAATACAAATTAATTTTCAACCTGTGTAATTCTGAAACTATTCGACATAGATATATCACATGCTACACGAAAATTGTTTAGAATTTTACGTAAAATTCGAAAATGTAATAATATATAGGGTGTTCTATTAAAAAAAATTAAGTTGACTTGTGTCCTACCTTTTTGGGCAACCCTGTATAAGGAAAAATATTTTCAAAATATGTAGAAAGTTGACGTGTCCGAGCGATTGTTCATAAAATAAATCGTCTTTTAGATAATGAATTTATTCCATACTTTTTGTCCTCACTGTATATGAATATTTCTTATATACTATTTTCTGGCCGCCTAGTGCGCTCCGCTCTTATAATGGCGTTGTTTATGTCAGAAATAGTAATTTACGTTACAAGACCGGAAAGTAGTGTTTTTCAGGTCGATACAAGCATTTCCAGGGCGAGCCATAGGCGAGTCCTGGAAGCTTGGAGAGACCTGGAAAACACTAATTTTCGGTTGCGTGACGTACAATATTTTTTTTAAGACCGACACTTCGATATATTTTATAATCTACGCGAAACAAGTTTGACATAAAGAACAAAATTAAAAATCAACAAACTGTCACTCGACAATACATCGAAATGTTGTTGTCATAATAACGAAATCAAGGTATCTTGTATTATCAAAGAGCGAGTGGAAAAACAAAAAACAGGGTGACAGTGACATTAGAGACCGGAAAAGTGACATTAGAGTCCGGAAAAGATTTTTCCTGTCTCTAATGTCACTTTTCCGGTCTTGCGATCGGAAAAACGTTATTTTCTAGACGAAAAATTGTCCAGAAAGTGTAAATTTTCTGGTCGGTTTTAAAAAAAGTAATTAGGTAGTATTTTATGTCATCATAGGGCCATTTAGAACACCGTTATATTGCAAATGTATTGATTTTGAAAGATTTCAACCGTATTCACTTAAAAGTGATAATTAATAAAAGAAATAATAATAATTTTTTACCCACCACTAAAATTAATTTTCCACTTAATGAACACTTTACTGATGACACTGTGTTTTTTCGTCTTAGGACACTGCGCAACTTATTTAACGCACAATCAAAAATTTGTCCCAACTTTGATCTTATGTATTTTCGTCATTTTTTGTTCGTTTTTATTGATTTTTTTCTTAAATTGTAGGCTTTTTTATTGAGAGTGTCACTGCGTTAGTTGTTTTGGTTAAAAAAGTTGTTGTGGTATTATACCGGGTGATAATAAAATGTTATTTTTTTTTTGGAAAATTGCAGACACCCTGTAGGGTATATTAGCTATCGTGAGTTATTCCAATTATAGCTAAATTAAAGCCTCTAGTTTTGTTTACATTTTCTTTTTTTCTTTTTTTGTTTATCTCTGATACTTTATGAAATACACTGTTTTGAAACACCACGTGCTGTTATTACCTGAAATGCATTTATCGGAAACCTTAAACAGCTTGGAGGCTATGGAAAATCAAGTGACAACTGAAATGCATTTAGAAGGCTATGGAAAATAAAGTGAAATCTGTGTTATCGGTTTTTTGTTGACAGTCCAGCAAGAATTAGTGAATAATGGAACGGCAAAACAGAAATTTAACACGTGATGAATGTGTTCAGGCGGTTACATTACATGGTGAAGGGTGGACCCACTAAGCAAGAAACATACTTAGTACGTTTTGTAACGTTTTTAAAAAGAAACCTAGAAAACGTTTTCTATTAAACGTTCTAGTGTCATACTCGTTACTACTTTTTCAAACGTTATTCAAGACTACTGTTTTTGAAACGTAATTTTATTTTTGTACCAATAACGTTATGAAAGTCACGTTGCGGTGCCGGCAATTTCATGTATCTGGGTTGTTACGTTAATAGATTTACGTTTCGAAAACATTATTCGGTGTACGGTTTTGATACGTTCTATGATAAACGCTGCAGATTTAAAACTAAGCCGTTCAATCAAATAACATTTAACTCGTCCCCTAAATGTAACGACTCAGAACAACAGACATATTACATTTCATAAATGACTTGCATGCTACTCCAAAAAACGTAAATGCGAGTGCGTATCTGGTTCGATTTCTAAAAGTACGTTGGCCAAATCCGTTAGGTATCCTTTTTACCATATGGCAAGTCTCTGACCATTATTGTCATTCACCAGTCGTTCGTCGTGTCAAATATACCGTCTTTGCTTTTTGTTCTCGGAGTTTTTGAAAGGAAATTTTCATTTTCAAGTGTGATTAATAATTCCAGTGCAGTGTTGGAGGTTGGAGTATTGGAGGTTCCAGCCCTGCTACCGGTTCCCGCAGTAAAAATAACTAGTAATCATGGATCACAAAGTAAGAAGTACTAAATTTACTTATTCGATCATTGTTGTATAAAACGTGTTTCCTATTTTTCATTTCTTGCTTATCAGTGATTTAATAAAATGAACACTGGCCCAATTAACCGAGTTAACTACATTTTGTTCGTCACGTCGAAAACGTTGCATATTATCTACCTACCTATATTTTTAAAATTCTAATTGTTTTAACTGTGTGCTGTGTGCACAAAACACTAAAGTCACATTCATTTTTGCAATTGCTAGTTATGCTTCCTAAATGACGTGTTGACCATAAAGATATAGATTATTTTCTACTAAGTATCAAAAGCATGGGCGTTAACAATAATTATTCAGGGACCACCGTATATTCATCCGATACCCTCTCAACCTGAAGCAGATGCTTGTGTCATAATTGTTGATAAAATTTTAACTTATTGAATAAGTAAGTCAGCTGTTAATCCATTAAATTTGTTTAATAAATGTATGACCTGAATAATAAAAATCTAATTGAATTTGTCAAAAATAAACATTGATATCTGGGCGTAGTGACCAAAAAGATTATCGTATTGTTTAAGTTTTAACATACTGCAATTATTTATTTAAAGTAACCCCCACTCATGAAACATTACCACATTTAATAAAAGCCTGCTACTGCTTGGACAAACATTATTATGAGATATTTTTTTTTAGGTGCAAGCCGACAAAACAACCCAATAAGAATCCCTATAGTTTAATATCTATATATGTATAATAAATAACTATATAGGAGTGAATTAGTTTTTTCTTTGACTTAATGATATGTGAACAAACTCACAATACCCGTTACATTTTGTACACTTTGACAAGCTATTTCTGGTACATCTTGGAGAAAAATCGCTGGCATATTCCTGAAACCAGTTTAACGTTTGCACCGAAGTTAGCATTTTTGAATAAAGATTAAAACACTTATTTATGGTTACTGTTAAAGTGGTTTCTTCAAATTGTGCTATTAAAGGATAGCCAGTTAAATTGTGGAAAATGCCACAAACAGCTACGTTTCATGGATTTATACCTAGAATTTAAAAATGCTATAAAATTCATGGTGGCATATTGAAAAAAAGTTATGTAGTTTTCGTACCACATGAAATAACATAAATGTAACAGCACTGTATTTACTAAATAAAAACATCTATTTAATGCTCCGTAACATCCTCTTTTTTACGTTGACTACATAACGAAAATAGTACGTTCGTAAAAACCATCTATCTAATGCTCCATAATATCCTCTTTTTTACGTTGACTACATAACGAAAATAGTACGTTTGTAATAATGCAAACTAAACTAATGCAAAATACGTAAGAGAGCTGTTTAAGTTTCATGACCAAAACGTTATTTTTCTAACGTAACAAAGATTTTGTTGTGTTGAAGGACATATAACGGGTATAGGATGTAGCAGGCGCTGTTATTGACACAAAATAAAAAACGTAACAATGAAACGAGAAAACATAAATGTTCCATACTTAAGATGTTTTTTTGCTTAGTGGGGAGTTACAACCGCATAGCTGGTAGGTTGGGAGTGTGGCACACAACTGTAGCGAGGGTAATTGAAAGGTTCGCAGAAACAGGAAAGCATTCCAGGCGGACCGGTCAAGGTAGACGTCGTGTTACAACTCCTAACCAGGATCGTTTTTTAAGAGTAAGTGCTGTACGACAAAGATTTACAACTGCAAGAAATTTAAGATCAGAACTTCAAGGTGCAGGTGGTCCACTCATATGTGTTCAAACTGTGCGTCGACGACTAAGAGAAGAAAATTTAAGACCCAGGATTGCTGCTCGAGGACCCGCATTAACAGTAGATCATCGAAGAGCCAGATTAAATTTTGCTAATGAGCATGTTAATTGGTTGGAAGCAGATTGGGAACGTGTTCTCTGGACTGATGAGTCCAGGTTTAACTTGTATAACTGTGACAGACGTATCCGCGTCTACCGCAGACCAGGTGAGCTATACAGTCAATGCAATTTTTTGCACACAACTTTATATGGAGGTGGGTCCGTCATGGTATGGGGTGGAATATCTTTGACGGGGCGAACACAGTTGGCAATTGTAAATGGAAATCTTAATTCTGAAAGGTATATTACAGATATTCTTGAAGAACATGTTGTGCCTTATGCACCCTATATAGGACCTAATTTTTTGCTCATGCACGACAATGCGCGTCCCCACACGGCTCGTATCGTAAGAAATTATCTTGCAGAAGTTGGAATAAATTACATAGAATGGCCAGCCCGTAGCCCCGACCTAAATCTCATCGAAAATTTTTGGGACTATATTGGTCGGCGGTTACGAAGTGAAGGACGACAACCACAAAATTTACAAGAATTGGCCGAACGTCTGGTCGAATTATGGGATGGCTTAGATCAAAACGTAATAAGAAACTTCATTTTAAGTATGAATAACAGATGTCGGGAGGTCATTCGCGGAAGGGGTGGAAACACCAGATACTGATTCTGTAATGAATTTTTTTTTGTTAAGTTATTTATTGTTGTTTCCTTGATTAAAGCAATTCGTACATTTTAGGTTGCTTTTTTTTAGTTTTTTTAGCAATTACAGAGATAAACAAAAAATAAAAGAAGACAATGTAGATAAAACTAGAGGCTTTAATTTAGCTATAATTGGAATAACTTGCAATAGCTTATTCTTGCTGGACTGTCCACAAAAAACCGATAACACAGGTTTCACTTTATTTTCCATAGCTTTCTAAATTGCATTTCAGGTAATAACAGCACGTGGTGTTTTAAAACAGTGTATTTCATAAAGTATCAGAGATAAACAAAAAAATAAAAAAAAGAAAATGTAAACAAAACTAGAGGCTTTAATTTAGCTATAATTGGAATAACTCACAATAGCTAATATACCCTACAGGGTGTCTGCAATTTTCCAAAAAAAAAAATAACATTTTATTATCACCCGGTATAATACCACAACAACTTTTCTAACCAAAACAACTAACGCAGTGACACTCTCAATAGAAAAGCCTACAATTTAACAAAAAAATCAATAAAAACGAACAAAAAATGACGAAAATACATAAGATCAAAGTTGAGACAAATTTTTGATTGTGCGTTAAATAAGTTGCGCAGTGTATTAAGGTGTATTACTTTCAGACATAAACTACATTTTCAATAATATTTTTTATGAAGTTACCTTATACAGGGTCAAAAACAAATAAACTTTGCATCACATGCGACCAAATTTTAATAGCCCAATTATGATTTTGTAGAAAAACACAGATTTAATATGGCGCTACTTTAAAGAAAATGTATCTGAAATAAAGCATTGTCAAAACTAAGCAGTTTTATGTAGGTTGCGTTGTGTCTTATTTTGTAAGTGGTGCAATTTACAAAATATGGGTAAAAAATCAAAATTATCTTATGCAGCTAAAATTTTGCATGTGGGCTAGAAACTGCATGTAAAAAACTTTTTTTAATAACTTTTTTCGATACTTTCAGAAACAACCCTACTTTTGAATTATTTTTTGGAAAAAATTAAAATTTGACAGATAATGCGAATCGCGTGACTACTATTTTTTTGCTTAATTTTCATCTCGATCGAAGCAGAACTTGATGCCAAAGTCAAATATCGAATAAAGTTATTAATAAAAAAAAATCCCATATGATGCAGACTTTACTGGTCACACTGTACATTAATTTAATATTGTTTCAGATCAATTATACGGTATCGGCGAACACTATTGCAGACAAGTCCCGACGGAAAAGATAGTCCTCTATCCTCTCGGCTTCAGAACTACATGCAAATATAACTATCTCTTCCTAAGATTTTTTTTTCACACTTTGGTAGCCCACGTCATTGATTTTTTTCTACAATTATCAGGAAATAAACCCATGTAAGTGATTGCTATGAAATTGGACTATTTTTACAAACACGCGTGTCTTACAGTTTATGTGACAGCTACAAATTTTTCGAAAACTTCATTGATATCTGGCAAACCGTTGATGCTACACAAATACCCAAGGGCGGATTTAGGTCCAAATCATGGGGGGGGGGGGTAATTAAAGACTTTTTTTTTTTAACAAAATCTATAGGTATTAAAGCGCCGCAGGCGAAAAATTTTTGGGGCCACGCCCTAATTCTGCTTTATTCCCAGTTTTAAAAATAAAGAATAATGATAAAACGCTTTTTACAGACGTTTACGTATGTACAGGGTCTTCCAACGAGGACTGGACAGGGGCTCATTTTTGAGCTTCCTTGTATTTAAAGAAAAATCCAAAATAGCCAATCGATGTACTTTTTCCTGCAGAATTCAAAAATGAAACCAAAAATTTATTTGAACCAGAAACAAAAGAGTTACGCTATGGATAAGGTGTTTTTTAAATGGAACATAGCTTTTTTTATACGATTTTTGGAACGAGTGATTTTTTTTTGTCCGTTCTAATTAAAATATTTAATATTGTGACAGCTATTTTTATTAAATTTTAATGTTTTATCCAGTATAATTTAACTTTAACCTGTTTGAAACATACACTAGGTAATAAAGGTATAATCACCTTTGAATCCTTCAAAGTCATTTCGGCAATATTAAAGTAAATTTGTCAAATTTTTGGATTTTGGTTTTCCGTACCCCGTATACGCGTGCAAATTTGTAGCAACGCTTTAAATGTTAATTCGAACTACATCCCTTATTTGCACTTTGCTTAATGCAAGTTGTTCGAACCCTAAAAATTTTCAACAAATTAAAAATGTATAAATAAATATTTTCCGTTCAAAATTTTTGCGTGCAAATCTCACATTCGATATTGACACTCAATCTCGATATTTGCACGTAGTTTTTGGATTGTTTGCAATTTGTTCGATACCCATTTGCAATACATAATTTCATATTCGGTTAAATCACTGATTTCCGTACGAGATTAAGAGGTGCAAATTTGCACAATTATTCCTTCGACATTGGTGGTGTTTAATCTCGATTTGCACGTTTTTTGCAATTTTTGGGCAGACGGTTTTTACCTTATTATTTATTTCTGTTGATTAAACAATGTTCCGTACGTCATAGACACGTGCAAATTTGTAAAGTTTATATTTTCATCAAGCAAAACGTTAATCCAAAATTTTGAATTGTTTGCATTACTGTTAATTCAAATGCTCCAATGACTGGCCTATAGTCAATGCATGACAAAGTCGGTAGAAAACTATTGAGCCATATACCGTGCGAGCAAAAATTATTTGCACCGAAGAGGGCTTGGATTAAAAAACTTAGGGCTTGGTTTAGATCACAATTGTGATAATGATGTGATAATAATATGGGGACGATAAATCTAACTAAATCTAGGTTAAAATTTTGTCAAATTCACATTATGACATTATATGCCAAACTAATGAGTAATAAAATAAGTAGACAAATACAAATTCATTTTTGTTGTTTACAAAATTAACAAAGTAAGAATATACAGAAAGATAAAGAAAAATAATTACATAAATTGCTGAAATTGGCCAGCATAAATTCACACGTCTTTTCATATTTTCGAAAGTGTTGACCAGCATCTTTGGAGAAATGTTACCACATTCATGGATAATCCTTTCTTGTAATTGTTCTAAATTTGCAACTGGTAATTTAAAAATAGTGTTCTTTAAATGAGGAAAAACGAAGTAAACCATAACCGTTAAACAAGGTGATCTAGGTGGGAATTCAATGTCTGATCGAGAACTGATCAATCTGTCGTCGAAAAACTTGCGTAAGTAGTTAATAGTTTCCAGTGCTGGATTTACCATTAGGATGAGTAGGCTGGAGCCTAGGATGGAAAATTTGGCCCAAGTTTTTTTTTTATCTTACAGAAATAAATGGTACAATCTTTATTCATGGTCGACGGGTAGTACCTATTTGTTTAAATAAACTTTATTGTTGGCCGTGTCTGTTAATGGGGAAAAAAAAAGGTAGTTGGAACTTAACTGGCTTTGCAGAAAGAAATTTCATTTTCAATAAAATAAGTAGGTAATCATAAATTTTTAAAATATTTACTAAAAATGATTGACCAAATTTGGGCGTGGTCTTAAAAATTTTTCGCCTGCAGCGGGCTTTTTCTTTCCCGAACACTTCACCTGTTTCACAACTCACGAGCCGTCACTGGTATAGTGGCGGCAAAAATTGAATAGCCTACTAGCGGCAAATTTGTAAATCCGCCACTGATAGTTTCGGCGGCTTTATGGGCGGTTGCACCGTCCTGTTGAAAATATCCAAAACGTAGTTCGTCGTCAGTAATTGCTCCACAAATGGATTTAAATTATGGTCTCTATACCGCTGTGCTGTAACTGTGTCATGGAAAAAAATAGGACCAGCAATTCTTCTTCGGGAAACAGCTAACCAAACACCAATTTTTTGAGGGTGCAATGTGGACTCTAAAAAAAAATGGTGATTTTCACTACTCCACATGCGTGTATTCTGAGAATTCACATAACCGCAGAGGTGGAACTAGGCTTCATCCGAAAAAAATGTCAGGTCTAATAAATCATTTCTTTCCAATAAATTTTGGATAAACCATTGAGATTAATTCCTGCGTCTTTTAAAATCTGCGGCTTGTATTTCTTGAAATACTTGCACTTTATAAGGAAATAAATTTTGCTGCTTCTTAAGAATAGTCCTGCATGTTCCCACTTCTTGGGACAGGCGTCCTATACAATTTGTTGGCGTATTTTGCATTATTTCACGAACGTTTGCAACAAGTTCTTCTGTTCTTACAGATGGTCTTCCTGCTTCTTTTTTGTGTTGTATAGAACCTGTTTTCCTAATCACAGCCACGGTTCTTTTCAGGCAATGATAAAAATCCCCAGCAATAAAAGCAACGTTAGGAAAATGTTCGTGAAAATCGTCCATGCGCAAACCCGGATTGTATTGCCACTCACCATTTACTCTAACCCCGTTTCGAAAATACGCTTCAACCATGAATGTGTTGTGCTGTTCCGTAAAGCCCATTGTGTGAATTATTCAAGAAATTGGAAAAATTAGCGATGAATCAAATTACTTGTAACAACTGTCAAAGATGACGGAATAACTGATTGATCAGGTAGTTACTGACACCCAACAGGTATTAAGCTCTACGGCTAAGCATTACGTCCTTAGATGCAAGGCCCTCTTTGATGCAAATAATTTTGGCTCGCACGGTATTTGAATAAGCGGTAGGTATACCATTTTAAATTAAAAGAAAACATTTTTTAGGTTTGTCCAAGCAATCGAAAAACTTCACAAATTCCAGAAATTATACGAGTACTTTACTACCCATAACTTACTTTGCCATAACGAAAACACACATAAGATTCTTAGGAAAATGACGTTTAGAGATAGAGAACTGTTTAATTTCGATATTACCACAATCAACTGGGAGAGTTATTTCAGCCAGTATGCTAAAGGGCTGAGAATTTATGTGTTTGATGACCCGATCGAAACTGTTCCCCAAGGAAAAAGACATTATAACTATTTAAGAAATGTTTTTATTATTTTTCTTGTCGTTGCTGCTATTTTCTTGTATGCTATAGGAAAAATATTTCTATTTAGAGTGATTCCCGCTATGTTTGCTGTGATCGTGTACCTAATGAGAAATGCAGTTTGTACTTAGTACCTAGGCAAAGTCTTATTTTATAATTAATTTTATTTACTAATGCAGGACGCCTAAAGAATTCCCACTTAACCACATTCACTCACAATCATAGCAAAAGTTGCAGAAGGTTTTAGATAATAATATACTCATGGTTTATAATATTTTATGGTTAAGATTATGCAATTTTCAAATGTCTTATAAAGTTTTAATTATCAATAAAGATTTTTTTTCTTGTAATTAGTAGCTTTTTTAACCGACTACCACCGACCGGTGCTTCGGCAGCATAGATATTTACCTTTAGATACGTACAGGGTTTTTAGAGACATTTTCGGTCATATCTACAGGGTTCCCTATAGGAGATACAAAAAAAAATTAAATGTAGGAGTTGTAGGGTTTTGTCTGAACCTCCAGGAAATAAAAAAAATAAAAAAAAAATAACCAAAAGACGATCCGAAACATAAGAAAAATTAACCAATTTGGTTTTTTTAAATGGTACACCATGTATATTTTTTATTTTTATGAAAGATCTTGCTTCCCTGATTTCAAAAATAGATAGTTTGTCTATATTTGCTGGAACCGTCATTTAAATTATTTCTAATCAATTATTGTATACGGCACTATACAATAATAATTATTTTGAGTAGCGTGCCTTGGAAAACAATAATTGCCTGACGTAGTTTAGTTTTCAATAGGGAACTGTGAACAGTTTGTATTTGAAATCATTTACTTATTTTTAATCAAGCGAAGAAAAATCGGATATGGTACAGTAGCGGATCCAGGATTTTGCTGAGGGGGGGGCGACTAAGTTTTAGAAATGAAGCGCCGTAGGCGCGAAAATGCGCCGCAGGCGAAAAATTTTAGCGACCACGCCCAAAATCAAAAATTCACTCTGAAAAGAAATGTTAAAAATAAGTTAAACTAAAAACTGTAATATCTACCTACCTACAAAGAGACGCAGGATAGTGTCGGAAGAAAAATTTTCTTGACCACGCCCAAAATTTGTCAAAAATTCACTATAAAAAAACTGTTAAAAATAAGTTAAACTAAAAACTCTTTTTTTATAAAGTTGTACCTTAGACATAAACTATCTGAAAGATTATTTGGGAAATTTTCTGAAAAACTTAAAAAAAGATTTTTATTCATTAAGTCAAAAAATTGTACCTAATTCATGCAAATCTGAAAATCATAGTTCAATCTGGCCTTTTGTAGTATCTAAAATATCATTGAAAAGCTGCTTATAATGAAGTTTCTGCGAAGGTCTGCGTGTTTGGTTTGTTTAAATTTTAATGTTGTAAATGCCGCGCCCTAATATTTGCCGCCCTGGGCTACAGTCCTTACAGCCCCCCCCCCCCCCTAAATCCGCCGCTGCTACCAGTTCAGCCATATGCATTTATCATAAAATAACAGTGTTGATCTTTTCTTTTGTTTTTAAAACATGACAATAAATTTATTTATATCATTGGCTGGCTTGTTTCATAAAATATTTTATTATTTCTATTATTAATTATGTGAAGTTGAATTAAGGTTTTTCTTGTATTTATTTCACAGGAATTCGCGAATGACGTATTTGACTTTAGGTGTGGTTAAGAAGGCTCAGGGGGGGGGGGGCGAAACCCCCGTCGCCCCTCCCCTAAATCCGCCACTGATATGGTATACCTTAATAACAGGTATAATTTATGGATAGGCAGAAGTGGTCATATTCATTGGCCGGCAAATAGCCCCGACCTTTCACCCCTCAATATATTTTTATGGGGTTATTTAAAAAACCGCATTTACTATAATAGGACACGAGACATCCAAGTTCTCGAAGACAAGCTTCGGGATGAAATACGAATTTTAAATAGGGATCATCCAAATTATATAATAGATGCCATTCAGGCACGTAGCCAGGATTTCTTCTCGGGAGGGGCCCACCGAGATCGCGCCGAAGGCGCAAAAGAGAAATCGCCGCAGGCGAAAGTTTTTTGGGTGCCACGCCCTTTTTTGAATCATGGTGCTTGGTTTTTAAGTCGGAAAAATACAAAACACAACACAAAATCCTCAAGAAAAGCATAAAAACAAACCCGGTAATAATTGAGGTGCTTGGGTCTCGTGCCTCAGGGAAGAAGGCAATTGCCCCCCCCCCCCCCTATACCCGTGCCTGCATTAAAAATAAATCTGAGTTTTTTCGCATTGGGTTTATATTGTATTAAAATTTTAAATAAATATGTATTTTTATTATTATATATAGGTACTATATCTATCTACTAGGTATACATGACAAACTGTCACGAAGAAAATTTAATAGTGTAGGAAATGTTTAATGTGTCCTATATTGTCGAAATCAGACCTCTTATAACATATGGATATTTCGCATAAAATTCATTTTGTTTTTGTAAGTTTTATAAGTATGGTCTCGAGTTTCAGGGGCGGGGGGGCGGGCTCCCTGGGCCCCCTCCCTAGCTACGTGCCTGATGCCATTAACAGTAAACTTAGAGGAAATATTCAGAAATGTATCAGAAATGGAGGACGTTATATTGAAAACCAGTAAAATATACCAAAATATTATAGGTTAGATAATTTAGTTTATGTTTATTACACATTTATTTTTTTGTTGTTGTTTAAATGTTGTGTGTATACAATAATTGATTAGAAATAATTTAATGACGGTTCCAGGTTGATACTTACGGATTTCTAGTGTTTGTGCTTTTAGTGGCTCGGATACTTTGATTGGAATATAAACACTGACTAGTAACAGCCCAAATAGGGGTAAAATACCTGGTATTTCGTATTTTCAGTAAATATGGAGTAGTGATGTATCTTGATATATAACTTTATTTTATTATGATCAATTTAAACACATCAAACTTGGCTTAGGCTATACAACAAGGTATGAAAAAAAGAGAAACATACACCAAAACAGATTATCCCGATGCATGTTTCGGTATACCTATTTTATTTATCAATATTTTGACTTGGGGTTCAATATTTAACCTACATAATTTCTATTTTTATTTTTACGGGGTCATGCCAATCAATGAACTTATCGCTACATAAGTAATTGAAAAAACGATCTATTGTTGTATTGAAAAATAAAAAAATCTAGATGTCAACAACTTTGAACCGACAAAAATACTTCCGACAACCTGTAAAAATGTCTATATTTATCATTTTAAATTAATAGTTCAATCAGTTCTGTTGGAAATCAAACGTCAGATCAGAAAAACAAACATACATGTCACTATTCCTCTTAGCGGCAATAGGAAACAGTATGTTTCTCTATCGCAGGTTCATTCAGTTTCAGGGAGAAAGTAATTTGCGTGGAACACGACCGACTTGGGTTTGGGAGTTCCGCAGGGTTCCGTGTTGGGACCGATATTGTACATTAATAATCTCTTGAGGAATATTCATACTGAGTTTGCGGAGGCCTTTTTCACGAACGACTCTTTTATTTATAATTTCATCTTCAAACCAAGAAGAACTCGAAAATTTACCCAACAGCGGTATTAAGGTGCTGCTGGAATGGTTTAACAATGTATCTTAACAGTGTAAAAATCACTTCCCAACAGACAATAATTATAGTCTAAACAAGCTAACTTATACCTTAGGTTTTTACTGTCTTATGTTCAACTTTCTTGTTTCTGAATAAAATTCTTTTGAAGGATAAAGATAATCTTTATTGAATATCATTTTTAGAAACCTTTTTGTAATATTTCTATTTTTTAACTAAAGTTCTATTTATTCCTCCCCAACCTAAAATTCCGTAATTTAAATGAGTTTTAACTAATGCGTAATATAATATTTCCATATGTCTTAAATTAAAAAAATTTTAATATTCTTAAAAATCGGTATTAAACTTCTTAACTTTTTAATTAAAATGTGAAAATTCGAATTTAATTTACTGTCAAAAATAATTCCTAAATATTTTATTTTATTAACTTTAAAAATGTGAATGTCTTCATTTATTTGAATACCATTCATATTTTGTGGTAGGTTATTTAGGTCTAAAATAAAAGGAATATAATTTGTTTTATTAAAATAATTGTTAACAAATTGATATCAAACCAATTTTTTATAATTTTAAAATATTTTTTAATATTACTATTTAAGTTTTCCCAATTTGTATCGGTATAAAAAATTGTAGTATCATCTGCAAAACTATGAATTTGTCCATCGCAATTTATACTAAAGTCGCCACAGTGGATCTTTGCCCGTGCGTCATCAATCAACGATCAGGACTCAACGTGGTTAATAACTCTGCATCCTTGTTTATTACAGTAACAAGTTTGAATAAAAGCATAAAAGAACGTCTCCAAGATTCCGCAATAATATAATGTGCTAGACAAAAATAAAACTATAAACGTCAATTAATTACTTTTTTTATTTGTTTAGTTGACAACCGTTGTATTTTAGAACGTCATTGTCAACCTTATTTTGATCTGCCAATCTAATTCGTATTTTGTAAATCTGTGTGCCTTAAAACTGTTCCTTTTTCTGAAAATAGTTCTTTTTAGAGCTAATTATACCCACCATCTGTTTTGGCGGTAAGTATTTAAAGATTTTTATAATACCTAATTTATTTATTTTAAATATTCTAACCGTGAAAGTTCTTTGAAACGTTTACGGCAGTGGCTAAATTCCCTTAAATGAAAGGATGTCAAAAATTTGACTTTTGCGATTTTAATAGTCAATAAAACACCAAACTTTTGTAGATTTTAAGCTTTAAAAATAGTATTAAATGTATAAACATTTGTTTGTCAATTTCTTTTAGATAATAGAGAATGCCGGGCAAAACTTAAAATAAATAATAATTCTTCGGGATATTATGTAGGTACGTCAAACGGTAGGCAGGCACGTCCATTTTATGAACTTAACTTAGTTTTGACTTTTTTCGTCTCGTAATTTTGATTTGATTCATACGATTTTGATGACGTAAAAGTGATGACGCACGGGAAAAGAACCACTGTGGCGACTTTAAATAAGTCGTTAATATAAATATTAAAAAATAATGGCCCTAAAATTGTTCCTTGAGAAACACCATACTTAAAATACTTAAATACCTTTGGATAGCTTGTTTCTTTATCTATTTGAACATAAGTTGGTCTATTTTTCAGATAATTTTTAATTAATTCTAATTGCTTTCCTCCGAGTCCAATATTTTCAAACTTTTTTTATAGTAAATCATGGCTAACTGTATCAAAGGCTTTTGCTAAATCTAGAAAAATACTAATACAAGGTGTTTTATTATCTAGTGCATCATATATTTATTCTGTTAGATAGCAAATAGCATTTTGTGTTGATTTATTTTTTTGAAACCCAAACTGTTTATTAGAAATAAAATTTATTTTTTCCAAATAATTTTCGATTCTTAATTTTAAAACTTTTTCGAATACTTTTGCTATCGAAGATATTAATGTTATTGGTCTATAATTACTAGTTTTACTAGAATCTCCATTTTAAAAAATAGGTTTTATTATACCAATTTTGAAAGCTTCTGGATATATACTGGTTTTAAAAATATTATTTATATGAAATGTTAGTGGTCTAGAAATAGAAGTTTTAATAGTTTTTAATATTTTTGTTGTTATTCCGTCGGCACCAGAAAATTTCTTTAATTTTAAACTCTCAATTACATTTTCAACTTCTTTATGATTTGTTTCTTCTAAATAAAATTAATTTATATTGTTTATTTTTTTATTTGAAAATGTGTTATTACCTTTATTGATTTTGTTTGCTAGCTTTTCTCCCACTTCAGAAAAATAGGCAATAAAGCTATTAGATATACTTTTCTTATCAGTAAGTGATTCATTTTCAATTTTGATTTCGTTTATATTTTTATGTTTTTGATTTTTATTACATATTTTTTTAGTTTTTCACATAATCCTGATTAGAGTTTTTACATTTATCAATTTCACGTTTATAAAAATTGGTTTTTGTTTCTTTAATTAGTTTAGTCAGTTTGTTAATTTTAAATTTTATATTTATACAGTGAGGACCTAAAGTCCGTCTCCCCCCCCCCCCCCCCCCCCGCCCCTCTAACTTCTAAACCGTTCGGTATATTTTAATGAAATTTTGAACGATAATATTTGAGCAAGTCTTGCACTTTTTGACATACCAATGACAGCTTTAAATGTCAAGATGACAGCTGGGTCCGCTTTTGGAATATTTTTTTAAATGGAACACCCTGTATATTTTTACATTTTTAAATTCCATATAAAATTATAATTATTTTTTATTAAATGCATTATTAGTCTATACTTCATAGTTTCCGAGATATTGACTCTCAAAAAGTGACATTTTTGAACTTCGACGGCTTATAACCTTCTAACAGTACGTCTTAGAGCAAAACGGCTTACATGTCCCTATCTTCAATTTTTATTATGTTCCCAAAAAAATCAGCTTCCAGTTAAACCGGAACAACTATATTTTCTGCTTTCAAGTTACATCCGGTTTAACCGGAAGTTGATTTTTTTGGGAAGATAATAAAAATTGAAGATAGGGACATGTAAGCCGTTTTGCTCTAAGACGTACTGTTAGAAGGTTATAAGCCGTCAAAGTTCAAAAATGTCACTTTTTGAGAGTCAATATCTCGGAAACTATGAAGTATAGACTAATAATGCATTTAATAAAAAATAATTATAATTTTATGTGGAATTTAAAAATGTAAAAATATACAGGGTGTTCCATTTAAAAAAATATTCCAAAAGCGGACCCAGCTGTCATCTTGACATTTAAAGCTGTCATTGGTATGTCAAAAAGTGCAAGACTTGCTCAAATATTATCGTTCAAAATTTCATTAAAATATACCGAACGGTTTAGAAGTTAGAGGGGGGTGAAGGACTTTAGGTCCTCACTGTATAATAAAAATCGGTCATTATTTTTTTGTAATTTTTTATAAAATTAATTTTTTGTTTTAATAGAATTAAGTAAGCCGTTCGTAGTAAATTAATTTATTTAAAAAAAAGATAGTAGAAAATTAAAAGCTCTAAATGTCAGCCAAAACCGTAGCTCTCTATCGTGCTTCTAACCAAATATATTGACGACAAAAGTTAGAAGTATAGATAATCGTGCCTAGTCGACTTTGATTATTAAAATACTGATTGGAATTAGTAAACAGTTTTAAATATTTAGGGATAGGTAATCATTGATTCAAAATTAAATTTTTTAAATTATTTTGAAAGTATTATATCGAAGATTGCCGAAAAAGTGGGTTATTCTAAAAGAATCAGTTCTAATTTAAGTTTGTTTTCTAAAAAAACTGTATTTAATTTTAATACTATTATACTACCACATTTTCTTTATTGCTCTTCCATTTTATATTGTGCTGGTGAGGAAATATTTGATAAATTACAAATTTTACAAAATAAGGCAATGCGGATTATTTTAAATTGTGACAGATATACAAAAATTTATTTCATGTTGAAAAATTTAGATTGGTTGAATGTTAGAAATTTAATTTTTTATTTAGTATTTATCTTGATACATAAAATTAAAAATAATTTATTGCCTGATTGTTTAAAAAAATTTTGTTTTTTTAATTATGACCATCATAATTATAAAACAATAACTAATCAAAAGTTTTATGTTGATGGAGTGTCTAAAACATTAGCTTATAAATCTATTTTTTATAAAGGTTTGATAGAATATAATATTTTGGAAAATTCTATTAAATCTCAAAAATTATTAAAACTGTTTAAAAAAACTTTAAAATTACATTTAATTAAAAAACAAAATGATACGTAATATTTGATACAATACATAAAATGTAAATTATAGTAACATGTTCTTTTCCAATCACCCAATTTTACTAATTTGTCATTGAATAAATTTCAAAAGCTTTGAAGACAATGGTACGCAGGTACTAAATATGTATAAATTCATTTGGATCACTTAAAAGGCCTTTCTTTAAAATTAATTGTTCATACGTAGTTAATATTTGGCCGGTTAAATAACTGTTTACGATTAGATTAATTTGGGCTAGTCCTCGTCGTGTTTTGTATAATCATTTTCGATATCGTTAGCAATAATGGACGGGTCACAAGAACTTACAGATATACAAAGATTTTACAAAGATAGCACAGTATTTCTAACCGGAGCTACCGGATTTATTGGAAAATTGGTGTGCGAAAAAATTTTAAGAGCTCTTCCCGTTAAAAAATTATTTATTTTAGTAAGAAGTAAAAAGGAAAAGACAGCAACCAAAAGGTTTGACGAAATATTTGAATCTCCAGTAAGTATTGTTTGTTCTTGTTTGCCCGTTTAAAGTAAAAGCACCTTTTCACGTTAAGTATGACTTTTTGATTTACGTACAGTTGACGACATATAAATTCGTACACTCCACCCATACATAACTCAATTACAACAAAATTGGGTAAAACGGGGTTCTCACCTTGCTGCTTATACCTGGATCGAACACCAACTATATACAGAACTGTAAATTATTGTATGTACGATTTTTTACCATAAGTAATAATGTTTTTCCACTACTAACCTATAACATCGCCATTATTGACCGATTAATTAACGCCAGAAATCGTTTTTCTCTCCCTTCTCAGTTGCTATTGACAACGGTCAATAATAAAGCATTGAAATCCATTATTGACCGATCTATTTAAAACCAGGTAACTTGATTTGTTAATTCCCCAACAAATAACATGAAAGGTGACGCCAAGCCAACTGACAAGAAAACAAATTATCTTGCCAATATGCCAAAGCAGGTAACTTGATTAAAATATATATTTATACCTACCTAATAGGATTTTTTATAATTTATTAATACTGTACAAAATAAAAGTGTTAGTAGTGGAAAAAAAATTATATTAACCACGGTTTAGACAGCCTATAGCCCTCGCGCCCTAAATCCCTCGTCGCTCCGCTCCTCGTGATTTAAACTTGACGCTCGGGCAATAATGATGGCTGTCTAAACCTTGGTTAATAATATACTATTATTTCTAAATATTTTTGTGTTTAAATTACAGCCGCGAAATAAGAAAACTATAAAATAATACCAGAAAACCTACAAAAGTATAAAGCCAAAAAGGTTAAATTTATTAACAAACAACAAACAAAATACTAATATTTGATTGCTGCGCCATTGGATTCTAACACTAATACTTCTGGTGTAATCCGGAGTTAGCCCTTCCCAAATTTCTTCCATTTTATCAAATAACTCTATTTCATTCTGTGGTTTAATATTTATTTTGTACATTTTTTTTACCATCAATCCCCAAACATTTTCAATTGGATTTAAATCAGGACGTCTTGAGCACCGATGCAGATATGTTACGTTGTTTTGTCTAAACCAG
This sequence comes from Polydrusus pterygomalis, assembly GCA_963969555.1. Taxonomy (NCBI): domain Eukaryota; kingdom Metazoa; phylum Arthropoda; class Insecta; order Coleoptera; family Curculionidae; genus Polydrusus; species Polydrusus pterygomalis. The sequence continues at coordinate 38,378,257 of OZ018385.1, read as the reverse complement.
TTTCCTATATTTCTTGCAGTATGCACAGGGCAGTTATCCTGCTGAAATATAAAGTTATTTCCTTCAAAAACTATCGCGGCAGAAAGAAGAAAAACATTTTCCAAAATCTGAAGATATATATTTCTGTTTAGTGTTCCACCAATATTCCAGCATATACCTGCACCGTAAACACTTATCCATGACCACACATTAACGGAGAAACGTCCACTGGTTTGCTTTTTTTGAGTATACTTGTAATCATATCGGGAATTTGGTGGTCTATATACTCGAATCCTTCCATTATATGTAGACTGAAAAGTTTTCTCATCGGAAAAGAAAACATTTTGCCAAAAAAATCATTTTCTGGTAAATATTGCATAGCAAACCCAATTATTTGTTCCTTATCACTATTTTTTAAAAACGGTTTGGATGCAGCTGCTCGATTTCTTAATTCGAAACATTGTCTTACTGGGCGTTGCGCAGTTCTAGATGAAGCAGGGAATCCTGTTATAATATGTGCATAGCGGATACTGCCGTTTCAAATGGATTTTGTACTCCACCAAATTTCGGTCTTCTTCATTTGATGATTTTCTATTATGATAGCGCCATTTTTTTACAATTCCTTGAACAGTACTTCTAGGTACTCTAAAATGATCAGCTATTTTTTCATAAGACCACCCTATTTCTACTAAACATAATATTCTTGCTTTTTTAATAACACTTAAATAAGGCATTTTTTTAAATCAAATAAGATAATGACAATACTTTGACAGCTATCATGATAACAATTAACACGTTACAAAGGTAATAAAGGTAAAAAAGTTGCATTTACAGTATCACAGTTTAGTGTACGAAATTATCTGTCGTCAACTGTACATATTTATGGAGCTGAAAAGTTTCAAAAAAACCAAATAACATTATATTGGTAACCTAAGTACAAACGTAATTTAAAAAATTTAAAATAATAATAAATGGTTTAATTTATCTTAACTAAGTGAAAATGCTGTGTCCATGTTTAGGCTTTTGACCTGGTTAAAAGAAACAACCCAGACATACTTGAAAAGGTAGTTATTATGACTGGAGATTGTTCTCTTCCAATGTTGGGATTGAGCGAGGAAGATCAAAAAACTTTCATAGAAGAAGTTAATGTAGTATTCCACGTTGCTGCCACAGTAAGATTTGATGAGAAAATTAAGAGAGCTACCCTAACCAATGTCCGAGCCACCAAAGACCTTATTTCTTTGGCAAAACAGGTTAAAAATTTAAAGGTATGCATACACCTACGTATCAATATATTATACAGGGTGTTTCATTAAGGTCGAAGAGCGGCCATATCTCGGAAACTACTGGGCATAGAAACTTAGGAAAATAAAAATGACAATAAAAGTGGCCATGAGAAAATTCTGGAAATAATTTTCAAGTTCCACATTTTGCCGCAAGAGGGCGTAATTGAAAAGTAAATTTTTAAATTTTACATAACTCCGAAAATTTCACATTAAGGTATATGTTTGATAACACCATTTTAAAGCTTGGACAATTATGCATCATTTTGGTCTTATGCTCATTGGCGTATCGACTTTAATAAGAATGGGGGAAGCTGTTGAAAGTGTAATCATTTAAATCGCTGTAACTTATAAACGACTTATCCGATTTTAGCAAACTAAAGACTGTTTGGAAGAGAAATGTATGCACTTTGACCAATCGTATTTAGTTGTCCATAATAGTTCTCAAAAAAAATGCTAGAGGGCGCAATTTGCAATAACAATACATTTTTTGATTTTCCTTCGAAAAAATAAATCATACGGTATAATTATGATACCATAATCGAAAAGTAGATGAAATTTGCTAGAAAAAATATTAAAACCGCAGCTCGATATCTCCGTTCGTTTCTGAGTTATTGCCAAAACAATAATTTTTAACACAAATTGCGCCCTCTAGCAATTTTATTAGAAACTATCTTGTACCAATAGATACGATAATTGAAGGTTCTTCCAAACAAGCTTAAATTTAGTAAAATCGGATAAGTCGTTTAGAAGTTACAGCGATTTTAATGTTTAAACTTTCAATAGCTTCTCCCACTCTTATCAAGTGAAACTGTAAACATTAAAATCGCTGTAACTTCTAAACGACTTAACCAATTTTATCAAATGTAAGCTTGTTTGGAAGAGAAAGGTAAGTACCTTTAATTGTCGTATCCAATGTACAAGATAGTTTCTAATAAAATTGCTAGAGGGCGCAATTTGTCTTAAAAATTATTGTTTTGGCAATAACTCTGAAACGAACGGAGATATCGAGCTGCGGTTTTAATATTTTTTCTAGCAAATTTCATCTCCTTCTCGATTATGGTATCATAATTATACCGTATGATTTATTTTTTCGGAGGAAAATCAAAAAATGTATTGTTATTGCAAATTGCGCCCTCTAGCATTTTTTTTTGCGAACTATTATGGACAACTAAATACGATTGGTCAAAGTGCATACATTTCTCTTTCAAACAGTATATAGTTTGCTAAAATCGGATAAGTCGTTTATAAGTTACAGCGATTTAAATGATTACTTTTTTAACAGCTTCCCCCACTCTTATTAAAGTCGGTACGCCAATGAGCATACGACCAAAATGATGCATAATTGTCCAAGCTTTAAAATGGTGTTATCAAACATATACCTTAATGTGGAATTTTCGGAGTTATGTAAAATTTAAAAATGTACTTTTCAATTACGCCCTCTTGCGGCAAAATGCGGAACTTGAAAATTATTTCCAGAATTTTCTCACGGCCACTTTTATTATCATTTTTCTTTTCCTGAGTTTCCATGCCCAGTAGTGTCCGAGATATGGCCGCTCTTCGACCTTAATGAAACGCCCTGTATGGATCAATGTTGGACTTTCAATACCGTTTAGTACACACACTTACCGCCGAAATATGAATCCAGTGTTAGAATAATCGGGTGTCTTTACACACCACGCAGCTTTTACCTGATGATGCTACTCGTGCAATTTAATAAAATAATATAAGATATGCTTATATTTTAAAGCGGACGAACTCGATGATATATACAACCAACACTGCCCTGTATTGCAATGACAACAAGCTCTTACAAAACATTTTTTTTTTATTTCTCGTTTTATTACCGCTTGCCTATTAAAAAAGATTACGCTTATTAGTTTTGCTAATAGCTTAACGTATTTCCCTTTAATTAGGTTTATGCTTATACAGTGTGGTTGTTTAAGTCTGCAACATATGGGCATTTTTTTTCTTGATAAAAGTTGGTGCATGTTCGATAATCATATTTGGTGCACTTGGAATGGTTGCAAATCAAACGGCGTACAGGGTAGGCCAAAAAATATAAAACTTGTAAGAGAATAAAGTACCCCTATTTCAAAAAATTCAGCAAAATGTTATTAAGAAAAGTTGTCTGGAAATGCATAACGCATAGTTTCAAAAACGTGATCTCCTAAAATAAAAAAATATATTTTCTTAAGAAACATTAATAATTTCCCAAATTTTTTTTTTATATTCTCCATAAAGACCTTCATAAATTAATCAAAATCAAATCAATTTCACATATCTTTGTTCAAATTCAAGCATATTTGTAAAATTTACTTAAATTTTTAATTTATTAAGGAATCACAAACTTCATGTTTGTTGCAACGATATTAAACACAACTTTAAAATATCCTAAAAAAATATTTCAACAAGATAAAACAATAGTAATGATAATATGCTACTTAAAAAACTATCATTTAAAGTACAAAATTTTTATTTTAAATGTTTATTTAAAAAAACTGTAGAAATTAAGCGAAAAACGAATTTTCTGAAATATGGGTACTTTATTCTTGTACAGGTTTTATATTTTTTGGCCTACCCTGTACGCCGTTTGACTTGCAACCATTCCAAGTGCACCTAATATGATTATCGAACATGCACCAACTTTTATCAAGAATAAATTTTTCTGAGAAATCGGTAATAAAAAAAGTGCCCATATATGTTGCACACTTAAACAACCACACTGTATATTCTTTAAAAAAATTTTTAGACATTCGTATATACAGGAACTGGATTTTCAAACTGTATGCTGCAGGAAATAAAAGAAGAGGTTTATCCCTCGAAAATCACAGCTGAAAAACTGATAGCAGCTTGTGAAAGTCTCGATGATGAATGTTTAGAAAGTATGACAAAACCGTAAGTAAGGTACAGTTGAGGACATATAAATTCGTACACTCCACCCATACATAACTCAATTACAACAAAATTGGGTAAAACGGGTTTCTCACCTTGCTGCTTATACCTGGATCGAACACCAACTATATACAGAACTGTAAATTATTGTATGTATAAAAAATGGTTATTTTTAAATAATTTTGTGTTTAAATTACAGCCATGAACTAAGAAAATTATAAAATAATACCAGGAAAACTACAAAACTATAAAGCCAAAAAGGGTAAATTTATTAACAAACAACAAACAAAATACTAATATTTAATTGCTGCGCCATTGGATTCTAGCACTAATCGTAATCTTCTTGGCATTGACAAAATAATACTTCTGGTGTATTCCGGAGTTAGCCCTTCCCAAATTTCTTCTATTTTATCAAATAACTCTATTTCATTCTGTGGTTTAATATTTATTTTGTACATTTTTTTTACCATGAATCCCCAAACATTTTCAATTGGATTTGAATCAGGACTTCTTAAGCACCAAGGCAGGCATGTTACGTTGTTTTGTCTAAACCAGTTTCCTATATTTTTTGCAGTATGCACATGGCAGTTATCCTGCTGAAATTTAAAGTTATTTCCTTCAAAAACTATCGCGGCAGAAGGAAGAAAAACATTTTCCAAAATCTGAAGATATAATGACATCTTACTGTTTAGTGTTCCACCAATATTCCAGCATACACCTGCATCGTAAACACTTATCCATGCCCACACGTTAACGGAGAACCGTCCACTGGTCATCATATTGGGAATTTGGTGGTCTATATACTCGAATCCTTCCATTATATGTAGACTGAAAAGTTTTCTCATCGGAAAAGATAACATTTTGCCAAAAAAAAAATCATTTTCTGGTAAATATTGCATAGCAAACCCAATTCTTTGTTCCTTATAACTATTTTTTAAAAACGGTTTGGATGCAGCTGCTCGATTTCTTAATTTGAAACATTGTCTTACGCGGCGTTGCGCAGTTCTAGATAAAGCAGGGAATCCTGTTATGTGCATAGCGGATACTGCAAATTTAAATGGATCTTGCCTTAAATACTCCACCAAAGTTCGGTCTTCTTCATTTGATGATTTTCTATTATTTAAATCAGACCCAACAGACCTTTCAAGTGTTTGATGATAGCGCCATTTTTTTACAATTCCTTGAACAGTACTTCTAGGTACTCTAAAATGATCAGCTATTTTTCCATAAGACCACCCTATTTCTACTAAACATATTTTTCTTGATTTTTCAATAATACTTACATGAGGCAGACTGGTCCAGAAATATATTTTTGTAGGTAACTTGAAAAATTGGACGAAAAGCACCCTGTATATTTATTTGAAAAGCCGATAAAAGTAGCTTTTTAATATTATACCTATACCTCGCTTATACCTAACTCTTTAAGTTTTCGATTTATAAGCATTTCTTTACAAGATTTCTTAAAAGATGTCGGTTAGGTAATTTTCAATGAGTTTAGTAGGAGCTACGAAACCATGGCAACCATTTATTTAAAAGAAGTGACATTCTTTCGTTTGTGATTTTAAGTTGACGGTACATAACAGTTATTCAAACGCAGTTATAATGAATTTACTTATTTTACATGGACAGTGTGATAAGATTATATGCAGAACATGTAGAAATAAAACATGTACTTTAATAATCAACTTAATGCCATCAATTTTTAGATTAATAGGTAAATGGCCGAATACTTATACCTTTACAAAACAAGTTACTGAAGATTATATCAACAGGAAAGCCAGAGACTTACCAATATGTATTACCAGGCCGGCAATAGGTATGTTACGGCACACTTGTACACGGGACAGTTATACAGCTGTTAGTAAAAGGTTTTATAATAGTAGCGTTCTCACACGACAAATAATCCCATTCCGCTGGCAGAAAATCTGCAGCACAGGTTTGCAGAAGCCAAATTGTTGGTTGTGGATCCGTTTCTAACGTGTTCAAGCAAAAAATCCGTCAATCAGTTTGCAACCAGTTAGAAACCATGCACGCGTAAAGAAAAATGTATTTAATTCTTAACAAAATTGCTGTATTAAAAGTAGTTTATTATTTAACAAGACTGTGCTGCTAGCGGAACTGATTACTACCAATAAAAATACTGTTCTAGCCAATGTGGAATTGATATAACACCATGCTAAAGCGGGCTTAATACATTAGCAGTTTATTTAATATGGTTTAATCAAAAATAGCTATCAATACAAACTATGTCTTAGCAAATCTGTTGTACCGTGCGAGCAAAAATTATTTGCATCAAAGTGGGCTTGGACAGTAGCGGATCCAGGATTTTGCTGAGGGGGGGGGCGACTAAGTTTTAGAAATGAAGCGCCATAGGCGCGAAAATGCCACTCTGAAAAGAAATGTTAAAAATAAGTTAAACTAAAAACTGTAATATCTACCTACCTACAAAGTGACGAGCAGGATAGTGTCGGGAGAAAAATTTTCTTGACCACGCCCAAAATTTCCCAAAAATTCACTATAAAAAACTGTTAAAAATTAGTTAAACTAAAAACTCTTTTTTTATAAAGTTGTACCTTAGACATAAACTATCTGAAAGATTATTTGGGAAATTTTCTGAAAAACTTAAAAAAATATTTTTATTCATTAAGTCAAAAAATTGTACCTAATTCATGCAAATCTGAAAATCTTAGTTCAATCTGGCCTTTTGTAGTATCTAAAATATAATTGAAAAGCTGCTTATAATGAAGTTTCTGCGAAGGTCTGCGTGTTTGGTTTGTTTTAATTTTAATGTTGTAAATGCCGCCCCCTAATATTTGCCGCCCTGGGCTACAGTCCTTACAGCCCCCCCCCCCTCTAAATCCGCCGCTGCTACCAGTTAAGCCATATGCATTTATCATAAAATAACAGTGTTGATCTTTTCTTTTATTTTTAAAACATGACAATAAATTTATTTATATCATTGGCTGGCTTGTTTTATGAAATATTCTATTATTTCTATTATTAATTATGTGAAGTTGAAATTAAGGTTTTTCTTATATTTATTTCACAGGAATTCGCGAATGACGTATTTGCCTTTAGGTGTGGTTAAGAAGGCTCAGGGGGGGGGGGCGAAACCCCCGTCGCCCCTCCCCTAAATCCGCCGCTGGGCTTGGATTAAAAAACGTAGGGCTTGGTTTCGATCACAATGATATGGGGACGATATATCTAACCAAATCTAGGTTAAAATTTTGTCAAATTCTTAATATGACATGGTATGCCAAACTAATACTAATGAGTAATAAAATAAGTAGAGAAATACAAATTTATTTTTGTTGTTTACAAAATTAACAAAGGAAGAATATACAGAAAGAAAAAGAAAAATAATTACATAAATTGCTGAAATTGGCCACCGCCATGCTCCAAGCATAAATTCACACGTCTCTTCATATTTTCGAAAGTGTTGTTGACAGCATCTCTGGAGAAATGTTACCACATTCTTGGATAATCCTTTCTTGTAATTGTTCTAAATTTGCAACTGGTGTTTTAAAAAGAGTGTTCTTTAAATGAGGAAAAACGAAGTAATCCATAACCGTTAAACAAGGTGATCTAGGTGGGAATTTAATGTCTGATCGAAAACTGATCAATCTGTCGTCGAAAAAATTGCTTAAGTAGTTAAAAGTTTTTTTGAGGCTGCAATGGAAATTTTCACTACTCCACATGCGTGTATTCTGAGAATTCACATAACCGGAGAGGTGGAACCAGGCTTCATCCGAAAAAAATGTCAGGTCTAATAAATCATTTCTTTCCAATAAAGTTGGGGTACTGCGGCTTGTATTTCTTGGAATACTTGCACTTTATAAGGAAATAAATTTAGCTGCTTCTTAAGAATAGTTCCGCATGTTCCATAAGATCTTCCCACTTTTTGGGACAGGCAACTTATACAATGTGTTAACGTATTTTGCATTATTTCACGAACGTTTGCAACAAGTTCTTCTCTTCCTCATCCTGCTCCTTTTTTGTGTTGTATAGAACCTGTTCCCCTAAACACAGCCACGGTTCTTTTCAGGCAATGATAAAAATCCCCAGCATTAAAAGCAACGTTAGGAAAATGTTTGTGAAAATCGTCCATTCACAAACCCGGATTGTTTTGCCACTCACCATTTACTCTAAGTAACCCCGTTTCGAAAATACGCTTCAACCATGAATGTTTTGTGCTGTTCCGTAAAGCCTATTGTGTGAATTGTTCAAGAAATTGGAATTGGAATCAAATTACTTTTAACGACTGTCAAAGATGACGGAATAACTGATTGATTGTTAATTCAGGTAGTTACGGACACCCAACAGGTATTAAGCTCTACGGCTAAGCATTACGTCCTTAGATGCAAGGCCCTCTTTGATGCAAATCATTTTTGCTCGCACGGTAGTAGATCATTATCCTTATTGCATAAATGAATTCAATATTAGTGAAACTTACTTATTTTGACGCTTTCCTTTATAATAAAAATATAACTTTCGAAGCGTCATTATGGTTTCTCCCTCATACCATGGTCTGAGGTTTCTCCTATAAGCATGTGTCCCAGGCCGTGCTGCCCCTGTTTACAAGAAATCTATTTTCTTCATACTAGAGTTTGTTTTAGTGGTGTCCACTATGTCGGAACCGGTTACAGCTTTCGTTGACAACATATTTACCCTTGCTGGCTTCGTAGTCGCAAATGGTGCAGGCTTTAACAGGGTAACATATTACAAAAATACTGTCTTGGATATTATTCCTGCAGATATTGTGGTAAATGGATGTATTGCTGTAGGATGGCACATTGGAGGGTAAGTATTAGAAAAAATTAGCGGTACATACACCCAGGTTGTAATAAGACATAAGAAATCCATACCAAGAACGTTATTTTTTGAAATTAGAGGATTGGAAGTGATTCCAACCTGAAGATGTAATATTTTAAAAGTTCGAAGTCAATTGTGCTTTGTTTGTTTAAAGGTGGTAGACAATGAAGTAATATCAAAAAAATTACCTTGTCGGACTTCCATTGTCTTGATTAGAAAAACTATAACATGAAAACAGCCTTCAAATCCGGAAATACGCTTAGAAGCTTTCTTACAAAAGTAATGAAAACACAAAAAATTCAACCCCTTGCGAGTGTGGCGAATCGTACATTGGAGAAACAAAAAGACCTCTTCCCGTACGAGTTAAGGAACATCTGAAACATACTGAAAGAGGTGAAACTTCGAGATCAGGTATAGCGGAACATGTATATATGGACCAACCAACACAATTATACGGTGGTCAGAAGCCAAGGGTTTGGACACAAAACAGCACTGGAGAAATCGAAAATTCAAAGAAACAGCTTTCATGAATCAAAATACCCATATATTTAGTAAACCAAGTAGCTATAGATATCCCCAATATCTGAAAATCCAAAACCAACAGCTCAAACTTCATACTCCAATAAGCACGTAGGCGGAGTCATCAAGCTTCATTGCACATGGATATAGTATTTAAGACAGTGGCCTTAGAATTATAATTTAGTTTACACTTGGAAACGGTTATAGAGATACTAACTAACCGAAACGTTGTGTTAAGTAACAAAATAAATACAATGGAAGTCCGACAAGGTTATTTTTTCAATTATGCTTGCAACAAAGTTTAAAAAAGGTAACTTCACTCGTTTCCGAGATTTTCTAACACACTGAACGCCAATCACCCTGTATAGTAATATAAAATTGTTAGAGTTCCTAATTATTGAGTTATTTTTTCAGAACTTTTACACCAGACAAAAAAGAACCAGCTGTGTTCAATATAAGCTCGGGGAGGGACAATCCTATACGCCAAGGTAATTATTTATTTGTTTTAGAGGTACCCACCTAGTTTTATCTACCTAACTAACTTTTTATCAATAAAAATTTAAAGAACATTCCGGTACTCAGTTTTTGGTATAGTTGCTATTTACAGGGTGAGTCGGGAGGAATGGGTCAAAATAAGGGTGTAATCTATGCATCAAAATAATAAGAAAAAACTCAAATGTTGTTATCCAATATTCATTTGTTTTCAAATTACAGCGTTAAATAAAATACATATATAAATATTTAAAACATTAACATTGTTTTAAATAAATCATTGGCGACCAATCCAAACCTCTGGAAACCAAAATAATAAGAAAAAGCTTAAATGTTGTTATCCAATATTATTCATTTGTTTATTATTGTCCTCTTTTGATTATTGTGCTGTCACTATCCTGTTAGTGTCAGTATACAATTTTGCATTGATTCACCGTTAACTTTCGGATTTGAATCATTTAAATTTTATAAAATGCCGTACGTTTATTCACATCTCGAATACGCCAATATGGTTTTTATTTATGGTTTGTGTAATGGGAATGCTACAACACAGCGGCTGCTGAATAATATCGTCAACGACTTCCACATCAACAAAGAACACCGAACAGAAAGACCTTTATCAGAGTTTTCAACAAACTGTGCTAGACCGGAACTCTTCCAAATCTAATGTAACATCCGAACGAGCCATTCGACAGGATTTAAAAGAAATAGAAAAGTTCTAACTTTAGTAGAAGAAGATGCATGCAACGACCAGCTCACGAAGAATTGGAACTCAGTTGGGGATTCCCCCCCAAAAAATTATCAATATGCTTCACGAGCAAGGCTTATACCCATACCATGTACAACGTGTACAGACAGAATCTTCAACCTGGAAACTACGCCAAGCGTATGCAATTTTGTGAGTGGATGATTAATAATCGTCATCTTGTACCGCACATACTTTTTACTGACGAAGCTACATTCACCCGTGACGGCATCAACAATAAAATCGAAACTCCCATGTATGGTCGGACGAAAATCCTCACCCAATAGACGAAAATAATTTTCAACACAGGTTTTTATTAAACGTGTGGTGCGGCATGATCGACAATTATTTAATTGCCCCTTCTCTTTTGGAAAATCGCCTAACAGAGGATCACTACTTAAGTTTTTCACAAAATGAATTGCAAGGACTACTGGAGGAGATTCCTTTAAACATCAGAATTCAAATGTATTATCAACACGACGGAGCGCCTGCCCAATTTGATCGTCGGGTCAAGCAATATTTGGACCAAAAGTTTCCAGATGTTTGGATTGGTCGCGGTGGTCCTATTAGTTGGCCTCCTAGATCGCCAGATCTCACACCGTTGGATTATAATTTATGGGGTTGGTTAAACAGTGAGGTATACAAAGTAAAAGTAAATACTAGGGATGCATTAATTAGACGCATTAGAAATGCTGCACTCAATATATTAGAGAAAGGCACGAATCAATTAGAAGAGCCACGCGCGCCCTTCGTAAACGAAGCAGGAAATGTTTGGGAGTCAATGGCGGTATTTTAAAAAAATTACTAAACAAATGATTTATTTAAAACAATGTTAATGTTGCATATTTCGTTTTAACAACAGTATTATTTTATTTAACGCTGTAATTTGAAAACAAGTGAATATAGAATAACAACATTATACATACACCCTTAGAGTTTGGCCCATTCCTCCCGAATCACCCTGTATATGTTGCACCTTGGTCTCTTCAGCACCTTAAAACGCCAAACCAATGACTGTCACTTAATTTAAACGTTTTTTGTTGATAATGGAATAACTTAAACTTTAGGTGGGGTAGAAGAAATTAAAGCCATAAAATATCAAAGGTTTTAGAAACAAGGATTGCAACTAAGAAAGAAGCGCCAAGCCGCTTTGGTTCTAATAGGATAAACAGTGTCACATCAGCAAGGGCGGATCCAGGGAGAAGTTTCGGGGGGGGGGGGCACTATTTAGTTGAATTATACAAGAGGTTAGACAACGTGTAGGGTAAATAGCGCCGCAGGCGATTTTTTTTGGGACCACGCCGAAATGTCATAAGAATGCATGGGTGGGCACTATTTATGTTGTAGGGAGGTATTTCGGCGCATCGACGAATGCATGAATGCAATCGATCAGTCATATTTCTTCGGTTCTTTGGGCGCTCGGGGGGGGCACTTACCCCTAGTGCCCCCCCCCTGGATCCGCCCTTGCACATCAGGCCAATAAAAACACGTTAGTTTGTAATGGACGCCGTTGTCAATTGTCATATGTCATTTCTAGTAACATATATTATGACAAGGGCGTGTTAAATACACTATGCTCTATGGTTTAAATGTGTTCTTTCGAGCAATTCGAGTATAATCATGATTTTTTAACTTGTAGAACTAGTACCTAATGGCAGTATTTTTAACCTTCCTATTTTTATAGATGAAATATACGATCTATGCGAAGCTTATTCGAAAAGGGTGCCAACGGTGAAGCTACCCGCGTACCCATTTGCTTTTAGGACTTCTTGTAAATACAACTACTTATTTCTCAGATTATTTTTGCATACAATGTTTGCCCACATTGTGGACCTTGGTAGAAGATTGCAAGGCAACAAACCAATGTAAGTATCGGATGGATAACATTCCGTCTGGCGTCACATTATCAGAAATGGTCTGGTATAGTGTTTCTTAGGTCAATTTAATGACATAAAACAGTATGAAACTCCTAACCATAGGCGTCCCAAACAAATAATTAAAATGCGTATACACACTTATAAGTTTGTTTAACATTAGGCTACACTTTATAAACCCACTGTATATATAATAACATTATAATAAAATAATAAATATAAGGTAACTCAAAGATTCTATACACAAAACTAAAACCAGAAAAATAAACCTGACACGGCACGACACTGCTCAGAAAATGCTTTAATTTTTTTACCAGAACTCCATTCTGGGACCATTCCCCGGCCCGTCCATAAGTTCCAAATCACGTATATTTTATCTTCGTCGCTTCCACGCCATCGGCGGTCACTGGCCTATCTCTGTCTGACAAAATCGATCGTTGAACGGGCTGGAGACCGCTTCAGCTTATACCAGCCGCTTTAACTGGCGCTTATAAGTGCATAAATTGTGAACGGTTGACAGTTCTACCAAATTTTCTGGTTTGGTAATATATTATGTATAAGTATACGAGAAACAAGGGTTTGTTAATGAGTTGTTTTTAAACACTGAAAACACTTTTTGTCTTGATTTCAGTTATATTGTTTCTTAAGGACTAAAGAATGTATTATTATAACAATGAATGGCTTGTTATTTTTTTCTGTCACACTCAAAACTCCTCGGTTTAAAGTATATTTGCAAACTAGCTTTCAAAGAAAGTTACTGACTAACAATTGAATACTGATATAAATGAAACATCTTTAAAAGAAAAACCTAAAGAATTGAAGAAGAAATATCTGACAACCCTGGTTGTGAGGTCGGTCTCTTTGAGACTGTTTACCGCCGTATGGAATGATTGTAATGTCCTCAAACTGAGTTTGGATAAATTATACCTATAGTTGGCACATGTCATTTATAAACACTATTAGAATGGGTAAACAAGGCGGTGAAGAGCTGGGTGGGGCAGGGAGTAGAGATTACGCCGATTACGGTACATTTACCTGTGAATGTAACCTTGCTATTATACGATAAACCTAACCTACCCCAACTTTCTATTTACTCACCTGTGAAAAGTAACTACATAATTATTATTTTCCGGATTCCTGCATACTTGATACTTGCGACTCATCTTAATTATTAGCCTTCAGAAAATATCATAAAACACAGCAATTATTACACAAAACCGATAAACTGAAGAGAATTTTAAACCGCTGTCAAAGAAACACCAAACGGAAATAGGGATATAGAATACATCGATGCATCGAAAACATCGATATTTTTTCGATTATTATTTCTGTGGGTCTCACCCTTCACCCTGTTGCTTGTGCGGACAGCTATTTACCTTTAGATACCTAAGCAAACAATAATCACGAATGTGGCAAATTTATGGCCTCGCGCATGTAAACAAAGCTATAGACGATTAGACATGCGCACTGCAACATTATCGTTTGACGAATGGGAAAATAGACAGGTCCGGGCTTTAAAATTTAAATTCTTGCCAATAAATTGGCATTTCTTCTCAATTTTTTTGATCAGGTTAGGAATTAAGTTAGTGATTTCTGGCATTTTTAGTAGTTGCAATGTTGCAAGTTGCAGATTTTAAGGATAGAAAATTGTTTTGTAAGGTTTTGTTTCTAAAATCTGTTTAAAAATGATTTGTCGTCGTGTTTTTAGTTCGAAAGGAAAGAGAACAAGTCAATTAAACTATAAAATCGAATATAAAAAACAAACAAAACCAGCAAAATAACCAATCTTCGATGTCAAGGCCGTAGCCAGCCAATATATTTATTTTAGACTTTCAATAAGTATTAATGAGACTGCAGTTATATATAGTGCATCCGCCTCACTTTGCTGTTACATAACATAATAGTTAATCTTATTTACGGGCTACAATGGCTGAAGATCGCCTTAATGGTCTGGCTTTCCTACATGTCCACCGTGATATAAACGTAGATGTAAACAAAATCATAAATATTTTCTCTTCTAAGAACAGGAAACTTGATTTTGTAATTTAGTAGGTACAAAGTAAGTAGGTCCTTCAGATATTTTTTTTGTTCTTATTGTTTATTTTTCGTTTTCATTCTTATTTTGTTTTTGATCTTATTATTACATAATATAATTTATTATAATAATTATTATACTTAGATATAACTATGACTTAATATAAGAGACATGTTAATTAGTAAAATAAATAGTTTATTGTTTATTTTGTCGACCGACCTTTCAAATTTCGAATTTCTTTTAAATTAAAAAGAGTGTTTTAAAGTCTGGCATTCTGCTGCAGATTAAGCTTTACGGTTATTTTACCCAAAAAAGGGCGTGGGACCCAATAAAGCGCCTTCGGCGCAGTTTCGTTTCGCTTATACATAATATATTAACAAACCAGAAAATTTGGTAGAACTGGCAACCGTTCACAATTTATGCACGTTGTCAGGGGTGATAAGCGCCAGTTAAAGCGGCTGGTATAAGCTGAAGCGGTCAGACAGAGACCGCCGATGGCGTGGAAGAGACGAAGATAAAATATACGTGATTTGGAACTTATGGACGGGCCGGGGAATGGTCCCAGAATGGAGTTCTGGTAAAAAAATTAAGGCATTTTTTGAGCAGTGTCGTGCCATGTCAGGTTTATTTTTCTGGTTTTAGTTTTGTGTATAGAATCTTTGAGTTACCTTATATTTATTATTTTAGTATAATATTATTATATATACAGTGGGTTTATAAAGTGTAGTATGTACAAACACCTAATGTTAAACAAACTTATAAGTGTGTATACGCATTTTAATTATTTGTTTGGGACGCCTATGGTTAGGAGTTTCATACTGTTTTATGTCATTAAATTGACCTAGGAAACACTATACTAGTCATTATTTATATTCCAATCCGAGTCACTAAAAGCACAAACACAATTCACTAAACTACACAAAAACTAGAAATCCGTAAATATTAAACACCCACAATCCACAATAGCAAAGAAAACCACAAGGAATCCACAGAGAAAACTTAAAACACAACAACAAAAATGGCGGCCCGGTTCTGGAGTGTATTTTGAGCATGTCGCTAAAGAAGGACAAGCCGATAACACGAGATTTGTGCGCATGCCCGATGTTGCTCAGAAAGAAGGCAGCCGACCGGCGAGCCATGCGCTCGGACGTATTTTCTCACCCATAAAACGTAACTTTTGTTTGCGCAGGACATAAGTTGTACCTACGTATCTAAAGGTAAATGTCTAATGGTCGCGAGTCGGTTCTGTGAGCGCTCTGCTTTAAATTTAAACATCCCAAAATATTGTTTAACTGCTCAGACCAATTTAGTCTAAACCGTCGATTTTTTAGGTACGTCAAGGCTGTGCAAAAACTTCACAGATTTCAAGAATCCTACGAGTATTTCACCACCCACGACCTGGATCTTCACGTAGAAAATACTCACAGAATGCTCAAGAAAATGTCTTTTACAGACAGGCAACTATTTAATTGCGACGTCACCACAATCAACTGGCCAAACTATTTTTCTCAGTACATTAAAGGCTTGCGATTCTATCTTCTTAAGGACACCATGGATACTTTGTCGGAGGGGAAAAAACGATATAAATACCATCAAAAAGTGTTTTTTGCTACTTGGGTAGTTTTATTGATCATTTTGTATGCACTAGGAAAAGTTTTATTGTTTAGAGTAATTCCGTTTATTGTTAGTGTAATTTTGTATTTACTTAGAGGTGCGGTTTGTTAATTTAATTATTATCATAAAATTCCCGGACACTATTATGTGGTCTTGAAACCAATACGTTTTTAATGGAGCTTTTAATTGCTGTATTCTTCCGAACCTACCGCAAGGCCAACGGCATATCTTAATCTTAACATAGTATAAAACAAAGTCGCTGTCGCCAGTCTGTCCGTCCCTCTGTATGCTTAAATCTTTAAAACTACGCAACGGATTTTGAAGCGGTTTTTTTTAATAGATAGAGTGATTCAAGAGGAAGGTTTTTATGTATAATATTATAGAGAAACACTGATAAATTTAGAGGTTTGTATTTATAAATCTTGACGTAATGGTGAACTCGCCTTATTATCTCAGAGAAAGCGACGTCGTATAATGCCGGGCTGCAACGCAGGTCGGGTACACGCTAGTTTAAATATAACTGAAGTGTTATGAGAAGTTATAACTTGTTGTATTGTGCATAGCATATATAATGCTCTTTTTATAACAAGTATTATGTGCTATTATTAAAACGGATCCTAGCCTTACTAATGAGCAGTGATATGGCGACAACGCGTCTATAAGGATGGATCTGGCGAAATGAAAGGAAACACTCAATAAAAGACAATTTATTTTGTCAAATTTCCACTTTTATTGAAAAAAAATTTCTTTACACGACGCGTTTCGCTACATTGTAGCTTCTTCGGGTGTATGGTGCTAACTAATTTTATTTCAGTACAATAACAAAATGGTATAGATACTTAATTACTCAATTCAGGTATACACATTACAAGCTTAATTATTTAATTATATGTTCTTAACACTGTTTAGGTATTGTAACCTTAAATATTATTGTCGGTATAATATACCTATCTTAATCTTATGGAAAATCCAAAGAATCCTATTTAGATTATTGACACAGATTTTATATTACTTTATATTTTGGAAAGTTTAGAAATAAATCGATTGAAAAATTCCGGTGCATTATTAAACGACTAATTAGAACTAAATAGTTCCCCTTTGCTAAATCTGTGTCAATAATCTAAATAGTGTTCTTTGGATTTCCCATAAAATTAAGATATATTATACCGACAATAATATTTAAGTTTACAATACCTAAACAGTGTTAAGAACACATAATTAAATAACTAAGCTTGTAATGTCTATACCTGAACTGAGTAATTAAGTATCTAGACCATTTTGTTATTGTACTGAAATAAAATTAGTTAGCACCATACACCCGAAGAAAATACAATGTAGCGAAACGCGTCGTGTAAAGAAAAAGTTTTTCAATAAAAGTGGAAATTGGACAAAATAAATTGTATTTCATTGAGTTATAATGCATTTCCATCAAGTAAAGGCCTCAACGATTCAAAGTGAAAGGAAAAAACTTTTTCTGATATTATTAAATGGTTGTAGACAAAAATATTTTTATTGTATCGTAATAAGATAAAGTATGTAGGTATTGTACATAGTTTAGATTAAATATTATTTAAATTTAATAAAAGTATAACATTGGATGTTGCAGTTTATTAATAAATGTTTAATAACCCCCTTCTAGATGTTAGAAATTCTCGAAATTGATTTACTTCAATGGACCTTTTCACTATAACCGAATTCATCATATTATTCACCATAAAGATCCTGAATTAGAACCTATTGAAAATACATAACAATAATAAAAATCTTCCCAAAGTGTCGCAAACCTTTCCTAGAGACAATTAAAAAGACGTCGCGAAATCGACACACACATTAGACTAAAACCTTATTACGTCATCCCATTATCCGCGCAATTCTTTTATTTGTCAGCCTCAACGGATTATGTTGATATATTTGTTTCGATAAACTAAAAAGACAAGAACAGCTTAAAAATAGAAAATAACCCGCCCGATATTCAGGTAGACCGACCTTCAGCTGAATAACTGGGACCCATAGGTCGATGCAGATGTGACGTCAGTGAGTTTATTCAGAAGGCGTTGATAAAGTTTTTATCATACGATTTCAGCCTAAATAGATGTGGGCAGATGGGTTTCGGGGTTGTTAAAGTCTGTTTCCTATTGCCTGACGGATAAGAACCCTCATTAAAAACCCAAAACACAAATTTTAGCTTACCGGGTGAACATATTATTTTTCGCCTGAAAGTATATCTTTTTAGGAACAATACAGGTAGTTTAAACACTATATAGACTGGCACACCCCTAGTTTTACCTTTTACAATAGGGTTGTAAAATTGTAACAATAGGGCAAGCCGATGATTTAGAATAAATCTTCGGACAGTGCCGGTCGTTTAGGTTTTTATTTATGAAATATAAATTCCTTTTGTTTCTTGCCCGTGTTGTAAATAAACTATAGGTACATAGAAAAAACTTTATCTGATTTAGTTCTAGCCGATACTATTCATTAACAAAACAAGGTGATAGTGAAATAGTGTTTCGTTTTAAGAGCAGGGTTACCATTGCTAGGGAAATTTCCCTAACTCTGGGGAAAATCTGCAATCAGCAGGGAAAAAGGGAAATTTTCTATAATTTAGGGAATTTTTCTACTTCTTTGATTTTGTGATATTTGTAAATTTAGCAATCACTTAAAAAATTATTCGAAATCGATTGACCCATGACAAGAACGCTATGTAGGTATCCTAAGTCCGATTTACTATTAGCAACTCAGAATCTGAGGCAGGTCGAATTTACTATAAACCTTACTCTCAAGCTTTAAACAACGAGAAACTCGGTAAATCCCAGGCCACTGGTATTTTAAGGGGAATCACACAAGGGGAACCACGCATGTTTTCAATTTTCTGCGTTAAGGTTGAATTCTCAACGTCGTTCAATTTATTGCCAACCTCTAACCTATTTCGCTTTGTTTTTTCAAGTATATTATTTTTGAAACTAACATTTAAATAAAATCAGTATCGTCGGCACATTACTTAGGTAATATCTGATATATTACAAAAATATCAATTTATTTCATTGCTAATTTTGGGAGAATTGTATAGTGAAACAGTGGCGCAGCGAAGGGGGGGTTTTAGGGGCTAAAACCCCCTCCAGACGCCCAGACTAAGATGGTTTTTTATGGTTTAGACCAGGGCTGAAGCCTTTGAAAATGGTAAAAAGTGAAAAAAAAAATAATAGTAGGATGAAACCCCTTGGAAAAGGAAGAGAATATAACAAAAATGAAAGGAAAAATAGATTACGGGCGATCCGAGTTCGGGAAGTGGAAAGGCGTCAGTTTTTAAGGGTAAATAACGATTTATCTCGATTTCCGGCAAAACTACAAGTCCTATGGAAAAATGTTAAATGGCAAAGTTGTAGGTAATAAAAAGATCTACAACTTTTGTATTTACACTTTTTTCACATAAAGTCTAAATTCATGTGAAAAATTCAAATAACCAAGTTTTTGGTTTTTTATTTTTATCTTTTACAAGAAACATTTTTTTTTTATGAAATTTGGTGAAAACTTACCTTTTTATGTCCCAAACACACTGTAATTTTTTTGATTTAAAATATTTATTTTTTTCACCTTATTTTGACTTAATATCGAAAAAGCACCCTAATTTTCAATCGAAAATTCTCACGTCAAAATATCTGGTTTTTTAAAAAAGTCGGTGGGGTTTTTGTTTATTGAAATCTCTACTTTCTGATGGTGTAAAAAAAATATACATTACTATGTTAAATGTGATGAAATCTCCTTTAAATCCTACCTTTAATTATATTTAGAACAACTATTTTCGCATATTCTTTGCGATTTTTATGTTTTATGGATTTGTAATTTTTTTGTTTATCAATGTAACATGGAATCTTACGTTTTTCGAGTAATTAAAGTATACATTTTAATAAATAGCTCAAAATTGTACATAATAATTAAAAAAGAAAAAATCGGATTCGAGTTTTTCTCGTTTCTTTGCATTTTTTGAGAACATTTACCATAGTAATGTATATTTTTTTACACCATCAGAAAGCAGAGCTTTACGAACAAAAAGCCCACCGACGTGAGAATTTTCGATTGAAAATCAGGGTGCTTTTTCGATATTAAGTCAAAATAAGGTGAAAAAATAAATATTTTAAATCAAAAAAATTACAGTGTATTTGGGACATAAAAAGGTAAGTTTTCACCAAATTTCGTAAAAAAAAAATTTTTTTTTTGTTAGAAAGTTGTAGATCTTTTTATTACCTACAACTTTGCCATTTAACGTTTTTCCATAGGACTTGTAGTTTTGCCGGAAATCGAGATAAATCGTTTTCTACCCTTAAAACTCACCCCTTTCCACTTCTCGACCTCGAATCTCCCGTAAATTATTTTTCCTTTCATTTTTGTTATATTCTCTTCCTTTTCCAAGGGGTTTCATCCTACTATTATTATTTTTGGTTTCAAAAATTATCGACCCTGGTCTAGTTTTAGTTTTTAAAATTATGAAATCCTGTTCTTTTTTTTTGAAAACCCCCCCTAATACAAATTTCTGGCTGCGCCACTGTAGTGAAAGAACAATGAGTGACAATGACATAATAATGTTAAAAAAAATCTTACCCGATATTTTTCGCTATAAAATTCTCCTAAAATAAGTTATGAAATTCCTTGATATTTATTAAATATGTCAATTATTACCTATAGAATATCAAGTCGATACTGATTTTCTTTAAATTTTGTATAAAAGCTAGAAAACATAAATAAATCTACGCGAAATAGGTTATAGGTTGGCAAGCATGTTGATACTCCCACCTTAACTTCAATAATTTAAATTATAGGTATGACCAGTTTATTTTCTATGTATTTATCTTGTATTAAATGTATTATTGTTTAATAACAAATGGATTATTTTTTGAATAAAAAATGAACCATAAGTGACTTGATTTTTATTTCTGGAAATTTTTTTTATAAATAAATAAATAGGGATATGTTTTGTTTTCAAGTATCGTTTTCAAATTAAAAGATCTGGGGAAAAATCTGGGGAATTTTTAAGAAATTATCTAGAGAAAAAAAAAATTTGGACCTGGCAACACTGTTTAAGAGATCAGGTCTGCCAATAAATTCGACCGGTTTAACCCATTTTTTTTTGGAGTTACCTGCAGGGCCGATCCTAGGGTGTCGGCCGCCCGCGTGCAAAGACCTGTTATGCCGCCCCTCTAAAGAATTTTTCCTATTTTGAGTAATACTTAACGTTGACGTTATAAACTCATCTACATGTACACAAGAGTAAAAAGTTAAACATTAATAAAAATGCAAACTAAGTACAAATAAAATTTTACGGTTAAGACTTTATTTTTGGACCAGCTAATATGTTATATTAGCGACACCTTTTTTTCTTTTTATTTTAACAAACTAATAAACCAACAAAAATATTACTTTAGAAACAAAAATAGTTATAATTACAAATGTAAAACAACAGTTTTTACTAGAAAATATAAACAAACAAAAAGTACTAAAGCATAAATCTCGCGAAACGAAAAGTATATAAATCAGTCCTTCCTCGAAGACTACCTTATAATAATTAACTATAAAATAATTCTTCTGGCTTTCTGAGAAGCAAATTTGTCAATAATTGCGGTAATATCAATTTTTTCAGAGATTTCGGATTCAATATAGAGATGATGGCCAAATCTGAAAGTCTTTCTTGTGTCATATTATTTCTCGAGTAATTTTTAATAAATTTTAATTTACTGAAACTTCTTTCACCTGAAGCCACAGAAACAGGTAAGGTTTAAAAAAGCCATATTGCTAGAGCAAAATTTGGAAAACAGAGGGAATGAGATCATTTTTGCCTAAAATGTCTAATATCTTAATTGGCTATTTTTTACCTGGAAAAATATCTTTAAATGAAGTTATTTCATTAAAGCGTTGTATACCGTCTATATCTTTCACAATAGTTCCTTCCTCCTGTACCTGTAACTTAATATCTAAGTCCATGCAGGCTTTCATGAGTTCATCATTAGAAATGGTGTGAAACTCATACAGAAAGCAGAATATTGAATAGCACTCAGATAATAAGGTAACTTTTTCATTTATCGAAGAGATCGCGTAATCAAGAACTGCAAAATAGAAAGCAATCTTGAATTGCAGGAAGGGATTTAAAACTGGTTCATCACTGCCCTCGTAATCAAATAAACTAACTTTTTTTCTGAGCTTCGAGATGGGAAATTCGGGACCAATACCTAAATCTCTAGCAAGTGTTATTGCTGAATCGACAAATATTTTTAAATTATCGTCAGATCTTTGGGAAACTAAATATTTTTTAAGATTATCTAAGTCTTTAATGCATTCCGCGATGTTTAATTTAGGACTTTGATTGAAGCATTTTACTCAATACATCAATTCTTGATAATAAATCATGCCAAATTAAAATTGAACACAAAAACTTAAATGTTTCAAGACTTTTAATTATTGATTTAGCACCCATTTTTGTTTTTGTGTCCCTGGTGGTATCTTCAATTAATGCCTTTAATGCGGTAATAATGTTTTTTAGCTCTAATTTTAGAGGTCTAATAGCATTGATACGACTTTCCCATCTTGTTTCACTTAACGGTTTTAAAGTAAGAGTTTTCACGTGTTTTTTGAGTAAATCCCATCGATATGGGGACGCAGAAAAGTAATTATATACCTCTTGTGCCACATCAAAAAAACTAGAAATGTCACCACTGGCTGGTTTGATTGAAAATCTTTAATAAATAAATCCATTTGAAATAATTCACAAAAATATTGTTTTCTTCTTCGACGTTAATTTAAAGTTATCTTTTATAGTTTGATAAATGTCACTTTATTTTTATTTCGAGAAATTCGTAAAAAGTTTTGCTTGATTGACAGAATTATCGGCGGCCCCTTGTTTTGGCCGCCCGCGTGCGGTGCACGCGCTGCACACCTGCTAGGATCGGCCCTGGTTACCTGTCCTCTTAAATTGTATCTAATATTATGGTACATTCTTATTTTAATTTTTTTTTTGGTTTCTATAATAATCGATTTATTCCTATGTAGTTTTTAAGGTGTGCAAAAAAGATTTGTATATTTAACTGAATTAATTTTATTTTCTCAATACAAAAACAGTTCATACTTAAAAGAGTTAACAAATTAAAGGCCTAGAAAGGTGTCTTCACTATTACCAAATTCGAAGGATTCATCTGTGGAGTCAACTGAAATAATAAGTGGTTCTACCGTTTCTTCCATCAGGTTGTCTAAGTCCCACATTTTTTCCCTCTTTTATTACATCTTTTATAGCTTCTTTCCAATTTTCTTTCGTTATAATGTTTAATGAATACTTCAATAACTCACGTACATCTTTTATTTTCAATGTAGTGTTAGGTATTCCTTTCTACATAGCCTTTCATTTGTGCCCATAAATGATACCATGTTTTTAGCCATTTCGTCGATTACACATTTTTTATATAAATTTATTACCCGTTTTAAAAATATTAAATTGCGGATCCAATAATATGGCGGTGGCGGACATAATCGTACTTAAGGTAAAGCCGCCCCTGCCCCTTTTCGTAGTTAAAAGAAATATGGTGCCAAATGACATGTTCCAATTTTTCATTACACAATCCTAACTTAAGTAATATCTTTGTTTTACATCCTTAGCTAATAAGAGTCGTCATAAGATCAACAACATTACTTTTATGTTACACTAGTTTGTAGTTTGCCTTTTTATGGTATCCATTACCATTATTGTCCTTGGTCTAAAAAACAAATGATTTCTGCAAATTCTAGTAAAATAAATAAGTTTTTTACCACTTCACCACATTTTTCATATACAGGGTTGCCCAGAAGTCCGGAATAAAATTAATACAGCCTTAACCTGTAGCTTTTGGCGAAAACGCTCGGACACGTCAATTTAGTTTTATACCTATATTATGTTCACATTTTGACGTTATTCGTTTGTTTTTTATAGACATTTGTCAAAGATATGACGACATCGATCTTTTTTTAAATGGAAACATACAGTTTGTGATACATCATTTGAAAGCTAATATATTGTACAGTATGCTCATAAATTTTGGCGCGATTCTGTCAAGCTATTTCAAAATAGCGACTGTTAATAGTATATTAAAGTACACGTTTCATAAGAAGCGGTTTTAGCGCACGCGTCTATTTTAAAAAACGAGCCACAAAGTGGCGAGTTTTTTATTGACACGTGCGCTAAAACGCCTTATGAAACATGTGCTTTATACATTATTTTCTATTTCACCTTTTATAATCAAGAAAAATACATTTTAAAAAGAAAATAAATCCTTCACATTTTGTAAATTTTTATGTCTAAATTTTATGTTGGTAATGCTATTTTTTTATCATAGTAGCCTCTGGACAACAAAAATTATTTTGCAAACTTTTAGCGATATGAGATTTGAAATTAGACGGAATACGTTGTGTGATCCTTGTACATTTGGTACATATACAGAGCGCAACGGCGTATCCAACTCATGCATCTGGGGGGAGTAATCGATCGGCTAGGATCAGGCACGTAGCCAGGATTTGTTTTCGGGGGGGGGGGGGGGGGGGGGGGGCATCGGGATCGCGTTAAAGGCGCATAAAAAATGCCCCGCAGGCGAAATTTTTTTGGGTGCCACGCCCTTTTTTGAATCATGGTGCTTGGTTTTTAAGTGGGAAAAATAAAAAACACAACACAGCACAAGAAAAGCACAAAAACAAACCCGGTAATAATTGAGGTGAAGAAAATGTAATAGTGTAGGAAATGTTTAATGTGTTGCCTATGTTGCCGAAATCAGAGCTCGAGTTTCGGGGGGCCCGGGCCCCCTGTACCCCCTTCCCCTAGCAACGTGCCTGGCTAGGATACTAGATAATAGCAACTTTAAGGAGTAAGGACAAAAATTAAACAACGCTTAAGTAATCTTTGGGGGGGGGGGTAATTACCCCCATTACCCCCCTTGTATATGCCGGTGACAGAGCGTTCGGAAATTCGGGAGATTTTGCTACTCTTTTTCGAATTTCAAAAGACGTGATTTTACGTCACGGCATTGCAACTTAATATCGGGAAGATGGAAAATTCAAATAAAGTTGATGTTAAAATCGACATTGGAAGGTTAGTAGATTGAATTTTGGATAGGATTTGGCAAAAAATGATAGCTTGAAGCATCTACAAAAGATTGATTTATAGTTTTATGCAACCAACATACATGACTGTTATCCACACAGAATAAAAAAGTAAGTTATCAAGCTATTTTTCCTCTGCGAAAAATGGGTTTTCTCGTAAATCACAAAGGCCGCGCAAGTCAATGAAATAAAACATTTAAATGTTACCAACATCAAATAAAGAAAAAACGCGTATCGAAATAGCTTCATTACGATACGCAAATGCGTATCGTACTGAGCTTATTATGAACGTGAAATAGAAAAAAGTTTTTAAAAAATCTCTATTTAAATAAACAGAAATGATAAATCATTGATGTTTTTTTACCTTTCAAGGTAAGAAATATTTATTTTTTCATTGCACGTTCTGACATTTTCTGACAGTGTGAACTTGTAAAATTAATTTAGGTATTATTTTACAATTTTCTAAACAAAAATGGTTTTGCCGGAAAGACAGCGTATCGAAGTCTCGATATTGTTAGGATGTGGAGATAAAATAAGAAGTCAAAGTAAAGTGTGCACTTTATTTAATGCGGATAATCAAATTTCACAGGGCACTAATAGTAAAATATTCCACAAATTTGATAAACATGGCACAGTAAAGGTCTTGCCTAGGAATGGACGGCCACGTGTTTTAGGCGACGATGAAAAATTGGATATTGCATCATCTCTGCAGGATAATCCGCATGTTTCAACAGTTTCATTGGCTCAAAATCATGATACATCTAGAGGAACTATTGGAATATTTTTGAAAGCAGAAAAATACTAGGTACCTACCCTTATAAAATACATCTTGTCCAAGAGCTTTTAGAAGATGACTATGACATGGGTTTGCAATTTTTGCGAAGAAATGATGAGACGGTGTTACGAGAATAATAGGTTTCCACAGAACATATGATTTTTGGATACTTTCTATTTAAACGGGAGGATTAACAGACATAATTATCGACTATGACATGGGTTTGCAATTTTTGCGAAGAAATGATGAGACGGTGTTACGAGAATAATAGGTTTCCACAGAACATATTATTTTTGGATACTTTCTATTTAAACGGGAGGATAAACAGACATAATTATCGTTTCTGGAGTCAAGAAAATCCAAGATGGATATTTGAAGCGCATACTCAGCGGCCCCAGAAAGTAAATGTATGAGCAGGTATCATTAATAACCGAATTCTGGGGCCATTCTTTTTTGAATGAAACCTTACAGCTGAACGGTACCTGGATTTCTTAACCTTTCTCAACGAAGTAGATCCAGATATACCTAATGAAACAATTTGGTTTCAGCAAATGGTGCTCCTCCGCATTTTGGTGTCAATGTGAGAAGATATTTAGATGAGATATTTCCAGGTCGCTGGATTGGACGATTGAATGGCCACCGAGGTCCCCAGACTTAACGTCTCTAGAATATTTTCATCGGGGAAATTTAAAAAAAAAAACTTTTAACAGTCGTCATTTTGAAATAGCTTGACAGAATCGCGCCAAAATTTATGAGCATACTGTACGAGATATTAGCTTTTGAATGATGTATCACAAGCTGTATGTTTCCATTTAAAAAAAAAATCGATGTCGCCATATCTTTGACAAATGTCTATAAAAAAACAAACGAATAACGTCAAAATGTGAGCATATATAAAACTAAATTGACGTGTCCGAGTGTTTTCCCCAAAAGTTACAGGTTAATGCTATATTAATTTTGTTTCGGACTTCTGTGCAACCCTATATTAACGTAAAACATAATTTGGAAACTAAGCGTCAAGTCGCCAAAATGACGACTTTTTGTCTCTATCGATTTTCAATAAAAAGCTTATTTTTCGCGACTTTTTACAGGTGAAAAAATTAAATATACACGTTGTATACAATACGTAAATATAGGAAGAAACAACGTCACAATAATAATGATTATTGCACCGAGGGATTTGTCAAAGATATTTTAATTTGAAGAAGTAGTCCATGCTTAAAGTGGAGTTAAAAGTATGGGAAAGAAAGAAAAAACTAAAAGTCTTCCTGCACAAAATTTAATGGAATACCATTCTTTAAGATTCTCTACATGTTTCGAACGTAAAAACGTTCATCATCAGGAGACAGAAATATGTTTTTATAGTGCTGATGGTTTTAGCAAAAGAGATAATGGTGAAGGACCTTAATGGAGCTTTTATTTTTTAATTTCTTGAAAGCTCCATTAAGGTCCTTCACCATTTTCTCTTCTGCTAAAACCATCAGCACTATACTTATAAATATATTTCTGTCTCCTGATGATGAACGTTTCTATGTTCGAAACGTGTAGAGACCCCTAAAGAATTTTATTCTATTAAATTGTGTGGAGGAAGACTTTTATTTTTTTCTTTCTTTCCCAAAGATATTTAAGATTTTAGGTATTTTCAAATATGCTAGATGTGAAGACAAAAAAAATAAATAAAATGAGCATTGAATTAATGAGTGATATGTTATGGACTTGTAAAGAAATAGAAATTGTTGTTTAAAATCGGCGAAAAACACTTTTTAAAAATGAATAATATATATAAAAATAAACAGGAAAAAACTAAATCCGGTTCAGATTCAGACAGTGAATCAGAATATATATTTTTTTTAATTTTCAAGTTTTTTTTGTTTTATTTTCTATATTCTTTGTGTACTTATACCGTGCGAGCAAAAATTATTTGAATCAAAGAGGGCTTGGATTAAAAAACGTAGGGCTTGGTTTAGATCACAATGATATGGGGAGGATATATTATCTAACCAAATCTAGGTTAAAATATTGTCAAATTTATATTATGACAGGATATGCCAAACTAATGAGTAATAAAATAAGTAGACAGATACACATTTATTTTTGTTGTTTACAAAATTAATAAAGTAAGAGTATACAGAAAGAAAAAAATGTTAGGTCTAATAAATAATTTCTTTCCAATAAATTTTGGGTAAACCATTGAGAGTAATTCCTGCGTCTTTCAAAATCTGCGGCTTGTATTTCTTGGAATACTTGCACTTTATAAGGAAATACATTTAGCTGCTTCTTAAGAATAGTCCTGCATCCCACTTCTTGGGACAGGCGTCTTATACAATTTGTTGGCGTATTTTGTATTATTTCACGAACGTTTGCAACAAGTTCTTCTGTTCTTACAGATGGTCTTCCTGCTCCTTTTTTGTGTTGTATAGAACCTGTTTCCCTAAACACAGCCACGGTTCTTTTCAGGCAATGAAAAAAATCCCCAGCAATAAAAGCAACGTTAGGAAAATGTTCGTGAAAATCGTCCATGCACAAACCCGGATTGTATTGCCACTCTCCATTTACTTTAACCCCGTTTCGAAAATACGCTTCAACCATGAATGTTTTGTGATGTTCTGTAAAGCCAATTGTGTGAATTGTTCAAGAAATTGGAAAATTAGCGATGAATCAAATTACTTGTAACTACTGTCAAAGATGACGGAATAACTGATTGATTGTTAATTCAGGTAGTTATTGACACCCAACAGGTATTAAGCTCTACGGCTAAGCATTACGTCCTTAGATGCAAGGCCCTCTTTGATGCAAATAATTTTTGCTCGCACTGTGATAAAGTTTATTTAGCTTGTTCCACAAAAAACTTTTTTTTTATTTAGTATTATTGACAGTTTTCTAACCCCAATATCTCAAAAAAGCTGTGGCGACAAAGTGGCGACTTTTCATACTGATCGATGGCGACTATTTGCTTTGCTACTCTGGCAACACTGGACTCACTCACTCGGAAGTAAAATAGCTGTTGACGAACAATAAACAAGTCATCAGTAAAAAAATTAAACTTTTTGCCAAGAAAACATCCGCGGTTTGTCCTCTAATTCGCCCGTTTTCAAATAAAAAAAAAGTTATAAAAACCTTATAGGATTGTGTAACGAAATTTTTGGCGCTTTAAGGTTACCGCGACGGTAGAATGTGACTTTAACCTGAGATATCTGTTGCGATAACATCGATTCTAAGAGCGCTTAATAGTTCTTTAAATTGAACCGCAGAATCGCATAACTAAACCTGTTTTCGGTATTTCCCATATTATACCTTGGCGTTATTAATTTATATCGCCGCTAAAGAATCTAAACAAATTTTTGTTCTGCCACTCAACGCGAAGCAATTCAATCTAAGTCACCGAACGCATTGGACTGTTCATTGCGTAGCGATACTCAACGCGGCAAGTTTTCCCATTTTTTTTTTAATCGCGGAGCTTGAAAACCGCGGTTATAGTTTCAGTTTTAACTTTTACGAGCGGCGCGCTATATTTTCAAAAAAATTTCCCCATTAGGAGTACTTATTTGCCAGAGCCGTTTTAATTAGCGCGATTGACTGCGTCCTAAGTGCATTTTAAATATTCAATACAGGTGAGTTATACATCTATGACAATTTTATATAATATTAGCGACCCGCCCCGGCTTCGCACCCGGGTCTAAAGTGTGTTTATTTACGACATCACATTAGAAACCTCTAAATTTATTTGTGTTTCTCTACAATACTATGCATGTATTATACATACAGTGAGTCCCAGAAATAATGTCTAAATTCATTTAAAATTCAGCGGTAAGTTTTTTGAAAAAACGCTCGTACCCGTCGATTTTTATTTTTTAATGTGTTTTTTTTTGTGGTAATTTCATGTATACAGGGTAGCTCAAAAATAAGTTACGACCATCAACTTCATTTTTTCAAATGAAAACATATATTTTTTATTTCATTTTTGAATTTTGCATTGAATTCTAAGCATGTTTCATGTACCATGTCCTATAGATAAACTCAACAGTTATTGAAAAAATTAGGATTGAACATATCTATAAGTAAGACCTGTTTATTAAAAAAAACACAACAAAATCAAATTAAATGTTGAAAATATGCGCCATTTACGGCTTGACAATATCCAAAACGATCAATAAACTCTCTTTGCACGTTTCCAACCATTTCCGGAGTTATGACACGCACTTCTCTTCGGATCCTCTCTTTCAACTCCTGCATATTGTTTGGCCTGTTAACAAATACTTTTGATTTGAGGTAACCCCACAAAAAAAAGTCCAGCGGAGTTAGGTCTGGCGACCTAGCAGGCCATTCGATAGGTCCTCTCCTTCCTATCCACCGATTGGGAAAGGTTTCATCCAAAAATGTGCGCACAGTGGCAGCATAGTGCGGAGGAGCACCATCTTTTGGAATATCAGTTCTTCGTCAGGGGAGTCTGGATCCAATGGATTCGGAAATAAAGCCACTAATGCTGGAATTAATTCAAGTTGGAGAAATTCGAGATATACTTGTCCAGTTAAAGACTGTTCAAAGTAAAATGGACCAATTACTCTGTCGCGTACGATTCCACACCAAACATTTATTTTTTTAGGGTACTGGCTGTGAACCTCTATCATCCAATGCGGATTTTCTGTTGCCCAATATCGATAATTTTGTCTGTTCACATTACCATTCAAATAGAACGTAGCTTCATCCGAAAAAATAATATTTTTTACTAAATTATTATCTAGATTGCACAAATGCATGCGTTCGCAAAACTCATTTCGCCCATCGAAATCATCTTCAAATAACTCATGCACTGGAATAACTTTGCATGGGCGATATTTGTTCTTTTGAACTACCCGGTGAACGACAGATTTCGGCATGTGTAGATCGGCCCCAATGTGCGACAGGGGAGTACATGGATTTTCTTCCAAGAAAAGCAAAACGTCAAGTTGTTCATTTTCATCTCGAGTAGGACGACCAGATTTAGGCAAATCTCTAACATGACCGAATTCTATTCTACTCACCATCTTTTGACATATGGGAGGACGATCAGGATGGATTTCATTAAATAATTGAACCCAACCATGCATAGAATTTCAATTTTTTCCCGTTCCGTTAACTTCACCATTATTGTGAAAACCACAACTTTGAAACTACGCTTGACAATAATTATACTTATTTGAAATAAAATTGTCATACAGTTTCTATGGAAATAAACGGTGACAGTGACAGACAGTACACTCTTACTTATTAGGGAGCCCAAAATGCCATATTGCCAAAAGATTTGATAGATCGTTGGATTCCCTAAATGATATGTTCAATCCTAATTTTTTCAATAACTGTTGAGTTTATGTATAGGACATGGTACATGAAACATGCTTAGAATTCAATGCAAAATTCAAAAATGAAATAAAAAATATATGTTTTCATTTGAAAAAATGAAGTTGATGGTCGTAACTTATTTTTGAGCTACCCTGTATACATGAAATTACCACAAAAAAAAACACATTAAAAAATAAAAATCGACGGGTACGAGCGTTTTTTCAAAAAACTTACCGCTAAATTTTAAATGAATTTAGACATTACTTCTGGGACTCACTGTATAAACCTTTCTCTTGAATCACTCTATCTATTAAAAAAAACTGCTTCAAAATCCGTTGCGTAGTTTTAAAGATTTAAGCATATATAGGGACGGACAGGCAGCGACTTTGTTTTATACTATGTAGTGATTAAATAACAATTTATAAATATAAATATTATTGGTATTTTTGTGCAAAATTCAGGAGATCAAAATTCCGCTTCTACAGTGTTTCCACGGATAGAGTTTGGAAGAGGAATAGTAGATTCTGTAACGAGGTTGGAATGAAAATTCGATCCGAGTGGAATATTCCGAACGCGAGCGTAGCGAGCGTGAGGAACCACGAGTATCGAATTTTCATTCTAACCGAGTAGCAGACTATATTTTCTCCACGACCATCCAGTTCCATATCTGATTCATCCGATTTTTCACTCATTTTTTGACTTGCACTAAAATTTGTCTGAAAATAATTATTACAACGCGGCCATTTTTATCTGACACTGACAGTTTCGAAATTCATGGCAACCTATGTCGTTTATATCAATTACAGAATATTCATTCCGTATCTTGTTATGGAATGAAAATACACGCAAAACGCATAAGAAGCAAGTGTTTCAGAATAAATATTCCAACTCAAGAGCGAGAATTTTTACATTCTATTATCAAAAATGATTTTGGAATTATTGCATTCAGTAATGGTCGTGGAGAAAAACTTTTTTATTAGTAGGTATAGAAGAAAAAGTCATTCTTTATAAAAACGTCTGCTTGTGCTGAAACTACAATTTCGAATATCAGATTGGCGATTACTACTTATACAGGGTTCGTCACAAACAACATTTTTAGTTTTTTGGATCTTTTTTTTCAATTCCTTGATTTATTAAATGAATTTCGCTAGTGTTGAAACTACAATTTCAACTATTAGATTTGCGATTACTATACAGGGTTCGTCAGAAACAACAGGTTTTGTTTTTTGGATATTCTTTCAATTCTAATTTTCAATTCCTTTTGATGATTAGCTAAATCATCACTGTGGGAACAAATGGATTAGAAGGTACCAATGGTCCAAATCTGTTGGCACGTAGGAGTCCCGATCTCACGATTATCGACATTCATTTATGGGGATATCTGAAGCCACATGTGTAATAAACCAATTTCAATAATAACTTAGATCTCTTGAAAAAAAATAAGAGTAGTTCTTGCAAATATCCCAATATAGCAAGTTAGAAACTGTTATCCTGAATTCGGATGTCGAGTTGAACTATGCGCTAACTCGGTGGTACCATGTTTGAATAAAAGTTTTATAGTTTATGATTAAATGAATAGAAGAAATATGACATGTAATAATAAAAATATTTGAAAAGTAGGCAAATAAAAAATGGTTTTCTTACAACAAAATCGTTATTCGGCCAGATATAAAATCATATTTGAAGTAAGAAAGCAACAATAGTTGTTTGTTTTTACGTACATTTATTTTAAACGAAATCCAAAAAACCAAAAATGTTGTTTCTGACGGACCCTGTAGTGTATAGTAATCGCAAATGTGATATTTGACATTGTAGTTTTAGTACACGCAAAGTTAATTTAATAAATCAAGGAATTGAAAATTATAATTGAAAAAAATTCCTTAAAAGTAAAAATGTTGTTTTTGACGAACCCTGTATAGTAATCGCCAATCTGATATTCGAAATTGCAGTTTCAACACCAGCAGAGGTTTTTTATAAGGAATAACTTTTTCCTCTATTCCTACTAAACAAAAAGGTTTTTCCTCTTCCAAACTCTATCCGTGGACGCACTGAATATTTTGTCAACAAATAACCTCAGAACCTCTAGAAGAATTTACGCAAATTTTGTCAACCAAAGACTTCTTAATTCCTTCGTGGTATACAGGCGGCGGCGTCAGGAAATTGGGTATTTTTGTTTTTTTAGATCAGAAAGAAAAAATATTTATTACAAAAGTAACTAAACGGAATTGCTCTTCATGATGAACATGTTCTTAAATTCTCTTGTAAAAAGTTTCATAAGAAATATTTGGGATTTTTCATAGGATTCTATTACAGATACTAGAAATTAACTAAGTAAAAAGATATAGTCAACTTTCATTTAACTAACTAGTCAATGATTAGGAGCAGAGGTATGACAGCAAATAATTAATTACTTGCTGAACTTTTTCAAGTGTATTTGCTAAATAAATAAAAAATAAGCAACATTAACATTGTCTTAAATAAATCATTGATTTAGTAAATTTTCAAAAATACCGCCATTGACTTCCAAACATTTCCTGCTTCGTTCACGAAGGGCGCGCGTGGCTCTTCTAATTGATTCGTGCCTTTCTTTAAGATTGAGTGCAGCATTTCTATTGCGTCTAATTAATGCATCCCTAGTATCTACTTTTACTTTGTATACCTCATTTTTTAACCATTCCCATAAATTATAGTCCAACGGTCTGAGGTCTGGCGATCTAGGAGGCCAACTAATAGGACCACCGCGACCTCTGTAAACTTTTGGTCCAAATATTGCTTGACCCGACGATCAAAATGGGCAGGCGCTCCGTCGTGTTGATAATACATTTGAATTCTGATGTTTGAAGGAATCTCCTCCAGTAGTCCTTGCAATTCATTTTGTGAAAAACTTAAGTAGTGATCCTCTGTTAGGCGATTTTCCAAAAGAGAAGGGCCAATTAAATTATTGTCGATCATGCCGCACCACACGTTTAATAAAAACGTGTGTTGAAAATTATTTTTGTCTATTGGGTGAGGATTTTCGTCCGACCATACATGGGAGTTTCGATTTTATTGTTGATGCCGTCACGGGTGAATGTAGCTTCGTCAGTAAAAAGTATGTGTGGTACAAAATGACGATTATTAATTATCCACTCACAAAATTGCATACGCTTGGCGTAGTCTCCAGGTTGAAGATTCTGTACACGTTGTACATGGTATGGGTATAAGCCTTGCTCGTGAAGCATATTGATCACTCTTTTTTGGGGAATCCCCAACTGAGTTCCAATTCTTCGTAAGCTGGTCGTTGCATCTTCTTCTACTAAAGCTAGAACATTTTCTATTTCTTCTAAATCCTGTCGAATGGCTCGTTCGGATGTTACATTAGCACTTGAAAGCGTTCCGGTATCGCACAGTTTGTTGAAAACTCTGATAAAGGCCTTTCTGTTCGGTGTTCTTTGATGTGGAAATCGTTGACGATATTCTTCAGCAGCCGCTGTGCTGTAGCATTCCCATTACACAAACCATAAATAAAAACCATATTGGCGTATTCGAGATGTGAATAAATGTATGGCATTTTTAAAAATTTAGATGATACAAATCCGAAAGTTAACGGTGAATCAATGTAAAATTTTATACTGACACTAACAGGATAGTGACAGCACAACAATCAAAAGCGGACAATAATACCGTTTATTACAGGAAAGCTAAATTAAG
The DNA here is from genome assembly GCA_963969555.1 of Polydrusus pterygomalis. Lineage (NCBI taxonomy): Eukaryota > Metazoa > Arthropoda > Insecta > Coleoptera > Curculionidae > Polydrusus > Polydrusus pterygomalis. The sequence goes on along the minus strand of OZ018385.1, from coordinate 38,343,117 downwards.
GCAATATTTTGTTTTTGCGTTATAATTTAAAAACAAATGAATATTGGATAACAACATTTGAGTTTTTTGTTATTATTTTGGTTTCCAGAGGTGTGAATTCGTCGCGATGGTCCGATTAGTTGGCCTCCTAGATCGCCAGACCTCACACCGTTGGACTATAATTTATGGGGTTGGTTAAAAAATAATGTATACAAAGTAAAAGTAGATACTAGGGATGCATTAATTAGACGCATTAGAAATGTTGCACTCAATATTAAAGAAAGGCACGAATCAATTAGAAGAGCCATCATGCGCGCCCTTCGTAAACGAGGCAGGAAATGTTTGGAAGTAAATGGCGGTATTTTTGAAAATTTATTAAACCAATGATTTACTTAAGACAATGTTAATGCTGCATATTTTGGTTTAACAATATTATTTTATTTAACGCTGTAATTTCAAAACAAATGAATATAACATTTGGGTTTTTTCGATGCATAGATTACACCCTTAGAGTTTGGCCCATTCCTCCCGACTGTATTTAAATATGTAAATGTTTTTATGTTTTTTTTCTCCCTTATAGGCTTTTTATAAATACCTTTAATAGGAATTGCCTGTTACATAAATAATACATTTTCGTTATTTTAATGTTGGTAATTTTTTAGATTTGATGAAAAAACTATAAAATTACAATTTTCAGGAAAACTTAAAAAAAAAAAAATTACAACACTAGTTCCACTTAAGTAAAATACCAAAGCATTCTTTAAGTACATACACACAATTCAATCAAACATTGACGAAATTAACACATTAATACCCGAACATCGGCCAAACATATTAAATCCCTGTTTAAACTTGACATTTACCTTCGAAACAAAATAAAACGTTTCATTCTGGTAATTAATATTAACAAATTGAAAAACACTTAGGTAATTTTACCACAATACAATAAAATTGTTAGTTAACTATTTCTAGTTTCACTTTTTCCAGTTTTTTAATTGTCATCGTCAATCATCGAGTGTGGCCAGTAACTAATAGAGGAACCTTGGGTATATTGTACCGATACAATTTACCGAACGAATTTAAATAGTCTGTTGTTACCGGTATACTACTATATATTATTGCATAATACCGTTCAAGCCAAAATTATTTGCATCAAAGAGGGCTAATCTAGGTTAAAATTTTGTCAAATTCTTATTATGACATGATATGCTAAACTAATGAGTAATAAAATAAGTAGACAAATACAAATTAATTTTTGTTGTTTACAAAATTAACAAAGTAGGAATATACAGAAAGAAAAAAAAAATTACATAAATTGCTGAAATTGGCCACCAAGCATAAATTCACACATCTCTTCATATTTTCGAAAGTGTTCACCAGCATCTCTGGAGAAATGTTACCACATTCTTGGATAATCCTTTCTTGTAATTGTTCTAAATTTGCAACTGGTGTTTTAAAAATAGTGTTCTTTAAATGAGGAAAAACGAAGTAATCCATAACCGTTAAACAAGGTGATCTAGGTGGGAATTCAATGTCTGATCGAAAACTGATCAATCTGTCGTCGAAAAAATTGCGTAAGTAGTTAATAGTTTCGGCGGCTGTATGGGCGGTTGCACCGTCCTGTTGAAAATATCCAAAACGTAGTTCGTCGTCAAGTAATTGCTCCACAAATGGATTCAAAATATTGTCTCTATACCGCTGTGCTGTAACTGTGTCATGGAAAAAAATAGGACCAACAATTCTTCTTCGGGAAACAGCTAACCAGACACCAATTTTTTGAGGGTGCAATGTGGACTCTACAAAAAAAATGGGGATTTTCACTACTGCACATACGTGTATTCTGAGAATTCACATAACCGGAGAGGTGGAACCAGGCTTCATCCGAAAAAAATGTCAGGTTTAATAAATCATTTCTTTCCAATAAATTTTGGGTAAACCATTGAGAGTAATTCCTGCGTCTTTCAAAATCTGTGGCTTGTATTTCTTGGAATACTTGCACTTTATAAGGAAATAAATTTAACTGCTTCTTAAGAATAATAGTTCTGCATGTTCCATAGGATCTTCCCACTTCTTGGGACAGGCGTCTTATACAATTTGTTGGCGTATTTTGCATTATTTCACGAACGTTTGCAACAAGTTCTTCTGTTTTTACAGATAGTCTTCCTCCTTTTTTGTGTTGTATAGAACCTGTTTCCCTAAACACAGCCACGGTTCTTTTCAGCCAATGATAAAAATCCCCAGCAATAAAAGCAACATTAGGAAAATGTTCGTGAAAATCGTCCTTGCACAAACCCGGATTGTATTGCCACTCATCATTTACTCTAACCCCGTTTTGAAAATACGCTTCAACCATGAATGTTTTGTGCTGTTCCGTAAAGCCCATTGTGTGAATTGTTCAAGAAATTGGAAAATTAGCGATGAATCAAATTACGTGTAACGACTGTCAAAGATGACGGAATACCTGATTGATTGTTAATTCAGATAGTTACTGGCAAACAACAGGTATTAAGCTCTACGGCTAAGCATTACGTCCTTCGATGCAAGGCCCTCTTTGATGCTAAATTTTTGCTCGCACAGTACCTATTGTAATAGTAGGAACCCCCTTAATACCATCGCATTTACTCGCGACATGTATTTATACTATTTACTCGGAACCCTTTTAACTTATCGAATTTATTTAAAGTTAATTTGTTTATTTAAAAATAAAGTAACTCTTGTACATTTGACTGACCTATGGTTGTTATAATTATAGAAATTATGAATATATTAATGCATGGAGACAAAGTTCAGATAAAAAATCGTGACTGATGTTTTTCCGATGTTAGCCAGTGGTTTTTCACCATATTACGTCAGCAAGTAATTATTATTAACATTACTTATAGCGTCCGCGAAAATAATTAAAAGCGAATATTGTGGCATATCGGACAAGTATCTAACTGGTTTTTATATTAGAACTAGCGTGTACCTGGCCTGCGTTGCAGCCCGGCATTATACGACGTGAGATAATAAGGCGAAAGGCGAACAAACCTCAAACTCAACCGTTTGCTGGCCCGTCCACAATTCACATCCATGCATAAAACATAGTCTGTCTTCGTCTATTCCGGCTTCGGTGCTTCGGATCGATCGTTGAACGGGCCGGGGACCGGTTAGGTTGGGTCGTTCGTTCTCCCTACTCTAATTTATCAGTGTTTATTAGTGTTTATCTATAATATTATGTATGTATTATACATAAAAACCTTCCTCTTGAATAACTCTATCTATTTAAAAAAACCGCTTCAAAATCCGTTCCGTAGTTTTAAAGATTTAAGCACATATAGGGACAGGACGGGCGATAGCGACTTTGTTTTATACTATGTTAAGATACACAGGGATCCAAGCACAATGGATACCCTGGGACGAGTAGACTACGACGGTTGTTTCGTACCGCTGTGTCGGGATTGCTTTGCTTATGGTTGCCCGTAGAGTCCCCCCAAGGACGAAACGGCCGCGGCGCGTCGTGGTCTACCCGCCCCGGGGTATCCATTGTGCTTGGATCCCTGTGTATTCCAATATAAAAAACAGGTACACACTTGTCCAATAGCCACAATATTCGATTTTAATTAATTGCTTATCGAAATATTGATGCTGCTGGAAACCAGAGTGTTAAGAACATAAATTTATTATTTATTATTTTTCTCCTAACGTTAACAACCTAAAAATCAAGAATTAAAATTAAACCTACTAATAGTTTCTCTCGTATAATTTCTATACTACCTCAGAACCACTACAAAATACTAATTTAGATTGATCGAACTTCACTAAAATAAATTTTGTTCTATTGATATAAATACAGTGTGACCAGTAAAGTCCGCATCAGATGGGATTTTTTTTATCAATAGGTTTATTCGAAATTTGACTTTGGCATCAAACTCTGCTTCGATCGAGATGAAAATTAAGCAAAAAAATTGTAGTCACGTGATTCGCATTATCTGTCAAATTTAATTTTTTTTTACAAAATAATTCAAAAGTGGGGTTATTTCTGAAAATATCGAAAAAAGTTATTGGAAAAAGTTGTTTTAAATGCAGTTTCTAGCCTACGTGCAAAATTTGAGCTGCATAAGATAATTTTGATTTTTTACCCATATTTTGTAAATTGCACCACTTTTGCAAAATAAGACTCAACGCAACCTACTTCAAACTTCTTAGTTTTGACAATGCTTTATTTCAGATACATTTTCTTTAAAGTGGCGCCCATATTAAATGTGTTTTTTTCTACAGAATCAAACTTGGGCTATTAAAATTTGGTCGCATGTGATGCAAAGTTTATTTGTTTTTGACCCTGTATAAGGTAACTTCATAAAATAAGCATTTTTGAAAACGTAGTTTGTGTCTGAAAGTAATACACCTTAATATTAAGACAAAAAAGAACACAGTGTCATCAATAAAGTGTTCATTAAATGAAAATAAATTTTAGTGGTTGGTAAAAAATCAAAATTATTTTATGCAGCTGAAATTTTGCATGTGTGCTAGAAACTGCATTTAAAAAAACTGTTTTTAATGACTTTTTTCGATATTTTCAGAAATAACCCCACTTTTTAATTATTTTTTGGAAAAAATTAAAATTTGACTGATATTGCGAATCACGTGACTACTATTTTTTTGCTTAATTTTCATCTCGATCGAAGCAGAACTTGATGCCAAAGTCAAATTTCAAATAAAGCTATTAATAAAAAAAATCCCATATAATGCTGACTTTACTGGTCATACTGAATTTAATAAATATACTTTTATAATAGTGTACACGGTTTTTTACACTAGCAAGGTTTCAGTCAGATACAATTAATTGAATACATTTATGAGGTTTTAAGGTACAAATTAGAAGGTGTTCCATTTTACCCAACATTCCCCCCATTAGTTTTCTTGACCTAGACGACCACCTACATCGAATATTTATTGTGATTTAATTGAACTACGTAGTTCTTTTTGGTTTATTTGAGGATTTCATAAAGGTATAATTTAAAAATTGATTAATTAAGCAAATTTTATTATTTTAAATAATTCAAACATTTAAACAGCTGCTATTAAGCGAGGGTTATAAATGTTCAGCGATCAGGAAAAACCTTAGAGATGTGATCAATATATTAAAAATTGAGGGGAAATACTTAATTTGAATTCCTAAGAGAAAGATTATAATATAAAGGGGGACAGGAAACAATAATTTAAATTATTACCAGTGTATAGTTATATACAGTGTGACCAGTAAAGTCCGCATCATATGGGATTTTTTTTATTAATAGCTTTAATCGAAATTTTACTTTGGCATCAAGTTCTGCTTTAATCGAGATGAAAATTAAGCAAAAAAATAGTAGTCACGTGATTCACATTATCTGTCAAATTTTAATTTTTTCCAAAAAATTATTTAAAAGTTATTAGAAAAAGGTTTTTAAATGAAGTTTCTAGCCCACAATCAAAATTTCAGCTGCATAAGATAATTTTGATTTTTTACCTATATTTTGTAAATTGCACCACTTTTGCAAAATAAGACTCAACGCAACCTACATAAAACTTCTTAGTTTTGACAATGCTTTATTTCAGGAACATTTTCTTTAAAGTAGCGCCATATTAAATGTGTGTTTTTCGACAAAATCAAAATTGGGCTATTAAAATTTGGTCGCATGTGATGCAAATGTTTTTGACCCTGTATAAGGTAACTTCATAAAATAAGTATTTTTGAAAACGTATGTGCATGCCCGATGCTGCTGGGCTGGGAGAGAAGGCATCTGACCGGACGTATTTTTTCACCCATAAAACGTAACTTTTGTTTGCGCAGGAGATAAGCTGTACGTATCTATAGGTGACTTAGGTTGTTTCTGAAATACCCGCCTAATATAATCTTCCACACAGGCAGCTGTTCTTTTGACAATTTGAGCGATGTATTTCCTGGTTACAATCCGCAGAAGTATGACACAAGAATGACAATAGAAAATCAAAAAAAAAATCAGTTAACTTTTTGGTAAGTACTAATCGATTAGCTATTCGCAACATAGATTAAACCTGCTGCCTGTGGGTTACTACGCTACTGCTACCTATAGGTACTGTAAAACGTTGGAATAGAATGTTCCTCGCGCAAAGCAGCCAGCAAAGACCCAGTCTATGGGCTACTTAAATATAATATTGTATAATATTAAACATTTATAAATATATTATTAAATTGGCTAAAAGTAAATAAATTAAAATTAAATATTTTAAAAACTGAATGTATGGTTAGGGTAATAATTTAAATTGTCAAAATATAAATGTTGTAATTGATGGTAAAAAATTGGAATTAGTAAACAGTTTTAAATATTGGGATAATCATTAATTGATTCAAAATTAAAAATTTTAAATTATCTTGAGAGTGTCATATAGAAGATTGCCAGAAAAGTAGGTTATTTTAAAAGTATCAGTTCTAATTTAAGTTTGTTTTTTAAAAAAACTGTATTTAATACTATTATATTATCACATTTTCTTTATTGTTCTTCCATTTTATATTGTGCTAGTGAGGAAATATTTGATAAATTACAAATTTTACAAAATAAGGCAATTATTTTAAATTGTGACAAATATACAAAAATTAATTTTATGTTGAAAAATTTATATTGGTTGAATGTCAGAAATTTAATTTTTTATTTAGTATGTATCTTTATACATAAAATTAAAAATAATTTATTGCCTGATTGTTTAAAATTTTTTTATTTTTTTAATTATGACCATCATAATTATAAAACAAGAATCAAAATTTGTATGTGGATAGAGTGTCTAAAACATTAGCTTATAAATCTATTTTTTATAAAGGTTTGATAGAATATAATAATAATTTGGAAAATTCTATTACATCTCAAAAATCATTAAAACTGTTTAAAAAAACTTTAAAATTACATTTAATTAAAAAACAAATAATTTGATACAATTTACAAAATGTTTAACTTTTCTGTTTTTTTTTTTTGTTGAACGAAGGTTGCGTATTAAAATTTAAAAATAAATCTATAAAAATGTGTTAAAAAAATGTATTAAAAAATATTTAATTGTAGCTTTTTGCTAAATAAAACATGTTACTACTAGCATTGAATATCAAACTATATAAGAATGACGGATGTCCGAGAAAAGTTGACAACCCATTTTTTGACGTATTGGAGCTGGTTTGGCCGCCATTGTGGAGCTGATCGTAACTCTAACCTTAAATCTGTCGCCTGTCTGTCATTCTAATGCAGCGTCTCGGCAACAGATGTCTCAAATTCACTGATGTGATGTCGTGGTGTTGCCGCATATAGTATTTTATTGGAATTTTTAAGAATTCAAGCATTTTTAACAGACAATAAAATAGGAGGTTCTCAATTCCAGCCGAATGTATGTTTTTGATAATAATATGTACGCTGATTACTCCGGGGTAATTGGACCGACTTTCATAATGATTTTACCGTTGCATTAGGTGTTAAATGTAGTAATATAAAAAAATATAAAATAAAAGTAGATAAAAAGCGACAGCAAGTATAACTAAAATAGGTTTTATTTCGTCGAAAAATAGCAAAATACGTAATACACTAATACAAACAAACTGGATGTTTCTTAAGTAAGAAAGTTAAACCTACTTATTTTAACCATTTTGAAAAGTAGTAATAATTGCAAATAAAAACCACGTTATACAAACCGCACATCATTCATATTTTACCTAACATATACGTTGTAGCCTAGGTAGGTATTGAATAGTAAGAGTCGTCATTTAGTTCTGTTAGAATTAGAATACATGGCGGTCAATATGTTTTCATGTAATTAACGGTTGGACGTCAAATGGTTGAAAATATTATATGCTACAAAGCAATTAAAAATAGGTACATTTTTAGGTCTAGGCGTGGATAGGTGTAGGTACTTATGTGAAATCAAGTTTTACGATAAGCTATAAAAATAAATTTAAAAAACTCATGCAGCAAGTCAAACAGACAGGCGGCAACAATGTTTTAATTTAGCAGTGAAAAGGTTAGTCGCTTTCTTGTTGGTGAACTCATTGTGCCATCTATGAATTTGACGTAGCAGATTTAGGAAATCGGCTCATATGTAATGATGGGAAAAATCGAGTTATTTCAATAATCGATTACCGACTATTCGAGTGATTAAAAAAACCGAATTATAATCGATTGTTCACTCAAATTCTATATGAGGGGCAATTTAAAAAAAAATTCATTTTTTAATCACTAATCTATAATATATCAATAATCAAGCACATTTATTTATAGACTTCTAAAAAAAAAAAAAAAAAAGGTCGCCAGTTCCATAAACTAACTACTTTGTATAGCCCCGCAATGAGTTATCGGTTATTTTTTAACTCGAGTGATCCCATCACTATCAAAAAACATTATGTTCATCACTCATTTCATCACTCGAATGATTTCCGAAGATAATCGAATAATTCGAGTAATTGAAAAAACCGAGTGATCGGTTATTTTTCACTCGAGTTATCCCATCACTACTCATATGGCCTTCTTATAGTTTGATATTCAATGCTACTAGGTACTACTACTACATAATAAATAAATTAAAAAAAACACACAATTAAGTACTTATTAACTTCATTTCGTGGATCGAACAATAAGACAAATATTCCTTGTTTTAATAATATTTAAATCTAATATTCGTTTTGTTCCTTATTTCCTTCCTTCCCACCGAAAATAACGAAACGCATAATAATTATTGTAAAAGTAAATATTTAACGTGAGTTAAGAACAAACATTCTATCACTTACGATAACGCAAAAATCAAAATATAAAACATTATAAGCAAATATTGACAATTATTACTTTAAAAGGATTTTTTAAGAGTTGATGATGTATATCATGTTAATTTATTTGTTTGAAGGTGGTAGACAACGAAGTAATATAAAAAAATTACCTTATCGGACAAGTAGAAGATGGGTATTATGCCCAAGATGACGGTTTTCCAATGGGTTCATCTCTCTTTCCGGTGGTGGCTATAACCTGTACATGGAATGGTTTCAGTCACACGCTATTAACACTGCCAAGATTAAACCTAAACTTTTAGACCAGGGTCGATAATTTTTGAAAGCAAAAAAAATAATAGTAGGATAAAACCCATTGGTAAAGGAAGAGAATATATAATAAAAATGAAAGGAAAAATAAATTACGGGCGATCCGAGGTCGGAAAGTGGAGGGCGGTGAGTTTTTAAGGTTAGAAAACGATTTATCTCGATTTTCGGCAAAACTACAAGTTCTATGGAAAAACGTTAAATAGCAAAGTTGTAGGTAATAAAAAGATCTACAACTTTTAAATTTGCACTTTTTTCACATAACCTCAAAATTTATGTGAAAAATTCAAATAACCAAGTTATTGGTTTTTTATTTTTATCTTTTACAAAAAAAAATTTTTATACACGAAATTTGGTGAAAACTTACTTTTTTATGTCCCAAATACACTGTAATTTTTTTGATTTAAAATATTTATTTTTTAACCTTATTTTGACTTAATATCTAAAAAGCATCCTAATTTTCAATCGAAAATTCTCACGTCAAAATATCTGCTTTTTAAAAAAAGTCGGTGGGCTTTTTGTTCGTTGAAATCTCTACTTTCTGATGGTGTAAAAAAAATGTACATTACTATGGTAAATATTCTCAAAAAATGCAAAGAAACGAAAAAAAATCGAATCCGAAATATTTTTTTTTAATCATTATGTACAATTTTGAGCTATTTATTAAAATTTATACTTTAATTACTCGAAAAACGTAAGATTCCATGTTACATTGATAAACAAAAAAATTACAAATCCATAAAACATAAAGATCGCAAAAAATATGCGAAAATAGTTGTTCTAAATACAATTAAAGGTAATATTTAAAGGGGATTTTATCACATTTACCATAGTAATGTATATTTTTTTTACACCATCAGAAAGTAGAGATTTCAACGAACAAAAAGCCCACCAACTTTTTAAAAAAAGCAAATATTTTGACGTGAGAATCTTCGATTGAAAATTAGGGTGCTTTTTCGATATTAAGTCAAAATAAGGTGAAAAAATAAATATTTTAAATCAAAAAAATTACAGTGTCTTTGGGACATAAAAAGGTAAGTTTTCACCAAATTTCGTGAAAAAAAATATTTTTTCTTGTAAAAGATAAAAATAAAAAACCAAAAACTTGGTTATTTGAATTTTTCACATAAATTTTGAGGTTATGTGAAAAAAGTGCAAATACAAAAGTTGTAGATCTTTTTATTGCCTACAACTTTGCCATAGGACTTGCAGTTTTGCCGAAAATCGAGATAAATCGTTTTCTAACCTTAAAAACTCACCGCCCCTAACTTCCCGACCTCGGATCGCCCGTAATTTATTTTTCCTTTCATTTTTGTTATATTCTCTTCCTTTTCCAATGGGATTCATTCTACTATTATTTTTTTTTCACTTTTTACCATTTGCAAAGGCTTCAGCCCTTGTCTATTTGGCTTAGATATGTTGATGATACTTTTATTATCTGGACAGAGTAACGAAGAGCTGATACAGTTTTTGGAACCTATTAATAATCCATTAAATTTACCATGGAAATAGAAAAACATTCCACTCTACCTTTTCTCGATGTTCTTGTCAAACGAAGTGCTGAAAACATAAAAACTTCAGTGTACAGGAAACCCACTTACACAGGGCAATATACCTTAATCACGGATCGAAGCATTCAAACTCCATAAAACAGGGCATAATTCAAACTCTTTATCACAGAGCATCTAACGTTTGCAACAATCCGGAAGACCTTAATATTGAAATTTCAAACATCAAAAAAGATTTAAAACAAAATGGTTACCCTGAAACCTGTGTAACTAATATCTTCTCAAAACTTAAAAATCGCGAAGTAAAAACTAATACAAAAACGAAAGAGGAGCAAGCATTTCTTACAATACCTTACGTCAAATGGGATTTCTGAAAAGATTAGAAGGATAACCAAACACTATAATATCAAAACAGCCTTCAAATCCGGGAATACGCTTAGAAGCTTTCTTACAAAACTAAAACCCCCCCGTAATGAAAACACAAAAAATTGTATCTATCAAATACCTTGCTAGTGTAGCGAATCCTACATTGGAGAAACAAAAATACCTCTTCTTTTACGAGTTAAAGAACATCTGAAACATTTAAAGAAGCAGCTTTTATGAATCAAAATACCCATATATTTAGTAAACCAAGTATAGATATCCCCAATATCTGGAAGCCTCTTCTTGTCCAAAACCAACAGCTCAAACTTCACACTCCAATAAGCACGTAGGCGGAGTCATCAAGCTTCATTGCACATGGATAGTATTTAAGACAGTAGCCCTAGAATTATAATTTAGATTACACTTGAAAACGGTTAGAGATACTAACTAACCGAAACGTTGTGTTAAGTAATAAATTAAAGACAATGGAAGTCCGACAAGGTAATTTTTTTGATGTCAATTTATTATTCCACTCTATACCTACCTACTTTACAAAAATCTAAAAAAAAATTAAATCCAAGCATAAATAACCTCATTTACTAATAATTTTATTTAAGGACACTGATTATATTTGCATGCCTCCTTTGAAATTGTTTTAACCTTAGAAATTATTATTTGGGTATTTCGCCATAGCTAAGAAACATAAAATGATTTAATTACCAATAGCTAATAATTTATATAGCAATCTAGTCGAAAAAGATAAACTCCGTCACGTAAAAAAGAATATTGATTTGTCGAAATCAATTCTTTACGTCAAGATAAAATCTGATATGTCAAGTTTATGTTTCATCAAAAGGTTGAGGACAATGATGTTTCTTGAATGATAAAATGGTCTTGGATTTGCATCGTCTTCATAAAGTCACAACGTTTTGATTGGTAAGTAAGTATATCCAGTCGTCTTCAGGTGAATACTAAATAAGCAAAGTCCCTACATATTTTTATAGAGTTAACTCTTTCTTAAAACAAAGCGTTTCGACACAAGACAACGACACTTGTCATTAACAGCTGATCTGGAAGTGTAAACATGAAAATCGCTGTAACTTCTAAACGACTTATCCGATTTTACTGAATTTAAGCTTGTTTGGAAGTGCCTTCAGTTGTGGTATCCAATGGTACACGATCGTTTCTAATAAAATTGCTAGAGGGCGCTATTTGTATTAATAATTATTATTTTGGCGATAACTCTGAAACGAACAAGGATATCGAACTGCGGTCTTCACATTTTTTCTTGCAAATTTCATCTACTTTCCGATTATGATGTCATAGTTATACCGTATGATTTGAATTTTCGGAATAAAATCGAAAAAACTGTTATTATTACAAATTGCGTCCTCTAGCAATTTTATTAAACACTATCGTGTACTGTTGGATACGGCAATTGAAGATACTTACCTTTCCCTTCCAAACAACCTTAAATTTAGTAAAATCGGATAAGTCGTTTAGAAGTTACAGCGATTTTAATGTTTACACATTCAATAGCTTCCCCCACTCTTATCAAGGTCGGTACGCCAACAAGCCTTAAACCAAAATGATGCAGAATTGTCTACGCTTTTCGATGATGTAATCAGAGTTATACCTTAATATGGGAATTTTCGGGGAAATTTAGAATTAAAAAAAATTCATAATTTTTTTTCCCTCAAGTTTCTATGCTTAGTAGTTTTCGAGATATGGTCGGTAGTCACCCTTAATGAAACACCCTGTAGTATGAAGTTCCCACAAAAGTAACAATACAAAAAGGGTTCCCAATATGATGTTTTAATTAGAAGTGCACCACAAAGCTTACACCTCGCAAAAAATGTATTACTTTTTCCTTATATAATAAACACATCATTACCTATTTTGCTTTTTATAAATGAATACTAAAAGAAATAAATGTTGTTTTTCATATTTTCCTTTAGTTTTATAATGTTTTCACATTCTTATTTTGGCAGGTACGGGCCTGTCAATATTTTTCTTTATAATTAATAAAATTAGTACGTATGTACGCTATATCTTTACAAAATATTAAGACCCCCTTACAAAATTTAACAGATGGCGAAGACGAAGGTTAAAGAACTTAGTCCGGTTCTGTTTCTGTAGCCAATCGCTTAACGTAAAATATACAAGACTACAACAGGGTGCCAGTAATGACAGGGGATGCGGCGAGTTATAAGGTTAATTTGACTTGACACTGAAGCATGACTGTGATTTAATTTCTTATATCTAATGATGGCTTTCAAAAATAATCTGGGTTATGGTGTATAGTAGCAGCTTCCTTGAATTTTTTCCAGTGTGGTTCTTTATGCAGGATTTTAGCTTCTGACCTTATGATGTGATGGTCATGTGTCCAGGCATGGTCAGCTGCATTTGTCTTGTCGGTTTCTTCTTTTAGCGTATTGTTTCTGTGTTCTTGAATCCGGGTTCGGAGTGGATTCACTCGCAGGGGATCCGGTAGATACAGTATACAACATCAATACAGTTTGTAGTTCAAGAGACACCTTAAGAAGCCACCTTATGAAGACAAAACCGCAAAGACAAAAATACAGACAAAACTGTTTCTACTGGACTTCCTGCAAGTGCGGCCAGTCTTATATTGGTGAGACACTAAGACCACTCGAAACAAGAATTCAAGAGCACAAAAACAAAAGACACATTTCCATCATGCGGGGTCAGAAAGGGAAATTCTGCATAAAGAACCACACTGCTGTGACATAAAAATGGCATTGACAAACATTATTTACTCGCCATCATCCTTGTCCGATTAGCAAATTAAGAATTAAGATCTCGTTTTTAATGCTTGCATGTGAATCGCATGTGTTTTTTAAAAAAATATTGGTATAATTTTTTTTTATTTCTAATTTCAAGGTTTTTAAAAACCCATTAAATTAGGTTGGTACAACCTTAAACACAAATAATTACAACCATAATTCGTAACCTCACTTCGAAACACGTGTTCACATATTTAAGGTATTTAAATTAGGTTGCCTAATGAAATAGTTTTGCATTTCATCGGAATCCAATAAATGGTAATTAAGACTTAGATACGTATTAAGGTACCTGCTCTGTGGTCCGATATTAAGTATTTTTTTTAAATAACAGTATTTTTTTCCGATTTATTAGTAAGAGAGATTTAAAGTAACAAAGTTATAAAAAAGATCGTATTAAGTATAGATTTTTTTAGTAAAATTCTTTTTGCCCACCCTATATTTTAAAACTTTCTTAAATAGTTGTATGTGGACGCGTTGTCTAATATCTTTTATTCACAAACATTAATTTATCGAAAATAAATATTGTATTTTGCTATTATACAGTGTGACCAGCATGGGCGTCCATAGGGGGGTGCAAAACGGGCACTTGCCCCCCCCCCCCCCTAGGCGCCCACATTACTATTTTATTTCATAATTCAGTATAAATATTGAATAGTACAGTGGTTAGCTAATAGATAAAAAATATTGTTAAAGTTTTTGCCCCCCCCTGAAAAACGCTCTACGGACGCCCTTGGTGACCAGTAAAGTCCGCATCATATGTTTTTTTTTTATTATTAGCTTTATTCGAAACTTGACTTTGGCATCAAGTTCTGCTTCGATCGAGATGAAAATTAAGCAAAAAAATAGTAATCACTCGATTCGCATTATCTGTCAAATTTTAATTTTTTTAAAAAAATAATTCAAAAGTGGGGTTTATTCTGAAAATATCGAAAAAAGTTATTAGAAAAAGTTTTTTAAATGCAGTTTCTAGCTCACATGCAAAATTTCAGCTGCATAAGATAAGTATGATTTTTTAACGACAACTAAAATTTATTTTCCATGAACACTTTACTGATGACACTGTGTTCTTTTTTGTCTTAATATTAAGGTGTATTACTTTTAGACACAAACTACGTTTTTAAAAATACTTATTTTATGAAGTTACCGTATAGAGGGTCAAAAACAAATAAACTTTGCATCACAGGAGAACAAATTTTAATAGCACAATTTTGATTTTGTAGAAAAACAGACATTTAATATGGCGCTACTTTAAAAAAAATGTATCTGAAATAAAGCCAAAACTGAGAAGTTTTATGTAGGGTATTATTTTGCAAAAGTGGTGCAACCTACAAAATATAGGTAAAAAATCAAAATTATCTTATGCAGCTGAAATTTTGCATGTGGTCTAGAAACTGCATTTTAAAAAACTTTTTCTAATAACTTTTTTTCGATATTTTCATTAATCACCCCACTTTTGAATTATTTTTTGGAAAAAATTAAAATTTGACAGATAATGCGAATCACGTGACTACTATTTTTTTGCTTAATTTTCGTCTCGCTCGATGCAGAACTTGATGCCAAAGTGAAATTTCGAATAAAGTCATTAATAAAAAAAAAACCTATATGATGCGGACTTTACTGGTCACGCTGTATGTGCAGTCATCATTTATTTTAATCTGCTAAACGGTATATTTAGGTAATTTATGATAATTTAGTACCTTATATACATATACTTACAATATTCCTATTAAAACTTCCAAATTCAATTCACATGCTAATTTAAGAGCGGCATGTGCAATAAGCACCACAGTTTTGCACTCTTCTCTCAGCGAATTTTAAATTGATATAATAACAATTATTATTATACAGGGTTGCCTAGAAGTCCGTAATAAAATTAATATAGCCTTAACCTGTAATTTTTGGGGAAAACGCTGGAATACGTCAATTTAGTTTTATATATGCTCACATTTTGACGTTATTCGTCTGTTTTTTATAGACATTTGTCAAAGATATGACGACATCGATCTTTTTTTTTAAATAGAAACATACAGCTTCTGGTACATCATTTGAAAGCTAATATCTCGTACTGCATGCTCATAAATTTTGGCGCGCTTCGGTCAAGCTATTTCAAAATGGCGACTGTTAAAAGTTTTAAAAAATTCGTATTTAAATAAGCGGAAATGATTCATCATTGATGTTTTTTTTACCTTTCAATGTGAGAAATCTTCATTGTGTCACGTTCTGACATTCTGTGATTTACCAATAGTTATAATTTACTTGTTATTTATTTTGTCAAAAAATAAAATAAAAAAGTAACGAAGCAAAACAAAACACAACAAAAAGGTGGTTTAACGTGGCAAATGCTGGAAATGTCCTCCACCCTTTACTTGACATGCTCCCAGACGATGGTAAAATCCGTCGACGGAACTCCAAATGGCTTCAGCCGGTATTTTATGTGTCTCCAATCAGGGCCGTTTCTAAGTGGTGTGCTGGGAGTGCCCCCGCACAAGGGCGGCCAAAGTTATAGGGCGGCGAAAGCCGCCTGCAGTTTCACAGAAAAAAATGTTAGACGTAAAAAAATTCTAGGAGATTTCATAAATATGAAGGGTCAAATAAGAATGGTAAATTCAGTTTTCAAAAAAAAATTATGCAGTAGCTGTCAAGAATGAGGCAGCCGCCCTTTGTGTTAATTAGAGATTTCTTTTTAAATAGATAAGTATCGGAAAAATAAAAATAATTCTCAACGGAGGTGGCCGCCCTGCAACCCACGTCAATTACATTTTGTCTTAGGTTTACTCAAAAAATTAAAACTAATTGATATTATTTGAATAATTATGTAGGTATAGTTGAATTCACATAAACTTTTAATGCCGTGACATTTCAGTTATGTCATACTTGTCAAATACTGCAGCAACTCATAAAATATAAATTTGTAATGGCTAAATTTAATTAGTATAATTGTACTGCACACAAAGTATGTCTATCTTGTATTATTTCATACGATTAAAAAGAGATAGAAATAAAAAGAGTTGGCCGAACAATTACAGAAAAGAAAAAGAAAAAACACTGAACAATCTCAGCTGTATAAGAAATTTAGTAAGTTGGTGCAATCTAAAGTAACTAGACAATGACAAGTCTTGACATTTGGCATTAAAACTTTATGTGAATTTAACTATAGGTCTTATTAATTTGGTAGTAGGGTAGGTGGGGGCACAAATACTCACAGGGCAAAAGAACGCACCCTATTTAAATTTGCCGCCGATGTCCGGTT
The DNA here is from genome assembly GCA_963969555.1 of Polydrusus pterygomalis. Classification (NCBI taxonomy): domain Eukaryota; kingdom Metazoa; phylum Arthropoda; class Insecta; order Coleoptera; family Curculionidae; genus Polydrusus; species Polydrusus pterygomalis. Next base: position 38,326,155 of record OZ018385.1, on the reverse strand, counting down.
TCAAATGCTGTTACAAATAACTTTTCCGACGCCGAAAAAAAATACCCAGACATTTTGATTACGAATTAAAAGATTACCCCATCGTCGAGGCCAAACAGAGTTTCAATGTAAATTTTTATTTTTCGATTTTGGATATTTTTTTTTTTTGCCAGGGAGGAAACCCTTTATGGGCACCGGTTACTTGTTCTTTGGATATTGCGATAGAATCAATTAAGGAGAGATTCGTTTCACTTAATAAGTGTAATGAAACTTTTGGGTTTTTGTCGAACTTCTATGAAGCTAATGCCATAAATGATGAGTAATTGTTAAAATCCTGCAAAGATCTCGATATAGCGCTTCAATAGCAAGGAAGTCCCACAAACAAAGATATTGATCGCTCAGAGCTCGACCAGGAAATTTTGTCGTTCCGAGAAATTTTTCCAATAAAACGTACAAAATAATATTTGTAGATACGCTAAAATTCATAGCTGAAAAAGATTTAATCTCATCATTTCCAAATCTTTGTGTTGCGCTGAGAATTTTTATTACTCTGCCGGTTACTGTTGCATCTATCGAACGTAGTTTTTCAAAGTTAAAATTAATTAAAAATTACTTGCGGTCAATTATGTCCCAAGAAAGGATTAGTGGCTTGGCCCTTATCGCCATTGAAAGCCAAATTGCTGAGCCCCTCTGTAGGTAAGTATGAATAAAAGAAAAATATTAAAAATAGGCACCTATTAAAGATTTATTTTTCTGAGAATTGCTTTGCGTCATAATTTCAGGTAGGTAATTGTAAAATAGTAACTGATTTAATTTAAAGGGCAGCCAGTTCATATGTCGCACAAGGGCGGCCAACAGGCCAGAAACGGCCCTGTCTCCAATCTAATTTTGTATTTCAAATCTTCAATATTATTTGGTCTATTTTGGTAAACTTTTCTTTTAAATATCTCCAAAAAAAATAGTCTAGAGGCGTTAAGTCTGGGGACCTCGGTGGCCATTCAATTGTCCAATCCAGCGAGCTGGAAATATCTCATCTAAATATCTTCTCACATTGACACCCAAATGCAGGGAACACCATCTTGCTGAAACCAAATTGTTTCATTAGGTATATCTAGATCTACTTCGTTGGGAAAAATTACAGCTAGAGCAGGCATCAACTCGAAGGTTAAGAAATCCAGGTACCGTTCAGCTGTAAGGTTTCATTCAAAAAAGAATGGCCCCAGAATTCGGAGATTTTCTAAAAACATTTAACAGTCGCCATTTTGCAATAACTTGACCGAATCGCGACAAAACGTATGAGCATACTGTACGAGATATTAGCTTTCAAATGATGTTTCATGATTCATCGATGTCGTCATATCTTTGACAAATATGTCCAAAAAAAAAACGAATAACGTCAAAATGTGAGCATATACAACTAAATTGACGTGTCCGAGCGTTTTTCCCAAGAAACCAGTATCAGCTGTTCATGTCATATTATGTGGATGTCAATTATTGTCGAAGCGCTTTGTTTTTAGAAAAAGTTGACTATACCTACCTAATGTTCTGACAGCAAAGTTTTTTTTTTCCCTTTATTTTACGTCGGCCTATTTTCGCAACGAGGCCAATCACCGACGCCAGGGAATTTGTCAGACACTATCTGGTAATTTTGCCGAATCCCTCTTTGTCGAGGGTAGGGTTCTTTAACGTACCAACATCCATGACACGGGACCCACAGTTTAACGTCTCTCCCGAAAGACGGCGCAGCTCTTAAACCAAATTCCAAATTTAACATCGACGTTGCCGGCACCGGGGATCGAACCCGGGACCTCGATCTGTGAGGCCGCTGCACTGACCACTAGACCGCAACGCCGATGACAGTAAGGTTAAATTTTTAATTTTGGAACTCGGGAGGTACCTTGTGGAATTTTGCATTTGACATTTTCTCGGCTTATTATAATGAGGAGAATGATGCTCTGTTGTCTTTAGTTGAATCGCAAAAGCGCCAAGAAAGCGGAAACTTGATTTTAACTTGGTTGAAGAATTTTAGGAATCTGTGACTTTATATAATAAAACTTCATGTAAGGAAAGTAACGACATTTACTTAAAGGACATTTGACCAAATAAGTGATATAATTAATATTATTGAATAACATATAAAAAGAGAAAAAGCAACGTTCGATTACCTTTTTGGTCGGAAACCCGAACAGGCATGTAGAAATTACTACGAATATCAATTCGGTAACACCGATATACATAATATTAAATATGCGCTAGATGCAGGTCAATTTTAACATATATTTGCAAATATAAATTCCTACACATCGTACTAAAATTACCAACTGTCTAAGAAACCTTGATTACCACAGTAAACGTACATGTAGGTACAGAAGACAGAGGCTTATCAAGAAATGGGTTCTTGGGGAAAAGGAATTAAAATTATTTATATGTTTTTAAGAGACAATATTATTTTATTTTTAATTTGTGTCGGTAGTACTCGAATTATGATTGGTTTCTTTATAAAATATACTTTATAACGTGCGAGCAAAAATTATTTGCATCAGAGGGCTTGGATTAAAAAACGTAGGGCTTGGTTTAGATCACAACGATATGGGGACGATATATCTAACTAAATCTAGTTTAAAATTTTGTCAAATTCATATTATGACATGATATGCCAAACTAATGAGTAATAAAATAAGTAGACAAATACAAATTTATTTTTGTTGTTTACAAAATTAACAAAGTAAGAATATACAGAAAGAAAAAGAAAAACCGACGAACAATTTTTCTTCGGGGAACCAAACACCAATTTTGGAGGGTGCAATGTGGACTCTACAAAAAAATGCGTGTATTCTGAGAATTCACATAACCGGAAGGGTGGAACCAGGCTTCATCCGAAAAAAATGTCAGGTCTAATAAATCATTTATTTCCAATAAATTTTGGGTAAACCATTGAGAGTCATTCCTGCGTCTTTCAAAATCTGCGGCTTGTATTTTTTGGAATACTTGCACTTTATAAGGAAATAAATTTAGCTGCTTCTTAAGAATAGTCCTGTTCCATAAGATCTTCCCACTTCTTGGGACAGGCGTCATATACAATTTGTTGTATGGAACCTGTTTCCCTAAACACAGCCACGGTTCTTTTCAGGCAATGATAAAAATCCCCAGCAATAAAAGCAACGTTAGGAAAATGTTCGTGAAAATCGTCCATGCACAAACCCGGATTGTATTGCCACTTACCATTTACTCTAACCCCGTTTCGAAAATACGCTTCAACCATGAATGTTTTGTGCTGTTCCGTAAAGCCCATTGTGTGAATTGTTCAAGAAATTGGAAAAATTAGCGATTAATCAAATTACTTGTAACGACTGTCAAAGATGACGGAATAACTGATTGATTGTTAATTCAGGTAATTACTGACACCCAACAGGTATAAAGCTCTACGGCTAAGCATTACGTCCTTAGATGCAAGGCCCTCTTTGATGCAAATAATTTTTGCTCGCACGGTATATACTTTTTTACCACCAAAGACTAATTTTTATTTTATTTTTATGCAGACGAAGAAATGCATTAAATAATAAAAAATACCCCAGCCCTTTGCCAGCATCTACCTGCCTGAACACCATTACTCACAGTGTTGCCAACGCTACACCGAACGGGGTATATCTAATCCTTTTCAGAGAAATCTCGCTCGCCCGCTCGCTCCCCTCACGCAAATCTACCCCGATTACAGTATCAAATCAACAAAATTTGTTTAAGTAATAAAAATACTTACAAATAATATAAAACGCAATAAAAAAATTGAGCAAGATCGATTACAAAAATCAAGATCTTTAAAAAAATCGATCGAATGGAACGTCCCTAAGGCCCTAAGTTGCGCGAGTACGTAGTGCGATACTTGCTCTCCCCTCTCTCTGGCTGTAGTCTACCCCAATAAAAAGAAGCAAGCGGCAACACTGATTATTCAGTTCATTGCATTGTGCCGTTGAGTATAGAGTGAGTTTTTTTCTTTGTCACGCGTGTTCCAATTAGTAAGATGCCTTAACTAAATAGAAAATAAATTGCCGAACATAGCAAAGGAGATCATCAAAAGCACTTATGCCGAATACTGTGCGTTACTTTACCACCCACATAATATCTTGTAAAACAATAATAGCTAAATCAATCTAAAAAATACTTAAGAATGGGCGTTTTCACTATTCTTAAATTTGATACATTTGGCTCGTTCAGTCGGTGCTATAATAAGTGTTTTTCATCAATAAAATTATTGCTAGGTCATAACATTAATTTATTTCAGCACATTAAAAACCGGGTAAAATTCAACCAATTTGAAAATCTCAAAACAGGCGCGACTCATGACGTAGATATGTTTAAAGCTTGCTAGAGCGCATGCGTTTAACCTCGCACACGCGTAAATGCTGATCTGTCGAACTGCCATGGGCAAATTAAGCCGCTGTTGCCATATGTAGAAAGTTTTATAATCCTAATAATATACTTTCTTCTTAGAACTTTATTTGGATACTTTAAATAAATATGAACATAATACTGGTAAAACAATTCATTCCGTAGCTATTGAATGGAAAACTGGTATATTATAATTACTAATTGCTAGTCGATTACCATTACACTGGTACTATAATATATGATTTTTGAGAGTATCGGCAACACTGTCAAGCTGCTGATTTTGTGAATTCTTGATATTTTAAGCCAGCGACTCGGTTATTCCTATCATTCCTCTGTGCATCAATCTTCCGGCGCGATGACGTAGGTATGTTTAAGTCCGTGTTTTTATTCAAGGAGTTTTTTTATTTATTTATTTTCTCAGTTAGGGCTTAAAAGTATAGAAAAGTAAAAACACAGAAAATTTTATTTTTTGTTCCTTTATACACTACTACCAAAATCAAAATTTAGTGAAAAGGCCCATTGTTTCTGTATTTGTATTGAATGACGTATACTTGAAATATCAACTGGGCAAGGTACAGATAATTTATTTCACTTATTTTACGTTTTTTTAGATGCAGTCATGCGCGAGTAAGCTTTTTTACGACCAATTTTTTAAAATTTAACTACCCATATTATATTGACGTACCTACATTACACAAGCAGTAGTTTAATTATTATTACATACATTTTTTTATTTTAAATAATTAAATAATTATTTTTATATTTTGTCTTTCAATTTTAAAACGATTTACATTACACTTTTTATATCCAGTTTTATAGATAATTAGGTAAACTTAAACTATTATCCACGATAGTGGGAAAATCCTGTACTTAAATACACCTTTAATAATCAACGGGTAAATTAAAATCAATATTGTTTTCAATACCAACCATAAAGTATTGAATACATTAAATACCGTCAAACGTTAAAGATCACTATAATAACCCCCCCCCCCCCCAATATTTTCAACTTTTTTGAAATTTACATCGTAAAATGCGTTAAAGGGTAATTTTAAAATTAATAGAGAGTTTCGTTGTATTGGCAAATTCAACCATAACGAATACGAATACGAAACCGCTATTTGACAGATCGTAAAAATAGTTTTCGTTCAATTCGCTTAATGTTAAGTCGAATTCGACAGTAAACATAACAAATATAACATAACCTATCTTTAAAGGTTTGTGTTCATATTTTCATATACGTTTTGTGCTATCTTTTTTGCTTGGTTTTAATTTTCTAGTACCCAAAATTCTAAAACATCATGATAGACGAAAGGTTGCTTTTATTGGACTCATCAACTGATTCGGATTTGGATGATGCCCTTCTCTTGGAGGTGCTTGATCGCCAGGATATTCAGTATCGAACACAGTTGTATGGAAATTTCAATTTAGAAAACTATAATAATGCTGAATGCAAACTTTATTTCCGATTTGGTCATTGAAAATGGTCATTACGCATGCGTTCCGTTTTCGCTATGGCTTTGTCTTCAGTCCGTTAGCTCCCGCCACTTATCCGTAACGATAACGATAAATGACAGCTCAAATGTCAAAGTTGTCAAATAGCGGCTATCGGAATCGCTTTTAAAAGACAACGAAAACTGTCTAATGTTAGTTCTTTTTCATAATACCTTGACTTTTTGAAATAACGTTGATTAAAAATGTCACTGTCAAAAATGACAATAAAACTTTTTTGACTGGTAAAAATAACACGACATTCTTAATTTGACGCAAATCTACTATAGTTCGCGAATGTTTGAAAGTGATAGACAATGAAGTAACATCAAAAAAATTACCTTGTCGGACTTCCATTGTCTTTATTTTGTTACTTAACACAACGTTTTGGTTCGTTAGTATCTCTAACCGTTTTCAAGTGTAAACTAAATTATAATTCTAGGGCTACTGTCTTAAATACTATCCATGTGCAATGAAGCTTGATGACTTCGCCGACGTGCTTATTGGAGTGTCAAGTTTGAACTGTTGGTTTTGGACAAGAAGAGGCTTCCAGATATTGGGGATATCTATACTTGGTTTACTAAATATGGGGTATTTTGATTCACAAAAGCTGCTTCTGTGAATTTTCGTTTTCTCCAGTGCTCTTCCCTGTCCAAAACCTTGGCTTCTGACCACTGTATATTATGTTGGTTGGTCCATACATGTTCCGCTATACCTGATCTCGAAGTTGATATGACAACCGATAATGATCTAGCAAATCATTAACGGCTTGCCAAAAAAGTAGAAACATATTAATATAACAACTAATATAAATAAAATATTCATAAGTCATTCGCATGCAGTGTATTTCCTCATCTACTCGTGCCAATTTACAATTTATTACTTGACGATTTAATAAGTCACTTGGTTTTTTTTTAATGGTATGAATAACACCTTGGTAATGTCATTAATAATTATTAATTTTTCATGCACAATTGATTCTTTTCCTAAAAAAAAATAAACGAAGTTATTATACCTATATTTATTACTTTCCATGGTTACTTTTAATTGTTGAATACTTTATTTGATACGTAAGGTAGACTTTTGTACTTTACATTGTTAATGGTAATAAAAACGTACCTTTTAGTTTAATACTATAATACTTAACCAAATACAAACTTTTTATGGTATTTTCTAAATAAATTAATGAATACTTTTTACATTTAGAAGATCAAATTACTTTATAATGGATGTCTTGAACTTAGATGTCGTGCATGGGCATCCGCAAAAGAGGATGGGGGGCAAGGGGACACTTGCCCTCCGCCCCAATCAGATTTTTGATATATTCAATATAATGAAATACGATTAACCGACGATTTTTTTTCTTGTTTTGTATAGTTAACTTTTTCTTAAAACAAAGCGTTTCGACAGAAGACAACGACATTTGACATCAGAGAACACACAGCCAACGAGAAGCGACAGCTCGGCGTTTTGCGGGTCCTGTTTTGGTACGCGCATGTCGCAAAGATGTTGTGTATCGCTAAAAAACATGTGCTCGTCTAAATTGTGTTTAGTCCGCGAGCTGACGTTGCGCCTAGCTAATTGTGATATTATTTTGTTTTCGTTCTGTGTTGTAAAAGGTCTGGATATTATTGTGCCTACCCGTATTGTTCAGTCAAAACCGGCCAAGGATTAAGTTTATTTAGTTTTCCAAAGGAGTTCGAACGGTAATTATTATGATAATCAATTAATTATAATATGAATAATAGATTTAAAATTTTTAATCTTAAAGTTTTTTGGGATGTAGGTACATATTTTTAACAGGCTTGATAAATAAAGATGGAGCTTATTAGGTTCCTTATGTTTTTATGTTTAATCGCGAATAATTGTTGATATGATAAATAAAATAATAAGATATAAGTTGTAAAGGTCTGGTTAAAATAGTTTTTGGGTAGATTTATTTCAAAAGGGGTAGAAATAATGGATATTCTGTTGCTTTAAATACAATATTTTGTTATAGTGCAAAATTGTGGATAGGCGCCTGCAGTAGGCCAGATTTATTGCCAAAGATTATAAATGCACACAAAAACTATCGGCTTTGTGAAAACCATTTCGAAGAAAAATATTTTTCAAGAAGTGCAACTATTAAAAAAACCTTATTTCCGCAAGCAGTACCCACAAAGTTTTCTAACCTTTCGCCAACATGTGAAGAAATGCCTGAAGAAATTATTCCTTCATTAGGAGAGCCTCCCAAAAAAATTATTATATTGTCAGGTTTGTATGCTTTATACAGTGACCGGCAGAAAGTTCGCACCAAAGGGTTTTTTTTTATTTAAAAACTTACCAAATTTTTTTGGCGGTTGAAAAGTTCTGCATGTCCTTAAGCAAAAAAGAGCATAGACAAAACTAGTAAATATTGCGCCGTATACGAGGAAGAGGTGAAAACGTTAAATTCACTTAAGAATAAATTGCCCTTATTTTTCACTGTGAAAATTTTTTTTTATTAGGAAATGTTGTTTGCACTTAAAACTTATCCAAATATACCAAATTTTAGCTCGGTAGCACAAATATAAATATTTTTTATGGCTACTAGATTTAAATGAAAACGAATTTTATTGTAAGGGTTTAAACACCAGAAAAGTTGAATTATTTTTGACGTTATTTTATTAAACGTCCAGTTCTCGCGTATTTAAACAAATTTAAGTAAGTTATGTGTCTAATTGCCCAAGAGGTGTTAAAAAATTGAATTTATAGGTTGCATAGCTTCTATCGATTCGTTATACGAGGGGGCGTGAAAAAAAGTAAAAACACTTTTTTTGTGGTACCGAGCTGAAATTTGGTATTTATGGATAACTTTTAAGTGCAAACAATATTTTCTTATAACAAAATTTTCTACAGTGAAAAATAAGGGCACTTTATTCTTGAGTGAATTTAACGTTTTCACCTCTCCCTCGTATACAGCGCAATATTTACTAGTTTTGCCTATGCCCTTTTTTGTTTAGGGACATGCAGAACTTAAAAAGTTATACGAAAGCTACGAATTTTATCACATATATAAGTTTTTTTAAATAGGCAAATGTAAAACAATATGTAATTATTATTCCTCTAGTAATTTCAAAATTAACATGTATTTCTGAATAAAATTTTTGTTTTTTTACAACAGCTTTTTACTTATTCAGGGTGAATTAACTTTTTTTTAATCCCCGAAGGACCACATTTATTTTAGCCATGGGTAAGTAACTATGACATTAAAGCAATTGTCAAAAACGTCACTGTAGTTTTTAAAGCGCGAAAAACTGTGTAACAAATTACTGACGTTTTAATAAAATGATATTTATCTCACGCCACCCCATATCTACGTATACCTAGTAACGATATATTTTGACGTACCTAATAGTGTTCTATAATTTATGTTATAACATGTTTATAATATATAAGTACATATTTTTGCCCGTCACAAATCGAAGGAAACTCAAACAAATCTGTAAAAGCATTAGAAATTTAAAAGTTTTTTAATATAATAATTTTTTTCATTTTCTATTTCAATAATATTCTTAATTCCCAAGACTAACAAATTTACAACTTTTTTTAAGTTTTTATGTTTGAAAAATAAATCAAGTTATAACATTTGCACCTGTACTAAAAAGTAATGTCGTTCAGTGTAGAAAATAAGCAAGTTTTCTCGGAGTATTAAGTTGTGGATCGACCGTTATCGTTGCGTGAAGGTCACTGAAAAACGACCAGTCGATATTCAAAGGTACCGACAGGTATTGTCGCTTCTGTCTGTGTTTGACATTAACAGCTGATCTGGATTCATCGTTAAAGTTCCAAGATCAGCAGTGGACCGTAGCAAGCTCACGCGTCAGGTTGTGTAATATTTTTTTCCGATTTTGGTGTTTTTTAAGTGTTTCTGTGGCTGTTTTTTATGTACATTTCACTTTTAGACAGTGATGCCAGCTCTCATGCTTTTACATGAGATCTCATGCTTTTCAAAAAAATCTCATGCTCTCATTATTTTGTCTCAACATCTCATGCTTTTTAGGTTACGTGACAAATATAAATTATTATATCTACATTAATTAGAAATGTAAATATAAACCACATACACCAGTCAGACTGGAAAATGTTAGGAAAAAATTGATATCCAAAATTTTATTGCTGGAAACTGTTTATGGGGTAAGTATAAACGTAAAAAAGCAAAAATAGACAACTGGATCGGTCATCCCTCCCCGTGGGGAGTCGAAAGGGGGTGAAAAATGGTGTTTCGTGATTTATGGTAAAAGGAGACGTCCTAGAAAAAAATGTTTCATACAAAACTTGCAGATCATGTAAAAATCTACTACTTTTGTGAAAAGCACTTTTTCACATAACCTCAAATTTTTTTTAGGTAAGTGCGAAATACCGGTTTTTGTGTTTTTTAATTTTCATTTAAAAACGTGTCAACTAATATTTATGAAATTTTAGGGAGAAATAGCTTTTCTTATGACAAATAAGGAAACATTTTTTTGTTTTTATTTCATGGGCTGTTTTGAAGATATTTGCTTTTTTTTTGTATTTTTTTCAAATAAAATTTGTCCTTCGAAAAATCAATTTAAAAACTTTTGGTTGTGCTCATTTTTTTCGTTTTTAGTTGCACTTTAACATGAAAAAAAAAATAAGTCAGGGCGCAAAAACATCCTTTAAAATGCACAAGAAGCCAAAAGTGAGTTATACGAAAACGAATATTTCAGTATAAGTTCATAATTCGTTTAAAATTACGAACATTTTTTAAAATCAAGTACTTATTTGTATTCTATGGGAAAAAATACTAAAAAAATTATTAAGAAATTTAGGTTAATTAAAATTTAAATTAGCAAGAATTTTAAAATACGAAATTTTGTAATTGATCGAGAAAAGTATAATTGCGTAAGCGAGTCACAAAAAAAATAATTTTAGGTAATTTTGAAGTACTCTGGTTCTTTTTAACTAATAAAAATAAACTTAAACTAGATTCAAATAAATAAATAAAATTCAAATAAATAAATAAATCTATCAAGTGTGCCTGAATTTAAAAACTAATAAAAATAAACTTAAACTCGATTCAAATAAATAAATAAAATTCAAATAAATGAATAAATCTATCAAGTGTGCCTGAATTTAAAATGGAACCCCAAACAAAAATCACCTATACTCAAGAACAACTTTTATCAAGTACCACGAACAAAAATGAATTTATTAAAAAATTTAAAAAAAAGTTTTCCGATGAAGGTTACACTTGTAAACAAGCAGAAGAAGATGCGGATGCACTTTTAATTTATTCAGCGATAGAAAATGATGAAAACAAAAAAATGTTTCCTTATTTGTCATAAGAAAAGCTATTTCTCCCTCAAATGAAAATTGAAAAACACAAAAACCGGTTTTTCGCACTTATCTAAAAAAATTTGAGGTTATGTGAAAAAGTGCTTTTCACAAAAGTAGTAGATTTTTACATAATCGACAAGTTTTGTATGAAACATTTTTTTCTAGGACGTCTCCTTTTACCATAAATCACGAAACACCATTTTTCACCCCCTTTCGACCCCCCACGGGGAGGGATGACCGATCCAGTTGTCTATTTTTGCTTTTTTACGTTTATACTTACCCCATAAACAGTTTCCAGCAATAAAATTTTGGATATCAATTTTTTCCATGTTGCACTAAAATTTTGATAACTTGACTGGTGTAATAATAAGTAAAAAATCAAAATCATCATAACATAAATCATAAAAGAATCCGACTTACTTCGCAAAAAAGGTGTCGCCAAAAATGTATTTGGCATCGTTGGATCGTGTTTAATAATCGTAAAACTGCAACACCGCGGCTGGGATTAATCTTATCATGTAAACAAAACGATGCACCTAACAATGTGTTATTCCCCGAAAACCATAATTAATCGAAATATTGGCTAGATGGCTAGTTATAGCAACGTCTGATATTTACGTAATTGCTTTTGATTAATTTATATTGTCAACAAATAAATAAGCACTATGGTGCGTGATATAGTGACAGCCAGTTGTAGTGAAACTGATCAATATCTGCCTTAGCTTTTAAGAGTATTTGAGTACTTTGTTTCTACATTGCTTATTCCAGTCAAATCACGTTTTAATAGGTAATGAAAAATTTGAAATGAAAAAAACACCTGCAATAATTGAACCTTGCTAAAGGCTACAGCGACTATCGCGCCATCTCATGTGCAACACTGCTTTTGGATTTTATATTTTTCAGGGACATATTTTCTTGGTGTTTATTATTTAGGTTTAATAGTGAGTAAACACCATTTTGGTTAACTCATCTATTATCAAATCAATAAAGTGCCTAGTTAAACAATTTACTTATCGTTATATACAGGCATACAGGTCTCATAGCTAAGGGGCAAATATTGCAACAGGAGATAGAAGACTTGAAAATATGTCATTTTTAAGAACGCACGGTTAATTATTAATAAATATGTTTCGTTAAGGAAGGTGTTAAATGTTTACTTGGATCACCCTGTATCTATAAGAACTGAAATTAAATGACATAATATGTATTTTCAAGTCCACTATCTCCCATTGCTGTATAGCCCCTTAGTTACGGGCAACGAACATTAACAATCTTGTAAATGTTCGTTGTTACGGGACACCCTATATATATAAAATTCCCGCAAAGGAAACAATACAAAAAGGTTTGCCAATATGGTGTTTTAACTAGACGTGCACTACAAACCTTACACCTCGCAAAAAATGTATTTTTTTTTCTGGTATAATAAATACATAAATACCTATTTTTTCTTTAGTTTTATAATGTTTTTACATTCTTATTTTGGTAGGTACGGGTCTGTCAATATTTTATTTTATAAATAATAAAATTAGTATCTACGCTATACTTATCCTTAAAAAATATTAAGACCCCCTTACAAAATTTAACAGATGGCGAAGGCTAAGGCGAAGGTAAAAGAACTTAGTTCGGTTCTGTTTTTGTAGCCAACCGCTTAACGTAAAATAAACTACCCTTCAACAGTGTGCTATTAATGACAGGTAATGCGGAGAGTTCTTGCATTAATTTGATTTTAGAACTGCTCAATTTTTTTAATTTCCATTAGGATTTGCCTTCCCTGGAAACGTTCCTTCGGATGCCCACGATGTCGTGGATCTGTTTAGCATAAAAAATACCATGAACCTGACTTATATCACCGTAAAATAATGATGAACCTTTTTATGTAGAGCAGTGTTGACGTTTAAAATTACTGATACTGATTCGTTAATTGGCATTGTTTGTAAATGTTTCCAAATTTTGAAAAAGTTTGTTTACGCGTCTACTTTTAAGACGTTTTTAACAAATCATGTGTAACTGTTTTTTAAAAAAGCTTTAAACGCGGTGTGACGTGGTATCTTGGAATGAATTCAGTATATTCTGCAAAAGCTCCAAGTATATACGGATTTTTTATATTACCATTACCATGTGAGTATTATAATTGCATCCTTTCTTAAGTTAAAATCTGGTAGTTATGGCACGGTGTTACTAAGACTCAACTCACACATGCCCAAAATAATAGTACTTATATTACCTAACAAATACGCATGCGTCACTGGAACCGAATTCAAAGCCAAGCAAAGCCTGGTTCCACCTGTCCGGTTATGTGAATTTTCATATTACATGCATGTGGAGTAGTGAAAATCCCCATTTTTTGTAGAGACCACATTGCACCCTCAAAAAATTGGTGTCTGGTTAGCTGTTTCCCGAAGAAGAATTGTTGGTCCTATTTTTTTCCATGACACAGTAACAGCACAGCGGTATAGAGACAATATTTTGAATCCATTTGTGGAGCAATTACTTGACGACGAACTAAGTTTTGGATATTTTCAACAGGACGGTGGAACCGCCGATACAGCCGCCGAAACTATTAACTACTTACGCAATTTTTTCGATGCCAGATGGATCAGTTTTCGATCAGACATTGAATTCTCACCTACATCACCTTGTTTAACGGTTATGGATTACTTCGTTTTTCCTCATTTAAAGAACACTATTTTTAAAACACCAGTTGCAAATTTAGAACAATTACAAGAAAGGATTATCCAAGAATGTGGTAACATTTCTCCAGAGACGCTGGTCAACACTTTCGTAAATATGAAGAGACGTGTGAATTTATGCTTGGAGCATGGCGGTGACCAATTTTAGCAATTTATGTAATTATTTTTCTTTTTCTTTCTGTATATTCTTACTTTGTTAATTTTGTAAACAACAAAAATAAATTTGTATTTGTCTACTTTTCTCATCCATTTTACATCGTGTTGATTTATTCAAATCAATCAATCAAATTGCCCTCTCGCCCGGGTGGACATTTTACTTTGAGACGGTCCTGTACGACACCCAATATAAACCAATATTAATATTTTTTACGATTTGAAAGTTTATTCCTCGTTATATTAAGGCGGTATGCAGTTGGAAAAATGATGAAGGCAAAGGTAAAAGAGAACTAAGTCCTGTCCTGTCGCGTTGACTATCTTAAGGTGGAATTATTAACGTCATTCAACCTATTGCCAACCTATAACCTACTTCGCGTTATTTTTTCAAGTTTATTATTTTATTGACTAACATTTAAATAAAATCAGTATCGTCGGCACATTACTTAGGTAATATCTGATATACTACAAAAATATCAATTTATTTCATTGCTTATTTTGGGAGAATTGTATAGTGAAAGAACAATGACATAATAATGTTAAAAAAAATCTTACCCGATATTTTTCGCTATACAATTCTCCTAAAATAAGTTATGAAATTCCTTGATATTTATTAAATTTGTCAATTATTACCTATAGAATATAAGTCGATACTGATTTTATTTAAATTTTCTGTAAAAGCTAGAAAACATAAATAAATCTACGCGAAATAGGTTACATGTTGGGAAGCATGTTGATACTCCCACCTTAAAGTAAAAGGGACCATACCTTAATAGGGTGGCATAAGTGATAAGTTAAGAGGAAGTAACCCCTTTACCACAATAAAAATTGCCGAACGTTTTGCTGGTCAAACGAAAAGAAAAATAAAAATTGGTATTTAGAAAATAAATTCTACTTTAAATACCCCATCCAGAAAAGTAAATGACGATCGAAAATATTCCTAAAATTTTTTTTAGAAATTTTTTTTATTTAAATAAAAAAATTTCTAAAAAAAAATTTGGGAATATTTTCGATCGTCATTTACTTTTCTGGATGGGGTATTTAAAGTAGAATTTATTTTCTAAATACCAATTTTTATTTTTCTTTTCGTTTGACCAGCAAAACGTTCGGCAATTTTCATTGTGGTAAAGGGGGTTACTGCTCTTAAGTGACTTGATTCCATGATACGGCGAGATGTTAGAAACATTTTGCTTTATTAAACAGTAAACCGGAACAACCAGTAAAATTTTATACGGGGAACAACAGTTTGATTACATCATCATAAGATTTAAAAATCGCAAAGGAAGAGAATACAGGTGTGTTCATTGTATGCAATTTACACTATAATTTATTATTCTGGTTCCTGAAGATGAAACGGCAAATATATAAAATGGCACGTCAAGAAAAAAAACCCGCCCGTATGACCTCGCAGAGTTTGATGTTTAGGGACAGAGTGGCCTATCAAGGAATAATCAATATTGGCGTAACTATACCGTGCGAGCAAAAATTATTTGCATCAAAGAGGGCTTGGATTAAAAAACGTAGGGTTTGGTGTGGATCACAATGATATAGGAACGATAATATATCTAACCAAATATAGGTTAAAATTTTGTCAAATTCATATCATGACATGATATGCCAAACTAATCAGTAATAAAATAAGTAGACAAATACAAATTTATTTTTGTTGTTTACAAAATTAAAAAAGTAAGAATATACAGAAAGAAAAAGAAAAATAATTACATAAATTGCTGAAATTGGCCACCGCCATGCTCCAAGCATAAATTCACACTTCTCTTCATATTTTCGAAAGTGTTGACCAGCATCTCTGGAGAAATCCACGACAAACGTTAAACGACAAGAACAATATCACACTAGAAGCTATTTAAATTTTTGAGAACTACAGTCCTGATTTTTAGTGGTAAGTATATGCTTTATTAGCCGTTGCAAGCAAATATTATTATGAATAATATCAAGTCTCATTACAACAAGAACGTTTTTCTCTTCCTAGCGTTCATCAAAACTGACATCCCAATCAGACATGCATGTTGGAGAAAATATATTTTGTGTGCTATGTATAGTTCTTTCAATTTAAAACTATTTTATGCTAGTTCACGTATATACATAAGTATATTGTTAAAGGAAACAATTTTAAATAAAAATTTTAAAAAAATTGAATTAAATTAAAAATTGCATGCTTTAATTTCATTAAATTGGTACCACATTCTTGGATAATCCTTTCTTGTAATTGTTCTAAATTTGCAACTTGTGTTTTAAAAATAGTGTTCTTTAAATGAAGGAAAACGAAGTAATCCAGAACCGTTAAACAAGGTGATCTAGGTGGGAATTCAATGTCTGATCGAAAACTGATCAATCTGTCGTCGAAAAAATTGCGTAAGTATAATAGTTTCGGCGGCTGTATGGGAGGTTGCACCGTCCTGTTGAAAATATCCAAAACGCAGTTCGTCGTCAAGTAATTGCTCCACAAATGGATTCAAAATATTGTCTCTATACCGCTGTGCTGTAACTGTGTCATGGAAAAAAATAGGACCAACAATTCTTCTTCGGGAAACAGCTAACCAGACACCAATTTTTTGAGGGTGCAATGTGAACTCTACAGGAAAATAGGGATTTTCACTACTCCACATGCGTGTATTCTGAGAATTCACATAACCGGAGAGGTGGAACCAGGCTTCATCCGAAAAAAATATCAGGTCTCATAAATCATTTCTTTCTAATAAATTTTGGGTAAACCATTGGGAGTAATTCCTGCGTCTGTCAAAATCTGTGGCTTGTATTTCTTGGCATACTTGCACTTTATAAGGAAATAAATTAAGCTGCTTCTAAAGAATAGTCCTGCATGTTCCATAAGATCTTGCCACTTCTTGGGACAGGCGTCTTCTACAATTTGTTGGCGTATTTTGCATTATTTCACGAACGTTTGCAACAAGTTTTTCTGTTCTTATTGATGGTCTTCCGCTTCTTTTTTTGTGTTGTATAGAACCTGTTTCCCTAAATACAGTAACGGTTCTTTTCAGGCAATGATAAAAATCCCCAGCAATAAAAGCAACGTTAGGAAAATATTCGTGAAAATCATCTATGCACAAACCCGGATTGTATTGCCACTCACCATTTAGGTACTCTAACCCCGTTTCGAAAATACGCTTCAATGATGAATGTTTTGTGCTGTTCCGTAAAGCCCATTGTGTGAATTGTTCAAGAAATTGGAAAAATTAGCGATGAATCAAATTACTTTTAACGACTGTCAAAGATGACGGAATAACTGATTAATTGTTAATTAAGGTAGTTACTGACACACACATGCAAATAATTTTTGCTCGCACGGTATATAAAATGGCACGTGAAAAAAAAGCCGCCCGTATGACCTCACAGAGTTTGATGTTTAGGGACAGACTGGCCTATCAAGGAATAGTCAATATTGGCGTAACTATACCGTGCGAGCAAAAATTATTTGCATCAAAGAGGGCTTGGAATAGTCAATAGTGCAGTGGCGCAACTATACAATCCCCTCCGGACGGTCTTATATATTTTATACAGGGTGGCCATTTAGTGTAACAAAGTACAATAGCTCCGTTAATTTTTATGATTGTAGTTATGTTATGTTATGTAATAGTAATTTACGTTACAAGACCGGAAAGTAGTGTTTTTCAGGTCGAGACAAGCATTTCCAGTGCGAGCCGTATGTGAGTCCTGGAAGCTTGGAGAGACCTGGAAAACACTAATTTTCGGTTGCGTGACGTACAACATTTTTTTTTTAAGACCGACACTTCGATATACTTACATTAAATTATTTTATATTATTTTTAAATGCGTCGTATGACTTCTCGTAACGGGCTTTTGATTTTACTGGCAATATATCGTAAGTCGCTTTCCTTGCTGCTTCCAAAATTTCTTCTGAAATCTCATTTTCCGTGTCGGATAATTCGAAATCTGAATTCATATTGTTAAATTTGCGCACTCGCGAAACAAGTTTGACATAAACAACAAATTAAAAATCAACGAACTGTCACTCGACAATACATCGAAATGTTGTTGTCATAGTAACGAAATCAAGGTAGCTTGTATTATCAAAGAGCGATTGGAAAAACAAAAAACAGGGACCGGAAAAATCTTTTCCGGTCTCTAACGTCACTTTTCCGGTCTTGCGATCGGAAAAGGGTTATTTTCTAGACGAAAAATTGTCCAGAAAGTGTATATTTTCTGGTCGGTATTAAAAATAGTAATTTACGTTACAAGACCGGAAAGTAGTGTTTTTCAGGTCGAGACAAGCATTTCCAGGGCGAGCCATAGGCGAGTCCTGGAAGCTTGGAGAGACCTGAAAAACACTAATTTTCGATTGCGTGACGTACAATATTTTTTTTAAGACCGACACTTCGATATATTTTATAATCTACGCGAAACAAGTTTGACATAAAGAACAAAATTAAAAATCAACGAACTGTCACTCGACAATACATCGAAATGTTGTCATAATAACGAAATCAAGGTATCTTGTATTATCAAAGAGCGATTGGAAAAACAAAAAACAGGGTGACAGTGACATTAGAGACCGGAAAAATCTTTTCCGGACTCTAATGTCACTTTTCCGGTCTTGCGATCGGAAAAACGTTATTTTCTAGACGAAAAATTGTCCAGAAAGTGTAAATTTTCTGGTCGGTTTTAAAAAAAAGTTATTTATTGTCAAACTGAACAGAATTTTCCGCGCGTTCCATTTTCAGTTTTGTCCATGAGCGTGTCTGGTAAACATAACCTTGTTCGAGAAGAATTAAGTAGGTAAATCTTTCGTAGAGGTCAACGACTATAATCGTTTCCGTAAAATTATTATTCGATTTGGGAAATATCTGTGGTCTGTTAGTTGGGTAGACGACATAGTGTGTCTAAGTGGTGCGACAAAGTGAAGTGATTAGAGACGCATAGTTTAATAAAAAAATAGTTTTTCGGAAAACCCCAAAATTATCTATAGGGGAGAGTGGGCGAAGATGACGCACCTAAGAAAAACTATGGATTATCTTCTTTGTTTTATAATAAAAAAATGTCAAAATAGAAGCAATAGATAGATAAATTATTTGTCAAAAATTATAGGTATCCCAATATTTCAAAATTTATCCGAGGTTAAAATTATTAAGCAGTTTTAAAAAAGATGTGCTGCGTCATCTTTTCGGTGATGCGAGGATAAGATGACGCGCTTTGGATAACTGAAAAAGGATTATTTAGAACTCATAAACTAAATAGCATAATATAGTTTTATATTCAAACTAATCGTCAAATAAAACAAATCTGACCTTAGTTACTTAAAAACAAATCTTATATATTATATTCTTTAAAACATAAGCATTATGGATTACAAAGATCACAAACAAATCCTTCAGGAGAATCGCAACCGCTACATTCTTTATGAGCCCAATAACCGCAAACAGTGCACCTATACCAAAGTTCTTTATTTTTCCCAAAGTCTTCACAGATAACGCACTTATCTTGTTCAGAAATATCACTCATATCATCTAGTTCATTATCATTACATAACTGTTTTTCGTCAATACTGCTCACTTCACTATCACTGTCACTTTCCTTAGCAGCTTTTTTTAGTTTTTTGGATTTATTTTCTACCTTTTTCTGTTTTGGTTTTCCAATACTCCTCTTTGATAGTTCAATTTTTTTTGCATCCTTTTTTTTCTCTTTGTCTTCTAGTCCATTCTTCATTGGTGTGCTGGTTAATATCTCAGAATGCTGCTTTTCACGAACTTTTTTTCCTGATTGAATATTCGTTGACCGTGGTACTGGTAAGATCTCAGTAACGGGTGTTGATGTTGGCATAAAATAGAAATTTGCAGGCTCTCTGATTTGATGGCTTGTAGATGGTTGGGGGGAGTGTTGTTGATTGTCTTTATCTGTTATTCTCTTTGGCGGTGTTAATTGTTGGCATGGAGGTAAAACCTGTAAAGATTGGTATTCCATGCTAGAGTTCAAGTAGTCAGCTGGAGCAAAATCATTTTCTGTAAATTTCTCAGGATTCATGGGAAATATGCCGGCTGCAGAAAACCCAGATACTCCCTTTTCGACGTTAGCTACCTGTTCGTATGCTAGTTTAAAAATTTCTGCAACGTCATATGGATTCAATTTGTTGTCTTTGTCTGGACTCTGGATTTTCTTTTTTAAAAATAAATTGCACTGCCTACTATATGCATTTTTGAGAGGAGCAAGAAACGTAAGGTCAAGGGGTTGCAATCTGTGAGATGTATGAGGTGGAATACTGAGCATAACTATTCCATGGTTCTTGCAATAATTATAGATGGTTAGTGAAATGTGACTTGCATGGTTGTCCAAAATAAGCAACACAGGATTGTCAACAGTAGAAGCTACTTTGGCTTTAAAATGTTTAAGCCATATTATGAAGGTGTGCTCATTACTCCATCCATTTTTTGTACATGTATAAATTGATCCAGATGGTCCATTTCTTTCCAGCTGAGGGCTCATTCTAACCCTTGGAAAAATAAATAGGGGTGGCACAAAATTACCTGTCGCACTCACAGCACAGATAACAGTAATATTTTTGCCTCGTTCCCATGAAGAGATGGTACCAAATTGCTTAATCCCCGTCGGAGCAAGTCTTTTATTTACTCTCTTGGAGTTGTAGAACACCCTGTTTCATCCACATTGTAGACACGATCAGGTCCAAAATTGTATTTGTCTTGTACTTGTTCTAAATTAAGAAAAAATCTATCTACTTCCGTTTTATTAAAAGCCGATAATCTCTTCACACTTGTCGCTTCTGGTTTTCTCAAAGAGAGACCTGAATTCCGTTTAAGAAAGCCTCTAAACCAGTCAGGTCCAGCCATGTTACTCTCACGATTAAAGTTGTGCTTTATCGCGTTAATTTCCGCGTACTTAAAAGCTGCTTGGCGTAGCTCCATGGCTGTTATTCCAAAAAATAACTTGGCTAGATTTTTGCAATGGTCAGCAAATTCCCTTTCCTGGTCCCTAGAAAATATGGGGGCTCGACCCAATGAATTAGATTTACATTCCTTTATTCTGTTTTTAATTTTCATTTTTCGTCTTAACGTGGCTTCATGAATTTTGAAATCCCTGGCTACAGCACGTACTTTTCCACCTTGTTCTATAGCAGTAATTACGCTAAGAAGAGCTTCATTAGTATATCCTCTGCGATTTGTTTTTCTGGTGTATTTCGGCATCTGAAACAAAAAACTAAACTTTAAAATATATTTTCACATTGTAGGCTAAGATGACGCAGCGTCATCTTTACCTTTTGATTGTGCGTCATCTTTGCCAAACTTACATGCTAGTTAAAGAATGTCGTTAAAAATATTATCTAATAAGATAATACTAACTTGGCTTATACATACTAAATCGCACATAACAAAAAGTATTCTTAGACAGGACGGTTCTTTTTACAAGCTAAAAAATAGTACTTACTGTATAAAATATTCCAAGCGTCTCTTATAAGCATAACACGTGTTCTCACTTTGATATGTTTATCACGACTGGCGGTTGGCGAAGCGACTTTGAATATTGTTAGCGTGTTGTGTTTAGCGGTTAGACATACGAAACTTAACATATTTACTTAAACTTCCATCAGTTAGTACGGAAAATCATGGTGCGTCATCTTATCAAGCGCGTCATCTTCGACCACTCTCCCCTAAATAGGAAAATAGGTACCTATGTGTAATTAAAATCTTTATTAAAAAAAAATTGACCAGCTTGAAAAACGTTCTGAAAAGAATGAAATTATACCTATTATTATAGAGTATGTTTTCAATTACCTATACAGGGTGATTCACGTTGAGTGGCCTATTAGAAGATTTCGGAAACGAGTAAAGTTATATTTCTAAAAATTTGGTAGTAGGCATGATTGGCTTTGAACTTTTAAAATATTATATTTCGACGTTTGTATCACTTCCGGTTATACCGGAAGTTATGGATAACTTTGGTATTTTAAATGGAATACCCTGTATATTTTAGCATTTTTGGATACCTTATTGAAACTTAAGGTAGGAGTATCAACATGCTTGCCAACCTATAACCTATTTCGCGTAGATTTATTTATGTTTTCTAGCTTTTATACAAAATTTAAAGAAAATCAGTATCGACTTGATATTCTATAGGTAATAATTGACATATTTAATAAATATCAAGGAATTTCATAACTTATTTTAGGAGAATTGTATAGCGAAAAATATCGGGTAAGATTTTTTTTAACATTATTATGTCATTGTCACTCATTGTTCTTTCACTATACAATTCTCCCAAAATTAGCAACGAAATAAATTGATATTTTTGTAATATATCAAACACTACCTAAATAATGTATCGACGATATTGATTGTCTTTAAATGTTAGTTATAAAAATATTAAACTCAAAAAATCAACGCGAAATAGGTTATAGGTTGGCACTAGATTGAATGACGTTGAGAATTCAACCTTAAGTAACTTTTATTAACAAAGATCTACAGTGTCACCAGTAAAGTCCGCATCATATGGAATTTTTTTTTATTAATAGCTTTATTCAAAATTTGACTTTGGCATCAAGTTCTGCTTTGATCGAGATGAAAATTAAGCAAAAAAATAGTAGTCATGTGATTTGCATTATCTGTCAAATTTTAATTTTTTCCAAAAAATAATTCAAAAGTGGGGTTAATTCTGAAAATATCGAAAAAATTTATTGGAAAAAGTTTTTTTAAATGCAGTTTCTAGCCCACATACCAAATTTCAGCTGGATAAGATAATTTTGATTTTTTATCCACCACTAAAATTTATTTTCCACTTAAAGAACAGTTTACTGAAGACATGTGTTCTTTTTTGTCTTAATATTAAGGTGTATTACTTTCAGACACAAACTACGTTTTCAAAAATACTCATTTTATGAAGTTACCTTATACAGGGTCAAAAACAAATAAACTTTGCATCACATGCAACCAAATTTTATTAGCCCAATTTTGATTTTGTAGAAAAACACACATTTAATATGGTGCTACTGTAAAGAAAATGTATCTGAAATAAAGCCTTGTCAAAACTGAGAAGTTTTATGTAGGTTGCGTTGAGTCTTATTTTGCAAAAGTGGTGTAATTTACAAAATATAGGTAAAAAATCAAAATTATCTTATGCAGCTAAAATTTTGCATGTGGACTAGAAACTGCATTAAAAAAAACTTTTTCTAATAACTTTTTTCGATATTTTCAGAAATAAGCCCAGTTTTGAATTATTTTTTGGAAAAAATTAAAATTTGACAGATAATGCGAATCACGTGACTACTATTTTTTGCTTAGTTTTCATGTCGATCGAAGCAGAACTTAATGCCAAAGTCAAATTTTGAATAAAGCTGTTAATAAAAAAAAATCCCATATGATGCGGACTTTACTGGTGACCCTGTATACCTATCTCTAACCGTTTTTGAGATATGAATTATAAAATGCATTTTTTATGTAAAAACCTTACCGAGAGGAAAGTTCAGTAATTTTAAAATTAATAATGGTAAACATTTAAAATTTTGTAGGCTTTTACCTAAAACATAGATCTTTAGACTACATTACTTAAGTTTCATGTTTTTAAAAGTGTGCCAATGTGGCCATTTAGATAAATGTGCATAAGTCAATTTTTGCAAATGGAACACCATATTTTTTTATTTTAGTAACGTGTAGAGATAATCAAATTTCCCATCTAAATGTTTAATATGTCAGTATCAATATTTTTAGTCGTTTTGGAATTATGAGCAATTTAAAAAAAAATATATTAAAATATGTGTTCATAAGACCTTATTTTTGTAAAAAAGGCATTAATTCCGATTTTTGTGTAACTTTGAGCTTTGTTACCAATTAGTAAAGTAGGCTTTGACTGAAATTGTTTTAAAGTTGACACCCACCTAAGGCCTGATGTCATATTTTAGTTTACTTAGGTATTGAAAATTACTTTCATTCTTTATAATCTAAGAATGGCGAATAATTTAACACATATTTTAAGATATTTTTTTTTAAATTGCTCATAATTCCAAAACGACTAAAAATATTGATACTGACATATCAAACATTTAGATGGGAAATTTGTTTCTCTACACGTTACTAAAATAAAAAATATGGTGTTCCATTTGCAAAAATTGACTTATGATCATTTATCTAAATCGCCACATTGGCACACTTTTAAGAACCCCCTGTATGCAAAACATGAAACTTAAGTAATGTAGTCTAAAGATCTATGTTTTACAGAAAAAGAAAAGCACGAAGTCTTTCTCCACAATCTTTATTAATCAAAAAACTAGGCGAACCTAGTATCACATCGACGACATGTTTCGAGTGTAGAAACACTCATCATCAGGAAACAAAGTGAAAATTAAAATGCTGATGTTTTTAGCAAGAGAAAATAATGGTGAGATTGAGCCGTAATGGAGCTTTTAATGGTGTACAAGAGATGTAAAATTGAAAAATCAGAAGGTCAAAAATCAAGACTCCAGCATACTGAAGAGTCGAGGGTTAAGTGTAGAAGCACACTGTCGTGCAGAAAAAGATAGGGTAGTAAAAATTAGGGAGTTTTGAAAAACATATCTGTTAAAAGTATTAATAAATTACTGAAACATCCTGAGTTTTATTGAGCACAGTCAGAAACATTTGAAAATGTTGGGGTGAGATGTAAAGAAAAGAAGAGAAAAAGAAAAAATTGTTTTTTTGTCAAAGCATCTGTAAAAAAAAATAGAAAGGGGAATGTAGTAAATGAAATTTAAGAAGTGTAGTAGATTAGCTTATAGAGGTGCTACACGTGTTGGCTACAGTAGCACCTCTATAACGGGAACACAATAATTTTTTTCTAAAAAATTTCTTAAAAACTTTTTCCACACAATGTGTCTGCTTTGACTCTGGCGGGGTAACTGGGCCGTAAAAAGCCTGGTACCCCAACTGTTTTTACTTTTACAATAAAAGGTAAGCTAATCTACTACACTTCTTAAATTTCATTTACTACATTCCCCTTTCTATTTTTTTTTACAGATGCTTTGACAAAAAAAACAATTTTTTCTTGTTCTCTTCTTTTCTTTACTCTCACCCCAACATTTTCAAATGTTTCTGACTGTGCTCAATAAAACTCAGGATGTTTCAGTAATTTATTAATACTTTTAACAGATATGTTTTTCAAAACTCCCTAATTTTTACTACCCTATCTTTTTCTGCACGACAGTGTGCTTCTACACTTAACCCTCGACTCTTCAGTATGCTGGAGTCTTGATTTTTGACCTTCTGATTTTTCAATTTTACATCTCTTGTACACCATTAAAAGCTCCATTACGGCTCAACCTCACCATTATTTTCTCTTGCTAAAAACATCAGCATTTTAATTTTCACTTTGTTTCCTGATGATGAGTGTTTCTACACTCGAAACATGTCGTCGATGTGATACTAGGTTCGCCTAGTTTTTTGATTAATAAAGATTGTGGAGAAAGACTTCTTGCTTTTCTTTTTCTGTATCATTTAACTCCACTTTGAGTATGGACTACTTCTTCAAAATCTATGTTTTAGTTAAAAGCCTACAAAATTTGAAATGTTTAGCTTAATTAATTTCAAAATTACTGAACTTTCTTCTCGGTAAGGTTTTTACATAAAAAATGCATTTTATAATAATTCATATCTCAAAAACGGTTAGAGATAGGTATAGATCATTGCTAATAAAAGTCACTTAGGTTTCAATAAGGTATCCAAAAATGCTAAAATATACAGGGTATTCCATTTGGTATAACCGAAAGTGATACAAACGTCGAAATATAATATTTTAAAAGTTCAAAGCCAATCATGCCCGCTACCAAATTTTTAGAAATATGATTTTACTCGTTTCCGAGATCTTCTAATAGGCCACTCAACGTGAATCACCCTGTATACAGGGTGTTATTTAAGTATGTGGCCAAACTCCAAGGGGTGCTTCTTTAAGTGATTTTAAGAAGAAAAGTTTATATAATTAATATGGGTCCGAAAATACATAGTTTTTACGATACAGTAGTACAATACTCTTTTATTCGATTTTGTTAAAGTTTGGCAATTCTGTTTGTAATAACATGAGCATAATTTAGCCTCAATTAGATTAAAATTATTAAGTCCAGTGGCGTCCCGGAAGACAGTCCAACTAATATTTTTGACAAAAAAATTGCGCGCCATTGAGTTTTTTTAAATTTATGTATTTTTTTCGAATTAACAAATACAACTATTTTATCTCTTGAGCTTTTTTCATATTTTCCTTTGTTTTCGAGAAAAAAAATAAAAACCACTTTATTGCATGTCCCCCGGACAATAAGTGTAAAAAATTTAAACTACTTACCAAACTATTAAGCAATTAAAATTACACGAAAGAAAAGAGAAAGAAAAGAACATAAAGAAATTAACATAAAATAATGGCATAACGTAATAATTTATTACTACAATGTTTTAAAAGTGACAGAAGCCGTTTTAAGATTATAAATTTACTAATTGTTGGAAAATGGTTCAATTTACAAACTTTGTTTATGGAATGGCCAAAGGAAAACACTTCAAATAATTACGATAAAATAATTACTTGGCACTCTTTTAAGTTATGACAGTTTATGGAAAAATCACATTTGTTTGAACAGCAACTATTTTTCCTTTCATAGCACTCTTGTTCTTTTTCTGTTACTTTTAAAACATTGCAGTAATAAATTATTACGTTATGCGATTATTTTATGTGAATTTCTTTTATCAAAAACAGTTTTAATTTGTGCGAAAAAATTCATAAGAGGACTTTCGTGTAATTTTAATTGCTTAATAGTTTGGTAAGTTAGTTTAAATTTTTTACTCTTATTGTCCCGGGGATATGCAATAAAGTGGATTTTATTTTTTTTCTCGAAAACAAAGCAAGATTTGAAAAAAACTCAGAAGATAAAATAGTTGTATTTATAGTTGCTTAATTCGAAAAAAATACATAAATTTTAAAAAAGTCAGTGGCGCGCAATTTTTTTGTCAAAATTTTTTTTGTCAAAAATATTAGTTGGACTGTCTTCCGGGACGCCACTGGACTTAATAATTTTAATCTAATTGAGGCTAAATTATCCTCTTGTTATTGGAAACAGAATTGCCAAATTTCAACAACATCGAATGAAAGAGTATCGAGATATTTACGAATATCCGATTTTTTTTTAAAGTTTGACACCCTGTATCGTAAAAACTATGCATTTTCGGACCCATGTTTGTATGAACTTTTCTTCTTAAAATCACTTAAAGAAGCACCCCTTGGAGTTTGGCCACATACTTAAATAACACCCTGTATATAATAATCAGTTTCCAGTGGCGTAGCCAGCCTTGCGGGGCGGGAGGGGCGAACATATATGGGGGCGCTTTATGATTTTTTAGAACCACTATTATTATTATTATTAAAAATATGGTGTTTGTTTTTTAAAATACATGTAATAGGATACCAAATTATTTTCAATTTCAATAAATGTTACAGGGTGTAATTAAAGTATATCTTTATTTTGCACACGGGCACCAAGCGGCAAGGGGCGCCAAGCAAGGGGGGCGGGGGGGGGGGGCTACGCCACTGTCAGTTTCGATTTCCTACCAAAAATATCGCGAAAACCATATAAATAGGATAGGAATATTTGGCTGGTGGATAATGCGCTTCGCGAGGTTAGATAGATTTCTTAGAAAATTTTGTTCTACTGGTAATGGAGAGGTTCCGGGTTCGATTGCTGATCGAGACATAAAACTTTTTTAATTTGCCGATTTTTTTAATTGACACTTAATTTCCCTTCTTTTGTTCCAGCATATTAAAATAAGCGCAATGGACATCTACGAGCAACAAGGCCAAGACATAACTGCATCGGATATGATTATTCCCGAAGACGACAGCGACATCAGGGAATTTTACAGGGATTCGTCCATTTTCATTACTGGTGCTACGGGGTTCCTGGGAAAACTTGCGTTGGAAAAGCTTTTAAGAACTTGTCCGAATTTGAACAAGATATTTATACTAATTAGGCCAAAGAAGGGGAAAGACGTCAAGACGAGGTTTGACGATATATTTAATGAGCCAGTAAGTATAAGGAAGGCCGATTCGCCGATTGGTGCAATTTTTCTACAGGGTGATGTTTCAGCTGGGGCAGCAGAGAGATATTGGCTTCACTGTTTGTTTAGACTAAGAGTGTGTGTTTTTTAAAGAATTCAATAAGCCAAACTCACTACAAAAGGTCAATTATTTTTTATGCAGTCTATCCAAAGCTATTTAACAAATTTTTTATGTTCCTAAAATACCTAACACGGGTATGAATTTTTTTAATATACCAGCAAATACCAATTTTTATGATTTTGTCAATGTAAACCATATACAGTGTCACCAATAAAGTCCGCATCATATGGGATCTTTTAATTAATAGTTTTATTCGAAATTTGACTTTGGCATCAAGTTTTGCTTCGATCGAGATGAAAATTAAGCAAAAAAATAGTAGTCACGTGATTCGCATTATCTGTCAAATTTTAATTTTTTCCAAAAAATAATTCAAAAGTGAGGTTATTTCTGAAAATATCGAAAAAAGTTATTAGAAAAAGTTTTTTAAGCAGTTTCTAGTTCACATACAAAATTTTAGCTGGATAAGATAATTTTGATTTTTTACCTATATTTTGTAAATCGCATCACTTTTGCAAAAAAGGACTCAACGCAACCTACATAAAACTTGTTAGTTTTGACAATGCTTTATTTCAGATACATTTTCTTTAAAGTAGAGCCATATTAAATGTGTGTTTTTCTACAAAATCAAAATTGGGCTATAAAAATTTGGTCGCATGTGATGCAAAGTTCATTTGTTTTTGACCCTGTATAAGGTACCTTCATAAAATAAGTATTTTTGAAAACGTAGTTTGTATCTGAAAGTAAAAAAATAAAAAATAAAATAAAGGGGTTTTAAATTAAATCGTTGAAAATAGATAAACTTTACGTTAAGTTAAACTAAAATTTATTTTCCACTTAATGAACACTTTACTAATAACACTGTGTTCTTTTTATTTTAATATTAAGGTGTATTACTTTCAGACACAAACTACGTTTTCAAAAATACTTATTTTATGAAGTTACCTTATACAGGGTCAAAAACAAATAAACCTTGCATCACATGCGATCAAATTTTAATAGCCCAATTTTGATTTTGTATAAAAACGCACATTTAACTTTTTACTTTAAAGAAAATGTATCTGAAATAAAGCATTGTCAAAACTAAGAAGTTTTATGTAGGTTGCGTCGAGTCTTATTTTGCAAAAGTGGTGCAACTTACAAAATAAAGGTAAAAAATCAAAATTATCTTATGCAGCTGAAATTTTGCATGTGGGCTAGAAACTGCATTAAGAAAAACTTTTTCTAATAAATTTTTTTCGATTTTTTTAGAAATAACCCCACTTTTGAATTATTTTTTAGAAAAAATTAAAATTTGACAGGTATAATGCGAATCAAGTGACTACTATTTTTTTTTGCTTAATTTTCATCTCGATCGAAGCAGAACTTGATGCCAAAGTCAAATTTTGAATAAAGCTATTAATAAAAAAAATCCTATATCATGCGGACTTTAGTGGTGACACTAATATAATATTTTTATGTTTTATCGATAATACCTATACCTATATTATCGATATATCGAATACAGATATTTGAAAAATAACATATCGACATATCGAATACCGATATTTAAAAAATAAAATATCGATATATCGATATTCGATATTGGAATTTCAATATCGCCCAGCCCTACTACTGATGCCATAATTGGCTTACCTTACCTATTTGTTATCATCACTACCTGAAACATGTTTTTAAATGCTACAGCTGAAGGAAATTGTAGCAATTTCCATATAAAATGCCGGTTCTTGTAAAGATGCTTTTTTTTCAGACATTCGACCACCTAAAACGACACAATCCAAATTTTGCCGAAAAAATCCACGCTATTATTGGAGACGTCAGTCTTCCCGATTTGGGATTAAATGAAATCGACAGAGACAAACTATTACTAGAGGTAGACTGTATCATGCATTTTGCAGCCACAGTGAGGTTCGATGAAAAATTAAGGATGGCTACGTATATTAACGTAAGGGGCGTGAGGGATCTCGTATTATTGGCTAAACAGATGAAGCACTTAAGGGTGAGTAAGAAATGTAAAAGAAAATGTAAAGTATTTTTCACCCTATATGGTATCGACTTACTGACTGCAATAAAACTATCGGTTTAATCCCATTATTATACACAATCAACAAGGTAGGACTTTAGATAATTAACAGTTCCTAAGAAACACAAAGACTGAAAGATGTTATCGCACGCACAAGATTTAGAAATATTACCTGCTATAATTACAAATTATAATCCGACCCTGACCGACAGTTTATTTACATTTTTATGGCCGAGCTCTTGCAAATCGTCCCAGGTAGTTAAACGGAGTCAACCATTTATTGTGAAAAATACTTTACCTCAATGATATAGTACCTATAGATGAAACAATAACAAATTAATCTATTGACAAAATCGTTTTCCCCTCTGAAGTAAGTCAGCATACAATATTCGCCCCTCCACTTTGTTTGCCAAACTAACGCTGTTAAAAGTATTAACATGATTTGGGAAATTTTAATCTTTGTCTAAAATTTTATAAAAAGTATGCAGTATGGCAACACAGCAGTAATAATAATAATAATAATAATAATAATAATAATAATAATAAATAATAAAGTATGCGACTTTCTAGAAAGCCAAAATTTACTTTTTGCTAACCATGGTTTTCGCAGATCTAAGGATACAGAAATAGCTGTAGGAGATATCAGCACAAATATTCAAGCTAATGTCGACAGCAGTAAAAAATGCTGTATACTATCCTTAGATCTGTGTAAGGCTTTTGACACCGTTAACCATGATACTTCATTAAGAAAATTATACAGTTCTGGGATAAGGGGAAATACACACAAACTACTTCAAAGTTATTTAAGCTATCGTAAACAATTTGTTCAAATTGGGGTAAGAAAAAGTTCGGAAAAATAAATAATATATGGAGTTCCACAAGGATCAATATTAGGTCCGTTATTATTCTTAATTTACATTAATTCCGTTTCCAAATTGAACTTAAAGGGCAATATAAAGCTATTTGCAGATGATACAACATTATTTATTTTGCTGAAACTCTTGCAGAAATATATTTTGATATTAATAATGATTTAAAAATACTTTTTTCTTGGCTTCAATCAAATAAACTTACGTTAAATTTTACAAAATCTTCTTTTATGTTTATAAATAAAAATAAAATAAACTTCATCATTAACCCCTTAACATTTAATAATGAAAATATTCAAAAACAACAAAATTTTTAGGATTAGTTTTAGACGAAAATTTAATTTGGAAATGCCATATCCAGTATATTATCACCTCGATATCTCCTTTGGTATATGTTTTGTACAGAGCTAGATATTTCATTACTTTTGAAATACTTAAAAAATATATATTTTTTATCAATATATTCAAAATTACAATACTTAGCTTCTGCATGGGGATCTGCTTGTTTATCAAACTTAAAACCATTACAAAAATTGCAAAATAAAGTTATTAATGTATACACAAATTACCACATTTAGAATCAACTGTTAATAGTGTTAATATATATAGACCGAAAGGGTATTTACACGTTCAAAACATTTATAAATTAAAAATGTGTATTCTAATTCACTCTATTATTTTAAAAGAAAAAATCAAACATGCCACTTCAGGAGAATAAGACATTGCATGATCATAACACCAGACGTTGTATACATTATCAAACTATACCAATAAAAAGTAATTTCGGAAAAAAATCGCTTTTATATGACGGAATAATAAAATATAACAATCTTCCAAAAAAAATATCAGAAAAATTAAAAAGTTGGCAACTTTTAAAAAACAATTAAATAAATATTTACTAAATTAAATTATTTATACTATTTTTTTTAAATTGATTTCATTAATGAATTAAATTGGATTAACTTCCATTTTTTTTATTGTTATTTTTTTTAATGGTTATTATTTTCTATATTATGTTGTCGCTTTCCATGTAATGAACTGTAAACGTTAGTTTGGAATAAAGACATTTTGAAAGTTAAAGCGATTGATGCTGTGTGCTTTTTTAGGAGCTTATGTAACCTTAATAAGTTGTTTATTTATTGTGTATGCGTAAATTCACTTAAAAACTGGAAACTATAAGAAGCGCTGTTGCAACAAAACAATTATGCTACCGTATAGAAAACCAGATCTTTGACATGTTATCTCAGAGGCAATAAAAGAGTTGAATTGTCCGTTTTGTTCTTTATTGCAAAAAATCTGGTTTTCTTCGTAACCATATTTGCCCAATAATAAATAAATACACATTTGGACAAGTGGACAACCTTGCCAACTTTGAAATGTATGTTCAGTCACCATCTATCGTTGTGCAGAGGAGAATAAAAATAATCCTATTATTTTAGATCAAAGAAACATTTTAAACTCTTAATTCAAAATTTTACAACGAAAAAACTTTTATTAAACATTATATAATATTTATAATATACCAGTAAAGTCCGCATCATATGGGATATTTTTTTATTAATAGCTTTATTCGAAATTTGACGTTGGCATCAAGTTCTGCTTCGATCGAAATGAAAATTAAGCAAAAAAATAGTAGTCACGTGATTTGCATTATCTGCCAAATTTTAATTTTTTCAAAAAAAAATTCAAAAGTTAATTATACATCCTGTATGAAAACATAGTAGGAGCTAATAAAATTGTCATTGGGCACTGTTTTGTGTGTAATCTTTATTTTTCAAGGTTATGTACCAACTAGGTACAACGTAGGTAACGTAACTCACTGCTGTGTTCGATGAATTGATTATTTAATTAAGTTATAATTATGCGTCGAAAATATAATTTTTATTTATTAATTATACTTTTTTTATAATATGGCCTTGATTCGTTTTTTATGGGTTGGTCCTCTTTTTTTTTATACAGGTTGTCCCAAAAGATATGGTCAATAATTTGAGATTGAATCGATTGGTTAAAAACTTACTAAGAACTTCATATTAAATTGTGTCCTATGTCCAGTTACTACGAAGCTACAGCAAAGGGGGTACTCTGAAGATGGTTTTTTCTAAATATTTTCCAAACCTTTGTAGATACAAATTAAAAATTTAAATATTTTGGTAAACTTTGTATGCGGAATGGATTTGTGGTTTTAAAAATGTCGATATTTGAAAAGTCTCCAGAAATAGGGAAGAGTGAGGTAAAAATAGACATAACTTTTTTCCGCTAACATTTATACTTTTTATGTCAAATTAGAAAAACCTGACATATTTCACGAAGAAAAGGTACTATTGGTAAGGCATGACAACATATTTGACACAAAAAGTTATAAATGTTAGCGTAAAAAAAGTTATGTCTATTTTTACCCAATTTCTGGCCACATTTCTTAAATATCGAAATTTTTGAGACCACAGGTTAATTCAGCTTACATAGTTTACGAAAATATCTAAATTTTAAATTTGTATCTACACAGCATCATATGGAATTTTTTTTATTAATAGCTTTATTCAAAATTTAACTTTGGCATCAAGTTCTGCTTCGATCGAAATGAAAATTAAGCAAAAAAACAGTAACCACGTGATTCGCATTATACGTATGTCAAATTTTAATTTTTTTCAAAAAATAATTCAAAAATAGGGTTATTTCTGAAAATATCGAAAAAAGTAATAAGAAAAAGTTTTTTTAAATGCAGTTTTTAGCCCACAAGCAAAATTTCAGCTGCATAAGATAAGTTTGATTTTTTACCTATATTTTCTAAATTGCACCACTTTTGCAAAATAAGACTCAACGCAACCTACATAAAACTTCTCAGTTTTGAAAAGGCTTTATTTCAGATACATTTTCTTTAAAGTAGCGCCATATTAAATGTGTGTTTTTCTACAAAATCAAAATTAGGCTATTAAAATTCGGTCGCATGTGAATGCAAAGTTTATTTGTTTTTGACCCTGTATAGTATAAGGTAACTTCATAAAATATGTATTTTTGAAAACGTAGTTTGTGTCTGAAAGTAATACACGTTAACGTTATTATGACATAGCCTAATAATAAATTATAATATAGGGGTTGTTAATTAAATCGTTAAACTTTACGTTGTTAAAATAAAATTTATTTTCCACTTAAAAAACACTTTACTGAAGACACTGTGTTCTTTTTTGTATTAATATTAAGAATACCAGTATTCACCTGAAGACGACTGGAGATACTTACCAGTTGAAACGTTGTGATTTAAAGCAAATAAAGACAATGGAAGTCTAAAACTCTTTCATCATTCACATTACCTTTATTATTAGTAGAGTAAGGGCCGGTTTAATAATGTGCTGGCAAAGCCTCTGGCATAGTTATCCTGCTGTTAATGAAAAAAATCTGTTTTTTAATCTTCTGGTAGCGTTAACAGCAAGATAAACAATTATTGCCAGCAGGATAATTTACCCAGCGAAATATCGGCTGTTAACGGTTTACCAGTGGGTTAAATCAAAAGCCATAACCTCAAATTTGATCATTTTTGGCATTCTTTAGGTAGAGTTCACTGTTTTTAGCAATTGTAAAAAATGAATGTGCTTTTTGATGTTAAAATGTTTTCAAATGAATCGGATTCAGATGATGATTTGGAAGATTATGTTAATATTTTATTTAGAAGGCCAAGGATTTTTCACGACCCCCCAAATCACATAAATTACTAGGATGATACAGGGATTTTGTCAATCGTTTTAGACTGTCTAACGATACGGTACAGCTTTTTTTTTACATCAAATAGAAAATATGATTTGCTATCTATCCTATACAGACTATTGTTATAATAAACTATATTTAAATTTGACCATTTTATTTATAGGAACTGTGCTCTAAAAGCCCCCTTGCAACAATTCCTGCTGTGTCTGTGTAAAAAATTTGCAGACCTTTTTTTTTAATTTTTCGTTTTCCTTCTTTATATTCATTTTCTTGAACTTATAATAGAATAAACTCAAACGTATATAATATATAGAATGAATGTAAAACACATTTAAAACATAACGTACCATGATATATAACCCTATAATATCTTCTTTGATTAGGTGGATTTTGCTACCACATGTTGCCAAATTGTATAGCTCCGGTTATCTGTCCTTTGGTTAAAATTTTGTTGATAAACTGATCAGAAGTTTTCCGGCGGTTTACCAGAGAGATAAAATTTATTCTCTTGGTAACAACCAGAGACCTTATCAGCACATTATTAAACCGGGCCTAAGAGTCAAGAAATAAAAATCATAAATTAATTTGAAGAAAATTGTCACTGTTCTGACAGCTTCACCTCAAAAAAATCAAACATAACACTTCAGGAGAATAAGACATTACATGATCATAACACCAGACGTTGTATAAATTATCAAACTATACCAGTAAAAAGTATTTTCGGAAAAAAATCGTTTTTATATAACGGAGTAATAAAATATAACAATCTTCCAATAAATATCAGAAAAATTAAAAAATTGGCAACTTTTAAAAAACAATTAATGATATACCTACTAAATTAAATTATTTATACAACTTGTTTTAATTGATTGTATTAATGAATTAAATTGGATTAACTTCCATTTTTTTTATTGTTATTTTTTTTTTAATGGTTATTATTTTCTATATTATGTTGTCACTTTCCATGTAATGAACTGTAAAAGTTAGTTTGACATAAAGACATTTTGAAAGTTAAATAATAATTATAAAAGATAGATCTTTACAAGTAAAAAAGTTGTAGATACTTTGTCAGTCTCGATATTTGAATAAGTGTTTCAGATATTTGCGTTCAATTGCTAGATGGCAAGAAATATTTAAATAAACACCTTTCTTAACGAAACATGATTTATTGAAAATTAACCGTGCATATTTCATCATAGTAAATTAAACATAAATTTTCAAGTCTACAATCTCCTGCTGTATGGCTTCGTAGTTATGGCACGCCCTGTATAATGTATAGGCCTCTTTAATGAGACCCACCCGCGTTTACAGATTTCAATTGGGCTTGTAAATACTATACATATCTTAATAATAATAATAATAATAATAATAATAATAATAATAATAATAATAATAATAATAATAATAATAATAATAATAATAATAATAATAATAATAATAATAATAATAATAATAATAATAATAATAATAATAAAAATAATCAGTTTATTTCAAATTTAATAATATAATAAATATGTTTATGTCGTCTTCTATAAACTTATTCTTCAATCCCCTGAAGCTAAGCTTGTTAGGGACAAATCTTATTTTTTGTTTTAGTGTGTAAAATCATAAATCATAAATATGCATTAAAAATTAAGTTTTAAAATAAAAATTTTAATTTATAGTATAAACGCATTTTTTATAAAGAGATATATATTACCTATAATAAAATTATTAATTTATAATTTTTAAGTAAAAAATATTACTTATGTAAAGTAACAATATAAATTACAACAGAACAATATAAATTAATTAAAGCATTTCTAAAAATATTTTCAAATTGTCTGTTTTTAATATCCTTGTTTTTATTTCGACTTTAATTTTTTTAATGAAATCAATTTTTTTATTTTGTTGGTAAATAATCGTGTAAATAAAAACATAAATATTTGAAGTTTTTTTGTCCTATGGACTTATTTATTTTAGGTTTTATGGTTATTTCATTTTTATGACGTGTATTATGATTATGGTTTTTAAATCGTACAAGGTTTTTATTCTTAAATATATATATTAAGATGTTACAAATGTAAAGTTGTCCTATGTTCAACTTTTTTGTTTCTGAATATAATTCTTTTGAAAGATAAAGATAATTTTTATTAAATATAATTTTTAGAAACCTTTTTTGTAATATTTCTAATTTTTTAATTAAAGTTCTATTTATTCCTCCCCAACCTAAAATTCCGTAATTTAAATGAGTTTTAACTAACGCGTAATATAATATTTCCATAAATATGTCTTACATTTAAAAAATTTTTAATGTTTTTAAAAATCGGTAGTAAACTTCTTAATTTTTTAATTAAGTATTGCTAAGTGAAAATTCCAATTTAATTTACTGTCAAAAATAATTCCTTAATATTTTATTTTATTAACTTTAAAAATTTGAATGTCTTCATTTATTTGAATACTATTCATATTTCGTGGTAGGTTATTTAGGTTTAAAGTAAAAGGAATATAATTTGTTTTATTAAAATTAATTGTTAACAAATTGTTATCAAACCAGTTTTTTATAATTTTAAAATCTTTTTTAATTTTATTATTTAAGTCGTCCCAATTTGTATCGGTATAAAAATTGTAGTACCTATCATCTGCAAAACTATGAATTTGTCCATCGCAATTTATACTGAATAGGGCGGTAATATAAATATTAAAAAATAATGGTCCTAAAATTGTTCCTTGAGGAACACCATACTTAAATACTTTTAGATAGCTTTTTTCTCTATCTATTTGAACATAAGTTGGTCTATTTTCCAGATAATTTTTAATTAATTTTAATTGCTTTCCTCTGAATCAAATATTTTCAAACTTTTTTAAAAGTAAATTATGGCTAACTGTATCAAAGGCTTTTGCTAAATCTAGAAAAAACCAATGTAAAGTTTTTATTATCTAGTGTATAAATGCATCTTGCCAGAATATAAATTTATTTGCATTGTTTATAATATTTACATAACAAGAATCCCATTATTTATATTCAATTTGTAAGCAATGTTAGTGCATTATACCAATAAAAGTAACAAACAGTCAATATATTATAACAAAACTTGTTATTTCTAACCGCATCCTTGGATGTCAAAAATACCCATTATAATACGCAACAATGCAGTTAAATTTCCTTTTTAAGTCAGTATACATTCCAATAAATTTTGTGTTCCCGACCTTCTATAATATAATCTGATTAAATGATTATATAATGATGAGAAGACACTGGTCAATAATAATTAAATGTAATCTGTATGTTTGCGGCGAATTTCATCGTCATTATCTAAATATACTCTAAGTTAGCATCGTCATAACTAGGAATACTTTCTGGGAATGGGCTGCTCCCTAAAAATCCTTTCAACATCCTTCTATAGTTATTTTTTCTTAAAACAAAGCGTTACGACAGAAGACAATGCGTTCTCTGGGAGATATCTTAAACTCATTATGGAATTCTCCTTCTTGTCCTCAAAAACATAACTACACCAAATTTAATTCATATCCGCTTAACATCATATAATCGCCAATTTTATAAAGTAAATATTTACTTGGGCCACCCTGTATCTCTTTAAACGTATAAGAAACGAAATTAAATTACACATTTTCAAGTCCACTATCACCTGTTGCTGTATAGCCCCCTTAGTTACAGGACACCCTATATATCCATAATAAATAAAATTCCCACCAAAGTAACAATACCAAGAGGGTTCCCAATATGGTGTTTTAATTAGACGTGCACCACAAGCTTACGCCTCGCAAAAAAATTATTATTTTTTCCTTGTATAATAAATACATAAAGCCCTATTTTTGCTTTAGCTTTATAATGTTTTCACATACTTATTTTGGTAGGTACGGGTCTGTCAATATTTTATTTTATAATTTAAAAAATTAGTATCTACGGTATATCTTTACAAAATATATAGCGTTAAATAGTAGTGTGTAGTGATATCGTTAGCGTTAAAATGTAGTTTTATATTTAACAAACAGTGAAAGGGGGCTAATCTGAAATGCAATTCCGATTTTCTAATTTAAATTTGGGCATTTTGAAATACTGACAAATCTAGATTTCGATTGATGCTTTTTAAAATATATGTAAAAAATATGTTTTAGAGGACTAAAAACAATCTTCCCAATCATGATCAAATAGTCGAAGCTTTTCTTCTCGATCCCCTTAATTAATTTTTTTCGTTGTCGGTTATCGTGGTTTCATTTAAATTAATAAATATTTTTTTAGGCATTCCTTCATGTTTCGACAGCGTTTTCAAATTGCAACAGAAAAGATATAGATGAAATTTTTTACGAACCCCCAATAACTGGAGAAAAACTTCTGGCTTTAGTGGAATGTCTGGAGGATGATCAGCTGGATAACATAACAAAAACGTAAGTAGAAACATTTGTATGGAAAAACTTGTTCAGTTAAATATTTTTCCTTTATGGGGCTCCTTATGTTTTTATGTACAATATTAACAAGTAGTGGGTGTTAAATTATAACACAACATCTATTTTTTTATACCAACTAGTTGCATAGGGGTTTTTAAAGTCTAGTAGAAAAAGGAAAAATCAATTATACATGATGGCTCAAAAATGTGTTGAAAGACAAGGTTATTTTTACTTAATTTTTCTTTATTCTTCTATTAGACTTTAAAAACCCTTTAAACTTTTTTGTTTAGCATTTTTTGCTAACTATTATGTTGATCGTTGTATCGACCGTTTCCATACATAGCAGCGACCCTGTATAATTAAAAATCCTTCAAAAAGTCCTGTGCTTTTGATGAAAATATTCGTAATATAATATTTATATAGGTACTTCCATTTTTAAGTACACAAACATATTTTAATAAGTTAAGCAGTTTTTCATTATTATAGAAAAATAGTGTGGTTCTTGGCAGTCAATTATTTGAACAAATATTTACCCAACTAAATGATGCTATAAGTTAAAGAAAAGTCTAACCATGACGCAGTTAAATCTTAAAATTATTAAATAAAAGTGTTGCCACAATATATAGCTCGTAGCTATAGTCTGTGTCTGTGCTTTAGGTCACTTGCGTGGTGTCAACGGTTAAGGTGGCATTCTCAACCTCATTTAATCCATTACTAACCTATAACCTATTTCGCGTTGCCTTTTTTAGTTTATTATTAGATTAACTAACATTTAAATAAAGTCAATATCGTCGGCACAATATTTAGGTAATATCCGACATATAACAAAAATATCTATTCATTTTATTGCTAATTTTGGGATAATTGTATAGTGAAAGAACAATGACATAATAATGTTAAAAAAAATCTTACCCGATATTTTTCGCTATACAATTCTCCTCAAATAACTTATGAAATTCCTAGATATTTATTTAACATGTTAATTATTACGTATAGAATATGAAGACGTTATTGATTTTATTTAAATTTTGTGTAAAAGTTAGAAAAATTCACAGATCTTGCACCTTACGCAAGCATCCTATGTATTGAAAATACCTGACACAGCTTTAAAATTTTAATGACCTATGTCATGTAATTAAAGCCCACATTCTAATTTGGATTTTGTAAAAGTTTAAAAAATGTTCTTTAATTTTACAGGGTCCGCCCAAATTTAGTTTTAACAAATGGGATAATTTTTTATTATTGATTTCTCAGAAAATTTTATTCTACATAAAAGTTTTGCATCTTGAGTAAATCGTTTTGACGTATTCAAATCTTCTGTGGCATAGACAGGGTGAATATAAAAGAGAAAAATATGACGTCAGTGACTCAAAAAATTTTAAAAATTTAAAAACTGAAACAGCCATATTAACAGTTAATGTGGAAAGGTAATATGAAAAGTGTACAAATTCAATAAGGCCAAAAATTTGATTTTTAACTTGACTTTTCTTGAAAACTATTAGCACTAGAAAAAAACTTTATTTAACTTTTTATCTTGGATTTATTAGTTCTTTAATATGGCTGTTTCAGTTTTTAAATTTAAAAAAATTTTTGAGTCACTGACGTCATATTTTTCTATTTTATAGTCACCTTGTTTATGCCACAGAAGATTTGAATACGTCAAAATGATTTACTCAAGATGCAAAACTTTTATGTAGAATAACATTTTCTGAGAAAACAATAATAAAAAACTTATTTCTAAGAATAATTCATATAAATTTGTTTATAAACAATAATATTCACATAGCAGACCAACCAAGGTGAACTATAAATAATCCAAAAAAAACGAAAACAAAAATAAAAGTTTGACACCCTTTATCTTGGTTGTTATCAATTTTGGGATAATGCAAGTTTAAATAAATCGCATTATTTCGCTTTAAGGAGCCTGCTGTTGCTCTGTGTCCCATTACGTTTGGGACACCCTGTATATTAACTAAAACATATTATATTAACTGTATGGTTTTATTTCTAAGAATAATTAATATTAATTTGTTTATAAACAATAATATTCACATAGCAGACCAACCAAGGTGAACAATTGCCTTATATTCAATCGGTCATATTGTCTAAGCCTACTTATGCTATGTTTTTAAATTATACTTATTTACCCAAGCGTTCAAAATAGACCATGAAGATTTTCATGAGATAGATAGGGGTGCAAAATATAACCAATCACCCGGTACAATAACATTTTCTGAGAAATCAATAATAAAAAAATTATCCCATTTGTTAACCAAATTTGGGCGGACCCTGTAATATGCAATTATTGTGCTCCAACTTTTTGCCTCCCGCTTTTTTTTTTCGATATAATATTCCGATTTAAATAACGTGAACTTACCTTAGTTATAACTTATCTCAATAAAACACTTTTTAACAAAGTTACTATGGCGTTCTTTAAAACACAAACTAAACTAAACATTATTCATTATTTACTTGCCGCCTTTACGCTGATTCATATTTATATTTCTACCAAGTATTATCAGAGTATTATGTTACAAGACCGATCTAGATATTGCGCTGTTGGCCGCGACAGACGGCAGAGCGACATCGACATGAGCGACATCGACATGCAATGCAAAGTTTGCGTAAACACGATCCTAATAGTATTTTCAATACTAAAAATCTTACCCGATATTTTTCGCTATACAATTCTCCTCAAATAACTTATGAAATTCCTTGATATTTATTAAATATGTCAATTATTACCTATAGAATATGAAGACGTTATTGATTTTATTTAAATTTTGTGTAAAAGTTAGAAAAAATAAATAAATCTATGCGAAATAGGTTATAGGTTGGCAAGCATGTTGATACTCCCACCTTAACTGCTATTTTTTTATTTTAGAGTTCTGAAAGATTTCCCCAATACATACGCCTTCACCAAATGTGTAGCCGAGGACGTCATTAAAAAGGAAGGAAAAAATTTGCCCATAGCTCTATACAGACCGTCCATAGGTAATTAGCCTAAAGGGCGTTTTATATATACGATCATTATCACAACATTAACATTATAGATCAGGGTCGATAATTTTTGAAACAAAAAAAAATAGTAGTAGAATGAAACCCATTGGAAAAGGAAGAGAATATAACAAAAATTGAAGGAAAAATAAATTACGGGCGATCCAAGGTTTACGGGCGATCCAAGGTCGGGAAGTGGAAGGGGGCGAGTTGTTAAGAGTAGAAAACGATTTATTTCGATTTGCGGCAAAACTACAAGTCCTATAAAAAAACGTTAAATGGCAAAGTTGTAGGTAATAAAAATATCTACAACTTTCGTATTTACACTTTTTCACATAACCTCAAAATTTATGTGAAAAATTCAAATAACCAAGTTTTGGTTTTTTATTTTTATCTTTTACAAGAAAAATTTTTTTTTTACAAAATTTGGTAAAAACTTACCTTTTTATGTCCCAAACACACTGTAATTTTTTTGATTTAAAATATTTATTTTTTCACCTTATATTTTGACTTAATATCGAAAAAGCACCCTAATTTTCAATCGAAAATTCTCACGTCAAAATATCTGCTTTTTTAAAAAAGTCGGTGGGCTTTTTGTTCGTTGAAATCGCTACTTTCTGATGATGTAAAAAAAATATACATTACTATGGTAAATATTCTCAAAAAATGCAAAGAAACGAAAAAACTCGAATCCGAATTTTTTTTTTATTATATATTTTGACTTAATATCGAAAAAGCACCCTAATTTTCAATCGAAAATTCTCACGTCAAAACATCTGCTTTTTTAAAAAAGTCGGTGGGCTTTTTGTTCGTTGAAATCGCTACTTTCTGATGGTGTAAAAAAAAATATACATTACTATGGTAAATATTCTCAAAAAATGCAAAGAAACGAAAAAAACTCGAATCCGAATTTTTTTAAAATTATTATTATGTACAATTTTGAGCTATTTATTAAAATTTATACTTTAATTACTCGAAAAACGTAAGATTCCATGATGATCCAAGATGTTACATTGATAAACAAAAAAATTACAAATCCATAAAACATAAAGATCGCAAAAAAATAGTTGTTCTAAATATAATTAAAGGTAGGATTTAAAGGGGATTTCATCACATTTACCATAGTAATGTATATATTTTTTACTCCATCAGTAAGTAGAGATTTCAGCAAACAAAAAACCCACCGACTTTTTTAAAAAAGCAGATATTTTGACGTGAGAATTTTCAATTGAAAATTAGGGTGCTTTTTCGATATTAAGTCAAAATATAAGGTGAAAAAATAAATATTTTAAATCAAAAAAATTACAGTGTGTTTGGGACATAAAAAAGTAAGTTTTCACCAAATTTCGTAAAAAAAAATTTTTTCTTGTAAAAGATAAAATTAAAAAACCAAAAACTTGGTTATTTGAATTTTTCACATAAATTTTGAGGTTATGTGAAAAAAATGTAACTTTGCCATTTCACGTTTTTCCATAGGACTTGTAGTTTTGCCGGAAATCGAAATAGCTCGTTTTCTACCCTTAACAACTCACCCCCTTCCACTTCCCGACCTCGGATCGCCCGTAATTTATTTTTTCCTTTCATTTTTGTTATATTTTCTTCTTTTCCAATGGGTTTCATCCTACTATTATTTTTTTTCACTTTTTACCATTTTTAAATGCTTCAGCCCTGGTCTATTAATTTACATAGCTGCCTTTTATATTGGAGTTAATTCCGCTGGGATGGCGCTACGGTGTATTGATGGCCGCTTTGATTTTGTAATTGCATTTTTCCGTCGTTCTTGGAATTTCTTGGCTTAGGGCTGCCCGTAGAGTCCTAACTCCAGGGTATCCATTGTGCTTGGATCCCTGTGTATTCCGATAAAAAAACAGTCACACACTCTTGTCCGATATGCCACAATATTTTCTTTTAATTTATATTAACTTTATAATTATGTTATGTATTTTATAAATGTTATAATGTTAACACTCGACCAGCGATATGTCAGCTATTACCCAAATAACATGCAGACGTTATTGATTGCTTTTATTTGAATGTTAGTTGATGAAATAATAAACTTAAAAAAAAACGCGAAATAGGTTTTAC
Organism: Polydrusus pterygomalis; assembly: GCA_963969555.1. NCBI lineage: Eukaryota > Metazoa > Arthropoda > Insecta > Coleoptera > Curculionidae > Polydrusus > Polydrusus pterygomalis. The sequence continues at coordinate 38,281,954 of OZ018385.1, read as the reverse complement.
ATTGGCAATATGGCAATAATACATCCAATCACCAAAAGCAACAAAGTAGTGACATATCGGACAAGTGTGCAACTGTCTTTTGTATTGGAATACACAGGGATCCATTAATAATGGATATCTTTAGGCGGGTAGACCACGACGGCCGTTTCGTCCTTATTAGGACTCTACGGCCCATAGCAACTCCACAGAGAACGGCACCAATACACCGTTACGCCATCCCCTGGACTATTGCATGGTGGTTTTTAATGCATCGTACAGTTTTCTATGGCAAATAATCGATTTTTTTTTATAATTTTATTTTAAATTCAACCACGTATTTTTTTTTTAATTTTAGTTATCGCTACAGTAAAAGAACCCGTAGCCGGGTGGATAGACAATGTATATGGTGCTACGGGGGTACTGTTAGGTGTAGCAGTAGGGGTGCTAAGAAGCTTGTATGGTAAGAAAGAAAATAATGCAGAAATGGTACCAGCCGATTATGTTATCAACAGTTGTTTGGCTGCCACGTGGGATGTAGCAACAATAAAGTAAGTTCAATACAATATTATTAAGGGCTATCTACAGTATGTCCGGCGATGTGGTAGACCAGAGGGCAAACGGGCCCAAAACTTAATTCATGTCCTTTTTTTATCAAGTCTACCTACCATAGGTGAAAATATTAAATATCTAGGAATAATTTTTGATAAACATTTAAAATGGAATTTACATAGTGACTACATTGTAAAAAAACTAAGAATTCTTATAGGTACCAAAATTTAAACACCTTAAACAATTTTTAAATATAAAAGAATTAGAAATACTTTATTATTCTTTAGTACAAACTCATTTAAATTATGGAATACTAGGATGGGGAGGCATAAATAAGAATTATCTTAATAATATTGAAACTATTCAAAAATACATTTTGAAAATTATTTACGAAAAAGACCACCAATATTCTTCTGATTTACTATTTAAAGACAGCAAAAAACGGATATTAAACAAATATTTTCTTACAACGTGTTAATATATATTTTTAAACATAAAATTATAATAAATTATATTAATCACACGTGAAACTCGTCATAAAAATACTATTACATTATAAAAATAGAGTAAACAAAACAATAGCACACAAACATTTTTTAAACATCAATCCATATATTTTTGATATGCTACCACAGTCCATTAAAATAATTATATCGTTAAATAATTATAAAAATAAAATTAAAAATTGGATATATTATCTAATCCAAGAGATATATTCAAGAACGTCATTAATAAATAATGAATAAAATAAATAAATATATACAGGGTGTTAATTAATGTCATGCAGATATTTCAGGGGATGATAGTACTCGTCAAAAAATGCAAATATATGCATGGTCCAAAACGCCTTATTTTCGTTAAACAGGGTGGCAAAGTTTCAATTTTTTTTCTCGTATTTTGCGTTTTCTCTCTTATATTCTGCGATAATTGTTTCAAATTTGGAACATTAACCCTTTTTTAAAATCTCTACAATAAAGTATCAAAATTGTCGGTCGCAATATGCAGGGTGTTACATTTTCTTGAATTGCTACAATTTTATCTTTCAGAACGTTTTTTTTTGGCTCCCTGTATGAATTCCGGAACGAAATTTGAACTCTCTGTTCCTTTGTTTAGCGTTCTGGTCTCTTGCACTATTCTCGTATCTGTGACCGTTTTCAATTTATTTGCAAAAATATCCATCGATGAAAATTAAGTGTAGGCGAAATAACGCAATAATGAATATAAGAAAAAAATAGAGTGTTTGTCAGTCCATGAGGCGAATACTTGATTCGTGCATTTTAGCAAGAGGCGGCTATTTTCAACAGTTTTTATAATTTTGTTTTATTTTTATTTGATTAACTAATAAATTGTTTTGATACACAGCTTTTTACTCTGCGTTATTTCGCCGACACTTAATTTCCATCGATGGCTATTTTTGCAAATAAATCGAAAACGGTCATAGATACGAGAATAGTGCAGGAGACCAAAACGCTAAACAAAGGAACAGAAAGTTCAAATTTCATACCGGAATTCATACAGGGAGCCAAAAAAAAGTTCTGAAAGATAAAATTGTAGCCGATTCAAGAAAATGTAACACCCTGTATACTGCGACCGACAATTTTGATACTTTATTGTAGAGATTTAAAAAAATGGTTGATGTTCCAAATTTGAAACAATTATCGCAGAATATAAGAGAGAAAACGCAAAATACGAAAAAAAAAATTGAAACTTTGCCACCCTGTATAACGAAAATAACGCGTTTTAGACCATGCATATATTTGCATTTTTTTCTTATTTTGACGAGTACTATCATCCCCTGAAATATCTGCATGACATTAATTAACACCCTGTATATTATATACATAACGTATTGTATCTTCGTATACTATAGTGATATATAATATACCAATAAAATATTGTCATATTCCTTTTATATTATAATCTAGTGCCTGAATTATGAAATATATTCTTGACAAAAATATTATATTATTTAACTCAAAACAAATATTTTACTTCTGAGTTCGGAATTGATAGTTTATACAAAAAAAAATATATATTAGCATTAAATGTCAAAAAATATTTGAATAAAATTTTATTATTATTATTATTATTATTATTATTATTATTATTATTATTATTATTATTATTATTATTATTATTATTATTATTATTATTATTATTATTATTATTATTATTATTATTATTATTATTATTATTATTATTATTATTATTATTATTATTATTATTATTATTATTATTATTATTATTATTATTATTATTATTATTATTATTATTATTATTATTATTATTATTATTATTATTATTATTATTATTATTATTATTATTATTATTATTATTATTATTATTATTATTATTATTATTATTATTATTATTATTATTATTATTATTATTATTATTATTATTATTATTATTATTATTATTATTATTATTATTATTATTATTATTATTATTATTATTATTATTATTATTATTATTATTATTATTATTATTATTATTATTATTATTATTATTATTATTATTATTATTATTATTATTATTATTATTATTATTATTATTATTATTATTATTATTATTATTATTATTATTATTATTATTATTATTATTATTATTATTATTATTATTATTATTATTATTATTATTATTATTATTATTATTATTATTATTATTATTATTATTATTATTATTATTATTATTATTATTATTATTATTATATACTATCATAGTATTGTTTTCATTTCGGGCAATTTAAAAACATTTTGTAAATAAAAAATATTTGTTATCCAAATAACTTTGTTACTTTCAGGACTTTAAATGACAATAAACAAACACAAATCAAAGGAAGTAGGGAAGAAAAATTCGACAAAGAAATTCCAGTATATAATTATGTCAGTACGCCACAGAATCCATTGACATGGGGTACGTTCAATAGCAATTAATCTTATATTTTTTTTACAACACACATTCAACAGTGGCGTAGCAACCCCCGCAGACCCCACACCGACAGCCCGTTCAAAATTTGCTGCCAGCTTTGCTCTTAATAGGTATTTCATTTCATAATAAATTTAATTTTTTTTATATCCTGATAATTTAACTTCGTTAAGTGAAGAAGAATTATTATACGTGAAAGCTCGGAATTTACAAACGATATAACATACAGACTTGTCCATTGACTTTCCTAGTCAAATTTTAAGCCTTAGAAAGGGACTTGGAGATAGTATTTCAAAATTAAGAACAGTGTATGAACTTGCGGATCATTTATTAATAAAAAATCCGTGTGTTCTTTAAATTTTCCAGATGTTTCTAATGCAGTGATGTTATTTCGAACTTTACCAGTTAGCGTGGCATCAGCGAAACGATCTTTTTCTAAACTTAAAATAGTAAAAACCTATTTACGTAACACCATGGGATAACAACGCCTTTCGGATTTATCCTTAATCAGTGTCGAACACGAGTTTGTTAAATCATTAAATATCGATGAAATTATAAACGATTTTGCAAAAAAAAAACAGTAAAATAAGAGACAGCAAAATTATAGATAAGTTATACTTATAGGTACTATTGCTTTAAACTAAAAAACAAAAAGTCCGCAAGCAAAGAAAAGGGATAAAAGAAAGATAGGTTGTTGGATGAAAAGAGAAAAGAGAATAAGACAAACCAGGCAACTCTCAAGACACATGATCAAAAAAAAAAGAAGAAAAATCACACTCGGGCAGATAACAATTTGAGTTTTGTTTTCTTCTTGTAAGTCTGGCAGCTCAGCGAGAGGTCGGTTGGGGTATTGGTGTTCATTATAGGTTGGCAGCGTAATACGAGAAAATTTATTTTATGTATAATACATGCATAATATTATAGAGAAACACTGATAAACACTGATAAATTAGAGTAGGGAGAACGAACGACCCAACTTAACCCGGCCCGTTTAACGATCGATCCGAAGCACCGAAGCCGGAATAGACGAAGACAGACTATGTTTTATGCATGGATGTGAATTGTGGACGGGCCGGCAAATGGTTGAGTTTGAGGATTGTTCGGGTTTGTTCGCTTTATTATCTCACGTCGTAACGCAGGCCGGGTACACGCTAGTAATATAATAATGGAAATATTAATTTATTTTTTTAATTTTTAGATGATTTTTCACAGCTCTCCCACAAGCACTGTAAACAAATCCCCTCAGAAAAGGTCGTGTGGCATCACATGTTTAAAATGAGATCAAACTACTACGAACACATAATGGCTGTATTTTTCTTACACACAGTCCCCGCCTATCTAGTCGATTTTATACTGTTGTGTTTAAGAAAGAAGACGATGTAAGTATTTTTATCTACAACTGGCCATAGATATTTATCTTTAGATAAGCAAACAATAATTATAAAAAGGGCAAATTTATGGCCTCGCGCATGTAAACAATGCTAGACACTATTAGACATGCGCACTGCAACTTATTATCATTTGACGAATGAGAAAACAGACAGGTCTGGGCTTTAAAATTAAATTATTAATGAGATAATGGACTACTTCCGTAAAATTTAAAATTTAAGTTCTTGCTCAAGAAATTGTAAAAGTTGACCTCCCAGCTAATGGAGCTTTATGGATTTAAACTGAAGTGTAGAAGAAACATGAAATAAAAGACTTGATAATGGTAAAACCATAAAGTGATTAAAACATAGTGAAGGGTTGTAAACCAACCAAATAGGGAAGAAGAAAACCTGTCTAGGTATCGAGGCTTATTTAAAAAATTTTAAAAGGAACTAATGGAACATATTATAGACATTATGAAGGTGCATATTTAGCATATTTTTTAAAAACTTTCTGTCTCCTGAAGATGAACGTTTCTACGTTCGAAACATGTGTGGAGAAAGACTTTGTATTTTTCTTTCCTTTTCATACTTTCAACTCCACTTTAAGTATGGACTGTTTCTTCAAATTAAGAGCATTATGCTGTGCATAATACAACAAGCGTCAGCTGATTTTTAAAACATAAAATTTTAAAATGAGGCAAAAATTGGCACTTTCTTAGTGATAATTTAAGATTCGTGACACTGTATAAGTCGATGGTTGTAGATAAAGCATAGTAAGCCGCAAGCAGCTCGGATTATAGTCATCATCGCTTATTAATTATTACGGCCCACATTATACGCCCCTTAAATAATACACTGTTATTTCAGGCTAGTCAGAGGATACCAAAAAATCAACAAATTCGCAGACGTATTAGCTTACTTTACAATGAATGAATGGAGATTCAAAAACGACAACATTCAATCTCTGTGGAGCCGAATGAAGAAACAAGACCAAGAGCTGTTTGAATTTGACATTGAAAGAATTAATTGGGACCTCTATTTCTACACATATACCAGAGGTAATAACGAACTTTCCTTCTTTGAGGCGCTGACCTATTATATACATGTACGAAAATGTCTGAAAATCTTAAATATGATAATCTAACCCAACTTAACTCAGTTCAAAAGTAGATGATTTCGGAGATACGGAGTGTCAAAAGTTTAAGTTGGTTTTAGTTTTCCATAAATACCTAATTTTTTTAATAATTGAGGTATTGTTACAATATTCGGCTTGCACACATTTAAAACGAAATAACTTTGTTTGAGCCACTCTGTGTTGACTTAGAACAAACAGATAAAGTTAAATAAATGGGGTAACGTACTTTGAAAGGTAGGATCGACATCTTTTGATTCACATACCACTTGGGACAACAATAGACTTTAAACACACACAAGTTTTCTAATTAGAAATACCTATAGCTTACTGGCAGTAATCAGAGGCATAGTTAGCTTGCCCACAAAGTATAAATCGTTTTATGTGCTTGTTTACCAAATGTTTCCATTTTTCTTCCACCTTTGATTGCGCTGATCTTTAAATCAACACAGCCAGCGGAAAATGAAAAATTCGAAAAGTGTTTAAAAAGTCTATAGAAGAAATACCGTGCGAGCAAAAATTATTTGCATCAAAGAGGGCTTGGATTAAAAAACGTAGGGATTGGTTAAGATCACAATGATATGGGGACGATATATCTAACCAAATCTAGGTTAAAATTTTGTCAAATTCATATTATGACAAGATATGCCAAATTAATGAGTAATAAAATAAGTAGACAAAATCAAATTTATTTTTGTTGATTACAAAATTAACAAGGTGAAACCAGGCCTTATTCGAAAAAAATGTCAGGTCTAATAAATCATTTATTTCCAATAAATTTTGGGTAAACCATTGAGTGTAATTCCTGCGTCTTTCAACATCGGCGGCTTGTATTTCTTGGAATACTTGCACTTTATAAGGAAACAAATTTAGCTGCTTCTTAAGAATAGTCCTGCATGTTCCATAAGATCTTCCCACTTCTTGGGACAGGCGTCTTATACAATTTGTTGGCGTATTTTGCATTATTTCACAAACGTTTACAACAAGTTCTTCTGTTCTTACAGATGGTCTTCCTGCTCCTTTTTTGTGTTGTATAGAACCTGTTTCCCTAAACACAGCCACGGTTCTTTTCAGGCAATGATAAAAATCCCCAGCAATAAAAGCAACTTTAGGAAAATGTTCGTGAAAATCGTCCATGCACAAACCCGGATTGTATTGTCACTCACCATTTACTCTAAACCCATTTCGAAAATACGCTTCAACCATGAGGAAGAAATTGGAAAAATTAGCGATGAATCAAATTACTTGTAACGACTGTCAAAGATGACGGAATAACTAATTGATTGATAATATAGGTAGTTACTGACACCCAACAGGTATTAACCTCTACGGCTAAGCATTACGTCCTTAGATGCAAGGCCCTCTTTGATGCAAATAATTTTTGCTCGCACGGTAGTATTTTTAAAGGTAGAAACAAATACAAAAATAGACGTTTCGCCTGGCAAAGCTAAAAATAATAAACTAAAATTGATTTTTCTTTATTTTAGGTGCCAGAGTATATCTTCTAAAGGACCCATTGGAAACTATCCCCCAGGGAACCATCAAATACTACAAATTGATCACGTTACACTACACGATCCTGGCAATTTTCTGGTTCCTACTTCTTCGATTAGCAATGATAGTATATACTTACCTATTTGGATTTTAATGTCAGTATTAGTTTTACTTTTGCATATTGTTTGTTTTTACAAATTAGGTACTATAAGTCTGATATTTTAAAGGTTTTTAAAAACTCTATGTTTAACAATTCAAATGATTCGAATCAAAAAGTTTGAAATATCGTCGATCAATGGTTTAACCAGTCATAATATGACCATTGAAAATTATTTGATGCTTTTCAATATACAGTTTGAGTTTGTAACTTGGAATAAATTCACACCCCCCGCAGACCACACGACGCGGGGGAGGGGGGGGGGGGGGTGGCTCGGCCAGCCGGGGAGCCCACACTGACAGCCCCATCAAAACTTGCTGCCAGCTTTGCTTTTCATATGTATTTTCTTTCATAGTTCATTTTATGTTTTTATATCCTGAGAATTTAACTTCGTTAAGTGAAGAAGAATTATACGTGAAAGCGCGGAATTTACAAACGATATACCATAAAGACTTGTCCATTGACTTTCCTAGTCCAATTTTAAGTCTCAGAAAGGGACTTGGAGATAGTTTTTAAAAATTAAAAACATTGTATGAACTTGCGGATCATTTATTAATAAAAAATCAATGTGTTTCTTCAAATTTTCCAGATGTATCTAGTGCAGTGCTAACTTTACCAGTTAGTGTGGCATCAGCCACCGGAACGATCTTTTTCCAAACTTAAAATAGTAAAAACCCATTTACTTACGTAACACAATAGGACAACAACGCCTTGCGGATTTATCCTTAATAAGTATCAAACACGAATTTGTTAAAACATTAAATATCGACAAAATTATAAACGATTCAACAAAAAACAACATTTGGCGATCTGGTCGTTTTGTATAATACCTTGTATATTACTTAGAGTCATAATGTTTATAGGACCGGCGCGGCGCGGAAAGTCAATTGAAACGGCGCCGCGTCGTGCCGATCCAATAAAAAAATGAAAAGACATACTTAAATATGTATTTTTTCGTCCACTTACGACATATTTTTTATAATAACTCATAAATAAAAAAACAAACTTCATTTCTTTAATTTCTTGCGAATAACTCCGTTATTGTAAGTTTGAAAGAAAAATGTTATATAACTTTATTGATAAAACGTTTAAAGACGCGTCTTTCTGTTTTAAAAAATTTCGTCTAAGTATTATCAGTTTCTAGATATAAGGCAAAATATAGAAATCATATTTTGGCCGATATCTCGAAAACCGTAAGAGATGCGAAAAAATAATAACAAGCTGAGATGTAGATTTCTTCGAGATACAACTTTTTAGCTATATAGACTTTTTTCCTAAAGTTTATACTTTCTGAGAAAAATGGCAAATAATGTATATTACGAAATTTTCCTGAATGGAAAATTAAAAAATCTGCAAATATCGTTCTTTTCTTATAATTCGGCATAGAAGATCGGGTTTGTTCGGGTTTTTGTAACCAACTTCTTTAAACCCGATTTTGACCCACTTTAAACGGTTAGATTTAATTTAAATTATATATAAAAAGACTAATCAAGAACCGCTGACAATACAATAATCTAATAATCTAGCTCAATCTACTCAAAAAAAAAATGTTTTTTCTTAACAATAACTCAAACTAAAAAATGAAAAATAAATATAGTTTAAAAAAACTAAAAAACACGCTTTAATAATTAATCAAATTAAAAAGCGGCAAATAACTATAGTTTAAAATAATTCTTGAAATTCTTCATATAGGCAGAAAATAATAATAATGAACGATAAACATTAGTATTATTTTGAAAAAAGCGTGGGGCGCTTTGTGCTATATTTTTCGTATATCGAGTACCCCACGTTTTTTTTACAATAATACTAATGTTTATCGTTCATTATTATGCGTGTTTTTTAGTTTTTTTAAACTATATTTATTACATTTAAAACACATGTAGGTGAAAAAATATTTATTATTAATATAAAAATTAAATAAAAAATATTTAACATAAAGATAACATAAATAAATTCTGGTTTTTTGCTTTTACGATTATTTTCAAAATTAATTCAAATTGTTAAAGAAGAAAAGAAAAAAGTTCGCAAACAGCGGCGGCGCCTGAGGGACCGGCGCACCAGGAAATCTCCCGGTGTCCCGGTGGGCCCATTCAGTGGCGGCTCGTGACTAGTGAGTCAGGGGGGCGCTGGCTTTAAATTGAAAAAAAAATTAAAATGTCTATTATTTTAGAAAGTACGTGTCTGTTTTTTCTAACTTTCGTAAATTTTAATTTCATCAGCATAAGCACTACTTAAACAAGTTAAAATATTAGTTTGTCCTCACATCTCAAAACTTACCACATTATAACGATGTTTTGCACTATTTTCATGTTTTTCATTTACTCTGAAAGATGTTATAAGTCCTGCACCCCATTTATAGTCCAATTATCATCCCCGTCAAAAAAAAGACACACGAAACAAAAAAAAAAGAATTTTTGTCCGCACAACCGCATTTCCAGGATTTTTTATTATACAGTGTCCGCAAGAAAGTCCGCATCAAATGGGATTTTTTTTAATTATTAGGTATAGGTAAAAATTGAAAAAGCAGTTAGTTTTTGCTTACCTAAAAACCAAAAATAATGTATACTGAAGCAGCTGCACGACTTGCGTTACCGTCAAATTTGACATTTTTAATAAAATAGGTTCAAAAATGCCCTTATTTATAAAAATATCGAAAAACTTTATTCGAGAAAGTTGTTTATTTAGGCATTTTTTGCCTCTGTACGAAATTTGGATAGTCTAATACAATTTTTATTTTTTGCCAGATTCTTGAAAATTTTGATCAACCCTCGTAGATTAACTTTTATACATCGATGTTAAACCATTTGCCTTTACTTCATTTGTAATCTTAATGCAATTTTGTGTAAAATTTTTGTTTCCAATTATTTATTTTGCTTCAAAAACTGAAATTATTATTGATCAGTATAATGTTTGATGCAAAGTTTATCTAATTACATCAGTTTTGCCAAAACCGACGTTTCTCATTTTTCTTATGTTAGTAAACAGATGTACAAAAAGAAAATATTAGGAAGCTTTTGTTGAAATTTTACTTAATTAATATTGGATCAAAAAGAATAAATATTAATCGCTCGAAACATTTTATTCAACAAAAATATAGTTTAATATAATTAATTTAATTTAATAATAATAATAATTAAGTAAAATTTCAACGAAAGCTTCCTAATATTTTTTTTTTGTACATCTGTTTACAAACTTAAGAAAAATAAGAAACGTCGGTTTTGACAAAACTGATGTAATTAGATAAACTTTGCATCAAACATTACACACTGATCAATAACAATTTCAGTTTTTGAAGCAAAATAAATAATTGGAAACAAAAATTTTACACAAAATTGCATTAAGATTACAAATGAAGTAAAGGCAAATGGTTTTACATCGATGTATAAAAGTTAATCTACGAGGGTTGATCAAAATTTTCAAGAATCTGGCAAAAAATAAAAATTGTATTAGACTATCAAAATTTCGCACAGAGTCAAAAAATGCCTAAATAAACAACTTTCTCGAATAAAGTTTTTCGATATTTTTATAAATAAGGGCATTTTTGAACCTATTTTATTAAAAATGTCAAATTTGACAGGTAACGCAAGTCGTGCAGCTGCTTCAGTATACGTCATTTCTGGTTTTTAGGTAAGCAAAAACTAACTGCTTTTTCAATTTTATCTATACCTAATAATAAAAAAAAAATCCCATTTGATGCGGACTTTCTTGCGGACACTGTATATTTCTTTGTCAAACTTACGCGTAAACTGTGCCTTACTTTTACATTTTGATTGCACTTGTAGGTACTATATTCAATATTGGTAGTGGCCGCCCTGTATTTTTTAAATCAAGTTTTTCACTTAAGCTTAGAGAACTACTAAACACAAGCTTCTGTAAATCAATGACCTTCATATTAGACGAAATTTTCCAACTTTATAAACTAATAAATAAATCAAAACAAATAAACAAAACGTGAGCGGCATCGACAGGTCGAATCGCGGGTCGCGAACAGCTGTTGGGCGGAAAATTTTGAGCTCCTCGTTGTGCGATATGTAGGTGACGTCACGCCTCCGTAGTCATAACGAGAAGTCGCGTTGATTTGGGACGAATAATCGGTCGCCCGCGCCGCGCTTAACATAATCTTGAGAGCGCGCAACTCGCTTGTCTATGAGTATAGCCTGCCCGCTGGAATAGGGCTATGTTTGGTTTGAATTATTTTAATGGATTGCTCATATACATTGCTTTATTGCTTTTTTTAAGTAAAGTATTTTTGGATTCTGTTTGAAATAATTGCAGGGAGGGCGGCGCCCCAGAGCCCTTCATTAACGAGCCGCCACTGCGCCCACTCAGTTTTTGTCACACCACTGCCAGTACAGTTGGAAAAATGCTTTGACACGAGTATTAACATTTTAAGTTGTTCCCAAAGCAAAGAAGCCTTAAAATGTTAATAATTAATAATAATAAAACATTTTTCCAAAAAAACAACTGTACTGGTTTTACGGAATCTATTCCTAGTTACAAACGTACACTGTTATAATTTCGATGCTACATGTCGATTAGGTGATTTTAGCACTTAAAAATAGAATAATTCTCTATAGCGATGATTATAAGATACCTAGTTGTAGGCACATAATATAGCTACGCAATAGCTATTATGTGCCTTTGCGTATCTATACAGGGTGGTGCATGTCAATTGTCATTGGTTGACGCAACATAGGAAGTCCCATGCAAAATTTAAGGTGATCAAATATTCTCCACTTAATTTATCTTAGACTACGAGAAAGTATATAATTTTCTTAAAGAGTTCAAAAAGCCAAACTCACTTACAAAAGATTGATGATTTTCAAGCAGTCTATCTAAAGTTATTTAGGAAATATTATCTTTTGTGTTCTATAAACAGTGCACACAGGTGTGTGAAAGTCAGTGCCGCACTGTCAAAGTGTGGGTGCGGTAAGTCACTAAAATTATTTTTGAATTTAAATTAGGTATAGTAAATTATTAGAGTGCTACAAAATATGTTTTAAAATTAACAGAGGTATTTTTAAATTTAATTTAAAACGTTTCTTCCCCATTTCGTCAAGAAACATTTATTGGCGAATTGGTGCCAATATAATTTCTAAAATAAACCTGATTGTTACATTTTATTTTAATTTAAATAGGTCTTCTTCACTTTGTCAAGAAATATTTAATTAAGAGATAATGATATAATTTCTTTTTTGCTTTAAGAGTTGTGTATATTTTGTACAATAGAATAAGTTAGGGTATTTTGTAAGAATGTAATAAATTGAGAGTAGAGATTTTATTTCACGAACTTTTTTTAAAAATAAAAATATGAATGTATGTGAAATTTTTTTTTCCACCCGACCACGTGTGTATAAGTATGTTAAATACTTTACATTTTCATGATATAACTACTTATACCTAAATACGCAGTAAATCAAAATAATGTCAATCTATAGCTAACTTTTTAGTTTTATGCCTCGAATTTATACCACTTCAAAAAAGACATTCATTTAAGTTAACATAATATACTTCTCATAGAATCGACTACATTGTTTACGATTTAGAGAAATCAAAGATTCTAGCGTTCATAATTTGTCTGGTTAGCTGTTTGATCCACGTGTGGTCCACTATATTTAACACGTGCATTAAAAGAAGCGCTGTTGTTAAACTTACTTTTAAGTCACATAATGGATTGATAAAATTTAACACGTTTTCCACGTATAATTTACATAAATTACAGACCTAATAAAATACTATAGTTAGAACAATTGTTTTGTTGTTTTAAATAAAATAAATAGGATTATTTTAGGTCTTTGTATTCATTACCTATACTTATTTTAGTTCCATGATGACAAAATCCAGAATGATAGCTCCCACCTAGCTTTTCTTTTTCACGCGTCGGTCATTCACGGGTAGCAACAAAAAATACTGTAGTAATCGAACGAAGCCTTCTTTTTCTCTGTGAGTAATTGTATTATTTGTTTTTGCGATGTCGTGGTTAATCGTCGGAATCCTCGTATTTGTGAGTGTTTTGTGAAATTTTGTGTGTTGGATTATAAAACATGACCTGAATAACCTCACTTACCGCCGATATATTAATACAGGATTAGAATAGTCCAGTTTTTATACACCACGCACTGGCGAGCCATTAATAGCAGCTAATAAATAGCACTAAATAGTTATATTTTCACAAAAAGGCTAAAAATCGAAAACCACAGTATGCCCGGAAATAAATGAACATGAAAAATTCATAAATTTGGCTTCACGGTGGCGTCACGCGTAGTAAAATGGAGTAAAACGCCCGTACAACGTTGCCACATATATCTAAAACATTATAATTTGATGTAATTTGGAAATAAATAATTTTAAGCGTAGTTAATTTAAAAAAACCTACACATATTTAGTATCATTTTTTACCTAATAGGTACACATGGCAAAGCATCTAATATTATAATAATTTTACAGTGACCGGCAGAAAGTGCGCAGCATATGGGAAAGTTTTTTTTATCTTTAAGTTTAAAAAAATAATTTTATTTTAGATAGGTTCTGCATGTTCTCAAACCAAAATAACACCCATTAAATCCGGTAAAAGTCTTATGGTATACGAGGTAGGATCAAAAATTTGAAATTCCGCTAAGAGTAAAGTACCTCTATATTTCATTTTAGAATATTTTTTTACTAAGAATTATTGTTTTAATTTCAAAGTTATACTCAAATTTCAAATTTCGCTTATTTTGAACAAAAAAATGGATTTAATCGTATTTTCTGCAGACTTTGTTAGATATTACCGTCGATCATAAGTCCGATTAGTGTGTTTTCTTAATATTATGGCTTTTTAAAATAAAAACCTAAAAAAATTAAATATTTTTGCTGCACACCGTATTTTATTTTCTGAGGGAACAAGTTAATTTCATCAAACTGACATTTTTAAATTTACATTGACTTAAAGTATCTCCTAAATAGTTTTTTATACATTGAAGTATGCATAGAAAGTTTCCTTATTTTGCGTGACGAATAAAATCCGTTCAAAATGTATTTTAAATTTAAATTTTTTTCTTTATAAATCAAAAGGAAACTTTCTATGCGTACTTCAATGTATAAAAAACTATTTAGGATACGCTTTAAGTCAATGTAAATAAAAAAATATCAGTTAGATGAAATTAACTTGTTCCCTCAGAAAATAAAATACGGTGTGCAGCAAAAATATTTAATTTTTTTATGTTTTTATTTTAAAAAGCCATAATATTACGAAAACAAACTAATCGGACTTATGATCGACGGTTATCTCTAACAAAGTCTGCAGAAAATCTTATTTTCGTACTGTTCGGTTGCCATTTATTTTTTATACAGGGTTATTCAGAAAACACTATTAAATCCATTTTTTTGTCCAAAATAAGCGAAATTTGGAATTTGGGTATAACTTTGAAATTAAAACAATAATTCTTAGTAAAAAATTTTCTAAAATGAAAGATAGAGGTACTTTACTCTTAGCGGAATTTCAAATTTTTGATCCTACCTCGTATACCATAAGACTTTTACCGGATTTAATGGGTGTTATTTTGGTTTGAGAACATGCAGAACCTATCTAAAATAAAATTATTTTTTTAAACTTAAAGATAAAAAACTTTCCCATATGCTGCGCACTTTCTGCCGGTCACTGTATTAATTATAGTCAAAAATTTTGGAAAAAATTATAAATATAAAATTAACGAATTTTTTAAAAAGACAAAGTTTACTTTTCGAGAACTAGTATGGGTTTCGCAAATCTAGAGATACTGAAGTTCTATGGATGTTGTTACTAACATTCAATTAAATCTAGATACCAGAAAAAAATGCGGCATTTTATCTCTTGACTTGTGTAAAACCTTTTATACTGTAAACCATGATATATTATTAGTTAAATTATTTGATATAGGCATAAGAGGAAAAATTTATCGTTGGTTTGAAAGTTATGTAAAAAATTGAAAACAGTGCGTTAAAATTAGAAGTAATATTAGTTCCTATTAAACAATTAGATGTGGAGTACCACAAGGTTATATTCTAGAACCCACATTGTTTCTTATATTAATTCTATTTCAAAATTAAAATTATATGGACAAATTTAACTTTTTGCCGACGACACAACAATTATTTATTATGCTAAAAATATTAGGAACGTCCAATTAAATATCAAAAAAGATTTTAAAATTATATTTGACTGGTTAGAATTTTATAAATTAACTTTAAATTTTAATAAACCTTCATTTATGTACATTGACAAACAAAGACTAGATATGAAGAAGCAACCAATAATATTTAATGGGGAAAATATTAATTACAAAGATAACATAAAATTTTTAGGATTATATATTGATCAAAATTTAAACTGGAGAAAACACGTTTGAAACATATTTGAATTTCGTTAATTGGGATATTCTTTAAAATACGTCATTGTACATCTTTAAATTAATTAAAAAATATTTATCATGCATTAGTACCTACATTCAAAAAGTCAGTATCTTATTTCTATTTGGGGTTCAGCCAATTCAAAAGTACTAAAACCTTTAAAGAAATTAGAAAATAAAATTATTAAATGTATTCATAGATTTCCGCACTTAGAACCAACAACAAATTTATATAAACCGAATAAATACCTAGATATAAATAATTTATATAATTTAAAAATTTGCATATTTATTCATTGTTTACTTTTAAAACAAAAAATTTCTAACATAACGTTTACAAAAGTTCATGATATTCATAGACATGATACTAGACAAACTAATTTTTTACAAACTATTAAAATAAACAGTAACTTTGGAAAACGGTCATTGTTATATAATGGATTAATATTATATAATAGTTTACCCGAAAATATATAAACATTAAAAAACTACCATTATTTAAATTTTATTTAAAAAAATATTTCCTAGTATAATTTTCTTTCTTAACGAGTTAATCAAACGTTTATAATACAAAACGAATTTTTTTAAACTGTCTTTTTTGATATATATATATATGTCGTAGTCTTATAGTGAAATCCGTCTTTTCATGAAGAATCTAGTCATATCATGAAGCGTCGGCATATTATGTAAAAACATGAAGCTACACAATCTGCCTAGGCTTTTCAAGAAGAGCCCGTAGCACTTCGGCATATAACGTCGTAACATAACCTGGCTAAATTTAAAGAGCGGCACTTTGTGAAGTACGAGTTGTTAATGGGAGGCGATAACTAGAGGAACAAATTCCGTCTAAAAGGTATATTGGCAACTGGTTTGTTCGTTGTTACCCAGAGCATTTTTTTAAAATTTAATTTAAATTTTATTTTTATAAAATAATTAGTTGAAAAAATTGAATTAAAAAAAATGCTCTGGGTAACAACGAACAAACCGGTTGCCAATATACCGTTTAGACGGAATTTGTTCCTCTAGTTATCGCCTCCTATGTTAATGCTTTAAAGAAAAATTGCAGTGTAATTCTCGATGTCATAACAGTGGTCCCTGTCCTGTGTTAATAAATAGAAACAAATGTTTGATGTTATTCTTCTTATTGAAGTCAATTTGTTTGTTACAATATCTAGATACTCATATCTACCCCTATATTGAAACTGGTACACTCTGTATAAAGCAATCTCAATTACAAGCTCGCAAAGTTCACTTAAACACAATATGCCTAGCCTTTGTGGAAATTTCACGAAACCGCAATATTTAAAGTTAGGCAGGTTGTAGTATACACAATTCGCCAAAATGTGATGGGCTCTTCTTGAAAAGCCTAGGCATATTGTGTAGCTTAATGTTTTTACACAATATGTCGACGCTTCACGATATGACTAGATTCTTCATGAAAAGACGGATTTCACTATAAGACTACGACATATACATATATACCTGTTAAGTTAGAGTAATAATAAAATTGTTAGTTATATTTTTATATACTTATCCCTGTAATAAACTTGTAAAGTTGGTTGGGAGTAAAGTAAAATTTAAAAAAATAAAAATATAATTAAAATAATAACCTTCGTTTGCAAACGCATGCGGTAGATCTAGGACGATCAGTCAATTTGTCATCATTGATTTCTGTTAAAACGATTACAGATCGGGATAAAATGTAAACAATGGGGTCTCTACAGGGTGTTCATTTGAAAACTTCCCACCTCGATTTTCCTGCTTTAAAATGAAAATGTGGAAAATCGCTCGGACCCGTCGATTTTTATTTCGAGGGGGGGACATCTTTTATGAATATTGTCAATCTTGTTACTTCAAGCCCCTAGGAGGGAGGGGAGGGTAAGATCTAAATCTTAAATGGATACCCCTATTTTATATAATTTTTTTGGATTCTGCATAAAATTCTGAACATTTTTTAATAAAAGCATTATTAGTCTATACTTAACAGTTTCCGAGATATTGACTCTTGGAAAATGACAGTTTTGAATTTTGACAGCGTCTAGCTTTCTAACTGTACGTCTTAGAGCAAAACGGCTTACATGTCCCTATCTTCGATTTTTATTATCTTTCCAATAGTTACAACTTCCGATCAAACCGGAAGTACTATATTTCTTACATCCGGTTTAACCGAAAGTTCACACTATTGGAAAGATAATAAAAATCGAAGATAGGGACATGTAAGCCGTTTTGCTCTAAGACGTACAGTTAGAAAGCTAGACGCTGTCAAAGTTCAAAAATGTAATTTTTCAAGAGTCAATATCTCGGAAACTGTTAAGTATAGACATAGACTAATAATGCTTTTATTAAAAAATGTTCAGAATTTTATGCAGAATCCAAAAAAATTATATAAAATAGGGGTATCCATTTAAGATTTAGATCTTACCCCCCTAGGGGCTTGAAGTAACAAGATTGGCAATACAGGGTGTTTCATTAAGGTCGAAGAGCGGCCATATCTCGGAAACTACTGGGCATAGAAACTCAGGAAAAGAAAAATGATACTTAAAGTGGCCATGAGAAAATTCTGGAAATAATTTTCAAGTTCCGCATTTTGCCGCAAGAGGGCGTAATTGAAAAGTAACTTTTTAAATTTTACATAACTCCGAAAATTCCACATTAAGGTATATGTTTGATAACACCATTTTAAAGCTTGGACAATTATTGCTCATTGGCGTACCGACTTTAATAAGAGTAGGGGAAGCTGCTGAAAGTGTAATCATTTAAATCGCTGTAACTTATAAACGACTTATCCGATTTTAGCAAACTAAAGACTGTTTGGAAGAGAAATGTATGCACTTTGACCAATCGTATTTAGTTGTTCATAATAGTTCTCAAAAAAAAAATGCTAGAGGGCGCAATTTGCAATAACAATACATTTTTTGATTTTCCTCCGAAAAAATAAATCATACGGTATAATTATGATACCATAATCGAAAAGTAGATGAAATTTGCTAGAAAAAATATTAAAACCGCAGCTCGATATCTCCGTTCGTTTCTGAGTTATTGCCAAAACAATAATTTTTAACACAAATTGCGCCCTCTAGCAATTTTATTAGAAACTATATTGTACCATTAGATACAAAAATTGAAGGTTCTTCCAAACAAGCTTAAATTTAGTAAAATCGGATAAGTCGTTTAGAAGTTACAGCGATTTTAATGTTTAAACTTTCAATAGTTTCTCCCACTCTTATCAAGTGAAATTGTAAACATTAAAATCGCTGTAACTTCTAAACGACTTAACCAATTTTACTAAATTTAAGCTTGTTTGGAAGAGAAAGGTAAGTACCTTTAATTGTCGTATACAATGTACAAGATAGTTTCTAATAAAATTGCTAGAGGGCGCAATTTGTCTTAAAAATTATTGTTTTGGCAATAACTCCGAAAAGAACGGAGATATCGAGCTGCGGTTTTAATATTTTTTCTAGAAAATTTCATTTCCTTCTCGATTATGGTATCATAATTATACCGTATAATTTATTTTTTCGGAGGAAAATCAAAAAATGTATTGTTATTGCAAATTGCGCCCTCTAGCATTTTTTTTTGAGAACTATTATGGACAACTAAATACGATTGGTCAAAGTGCATACATTTCTCTTCGTCTTTAGTTTGCTAAAATCGGATAAGTCGTTTATAAGTTACAGCGATTTAAATGATTACACTTTCAACAGCTTCCCCCACTCTTATTAAAGTCGGTACGCCAATGAGCATAAGACCAAAATGATGCATAATTGTCCAAGCTTTAAAATGGTGTTATCAAACATATACCTTAATGTAGAATTTTCGGAGTTATGTAAAATTTAAAAATTTACTTTTCAATTACGCCCTCTTGCAGCAAAATGCGGAACTTGAAAATTATTTCCAGAATTTTCTCATGGCCACTTTTATTATCATTTTTCTTTTCCTGAGTTGCTATGCCCAGTAGTTTCCGAGATATGGCCGCTCTTCGACCTTAATGAAACATCCTGTATACGAAAAAGATGTCCCCTAGAAATAAAAATCGACGGGTCCGAGCGATTTTCCACATTTTCATTTTAAAGCAGGAAAATCGAGGTGGGAAGTTTTCAAATGAACACCCTGTATATTACCGGTCTATGGTATAAACCCCACATTTCTTGGTAATTTTGGATAATGAACGATAATTTATTATACCATTTTAAATAAGCTCCCTGTAATATTAATAATAATTATTGCCTATCGTCATTACTACTACTATTATAGGTACCTACTATAATCTGTGTAACTTTAATTAGCAATAGGCAAACCGTTAATCACAGACAAATTAAACCTTTTATAGCTGAATACGCAGTAAAATCCCATTAGAAATCCTTACAATTTTATTTTATTGAAAACACCTGCCAAGAAATCATTGTCGTACTGAACTGGCGATAGCTAGTTTTGTCAAATTAAAATTCTCAACGACTGACAATAGACATGTACAGTTGACGACAGATAATTTCGTACACTAAACTACTAAACTGTGACACTGTGATTGCAACTTTTTTACCTTTATTACCTTTGTAACGTGTTAATTGTTATCATGATATCTGTCAAAGTATTGTCATTATCTTATTTGATTTAAAAATGCCTCATTTAAGTATTAGTGAAAAAGCAAGAATAATATGTTTAGTAGAAATAGGGTGGTTATGGAAAAACAACTGATTATTTTAGAGTACCTAGAAGTACCGTTTAAGGAATTATAAAAAAATGGCGCTAACATCAAACACTCGAAAGGTCTGTTGGGTCTGGTTTAAATAATAGAAAATCATCAAATGAAGAAGACCCAAATTTGGTGGAGTATTTAAGGCAAAATCCATTTGAAACTGCAGTATCCGCTATGCACATAACAGGATTCCCTGCTTCATTTATTGTTTGCGCAGAACCTCTGTAACTTTGTTGGCGGACGCGGGGGCAAACATGACGACATTGAAAAGACATGGCGGTTGGAAAAGTTCAGCTGTGGTTGAGGGATATTTGGAAGACAGTATTCTAAAAACAAAATTTCGACATCGATAGCTGGAGTACCATCAAAGAGACCATCAACATAAAAAAAAGGTTCGAACATCGTCAATTTCTGTTAGGGAAAATCACGAAATACATACAGGGTTTCCCATTTAAAACGAAACAGGCTAAATATCTGGTTCCACGTTAATTTAAAAAAAAAACGCTCGGACCGGTCGATTTTTGTTTCGAGGGGGACATCTTTTGCGTGTATTGTCAATCTTGTTACTTCAAGCCCCTAGGAGGGAGGGGGGGTAAGATCTAAATCTTAAATGGATACCCCTATTTTATATAACTTTTTTGGATTCTGCATAAAATTCTGAACATTTTTTAATAAGAGCATTATTAGTCTATACTTAACAGTTTCCGAGATATTTACTCTTGAAAAATGACATTTTTGAACTTTGACAGCGTCTAGCTTTCTAACTGTACGTCTTAGAGCAAAACGGCTTACATGTCCCTATCTTCGATTTTTATTATCTTTCCAATAGTGTCAACTTTCGGTTAAACCGTTTGTAAGAAATATAGTACTTCCGGTTTAACCGGAAGTTGACACTATTGGAAAGATAGTAAAATTCGAAGATAGGGACATGTAAGCCGTTTTACTCTAAGATGTACAGTTAGAAAGCTAGACGCTGTCAAAGTTCAAAAATTTCATTTTTCAAGAGTCAATATCTCGGAAACTGTTCAGTATAGACTAATAATGCTTTTATTAAAAAATGTTCAGAATTTTATGCAAAATTCAAAAAAATTATATAAAATAGGGGTATCCATTTAAGATTTAGATCTTACCCCTCCTCCTTTCTAGGGTCTTGAAGTAACAATATTGACAATATACGCAAAAGATGTCCCGAAAATAAAAATCGACGAGTCCGAGCGTTTTTTTTTTTAAATTAACGTGGAACCAGATATTTAGCCTGTTTCGTTTTAAATGGGGAACCCTGTATGTTCTAAAAGTTATGTTCAACTTTTTTGTTTCTGAATATAATTCTTTTTATGGATAAAGATAATCTTTATTGAATATAATTTTTAGAAACCTTTTTTGTAATATTTCTATTTTTTTAACTAAAGTTCTATTTATTCCCCCCCAACCTAAAATTCCGTAATTTAAATGGTTTTAACTAAAGCGTAATATAATATTTCCATAGGTATGTCTTATCTATATTTAAAATTTTTTTAAAGTTTTTAAAAATCGGTAGTAAACTTCTTAATTTTTCAATTAAGTATTCTAAGTGAAAATTCCAATTTAATTTACTGTCAAAAATAATTCCTAAATATTTTATTTTATTAACTTTAAAAATTTGAATGTCTTCATTTATTTGAATACTATTCATATTTCGTGGTAGGTTATTTAGGTTTAAAGCAAAAGTAATATAATTCGTTTTATTAAAATTAATTGTTAACAAATTGTTATCAAACAAAAAACAAATTTTTTATAATTTTAAAATCTTTTTAATTTTATTAATTAAGTTGTCCCAATTTGTATCGGTATAAAAAATTGTAGTATCATGTGCAAATATATCAGATACTGTTAACTTTATTATCGATTGAATTATATAGGTATTTGATTTGTTAGGTTGGTGACAAATTGCATCTTGTTTAGATTAATTTTTTTAAAACCCAAATTGTTCGTCTGATGGGATTTTATTATTATTTAAGAAATTTTTGTAATCTTTCTTTTAAAAAATTAATTAACTTTTATAAAATGAATTATCTACCGTACGAGCAAAAATTATTTGCATCAAAGAGGGCTTGGATTAATAAAAAACGTAGGGCTTGGTTTAGATCACAATGATAGGGGCACGATATATCTAACCAAATCTAGGTTAAAATTTTGTCAAATTCATATTATGATATGAAATGCCAAACTAATGAGTAAAAAAATAAGTAGACAAATACAAATTTATTTTTGTTGTTTACAAAATTAACAAAGTAAGAATATACAGAAAGAAAAAGAAAAATAATTACATAAATTGCTGAAATTGGCCACCGCCATGCTTCAAGCATAAATTCACACGTCTCCTCATATTTTCGAAAGTGTTGACCAGCATCTCTGGAGAAATGTTACTACATTCTTGGATAATCCTTTCTTGTAATTATTGTTCTAAATTTGCAACTGGTGTTTTAAAAATAGCGTTCTTTAAATGAGGAAAAACGAAGTAATCCATAACCGTTAAACAAGATGATCTAGGTGGGAATTCAATGTCTGATCGAAAACTGATCAATCTATCGTCGAAAAAATTGCGTAAGTAGTTAATAGTTTCAGCGGCTGTATGGGCGGTTGTACCGTCCTGTTGAAAATATCCAAAACGTAGTTCGTCGTCAAGTAATTGCTCCACAAATGGATTCAAAATATTGTCTCTATACCGCTGTGCTGTAACTGTGTTATGGAAAAAAATAGGACCAACAATTCTTCATCGGGAAACAGTTAACCAGACACCATTTTTTGAGGGTGCAATGTGGACTCTACAAAAAAATGGGGATTTTCACTACTCCACATGCGGGTATTCTGAGAATTCACATAACCGGAGAGGTGGAACCAGGCTTCACCCAAAAAAAATGTCAGGTCTAATAAATCATTTCTTTCCAATAAATTTTGGGTTAACCATTGAGAATAATTCCTGCATCTTTCAAAATCTGCGGCTTGTATTTTTTGGAATACTTGCACTTTATAAGGAAATAAATTTAGCTGCTTCTTAAGAATAGTCCTGCATGTTCCATAAGATCTTCCCACTTCTTGGGACATGCGTCTTATACAACGTTTGCAAAAAGTTCTTCTGTTTTCACAGATAGTCTTCCTGCTCGTTTTTTGTGTTGTATAGAACCTGTTTCCCTAAACACAGCCACGGTTCTTTTGTAGACAATGATAAAAATCCCCAGCAATAAAAGCAACGTTAGTAAAATGTTCGTGAAAATCGTCCATGCTCAAACCCGGATTGTATTGACACTCACCACTTACTCTAACTAACCCCGTTTCGCAAATACTCTTCAACCCTGAAGGTTTTGTGCTGTTCCGTAAAGCCCATTGTGTGAATTGTTTAAGAAATTGGAAAAATTAGCGATTAATCAAATTCAGTGGCGCAACCAGAAATTTTGTTCGGGGGGGGCTTTAACTTCTTAAAAAAAAATTGGGTGCCACGCCCTTTTTTGGGTAAAATACGTATGATTGACGAGAGCGACAGCCCCCTAAAACTTCTGCAATAGTACGCCGCTAGCCCTAACGAAATATTTATGAAAAAAAAATTTTGAGATTTTATTTTAATTAGTAAAAATGTATTTAAAATAAGTAACGCATATATTAAGCATACTTATACTTAAACAAAACAAAAACCTTATACAATAAGTTGTAAGTAATCACTAATAATACTAATATTAAAGTAAAATTCTTCGTTTTGTTTTTGCCATTTCGTCCAGAATTTCTTCCACGGTAATATCAATATCGTGGTTCGCATAAATAGGTAGACCAGGGTCGATAATTTTTGAAACAAAAAAAATAATAGTGGGATGAAACCCATTGGAAAAGAAAGAGAATATAACAAAAATGAAAGAAAAAATAATTTACGGGCGATCGGAGGTCGGGAAGTGGAAGGGGGTGAGTTTTTAAGGCTAGAAAACGATTTATCTCGATTTCCGGGAAAACTACAAGTTCTATGGAAAAACGTTAAATGGCAAAGTTGTAGGTAATAAAAAGATCTACAACTTTTGTATTAACAGTTTTTTCACATAACCTCAAAATTTATGTGAAAAATTCAAATAACCAAGTTTTTGTTTTTTTTATTTTTATCTTTTACAAAAAAAATTGTTTTCACGAAATTTGGTGATAACTTACCTTTTTATGTCCCAAACACACTGTAATTATTTTGATTTCAAATATTTATTTTTTCACCTTATTTTGACTTAATATCGAAAAAGCACCCTTATTTTCAATCGAAAATTCTCACGTCAAAATATCTCTTGTTTTAAAAAAGTCGGTGGGCTTTTTGTTTGTTGAAATCTCCACTTTCTGATGGTGTAAAAAAATATATACATAACTATGGTAAATGTTCTCAAAAAATGTAAAGAAACGAAAAAAACTCGAATCAGAATTTTTTTTTTAATCATTATGTACAATTTTGACCTATTTATTAAAATTTATACTTTATTTACTCCAAAAACGTAAGAATCCATGTTACATTGATAAACAAAAAAATTACAACTCCATAAAACATTGAGATCGCAAAAAACATGCGAAAATATTTCGCGTGACATGAAAAATTGGTTTGCAATTAAACGAATAGGCTAAGTTTCTAAGCTCGGGGGGGGCTGCAGCCTGGCAGCCCCCCCCCCCCCCCTGGTTGCGCCACTGATCAAATTACTTGTAACGACTGTCAAAGATGACGGAATAACTGATTGATTGTTATTTCAGGTAGTTACTGACACCCAACAGGTATTAAGCTCTACGGCTAAGCATTACGTCCTTACATGCAAGGCCCTTTTTGATGCAAATAATTTTTGCTCGCACTGCTACTGCGTGTTTGTTTCCCCTATAGTTTCGAACCCGGGTTCTTGTATTTATCCGCAACATTTTCCACCGTCAATGACAAATTTAATACGCCGAGAACGGGAAAAACGATAGTAAAACAATAAATAAACTTCTTTCGATCGTACCTTGTAGAAGCTAGGCGCGGGCGCCTATAATAGACTGTGCATATGGGGGGCGCCTTTCCGTGTGCCTTATGCCGGACGGTGCGCGTCAGTCGTTGCCGCGCCGCCAGCGACGTTGCCACACCGGCGCCGACGCCGCGCACATTCGACGCCGACACGCGCCGAAACACATGATTTAGATTATTTCGCTTTTGTTTTTATTTTTTTAATGCCAGTTTTTAAAGCCAGTTTCGTATGTAGGATTGAATAGATTTATAGGATTAAGGTTTGTATTATTCATATTAAAGTATTTTTTTTTAATTGGGTTTTTTAATAATACTTACTTCGTTTTTTTTATTGTTTTTTTTTTACCATTTTAGTATTTAATTACGCCCTCAGTGGGAGTAAATTTTGGGTGCGCTTACCTCAACAACATCCGCTGTCACCGAATTTCAATCAGCCACAATGTTGCCAGTTTAGCTTTAGTTTTCCAAAAATACATACAGACTGTCCGCGGATAGGGTTAACAATAGCACAAATGGATGAAAAACTTCATTTTTCGGAAAAAAGTCATTCTTGATAAAAAGTTCGGATTGTAAAAAAAATGTAATTCACGAAGAGAGAATTTTGATTTTTTATACAGGGTTCGCAAAAACTTCAAAAACATGATTTTTCTCCAAGAGTAAACTACCTTTATCTTTCATTTTTGACCAAAATGCCAATTAGAAAACTTATTTAGAATAACGTTTGTAATTTAAATCCGAGATTTAAAATAAATCTTCGATTTTTTTAGATTTTTTAATTTTTAGAGGTACCTACTTAAGGTGGGAGTATCAACATGCTTGCCAACCTATAACCTATTTTGCGTAGATTTATTTATGTTTTTTAGCTTTCATACAAAATTTAAAGAAAATCAGTATCGAGTTGATATTCTATAGGTAATAATTGACATATTTAATAAATATCAAGGAATTTTATAACTTATTTTAGGAGAATTGTATAGCGAAAAATATCGGGTAAGGTTTTTTTTAACATTATTATGTCATTGTCACTCATTGTTCTTTCACTATACAATTTTCCCAAAATTAGCAATGAAATAAATTGATATTTTTGTAATATATCAGATACTACCTAAATAATGTACCGACGATATTGATTTTCTTTAAATGTTAGTTATTAAAATAATAAACTCAAAAAATCAACGCGAAATAGGTTATAGGTTGGCAATAGATTGAATGACGTTGAGAATTCAACCTTAAATGGAAATTTTGCTGCTCAATAAAAATATTAATATAAAATTTTATTAGACTCTATTTTCATAATGGGTGGTGTGTATCTTATTTTAAAATTTTAAATGCATTCCTACCATCTTTTCCAAAAACAAAGAATTTTTTACCTTTTTATTACTTTGCTTTACGTATGGGGCAAATTTGAAGATGTCAAATAGAATTTGATGTTTTGAAAACCTTAGAACAAAGGGTTTATTTAGTTCAATGTTACGTTGCGGGCAAAAGTTCTTACAACTTTGTGATAGAGAAATTTAACCTAATATACCCTAACGTTTACGTCTCAAGAATGGGACTTCATAAATTATTAAGAAAATTTCAGCGAACTGGTTAAGTTTCCAATTAAAAAAAAAATTATTATCAGAATGACGCAGCTTCCCTAATCATATTGCAATCTGTTGCTGACAATCCTACCCTTTCATAAAGAAAATTGTGAAATTAAAAGTACACATTTTCTGATGGTAACACCAAAAATCAGCTTTTGAAACTTTTTGATACCCCTATGTCATTGATAATGTATATATTTCGAACGCTAATGCTGCTATCCAAAAAAAAATTCTTTTATCTCTAAAAAATAAAAAAACTTAAAAAATCGAAGATTTTTTTTAAATCTCGGATTTAAGTTACAAACGTTATTCCAAATAAGTTTTCTAATTGGCATTTTGGTCAAAAATGAAAAATAAAGGTTGTTTACTCTTGGAGAAAAATCATGTTTTTAAAGTTTTTGCGAACTCTGTATATGTATAAAAAATCAAAATTTTCTCTTTATGAATTGCATTTTTTTTAAAAGCAAAACTTTTTATCAAGAATGACTTTTTCCCAAAAAATTAAGCTTTCATTCATTTGTGCTATTGTAAACCCTATCAGCGGACAGTAATTTTTTTTAACATAAATGTAGCACTAAGATACATTTTTCAATAGATTATAGACCCTATTGTTCTATAAAATATAATATAAAGCCTCGTTATCATATTGCGGGCTTATACCATTACTTAAAAATTGAACGACACTTTTTTGTTGCAAACGACACAAAACACAAAATAATGAACGACTTGAAACCAAATTTGATACCCATTTATGAAAAGGGTTGTCGTTAAACGTATATTTCTTTCTACGATGGCTGCATGATCAGGCATACATATTTTATAGTTTTTTCCCTTGTAACAGTTTCTCGATTTCAAATCTTCTTCGCGAAAAATGTAAATCCTAATCTGAAGATGATCGAATACTCATAAAATTAGCTTAAAATATAATTACTTTAAACGTGAAGAAAGGAGTCGGAGAGGTTTCACAAAATGTTATAATTCAACAATTAATTTAAATGTTACAAAATATATTAATTCATCTTAATATATAATATTATATGTATGCTTATTATGTTATGGTAATATAATGCAATTTAATTTTTTCTCTATTAAGCAAATTGAATAAATTAGAATCTAATTAGCTGCGAGTAAAAATTTCTTTATTTTTAAACGTTTTTGGGATAAATGGAAACAAGCAAATAAAAATAAGTTTTTTTCTAATTTTGTATCATAACAAATCCATTACGATACGTGTATCGTAATGAAGCTATTTCGATACGCGTTTTTTCTTTATTTGATGTTGGTAACATTTAAATGTTTTATTTCAATGACTTGCGCGGCATTTGTGATTTACGAGAAAACCCATTTTTCGCAGGGGAAAAATAGCTTGATAACCTACTTTTTATTCTGTGTGCATGGATAACAGTCATGTATGTTGGTTGCATAAATCAATAAATCAATCTTTTGTAGATGCTTCAAGCTATCATTTTCTGCCAAATCCTATCCAAAATTCAATCTTCTAACCTTCCAATGTCGATTTTAACTTCAACTTTATTTGAATTTTTAATCTTCCCTATACTAAATTGCAATGCCGTGACGTAAAATCACGTCTTTTTAAATTCGAAAAAAAGTAGCAAAATCGCCCGAATTTCCGAACGCTCTGTATATGTACCGAATGTACAAGGATCACACAACGTATTCCGTCCAATTTAAAATCTTATATCGCTAAAATAACTTTAGAATCTCGTGGTAAAAATGGGTCAATAAATCAAAAAATGACAGTTCGCAAAATAATTTTTGTTGTCCAGAGGCTACTATGATAAAAATAGTATTACCAACATAAAATTTAGACATAAAAATTTACAAAATTTGAAGGATTTACTTTCTTTTTAAATATGTGTTTTTTATTGAAAAAATTACAAATTAGAAAAAATGGTATAACGTACGTGTTATATAAAGCAGTTTTAAGCACTTGTCCCGTTATAAAACCCGCCGCAAGCGGCTCGTTTTTTAACTTGGACGCGTGCTATAAAATGATGCTTTATAAAACGTGTACGTTACTATACTATTAATTCACTATTTGCCATAATTTATTTCGAATCATTTAATATTTTGTAAACGGTTAAAGATAGGTAAGTAAAGTCTGTTCAATGGCCGCTGACCGTTACGTCATATTCTCCATATTTGCGGTACGTCGTAAAATAATGCAGTCAGTTCGACTTACGGGTGGTAAAGGTTATGATTTTTCTTAGGCTTGATCTACATAAATACGGATGCATGTGAACAAGAAAAACAAGCGTATTTTCAAATTTTTAATTATTATTTTTATACCGTCAATGAAGTCAGAAATAAGTAGTTCATTTAGGGTAAAAAGTATCAAATTCATTTATAAAATTTAAAATTGAATCATATATTTTTGTCTAGTGCATCTCTAGTGCATCAGTCTATAAGTTGCGTTTCAAATATTTTCATCTTATTTATAAAATCATAAAGAAGAAAATATAATAAAAAATGAAAACTGAACAAAATATCGTTTTTTAATAATTAAAATAAATCATCTCCGCATGGATCATCATCATAAGATTCGTCCAAGTTAATAATAAGGGTATAGTAAATATAGCAAGAGTATCTGAAGCATTGATAAATCTTTCCCGGTCCCACACATCCTTTATATTTTTTTTTACCAACTTGTATTTGGAATTTTTTCCATGATAATAAGCGACGGTTTTCCCAAGTTTGGTAACAATTTTTCTTCAAACCATTTCTTAAAGTTTTCACCATTCATTGAATCGTGATAATCACCAGATTTCAGCCCAGACTTGAATATAAAACTTGCATTATTCACAAATCCATTTTCTGAATCAGCATGTAAAATAATATACCGTACCGTTATTTCTGGCGATTTTTTTTAACTGTGTGAAGAGTATCATCTTGACAACTTCGCCTAACAGCCCCTTTTACTGTATATCCAGGTTTTATCCAGAAAAACAGATTCTAAGGAAAATTAAGAGATTCCTTTATTCTTAAATTCTCTTAAAAAAAATTCTACTCGTTTTTGGGCTATTATATGGGGTTGCTCTATTAAAAAACGCATGTTTGATACCGTACATTTACGCCATTTAAACTTTAATTTTTTTAAAAGTCCGCTAATAAACCAGTGGATATTTCAACACTATGGATTAGTTGTATTGAACGTGTAACGTGCTCTTTACATCCCATAACTATGTTCTCTTAAGGTATGTTCCTGAATTTGGTAAAGTTGTCGACCACGGGATGACAAAATAGCTACATTGCGGTTCTTAAAATCCACATCCTTCTCTATCCCCTTTGCCTTTCGTTGGATTGTTGAACACGAAACTCCCAAAGCATCAGAAACTATCTAAAACAGATAGGTATTTATAAAAACATTGCCATATATTTTTCATGTTTATTATTTATGTTTTTACAATTCCTGCTTTATTATATCTACTTACCTCGTGCCATCACTTTTTCCTTAAAAATAATCAAATAATTTTAAAAGTAATGCTTGTTATTTTCCACAATGCCGTGACATATTTGAAAGAATTTTGATTAATAATGTCACTGTCAAAAATGACAATATAACTTTTAGTATTGAAAATACTATTAGGATCGTGTTTACGCAAACTTTGCATTGCATGTCGATGTCGCTCATGTCGATGTCGCTCATGTCGATGTCGCTCATGTCGATGTCGCTCCTGTCGATGTCGCTCTGCCGTCTGTCGCGGCCAACAGCGCAATATCTAGATCGGTCTTGTAACATAATACTCTGATAATACTTGGTAGAAATATAAATATGAATCAGCGTAATGTCGGCAAGTAAATAATGAATAATGTTTAGTTTAGTTTGTGTTTTAAAGAACGCCATAGTAACCTTGTTAAAAAGTGTTTTATTGAGATAAGTTATAACTAAGGTAAGTTCACGTTATTTAAATCGGAATATTATATCGAAAAAAAAAAAAGCGGGAGGCAAAAAGTTGGAGCACAATAATTGCATATTACAGGGTCCGCCCAAATTTGGTTAACAAATGGGATAATTTTTTTATTATTGATTTCTCAGAAAATGTTATTGTACCGGGTGATTGGTTATATTTTGCACCCCTACCTATCTCATGAAAATCTTCATGGTCTATTTTGAACGCTTGGGTAAATAAGTATAATTTAAAAACATAGCATAAGTAGGCTTAGACAATATGACCGATTGAATATAAGGCAATTGTTCACCTTGGTTGGTCTGCTATGTGAATATTATTGTTTATAAACAAATTAATATTAATTATTCTTAGAAATAAAACCATACAGTTAATATAATATGTTTTAGTTAATATACAGGGTGTCCCAAACGTAATGGGACACAGAGCAACAGCAGGCTCCTTAAGGCGAAATAATGCGATTTATTTAAACTTGCATTATCCCAAAATTGATAACAACCAAGATAAAGGGTGTCAAACTTTTATTTTTGTTTTCGTTTTTTTGGGATTATTTATAGTTCACCTTGGTTGGTCTGCTATGTGAATATTATTGTTTATAAACAAATTTATATGAATTATTCTTAGAAATAAATTTTTTATTATTGTTTTCTCAGAAAATGTTATTCTACATAAAAGTTTTGCATCTTGAGTAAATCATTTTGATGTATTCAAATCTTCTGTGGCATAAACAAGGTGACTATAAAATAGAAAAATATGACGTCAGTGACTCAAAAATTTTTTAAAATTTAAAAACTGAAACAGCCATATTAAAGAACTAATAAATCCAAGATAAAAAGTTAAATAAAGTTTTTTTCTAGTGCTAATAGTTTTCAAGAAAAGTCAAGTTAAAAATCAAATTTTGGCCCTTATTGAATTTTTACACTTTTCATATTAACTTTCCACATTAACTGTTAATATGGCTGTTTCAGTTTTTAAATTTTTAAAATTTTTTGAGTCACTGACGTCATATTTTTCTCTTTTATATTCACCCTGTCTAGGCCACAGAAGATTTGAATACCTCAAAACGATTTACTCAAGATGCAAAACTTTTATGTAGAATAAAATTTTCTGAGAAATCAATAATAAAAAATTATCCCATTTGTTAAAACCAAATTTGGGCGGACCCTGTAAAATTAAAGAACATTTTTTAAACTTTTACAAAATCCAAATTAGAATGTGGGCTTTAATTACATGACATAGGTCATTAAAATTTTAAAGCTGTGTCAGGTATTTTCGATACATAGGATGCTTGCGTAAGGTGCAAGATCTGTGAATTTTTTGATTGGTAAACTTATACGACATTCATTATTGATGCCAATTTACTATAGTTCACGAATGTTAGAAAGATAAGCACTACTCGTGACGCAACGGTTAGCGGTCATTGAACAGACTTTATACCTAGAGCATGATTTATGAAAACTGTCTAGAATCGATTGTAGAATGTAAAAATGTACAATATTATATTTCATTAGAATAAAATAAATTTGATACACACACCATTTTTACGATCCACATCGTATAATATTATACTATTTGTGTCTAGTAAAACGTAAAAACCTTCAGTCAGTATTGCGTATTATTTTAAATGCAATAATTTAAAAAAAAAACATCGAGTATTCAAATAGAAAAGCTAAAATAAACACAAGAACACAAACAAATAAAAATCTGCTATCCATTTGATTTGCACTCTCCATCAGCTGTATTTGCACTAGCAAAGACACACTGAGACTGATAGTCCTGATAGAGATACACGACATAAAATGCGTTTTATATAATGATATATATTCATCCCGGAGTAGCGTGGCTGAGATAACAACAATGCGATAACTTCTTATCTCTCAATGTTGTCAAATAAATTAAGTTCATCTCGAAATTGTGCTGTGAAAGTGCGTTCCACCACACCCTGATATGCATACATATCGGGATACGGATGAATTGGTTTCGTTTCCAGATATTTTTTTTTGTTCGCGGATGATTCGGATAATAAGTGATATCGATGGCATTGTAAGTTTTTGTGAAAATATTATTTTTATGACTTGTAGTCGACTCTTTCTTATTATAGTGTTAATATAGAGGCTACGGCCAAAAATCTTTGGTGTGCACACTATTTCAAACTAAGAACAAATTACCATAAAAGCAGTCTTAAGTTTAAAAAAATTATTTGATATATTATTAAAAGTAGGAAACGAAATTTATTTAAATTTGCCCATCTTTCTTTTTCTGCTTGTATTAATTTAGTTTATACCTACCGTGCGAGCAAAAATTATTCGCATCAAAGAGGGCTTGGATTAAAAAACGGGGGGCTTGGTTTAGATCACAATGATATGGGGACGATAATCTAACCAAATCTAGGTTAAAATTTTGTCAAATTCATATTATGACATGATATGCCAAACTAATGAGTAATAAAATAAGTAGGCAAATACAAATTTATTTTTGTTGTTTACAAAATTAACAAAGTAAGAATATACAGAAAGAAAAATAAAAATAATTACATAAATTGCTGAAATTGGACACCGCCATGCTTCATGCATAAATTCACACGTCTCTTCATATTTTCGAAAGTGTTGACCAGCATCTTTGGAAAAATGTTACCACATTCTTGGAATACTTGCACTTTAAAAGGAAATAAATTTAACTGCTTCTTAAGAATAGTCCTGCACAATTTGTTGGCGTATTTTGCATTATTTCACGAACGTTTGCAACAAGTTCTTCTGTTCTTACAGATGGTCTTCCTGCTCCTTTTTTGTGTTGTATAGAACCTGTTTCCCTAAATACAGCCACGGTTCTTTTCAGGCGATGATAAAAATCCCCAGCAATAAAAGCAACGTTAGGAAAATGTTCGTGAAAATCGTCCATGCATAAACCAGGATTGTATTGCATTCACCATTTACTCTAACCCCGTTTCGAAAATACGATTCAACCATGAATGTTTTGTGCTGTTCCGTAAAGCCCATTTTGTGAATTGTTTAAGAAATTGGAAAAATTAGCGATGAATCAAATTACTTGTAAGGACTGTCAAA
This sequence comes from Polydrusus pterygomalis, assembly GCA_963969555.1. NCBI lineage: Eukaryota > Metazoa > Arthropoda > Insecta > Coleoptera > Curculionidae > Polydrusus > Polydrusus pterygomalis. The sequence continues at coordinate 38,247,719 of OZ018385.1, read as the reverse complement.
GATGACGAAATAACTGATTGATTGTTAATTCAGGTAGTTACTGACAGTACTGACACCCAACAGGTATTAAGCTCTAGAGCTAAGCATTACGTCCTTAGATGCAAGGCCCTCTTTGATGCAAATAATTTTTGCTCGCACGGTATGTCTAACGTATCATCCCCCTGGTATTTGGTATAATTTTTCTTCAGTCTTTTCTCAAATACCGCGTTACCGATTTGAACTTTAATTTCGTAGGTAAGTCTGCACAGTTCCCCATTATTTCATGCAATATTGCCATTACATGCCCTAAAGACTAACTGTACCGAGCCTAAAATAACAACGTCAAAAGAACGAACACGGTAATTTTCACCTTCACGCGCTTCAGTTTACAACGTTTTCACAGCTAAACCCTCTTAGTGCTTGCTGATTGTTCCTCGGGCCAGCGTTTGTGCATTAGCAATGTATCTTTATTTCCCAGTTTTATTAACTTTTTTGGAGAGAAAAGTGACTGTTTGAATTTTGAATTGTATAACCACAAAGTACCAGTTTAATTATACAGTGTTACCACTGTCACCAGTAAAGTACGCATCATATGGGATTTTTTTTTGTATTAATAGCTTTATTCGAAATTTGACTTTGGCATCGAGTTCTGCTTCGATCGAGATAAAAATTAAGCAAAAAAAATAGTAGTCACGTGATTCGCATTATCTGTCAAATTTTAATTTTTTCCAAAAAATAATTCAAAAGTGGGGTTATTTCTGAAAATATCGAAAAAAGTTGTTGGAAAAAGTTTTTTAAATGCAGTTTCTAGCCCACATGCAAAATTTCAGCTGCATAAGATAATTTTGATTTTTTACCCATATTTTGTAAATTGCACCACTTTTGCAAAATAAGACTCAACGCAATCTACATAAAACTTCTTAGTTTTGACAATGCTTTATTTCAGATACATTTTCTTTAAAGTAGCGCCTTATTAAATGTGTGTTTTTCTACAAAATCAAAATTGCATGGGTTATTAAAATTTGGTCGCATGTGATGTAAAGTTTATTTATTTTTGACCCCGTATAATAGTGTATAAGGTAACTTCATAAAATAAGTATTTTTGTAAACGTAGTTTGTGTCTGAAAGTAATACACCTTAATATTAAGACAAAAAAGAACACAGTGTCATCAGTAAAGTGTTCATTAAGTGGAAAATAAAGTTTAGTTTAACTTAACGTAAAGTTTATCTATTTTTAACGATTTACTTTAAAACCCCTTTATTTTATTTTATTTTTTACTTTCAGACACAAATTACGTTTTCAAAAATACTTATTTTATGAAGTTACCTTATACAGGGTCAAAAACAAATAAACTTTGCATCACATGCGACCAAATTTTAATAGCCCAATTTTGATTTTGTAGAAAAACACACATTTAATATGGCTTTACTTTAAAGAAAATGTATCTGAAATAAAGCATTGTTATAACTAAGAAGTTTTAATGTAGGTTGCGTTGAGTCTTATTTTGCAAAAGTGGTGCAATTTACAAAATATGGGTAAAAAATCAAAATTATCTTATGTAGCTGAAATTTTGCATATGGGCTAGAAACTGCATTAAAAAAACTTCTTCCAATAACTTTTTTCGATATTTTTAGAAATAACCCCACTTTTGAATTAATTTTTGGAAAAAATTAAAATTTTACAGATAATGCGAATCACGCGACTACTATTTTTTTGCTTAATTTTCATCGAATTTCGAATAAATCTATTAATAAAAAAATCCCATATGATGCGGACTTTACTGGTGACACTAGTATACTTTTTATCAATACCTAAATTTAATAATCCTAGGCAACACTGCTGACAAACAACAACAATAATAGGCGTTCCTCGGGGAAGTGTATAAGGGCCTTTACTTTTTGTAATTTATTACAACGAACCTAATCGGAGATGCTTACTAAATAAGAGTAAATTAGTTAACGATGCCTACGATATACATGGCCTTTTAAAAGCTGTTTGGTCCCATTGGCCACTGGGAGAGAATTGCCCACAAAGCCATACTCTATACAGGGTGCCCGAAAAATACGTGAACAACGCTATGACAAATTCCTGAGGCTAAAATGTGAGGATCTAGCCCAATTTATTTAGTATAAGGTTTCCCCTCTCAACCCCCAGGTATGCTACTGAAAAGAGAAGATTTTACATACCTACTTTATAAAAATAAAAAAAATGCAATAATTTAGAAAAAAGCAAGTTAGGATCTACAGATACAGATCGCAATATATGTTATGCTGTGAGATAAGATCCTTTTTTCTAACTTTAATCATACTATCCTACATATTTACAACTGTACACCTATCTCTATGCACACTTTAAATACCTATTAATATTCAAGGTAAAGTTTATCAGTTTCACTTACAATTAAAATTATAATATATAATACTTGTTACTTACCTTTTAAAACCGTTCACGTAACACTTTTTTAAGTACATGTTCTATAAACTTGATCTCACCAGCAATCTCAGAGATACTTCAACCCATTTAATTCTTCCGAGTGGGAGACACAAAAAAGTGCAATTTTAAAACAATAAGAAATAATTTTTAGAATCCTATTTTACACACAAAATTACAAATACAATACATACAATCTTGCGGCTTCAGTAGAATTTTTCTGGTCACTCCAAAAATTAGGGGCATATCAATTTGTTCATTTCTAGTAAAACTAACCATTTTATCTGATTTACAATGTCAGTTTAATAAACGAATGACATTACAATTTTAATTAAAAACCATATTGGTTTTCAAAACCATTCCATTGTTTTTCAAAGCCGCCTTTCTATTTATTTAGAAAAGAGAGGACGGCAATAATGCATAACGCTTTTAAATTTGCGATTGGGATTTAAGGTAAATCTTTCAGTGTCAATTTTAAAATGGCATAGGAGTGTATGGTATAATAAAATCAAATTGTTGGACGAAAGCTCGTTTTAAATATCCTAGTGAACCACCATCGTTCCATTTGGAAAAATGGAGTAAACGTCAAGAAAACAAAATTTCATTTTTTAAACGCTTGTGAAACTTAGAATAGTATATTAAAGTACACGTTTCATAAGAAGCGGTTTTAGCGCACGCGTCTATTTTAAAAAACGAGCCACAAAGTGGCGAGTTTTTTAATTGACACGTGCGCTAAAATGCCTTATGAAACATGTGCTTTATACATTTTTTTCTATTTCACCTTTTATAATCAACAAAAATACATTTTAAAAAGAAAATAAATCCTTCAAATTTTGTAAATTTTTATGTCTAAATTTTATGTTGGTAATACTATTTTTTATCATAAGAGCCTCTGGACAACAAAAATTATTTTGCAAACTGTCATTTTTTGATTTATTTACCCATTTTCACCACGAGATTCTAAAGTTATTTTAGCGATATGAGATTTGAAATTGAACGGAATACGTTGTGTGATCCTTGTACATTCGGTACATATACAGAGCGTTCGAAAATTCGGGCGATTTTACTACTTTTTTTCGAATTTCAAAAGACGTGATTTTACGTCACGGCATTGCAATTTAGTATAGGAAAGATGGAAAATTCAAATAAAGTTGAAGTTAAAATCGACATTGGAAGGTTAGTAGATTGAATTTTGGATAGGATTTGGCAGAAAATGATAGCTTGAAGCATCTACAAAAGATTGATTTATAGATTTATGCAACCAACATACATGACTGTTATCCACACAGAATAAAAAAGTAGGTTATCAAGGTATTTTTCCTCTGCGAAAAATAGGTATTCTCGTAAATCACAAAGGCCGCGCAAGTCAATGAAATAAAACATTTAAATGTTACCAAGATCAAATAAAGAAAAAACGCGTATCGAAATAGCTTCAATGCGTATCGTATTGAGCTTATTATGAACGTGAACTAGAAAAATTCATTTATTAAGACATAAATTTAATTTTCATATACAAGTATATGAGGAGTTTTCTCCTCTTTTCCTTCCCGTACATACTTGGTAAACTTTACTCCTTTCGATTTTTAAAATCGATTTTTTAATTTTTAACGTCCAGTTATAGAACATGTTCTTGTCCTTTTCATGTATTTAAAATTTGTTTACATTCCTTTGTGTAAGTGGCAGTTGGGCCCTTCGGTGCTGATGATGGTACTTTCTAGTACCGAAACATGTACACCCCAATAAACTGACTTTTTTATATATTATTTGTGGAGACGACTGTGTGTTCTTTCCCCATATCTTCACAGCTCCACTCTGAGATAATGGACTACTTCCGTAAGATTATTATATTGTCCTAAAAAAAAACGAGCCGCGGTCCAAAATGCAGGGGATTTACAAAAAGTACCGTCAAGTTTTACCGAATCGTGGATGTGCATATAAAATTTCCTTAAAATCCGAGGAATATTTTAGAGGTAATAATAATAAGTAATAATACACGAAAGAAACCAAGTTTGGCGTATAGAATAAACATTTACTTACATGATGAGAAGAGAATGGTAGAGGGAGGTCATAGACCAAACAACCTTATAGAAGTAATTAGGGGTTAAATTTATTTAAAATAAAATTAGTGCCTACTCGTTTCGGCCAAATAGGCCATCATCAGGACTGCTGTAGGAAATATAAAACAAGGTAAACAATATAAAAATGAATACAAACTAAAAACTTACAGGTAAAGAGGTTCCAGAGCACAAGGATAAAGCAGGACGCACTTTAGTCAAATATTTTCACATAATGCACAAGGTAGTACATTTTAAAAAGACAGCAAACAATTAAAACGCGTCACGTTATTAGAGTAAACCACGACTAACAAATTATTTATTTTAGTAAAATATTTAGTGCAAAAAAGTGCATAGCCTCGTATCGAAGATCGAGACAAAAAAAGGATGCATGTATGCCCGTGAAAAACATTGAAAGTAAAGGATGATTTAGATTTAATTTATTTATATAAAAATAATTTTTAATCTTTTAAAAGTACTAACGTAATTACGATATGAAAAACTACTCTGTTCGTTGAGGATTTGTGGAGAGCGGAATTGGGATAGGGCGATTTATATGTTCTCTAATATGTCCAGTTTTAGTCCCTTGTTTAGGTGGTGTAAAACTCTAACGTTTTCTTCTATTTCGAAAGAGTGGTTTGATGTTTTTAGATGAGTTTCAAAAGGTGATTTATTGTCATGCTGTAGTCTACTAGATCTACGCTGTTCTTTTATTCTTTTATTAAAAAATCGACCTGTTTCTTCTACAGGGTGTTCATTTGAAAACTTCCCACCTCGATTTTCCTGCTTTAAAATGAAAATGTGGAAAATCGCTCGGACCCGTCGATTTTCCACATTTTCATTTTAAAGCAGGAAAATCGAGGTGGGAAGTTTTTTAATGAACACCCTGTATGTATTCAGATGGACAGGAATCGCATGAAAGTAAATATACCGCGCGTTTATCTAAAGCTGGTAATTTATCTTTTAGTTTAAAAAAAAGGTTAGAGACTGTTCCTACTGATCTATAGCAGATAAAAGTATTTTTATTTAGACCCTATAGAAGAGTTGCCACTGAGTTGGAGTACCAAAAGTTTGAAGGTTGGTGCAAAGCTAACAAGGCCTAGTGTTTGTGTCTGAAATTTTTTTTCTGGCTTATTATTCTAAAAAGCAACAATCCAGCTATATATACAGTATGTGGACTAGCTATATATACAGTGTGACCAGTAAAGTCTGCATCATATGGGATTTTTTTTTATTTTTAGCTTTATTTGAAATTTGACTTTGGCATCAAGTTCTGCTTCGATCGAGATGAAAATTAAGCAAAAAATAGTAATCACGTGATTCGCATTATCTGTCAAATTTTAATTTTTTCCAAAAAATTATTCAAAAGTGGGATTATTTCTGAAAATATCGAAAAAGGTTATTAGGAAAAGTTTTTTTAAATGCATTTTCTAACCCACATGCAAAATTACAGCTGCATATAAGATAAGTTTGATTTTTTACCCACCACTAAAATTTATTTTATATATTATATATGTCGTAGGCTGATAGTGAAATCCGTCATTTCATGAAAAGCCTAGTCACTTCATGAAGCGTCGGCAGATTGTGTAAAAACATGAAATTACACGATCTGACGCGTCACTTCATGAAGAGACCTTGACGTTTCGGCGTAGATATTATGTATAACACAATCTGCCTAATTTTAAATATCGTCACTTCATGAAATGCCACAAAAACAAGGCATATTGTGTAATTCCGTCTAAAAGGTATATTGGCAACTGGTTTGTTCGGGTTTGTCAGAGCATTTTTAAAATTTTTATAAAATAATATTAGTTGAAAAAATTTAATTTAAAAAAAAATGCTCTGGGGAACAACGAACAAACCAGTTGCCAATATACCTTTCAGACGGAATTACACAATCTGCCGACTGACATGACATCGTTAGGTTCTACATGAAGTGACGATATTTAAAATTAGGCAGATTGTGTTATACATAATACGCCGAAACGTCAAGGTCTCTTCATGAAGTGACGCGGCAGATTGTATAATTTCATGTTTTTACACAATCTGCCGACGCTTCATGAAGTGACTAGGCTTTTCATGAAATGACGGATTTCACTATCAGCCTACGACATATACATAACGTACAGTATCTTCGTATATTATAGTGACTATTTAACTAGAGTGTTTTACACTGGCAAAATGTCATAGCAACGGCCGGTCTTCTACTGGCAAAATTACTACCTGCACCTACCTGGACAAAATTCCCATGTGATTTTTGCCGCGGCAAAATTTTGTCTTTTTTCTAGTTAAATAGTCATGTCGAATACCACTCGAGAAAAAATTGTGTAAGCAAAATTGTTCTCAAGGATTTATTTAAGTTTGTTGCTTTTAAGCAATTTCGCTCATGACATTTTCGACAAAATCACTCGCCTGACGGCTCGTGATTTTGTCAAAAATGTCATTCGCGAAATTGCCAAGCAACAAACTTTCATACCTTTCGAAAATTTTGCCGACAAAATTTTATCTCTTGTGATATTATATATGATATAAAATACAAATAAAATATTGTCATGTTCGTTTTATATTATAATATAGTTGTGTATGAATTATGAAATATATTCTTTACAATAAATATTATATTATTATTTAACTTTAAATTTATATTTAACTTATTATTATATTTAACTCAATACAAGTATTTTACTTCTAAGTTTCGGATTTAAGTTTATACAAAAAAAAATATATATTAACATTAAATGTAAAAAAATTTTGAATAAACTTTTTATTATTATTATTATTATTATTATTATTATTATTATTATTATTATTATAACTTAATGAACACTTTACTGATAAAGTCGATTCAGCCAGTAAACCTGCAAGATGGCCGACATGTCATATGACAAAAGTCATATTCAAGCTAAATAAAATGGATTTTTGCATTTTCAATGAATTTTGTCATATGACATGTCGGCCATCTTGCAGGTTTACTGGCTGAATTGACTTTAACACTGTGTTCTTTTTTGTATTAATATTAAGGTGTATTACTTTTAGACTACGTTTTCAAAAATACTTATTTTATGAAGTTACCTTATACAGGGTCAAAAACAAATAAACTTTGCAGTCTTTGCACCACATGCGACCAAATTTTAATAGCCCAATTTTGATTTTGTGGAAAAACACACATTTAATATGGGGCTACTTGAAAATGTATCTGATATAAAGCATTTTTAAAACTAAGAAGTTTTATGTAGGTTGCGTTAAGTCTTATTTTGCAAAAGTGGTGCAATTTACAAAATATGGGTAAAAAATCAAAATTATCTTATGCAGCTAAAATTGCATGTGGGCTAGAAACTGCATTTAAAAAAACTTTTTCTAATAACCTTTTTCGATACTTTCAGAAATAACCCTACTTTTGAATTATTTTTTGGAAAAAATTTAAATTTGACAGATAATGCGAATCACGTGACTACTATTTTTTGCTTAATTTTTATCTCGATCGAGGCAGATCTTGATACCTAAGTCAAATTTCGAATAAAGTTATTAATAAAAATTCACAGATCTTGCACCTTACGCAAGCATCCTATGTATTGAAAATACCTGACACAGCTTTAAAATTTTAATGACCTATGTCATGTAATTAAAGCCCACATTCTAATTTGGATTTTGTAAAAGTTTAAAAAATGTTCTTTAATTTTACAGGGTCCGCCCAAATTTGGTTTTAACAAATGGGATAATTTTTTATTATTGATTTCTCAGAAAATTTTATTCTACATAAAAGTTTTGCATCTTGAGTAAATCGTTTTGACGTATTCAAATCTTCTGTGGCATAGACAGGGTGAATATAAAAGAGAAAAATATGACGTCAGTGACTTAAAAAATTTTTAAAATTTAAAAACTGAAACAGCCATATTAACAGTTAATGTGGAAAGTTAATATGAAAAGTGTAAGAATTCAATAAGGGCAAAAATTTGATTTTTAACTTGACTTTTCTTGAAAACTATTAGAAAACAAAAATAAAAGTTTGACACCCTTTATCTTGGTTGTTATCAATTTTGGGATAATGCAAGTTTAAATAAATCGCATTATTTCGCCTTAAGAAGCCTGCTGTTGCTCTGTGTCCCATTACGTTTGGGACACCCTGTATATTAACTAAAACATATTATATTAACTGTATGGTTTTATTTCTAAGAATAATTAATATTAATTTGTTTATAAACAATAATATTCACATAGCAGACCAACCAAGGTGAACAATTGCCTTATATTCAATCGGTCATATTGTCTAAGCCTACTTATGCTATGTTTTTAAATTAAACTTATTTACCCAAGCGTTCAAAATAGACCATGAAGATTTTCATGAGATAGGTAGGGGTGCAAAATATAACCAATCACCCGGTACAATAACATTTTCTGAGAAATCAATAATAAAAAAATTATCCCATTTGTTAACCAAATTTGGGCGGACCCTGTAATATGCAATTATTGTGCTCCAACTTTTTGCCTCCCGCTTTTTTTTTCGATATAATATTCCGATTTAAATAACGTGAACTTACCTTAGTTATAACTTATCTCAATAAAACACTTTTTAACAAAGTTACTATGGCGTTCTTTAAAACACAAACTAAACTAAACATTATTCATTATTTACTTGCCGACTTTACGCTGATTCATATTTATATTTCTACCAAGTATTATCAGAGTATTATGTTACAAGACCGATCTAGATATTGCGCTGTTGGCCGCGACAGACGGCAGAGCGACATCGACATGAGCGACATCGACATGAGCGACATCGACATGAGCGACATCGACATGAGCGACATCGACATGCAATGCAAAGTTTGCGTAAACACGATACTAATAGTATTTTCAATACTAAAAAAAAATCCCATATGATGCGGACTTTACTGGTCACACTGTTCAGTATGTGGACTCACAATATTCAATGTTAAGAACCACGATTTCAGTTAAAAAATCAAGATATAGCTAGAAAACAATTTTCATTACAGCACACGTTCTGTAATAGACGCCCTTCTTAACTCTTTTTAGAATCGTAAATTCATATTGCGAAATAAAAGTAGATAAAAAAAATGTAATGAGATAGCAAGCAAATTGGATCCCCATATTAAAACATATCAAAAGCAATAAATATCACTTCAGTTGAATAAAATTGTTAGACATACGTATTATCAATAAACACAGGCGTTTACAAAAAAACTAGGTCATGTCTGATAGTGTCGAAAAGTCAAATTGTTATCAATCGATGTCCCACTTTAATTAAATCGTTTTGCATTGCATTAAGATGGAAATTATGTGTGGTGCATGCATGTGTGTTTTTATATTACACTAGAAGTTTAAACTAAGAGTTATTTTCTTGAAATAGAAACCGCAATAACATATTTACAGTAATTTTGAAGAAGTAGTCCATACTCAAAGTGGAGTTAAATGATATAGAAAAAATTCACAGATCTTGCACCTTACGCAAGCATCCTATGTATTGAAAATACCTGACACAGCTTCAAAATTTTAATGACCTATGTCATGTAATTAAAGCCCACATTCTAATTTGGATTTGGAAAGTTTAAAAAATGTTCTTTAATTTTACAGGGTCCGCCCAAATTTGGTTTTAACAAATGGGATAATTTTTTATTATTGATTTCTCAGAAAATTTTATTCTACATAAAAGTTTTGCATCTTGAGTAAATCGTTTTGACGTATTCAAATCTTCTGTGGCATAGACAGGGTGAATATAAAAGAGAAAAATATGACGTCAGTGACTCAAAAAAATTTTAAAATTTAAAAACTGAAACAGCCATATTAACAGTTAATGTGGAAAGTTAATATGAAAAGTGTAAAAATTCAATAAAGGCAAAAATTTGATTTTTAACTTGACTTTTCTTGAAAACTATTAGCACTAGAAAAAAACTTTATTGAACTTTTTATCTTGGATTTATTAGTTCTTTAATATGGCTGTTTCAGTTTTTAAATTTTAAAAAAATTTTGAGTCACTGACGTCATATTTTTCTATTTTATAGTCACCTTGTTTATGCCACAGAAGATTTGAATACGTCAAAATGATTTACTCAAGATGCAAAACTTTTATGTAGAATAATATTTTCTGAGAAAACAATAATAAAAAATTTATTTCTAAGAATAATTCATATAAATTTGTTTATAAACAATAATATTCACATAGCAGACCAACCAAGGTGAACTATAAATAATCCCAAAAAAACGAAAACAAAAATAAAAGTTTGACACCCTTTATCTTGGTTGTTATCAATTTTGGGATAATGCAAGTTTAAATAAATCGCATTATTTCGCCTTAAGGAGCCTGCTGTTGCTCTGTGTCCCATTACGTTTGGGACACCCTGTATATTAACTAAAACATATTATATTAACTGTATGGTTTTATTTCTAAGAATAATTAATATTAATTTGTTTATAAACAATAATATTCACATAGCAGACCAACCAAAGTGAACAATTGCCTTATATTCAATCGGTCATATTGTCTAAGCCTACTTATGCTATGTTTTTAAATTATACTTATTTACCCAAGCGTTCAAAATAGACCATGAAGATTTTCATGAGATAGGTAGGGGTGCAAAATATAACCAATCACCCGGTACAATAACATTTTCTGAGAAATCAATAATAAAATTTATCCCATTTGTTAACCAAATTTGGGCGGACCCTGTAATATGCAATTATTGTGCTCCAACTTTTTGCCTCCCGCTTTTTTTTTTCGATATAATATTCCGATTTAAATAACGTGAACTTACCTTAGTTATAACTTATCTCAATAAAACACTTTTTAACAAAGTTACTATGGCGTTCTTTAAAACACAAACTAAACTAAACATTATTCATTATTTACTTGCCGACTTTACGCTGATTCATATTTATATTTCTACCAAGTATTATCAGAGTATTATGTTACAAGACCGATCTAGATATTGCGCTGTTGGCCGCGACAGACGGCAGAGCGACATCGACATGAGCGACATCGACATGCAATGCAAAGTTTGCGTAAACACGATCCTAATAGTATTTTCAATACTAGAAGAAAAGCACAAAGTCTTTCTCCACAATCTTTATTCAAATGACTAGGCGAACCTAGAATCACATCGACATGTTTCGAGTGCAGAAACACTCATCATCAGGAAAACAAAGTACAAGTCAAAATGCTGATGTTTTTAGCAATAGGGAAAATAATAGTGGGATTGAGCCGTAATGGAACTTTTAATGGTGTATAAGAGGTGTAAAATAGAATAGTCAAAAGACCGACAATCAAGACTTCAGCATACTGAAGAGTCTAGGGTTACTGCAATGGCATTGTCCTGGGCATAAAAGTGAGGAGAGTAAAAGAAAAATTAGAAAGTTTTTTTTTAATTTTTTTTTTACTCCCCTCACTTTTCTGGAAATAAAAGAACTTAGCCCGGTTCTGTTTCTATAGCCAACCGCTTAACGAAAAATATACCGAACTTCAACAGTGTGCCATTAATGACAGCTGATGCGGTGAGCGGTGATACATTGATTTGACTTTATATTATTCGAAATATTCCACACTGGATTAGAGTCTACAGACGTGGCAACATCTGCTTCCTAGGGGTAGCAAGTGAAAATAAGGAAATAAAATATGACAATTTCTATTTCAACATCACCACTTTTTAGTTGTAATATAATAACCAATATTTCCTGAGCAGAAGTATTTCTGTTCTCAGTTATGAGATGATCAAAACGGTTACTTTCTGATGAAAATTTCGCTTTTAAGAATATTAAGTATTATTAAATAACGATATTTATGTATAAACCAATAAATGGTAAAAATGAAAGCTACGTTAATAAGGTGTTATTTGTTCCTTTTAAGGTTTAATAATTTGTTAACACCTTGGAGGGATTCCCAAGACAGGTTCAACAAACTTCGACAGATTGTTCACACTTTTTTTATGTGCCTTAAAAATTAGAATGGAAGGAATTATATAAATATATACGAGTATATAGTAAAGCATTTGTTTTTCTAATAGCCGTTTTTCCTTTTCTTCAATTGACGTTACAAATCGAGATTTTTCTGGGGGTCTGCAATAACTTTTTAATATTTTCCATTTGCGCCTGGCATGCATACAATCAATAACAATCAACAAGCACAAAAATAAAGTGCCAATTTGGCCAATGGCTTTCCAAATCAGTGATAATATACAGGGTGTTAATTGTGTTAAATTTAAAAAAAAATATACTTATGATCACCTTTTCAAGTGATAAAATAAATCTTTTCAAGTAACCAAATTAATTGTATTTTTGAACTACCATGTATATTGCAACTAAGATTTGAGCACAGGGTTTTAAAAGCCCTCGGATAATATTTAATAGCAGCTCACCAAATTTCAGCGTCTTAATATTTCATATTTAAAAAATATCAACATTTTTTAAAGTTTTTCATCAAAAAATTTGGAATTTAATTATTAAAAAAAAAATTACCTTATCGGACTTCCATTGTCTTTATTTTGTTAGTAAACTAAATTATAATTCTAAAGCTTACTGTCTTAAATACTATCCATGTGCAATGAAGCTTGATGACTCCGCCTACGTGCTTATTGGAGTGTGAAGTTTGAGCTGTTGGTTTTGGACAAGAAGAGGCTTCCAGATATTGGGATATCTATACTTGATTTACTAAATATATGGGTATTTTGATTCATGAAAGCTGCTTCTTTGAATTTTCGTTTTATACAGTGCTGTTCCTTGTCCAAAACCTTGGCTTCTGACCACTGTATGTTATGTTGGTTGGTCCATACATGTTCCGCTATACCTGATCTCGAAGTTTCACCTCTTTGAGTATGTTTCAGATGTTCTTTAACTCGTACGGGAAGAGGTCTTTTTGTTTCTCCAATGCACGCTTCGCCACACTCGCAAGGGATTTGATAGATACAATTTTTTGTGTTTTCATTACGGAGGGGTTTTAGTTTTGTAAGAAAGCTTTTAAGCGTATTTCTGGATTTGAAGTCTGTTTTTATATTATAGTTTTTGGCTATCCTTTTAATATTTTCAGAAATCCCATCGACATAATGTATTGTAAGAAATGCTTGCTCCTCTTTCGTTTCTGTATTAGTTTTTACTTCGCTATTTTTAAGTTTTGAGATGGTATTAGTTACAAAGTTTCAGGGTAACCATTCTGTTTTAGATATGATAAAGAGTTTGAATTATGCCCTGTTTTTATGGAGTTTAAACGACACGAAACAGCACTGGAGAAAACGAAAATTCAAAGAACCAGCTTTCAGGAATCAAGATACCCACATATTTAGCAAACCAACTGTAGATATCCCCAATATATGGAAGCCTCTTCTTGTCCAAAACCAACAGCTCAAACTTCACTCTTCAATAAGCACGTACGCGGAGTCATCAAGCTTCATTGCACATGGACAGTATTTAAGACAGTAGCTTTAGAATTATAATTTAGTTTACACTTGAAAACGGTTAGAGATACTAACTAACCGAAACGTTGTGTTAAGTAACAAAATAAAGACAATGGAAGTTCGACAAAGTAATTTTTTTTAGTTTCCTTCTTGTCTCGCACTGATTGTGATTTAAACTGGATACTCAAAAAATCCTAAAAGTTACTTTTATCATCTGTTAAAGCGTGTGCAAGTGGATTCGTATCCCTTTTTCGTCTATTTGCGTTAGTAGACCCGTCCATATTAGCATAAAAAGGTATCGCAATCCATGTTAGGGCCAAAATAAAGACAATGGAAGTCCGACAAGATAACTTTTTTTTATATTACTTCATTGTCTACCACCTTCAAAAAAACAAGTTAATTATTATTTTAGAAACTGTAAGATATAGGTACCTGTAGGATAATATTAAAGAGAGTTGTTAAAAAATTAATAGGGGTTTCAAAGATAAAATAAAATACAGGGTGTTCCATTTCAAATATCGAAATTGCTACTCATTTTTCGTAGAAGTGACACCACTGTAACGTCAAAAATATTTTAGAAATAGTGCATTATCCGTTTATGTAAAAGACCAAATTTCCAGAGCGATTCGTCACCTGGTTCGTGATACACTTCTAAAGTACCATCCACCGTGATTCACCCTGTATATTTAATTATCCTCTAGTATTATGGCCCACGTACGTCAAATAATATACAAACAAACCCGAACCTAATAGCACTAACTATCTAATAATCTAAATTTTATTTTTGTTTCAGATTAGGCCAGTAGTCCGCTAAGAGCCCCAGTAGATAGGATAACCTAACCTAGCTATAAGTAAAGAAATTTATTATTTTAAACAAAAATAAACGTAACTTTAAAAAAACAATAACCACAGAACAAACAAGTAAATAGCATAACAATTTTAACGCTATACATATCATAGAATCGTTGCGGTAAACGTATTTTTATATTATTTTAAGTGCGGGTTTTCGGTTCGTGTGTACTTTTGTGGTTAAAGACCAAAAATAATAAAAACGGAAAATAAGATATCAGGAACTACAACGGAACAGAAGCGAAAGGAAGAAGCTGTGACGGGATTCTTATGGTTTTCATGGTAAGTCTTAATATTTATTTGTCGATCAAAACAGTGTACTTGCGGAGAAGCATTTTTTCTGGTAATTATCTATTATACGCACACCACGCCGATTTTGATGATTTTTTCAGTAAACACGTATTTCGATGCGTAGATTACGAATCCGAAAACGAAAGTTGTCGGAAAAGCTTAGTTTCCGAGATATTTCCTTCTTAAGTTACGATTTTTCATGGGTTTGTTTACATTTGGGATTTTTATCGTTTTTCAGCCACCTCTCACTACTTTTTAGGTTACACAGGATATATACTAATTTAAATCGTGGTTAAAAGAAGGAAAATGCGCGTGAAAACGCACATTTTCCTTCTTTTAACCACGATTTTCCACTATGGGAAGCCATCGAAGAAACGAGGTTAGGGTAAGTTTAAGTTTTAGATTTTATGTTGGTAACCATGAGTAATATTTGGTGCGAAATATTTATATTTAAATCAATCTAGTGGGCGCTCTTTTTTCAATTTTTTTCGTTTTTAAAAGTGCTTTCCACTACTTTTCAGTCTCTGTCTTTTTATTTAGGTTAAATTAAGGAACTTTTGAAAACGTGAGTTTATAATTAATTAGAAACAATATATTTAACAAGAAAAATGAATATTGCCTATAAAATGAGGTTGAACTTTGTTTTCTTCTTCTTTTGGTTCACACAATACTTGCCGCAGTGGAACTTTAGAGTATATTTGTTTAACTTGAAAATATTTTAGCACTTTCCACAATTAATTTTAGATACAAATATTCCGAGCTCCAATAAATAATCAATAAGCGGCAAATAAGCATTAGTTAATACTAAAAATTCAGTGAAATTCATTTTTTGGAATAGCGTCCTAATAAAAACCAAACTTAATAATGAAAATAAAGCCGCATTGGTTGGTAGCGTCATTTAAAAACGAAAAAAAATTGAAAAAAGAGCGCCCACTAGATTGATTTAAATATAAATAGTTTCGCACCAAATATTACTCACGGTTACCAATATAAAATCTAAAACTTAAGCTTACCCTAACCTCGTTTCTTCGATGGCTTTCCATAGTGGAAAATCGTGGTTAAAAGAAGGAAAATGCGCGTTTTCACGCGCATTTTCCTTCTTTTAACCACGATTTAAATTAGTATATATCCTGTGTAACCTAAAAAGTAGTGAGAGGTGGCTAAAAAACGATAAAGATCCCAAATCCCAAGTAAACACGATGTAAACAAACCCATGAAAAATCGTAACTTAAAAAGGAAATATCTCGGAAACTAAGCTTTTCCGACAACTTTCGTTTTCGGATTCGTAATCTACGCATCGAAATACGTGTTTCCTGAAAAAATCACCAAAATCGGCGTGGTGTGCGTATAATAGATAATTACCTTTTTTCTTTTTATTGAAAACCTTTTATGTTTTCATGGATTTGCGTGCGCAAACAAAAGTTAAGTTTTCTGGTTGAAAAAATTCCTTTGTACGCACTTCTCACCGGTCAGATCCCCTGGCGCCCAACAGTTTCCAGCCCACATGCAAAATTTCAGCTGCATAAGATAATTTTGATTTTTTACCATAGTTTGTAAATTGCACCACTTTTGCAAAATAAGGCTCAACGCAACCAACATAAAACTTCTCAGTTTTGACAAGGCTTTATTTCAGATACATTTTCTTTAAAGTAGCGCTATATTAAATGTGTGTTTTTCTACAAAATTAAAATTGGGCTATTAAAATTTGGTCGCATGTGATGCAAAGTTTATTTGTTTTTGACCCTGTGTAATAACTTTAATAAAATAAGTAATTTTGAAAATGTAGTTTGTCTGAAAATAATACACGTTAACGATAAGAAAATAGTTTAATGAAAAGAGTCAATTATTGTTCTAATAAAAAATCATATAAAAATTAATTTTAATAAATTTTGATTTTGTAGAAAAACACACATTTAATATGGCGCTACTTTAAAGAAAATGTATCTGAAATAAAGCATTGTTAAAACTGAAAAGTTTTCTGTAGGTTGCGTTGAGTCTTATTTTGCAAAAGTGGTGCAATTTACAAAATATAGTTAAAAATCAAAATTATATTATCCAGCTGAAATTTTGCATGTGGGCTAGAAACTGCATTTAAAAAAAATATAACTTTTTTCGATATTTTCAGAAATAACCCACCTTTGGAATTATTAAAATTAAAATTTGACAGATAATGCGTGACTACTATTTTTTTACTTAATTTTCATCTCGATCGAAGCAGAACTTGATGCCAAAGTCAAATTTCGAATAAAGCTATTAATAAAAAAAAATCCCATATGATGCGGACTTTACTGGTCACACTGTATATGTTAATTCATAATGACTCGTTTTTTTAACCATTCATAATTTTAGCAAATTGTTATGAGGCGTCATTATCATAGCAAATAAAACAAAAATCATGCTTCTTTACAATAAGCGGAAGCATGGAGGCGGGGGCGGCGGCGCAGGTTCATTGTTGCTACGCTTCCGGTCTCGCCTTGCTCGTCGTTTTATAAAAATATTATGCCCGACCATACACTAATGGAGGCGGTATTTAGTAGCCAGTGGCGAAGCTGCTTTTATACCGTGCGAGCAAAAATTATTTGCATCAAAGAGGGCCTTGCATCTAAGGACGCAATGCTTAGCTGTGGAGCTTAATACCTGTTGGGTGTCAGTAACTACCTGAATTAACAATCAATCAGTTATTCCGTCATCTTTGACAGTCGTTACAAGTAATTTGATTTATCGCTAATTTTTCCAATTTCTTGAACAATTCACACAATGGGCTTTACGGAACAGCACAAAACATTCATGGTTGAAGCGTATTTTCGAAACGGGGTTAGAGTAAATGGTGAGTGGCGATTCAATCCGGGTTTGTGCATGGACGATTTTCACGAACATTTTCCTAACGTTGCTTTTATTGCTGGGGATTTTTATCATTGCTTGAAAAGAACCGTGGCTGTGTTTAGGGAAACAGGTTCTATACAACACAAAAAAGGAGCGGGAAGACCATCTGTAAGAACAGAAGAACTTGTTGCAAACGTTCGTGGAATAATGCAAAATACGCCAACAAATTGTATAAGACGCCTGTCCCAAGAAGTGGAAAGATCTTATGGAACATGCAGAACTATTCTTAAGAAGCAGCTAAATTTATTTCCTTTTAAAGTGCAAGTATTCCAAGAAATACAAGCCGCAGATTTTGAAAGACGCAGGAATTACTCTCAATGGTTTACCCAAAATTTATTGGAAAGAAATGATTTATTAGACCTGACATTTTTTTCGGATGAAGCCTGGTTCCACCTCTCCGGTTAATAGGAATTCTCAGAATACACGCATGTGGAGTAGTGAAAATCCCCATTTTTTTGTAGAGTCCACATTGCACCCTCAAAAAATTGGTGTCTGGTTAGCTGTTTCCCGAAGAAGATCTGTTGGTCCTATTTTTTTCCATGACACAGTTACAGCACAGCGGTATAGAGACAATATTTTGAATCCATTTGTGGAGCAATTACTTGACGACGAACTACGTTTTGGATATTTTCAACAGGACGGTGCAACCGCCCATACAGCCGCCGAAACTATTAACTACTTACGCAATTTTTTCGACGACAGATTGATCAGTTTTCGATAAGACATTGAATTCCCACCTAGATCACCTTGTTTAACGGTTATGGATTACTTCGTTTTTCCTCATTTAAAGAACGCTATTTTTAAAACACCAGTTGCAAATTTAGAACAATTACAAGAAATTATTATCCAAGAATGTGGTAACATTTCTCCAGAGATGCTGGTCAACACCTTCGAAAATAGGAAGAGACGTGTGAATTTATGCTTGGAGCATGGCGGTGGCCAATTTCAGCAATTTATGTAATTATTTTTCTTTTTCTTCCTGTATATTCTTACTTTGTTAATTTTGTAAACAACAAAAATAAATTTGTATTTGTCTACCTATTTTATTACTCATTAGTTTGGCATATCATGTCATAATATGAATTTGACAAAATTTTAACCCACATTTGGTTAGATATATCGTCCCCATATCATTGTGATTTAAACCAAGCCCTACGTTTTTTAATCCAAGCCCTGTTTAATGCAAATAATTTTTGCTCGCACGGTATTATTGATTAAAGTGATAGCAACCAAAAAAATTGAGGTAATCACTAGATAGATGTTCTTTACCTTTACCTAACAGAACGACGCAGACGCCGACGCCTATGAGTACAATGATAAGCATCTCACATTCAGAAACACAATATGCCGTTATCAGATACATCCTAAAATTTAAGAGTTACGAGTTGACAGCTGTGGGCAAGTGCATAAAAATAATGGCGAATCTACGTGTTTAATGCGTAATTGTTCGAAGCCAACCGACTGTGAAAACAAGACGGAAGGATACAAAGGGAGGCCATTGAAGGCTAATTTACACTGTTAAGTTAATTAAAATAAAAACGGAATGAAAATTGCATTTTACACCAGGTAAACTATGTAATACTTATGTAATTATACAGGGTGTGCGGGAAAATGTGGGAAATCTCCCGGATATGAAAAAAACACGTGAAAAGAATACTACAAGAAACTTCTTTCGTATCGGCCTCCTCTTCGGAGATGTGGGCTCCCAAAGAGCTCCCATGGAATTAAGTTTTTGACACATAATTATTAAACCAACAGGTATATTTCAATTTTTTTTTCATATGATGTATACCAGGTGAGACCCTTCAAATTACTATCCCAGAAAGTGTTGCGAATTACTCACAGCTGCAGGGACGGACTAGCTGTGACACTAATGTGTCCATTCTTTTTACGCCCTGTATGATAAAAACTTTGGACAACGTTTTTTATATATATTTTATGATATATGTACTCTGGTATAAGGGACTACTTAAATATAATTTTTCCGAAGCGGTGAATAGATAGACGGGGTCAATAGAGTGGCCACCCAGATCGCTTGATCTTAACCCACTGGATTACGTCAAAAATTTTGTTTATAAGTACAAACCCAACTCAATAGCTATGCTGAAAGTGTCCATTCGACGAGTAATACCAGAAATCTTTCCACAAGTAGTACAAAATGTACAGGAGGAATTTTTAGATCAATTGATATTTAAATCATGGGAAACTTCCATAGTTTGATAAAAATGCGTTATCGTTTTAAAGCCAAAAATGCGGAGATATACCAGTACAAATTGATGGAAGTACTTGTATTATATCCCAGCAAATATTTGCTTTAACAGAAACCACGCCTTTTGAGAACGGAGATCCGTGAAAAGCTGCAATGATAGTAAACAAACCGATAAGGTAATAATCGGCCATCAATGTTGACATAATATTTCAATCAATCAATTACGCGTAAGATTTTATTACTAATATACTACGATTACCTAATAGCATCTTCCATTTTCCTTTCATTATTTACAGTGATAATACTTCCCAGAATTATTTTCGAAAGTATTTGTCTTAAGCTAAGTCGATTAAACATCCGTGTATGAATGGTGTAAACCATAAAATAACTTATTATTACCTACTAGTTTAAGCATTGTTTTTTTCAATCGCCGACATCAAATCATAGATATCATCATTTCAACACATTAGTGAGGTTTTAATTATTGAGAATCTATTATCAGCGCATCAACAAGATCAAAGTATGTGATGTACTGTATGAGGGTGATTTAACTAATCTGAAGGTGCTTCTAGAGCCAATATCTGTGAACTCAAAGCAACTACTGACAATATTCCAACAAACAACGCTCCCAAAATAAACATGCTGTCTAGCATTCAGCAGAATGAAATGGTACATTTCTGCTAATATAGATTGGTCCAATTAGATTTTTCGAAGTATTTCAACACAATAAATGCCTTAAAGCAGCTTGGATCTAACAGCTGCGACAGCTACAACCTTCCATGGTATCCTTGCATTGTTGGTGAACAGTATCTTCCTGCTTTGGGATGGACATCGTATCAAATTTCATATTATAAAACAGACCGTGTTTTTAATGCTGCTTGATTATGTAATGGAACATGTTCACTGGTTCAGTCCATATGGTCAAAGGGGATTTAAATATGCTTTATTTCATTTATAAATGTATTTAAATTTGATTCCGCATTTTTAGCGATTCAGCTTGACAACTTTCTTTCATAAGGCTTAAACAGATTATACAATACAACCACTGGCTATGAAAGATAAACTGAATTACTTATTGTCAATTTGTTAAACGAGTAATTAAGACTAATGAATGGAAAATTCTATTGAGGTACCATAGCGTCTGCCATGTCAATTTTATCATTTTTTCTACACTGATGTCAGATCGTCAATCAATAAAGCAAGATTTGGAATTATTTACTTTGTAGGTATGTACTATTTGATTAATTCCGATGATGGTGCTTTATCTTTTAAACTGATGGCAGTACTTGTACACAATTAAATATTTGCTTTAATCATAACCACGCCTTCTTGGAACGGAGATCCGGTAAAAGGTGTAATAGTAAACAAAACGATAAAGTGATAATTGGCCATCAACGTTACAAACTGTTTGATTTTATTGGAAAATTCAGCTTTTATGTAAAAATGCGGCACTTATCTGATAATACAGGTGTGGTATGTTGATTAAACATAAGCGTATCAATGCTGGGAACCATAAAGTGATATAATAGGTGCTGATAAAATACACGCGATTACTATACCTATACATAGATCTATTGGAAAATACGAGTTCTTTAATTTTTACTTATAATTATTAAATTGAATTGTAAGAAAATAGAGATAAGAGATGACAATTATCAATAAATTGCAAAATAAAGGTTCGGTGATATTAAAAAAAAGTTTACAGAAATAGTCCATGCTTAAAGTGGAGTTGAAAGTATGAAAAGGAAAAGAAAACTAAAAGTCTTCTTTCACAAAATTTAATACCGTGCGAGCAAAAATTATTTGCATCAAAGAAGGCCTTGCATCTAAGGACGTAATGCTTAGCCATAGAGGTTAATACCTCTTGGGTGTCGTAACTACCTGAATTAACAATCAATCAGTTATTCCGTCATCTTTGACAGTCGTTACAAGTAATTTGATTCATCGCTAATTTTTCCAATTTCTTGAACAGTTAACACAATGGGCTTTACGGAACAGCACAAAACATTCATGGTTGAAGCGTATTTTCGAAACGGGGTTAGAGTAAATGGTGAGTGGCAATACAATTAGGGTTTGTGCATGGACGATTTTCACGAACATTTTCCTAACGTTGCTTTTATTGCTGGGGATTTTTATCATTGCCTGAAAAGAACCGTGGCTCTGTTTAGGGAAACAGGTTCTATATAACACAAAAAAGGAGCAGGAAGACCATCTGTAAGAACAGAAGAACTTGTGAAATAATGCAAAATACGCCAACAAATTGTATAAGACGCCTTTCCCAAGAAGTGGGAAGATCTTATGGAACATGCAGAAATAAATGATTTACTAGACCTGACTTTTTTTCGGATAAAGCCTGGTTCCACCTCTCCGGTTATGTGAATTCTATCGGTTATGTGAGATATATCGTCCCCATATCATTGTGATCTAAACCAAGCCCTACGTTTTTTAATCCAAGCCCTCTTTGATGCAAATAATTTTTGCTCGCACGGTATCTCGATAGTGCCCTTGACTGGAAATCACATTGTGATCAACTGATTCATACACTTAACAGATAAAAATGAATGGATACGACAAAATGAAAAGAAAAACCATTTTTTCTGAAGAAATAACAATGTTCGTGATAATATATTATAAAACAACGGAACTTATAACACCCACTGAATTAAAAAAAAAACAAATTTCGGTGAGTTATTATCAACTTATGGCCAATTAGTTCGCATAAGTAGTAGCATAGAAAACGTTATCAAGCCAATAAAATTAACAAAACGCGTTCGCATAAAATTAAATTTTAGATTCTAATGTGCATTGTGGGGACCTTTCACTATTTTATTATAAAACTACGCGTCGGCTGCTCGAGGCAAAATAATGACATGTACCAGAGCCGCCATTCTAATAGACCAGGGGCTCAATCGCTTTCTCCTGATGCACTTTTGAGGACGTACAGGTGCGGTCGAAACTTTTTTGTACACAAATTGTCAGATAAACCAAACAACGGCATTTTAGTTTAAAGAAACAGTCCATCTCAAAGTGGAGTTGAGTTCAGTACACTTCCGCAGAACCCGCATCGCGGGGGGGGGGGGGGGGGGGGGCAATTCGATGGCCCCTTCAAAATTTGTTGCCAGCTTTGCTTTTTATATATATTTCATTTCATAATTAGTTTTATTATTATAAGACTTGTCCATTGACTTTCCTAGTCAAATTTTAAGCCTCAGAAAGGGACTTGGTGATGATATTTCAAAATGAAAAACAGTGTATGAACTTGCGGATAATTTATTAATAAAAAATCAGTGTTCTTCAAATTTTCCAGATGTGTCTAGTGCAGTGATGTTATTTCTAACTTTACCAGTTAGTGTGGCATCAGCGAAACGATCTTTTTCCAAACTTAAAATAGTAAAAACCCATTTACGTAACACCATGAGACAACAAGCCTTTCGGTTTTATCCTTCAGTATCGAACACGAGTTTGTTAAAACATTAAATATCGACGAAATTATAAACGATTCTGCAAAAAAATACTCTCGGCGATCTGCTCGATTTGTATAATACCTTGTATAGTACTTAGTGACATAATGTTTGTGCAGACTTGTTGAGTGTTCATGTGTTTTACTGTTTTCTGTCTTTTGGATTCTATGATTTTTTTGTCAATACTCCAACAAACTTTAAAAAAAAGTTAAAAAACATGGGAAAAATAGACTCAGGAATTTAGCGCTACTGTCCATTGAAAATCGAAGAGCGCGCAAAATTGACTTTAATAAAGTGGATAAACGAATTTGCCACTATAAAATCTAGAAAGAAGTGTTTTTAGTTGTAAGCAAGGGCGTCCATAGGGGGGGGGGGGGCAAAACGGGCACTTGCCCCCCCCTGGGCGTCCACATTACTGTATTTTTCTCGTATTTTCTGTATTTGCCTTGTATTTTCTAGGTCTAGACGGGCTCTTGCCCCCCCCCTAGGCGCCGCCCACATTTATTCTAATAATCGAGTACTGAACTGATTTCTGAAAGCGAATATACTGACTTCTAAAAAAAAAAAAAGTCGCCAGTTGAATAGTACAGTGATGGCCCCTCCTCTAGGCGCCCACATTTCCAGTATTACAGTATTAGTGACAAATTTTGTTTAAGTTTTCCCCCCCCCCCCCCCTGAAAAACGCTCTATGGACGCCCTTGGTTGTAAGTTGTTGCGTTTGTGACAAAATATCATGAGAGCGCGGTGTTTACGTAGATTCTACCGGGTGGCCCTTTAGTGTGGCAAAGTATAGCTCCGTTACTATTTCAAATACATTAAAAATATTAATACAAAAGTTAAAGGGCAGTAAGTGACTTATAACGTAAAATTATTTTTAACTCTATAGGGTGGCTCAAAAAAGCGGAACAATAAAAAATGTACTTTTTTCAAATGGAACACCCTGTATATTTTTTCATTTTTAAATTCCACAGAAAATTATAATAATTTTTTATTAAATACATGATTAGTCTATACTTTATAGTTTCCGAGATATTGACTCTTGAAAAGTGACATTTTTGAACTTTGACAGCTTATAACTTTCTAACAGTACGTCTTAGAGCAAAACGGCTTACATATCCCTATCTTCAATTTTTATTATCTTCCCAAAAAAATCAACTTCCGGTTAAACCGGATGTTACTCGAAAGCAGGAAATATAGTTGTTCCGGTTTAACTGGAAGTTGATTTTTTTGGGAAGATAATAAAAATTGAAGATAGGGACATGTAAGCCGTTTTGCTCTAAGACGTACTGTTAGAAAGTTAGAAGCTGTCAAAGTTCAAAAATGTCACTTTTCGAGAGTCAATATCTCGGAAACTATAAAGTATAGACTAATAATGTATTTAATAAAAAATAATTGTAATTTTATGTGGATTTTAAAAATGTAAAAATATACAGGGTGTTCCATTTGAAAAAAGTACATTTTTTCTTGTTCCGCTTTTTTGAGCCACCCTGTAGAGTTAAAAATAATTTTACGTTATAAGTCACTTACTGTCCTTCAATTTTTGTATTAATATTTTTAATGTATTTGAAATAGTAACGGAGCTATTGTACTTTGCCACACTAAAGGGCCACCCTGTATGTGTAGAAATACTGTTATTCTTACCCGCCATTAATACTGTGGTATTATCAAAAGTAATTTCAATAAGGGGGCCCAAAATTTGTTTTGCCCCGGGGCCTATTCAGCTCTAGCTCCGGCCCTGACGACCGTACATAGTAAGCAACATTACAAGTGGTGTTTTAAAATTTTGATTTTGCATCATGTTTGCTGAAATATTACGTATAATGACTTAATAACTACATATGTTATGTCTATGATACCAGTCTACCTAGGATTATAAAATAAATTCGAATTGTTTGCTATTTTAATAGTAGGTACTTGACACATAATGTGGGTTTAAGCCTAATTAAATTACACAGGCCTGCATGCAATTTGTGATGACGCGATTTTTGTGTGTTGAGCTTAGTTTTTATATAGAAATAACTAATTAAAATACAATTGGTCTCTATCACCCACAGATTTTTTTTTTGCAAAAAAAAGAAAAAATATAAAAAAACTTATAATAGGCGTTTTAATACATTTTAAAATGAATGTAGTACTTCAAATTCTAAATGATTGATGAATAAAAAATGATTTTTGGTGGTGCTACACACCTTCCGACTGGAGACTTTTTATCGACTTCAAAAAGGAGCTTTAAAGCTGTTCTTTTACATATTGACAATGTTTTTGCTTCTGTTTCAGTCGGCCATACAGTTAAGTTGAGGGAAAACTATGAAAATTTAGAAAAATTACTTTTAAGAATACAATATGAAAATCACAACTGGGAAGTGTGTGAAGATCTAAACATTTTAAGTCTTCTCTTAGGTCAGCAGTCTGGATTTACTAAATTTCCATGTTTCCTGTGCGAGTAGTCTAGCTAGCGAGAACAGCATTGGAAAAAAAGAGACTGGTCACAAAGAGAGACTTTAACACCTGGAAACAAAAATGTAATTCGCGAAAGTCTTATTGACCCTCAAAAAGTTTTGCTTCCACCACTTCACATAAAACTTGGACGTATGAAACAATTTGTTAAGGCATTAAACAAAGAAGGATATTGTTTTAAATATTCGTGTAAAACATTTCCGGCTCTGTCAGAGGCAAAATTAAAGAAGGGAATCTTTGTAGGGCCGCAGATTAGCAGCTTGATGAAAGATACAGAATTTGAAAAGGTAATGGAAGTTAAGGAAAAACATGCATGGAATGCTTTTAAAGAAGTTGAACATAAATTACTACTATGTTGAGATCGTTGAAAATATGCTGGAAAATTTCAGGAATTTCAGAATATGAGCATAAAAATTCACTTTTTACATTCCCATTTGGACTAATTCCCGGAAAATCTTGGGGACGTGGGTGACGAGCAAGATGAAAGATTTCATCAATATATTAAAGAGATGGAAAAAAGATACCAGGGGCGCTGGGACACAAAAATGATGGCCGATTTCTGTTGGAACAGAAAAACAACCAAAAGAAGCTTTTCTGAAAAAAGAAAACATTTTTTGAAGAAGCGTAACGAATAAATAACCATTTATAATAGTTTATATGTGTATATTTTGTATATGTTTGTATTTTTTTCCTTAATATATTAAAAAACTAGCTTATAAATGAAATAAATCGTGTTTTTTCTATATTTTTGGATTTTACCGGTTTAAAAATAACCTTACGTGATATAAAAAAACTGAAAGCAGATTTGAAATCAGCGCTACCCAATTACTAGAAAACAGTTAAAATTTTTAAATCAACTTTTAAAGTGTTAAAAAATGCAGGCCTGTGTTATTACACGATTAACGAATTCCAAAATTCATAAACCTGATCCTAATAATAAGAATTATCATTTTCCATTCGTTATAGAGAAAACCGAGGGGGAAATCACTGGGGAATTTTAGTGTACAAAGCAAGAAATTGCAGGGGCATTTCGAGGTATTTTGGGGAATTTAGAGGTATTTCGTCGAATTTCAAGGTATTTCGGTGGAATTTCAAGGTATTTCGGGGTATTTCGAGGCACAAACGTATTTTTCATAATATTTAATAATATCTTCTACAATTTGGCAACGTTGTTGTAAATTTAATCGCCCGAATTTTGCTGGGAATTTCAAGAGCGCTTTGGGGAATTGCAGGGAATTTCGGGAAATTCCGGGTAATTTCGGGGAACTTTTGGGGAATTGCAGAAAAATTAAAGGAATTTCCAAGGTATTAAAATTTAGGGTATTTCGGGGAATTTTTTCTGAAAGGGGAATTTCAGTGTACAAATTTTTTTAGTGATTTCCCCCTCGGAGAAAACGTTTGCGGAAAATGTTTTTTTTTTGTGGTAGAGATATTTTGTTACAAACAGTTTTAACACGGAAACAACAATGTTTTCGAAATAATAACTTGGTCGCGCAATTTAAAACAAACCGACATGTTGTATACCTGCCTCCCCGGCCGTTCTAATAGCTTTAATAGGTGCCGTTTGCCAAGGTGCTCGCTCAAATAATTGTCGGTAAAAGTAATTTTGATTGATTTAAGGTAATTATAGTACCGTGCGTAAATTGTAAATTGCTTTCGATAATGCTAATTTGTTTTTACGTTAATTAAATCTTTTAAATTTACCTTAAGTTCCGTGTCGGTATGCCGGCTAAGCATCGAGTCTATGCGGCGCTGAGGTCTTTAATGTCAATGGTGTGATGTATAAGAAAAATTCTATATTTCAATTTGGAAAGAGGTAAATAATTTAACAAATAGACACACATGTTGATGTAGCGTAATCGCATGAGGCAATTTAGCTTTAGTATTTTTTTTTCAGGTCAGTTTGGGTATATGTAAAAGGTAAAAATGTCGACGGAATTTTATTATATGACATTCTTACCTTATTACTAAATTTATATTTAACGAAAAACAACATTCTTTGAAGTACAGGGTGTCCCAAATTCGAGCCTCATCATGGGGATCTCGGAAACTATAAGAGATACAACATCGGTCAAATTGTGGCAAAGTTGCGCAATTTCGTACTGAGCAATATCGCAAAAAAATATCTGAGCTATCTTTTTTAGTTTTTGAAATTTTTGCAAAAAACTAAAATTTTGAGTTTTTGTTTTTTTAAACTGCTTGACTTATTTTATCCGCCACAGAAAAACAAGCACAACATTGTTAAGGCAACTTTTTACGCTCCATATTGTGACGTTTTTAGAATTTCGTTACAACGTTTCGTTTTTATGGAACTATTATCAACTTTAATTTTTTAAATACGGACCTGCATTTTTTATTTTATTTTTTGATAGCCTTTTAAGCCCTGAAATAAACCATGTACCACACTTAATTATATTTGGACGTTTTGATGTCATTATTACATCTTCAGGAATGTGATAATTATTTTTAAATACGGCCCTGGTGTTAGTTACTTAATCTTTTTACCACATACAACATGTAGATGGATCCGGAATTTTATACAAATAATTTACTATATTTAAGTTTTTATATAAATTGTAACAAAGTAAAAATAAAACCAAACAAAACAAAGTTTGCTATGACAAGAACTTTTACTTGATTGTTTGGCTTAAGGTGGAATTCTCAACGTCATTTAATCTATTGCCAACCTATTTCGCGTTGCTTTTTTTAGTTTATTATTTGATTAACTAACATTTAAATAAAATCAATATCGTCGGTACAATATTTAGGTAATAACTGACATATTACAAAAATATCAATTTATTTCGTTGCTAATTTTGGGAGAATTGTATAGTGAAAGAAGAATGACATAATAATGTTAAAAAAAATCTTACCCGACATTTTTCGCTATAAAATTCTCCTAAAATATTTAATAAAATTCCTTGATATTTATTTAATATGTCAATTATTACCTATAAAATATGAAGACGATAATGATTTTATTTAAATTTTGTGTAAATAGGTTATAGGTTGGCAAGCATGTTGATACTTTCACCTTAATTATCTTGACAACTGCAGTCACCATTTATACTGAATATTTCAGCAAAATTATGTTTTCTGCTTTAGAAAAGCGCGACATGTTACGAGTTTATTATTCTTCCAATAGGAATTCACAAATTTCTTGTGACCGTTATTTACAGGACTATCCTGAACGCTTGCTGCCTCATTATAGTTATTTTGCTACGCTTGATACTAATTTAGCCCAGTATGGTAGTTTTAATAAACCAAGAGGCCACCAGGGCCGTATTTAAAAATAATTATCACATTCCTGAGATGTAATAATGACATCAAAACTTCTAAATATAATTAAGTGTGGTACATGGTTAAATTTAGGGCTTAAAGGGCTATCAAAAAATAAAATAAAAAATGCAGGTCCGTATTTAAAAAATTAAAGTTGATAATAGTTCCACAAAAACGAAACGTTGTAACGAAATTCTAAAAACGTCACAATATGGAGCGTAAAAAGTTGCCTCACCAATGTTGTGCTTGTTTTTCTGTAGCGGATAAAATAAGTCGAGCAATTTAAAAAAACAAAAACTCAAAATTTTAGTTTTTTGCAAAAATTTCAAAAACTAAAAAAGATAACTTAGATATTTTTTTGCCATATTGCTCAGTATGAAATTGCGCAACTTTGCCACAATTTAACCGATGCTGTATCTCTTATAGTTTCCGAGATCCCCATGATGAGGCTCGAATTTGGGACACCCTGTACATAGCACAGGTTGTCTTAAATTCGAGGCTTAAATTCGAGGGTGACCATTGGGATCTCAGAAACTATACATTATTGGATGTAAAATAAACCCAATTTTTGTCGTCCGCTGTGACCGAATTCCTCCGAAACTGCACATACGATTTACTTCTTACTTCAATTAAAAAATATAGAAAGGCCGTACCGGGTGTCCCACTAAGAATAGCTCTCGGCCGTATCTCAGAAAGGATTAGTCGTATGGCTTGCGGAAATTTTTTTTTTATGTAAAAGTGGCCATGAGATATTGCTGGAAATTATTTTTAAGTTCCTCATTTCGCCGCAAGAGGGCACAATTAAAATTATTTTTTTTAATTTTAAATTTCTTCGAAAATTCCTATATTAAGGTATAATTCTGATTACATCATCGAAAAGCTTAGACAATTCTGCATCATTTCGGTTTAAGGCTCGTTGGCGTACCGATCTTGATAAGAGTGGGGGAAGCTATTGAATGTGTGAACATTAAAATCGCTGTAACTTTGAAACGACTTATCCGATTTTACTAAATTTAAGCTGGTTTAGAAGGAAAAGGTAAGTATCCT
Source organism: Polydrusus pterygomalis (assembly GCA_963969555.1). NCBI lineage: Eukaryota > Metazoa > Arthropoda > Insecta > Coleoptera > Curculionidae > Polydrusus > Polydrusus pterygomalis. The sequence continues at coordinate 38,217,381 of OZ018385.1, read as the reverse complement.
CAATCGCCGTATCCAACAGTACACGATAGTGTTTAATAAAATTGCTAGAGGGCGCAATTTGTAATAACAACAGTTTTTTCGATTTTATCCCGAATATTCAAATCATACGGTATAACTATGACATCATAATCGGAAAGTAGATTAAATTTGCAAGAAAGGATGTGAAGACCGCAGTTCGATATCCTTGTTCGTTTCAGAGTTATCGCCAAAGTAATAATTATTAATACAAATAGCGCCCTCTAGACATTTAATAAGATACTATCGTGTACCATTGGATACGACAATTGAAGGTACTTCCAAACAAGCTTAAATTTAGTAAAATCGGATAAGTCGTTTAGAAGTTACAGCGATTTTAACGTTTACACTTTCAATAGCTTCTCCCACTCTTATCAAGTGAAAATGTAAACATTAAAATCGCTGTAACTTCTAAACGACTTATCCGATTTTACTAAATGTAATCTTGTTTGGAAGAGAACGGTAAGTACCTTCAATTGTTTTATCCAATGAAACACGATAGTTTCTAATAAAATTGCTAGAGGGCGCAATTTGTATTAAAAATTATTGTTTTGGCAATAACTCTGAAACGAACAAATATATCGAACTGCGGTATGCACACCTTTTCTTGCAAATTTCATCTACTTTCTAATTATGATGTCATAGGTATACCGTATGATTTGAATTTTGGGATAAAATCGAAAAAACTGTTATTATTACAAATTGCGCCCTCTAGCAATTTTATTAGAAACTATCGTGTATCATTGGATACAGTAATTGAAGTTACTTACCTTTCCCTTCCAAACAAGCCTAAATTTAGTAAAATTGGATAAGTCGTTGAGAAGTTACAGCGATTTTAATGTTTACACTTTCAATAGCTTCCCCCACTCTTATCAAGGTCGGTACGCCAATGAGCCTTAAACCAAAATGATGCAGAATTGTCTAAGCTTTTCGATGATGGAATCAGAGTTATACCTTAATATGGGAATTTTCGGAGAAATTTAAAATTAAAAAAAATAATTTTAATTGTGCCCTCTTGCGGCGGAATGAGGAACTTAAAAATAATTTCCAGCAATTTCTCATTGCCACTTTTACTAAAAAAAATTTTTTCCGCAAGCCATACGACTAACCCTTTCTGAGAGACGGCCGAGAGCTCTTCTTAGTGGGACACCCGGTACATTCTACATAATAAGATACAAAATCACATAAATAAAAAAGGAACTACGTAGTATCAAAAATAAAGAAAAATAAAATAGAAACATTTTAGACGAACAAATAAAAACTCAAATATACAAAAACAAAAAAACGGTTTTGCTAACATTAAAGTAAGTAAGAGTTTTCAAAATTACAAAAATATAAGGTGGGTACTAAGGGTACAACAGAAAAAAATTATAACAGTAAAAAAACTAGGTAGTAGGATATAAAATATGAACATACAGGAAACAAACAAAAATCACAAAAACAAACTCTTTTCTCTAATTTTAATATCGGCAAACTCCCTTATCGCATCATCGTAATTTAAATTACCAGTAAAATCACTTTCAATTGAAACTGTTAGCGTATAGTACCTATAGCGTTAAATATATCTTTAGGGCGGTGTATAAATTGGGAAATACATCTATCATTTCCTTACTGTAGATGATGTTTAACATTGTTGAGCAACTCGTGTTTGTTTATTAGGAAAAATGAAGAAGAAAAAATAATTCAAATTACAAATGAAGAAGAAATAAAAAAACTTAAAAACAGGGGGTACATCTTATAATTAAAATATTATTATTTTTTATTATTATTTTCTATTGATTTTTAAATTTTATTTATTTTTCTGTACTATAAGTAAGTACATATTATATATTTTCATTGATTTTCTATATACTTAACTTATTAATATTTCTAATTAAAGATAGATAAATATATTTCAAATTTTAAAATTACAAACGTTGAAACACAGCTTGTTGAAGATCAAAATTATTTTAATAATAGTGTTGATGAATCAAATAATAATTTTTCATTATATCACAATAATATTAGAAGCATTTCTAAAAACTTTGACGAAACTAAATTATTTTTATATCAACTCGATCAGAATTTTGATGTTATCGTATTAACAGAAACTTGGAAAATTTTAAATGCCGATTTATTTAAATTAAATAATTATGATATAATTTATAATAATGGAAATTTCAATAAAAGTGACGGTATTGTCATGTACGTTAAAAATGAACATAATTACTTTTTTGATATTATATCTATGGGAAAAATAAAGATAATCTTTTTGAAACTATCAATCGGAAAAGAAAAAATTAATATTATAAGTATCTATAAACCTCCTCCACTAGATGTTTTCGAATTTACAATGAATTTAAAACATTTTTTTGATAATATTAAATATACTTGTAAAAATGAAACAGTAGTTCTAGTAGGTGATATAAATATTGATATTTCCTCAAACTCTAAAAACAGTAACGAATATTTAAACTTATTAAGTGAATATAATTTTGTATCATTTATAAATAAAAACACAAGAGAAATAAAAGAACATAACTCTTGTATTGACCATATCTTTGTAAAAACAAAAGAAAATTTAGATAATTTCCAATCAATAATCATTAAATATCAAATAATGGATCATTACCCAACCATTTTACAAAAAAGACTTATTGATAAAACTAATAATGAACCTTTACCAATGTATAAAAATTTTATTAATTATTACAAATTAAAAGAAAAAATGACAAAAATAGATTGGACAAATTTTTACTCTTATTCTGAAACGAATGACTTATCCAATAATTTAATAAAAGAAATCCAAAATAATGTACAACAATGTACAAATAGAATAAAAATTAAAATTAAAAAGAGAAAAGAATGGATTACGAACGGCTTACTTAATTCTATTAAAACATAAAATGAACTTTATAAAAAATTACAAAAAAATAATGACCGATATTTATTATATAAATATAAAATTTATAAAAACAAACTCACTAAACTAATTAAAGAAACAAAAACCAATTTTTATAAACGTGAAATTGATAAATGTAAAAACTCTAATCAAGATATGTGGAAAACTATTAAAAAAATATGTAATAAAAATCAAAAACATAAAAATATAAACGAAATCAAAATTGAAAATGAATCACTTACTGATAAGAAAAGTATAGCTAATAGCTTTATTGACTATTTTTCTGAAGTAGGAGAAAAGCTAGCAAACAAAATCAATAAAGGTAATAACACATTTTCAAATAAAAAAATAAACAATATAAATTCATTTTATTTAGAAGAAACTAATCATAAAGAGGTTGAAAATGTTATTGATAGTTTGAAATTAAAGAAATCTCCTGGTGCCGACGGAATAACAACAGAAATATTAAAAACTATTAAAACTTCTATTTCTTGACCACTAACATTTCTTATAAATAATATTTTTAAAACCAGTATATATCCAGAAGCTTTCAAAATTGGTATAATAAAACCTATTTTTAAAAATGGAGATTCTAGTAAAACTAGTAATTATAGACCAATAACATTAATATCTTCGATAGCAAAAGTATTCGAAAAAGTTTTAAAATTAAGAATCGAAAGTTATTTGGAAAAAATAAATTTTATTTCTAATAAACAGTTTGGGTTTCAAAAAAATAAATCAACACAAAATGCTATTTGCTGTCTTACAGAACAAATATATGATGCACTAGATAATAAAAAACCTTGTATTAGTATTTTTCTAGATTTAGCAAAAGCCTTTGATACAGTTAGCCATAATTTACTGTTAAAAAAGTTTGAAAATATTGGATTCAGAGGAAAGCAATTAGAATTAATTAAAAATTATCTGAAAAATAGACCAACTTATGTTCAAATAGATAAAGAAAAAAGCTATCCAAAGGTATTTAAGTATGGTGTTCCCCAAGGAACAATTTTAGGACCATTATTTTTTAATATTTATATTAACGACTTATTTAGTATAAATTGCGATGGACAAATTCACAGTTTTGCAGATGATACTACAATTTTTTATACCGATACAAATTGGGAAAACTTAAATAATAAAATTAAAAAAGATTTTAAAATTATAAAAAATTGGTTTGATAACAATTTGTTAACAATTAATTTTAATAAAACAAATTATATTCCTTTTACTTTAAACCTAAATAACCTACCACAAAATATGAATAGTATTCAAATAAATGAAGACATTCAAATTTTTAAAGTTAATAAAATAAAATATTTGGGAATTATTTTTGACAGTAAATTAAATTGGAATTTTCACATAGAATACTTAATTAAAAAATTAAGAAGTTTACTACCGATTTTTAAAAACATTAAAAATTTTTTAAATGTAAGACATATGGAAATATTATATTACGCGTTAGTTAAAACTCATTTAAATTACGGAATTTTTGGTTGGGGAGGAATAAATAGAACTTTAGTTAAAAAATTAGAAATATTACAAAAAAGGTTTCTAAAAATTATATACAATAAAGATTATCTTTATCCTTCAAAAGAATTATATTCAGAAACAAAAAAGTTGAACATTAGACAACTTTACATTTATAACCTCTTAATATATATATTTAAAAATAAAAACCTTATACAATTTAAAAACCATAATCATAATACACGTCATAAAAATGAAATAACCATAAAACCTAAAATAAATAAGTCCATAGGACAAAAAAATTTCAAATATTTATGTTTTTATTTAAACGATTATTTACCAACAAAAATTAAAAAATTAATTTCATTAAAAAAATTTAAAGTCGAAATAAAAACATGGATATTAAAAACAGACAATTTAAAAATATTTTTAGAAATGCTTTAATTAATTAATTAATATTGTTCTGAATAATTTATATGAGTAATATTTTTTACTTAAAAATTATAAATTAATAATTTTATTATAGGTAATATATTTCTTCAAAAAAGCTGCGTTTATACTATAAATTAACATTTTTACTTTAAAAAAATTGATTTTTAATGCATATTTATGATTTATGATTTTACATACTAAAACAAAAAATAAGATTTGCCCCTAACAAGCTCAGCTTCAGGGGATTGAAGAATAAGTTTATTGAAGACAACATAAACATATTTATTATATTATTAAATTTTTAAATAAACTTATTATTATTATTATTATTATTATTATTCAGGGTTAGATATTTTAAAATATTGTTTGAACTGCAAGGCTTCGCTAATGAGTTCTTCTTCAAAATCTTCGTTGTAATATTCTATGAGTTTTTTAAAGCTCTCCGCATCAATATCGTCTTTTGAGATATCCCCTATATCAAATTAACATTTAAATTAAATTGTTGATAGACAGAACTTCGGCGATGTAAGTCGTTTATCAAAAAACCCAACAGCTTGTTGATGATCTCAACTCTAAATTTTACTTTTCCAATAAACGTAGGCATCTCAGTTTCCTTATTAGCCAGCAATATTTTTCTTTTGCGTTTACTAGCTTCAGCAAATTCTTTTTCAATATCTTCGCTTAGTTCTTTAGCATTTGCTTCCAATTTATCGGTTTCTGATTCGGATTTTTTTCTGATGTCTTGTAAAAATTGTTTAAGAATCCAATAAATGGTATCCTTTTTGTATATTCAAAGCAGGCAATTGCAATTTGGTAGAAACCTTATTAAAGCGCTCTAGAAGTTGTTCCCAAATTAATGATAGCATAGCAAATTATAATTTAATCATCTTTTGTATATATTTTTGGCTTCGTTTCTGCAATGATTTTTTTCTGTTTCATCCATATAAATATATTTTAAAGTTTTTAAAATAACACACCATCTTGTTAAGATTTAAGAGCGTATTGAAGTTTGGCGATAGTTGATACAATATTCCATCTATGTGGTGCCGCGGAGAAAAAAACATAAAGGGACTGGATAATACCAAAATAATCAACGACTTCGACGTTCATGCGAATTTAATAATAAAAATGGTAGGTATGGAATAGGGTATGAAGTTTTTGTATGTAATTAACTTTTAGTGTATCGTGAATAGTTTCCTGGTTTTTAATTTATGATAATTATTACCGGGGGTTAGATTTTAATTAATTTAATAACATATTTTTATCATAAATTTGGAATTTGGAGTATATTCTTGAAATTAAAGGAGGGCCCCTGTGGGGCCCCCTTGCAATGGGGCCCTATGAATTTTAATATTTTAAAACTTATGCGAAAAAATTCAAAAGAAGAGGACTTTTGTGTAATTCTAATTGCTATTAAGTTTGGTAAGTAGTTTAAATTTTTTACTCTTATTGTCCCGGGGGCATCTAGACATTCCGCTATAGGATTCGGCGCCCGTCTCTATTCTGATTGGATGATTTCAAATTCCGTCTACAAGGTATATTGGCAACCGGTTTGTTCGTTGTTACCCAGAGCATTTTTTTTTAATTTTATTTTTATAAAATATTAGTTGAAAAAATTGAATTAAAAAAAATGCTCAGACCGGTTGCCAATATACCTTTTAGACGGAATTTGAAATCATCCAATCAGAATAGAGGGGTCCCGAATCCTATAGCGGAATGTCTATAGATGCGTCCCGGGGACATGCAATAAAGTGGTTTTTATTTTTTTTCTCGAAAACAAAGTAAGATATGAAAAAAACTTAGGAGATAAAATAGTTGTATTTGTAGTTGCGTAATTAGAAAAAAATAAATAATTTTAAAAAAGTCGGTGACGCGCAATTTTTTTGTCAAGACCGCCGGTGAAAATATTTCAACGCCACTGGACTTAATAATTTTAATCTAATTGAGGCTAAATTATCCACTTGTTATTACAAACAGAATTGCCAAATTTCAACAAAATCGAATCGAGTATTGAGATATTGATGAACATCCGATTTTTTTTTTAAAGTTTGACACAATGTATCGTAAAAATTATGCATATTCAGACCCATGTTTATATGAACTTTTCTTCTTAAAATCACTTAAAGAAGCACGCCTTGGTGTTTGGCCACATACTTAAATAACACCCTGTATCTGTAAACGGCACGGCCACTGCCGTGGATATTGTATCTATGTAACTAAATAAATTAATAATTCTGTCCTATTTATGCTAAATTTCATGTCATATTATGTGTAATATTTTTTTAATAAGGAGCAGTGTCAGTATTCCCTATTGTTTTCTTTCAGTGTAAAACATTAAATTTAACAAACCACATAATTAACACGAATTTTTGTACCAACTAGGTACACATATATAACAGTTCAAAGGCCAAAAACCTTCGAAAAGTCTGGCTCGTTTAAAATGTGCAAGGTGCATGATTAAGTTTTAAGTATTTTCTCACCATTTCACCAACAATTATTTTCAAAACTATAAATCTTTCATCTTCTTCGTAGATCATTAATTTTGTATTTTATAGTTCTATCGCTATACAAGAAGCGTATACTGTGCATGTGCTGTTCTTTATTTTACGAGGGCCATCAACAAATTTAGGTTACATCTTAAAATTTATTATTATAATAAACTTATCTATACAGTTTTTATACCCTTTAGTTACTACTAAAGTGGATTGTGCGGATTGTGCCATATAAAACACACTTTTTAACATATTACTTTCCAATTTTTCACATGCGCACTTTTTTAGAAGGTAAATACAAAGTGGTACGAATTAATAATCCATAAAACTATATTTTGTTCTGGGGTGTAATCAATGGCGGATTTACCGGTACGCTAAGTACGCTCCAGCGTAGGGCCCCATGTGCATGGGGGCCCCGCAGGAGACCTCCTTACATTCCAAGAACATACTCCAAATTCCAAATTTATAAAAAAGATATGTTATTAAATTAATTGAAATGTAACCCCCCACTAATAATTATCATAAATTAAAAACCAGGAAACTATTCACCATAAGCTAAAAATTAATTACATACAAAAGCTTCATACCCTATACCTTACTTACCATTTTTATAATTAAATTCGCATGAACGTCGAAGTCGTTGATTATTTTGGTATTATTCGCGTTACCCCATAGATGGAAAATTGTATCAACCATCGCCAAACTTCAATACGCTCTTAAATCTTTACGTGTAACAAGAAATGGTGTGCTCATTATGAAGCTGTTAGAGCACTTAGAATTGGATACGATGATATTTTAAAAACTTTAAAACATATTTACATGAATGAAACAGAAAAAAATGATTGCAGAAACGAAGCCAAAAACGTATACAAAAAGATGATTAAATTAGAATTTGCTATGTTAACATTAATTTGGGAACGAGTTCTAGAGCGCTTTAATAAGGTTTCTACCAAATTGCAATCGCCTGGTTTGGATATACAAGAAGGATACAATTTATTGGATTCTTTAAAACAATTTTTACAAGACATTAGAAAAAATCTGAATCAGAATCCGACAAATTGGAAGCAAATGCTAAATAACTAAGGGAAGATATTGAAAAAGAATTTGCTGAATCCAGTACACGCAAAAGAAAAATATTGCTGGCTAATCAGGAAACTGAGATGCCTATGTTTATTGGAAAAGTAAAATTTAGAGTTGAGATTATCAACAAGCTGTTGGATTTTTTGATAAACGACTTACATCGCTGAAGTTTTGTCTATCAACAGTTAAATTTAAATGTTTATTTGATATAGCGGATATCTCAAAAGACGCTATTGACGCGGACTACTTTGAAAAACTAATAGAATATTACAACGAAAATCTTGAAGAAGAACTCATTAGCGAAGCCTTGCAGTTCAAACAATATTTAAAAATATCTAACCCTGAAACAAACACGAGTTGCTCAACAGAGTTAAACATCATCTACAGCAGAGGTTCCCAAACTTTTTTTTCTTATAGACCACTTTAAAAATTTTGCTGGTTCTGGTGGACCCCCTGCAGCTACATTTTTACCATATTCCCAAAACTCGACACAAAATGTGAAGATTAGATCTAACTATGGAAATTGGCGTTGCTGAGTTCCAAAAAAAAGTGAGAGTTGCTTGGTTAATTAATTAATTGATTGTGCAGTGAGTGGATGTCAAAAAAGTATAGTTGGCCAATCAAAAAAGTGATTACATCCAACTTTACTTTTTTGGCATCTACTCACATCACAAAAAATTAATCATTTCTCACCTATTTTATTTAGAAAACTCCCGGAGTGGTAAAAATAAAAAGAAAAATAGTATATTTTCTTGTGTTGTATTTTTTCAAATATGCAATTATTACACTATTAATTAATATTGTTATCATATTACATTGTAAAATTTAGATAACATTGTAATATGATAACAGTCGTAATATAATTAAAAATAAACATTAAGAACGTAACTTTTATAAATACAGTAGCCTCCCGATTATCAGAAAACCCGATTATGCGAACTCCGCATTATCCGAAACGACCCATGAACTGGATTATCCGAAATGATTCTTGCTATTTCTCCGCATTATCCGAAATTTCTAAGAAATGTTTTGTTGGTTTTGTTGTTGCTACCAAAAATCGACAGACTTTAAAATTAAAACAAGTACCAATTACCTCTTTCTTAAATTTATGAATATGAATACATACTAATGTACATACATAAGTATTAGAATTTATTATGTATGTATGTACATCTATAAAAGTACATAGATATATTTAGTTACTTTTCCTATAATTAATGATTTTTCTCAATCTCCGCATTATCCGAAATCGGTCCGGTTCACATCATTTCGGATAATCGGGAGTCTACTGTACAAAAAATGTTAGTTCTTCACTATCGAAACCAGATAAATTTTCGTGGACCCCCGCTTACGAATTGTGAAGCCCCATTTTTTTGTCACGCCAACGTAGACCCCCGTCGAGTCTCCCGTGGACCCCTGGGGGTTCACCTGGACCACTTTTGAAATCACTGATCTACAGCAAGGAAATGATCGATGTATTTTCCAATTTATACACCACCATAAAGATATTTTTAACGCTATACTACGCTAATAGTTTCAATTGAAAGTGATTTTACTGGAAATTTAAATTACGATTATGCGATAAGGGAATTTGCCGAATAACACAGTTAACCCACTTTTTATCCTCCAGGTTGCTTTTAGCTCACTAGCCAACCTACATATTTATAGTAGTTGACGAGTTCCAATGAAATATCGACTACAAGACAATCAGGTACGCTTAACGGTATTAGATTTTTATGTTTACATACTCTACATAAAGATATCCCTTCATATTGAGAAGGTGTTTTCGTAGATGCCCTGCTTAAATATGCATGGCATTGTGATTCACCTTGTATAGGTATTCCATCATACCATGGTGTCCAGCTATTTCGTTTCGAACGAACCATCCCCGGTATAGAAATCTCGACCCGTCGGCGATATTCTAATTAGAACACCACGTCATGTCCACGCCTGCCTCATAATTAAGACGTGTTTACAATAGAATTACGTAGATGGTATTCCGTCATTTTTTTTGATATCCTAATTACAGATCGATACCCGCCGACAGCTTTGCGCGCCGGTTTAATTATCTCCGAATCGAAATATTCACGGCCTTATTAGGTCCTTAAAAATTATTACCAGGATGTTTTTGGGATATCTAACATGCAATTATGTTACCGAGCGAGGTTAAAAATGAGTTTTTTAAAATATTTTTTTTTTCTATGTTGCTAATATATGATTAGGAAACGGATAAGCATTTTATATAGAATACTGCCAACTTAATCAAGAATCGCCCGACAAATTTATTTTTTCAAAATGCATTTTTTTAGCAAAAAAAAATTATACAAGGTGGATCATAAAAATGCTACTTGTTTACTGAGGAAAATGATCTAATACAACAGATTTGCTAAGACATCGTTTTGTTAACCCATCTTAACATAGTATAAAACAAAGTCGCTATCGCCCGTCCTGTCCCTATATGTGCTTAAATCTTTAAAACTACGCAACGGATTTTGAAGCGGTTTTTTTTTAATAGATAGAGTGATTCAAGAGGAAGGTTTTTATGTATGATACATGCATAATATTATGGAGAAACACTGATAAACACTGATAAATTAGAGTAGGGAGGACGAACGACCCAACCTAACCGGTACCCGGCCCGTTCAACGATTGATCCGAAGCACCGAAGCCGGAATAGACGAAGACATACTATATTTTATGCATGGATGTGAATTGTGGACGGGCCGGCAAACGGTTGAGTTTGAGGTTTGTTCGCCTTATTATCTCACGTCGTATAATGCCGGGCTGCAACGCAGGCCGGGTACACGCTAGTATTAAATAAATCGCTAGTGTATCAAACCCGCTTTAATTTTATATCAATTCCAAATTTGCTAAAACAGCGTTTTTATTGGTAGTAAGTAACCAGTTCCAATAGCAGCATAGTCTTGTTGAATAATGAACTAATTTTAATACAGCAATTTTGTTAAGAAATAATAATAATAATAATAATAATAATAATAATAATAATAATAATAATAATAATAATAATAATAATAATAAAAAAAGTTTATTCAAATATTTTTTTGAAATTTAATGCTAATATATAATTTTTTTTGTATAAACTATCAATTCCGAACTCAGAAGTAAAATACTTGTTTTGAGTTAAATAATATAATATTTTTCTCAAGAATATATTTCATAATTAGATTATAATATAAAACGAATAAGACAATATTTTATTGGTATATTTTATATCACTATAGTATACGAAGATACAATACGTTACGTATATAATAAATATATTTATTTATTTTATTCACTAATTTGGTAAGTAGGATATTTATTATTTATTAATAACGTTCTTAAATATCTCTTGGATTAGATAATATCCAATATTTAAATTTATTTCTATAATTATTTAATGATTTAATTATTTTAATTGACTGTGGTAACATATCAAAAATACCTATATGGATTGATGTTTAAAAAATGTTTGTGTGCTATTGTTTTGTTTACTCTATTTTTATATGTAATAGTATTTTTATGACGAGTTTCATGTGTGTGATTAATATAATTTATTTTATTTTTATGTTTAAAAATATATATTAACATGTTGTAAGAAAATATTTGTTTAATTTCCATTTCTTTGCTATCTTTAAATAGTAAATCAGAAGAATATTGGTGGTATTTTTCGTAAATAATTTTCAAAATGTATTTTTGAATAGTTTCAATATTATTAAGATAATTCTTATTTATGCCTCCCCATCCTAGTATTCCATAATTTAAATGGGTTTGTACTAAAGAATAATAAAGTAAGTATTTATAATTCTTTTATATTTTAAAATTGTTTAAGGTGTTTAAATTTTGGTATAAGAATTCTTAGTTTTTTTACAATGTATAGTCACTATGTAAATCCCATTTTGAATGTTTATCAAAAATTATTCCTAGATATTTAATATTTTCCACCTTCCTTTGTATTAATATTATTATTGCATATTATTGGGCCAATATTTAGAAGTTTATTTTTGTATGAAGTAAATGGAATGTATGTTGTTTTGTTATAATTTAATTAAGTTTTTATTAAACTAGTTGCTTATTCTTATAAAATCTTTTTCAATAGTATTTTTTTAAATATTCCAATTTAGACCTTCATAAAAAATTAACGTATCATCAGCAAAACTATGTAGTTTTTCTTGACAGTTTAAATTAAATATATCATTTAGATAACTATTAAAAAGTACTTATTGTATCTTCTCAATGCGACGTATTTTGGTCCCAGGAAAGAGCTTTCTATACAATTAAGAAATTTTAACGTATTTATTGCGCAAGTCACATCATCGTTCGGAGTCTTCTAGCTATCCTGTCTAAATTTGAAGTTCATTGATCGTATCAATACCTGTTTCAATTAATTTATTTTTACCTTGTATTTAAGTTTTTCTAAACTTTGCATGTCAGATAAAGCAATAGAAGACTTTCATTTCGCACAATACATCATTAGTATTGGACTTTATAAGCTATGGACTAATTTTACCATCTCAGTACACCACATTGCATACCATTGCATATGCAATGTTAAACCACAAGAACAATATCACACTAGAAGCTATTTAAATTTTTGAAAACTACAGTACTAATTTTTAGTGGTAAGTATATGCTTTATTAACCGTAACAAGTAAATATTATTATGATTAATGTCAAGTTTCATTACAACTGCCAGTCGGAACTAATACAGTATATAAAACCAGATTACATCCCCAATGCAACTTGATAATTATTGTGAGTATTCAGAGCAATAATGGCTATAAACCGTTCTATGGTAGCAATAACTCCTATTTCCCATTGGCTAAATTACCGGTCTAGCAATTTTCGTTGTCTTACAGTAGGAAAGCGCGTTGCTGTCACATATAGTGTTAAACAGTTGTTTAAAGAATATGCGAATTCTTATTAGGAATTGAAGGCTCTTTTCTCAGTGTATCAAATTTTTCATAAATCCTGCCTTATACCTATCTTCAAACGTTTACGAAATATTAACTTTTAATACAAAATGGACGAACGAAGTATCAAAAGAAACAATTTTATAAAATGTTGGAAATGTCCTTTGCCAACTGTTTTGTTCTGCTGATCGGAAAATTCCTGTTGCCCAAGTAGCATTTTTAGACACATTACGGTAAATGTGTCTAAACTATTGTTTCTGTTTCCGACACAAATTGGAAATTGTTGGCAACATGTATGAAAATATTTTCGAAACGTATACATTTTAAATGGCGCATTAGCACGTGTTTCCAAGTGGTTGGTACGGGCTGTGACTTTCGCTGTTTCGACGCAAAATCGAAACTTTTATCGAAAATGTTTCGAAAATTTTTCAGAAATGTTTGGAACATGTTTAAATAAATGTGTCGAGTGAGAGCTCATTTTACAAAGAGGGCGCTGAGTGTTGGAATTGTAAATTGTCAAAATGGAAACATTATTGAAACAAATAATTAGATATATAATATCTATCTCTCTGCAGGTTGTAAAATAAAAGAAAGTAAACAATATGATGACAGCATAATTTCGCCATAATGAATTTCTCACCAAAGTATTTTCTATAAGTGATACATTTTTTTCGTATGGTTTATTGCAGAGGAGATCCAAAAATCGTTAACGAAATAAATTTTATCGTGCAATTTAGTAATTTGGCTTTATATTCTTAAGACGCTCCCGGTATATTGTATATTGTCATTTACACACAAAATAAATACTTTGTCAAAAAATAAAATCTTAAATAATTTTAAAAGTTTACTTAATTCTTCTTTCAATTGATTAAGCTAGCAAAATGGAACTAATGTAACCACTTTTTTACATTTCAAATGACGCAGGAAGTTAATTAAAGTCCATTTTAATAATATAAAAATGAATTTGTCAAAATGGCCGCCAGAAAGCGAGAATTATTCTGGTCTAAAATGGAGTCGACACACAATTTCTAGTATTTGGTTTCTATAATGTTTCGATAATCATGTAGCTATAATTCATAGAAAATGTGTCGAAACATGAAGAATGTTTCGATATTGTACCGAAACCATGCGAAACAAACGTCGCTAAAGTAAAAAATGCACAGTCCCGTCAAGAGGAAGGTTAAGCTTAGAAGCATAAAACTTCTGTATACCGTCACGGTATACACTACCACTTTACACTTTCTGTGACATATAACCTACAAAATTGGTTTGTACTTTGTTGAACGTTTAATAAAACTTACTTATAACTTATTCCTAAGGAATAATCTAAAACATGTACTCAATTGTCGAGACAAAGGAAAAAAGACCCTTTATTTTTCTGTGGAAAAAAGTAGGTTTGTCCTAACGGCTGTGCCGACCAGCTGGATAGTCGGAGACCACCTACTTTGGCCCGATCAACCCAAGAATTTTTTCCTTTTGAATTTCAATTTCTTTCTTTTTCCTTTTTAGTGCCTTATAAAACCTCGAAGAATGTTTAAACTGTTGTTTTCTTCCCATATTAACAAAACAAAAATGTACAATTTATAGGTTATAATCGAGGTTATAATAATTGTCCGGGTGCGGTAGTGTAAAGGTTTCTGGCAGTTTCGAAAATTATTTTCTGCGCAAGTTTCGTAATTAAATGGATATCACTGTTTGGTAAATATTTCAAAGCAGAAGAATACCAATTTGTTTTAAATCACTTAATTCGAAAATGTGTCGCTACAATTTGGGAGCACATGTGTCTAAACAGAATTTCATAATATTATATAAAAATGTTTCGAAAAATTTTCTTTTGTGCGCTTCCTAAATGTATCGATACTGTAGTTTGGAAAGTATTTCGAAACTAACAGTTCTTAATCGTTTCTAGTAACTAAATTCGAAAATGTGTCGCAAAAGTTTCGAAACACATGTGTCTCCACACAATCTAAATAATTTTAATCGAAAATGTTTCGAAACGTTTCTCAGCAAAGAATTTGTGTCCAATTTGTGTCTATAATTGCTACTTGGGTGTAATCTAAATTTTTGACATAGCCCCACAGAAAGAAGTTCAGCGGGTTAAGGTCGGGTGATCTGGGTGGTCTATCTATTCTCCACTTCCCCCCACAGAGGACAGACACAGAGGTATGTCTGTTCAACTAACCCGAATAGCCCAATTAACAATAATATATTTTTTTTTAATTCCCAGACAACATTGCGTTTTATACCTATATTATAGATATAATTTTTCTCTGGAATAACTTTATTTTAAATTATCTAATATTTGTTATTTCAATAAAAGATAACACACAAAATTAAGTAAACTTTTACGTTGAGATCCTCCTATTTGATTTTCCGTCCGTTATCTCGTTATCTGAATGCACCTTTAATACTCCGACATACAGGGTTTCTGCGAATGTTTTAAATCATATATTTCAGATGATCAGGATCAGACGCCAAGGGGCTCAGACAGGACCGGATCTACAGCGGGGCAAGCGGGGCGGCGCCCCGAGGCCCCCGACCCAGAGGGGCCCCCCGGCAGGGGTTGGGAAGAGGAAAATATTTAGCTTTATAATTTTTTCGTCAATACTCCAACAAACTTAAAAAAAAAAGTTAAAAAACATGCTCAGGTAAAAGAAAAAAGCAAATCTCAAAGTTTGCTGATCGGACCAATGTTATCAAGGAATTTCAAATTTCTCACTTTGATGAATTGTCTTAAGATGAAAGATTAAATGATCCTCAACAACGCCTCCGAGTGAACATTTTCTACCCGATGATAGATACAATATCATCGCAACTCGAACCTAGGTTTGTTGGTATGAAAAACTGAATACTTATAAAATCCTGCAACCTCACAAATTCATCGAAAAGCGAGTTGGAGCAAGAAGCTGATCTGTTTTCCAAAACTTTCTCAGACGATGTGTCACCTTCTTTTTCCTGTCAGTTGCTTACTGTATGGTCGACATTTTCGGAAGAGATAAGTTTAATGAAAGATGTTAAAGAGTTAGCCCGTTTCTTGATCATTCAGAATGCGTCGTTGTCGTCCACTTATCCAGATGTGTGCACAGCACTTCTGATGTTTCTTACTGTCCCTGTCACTACTGCGAAAGCTGAACGGACTTTCTCCAAATTAAAGTTGATAAAAAACTACTTGGGTACCTCAGTGGGACAAAATAGACTCAGTAATTTAGCGCTACTGTCCATTGAAAATCGAAGACCGCGCAAAATTGACTTTAATAAAGTGATAAACGAATTTGCCACTATAAAATCTAAAAAGAAGTGTTTTTAGTTGTAAGTTCTTGCGTTTGTCACAAAATATCATGAGAGCGCGGTGTTTACGTAGATTCTATGTGTAGAAGATTGCCAGATTATAGTAATAACTGTTCCAACAAGTTGGTATAAGATACAATAAATATCTGCATTAACAAAATACTGTTATTCTTACCCGACATTAATACTGTGGTATTATCAAAAGTAATTTCAATAAGGGGTCCCAAAATTTGTTTTGCCCCGGGGCCTATTCAGCTCTAGCTCCGACCCTGGGCTCAGAAGAACACAACATAACTTTTAAAATATTGCAAATTAATGAATTGTGTAAATAATAAATTCAACCGTATTCTACTCTAACTAACGCTTGTCAAGATCCTAATCCACAACCACCAAAGGTTTTGGTCTGGTAGGTAGGTAATCCTATTTCGGAATTATTAAGATCGCATAATTAATCTATCTTCGCCCACAAGATAGATGAATTAGTAGTAGTATAGTAGTAGTTGAGGGGAGGCTAAATGCCAAGCAAGTAGGCCAGTGTGACCTTTTTTTGCCAACCCTTAGTTCTTATATTTGAAATGTTCATCACTCATGTGGTATCCAAATCCTCCATGTCGCCGATTGCCAAAGCTCTTCTCTTCGACAAGCACCAAATATACCCAATATAGGAGAACTGCTGCTCAATTTGGTCTCATCATAGACTTTTTAGGTCGATAGCCTACTCCCTTTTGCTTCAGAACGGCAGCAAATTTATAATATTATTTGCTAATATCTATATACGGCAATTTAATTTCAAGACGGCTATAATCATTGAGTAGTAAGATTAAAGAGATGAATACTTCCATAGCTTAAATTTCTCTTCGAAATACGCCAGAAATATATTTTCATTGTATTTCCTTTCAAATCGCACAACTGGAGAAGCACCTTCGTACCGTATCGAACTAGCTGCTTCCATTATTTCCAAAAAAATTCTTATCATCAACATTTTTTAAAATTACCTTGTATTAAATACGCAGAAATCAAATTACTTTCCAAGTAAATGTATCTATTCTAGACACCTCTAGTGTAAATAATATCAAGGTCCTAATTTATTTACAATCATTTGATAATATTTTTATCAGTAAGTATATGTTAAAGAGCTAATTTTACTTATGTCACGCCTGTTTTTGCTATTTACTTCATATTATGGCTTTTCCGAAAGCAATGTGTAGGATTAATTTTATAAATAAATCGAAGATAAAGAAAAAACGTACCTAGTTTCTGATAAAACTTCCGCAAAAACATCTTGGGCGGAGAGCAGAGACGCTTGAAATGACATAGCCGATCCTCGAATCTCGAATCGATGAAAACCGTATAGACCACCCTGTTTTCATAAATCGATTTTCCACACAATAGATATTATGATGATCTTTTTCAGCTTTTAATTTTAAGAAGAATGAAGGGCTTGGTTCTCGCGGCAGTTTGCACCTTGTTATTGTCTATTAGTTCACGAATATCGTCCTATCTTTTTCTGATTCTTCGTTGATGTCTCCTTCGTCGGATTGTGAAAGTACGACCACGAAAACATCTTCACAGATAGTAAAGTACCGCGTGTGGTATCAGCGGCGTGGCCCAAATTGACATTACTACAATACCATTTATTTGAAGCAATAGAGCCTTCCGCCGTCAACTCACTTAGTTGAGGTAACGGTGAGGAGGGCCAGTAACCTGGCAATTAGACCAAGGCGTTTCTTTTGGCTTACCTCTAACTCTTTCTTGATGCCTACTTTATATACCTAGACCGGGTCAGGTCAGGATCTCATTTCGCCCGATGAACAAGTACGCATCAGGAAATGCAGCGGGGTCTCCTCCTTTTATGGACACCCAAGGTTAAAAATCATTATCACAATGGTGGGAGTTGGAGTTTAATCCCTCTGAACTTTTCTTGATTTTCTGCCGCGCAATTTTATCCAAATATATATTCTAATGGTTCCAACGTCCCCCTCTCCTAAACAGAAGTCGAACCTGAACCTCTTAATAGGGATTTTGACGAGGCACTGCAAGCTAAGGAAGTATCTAGCTCTGATCGGCGTCGAAGAAGAGCCAATCTGAGCTGGATCTTTGGAGGAGAACGAAACTCCTTTACACTTTCTATGTACCTGCGTGGCCCTGGGAAAGCTCAGGCACCAGGTCCTCCAAAAGGAAGAAATTACTCTCCTGGCCTGGAGCGATATGATTGTATTCATGAGAAGGTTGGGACGTGGCCAAGGTGACGGTGATTGGGGGACGTCTCTGGGGTGGGCACAAAGGATTGCTGTTGGTCTACTTGCCAGATTCAGGAACCTATTATCACCTACTGCGACCTTCCAGGATGTTGTTCATAGGACTCCACTGGTCGACAAAAAGATTGCACTAAATATTTTTTCTATTACCATGAAATGCATTATTGTTGTCGTTACGGCGCCACTGGTAAAAAAGTAAAGGTTCGGCAGCGCATTATTTCCAAGTTTGCTCATCCTTACATCTTACATTGTATCTTTACCACCGATTTTCAAGTCCGTTCCCATGCGCTTTAAAATGTCAACGCTGTTAGAAATTTGCCCATAGATGTTTTACAGGGCGTATCACGGATATTGGCGTGTCTTAAATGTTTCATTTTTTCGTTTTAATTGGTTGGCGTCTTTTTTGTCTTCGGATCTATTGTTTAAGTTCTCACGATCTGAAGATAGTTGGTTTCTTTAGATGTTGAATGTTGCGATTTATTTTACAGGATCGTTTAATCTATTCAATTTGATGCATGATGTATTTTACACCAGATAAGCCATAAGCAATAAATTCCAGTTTTAATTCAGAATAATTAGGAAGGGTCTTACCTGGTATACATCATATTAAAAGAAAATTGGAATATACCTAAAAGTCACTTGCGATTTATGGCACCTTATTGGAGTCTGGTTCATTTTAGGTTAAGAGGTTGGCTACAGAAACAGAACCGGACTAAGTTCATTTACCTTCGCCTTCATAATCTTTTAAACTTTGTAAGCGGATATTTTATTAGCGTTAAATATGGCTTGCAAAGATATAGCGTATTAAGAGCAAACAGCCTTCGTCATTTCGTTTTTTGATCAACTCGGTGTAAGAATGCTCCTTTTAAACTGTAGTAGATGTTACCTCCTAATAAGCAGAAATTCAATGACAGTGGAAGGCAAAATTGGGTTAATTTTCCATGCGGTGATAGGTTAGGTTAGGTAAGGTTAGCGTGGCAGACCTTTGGCATTGTCCAAACAGTCACACGTAGTCATATAAGGATCGTTGTGGTACCACACATGTTCCGCGGGACCTATTCGCATCAGCTTCCTGATGGTCAACGCGACGTAGACCGAAGAAGAATCTTGACAGCTCGTCCAAACTAACCACTGCTGTTAATAAACTTACTAAGTCGACCCAGTGGCAGGCTCCTCACTTCCTCCAGATCATTAAAGAATGGTTCGCCCAGGGCCTGAACCTTCTTCTCGCGAGGCTGGGGCATTCACACAAAAAATGCTAAATACTTTCCTCCCCTTCTTTATCTCTACAATTTCTGCAGAAGTCGTCAGCTGGTATTTGCATACGTTCAGCGTGTCTACCAAACAGGGAATGTCCGGTGTCTACGGCAGTAACGATTCTTACGTCCTTCCGACAGTGCTGTAATAGCGCTGCGGTTTTCCTGCCGTCAAGTAGGGGCCACAATTGCCTGGAGATGCTACAAGTTGTCAGCCCTGTCCATCTGCTTTGCGCAAGTTGTTTAGCTATCCGATCTATATCTCTTTGTCTGATCCCAGTGGTCTAGCCACAGTATTTTCTGCCTAGTTCGACAGACATGCTTGGGCCCTCCCTGACGAGCGCATCAACAGTCTCGTTGCCATATAATATATTGCTGTGGCCAGGAACCCAACACAAGGTGATTCGATGCTGAGCAGAGATTGTTGCGACAGCGCCTTACTATGCGGTAATGAACCCTTTTTTTTTTATATAGTACTAGTTCCTGGAATAAAAAAAATTGTACAAATTCGACCTTACCGTACATGACTATTAGTTTAATAGTTGCTGCCATTAACAACGCAACGCTCCCTTTTAAAGCAAGTGTTTAGATATCAATAAATCAATAATTATGCATATTTGTTTTTAAATTGTATGCCTACATTTTTATTTTTACGTACATTGCAATAAAAAATTAAATATTATGTATTAATCACGAATCTCCCAATAAATTATTAACAGTAAAACAATTAAATCAATTAAGGTTCTTGTATGGTATGTAATAAATAATGGTGCCATATAGCTTCAAATTTTAGTTGTTAGTGTTACGATTATGACCGTTTTTGTAAACCTCAATAGAGGGCATATACAGTGTCACCAGTAAAGTCCGCATCATATGGGATTTTTTTTTATTAATAACTTTATTCGAAAATTGACTATGGCATCAAGTTTTGCTTCGATCGAGATGAAAATTAAGCAAAAAAATAGTAGTCACGTGATTCGCATTATCTGTGAAATTTTAATTTTTTCCAAAAAATAATTTAAAAGTGGGGTTATTTCTGAAAATATCGAAAAAAGTTATTGGAAAAAGTTTTTTTAAATACAGTTTCAAGCCAACAGCTGCATAATATAATTTTGATTTTTTACGTATATTTTGTAAATTGCATCACTTTTGCAAAATAAAACTTAACGCAACGACATATTGACAGCTGTCAAATTTTGACAGGAGCATTTTTTGCTTATTTTTCCCGAAGTCGCCGCATCGAATACTATACGACCCCATAATTTGTTTCGTCAAAATCGCTTCTTCGTTTTATACCTGACAGCTGTCAAAATTATTGTATTGTCAGCGGTTCTTGATAACTCTACAAAATTTAAATTAAATCTGACCGTTTAAAGTGGGTCAAAATTGGGTTCAAAGAAGTCGGTTACAAACATACACAAGGGCGTCCATAGAGCGTTTTTCAGGGGGGGGGCAAAAACTTAAACAATATTTTTTTATATATGACTAATTATTTAACATATAGGTACCTTATGCCTAACGGAACCTACAGAATTCGTAAAAAATAAACACAAAATTACAATTTATAAGTTTTCATCATAAAATAAAAATGTTAAAATCCTAGACGTCTTGCCAAACTCGTTGATTACTTTTTTTATTAAATTTTCTTTATTTTTTTGTAAATAATCATAATCAGTTTAGTGATTTGTTGGTCTTTACTAACTAACCACTGTACTATTCAATATTTACAGGCGCGGATCCAGAACTTTGCTTGGGGGAGGGGGGTTATCATGATATAAATGAAGTTAAAAAGCGCCGCAGGCGAAAAATTTTTGCGACCACGCCCAAAATTTGACAGAGAATGCGCTATAGACGAGAAAATTTTCAATGATAATTTTTACATTAAAAAGGATAATATATGCATGTAAATTAATGTTAAAGTGAATTCCAAAAAAGAAAAAATATAACTAATTTATGGTATAGTAATGTTGTCATGAATCTTGTGAAAAAGCTGCAGAGGTAGTCAAAACAGTAAATTCATTTATTTATTTTCTGTTTTGGGGGGGTCATGACCCCCATGACCCCCCCCCTGGATCCGCGCTTGAATATTTATACCGAGGGGTAATTCACTGGCGAAAATGGTGTACAACTTCTAGAAAATACAAAAGAAAATACAGAAAATAAGAGGAAAATGCAGAAAATACGAAGAAAATACAGAAAATACGAAGAAAATACAGAAAATACGAAGAAAATACAAAGAAAATACGAGAAAAATACAGGCAACATAAGGAAAATATGGAAAATACGCGCGCCAATCAATTTGGCAATGACGTAAAGTCGTTAACGCTGCCGGGTTTTCGACGGTTTTAATGATGGGAATAACCAACTTAAGATTCTGGAACAACGCTGCTTTGACTTCTAAAAAAAAATTTAGTAAAGCCAACTTTTTTTTGGCGAAAATGGTGTACAAGTTCTAGAAAATACGAGAAAAATTAAGAAAATACAGAAAATACGAGAAAAATTAAGAAAATACAAGGAAAATACAGAAAATACGAGAAAAATTAAGAAAATACAAGGAAAATACAGAAAATATAAGGAAAATACGAAGAAAATTCGGCAATATGGAAAATGGTGTACACATTTTTCTCAGTGAATTACCCCTCGATTTATACTGAATTATGAAATAAAATAGTAATGTGGACGCCTAGGGGGGGGGGCAAGTGCCCGTTTTGCCCCCCCCCCCCCTATGGACGCCCTTGAACATACATGCAAACAAACATACTGGGGAAGCTAATAAAAGCGTGTTAAAAATACATCAATGCATCGGCAAAAGGGAGACCTTCCGCCGATTCTGTTCTGACTGTTTTCTGGCTCAGTCACGAGTGGCCACTGCGAATATAATTTATTTGACTGCCGTTAAATACGGAATTAAGTTTTTACATAAACATTTTGAACATGTATGGTAATGCACATAAATTTGAAATAGGAGTGGGTTACGCCTTCATAGTAATTATTACAAAAATTCGAATTTACATTAACTCTCGATTATAATTTACCGTCATAGAAGAATGTATAAAAACGTTTTAGATATTTAACGCATCATCGGCGCGGCCGGTGGGTGTGAATATTGCTTTTACTCCTATAAAAGCAAAATTTGCATAGTTGGGCAAAATATCAACCGGGTGGCCAAATAAAAAGTCCTTCGGCCGTATGATTATAGGTACCGTTAACCTTACAACTATACCGTGCGAGCAAAAAGTATTTGCATCAAAGAGGGTCTTGCATCTAAGGACGTAATGTTTAGCCGTAGAGCTTAATACCTGTTGGGTGTCAGTAACTACCTGAATTAACAATCAATCAGTTATTCCGGCATCTTTGACAGTCGTTACAAGTCGTCGGTCTTATGGCATAAGGCCCTATCTCGTTTTTTGCAAGTTTTCAGGAGAGCAATTTAAAGAAAACTAATATCTTTACGCCAACAGAATACAAAGAACTATACCGATTTTCGCTATCTTTTTTTGAAATTATGAAGAACAAACCATTGAAGTTTTTTGTGAAATACCACATTTCAAAATAGAAATTAACATTTGGTTGTAATAATGATTTATGTGAGATAGGGCCTTTTGTAAAGACCCTAAAAATGTTATTGGTATATTTTGGTCGAGATAGGCCATTCGAAGTAGAAATAAAATGACCGATTTTACGCATGTTTTTTATAATAAGGAAAGTACAAAACAGTAAAAAATAACAAAAATAACGAAAAACTAAATTTCATATTTAAAAAACATGATTAAAAATATTATTTTAAAACGAAAACAGAATAAACTCGGGAACAAATCGAATTTATAGTCATTATTTTAACATAAAAAACGAAAAATGTATCTCTACAAAATTTAAATCTTTATTATTACAGCCTAATACTTTATGACAGTAAAATAATACGACAAAAAACTTTTATTTTATTTTTGAGTATGTGGTAATGAGCAGTAAAATAATTTATCTTTAGGCGAAGAAATAACAGGCTTAATGCCAGAACAAAGGGACATTAGATTTTTATACTTTGACATAGATATAGGCCTTATTTGCTCTTTATTTAATTTTTTGACCATTAAACAATGTAGCATTTTTGCCTTTTTAAATACATTGAAATTGAATTGTTTTAAAAAATATTTTATTAGGATCTTCCTTTTTTACGAAAAACTCAAATACATCCGACCATTTAAATTCATTTCCGGTGTCATTCGAATTTATATATTTGATTCTTAGATCAGCAGTGACGGGCCTAAGTCAAGATTCTATCAAAAATTGTCACGACAAAAAGACCTATCTCAAGATTCGCCTTTATGCTGTAATAAAACTGTTCATATTTCGAGATAGGGCCAAGTGTTTTGTCGCTTTTATAAAGAATTAAAATGATTTCAAGATAGGACCCTTGGCTAAAAACAAGTATACATTAAAACAACATATTCTATGACCTTAACGCATTTTGGCCCTATCTCGAGATAGGGCCTTATGTCATAAGACCGACGAAGTAATTTGATTTATCGCTAATTTTTCGAATTTCTTGAACAATTCATACAACGGGCTTTACGGAACAGCGCAAAACATTCATGCTTGAAGGGTATTTTCGAAACGGGGTTAGAGTAAATGGTGAGTAACAATCCGGGTTTGTGCATGGACGATTTTCACGAACATTTTCCCAACGTTGCTCTTATTGCTGGGGATTTTTATCATTGCCTGAAAAGAACCGTGGCTGTGTTAAGGAAAACAGGTTCTATACAACACAAAAAAGGAGCAGGAAGACCATTTGTAAGAACAGAAGAACTTGTTGCAAACGTTCGTGAAATAATGCAAAATACGCCAACAAATTGTATAAGACGCCTGTCCCTGCAGAACTAATACAATATATAATACCAGATTACACCTCCAATAGAACTTGATAATAACTATGAGTATTTAGAGCAATAATGGCTATAAACCATTCTATAGTAGCAATAACTCCTATTTCCTATTGGCTAAATAACCGTGATACTATCACTACACAACGGTCTAGCAATTAGCGCGTTGCTCTCACATAGTATTAAACAGTTGAAGGGTACAGGGGAAGAACGACAATAATAGTCCATTCGGACAGATTTCGAGAAAATTGAAAATATAAGTTTAATTACTTGTTAGAAACTAAAATTTAAAGAAAATAAGTCACAGTTTTTAGTAAATGATGTGTTTATTATTCAAAAATATAAACAAAATCAACATTCATTCAGAACTAATGACGTAACAAAAAAAACAAATATTTAGTCATGGACACATGCCACTTTTCCCCTGTATCAGGCGTCTATTGGTGGGTCATCCACAAATTCGTCATCGCTCTCGTCAGGTTGTTCGGCAAATGTTAATTGTTGATAAAACACTCTGGCTCTCTCAAGGAATGAAGTCAGATCTTGCAAATCCTTCCATTTGAGCTTTTTGACGGGGATTGAGCACTGATAAAATTTTGTCAACATTTCCTCTTCTGTTATCTGATCCTTCTTCTCTCTTTGGTTCCTCTTAAGTGGTTTTTGGTCGAATTTAGAACTAGCATATAGGCCCATATAAGTGATTTTGTGGAGAACTAAGCGGGGAGTCTCATTACAAAACTTCAGCATCCTGATAGGCACTTCTTTGGATAAAGCGGCGATAACAAACATTTCTGTACGACGCGACGCGCTGCCGGTAAGGACTGATGCCGTTTTTTCGTAGACCGTCGCGGACTCATGCCATTCTTCCCATAGGAAATCTTGTAGCTGTTGTTTTGCGGACTTAATCTATTTTTACCATTTAACGATTTCATTATCTGATAGGTACTACAATATATGCCATGAAAATAAACTGCAAACTCATTTCGCATGAAAATGGACTGATGCCGTTCTTCCCCTGGACCCTTCAGTTGTATAAAGAGTATGTGAATGCTTATTAGGAATAGAAGGCTTTTTCTCAGTGCAATAGTCCTCGGTAAATATGGCCATTAGGGATACGAAATTCCCATTTCATATTGTAATGTAAACCTGATAAACCATTTGATTATAATAATAATAATTATTATTATTCAATAAATTGTTTCAGTATCCTAATTGATTTCCAACGATTTATTGCATGAGACCACCTACATTGTCAATTTATTATTTTTAAGTTCAAACGGCCGGCGTTGGCGTACAAGTGCCATGCTGATTTTAATATGGGTCAAATCGTAAAATCCTATTTTATTATTACGAGTGGCGTTTTTAATATTTGCCGTGGAAAAACGAGCGTTTTAATTTTGTGATTTATCTGTTACACGCCCTCGAGGCATAAAAATTTAGTTTTTTTTAACGATATTTCTGTTCTAGAAGAAAAACTTGAAATTCGGTCAGCGGCAATCTCTGCGGCTACTTGGTTGGTTAAAGAAGGGTTGGCACGTTGTCATTATATGGCAGCCGAATGGCTTATTGTATAGTGTGACCAGTAAAGTCCGCATCATATGGGATTTTTTTTTATTAATAACTTTATTCAAAATTTGAATTTGGCATCAAGTTCTGCTTCGATCGAGATAAAAATTAAGCAAAAAAATAGTAGTCACGTGATTCGCATTATCTGTCAAATTTTAGTTTTTTTCAAAAAATAATTCAAAAGCGGGGTTATTTCTGAAAATATCGAAAAAAGTTATTGGAAAAAGATTTTCTAAATGTAGTTTCTAGCCCATGTGCAATTTGAACTGCATAGGAAAATTTTGATTTTTTACCCACCACTAAAATTTATTTTCCACTTAATAACCACTTTACTGATGACACTGTGTTCTTTTTTGTCTTAATATTAAGGTGTATTACTTTCAGACACAAAACGTTTTCAAAAACATTTATTTTATGAAGTTACCTTATACAGGGTCAAAAAGAAATAAACTTGGCATCACATGCGACCAAATTTTAATATCGCAATTTTGATTTTGTACAAAAACAGACATTTAATATGGCGCTAGTTTAAAGAAAATGAATCTGAAATTGTCATTGTCAAAACTAAGAAGTTTTATCTAGGTTGCGTTGAGACTTATTTTGCAAAAGTGGTGCAATTTACAAAATATGGGTAAAAAATCAATGCAGCCAAAATTTTGCAAGTGGGCTAGAAACTGCATTTAATAAAACTTTTTTCGATATTTTTAAAAATAACCCCACTTTTGAATTATATTTTGGAAAAAAACAAAATTTGACAGATAATGCGAATCACGTGACTACTATTTTTTTGCTTAATTTTCATGTCGATAGAACTTGATGCCAAAGTCAAATTTCGAATAAAGCTATTAATAAAAAAAATCCCATATGATGCGGACTTTACTGGTGACACTGTATATCCCTTTGTTGAACATCTGGGTAATATCAGCCATACGGGACCTACAGTTTTTGACGTTGGATCCGAACTACGCGTTTGCACTAGTTTATCCGTCAGTTCCCTAAATAGCAAGATTATCCGCCCTAGTCAGTGGAACGTATTCAGGACTGAACTAGACTGAGAAAAAAACCTATTCCTTATAAGAATTCACATACTCTTTACTCTTTATACTAGGGCTCGGAATTTTTAAAATATAAGTATTGGAATAGTCGTTTGGTATGTTATTCGAATAGTCGAATAATTCAAATAGTCGAATAGATACTTGAATAGTCGAATAGTCAAATATTCGAATTTCGAATAGTCGAATATTTGAATGGTCGAATATTCAGATACAGTCGTTTAATCACGGTAGAAGTGGTTTAACTGCTTGCTGACTATATAATTTTATTTTCGTTTTCCTTTTTTACGTTAAAATTCACAGTTTCCCAGAAAACACGAATAGTCGAACATATAAATATCCGAATAAAGTCAAATAGTTAAATATTCGAATGGTCGAATATTCAATTAGTCGAATAGATACTTGAATAGTCGAATAGTCAAATATTCGAATTTCGAATAGTCGAATATTTGAATATTCGAATAGTCAAATATTCTAATTTCGAATAGTCGAGTATTTGAATAGTCGAATATTTAAATAGTCGAATATTCGAATACGAACGATTTCTTTATGTTAAGACTGAAAACATAGTTGTGCGCACGCTCATGCTGCTGCTGCTGCTGCTGCTAAAGCCTTACTTTTTATGCATTTTACCGCCCTGCCCCTTCACCCCTTGTAGCTCAATAAAGGCGTGTATAACTAATCTTGTAGACACCTTGAAAAATCCTTAAATTAAATATATTTCAATCAATTAGAAGCCCCGTTCTAGCATTTACCTATTCATTACCCAACCGGCATTTAGTTCGTTAGATTTAATTAACATTTACAGATAGACTGTTTAGGTAACTCATTAATGTAATGAATTAATTTCCAAAGTTGACGTTTGAAAATTAGATAAAAATCAGTTCAACACTCGCTCATCAACCCATCAGGTGTCATAAAATTGATACTAATAGTGAAGGTGATTTAAGAATGTTCACATTTTTTTCTTGATTGTAAATATACAGTGTGAACTTGGAAGAAATCCAATAAATCCAGTACAATTTTTTTTTTTAAATAAACCGAGCATTAAAAAAAAATGTTTTATTGATAGAAGAGATATTTAGGTTTCTTCAGGTTTTTAAAGATTAATGTTCTTAAACAAATGCTATTTTATTTTTTCTTTTAGTATTATACTATCATGTCCTGCTTAGTATTATACTATCATGTCCTTCATTTTTCTCTTTTATTCTTAGCTTGGGAATGTGGTTATCGATTTGTTTATATATATTTTAAATATTGTAGTTTTGGGTGGTTGTATATGAGCAACCAACAACCATGTTGTATACTGCCACCCGATATAACTATTTCGTTAAATTATGTTTTATTAATATAAAGTAAAGACATTTTTGATTTGATTTGATTTAAAATCAATGGGAAAACGTTGGGTATACAATGATAGTTTCCAGAAAACAGAAAAACATCCCACTCTACCTTTTCTCGATGTCCTCGTCAAACTAAGTGCTGAAAACATAAAAACCTCAGTGTACAGGAAACCCACTCATACGGGAAGACCTTAATATTGAAATTTAAAACATCAGAAACGATTTGAAACAGAATGGTTACCCTGAAACCTTTGTAACTAATCTCAAAACTTAAAAATCGCGAAGTAAAAACTAATACAGAAACGAAAGAGGGGCAAGCATTTCTTACAATATTTTATGTCAAGGGGATTTGTGAAAAGATCGGAAGGATAACAAAAAACTATAATATCAAAACAGCCTTCAAATCCGGAAATACGCTTAGAAGCTTTCTTACAAAATGAAAACACAAAAAATGTATCTATCAAATCCCTTGCGAGTGAGGCGAATCGTACATTGGAGAATCAAAAATACCTCTTCCCGTACGAGTTAAAGAGCATCTGAAACATACTCAAAGAGGTGAAACTTCTAGATCAGGTATAGCGGAACATGTATGGACCAACCAACATAATATACAGTGGTCAGAAGTCAAGATTTTGGACACGGAAGAGCACTGAACAAAACGATAATCCAAAGAAGCAGCTTTCATGAATCAAAATACCCATGTACAGGGTGACAATTTAAATACTTGAAATGGCCATATCTTAGGAACGAAAAACTGAAGAAAAAAACGCAAAAAACAGTTTCTATAAAACGAAGGGGGAACAAAAACAAGCGTATTCTCCCACCCTTATCTGCAACCCCTTGGACAGGGTGAGATACACCCCTAAGATCTTAAATAGAAAGGGGGGTTGAGTGATACATCATTTTGAAGCTCTTGAAAAATGCTTTCCAATGGTACCATAGAAAGCTACATTTCAGGAAATTATTCTCTGTTTATTTAGGAAAACAATAAATGAAAACACAATTTTGAAATTTTTTATTATTATTTAATTAAATGTTCAAAATGACTCCCCTTGTTTTGAAGACAATAATAAAGCCTACTTTCAAATTCTTCACGTACATTTGCAAATGTTTCTCTGGATATAGCACGGCATTTCTGAACTATTCTATGCTGAACTTGCTCTAGTGACTCAGGTTGCGTTTTAAAAACCACAGATTTTAGGTGACCCCACAAAAAGAAGTCAAGAGGTGTTAGGTCCGGGGATCTAGGTGGCCATTCAACAGTTCTTCCAATCCACTGGTTGGGATAATTATTATCCAACCACTGCCTAACGGGAACTACATAATGCGGAGGTGCTCCATCCTGTTGGAAATGTAATAAGCGTTCTTCTAAAGATAGATTTCCGAGTATGTCCCTCTGATTTTCTAATTCTCGCACTATTAGTGGTTCGATAGACCTCTGTAGCATTTCAGAATACCTGTCGCCATTTAAATTTCCTTGTATAAATATTGGGCCGATAATACCATCTCCCAATATACCAGCCCAAACATTAATTTTCTGGGGGTACTAAATACGTAGGGGTTTTCGTCATTCCAGTAACGACAGTTTTGCTTATTAACACGACCATTTAAATAAAAGGTACACTCATCACTGAAGCAAATATTTTTAACTATAGTCTAGGTTCTGCCGTAATTCTATCTGTCATTATTTTACAAAACTGAATTCTTCTGTCCGGGTCGTCGTCACCAAGTTCTTGCTGTATGTGCAGTTTATAGGGATAAAACTTATGAAATTTAAGTACCTTTCTTATTGATTCACGAGATAATCCAGTTGCTAACTGCCCTAGAATTTCAATTTGCGCTGCTTCGTCGGCTAGTCTCGGTTGATTTATCTTTTTATTCGCGACAGAACCAGTTTCTTCAAATTTGGCTACTAGTTGGCGAACATACTCCGGGCTTACATTTTGACCTGGATGCCTTTCGTTAAAACGTTGAGCTGTCCTTAAGAAACATTGATCCTGGAAACCATAAATGAAAATAATTTCTACACGTTCAGCTGTGCTGTACACCATTGTTAAAGATAAGAAGTGCTGCTTTTCGTTTAAACTGAACCGAAAGTCAACTGTTCTTAAAATAATAATACTAGTACAAGTTACTTTTAAAGTAAATTCTGTGATAATAAAATGCGAATATTTATAAACAAATTTTTTTTTTCGACAAAAAACCATAGCAAATAAACCAAAACAAAATACCTAGGCTTAAAATGTTTAGAATTCTTAAGAGATACCTCTTAATATGCCAGGATATTGGTAGCAATCATTTTGAACATTTAATTAAATAATAATAAAAAATTTCAAAATTGTGTTTTCATTTATTGTTTTCCTTAATAAACAGAGAAGAATTTCCTGAAACGTAGCTTTCTATGGTACCATTGGAAAGCATTTTTCAAGAGCTTCAAAATGATGTATCACTCGACCCCCCTTTCTATTTAAGATTTTAGGGGTGTATCTCACCCTGTCCAAGGGGTTGCAGATAAGGGTGGGATAATACGCTTGTTTTTGTTCCCCCTTCGTTTTATAGAAACTGTGAACCATTTCAGGTTTTTAAATTGTCACCCTGTATTTAGTAAACCAAGCATAGATATCCCCAATATCTGGAAGCCTCTTCTTGTCCAAAACCAACAGCTCAAACTTCACACTCCAATAAGCACGTCGGCGAAGTCATCAAGCTTCATTGCACATGGATAGTATTTAAGACAGTAGCCTTAAAATTATAATTTAGTTTACACTTGAAAACGGTTAGAGATACTAACTAGCCGAAACGTTGTGTTGAGTAACAAAATAAAGATAATGGAAGTCCGACCAGATAATTTTTTTTTATAGTTTCCTTCTTATCTCGCACTTATTGTTGTTTAAACTGGATATTAAAAAAATCGTAAAAGTGACTTTTATCATCTGTTAAAGCGTGTGCAAGTAGATTTTGTATTCCTTTTTCGTCTACTTGCGTTAGTACACCCGTTCATATTAGCATAAAAAGGTATCGCAAACCATGTTAGGCACTTAAAAAATGAAATACCTATAGAGATATTAATGATGAACATTATTTGGACAAGGTACAACATTTTGTGCCGGGTTACGTTACCATAAATCGATACAACATTATTGAAGACTTTTAGCAAAATGAAGGAATCCAGGTAGAGTACTATTTATTTTGTTTCTATGAAATAGAAGTCTTAGACGTAATTACAGCCAATTTCTTAATAACAATAGATTGACTCACCGGCTCTCTGTAGTTTGGCAAGACGGCAAGACTCGTGTTTTTGGTTGGCGTTAATATAGTTTCAAATGGTTGCCAACTTTTTTCTAGGGGAAAAATAAATTCTCCATAAGGACAGTCTTATAGGAAATAAGAATTCTACTTCTTTTATAGGCCTATGTGTTTATTACATAAATAACGTTGTTTAACAGCCAATACGCTAAACTTCTCTAATACGAATCGGTAGTGGCATAAATCGAAACCACATGAACACAGATAAAAGATTTAGTGCCACCGGCGTCATATCGCGACCAACCATTTGAATTTTCGCCCAATGGGGTACCAGAGTACCAGTGTACAAGTACACGCATCCTACACCACATGTTCCGTACTGAGGTGTAACGAGGTGTTAGTTAATCGCATGCATAATTTGATTTTGTTACTTTAATAATGATGGTAATACTTTTTAAAATTTTTAGGTAACCAAAAAAGAATAAGTTTTAAATATGTAGGGATAATTTATTGATTCAAAATTAAAATTTTTTAATTATGTATTTTGAAAGTATCAAAATATCGGAAAAGTAGGTTATTTTAAAAGGATTAGTTCTAATTTAAGTTTGTTTTCTAAAAAAACTGTATTTAATACTATATTATATTACCACATTTTCTTTATTGTTCTTCCATTTTATATTGTACTAGGCAAATTACAAATTTTACAAAATAAGGCAATGCGGATTATTTTAAATTGTGACAAATAAACAAAAATAAATTTTATGTTAAAAAATTTAGGTTGGTTGAATGTCAGGAATTTTATTTTTTTTATTTAGTAGATAATATATGTATCTTTATACAGTGACCGGCAAAGAGTTCGCAACATATGGGAAAAATTTTTATTAGCGGAATATTGAAAAATCTTTTTTGGGGGATTGGATGTGCATGTCCCATAACCTTAAAATCGATTTTGACATACGTCACGTGACCAATGGTATGGCGGGAAAGTTGAAAAAACCAATATGAAATCATCATAAATCCGATAAGTTGATGAGATATCGAAAAAATTCCAAGAATAAAAAGTGTTTAGAATTCCATTAGAACCTTAAATACAATGTTTGGGATATCTACTTAAAAAAACATAAAATCGAATATTTTTGTAAATATTTTTTTACCGAATTAAAAATGTCCATATTTTTCCTTTCTTAAAGCTTCATTAAAGTAAAACTGACATCTGGTGACCACAACTAGAAATATTCTTTTGTTTTTCTGACAATTTGGAGCAATAATTCAAAAAATTCGTTTACACTTGGATACCAGCTGTTGCAATAGTCTATTTCTAATAACCTTATCGATATTTTTTATATCGAAATATTCTATTATGTTAAGAAATCCTTAAATTCATTAATCCAAAGAAAATTTTATTTATAACCGTAAAAAATAATTTAAATTTTTATTAATTTTTAGATTTTTTTAAAGATTTCTGCGAAATAATTTATTTCGATATAAAAAATATCGATAAGGTTATTAGAAATAGACTATTGCAACAGCTGGTATCCAAGTGTAAACCAATTTTTTGAATTATTGCTCCAAATTGTCAGAAAAACAAAATAATATTTCTAGTTGTGGGGACCAGATGTCAGTTTTACTTTAATGAAGCTTTAAGAAAGCAAAAATATGGAAATTTTTAATTCGGTAAAAAAATATTTACAAAAGTATTCGATTTTATATTTTTTTAAGTAGATATCCCAAACATTGTATTTAAGTTCTAATGGAATTCTAAACACTTTTTATTCCTGGAATTTTTTCGATATCTCATCAACTTATCTGATTTATGATGATTTCATATTGGTTTTTTCAACTTTCCCGCCATACCATTGGTCACGTGACGTATGTCAAAATCGATTTTAAGGTTATGGGACATGCACATCCAATCCCCCAAAAAAGATTTTTCAATATTCCGTTAATAAAAATTTTTCCCATATGTTGCGAACTCTTTGCCGGTCACTGTATATAAAATTAAAAATAATTGATTGCCTGATTGTTTAAAAAAAATTGTTCTTTTAATAATGACCATCATAATTATTATAAAACAAGAACTAATCAAAATTTTGTTGTTGATAGAGTGTTTAAAACATTAGCTTATAAATCCATTTTTTATAAAGGTTTGATAGAATATAATAATTTGGAAAATTCTATTAAATCTCAAATATCATTAAAACTATTTAAAAAAACTTTAAACATACATTTCATTAAAAAACAAAATGATACGTAATATTTGATACAATTTACAAAATGTTTAACTTTTCTGTCTGTTTTTGTTAAAAGAATTGCGTTTTAAAATTTAAAAATAAATCTATAAAAATGTGTTAAAAAAATTTATTAAAAAATATTTAATTGTAGCTTTTTGATAAATAAAACATGTTACTACTACTAACCTTTTAATGTTAAACAAAATTTAATTTTAATTTGATGCCTACGTTTTTTTTTTCCGTTGCCTGCATTAACACAATATTTAAAGTAAATGGTTTCCTAATTAAAATAAAAATAAAACATTTAGTTTGTAGTGGTAGTAATTTATTTAACAAAAATAAAATCAAATTATAAGCGAAAGTAAAAACTAACACGAAGCGTTGGAGGTTCTTTTGTCTCTGGTGCAAGGGCTGGACCAACGAAATAAGAATACAAAGGAAGTAGGATTTTGCATAAACCGCCTAACAAACCGACCGACGGAAGTCGGCCATTTTGAGACACCACAATATGACTCCATGTTTGTTTTGGTGTTTGACCGTGGTTGACAGGTCGAGCTGTGATTTCTGCTTTCTTGGCCGTTTTTGAGTTATTTTGCATTTTAATTAGTTAACAACCATATTTAACGAATACTAGTAAACTTATAATTACTTTAGTGTGACAGTGGAGTATACTTTTAGCGCTGGACAGCGATTAAAACATTTTAATTAGTTGTTATTCTGGGTTAATTAATAAGCTTTAAATATGGTTAGTTGTGCTGCTTGTGGGTGCTCCCAAACGCTATGAAGTAAAAAACTGGGCATTACATTTCATCGGTAAGTTTATGTTTAGATATATAAACTTTTTTAATCTGTATAGAAAAAAAAATTATTTTAATTTAATATCAAAATACACATAACCTCTGAACCTCGCATGTCATTCATGGGCGTTCGTCTTATAAAACCAGAAAAATATTATTTTTTATTAATCGACTGGGTTACCCCATTTCTACAAAAAAGCAAACTAAAAATACTTATTGGTTTTTAGTTTTCCAAATAATTACCTAAGAAAAAAGGCGTGGTTGAAAATTTTAAACCGAAGTGATTGGGATCCTACACGAAAAACAGTTCTTTGCTAGAAGCATTTTCCTGAAGATTGCTTTGACAAAACCTCAAGATTGAAAGTTACATTGGTCCCAACTGCAGTAGTGCCTACTTTTGAAGTAGCCAGGTTAAAAAATGTAAGTTTTGAAACTATTGTATCGGGTCATTACATAATATATTGGAAAATATGTATATATTATACTTACTTAAGAATATGAATACAAATAATTCTGCATTATTTATGCTTCTGAGGAAGCTGCTTTGTCACTTTTTCATAAATTATGTATCGATAACAGTTTTTAGATGTTTTATTGGTTTAATCTACTTTTAAAATTTTAAACCCATGGATAAAGAATGTAATAAAATATGGAAGTGTAGGTACGATAAACAAAGAAATTCATATTTATAGACTGAAGACAATGATGTTTCTAGAATGATAGAAACGTTTTCTCAATATTCACCTGAGGACGACTGGAGATACCATTGATTAAAAAAATAAATTCAAAGCAAGTCCCAAACCTTCTATCATTTAAAGAAATTCATATCAAAATATAAAAAAAAAATTTTACAAAGAGAGTTAGTATCACGTTATAGTTACTTTTGTGTCATTTGGTAAAGGTGCCAAACAAATAATTAAAAAACTTATATTTTTTTGGCAGGTACGTTCCTATGCAATATCTTATAAGACACCCTGTCAAAACCTGCCTGAAGATAATTATCCTACTGTGAATCTAACTGGAACACCTTCTGGTTACAACATATATTGGACATGGCTCTTCCAGGATATGCCTCTTCCAGGACATGGTTCTTCCAGGACATTTTACTATCCAACAACACACCTAAGATTTTAGTATATTCCTTTAATCTTATATGACAATCATTAATGGTTACTGTTTCCGGATTCTCCAAAGTGTATGGGTTAGTCTTAAACAAGGTGATAACGGTCTTTGATTTATTTAATATCAGTTTATCTTTAGAAAACCAATAATTATTTACTTCAATCATAAATTGTTAAATATGTTGCTCGAGAAGCGCATGGTCTTTATATGCTAGGATTTATAATAAGAACTTGTAAATACTTTAAAAATGTTAACGCCATAATAACTTTATATAAATCCCTGGTAGCTACAAAACTTTAGTATGCATGCACTATTTGGGATCCTCAGTATGCCAATAAGATTGCTCTTTCAAAATCTATTCAGCGTAAATTTAAAAAAATTTTGTACTACAAGTCATTTTCAGTTTATCCGCCAAGAGGTACAGATCAAGGGCTTTTGTGTAATTTGTTTAATATCCCTTCTTTAAGACTATTGTGTATAGAAGCAAGAATTATTTTCTTATATAAAATATTTAGAGACAAAATAGATAATAAAGAGTTCTTAGGACTGCTTCCGTTTAGAATAGGCTTAGTCAATACTAGATCCGCACATGTATTTTATATTCCTACACCGAGGACAAATCTATACAGAAACTCACCACTGTGACTGTGCTCTATTTTAATAAATATTGTGGAGACATTGACATATATAATTTAAACTATCAAAAATTAAAATTAAGGAATGAACTGCTTGGGCAAATGCTAATTGAATATTTATTATAGCTTAGGATAGCTTTTAGAAATGGGGTTTATGTATCTATAATTAACTTGTTAAGTTGTTGATACTACAAATAAATAAAATGTTTGTATTATCTGCATAGTTTGTCATTTGACAATTTTCTTGTATACTAGAAATCTCATTAATATTATTTAGGTACATATTTTAATAAACAGGACTATATTATATTTTATTTTATTATTTTCTTGTGATTTGGTTCATGAAGAAAGAGTAAGGTTTTTTTAAAATTTTATTTTTGAACGTAGACGTTTTGGCAATAATTTTGCCGATTATCTGAAACAATTTGTTTTCTGCAATTTTTTTTTAATGTATAATAACAGGTGTTTTTTAGTTATTTAACCAGATATTTACATTATTACCCTTTCACCTCCGTTACCTTATTTAAATAAATAATTATAGTTGTATTGTTTTATTACACCAACCTTACCGTATCTTATAGCTATATATGAATCTAAATATATTTTTTATTTTTTTCGTCCAAATAAAATTTCATTAATCATTTTGTTATTACCATTTTAATGATACGCCACAGGTAAACCGGAAACGCGCGTGCGTTAAATGTTGCCGCCATCAGACCCCATCCCGGACAACTGTCAATCTACCATACCCTACTTCCTTTGTATTCTTATTTCGTTGGGCTGGACAGTACTGGACACAAAATAGTACCTACTGAAGTGTTCTTTTACGTGATAATGTCTATCTTCCCTAAAAAAAGCAGAATATGCTTACTAATAAACATAATATCGTAAAAACATTTTTCATAGATTTACTTTTACAATAATAATATTATTCAAATTAATAGCTTAAAAAATGGTAATGAATAGTATTCAATACGCTAAAAGTACGCCTACTCAAGCATGATACGACATAATATCAAGCATAAATAAAACCAAAAGTCTACGGAAGCTGGGAGCTTGTCAACCGTATAGAAAGTAGAAATGACAGTATTGTTGTTTTTATAGCTTTATAGCTGGAAGATGCGCGCAATTTATTCGTGCCTATCTGATTTGCATAAGACCGTGTCCCACTTTGAAAAAGTGTTGTCTCTTGAGGCGTTCGCAGGACCGAACTCAGCCCGTTCTTTAATTTTTCTATCGTATTCTATGGTTAAAAGAACATCGTGACGTCTAAAAAAAATATATAGACAGAAACGCAAAATTATACAGTGCGAGCAAAAATTATAAACATCAAAGAGGGCCTTGCATCTAAGGACGTAATGCTTAGCCGTAGAGCTTAATACCTGTTGGGTGTCAGTAACTACCTGAATTAACAATCAATCAGTTATTCCGTCATCTTTGACAGTCGTTACAAGTAATTTGATTCATCGCTAATTTTTCCAATTTCTTGAACAATTCACACAATGGGCTTTACGGAACAGCACAAAACATTCATGGTTAAAGCGTATTTTCGAAACGGGGTTAGAATGAATGGTGAGTGATACAATCCGGGTTTGGGCATCGACGATTTTCACGAACATTATGAACAATAAATCCGAAAGGCGTTGTTATCCCATGGTGTTACGTAAATGGACCTTTACTATTTTAAGTTTGGAAAAAGATCGTTCCGCTAATGTCACACTAACTGGTAAGGTTATAAATAACACCACCGCACTAGATACATCTGGAAAACTTGAAAAACACACTGATTTTTTATTAATAAATGATCCGTAAGTTCATACACTGTTTCTAATTTTGCAATAGTATCTCCAAGTCCCTTTCCAAGGCTTAAAATTTGACTAGGAAAGTCAATGGACAAATCTTTATGGTATATCTATGGAGAACTAGAGGGTAGAAGGCCGATCGATTTTATGTCTAAATTTTATGTTGGTAATACTATTTTTTATCATAGGAGCCTCTGGACAACAAAAATTATTTTGCAAACTGTCATTTTTTGATTTATTGACCCATTTTCACCACGAGATTCTAAAGTTATTTTAGCGGTATGAGATTTAAAATTGGACGGAATACGTTTTGTGATCCTTGTACATTCGGTACATATACAGAGCGTTCGGAAATTCGGGAGATTTTGCTACTTTTTTTCGAATTTCAAAAGACGTGATTTTTCGTCACGGCATTGCAATTTAGTACTTATAGGGAAGATGCAAATAAAGTTGAAGTTAAAATCGACATTGGAAGGTTAGTAGATTGAATTTTGGATAGGATTTGGCAGAAAATGATAGCTTGAAGCATCTACAAAAGATTGATTTATAGATTTATGCAACTAACATACATGACTGTTATCCACACAGAATAAAAAAGTAAGTTATCAAGCTAGTTTTCCTCTGCGAAAAATGGGTTTTCTCGTAAATCACAAAGGCCGCGCAAGTCAATGAAATAAAACATTTAAATGTTACCAACATCAAATAAAGAAAAAACGCGTATCGAAATAGCTTCATTACGATCCGCAAATGAGGGTCGTACTGAACTCATTATGAACGTGAAATAGAAAAATACATTTTAGCCTTTCGGTTCGTACTTTGTTGGTATATAAATAACATGAAACGACATCACCTAAGTTTCACGTTAAATTCTGAGCATGTTTTTTTGTTGAACATTTTGTCTCCATCAATGGGCCAGATCCGTACCTGTTCACTTGTGATGCGCTGCACTTTTCAATGTCACAGCTGTATTCCTGCGGGGTGTGTCTTTAAGATCTTGTGATTTAGCGATTTATTACTGTAATTTGTTTATTATGATTGGATAATAATTAGGCAAGCAAATGTTGTCCATTCTAAAACCGGCCACTTTAAAAAGAAAAAAAAAGAATATATGGCTTTTACGTTATTTAAATATTATAAACATTTAAAAACATTCATATTATTTAAATTACCAATTTATTTAATTCGACTATTTATGATAAAAACGGGGTCATGCTCGGACTTAGGAAAGATATTTAATTGGATTAAGAAATAAAGAATTTTAATTTTTATTATTGAAAAACCCTATACAGTTGGAAGTATTGTTAATAGGCAGAAATTAAAGACCCATCCCTAACTCTTGAAGAGTTTTAGGTAACAACCATTGCTCAAAACCAAAAATAATTTAAATTAAAGTAAACTTTTACTAAAAACAAAGGATTTCGACAGTTGACACCCAGATAATATGACGATCCCACATGACGAATTTTAATCCTCGCTTCTTCATGCGATATCAGAATGGAAAGTACTTAAACCAGCCTGTCGGAAAAAACTCGATTTTTTCAATTCCAAGTAAAATTGCTAAATTTCTGAACTTTAAGGAATATACTGGACACTCCCTTAGAAGAACGTCGGCCACTTTATTAGCGAATACTGAAGTCGATGTCTTAGCCCTCAAGCGACATGGAGAATCTGCAAAATTGCGGAAAGTTATGTAGCGGAGAGCGTCAACAATAAAAAGGAAGTTGCAAATAAAATTTTATACAATATAACGAAGCTAGAAGTCTCCTGCAGTACTTACTCAAGAGTAACAGGTTAGAGATAGAGAAATTATGGAGTAATTTCATACAAATTGAGGAAAAACGAGAAAAAATTTATTCAATTTTGTAAATAATGTTCATAATTGTAATAATTGTACTATTGACATTCATATCATTTAATATTACTCAATTTTTATGAATCATTGTTTTTATAATATGGCATAAATTATTACCACCCAAGGGTGGTAAGTTGACTTAACTTTCAAAATGTCTTTATTCCAAACTAACTTTTACAGTTCATTACATGGAAAGTGACAACATAATGTAGAAATAACAATAAAAAAATGGAAGTTAATCCAATTTAGTTCATTAATAAAATCAATTTAAAAAAAAAATAGTATAAACAATTTAATTTAGTAAATATGTCTTTAATTGTATTTTAAAAGTTGCCAATTTTTTTAATTTTTCTGATATTTTTTGGAAGATTGTTATATTTTATTATTCCGTCATATAAAAGCGATTTTTTTCCGAAATTACTTTTTACTGGTATAGTTTGATAATGTATACAACGTCTGGTGTTATGATCATGTAATGTCTTATTCTCCTGAAGTGTTATGTTTGATTTTTTTTTCTTTTAAAATAATAGAGTGAATTAGAATACAAATTTTTAATTTATAAATGTTTTGAACGTGTAAATACCATTTCGGTCTATATAGATTAACAGTTGGTTCTAAAGTGGTAATTTGTGTATACATTTAATAACTTTATTTTGCAATTTTTGTAATGGTTTTAAGTTTGATAAACAAGCCGATCCCCATGCAGAAGCTAAGTATTGTAATTTTGAATATAATAATGAAAAATATATATTTTTTAAGTATTTCAAAGGAATAGAATATCTACTACTATAGATACCAAAGGAGATATAGCAAGTCAATGAAATAAAACATTTAAATGTTACCAACATCAAATAAAGAAAAAACGCGTATCGAAATAGCTTCATTACGATACGCAAATGCGTATCGTACTGGGCTTATTATGAACGTGAAATAGAAAAAGTATATTTTGACTTTCTAGAAAGTCTTACAACCCGTCGTCAAGGGCAATCGATACCTTTTTGGTAATTGTTACTTACGTCCTTCAAAACAGTGTAAAAATGCGTTGTTTACAATATAGGTAGGAGAAGAACAAAAAAAAATATTACCAGACAGTACCAAAGGTCTGTAAAGTACCTGATTTAGTACCAGGATTTTCATTTTACAAGTAAGTGTTCATAAACATGTCATATGATAGAATGTCCTCTGTAAACAGTGAGTTGTTGCGTGATATATCTTTGCTTGATCGGCGTTAGTCTGACCGACAGAAAGAAATCCTTCTCTTGAAGCAACAAATATGCAGGAATTTAGGTTTGTTATACTAAAAAAACAGACATAATAATATAGCTTGCTGAAACGGCCTTTTCGCTTTTAGATTTACATATTATAGTATTTTATCGGACATAAAAAATAACTCGGCTAACGGTAATCCGGGACCCAGATGCATAATCAAGGGGATTTGTGCAATACGATGAACGATGTCCATCTTCTTTACGACCGGTACGCGTTTACTTTACAATAATAGTACCGACAGCGGCGTGTCGTAATTGAAATGATATACCGTCAGTGTGATGCTGCGGTAATAAAATATCTCTTGTGCATTTGGAACATCGTATAATTTTCCATAATATTATTTTAAATAGGTACATACTATATAAAAATAGAAAAACTTAGAGCACTTATAGTTTTATAATGGTGAATACCATAAAACGTTT
Organism: Polydrusus pterygomalis; assembly: GCA_963969555.1. Lineage (NCBI taxonomy): Eukaryota > Metazoa > Arthropoda > Insecta > Coleoptera > Curculionidae > Polydrusus > Polydrusus pterygomalis. The sequence goes on along the minus strand of OZ018385.1, from coordinate 38,175,082 downwards.
TACTATCAAATTGGTACTGACAGTTCGGATATATACAGGGTGTCCCAAATTCGAGCCTCATCATGGGGATCTCGGAAACTATAAGAGATACAGCATCGGTCAAATTGTGGCAAAGTTGCGCAATTTCGTACTGAGCAATATCGCAAAAAAATATCTAAGCTATCTTTTTTAGTTTTTGAAATTTTTGCAAAAAACTAAAATTTTGAGTTTTTGTTTTTTTAAATTGCTCGACTTATTTTATCCGCTACAGAAAAACAAGCATAACCTTGTTAAGGCAACTTTTTACGCTCCATATTGTGACGCTTTTAGAATTTCGTTACAACGTTTCGTTTTTGTGGAACTATTATTAACTTTATTTTTTTAAATACGGACCTGCATTTTTTATTTTATTTTTTGATAGCCCTTTAAGCCCTGAAATCAACCATGTACCACACTTAATTATATTTAGACGTTTTGATGTCATTATTACATCTTCAGGAATGTGATAATTATTTTTAAATACGGCCCTGGTGTTAGTTGTTAGATTGAAATATCGTTAAGCGGGATTTTGGTGGGTTACAGAATCTAAAGTATTTTGTTGTTCTTCCGGCTCCATTCGTGTACCATATTTGACTCTTGGTTTATTAAAACTACCATACTGGGCTAAATTAGTATCAAGCGTAGCAAAATAACTATAATGAGGCTGCAAGCGTTCAGGATAGTCCTGTAAATAACGGTCACAAGAAATTTGTGAATTCCTATTGGAAGAATAATAAACTCGTAAAATGTCGCGCTTTTCTAAAGCAGAAAACATAATTTTGCTGAAATATTCAGTAAAAATGTTGACTGCAGTTGTCAAGATAATTAAGCCAAACAATCAAGTAAAGTAATATCTGTGGTCCGGCACTTGTACCGGTTTTGAGAGCGCTCTTGCAAAATTTTCTGTTTTTACAGAATAACCCCTTTACGACTGACCTTTTCTAAGGTACCGTACTGGGACGCAAGATGTCGCACCGGATTCTATAATTCCCGTCGATAATCAAGTAAAAGTTCTTGTCATAGCCACCTTTGTTTTGTTTAGTGTTATTTTTACTTTGTTACAATTTATATAAAAACTTAAATATAGTTAATTATTTGTATAAAATTCCGGATCCATTTACATGTTGTATGTGGTAAAAAGATTAAGTAACTAACAACAGGGCCGTATTTAAAAATAATTATCACATTCCTGAAGATGTAATAATGACATCAAAACGTCTAAATATAATTAAGTGTGGTACATGGTTAAATTCAGGGCTTAAAGGGCTATTAAAAAATAAAATAAAAAATGCAGGTCCGTATTTAAAAAATTAAAGTTGATAATAGTTCCACAAAAACGAAACGTTGTAACGAAATTCTAAAAACGTCACAATATGGAGCGTAAAAAGTTGCCTTAACAATGTTGTGCTTGTTTTTTTGTAGTGGATAAAATAAGTCGAGCAATTTAAAAAAACAAAAACTCAAAATTTTAGTTTTTTGCAAAAATTTCAAAAACTAAAAAAGATAGCTCAGATATTTTTTTGCGATATTGCTCAGTACGAAATTGCGCAACTTTGCCACAATTTGACCGATGCTGTATCTCTAATAGTTTCCGAGATCCCCATGATGAGGCTCGAATTTGGGACACCCTGTACAGGTGTCCAATGTGTGTTCGAGAAAATCTGTATACAGGGTGTTCCTTAATGACGTGCTAATATTTTAGGGTGTGATTCCTCAAGTCATTTTATGAAGACAAGTTCATATAAGCATATTGTCGCCTTAATAACAAAAGTGCCTATCTCCACTTTTTTCAGAAAATGATATTTTTGCGCCATCTATTAGTATAACGTCAAAGCCATCTTTGAATATGTTTGCCTATGTGTAATTTATAACGGTTTATTTTTAAAACACACCTTAGAAATTTGCCTATATCCGACTTCACAACTGAACACCTTAGAAATTTGCCTAACTCCACACTTCTCTTGTATAATCATTGGAGGTTACATAAAACATTAAAACAGTTTTTCGTCTCTCCTGTAAAGTTTTATAAAATGGACATAGGCACTTTTCTTATTAAGGCGACGATATGTCGTAAACGGCTTAAATTTTTGAAGTGAAAACTTCTTTAGGCGCGTTTAGTACTTTTGTGGGCATTGAATTAAACTGAGCCGTCACGCGTTACCTGAGCCGTCACGCGTTACGCTCGGCTGTGTTACGCTCGAATTCGACTCCTATATTCAATCCGAACTGACCGGAATGAACGTTTTATGAAAGAGTATGCCGCATCATTCGCATTCAGTATCGACGTGGAAACAGTGTGCGTTGTTTGTGTGTTTAAGATCACAAGATAGACACTTGTTACGTCTCAGGTATGTTCTGGCATTTTTTTCAAGGGTTGTTCAATTTTAGGAAATATCTTTTTTCGTATGCAGTAAAATTACAATTGCATTTGATATTATTAATTTCACCTTGTTGAAGTTTTCACTTCTGTCGTGTGGTCTTAAGCACACACAATTTTTTTGCTACAGAGTGTTGAATTTTTTCTTTTTTAATGAGTTTTTTGTAATATCTCCGAAAGTACTTTAGATAATATTCTCAATTTTGGCATGTGCTAATAGGACATAAAACCCCATGTTTCAGTTATAAAAGTTATTTTTTTGTCCCACCAGTGGCGTCCCTGCAAACATGTCCTCTGATATTTTTTAGAAAAAAAGTGGTACGCCACTGACATTTTTCCACGTGGATATTATTTCTGATTAGCATGATCAATTCTACATAATCATATGTTTATATGAACTTTTCTTCATAAAATTACTTCAATCACACCCTAAAATATTAGCACGTCATTAAGGAACACCCTGTATACAGGCTTAAAGACCTTTTTCCTACGAGCGTGCGCAAAGTAGTACTTTGCGCACGCATTTTTGTGTGCAAAGTTACACTTTTCCGCACTAGTGCGGATAAGACTTTTATCCGCACTGGGTGCGGAAAAGTAAAACTAGCCACCCACTGAATGAGCTTACTGGATCGGCTATCACTTTGCAGAATGTGAGTAATTGCTCTTTTGTTATAAATGTTATAAACAAATAATTTAGTTTCCTATTATTTTTTTTATTGTTATGTAATTTTTTAATTTTCTATTATTTTTTTTTGTTATGTAATTTTTAGTTGTAAGTATATTATAGTTCTTTCTTTAAAGTCGAATTAAAAATTATTAAATAAATTATCATATTTTTATTTTTGTTGTTATCTGATATGAAGCTCGTAGGAAAAATGTTGTTCCTAACAAGTGCGCAAAGTGCTTTTCCGCACGCAAGAACTTATCCGAACTCCGCTTCGCGTCGTTCGTCCAACTGTACTTGCGTGCGGAAAAGTATCACTTTGCGCACTTGTTAGGAAAATAACTATTTATTGACCCTTGATAAAGTTTTAATATAAAACGAAACGTTGGGAGAAATACAATTATTGTGTAATTTCATTGCCTGCCCTCATTACCGCTATACTTATTCGAATTTAATAGAATTTTCCAAATTATTATATTCTATTAAACCTTTATGAAAAATAGATTTTAAGCTAATGTTTTAGACACCCTAACCACAAAAAAAATTTTATTAGTTCTTGTTTTATAATTATGATGGTCATGATTAAAAGAACAAACATTTTTTAAACAATCAGGCTATAAATTATTTTTAATTTTATGTATAAAGATACATACTAAATAAAAAATTTAATTTCTGACATTCAATCAATGTAAATTTTTTAACACAAAATCTATTTTTGTATATTTGTCACAATTTAAAATAATCCGCATTGCCTTATTTTGTAAAATTTGTAATTTATCAACTGTTTCCCCGCTAGCACAATATAAAATGGAAGAACAATATAGAAAATGTGGTATAATATAATAGTATTATATACAGTTTTTTTAGAAAACAAACTTAAATTAGAACTGATTCTTTTAAAATAACCTACTTTTTCGGCAATCTTCGGTATGATACTTTCAAAATAATTTAAAAATTTGAATTTTGAATCAATGATTATTTCTAAATATTTAAAACTGTTTACTAATTCCAATTTTTCACCATCAATTAGAACATTTATATTTTGACAATTTAAATTATTATCGAACGTTTTGAGTAAAGACAAAAGTCAAAAGTGCATAGCACAAAAGACAAAAGTCACTCGAAATTTTTTTTTATGGGTGCTTTCGACCTTCCGGGTCTCATCAGTTAGGCGAAGAAGCCTAAGAGCTAATTGATTATTAAATTATTCCCATAACCATACATTTAGTTTTTAAAATATTTAATTTTAACTTATTTACTTTTAGCCAATTTAATAATACATTTATCTCAGAATTTAGAGCATTTAGACCATCAAAAATTATTAAAATATTAATGTAAATTACCGTGTCATCAGCAAACATTTGTAACTTACACATTTTTAAAACTAAAGGCATATCATTGATGTATCAAATAAATAATATTGGACCTAGTATACTTCCTTGAGGAACTCCTACATTATTTATTTTTTTCTTTGAATATGTTTTTGATATTTTTGTTTTTTGTGACCTGTTACTTAAATGATTTTTAAACCATTTATAAACGTTTCCGCGAATACCAAAATACAATTTACTCAATAATCTAGCCTTGCCAATTGGTTCGAATGCCCGCTTAAAATCCAAAAATACAGCCTATAACATTTTGTTCAGCCGCTTGTTGGAAAAAACGAAAAATAAACTTTGATTTAAATATTGATAAGAAAATGAAATGGCGAATGCGTCACTAATGGTTTATTGAAAAAAGTAGATGTATATAATTATGTATTAATGTTAAATTAAAATTAAAAAAAGATTCTGCTTCAAAATTATTTTGAAAATAATTAATATAAATAACTTCACCATTTAAATTAATTAAAAATAAGAAAAACCCACCGTAGTATGTATGAGAAACCAAAAAACTACTCTACATTATTCTGCCGTCCATAACACAGTAATGATGATGTTAACGCGATGGTGATTAACTTCGACACGAAGTTGTTAAAGCGCCTGGTATAAGATGAAGCAAGAATATAAACAATTTAATTAATTTTGAATGGGCCACAACTACAAATTATTCATGTATACCGGGTGGCCACTTTAAGTCAGGAACACGTCAGAGTCAATGCTAGAATTATTTGTGATAAAATTTGTCTGCTCTATAGTTTTTTTTTAAAGGTACTTCTTAAAGTGTAAAAGAAAGCCATGCTGAAGCTTGATCAAAAATGAACTTGAAATTAGTAAATAAATTAAAATTTTAGGATTTGTTTATACTGAGAGAAAAGTATTTTATTTCTTACTAGCGTGTATCCGGCATGCGTTGCAACCCGCTGGTATAAATACAAACCCGAGCAAACCCGATATATTAGTACCCGGCATGCCACTTTCTGAAATTGCACCCGTGCGAAGCCGGGGCGGGTCGCTAATTATACATAAAAACCTTCCCCTTGAATCACTCTATCTATTAAAAAAAACCGCTTCAAAATCCGTTGCGTAGTTTTAAAGATTTAAGCATATATAGGTATATAGGGACGGACGGACAGACTGCGACAGCGACTTTGTTTTATACTATGTTAAGATAAGGATTCACATGCTCTTAATACAACTGTTAAATACTATATGTGACAGCAACGCGCTTTCCTACTGTAAGACAACGAAAATTGCTAGACCGTTGTGTAGTGTTATTGCTACCATAGAATATCTTTGAATACTCACAGTACCTAATTGTCAAGTTCTGTTGGGGGTGTAATCTGGGGAGGAAAGGGTAAGATTTTGGGAATGTGTTCAGAGTGTGAAAATAAGAAAAATAAACCCATATTATGTTTTCCTTCGATTCTCAACCATTTCTGAAATAATAGGTTCTAAATTTCTTATAAGTTAATTTTTATTTTAAAAGCGAATAATTGCAGGTACTGCAGTACTTCAATAAATTTTTCAGCACGGTTGTTAATCGCTAGGGTAGCACGTTGGATTGAGTAGGGATTGTTTTTTTATAAAAGCTGCAGCATTGAAAATTCGATCGCGGAGTGCTTCTTTCGTTTTCACCCGTTTTTCATAATACTAACGATTTCATCCATCCCCAAAGACAATAATCAAGCGGGTTTAAGTCTGGTGACCTCGGTGGCCAAACTTGCGGACCACCTCTGCCAATCCAGCGATCAGGAAAACGATAATTCAAGAAATTTCGCACACGGAGACTAAAATGAAGTGGGGCTCCATCATGTCGGAAGTACATTCGTTGTCGAACATTTAGCGGAACATCATCCAAAATGTGTATCAAATGGTCTTCCAAAAATCGTAAATATCCTTCTCCAGTAAGACGCCCATCCATTTCAAATGGACCGAACAACATTAATATTGAATCGATGTTGAAAGTTTCGTTCAAATGTAGCATGAGGGTTTTCATCTGACCACCGATGTTCATTGTGGCAATTATTAATTCCATCACGAGTGAACTGAGCTTCATCGCTAAATAAAATGTGTTTGTGCAGACTTCGATTTTGATGGATCCATTCACAAAATTGTACCCTTGAAGCAGGGTCACCATCTACAAGATGTTGAACTCTTCTATTATTAGGAACTCTTCGATTTGGAAAACGACGTCGATATTCATTAACTGCGCGCATCGCTCTACCGTTACAGTAACCATACACGAATATCATGTCGGCATACTCCCTGTGACTGAATGTGTGGGGCATTGTAAGTATGAAAATATTGGTTCAAATCGATACGCTCAATATGAAGCTAACTGACAACTACCATGCATGTCAAAACTACCAATCAAAATGTATCGGACGTTTAAAACTAAAGCCTCCTTCATTATTTCAATTAGAAAAAAATTCAGAACCGATTATTTGAGAAATGGTTGAGAATCGAACTAAAACATTTGAGTTTATTTCTCTTATTTTCACCCTCTGAACACATTCCTAAAGTATTGCCCTTTCCTCCCCAAACACCCTGTATACCTATATAGTTTTATAACGAACTAAAGAAATCATATTGTTACATTTTTCTTACTACCCACCCGGTATACATACGTACATTTTTTTTTCGTACGTTCATTACTTCTTTTTATGTTCTTTGGTAATTTACGATCTGCTAGAAACCATTAACTTAATTTTGTTTGCGGATTTATGGTACCAAACTATATGTGTACCTATAAGGTATGATAATAGTCTTTTCAGCGCGTTATCGTTCTTTTAAACTCCGTTAAATTTTAATTTAAGTACTGAAAAACCTCATAATATGCCAAAACAGTAGCGGCTGATGATTAATAAAACAGGTAGGGCTAAAATGCCGAATCCAAAAAAAATATTTAAAAAACTCGAAAAAATTTACCGAATAATTAAACGCAGCATCATAAAGACGTTGTTTTAAATCACTGCACATAAAAAAGTGCATTATTCGATATTTCAAAGATAAACATGCACATACTTTTTATACAACTATTTAATACTAAGTTTATGTGGTGACAGCAACCCGCTTTCCTATTGTAAGACAACGAAAATTGCTACCGTTATGTAGGTAGTGATAATAGCACGGTAATGTAGCCAATAGGAAATAGGAGTTAATGCTATACCTACCATAGAATGGTATATAGCCATTATCGCTCTCAATACTCACAGTAATTATCAAGTTCTGTTAGAGGTACTACAGCAATTGGTGTAGTTGACTGTACCCACATAGGAATACTGAAACCAAATCGCCATGGTGATAATGATGAGTATGTCAACCGAAAAGGTCATCCTACACTGAATGTGCAAGCCACTTGTGATGCAAGAGAAATGTTCACTAGTATGGACATTAGTTGGCCTGGATCGGTCCACGATTCAAGAATATGGAGAAATTCACAAATAAGGGTTCCTTTACAAAATAAAAACAATGTCGTGCTACTTGCTGATAATGGGTATGGTATAGAGCCGTGGCTCACGCCTTCATTCAGAAATCCCGCTGAAAAGTCGATTTCCTCTTTTGCAATATGTTTGCCGAGTGAAAGTGGAGAATGTGCCAAAAATAATTGTTGCCTGTATTGTGCTTCATAACGTGGCAAAAACTTTGAAAGACATCGATTTTGAAGCACCTGAAGAAGTGCCAGAAGAAGATGACAATGATAAGGACGAATTTGATCTACCTCTTCGCCAGCACGTACAAGAAGTCGGACGAAATTTGAGCATTGTAATAAACAACTTTGATAACTAAGTGTAGGTATAAAACTGTATTAAATAAAAGTTCAAATTTAATTAGGTTTTATTATTTACGCCCTAATAATATCAAATCATTTTGGTTTTTAAAAAACAAAATTCGAATAATTATAATAAGTTTATTCACATACCCTTTACTTATTCTTGGAGGATATCCTTGCAAGTATAAGGTAATCATTATGAATACGAAAAAAGAGAAATTGCTTGCTCCTACCTTTTTCTTCAACTCAAAACCTTATACTTCTACCTTATACTTATAAGGATATCCTTCAGTTTTATAAATACGGCTCATTATTTTAAGGAAAAACGTGTCATCGAATGATCGTCCGAGATTTTATACCGCCCAAGCAAAATCACCTTCATTTAACAAGGAATATAAAATGATATATATGTATATGATTAATGCATTTGATAATCTCGAAAGAATTCCAATATTCGATAATTTATTATCTAATACGTCCTTTGGCATTTAATCGTCGAAATACCATTGACTTTTAGAACTTCTCCACCTTGACAATTACCATTACGTCACCCATTAAGACAATCAAATTTAAATATGTACCCTTTTCGTAAAAAAATCGGAGAACTATGAACAACGCATAACCGACTGACACCCTTTTACTCATTGTTTTGCACGGCGTAATTTTCAATTAGTCATAACGCAATCAAACAATCTGATTTTAATTATAAATCTCGAAGGTGATAGCGTTTCACTGATACTGAGTTTCCCATTGTTAAAGTATTGAAATGCAAATACAATTTATACAGGGTGTCTTCATGAAATGTAGGTACCTCTCTATTTTGGAGTAGAAACCGCCCCATACTTTTTTTTTCAAATGTAAAGCTACCGTGCTAGCAAAAATTATTTGCATCAAAAAGGGCCTTGCATCTAAGGACGTAATGCTTAGCCGTAGAGCTTAATACCTGTTGGGTGTCAGTAACTACCTGAATTAACAATCAATCAGTTATTCCGTCATCTTTGACATTGACAGTCGTTACAAGTAATTTGATTAATCGCTAATTTTTCCAATTTCTTAAACAATTCACACAATGGGCTTTACGGAACAGCACAAAACATTCATGGTTGAAGCGTATTTTTGAAACGGGGTTAGAGTAAATGGTGAGTGGCAATACAATCCGGGTTTGTGCATGGACGATTTTCACGAACATTTTCCTAACGTTGCTTTTATTGCTGGGGATTTTTATCATTGCCTAAAAAGAACAGTGGCTGTGTTTAGGGAAACAGGTTCTATACAACACAAAAAAGGAGCAGGAAGACCGTCTGTACAAAAAAGAACACAGTGAGTGTCATCAGTAAAGTGTTCATTAAGTGAAAAATAAATTTTAGTTTAACTTAACGTAAAGTTTATCTATTTTCAACGATTTAATTTAAAACCCATTTACTTTATTTTTTATTTTTTTACTTTCAGACACAAACTACGTTTTCAAAAATACTTATTCTATGAAGTTACCTTATACAGGGTCAAAGACAAATAATAAACTTTGCATCACATGCGACTATATTTTAATAGCCCAATTTCGATTTTGTAGAAAAACACCCATTTAATATGGCGTTATATTAACGAAAACGTATCTGAAATAAAGCCTTGTCAAAACTAAGAAATTTTATTTAGGTTGCGTTGAGTCTTATTTTGCAAAAGTGGCGCAATTAACAAAATATGGGTAAAAAATCAAAATTATTTTATGCAGCTGAAATTTGGCAAGTGGGCTAGAAACTGCATTTAAAAAAACCTTTTCTAACAACTTTTTTCGATATTTTAAGAAATAACCCCACCTTTGAATTATTTTTTGGAAAAAATTAAAATTTGACAGATAATGCGAATCACGTGACTACTATTTTTTTGCTTAATTTTTATCTCGATCGAACCAGAACTTGATGCCAAAGTCAAATTTCGAATAAAGTTATTAATTTAAAAAAATCCCATATGATGCGGACTTTACTGGTGACACTGTATTACTGTATATACTCTCTAATTTAAAGAAAAAATAAGTTATGAAGAATTCTTCGGTTCTTGCAAAACTAGCAACAATTAAAACTTCACTGGTAATTTTAAATATGTCAATGGGTGCCGGTTAATAAATCCAAGCAGTTTCATTGCAAAATAATACAAATAAATCGTTCAAAAAAGTATGGGATTTCATGGTGCGAAAACTAAAAAGCCCGCAAATTAATTGTTAGACGGTAATTAGAGGCAATGTTGCGTGTAGTAGGCTGCAATTTTATTTTATTATCTACTGTGTACGATGTTTCCCAACCGTTTACACATCCAGGCTTATAGGTTTTTATTTTTATAATTTTTTTATATGTTGGGTAATTAAAATAAAAATCGCTATCGCGTACATTGCTCGTAAAATCGATGCCGTTTTTATCTATGATGAATGTAAGAACCATTTAGTTAATACACTGTTCTTGATATAATTAAAACTGCAACACTGATAAAATGCCTTACAATTATTACAAAAAAATTCATATAAATACATTGAAAAAATTGGCGTGATTTTAATTATTATAGGTATAGATACTCTGTATCTTTTACATTCAATGTTGTATATTACAAAAAAATACATAGTTCTATGTATGTGCAATTTATTGTGCAAAATTAAATATTTTTATTTTTATAGTGGAAAAATGCAAATTCATTCTAAAAACAAATATTTTAAGTTAAGTTCGTTAGGTGAAGAAGAATTATACGTAAAAGCGCGGAATTTACAAACGATATACCATAAAGATTTGTGCATTGACTTTTCTAGTAAAATTTTAAGCCTCAGAAAGGGACTTGGTCACTTGGAGATAGTATTTCAAAATTAAAAACAGTGGTATGCGAACTTGCGGATCATTTAATAAAAAATCAGTGTGTTCTTCAAATTTTCCAGGTGTATCTAGTGCAGTGATGTTATTTCTAACTTTATCAGTTAGTGTGGCATCAGCGGAACGATCTTCTTCCAAACTTAAAATAGTAAAAACTCATTTACGTAACATCATGGGACAACAACGCCTTTCGGATTTATTCTTAATCAGTATCGGACACGAGTTTGTTAAAATATTAAATATCGACGAAATTATAAACGATTTTGCAAAAAGAAAACTCTCGACGATCTGATCGTTTTGTATAATACCTTGTACAGTACTTGGTGACATAATGTTTGTGCAGACTTGTTGAGTGTTCATGTGTTTTACTGTTTTCTGTCTTTTGGATTCTATTAGACTCGATCATTGCTACCCCCGTTACTACCATAGACATGGTAAGCAACATTACAAGTGGTGTTTTAAAATTTTGATTTTGCATCAGGTTTGCTGGAATATTACGTATAATGACTTAATAACTACCTATGTTATGTCTACCAGTCTATCTAGGATTATAAAATAATTTCGAATTGTTTGCTGTCTTAATAGTAGGTACTCAACACATAATGTGGGTGTAAGCCTAATTAAATTATTAGAGGATTAACGAATTCAAAAATTCATTAACCTGAACCTAGTAGTAATAAAAATAAGATTTATCATTTTCCATTCGTTATAGAGAAGGGAGGGGGTCCCTGAAAACGTTTGCGGGGGGGCTCCACTCAGTTTTTGATGCGCCACTGACTTTTACAATGACAAATTTCCAATTTTACTATATTGGTATATTTTTACTATATTAATACTAATATATATATACTATAATTACATACTATACAAGGTGTTACAAATTCGATACATTAGCATTGATATCTTGGTAAATAAGAGTTAGCGAGTTGGTTGAATGGAGTCAAAATTGCATAATTTAAAGCTGAATAAGTTTTAAAACAGAAATTTTAAAAATTCCGATAACTTCTAACTAACAAAGGTCTGTTGTTATAATACATAAATATGATTTTTTTTCTATATAATTCTACGATAATTATTTACCTCTCATTTTAAAACTAAAAACAGAATCCTGTTCGTATTTTATTACGATTTCGTTTTTTTTTTAATGTCAAGTGTTTCACACGATACTGTTAGAGGTTAATATAAAAAACAATCACTAACATACACGGATATTTAGGAAAGACGCCTTCAGATATCTACACAGGTCACGCAATGTTTGATGCTCTAATCCTAATCCCATTGGTAATAATTGGTAAAAATAATTAGAATATAAAAACTATGGGCAAAAATATTCTGTCTGTTGGATATCTATCTGTGTATCACAAGGTCTTTGGTCTGTAGAATAACTGCTAACGTTATTAATATTTATTGGTTATTTCATTTGAGGTAAATATCTTATTTAATATACTTTCACATTTTTGTGAAAAATTGTGATAATTCCTGGGACAAAAATATTTTTAAGTACCGGCGGGGCTAATGGGATATTTTAAAAAAAGCATAGGTATTCTAAAGACGTTATTACATGGAAAGTAACAACATAATATAGAACATAATAACCATTAAAAAAATAACAATAGAAAAATGGAAGTTAATCCAATTTAATTCATTAATAAAATCAATTAAGGAAAAATAGTATAAATAATTTAATTTAGTAAATATATCTTTAATTGTTTTTTAAAAGTTGCCAATTTTTTAATTTTTCAGATATTTTTTGGAAGATTGTTATATTTTATTATTCCGTTATATAAAAGCGATTTTTTTCCGAAATTACTTTTTACTGGTATAGTTTGATAATTTATACAACGTCTGATGTTACGATCATGTAATGTCTTATTTTCCTGAAGTGTTATGTTTGATTTTTTTTTCTTTTAAAATAATAGAGTGAATTAGAATACAAACTTTTAATTTATAAATGATTTGAACGTGTAAATACTCTTTCGGTCTATATAGATTAACAGTAGTTCTAAATGGGGTAATTTGTGTATACATTTAATAACTTTATTTTGCAATTATTTTTTAATGGTTTTATGTTTGATAAACAAGCAGATCCCCATGCAGAAGCTAAGTATTGTAATTTTGAATACATTAATGAAAAATATATATTTTTAAAGTATTTCAAAGGAATGAAATATCTAGCTCTGTACAAAACAGATACCAAAGGAGATATCGAGTTGATAATAATAATATACTGGATATGGCATTTCCAATTTAAATTTTCATCTTAAACTATAATCCTAAAAATTTCGTCATTTTTGAATATTGAATATTTTCATTATTAAATGTTAAGGGGTTAATGATGGAATTAATTTTATTTTTGACTTGAGGTTAGGTATGCGATAACACCGTAGATTGGTTATTTTGATGGTTTTGTTTGTTTTTATATTCGATTTTATAAGACTAGTTTAATTCACTTGTTCTTCCCATCGAACTAAAAACACGACGACGAATGATTTTTAAACAAATTTTAAAAACAATTTTCTTTAAAATATGATAGATTTGCTATTACTAAAAATGCCAGAAATCACTTCCTTTTTCCCAACTTGTTGATCCCATTCGTCAAATGATAATGTGGCAGTGCGCATGTCTAATAGTGTCTAGCTTTGTTTACATGCGCGAGGCCATAAAACTGCCGCTTTCGTGATTATTGTTTGCTTATCTAAAGGTAAATTGTCCATGGTATACCCTTATTTTAGGAGTTCATTATCAACCTGTAGAATACCGCACCTACCTAATATCTGGTATTCTTTTTTGTATAAAAATTACAGAGTTATTATATAAAAATGGAAAATTAGGCCAGTTTTATTTTGGTAATTACTATCATTCGATATAATTTATTATAATTATTTTTTAAAACTTGTTGTGGCTAAATTATTTATAATAATTTAATGGCACTGCCCATCTTAATTGGCATCTATATAGAAAATTGTACGGTAGATCTTATGTAACTTCCGTTGAAATAATAACACTAGCGCTTAATAATTAAATGTATCATGAAAAATTTGGTAAGAAGAATAAATACAGGCAAAATAATTTTACTAGCAGGTGTGGTCTAAACAGGGTGGCATTTTTAACGGAAACAAATTCCGTGTTAGCCTCTTTATTTGCTGAAAAAATAGAGAACTTCGGCTGCGATTATTTTCAGTTTGGCATACTTTTTTCGTGTCTATGAAATTTACCCCTCTTTTCGGGGGTAGAAACCGCCCTCCTCTTTTTTTCCAAATGTAAAGGTATGTAGTGTGAGCTCGTTGGAAAGGGCATATAATGCGAATACGACCGATTTATTATAAATATACAGTATGTCTCCGTAAGTTTGCACCATATGGAAAACTTTTTTATTATTCATTTTACGAAAAAAAGTTATTCTTCATAAAAAGCTCTGCATGGTCTGAAACCTTAACTGCAACCATCAAATATCGAAATTTTCCAGTCATATACGAGGTTTGTCAAAAAATGTGAATTTTTCCCAAGAATGTGAATTTTTCCCAAGAGTAAAGTACCTTTATTTTTGACATTATCAAAAATTGTTATTAAAAAAAGTTGATCAGAACTAAAAACCACGTCTAAGTATGCAATAACACGCATTAAATTAATTAAATAATTAATAAATTAATAAAATAATTTTTCAACATAAATGCGTATAATTGCATATTTAGACGTGGTTTTTAGTTCTGATCAACTTTTTTTAATAACAATTTTTGATAATGTCAAAAATAAAGGCATACTCTTGGGAAAAATTCACATTCTTGGAAAAAATTCACATTAATTTTTCCAATTTCTTAAACAATTCACACAATGGGCTTTACGGAACAGCACAAAACATTCATGGTTGAAGCGTATTTTTGAAACGGGGTTAGAGTAACTGGTGAGTGGCAATACAATCCGGGTTTGTGCATGGACGATTTTCACGAACATTTTCCTAACGTTGCTTTTATTGCTGGGGATTTTTAGCATTGCCTAAAAAGAACAGTGGCTGTGTTTAGGGAAACAGGTTCTATACAACACAAAAAAGGAGCAGGAAGACCATCTGTAAGAACAGAAGAACTTGTTGCAAACGTTCGTGCAGACATTGAATTCCCACCTAGATCACCTTGTTTAACGGTTATGGGTTACTTCGTTTTTCCTCATTTAAGGAACACTATTTTTAAAACACCAGTTGCAAATTTAGAACAATTACAAGAAAGTAATATCCAAGAATGTGGTAACATTTCTCCAGAAATGCTGGTCAACACGTTGGAAAGTTTGAAGAGACGTGTGAATTTATGCTTGGAGCATGGCGGTAGCCAAGTTCAGCAATTTATGTAATTATTTCTCTTTTTCTTTCTGTATATTCTAGCTTTGTTAATTTTGTAAACAACAAAAATAAATTTGTATTTGTCTACTTATTTTATTAAATTAATTAAATAATTAAAAAATTTAATAATTAATAAATTAATAAAATAGTTTTTCAACATAAATCCGTATATAGACGTGGTTTTTAGTTCTGATCAACTTTTTTTAATAACAATTTTTGATAATGTCAAAAATAAAGGCATACTCTTGGGAAAAATTCACATTCTTGGAAAAAATTCACATTTTTTGACAAACCTCGTATATGACTGAAAAATTTCGATATTTGATGGTTGCATTTTAGGTTTTAGACCATGCAGAGCTTTTTATGAAGAATAACTTTTTATCGTAAAATGAATAATAAAAAAGTTTTCCATATGGTGCAAACTTACGGAGACATACTGTATATTATTTGGGTACGGTAATTTGTTTTATTGTAAAAATTGTTGGAAAAATTGTGCATTATTTTCTTGACAAACCCCCACTCTGAAGTAAAATTAATTCTTAACATTATGTACCATATCAGGGGTTATTTGGCGACCCTCTAAATGTTCTGGTTTTGTTACGTAAAGTTTGGTTTTTAGGTGACCCCAAAGAAAATAATCTAGAGGATTAAGGTCTGGTGATCGTGTCCTTATTTACTAAATGCTGATCAAGTGCATTCATGATCCCTTCAGAAAACTGACGACGGTGATCCGGATCATCTTCCAGTAACTCTTGTACCATTAACGTTTGATAAGGACGCATTTGATATGATTTTACTAACTTGAATGCAGACGTATGGCTTATGTTATTTTCTCTTGCAAGTTGACGAACTGGATTAATAGGATTTTCTTGAAGAGCTACAGGCTGTCTTATTCTTGGGTTGGTATGTCCCTGACGTGGCCCACTGCCCACTTCGTGATGTCTTTCAATTTTGCTTGAAATTGGTGTTAGATGAAGGTGCGTTTCGTGAAATACAGCTGTTACTTCTGCTTAAGTGCGCGATCTGTCGCCAAAGCCAATCATCATTAAAATTTCGATTTTGTGTGATTCAATTAAATAACCCATTTTAGTATAGCAAAAATACTTTTTACTACCGTGCGAGCAAAAATTATTTGCATCATAGAGGGCTTGGATTAAAAAACGTAGGGCTTGGTTTAGATCACAATAATATGGGGACGATACATCTAACCAAATCTAGGTTAAAATTTTGTCAAATTCATATTATGACATGATATGCCAAACTAATGAGTACTAAAATAAGTAGACAAATACAAATTTATTTTTGTTGTTTACAAAATTAACAAAGCTAGAATATACAGAAAGAAAAAGAAAAATAATTACATAAATTGCTGAACTTGACTACCGCCATGCTCCAAGCATACATTCACACGTCTCTTCAAACTTTCCAACGTGTTGACCAGCATTTCTGGAGAAATGTTACCACATTCTTGGATATTACTTTCTTGTAATTGTTCTAAATTTGCAACTGGTGTTTTAAAAATAGTGTTCCTTAAATGAGGAAAAACGAAGTAACCCATAACCGTTAAACAAGGTGATCTAGGTGGGAATTCAATGTCTGATCGAAAACTGATCAATCTGTGGTATTTTGCATAATTTCACGAACGTTTGCAACAAGTTCTTCTGTTCTCACAGATGGTCTTCCTGCTCCTTTTTTGTGTTGTATAGAACCTGTTTCCCTAAACACAGCCACTGTTCTTTTTAGGCAATGATAAAAATCCCCAGCAATAAAAGCAACGTTAGGAAAATGTTCGTGAAAATCGTCCATGCACAAACCCGGATTGTATTGCCACTCACCATTTACTCTAACCCCGTTTCAAAAATACGCTTCAACCATGAATGTTTTGTGCTGTTCCGTAAAGCCCATTGTGTGAATTGTTTAAGAAATTGGAAAAATTAGCGATGAATCAAATTACTTGTAACGACTGTCAATGTCAAAGATGACGGAATAACTGATTGATTGTTAATTCAGGTAGTTACTGAGTACTGGAAGAAATCGGTGGAACATACAGAAATATTAATAAGGGATTGGTGGGATCGAGAACAAGTACTAGATGTCGAAGTAGCGCCGATGATCATTGCTCCATTCGAGGACGACTCGGATGACGAGGACTTTTCAATTTCTAAGTGATGATGACATTTTTTAAGTTTTTAGTCTATTATAAACGGTTTTCTTTGTTTACATTTTTTATAGTAGATATTCTTCGGTGTTACTAGTCATTGTTTATATTCCAATCGGAGTTACTAAAAGCACCAACACAATTCATTAAACTACACAAAAACGATAAATTCGTAAATATTAAATACCCACAATAAACAACAAGAAATACACAGAGAAAACTTAAAACACAGCAACAAAAATGGCGCCGAGCCGGTTCTGGAGTGTATTTTGAGCATGTCGATAAAAAGGACATGCCCATAACAAAAGGTTTGTGCGCATGCCCAATTCTGCTGGGAGAGAAGGCATCGGACCGGTAAGCCGTGCGCTCCGACGCATTTTTTCACCCATAAAACGTAACTTTTGTTTGCGCAGGAGATAAGCTGTACGTATCTAAAGGTAACTAATAACTATCTATGGTCTAAAATCGAACTAATAATATTCACTTCATCTCTAAGTGTTAAAGTAGATAAAAATTATTTGTTTCAGTTCTACCTACTTCTTACAGAAGAACAAAACGGTTTCGTAGATCAAGCAAAAAAAAAACTAAACCGATTATTTTTTTTCTGTAGCCTCGACGCCCAGTACGGATACAACCGGTACCATATAAAGAAAACTATCGTACTTTTATTCTATGTCGAACCCAAGGCGAACCGGTGTCATCCTTTTCAATAATATTTCATGCGGCGACTGACTAGGCGTGGTTCCCGCTGGTACCGAGAATGCTAAACTTGTATAATGACGTCATTTCGGTATTGATATTGGATATTGGTATCGATTGTTTGTTTTATTGCTGTGCGAATAGTCAGTATAGTGGTTAATATGAAGGTTTTTTTGCTAATTATGTAATGCATGCAATCGTATTGAATAAATGCATTTATATAGAGGTACAGGGTCATATTATCGTCTATATTGCTGGACCGTAGCCCGGAAGGTGGTAAATCAATCGAAAAATTATGTTGGAAAAAAGCTACAAAACATTTTTAGGAAAATTTAGGATATTAAGAAAATTGATTGAAAAATTATAGAATTAAAGATAAAAATAGAAATAAAAGCCTTTTATTCCTTATAAGAATTCACATTATACTCTTTATACAACTGTTTAACACTATATGTGACAGCAACGCGCTTTCCTACTATAAGACAACGAAAATTACTAGACCGTTGTGTTGTGATAATGTCACGGTAATTTAGCCAATAGGAAATAGGAGTTATCGCTACCATAGAATGGTTTATAGACATTATTGCTCTGAATACTCACAGTAATTATCAAGTTCTATTGAGGGGTGTAATTTGGTTTTATATACTGTATTAGTTCCGCCTGGCAGTTGTAATGAAACTTGACATTAATCACAAGGGCGTCCATGGGGCAAAACGGGCACTTGCCCCCTCTAGGCGCCCACATTACTATTTTATTTCATAATTCAGTATAAATATTGAATATAAAAAATATTGTTTAAGTTTTTGCCCCCCCTGAAAAACGCTCTATGGACGCCCTTGATTAATCATAGTAATATTTGCTTGCTAAAGTTAATAAAGCATACACTTACCACTCAAAATCAGTACTGTAGTTCTCAAAAATTTAACTTCTGGTGTGATATTGTTCTTGTCATTTAACATTGCCACAGAATATAGGTATAGCTATAGCTATATTCTGTGACATTGCATATGATCATATGATTATCTACTATGCAACATGGTTTAGGTACTGAGATGGTAAAAATCGTCCATAGATTATAAAGCCCAATACTAATAATGGATTGTGCGAAATAAGAATCTCCTGTTGCTTTATCTGACATGCAAAGTTTAAAAAAACTTAAATACAAAGTAAATAGTATATTAAAGTACACGTTTCGTAAGAAGCGGTTTTAGCGCACGCGTTTTTTTATTGTGCGTTACGTGCGCTAAAACGCCTTATGAAACATGTGCTTTATACATTTTTTTTTCTATTTCACCTTTTATAATCAAGAAAACTACATTTTAAAAAGAAAATAAATCCTTCAAATTTTGTAAATTTTTATGTTTAAATTTTATGTTGGTAATACTATTTTTATCATAGTAGCCTCTGGACAACAAAAGTTATTTTGTAAACTGTCATTTTTTGATTTATTGACCCATTTTTACAACGAGTTCTGAAGTTATTTTAGCGATATGAGATTTTAAATTGGACGGAATACGTTGTGTGATCCTTGTATACATTCGGTACATATACAGAGCGTTCGGAAATTCGGGCGATTTTACTACTTTTTTTCGAATTTCAAAAGACGTGATTTTACGTCACGGCATTGCAATTTAGTATAGGGAAGATGGAAAATTCAAATAAAGTTGAAGTTAAAATCGACATTGGAAGGTTAGTAGATTGAATTTTGGATAGGATTTGGCAGAAAATGATATCTTGAAGCATCTACAAAAGATTGATTTATAGATTTATGCAACCAACATACATGACTGTTATCCACACAGAATAAAAAAGTAGGTTATCAAGCTATTTTTCCTCTGCGAAAAATGGGTTTTCTCGTAAATCACAAAGGCCGCGCAAGTCAAAGAAATAAAACATTTAAATGTTACCAACATCAAATAAAGAAAAAACGCGTATCGAAATAGCTTCATTACGATACGCGTAAATGCGTACTGAGCTTATTATGAACGTGAAATAGAAAAAATAAATTAATTGAAACAGGTATTGATATACGATCAATAAAATTCTAATTCAGCTAGAAGACTCCTAACAACGATGTGACCTTCGCAACAATTATTATAAATTTTTGGCTACAGGGTGTTGAATTTTTTCTTTTTTAATGCGTTTTGTAATATCTCCAAAAATGCTTTAGATAATATTTTCAATTTTGGCATGTGCTAATAGGACATAAAACCAAATGTTTTAGTTATAAAAGTTATTTTTTTGTCCCACCAGTGCAAACATGTCCTCTGATATTTTTTAGAAAAAAAGTGGTACGCCACTGACATTTTTCCATGTGGATATTATTTCTGATTAGCCTGACCAATTCTACATAAAAATGGTATCTTGCGTTTTTCTCCTTAGGCACACTGTCTTAATTAAAAAAATTAAATTAAATTAGCTTCATTTTGCAGTATTGACGAATAATTTTTGATCACATAAATCTAGTTATCCTGGAACGGTGACGTTCTTAAAAACATAATTAACACCTTAACGGCAGTCTTATCTGCATTTCCTCCAAGAAGAACTACCTGTGTTACTTGAAAATGTACCATGTACCATAATAATATGCGCTAAGGAATCAAATGTGGTACATGCATGATGGAGCTCCTGCTCGTTTCAGTGTAATCGTTCGCGACCATTTAGATGCAGTTTATCCGAATCGTTGGATAGGCCGCGGAGGAGCTCAACAATGGCCAGCAAGATTCCCAGATCTCAATAGTTTGGATTTTTTCTCGTGGGTCATTTTAAAACTAGTGTATAAAACTCCAATTAACACTTTAGAAAATTTAAGGGAGCGAATAATTGCCTTCTGTGAAACAATACGGAATTCGCCTGGCATATTTGAACGAGTGCGCTATTCGATGCAAAGACGGGCGAAAGCATGCCTATTAGGTGAAGGTGGTAATTTCCAACAATTTTTATAAAACAAAATTTTGCATTATCATTGTTAATAATAATAATAAATAGTAGAGCTAATTTAATTTAATTATTTTAATTAAGAACGGTGTGCCCGAGGAGAAAAACTCAAGAGACCATTTTTATGTAGAATTGACCAGGCTAATCATAAATAATATCCACATGGAAAAATGTCAGTGGGGTACCACTTTTTTTCTAAAAAATATCAGAGGACATGTTTGCAGGGACGCCACTGGTGGGACAAAAAAATAACTTTTATAACTAAAACATGTGTTTTTATGTCCTATTAGCACATGCCAAAATTACAAATATTATCTAAAGTACTTTTGGAGATATTACAAAAAACGCATTAAAAAAGAAAAAATTCAACACCCTGTAGCAAAAAATTTAAGCCGTTTAGGACATAATAAGTTATCTTATCTTCATAAAATGACTTGAGGAATCACACCCTAAAATATTAGCACGTCATTAAGGAACACCCTGTATATTATACGGATTGACCTCCTTTTTCCGGACACCATGTATATAAGTTTAGATAAAGATTTCATACCAAAATAAGGTTCTTGGCAAATTACTCGAGAACACAATAACATGGTTAAAAACCCCCTTTTTATATTTATAAATTTCGAAATAATACCCATTACATCTGAAGAAATAAATAACAAAAAGCAAATAAACAAACCCATGAAATTAAAT
Source organism: Polydrusus pterygomalis (assembly GCA_963969555.1). Classification (NCBI taxonomy): domain Eukaryota; kingdom Metazoa; phylum Arthropoda; class Insecta; order Coleoptera; family Curculionidae; genus Polydrusus; species Polydrusus pterygomalis. The sequence continues at coordinate 38,153,200 of OZ018385.1, read as the reverse complement.
GTCCATTGACATTATTCTAATGGGTACCAAATTTGGTTCAAAGACGCAAAGTTGGATTCTTGCAGTACCAAATGGAGAGCAATTATGCCGCTTTTGGTGAATAAACGCTTTGAATAGGTTCCCATCGTAATTTATACAGGGCGCGCAATAAAGTACGCAAGAGTTGCAAAGTGGTAGACGGTTCTTTACTAAGTATGGATAAACTGACGGTGGTTCTATCTAACGCTAATGCAGTGGCGTAGCGTATGGGGAGGGGGGGAGGATGATGTGTGAAGAGTTTGGTAGACAGGTCAGGACACATTTTCTATTATTATTCATAAGCTTCGGCACTTAGAACCAACAATAAATGTGTATAAGCCAAATATATAAACTATAAAAAAGAGTTAATCTAAAAGTATTTTTAGAACTATGTATAAGCTTTAACACTAAAAAAAACTCGTTTAGAAGACGTAATCTACGCCCCAAAACATAATTCCAAGAATATTAATTAATTTTGCTATTCTGTTTCATTTTAATTGTAATTTTGTATAATATAAACGTGTTTGTCAATTATTACTTATTAATATTTTCGGTTTTTTTAAGGACCCCTCACAGTGCTTATGGTAAATGGCTTTCAACTAATATTTCTGAATTTCTGAATGTACAGGATATGGAATAATTTAGAGACGGATCAAATAATTAGTACCTAATATTTCCAAATTATGAAAATCCAAAAAAATAACCAATTTTTTGTATTTCGAGACTAAATTTATTTCATATTTTAATATCAGAGGAAAAGAAAAATGGGTATAGATTGATATAGAGTATAATATGACGACTTTAATTTCTATATTATATTTGATATAAGTAGTTCATTTTTATCCAATATGTAGGTAACATTTTTTTTTTGATAAATAAAATACTAGGCAATATACATAATATCAACATCAACCTATACCCATTTTTTTCCACTATGCCTTGGTACCTACTGTCTACTTGCGAGGATTTAAGACAATCACCTACATGTTTTTCATAAAAAGATTTTGCCCCAGCCCATACTAATACGGCGGCAGTCGTAGAACCTCATGACCATATTCACGCAGTATTTTATCTACCGCGTATATTTTGGGTTTTTTAAGAGACTTTGCTATTGATAGGAGTTCCGATTTAAGCATATTTGGTAAAGGATTTTGGTTGTGTTTTTCAAGCCACTCATAAATATCACTTTTTCGCCAAGATGAACTAGGTTGTTTATTTAAAATTCCTGATTGATATGATGCATTGTCTAACACAATTAAAGACGGCTCATCTGAATTTGGGATTAATTGAGCTTTTAGCCATTTTAAAAACATTTCGCAATTCATATTGTCATGATAGTCAGAACTTTTTGATGTGGAAGAAAAAATTAAACTTGCACCTGGAACATATCCTGTTACAGAACCGGCATGTTAAATAATGAACCGCTTTCCCGTGCCACATCCCTTTTTTCTCTTCGCGCTTTTCACAGAATCATCTTGCCAAGATTTTGAACCACTTCCATTTGAAAATATCCATGTTTCGTCTAAAAATACTACTTTTCCAAATTTTAATTTGTAATTTTCCGTATATTTTTTTAAAAACTGGACACGCTGACTCACTATCTGTGACTGCTCACATAAAAATCTCCGGTTACAGTTTTTTTATAGCGAAATCACAACTTTTTAAATAATTTTGATAACGATTCAAGTCCGATTTCCAAAACACCTCGAATTTTTAAATTTTCTTTTAAAACTGAAAGAGTTACATTGGTCTGTATAAATCATAAATCACGTTCCGAACTCCCATTTTAATATTTTCGCTCAAATCTTCAGTCTTTGGCTTTCTTCGTTTACATTTTTTAGTATTCTTCGGTATTATATTATGCTTTCTTTCATGCACAATTTTCTGCACAGTCCTTAAACTAATTCCCAGTGCTTTTGCTACGGTTTCCTGCATATTGGTTGGCGAATTTTCACTTTTTCTTTCATTCCCGAAATAGTTTTAAATCAAGACGAAGGTGACAGGTACAAACTTTTGTGAATCGCTGAAAATTAAATACATATTCTTTTCTTTCATGTCAAAATTGCATAAGTCTGTCATATTTGTCTTACGGATTTTATTTGGATAGTATGATTAAACGCAATAAAAGAAAAAATTGAAAGTATGTCTTTGTTAAATCATAAGACCCGCACGATAAGACCTGATCCGACTTCAGTAGAAATTTTTATGTCATTGTTCTTTCACATACACTATACAATTCTCCCAAAATTAGCAATGAAATAAATTGATATTTTTGTAATATGTCAGATATTACCCAAATAATAGGCCGACGAAATTCATTTTTTTTTATGTTGATTAATAAAATAATATACTAAAAAAAAACAACACGACATAGGTTATAGGTTGGCAATCGATTGAATGACTTTGAGAATTCCACCTTAAGAGGACAATAGGCATAAATTACGAAAACATTCATAGATCTTAATCGGTGTTAATATGCCCAAAAAGTACCGGATTTTTAAGTTGAATGCCAAAATTTATAACATAACGACTCGTATCTTTAAAAATAAATTATATCACACTTATAAAACTTTTATTATATTATGTTAATCGGCAGTAAAATAAGGTGGACCTTGAGGCACGTATAGATACCGTTCACATTAAGATGAATTTACGAAGCTCTGCTGGTGCTACTGTTCTAACTGTAAATATTTTAATTTAACACAAAATTATCGCATATGTAAGATTGTTCACAGAGATATGGACAAAGAAAATGATTATTTATCGTAACTTGTGAGACAGTTTAAAAATACTTAACCGGTTGCTTGTCCTTATCTATAATATTGATCTCAAATAATATATATCTGGTTTACTAGAGTTATCTTAAGGCAATTCTTTTTTTCTAGTTGAAAAGGTGGCTTTTACTGCTACTGGGAACTACTGCAGTGCTGCATGCATGTTGTAATTATACAGGGTGTTCATTTGAAAACTTCCCACCTCGATTTTCCTGCTTTAAAATGAAAATGTGAAAAATCGCTCGGACCCGTCGATTTTTATTTCGAGGGGGACATCTTTTACGTATATTGTCAATCTTGTTACTTCAAGCCCCTAGGAGAGAGGGGGGTAAGATCTAAATCTTAAATGGATACCCCTATTTTATATATTTTTTTTGGATTCTGCATAAAATTCTGCACATTTTTTAATAAAAGCATTATCAGTCTATACTTAACAGTTTCCGAGATATTGACTCTTGAAAAATGACATTTTTGAACTTTGACAGCGTCTAGCTTTCTAACTCTACGTCTTAGAGCAAAACGGCTTACATGTCCCTATCTTCGATTTTTATTATCTTTCCAATAGTGTCAACTTCCGGTCAAACCGGAAGTACTATATTTCTTACATCCGGTTTAACCGCAAGTTCACACTATTGGAAAGATAATAAAAATCGAAGATAGGGACATGTAAGCCGTACTGTTAGAAAGTTATAAGCTGTCAAAGTTCAAAAATGTCACTTTTCGAGAGTCAATATCTCGGAAACTATGAAGTATAGACTAATAATGCATTTAATGAAAAATAATTATAATTTTATGTGGAATTTAAAAATGTAAAAATATACTGGGTGTTATATTTAAAAATATAAAATTCGTTCGAATTCCAGACAAACTAAAAAGCTGGCACCAACGCCAATATCGTCATTCGGTGCGTTAGATCCTCTTACACAACTGTACCAAATTTGGTTTAAATCGGCCAGTAAATTGTGATGTTATTAAGCCGTTTCCAGACTTTATACACACACTGTATAATATTTTTTGAGAACATTTTTTGGTTGTCCCCACTATCCCAATTTTTTTTACGTGCATATCCGGTGGCGGATTAGTAAAACATTTAACATATCTGGCTAAAACTGGATTTCAAAAGGTATCTGCCCAATCGGCCACTTGCAAATCCTCTTAAATAAATTTCGAAACAAATTAGGTACCATTACATTTTGTCCGGTACTGGGCTTATCTCCCATTCCACAAATCGCATCTTCTTATAACGAATTTTAAAGCGTTTAATCGTTTAAACAAAATTATAATTGACTTTTTTGGGTGCCAAGCGGTCGTTAACATTTAAATTTGACAATTTTTCCGACTGTTTATGTCCGAAATGTTCTGCGATACCAAGTTACAGTCGTTTTAATAAAGGTTTAAGATAAGTTTATCTTTGGATTTGGCGAAATTTTAGTCATTTAGATAGCTGGGACAATTACCCATGATACTGATGAACATAACTTACCTACTGTAATACTTAATACAGTGTTGCCAGGTCCAATTTTTTTTTCCCTATATAATTTCCTAAAAATTCCCCAGATTTTCCCCAGACCATTTAATTTAAAAACGAAGAAAAAAGATACTTGAAAACAAAACATATCCCTATTTAATAATAAATATTTTTCTACAAATAAAAATCAAACCACTTATTCATTTGTTCATTTTGCATTTAAAAAATAATACATTTTTTATTCAACAATAAACAATAATACATTTAATACAAAATAAATACATAGAAAATAAACTGGTCATAGCTATTATTTGAATTATTGAAATTAACGCAAAAAATTGAAAAAATGCGTGGTTCCCTTTGTGTGATTCCCCTTAAATTATCAGCGAACGGAGACCTGGGATTTACCGAGTTTCTCGTTGTTTATATCTTGAGAGTAAGGTTTATAGTAAATTCGACCTGCCTCACTGCCTCAGATTCTGAGTTGCTAATAGTGAATCGGACTTAGGATAGATAGCGTTTTTGCCATGGGTCAATCGATTGCTAATAATTTTTTAAGTGATTGCTTAATATATTTTTTACAAATATCACAAAATCAAAGAAGTATAGAAATTCCCTAAATTATAGAAAATTTCCTTTTTTCCCTACTGATTGCAGATTTTCCCCAGATTTAGGGAAATTTCCCTAGCAATGGCAACCCTGACTTAATATACGATACTGATCTAGTTTATATTCTAGTTTAAATAACTAATAAGGAACTTTGACTTTGTAATCAGTTCCATTTTCCATTAGCAGCACAGTCTTGTTGAATAATGAACTAATTTTAATACAGCAATTTGGTTAAAAATTAAAATGTATCCTCGCAATGCGACGCGTTTTGTTCCCAGTAAATCGCTTTCTCTACAATTAAGAAAGCAGAACAGCGACCCCAAAAACTAATTGTATCCGTTAGAACCTATAATTCACAAGACGTTGGTGAGGGTTCGTAGCGATCGGCAATCGCCGCGCGCCCTATTGTTAGTTTTAACGTATTTGTTGCGCAGGTCGCATCGTTGTTCGGAGTCTTCTAGCTGTCCTGTCTGAATTTGAATTTTATTGATCGTACCAATACCCGTTTCAAGTAATTTATTTTTACTTTGTATTTCAGTTTTTTTAAACTTTGCATGTCAGATAAAACAATAGAAGATTCTTATTTCGCACAACCCATTATTAGTGTTGGACTTTATAATCTATGGACAAATTTTACAATCTCAGTAAATCATGTTGCATAATAGATAATCATAATACGCATTGTTAAACGACAAGAACAATATGACACTAGAAGCTAAGCTATTTTAAGAACTACAGTACCTACTGATTTTTAGTGGTAAGTAGGTATATGCTTTATTAAGCAAGCAAATATTATTATGATTAATGTCAAGTTTTATTACAACTGCCAGTCGGAACTAAACAATATATAAAACCAGATTACACCCCCAATAGAACTTGATAATTACTGTGAGTATTCAGAGCAATTAATGGCTATAAACCATTATATGGTGGCAGTAACTCATATTTCCTATCCTATTGGCTAAATTACCGTTATATTTGCACTATACACAGCGGTCTAGCAATTTTCGTTGTTTTACAGTAGAAAAGCGCGATGCTGTCACACATATATATAGTATTAAAGAGTTTGTATAAAGAATATATGAATTCTTGTAAGGAATAGAAGGCTGTTTCTCAGTGTGATAATAAAAGTCAAAGGATCGGTAGTATCGGTATACCGTGATCGAATATAGCTTAAATCACAAAAATTGAAAAAGTCGGGAGCGACTTTGACATTAATTTTTAAAAGATGCCTGTTCAAGCCATTTACTTGATTCGAAATTCGAATATCAAGTTGATAACTCTAAAAATAAATATATGGCTGCAATACAATACCACCGACTGTGGAACCTGGCAAATATTTTTTTTATGTACCTACTTATAGAAAGTTTTTAATTGCTTATGAATATGGGCAACTTAACCCATTACCAGGCCATATTTTTTGATTCTTTATTATAAGCCATCGACAATTTTGACTTAATAATGCAAATTATGTGTACACCGTCACATTTCGTACTGCTTTTTACTGTACTTTATTTTCGGATTATTAAAATTATATTTATCTGAACTGAACCATTCTTTACAAAGTCGCGGCGCAGCCGGCCGAGTATAGGAATGGAATGTAACATACACATAATTTATTTATTTTTTTTTTAATTTGCATTATAATAACGTCTATAAGATCTTATTAGTTGGGACAGCATGCAGAATAAAGCGGTCTTAAGGGTCACTATCAATTTACTAGCCTTTCATAGTCGAATAGAGACCATACTTCGCACAATATTTTTACTATCCATGTTTCCCATTGCCGTTGATCTATCTGTTGATTTGTCACGTAATTTTACTAAAACGATATACAAACGGAGAACATTTCGCAGCCATTAATATGTATAAGAAGTTTGGTCACCCATCGAGCGTAGCGCTAGCTACACGCGCAAATTAAAAATATATCGATGGTGGTACATCATAGGCCGGGGTCCATCAAAGGCACACTTCCCCTATATCTCTTAGTAAACGAAACGTTCTAATAACCAATATCGCCAATGGTCACAGCAGGACTTTCTATCACCTAACGGCCTTCTCTTAACATTAAGCCGTTAAATAAATCGAATGATGGCCCGTTCCCATAAAACACCCAGTATTGTGCAACGCCTACTATAGATGGTCTGCGAGACGGTGTTTCGCAGACTTTTTGTAATTTGCATCGCTGATAACATTCCTTATCTGGCGTGGCATAATATTTCAGGTTGTTGTAAATCGGTTGTTGGGTTGAATGCGCCCAGATAGAAAAAAATTCAGATTTCAGAATATCGGTGCAGTTTTCCGTAAAGGCGTGGTTTTTCGCGAAAAACGTCGCAGTTTGGTATACAGGGTGTTATTTAAGTATGTGGCCAAACTCCAAGGGGTGCTTCTTTAAAGTGATTTTAGGAAGATAAGATCATATAAACATGGGTCCGAAAATGCATACTTTTTACGATACAGGGTGTCAAATTTAAAAAAAAATCGGCTGTTCGTAAATACTTATCTCAATACGCTTTTATTCCATTTTGTTGAAATTTGGCAATTTTGTTTGTAATAACAAGAGGATAATTTAGCCTCAATTAGATTAAAATCATTAAGTCCAGTGGCGTCCCAGAAGACAGTCCAACTAATATTCTTGACGAAAAAATTGCGCGCTACTGACTTTTTTAAAATTATGTCTTTTTCTCGAATTAAGCAACTACAAATACAACTATTTTATCTTCTGAGTTTTTTTCATATCTTGCTTTGTTTTGGAGAAAAAAAATAGAAACCACTTTATTGCATGTCCCCGGGCAATAAGAGTAAAAAATTTAAACTATACTTACCAAAATATTAAGCAATTAAAATTACACGAAAGTCCTGTTTTGAATTTTAATGCAGGGTTCCCCATTTAAAACGAAACAGGCTAAATATCTGGTTCCACGTTAATTAAAAAAAAAAACGCTCGGACCCGTCGATTTTTATTTCGAGGTTGACATCTTTTGCGTATATTGTCAATCTTGTTACTTCAAGCCCCTACGAGAGAAGGGGGGTAAGATCTAAATCTTAAATGGATACCCCTATTTTATATAATTTTTTTGGATTCTGCATAAAATTCTGAACATTTTTTAATAAAAGCATTATTAGTCTATACTAAACAGTTTCCGAGATATTGACTCTTGAAAAATGACATTTTTGAACTTTGACAGCGTCTAGCTTTCTAACTGTACGTCTTAGAGTAAAATGTCCCTATCTTCGATTTTTATTATCTTTCCAATAGTGTCAACTTCCGGTTATACCGGTTGTAAGAAATATAGTACTTCCGGTTTAACCGGAAGTTGACACTATTGGAAAGATAATAAAAATCGAAGATAGGGACATGTAAGCCGTTTTACTCTAAGACGTACAGTTAGAAAGCTAGACGCTGTCAAAGTTCAAAAATCTCATTTTTCAAGAGTCAATATCTCGGAAACTGTTTAGTATAGACTAATAATGTTTTTATTAAAAAAATGTTCAGAATTTTATGCAGAATCCAAAAAAATTATACAGGATGATTAATTAAGGGTGGCGACCGGCCATATCTCGGAAACTACTAGGCATAGAAACTTGGAGAAAAAAAAATTATGATTAAAGCGGTCATGAGAAAATTCTGGAAATTACTTTTAAGTTCCTCATTTTGCCGCAAGGGGGCACAATTACATTTTTTTTTTTTAATTCTAAATTTCTCCGAAATTTCCCATATTAAGGTATAACTCTCATTACATCATCGAAAAGCTTAGACAATTCCGCATCATTTTGGTTTAAGGCTCATTGGCGTACCGGCCTTGATAAGAGTGGGGGAAGCTATTGAATGTGCAAACATTAAAATCGCTGTAACTTGTAAACGACTTATCCGATTTTACTAAATTTAAGCTTGTTTGGAAGGGAAAGGTAAGTATCCTCAATCGCCGTATCCAATAGTACACGATAGTGTTTAATAAAATTGCTACAGGGCGCAATTTGTAATAATAACAGTTTTTTCGATTTTATCCCGGAAATTCAAATCATACGGTATAACTATGACATCATAATCGAAAAGTAGATGAAATTTGCAAGAAAAGGTGTGAAGACCGCAGTTCGATATCTTTGTTTGTTTCAGAGTTATTGCCAAAACAATAATTTTTAATACAAATTGCGCCCTCTAGCAATTTTATTAGAAACTATCTTGTACCATTAGATACGACAATTGAAGGTTCTTCCAAACAAGCTTAAATTTAGTAAAATCGGATAAGTTGTTTAGAAGTTACAGCGATTTTAATGTTTACACTTTCAATAGCTTCTCCCACTCTTATCAAGTGAAACTGTAAACATTAAAATTGCTGTAACTTCTAAACGACTTAACCGATTTTACTAAATGTAAGCTTGTTTGGAAGAGAAAGGTAAGTACCTTTAATTGTCCTATCCAATGGTACAAGATAATTTCTAATAAAATTGCTAGAGGGCGCAATTTGTATTAAAAATTATTGTTTTCTGAAACGAACAAAGATATCGAACTGTGGTCTTCACAACTTTTCTTGCAAATTTCATCTACTTTTCGATTATGATGTCATAGTTACACCGTATGATTCGAATTTCCGGGATAAAATCGAAAAAAAAGTTATTATTACAAATTGCGCCCTCTAGCAATTTTATTAAACACTATCGTGTACTATTGGATACGGCGATTGAAGATAATTACCTTTCCCTTCCAAACAAGCTTAAATTTAGTAAAATCGGATAAGTCGTTTACAAGTTACAGCGATTTTAATGTTTGCACATTCAATAGCTTCCCCCACTCTTATCAAGGTTCTATGCCTAGTAGTTTCCGAGATATGGCCGGTCGCCTCCCTTAATGAATCACCCTGTATAAAATAGGGGTATCCATTTAAGATTTAGATCTTACCCCCCCTCCCTCCTAGGGTATTGTAGTAACAAGATTGACAATATACGCAAAGATGTCCCCCTCGAAATAAAAATCGACGGGTCCGAGCGTTTTTTTTTTAATTAACGTGGAACCAGATATTTAGCCTGTTTCGTTTTAAATGGGGAACCCTGTATTTTAAAATGTATGCGAAAAAATTCGAAAGAGGACGAACGAACCTTCACCAACGTCTTGTGTCATGTTCTAATGGATACAATTCGTTTTTGGGGTCGCTGTTCTGCCTTCTTAATTGTAGAGAAAGCGCTTTACTGGGAACAAAACGCGTCCCATTCAGAAGATACCATTTATTTCTTAACAAAATTGATGTATTAAGAGTAGTTGATTATTCAACAAGACTCTGCGGCTAATGGAACTGATTACTAGCAATAAAAACCCTGTTCTAGCAAATCTGGAATTGATATAACACTAAAGCGGGTTTAGTACACTAGAAATTTATTTAATATGGCTTCATAAAAAATAAGCTTTTGATACAAACTATGTCTTAGCAAACCTGTTGTATTAGATACTTTTTGTCAGTGTACAATTACCCAAAGTTTTACGTCAAAAAAGTTGGATCTATAAATTAATCAGAAAAAGAAATGTGCGCCAATGTGACAAAATTTCGGCCGCTTTTTGGAGAAAACAAAAAATAAACGAAATATTGATAAGATAAAAAAAAATCTGTGTGCTTAAGACCACACGACAGAAGTGAAAACTTCAACAAGGTGAAATCAACAATATCAAATACAATTTTTCAATTTTGTTTATTTTAGGTTGGGTTCGTAAGCAATCATAAAAATAACATAAACTTGGAATACGGGATAATTTTACTGCATACGAAAAAATAGATTTCCTAAAATTGAACAACCCTTGAATTTTTACATCTTCAACAGAAGTCAGAAATCATAATAAATTAGGTCCACGGAATAAGCAATTACGGTAAACCTTACTTCACCCTACGGAAATATATAATTTAAAAAATGCCAGAACATACCTGAGACGCAGACGAGTGTCTATACAACGCACACTGTTTGCGGCATGCTCTTTCATATAACGTTCATTCGGGTCAGGGTCAGTTCGGATTGAATATAGCAGTTGAATTCGAGCGTAGCACAGCCGAGTCTGACGCCTGACGGCGACGCGTGACGGCTCACTTTAATTCAGTGCCCACAAAAAGTGCTAAACGCGCCTAAAGAAGTTTTCACTTCAAAAAATACGAATGCTTCGCTCGTGTTTACTCTTAACTCAATCAAAAGCTAACACAAAATATTGCTGCGGTAAGATCTTGTGTTGTAACTGAACGTTTAAAACGTGCCCGGCTGTTCTCGTATTCAATTTAATTTATGCAGAAAATCGCATGTAAAGGCGTCGGATGCTCTATTGAGTGTCGGCAACTTTTTGAGCGAAAACTCACGTAAAACATTAGCTAAGCACAGCATTGTTATTTGTAACTAGAAATGGTAAAATAAATTAAATTTGCGTTCGCAACAAGATTTGTAAAATCGTAAAATCCTTCACGCAACGTATAATATCATTAATATCCAAAATGCAGTAAATTCTCTAAAAATTATAAACTGCTCGTCAATAAGTTCAATAAATTGTTTTTCCTACGCACGCCTAACTTAGCTAGAAAGTCCTTTATATCACCCGCTTGTTAAAATATTTTCTTTCAATGCGTGTGTTGAAATATAAAACAGCTGATGGCCGACGAATTTGACAGCAAAACTATTTAAAAAAATAACAAACTTGGGGTAGGGCGCTGGGTGACACTAGGACATTACTGCAAATTAAAAAAATTCTTTTTTTTTGTTATTTTTGGGAACCTAAAAGTATTTATGATAAAAATAATGATATATCAAAAAGGGAAAATATGTCAGGCAACCCACCAAACATGTCAACTGAGTTGAACCACAGAAAAAAGAGGCAGCCATAGAGCAGAAATAGAATACCCTAGGAAATACCGATTTATAATTTTACAATGTTATGCATATGGGACGAGTGAATGTGCTTTATGTAAGTAAATTTATTTTAGCAATATTCAAAAGAAATCGAACATAGATAGAACCTTTATAATTAACAAGCTATGGATATTTAACTCAATCTCTATCTTTCTATAATGTTGAAGTTATGTTTTGTTGTTTTTGTATGTATATTTAGGTATATTATTGTTTTATTGAACGAATGCAAGCAGCTAAAAAATCAGAAACGATATTTATTCACTGTACATACCGTGTGACCAGTGAAGTCCGCATCATATGCATATGGGATTTAGGTATATGTGCTTAAGCAAATAGGAGAAAAAATTATTATTTTTATTTAAATCTAGGTAAGTTAAAATGCGTAAGTGGGCATTGTTTTTAGTTTTATCAACCCTAGAGTTAAAATAAATGTTTCAACTAGTGTTGAAAAAATTCGTTTAACACAACGGTAATACCTACAAACTATTAAAAACAAATCAAACTCTTTTTGATTATTTTGTATGGTCGTAGGAAAAATTGTGTTCACATTAGTGTGAAAGTCATTTTCTCACACTCGGAGAAGTTGTGCAAAAAGTTAAAAAATTGAAGTAGTGCAAGTAAGTTTAAAACAGCGATTTAAACCTTATTGGCATTATCCGCCTTGGGAAATTAATTTTTCGAATTATCTATACTGACTAGATATTGGGTACAATGTGTCTCCTATATCCTGTTTTTTCAAATTGTTTGTCTCCTATATCCTGTTTTTCAAATTCCTTGTCTCCTATATCCTATTTTTCATATTCTTTGTCTCCTATATCCTGTTTTGCAAATTCTTTGTCACCTTTATCCTGTTTTTCAGATTATTTGTCTCCTATATCCTATTTTTTAACTTCTTTGTCTCCTATATCCTGTTTTTCAAATTCTTTGTCTCCTATATCCTGTTTTTCAAATTATTTGTTTCCTATATCCTGTTTTTCAAATTCTTTATCACCTTAACGATTTTTTTTTGTTTTAGGACGAATGTCGGGCCGACATGACCAGGTGGATCGGGGCGCCTCGTCCGGGGTTACCCCTGTCCCCCACGGCTCCAGAGGTAATGTATTTTAGTTTCTTTATTTCAATGCTAACACTGATAAAAATATAGAAAACATTATAAAAATGGATATTAAACAAATATTTTCTTATAACATGGTTTTAAATATAAAAATAAAATAAATTATATTAATCATAATCACACACATGAAACTCGTCATAAAAATACTATTACTTACATATAAAAATATAGTAAACAAAACAATAGCACACAAACATTTTTTAAACATCAATCCATATATTTTTGATATGCTACCACAGTCAATTAAAATAATTAAATCATTAAATAATTATAGAAATAAAATTAAAAATTCTATATTATCCAATCCAAGAGATATATTCAAGAACGTCATTATTAAATAATAAATATATCAAGCTATAATGAATAAAATAAATAAATATATATATTATATACATGACGTATTGTATCTTTGTATACTGTAGTGATATAGAATATACCAATAAAATATTGTCATATTCGTTTTATATTATAATCTAGTTGTGCCTGAATTATGAAATATATTCTTGACAATAAATATTATATTATTTAACTCAAAACAAGTATTTTACTTCTGAGTTCGAAATTGATAGTTAATACAAAAAAATTATACAGTGTCACCAGTAAAGTCCGCATCATATGGGATTTTTTTTATTATTAGCTTTATTCAAAACTTGACTTTGGCATCAAGTTCTGCTTCGATCGAGATGAAAATTAAGCAAAAAATAGTAGTCACGTGATTCGCATCATCTGTCAAATTTTAATTTTTTCCAGAAAATAATTCAAAAGTGGGGTTATTTCTGAAAGTATTGAAAAAAGTTATTAGAAAAAGTTTTTTTAAATGCAGTCTAGCCCACATGCAAAATTTCAGCTGCATAAGATAATTTTGATTTTTTACCCACCACTAAAATTTATTTTCCACTTAATGAACACTTTACTGATGACACTGGTGTTCTTTTTTGTCTTAATATTAAGGTGTATTATATTCAGACACAAACTACGTTTTCAAAAATACTTATTTCATGAAATTACCCTATAGGTACAGGGTCAAAAACAAATAAACTTTGCATCACATGCGACTAAATTTTAATAGCCCAATTTTGATTTTGCAGAAAAACACACATTTAATATGGCGCTACTTTAAAGAAAATGTATCTGAAATAAAGCATTGTCAAAACTAAGAAGTTTTCTGTAGGTTGCGTTGAGTCTTATGTTGCAAAAGTGATGCAATTTACAAAATATGGGTAAAAAATCAAAATTATCTTATGCATGTGGGCTGGAAACTGCATCTAAAAAAACTTTTTCTAATAACTTTTTTCAATATTTTCATAAATAACCCCACTTTTGATTTATTTCTTGAAAAAAATTAAAATTTGACAGATAATGCGAATCACGTGACTACTATTTTTTTGCTTAATTTTCATCTCGATCGAAGCAGAACTTGATGCCCAAGTCAAATTTCGAATAAAGCTATTAATAAAAAAAAATCTCATAGATAGATAGATAGATAGATATTTATTTATTTGTTCCATCAGGATGCCATAGGGCATATAGAACCTGTCTATACAGAGTTTAAAATATTAAAATAAACAATCTTTAAAATAATTAAAATATAGAAGGGCAACAGAATATAAAATTATTTTACAACACATTTACATTACAATTTAAAATTTAGCACTATATCACAATGATATAATGATATATGACGCGGACCTTACTGGTGACACTGTATATTAGCATTATTTAAAAGTAAAAAAAAATATTTGAATAATTTTTTTATTATTATTATTATTATTATTATTATTATTATTATTATTATTATTATTATTAACGGCCAAGGTATAATTTCCCTGTATAATATTAATAAATAAATATAATAGATGAGCTTAATTAAATAATATTAAATGTATTAACTACATTTTGCATGGTCAAAGTGTTACTTTTACAAAATGATTACGGCTCGAGGTAAAAGTCCAGAAGAAAACACTTAATCTTGTCAATTTTTTTAATTATCGCTAACAAATTACAAAATTGCTTATTGCAATTAATAAAACTTTTACTTACTCTAACGACTACGTTTTTTTTAAACTATAAATTTTAATTAATTTAATTTTTGGGTGGAGATTCATTTTTCTTTTAACTACATTTATCCACTGTCGAATATATGTTTAAGGATGGCCTATGCCACAAACTAAAACTAGCAGCACATAAATTTACAGTAAATTTCGTAGTGCATGATAATTCGAGATGTGTGCGAACCATAGACAATTTACCTTTAGATAAGCAAACAATAAATACGAACGTGGCAGTTTTATGGCCTCGCGCATGTAAACAAAGCTAAACACTATTAGACATGCGCACTACAACATTATCGTTTGACGAATGGGAAAATAGACAGGTCCGGGCTTTAAAATTTAAATTCTTGCCAAAAAATTGAAATTTCTTCTAGTGATTTCTGACATTTTTAGTAGTTGCAAACCTCATCAGATTTTGAGGATAGAAATTTGTTTTTAAGGGCTTGTTTCTAAAATTTGTTTAAAAATAATTCGTCGTCGTGTTTTTAGTTCGAAAAGGAAGAGAACAAGAACAAGCGAATTAAACTAGTCTTATAAAATCGAATATAAAAATAAACAAAACCAGCAAAATAACCAATCCACAGTGTTATCGCGTACCTAACCTCAAGTCAAATATTAGTTGGTATATGCCTAACTTGTATTGATTTTTACAATTTGGCAAAAACTTGGGTACGTGTAAAACATTTTCAAGCAAAATTTCGTGTTCAAGAATTTGAAAAGTTTTTGCCCGAGAGCTTGACCCGTTTTGGCTTTATTAAAAGCTTAATGTCGGGATGTACAGATTTTAACCAAAAAAATAACCAACCAGCAACTTTGACAGAACTAATTTTTTCACAATCAGACACAATTCGCTAAACTACACAAAAACTAGAAATCCGTAAATATTAAACACCCACAATCCACGATAGCTAAGAAAACTACAAGGAATCCACAGAGAAACCTTAAAACGCAACAACAAAAATGGCGGCCGAGCCGGTTCTGCAGAGTATCTTGAACATGTCGATTATTGTCGATAAAGTAGGGGAGGCCGATAACACGAGGTTTGTGCGCATGCACGAAGGTGTCCAGAAGGAAGCCAGCTGACCGGCGAGTCGTGCGCTCGGACGTATTTTTTCACCCATAAAACGTAACTTTTGTTTGCGCAGGAGATAAGCTGTACGCATCTAAAGGTAAATTGTCCATGGTACGAACGTGTATAAAAGACCTATAAATGGCTTGAATGCAGGGGTAACTTCCGGAACCTTGCAATTATTTTAAAAAAAATAGTATCTAATTTTGAAAGGGCTGTTCAGGGAGGCATTGCCGAATAGCACGCCGGTGTTTTTTTTTTAAATAAATGCACAGAAACTTTAAAAAAAGCAATTTTTTAAAATCACCAAAATTGCCACAATTTACCTTAAAATCCTTACAAGTAAACACGTCGATTTTTGGAACTGAAGTAAAAACAACAATTTTTACTGGTAACACGATATTTTCTAGTCTATCTAGATGTCATCTCTCCTAAGAATTCAAGAGAATATGTGTTTGTTTTAACAGGCAAGGTTCCGTAATTGCACAAAACACGAAAGAGCGTTGAGCACTAACATCTGCCTTGCTCTACCAGCTCCAGAATAATATGTCTGTCTTTCTTCTTCGTATGCCAAAAGCATAAAAATAACTACTCTGATCAACACAACACTGCAATGCGCATGCGAATCGTCAACAGTTCAACGAATCGAATTGACGATAGACAATGGCGTCGTTAATCCCACCTTAAGGGTCCATATAATCGTTGGGACTAGTGGCGTGCGATTCATGGAAGCGATGGAAGCACCGTTTTTCCTGGTTGCTATGACCTTAAAAGACTTTTCTGGAATATGTTAATTTTTAAATAATTATCTGGCCTGTATAATATTTGTCGGTCGAATATCGGAATCGATTGGTTGTCGATTGGCGCCGTGTCGTAAACGAAGCAGCTAGTTCGTCTTAGTGATAAGACCACTGGAGTAAAAAAATTACTCGAGAACTCGATTATTGAAATAATCGATGTGACTCGATTATTGACGTGAGTACTCAATCAAATGAAAAATTGACTACTTACATTTACAATAAGTAGCGAAAATTATTTAACTCGGAGTCGGCCGTGTCTCATCTTAACATAGTATAAAACAAAGTCGCTATCCTGTTCATGTCCCCTTATGTGCGTAAATCTTTAAAACTACGCAACGGATTTTGAAGCGGTTTTTTTTAATAGATAGAGTGATTCAAGGGGAAGGTTTTTATTTATAATACATGCATAATATTATAGAGAAACACTGATAAATTAGAGTAGGGAGAACGAACGACCCAACCTAACCGGTCCCCGGCCCGTTCAACGATCGATCCGAAGCACCGAAGCCGGAATAGACGAAGACAGACTATGTTTTATGCATGGATGTGAATTGTGGACGGGCCGGCAAACGGTTGAGTTTGAGGTTCGCCTTATTATCTCACGTCGTATAATGACGGGCTGCAACGCAGGCCGGGTACACGCTAGTATATTATAATAGCTTCGTTGTTTGTTTGAAGGTGGTAGACAATGAAGTAATATCAAAAAAATTACCTTGTCGGACTTCCATTGTTTTTATTTTGTTCCTTAACACAACGTTTCGGTTAGTTAGTATCTCTAACCGTTTTAAAGTGTAAACTAAATTATAATTCTAAGGCTACTGTCTTAAATACTATCCATGTGCAATGAAGCTTGATGACTCCGCCTACGTGCTTATTGGAGTGTGAAGTTTGAGGTGTTGATTTCGGACAAGAAGAGGCTTCCCGATATTGGGGATATCTTTACTTGGTTTACTAAATATATGGGTATTTTGATTCATGAAAGCTGCTTCTTTGAATTTTCGGTTTCTTCAGTGCTGTTCCGTGTCCAAAACCTTGGCTTCTGACCACTATATATTATGTTGGTTGATCCATACCTGATCTCGATGTTTCACCTCTTTGAGTATGTTTCAAATGTTCTTTGGTTGGTTTGGTTATCATTCTAATCTTTTCAGAAATCCCCTTGACATAAGGTATTGTAAAAAAGCTTGCTCCTCTTTCGTTTCTGTATTAGTTTTTACTTCGCGATTTTTAAGTTTTGAGATGGTATTAGTTACAAAGGTTTCAGGGTAACCATTCCGTTTTAAATCTTTTTTGATGTTTGAAATTTCAATATTAAGGTCTTCCGGATTGTTGCAAACGTTAGATGCTCTGTGATGATGAGTTTGAATTAGGCCCTGTTTTATGGAGTTTGAATGATTCGATCCGTGATTAAGGTGGGTTTCCTGTACACTAAAGTTTTTATGTTTTCAACACTTCGTTTGACGAGAACGAGAAAAGGTAGAGTGGAATGTTTTTCTGTTTCCATGGTAAATTTAATGGATTGCCTTATACTATTAATATGTTCCAAAAACCGTATCAGCTTTTCGTTGCTGCCTGTCCAGATAATAAAGGTATCATCAACATATCTAAGCCAAAGTTTAGCTTTAATCTTGGCAGTGGTGTTAATGGCGTGTGACTCAAACCATTCCATGTACAGGTTTGAAGTTTGGGTTTGTTCGGATTTTGGGTTGTAAGGATTTCCTAGTTGCCGTATGACACAAAAAAAGGTATTATTTCTTCGAGTAAGCACAATAGATCCATCAATTGAAAAAGTCGAAAAATCAGCGAACAATATTAATTTTTTTTTAATAGGCCACCACAACCTTAATAAATCATCTACAAATAATTCCTATCATTTAAGAGCGCACAGCTTAAACATAAGCAGCTGATTGGTCACTTCGGACGAAGCATATAATTATTATAAAGTAAGTTGAAAGTTATTTAAATTGAAAAACACACAGCCTTAATGTGGGAACGAACTGTTGCGTGAACGAAATAAATTTGTCCATTTATCTTACAAGCTTTGCTCAATAGTCGAAATTAACGAAGGAGGATTGGTTGATACATATTTGTCGGTGTAAATCATGTTTAAAACAATGGCGTACAATGGATCTGTTTCCTGATTAGTATTTTTATTTTGGCGTCAGCCTCACAGACATAAATATTAAAACATAACCATACTTTCCGATGAAAAAATTGATTCTTACTCATTTGGTCTACTTTTCTTGCATACTACCACAACCACCTTGAAAAGAAGCCATGAAGTGACATCGGGCAACGCCGCATCAGCTGGGATTTTCGGATCCACAAGCTATTATTATGACGCGCAGCAACGGGCGAGTTTTTTATTCTTTCTGATATTTTTTGTGTTTTTTTGGCTCTTTTGCAACTATATTAATATTGAAAAATGTACGAAAAACTAATAAATAGTTTTAGATAACAAGAACAAATTACCTAATTATTAAATAATAGTAATATTGCGTTAAGAAGCTGTTTTTGTTTCACTATGAGTAGATTTATTTCATCGATCAAAAGTAATATTTTATTATACAAATTATTATCTTCTGCGTTTAAATTACAGGATTGACTATCGACTTCTGAAGTCTCAAAATTTAGTAAGCTTAAGGCTTTGTTTAAGAAATCTACGCTTGTCTTAAGAAAGTCACCTTCTATCTGGGTAACTTCGTTACTTTCACAATATATGAATTGGTACCGAGACAATAAGTTTTCAAGCTGAGACCACCTGCTTACTTTCATTTCAAAGGGTAAAATCCATTTCAAAGCATTGTAAGCCAATTCATTACCTTTTAAAAAAACCTTTACCTTCATATCAATGTCCACTGAAACCTGATTAACAATATTTATACAGTCATTGGTCAAATCTAAACTATAAATAGTAATTTACGTTACAAGTCCGGAAAATACTGTTTTTTTGGACGAGTCGACAAGGCGAGTCCTGGAAGTCTGCGAGTCCAAAAAACTGTTTTCGGACGTGTTGCGTACACTATTTTTTCGGCAACCGTGTAGAATAACGTAGTATGCGTACGTAATTACGTACTTCCCGGACTAGGCCGGAGAAATGCTACGTTCTCAAAGGAAAAGCGTCCGGGAAGTGGGTACGCTCCGGACGGTTGCCGAAAAAATATATTACACTCACTTCATCTGCTTTTCAAATACTTTTATAGTTTATAGTTAGAGTTACACCCAGGAATACAGCAGGGGCTTGGCATGTTGATAAATAAACAAACTAAAGGGAAAAAAATAGTACTTACCTAGGTATCTAGAGGTATCCTACCTACTTATGAACTATATCTACTAGTGATATTTTTAAACTAATTCACATATACCTTCAAGTTAAATAAACACCTCACTATTTAATAAATTAACTGTAGCTACAAAACAATAAAGTTTATCCCAAAGAGCTAACTAGAATACAAAAAACACAACTATTAAATTAAAACAAATAAAAATCGGCCGCCATTCATTAGACCCGTAAACAAACCGCCAGGCCGGCCAGGCTGTTGAATTTTTCGCTTTATTAATGCTATTAGAGCAAACCCGCGACAAAAATTTTTTTATCAGTATTTTGTATAGGTTCTTAGCAATCACGTCACCTAAATTTTCTATTAGATATCAATCGAAAACCGGATAAAAATACAAATTAATACGACACCTACACCTAGTTCGCGCGTAAATTACATACTAAACCATGGCTAACCTCAAAAAGTCACGTGATACATGGATCTTCAAGCAGTGTTGTCGATGTTTCTGTTTCAGGGCTTCTTTCAAGGTGGTTGTGATACTACACATGCATACACTATAATTGTTTATTACTGAATAAGATTTTCGCAAAAATACCCCAAAATAGTCACTAAACAACTTAATATAACAACGTAGCAACAACCACCTCCAATTCCATGTATTTAAAATATTAAGACTTCCTTACCAAATTTAACAGATGGCGAAGGCGAAGGTAAAAGAACTTAGTCCGGTTCTGCTCGTGTAGCCAACCGCTTAACGTAAAACATACCAGGTTTAACAGGGTGCAATTAATGACGGATAATGCGGCGAGTTCTTACATTAATTTGACTTTATATCGGTTGGAAGCTAACACTAACTAACCAAAAAGTTCGAGCGGCACCTGACCCTTTTTTAAGTATAAATTTATTACCTGCGCCACTGCCCATGTAGTACTTAACTAGACAAAATGGGCGGATTAATAAATTTGATTTGGTATTTAAATTAGGCAAAATTATGTAAGAGAGCGTCTTGATTTGCACAGTCAAAACACTCATGATCAATTGATCGGTGATATTTGATTTCTCAAAATCGTGACTTACATATATTCGCAATATTTCTTTGTCGCGTCTATTACCAGTTACCGGTTTGGTAACATCCATGTATTTGTCATCGTTTTTTTGTTTTGAATTTTGGATCGAGAACGGGGTATCAATAAACACTATAACAATATTATGGTTGTATAGCTCAGAGCTCAGTAGGTATGTTTGTTATGTAATACAAGTCAAAGAAATGTCGACTAGAAAAAGTTTGCTGCTTAACAATAATTTTCTAACAAATTATACCCATTTTTATTAAAGGGTTTCTTTGAAGAAGGTCATATTATTATGTATGTTATCATTCAAAAAGTCAACATCATCGCTGAATAGATAAGGGATGTTATATACCCTTATAGTGATTTGACAACAATTAGTTAGGTAGTCCAGGCCCGGTCCCAGCGCCCGGGCAACCCGGGCAGACGCCGGGGGCGCAAAGTCCAAGGGGTGCAAAATATTGCCAAAGGTAAAACAAATAAGCGTCTGTATAACCTTCGATGTATAATATACTATTTAAAAGATAAGGGCGCCCAAGTATTTTTTATAAATTCTGAAACAAAGCGGGTGCCTTTAACCCATTTAATAGGGGCCAAAAAAACATCGGCGCGGCGACTAAAAAAGAAACAGCAGGCTCAGTTGGATAGACTCGTGTCGACTTGTTTTTTTCTAAAATTAAAACATTGAAGGGAGCAAATTATTTGCAAATTAGTCACTGCAGAGTGCACAGAGAGCCTCTCCTTCTTAAAATAGCACGTTGAAATTTGAAAACTTCCCACCTCGATTTTCCTGCTTTAAAATGAAAATGTGGAAAATCGCTCGGACCCGTCGATTTTTATTTCGATGGGGACATCTTTTGCGTATATTGTCAATCTTTTTACTTCAAGCCCCTAGGAGGGTGGGGGGGGGGGGGGGTTAAGATCTAAATCTTAAATGGATTCCCCTATTTTATATAATTTTTTTGAATTCTGCATAAAATTCTGAACATTTTTTAATAAAAGCATTATTAATCTATATTTAACAGTTTCCGAGATATTTACTCTTGAAAAATTACATTTTTGAAATTTGACACCTTCTAGCTTTCTAACTGTACGTCTTAGAGTAAAACGGCTTATCTTCGATTTTTATTATATTTCCAATAGTGTGAACTTTCGGTTAAACCGGATGTAAGAAATATAGTACTTCCTGTTTGACCGGAAGTTGACACTATTGGAAAGATAATAAAAATCGAAGATAGGGACATGTAAGCCGTTTTGCTCTAAGACGTACAGTTAGAAAGCTAGACGCTGTCAAAGTTCAAAAATGTCATATTTCAAGAGTCAATATCTTGGAAACTGTTAAGTATATAGACTAATAATGCTTTTATTAAAAAATGTTCAGAATTTTATTCAGAATCCAAAAAAATTATATAAAATAGGGGTATCGATTTATGATTTAGATCTTAGCCCCCCTCCCTCCTAGGGGCTTGAAGTAACAAGATTGACAATATACGCAAAAGATGTCCTCCTCGAAATAAAAATCGACGGGTCTGAGCGATTTTCCACATTTTCATTTTAAAGGAGGAAAATCTAGGTGGGAAGTTTTCAAATGAACACCCTGTATATATATATATATATTCAGGAAAAAAATATAAAATAAAAATTTCGAGGGCGCTAAATAAGACCCTTGCCCGGGGGCGCCAGGAGATCTAGAACCGGGCCTGGGTATTCACATTTACTTTTAGATAAAAAAAAACAATAATCACGAAAGTAGCAGATTTAAAGCCTCGCGCATGTAAACAGAGCTACACACGATTAGACATGCGCACTGCAACATTATCATTTGACGAATGGGAAAACAGACAGGTCTGGGCTTTAAAATTTAAGTTCTTGCTCGAGAAATTGTAAAAGTGTACCTTTAATTTATTTTTACGTGTAAACAGTTAAAATTTGCCCCAAATTCTTGCCAAAAAAATGAAATTTCTTTTCAATGTTTGATCAAGTTGGGAAATAAGGTAGGTATTTCAGGAATTTTTAGTAGTTGCAAACCTATCGGATTTTGAAGATAGAAAATTGTTTTTAAGGGTTTGTTTCTGATATTTGTTTAAAAATAATTCGTCGTCGTGTATTTAGTTTAAAAAGGAAAAAAACAAGTCAATTAACCTATAAAGTTCGAACATATAAAAACCAAACAAAACCAGCAAAATAACCAACCAAACTTTGATGTTACCACGTACCTAACCTCAAGTCAAATATTAGTTGGTATATAACCTGTATTGATTTTTACAATTTGGCTAAAACTTGGATACGTGTAAAAATTTTCAAGCACAATTTCTTGTTTAAGAATTTGAAAGAGTTTTTGCCCGAGAACTTGACCCGTGGAATACTTTCACCCTTCGATTAATATAAACATACTTTTTACGTATTTACTTTTTCTTTTATATAATGTAAGCATAGAGAAAAGTGTATTTTAAACTTTTTGAAGCAATATATTGCCCGAAAAATAGGCGTACCTAATTAGATTGCAGGGCTGCAAATAAAATATACCAAAACATGCATCGGGATAATCAATCTTGGTGTGGGTTTCTCTTCATTTTAATACCTTGTTTGTGTAGCCTAGGCCTAGTTAGATGTGTTCAAATTAATCATAATAAAATAAAGTTATATATCAAGACACATCACTACTCCATACTTACCGAAAATACGAAATACCCGGTATTTTACCCCTATTTGGGCATAACAAAATAATGCAACGGCTGTTACTAGTCATTGTTTATATTTCAATCCTAGTCAGTAAAAGCACAAACACAATTCATTAAACTACACAAAAACTACGTAAATATTAAATACCCATAATAAACAACAAGATCCACAGAGAAAACTTAAAACACAACAAAAACGCGCCGAGCCGATTCTGAAGTGTATCTTGAGCATGCCGCTAAAGAAGGACAGGTCGATAACAAGAGGTTTGAGCGCATGCCCAATGCTGCTGGGAGAGAAGGCATCGGACCGTTAAGCCGTGCGTTCGGACGCATGTTTTCACCCATAAAACGTAACTTTTGTTTGCGCAGGAGATAAGATGTAAAAACGTATCTAAAGGTAAATGTATATGGTCCAGTATAACTATCTTATAACAGGAACGTGTAAAAAACTGTTTTGCACCCTACATAACATACAATCGAAATAAAAAGGTAATAAAGAGCACCACAAAGTAGGATTCAGCCACTTAATATAGAGAATCAAGAAATCAGTTATTGCAATAAAGACTTTAGTCTAATTTCAACATAATATTTATTTTATAACCCGACGCGATTTATTTTATAACCCGACGCGTTTCGCTACACTGTAGCTTTATCAAGGGATTTTTTAAATCAAGTGAGGTAGTATAATTTTAACCTAAATATTTATATACTAATTATCTTTTTCTTAAACGAGTACCTAATTATATTAAGGGAATAATCAAGAAATCTATTTTATTTTTAGAACATGATGACCATACGTTACAACAAAGAGAATAAATAAAAGACGAGTGTAATCTCATGTAGCGCCTTCCTTACGGTTGCCATCTGCTACGCGTCATAGAATTATATCGACTTAACTGTATGGGATAATTATTATAGAAAGAGCTTCTTCAAATCTATATACCACCAATGGCTCATTGGCAAAATGGAGAGTTATTGCTTATCTCTTAGATTCCTTTATAGTTTCTGCTTCCGTAACGTTTAGAGTTTGCGCCTAATGGCTCTAATAGCATAAAAAATAAGGATATAATGATTTTGAAAAGCGGTTACAAACTTGTCCGATATGTGCAATAGGTACATATACACGTGGACCGTGGATGTGAACATAAAAGAATTTTTACTTAATTTTATAAAATGTTTGATTGCATTACTACTTTCAGTATAATATCTAAATTAACCTCTCGAGGGGCTATTGGGTTTTAACCCCCAGTACCCCAAAAACCATTTTCTATTATTCTGACATTATGACCTCTACCTTAGATTCTTATCTTTATACTGTCTTACAGACATTATCAATGATTTTACAAAAAAAATTATATAAATGATTTAAAAATCTTTGACACCTTCTCTTTGGAAGGCCTTTTTCTTCTTCCTCTTTTAGTTTGGTTGTTTATACTTCCTTTACCGACTTTCTTCACATGCTCAGCATGTTTTAACTCTCCTCAACATTTTTTATATGCGTCACTTCTAAATTTCAATTTTTCAATGCCATAAAAGCTCCATTAAGTTTTTATACCATTTTCTCTTCTGTTAATACAATCAGCACAGCTAAAGTATTTATTTCTATTAAATTTTGCGGAGGAAGAAATTTAGTTTTTTCTTTCTTTCCTAAATTCAAACAAAGTTCCAAATATTACTGAATACTGAAACTAGAGGTGGAAAACTATCGATGGTAACTATCGATAGTATACTCAACTATCGAGGTTCAATCTATTGAACTATCTAAAAGAAAATGAAACAACAAGTGGTCATTCGAGAGCAGCTGATTCCATAATACTTGTTGGGCAGTATTTAGTACAAGAAAATGCAGACCTAACTACACATCCTGTAGAATACTGGATGAACATGGATAATATGCCTTACCTACAGACAGTATCCAAAAAATTATTTTCCATTTCCAGGAACATCAGTACCGTCAGAACGGGTGCTCCCCAAGGCTGGCAATTAACAACAAATCGTTCACGCTTAAAATCGAAAAATGATAATATGTTAACATTTCTTATTAGTGAAAAACAATAATTATTGTAAGAAATATAAAAACAATTTTTATCGAAAACTATCGCACTATCAATATTTTTATTTTTCGCACTAACTGAAACTGAATTTCTGTCGAAGCGAAGTGATTTCGTCAAACGGGCCAGCACAAATGGTCTCCCGTCTTTCAAAATCAAGAACTTACCGTGGTATGTTATATGGGTATGAGAAGATCAATGAAATCAAAAGTTGCCTAATAAATATATGCACTGGTTCTGGAGTTACATTTTTTGTGTTATTGCATTCACTTCTAAAAACAATTCAGGTCTTGTGCCGTTAGTGACGGTTCTGTATCCGCTACTGTCTTTAATTATGGTTATGGTAATGGTAATAGAAACAAGTCTACAACTTATCTCTAACGCCAAAAGATAGATAATTTTTCTTATCAAGCGATGCATCCCAAGAGTGAAGGTGTTTGCGTCCGTCGCATTCAATTTTGATTTAAATGAATAATAACGAAAGAATAGAACGAAAAACAAGGTTCTTTTACTTTACATCATCAAGTCATCGCCGTTCCACGGCGATGATTTTTAAGTGTTATGAATTATAATTGATGTTTTGCGCCAAAAGTAATTAGTGTTGTTGCATTCGACTTTGGATGATTAAGTTATTAATTTTTTCTACATCTGTTTAGTAATTCATTCATTATTGACGTATTTTTAAAAAGGTGATTTATTATCTTAAGATGTGAAGGAGTGGACACATGTTGGTTTTCACTAACCAGTGTATCATCAATATTAACATTAATTCTGCTTGATCCTGTTTTGGGGACAAACCAGTCAATTGAGTCCTATTTTCATCCTGCAAAAGCAAATACTAAGATATTTTTTTGCCATGACTCATGCCAACCTAACTAACTAGGTAAGTCCAATAAAATTTTAACGCTAGCATCTATTCTACTATTTGAGGCAGCAGTCTTTGTTCGTTAGAACTCAAAACGATTTCCAACTATTGTGAAAGCGCATTCATTCAAGACGAGAAGCCGTGTTTCGAAAATCTCTTTGCCAGGTCATCTTAACATAGTATAAAACAAAGTCGCTGTCGCTGTCGCTGTCTGTCCGTCCCCTACCAGCTATATATGCATAAATCTTTAAAACTACGCAACGGATTTTGAAGCGGTTTTTTTTAATAGATAGAGTGATTCAAGGGGAAGGTTTTTATGTATAATAGCGACCCGCCCCGGCTTCGCACGGGTGCAATTTCAGAAAGTGGCATGCCGGGTACTAATATATCGGGTTTGTTCGGGTTTGTATTTATACCAGCGGGTTGCGACGCATGCCGGATACACGCTAGTAAGATATATAGGAAGGGTACCTTGTACCTTGTATTTTGCTCTCAGGGTCTATAATGGGCTGAATGAGGGAGTTAAATCCGCACAGGGTTTTTGCACGTTTAAGGGTAGACTCATGGGCTTTTTGAGTGACCAATCCTTCTACTCGACACAGGAATACTTTAATTACCAAAATGATTGAGTTTGTGAGCTTGGCTTGGAGCTCTATTTAATGAACGGTATTTGTTTGAAGGTGGTAGCCAATGAACTAATATCAAAAAATTACCTTGTCGGACTTCCATTGTCTTTATTTTGTTACTTAATATCATCTCAAAACTTAAAAATCGCGAAGTAAAAACTAATTCAGAAACGAAAGAGGAGTAGGCTTTTTTTACAATACCTTATGTCAAGGGGATTTCTGAGAAGAGTGAGATTAGAAATACGCTTATAGAAGCTTTCTTACAAAAGTAAAACCCCCCCATAATGAAAAACAAAAAATTGTATCTATCAAATCCCTTGCGAATGTGGCGAATAGTACATTGGAGAAACAAAAAGACCTCTTCCCGTACGAGTTAAAGAACGTTTGAAACATACTCAAAGAGGTGAAACTTTGAGATCAGGTATAGCGGAACATGTATTGATCAACTAACATAATAATATACAGTGGTCAGGTCAGAAGCCAAGGTTTTGGACACGGAACAGCACTGGAGAATATATTTATATATTACTATTATTAGTAAACCAAGTATAGATATCCCCAATATCTGGAAGCCTCTTCTTGTCCAAAATCAACAGCTCAAACTTTACACTCCAATAAGCACGTAGGCGGAGTCATCAAGCGTCATTGCACATGGATAGTATTTAAGACAGTAGCCTTAGAATTATAATTTAGTTTACACTTGAAAACGGTTAGAGATACTATAGTTAACCGAAACGTTGTGTTATGTAACAAAATAAAGACAATGAAAATCCGACAAGGTAATTTTTTTGACAATGAATTTTATGTTATGTGTGATAGCTTGAACTCAATGGAGATGTGTTTAATATCTACTAAGTTTAATTTAATTTTTCTAAAATTTATTTGAACCACGACGTCGTCAATATACAATAATTGTGTCAACGTATTTTATATGAGATCAAGATGTAACTTTCTTAAAATCCTTCATTTCTTTGAAGTGCTCTTTACAGCTTAGAAAAATGATGTTTTTCTAGTGGATACCTTGAAAAGCTTTATTTTATGTTTGAATCCTCTTAGGTAACCATATAAATTGGCTACATTCTGCTGCTATCCTTGTAGCTTCAAATTTGCACAAACTACGTTTTCAAAAATACTTATTTTATGAAGTTACCTTATACAGGGTCAAAAACAAATAAACTTTGCATCACATGCGACCAAATTTTAATAGCCCAATTTTGATTTTGTAGAAAAACACACATTTAATATGGCGCTACTTTAAAGAAAATGTATCTGAAATAAAGCCTTGTCAAAACTGAGAAGTTTTATGTAGGTTGCGTTGAGTCTTATTTTGCAAAAGTGGTGCAATTTACAAAATATAGGTAAAAAATCAAAATTATCTTATGCAACTGAAATTTTGCATGTGGGCTAGAAACTGTATTTAAAAAAACTTTTTTCGATATTTTCAGAAATAACCCCACTTTTAAATTATTTTTTGTAAAAAATTTAAATTTGACAGATAATGCGAATCACGTGACTACTATTTTTTGCTTAATCTCGATCGAAGCAGAACTTGATGCCAAAGTACAATTTCGAATAAAGTTTTTAATAAAAAAAAAATCCAATATGATGCGGACTTTACTGGTCACACTGTATTTAACAAAAAGTAACTAAAGCTTTCGGTTCTTCTTTGCGGTGCTTATATTAAAAAAAGAACAATCATCATCCATTAGGCCACACATTAGGTCTTTTTCTTCAAACAACTAAATTGTTAAAAATAAAAATAACATAAATGTCTCTGCAAGGGCCATTAAAGAAATTACTGGAGATCCGTAGAAAAACTATGACCAGCTTCTTGTTTCCAACGTCCCAGCCTGTAAAAAGTAATAACAATCATTGAAAAAAAAAGCTATAGTTAGGCGGATGTAACATGTTGCCTAATGGGTTTATAAATATATGACAAAAAAACAATTAATGATGGCAATTTAGAAGTAGAGATGTTCCGAGCAGGAACGACCTGCCTGGGATTAACGACGCCATTTTCTATCGTCAATTCGATTTGCCTAACTCTTGACGATTCGCACGCACACTGCCGTGTTGTGTTGATCACAAATGGATTCAAAATATTGTCTCTATACCGCTGTGCTGTAACTGTGTCATGGAAAAAATAGGACCAACAATTCTTCTTCGGAAAACAGCTAACCAGACACCAACTTTTTAAGGGTGCAATGTGCACTCTACAAAAAAATGGGGATTTTCACTACTCCACATGCGTGTATTCTGAGAATTCACATAACCGGAGAGGTCGAACCAGGCTTCATCCGAAAAAAATGTCAGGTCTAATAAATCATTTCTTTCCAATAAATTTTGGGTAAACCATTGAGAGTAATTCCTGCGTCTTTCAAAATCTGCGGCTTGTATTTCTTGGAATATTTGCACTTTATGAGGAAATAAATTTAGCTGCTTCTTAAGAATAGTCCTGCATGTTCCATAAGATCTTTCCACTTCTTGGGACAGGCGTATTTTCCATTATTTTACGAACGTTTGCAACAAGTCCTTTTGTTCTTACAGATGGTCTTCCTGTTCATTTTTTGTGTTGTGTAGAACCTGATTCCCTAAACACAGCCACGGTTCTTTTCAGGCAATGATAAAAATCCCCAGCAATAAAGGCAACGTTAGGAAAATGTTCGTGAAAACCGTCCATGCACAAACCCGGATTGTATTGCCACTTACCATTTACTCTAACCCCGTTTCGAAAATACGCTTCAGCCATGAATGTTTTGTGCTGTTCCGTAAAGCCCATTGTGTGAATTGTTCAAGAAATTGGAAAAATTAGCGATAAATCAAATTACTTGTAACGACAGTCAAAGATGACGGAATAACTGATTGATTGTTAATTCAGATAGTTACTGACACCCAACAGGTATTAAGCTCTACGGCTAAGCATTACGTCCTTAGATGCAAGGCCCTCTTTGATGCAAATAATTTTTGCTCGCACGGTACGAAATCGGCATAGTGAATGGACGACTCCATTTTGAGCATTTATCGACGAAAAAGTATTAAAGACGGATAAGTTTGTTTTTTTCCAGTTAAATTAATTTTTGTTTGTTGCAAATAGGGTTTAAATACCGGGTATTTCATATTTTCAGTAAATATGCAGTTGTAAAAATGGCCACTTATTTTATTATCACTTTACCTTTACAGTGAATCGAAGCATCGATATATTCCACCGCATAGAACATTACTACTGCGAAGGCGTGCCGCTGTAAAAAGAAACGTTTGTGTGTACTGTAATGTGTTAACGCAACATGTGAAAATAAAAATATAGATATTAGGCCTTGATCAAGGTTACATTATTGTACTTTTATCTCTGAGCGTAAACGACATTGAAAAATAAAAGTGTACAATGGTAGTGTACAGTGGCGTGTCGTGTGGTGGGCTACACCCCCCAAGCCCACGGTTAGCAATTATTATTTTAATAATAATAACTGCACTAGCGAGCAGCATGAATTGCTATTTATTTTTCGTTAATAAGTTTTCTGTGTAAGGCGGCTCTGCGAGTTTGGGTCGCTGAGATGTATGGAAACGGTCGATTATTTCTTAAAGTATGATAGTGTAATTCTTCAACGGCTAGTTCTTAAGGATCGAAGGGACCAGAAATGTAAATATTGTTCTGACCTAAAACATCAATAATATATTTATCCGGCTCGAAGGACTAGGAATGTAATTATTGTTCTTACCTAAAACATCAATAATATATTTATCCGGCTCGAAGGACCAGGAATGTAATTATTGTTTTTACCTTGTTTTTTCTGAAAAAGTACAAATTTACTTAAAAATGTCAAAAAAACACAGTGGAGTACTAATATAACAGCAAATAACATGTCAATATTTTTTAAACCAGTCACAAAAAAAGAAATCTTAGAACTGACCAGCATAATTAAAAATAAAAACATCTTTGGGGATGCTGAATTGCCCACAAGCATCTTTAAGCTAAGTTTACCAGAGATAGCGGATGTAATGGTGTATATAATAAATAATTCTTTACGAGAGGGCATTTTCCCGGAACAACTTAAAACAGCAGTTATAAAACCAATATTGAAAAAGGGAGATTCGGAGGAATTCGACAACTACAGGCCGATCAGCCTTCTTCCAGGTTTTTCAAAACTGTTTGAGTTGGTTGCATGCAGCCGCAACGTTTCAATTCACTCATGGTATTCTTGAGCAACTGGAGGAGGGTGAAGTGGCTGTTGGAGTATTTCTGGATCTCTCAAAAGCATACGACTGTCTTGATCGAGAAATTTTGTTAAAGAAACTTGATTTGTATGGAATAAGAGGTAATGCGTTAAAATGGTTTAAGTCATACTTCAATAATAGAATACAGAAGGTAGTAGTTAATAAAGATAAGGTAAGCGGTCTGTCTGAAAGTGTGAATAATAATGTAGGAATCCCCCAGGGCAGCATTTTGGGACCAATTTTATTTATTATTTTTACTAATGACCTAAATTTTGAAATAAGGGACTCAAAAGCTATTCTTACATCCTACATCCTATGCTGATGATACCAATCTCTCACTCTCTCTCACTAACGAGACTGCTGATATATTCTTGCAAATTTGCTCTTGGTTTGAAAAAAATAGACTGTTAGTCAATGAGAACAAAACAAATATCTTATTATTCAGAACAAAATTAAATAGAATGGAAAAACCAGAAAATATTCAAATCAATAACAAAGATTTTAAGCTTGAGTCCCAAACAAAATTTCTGGGAATTTATATAGATGCATTTTTCGACTGGACCGAGCAAATAGAATCACTTGGTAAAAAACTTAACAGTATATGCTATGGTATCAGAGTGATTTCGAAGTATGTTTCAACAGCAGCCCTGCGGACCCTGTATTTTGCAAACTTTGAGGCTACGGCAAGGTATGGGATAATTTTTTAGGGTGGAAAATCAAAGATACAGGATATTTTTGGTATACAGAAACGTTTACTAAGAATAATGTATAAAATGTCATTTAGAGAGACTTGTAGGAATGTTTTTAGAAATAATTTTTTATTGACAATTTATGGTTTATACATTTTTGATACCATTATGTTCTTTTTTAAGAATAGACAGGGTCTTTATGCTGAGAGGAATCATAAGTATAGTACTCGTTCTGTTGATGTAAATTATTCAGCACATCATCTGTCTATTTTTGAAGGTGGACCCTATTATGCGGGTGTTCGACTTTTTAATAAACTTCCTACTGATATTAAAAATGAACTAAGTGTTAAGGTATTTAAAAGAAAATTAAAGGAACATTTAGTACAGATGGAACCATACTGTTTAAAGGACTACATGGAGAGTTAATGCTCTCCCTTTGCTGACGTCATTTCCTTTTATGTAAATTGTATAGTTTATGTAATCAGAAATAAAGAAATTTATTGTTATTATTATTATTATTATTATAACCTAAAACATCAATAATATATTTATAAAGGCGAGAAGAACCGATTTTTGGTATCCTAAAGTAGAAAATGAAAGACAATCTTTTTAGAACTTGACGTTACTTTTTATTATTCTTTTTTTTAAAGACAACTAACAACTGGAAAATAACAAAATAACAGGTAACTGGTCTGTAACAGATAGTTAGTGAAAAATGACAAACCGAAAAGTTTTGGAGGTTTTTAAAGTCTATTAAAATATAGAATAATTAAGTATAGAAAAAGTCATAAAGTAGCAGAAAAACAATATTACTTTTTGTTAATACTTTCTACCGTGCGAGCAAAAAGTATTTGCATCCAAGAGGGCCTTGCATCTAAGGACGTAATGCTTAGCCGTAGAGCTTAATACCTGTTGAGTGTCAGTAACTACCTGAATTAACAATCAACCAGTTATTCCGTCATATTTGACAGTCGTTACAAGTAATTTGATTCGTCGCTAATTTTTCTTCTTATTTCGCACAACACATCATTAGTATTGGACTTTATAATCTATGGACAAATTTTACCATCTCAGTAAACAGTGTTGCATAATAGATAATCATATGCAATGTTAAACAACAAGAACAATATCACACTAGAAAACTGCCAGTCGGAACTAATACAGTATATCAAACCAGATTACACCCCTAATAGAACTTGACAATTACTGTGAGTATTCAAAGCAATAATGGCTATAAACCATTCTACGGTAACATTAACTCCTAATTCCTATTGGCTAAATTACCGTGATATTATCACTACACAAAGGTCTAGCAATTTTCGTTGTCTTACAGTAGGAAAGCGCGTTGCTGTCGCATATATAGTATTAAACAGTTGTATAAAGAGTATTTGAATTCTTATTATAAGGAATAGAAAGTTTTGTTCTCAGTGTATTTGCAGAAAAAATACAGTACCACGGCTGCGTTTATTTTTAGTTTGGCATACTTTTTTCGTGTCTTCATGAAATTTACCCCTCTTTTTAGGGTAAAAACGGCCCCCAAGTTTTGTTTTTCAAATATTAAGGTATGTATTGTGAGCTCGTTGGAAATGGCATAAAAAAGGGAATACGACCGACTATTTACTTTTACAGTACTGTATCTATAAGAATTAATATAACAAAGAAGCGAGTTTTTTTTATATCAGAAAACCTTGCTATGCCCAAGGAAATATTATAAAAGGCAGTGAATGTAAGTAAAAACAAATCGGTAATACTGTAATCTCTAATGATGATTGACAAAGAGTATCTATTGTGTTAATTAGAAGTGGAATAATGGCAATTAATGGGCTTTGTTGGTAGGTAGAATTGCTTAACGTTTACATTAAACCGTATCGTCCAAGTTCTAAATAAATAATGGACAAAAATTGTTGTACGATTTATTTGAACTTAATTACATAGTGACATATTTTGCTGAATAAAAAATATAAACTTTCCAAATTAGTGATAGAAACGTCTCTTCTTAACATAGTATAAAACAAAGTCGCTATCGCCCGTCTGTCCCTATAACCCTATATGTGCTTAAATCTTTAAAACTACGCAACGGATTTTGAAGCGGTTTTTTTAATAGATAGAGTGATTTAAGAGAAAGGTTATTATGTATAATACATGCATAATATTGTAGCGAAACACTGATAAATTTAGAGGTTTGTTCGGGTTTGAATTTAAAAATATTGACGTGATGGTGAACTCGCCTTATTATCTCAGAGAAAACGACGTCGTATAATGCCGGGCTGCAACGCAGGCCGGGTACACGCTAGTTAGGTATAAAACAATGAAGATTTCTTACCTTGAAAGGTAAAAAAAACATCAATGATTTATCATTTCCGCTTATTTAAATAGAGATTTTTTTAAAACTTTTAACAGTCGCCATTTTGAAATAGCTTGATAGAAGCGCGCCAAAATTGATGAGCATACTGTACGAGATATTAGCTTTTAAATGATGTATCACAAGCTGTATGTTTCCATTTAAAAAAAGATTGATATAGTCATATCTTTGACAAATTTCTATAAAAAAAACGGATAACGTCAAAATGTGAGCATATATAAAACTAAATTGACGTGTCCGAGCGTTTTTCCCAAAAGTTCCAGGTTAAGGCTATATTCATTTTATTCCGAACTTCTGGGCAACTCTGTATAATAGGTATAGTGCCATAAAGGTACATTATATTAGCTTGTCTATAGCAGCAAAATAGCAATAAGATGCTACCTGTTGCACTTAACAAAAGTAATAATTATTATCTTTATGCCAATTGCATCATTGCTTCAAGGCAATCAAATAAAATGTTAATTCTTATTCACTTAGTAACGTCATAAATATTTATTAATTTTTTTTTCAGAATGTGGTCAAGACGTCTGCGTCAGATTTAAAAAATAATAAAAATATATCAAGTCTTATCGCGTTTAAGATCTGTCTACAAACATTTGTGTTCACCATATCAACGACATAAATAAGTACATTTATTTAATTTAATAAGTCGTTTTTTGAGGGAGAATATTATTTAGTACCATTTTTAGTTGTGATGATGGTATCTCCTCGGGTGGTTGTGTCAGATTATGTAATCAGGTGTTCCGTGACCTAAAAATTTGGGGGTTACTTCAACAATCTCGGTAGGTAACATATAAAAATGCAACATGGGTAGATGATATACAGGGTGTCCCAAAAGTAATGGGACACAGAGAAACAGCAGACTCCTTAAGGCGAAATAATGCGATTTACTTAAACTTGCCTTATCCCGAAATTGATAACAACCAAGATACAGGGTGTCAAAGTTTTAATTTTGTTTTCGTTTTTTTGCGATTATTTCTTAACGAAACGACATAGCAGCACAAAATTAAGGATTTTGGGGTTTTTTGAGGTGAGGAATTCAAAATTATCCATAGTTTTTGTGTAACCAGTAGAGGGCGCTGCCTACGGCATGACCCACTCCTTTTATCTGGCATAACTTTGTTTAGAATTCTTATATCGATTCGACTATTAAAAAAATAAGTTTCTTTACTTCTTTTACATCAAAAACATATAACTTATTGAAATCGCTAGGAGCAACCATTTTCGAGATAATCGCATTTCATAAAATATGTCCTATGCAACTAAGTACGTGGTCCAAAAGCAGCGGAAAATCAAGCAACGATGAATTTCTAACTTAAAATTATTGTAAATCAGCTACATTTGTTTAAGGTTGAATATTTTTTCTAATAAAAACGCCTTTTCGTATACCTACGGAATTACTAATTTTACTCCAATCAAAAATTTTATTTAATACTTAGTTTAATAACATTTAAAAGTAACAAAATAGAAAAAAAAGGGTAACGCCGTGATAGCAATAATTGTTCAAAACGGCCAACATTGACTTCCATACATTTACCTGCGCCCTGCACTCCGACCGTTAAAATTTTCTTGTGCATAAATACAAAGCATATCACGCATTTCCGCATTGGAAAATAAATTATGTCGAGGCATCCCTAAAAAACTTATAATATCTAGGTATTGTACGAAGAAAATTAATAACTTTGACAGATGATACTTTATGTAACATGTTGTTGCCTTAGAAACGTCGTTGTTTTTAATCAAGGCTAGCTGTGATCAATAATACTAATACGAATACACAATTATTTTAAATATTTTAGGATTCTTGCATTAAAAATATCGAATGCGATTATCTCGAAAATGGTTGCTCCTAGCGACTTTCATAAGTTTTACGTTTTTGATGTAAAAGAAGTAAAGTAACTTATTTTTTTAATAGTCGGATCGATATAAGAATCCTAAACAAAGTTATGCCAGATAAAAGGAGTGGGCCATGCCGTAGGCAGCGCCCTTTACTGGTTACACAAAAACTATGGATAATTTTGACTTCCTCACCTCAAAAAACCCCAAAATCCTTAATTTTGTGCTGCTATGTCGTTTCGTTAAGAAATAATCTCAAAAAAACGAAAACAAAATTAAAATTTTGACACCCTATATCTTGGTTGTTATCAATTTTGGGATAAGACAAGTTTAAGCAAATCGCATTATTTCGCCTTAAGGAGTCTGCTGTTGCTCTGTGTCCCATTACTTTTGGGATACCCTGTATATATTTTTTTAAGTTTTGGGTAGTATTATTTAAATAATCTAGAGTAGAAAATGGTGGGGTAGGGGTAAGCTCTTAAAACGGGTGATCGAATATGGTTACAACAGAATGTGAGACAATATTTAAGTGACTTTTTACAAATAACTGGATAGGAAAATGGTATAAGTACCCGTTTTAAAAATTGAACGCGCTACTAATTTGTTGTCAATTACCGAAACAGTAAAGTGAAATTTGTTTACATAAATAAACGAAAAGCTTCTTCGGGATAACATAACGCTAAAAATCAACAAACAAAATAAATGTTTTCGCACGGCAAGGTTGATGGGCTGGTAGTGTTAGAACTGCCTACGGACCTTGTGGGAAGTTAAATTTAACTGATTTCTCAGCTGATTTATTTTGACGAATTAACTTTAACGCTAGTTTAAACGGCAATATTTATTTATTAGTTGTATGGAGACACCCATTGATTACATGCGGCAAAAGAATAGATAATATAGCTTTTAGATTCAGATTTGTGTTATTGAAAACGTGGCTAACATATAATCCCCTCTCTTCAATACAGCTGACTATTATTTTTTTTTGTTATAAATGATCTAAAAATCATCCAAAAATTTTGGCATGGTATGAAAATACTTGAGCGTATTTTTTTAAACAGCTTTGCACCGAGAAAAAAGCCTTCTATTCCTTATAAAAATTCACACACTCTTTATACAACTGTTTAATACTACATGTGACAGTGACTCGCTTTCCTACTATAAGACAACGAAAATTGCTAGACCGTTATGTAGTGATAATAGCACGGTAATTTAGCCAATAGGAAATAGGAGTTAATGCTACCATAGAATAGTTTATAGCCATTACGGCTCTGAATACTCACAGTCAGTGGCGGATTTACAAATTTGCCGCTAGTAGGCTATTCAATTTTTGCCGCCTCTATACCAGTGACGGCTCGTGAGTTGTGAAACAGGTGAAGTGTTCGGGAAAGAAAAAGCCTGCTGCAGGCGAAATGCGCCGCAGGCGAAAAATTTTTAAGACCACGCCCAAATTTGGTCAATAATTTTTAGTAAATATTTTTAAAATTTATGATTACCTACTTATTTTATTGAAAATGAAATTTCTTTCTGCAAAGCCAGTAAAGTTCCATTTACCTTTTTTTATCCCCATTAACACCACAAAAATACTACCCGTCGACCACGAATAAAGATTGAACCATTTATTTCTGTAAGATAAAAAAAAATTGGGCCAAATTTGCCGCCCCCTAAAATCTGCCGCCCTAGGCTCCAGCCTACTCAGCCTAATGGTAAATCCAGCACTGCTCACAGTAATTATCAAGTTCTAGTGGGGGTGTAATCTGGTTTTATATACTGTATTAGTTCCGACTGGCAGTTGTAATGAAACGTGACACTAATCATAATATTATTTGCTGCTACGGTTAATAAAGCATATACTTACCACTAAAAATCAGTACTACAGTTCTCAAAAATTTAAATAGCTTCTAGTGTGATGTGTGATATTGTTCTTGTCGTTTACCATTGCATATGATTATCTATTATGCAACATGGTTTACTGAGATGGTAAAATTCTTCCATAGATTATAAAGTCCAACTAATGACGGGTTGTGCGAAATAAGAATCTCATATTGCTTTATCTGACATGCAAAGTTTTAAAAAACTTAAATAGAAAGAAGTGAAAATAAATTAATTGAAACAGGAAACAGGTATTGGTACGATTAATAAAATTCAAATTCAGACATCAGGACATCAGCTAGAAGACTCCGAACAACGGCAAACAAACGTTAAAACTGGCGAGTGCGGCGATTGCCGATCGCTACGAACCCTCACCAACGTCTTGTGGATTATAGGTTCTAACGGATACAATTCGTTTTTGGGGACGCTGTTCTGATTTCTTAATTGTAGAGAGGGTGCTTTACTGGGAACAAAATGCGTCGCATTGAGAAGATACAATTTATTTCTTAACAAAATTGCTGTATTAAAAATGGTTCATTATTCAACAGAACTGTGCTGCTAATGGAACTGATTACTACCAATAAAAACACTGTTCTAGCAAATCTGGAATTGATATACAGTGTGGTTGTTTAAGTGTGCAACATATGGGAATTTTTTTTATTACCGATTTCTCAGAAAATTTTATTCTTGATAAAAGTTGGTGCACTTGGAATGGTTGCAAGTCAAACGGCGTACAGGGTATAGGCCAATAAATATAAAACTTGTACAAGAATAAAGTACCCCTATTTCAGAAAATTCAGTAAAATGTTATTAAGAAAAGTTGATTAGAATTAAAAGTTATGCATAGATCCAAAACGTGACCTCCTAAAAAAAAATATTTTTTTAAAAAACATTAATAATTTCCCAAATTTTTTTTTTTATATTCACCATAAAGACCTTCATAAATTAATTAAAATTAAATCAATTTCACATATCTTTGTTCAAATTGAAGCATATTTGTAAAATTTACTTGACTTTTTAATTTATTAAGGAATCACAAACTTCATGTTTGTTGCAACGATATTAAACACAACTTTAAAATATCCTAAAAATTCTATTTAACAAGATAAAACATTAGTAATAATAATATGCTGATTAAAAAACTATCATTTGAAGTGCAAAATTTTTATTTTAAATGTTTATTAAAAAACTTTATTCTTGTACAAGTTTTATATTTTTTGGCCTACCCTGTACGCCGCTTGACTTGCAACCATTCCAAGTGCAACATATGGGCATTATTTTCATTACCAATTTCTCAGAAAATTTTATTCTTGATAAAAGTTGGTGCATGTTCGATAATCATATTAGGTGCACTTGGAATGGTTGCAAGTCAAGCGGCGTACAGGGTAGGCCAAAAAATATAAAACTTGTACAAGAATAAAGTTTTTTAATAAACATTTAAAATAAAAATTTTGCACTTCAAATGATAGTTTTTTAATCAGCATATTATTATTAATAATGTTTTATATTGTTAAATAGAATTTTTAGGATATTTTAACATGAAGTTTGTGATTCCTTAATAAATTAAAAATTCAAGTAAATTTTACAAATATGCTTTAATTTCAAGAAAGATATGTGAAATTGATTTAATTTTAATTAAATTATGAATTTCTTTATGGTGAATATAAAAAAAAATTTTTGGGAAATTATTAATGTTTTTAAAAAAAATATATTTTTTTATTTTAGGAGGTCACGTTTTTGAATATATGCATAACTTTTAATTCTAAACAACTTTTTTTAATAATATTTTGCTGAATTTTTTGAAATAGGGGTACCTACTTTATTCTTGTACAAGTTTTATATTTATTGGCCTATACCCTGTAGGCCGTTTGACTTGCAACCATTCCAAGTGCACCTAATATGATTATCGAACATGCACCAACTTTTATCAAGAATAAAATTTTCTGAGAAATTGGTAATGAAAATAATGCCCATATGTTGCACAATTAAACAACCACACTGTATAACACAAGCGGGTTTGATACACTAGCAATTTATTTAATATGGGTTAATAAAAATAATTATCAATATAAAGTATTAAAACTATAGCAAACCTGTTGTATTAGATCATTTTTCTCAGTATAACATGTCACCTTAGCTCCGCCACTACTAGAGTAGATGCCGTTCGGATCGCTTATATATTGGGGAAACATTTTCAGTCGGTATGAAATGACTCGATCACATGCAGGGCTGCCATCCTGAATTTATGCGCATCGGTGTTAGTAGTTACTGTTAACGGTGTATGATACCAAATTAGTATTTGTATTGTTAAAATATTTATTTTTTCGTTCGATAATAGCATATAGCACAAAACTTCAGCTCTTCAGCTGTTCATAATTATTCTAAATGTGCTCTCATTGTCCAGACTCATCGTAAGCACAGATTGGCACAGAATGATTTTTAAAATATTTGCCTCATAAATTAAGACACATTATATTAATAAAGCTCAGTGGGCTACTCGCGTCTCATCTCATAGTTCTTCGAGAACGAAGATATAGCGACCAAGTTTTACAGTGCATGTTCGTTAATGATCCAAGCGTGTTTAGATCGAAGATATGTCATATCAAGTTAGTAGTGCCTTGCAACAGGTAGATAGATGCCCGCCGATCGGTGGCTACGTCTTAGATTTGTGTTTATTAACTCAAACATATTTTCTTTGACAAGCAGTTTGCTGGTCATCCGTATCGTGACGTCACATATAGATATAGATCTTGGCCATTGGAAATAATTTATGTCGATTGGAGTGCTCGATTAATTCGTAGGCTTTTTATAATTGAATACTCTGGGAAGCTTGTTTGGGGGCGGCAATCCTGACGAATTGTTATTTACGGTTTAAGTTTTTAAAACTTTTAATTATTTATTACGAAAATAAATCAACAATATACGCTCTATAATAATAACACGTGTATAACTGACTGACG
The DNA here is from genome assembly GCA_963969555.1 of Polydrusus pterygomalis. Classification (NCBI taxonomy): domain Eukaryota; kingdom Metazoa; phylum Arthropoda; class Insecta; order Coleoptera; family Curculionidae; genus Polydrusus; species Polydrusus pterygomalis. The sequence goes on along the minus strand of OZ018385.1, from coordinate 38,111,922 downwards.
TCATATGTGCCTCGACCCCTGGATCGCCGTGATTCCCGCTGAAGGGTGAGCCGCCGCGCCGCGTGTACCTGAATATCTGCCGGGTTGTTTTCTATTCCTGTTCTTGTCTATTTAATTTATCAAAACAAAGATAGCAATATAATATGTCGAGGCTGACAAATAAAAGAATTGCGCGGATAATGGGATGACTTAATAAGGTTTATTTGATCTTATGTTTTTAAACTTTCCACTTTTTAATTGTTTCTAGGAAAGGTTTGTGACCCTCTAGGAAGATTTATATTATTGGGACGTTCGTAGTATCAATAGGTTCTAATTCAAGATGTTATGACGAATTAGGTTAGTTTTAAAAAAAGTTGGTTGGCACAAAAAGTCCTTTTCACCTTCTATATATATAAATACTAAAATTGCCTACGCGTTTCGGCTTATATAAGCCATCTTCATTTCATTCATTTGAGTACCATTTCGTTTGTTACACGTCTGTATTTTTAAATCATGATTGTGTCGTAATTTTTAATTTTAATGTTGGTTTTTTATTTGTGTGTTGACTGGGTGCGTCTCGCTTTGTGACACTGTATATTATGTATTTCATAATATCAACGCTCTGAAGATGACTTATATAGGCCGAAACGCGTAGGCAATTTTAGTATTTATATATATAGGAAGGTAAAAAGGACCTTTCTTTGCCAACCAACTTTTTTAACAATGACCCTTCTAGAAAGCAGCTATAATTTCGTTATGATGAATTAGGTAATAGTGAAGAGACCCATTGTTGCATTGATGTGAAATCGAGTAATATAACGTGCGAGCAAAAATTATTTGCATCAAAGGGGGCTTGGATTAAAAAACGTAGGGCTTGGTTTAGATTACAATGATATGGGGACGATATATCTAACCAAATCTAAGTTAAAATTTTGTCAAATTCATATTATGGCATGATATGCCAAACTAATGAGTAATAAAATAAGTCGACAAATACAAATTTATTTTTGTTGTTTAAAAAATTAACAAGGTAAGAATATACAGAAAGAAAGAAAAAAGAATTACATAAATTGCTGAAATTGGCCACCGCCATTGCGCCAAGATTAAATTCACACGTCTCTTCATATTTTCGAAAGGGTTGACCAGCATCTCTGGAGAAATGTTACCACATTCTTGAATAATCCTTTCTTGTATAATTGTACTAAATTTGCAACTGGTGTTTTAAAAATAGTGTTCTAAACGAAGTAATCCAATTTGTTGACGTATTTTGCATTATTTCACGAACGTTTGCAACAAGTTCTTCTGTTCTTACAGATGGTCTTCCTGCTCCTTTTTTATGTTGTATAGAACCTGTTTCCCTAAGCACAGCCATGGTTCTTTTCAGGCAATGATAAAAATCCTCAGCAATAAAAGCAACGTTAGGAAAATGTTCGTGAAAATCGTCCATGCACAAACCCGGATTGTATTGCCACTCACCATTTACTCTAACCCCGTTTCTAAAATACGCTTCAACCATGAATGTTTTGTGCTGTTCCATAAAGCCCATTGTGCTTTATCTGACATGCAAAGTTTAAAAAACTTAAATAAAAAGTAAACATAAATTAATTGAAATATGTATATGATCAATAAAGTTTAAATTCAGACAGGACAGCTGAAGACTCCGAACAACGATGTGACCTGCGCAACAAATACGTTGAAACTAATACTACGGCGTGCGGCGATTGCCGATCGCTACGAACCCCCACCAACGTCTTGTGGATTATAGGTTCTAACGAATACAATTCGTTTTTGGGGACGCTGTTTTGTTTTCTTAATTGTAGAGAAAGTGCTTTACTGGAAAAAAAATGCGTCGCATTGAGAAGATACATTTTATTTCTTCACAAAATTGCTGTATTAAAAGTAGTTCATTATTCAACAAGACTGTGCTTCTAATGGAACTGATTACTACCAATAAAAACACTATTCTAACAAATCTGGAATTGATATAACACTAAAGCGGGTCTGATACACTAGCAATTCATTTATTATGGGTTAATAAAAAATATAAGCAATCAATACAAACTATGTCTTACTGCAGGGTTGCCAGGTCTACTGATTTATCAGTAGATCTACTGATTTGCCTTCCCATCTACTGATCTACTAATATCATTAGCAAATCCACTGATTATTCTGTATACTGTCGTCGCGACCGAAACCGACAGAGCGCAACCAGTAGCACACTTTTTGTACGATGGGAAAGATCACAGATTTCGAGAATGCAGTAAATTTGAAAGTTAGGAGAACCCCGCACGCCTTATACTTTTCCATAAACCATTTATTTTTCTGTGACTTTTCCTACGCCGGCAACCATTCCGAGTTCAGCCGCTCCGCAACCCAGTTTCAGCCGACGCGACGCACGCAAGCAAACGTCGCGTCGCGTCGATGATAGGTTGGGCGGTTGGGTTTTGGTTACTTTATGACTGAGTTATACCTTTATTTTTATCCTAAAAATTTGTTGCATTTTGTTTTGTGTCGAATAAATATTTATGTTTTTTGAATAATTTTTTATTACTTTCTCATATTCTGAGCATCTACTGATTTCTACTGATTTTCTTCACAACAAGCTACTGATAAAAATATTTGTGACCTGGCAACACTGTGTCTTAGTAAACCTGTTGCATTAGATAATTTTCCTCAGTGTATTAGTCAATAAATGACTAGATATTTTTTTAAAATTATTAATGAATAATAAATTAATACTAAAAAGGGCAAATACATAATGTTTCATGATGTAGGGTTATATGTAGCTACCACTGACCTATTTTATAAGACAATAATTAGAAGAAAATTCTCAATTAGCGGTTAGAATGCTGCCATATTAAGAGTAATGAATAGGTTTATTTAAGTGTAGGCAATTATTGTCGGTAATTAGTTAGAGCAAACCTTTGTTAAGTCGAGAAGTGCAACTTGCAAATTATTTCTGACATGATGAATGATGGGGTGTAAGGATATTTAAGCAATTTCTCTATACAGGGTGTACGCATGGACTGGAGCAACGTAAAAAATTGCATGCAAAATTTAATCGACCCCAGAACTTCTGGATCACCCGTTGAACGCTTTGCCATTTGCGCTACGGAGATTCCGAAATTTTCTCATTTTTATGTTAGTCGTATACAGTTTGGAATCTTATGCGATTTTAAACTGGGGGAGGGAATTATTAAGGATAAGGAACTCACTCATGTCCATTAAGATACAATTATTTGTTTATCCAATGCATCCTCGACTTCTGCGAGAATCCGATATGAGATCTCTGAACAATGATGATAATATCCAAGCTGTATTAAGTATATTATACACTGTGACCAGTAAAGTCCGCATCATATGGGATTTCTTATTAATAACTTTATCCGAAATTTGAATTTGGCATCAAGTTCTGCTTTGATCGAGATAAAAATTAGGGGAAAAAATAGTAGTCACGTGATTCGCATTATCTGTCAAATTTTAATTTTTTCCAAAAAATAATTTAAAAGTGGGGTTATTTCTGAAAATATCGAAAAAAGTGATTAGGAGAAGTTTTATTAAAATCACTTTCTAGCCCACATGCAAAATTTCAGCTGCATAAGATAATTTTGATTTTTTTACCTATATTTTGTAAATTGCACCACTTTTGCAAAATAAGACTGAACGCAACCTACATAAAACTTCTTAGTTTTGACAATGCTTTATTTCAGATACATTTGTTTTAAAGTAGCGCCATATTAAATGTGTGTTTTTCTACAAAATCAAAATTGGGCTATTAAAATTTGGTCGCATGTGATGCAAAATTTATTTGTTTTTTACCCTGTTTAAGAAACCTTATAAAATAAGTATTTTTGAAAACGTAGTTTTTGTCTGAAAGTAATACACGTTAACGTTATTATGACATAGCTTAATAATAAATTATAATATAGGGGTTTTAAATTAAATCGTTGAAAATAGATAAACTTATATTGTTAAACTAAAATTTATTTTCCATTTAAAAAACACTTTACTGAAGACACTGTGTTCTTTTTTGTCTTATTATTAAGGTGTATTACTTTCAGACAAAAACTAAGTTTTCAAAAATACTTATTTTATGAAGTTACCTTATATAGGGTAAAAAACAAATAAACTTTGCCTTACATGCTACCAAATTTTAATAGCCCAATTTTGATTTTGTAGAAAAACACACATTTAATATGGCGCTACTTTAAAGAAAATGTATCTGAAATAATATATATATTATAAAACTGAGAAGTTTTATGTATGTTGCGTTGAGAATCAAAATTATCTTATGCAGCTGAAATTTTGCATGTGGGCTAGAAACTGCATTAAAAAAAAAATTATAATAACTTTTTTCGATATTTTTAGAAATAACCCCACTTTTGAATTATTTTTTGGAAAAAATTAAAATTTGACAGATAATGCGAATCGCGTGACTAGTATTTTTTTGCTTAATTTTCATCTCGATCGAAGCAGAACTTGATGTCATAGTCAAATTTCGAATAAAGTTATTAATGAAAAAAAATCCCATAAGATGCGGACTTTACTGGTAACACTGTATACTATATTATACTATATCTAAACCATTATTAAAATTATACAGGGTGCTTGATTTAAAATAAGGAAATTTGAGACAAATTCCGGATAACCGCAAGTCGTATATGGTCGTTGTTGCTTCATTTGAAGACAGAGTCACCGAAAACCCCATTATCCAAATTTGCAGGATTAAAAACGCCTTACACCCCAATCAATGGACGAACACCGTGAGACACCCTGTACATATTAAATAACTTTTTGTGAATAATTATTATGATACAAAATGTAATCTTTGTTTCGATTTTAAAAAACGATTGATTATATTTTCTGTGTCAATATTTAAAAAAGTCTACATGTACAAGAGGGGAGGGGCAAATGGCCCCATTGCCCCCCTCCTTCCCCCCTTCACCCTTGGATCCGCCACTGCCCGGTAATTACTTATATTCAATTGAATGTCTATGAAATCACTGACCTAATATTGATTTATTTTTTTTTATAATTCTTTTATGTAAATGCACAGAGAGAGATCAATATCATAGGTGTAGTATATCATAATGTCTAGATAGATCTTATCAGGTGGAATATACGAGACGATGCTCAATGAACCATGATTTATTTTAATCAATTTTGATTACGTTACAATGTTGTTTACTGATTTTTGACGTTGATTTAGTTAGGTATAACTACTTTTTGGCGCATTACTGATTTTTCTTTTATAAGTTTTATTTTGCAATCTTTGCGGGCATGGGCTTATTACATAACTTTTTTTTTATAAAAATATATTTTTACATTGTGTTTGTTATACAGGGTGGCATTTTAAACTGGAATTAAGTCAGTACCAGGAAGCCTCTACACTGAGGAAAATGATATATACATGACAATGACAAAAGGCTTGCTAAGTCATCGTTGCGATGCGTTTTGTTCCCAGTAAAGCGCTTTCTCTACAATTAAGAAAGCAGAACAGCGTCACCATAAATGAATTGTATCCGTTAGAACCTATAATCCACAAGACTTTGGTGGGGGTTTGTGGCGATCGGCAATTATTGCCGCCCGCCGTCCTGTCTGAACTTAAATTTTATTGATCGTACCAATACATGTTTCAATTAATTTATTTTTACTTTGAATATAAGTTTTTTTTAAACTTTGCATGTCAGATAAAGCCATAGAAGATTCTTATTTCGCATAACCCATCATTGGTATTGGATTTTATAATCTATTAAATCTATGGACGAATTTTACCATCTCAGTAAACCATGTCGCATAATAGATAATCATATGCAATGTTAAACGACAACAACAATAGATAACACACTATAGAAGCTATTTAAATTTTCGAGAACTACAGTACCAATTTGTAGTGGTAAGTATACAGTGAGGACCTAAAGTCCGTCCCCTCCCTCTAACTTCTTAACCGTTCGGTATATTTTAATGAAATTTTGAACGATAATATTTGAGCAAGTCTTGCACTTTTTGACATACCAATGACAGCTTTAAATGTCAAGATGACAGCTGGGTCCGCTTTTGGAATATTTTTTTAAATGGAACACCCTGTATATTTTTACATTTTTAAATTCCACATAAAATTATAATTATTTTTTATTAAATGCATCATTAGTCTATACTTCATAGTTTCCGAGATATTGACTCTCGAAAAGTGACATTTTTGAACTTTGACAGCTTATAACCTTCTAACAGTACGTCTTAGAGCAAAACGGCTTACATGTCCCTATCTTCAATTTTTATTATCTTCCCAAAAAATCAACTTCCGGTTAAACCGGATGTAACTCGAAAGCAGGAAATATAGTTGTTCTGGTTTAACTGGAAGTTAATTTTTTTGGGAAGATAATAAAAATTGAAGATAGGGACATGTAAGCCGTTTTGCTCTAAGACGTACTGTTAGAAGGTTATAAGCTGTCAAAGTTCAAAAATGTCACTTTTCGAGAGTCAATATCTCGGAAACTATGAAGTATAGACTAATAATGCATTTAATAAAAAATAATTATAACTTTATGTGGAATTTAAAAATGTAAAAATATACAGGGTGTTCCATTTAAAAAAATATTCCAAAAGCGGGCTCAGCTGTTACCTTGACATTTAAAGCTGTCATTGGTATGTCAAAAAGTGCAAGACTTGCTCAAATATTATCGTTCAAAATTCCATTAAAATATACCGAACGGTTTAGAAGTTAGAGGGGGGGGACGGACTTTAGGTCCTCACTGTATGCTTTATTAATTCTAGCAAGCAAATATTATTATGATTAATGTCAAGTTTCATTACAACTGCCATGCAGAACTAATACAGTATATAAAACCAGATTACACCCCCAATAGAATTTGATAATAACTATGAGTATTCAAAGCTATAATGGCTATAAACCATTCTATAGAAGCATCAACTCCTAATTCCTATTGAATTGAAATTTAATACCATTAATCAAATCCTTGTTGCAGGCAGAAGGGCCTCCGGTTCAAATGGAACCGGTTGACTTGAGCGTCAAAACCGTACCGATAGTGCTCCAGGTGCCTAAATTTTCTCAACAGAAGCTCAAGAACCCCCCTCCTACGGGAAAGATACAAACTAAACCACCCGGTAAGTAAATTTTGAAAACACATTATCACTAATATAATCTCCCTAGAGCATGAATTATTTCTGGAAATTTTTTCGAGGTGCGAAATTTCTTTCAAAATCGCAACTGAGATAAAATTTCCGGAATTTTAATTCAGGCTCGCGGGAGATTCGGCAAGAAAATTTAATGCGAAAGCTAAAGTTTTATTCAAATATTTGCGGATGATTATTTATTGTATACAGGATGTCCGGGAAAATGTGGTACATCTCCCGGATATGAAAAAAACACGTGAAAAGAATACTACAAATTCATAATAAACTTCTTTCGTATCGGCCTCCTCTTCGGAGATATGAGCTCCCAAAGATCTCAAATGGAATTAAGTTTTTGACACATAATTATTAACCCAACAGGTATATTTCAATTTTTTTTTCATATGATCTATACCAGGTAAGACCCTTCAAATTACTATCCCAGAAAGTGTTGCGAATTACTCACAGCTGCAGGGACGGACTAGCTGTGACACTAATGTCCCATTTTTTTTTATGATAAAAACTTTGGACAACGTTTTTTACATACCTTTAACTATTGACTAAAAATTAAGTACTTTTCATTCATGTCGCTAATCCTAACCGTTTTCGGAAAAACGTCATTTTATTGCGATCATGTATTAATAAAAGTGTTACAAGTGAACATTTATAATTTATAGGAACAAAGATGTATCTTTTATTGAAATACGCTAAATATACATGATGTAAATATGTTTAAAATGACGTTTTTCCGAACCACCCTGTATAAAGGGTAAAAATATTCTTGATTGTATAGAAATTTTAAATTTTGAATTAAAAACTATATCAAACTGGTTAAAGGTAAATAAATTAAAATTAAATGTTTCTAAAACAAAATTTATGGTTATTGGAAATGACGTGAATAATATAGATATAATAATATGATAGGTCTTTTAAATATTTGGGACTAATTTTAGATTCTAAATTAAAATTTGAATTACATTTTGAAAATCTGGTATCTAAAATTGGAAAAAAAATTAATTATTTAAAAAGAATTAGTCAAAATTTAAGTTTATTTTCACGATAAACAATTTACAACACTATAATTTTACCTCATTTTTATATTGTTCAACTATTTCATACACAGCAAATGATGGAGCCTTTAATAGACTCCAAGTTTTGCAAAATAAAGCTATGCGTATAATTTTAAATGTGGATAAATATACGAAAATAAATTTAATGTTAGAGAAAATTCAGTGGTAAAACAAATATTACTTGCGTTTAGGATATTGTCAAATAGTGAATGGACAACATTTTCAGATTTATTGACGAAAAAGTGTTAAAGATGGATAAAAGGTTTCTTTATTTTTCAATTAAATTAATTTTTGTTTGTTTAATACCATACAAATAACTTAACTTACACACATTTCCAACAGGAGAAAAAATACTTTGCTTTAGCATGAAAGTTAAAATACCTTCCAATAAAGGTACAAAATACCATTTACTTAGTAGGAGAGACCGGGGCAACTTGTCACACTGGTAAGTTGTTAGAATAAACTTTTTCTATAAACAATATAAAGACTTGTCCATTGACTTTCCTAGTCAAATTTTAAGCCTCAGAAAGAGACTTGGAGATAGTATTTCATAATAATTAAAAACAGTGTATGAACTTGCGGATCATTTATTATGTGTTCTTTAAATTTTCCAGATGTATCTAGTAAAGTGATGTTATTTCTAACTTTACCAGTTAGTGGGGCGTCAGCGGAACGATCTTTTTCCAAACTTAAAATAGTAAAAACCCATTTACGTAACATCATGGAACAACAACGCCTTTCGGATTTATCTTTAATCAAGATCGAATACGAGTTTGTTAAAACATTAAATATCGACGAAATTATAAACGATTTTGAAAAAAAAACTCTGGACGATCTGGTCGTTGTGTAAATACCTTGTATAGTACTTAATGACATAATGTTTGTGCAGACTTGTTGAGTGTTTATGTGTTGTACTGTTTTCTGTCTTTTGGATTCTATAATGCTCGATCACTGTAAGCAACATTATAAGTGGTGTTTTAGAAGTTTGATTTTGCATCATGTTTGCTGGAATATTACGTATAATAACTTAATAACAACCTATGTTATATCTACCGGTCTACCTAGGATTAAAAAATAAATTCGAATTGTTTGCTGTTTTAATACTAGGTACTTAACACATAAACTGGGTTTAAGCCTAATTAAATTATTACACGATTAACGAATTCAAAAATTCATAAACCTGAACCTAATAGTAATGAAAACAAGAATTATTATTTTCCATTCGTTATAGAGAGGGGGCCCCTGTAAACGTTTACGGGGGGGGGGGGGGGGTTCAGTTTTTGTTACGTCACTGGTTAAAAATATGCAAAAGAGAAAAGTGTGACAGCTAGCCCCGACCTCCCCTGCCACGTTGAAACCCATCAATTTTACGATGCGACTCGACTTTCTTTTTATCAAACAATTACCATTTCCTTTCGACCAAATCTAAAATCGTTAGACATCAATCTGGGCGCAATCAAGCCATCAAGAAAAACAACTTTGATGATGATTTCAGCAATCAAACAAAAATAAAAAGAAATTGCACCGGAGTCACGCGAATTGCAGGAAGAACGAGAGGATGCCTCGATGTGAAATATTACTTACATTTAGATGTTTATTGCCGAGCTTTGTATTTGTTATTTTATGGGGATCGCTGGAAATAAATTTATGTGTTCCATTGGACGTTATTATTGTTTTCTGCAATAATTAGAATTATCAAGGATTCTTGAATTTTTAAAATCTTTAAATGGTATATTATACAAGGTTTCTTTAACTCTGAAGATGCATCGCAATGGACAGTATTTGAGAATATATATATATATCACAATCACATACGTGGTATCGGTATTTTTTGACAATATTATTTATTTTATTATTATATAGTCAAGAGACTTAAAGAATTTTTTTAAAATCGTCCACTATCACTGCGGCTTCCCTGTATAACATTGAAGCGCGTTGGTTATGTCATAGGCGTACCAAGCCATTGTAATCTACAAGAAACAATCTTTCAAGCTCTGCAAACAATTGTCGATCTTTGTCATAAGCAGTTTATATTATGGACGCGCTAATTTTCAAAAAGTTGTATTCGATAGTTTTTAAAATAATTGCAATATTCCAGACTTTTTGACAACTTGTATGTTAACGAACGTTATAACACTTTGTGAACATAAGGTCTTTAAAACACGCGCGATCTTGCACTCCAGCCATCGGCGTAGCTAGGGGGGGGCCTCCCCCCCCTGATGGCCCTGGGCCCCCCCCTGAACTATGCAATAGAAAAAAAATTGCAATTACAGTAATGTAAACAAGGGGCCCAGGCTCCCACTGAAAACTAAGGCTAGCTACGGCGATGACTCCAGCAAGGCGCTTTCCTACTGTAAGACGACGAAAATCGCTAGACCGTTGTGCAGTGATAATGTCACGGTAATTTAGCCACCAGGAAATAGGAGTTAATGGTTTATAGTCATTATTGCTGTGAATACTCACAGTAATTATCAAGTTCTAATGGGGGTGTAATCTGGTTTTATATACTGTACCTACTAGTTCCGACTGGCAGTTGTAATGAAACTTGACATTAATCATAATAATATTTGCTTGCTACGGTTAATAAACCATAGGTATATACTCTAAAAATCAGTACTAGTGTGATATTGTTCTTGTCGTTTAAAATTGCATAATATGATTATCTATTATGCAACATGGTTTACTGAGATGGTAAAATTCGTCCATAGCTTATAAAATCCAATACTAATGATGGCTTGTGCGAAATAAGAATATTCTATTGCTTTATCTGACCTGCACAGTTTAAAAAAACTTAAATACAAAGTAAAACTAAGCTAATTAAAATAAAGTCGCCACAGTGGATCTTTTCCCGTGCGTCATCAATCAACGATCAGGACTCGACGTGGTTAATAACTCTGCATCCTTATTTATTACAGTAACAAGTTTGAATAAAAGCATAAAAGAACGTCTCCAAGATTCCGCAATAATATAACGTGCTAGACAAGAATAAAACTATAAACGTCAATTAATTACTTTTTTATTTGTTTAGTTGACTACCGTTGTATTTTAGAACGTCATTGTCAACCTTATTTTGATCTGCCAATCTAATTCGTATTTTGTAAATTTGTGTGCCTTAAAACTGTTCCTTTTTCTAAAAATAGTTATTTTTCGAGCTAATTATACACACCATCTGTTTTGGCGGTAAGTATTTATGGATTTTTATAATACCTAATTTATTTATTTTAAATATTCTAACCGTGAAAGTTCCTTGAAAAGTTTACGTCAGTGGCTAAATTCCCTTAAATGAAAGGATGTCAAAAATTTGACTTTTGCCATTTTAATAGTCAATAAAACACCAAACTTTTGTAGATTTTAAGCTTTAAAAATAGTATTAAATGTATTAACATTTGTTTGTCAATTTCTTTTAGATAATAGAGAATGCCGGGCAAAACTTAAAATAAATAATAATTTTTCGGGATATTATGTAGGTACGTCAAACGGTAGGCAGGCACGTCCATTTTATGAACTTAGACTTAGTTTTGACTGTTTTCGCCTCGTAATTTTGATTTGATTTATACGATTTTGATGACGTGAAAGTGATGACGCACGGGAAAAGAACCACTGTGGCGACTTTAGGTATTGGTACGTTGATAAAATTCACAGACTGCTAGAAGCCTCTGAAGAACGATGTGACCTGCGCAACAAATACGTTAAAACTAACGTCTTCTGGATTATAGGTTCTAACGGATACAATTCGTTTTTGGGGACGCTGTTCTGCTTTCTTAATTGTAGAGAAAGCGCTTTACTGGCAACAAAATGCGTCGCGTTGAGAAGATACACTTTATTTCTTAACAAATTGCTGTATTAAAAGTAGTTCGTTATTCAACAAGACTGTACTGCCAATGGAACTGATTACTACCAATAAAAACACTGTTCTAGCAAATCTGGAATTGATATAACACTAAAGCGGGTTTGATACACCAGCAATTTATTTGATGAGGTTTAATAAAGAATAAGCTACAATACAATACTAACAAACCATGTCTTAGCAAACCTGTCGTATTAGATTGTTTTCCTCAGTGTGGAGGAAGACTTTGTTTTCCTTTCGCTTTCATAGTTATTTTAAAGCTATATAACGCCCAATAGCCCAGCTCTCCAGTCGAGCTCACGAATCAGCACCACTATTAACATTCAAAAGTCACATTTTTACCGGAAATCAACAAATGTTATACAATTAATCATACTCACGCATGTATGTTAAGACACCCAAAAGACCTTCTAAAAAATTTAATTTTCTAATTATATTATACAAGGTGTGGTCGGATTATTGATGTCCATTTAATTTCTTACACAAGTAGCGACAAATTAATGTATGGGTAATTTTTTTAACGACAATTTATTAACTCGATAACGTATTAAAATGCTTAATGCGATTTTAATTTTAGGATAAAATCGACATTAAGGTAGTGAATTAATTTTAAATTATTTTAATCAATATTGAGTATAGGTATACGTTATTTCATAACTAGACCGTTCTACATTTCGATAAGTCGTATGAGCATATAAATTAGTTAAAAGTAAGTATTAAACTACATGGAATAGCGTAATTTTGTACTTAATACAGGGTTGCCCAGAAGTCCGGAATAAAATTAATACAGCCTTAACCTGGAACTTTTGGAGGAAAACGCTCGGACCTGTCAATTTAGTGTTATATACAGGGTGCTGATAAAGTCTGGAATAATCGATTTTTCTTGAAAACGCAAAAGTTTTTCGAAAAACGCTCGGACCCGTTGATTTTATTTTATTCTTTAAAAATTTTTGACGTTCTTCAATAATATACCGGATGCGCCAAAAACGCTAGGCAAGTGTCAACTTCACTTTTTCAAATAGAACACCCCTTTTTTTCTCCAATATTCAGATTCCTCTCTAAACTCTAGACAAGTTTCATATAACATATTGTATGGCTAAAGTCAACAGGAATTGAAATAATAAAAATCAAGGTATAATTTTAAGGTCTAGGTATTTACCTTTTTACCGGTTTCTACATAATAACTTAGTGACGTAAATGTCAAAACATTTAATATTTACTCCAAAGTTGTCACTTTTACCCATAAAAATGTTTCTAACGGAAGCTGAGAGAATCGAAATATTAATAATAGTAGGATGTGGAGATCGAAAGAGAACACAAATAGAAGTTTGTGAGTATTTTAATGATAAATATCCAAATAGAGAACACATAAATCAGGCAACTGTTTCCAAAATTGTTAAGAAGTATAATGAAGTTGGTCACGTTAGGGATAGAAGTGGACGGCCTAAAATTTCCGACGATGTCAAACTTGATATTCTAGTTTCGTTAGAAGAGAGACTACATTCGAGCACAAGAAGCATTTCTCAAAATTTTGAAAATCTCCACGATTCAACGGTGGCAAAGTTCCTGAAAAAGGAAAAATGGCATGCATATAAATGTCAAGGAGTACAGGAACTTTTGGAAGACGACCCTGACAGAAGGAATGAGTTCTGTGAAATTCTAATGGATAATTACTTGATTAACGATGCATTATTTGTAGAGTAACATAATTTTTTCCGATGAGGCGACTTTTTTCTTGGATGGCATAGTAAATCGTCAAAATTGCCGGTACTGGTCCAGCGAAAATCCCCATTGGTTCCGAGAAATTCATACCCAGCGGCCGAGAAAAATTAATGTATGGGCAGAAATAATTCGGGATACTGTTATAGGACCCTATTTTTTTGAGGAAAATTTGACTGGCCAAATATATTTGCAGTTTCTTGAAGAAGACCTCGCTCCAGCGTTGATTGCCCTATTTCCCGATCGGAACATTCCTGATTCCCACGATACAACTATCAGGTTTCAGCAGGATGGTGCACCAGCCCACTATTCGGCCGAAGTCTGTAGATACCTGAATGAGTTATTTCATCATCATTGGATAGGTCGACGGGGTCAAATAGAATGGCCTGCGGGGTCCTCCGACTTAACGCCATTGGACTTCTTTCTGTGGGGCTATATTAAGGAAAGGGTTTACAAAAATAAACCAGAAGATATTGATGTTCTCAAAACGCGTATAACAACAACCATAAGACAAATTACCCCAGAAATTGTACATAATGTACAGTTAGAATTTGTTGAAAGATTGGGACATTGTAGAGCCGTAAATGGACACCATTTTCAACACTTACTCAAATAATATTTGAGATTGTTCACTGTATTACCAATTTTCTGTTAGAATTTTTTTCCTAGCCTAAGTATTTGTCATGGAAAAAAGCTTTAAAATTATACCTTGATTTTTATTGGGGGCCCTGGATTTCAATTTCTGTTGACTTTAGCCATACAATATGTTATATGAAACTTGTCTAGAGTTTAGAGGGAAATCTGGAGAAAAAAAGGGGTGTTCTATTTGAAAAAGTCCTGTCCTGTCTAGCGTTTTTGGAGCATCCTGTATAATATTGAAGAACGTCAAAAAAATTTAAAGAATAAAAAAAAATCGACGGGTCCGAGCGTTTTCAGAAAAACTTTTGCGTTTTCAAGAAAAATCGATTATTCCAGACTTTATTAGCTTTATGCTAACATTTTGACGTTATTCGTGTGTTTTTTTTATAGACATTTGTCAAAGATATGACGACATCGATCTTTTTTTTAAATGGAAACATACAGCTTGTGATACATCATTTGAAAGCTAATATCTCGTGCAGTATGCTCATATATTTTGGCGCGATTCTGTCAAGCTATTTAAAAATGGCGACTGTTAAAGGTTTTTTAAAAACCTCTACTTAAATAAGCGGAAATGATAAATCATTGATGTTTTTTTTTACCTTTCAGGGTAAGAAATCTTCATTTGCCCAGGGACCTTCTCCAGTGGCAATCCGAAGTCGGACCCGGTTAGGAAATTATGAATTAAGGAACGCTTCAAACTTTTCCGTGTTATAAGTTATACAATTATACATTTGGTACAATTAAATGGCCACCGAGGTCCCCGGACTTAACGCCTTTAGACTTTTTTCTTTGGGGGTATTTAAAAGGAAAATTTTACCAAAATAGGCCAAATACCAAATACTTACCAATATTGAAGATTTGAAATACAAAATTAGATTAGATTTTACCATCTTCTGCATGGGAGCATGCCAAACATTTCCAGCATTTGCCACGTTAAACCATCTTTTTGTTGCGCTTTAATTGTTTTGCTTTTTTACAGTCTTATTTTTTTTGACAAAATAAATAACAAATAAACCATAGCTATTATTGTTAAGTCACGAAATGTCAGAACGTGAAACAATGAAGATTTCTTACCTTATAAGGCAAAAATAATTCAATTATTTGTCATTTCCTCTTATTTAAATAGAGATTTAAAAAAAAAGTTTTAACAGTCGCCATTTTAAAATAGCTTGACAGAAACGCGCCAAAATGTATGAGCATACTGTACGATATATTACCTTTCAAATGATGTATCACAAGCTGTATGTTTCCATTTAAAAAAAAGATCGATGTCGTCATATCAAACACACACAAATATGTCTATAAAAAAAAACGAATAACGTGAAAATGTGAGCATATATAAAACTAAATTGACGTGTCCGAGCTTTTTCTCCAAAAGTTACAGGTTAAGACTATATTGCTATATATGCTGGGCAACCCTGTATAAAACTTAAATGTTGCTATAGATAAAATCGAACCCAATTTAAATAATAATGACTAATACGAGCAACTCCGGTTAAACCGGAGAAGCTATGATGACAGCGATGGGTAGCGATGAAAAAATAGCACGTACAAACCTTTTTTTTATCTAAGATGCTTAAAATGCCACAGCCTGTGTCTTGATGAATTCAGATTCGTAATCTACGCCGCAAATTTCATAATTCCTGAAAAAATCGTAAATTTTGGCGCGGGGACCCCCTTTCGAAAGCTGTAACCGCCACTGCTTCCATGCCCTTTGCCGTTTTCGATTACTCCCTAACACAAGCTATGCAAAAAAGCAATTCAATTTAAGATTAAAACACATTACGATTACATTTTTTTAAAGCATAGCTAGCAAAAATTATTTGCAGCAAAGAGGGCTTGGATTAAAAAACGTAGGGCTTGGTTTAGATCACAATGATATGGGGACGTTACATATTATGACATGATATGTAATATAAGTAGACAAATACAAATTTATTTTTGTTGTTTACAATATTAACAAAGTAAGAATATACATAAAGAAAAAGAAAAATAATTACTGAAATTGCCCACCGCCATGCTCCAAGCATAAATTCACACGTCTCTTCATATTTTCGAAAGTGTTGACCAGCATATCTGGAGAAATGTTACCACATTCTTGGATAATTCTTTCTTGTAATTGTTCTAAATTTGCAACAAACTGGTGTTTTAAAAATAGTGTTCTTTAAATGAGGAAAAACGAAGTAATCCATAACCGTTAAACAAGGTGATCTAGGTGGGAATTCAATGTCTGATCGAAAACTGATCTGTCGTCGAAAAAATTACGTAAGTAGTTTTTAGTTTCGGCGGCTGTTGAAAATATCCAAAACGTAGTTCGTCGTCAAATAATTGCTCCACAAATGGATTCAAAATATTGTCTCTATACCGCTGTACTGTAACTGTGTCATGGAAAACATAGGACCAACAATTCTTCTTCGGGAAACAGCTAACCAGACACCAATTTTTTATGGGTGCAATGTGGACTCTACAAAAAAATGGGGATTTTCACTACTCCACATGTGTGTATTCTGGGAATTCACATAACCGGAGAGGTGGAACCAGGCCTCGTCCGAAAAAAATGTCAGGTCTAATAAATCATTTATTTCCAATAAATTTTGGGTAAACCATTGAGACTAATTTCTGCGTCTTTCAAAATCTACGGCTTGTATTTCTTGGAATACTTGCACTTTATAAGGAAATAAATTTAGCTGCTTCTTAAGAATAGTCCTGCATGTTCCATAAGATCTTCCCACTTCTTGGGTCTTACTTATACAATTTATTGGCGTATTTTGCATTATTTCACTAACGTTTGCAACAAGTTTTTCTGTTCTTACAGATGGTTTTCCTGCTCCTTTTTTGTGTTGTATAGAACCTGATTCCCTAAACACAGCCACGGTTCTTTTCAGGCAATGATAAAAATCCCCAGCAATAAAAGCAACGTTAGGAAAATGTTCGTCAAAATCGTCCATGCACAAACCCAGATTGTATTGCCACTCACCATTTACTAACCCCGTTTCAATATATATATATATACGCTTCAACCATGAATGTTTTGTGCTGTTCCGTAAAGCCCATTGTGTAAATTGTTCAAGAAATTGGAAAAATTAGCGATGAATCAAACTACTTGTAACGACTGTCAAAGATGACGGAATAACTGATTGATTGTTAATTCAGGTAGTTAATGCCACCCAACAGGTATTAAGCTCTACGGCTAAGCATTACGCCCTTAGATGCAAGGCCCTCTTTGATGCAAATAATTTTTGCTCGCACGGTACTTAAATATGATAAATAACTGGAAGTCTGAGTTGAGTGCATCAGGCACGCCCAACTCCGCTCTGCAACTATTTTATTAATATTTTTGTGCGGTTTAAATATCCAAAAAGTTAATGTGCATGCACATCATCGGACCGTTATCCTGTCTAAATTTTAGCACCGCCAAAACCGAAGGATTATCCGCTAATCGATCGAAAAATCGATAATGCACCTCCATCAGGCGTGGTCCCCTTCAAATGTTCGACGGGACCGCGAGAACCGGATAGTGAAGATGCGCGCCGGAGCGTGCGATAGTTCAAGTCGTGACCCGAACGGCGGTACCCTAGAAAAACCACTAGACTGTGGTACCACAACCGGTAACCTTTTACAGGGCGAGCCGTCATGTCGACTATTAGCGAGGTATTAACGTGGTGAAAATAAATTACGAACATATTTGACAAAACTGAGTGCTGATCCTTATTATATAAAGATATAGGAATAATGTTCTCGAAAAATGTTCTCAAAAAATGCAAAGAAACGAACGTCTTATTAAATTATTAACTTTATTAACTTATTTGGTTGTTAATTATAGTAGTATATTTCGACTTGCAATTTTTTGTTTATCAATGTAACATGGAATCTTACGTTTTTCGAGTAATTAAAGTAAAAATTTTAATAAATATAGCTCAAAATTGTACATAATGATTTTTAAAAAAATTCGAATTAGAGTTTTTTTCGTTTTTGCATTTTTTGAGAACATTTACCATAGTAATGTATATTTTTTTTACACTATCAGAAAGTAGAGATTTCAACGAACAAAAAGCCCACCGACTTTTTTAAAAAAGCAGATATTTTGACGTGAGAATTTTCGATATTAAGTGAAAATAAGGTGAAAAAATAAATATTTTAAATCAAAAAAATTACAGTGTGTTTGGGACATAAAAAGGTAAGTTTTCACCAAATTTCGTGAAAAAAAAATTCTTGTAAAAGAGAAAAATAAAAATCAAAAACTTGGTTATTTGAATTTTTCACATAAATTTTTAGGTTATGTGAAAAAAGTGCAAATACAAAAGTTGTAGATCTTTTTATTACCTGCAACTTTGCCATTTAACGTTTTTCCATAGGACTTGTAGTTTTGCCGGAAATCGAGATAAATCGTTTTCTACCCTTAAAAACTCACCCCCTTCCACTTGCCGACCTCGGTTCGCCCGTAAAGTATTTTTCCTTTCATTTTTGTTATATTCTCTTCCTTTTCCAATGGGTTTCATCCCACTATTATTTTTTTTTGTGTTAAAAATTATCGACCCTGGTCTATATGGGCTCCTAGTCACGCACGGATAAAAGGCAACGAAAAAGCAGATGAACTGGCAAGAATCGGATCTGCTCAAAATTTTATCCAACCAACCAATCAAGTAACTAACTTTTTAAATAGCCCTATTAAACCGGTATTGTACAGTTTCGTATTTTATTTAGGTACCGTTGAAATTAATGTGTGTCACTTATCACGAACTCCATAGTAGTAGTAGTAGTAGTAGCGTCGTCGTATGTCTGCACATCCTAGTCTATAAGGATGTAGTTTTTCTGGTTAGTGCTTTATGATTGCCTGCACACGTTAACGGGTTGTATTCTGCCGCACCGTATAACCCGTATAACGCTGTAAGCACTGGGGGGATGTGAACAAGCCATTTTACCCACTATTCATTGGTCCTTAATGTCATATTATTATTATTAGACCAGGGCTGAAGCCTTTGAAAATGGTAAAAAGTGAAAAAAAAATAATAGTAGATTGAAGAAGGAAAAGAATATAACAAAAATGAAAGGAACAATAATAATTACGGGCGATCCGAGGTCGAGAAGTGGAAAGGGGGGAGTTTTTAAGGGTAGAAAACGATTTATCTCGATTTCCGGCAAAACTACAAGTCCTATTGAAAAACGTTAGATGATAAAGTTGTAGGTTATAAAAAGATCTACAACTTTTGTATTTACACTTTTTTCACATAACCTCAAAATTTATGTGAAAAATTCAAATAACCAAGTTTTTGGTTTTTTATTTTTATCTTTTACAAAAAATTTTTTTTTTCACAAAATTTGGTGAAAACTTACCTTTTTATGTCCCAAACACACTGTAATTTTTTTTATTTAAAATATTTATTTTTTCACCTTATTTTGACTTAATATCGAAAAAGCACCCTAATTTTCAATCAAAAATTCTCACGTCAAAATATCTGCTTTTTTAAAAAAAGTCGGTGGGCTTTTTGTTCGTTGAAATCTCTACTTTCTGATGGTGTAAAAAAATATACATTACTATGGTAAATGTTCTCAAAAAATGCAAAGAAACGAAAAAAACTCGAATCAGAATTTTTTTTTAATCATTACCTATGTACAATTTTGAGCTATTTATTAAAATGTATACTTTAATTACTCGAAAAACGTAAGATTCCATGTTACATTGATAAACAAAAAATTGCAAGTCGAAATAATATACTACTGTAATTATTAACAACCAAATAAGTTAATATTTAATAAGACGTTCGTTTCTTTGCATTTTTTGAGAACATTTACCATAGTAATGTTTATTTTTTACACCAAACCAACTGGAATAAATACGTAACAAGTTTGTATAAGTACTACTTTTTCAGACACAAAGGAGCCGCTTTATTGACACTGAAGGTATAAACTGGTGATAACATTTTCGCTTTGCCTCAATTTAGGTATTTCACTTCTGCTGCAGAAAACAACTAGCCCACTAACTAGGTCCCTTGCGGGGGTCCCTTGCTTTGGCTTGTTGTTAGCTTAGCCCGGTATGACAGTAAGTATATAAAAATTAACACACTTTGAAAAATACAGATTGTTAAGCCCTATTTTCATGAAAATATTTGAAAATTCTAAAGCTGCTGTACCTACGTAAACCTCGCAAAAAAAGGCTTATTGAAAATATTGTTTTGGGACTAGCAACTAGGCAATTTGTAACACCTTGTTCACATTAATCAACATAAATGAAAACCAATCGATTTATTCGTTGAGCGGCCAAAGGTTCTAAATTTAAAGATAATTCCACTGTAATATCAAAGATTCTTCATTTAGTTTAAAATATTTTTAAAAAAAATTTACAAAATGACTCACCTACTCTCCGTAGTTTTAAAGACAAAACTCAGCATTTTGGAGAAAACCAGGAAAAAATCACAAACTCACCAGGCAATTTACATAAGATATACTATTTATATCACAATATTAACACTTAATAACAGTTACATGGTCAAAGGTTTGTTTAAACACCGAAAGTTTTTGAAAATATTCAAAACACCAAAACACCTGTTCGTTAGAAGAAGCCATTATGAATCGACGATTTTTGTCGAAGACCACTTCGCCCTTATTTCGGGTTACCATGTCAACCGAAGGAAGTCGAGCCGTGTTCATTCATAAAACAGTTGACCTTCGTACTACTTTTCCAAATTTTACTATCACCGCCCCCGCATAGTAAATGTTGTAAAATAATAACAAGGAAAGTCCCATTGATAAAACAGAGTAGCGTAAGGGATGGTATTCTGTCGTTTGGAGGTAATTTTTTGGCTATTAAAAGCATGAATCTTGCCACTAAGCTTCGATATGTGTCAAATTATACCGTGCGAGCAAAAATTATTTGCATCAAAGACGGAGGGCTTGGATTAAAAAACGTAGGGTAGGGCTTGGTTTAGATCACAATGATATGGGGACGATATATCTAACCAAATCTAGGTTAAAATTTTGTCAAATTCATATTATGACATGATATGCCAAACCAATGAGTAATAGAACAGGTAGACAAATATACAAATTTATTTGTGTTGTTTCCAAAATTAACAAAATAAGAATATACAGAAAGAAAAAGAAAAATAATTACATGTATTCTGAGAATTCACATAACCGGAGACTCCGGAGAGGTGGAACCAGGCTTAATCCGAAAAAAATGTCAGGTCTAATAAATCATTTCTTTCCAATAAATTTTGACTAAACCATTTCTTGGAATACTTGCATTTTATAAGGAAATAAATTTAGCTGCTTCTTAAGAATAGTCCTGCATGTTCCAATAGATCTTCCCACTTCTTGGGACAGGCGTCTTATACAATTTGTTGGCGTATTTTGCATTATTTCACGAACGTTTGCAACAAGTTCTTCTGTTCTTAAAGATGGTCTTCCTGCTCCTTTTTTGTGTTGTATAGAACCTGTTTCCCTAAACACAGCCACGGTTCTTTTCAGGCAATGATAAAAATCCCCAGCAATAAAAGCAACGTTTAGGAAAATGTTCGTGAAAATCGTCCATGCACAAACCCGGATTGCATTGCCACCCACCCGTTTCGAAAATACGCTTTAACCATGAATGTTTTGTGCTGTTCCGTAAAGCCCATTGTGTAAATTGTTCAATAAATTGGAAAAATTAGTGATGAATCAAATTACTTGTAACGACTGTCAAAGATGACGGAATAACTGATTGATTGTTAATTCAGGTAGTCACTGACACCCAACAGGTATTAAGCTCTACGGCTAAGCATGACGTCCTTAGATGCAAGGCCCTCTTTGATGCAAATAATTTTTGCTCGCACGGTATCTACACAAAAAACTATAATAAACTAAGATACATTTACCCTTTCTTAAGTCAATAAATTAGTTTATTTTAAATTTTAGCGCATTTATGAACATAAACAATTTTGCGGCGAATGAAATTTTAGACAATTTTGGTCCTTGGACCGTTTTTCTCCCATATCTAAGTACACTTCATTTACAAATGCTCACAGAACCTTTTCATGGACACCTTGGAAGATATCTCTGTTTGTGATTTAAAACAAATAAAGACAATGGAAATCCAAAACTCCTTCATCATTCAATAATAATCCTGATTTAACAAATTTAACCTTATGGTTTCAACACCCTCAAGTAGTCCATTCAACGAGTAATACGAGAAATTTTCAATCCACAACTAGTACAAAATATACAACAGGAACTCTTGGATCGATTGATCTGCTGCAGAACACTTGGTGGAGGATTTTTTTTTACAACATCTTATAAAATGGTTTCGTTTCGTACTTTGTCGGTTGTCTATTTTGTTTTAAACGTTAATATTTCGTAAACGGTTTTACGGTTGAAGATAGGTATAGATAGGGCATGATTTATGAAAAATGTCTAGATTTGATTGTAGAATGTAAAAATGTATAATATGTTTTATTGCGGCGCATTTAGCCTCATTTGAGGGGTTTTTTGCAGGCATAAGAGAATGAAATAAATAAAAACTAATTTAACAAAGCTTTAACAATAAAAATAAATGCACACACTACGTTATTTTAGTATCGACGAACGGGAAACTTGAAAGCCCGGCTTGCCCGCCCCTAGCGCCGGCCCTGTCATGGGTCTAAAATAGCCCTGGGCGACGTTTAATAAACGGAATATTTACAAAATAAATTTTGAAGGATAATAATAAACCGCTATTGATAATTAATCGTTAACAATGTTATTTCAATAGCTTAATTTTGGCAAAGATTTATGTATCTATTTAATTATTATGGTCTATTTGCATGATATTAAAATTTGGTTTGATGTTGGTTACATTATGTATTTAACAAAACTATTTAAAAAATTAAAATATTTTTTGTCTTATGGCAAATAAATAAGACCAAAAATATACAGGGTGTACATCTCCAAGCAATTGTGGCCCCTACTTGATAACAGGAAAACCGCAGTGTTATTACAGCACAGTCGGAAAGGCCTAAGAAATTTTACTGCCGTATATACAGGGTGTCCGGAAAATACGTGTACAACGTTTGACGACTGACTCCTGACGTCAAAATAGGTCGATCTAAGCCGACTTAGTTATATCCAAAATTGTCTAGTTTAGCCGGTAGAGGGCGTCAAAAATTTGTAAAAATATTGGTTTTTCCTAAATTACGTGAAAACCTGCTAATCGATTTTAATGATTTTTAGTATGAAAACTCATACTTTAAAATGACGTTTTCTAGTAGTATAGTCACCGGCTGTAAATAAGTGGAAGTGTTATAAAAGTGATATAATACGTCAACATTTCTCCTCATTTTTATATGAATTTTTTTTCAATTTTTAAATTTCATAGACTGGTGACAATTTGTCAATAAATGTCAAATTATTAAATGCCATAGCAACAAGGTCACTTACAGGTAATTTGATTTTAATATTATTACTAATAATACTAAATATTGTAAATATTTTCTTCTGGCAAAACAGCTCATTCAACGAAAAATATTAAAGAGGTAAAATAGCTCCCAAATACATCCAGTCACTCTACAAAAATATCTGGGTTGTCATAACGCCGTTCATATAAAAAATGAGGAGAAATATTGACGTATTATATCACTTTTATAACACTTCCACTTATTTACAGCCAGTGACTATACTACTAGAAAACGTCATTTTATAGTATTAGTCTACATACTTAAAATCATTAAAATCGATTAGCAGGTTTTCACGTAATTTAAGAAAAACCAATATTTTTACAAATTTTTGACGCCCTCTACCGGCTAAACGAGACAATTTTGGATATAACTAAGTCGGCTTAGATCGACCTATTTTGACGTCAGGAGTCTGTCGTTAAACGTTGTACACGTATTTTCCGGACACCCTGTATACAGGGTGAGTTTTTTAAAGTGTTACAAGGCGATATCTCGAAAACGGTTCAAAATATGTTCTTGAAATTTTAGTGAGGGAATGTGGAGATGGGGGGACATATTTAAACATATTTTTGACGTCTATTCCCCTTCCCCATTTTGAGGGGTGGGGGGTAACTTTGGAATTTTAAATGAGACAATGTACTTTTTTTTGGTAAATACGAACCTACGTGAAAAACTACGTACGTATACAAAAAATGTTTTTATGTCCATACCATGCCAAAGAACTAAATTCTCCCTTGGTTGAACTTTGGCTACTTGATGTTCTCGCGCATTGTTTTCCTTAATAAAATGATTACTCACCTCAAGTGATTACTCACCTCACGCTGGGAACTGTGAGCCGTGTCAACCCTATCCTGGGTGGTTTATTTACACGCGATGATGAACTGCTTAAAAAGTTCTTGAAAACTCATCAAATCCAGCTTTAACTCACGACTAGCGTAAGACTAGTGGCGCACGCCGCTCGCGGCAGGAACCATCACTTTTTCCCACGGTATTAAAGCTATCTTGAACGCAGCGAGTGGTACCGCCACGCCTAATGCCGTAAAGAGATTTATCGGTACCATTTTTAGATTTATTTCAACCTATTGGGTTATAATACATTTTTTATATAAACTCTTTGATTTAAAATCCTAGCTCACTACTCATTTTAAGGTGAACCCAACAACAAACCCAAACATGACATGGAAAAAGCTGAAAGAAAACCAGGGTTTATGTAAATACTAAGGTATACCCCATTGAAAAATCAACGGTGATTCTGAATAGAATAGGTGATAGCAACAAGAAAAGTAATAGAATTTCCTATGAATCTAAAAATAAATTGGTGTTCCACTTTAAAAAAACTTTGCCACTCTTTTTTAACCAATCCGGTATACTCAAAAATAATTTTAAACTGTGCACCTTAATATTCCCTATATCTATTGTATTTATTTAACGTTTGTTTGGTAATTCCAAAAACAAATGAGATAATGAATTTATTCACCCTATTGTCGACTCACCAAGTATTCTTGATAGAGCTTGGTAACAAGTGGAAGAGAAGCTGTTGAGGGAAGGCTCTAGCCTTGATGAAATAGTCCATACTTTAAGTAAAATGTAAATTTGGAAGGATACTTAAAGTTTGTCACTTATTTCCTTTCAAAAATTTATTTGATTTTACAAAAATACAAACTTTTGTTTAATTACAACTGCCTTTCAAGCCAAAAGATTACTGTAAAAATAAATTGGTACTTAAATCAGCTTTTCCTCGATTATCTTTTAAACTTGCTCATAATTCATCTATTGCGAAGGGTTGTTCCAGACATATTAAATTATATCAGTACCTACGGTATTTCAAGACTGATATCAAACAGTCCAGATGAACATTGGATTTACTGCCCTAATTCGCACATGATTATTACGCTAAAATTGTCATTTTCATGGGACTTGCTACAAGTTCCAGTGCGTAAAAATTTTTCAAAATTAAATACTGTGAACTCTTCGCTACCTTGACGTAAAACATGCAATAAAATGACATTTTATAGCATTATCCAGCTAAAAATATACAAAAAAAAATAAGCAGACGATCACGATTGACAAGCTGCCCACTGACCTTAGTGTCAGCTCAGCAGTTCCGCAATTTCCTGCTGCGAAGATAAAGTAGGCACGATTACGAACAACAGGATTCCCAACTTACGAAAAAGAAAAGATCATCGTTTAACGAGAAGCCACAAATATTAAATCCAGCAAGTGTGACAAGACGTGGGTGGTGAGCACGTTGGATCTAAAGATAAGGTCGATTAGAAAAGAGGTTCTCTTGCCCGGTCACGTGGTCTTTTTCATGATAAAAAAATGAAATTTAAATATCTCAATTATTGTAATAATTAATGAGAGTTCAGTATCTTAAAAAAAAAATTTAATAAATACACTTCCGTCAATAACATACCGTGCGAGCAAAAATTATTTGCATCAAAGAGGGCCTTGCATCTAAGGACGTAATGCTTATCCGTAGAGCTTAATACCTGTTGGGTGTAATAACTACCTGAATTAACAATCAATCAGTTATTCCGTCATCTTTGACAGTCGTTACAAATAATTTGATTTATCGCTAATTTTTCCAATTTCTTGAACAATTCACACAATGGGCTTTACGGAACAGCACAAAACATTCATGGTTAAAGCGTATTTTCGAAACGGGGTTAGAGTAAATGGTGAATGGCAATACAATTCGGGTCAAAAAATTGGTGTCTGGTTAGCTGTTACCCGAAGAAGAATTGTTGGTCCTATTTTTTTCCATGACACAGTTACAGCACATCGGTATAGAGACAATATTTTGAATCCATTTGTGGAGCAATTACTTGACGACGAACTACGTTTTGGATATTTTCAACAGGACGGTGCAACCGCCCATGCAGCCGCCGAAACTATTATACTTACGCAATTTTTTCGACGACAGATTGATCAGTTTTCGATCAGACATTGAATTCCCACATAGATCACCTTGTTTAACGGTTGTGGATTACTTCGTTTTTCCTCATTTAAAGAACACTATTTTTAAAACACCAGTTGCAAATTTAGAACAATTACAAGAAAGGATTATCCAAGAATGTGGTAACATTTCTCCATCAGAGATGCTGGTCAACACCTTCGAGCTATCCGATCTATCTCCTCTTTGACTGATCCCAGTGGTCTAGCCACAGTATTCTCTGCTAGTTCGGCAGACATGCTTGCGCCCTCCCTGGCCAACGCATCAGCAGTCTCGTTGCCATATATGTTGCTGTGTCTAGGAACCCAAGACAAGGGGATTCGATGTTGAGCACCAAGTGTGCAGAGATTGTTGCGACAGCGTCTTACTAATTTTGACTTAGTGCTGCTGGAGCAAATTGCCTTTATGGCTGCTTGGCTGTCTATGTAGAAGAAGTAAGAAACACTCTAAATGCTCATGCAGGGGTACATCGATATATTGCCATCCAAATGCCTCATTAACCATTAACCAATTAAATGTAACAGCCCTTCAAGTTACCTTGCGTTTCTATTAAATAACTTTTTACATTTACCTTCAGTTCTACTAAATAATTTTAAATTGGGAAATTAATCTACCGTGTTAAAATTCTGGCTAAAACAAGAAGATCAGGCAACAACTAATAAGACATCAATTAGTTTGCGTAAAAGGACATTTCAATACTGACCGACCCTGATTCAGTTGTCGAAATCATAAATAACGGAACTGAAATTAGTCATGTGAGTTACTAAAATATGATATCAAACACCTCCATGGCAATCGTAGCCTTCGAGAATCAAAATTCCCACACTTTCTGTTTCTAATGTATAACAGTTCTTCAATCATTCCTTCTTGATTCGATGAATAGGCTCATTTATATTTAGTTCGACCTAGACATTAAATTAGATCGACCAGAAGTTGGCCATAAATCTAACGGCTTAATGTTAACGCGATGTAGTTTATGCCTGAATATATTCATTTTGTAAAATTTCGTATTTTAGCACTGATTAGACGTAAGGTAAGATTTGTATTTGAACGAGATTCGAGACTTGCAAAATAAGTAATTGTTAGAGCAAGGATTTACTTCTTGATTGGTTTCAAGTTTCCTTCCAGCTGAAAATAAAGATTCTGTCTTTCTAACTAGTCTAACGCAAGTCAGTGTGGTGGAACACTCACAGGGTTTTCCACAGGAAAACCAAAAATTGATGTATAAACTGAGATATTTGCTGGTAGGGAACACTGGGTTTCAGTTTTAGAGGAAACGAAACAGTTTTTACAATAAATTAGATGAAATGCCTATGAGAAAAAAATGTGGGGTCTTCTTGCGTATGAAGAATTTACGTATTACCGTATCCAGGCCGACGTTTCTACGAAAAATATTTGTCAGAAGTGTGGGATGTTTCACGACACAAAGGTTTCGTATAATTTAACGTAGGTACCAGTTCCAAAAAGGTTTTCGTTGTTCAATGTTAAACAATGGCGTTTCTGAAAACTTTACAAATATAGAAATAATAATGGTATATGTAGGGGAAAGCGAGGAAATGTCGAAGTTTCGTCAATGATTCGTCTGGTAACTTCATAAAATAAGTATTTTTAAAAACGTAGTTTGTCTCAGACACAAACTACCTTAGACAGGGTCAAAAACAAAATAAACTTTGCATCAAATGCGACCAAATTTTAATAGCCCAATTTTGATTTTGTAGAAAAACACACATTTAATATCTACTTTAAAGAAAATGTATCTGAAATAAAGCCTTGACAAAACTGAGAAGTTTTATGTAGGTTGCGTTGAGTCTTATTTTGCAAAAGTGGTGCAATTTACATAATACAGGAAAAAATCAAAATTATCTTATGCAGCTGCAATTTTGCATGTTGGCTAGAAACTGCATTTAAAATAGTAGATTCTGTAACGAGGTTGGAATGAAAATTCGATTCGAGTGGAAGATTCCGAACGCGAGCGTAGCGAGCGTGAGGAACCACGAGTATCGAATTTTCATTCTAACCGAGTAGCAGACTATGTTTTCTCCACGACCATCCAGTTCCATATCTGATTCATCCGATTTTTCACTCATTTTTTGACTTGCACTAAAATTTGTCTGAAAATAATTATTACAACGCGGCCATTTTTATCTGACACTGACAGTTTCGAAATTCATGGCAACCTATGTCGTTTATATCAATTACAGAATATTCATTCCGTATCTTGTTATGGAATGAAAATACAAGCAAAACGCATAAGAAGCAAGTGTTTCAGAATAAATATTCCAACTCAAGAGCGAGAATTTTTACATTCTATTATCAAAAATGATTTTGGAATTATTGCATTCAGTAATGGTCGTGGAGAAAAACTTTTTCTAGTAACTTTTTTCGATATTTTCAGAAATAACGCCACTTTTGAATTATTTTTTTGGAAAAAATTAAAATTTAACAGATAAATCACGTGACTACTATTTTTTTGCTTAATTTTCATCTCGATCGAAGCAGAACTTTTTTTTTTTTTTATTTATTTATTTTACGTCGGCCTTTTTCCGCAACGAGGCCAATCACCGACGCCAGGGAATTTGTCACACACTATCTGGTAATTTTGCCGAATCCCTCTTTGTCGAGGGTAGGGTTCTTTAACGTGCCAACATCCATGACACGGGGCCCACAGTTTAACGTCTCTTCCGAAAGACGGCGCCACCTCTTAAACCAAATTCCAAATTTAACATCGACGTTGCCGGCACCGGGAATGGAACTCGGGCCTACGATCTGTAAGGCTGTAGCGCTAACCACTAGACCACAACGTCGACCGAAGCAGAACTTGATGCCAAAGTCAAATTTTGAATAAAGCTATTAATAAAAAAAATCCCATATGATGCGGACTTTACTGGTGACACTGTATGTATATAGACAATATTCTGATTCAATGTCTGAGTTAACAATCCTTGACGAGGACACAACGGTGTGTGTCAGTATGGATACACTAGATGACTAGAAGAATCATTGGGCAAATCCATGATGGAGCAAAAGAGAGCCTTGTTTTGGTTTTGTTGCAATAAGCTATCGTTGAATCAGCGTAAGACCGTTAAAATGGCTTTTTTTTATGAGGAACCTTGGTGCGATGGACTAGGGCGCTGGAGAAACGTCACTAGTAATCAAATACTGACATTTGGTTAAGGGATCGTGACAAAAATCGTGAGCACGTAACAATAGTCCTTGATACTTCGTGGAAGGACCTGTGGTGCTATTCTTTTCGTAGTCATCTATTTTCGTAAAAACATTTAATCTAACTTCGATTTTACGGCGGCGCCGTTGATATTACCAAGTCTGATGGTATTACCCCGCTTCTCCCTACGCCAAACCTTTGTAGGCGTCGTACTAAGATCCGGATGAGAAATATTATTAAACGTAAGAAGAATTCGCAGTGATTAATAAATCTTAATGCTACAGTGAAATGGAATGAAAAAAATTAGACAAATTATTGACATTCGCCAACACACGATACATTATTCTACATCACGCGTTTTGATCGATCCGCGATCATCGCTTGTTTTGATTGATCGATGGAATTAAAAGTTTTCATGTTTCTATTTATCAACAATATACTTACAATTTACGATACTGAAGAGTATACCGGAAATTTCAGAATTTGCATTCGTCTGCAGAATGTTAAAAAAAATGTAAGCCCTGTCACTAATGGCCGAAGGGATTTCGAATTCAGCCTCCTAAAATGCCCTCTATTAACTTTTTCACATTTTCTTCCTCTGATACTTAAATTTGAAACTGCACTCCTAATAAACATGCATCTGGTCTGTTTTTTATTTCCTGGAATGAAATAATAATGCGTTGAAAGAGCTGGTCCCGTTTATTAATTTCTTCCTTAAATTTTTCATTTACCCTCACAAAAAGAAGTCCAGTGGATTAAAGTCCGGGGATCTTGCTGGCCAGGAATGATGCCCCCCACGACCTATGCATCTATTGGGATAAGAATTGTTTAAATATATTGAAACGTGCTGGAAATAAATTCCTCTTAGATAAACATACTCATTTTGGAGAATATTTGGCAAAATGTTTTCTAAAAAGTTTAAATATAGGTTTCCATTTAACCTGCCTTCAAAGAAGTGTGGACCAATCAATTTACTATCAATTATACCCGCCCAAACATTTACTGACACGTGCTGCTTGCAGTTTCTAAGATGTTCTAGTAAAGTTTGAAAACTTTTTAAATTTTCTAATCTTTTAATTTTGCACAAATTGTGTAAGTTTTGACTCCTGCCGGGGTAACTGGGCCGTAACAAGCCTGGTACCCCAACAGTATTTTATTTCAAGCTAAATGAAAGCATCTGCATGACTTTTACAAAAAACAATTTTTATTTTTTCTTTCCTTCCCTCCTCTCTTATTTTACCACTTTCACATGTCTCCGACAGAGTTGAATTAAACTAAAGATTTTTTATCGCTTACACTAAAAATGATTTCTACAATCTTTTAAAACTCCCTAATTTTTCTTTTTTCTCTTCATTTCCCACCCAAGACAGTGCCTTTGCACTAGTCCTTGACTCTTCAGTATGCTGAAATGTTTTCTGTCTTCTGACTATTCAAATTTTTTTACTCCTCGTATGTACCATTGAAAGCTCCATTACGGCTTAGTCTCACTTGTTATTTTCTCTACTGCTAACAACATCAGCATTGTACCATTTACTTTGTTTTCCTGATGATGAGTATTTCTACACTCGAAACATGTCGATTTGAACTATTATGAATTATCCTATAGGTTCGCCTAGCTATTCTAACAAAAATTGTGGAGAAAGATTTTGTGCTTTTTTTTCTACACATTTAACTCCACTTGTATGGAATACTTTTTCAAAATTTACTGAAAATCTATGTTGCCAGTGCGACTGCCTAATAGCATTTCGATCTTCTAGGGACCATACATGACAATTTCCAGCGTTATAGACACCATCTCTGGTATTCCTCGGTCCATACAGTCCGGTGAAGATCTCTTCGAGGCCTTCTAATCCACTGACAAAAGATCAACCGGTTAGCATAATCACGTGGTTCTAATATTTGTACCTCTTGGATAGAATAAGGATGTAAGACTTCTTTTTGTATCGTTAAATGCGTTATGTATTGAGAAATTCCTTGTGGATGTTTTCGAATTTTCTTGGACCAACTTTAAAATGTCTTCTTCTTCTTCTTCTTGAACTGGGTGTCTCACAGGCTGATCAATATTATTTTGTATCGGAAAATATCCTTGTTCACGAAGCAGGACCAAACGAACTTCTACAAATCTCCAACCCGACAACCAACAAAATACAAATTGTAAGCTTAAGAGAAACAAAAAATCTTAAACTTTCCTAATTCAACTTCCTTAATGTTATAATATGAGTGCTTCATTAAAAATAATGCATTAACGAAACAAAAAATTGTTGCTAAAAATATGTAGGCAGTCTCTGACATTACATTTGAAGGCTATGTAAACAAAAAAGCCATATTATATATGTTGTTGACCCATTTTAATTAATTTTAAAAAATTGCGTTATTATTTGCTTCTAATGTTAAAAAAATTGTTTAATAAAGCAATAGGCAGGTACTATAAAAAAATATATATAATAGATTAATAATTATACTGCAATTACCAAAATATTGTAATATACAACTATTATAGTAGTAAAAATAAACAATTTTTGTTGGCCTTCAAAATAGATATCGATATTTTCTTTCGATAGACTTATTCACTAAATTTTGTTTATAACCCTATCGCATCGAAGAAGAAATATAATACACACTTATCTACGGTTTCAAAAATTCTGAATTAGGGGAGAGTCTGGAGCAGTGGCCAGGTAGAAAAGGCTAAAGGTAAACAGGTCCAATGAGGAAAATCATCTAATACAACAGGTTTGCTAAGACATAGTTTGTATTGATAGCTTATTTTTTATTAACCCATATTGATAAATTGCTAGTGTATCAAACCAGCTTTAGTGTTATATCAATTCCAGATTTGCTAGAGCAGTGTTTTTATTGGAAGTAATCAGTTCCATTATCAGCACAGTCGTGTTGAATAACGAGCTATTTTTAATACAGCAATTTTGTTAAGAACCAAATTATATATTCTTAATGCAACGCATTTCCTTTCTAGTAAAGCGCTTTATCTACAATTAAGAAAGCAGAACAGCAGCGTCCCCAAAAACGAATTGTATCCGTTAGAAAATATAATCCACAAGACGTTGGTGGGGGTTCGTAGCGATCGGCAATCGCCGCACGCCGTAGTATTAGTTTCAATGTATTTGTTGCGCAGGTCGCATCGTTGTTCGGAGTCTTCTAGCTATCCTGTAGCCACTACTAGCTGTACTACTACTTCCTCGTGCGATAAGGACATCATATCCACTCTTGGTATACAAACTACTATTAATTAATGGCACAAAATAGTCAAGTAGGTACTATACAGGGTTAGGAAAAATTACTAGAACGGTCGATTATTTCAAAATATACAGGGGTTATCAAAAAACGTCTTATATAAAAAATGTAGGGCTGTTAAAAATCTACATATCGGTGATAAATTGAAGTATACAGGGTCGCCCACAAAGTTGTGGAGAATGATAGTTATATTTTTTTAAATGGAACACCCTGTATATTTTTACTTATTTTGATTGTCAACTCAATTTTAAACATTTTTTATTAACCATGTGTTATACCTAAATTCATTGCTTTCCTAGAAATCGGCGTTTCAAATAATAACGTATAACGATGCGATTTTCGAACATAGTGAACAACAAATAAGGCACGACCATGGTTACTAATAAATAATTAATAGTTTGACATCTGAAACTCAAATTCTGACAGATATAGACAAAAAATAAAATAGCATGGCATTTTTACTTACTGAAACAGAGAGAATTGATATTTTAATTTTAAGGGGGTTTGGCAATAAACAGAGATCATATCAGGAGGTATGTAATATTTACAATAATTTGCATCCACACAGGCACATTTAAAAAAATGCAGTTTTTCGAACTATTGAGCGTTACAGAATGACTGGTACTGTAAAAAACCGCCCAAGATCTGGAAGACCTAGGACTGCTACCTCCGAGGAAAAAAAGCTGGACATTCTGCTTGTGATAGAAGAAAATCCCAAACAATCCACCAATCAGCTTGCTTTGGATCGTAAAATTGATCAAAAATCTGTACGAATCGTTCTTCATACTGAGAAAATGCATCCATACAAAATTAATGTTGTACAAGAACTTTTTGACGTTGACTGTGATCGAAGGCTAGAATTTTGCGAAATAATGACTAGAAATATGGAAGAAAACCCGAATTTTTCAAACAATATTGTGTTTTCGGATGAAGCGACTTTTACACTACACGGAATGGTGAATAAGCAAAATTACCGTTACTGGGCGCGAAATAACCCTAACTGGTATGAAGAGCTGCATACACAGTTCCAAAGAAAAGTTAATGTGTGGGCTGGATTGCTTGCGGGACATGTAATTGGACTCTTTTTTATCGAGGGAAATTTGAACGGTGATCGATATCTCCGGCTTCTTCGGCAAGAAATAGTTCCAGCTATAAACAATTTAAATGCTGATATTAATTTAACCTGGTATCAGCAAGATGGAGCTTCTCCGCATTTTACTGGCGAAGTTAGAGAATTTTTGGATATCACGTTCCCAAATCGATGGATAGGAAGAAGAGGGCCTATCGAGTGGCCTTCACGGTCCCCCGATCTTTCGCCATTAGATTTTTTTTATTGGGGTCACCTGAAAAACATAGTTTATCAAAATAAATCCAATAATTTAGAAGAATTAAGAATGAAAATTGTCAATGAAAGTGCGAGAATAACAAGGGAAATGGTTTTAAACACCCAAAGACATTTTTGCGATAATTTGTATCATTGTCAGTTAGTAAATGGGGGTAATTTTCAACACTTATTAAAAAATAGAGCCGTTTTGCCATGATTTGTTATACGTTTTTGTTTAAAGTTAACTTAATAAATTGTTTCTTGAAATTTATTTTGTGTTTTGTAGCTGATCAATTTATGTAGGAAAGTAATGAATTTAGGTATAACACATGGTTAATAAAAAATGTTTAAAATTGAGTCGACAATCAAAATAAGTAAAAATATACAGGGTGTTCCATTTAAAAAAATATAACTATCATTCTCCACAACTTTGTGGGCGACCCTGTATATTTCAATTTATCACCGATATGTAGATTTTTAACAGCCCTACATTTTTTATATAAGACGTTTTTTGATAACCCCTGTATATTTTGAAATAATCGACCGTTCTGGTAATTTTTCCTAACCCTGTATACATTTTATATATCAGAAACACTTGGTCAGCCAATTATTTATACGAAATAAAACGATTTAATAAAAATAATTGAACGTTGCAATTCTCGAAGGAGATCTCAGATTGAAGAAACCCGTACGCAGCTACAACTGTTACGTTTATCCAAGAACGGAATACGAATAATGCACTCTGATGCAGATTCAATCGCAGTTTTTTTCACAATTATTTTACAAGAAGTCAACGATAAAAGTGCAGTCGTAAAAATAATTTGAATGTAGGTATGGACAGAAAATTGTTTAGAGACCTTGATATAGTTGCGTTCCACACACCGCTAATGCGGTAAAAGGTATATAGTTCTTTATGGTCACATATGTTTAATTTTTCATTGTCATTTTTAAATAAATTCAGTCCCTTCGATTTTACTTTAGAAGGTGCAGTGGCGGGTGTGTATGTGACATAAACCGTATTAGACGAGAGGCGCTGATGGCGACATTTTTACTAAAATTAAAAATAATTAATTTTAGCAAGCTTCATTTCTTGAGATTTTCTAAATTACAAATTGAAAACAACAAGGGATGTCTGGTTACCTGAAGTCATTTTCCCTACGTTCCCGAGCCCTGAAAAGTGGTGGCAGAAGGGCTTTATGTAATTTCAGCAAAATATTTTAATATATTACTAAAATAATTATTCATTTATATTAATAAATGAGAAATGCATGCAGAGCAGGATTTAGAAATTTATGGCGGCTGTTGGGCATACCTACATCGAGAAAAAAGCCTTCTATCCATCCCTCATAAGAATTCACATACTCTTTATACAACTGTTTAATACTATATGTGACAGCAACGCGCTTTTCTACTGTAAGACAACGGAAATTGCTAGACCGTTGTGTAGTGATAATATCACGGTAATTTAGCCAACAGGTAAAGTAAAGTTTGCGTAACTTGTGGTGCTCAAGTCTGGTGCTAGAGTTTTCAAGTCGCGCAAGCGCCTCTAGCGTGACTTAACGACCAGAGATGGCTGGGACCGACAGCTTTACGTCTCCTCCGAAAGACGATCTTACACCAACCAACTAAAATTCGGTCATACTTTTTTTATTATGCGTATGCCCACTCCGGGAATCGAACCCGGATCGCCACGACCGTAAGCGGTATCTCTAGCACTGAGCTACGACCGGGCTATTAGCCAACAGGAGTTAATGCTACCATAGAATGATTTATAGCCACTATTGCCCTGAATACTCACAGTAATTATCAAGTTTTATTGGGGCTGTAATATGGTTTTATATACTGTATTAGTTCCGACTGGCAGTTGTACTGAAACTTGACATTAATCATAACATAATTGCTTGCTACGGTTAATAAAGAATATACTTACCCCTAAAAATCAGTACTGTAGTTCTCAAAAATTTAAATAGCTTCTAGTGTGATATTGTTCTTGTCGTTTATATAACACAAGCGTGTACCCGGCATGCGTTGCAGCCCGTAATTATACGACGTGAGGCGAACAAACCCGAACAAACCTCAAACTCAACCATTTGCCGGCCCGTCCACAATTCACATCCATGCATAAAACATAGTATGTCTTCGTCTATTCCGGCTTCGGTGCTTCGGATCGATCGTTGAACGGGCCGGGGACCGGTTAGGTTGGGTCGTTTGTTCTCCCTACTCTAATTTATCAGTGTTTCTTAATAATATTATGCATGTATTATACATAAATACCTTCCTCTTGAATCACTCTATCTATTAAAAAAAACCGCTTCAAAATCCGTTGCGTAGTTTTAAAGATTTAAGCACATATAGGGACAGGACGGGCGATAGCGACTTTGTTTTAGGAAACTAATATACAAAGTTTAGGAAACTAATATACAAAAAAAATTAATTAATTAAAACATTTATTGGTACGATCGATAGAATTCAAATTCAGACAATACAGCTAGAAGACTCCGAACAACAATGTGACCTGCGCAACTAATACGTTAATACTAATATGGCGCGCGGCGATTGCCGATCGCGATCGCTACGAACCCCCACCAACGTCTTGTAGATTATAAGTTCTAACGGATACAATTCGTTTTTGAGGACGCTATTCTGCCTTCTTAATTGTAGAGAAAGCGCTTTACTGGGAACAAAATGCTTCGCATTGAGAAGATACAATTTATTTCTTAACAAAATTGCTGTATTAAAAGTGGTTCATTATTTAACAAGACTGTGCTGCTAATGGAACTAATTACTACCAATAAAAACCCTGTTCTATCAAATCTGAATTTGATATATATGTTGTAGGCTGATAGTGAAATCCGTCATTTCAAGAAAAGCCTAGTCATATCATTAAGCGTGGCTAAAAGGTATATTGCAACTGGTTTATTCGTTGTTCCCCAGAGCATTTTTTTCAATTTTTTCAACTAATATTATTTTATAAAAATAAAATTTAAAATAAATTTTAAAAAAATGCTCTGGGGTACAACGAACAAACCAGTTGACAATATACCTTTTAGCGTGCAGCATGATATGACTAGGCTTTTCATGAAATGACGGATTTCACTATCAGCCTACGACATATACAGGGTCCTGCAATAGTGCGTCAGTCTTCCATAGCTCCTATACGAATGGGGTTACGAATTTTATTAATATGCCGACTTAAACCGCATAGTACGGGGTACTTCCGGAAAATATTTTCTCATATACAGGGTGACCCAAAAAAGTGTGGTCACATAAAGTTGTGATTTTTTAAATGGAATACCCTGTATATTATTAAATTTTCACATTCTACATAAAATTATAATAATTTTTTTATAAATGCATGACTGGTCTATACTTAATAGTTTCCGAGATATCGATATTTGAAAAATTTCGTTTCTGAACTTTGACAGCTTCTAGCTTTCTAACTGTACGTCTTAGAGCAAAACGGCTTACATGTTCCTATCTTCGATTTTTGTTATCTTTCCAAAAATTTTAACTTCCGGTCAAACCGGAAGTACTATATTTCCTGCTTTCGAGTTACATCCGGTTCGACCGAAAGTTGACACTATTGGAAAGATAATCAAAATCGAAGATAGGAACATGTAAGCCGTTTTGCTCTAAGACGTACAGTTAGAAAGCTAAAAGCTGTCAAAGTTCAAAAACGTCATTTTTCAAATATCGATATCTCGGAAACTCTTAGATATAGACCAGTAATGCATTTATAAAAAAATTATTATAATTTTATTTAGAATGTGAAAATTTTATAATATACAGGGTATTCCATTTAAAAAAGCACAACTTTATGTGACCACTCTTTTTTGGGCCACCCTGTATATGAGAAAATATTTTCCGGAAGTACTCCGTACTATGCGGTTTAAGTCTGCATAATAATAAAATTCCTAACCCCATTCGTATAGGAGCTATGGAAGCCTGACGCACTATTGCAGGACCCTGTATAACAATAAAGCGGATTTGATACATTATCAATTTATTTAATATGTAAGAAAAGAAAAGCACAAAGTCTTTCTCCACAAGTTAATTAGAATAACTAGGCGAATCTAGAATAATTCATAATAATTCGACATGTTTCGAGTGGAGAAACACTCATCATCAGAAAAACGTAAATAGTACAATGCTGATGTTGATAGCAATAGAGAAAATAATAAGTGGGATTGAGCCGTAATGGAGCATTCAATGGTGTACACGAGGTGTAAAAAATAAATAGTCAGAAGACCGACAAGACTTCAGCATACTGGAAAGTCAAGGGCTAGTGCAAAGGCCCTGTCTTGGGCAGAAAAATGAAGAGGACAAAAGAAAAATTATAGAGTTTTAACAGACTTTGTGAAAATTATTTAGGTATAAGTAGTGAAAAATCTTAACTTTGTCGGAGACATGTAAAAGTAGTGAAATGAGAGGGAAAGAAAAATTCACAGATCTTGCACCTTACGCAAGCATCCTATGTATTGAAAATACCTGACACAGCTTTAAAATTTTATTGACCTATGTCATGTAATTAAAGCCCACATTCTAATTTGGATTTTGTAAAAGTTTAAAAAATGTTCTTTAATTTTACAGGGTCCGCCCAAATTTGGTTTTAACAAATGGGATAATTTTTTATTATTGATTTCTCAGAAAATTTTATTCTACATAAAAGTTTTGCATCTTGAGTAAATCGTTTTGACGTATTCAAATATTCTGTGGCATAGACAGGGTGAATATAAAATAGAAAAATATGACGTCAGTGACTCAAAAAATTTTAAAAATTTAAAAACTGAAACAGCCATATTAACAGTTAATGTGGAAAGGTAATATGAAAAGTGTAAAAATTCAATAAGGGCAAAAATTTGATTTTTAACTTGACTTTTCTTGAAAACTATTAGCACTTATGCTATGTTTTTAAATTATACCTACTTATTTACCCAAGCGTTCAAAATAGACCATGAAGATTTTCATGAGATAGGTAGGGGTGCAAAATATAACCAATCACCCGGTACAATAACATTTTCTGAGAAATCAATAATAAAAAAATTATCCCATTTGTTAACCAAATTTGGGCGGACCCTGTAATATGCAATTATTGTGCTCCAACTTTTTGCCTCCCGCTTTTTTTTTCGATATAATATTCCGATTTAAATAACGTGAACTTACCTTAGTTATAACTTATCTCAATAAAACACTTTTTAACAAAGTTACTATGGCGTTCTTTAAAACACAAACTAAACTAAACATTATTCATTATTTACTTGCCGACTTTACGCTGATTCATATTTATATTTCTACCAAGTATTATCAGAGTATTATGTTACAAGACCGATCTAGATATTGCGCTGTTGGCCGCGACAGACGGCAGAGCGACATCGACATGAGCGACATCGACATGCAATGCAAAGTTTGCGTAAACGCGATCCTAATAGTATTTTCAATACTAAAAATTGGTTTTTGTAAAAGTCAAAGCATCATTTAGCTTAATATAAAATGCTGTTGGGGTATTGTTACGGTCAAGTTAGCCCGGCAGGAGTCAAAACATACAAATTGTGTGCAAAATTAATTAGATTTAAAATATTAATGATATCCATTTTGCAAATTTCTTGTCTTTTATACAGATTAAATTGTTTATATTCTTTACCGAGACTCCCATCTCCAGCCAATAAAACGATTAAAAATTGTCCATTTGCACTTGTTTTTCCTTCTTTGTATCAGTTTTTTTACGATGCAATAAAATTAACTAGCATAAAACTTCTTTTTCTACGCTACTGCTCGCATGTACGTACATTAAAATCGTGAAAGCAATACATTATCATCGTACTTATACTTATTTTATTGCACCAGTTTCAATAGTAAATTAGTTATATCTAATTTATCATTTTAATGTTGGTACTTTTGCTCCGTCTCTCATTTTACACACTTTGCGCTCGGCAATTTCCGCCTTTAATAAATATATTTTTTTTTAAATGTCGGTGAATTGTTATTATTATCTATTTATTTTTAATGGAATTCAAACCCGCGGGACTTTGCAATAGATTATATCAAGGTAATATTAATTCTACCAGATTACGCGTTGAGAAAGGATATTGTTTCGCAGCGCAGGTGTAAAAGGAAACTTGGAGATAAGTAATTTCCACTACTTATTACACTTTTTCATATTATACGAACCATCAATAATCATCAGTCATTAAAAGGCTCTTCAATTTTTCTTCCAATGGAAGATCGGTGCTTACTTCGTCCTACAAAGATATAAAGTAAAATCTTGCCTTATCGTGGCACAATGGCACAGAAATCCCAAATATTCAGGCAATAGTAACAAAATTAAGTTTTATTCTACTATTTTTAGTTTAAACTTGTTCAATAATATTATAGATATACAGTGTGTCCACGGATAGAGTTTGGAAGAGGACACCTTTTTTATTAGTAGGTATAGAAGAAAAAGTCATTTTTCAATTCCTTGATTTATTAAATGAATTTTGCTTGTACTGAAACTACAATTTCAAATATCACAATTGTGATTAATATTCAGGATTCGTCAGAAACAACAGTTTTTGTTTTTTGGATTTCGTTTAAAATAAATTTACGTAAAAACAAACAACTATTGTTGCTTCTTACTTCGAATATGATTTTATATTTGGCCGAGTGACGATTTTGTTGTAAGAAAACC
The DNA here is from genome assembly GCA_963969555.1 of Polydrusus pterygomalis. NCBI lineage: Eukaryota > Metazoa > Arthropoda > Insecta > Coleoptera > Curculionidae > Polydrusus > Polydrusus pterygomalis. The sequence continues at coordinate 38,070,771 of OZ018385.1, read as the reverse complement.
ATTTTTTATTTACCTCCTTTGGAAGGATTTTTTTCAAACGTGGTACCACCGAGTAAGCGCATAGTTCAACTCGACATCTGAATTCCTGATAACAGTCCCTAACTTGCTTTATTGGGATATTTGCAATAACTACTCTTGTTTTTTCTTTTAAGAGATCTAAGTTACTATTGAAATTGGTTTTATACACATGTGGCTTCAGATATCCCCATAAATGAAAGTCGACAATTGTGAGATCGGGACTCCTACGTGCCAACTGATTTGGACCATAGATACCTTTCAATCCATTTGTTCCCAAAGTAATAATGTAGCCAATCATCACACGGAATTGAAAATTATAATTGGAAAAGAAATCCAAAAAACAAAAACTGTTGTTTCTGACGAACCCTGTATAGTAACTGCTAATCTAATAGTTGAAATTGTAGTTTCAACACTAACAAAATTCATTTAACAAATCAAGGAATTGAAAAAAAAAAGATCCAAAAAACTAAAAATGTCGTTTGTGACATTGTGACGAACTCTGTATAGTAATCGCAAATCTGATATTCGAAATTGTAGTTTCAGCACAAGCAGACGTCTTTATACAGAATGACTTTTTTTTCTAAACCTACTAATAAAAAAGATTTTCTATATGTTTAATGATTTAATAATTTTAATTGACTGTGGTAGCATATCAAAAATAAATGGATTGATGTTTAAAAAATTTTTTTCGTATTTTATACAGTAATGCACTAGATTAATGACCTCAAAATCGTACAGTAATGGGTCACTTTACAGCATAGCAACCATTACAGCATAGCAACTATTACTGCATAAAACATCAATGTCTTTCAAAACACAATTTTACATATTATATGCTTTCTCGTATCTTTCCTTGGATTTTACTGGAAGCAAACTTGAAGAAGCTTCGCGGGCCGAATTCAGGATATCTTCCAAGTCGTTTTCATTAGCCACTTCCATAATTCTTGTGATATTTACTCTTTAAATATGGTTTTATTTGGATGCTGTCAGTAGTCGACATAGTCGTCAAACACAAAAAACATCTTATTTATATTGCTAAGTTACCGAGAAGTCATACTACTAAGTTTTTGTAGATTTTCTTCAGTAACTATTCTTTTTAGATTTTAATATGACATGCAAAATAATTAATTACTTATAAAATGCGAAAAAATAGTATACGCACCTCGTCAGAAAAGTGATTTTACTTGACTCGTATGGAAATTAAATCCTCGCTTCGCTCGGATTCAAACTATCCATACTCGTCAAGTAAAGTTCCACTTTTCTAAACTTGATAGGTAATGTACTATTGTGTGCTATTGTTTTGTTTACTCTATTTTTCTATGTAATAGTATTTTTATGACGAGTTTCATGTGTGTGATTAATATGATTTATTTAATTTTTATGTTTAAAAATATATATTAACATGTTGTAAGAAAATATTTGTTTAATATCCATTTTTTTGCTATCTTTAAATAGTAAATCCGAAGAATATTGGTGGCCTTTTTCGTAAATAATTTTCAAAATGTATTTTTGAATAGTTTCAATATTATTAAAATAATTCTTATTTATGCCTCCCCATCCTAGTATTCCATAATTTAAATGGGTTTGTACTAAAGAATAATAAAATATTTCTAATTCTTTTATCTTTCAAAATTGTTTAAGGTGTTTAAATTTTGGTAATTATAAAAATTCTTAGTTTTTTTACCATGTAGTCACTATGTAAATCCCATTTTAAATGTTTATCAAAAATTATTCCTAGATATTTAATATTTTCACCTTCCTTTATATTAATATTATTATTGGACCAATATTTGGAAGTTTATTTTTGTATGAAGTAAATGGAATGTATGTTGTTTTGTTATAATTTCTGTTAATAAGTTTTTATTAAACCAGTTGCTTATTTTTATTAAATCTTTTTCAATAGTATTTTTTTTAAATATTCCAGTGTAGACCTTCATAAAAAATTACCGTATCATCAGCATAACTATGTAGTTTTCCTTGACAGTTTAAATTAAAAATATCATTTAGATAAATATTAAAAAGTATTGGTCCTAGGACTGTACCTTGTGGTACACCATAATTAAATACTTTTGGTGAACTAATATTTTCACCAATTTTCACATGATGTACTCTGTTATATAAATTAAAAATTGAAATAAATAATTGAATAGTATAATACAAAAAAAAAATTAATTTCCTTGTGAGCGGACCGTCCTGGCCTTAATGTCATGACACTTCGATCAAATTATATTCATGTAGCCTTAAACAGCATAATAAACCGTGCATAACTTCACCTCATTTTGCATTAGAACCGCTAAATATAATTCGTAAGACCACACATTTAAAGTTTAGCGTTGTACCTCACCTCCTTAGTTTAATGAAATTTAATAAACAAAAGCGTGCAAAAATCACGCCCTCAAAATTGTCTAACAATAGACATTAGGCGTACAATAATATAGTAAACCGGTCGTATTACAAATTGAAGACCGACACAACCTCTAAAATTAGCTGACCCGTGAACATCGTGAGAGGATGAGGTCAAAAAAAATTATGGCAATTGTGCCGTTCGGGTCAGGGATTGATTTCGTACGAAAACAGCGAAAGGCGATTCTTGGGTAATTTTTAATGACATGTGTTTATTTGCACATGAAAGTGCACACCAGAAACCGCTTAAAAAGTAGTCAAGTTATAAAATTTTTAACATAATATACTTGTTTCTTTCACTGAGAAAAAAGCCTTCTATTCCGTTAATAATTCATATACTCTTTATACAACTGTTTAATACTATACACAGGGTGGTCCAACGAAAACTTAACACCTCGATTTTCCTGCTTTAAAATGAAAATGTGGAAAATCGCTCGGACCCGTCGATTTTTATTTCGAGGGGGACATCTTTTGCGTATATTGTCAATCTTGTTAGTTCAACTCTCTAGGAGGAAGGGGGGGGGTAAGATCTAAATCTTAAACGGATACCCCTAGTGTATATAATTTTTTTGGATTTTGCATAAAATTCTGAACATTTTTTAATAAAAGCATTATTAGTCTATACTTAACAGTTTCCGAGATATTGACTCTTGAAAAATTACATTTTTGAACCTTGACAGCGTCTAGCTTTCTAACTGTACGTCTTAGAGCAAAACGGCTTACATGTGTATGTATGAGCAGCGTTTGTTGGATACCGCCACCAGGTTCCCTAACTACTTGTAATTTATTTCTTCATTATAAATAAAGGCATTTATTATTATTATTATTATTATTATTATTATTATTATTATTATTATTATTATGTCCCTATCTTCGATTTTTATTATCTTTCCAATAGTGTCAACTTCCGGTTAAACAGGGAGTAAGAAATATAGTACTTCCGGTTTAACCGGAAGTTGACACTATTGGAAAGATAATAAAAATCGAAGATAGGGACATGTAAGCCGTTTTGCTCTAAGACGTACAGTTAGAAAGCTACTAGACGCTTTCAAAGTTCAAAAATGTAATTTTTCAAGAGTCAATATCTCGGAAATTTATGCAAAATCCAAAAAAATTATATAAAATAGGGGTATCCATTTAAGATTTAGATCTTACCCCCCCCCCCCCTCCTAGGGGCTTGAAGTAACAAGATTGACAAAATACGCAAAAGATGTCCCCCTCGAAATAAAAATCGACGGGTCCGAGCGATTTTCCACATTTTCATTTTAAAGCAGGAAAATCGAGGTGGGAAGTTTTCAAATGAACACCCTGTATATGTGTCAGATTTGCTAAACCGTTGTGCAGTGATAATATCACGGTAATTTAGCCAATAGGAAATAGGAGTTTATGTTACGATAGAATTGTTTATATAGTTGAATTCACATAAACTTTTAACGCCGTGACATTTCAGTTCTGTCATACTTGTCAAATACTGCAGCAACTCATAAAATATAAATTTCTAATGGCTAAATTTAATTAGCATAATTGTACTGCACACAAAGTATGTCTATCTTGTATTATTTCATACGATTAAAAAGAGTAGAAATAAAAAGAGTTGGCCGAACAATTCCAGAAAAGAAAAAGAAAAAACACTGACCAATCTCAGCTGTATAAGAAATTTAGTAAGTTGGTGAAATCTAAAGTAACTAGACAATGACAAGTCTTGACATTTGGCATTAAAACTTTATGTGAATTTAACTATAGCTATTATTGCTCTGAATACTCACAGTAAATATCAAGTTCTATTGGGGGTGTAATCGGATTAATTGTAGAGAACGCGCCTAACTGGGAACAAAATGCGTCCCATTGAGAAGATACAATTTATTTCTTAACGAAATTGCTGTAGCTCATTATTCAACAAAACTGTGTTGGAAGTTTGATTGGGAGCAGGAAAACAATATTCACTTAGGTATTACCATGGCCACCAAGAAGTTGGGATATAATATATCATTGTTATCTATCACATTGTGAACAAAATATTTAAAGAGATTATTTCCATCCAGAAATTAGTGATGACTTGAGAAACAAAACAGAACAATGATGGAACAACCATAATCACAATCATGCTCAAAGCTGGTGGCATCCATGCCCAAACGATTGGAATTAATTATTTAAAATAATAGTGATGTTGTTTGGAACCAATTACGATTGGTTCAATTGCTGATACCTTGCTTGCTTAATATAAATATTTTTATTTCCATAATAACAATTATTACTGTTATGAAATTACAATGTAGAATATAAAAATCATAATAAAAGGTGGTGTCTAAAATTAAAATTACATTTTTACACAGATTTTTATTACTACCATTACAAATTAATTGCCCATCTAGATTACTAGGTTCCGCAAGAGAACCAACAATAATGTGTGTAGATGTTAAGTAAATAAATAAATTACCACATCATGCGGGCGGCAGAGTCATAAATAAAATAATAACTCTTCGTAACCATAAACAATACATCTCTATAAATACATCTGGTTCTATTCACAAATTGATACTGAAACGAGTAAAGGGTACCTATTTCAAAAAGATTGTCAGGATGTCAAAACGAGAAATAATGATAACTACACATCATGATAATCCAGTATAACATTTTTATTTATTATTTTATTTTGAAAAGCAATTTCCGACACTTATGTTGAGTTGTACAAAAAATAATTAACTAATAGGCAACTTTGACTGTGACGGTAATGACATTGGCATAACATTATTTACTCAGAATCAAAGATGCCTGGTTACTGCAGCTAAATTTCACCCTGATATGGCTGTGCGTTCTGTTATAAAACAAACAAGAAACGCTGTCTTCTGAACTAACACCAAATAAAAGACGAACAACGACATCATGGCCTAAAGAAAAATAATTACATAAATTGCTGAAATGATGGCCACCGCCATGCTCCAAGCATAAATTCACACGTCTCTCATATTTTCGAAAGTGTTGACCAGCATCGCTGGAGAAATGTTACCTCATTCTTGGATAATCCTTTCTTGTAATTGTTCTAAATTTGCAACTGGTGTTTTAAAAATAGTGTTCTTTAAATGAGGAAAAACGAAGTAATCCATAACTGTTAAACAAGGTGATCTAGGTGGGAATTCAATGTCTGATCGAAAACTGATCAATCTGTCGTCGAAAAAATTGCGTAAGTAGTTAATAGTTTCGGCGGCTGTATTTGTTAAATTTTACTATTTTATGTAAACAAAAGCTCCCTAAAAAGGAAAATGGTTTGACAAACGAACTGACCCATTAAATTCCTATTTAACTTGCCTATTATAGGTGTAAGATAAAATATATCATATGAGTAGGTGGAGCACATAAATTATATTATGATATCAATAAAAACGGTTTATTGGAAATATGTATACATGATGCAACAAAAACAAGAAAAGCAACAAAAAGTATTGTAAAAGACAAAGGTGAAACACATAACACATGTCTAAACATTCAGAGACGGAATAAATCAAAATGTGATTTAGAAAAGATATATCTTTAGGAGTTTTGGTACGCTGCTGTTGTCACATAACAAATGGATACGCAAAGTAATTTATTTTGGACCATTACATTAGGTACATTACAAATTGGTCAATAACAGATCTATTACTACCGTACGAGCAAAAATTATTTGCATCAAAGATGGCCTTGTATCTAAGGACCTAATGCCATTGCGTTCGTTAGAGAACGCAATGGTAATGCTTAGCCGTAGAGCCTAATACCTGTTGGGTGTCAGTAACTACCTGAATTAACAATCAATCAGTTATTCCGTAATCTTTGACAGTCGTTAAAAGTAATTTGATTCATCGCTAATTTTTCCAATTTCTTGAACAATTCACACAATGGGCTTTACGGAAGAGCACAAAACATTCATGGTTGAAGCGTACTTTCGAGTAAATTGTGAGTGGCAATACAATCCGGGTTTGTGCATGGACGATTTTCACGAACATTTTTCTAACGTTACTTTTATTGCTGGGGATTTTTATTATTGCCTGAAGCGAACCGTGGCTGTGTTTAGGGAAACAGGTTCTATACAACATAAAAAAGGAGCAGGAAGATCATCTGTAAGAACAAAAGAACTTGTTGCAAATCTTCGTGAAATAATGTAAAATACGCCAACAAATTGTATAAGACGCCTGTCCCAAGAAGTGGGAAGATCTTATGGAACATGCAGGACTATTCTTAAGAAGCAGCTAAATTTATTTCCTTATGATGTGCAAGTATTCCAAGAAATGTGGTAACATTTCTCCAGAGATGCTGGTCAACACTTTCGAAAATATGAAGAGACGTGTGAATTTATGCTTGGAGCATGGCGGTGGCCAATTTCAGCAATTTATGTAATTATTTTTCTTTTTCTTTCTGTATATTCTCACTTTGTTAATTTTGTAAACAACAAAAATAAATTTGTATTTGTCGACTTATTTTATTACTCATTAGTTCGGCATATCAGGTCATAATATGCATTTGACAAAATTTTAACCCAGATTTGGTTAGATATATCGTCCCCATATCATTGTGATCTAAACCAAGCCCTACGTTTTTTAATCCAAGCCCTCTTTAATGCGAATAATTTTTATTTTTTGCCGGTATTATACCGTGCGAGCAAAAATCTTATTATAGACTTACAGAGTAATAAAAAATATAATCGCTTACTCCGGCGGGTTACCCCAATGAGTAGTGAAACGGCGAAATACGTCCAAGGGTGGATTCCTGTTCAGTTATCATGGTAAAACTTATTATTAAAGTAATTAGATCAGAGGATCGAATTTTCACGTTCTTTTTTAATCGTGTTTCCTAATTTGACCCCCTAGATGAAAAGGTAAGAGGGGGTCGTACAAACGATGTTAACGGATTGTTGCGAATTCTTCCAAATGCAATACGCAATAAATATGTGTTTACGCATAAGGACAATAATAGGTACATTTGAATGTAACTGCAGTGCTATCGCGTATATCTTGTAAACGTTGAAACATAGAAGAGACAGATATATCTGCATGCTATATTTCGTGATTTTAATCTAAAAATTAATTAAATTCGCTTTAAATAGAAATAAAACCTTATTTAGCAATAAAACTTAAATGCCTTTTTTTTAAATTTATTTTCAAATCTTAATGAGCAACCAAAATAAGCATTACTATTATACTGGGTGTCCTACCGGTACCTCTTCGGTATACACAGATACAAACTACGTTTTCAAAAATACTTATTTTATAAAGTTACCTGATACAGGGTCAAAAACTTTGCATCACATGCGACCAAATTTTAATAGCCCAAATTTGATTTTGTAGAAAAACAGAAAAACACACACTTAATATGGCGCCACTTTAAAGAAAATGTATCTGAAATAAAGCATTGTCAAAACTAAGAAGTTTTATGTAGCTTGCGTTGAGTCTTATTTTGCAAAAGTGTTGCAATTTACAAAATATGGGTAAAAAATTAAAAATCAACGAACTGTTACTCGACAATACATCGAAATGTTATTGTCATAATAACGAAATCAAGGTATCTTGTATTATCAAAGAGCGATTGGAAAAACAAAAAACAGGGTGACAGTGACATTAGAGACCGGAAAAGTGAGATTAGAGTCCGGAATAGTAATTTACGTTACAAGACCGGAAAGTACTGTTTTTCAGGTCGAGACAAGCATTTCCAGGGCGAGCCATAGGCGAGTCCTGGAAGCTTGGAGAGACTGGAAAACACTAATTTTCGGTTGCGTGACGTACCATATTTTTTTTAAGACCGACACTTCGATATATTTTATAATCAACGCGAAACAAGTTTGACATAAAGAACAAAATTAAAAATCAACGAACTGTCACTCGACAATACATCGAAATGTTGTTGTCATAATAACGAAATCAAGGTATCTTGTATTATCAAAGAGCGATTGGAAAAACAAAAAACAGGGTGACAGTGACATAAGAGACCGGAAAAGTGACATTAGAGTCCGGAAAAGATTTTTCCGGTCTTGCGATCGGAAAACGTTATTTTCTAGACGAAAAATTGTCCAGAAAGTGTAAATTTTCTGGTCGGTTTTAAAAAAATGATTTTTCCGGTCTCTAATGTCACTTTTCCGGTCTTGCGATCGGAAAAACGTTATTTTCTAGACGAAAAATTGTCTAGAAAGTGTAAATTTTCTGGTCGGTTTTAAAAAAAAATATATATTCCTATGATAATTTTTGGCCCTATCTGTTTCAATTATCATCATCCGCCACTGGACATAACACTTGATTATCTTAGGTCCTAAATGAACGAAACATGTACATTGCCATTGCAAACGGGCACCTTATGTTCCAGCTTATCAATACATAACATAATAACGCAATAGTAATGGAAGATTGTAATTTCAAAGCATTACAAAATGTACCGCATTAGTAAACACATTAATTAGGCTTGAAGCCATAACTTTATTTTATAGCTTATTTAAATAACATAACATAATTCCCGAAACACGAGACTTGACTCATCCGACAAAGCCCTTTCACGGACTCAGTGTATATGTGTGTGTATCGTAAAATTACGAAGGGATAGAACAGATCAATATTATTCGGTAATTCACTTAATTCCAGTGGTGGATTTACCAGTAGGCTAAGTAGGCTGGAGCCTAGGGCGGCAGATTTTAGGGGGCGGCAAATTTGGCCCAAAATTTTTTTTTATGTTACAGAAATTAAAAAAAAAACATTATTATATATACAAACAACATTTAAATATTTATTTTCTACTAGGTACGTATGTATTGACACAGACCACAAAGTGTACATCTGGAGACTTTATTGTTATTGATAAGTTTGCTGCAAATAAAAACAGAAGATTGAACTTTACTTTTAAACAATGTACCGAGCAATGTACTGACTAATGAAAAATAAATTGGCCTTTTTTATTTTTTTTAACTTATTTCATTTTCAATAAAATAAGTAGGTAATCAAAAATTTTTAAAATATTTACTAAAAATTATTGACCAAATTTGGGCGTGGTCTTAAATAATTTTCTGTCTCCTGATGATGAACGTTTCTACGTTCGAAACATGTAGAGACCCCTAGAGAATTTTTATTCTATTAAATTTTGTGGAGGAAGACTTTAGGTTTTTTCTTACTTTCCTTTAAAAATGTGTTAAAAAAATGTATTAAAAAATATTTAATTGTAGCTTTTTGCTAAATAAAATATGTTACTACTACTACTACTAATACCTTTAAACAGCAAATAATTTTTAGCAGAGCTAACACCAAATAAAGGTAGGGGAGAGGCGGGCATAATGACATACTTAGTTTTTTATCCATACAACTTAATGAACAAATGAGTTTAGGTTAATTATTTTAATACATGTCGATGACCAATGAAATACTCTACAACTTTAGAAATAAATTTATTCTTTTTTTTTTATGAACTTTATTTGGAACAGGTTAAACGTACTTTGCAACATACATACTTGCTTTTAACCAGCCCATTTCGCCATTACGGACAGCTTGTATAGCTCTTTCTATATCGACATCATTTCAAACTCCTCTATTTGTCGTTCTTTTATATGAATAAACCATCTAAAAAAAAATAATCCGTTAAAACTCTGAACAAAACAGACGGGCAAAATGATATACTATTCATTTTACCTGCCATTTTGCTATGTCGTTTTGCCCGTCCTAATATTTTTTAAAAATTTGGGTTCAAAAACACTTAAATTGCAATAAACTTTCAAAAATGTGTTATTAATTTATAGTGTACAATTGTGTGGTCAAAACAATGTCTTAAAACTATGGTAAAAATGAATTTAAGGTAAGTAAATAATATTCCAAAATGTTACTTACACTGAAGATCAAAACCAGGCAACCACAAATAATGCAATAAATCCGTCGGATGAAAGTCTAGAGAGTTCGTACTAGAGCCAGTGCAGTGTTTCCGGCTCTTGAACGTTATCACCCGAATTGGGACTTATACTGCTACTAGATTTGGCATACTAGAAAAAAGTAATTATGCCCGTCTATGTCAATATGCCCGCCTCTCCCCTATGCGAAATTTCTTGATTGGAAAACATGTTTTTGGTGATCTTGGGACCCTATGTGGAACATCGACATCTGATAATAGCTAAATATTTTTTTTTCTCGATTACACCTATGCTGACGCGCCTAAATTCTCTCTATCTCTTTAACATTGTGACGTCACTTAAGGGACACCAGCGCGGGGGATTCAAACAATAAGACTTTGTTAAAATAAATAAACAACAACCATATAAGAAAATTTCGACAGGCTAGTCTGCGAGAAAAGTAAAAGTTACAATTGACTTGGGTAAACGTTAGAATCATAATTTCTAATAGGATTTATGTACAGATAACGCTCGATCGATCCAAGTGGATCGAGCTGCACGATATATACCCAGTGGCATCCCAGCAAAAATATTGCTATTCATCGGCAGAACAATCAAAAACTTAATAAAATCATAAAACATCGCAAAACAATAATAGCCAAACACTCCCTTTATTAGGTGTAGTATTTGGAACCTACAATTAAGCGACACTCCCCTGATGGTAAATGTCCGTTTTAATGTAAATACTTATCTCTAATATCATTATGCCTACTTTTATTTGTTATTTTCTTTATGTTGCTATTGAACGCACCCAAGAAATAATAACTTTCTTCTGCCGATACAAACATCCAAATTTGTATTCGACCGGCGGGAGGACGACCCAACCAATTTATTGGTACGGCAGGAAAAAGACAATGAAGTTTTAAAAACTATGAAAGTTTCCTGCTATTTTAAAATATCTAAACTTTAAATTTTCCTTTAAATTAAATTGAATAAAATTATACAGCCGTATTCACTCTAGGGGTTGTAGCTTCGTTCTAAGTGGACATAGGACACAATTTTATATGAAGTTCTTACTTTATTTTTAAGCAATCTACTCAATCCCAAATTATTGACCATATCTTTAAGGCCACCCTGTATAGGTCATTTCCATAGCACCCTGTTAAAACAAATTTATAGAATAAGTCGTTCATCACAAAAAACAAAAATATCAAAAAAATAAATAATATAGGAGTTCCTCAAGGAAGTATACTAGGTCCAATATTATTTATTTAATACGATGTGCCTTTAGTTTTAAAAATGTGTAAGTTACAAATGTTTGCTGATGACACCTTAATGTTTTAAATATTTTTGTCAATGTAATTATGTCAAATATACAAAAATAAATTTTATGTTAAAAAATTTAAATTGGTTAAATGTCAGAAAGTTATTTTTTTAAAATTTAGTATGTATGTATGTATGTAGGTATGTATAATATATAAAATTTAAAATAATTTATTGCCTTTTTGTTCTTTTAATCATGACCATCATAATTATAAAACAAAAGCTAATCAAAATTTGTTCGTGGATATTTGTGGTCTAAAACATTAGTTTATAAGTCTAATTTTTCATAAAGGTTTGATAGAATATAATAATTTGGAAAATTCTATTAAATCTCAAATATCAATAAAACTATTTAAAAAAACTTTAAAATTGCATTTATTTAAAAAACAAAATGTAAACGTAATATTTGATACAATTTGCAAAATGTTTAACTTTTCTCTCTGTTTTTGTTAAAAGAAGGTTCCGTTTTAAAATTAAAAATAAATCTATAAAAATGTTAAAAAAATTTATTAAAAAATATTTAATTGTAGCTTTTTTTGCTAAAATAAAACATGTTACTACTACTACTATTATCCACCTAAGTGATACCTTACAGTGCAGAAAGCTGCACTCAAGGATCTTTGCATGCTTATCCTGACCTTTACTGACTTAACTTGTTTAGAAAATAAAGACACACGCCACTGAGGTTAGAGGTACGCACGAAAAACATAAACTTAAAACAAGAATATGTCCACCCACCACAGAGGTATATAGCCAACAAAATACTTGTAGGTCTTTGATATATTGTTCAAATAAATTTTACTCGCTCTTTTTGGATATTACATTTACTACACAATTTCGTGCTGTTGGAGAATAAATCACATTTTCACGGAAAAAAATTATTCAAATCTTTTAAGAGACCTCATTTTTACGTTTGTCGGTTGAGCGTCAATGACTTAATTCCGTATTAATGGGTTTAAAGCCTGTTGATCGGTAAATTGATGGGTCAATTATAAAAAGACGTTTAAAGTCATAATTGCCCATCTGTTATTTTTTAAATGTTAGATAAAATCAACTAAAGGGATCCACAGACTTCGGCTGCTTTGCTCGTAGATCAAAATTGCGAACGCGAGACTGCAGTTGAGCCATAAAACCATAAAATAAGGAAGGAATGGCTTTTGAGGAGCTGAAACTGGACCCGGGAGTTTGGTTTACTTATTTACTAATGGATTACGAAATCTATACCTATAGATGGCACATGTCATTCATAAACGCTATTAAAATGTGGTGACAACATCATTTGTAGGAGAGAGGAGGTGAAGAACTGGATGGGGCAGGTAGTGGGGATTACGCCGAAGTTACCTTTGAATGTGACCTTGCTACTATAGAAAAACTAACTTACAAATAACCCAACTTTCTATTTACTCACCCATGAAAAATAACTACATAATTATTTTTTCCGAATTCTCGCATACTTGGTATAATTTATCCAAACTCGGTTTGATGACATAAAAAAGCGACTAACGGGCTTCAAAGAGACCGACCTCACAACCAGGGTTGTCAGATCTTTCTTCTTCAATTCTGTAAATTTTTTTATTAAAAATGTTCCTTTTAAGTATATCACTATTCAATTGTTAGTCAGTAACTAGCTTTAAAAGCTAGTTTGCAAATATACCTACTTTGAACCGAGGAGTTTTGAGTGTGACAGAAAAAAAGAACAAGCCCTTCATTGTTATGATAATATTGCCTTTAGTCCTTAAGAAACATTATAACTGAAATCAAAATAAAAAGTTTTTTCAATGTTTAAAAACAACTAATTCACAAACAATTGTTTTTCCTATACTTATATATTGTATTTACAAACCAGAAAATTTGATAGAACTGGCAAGCGCACATAATTTGTGCACGTTGCCATGGAGACAACCGTCAATGGCGCTGTCTCGAAAACTATCAACCGACCTGTGAATAATACTAAGACAAACGCAATTGCAATTTTATATGTCCTAGACAAGAAAGGCGAAATATTTTTAGCGAATGAAGATATTTCTATCTACCTGCTAAAAGATAATTAAGCCATCATCCCTGTCGCGTCAGTTATTGTTAGTTGCTTAAGTGAATAGGACAGTGGAGTACGTGGTTTAACATATTTGCTGTAATTTACGTATTTAATTTTGGTTTGTAACTGTGAAGAAAGGTAACGGTTTTTTTTACTTAATATATTTTATTATCAGCAATGGCTTTTTGGCGACTATTTGAAACTGCTGATCAAGGTGAATTATCGGTGCCGGTGGAGTCGGCTATCGAAAGCGAAACAAATCCGGAATGGAGAAACAAGGATTTACATGTTTAATGTCAACGTATCATTTTAAATATGTACGCGTGTTTAAAAAAAGAAAATCCCGAAAAGACTGATAATGCGCTAGTTACAAGAATTAACGAATTAACAAAACTTGGGTTTAGGAGTATTTATAACGTAATTAAATTGGGTACCTACTGTAATCGATCATTCTATAAAGCGAAAACGAAAAATCAAAAATTCAGGACGTTTGACAATGCTGCTAAGGATTTTATTCGACGAACTCTTTATAATTTTTACAAAGATAATATAGCGCCAAACTAAATTTGCTTTATTTAATATTATTATCATATTAACAAATTAAAACAATACCCTACGCATTTTAATTATTGGGTTGGCGACGCCTATGGTTAGGAGTTTCATACTTTTTTATGTCATTAAATTAACCTGAGAAACACTGTACTTGCGACTCATCTTAATTATTCTTCAGAACATATCACAAAACACTTAAAACAGAGCAATTACTACACAAAACTGATAAACTGAAAAACATTTTAAACCGCTGTTAAAGACACCACAAGCGGAAATAGGGATGTTCGATATACATTTGAAATTAGTCAAATGCATCTTATTTTAATCGATGCATTAAATATTATTAATTTTATTTGTAAAATAATTATTTTACCGTTGCCTCTCGATCTTGAACCTTTAGTTACAGTTAAGGTGTGATCTTAACATAATTAGATTTGTGATTTGTTTTGTAATTCTATTGAAATGTTCTTTTTCGATGCATCGCAAACATCGACGTTTTTCCGCGATAAATTTTCTGTGAAAATCACTAAACGGAAATGAATCAAGCAACGACCTCATGGCCTCATCTTTAAGGGCGGATCTCTTACTGCTGCGTTGTCATATCTTTGCAAATTAACAAAGAACCCTTTTTCACATGTTCATTCATAATGTGCTGTAAAAATTGGAAATAATTTGATGCGTTAGAACTACTACAATTATTCCTCTCTAACATTTGATTGTTAATACGCTTTTATTAGCTTCACCTGTATGTATGTTTGTTTGTTTTTTTGTAACCGACTTCTTTGAACCCGATTTTGACCCACTTTAAATGGCCAGATTTAATTTAAATTTTGTAGACTTATCAAGAACCGCTGACAATACAATAATCTACACGCAAAAAATTCCCCTGTCAAATTTTGACAGCTGTCAAGTATAAAACTAAGAAGCGATTTTGACAAATTATGAGGTCGTATAGTATTCGATGCGGAGACTTCGGGAAAAATAAGCAAAAAATTCTCCTGTCAAAATTTGACAGCTGTCAATATGTCAAATCGTTTAAAAAAAATTATATTAATGAAAAAACTATAAGGTCGTATGTATATTGACGGTGGCAAGTTGAAAAAATACGCAAAAAAATCTGTTGTCAAAATTTTACACCTGTCAATATGTCAGAATTATTACATTACTCATAAGTAATGAAACAAACGTGGGGTCGTAAAGACAAGCTAAGAATAGAGAAAAATAAAAAAATTCTACCCGTCAAAATAAAATTTTGACAATTTTTTTTTTAATTTTGATAATTTTTGTCGTTTGTTCGGGCTTGTATGTATGTTTGTTTGTATTGTAACCGACTTCTTTGAACCCGATTTTGACCCACTTTAAATGGTCAGATTTAACTTAAATTTTGTAGACTTATCAAGAACCGCTGACGATACAATAATCTACTAATCTATAGTCTATTACCAAAAATATAGGCAGTGACGTAGCTCTCATAACCATGGAAGGTCGTATGTATATTGACGGTGGCAAGTTGAAAAAATACGCAAAAAAATCTGTTGTCAAAATTTGACAACAACCTGTCAATATGTCAGAATTTTTAAAAATTTGCAAATATCGTTCTTTTTTTATAATTCGGCATAAACGATCGGGTTTGTTCGGGTTTGTACGTATGTTTGTTTGTAACAGACTTCTTTGAACCCGATTTTGACCCACTTTAAACGGTCAGATTTAATTAAAATTTTGTAGACTTATCAAGAACCGCTGACAATACAATAATCTATTAATCTAGCTCAATCTACTAAAAAAAAAGTTTTCTTAACAATATCTCAAACTAAAAAATGAAAAATAAATATAGTTTAAAAAAACTAAAAAACACTCTTTAAAAATTAATGAAACTAAAAAGCGGAAAATAAATATAGCTTAAAATAATTCTTGAAATTCCTAATATAGGCAGAAAATAATAATGAACGATAAACATTAGTATTATAGTGAAAAAAAGCGTGGGGCGCTTTGTGCTATATTTTTCGTATATCGAGCACCCCATGCTTTTTTCACAATAATAGGTAGGTACTAATATTTATCGTTCATTATTATTTTCTGCCTATACAGTGTCCGCAAGAAAGTCCGCATCAAATGGGATTTTCTTTTATTATTAGGTATAAGTAAAAACTGAAAAAGCAGTTAGTTTTTGCTTACCTAAACCAAAAATGACGTATACTGAAGCAGCTGCACGACTTACATTATCTGTCAAATTTGACATTTTCAATAAAATAGGTTGAAAAATGCCATTATTTATCAAAATATCGAAAAACTTTGTTCGAGAAAGTTGTTTATTTAGGCATTTTTAGCCTCTGTACGAAATTTTGACAGTCTAATACAATTTTAATTTTTTGCCAGGTTCTTGAAAATTTTGATCAACCCTCGTAGATTAACTTTTATACATCGATGTAAAACCATTTGCCTTTACTTCATTTGTAATCTTAATGCAATTTTGTGTAAAATTTTTGTTTCCAATTATTTATTTTGCTTCAAAAACTGAAATTGTTATTGATCAGTATGTAATGTTTGATGCAAAGTTTATCTAATTACATCAGTTTTGCCAAAACCGACGTTTCTCATTTTTCTTAAGTTAGTAAACAGATATACAAAAAGAAAATATTAGGAAGCTTTCGTTGCAATTTTACTTAATTAATATTGGATCAAAAAGAATAAATATTAATCGCTCGAAACATTTTATTCAACAAAAATATAGTTTAATATAATTAATTTAATTTAATGTTAATTAAGTAAAATTTCAACGAAAGCTTCCTAATATTTTCTTTTTGTACATCTGTTTACTAACTTAAGAAAAATGAGAAACGTCGGTTTTGGCAAAACTGATGTAATTAGATAAACTTTGCATCAAACATTACATACTGATCAATAACAATTTCAGTTTTTAAAGCAAAATAAATAATTGGAAACAAAAATTTTACACAAAATTGCGTTAAGATTACAAATGAAGTAAAGGCAAACGGTTTTACATCGATGTATAAAAGTTAATCTACGAGGGTTGATCAAAATTTTCAAGAACCTGGCAAAAAATAAAAATCGTATTAGACTGTCAAAATTTCGTACAGAGGCTAAAAATGCCTAAATAAACAACTTTCTCGAATAAAGTTTTTCGATATTTTGATGAATAATGGTATTTTTGAATCTATTTTATTAAAAATGTCAAATTTGACAGATAACGCAAGTCGTGCAGCTGCTTCAGTATACGTCATTTTTGGTTTTCAGGTAAGCAAAAACTAACTGGTTTTTCAATTTTTACCTATACCTAATAATAAAAAAAAATTCCATTTGATGCGAACTTTCTTGCGGACACTGTATTAAATATTTCAAGAATTATTTTAAACTGTATTTATTTTTCGCTTTTTAGTTTGATTAATTATTAAAGCGTGTTTTTTAGTTTTTTTATTTATGTAAAATCGAAGCGTTTACGCTTCTATCCTTCACACGCTTTCCTTTTTGGCGACAACGCGGTGGCGGCACGCGCCTAAAAAGATAAATTCTGCAACTGAGCTTTGCATAATTTAATATTAAATAATTTAATATTAAAAATGCGACGACTATTAAATAAGTAAGAAATAATAATTAAGTTGACAATATGATTAGCAACTGAAAAAGGTTTTTTTTTGCCGGGGATTGTATCTTAAAAAAAAACTTCGGCAAATGAATATTCCATAAGCGAAACGACGATGTTTCAAAACTTACAGCCTCATTTTTCTTTATTCACTAGCTTGATGGTGAGAAAAAAATCAACAGTGAACCATATTCCACATGTCATGCCGACGCAGACAATAGTAAAAACGGGCTGTTCTATGCAGCTCATGATCTGCCGCGATAAGAAGGGGCGAAGGGGTTTTTCATATCTTATTTATTTTATGTTAAATATTTTGGGGGTTGCGCAAACGTGCGATCCTGCAAAGCTAAAGGTAAAGCCCCTGCATGGTGGAACTAACCACAAACAAACAGTGCCGGGCATACGTGCATACATTGGCATGTTATTTTTTAAATCGGAACAGGAAGCATCATCTCTCCATTGTTCTGACATGCAATCTTTGAAAATACACGCCCCCCTCCCCTCAACTGATGTGACACCCAAATCGAAATTACTGTCATTAGACCGCTGCATACTGATGAATAAACTGGTTGTTTGTTACATTATAAGCGCATCATGCTAGTTTCGTGTTCCCAACGTTCGCTGCATGACTCCACCTAATTATACTATTTTGCTATTGTCACATGTTTATAAACCGCAATTTTATAGGAGAATACGAGGGCACAATAAATGGTTTTACTGGTGACTGAACGTCAATTGCTTTTCAGAGCATAACTATATATATACCGGGTGACAACGATATTACTGACCACCTTGTCACGTCCTTATAAAATAAAATATTATTTCGAAATTTTGGTAGGTTCTATGGTTGTACTGTGCGCACATTTTCGGTATTCAAACGCCTGACTGTCACTTCCGGTTGAACCGGAAGTACACTTAACTTTGTTATTTCAAATAGAACACCCTGTATATTTTTAACAATATGCATTCTACAAGGAATTCTAAGCATAAAACATGTATCATATCCTATACCTATCTATGACAGGTTAAGAGAAAATGGCGTTGGAAAATATAAAATTAGCCACACACTTTATTGTTTTTACAAAAAACAAATGAATATGCACAAAATTTTATATTGTTTTTTAACTTCTTTTTAGGTATTCTGTATGAATGAGTCACAACTATTTCACTTCCGGTTCAACCGGAAGTGCTGCAAAATTTGACTTTCAAACATAGATTTCTCCAATATTTTTAATGGCACGCCCCCTTTTAAATATAATTTTCAAAATTATCTTATTGTTCTAAATATTTTTTATTAATGCTTCCCTAGGTCTAAACTCATTCGTTTTTAAGATATACGGAATTAAAGGTTTAGTTACATTATCCAACAAGCAAAATTGACGTTAATTTATTCATAGTTTCATCTAAGGTAGCTATGGATCCCACAGATCTGTTTACTAATTTCATATGTTTTACGAAGCTATCGCCATGTTATTTTTTAATTTCATCCTTTCATTATCATTACAAGTGACTTATTACTAAGAAAAGTTAAAAATATGCCTTATTTTACGCCTGAATATCAAATTAACATGCTGCTAATCTACGGAGAGACAGAAAAAACCGCAGAGAGGCAAAATTTCTGTATATGCAAAGATTTCCCGAACGCGAGCACCCGAGCGATACGTATTTTCATTTTCCATGGTTAGAACATCATTTAAAGCACGAGAATGAAAATCAAAACGGAAATGGTTTTATTATTAGTGAGGAGGCAGAAACAAATACACTGGCTTATGTTGAAGCTGACCCGACAGCATCGACGAGGCAAATTGAGAATGATATTGGCATCAATAGGGAAAGTGCTAGAAAAATATTGAAAAAACATGGCTATAAATCCTTCAAATACCAAATCCATCATCATCTTTATGAGGGCGATTACATTCGAAGATTGGAATTTTGCAACTGGTATCTTGAAGAGGAGCAGCAACAGCCACTTTTAAGTTTAAATATTTTATTTTCTGACGAATCCCGTTTTACCAACTTGGGGATGTTCAACAGAAATAATACCAGGTATTGGGCTACTGAAAATAATTTTCTAGTTAGGGAGGGGGCGTTTCAGGAAAGATTTGGCATTAACGTATGGCTAGGCGTTATAGGAACACGTATAATAGGTCCTATATTTTTTGAACAACATTTAACCGCTGTCCAATACCTGGCTTTTCTTCAGAACCACATCGAAAATATTCTAGAAAATTTACCTGTTAGGCAATACGCACAAATATTTTATCAACAAGACGGCGCTCCAGCACATAATGCTAGAATAGTGACAGCTTATTTAAATGCGACTTTTGGAAATCGTTGGATGGGTACTAATGGCCCAGTAAGGTGGCCGGCAAAGTTCCCTGACCTAACACTAACAACACTTGATTTTTTTACTGGGGCCACATAAAGGAGAAGTTGTATAGAACAAAACCTCAGAACCTCCAAGACCTAAGAGACCGAATAATTCAAGCAGTAAACAATATTACACCAATTCAAATGAACAATGTTATTCGAGAATTCAAAGAAAGAATTAATTTGTGTCAAGAAGAGAACGGCAATCGTTTTGAGAATTTCATTTATGGTTAATTTATTTGTAATTAGTTTGTATTTTTAGATATTATTTTATTAATTATAATTCTAGTTTAAGTTAGTTAAAGTTTCGTAATAAACCTTAATTTTGAAATGCATATATCTTAAAAACGAATGAGTTTAGACCTAGGGAAGCATTAATAAAAAATATTTAGAACAATAAGATAATTTTGAAAATTATATTTAAAAGGGGGCGTGCCATTAAAAATATTGGAGAAATCTATGTTTGAAAGTCAAATTTTGCAGCTCTTCCGGTTGAACCGGAAGTGAAATAATTGTGGCTTATTCATTCAGAATACCTAAAAAGAAGTTAAAAAAGAATATAAAATTTTGTGCATATTCATTTGTTTTTTGTAAAAACAATAAAGTGTGTGGCTAATTTTATATTTTCCAACGCCATTTTCTCTTAACCTGTCATAGATAGGTATAGGATATGATACATGTTTTATGCTTAGAATTCCTTGTAGAATGCATATTGTTAAAAATATACAGGGTGTTCTATTTGAAATAACAAAGTTAAGTGTACTTCCGGTTCAACCGGAAGTGACAATCAGGCGTTTGAATAACGAAAATGTGCGCACAGTGCAACCATAGAACCTACCAAAATTTCGAAATAATATTTTATTTTATAAGGACGTGACAAGCTGGTCAGTAATATCGTTGTCACCCGGTATATCAATATCTGTTTTACCAATCTTTTCAAAAATATTAGATAAAAAAAAAATAATAAATTATGCGACTTTCTAGAAAGCCAAAATTTACTTTTTGCTAACCAGTATGGTTTTCGCAGATCTAAGGATACAGAAATAGCTGTAGGAGATATCATAACAAATATTCAAGCTAATGTTGACAGCAGCAAAAAATGCTGTTTACTATCCTTAGATCTGTGTAAGGCTTTTGACACGGTAAACCACGATATTTTATTAAGAAAATTATACAGTATTGGGATAAGGGGAAATACACACAAACTACTTCAAAGTTATTTAAGCTATCGTAAACAATTTGTTTAAATTGGGAAAAGAAAAAGTTCGGAAAAAGAAATAATATGTGGAGTTCCACAAGGATCAATATTAGGTCCGTTATTATTCTTAATTTACATTAATTCCGTTTTCAAATTGAACTTAAAGGGCAATATAAAGCTATTTGCAGATGATACAACAATTATTTATTTTGCTGAAACTCTTGCAGAAATGTATTTTGATATTAATAATGATTTAAAAATACTTCTTTCTTGGCTTCAATCAAATAAACTTACGTTAAATTTTAAAAAATCTTCTTTTATGTTTATAACTAAAAATAAAATAAATTCCATCATTAACCCCTTAACATTTAATAATGAAAATATTCAATATTCAAAAACGACAAAATTTTTAGGATTAGTTTTAGATGAAAATTTAAATCGGAAATGCCATATCTAGTATATTATCAACTCGATATCTCCTTTTTTTTTTTTTTTTTTTTTTTTTTTTTTTTTAATTTTTTTTATTTATAACTGACCCCTAAACAGTAATGTGTTTACTGGTACCAGGGCCTTAAATTTACAATTTATTGTATTTATAATCAAATATTATAAAATATACATACTATAAATTATTTAAATAGGAACTATTTTAGGTTTAAGTCTTTGATTGTAGGTACTTTCTGAGATCACGACGCATGCTTTCCTTGGTTGGTAATGCTGTTATAATTTCTGGGATGGAGTTAAATGCTTGAATGCTTTGGTATCTGTTTTGTACAGAGCTAGATATTTTATTCCTTTGAAATATTTAAAAAATATATATTTTTCATTAATATATTCAAAATTACAATACTTAGCTTCTGCATGGGGATCTGCTTGTTTATCAAACTTAAAACCATTACAAAAATTGCAAAATAAAGTTATTAAATGTATACACAAATTACCACATTTAGAACCAACTGTTAATCTATATAGACCGAAAGGGTATGTACACGTTCAAAACATTTATAAATTAAAAATTTGTATTTTAATTCACTCTATTATTTTAAAAGAAAAAAAAATCAAACATAACACTTCAGAAGAATAAGACATTACATGATCATAACACCAGACATTGTATAAATTTTATCAAACTATACCAGTAAAAAGTAATTTTGGAAAAAATCGCTTTTATATGACGGAATAATAAAATATAACAATCTTCCAAAAAATATCAGAAAAATTAAAAAATTGGCAATTTTTAAAAAACAATTAAAGAGATATTTACTAACTTAAATTATTTATACTATTTTTTTTTAAATTGATTTTATTAATAAATTAAATTTTTTTTTTTTTTTTTTATTTATTTATTTTACGTCGGCCTTTTTCCGCAACGAGGCCAATCACCGACGCCAGGGAATTTGTCACACACTATCTGGTAATTTTGCCGAATCCCTCTTTGTCGAGGGTAGGGTTCTTTAACGTGCCAACATCCATGACACGGGGCCCACAGTTTAACGTCTCTTCCGAAAGACGGCGCCACCTCTTAAACCAAATTCCAAATTTAACATCGACGTTGTCGGCACCGGGAATGGAACTCGGGCCTACGATCTGTGAGGCTGCTGCGCTAACCACTAGACCACAACGTCGACAATAAATTAAATTGTATTAACTTCCATTTTTTTTTATTGTTATTTTTTTTATGGTTATTATTTTCTATATTATGTTGTCACTTTCCATGTAATGAACTGTAGAAGTTAGTTTGAAATAAAGACATTTTGAAAGTTAAAATAAGAGGGACATAATTTTGTATTTTGAACAAAAACAAAAAGCGCCGCAGGCCAATGTTCAAAGTGTTCACGTTTCTACAAAATAGCATGTTGCGTTCGTCCAAATCTGGCTTTCAGCCAGAAAAGCTTATTTTTCTTTGTCTTTCATTCAAATGATAGCATGAGTTTATTTCGCTCTGTCTCACGGGATTATTATTCGCACTAATATTTGTCTTAAAAAAAAGTAAGGACTGCGGTCCGAACTCGCTTTGCCCCAAAATGTTGAAGAGGTACAAAAAGTACCGTTAATTTTTACTGACTTGTGGCTGTACACATTAAATTCGCGTAAAATACGAGGGTTAATTTTGACGTAATAGTAATAATACTTAAAATACGAATTTTGGCTGATAGGATGAATAATTCTAACCGTGATTTAAACTTAATAAAGATTACATGACAAGAGAATAATTGAAGGTCATATATGAACCACTATATCTAACATCCCTTAAAGCCTGTAGGTACCTTTGAAGATGGCACCATCCTGGAGCTAATAGGGTTAAGGGTTTTTCCACTAAAGCAGTTGGTCCTGTTGGTAGCGCCGTAAATCATCTAAAATATAAAGTAAAAAAAATATCCATTGGACAAAAATGTTAGAAATAAAAGCCTTTTGTATTTTACCCAAATTTTAGCATTGAATACTATTGCCTAGCGCTTTAAGCCATCTTCACGGATAAGGTTTCGTCAGATTAGGTCCAGGAAACAATCAAAATAATTGTCAGTAAGTAAATAATTCAAGATTTTAAAAACATAAACCGTATTGTATTTTTTCTCTATGCGTTAGACGAAAAATTAAAATTTATGGAAAAAAAACACTATATTACACACTTAATTTAAAGGCGAATATTTTGTGGCATATCGAATAAGTGTGTAACTGTTTTTTATATTGGAACTAGCGTGTACCCGGCCTGCGTTGCAGCCCGGCATTAACAAACCTCAAACTCAACCGTTTGCCGGCCCGTCCACAATTCACATCCATGCATAAAAGATAGTCTGTCCTCGTCTATTCCGGCTTTGGTGCTTCGGATCGATCGTTGAACGGGCCGGGGACCGGTTGGGTTGGGTCGTTCGTTCTCACTACTCTAATTTATCAGTGTTTATCAGTGTTTCTCTATAATATTATAAATGTATTATACATAAAAACCTTCCTCTTGAATCACTCTATCTATTTAAAAAAACCGCTTCAAAATCCGTTGCGTAGTTTTAAAGATTTAAGCACATATAGGGACAGGACGGGCGATAGCGACTTTGTTTTATACTATGTTAAGAAGAAGATACACAGGGATCCAACACTTGTCCGATATGCCACAAAATATTCGCTTTTAATTATTTTCGCCGAATTATCTTCTAAACCTTTTTATGGCTTTTCTTAAACGGATTGCGCGCATTCTAGTGGGTGCCGGCGTTGATCTGTCTGCAAAACTGCAGATGTTTCGGTGAAAACGCAAATAGCGTTCCCTATACTGGATTCTGATACACTTCGTGGTTTATTTAGTTGTCTACCTTTAGATATTACCAATGTGACTGCCTTTTTTTATATTGGAATTAATTCCTCTGGGATGGCGCTACGGTGTATTGATGATCGCTTTGCTTTTGTAAAATGGCTTTTAGTAAATCTTACCGCTGTGTCGGGAGTCCTAAAAAGGACAAAACGGCCGTCGTGGTCTACCCGCCCCAGGGTATCCATTGTGCTTGGATCCCTGTGTATTCCAATATAAAAAACAGTTACACGCTTGTCCGATATGCCGCAAAAGATTCGCTTTAATTATTTTCGCGGACACTATATTATCTTCTAACCATTCTTTACACACTTAATGTTGGCTTGAGAGTTTTTATTTCTGTAGTACACCTCGTATAGAGTCATAAATGACTTCCTCTTAAAAGGAATGTCAGCTACGCAAATAATAATTAATAAACATTAATACAGATATCACCGCACGGGGGCGTGGGATACATATATGAGTTTATATAACTTGTTTATTGTTTGTCAGTGTTGCACATGATATCGACACAGTCCTTTAGTTTTTAAAGTTAAAACGCTTTCAGCAGGTAAAGTATACAAAATTTTAACCATTACCTTTACATGAGCAAACAATAATCACGAAAGGGGCAAATTTACGGCCCAGCGCATGTAAACAAAGTCATACAGGAATAGGCATGCGCACTGCAAATTTCTCATTTAACAAATGGAGAGATAGACAGGTCCGGGATTTAAAATTTAAAATATGTTACTAAACGTTTAATGCTGGGGTGCACAGATCTTCACGGGTCAAGTTCTTGGTCAAGAAACTGTAATAGTTAACCTTAAATTTATTTTCACGTATAAACAGCAAGCCAGAATTTGCCCCAAGTTCTTGCCACAATTTATTGACAAGTGATCATTTGATTGATCTTGTTCTTATTTGACCAAGGCTGAAGCCATGCTCATTGGCTGTACTTTCCATTCACTGGGGCATAGATAGAACACTATTTTTCTTGACGAATTCAGAAACTGAGAATTTTGGTCCATCCCAGATACTAAATCCTGGATACGTGAATGGTATTAGTATAAAGGTATGGATCTACGTATGTACAGGTGACGACAGATAATTTCGTACACTAAACTGTGACACTGCAAATGCAACTTTTTTCCTTTATTACCTTTGTAACGTGTTAATTGTTATCATGATATCTGTCAAAGTATTGTCATTATCTTATTTGATTTAAAAATGCCTTATTTAAGTATTATTGAAAAAGCAAGAACAATATGTTTAGTAGAAATAGGGTGGTCTTATGGAAAAATAGCTGATCATTTTAGAGTACCTAGAAGTACTGTTCAAGGAATTGTAAAATAATGGCGCTATCATCAAACACTTGGAAAGGTATGTTGGGTCTGGTTTAAATAATAGAAAATCATCAAATGAAGAAGACCAAAATTTGGTGGAGTATTTAAGGCAAAATCCATTTGAAATTGCAGTATCCGCTATGCACATAACAGGATTCCCTGCTTCATCTAGAACTGCGCAACGCCGAGTAAGACAATGTTCCGAATTAAGAAATCGAGCAGCTGCAGCCAAACCGTTTTTAAAAAATAGTGATAAGGAACAAAGAATTGGGTTTGCTATACAATATTTACCAGAAAATTATTTTTTTTTTGGCAAAATGTTATCTTTTCCGGTAAGAAAACTTTTCAGTCTACATATAGGTAATGAAAATATTCGAGTATATAGACCATCAAATTCCCGATATGATGAGAAGTATACTCAAAAAAAGCAAACCAGTGGACGTTTCTCCGTTAATGTGTGGACATGGATAAGTGTTTATGGTGCAGGTGTATGCTGGATTATTGGTGGAACACTAAACAGTAATATATATCTTTAGATTTTGGAAAATGTTTTTCTCCCTTTTGCCGCGATAGTTTTTGAAGGAAATAACTTATATTTCAGCAGGATAACTGCCCTATGCATACTGCAAGAAATATAGGAAACTGGTTTAGACAAAATAACGTAACATGTCTGCCTTGGTGCTCAAAAAGTCCCGATTTAAATCCAATTGAAAATAATTGGGGATTGATGTTAAAAAAAAGTATAAAATAAATTTTAAACCACAGAATGAAATAGAGGTATTTGATAAAATAGAAGAAATTTGGAAAGGGCTAACTCCGGATTACACCAGAAGTAATATTTTTTCAATGCCAAGAAGCATACGATTAGTGTTAGAATCCAATGGCGCAGCAATTAAATATTAGTATTTTGTTTATTGTTTGTTAATAAATTTACCCTTTTTGGCTTTGTACTTTTGTAGTTTTCCTGGTATTATTTTTTAATTTTCTTATTTCGCGGCTGTAATTTATACACAAAAATATTTAGAAATAACCATTTTTACTACATAGTACATACAATAATCTACAGCTATGTATATAGCTGGTGTTTTATCCAGGTATAAGCAGCAAGGTGAGAAACCCGTTTTACCCAATTTTGTTTGTAATTGAGTTACGTATGGGTGGAGGGTACGAATTTATATGTCGTCAACTGTACAGGGTTATCCAACCAAGACTAGACAAGGCGATTTTTTGACTTTTCCTGTACTTTTATAAAAAAACTTAAATAGCCATCTTAAGTCATTTTCTCCCGCGAATTCGAATATCTTCAGCAAAAAACAATTGAACATCAAAAAAAAGTACTAGGGGTCACTTTGATATTTTTTTAAATGGAACACCCTGTATATTTTTACATTTTTAAATTCCACATAAAATTATAATTATTTTTTATTAAATGCATTATTAGTCTATACTTCATAGTTTCCGAGATATTGACTTTCGAAAAGTGACATTTTCGAACTTTGAAAGCTTATAACCTTCTAACAGTACGTCTTAGAGCAAAACGGCTTACATGTCCCTATCTTCAATTTTTATTATCTTCCCAAAAAAATCAACTTCCGGTTAAGCCGGATGTAACTCGAAAGCAGGAAATATAGTTGTTCCGGTTTAACTGGAAGTTGATTTTTTTTGGGAAGATAATAAAAATTGAAGATAGGGACATGTAAGCCGTTTTGCTCTAAGACGTACTGTTAGAAGGTTATAAGCTTTCAAAGTTCGAAAATGTCACTTTTCGAAAGTCAATATCTCGGAAACTATGAAGTATAGACTAATAATGCATTTAATAAAAAATAATTATAATTTTATGTGGAATTTAAAAATGTAAAAATATACAGGGTGTTCCATTTAAAAAAATATCAAAGTGGCCCCTAGTACTTTTGTTTGATGTTCAATTGTTTTTTGCTGAAGATATTCGAATTCGCGGGAGAAAATGACTTAAGATGGCTATTTCAGTTTTTTTATAAAAGTACAGGAAAAGTCAAAAAATCGCCTTGTCTAGTCTTGGTTGGATAACCCTGTACATATCTTAAAAATCACTGTACCGATCTGAATAAATGTTGTTTTCATTCCGTCCTAATCCTGATATTCTTATACTTATTTATCCTAGAGTTAAAAATAAGACTAAATTTTTCAGCTCGTGATTTTGTGCGGCCACTAAACCCGTACTTACCTACCGACAATATCTGTAATCTCGCGGTTATACACTCGAAAGTTTCTGCTTATTTAATCATGCACCCACGGAATTACAAACAACTAAATTATAATTACTGCATTCTTTGTAGTAACCCGATACCTGCATTAGATCAACAATTAATTAGCTTTAACTACCGGGTTTTGTTTACTTCCGTAACGGGCTTTAGCATGGACGATGGTTAGAGTTTTTTTTGTGCTAACTCTTTATAATTTAGTTTTTAAAAACATTAAAAGTTTTTAAAGTTAACTGTAGGATAATAAAACTCATGGCACTGTCTTTACTAGGGGAGGGGCACAGGGGGGCATTTGCTCCACTCTCCGCTTAAGGTGGGAGTATCAACGTGCTTGCCAACTTGTAACCTGTTTCGCATAGATTTATTTATGTTTTCTAGCTTTTATATAAAATTTAAAGAAAATCAGTATCGACTTGATGTTCTATAGGTAATAATTGACATATTTAATAAATATCAAGGAATTTCATAACTTATTTTAGGAGAATTGTATAGCGAAAAATATCGGGTAAGATTTTTTTAACATTACTATGTCATTGTCACTCATTGTTCTTTCACTATACAATTCTCCCAAAATTAGCAATGAAATAAATTGATATTTTTGTAATATATCAGATACTACCTAAATAATGTACCGACGATATTGATTTTCTTTAAATGTTAGTTATTAAAATAATAAACCTAAAAAATCAATGCGAAATAGGTTATAGGTTGGCAATAGATTGAATGACGTTGAGAATGCAGCCTTAAGAGTCATATACCGTACTTGCAAACCTGAAGTTAATAATTAATCAAACTAAAAAGCGGAAAATAAATATACTTAGTTTAAAATAATTCTTGAAATTCTTAATATAGGCAGAAAATAATAATGAACGATAAACATTAGTATTATTGTGAAAAAAGCGTGGGGTGCTCGAAATACGAAAAATATAGCACAAAGCGTCCCACACTTTTTTCACAATAATACTAATGTTTATCGCTCATTATTATTTTCTGCCTATATTAATAAATTCAAGAATTATTTTAAACTATATTTATTTTCCGCTTTTTAGTTTGATTAATTTATTATTAAAGCGTGTTTTTTAGTTTGTTTTTTTTGCTATATTTATTTTTCATTTTTTAGTTTGAGTTATTGTTAAGAAAAAAAAAATTTTGAGTAGATTGAGCTATACTCAAAACCCAATATTATAGGCAGTGACGTATTATTCGAAACCATGGAAACGAATGCAAACCGCCAATGACCATACAGTATTTTGGTCGTTTCCATGGTTATGAGAGCTACGTCACTGCCTATATTTTTGGTAATAGACTATAGATTATTCAGCGGCGCACCCAGGATTTTATGTTAGGGGGGGGGGCCGCCAACCAGTGCTGGAAGCAAATTTTTTAATAAACTTTTAAGCTACGCATTTTTCTAGAACTTTGGAGCTTTTTTAACAGGTACTCTTGCAGGGAAGATCGCAATAGCCTAGTCATGGGAGTCGTTAAACGGTTTCTTAGGGGGGGGGGCATTGGCGGCTTGTGACTTCTTAACTTGGGGGTGTACTTAAAGCCTGCTGTAGGCGAAATGCGCTGTAGGCGAAATGCGCCGCAGGCGAAATTTTTTTAAGACCAAATTTGGTCAATAATTATTATAGTAAATCTTTTAAAAATTTATGATTACCTTCTTATTCTATTGAAAATGAAATAAGATAAAAAATAAAAAAGCTAATTTATTTTTCATTAGTGGGTACATTGTTTAAAAGTAAAGTTCATTCACCTGTTTTTATTTGCAGCAAACTTATCAATAACAATAAAGTCCCTAGATTTACACTTTGCGGTATGTATCAAGTTAATTTCCAGAGTTTAGGTCTTCCATTAATTTTAATTTCAATTTTTTGCTCAATACTTAATGAGCTAAAATTGTTTCTCAAACATTCATAGTCGTTTTGGCATTAAAACTGTTTATTTTTATTAAAATAAGTCTTTACTACCCCAAAATAATAACAAAAATAGAAAGGAAAACTCGAAATAATAAATTCATACATTCAATCAAACCATATTAAACCTCAATAAGTCAACTTTTGTCAATAAGTCAACTTCCAGGGGGGGGGGGCAATTGCCCCACCTGGCCCTCCTCAAACGAGGCCCGTGAGGTAAATCTAAGAAAATTGACTTTTTAAAATACTTATCCACTTTCATAATTTTTCATTTCATTGGGGGTTTTGGGGGGGGGGGCAAGGCCCCCTTTGCCCCCCCCCCCCCCTGGGTGCGCCACTGAGATTATTGTATCGTCAGCGGTTCTTGATAAGTCTACAAAATTTAAGTTAAATCTGACCATTTAAAGTGGGTCAAAATCGGGTTCAAAGAAGTCGGTTACAATACAAACAAACATACATACAAACCCGAACAAACGACAAAAATTATCAAAATTAAAAAAAAAAAAATTGTCAACATTTAATTTTGACGGGTAGAATTTTTTTTATTTTTCTCTATTCTTAGCTTGTCTTTACGACCCCACGTTTGTTTCATTACTTATGGGTAATGTAATGATTCTGACATATTGGCAGGTGTCAAATTTTGACAACATATTTTTTTGCGTATTTTTCTCAACTTTCCACCGTCAATATACATACGACCTTATAGTTTTTTCAATAATATCATTTTTTTTAAATCGATTTGACATATGGACAGCTGTCAAATTTTGACAGGAGAATTTTTTGCTTTTTTTTTCCAAAGTCTCCGCATCGAATACTATTATTATACGACCCCATAATTTGTTTGGTCAAAATCGCTTCTTCGTTTTATACCTGACAGCTGTCAAAATTTGACAGGAGAATTTTTTGCGTGTAGATTATTGTATTGTCAGCGGTTCTTGATAAGTCTACAAAATTTAAATTAAATCTGGCCGTTTTAAGTGGGTCAAAATCGGGTTCAAAGAAGTCGGTTACAATACAAACAAACATACATACAGGTAAAGCTAATAGAAGCGTGTTAAAAAGGGATTGATCCAGACTTAATGTTCCCAAATGTTGTTCGAAAGCGATTCAATCCCATTCCACTCTCGGTGTATTCCCTCTCCATACCAGCAAATACGTTCCGATAGTGAAGCACCCACCGCAATGTTTAATGTTTTTGTTTTCTATCTATATTGCGAGTAACTAAGAGTTTTCCAGTAGTGTATATGTTACTACTTTTGTACGCGTAGTTTTTAAATTAAATAAATGCAAGTTTTTAAATTAAATAAATGCAAACCGACACCGACGATCCAAAGAGGAAGCACCAATTTAAATATTATGCAGTTTGATTAATTTATAGTCGGTGCCCAGATGCGTTGGTGTCACAAAAGAAAAGGTAAATGACACTGTGGATGTTTTGAAGTTTGTTTATGACGGTGCCGGTGGGCGACAGAGATGTTTTATTCATTTTAGATAGGAATTACTTTTTTAGGTCTAAGATAGAAGCAAAAATAATGAAATAGCGAAAAAGACAGATAGACCAGGGCTGAATGAAGCCTTTGAAAATAGTAAAAAGTGAAAAAAGATAATAATAGGATGAAACCCATTGAAAAAGAAAGAGAGTATACCAAAAATAAAAGGAAAAATAATTTACGGGCGATCCGAGGTCGGGAAGTGGAAGGGGGTGAGTTTTTAACGGTAGAAAACGATTTATCTCGATTTCCGGCAAAACTACAAGCCCTATGGAAAAACGTCAAAAGGCAAAGTTGTAGGTAATAAAAAGATCTACAACTTTTGTATTTACACTTTTTCACATAACCTCAAAATTTATGTGAAAAATTCAAATATCCAAGTTTTTGGTTTTTTATTTTTATCTTTTACAAAAAATTATTTTTTCACGAAATTTGGTGAAAACGTACCTTTTTATGTCCCAAACACACTGTAATTTTTTTGATTAAAAATATTTATTTTTTCACCTTATTTTGACTTAATATCGAAAAAGCACCCTAATTTTCAATCGAAAATTCTCACGTCAAAGAATCTGCTTTTTTTAAAAAGTCGGTGGGCTTTTTGTTCGTTGAAATCTCTACATTCTGATGGTGTAAAAAAATACATTACTATGGTAAATGTTCTCAAAAAATGCAAAGAAACGAAAAAACTCGAATAATATATAATAACATAATGTACACAGTTTTAAGTTAGCAGCCTCTCGGTTTTTCGATAATTAAAAAAAAAAACAGGTCCACAAATAATTACAATTCATGTGCCACTATCTTGACTTCATACTAAATATTTCGGAGCTGTAAGATTTATTTCGATGTTACGATGTTTACAATATAAACATCGATGTTATCATAAAATTATCGAAGCTGAAACATCGATGTTAGAGATAAAAACATCCATAGTAAAGATGAAAACATCGTTGTTTTTGCCAACCCTTGCATGGTCATGATTAGGGCTGGGCAAAAATTCGATATATCGATATTTTTACCGATATATCGATAAACGATATTTAAAACGTAAAATATCGATTTATCGATATTTATCGATGTTATCGATATATCGACTATATCGATATTCGATTGGAATTTCAATATCGCCCTTATAACACACTTAAGGACCAATAATTAATTCAATCTTTTTTCTTCATGTTTTCATAATTAGAGTCTCCCCTTGAAATGAAGGTACGGAGTTTTACAGAGCACATAAGAAAATATTGATATACAGTGTCACCAGTAAAGTCCGCATCATATGGGATTTTTTTTTATTAATAGCTTTATTCAAAATTTGACTTTGGCATCAAATTCTACTTCGATCGAGATGAAAATTAAGCAAAAAAAAATAGTCACGTGATTCGCATTATCTGTCAAATTTTAATTTTTTCCAAAAAATAATTTAAAAGCCCAATTTTGATTTTGTAGAAAAACACACATTTAATATGGCGCTACTTTAAAAAAAATGTATCTGAAATAAAGCCTTGTCAAAACTGAGTTTTATGTAGGTTGCGTTGAGTCTTATTTTGCGAAAGTGGTGCAATTTACAAAATGTAGGTAAAAAATCAAAATTATCTTATGCGGCTAAAATTTTGCATGTGGGCTAGAAACTGCATTTAGAAAAACTTTTCTAATAACTTTTTTCGATTTTTTCAGAAATAACCCCACATTTGAATTATTTTTTGGAAAAAATTAAAATTTGACAGATAATGCGAATCACGTGATCGATATTATCGAATTAAATTTTTAAAAAACAATCAAATATGTTAATTGGCATGTGCCTGAGAATTATGGCTTTTTGTACACTGGAGTGAAAACTTGTATGTAAGCAATATCCTGTTTGAATCTACTAAACTAATACATAATTGTAACTGTAGTCAATTACCAATTGCTGTGTGTCCATAAATTTATACTCAAATTAAAAGAATATATAAACACTGTTTATATACTGAGTTATACAATTTAAATTTGTAAATTTTTAATAGCGTATTAGTCTCGTGATGTGTTTTTAATTATTCCACAACATTTTTTAGTGCCCTGAGGATGGCCTGAATTAGGTCGAAACGTCGGCAAATACAAATACTTTATCCCCAACGCTGTTTTATTGACCTTAATCCAACCCAGAACCATTCAAACATATTATCGATATTATCGATATTTTTTTTAATATCGATATTCGATATTGGAATTTCAATATCGCCCAGCCCTAGTCATGATACCGCACGATCTTAGAAAAGCTTAGAAGAAATAGTCCATGTCAACGAGCCGCCAATGCTTAAAGTAGGTACTTGAAGGAACAACATTGTTTTCTCTAGCTGTTTAGTTGTATCTTAAATGCATTAACTGTTATCGACACCTTGCAGAAAAGGCCATAATAAATCTTAATGCCATATTTCAATTTTCAACGAAACAATACCACCATAAAGCCTATTCCGCAACCTGAATTATCGAATTATCCGAATCGTATAGGAAATTTGTAATAATTCCGAAATAACAATACCGCATTCGAGGTTCGCGAACAACGGATTATTACAACATCTTAAACGCTAATAAATACCATGTATAGTGTGCAAATTGCATTCGTTAATTATTCGATCATTTTACAAAATTGTTACAATTTACAAGGTAAGAGAAGGTTAATATGATGGAATCCTTTTGTTGTAATTTTATGAGTTTCACACCTATGATGTTTATGATTATGAGTTTATGGGAGATAAAACTTATATACTTTATATATAATTTATTCATGGCTATGTAATTTTACATGACAATAACAATATCACAAACAATACTGATAATATTTACTTCCACGTGCAGGAGAGTTAACTACATCGTACTAATTATCGCATCCAAACAAAAAGACTGACATAGGACATCATTATAAATAGCAACATTGCTATTGCTACCCATAATTCAACTGGTTCTGGATGTTCCTACGATTTTATTTTTGATACACATCATCTTTATTAAAAGCGGTTTTCTCACACAAGTGCAGATTTAATTACATCGTACTAATTATGGCATCCAAACAAAAGCAACAAACTGCCATAGGACATCATTATAAATAGCAACTTTACTCCACCCATAATTGACCTGGTTTTGAATGTTCCTACGACTTTATTTTTGATACACATTATCTCTATTAAAAGCGGTTTTCTCACACAAGTGCAGGAAATTTAATTATATCGTATAGTATTATGGGATACAGTAAAACAAAGTTGGACTTGAAAATTTCCACTATATTAACTCATTAAATCATTGTCATCTGACGAAGCTACAGTGTTAGCGAAACATGTCATTTTTCTAGTTAATATAGTGGAAATTTAAAAGTTCAACTTTGTTTTACTGTATTCCATAATACTATAA
This sequence comes from Polydrusus pterygomalis, assembly GCA_963969555.1. Taxonomy (NCBI): domain Eukaryota; kingdom Metazoa; phylum Arthropoda; class Insecta; order Coleoptera; family Curculionidae; genus Polydrusus; species Polydrusus pterygomalis. The sequence continues at coordinate 38,035,787 of OZ018385.1, read as the reverse complement.
TTATGGATTTCCACCTAGTATCGGCTGAATCAATTAATTGTATCGTACTAATTATCGCATCTAAACAAAAGCAACAAACTGCCATATGACATCATTCAAAATAGCAACATTACTTTACCGATAATTCAACTAGTTCTGAATGTTCCTGCCATTTTATTTTTGAAAAACATCATCATTATTAATTGCAGTTTTCTCACACAAGTGCAGGAGATTTAATTATATGGTACTAGTTATCGCATCCAAACAAAAGCAACAAACTACCATAGGACATCATTACTCCAACGATAATTCAACTGGTTCTGAATGTTCCTGCGATTTTATTGTTGATACACGTCATCTTTATTAAAAACTGTTTTCTCATACAAGTGCAGGAGATTTAATTACATCGGACTAATTATCGCATCCAAACAAAAGCAACAAACTGTCATATGACATCATTATAGCAACATTACTTCAACCATAATTCAACTAATTCTGAATTTTCCTGCGATTTTGTTTTTATACACATCATCTTTATTAAAAACGGGCTTCTCATACAAGTGCAGGCGATTTTATTACATCGTACTAATTATCGCATCCAAACAAAAGTAACAAACTACCAAAGGACATCATTACTCCAACCACAATTCAACTGGTTCTGAATGTTCCTGCGATTTTATTGTTGATACACGTCATCTTTATTAAAAACTGTTTTCTCATACAAGTGCAGGCGATTTAATTACATCGGACTAATTATCGCATCCAAACAAAAGCAACAAACTGTCATAAGACATCATTATAGCAACATTACTCCAACCATAATTTAACTGGTTCTGAATGTTCCTGCGATTTTATTTTTGAAAAACATCATCATTATTAAATGCGGTTTTCTCATACAAGTGCAGGCGATTTAATTACATCGGACTAATCATCGCATCTAAACAAAAGCAACAAACTGCCATATGACATCATTATAAATAGTAAAATTACTCCACCCATAATTCAACTGGTTCTGAATGTTCCTGCGATTTTATTTTTGATACACATCATCTTTATTAAAAGCGGCTTTCTCACACAAGTGAAGATTTAATTACATCGGACTAATTATCGCATCCCAACAAACGTAACAAACTACTGAAATTAAACATAATGCGTGTTGTCGGCAACGTTGAGAGCAGTCGTAATAAAGTTAACTAAGAAAGTCAACGGGTCAACGCTTGTATAAATCATAATCAAATCAAGACCGCCAGGCCGTGTTGTTAAGTTTGAAATATGCGAGGTGATTCTGCATACTCACATCTTTATAGCGGGAGAGTGGATGTAGCAAAAGGTCTAAACAAGGCTTTTATGTAATTGCATAAATTTGCTTTCGTAATTGGCTATGACGATAAGATAGAAAATGTTGCACCGGAAAAGAACTTTCTTGATGTGTAGAAAGGTCATCAATGATGTGAAAAAGTTGAGTGGGACCTCAGTTGCGTAACGCAAAATCGCACCCAAAAAATAGCACCAATCATTAAAGACTTACAATGTCAGAGCGTAGTACCTACCCTGTGTTGTTATGAAATTAATAAGCTTCTAAATATAGGAGCTATAAAAAAGGGTGCTCCCATATGAAAGATAAATATCTTTCTTCGTTCTTTTTAATTAAAAAAAAAACAAATGGAAAATACAAATGTATCTTAAACCACAAAAGCATAAATAAGGTCATTAAAATTTCTCATTTTAAAATGGAGACATACAAAATTGCTTATAAGTTATTTTTCTAATACAGCGAAAACTTTTAGGATAATGCTAACTTTGCCACTCAGCTTCGCAAGAAGTCCAAATAACTACTCTTATTAATTTGTTAAGTTCTGTACCCGAATTTTTTATTAGCTATATTACAAAAAGAACTTATAAGATTATTTTTTTCAATGTATTCTAATTTCTAAAACATTCTCTTTAAAAGATAATATATTTTCTAATTCAGATCAGTATTTTCCTAAATCCTCTTTGGAAGTAGTTTTATGCATTCTTAAGCCATTAATAAAAATAAAGTTATTAACGTAAATCTGAATTTATTTAAATCTTTCTGTTAATGGACCTAAAGTCGCATCTATACAGCAAAAAGCTTTAAACATTCTTTCCGGATTGCCTATAGTTTCATCATCACCTTCATAAGAAAAAGGTTTTTGTTTTTTCCCTTTGCCTCGTATATTGTCAATTCTATTTGAATTGTGGTTCGCACCCTTTGACAATAAGCGACGATGTACCGATACCGACAGTCGATGGAAAGTACCAAGTATAGGCAAGTCTTCATATACATTAGGAGAAACCCAGTACCAAGTACCGCGTAGTGTCTAGGCCACGTTAACCCACAACATAGAAGATAGAAAGAAGTATCTTATCTTCACAACTCCATCCTCTCTCGTCGTCTAACAATAGTACCAGTACAGCGGACCGCAGAACAGTACGGTACTGCCGCCGATCGCGAGATGCGAATGCCCCCTCTTCGATCTTCATCCACTTTTCTTCGTTCGACCGAGTGGTACACTTGCCGAGCTCATCTTCAAACGCGACCTTGAAAGCGTTCCCCCCCTCTCTCCTGGGTACGACTTGAGGACCCGTTAGTTGATAGTTGCGCTGACTGTGCCGCTCGCGGATATGTTTGCGTGGTTATGGATTAGATAAGCTGTTGTATGGGGAGCGATCAAAATGAAAACGGATTCTTAGGGGGGTTGACTATTATGTACAGATGCGATTTGGGTAGGAGGGCGAGAGGCATCCTCAAGATATGTTTCACACCAAACTATGGATTCTAATATGGAAAAGTTAATAAAAAAGGAGTAAAACTTATAATGAATTTTAAGAGTTATTTAAATTTTTATAGTAAAGTAAAATTCATAATTTTAATTTTTCTGATGTTGTTTTACATTTTTGCTAGTTGTTTTACTTAACAAACAGGGTTTTGTATCTCTTGTAAAAATTACTTATTAAAAGTTGGGCCCTTTTTCATTCAATGAATATGTATAAGTTAAGCAGGTTCAATTTTATTTCGCAAAAGTTCCAAAAAATGTTTGTGCCTAAATTTCGTTCCAAAAAGAAAGTTCCAAGAATCCGGTGTCCAAATATACCCTCCCAAACATTTACATTTTAAGGGTATTGAGTACTTGCTTGTACAAAGCTGCATGTGTTTATTTATAATACAATACAATACAATATAGGGGAGACTGGTACACAATGAAACACATTTTTGGAAATGTTTTTTTTAATCCTATCAAGGCGAGACAAATTATAAGAACATTTTTCCCTGAACTGTTTATTAACCCACAGATAGTATAATTTAGTTTTCAAAAATTTAAACACTGGAATGAGGTATGGTCGCTTAATGTGTTGCATTGTGTACCATGGGTGGTTCACGTTGACACACGCCATACGCCATCCTGCTACATGTTTTTATATACTCGCTCCACAATTATTCTTGTTCTCTTGTAAAAACTAATCCCACCGCATAGTTAGGTTCCATTCTTCCAGTGGGATCAGCTTTTGCTTTTAAAACATACGTCCTTAAAGTTGCAAATTTAACATTATGCATTTCTGCAGCAATGCGATATGCTGTTCCATTATTTTTTACCTCCGCAACAGGCAGCCATTTGTTGCACGGTAAATTTTGCTCTAGTCCGTTCTTTTTTACGCCGTACCATTGTAGTTACAGGTATCAATGTGTACTACCAGTGAATGTTTCATTGTGTACTGCCAGACATGTAGTCACAACAACTCAGAAAATGATTAGTTGCCGTTAATTTATTCAAACGGAATTTGAAGGTTAGAGGGACAATATAATTACAAAATAAAAAAAAATGTTTGAAAGGCTGACGTTAATATGTGTAAATATTATACCTTAAGTTTTCACAATAAAAAATAAAAAATTAGAGCACAAAATTTTAAAAAATCCGTCTAGTTCGGTCTATGAGCAGATCTAACAAACGACTACACCGGCGTAGCTAGGGGGGGGGGCATCGGGGCATTTGCCCCCCCAAGAGCCATGAAAAAAAGTAATTATCAACAATATTTCAAAAACTTTTAACATTTCATATGGCAAAAATAAAAAAAATACTACAAATTATCAGTTTATAAGTTTGTTATTTACTTATTTTATTATATTTAAATTTAATATTTGGTTTCAAAATTTTTATTTATTTCATAACAACATAAGTATTAGAGTTACAGACAATGTTTGTCCAATTTTAATGTTATTATATATTTAAATAAAGTGTATAATAATTACTATATAAAGTCGCCACAGTGGATCTTTGCCCGTGCGTCATCAATCAACGATCAGGACTCAACGTGGTTAATAACTCTGCATCCTTGTTTATTACAGTAACAAGTTTGAATAAAAGCATAAAAGTACGTCTCCAATATTCCGCAATAATATAATGTGCTAGACAAGAATAAAACTATAAACGTCAATTAATTCCTTTTTTTATTTGTTTAGTTGACAACCGTTGTATTTTAGAACGTCATTGTCAACCTTATTTTGATCTGCCAATCTAATTCGTATATTGTAAATCTGTGTGCCTTAAAACTGTTTCTGTTTCTAAAAATAGTTCTTTTTAGAGGTAATTATACCCACCATCTGTTTTGGCGGTAAGTATTTATGGATTTTTATAATAACTAATTTATTTATTTTAAATATTCTAACCATGAAAGTTCTTTGAAACGTTTACGGCAGTGGCTAAATTCCCTTAAATGAGAGGATGTTAAAAATTTGACTTTTGCGATTTTAATAGTCAATAAAACACCAAACTTTTCTAGATTTTAAGCTTTAAAAATAGTTTTAAATGTATTAACATTTGTTTGTCAATTTCTTTTAGATAATAGAGAATGCCGGGCAAAACTTAAAATAAATAATCATTTTTCGGGATATTATGTAGGTACGTCAAACGGTAGGCAGGCACGTCCATTTTATGAACTTAACTTAGTTTTGACTTTTTTTGTCTCGTAATTTTGATTTGATTCATATGATTTTAATGACGTAAAAGTGATGACGCACGGGAAAAGAACCACTGTGGCGGCTTTACCAATATTCCTATATTATATTGTATATTTTCTCTCACTGTTCTTATGTCGCTAGTTTTTACCATTGTTTGCCAGGGTATAAAAACAGCAACACTGCTAATACTGTCAAATTTAGCAAAATTTGGGCGTGGTCCAAAAAAATTTTCGCCTGCGGCGGGCTTTACGCCTCTGTGCAGCTATATGCCCCCCCCAAGACAATATCCTAGCTACGCCAGTGAACGACTAACCGTTGACAAGAGTATCACACTGCAACGCGTTCCAGATTTCACATCCGGCGTTCGGGTGGCAAATTTAAATAAGTTAGGGACAATGTTTCATTGTGTACTATGGGCGTCGCCAGAGGGGGGCAGGGGGGGCAGTAGCCCCCCCCTAGAGGTTCTAAAAATACGGCTTACTGAAATTAAAAATAAAATTACGCGCACCCGGCTAATCGAAACAATAACCGAGAATTTCCTGGAATCAACAGCAACACTGCATCGGTTCGCGAAGATTGCTCGTCACATAAGCTCAATCTGGTCATCAATGATCTGAACGCCGTGCCCGACATCAGAAATACCGTTGGGACCATCAAGGATATAATAACATTTTTTCGAGAATCGGTTCTAAGACGGAAATTAACACCCAATATTTCCCGGTTATGCGAAACAAGGTGGAGCGAAAAAAAACACAAAAGCATCAGAGTTTTTAAAGAGAATTTTTGTGCTATAATGGAGGCTTTAGAAACATTGTCTCGATATGGCAATAATGCGACAAGGAAACATGCGTATCAGCTCCATGCGGCAGCTTCCAAAGCTTCATTTATTTTTAGCCTCGTATTGATATCCAAATATTCCGGTATTATAGAACCCACAGTAAACGTGCTCCAATCAGTATCCTTGGACACGGTTCAGGCATCCCAGCATATTAGTCGCATTTTACAACTGATCAAAGATCACCGTAACGATCCCGAAAAAGTTACAGAAGATATTATCAAAGATGCTACTGCTATTGCGGAAAAAATTGGACTGACGGAAGATATGAAATTCATACCCCGTACTGTTGAAAGACAACAATACCGCAGCAACCACCCGGCAAAAAGCCCTTCAGAATTCTGGCGGAGGTCTATGACAATTCCTTATTCGGACTTAATTATAAATTCCCTCGAAATAAGGTCTCTGAAGAAAATAGACCATCCTTTGCCCTAACAAAACTACACCCTGCGCAAATGAAAAACATATCTTTGGAAGACCTTAAAGAAGCATGCGAGGAATTCAGAAACTTTTACGCTATTTTGGATATAAAGAATGAGATAGAACTTTGGAAAAAAATATGGGAGGAAAACCCAGAATCGACCAAACTAAGTGTTGTGGAAGTCCTTAAGGAAACTGACGATTTTTTTTCTGCGATTAAGAAGGCCTTGAGGATCTTATTGCTTTACCTTGTACCACTTGTACAGTTGAAAGGTCATTCAGTAGCTTGAGGAGAATCAAAACCTGGTTGAGGAGCACGACGACTGGAACTCGCCTCAATGGCCTTGCCATGATGAGTGTACACAGACAACACATTTTCAAGAAATTGGACGATTTTATAAACAAAGTAACCAACAAATTCGCTAGCAACCCTAGACGATTATGTTTAAATTGATTTTGTATGTAAATAATTTATTCGTTTTCTAATTTTTTTTTTTTTAATTAAAACTTTTCTATCTTAATGTTTTCTTCAGTTCTTCTATGCTGCCCCTCCCTAGCTCACTGGCTGGCGACGCCCTTGCGCAAGTTTATACACATTTTTTATCGTATATCGTTTGTAAATTCCGCGCTTTTACGTATAATTCTTCTTCGCGTAACGAATTTAAATTCTCAGGATTTAAAAAAATGATAGGAAATGAAATACCTATGAAAAGCAAAGCTGGCAGCAAGTTTTGCACGGTGCGCGGTGGTACTATTTATACGAACCCAGTTTTTAAGGAGCTCTTTTTTGCTTTTACATGTTCAATTTAATTAGCTCAAAGGCGAAAACCATCAACCGTGAACAAAACTAGATCTGGGCACGTTTCATTGTGAATTTGCATTATTTCCGTAGGCACTTGTACAGGGTTACGATAATTATACCTCCGTAAAAGTTGAAAACTAACTGCTAATTATCGGGTAACGTGGTATTAAAGGCATTGTTTCGGGTAATTAGTGTGAGAAATACCAATGGCGTACTACCAAAATTACTTAAGTAGCTCTACAAAGGCGCAATGGTACTTTTTCTAATGCAGTGCTGATCTGAACCAGCAGTAAGCTGTTAGAAGTGTTTAACATATCTAGCGGTCTTGGAAGTGCCGACTAACAAAATCAAGAATTAAATTATTCTAACTTACACTCATGATCCCATTATCTTAAATATGCAATTTATAACCAACCGCACTTAGTATTTATCAGGCAACCCAGAACCCATTTGCAATAATTAGCTCTAGGACGGCCGGTTAGAACCGATTCGGTCCGATTCGGTACCTTTGCGGCTCATTTCTTACACCATTCTCGGCCATTTTTTCTTTGCAGTAATGAGTACGTAAAGTCATTAAAATTGTTTCAAACGCCACTCACAATTTAAATCCTTACATGGCCATCTTCGATGAACCCATGGGAGCGGTAAAAATGGTCGTGTTACCGATATACTCCTACCGCGAAACGTTTTTTTTTTAGGTTTTTTTTTGTAATTAGAACATTGGTATGTACGGGCAAAGCTGATGACGGATTGTGTAATTTTGTAAAAGTAAAAATGTACCTACTTATTGGTTTGAATAACGACTTGAATTAATACTGAAGTTCTCCAGCGAACATGAGAAGATTGATTCCACGACAAACAAGAATCGCAAGTACAAAGATCGATCTTCGATGCTTCTTTTAAACAGCAAAGGAAAGTAAAAATATTTGCTTAGCTAAGTTGTTAAAGGAAATCTGCGCGAACAACTTTATATAATCCGAAATCCTTTTTAGTTACTTTCAAATAGCAAAGCAAAGCTAAGCAAAGATTTTTTCCTCTCCCCTTACCGCGGTTTAGTATGTCACTCTATATTTATCATACGATTATACGCAAAGCGTTCCTTTAAAAACTTAGCTAAGCAAAGATAATTACTTTGCTGGTTATAAGAAGCAAAAGGAAAGTATCTATAGTATGATAAATGTAGAGGGGTATACTTAACCGCGGCAAGGGGGGAGGAAAAAATCTCTGTTGTGCTAAGTTTAATTTTTAAAAAGAATGCTTAACTTAGCCGTCAGCTTTGCTATTTAAAAGAAGCTTAAAGGAATTCAGATTTTGCCTCATTCTTATTAATGTTCTGCCATCTGCCGTCACAATAAATAAATATGTTCTAGAAACTATGGAGGACTTGAGGTAGGAGGCCGAACGCAATGCATTGGATTCGGTCCCAAATTAGCATCGGTAATTCAGCTTTACGAGTCGCCGTACCATGGCGCTCGTGTTCGAAGTGGGCTATCAAATAAATGGTTTCTTATGGACGCGATAACTATTTTTCTTTAAATTAGTTCTTTAAGGAACAAATAAGGACTTTTATATGAATTTACACTTACTTTGTTATACTTATTAGTAAACTCGGCCTGTATAAAGTTCCAACGATGCTTCGTTTTTAAAATACAGGAACATTCTAGCTAGAGGGTTTTACATTTGGAGCTAGAAAGAGACTTATTTGGCTGCGTTTCATCTCTGAAGAAGATCCTGTCTTACACCCCGACACAAAGCAAACTCTACTTTTATAAATTGTACCATTATTCATTATAAATATGGAAATTAATTACAATACAACGTTATTTGTCTTATCTTGCCTTCAAACGTTATTTGTTATTTCGAAAAATAAAATGTCAATTGTCAAAAGTAAAATTTAAAAACTATGGAGGATCTAAATTTCCATATTAAAAACGAAGAAGAAGAAGACAACATCAGCCAACTTCGGACGCGAGAGCCATCTATCGGCCAATAGCGAACTAACCAAAAAACCGGGACAGAATTTGAAAATGCTGCCATTGTCGATCGGCCTCCTACCCCAAGGTCTCTATAGGGTTTGTTCGGAGACCTTGCTCCTACCCTCTAGTCTCCATACTAGAAACATATCTCTATTAGAAATTTTTTCTTTGATATTAGCGCCATCTAGTAGACTAAACTAAAATTCCTATTTAAATTATTTTAATTTGTAACTTTTTTGACAACGGATGATTTTTGATAAAATGCTTTATCTACAATCCATCGCATTTCATTTCCACCAATAATGTCCATTGGTAACACACAAAGCAAAACTGTAACATTTAACTCATGATACCTAGGTGAAAAAAGCATTTATCATTTCCATAGTAAGGGCAATGCGGCGCGACGTGAATGACATTAGATAGTCCGGGAGTCTTCGAGTAATTTTGGTCAGATATTCCGCCTGAGCTTATTTTTCGTTATAATTAGAATAATTTTTTGTTATAATGAAGCTGGGACACCTATTTTCCCTGGTTGTAGATAAGTAAATAAAAATGTGCCTTTGGCATGGCGGCTTCTATAATTTTATGGCTATATAATGGTCATGCTTCTTAAATGGGTGACCCTAAGGTAATTAGACATATAGAGTGTGTGGGTCTTACGTATTACGTACTTATACAACCCATTACTATCTAATTGTAGCAACATTTATACAATTACCCATTCGATTTGCCTTCAATGCCAATCTATACATTTGATCATAAACTAATGTCCAAGGCAGGCATTGATTGGACATCTATCGCAATGCACGATACCGTTAATTTCTAATATTAATTAAAAATTCATCTGGATGGGATATTAAAATGATTTCACAACAACTATCTATCTGTTCCGGCATTAAATTATTTAGCCAAAGCAATGACTACGTATACAACGCATAATTACGATCCACTTGAACCGAACGGATGGACGGTCTTTTCAATCAACCCTAAATTTATCGTGTACATCCACTTCATTTAATTCAATCCTAACAAATTAAGAATCGACTTGATAGTTCGATCCACTTGAAAATTTGGTTAATTGGAGTAGGTATGTAACGCGATTTTCAAGTGGATGTAACTGCATCCGCTTGGTTTGATCGGATGTAAATATCCGTTGTCTAAGCACGTAGTCAATAAATATTTCTTTTAAAAACTGAATATTTCCACATTGTCTTAAATCAGCTATTGTTATTTCAATTCATAAAGGAAGTGATTATGAAGCTGCTTCAATTTTCGATCAACACTTTCTAAAATTATGAATAAAGTTGTTAAAAATAGAATGATTGCATTTTTAAATATACTTAAATAATGTTTTAAGCTTAAACTTTTGATTGTGTTAACAATGATATTTGGTTAAAGAAGCTTGCACTTTATGTAATTAAAATGGTTTAGATCATCAACTTTAGTAGTATTGTTAAGAAATCAGAAAATATTAAAATAATTGTGGAGTACCTCAAGGTTCAGTTCTCGGCCATTTATTATTTTTAATCTATACAAATGACCTTAAGTCAGTTTTTGTAAAAGGTGAATTTACCATGTCTGTTGATGTTACTATGGAATAGTAAAAAAGGTGCGATTGCGATGCGATTTCGCAGCGATATCGTGAACAGTCAAAATATCTAGAAAATGGCCACAATGCGAACCCTGTGGTACTTCAGATGGCACCTGGATGATTTATCACTCTTGACAAATTGAATTATGTCAGACAGATAAGATTCAATCCAATTTAGGACGGTACCACTGATACCCAGTGCTTTCAGTTTCCCCAAAAGTAAAGTTTGGTTGTCAGAGTCCACATGTTGTCCTCCTTGCATCATATTGGTTATAGCGTGCGAGCAAAAATTATTTGCATCAAAGAGGGCTTGTATTAAAAAACGTGTAGCTTGGTTTAGATCACAATGATATGGGGACGATATGTCTAACCAAATCTAGGTTAAAATTTTGTCAAATTTATATTATGACATGATATGCCAAACCAATGAGTAATAAAATAAGTAGACAAATACAAATTTATTTTTGTTGTTTACAAAATTAACAAAATAAGAATAAACAGAAAGAAAAATAAAAATAATTACATGTACCTATTCTGAGAATTCACATAACCGGAGAGGTGGAACCAGGCTTCATCCGAAAAAATGTCAGGTCTAATAAATCATTTCTTCCCAATAAATTTTGGGTAAACCATTGAGAGTAATTCCTGCGTGTTTCAAAATCTACGGCTTGTATTTCTTGGAATACTTGCACTTTATAAGGAAATAAATTTAGCTGCTTCTTAAGAATAGTCCTGCATGTTCCATAAGATCTTCCCACATCTTGGGACAGGCGTCTTATAAAATTTGTTGGCGTATTTTGCATTATTTCACGGACGTTTGCAACAAGTTCTTCTGTTCTCACAGATGGTCTTCCTGCTCCTTTTTTGTGTTGTATAGAACCTGTTTCCCTAAACACAGCCACGGTTCTTTTTAGGCAACGATAAAAATCCCCAGCGATAAAAGCAACGTTAGGAAAATGTTCGTGAAAATCGTCCATGCACAAACCCGGATTGTATTGCCACTCACCATTTACTCTAACCCCGTTTCGAAAATACGCTTTAACCCTGAATGTTTTGTGCTGTTCCGTAAAGCCCATTGGGTGAATTGTTCAAGAAATTGGAAAAATTAGCGATGAATCAAATTACTTGTAACGACTGTCAAAGATGACGGAATAACTGATTGATTGTTAATTTAGGTAGTTACTGACACCCAACAGGTATTAACCTTTACGGCTAAGCATTACGTCCTTAGATGCAAGGCCCTCTTTGATGCAAATAATTTTTGCTCGCACGGTAGAATTATGGTAAATAACATGGTTTGTATCAGTTGCTCTACCATGGATAAAACCATGCTGTTCATTATTAATGAGGTACAATCCTTTGCATTTTTTATTCTTTTTTTTACATTTTAAATCGTACTTTAATTATATTTTATTGTTCATTAGAATTTATATTTACCCTTATCGATAAAGATATTTCTGGTGGAATTTTCAACGTCGTTTAATCTATTGCCAACCTATAACTTATTTCGCATTGTTTTTTGGGAGAATTGTATAGTGAAAGAACAATGACATAATAATATTAAAAAAAAATCTTAGCGGGAATTTTTAGCGATAAAATTCTCTTAAAATAATTTATGAAATTCCTTGATATTTATTTGATGTGCCAATTGTTACCTATAGAATATGCAGTCGATATTGATTTTATTTAAATTTTGTGTAAAATCTAGAAATAATAAATAAATCTACGCGAAGCATATTTTGACTTTACTAAAGAGATACAAAAAAAAATTAATTCTTGATAAACTTTTTCCTGGGCTTTTACCCAATATCCTTACCCTTTAATGTATAAATAAACCTTAAAAACCACCTAGTGTGACATAATTAAATACTTTTTAATGTATGTTTGGGTAATTTAAGAACAAGTAATAACAGTAAAAACCGTGTTTTATGTATCATGACGTGATCTTTAATTAAAACATATATAAAGTAATTTTTGAGTTATAAAATGTTCTTAGAAAATACGTCATGTCGTGCATAAACTAAATTGAAACTAATTTAAAAAAATGCATAACAGTTTTAAACGTTGCACTTCTTTATTCCTCTTATGAGAGCTGTAAGAGATAAGAAATTATTTACTAAAAAGTAGATATTTTAGGTTTGACAAATGGGAATTTGTTTATTTGTTTTATTAGTTGCACAACCGAAATGTAACTACCGCCACAAGTTGATGCACGTCTGATAACCATATCAGGTGTACTTAGAATGGCTTCAAGTCAAACAGTATACGGGGTAGAGCACAAAATGTGGAAATCGTTCGTAAAAATACCCTATAAAATATAAAAGAAAACCGTCAAGTTTTTTGCCTCAAGAACGACAATGATCGATTTATCAATCATTTTTCAACCATTATAAGTTACAGTTACGTTTCTTGTTTGGCGACAAGTATCCATTGAATGGTGCCCAAAGCAGTCAATCAGTAGATCTATTCTGCTTGTAAAACAAAGTATCTTATTCAATTAAATTAAAGTTAGAGTAATATACGAGCTACTTGAATTATTTCAGTTGAGAAACATATTTGTTTTAGTTAGTTTAAGAAAAATGTTTTAAATGCCTAAACGGGAAAGTAAAAGTTTTAGTATAAAAAGAAATACAGTTTTAAACAAAAAAAAAACATTTTACCAAAATGATTTATACAGGATTATGATTTATCATAACCACATTGTAAGAAGCCGTGAATCAGAAACATCGACAACACTGCTTGAAGATCCATGGGTCACGTGACTTTTTTGAGGTTAGCCATGGTTTAGTATGTAATTTACGCGCGAACTAGGTGTAGGTGTCGTATTAATTTGTATTTTTATCCGGTTTTCGATTGATATCTAATAGAAAATTTAAGTAACATGATTGCTAAGAACCTCTACAAAATATTAGTGGACATTTTTTGGGCGGATTTGCTTTAATAGCAGTAATAAAGTGAAAAATCCAACAGCCTAGCCGGCCTGGCGGTTTGTTTACGGGTCTTATAAATGGCGGCAGAATTTTATTTGTTTAATTTAAAAGTTGTCTTTTTTGTCTTCTAGTTAGCTCTTTGGGATAAACTTTATTGTTTTGTGACTACAGTTGATTTATTAAATATTGAAGTGTTTATTTAACTTGAAGGTATATGTGAATTAGTTTTAAAATATCACTAGTAAAGATAGTTCGTAAGTAGGTAGGATACCTGTAGATACCTAGGTAAGTAATATTTTTTTCTTTTAGTTTGTTTATTTAGCAACATGCCAAGCCCCTGCTGCATTCCTGTGTGTAACTCCAACTATAAATGTGTTTTAAAAGCAGGTGAAGAGAGTGTAATATATTTTTATAGTTTAGATTTGACCAATGACTGACAAAGGAACGTAGCCTATTATTATTCCATTTTTCAATGCTAAAATAGAATTGAAAATTAGATATTGGGAAAAAAATTTATACTAACGAACCTTTGAGGACCTATGGAGTAAGGGGGGGGGGGGGGTGGCCCCCCGAAATAGCGACGAACGGTCTTATTTCTTAACAAAATTGCTGTATTAAAAGTAGTTCATTATTCAACAAGACTGCATAATGGAACTGATTACTACCAAAAAACACTGTGCTAGCAAATCTGGAAATGATATAACACTAAAGCAGGTTTGATACATATAATATGGGTTAATAAAAAATAAGCTAACAATACAAACTATGTCTTAGCAAACCTGTTGTATTAGATCATTTTTCTCAGTGTAAGACACCCAAAAAGTCACAAATTTAAATATTATTATAGGTACTAAGTCATTTCAAAAAGACGATTGTATAGCACACTGTTAATTTGTAAGTAAATACATATATTCCATACCCATTATCTCGTTAAAGTTACTTACAAAATTAACACAAAAAACTTGTCTTTGACTCTAATTTAATTTTAATTATAGGATAGACCTGCACGCATACGCAACTTAAAAAATACAACAAAACAGTCTTAATATTGTATGTTTATGATTATTTTACATATTTAAAATCGGAATACCCCGGGCTGAAACAAAGATTACCAAAAGCAGCCTTTAATATATAAGGAGGTTTCGATATGGTGCGTTGGGTTTAGATTTATAAACAAAAATTGTGACGTAGCCCCACAAAGTCCAGTGGGTTAAGATCGGGCGATCTAGATGGCCACTCCGTTGACCCCCGTCTACATATTCACCGCCCCGGAAAAATTGTATTTAGACCTACCTTACATGAGCAGCATTATGCAAGGGAGCACCATCCTGTACCGGGCGAGCAAAAATTATTTGCATCAAAGAGGGCTTGGATTAAAAAACGTAGGGCTTGGTTTAGATCACAATGATATGGGGACGATATATCTAACCAAATCTAGGTTAACATTTTGTAAAATTCATATTATGACATGATATGCCAAACTAATGGGTAATAAAATAAAAGTAGATCAATACAAATCTATTTTTGTTGTTTACAAAATTATAATACTTGCACTTTATAAGGAAATAAATTTAGTAGTGATGGGATCACTCGAGTGAAAAATGACCTATCATTCGGTTTTTTCAATCACTTGAATTATTCGATTATCTTCGGAAATAATTCGAGTGACGAAATGAGTGACGAACATATGGTTTTTATTTTCCAACGCGTCTCCAAAGTTGCTGCCCGCCTGTCAATCACTCACTGCGGCCAGAGCCATCTCCTAGCGAGCGGCTACACCGAGTGGTTTCGGTTATTATTGGCGATATAATTCTAATTAAATACTGCATTACGGGTTACCTTCCTGTGTAAGATAATAATATGATTTATTATTTAGATTTAAATACTGCATTATGGGTTGCCTGCGTAGGATAATAGGATTTTTATAACTTTAAAACTTATGTTTAGTGGTGAGTATTTAGTATTCATAAATATCATGCATATCGGAATATCGTGACATCTCAAGGTCAAGTAGTTAAATTGTAAGATCTGGGAACTGGGAACCATGCCAAAAAATCCACAAATATCTCCGCCACATTTAATAATCCGCAAAAAATCAATCGATTAACAACACCGAGTCAGTTTCAATTCCCAATACAAATGCTGTATATCAACATAAACGATGAACCGCCAATATTAATAATTAATATTAGCATTTTAGTGAAACAAAATCGATTATCATTCGGTTTTTTAAATCACTCGAATACTCGGTAGTCGATTATTAAAATAAGTCGATTTTTCCCAACACTAAAATTTAGCTGCTTCTTAAGAATCGTCCTGCATGTTCCATAAGATCTTCCCACTTCTTGGGACAGGCGTCTTATACAATTTGTTGGCGTATTTTGCATTATTTCACGAACGTTTGCAACAAGTTCTTCTGTTCTTACAGATGGTCTTCCTGCTCCTTTTTTGTGTTGTATAGAACCTGTTTCCCTAAACACAGCCACGGTTCTTTTTAGGCAATGATAAAAATCCCCAGCAATAAAAGCAACGTAAGGAAAATGTTCGTGAAAATCGTCCATGCACAAACCCGGATTGTATTGCCACTCACCATTTACTCTAACCCTGTTTCGAAAATACGCTTCAACCATAAATGTTTTGTGCTGTTCCGTAAAGCCCATTGTGTGAATTGTTCAAGAAATTGGAAAAATTGGCGATGAATCAAATTACTTGTAACGACGGTCAAAGATGACGGAATAACTGATTGATTATTAATTCAGCTGGTTACTGACACCCAACAGGTATTAAGCTCTACGGCTAAGCATTACGTCCTTAGATGCAAGGCCCTCTTTGATGCAGATAATTTTTGCTCGCACGGTATATAGATATCCAGTGCATTTAAAAAAATTACGTATCTTCATAAAATCCTTGATATGATTTATGGCTTATATATAAATCAAATAAATAATATTGGCCGCGTTCAAAATTAACTTTCAAACTTCTTCAATAAAAGCAACAAACCAGGATAATAATAATTCATTATCATACCGAACGTCCTTATAGTAATTTAGATATTTCACACTTCCTACCTTATTATTTGTCATAAATACTGCATTTATTACCGAAACGTAAGATACTATTTAAATTAAGAAACATTTGTTTGTTTAATTACATAGTTTTAGCTTGGTCTGTTTTATTTTTACACGTTAACTTTAACCTTACCTAACACAATAGCGTGTTCCACATTTACCATAGACATATCGTCGTTAATTTCACAAAGTGTCGTATCTCATTTATTGTAATTTTTCAGGACAGAGGTTTAAAGATTTTCGTAAGTTTTGGCTTTCGATAAAAGTAAAAAAGCATTTGTTTTATAATATTTATTCGGTCTTGTGTTATAGTGTTAGGACTTTTTTTTGTAGTTTCATGATAAAACATATGATTTGATTTTTTAACCCTGAGTTAAGAAGAAAAAAAATAGATACGACCATTTGTGAGAATAAAATTTTACCTGTATGTTGAGATATGTCTTTGTTATTTATGATAAAATATATTATTTTATGTCGACGTTGTGGTCTAGTGGTTAGCGCTACAGCCTTACAGATCGTAGGCCCGAGTTCCATTCCCGGTGCCGGCAACGTCGATGTTAAATTTGGAATTTGGTTTAAGAGGTGGCGCCGTCTTTCGGAAGAGACGTTAAACTGTGGGCCCCGTGTCATGGATGTTGGCACGTTAAAGAACCCTACCCTCGACAAAGAGGGATTCGGCAAAATTACCAGATAGTGTGTGACAAATTTCCTGGCGTCGGTGATTGGCCTCGTTGCGGAAAAAGGCCGACGTAAAATAAATAATTAAAAAAAAAAAAAAAAATATTATTTTATAATAGAAAAATAAGGCAAACCCTTCGAAATGAACAAATTTTATTTTAAATACCTAAACTAGAATATAAATATACAAAACTATCTTGACGTAGTATGTAAAACAGGTAAATGAAACTTTGCAGGCATTTTTATGCAAATATTGAGGCTACATTAACTAGCAAAAATACAAAAAGAAATATGAACATGTAAAAATGGGTAAAAAAATCGTGAACATTTCATTTTTTTAATGTGGTAGTAAGTTTTTGTTTGTTAACTATTCCCTTCTTTCTTTGACTCGGTTCGCCTTCCTTTTTACTTCCTTCCACTTGATGCTGTTCGGGCTGCAAGTCCCTATTAACATTGGTTATTCTTGTAGTTTTCTTTTTTAGTATACGTGTTGTATGGTAGTCACAATGTGGGTTATCCATGAAGTGATCGTAGCACAAAAGAATCCAACAACGATGACAGGAACTCCATACTTCTCCCTTACATCGGTAATATTCACAGGTGGCTGTATACGGAGGATCGGCATCGGAATCGTAAACAGGCTCTTCACTTATTTCACTCTTATTGTCAGAAATTGCCGTTTTCTGATTACTTAAAGATTCACTCAAAATCAAAGCCCTGATTTGGGCTAGAGGTACATTGTCCGAAGAATCCGACAAGGAATCGACATCTGAAATGTCCACGTGGTTTCTAAACTCACTCACAGACTTGACATCTAGCTTGTTCACTTCCTGCGTAGGTACAGGTACATAATCTGAATTATGTTCATCTAAAATATTAATGACGCACTCCGTTAAGATCACTTTGCCATTATACCACTTTTTTTCGTAAAACATTTTTACTTTAGTTCCTTTTTTCAATGCACCACGAAACATAAATTCAGTTGATAACACATTTTTTATGCCATCCTCCCATAGTACAAGTGCATCCATCGTAAAAATGTATTAATCTCACCGTCAAATATTGCTTTACTGCACCCGGCTACGTTTAAAACAAGACTAAATGCATAATAATAATAATTGCCGTAAAATAAAAGACCCGGTCAACTATAATACGAGTTCTAACTCGTCAAATTAAGATACGTCGGCGACCTGCACAAATCTATTTAAAAAGTAAATCTCGCAAACCGACCTAACTCGAGTTAGGTCGGTTTGTGAGATTTATAAAGTTTACTATTATGAGATTCGTCACCGACCAAATGTTAATTACGAGAAAAGTATAGCAGTTAAAGTTACGACACTTTGTGAGATGAAAAAGGTTTATATAAGGTAAACGTTTTCGATCGTATCTCAAAATAGCGATTTTCTGAGATACGTCAGTTTGTGAAATTAACGACGATATGTCTTTAGCAGTGGCGACGCCTCGAAGGAGGCTAAGTAAGCCTCCTCAGCTCTTCTTGCCCTCCTAAATATTTTCTTGGTGCATTACTTAAATCATAATTTTTAATTTCCAGCAAGAAATCGTATTTTCAATAGTATCCCCTTATTTAAAATCTGACAACAGCGCATGTTTCTCCTAAAAGCAACATATTACGCAACGAAATTTTTCTGGAACGCAAGAGAGGAATAACCTCAGACCATTTGGTCTGAGGGAATAACAGTTTCTAACTTATATTCAGTACAATTGGCAACATCGACTGGCAAGCAGCCTCTGACCAATAACGACTCTGTTTTCTCCGACGTGCGACCGCGACCGGCAGATCACCTGTTTTCTGTTTTTTAACGTAACCTAAGGGTTGAAAAACGGAGTGTAGTCTATTTTAAGGGGGAGTACATAATATAACTTTCTATAATTTGGCTATATTGCTGAAAATTGACACTAAGCTTACTCTGTTAAAATAAGCAAGTACCTACGTGTTTTGATGTTTTGGGAAATTTTGCCCCTATGGGGTAGAAATGTCATATATGTATTGTTTTCTTTGTATCATGGTGCATGCTAATGTCATTGTATGCTAGGTTTTATTTACATGCGCAAGGGCGCAAGGCCATAAATTTGCCACTTTAATTATTGTTTGCGGATCTAAAGGTATATGTCTGTGATACAGCCTAAAAGCTGCCGATAATATTTTAAAATATTAGGAACAGCCTTGTCCAGGAAGCAAGCCGAGCTCTGAACAGAACGCGGTACAAAAAAATAGATAATAAAAGCGGTGACCCAGAATTTTTCAGATAGTTAGTTCATTCAATCATAAGACTATAAGACAGACTCAATCAAAAATAAATTACAACTGCATAAAGCGTCGTGATATCGAGCTCGATTCCTTAGACACGAAATCGTTTCAACACACGTCATCTCAAACTGGTGGATGAAAGGACACACACTAATGGCTCGACTATTTCAAGAGATCCTCTCTTAATCTAGTTTCCCACGTTCAAGATAAACGAGATAGTATAAATGGAGATGATCACAAAATACTTTATTATCCTAAAATGTCTTTTAGCTAGCTTTTTATATAGAACTAGCGTGTACCCGGCATGCGTTGCAACCCGCTGGTATAAATAATACAAACCCGAACAAACCCGATATATTAGTACCCGGCATGCCACTTTCTGAAATTGCACCCGTGCGAAGCCGGGGCAGGTCGCTAGTTATACATAAAAACCTTTCCCTTGAATCCCTCTATCTATTAAAAAAAAAACGCTTTAAAATCCGTTGCGTAGTTTTAAAGATTTAAGCGGATATGAAAGGGGACAGACGGGCGACAGCGACTTTGTTTTATACTATGTTAAGATACCGCCCACTTAATAAAAAATCGCTTGGACTATCAGAAATGGAAAACTTAAAAACAGGACAAATAAAGACCTGCGAACACAACAGGCTGTTTAACTATCCTTAGATCTGTGTAACGCTTTTGACACCGTAAACCATGATATTTTATTAAGAAAATTATACAGTATTGGGACAGTGCTGGATTTACCATTAGGCTGAGTAGGCTGGAGCCTAGGGCGGCAGGTTTTAGGGGGCGGCAAATTTGGCCCAAAAATTTTTTTTTGTCTTACAGAAATAAATGGTACAATCTTTATTCATTGTCGACGGGTAGTATTTTTTTAAATAAACTTTATTGTTGGCCGTGTCTGTTAATGGGGATAAAAAAAGGTAGTTGGAACTTTACTGTCTTTGCAGAAAGAAATTTAATTTTCAATAAAATAAGTAGGTAATCATAAATTTTTAAAATATTTACTAAAAATTATTGATCAAATTTGGGCGTGGTCTTAAAACATTTTCGCCTGCGGCACATTTCGCCTGCCGCGGGCTTTATCTTTCCCGAACACTTCACCTGTTTCACAACTCACGAGCCGTCACTGGTAGGTATAGGGGCGGCAAAAATTAAATAGCCTACTAGCGGCAAATTTGTAAATCCGCCACTGTATTGGGATAAGGGGAAATAGACACAAACTACTTAAAAGTTATTTAAGCTATCGTAAAGAATTTGTTCAAATTGGGGAAAGAAAAAATATGTGGAGTTTCACAAGGATCAATATTAGGCCCTTTATTATTCTTAATTTACATTAATTCCGAAGGGCAAGATAAAGCTATTTGCAGATGATACAACAATTATTTATTTTGCTGAAACTCTTGCAGAAATGTATTTTGATATTAATGATGATTTAAAAATACTTCTTTCTTGGCTTCAATCAAATAATTACGTTAAATTTTACAAAATCTTCTTTTATGTTTATAACTAAAAATAAAATAAATGCCATCATTAACCCCTTAACATTTAATAATGAAAATATTCAATATTCAAAAACGACAAAATTTTTAGGATTAGTTTTAGACGAAAATTTAAATTGGAAATGCCATATCCAGTATATTATCAACCCGATATCTCCTTTTTTATCTGTTTTGTACAGAGCTAGATATTTCATTCCTTTGAAATACTTAAAAAATATATATTTTTCATTAATATATTCAAAATTACATTACTTAGCTTCTGCATGGGGATCTGCTTGTTTATCAAACTTAAAACCATTACAAAAATTGCAAAATAAAATTATTAAATTTATACACAAATTACCACATTTAGAACCAACTGGTAATCTATATAAACCGAAAGGGTATTTACACGTTCAAAACATTTATAAATTAAAAATGTGTATTCTAATTCACTCTATTATTTTAAAAGAAAAAAAATCAAACATAACACTTCAGTTGAATAAGACATTACATAATCATAACACCAGACGTTGTATAATTTATTAAACTATACCAGTAAAAAGTAATTTCGGAAAAAATCGCTTTTATATGACGGAATAATATAACAATCTTCCAAAAAATATCAGAAAAATTTAAAAAATGGCAACTTTTAAAAAACAATTAAAGAGATATTTAAGTACTAAATTAAATTATTTATACTATTTTTGTTAAATTGATTTTATTAATGAATTTAATTGGATTAACTATTTTTTTTTATTGTTATTTTTTTAATGGTTATTATTTTCTATATTATGTGGTCACTTTCCATGTAATGAAAACTGTAAAAGTTAGTTTGGAATAAAGACATTTTGAAAGTTAATCACAATAGCGAATTTGTTTTCCAAAAATAATTCCTCGTTGATTCGATCGGCAGTACTGCACTTGATTTGTGTTGATTTGTTGTTTTCAGAAAGCATCAAGGTTGTGCGCGCCGCGCCGTTCACCCCCCATTAAAGAGGCTGTTTGGCAACGGTGATTTGTTAAGCACTTAACTCGGGAAAAATGGAGAAAGGATTACTTATCTATAATCGTAATCATTTAAAATAATTGAATCCTATGTCTTTATTCTTGGATGTCGTGATTTAAATTACCTACAATAAAAACGGCGAGCTGGTATATTTTCAAACTATCTATTTCTATTAACATCGGTTATTACAATAGGATATTAATATTATCTAACGAGCGTATAATGTAGGCCATAATAAGCGAGGATGATAAGTGTTATATGACGATTTTTTTTTAATATGGCCAAAACCATTTTTTATACTCTAATTTTTTAAAGTTTAGATATTAATATTTTTGTTATTTGCCTTATTTAACAAAGGTGTGAGGATAGATATTCGGGAATAAAATCAACAACTTTTTGTAAAATAAGGTCTCAAAACGCTATTTTGCTCAAAAAGGTCGATAATTTTGTCCATTCCGCACCTTAAAAACCAAGGCAATTTTTTATGCTAAAAAGTAAGAATAAATTATGCATTATATATTAACAAAACTTAAACTACAACAGGACGTCTATTCTCGAAATAGGCGAATGATCATTTCAAGAGAAGTGATTACTTTTTCTCTTAAAAATGTTTAAACTGTATTCTTGAAACTTAAAATTACTATTCATTTCCATACGATGTGAGCATATGATGTGAATTGTCCCTTCTCGCGAGAGAGCGTTCACTTCTCTTAAATTGGAGAATAGACGTCCAGATCTTCAAAAAATATATATTGTGTAAATAAAATCTTGAAAAAAACTAAGAGGAAAATTTATTGACCCAAATATAAAAATAATATTTTGGGATATATTTTTCATCGGTAAATGCAACTAGAATATTTTAAGGAAATTTAAGAACGTTTCGAGTCTTTATAAAAAATAGACTAAAAATATTAAGTGGGTGCCTCAACTTTTTTTTTAACCGTTTTTACGGATTGGACATCGTATATGATTAAATTCGATTAAATCAATATAAAAAGGTAAAGAACTATTTATTAAAAACCAAAATGTAAATTTCAAATAAGTACTAAGAAAAGACAACATTAACCAACACCGATAAATACTTATTTATGTCAAATCCGCACCTAACTGTCCAATCCGCACCAACGTAAAACAGGCACGGAACGGACGGTGCCGAATGGACATTTTTTGACTTTTAAATTTATTCACAAATTCTGGCAACGCTGATTCGAATTATTCTTAGATTATGTTTTGCCGACCTAAAAATGCACCATACCATAATCTATTTTTCTAAAAGAAATACGTAACGTAAACGGAAACTGCGGTGCCAGAGAGGACACGCAAGAAAGTGAGCATTTTTTACTTTCTTTTTTTAATTAACTGTTTTGCCAATATATATCAAAAAACGGGTACTTACCAATATCTTTAAGCGGCGCACAACACTATAACAAAACCAGAAATGATAAAAACGCACTGATACCAAACTGACGCTGTCTTAATGTGTGGATTTCGTAGGTGCGGAATGGACATTTTTCCGAGGTGACAGTCCTAGAAAGCTAATAGTGCAAAGACTATCGCGGGTTATCTCAATTATGTCATTGAATATTTTAGTAGAAAGAATAACCAAATCTATGATATATTGTTTTTATTATAATTGTATTTTGATCAAACAATTAAATTGTATCCAATTTAGCAGTTGCTACGTAGGACAGGTGCGAAAGTGGACAAGAAGGCTCTTTTTTTAAGAAAATTATCTGGTTATTTCTTTTATTTTGTACTCTAAGTGTCCTTTTTATTTAAAACTAAATTAGTTTATTTATATAAATAATAGCTTGGGCTTTTACATGAATTCTCGACTTTTTGAACAAGGAAGGACAGTTGTATTTCCGTTTTGGCCATATTAAAAAAAAATCGTCATATACAGTGTCACCAGTAAAGTCCGCATCATATGGGATTTTTTTATTAATAGCTTTATTCAAAATTTGACTTTGGCATCAAGTTCTGCTTCGATCGAGATGAAAATTAAGCAAAAAAAATAGTAGTCACGTGATTCGCATTATCTGTCAAATTTTAATTTTAAAATAATTCTAAAGTGGGGTTATTTCTGAAAATATCGAAAAAAGTTTTTAGAAAGTTTTTTTAAATGTAGTTTCTAGCCCACATGCAAAATTTCAGCTACTTAAGATAATTTTAATTTTTAGCCATATTTTGTAAATTGTACCACTTTTGGAAAATACGACTCAACGCAACCTACATAAAACTTCTTAGTTTTAACAATGCTTTATTTCAGATACATTTTCTTTAAAGTAGTGCCATATTAAATGTGTGTTTTTCTACATAATCAAAATTGGGCTATTAAAATTTGGTCGCATGTGATGCAAAGTTTATTTGTTTTTGACCCTGTATAAGGTAACTTCATAAAATAAGTATTTTTAAAAACGTACTTTGTGTCTGAAAGTAATAGGTACACCTTAATATTAAGACAAAAAGAATACAGTGTCATCAGTAAAGTGTTCATTAAAGTGGAAAATTAATTTTAGTTTAACAACGTAAAGTTTATCTATTTTCAACGATTTAATTTTAAACTCGTTTACTTTATTTTTAATTTTTTTACTTTTAGGACAATTACAGCATTATTATCAGTCCCTCGACTGACAGATTGTAATGGGATGACGTTGCTGGTGAATAGGGCGTATGAGAAGGAAATTTAAAACATTTTTTTTAATAAAAATTTTTTTTATTGTTGCAGATATTTTCAAGCCTGGTATAACGCCACCCGACATCAGCCTTGCTCTTGCTTCAGACCATTCAAGATCTCTCACCTCAACTGCTGCATTGCTAGCACTACAAAGGATAAAAGATGCCTCAATGTAAGTTTCTATTATTTTCATATTTTGATATACCGTGTTGGTCAAGTCGAACTTATATATCCTTCTAAAAATGGTTATTTGTAGATAATTCTAAGAAAATAAGGATATCGAATTACGATTTAGGTACATGAAAACAATGCTACTTACCTATATACTTTTCAGATCGCTAACAATCACTCCCGCCCTTCCTTCATCGCCCAGCAAATCGAGCTCAAGCAACAACAACACGACAATAAACAACAACAATATCTACGAAGACACGAAACCCATTCCGGAAGTGACGATACGAAGAAGAAAAATTCACCGGTGCGACGTGGCTGGTTGCCTCAAAGTGTACACAAAAAGTTCACATTTGAAGGCGCACAAAAGAACGCACACAGGTAAAAAAATAAATCCATAAAAGGGTCCATTCACTAGGCGATTAGATCAGCAATCAGATTGGCAATCTAGTCGCTTGCAATCGAATTTCCAAAAGATTACCCCCGTAGCGGCGTTCACAATTTGTCTGATTAGCAGTGTGGTCCACGAAGAACTTATCGGTTAGTTTATATCTCTAAGCATTTTCAAGTATAAAAGTGTGTACTTGGTACACTATGACGCACGATTTTGTCCTTTACAAATACCTCAAAACTTTACAGAACACCTACAAATACAAGTATTCCGACGACTAACCACAAAGTCGTAAAAACAAATACTACGATTACCCACAGAAAAAGAAAAGGATTTGTTCGATTACTACAGCTGTCTCTGTTGCTACCTATCAATGGCCGACGCGTAAAAAAGAAAAGCGACGTTGCCGCTATCGTTCTAGGTTTTGTCACCGTAGAACTAAAATAAGTAGGTACTAAATACAATGACCTGTTACTAAATACCACATATTTATTTTAACAAAACAAAAACTTTCTACCCTATATTAACATTTGTAATTTATCTGAACTATACTTGTAGAACGTGTATTTTATTACTTTTATGAATCTAAATATCACTTGTATCACAAATATTGCATCATCAAATGTATGATTTTTGTATAAGAAATGCAATAATCCCTTAATACCCAGTGTGGATTTAGAAAAAAAATTAGTAGTTCTGTAGCTCTAATTAATGTAATCGATGACGTAGTTCGTGCTAGTGATAAAAACCAAACAGTGCACTAATATTATTGGACTTTTCGAAGGCATTCGATACCATTAATCATCATCTTCTAGTGTCAAAATTAAAATATTATGGCTTCCAAAAAGAATCTTGTTTAACAATTGAATGATATCTTTCTAATCGTTACAAAAAAATATTTTCTGATAGGAAGTACTCGGAATAGGTTAGAATATTATCAGGCGTTCCACAGCGCTCTATACTGGGCCCTTTACTTTTTCTTATCTACACTTCCGATATTCTTAGATCATTGAAACACTGTAAAGTTCAGGCGTATGCTGATGATACACAGATCTATTTTTGTTTCGACTTTGAAGAAAATATTAACGCTGTATCATTTATTAATGAAGACGAAGACTTATTAACTTTAACTCGCCTTGCTTCTGCTCATCATTTGAAATTAAACTCATCGAAGTCATACCTTATGTTGTTTGGTAATAAAAAAAAACTTGAATGTCTTAAGAATAATATAAATATAGTATTAAATGGTATAAAGCTGGTAGTATTTAGGAGTAGTTTTGGATAGCGAATTAAGATTTCGTGATAATTTTAAAAAAATATATCAAAAGTTTTACATGGCCCTAAAAATACTTTACAACAATAGACATATTTTAAATTAAAAAGACACTTTGCGAATCATTAGTGCTTTCAAATTTTAATTATTGCGATTTCGTTTACGGTCACTGTTTAGATAACGTAAGTAAGTCTCGCATTCAAAAGGTACAGAATGCTTGTGCTCGATTCATCTTTGGTCTTAGATGGATTCCCGTAGGCTTCTACATTTTTGCACTTTTATTTACAAAATCTTGAATGAGCCGAATTCTCCTGTCTCTGTCCGCGAACGCCTAGTCCCCCGCTGTAATGTTCATTCCGTCAACATTCGCCATAGAGGTAGAATAACTCAACCTCACCATCAGAGTGCCCTATTTCAGAGGTCGTTTACCTATAATGCGGTAATAGCTTATAACTCATTACCTAATAACTTAATTGGTTTGAGTGTTCAACTATTTAAAATAAAGTATAAGAAGCATCTTTTAACTTTACAAAATTGACTATTTCTTTTTTAAAGCTTTTTTTTTATTTTTTTGTCTCACTCTATAAAAAAAATATATATATCCTTTGGAAAATAGTTCACCCTATTTAACGTTGATACGATAAAATATGTTGAATTTTCGAGTTTAATTTGTCCGTTGCTTGTTGACAGGCTGTCAATTATTATAGTTCTTTTATTTAAATAATACTAATTTAGATTTTTTAAATTATTATTGTTCTGCTTCCTTATTAATTTTACATTTGATATTATGTAAATAACTTATTTTATTAGGTTTGCTTGTTGTGGTATGGTTCAGTAGGGTAGCTACTAAAGCTACACGGCGCCATGCTACCTCAATAGATAGGATTAAGTTCCTGTACGTAAAATAAATTGTAATAAGTATTTTGTTTTTTCTTGAAATTATAAAGGAATTATTTATTTATTTATTTACTTGAAGTAAGTTTGACAACAGTGCTTTTTTAAAAGCATGTGTTAAGTATAGTGGACCAAACGTGGACCATACAGCTAACCAGTCAAATGTGAACGCTGGAATCTTTGATTTCTTTAAAATGTAAATAATATTATGATACATTCTTTTGTCCATATGGAGTAATATTAAATATATAATTATTAACAAATTAATATATTAATATCCTATTTCCAGGTGAAAAACCATATCAATGTTCCTGGGAGGGCTGTACCTGGAAGTTCGCCCGGTCGGACGAACTCACCAGGCACTATAGGAAGCACACAGGCCAGAAACCGTTTAGTTGCAATTTATGTCAAAGGTCGTTTAGTAGGTCCGACCATCTGTCCCTTCACATGAAGAGGCATTGACGTTCGAGGACAAAATGTATTTTAGTGAAATTTTTGTACAGCAAGAATAATTTTTTTATATAAATGTTCGGTTTTGTAAGCTCGAGAATAGGTTCAAATCGACGGCGGTAGAGTCACTGGTCGAAATTCAGCTGAAGAAGAAGAAGATACCGTCAAAATCACGACGGCAATATTATATTAGGGAATACGTAGCGCTAGCAAAGACGATAGACTTAACCCGATTGGTACTAGACGACAAATAAAACACGTGAAAATCCGCCAATCGTGGCCTGATTTGGGGATCTGGCCAAGGCACTAAATTCCTTATGAGCCAGTAAGAGAAGGTGATATATTTGTTGTGGTTTATTACATCTCTTTATCTCTATTTTATGCGATTAATAACCTAACATAAAGATTGGATTTATATACTGTAATAAAAGCACAAAATGAAATATGGGTAATCTGACCAGTCGATACGTATTTTGACATAATTGCTATTATTTTGGCGTGACGGGATTTCTTTTACTTCAGCTGAATACCGGCCACTTTTTATAAAAGTAATGTTATTATTTAGATATATACATAAACATGGTTATCGGTTGATGTTGCCTACATTTTAAAGAGAAATACGTAAAATAATGTGTGCAAGAATGAATGTATGTTAAGTCTTAAGAGCCAAACCCCAGTGACGCATTTTCCATTTCGTTTTTTGATCAATATTTCGTTACTTTTTCGTTTTATCCAGAAAATGAAATGGCGAATGCGAAACCGGTGCTTGCTCTTAAGGTTTTCATTGCAAAAAATAGAATATCGATAACGCGCTCATTTATACAAGAGAAATAAATAAATCTTAACACTATTTTTAGCAAATTTTTGTACAGCGAAAATAATGCAATTTTCGGTATATTTATTTAACTAAACATTTTTATATTTTAAGGGTATGTAGGTCATTTTCTATTGTAATAGAAGCCACACCATGAGAAAATTAAATTTATAAAAATGTATGTAGACTTTTCAAATTAAAATCAACCATTCTAGAAAAACATACTCCGTCGTTTTGGCAGTGCTATAAGTTTCAATAAATGTCATTATTAGGTACTTTCAGTTAACAGTTTTCTTTTTTAATTAATTGGTGTTTTTTATGGCAATCATTTCGTCGCCTTGCATACGAAAGGACGTATCTCAAAATTGATAGTTTTGCAGGAGAGCGATTTTTCAGTCACAAAAAGAATACATATTCACTATACAGTGTCCGCAAGAAAGTCCGCATTAAATGGGATTTTTTTTTTATTATTAGTTATAGGTAAAAATTGAAAAAGCAGTAAGTTTTTGCTTACCTAAAAACCAAAAATAACGTATACTGAAGCAGCTGCACGACTTGCGTTACCTGTCAAATTTGTCATTTTTAATAAAATAGATTCAAAAATGCCTTTATTTATAAAAATATCGAAAAACTTTATTCGAGAAAGTTGTTTATTTAGGCGTTTTTAGCCTTTGTACGAAATTTTGACAGTCTAATAGAATTTTTATTTTTTGCCAGATTCTTGAAAATTTTGATCAACCCTCGTAGATTAACTTTTATACATCGATGTAAAACCATTTGCCTTTACTTTATTTGTAATCCTAATGCAATTTTGTGTAAAATTTTTGTTTCCAATTATTTATTTTGCTTCAAAAACTGAAATTGTTATTGATCAGTATGTAATGTTTGATGCAAAGTTTATCTAATTACATCAGTTTTGTCAAAACCGACGTTTCTCATTTTTCTTAAGTTAGTAAACAGATGTACAAAAAGAAAATATTAGGAAGGTTTCGTTGAAATTTTACTTAATTATTATTATTAAATTAAATTAAATATATTAAACTATATTTTTGTTGAATAAAATGTATTGAGCGATTAATATTTATTCTTTTTGATCCAATATTAATTAAGTAAAATTTCAACGAAAGCTTCCTAATATTTTCTTTTTGTACATCTGTTTACTAACTTAAGAAAAATGATAAACGTCGGTTTTGGCAAAACTGATGTAATTAGATAAAGTTTGCATCAAACATTACAAACTTATCAATAACAATTTTAGTTTTTGAAGCAAAATAAATAATTGGAAACAAAAATTTTACACAAAATTGCATTAAGATTACAAATGAAGTAAAGGCAAAAGGTTTTACATCGATGTATAAAAGTTAATCTCTGAGGGTTGATCAACATTTTCAAGAATCTGGCAAAAAATAAAAATTCTATTAGACTGTCAAAATTTCGTACAAAGGCTAAAAATGTCCAAATAAACAACTTTCTCGAATAAAGTTTTTCGATGTTTTGATAAATTATGGCATTTTTGAACCTATTTTATTAAAAATGTCAAATTTGACAAGTAACGCAAGTCGTGTAGCTGCTTCAGTATACGTTATTTTTGGTTTTTAGGTAAGCAAAAACTTACTGCTTTTTCAATTTTTACCTATACCTAATAATAAAAAAAAAATCCCATTTGATGCGGACTTCCTTGCGGACACTGTATACATTCACACTAAATATGTTTTAAATAAATATCTTCGACATTGCAAAAAAAGAGAAAAAAGTTTAAACAAATGAGATACCTACGCCCTTTTGTGTGCTGTTAATATTTGGATTTATAGATTGCTAAAAAAAGATACGCGCCGTTATTTAAATGCAAAAATATATTTTTGGTACAAAAAAATTAACATAAACTTTGAAAAAACGTTAAAATAAGGAAACTAAACTTAAGCAAAATGTTTATACAATAAACCATCAGCATTTTACTCATGGGGAAGCGATCTGTAGAAGGCAACGTGCATAGGCGTAGTTAGACGGTCAACACTGGGGGTGCTGAAGTCCAGTGGCGGCTTGTGACATGTTAACGTGGGGTGCACAAAAAGCCCGCCGCAGGCGAAAATTTGTTTAAGACCACGCCACATTTGGTCAATAATTTTTAGTAAATATTTTAATGTGATGTTAATAGCAGGTTTAGGTCTTTCAATGTTCTTGACAATCACTTTCTCCTCCAACGCAAACTTGCTAAAAGATTTTTTCAAAAATTCCACGGTGTATTTTATATCCGACGACGCACTCATTGTTTTTTCATGTTTATTTAACTTTAAACTTTAACTGAATTCAATAAAACCATAATTAAACCTTAATAAGCAAAAAAAATAGTCAAAATACCGGCTAAAAATTTCCGCGAATTTGAATGACTACGACTGGTTAAATTTAAATTATCAAATTAATGCAGAATTGCAGAACATGACATACAGAAGCTATTATGCCGCTCTCGTATTTTACGAGATTTTTATGATCGTAGACCCGGTCCGACAAGTAAACTGGGCGTGAACTACACGGTACACGGAGAGAAGAATCCGCAGCTACCTAAATATACTTGAATTTGTACCAGAATTCGAATGCTTGTAATATTAATATGAAAAATTCACTACATATAATATGTATATTATAAAAATAGGTTAGTTCTAAAATTAGCCTATATATTGTAATTTTTTTTGGGGGTGCTAATTTAGATTTCGGGGGTGCTTAGCACCCCCAAGTACCCCCCTAACTACGCCTATGGCAACGTGGTCAAGCGATTTTACCACCGGGTCTTTTCCAGAGCACAGTGAAATCAAGTTGTCGTATTTAAGGGCTGTTACTTTAGGTCTTTCCTTATTGAGCTTCCCAACAAGACAAATTTAAAATATTTTCCTGGTTTATTTTTAGGGTAATGCTTCTGTAGGTTTCATCACAATGGGATAACTTGTAGAAAATTTAATTAGCCTCTTTCTTTTCAACTTTAAACTCCGAGATTTCTGTCCAGTTCACTTTGTTTTTGTTATCGTCTTCACGGATCTTTAAAATCTAAGAAGTCAGTATGTTCCATCTTATTTACAATGTATGCTTGTTATCTTTGTGCAAGTTTGAAAATAGGCAGAAGTTGTGATGGAACAAACAAGCTCCCTGAATGAGACATTGCGGTAGAAATTGTGCTATGACAGGAGTCTCCTTCGCTTTGCCCATGAAAAGGTTTAAAAAATTTTAGACTGACTTGCTCAACGTTTTTGCTATTGATGACAAAATAAAGTAGCATCAAGGCAACTATAGAATTTTTGTTCTGGCCTGTGCATCCATCAGAACATAAAATAGCTGTTTTAGTCCCCTTCTCGTCATAATGCTGCAGAAAGTTATAAACACATATTGAAACTTCAGAGGAGCCTCTTTTACTATCTATTTCACTCCATGTGTAGCAGTAACAGTCTTTGGTGGCTTGGTGGCTAAGTTATATCCAAAAAAACACCGGTGATTCGAAGGCGGCACTGTCCTCATTGCTCTATCGCGATCTAACAAAATAGCCAGCAGAGCGAAATTCCCACTATGGACCAGTAAAAGGGCGTAACTCAACAACAATTAATAAAATGTGGCAAACAAAAGGGCGTAATTGAGATTCGCCTTTTGCTTCTATAATATGCTATATTGAGTTTCACCCAAACTACTTTTGACAGCAATAGAATATCGCCTAAAGACATAGGTAATAGAAGGGCGTATCTAAAAAAAGCAATTTTTTGAGATACGTCCTTTCGTATGCAAGGTGACGATTTGTTTGTAAAAAAAAGGTGACAATATGTATCAAAAAATTTATTATTACCAGAAGTTCTAATGATTGGGAGGAGTACAAAAAATTAAGAAACTGTTGTTAAGAAAAGAAAAAGAAAAATATTGTGATGAACAAATAGATAGAAATAAATATGATCCAAATGAATGTGGAAAACTTTAAAGAATTTTGTCAAGCCAACTACAAAAAGTAAATGATATTTAACGTCAGAAAAGAAACAAATCCGTATTGTATGGCTGAAAATATGAATAATTATTACGTTAATAGTATTAAAGAAATAGTTGATAATATCGAGGTTGGAAATGAAATATTATGTCCTAAAATTGCTACATGTTCCAATATCATTGAAGAATTCCGAGAAGTTTCATTAAAAGAATTAAAATTTAAAATTAACAAACTCAAATCAAACAATAATTATAGTGAAATTTTATCAAAAAAAGTAATGAAAGAACCTTTTACAAGCACAGGTGAAATTATATTAAGATTAATCAATACCTGCCTAAAATATGGAGAAATACCTGAAGATCTAAAATGTTCTATTATAACACCAGTTCCAAAAATTAAAAATACAAAAAAAAGCTGTGAAATGAGGCCAATAAATATATTATGGGATATTGAAAAATTATTAGAAATGACAGTTTATGAACAGATACTCGAATTTGTTGAAGAAAACAAAATTTTAGTAAATATGCAAGGTGGTTTTAGAAAAGGATATTCAACAGAAACGGCAATCCAGTCTGTAATTGAAAATTGGAAGCGAAGCGTTGACAAAAATGAAGTTGTATTGGCAGTATTTTTGGATTTTAAACGTGCATTCGAAACAATTGATAGGGATAAATTATTAAAAAAACTATATCAGTATGGATTAAGGGGAGTTGTTTATAACTGGTTTCAAAATTATTTAAGTAATAGGCAGCAAAAAACAAAAATTGATAATATTTTTTCTAAAAAGGAATATAATAATATTGGGGTACCACAAGGTAGCATTTTGGGTCCATTATTATTTATTCTTTATATAAATGATATGCCAAATATTTTAAAACAAAGTTTAATTCAAATGTTTGCTGATGATACCTTATTATATATAAAGGGTAAAAATATTCTTGATTGTATAGACATTTTAAATTTTGAATTAAAAACTTTATCAAACTGGTTAAAGGTAAATAAATTAAAATTAAATGTTTCTAAAACAAAATTTATGGTTATTGGAAATAGTGTGATTAATACAGACATAAATATTTTTGTTGATGATGAAAAATTAGAAATTATACTCTTTTAAATATTTGGGAGTAATTTTAGATTCTAAGATAAAATTTGAATTACATTTTAAAAATCTGGTATCTAAAATTGGAAAAAAAAATAATTATTTAAAAAGAATTAGTCAAAATTTGAGTTTATTTTCACGAAAAACAATTTATAACACTATAATTTTACCTCATTTTTTATATTGTTCAACTATTTTATACACAGCAAATGATGGGGTCTTTAATAGACTCCAAGTTTTGCAAAATAAAGCTATGCGTATAATTTTAAATGTGGATAAATATACGAAAATAAATTTAATGTTAGAGAAACTTCAGTGGTTAAATGTTAAAAATTTAATATTTCTTTTGATTTGTACTTTTATTTTTAAAATACAACATAACTTACTGCCTTCTCATTTGAAAGATTTTATAACTCAAAATTTTGAAAATCATAACTATTCAACCAGGTATAATAAAGATTTTTGTCTAGGTAGGGTATCAAAACATTTGACATATAAATCGGTTTTCTATAAAGGATTAAGTGAATATAATAACTTGAATATTTTAATTAAATCACAGACCTCTTTGAAAAATTTTAAAAAATCGTTGAAAAATTATTTATTTAAAAAACAAAATAGTGACTGATAAAAAATTTTTACAGATGATATTGTTAAATTAGTTCAAATATTTTATATAACTTGTTAAATTGTAGCACATTGCTAAATAAATCTTGTTACTACTACTACTACTACTAAGTCTTAAGGAATATCTTAAAGATGACAAACCCGTTTAAAGCGTCGTTAAAACGATTTCAATAGTTGTTTAAACGGTGGAAATATCAGTAATTTTAAAAATTACCAGTCAAGGTTCAACTACCTACATTTTTGTCCTGAAGACCTACAAACAGATAGACAGTCGGGCGTGTTAAACGAAGATAGCTATCAAAATCATGCCCACAGAAGTACTTGCATTCTGCGAAACATGTCGATCTCTGATTTATGTACGTGCCACCGATAGAAGCATCACTCGATCGTGACCAATACATTTTTCCTAAAAGAAAATCGCTCGATTTGGTTTAAGGAAAAAGCTATCGTTTTCTAGACAGTGGGAGATTCTCAATCGTGACGCGTAAAAATAGCTAGCCATATTATTTCATATCTGTTGATCGCAATTAAATTGGTTAATAATAGATCTACATATAAGTGTTTGACCCGCTATAATTCAGCCAGATTATACAGGGTTGCCCAAAAGTCCGGAATAAAATTAATATAGCCTTAACCTGTAACGTTTTGGGAAAGCGCTCGGACACGTCAATTTAGTTTTCTATATGCTCACACTTTGACGTTATTCGTTTGTTTTTTTATAGACAGTTGTCAAAGATATGACGACATCGATCTTTTTTTAAATGGAAACAGACAGCTTGTGATACATCATTTGAAAGCTAATATCTTGTACAGTATGCTCATAAATTTTGGCGCGAATCTGTCAAGCTATTTCAAAATGGCGACTGTTAAAAGTTTTTAAAAAATCTCTATTTAAATAAACGGAAATGATAAATCATTGATTTTTTTTTACCTTTCAAGGTGAAAAATCTTCATTGTTTCACGTTCTGACATTTTGTGACTTAACAATGGTTTATTTGTTATTTATTTTGTTAAAAAAAAATGTAACGAAGCAAAACAAAACCCAACAAAAAGGTGGTTTAACGTGGCAAATGCTGGAAATATCCTCCACTCTCTACTTGGCATGCTCCCAGACGATGGTAAAATCCGTCGACGGAATTCCGAATGGCTTCAGCCGGTATTTTATGTGTCTCCAATCTAATTTTGTATTTTAAATCTTCAATATTATTTGGCCTATTTTGGTAAACTTTTTCTCTTAAATATCCCCAAAGAAAGTAGTCTAGTAATTAGTTCAAATATAACTGAGGGTAAAGTAAGTACAATATATAAGCCCAAAATGTGTCTATCCTTTGATGGGTAGTATTAAAACAAAAAGTATTGGTATTAAACTATTAATGAATATACTGAATACACTCCTGTGTATTTTTTTAAATATACATTAACATTTTTGATAGCTTTGCCTTTATATTGTACGCACTTTATCATGGAACTGTCGTGGAACACCCCTAACAATTTAAATATAAAACTTAAAAATTTTCCTAATCTACTATACATAGATACATGCCTACATACATAGATACATACCTACATGCCCTTGGGAGCAAACACTAGTGACCCATTCGCCATTTCGTTTTTTGATCAATATTTCGTTACTTCTTTGTTTTATCCAAAAATGAGCCAAATACCCATCTTTGGGGTACGATTACCTATACAGTTTTACGTTAAAAAAGATTGGATTTATAAATTAATAAAAGCAGAAAAAGAAATATTTGCAAATTTGACAAAATTAATTTTTTTTCTTTTATTAATTTATCAATTACATTTTTTTTTTACTTAAAACTGTAGGTAACTGCTACCCAAACTCGGGAATTTGCCCGTTTTTTGAGAAACCGAAAAATAAACGAGAATCTGATATTTTTCGACTTTGACGTTTAATAACTTTTTTCCGGTACACCCTGTATATTTGAAATTTTTACACAACGTACCCCTACTATTCCTCTCTAAAACCAAAAAGTTTCAATGGTCCAACTCTAACCGTTTCCGAAAAAAAAAATTGCAAATGTGAAAATGTCGAAACTGACGACGACCACGACGACAACAATGACAACATACATACATTATTTTCACCAAACAGCTATATGAGACGGAAATTTTCAAGAGAATCGCAGCAACTGCGATATGTAAGGACATATTAATAAAAAATAAAATGGCATATGCGTCACTAGAGTGCTCTTAAAAATATTCGTTCATTTTATGTTGTAAATTTATAATGTACAAATTTTAGAATATTTGTAAAGTGGGGTGGGAGCATTTAACTTTAATGTAAAATATCGTTTCTTAAGAAGGCATCATCGCTTTTACTCGCGACTTGCATTTTATACGATTTACTCGAAACCCTCTAAACTTATCGAATTTATTTCAAGATGTATTTGTTTATTTTGAAATAATAAAGGAATTTTTGTACATTTTTCTTCTACAGTGTGACCAGTAAAGTCCGCATCATATGGGATTTTTTTTATTAACAGCTTTATTCAAAATTTGACTTTAGCATCAAGTTCTGCTTCAATCGAGATGAAAATTAAGCAAAAATAGTAGTCACGTGATTCGCATTATCTGTCAAATTTAAATTTTTTCCAAAAATAATTCCAAAGTGGGGTTATTTCTGAAAGTATCGAAAAAAGTTATTAGAAAAAGTTTTTTTAAATGCAGTTTCTAGCCCACATGCAAAATTTCAGCTGCATAAGATAATTTTGATTTTTTACCCATATTTTGTAAATTGCACCACTTATGCAAAATAAGACTTAAGGTTGAATTCTCAACGTCATTCAATCTACTGCCAACCTATAACCTATTTCGCGTTGATTTTTTGAGTTTATTATTTTAATAACTAACATTTAAAGAAAATCAATATCGTCGGTACATTATTTAGGTAGTATCTGATATATTACAAAAATATCAATTTATTTCATTGCTAATTTTGGGAGAATTGTATAGTGAAGGAACAATGAGTGACAATGACATAATAATGTTAAAAAAAATCTTATCCGATATTTTTCGCTATACAATACTCCTAAAATAAGTTATGAAATTCCTTGATATTTATTAAATATGTCAATTATTACCTATAGAATATCAAGTCGATACTGATTTTCTTTAAATTTTGTATAAAAGCTAGAAAACATAAATAAATCTACGCGAAATAGGTTATAGGTTGGCAAGCATGTTGATACTCCCACCTTAACGCAACCTACATAAAACTTCTTAGTTTTGACAATGCTTTATTTCAGATACATTTTCGTTAAAGTAGTGCCATATTAAATGTGTGTTTTTCTACAAAATCAAAATTGGACTATTGAAATTTGGTCGCATGTGATGCAAAGTTTATTTGTTTTTGACCCTGTGTAAGGTAACTTCATAAAATAAGTATTTTTGAAAACGTAGTTTGTGTCTGAAAATAATACACCTTAATATTAAGACAAAAAAGAACACAGTGTCATCAGGAAAGTGTTCATTAAGTGGAAAATAAATTTTAGTTTAGGTAACTTAACGTAAAGTTTATTTATTTTCAACGATTTAATTTAAAACCCCTTTATTTTATTTTTTTTAATTTTAGACACAAACTACGTTTTCAAAAATACTTATTTTATGAAGTTACCTTATACAGGGTCAAAAACAAATAAACTTTGCATCACATGCGACCAGCCCAATTTCGATTTTGTAGAAAAACACACATTTAATATGGCGCGGTTTTAAAGAAAATGTATCTAAAATAGAGCATTGCCAAAACTAAGAAGTTTTATGTAGGCTGGTTGAGTCTTATTTTGCAAAAGTGGTGCAATTTATAAAATATGGGTAAAAATCAAAATTATCTTATGCAGCTGAAATTTTGCATGTGGTCTAGATGCACGTGCTAACGAGTGTGCCTTGAATCAAATAATCTTTCGTTATTTAAAAATTAAATAATGCAATTTGTAAAATAATTTAGCACCACCCCTGTTTATCGAAATTCCCTAAACATTCCTAATTTTTATATTGTGTATACTTTCTAAGGTCGGAACAAGGTGCCAGTAGCGATGTGAAAATAATTTTGTAAATTATTGTAAGTGTAAGAAAAAAATTTGTTAGACAAATTTATAGGTTATTAACTATTATCTTTAAGATTATTACATGGCGAATGCCCAGACGATGTTGAAAGTGCCTTTCTATTTTATGGTTCTTAAATTAAAAATGCAATAATTTTAAAAATATTTTTTACACCATCTTTGTTTGCATTTCAAATACTGACAATTTAATTTCAGAAGGAGTAATTTGTTAATTCTCATTTTGATAACTGCATTTCAGAAAGTAAGTATGCATAATTTGTATTTCAGAATTACAAATTATAGTTTAAAAAGCATCACTTGTATGTCAGAATTGTATATTATTGTAGTTCAGAGATCATTATTTATATTTGAGAATTATAAATTATAATTGTAGTTCAGAGAGCATCATTTGTATTTGAGAATTGTAAATTATTGTAGTTCAAACGAATTAGTGTAGTTCTGAAATGCAAATGATGTATTTCAGAATGTTTAATTGTAGTTATGAGAGCATTTGTATTTCAGAATTGTAGATTGTTGTTAAGAGAGCATAATTTGTATTTCGGATTTGTAAATTGTAGTGCAGTTCAAAAAATAAGGTTTGTATTTTAGATCGATGTAAAGGCCAAGAAACAAACTGGCTTTAGAACGATATTTGCGTTAATGTATGTTACAGGCAACGTATGGCGTAACTAGATACAGATTTGTACGTCGTACAAATTTATGAGCGGTAGAATGTTTCCATTGGATGGTTTCTCTTGGTTTTGTTCCTCTATGTCTGAACTATATATTTGATGACTTCTGAAATACAAATGAAGGTTTCTGAAATATATATACGTGGAGAAGGTTTTCCAAAAATTTTCATAAACAGCTCTGGGCACTCTTTCATGTTCAATATAAAATATTGTTAAAAATAGTCTTCCAATAATGTAAAAAGATTATTTGTAAGATATAAGTTTACTGTTTTCATTTGCTTGTTTTTTTAGAAACACAGTGGAGGGCAGAAAATGCGCTGCAAATGGGTAATACTTGAAGTTTAGGAATATTTTTTAAATTATTGTGTAGTAAATTATAACTCAAATTATTATTTTACAAAAAAAGCACCGTTACTTGAATTGTCCTATTTGGTAGTTAAGTGCCTGAAACTTGTTCTAGTAGCGCGAACTTTCTGCCAATCGCTGTAGATCTACTTCAGAATTTTGAAGTTATAATTCCTATGTATAAATCCAAACTTTCGAAAAGTATCTTGTGATAATACATATTATAAATTTGTTTGTTTTGTAATATAATAAATAAACTAAAGACACAAATTATAATAAGGTTTTTAAAAAAGATGTTAATGCTCTATTGGAAATTTGCCGTAAGAGGTATACGACCTTTTCTCTGGTGACTGGCAGCTAATGACAAATTTTCCCTAAGTTTTGGACGGTGTAAAATATTATCATTTGTTGATAATATAATATAACAAAAAACAAAAATATCAAAAACATATTCAAATAAAAAAATAAATAATATAGGAGTTCCTCAAGGAAGTATACTAGGTCCAATATTATTTATTTTATACTTCAACGATATGCCTTTAGTTTTAAAAATGTGTAAGTTACAATTGTTTGCTGATGACACTTTAATTTACATAAATGTTTTAAGTCTAAGTAGGTACTCTAAATTCTGAGATACATGTATTATTAAATTGGCTAAAAGTAAATAAATTAAAATTAAATATTTCAAAAACTAAATGTATGGTTATGGGTAATAATTTAAATTGTCAAAATATAAAAATGTTGTAATTGATGGTGAAAAATTGGAATTAGTAAACAGTTTTAAATATTTAGGGATAATCATTGATTCAAAATTAATATTTTTTAATTATTTTGAAAGTATCATATCGAAGATTGCCCGAAAAGTAGGTTATTTTAGAAGAATCAGTTCTAATTTAAGTTTGTTTTCTAAAAAAACTGTATTTAATAGGTACTGTTATATTACCATATTTTCTTTATTGTTCTTCCATTTCATATTGTGCTAGTGAGAAAATATTTGATAAATTACAAATTTTACAAAATAAGGCAATGCCGATTATTTTAAATTGTGACAAATATACAAAAATTAATTTTTGGTTGAAAAATTTAGATTGGTTGAATGTCACAAATTAAATTTTTTATTTAGTACCTATGTATCTTTATACATGAAATTAAAAATAATTTATTGCCTAATTGTTTAAAATTTTTTTGTTTTTTTAATTATGACCATCATAATTATAAAACAAGAACTAATCAAAATTTTTATGTGGATAGAGTGTTTAAAAACATTAGCTTATACATCTATTTTTTATAAAGGTTTGATAGAATATAATAGTTTGGAAAATTCTATTAAATCTCAATAATCATTAAAACTGTTTAAAAAAACTTTAAAATTACATTTAATTAAAAAACAAAATGATAAGTAATATTTGATACAATTTGCAAAATGTTTAACTTTTCTGTCTGTTTTTGTTAAAAAAAGGTTGCGTTTTAAAATTAAAAAATAAATCTATAAAAATGTGTTAAAAAAATATTTAATTTTAGCTTTTTGCTAAATAAAACATGTTACTACTACTACTACTACTACGTCCTCGCGACGTAATGTAACATGACAGTTGTTCAGACAATTTATAGGATTGCATTACCGAAACAAAGACAGCATTACAAGTTCTGAAAGTTTTTGATTGTCGGCCAGCCAATAGCGTTTCTCATCATCAAGTTATCTGGTAAATTCCCAATACGGCATTAGGGCTCATTATTAGAGCTACTCCAGAAAATTATACAATTTT
Source organism: Polydrusus pterygomalis (assembly GCA_963969555.1). NCBI lineage: Eukaryota > Metazoa > Arthropoda > Insecta > Coleoptera > Curculionidae > Polydrusus > Polydrusus pterygomalis. The sequence goes on along the minus strand of OZ018385.1, from coordinate 37,994,556 downwards.
GATAATTTTGTCTTTTTCAACACGCAAGTAGTTATTACGAAAAAAGGTGCAATTTTACATAATTAATATTATTTAAGAATTCATCATTTCTTTAAGATATTTCATTATGCTATATGCTATTATATTCTCGACCAAGTAACTATGGAAGAAGTATAGAAAATCGAAACGCAATATCTGTTACCTTTATAAGGTTAAAAAAACTACTAGATGTAAGAGATATTTTTAGTTACTATTACAATTTACAATACAAATTTGAGTAAGATCTATTTATGAAATGTTTCATTGCGGAACTCGCGAGGAACCTGGTGGATTTGACGTCTTGTCAACTTGTTATGATAAAAATAATGTCGTCGTCGTTGGTATAAAAACCATAGACATTTACTTTTAGATAAGCAAACAATAATCACGAAAGTGGAAAAACCCCGCACTTCTCTTATGGAAAATGGCCCTCGGTTAAATTTTCTAAATTTTTAGTATGTTGTAGAGAATGCCATTCTGATCAAAAGTGTTCATGGCCACAACAATATCTGCCCACCAGTTTTTGAGATACAGGGTGTCCAAGTTGCAAAATATGAATTTTCAATACATTATATTGTCCTAGTTTACAATATGAATTCGTTTTGTTTTTCTAAATTTTTGATGGCCCTGTCGTAGATAGGATAGAATACTATAAAAATAGTTTAAATTTTTTTATTATATACCGGGTGAGTGACGAAAATTATTTAATATTTTTTATTAAATCATTGTATTTTCGGCATTAAATTAATTGTTTACAAAGTAATACTGTAGATGACATTAGCTTGGAGCAAGCTATCAGAATTTATATTATTTATATTTATACAGAGTAACTCAAAAAAGTTAATATTTTTTTAATTGGTTTTGAAAGAAATTTTGTAGATATTTCTTTATGTACTACTTGTCGCTTATCGTATGCTTCCAAATATATATAATTATAAAGGTTATACAGGGTGTTTGTGACGATAAACGATAGAAAAATAACATAAAAATGCATGTATTTATAAATCACCCGGTATATTAAAAATGAATCGGTTAAATTTCGTGTTTTTTTAATATTTTTTGCTTGAAGTGTCCAACTTACATGTTGGCTATTGATTTCCCTTTTCCTATGACCAGTTCTGGAGATACACAGCGTCGAACATACTCAAAACTCAAAAAATAAGCAAATAAAATAACAATTTTTGTTTAATTTCAATAAAATTTGTTATGTAAGTTTATTTTATGGTTAAAAATAAATATATAATTATAATATATTTAATGCTTTACAGGGTGTTTCAAATAATTAGGGCTTACTTATTATTTTTGGATAAAATAATTTGGATATAATAAATTGTTCATAGTTTTTATATATTTTTCTTATTTGCAATATAATATTAGAATACCCTAATTATTCCACTGGGTGGTCCTTAAGTACATCAAGAAAATCTAGGATATGATTCCTGGCATCAATTTAAGTTGAAAAGTTCATATGGACTTATGCCCTAAAATGCTAAAACTTAACGTTTCTTTGCGCTCAAGATAAGTTGCACGGATCTAAAGGTAAATGTCTATGTATAAAAGGTAATATCTCAATAATACTCTTTTACCTATTACTTTTTCCATAGTTTTATTTAGAGGTATCTATACCTATTTTGTAAGAACATATTTAGTTTTAAACATATTGCCAGTACCGGGGCCAGTATATTATAACTACCTACAGTTTAGCTAATAGCCAATAATTATAATTATTGTAAAAATAGGTATTCTTAATAATCTTAAATAATATTTTTTTACGCATCAGGGTGTACAAAAGTGAAGGTGTTTTTATTTGGCAAAAAAATTATCATTCATAATCTTTCGATTGATCGATTTAATCGAAAAAATCTATTTTTTTTATAATCGAAAATCGCTACCCCTGACTGTAATGTATGAGTTGTTCAAATTTGTTTAAAATAACGTTAGGATCTTTTCGGCAAATGTTTTAAGAAAAAAAAATTAAAAACTTGCATAAAATTTATATTTGTTTTAAATTAAAGTCCTCTAACATAAAGCTATAAGAGGTACCATGATAAAATTTCATAATCGATTATTTCGATTAAATTGATTAATCTAAAAATTCGTTTCATATAATCGCCCAGCCCTATTTAGGAATAGGTAAAATTATGATTTCGCAAGTGGTGAAATCCTTATTTAGTACAGAAATAAATATTTAGGTACTCCGAAAGCATTATAAATGATAGAAAGCCCTATATTTAAAATTAATTATTAGTAAAGTAGGCTAATGTTAGGCTATTTCGCCATTTTTTGATAAAACAACAAAAAAACAAAATATTTAAAACAAAACTAAAATAGCGAATTCGATCCTAACTACCCAGTTTATTTGAGTCGATTTAGTATCTTATTTTCTATTTTTGTAGGACAGACAAATCAAATACAGTTTGGTAATACTGAATGATCGCTTTGAGCAAATCAATATATCAATACCAAAATAAGGCAAAATCGGCTTAAAAGAACCACACGCATCCTGATGTTATTTTTTGTTTTTTTCTGTTATTTAAAAAAATAATTTGGATCTCCACCTTTTGATACTGATAAAAAGGCATGTTTTATATTAAAATAGTACATATAACTGTAAATTTTTAGGGCATTTTACACGAGTCAGTAAGTTTTCTCCCATATAGAAAAGAAATATATTTTTATGTTATTATAATAAATAAGAATAAATCTATAATATACATATATTTATTAATGTTAATATTTAGTTGTTTACATAAATTTTTGTGGAAGGGTGTTTTTAGTTTTATTTTACCCAAAACGCTAATGTGAGTGGGTGCATGGTGCCAGACTGGCCATAGGAAATCCCATGTAAGTTTTGTTATCCTCAAATATTGACTCCTCCAGTGGCGTAAGGGGGGGTTTAGGGGGTCCGGACCCCCCCCCCCCCCCATTGACGCTAAAGCCACGTGACGCGTGCTTCTTTAAGTGAACTTTTAAGCAACTTTAAATTTCCCTCAAAGTTTCATAATAATAATAAACTTGTATGCAATGGCAACCTTTCTTCTATTCAAGAGAATCTGGCAACAATGCAGTTCAATGCACGAGGAATAAGGGTAGACTTCTCTGTCTCTAGATTTTTGTTTGAAAATAGATGATGAAGCGAAAATGTCAGCAATCTCATAAAACAAATAATACTGTAGATTCAGCTTTTGATTAAACCATCACCATGTCAATTTAGCTCCGACTCCTTCTCAAAAGTAGAAATTCTCTGAAAGATAGGTAAAAATATTAAACCCCCCTCCTAAACGCATGGGACCGGGTTGTTTTTGTTATTTTCTTGAGGATTCTGTGTTGTGTTTTCTACTTTTCCCACTTCAAAACTAATCACCTTGATTCAAAAAGGGGCGTGGCACCCAAAAAAAATTCGCCTGCGGCGCTACTTTTTTTTCTCCTTTGGCGCTATTTTCTTTTATCCGCGCCTGACAGTGTCGGACACCCCCCGCCCCCTTGCGAAAGCTATAGCTACGCCGTTGCTAACTTCCCTATTAATTGAACATTAAAACTGTATAAGACTTTTTAATGGTCTTTTTAATTATGATATGGACTAGCTTATCAAATTATATTATTTTTAAAGAAGTACTCCATACTGAAAGTGGAGTAAAATGATACAGAAAAAGAAAAGCACAAAAAAAAATTATATTATGTTTTAATAGGACAAACAGTTATTTAAAAAGAATTCCTCCTAAAACTCTTTACAATTAAATACAGCTATGGGGTAGTTTTCTTTATGGGCGCAAAAAGAAATAGGTTGATTGGACAAAGCTGTAGCCGGACCAAAGAGAACTTGAGATTAATCTAAAACTTTTTTGATATTTTTCGAATATGGGAGCAAGCACACCAGAAATGTCCATTGGCCTAGCTGGTGTCATTTTATTTATTTAATTAGAATCAAAGCGGCTTGATATGCCTTTTATAAAAGTAGTTTTTATTCCTTACATTATCGTGAAAACAAATGTGTTATTCCACAGTCGGCCACTTCACAACTTTTATTGCACACTATCACAGAATACAGAAGAGAGTATTCTGTGCACACTATAATGTCTACGCAACAAAATTTGAAATGTTGGTATAGTTATACAAAATACAGTTGAAAAATTTGATTTTTGTATAGTTGGTATATTTTTAATGACACACACATAGTAAAAAGCCGGCAGTTTCGCTAACAAAAAATAAATGGTTTGTCGGGTTTGCTCCAGACACCAACAATAAGTCAACCTGCTACTGGCTTCGCGCTATACATACAACCTAGTCGTTGTCGCCATCTAGTGCAAGTTGAAGATGAGAGGAGACCAGTGTGACCACAACCTTACATTTCGATCTGTTTTTGAAAAAAATCAAACGATTGATAAAAACTATTAATTTTTCAATAATAAGGTAAAAATCTTACGTTTTAACAGTCCCTAACATTAATATTTTTTTAAATTTCAGGTCAATAAGCCATGTTTCCTTTAGCTAGAGCCATATTAAACACATCCAAAAGGCTCTGCCCGTCCTACACAAATCTGGCTGCAAATTTTCACGCATTGACAAAACTGAGTCCTCAAAATACACCAAAGGTTGCGTTTCTAATCCCAGAAACTCCTAGTTTAGTCCCTTCTTGCGGCTTTAAGGTTGTAGGCAGAGTACACAAACGATGCAAAGATTGTTATTTTGTGCGTAGAGAAGAAAGAATGTACGTAATTTGCAATACACATAGAAGACATAAACAAATGTCGATGGTTAAAGATCCTAAAAACACATGGATATTGTCACATGCTACACAGTCTAAAAAAAGACCCTGGTAGATTATTTCTGTAAATAAGTGATGTTAATATTTTTAAAGTTAGGTAATAAAGACTTATTGTCAATTTTTATTTTTCTTTACCAAAACACTACATTTATTATTATGGTGGTAAAATACAACTGCTTATAGAGTATTTAATTTCTTAAACTGAGCCGTCCTCAAAAAGTTTTCATAGGTAGCTCATTGCTTCGTTTAGAAATTGAGAATGAGCAGGCAGATACGGATAAAGCAAAATTTATTAAATGCCTTGGAAAAACTCTTAAACATGGGATATACATAAATGCTCATCCGTCACCTTATAAGCTAAATTAATACCTTTAATTTTTTTTTTAAAGATAGTGGAACAGAATAAGAACATTTTTCTTTAGTGAATAATTCTAGACAAGGAAACTAATCTAAGGAATAAAGGAATAATTACTAAGTGAGATTATGCAACCAGCTAATTGAGATGAAAATATTTGGTTGTCTATCGGAAATGAACAACGAAATAAGAATACAATATTTCGTTGGAAATGAAGCATATTACCTACCTATCTATTTTTGACATTTCAAAAATATTTTTTAACTGGAGCTACCCCCGACCAGGTAAATTAACTGTGCATCTCTGTTTAATGTATCCACTTTAAAAAGGAAACGACTACAAATCAATATTGGAATATTTACGTCACCTGCTGGAAAATTTGTCAAACGCATTTGTTTATGTTATGCGTTTCCACAAAAGTTTTTTAAAACATTAAGATATTGGATTTTATTTATTCATTAATTATTTGAAAGAGGTAAATAATGACTGAAACTGTTGTGCATGGGGAACAAAGTAATGTCTTCTTGGTTGAGTGTGCGTAAGTATTAAAATTATGAAACTTTAGTGCGGTAACCAAGCACCACGCCCTTTTTGAAATACAAAATTATACTGCAGCACAATTTTAATGTTTTTTAGTGTAAAATCGGAAGACGATTGCAACCTCGACGAAAACATAGAAGAAATTAGAATAGAAGTGGAGAATAGTCCTACAGGTTACAGAATAAAGGTAGAAGAGGAAGATGCAGTTTATGCCATTACACCTGAGGTTACCCTTACAGTCAAAAAAACGAAAAAAAGAAAATTTTATCAATGTGATGTTGAGGGGTGTAATAAGGCATATACCAAAAGTTCACACGTGAAAGCTCATAAAAGAACACACACAGGTATATTGAATTTCCTTATTTTGCACATTAGAAAATTAAGAACTTAAACTGTGTTTGTAAAAAATAACGTAGAAATATTTATACATTTTATATACCCTTAAGGCATTCTCAAACGATTTTACATACCTACCACATTATATCTTGTAGTACCTATATACCTTTCCCTATTGATGGCTCTTATGTCATAAAGATTTACAAGAAAATTTGTCTAAAAATATCTTGTTACCATATTTAGGAGAGAAACCTTATGTTTGTACTTGGGAAGGCTGTGAATGGAGATTCAATCGATCAGATGAACTGAAGAGGCACTACAGAAAACACACAGGAGCCCGACCGTACAGTTGTGTGTTATGTGGAAGGACGTTTGTAAGGGCAGACCACTTAAACATACATATGAAGAGACATTCTTGATTGTCTGAATTCTTAGTCATTACTTTAAATAGTATTTTTGGAGCTCTATCTCTTTACTTTTTTCTTTTACCTTTGGTTAAGTGTTTTGAATATTAGTAAATGATCCTTTTTATTTTAAAGATGTGGCTACTTTTTTTAAGAAAATAATAATGATACAAACGTATAAAGAATAAGAAAATTGAAGAATATAAGTTAGGTTATGGGTTATGGTGAGGGTTAAGTGGAGTGGAGGAAGTTTCTTATGCGGATCTGTAGTGTAGTGAGGTGCTTTTTTAGACCTTTCTAAGTCATATGACTACATAAAGCATAAGCCTCTTCTAGAAAGGGTAAATTACCCCTTTTGATTTTGAGACATCAAGTCTCATTGGTGGCATTAATTTTTCCTGACTTATTTATGGTAAAACCAAAGTGTATACCGCGACTAAACTAAGAGTTTAAAAGTGTGGAAAAAAACTGTTGGCAGGTCACATGCTTTTAATAATTGTTTTCGAAAATAGATTCAGTTATTTATTTATTTATTTAAACACTATAATATAAACAGCAGCAGCAGCAGTGCTTAAATCAGTATTGAAATGTTGGGTATGGCAATGGTATGGGTATATGGAAATGGTAAAAAGTAAACAGATGCTTGCTCCAATGTTGTTAAATATATTGTGGATTTAATAAACATTAAAGGTACCTATGTTATGTATAAAAACCTTTTAATGAAAATATTAAAACCACAGTTAGCATTATTAATATTTATACCAAAGTTATTAAACGACTATAAATAAGTGTATTAATTAAATTATGAAAGAAAGAGTAGTAGACCCACATCTGAAATGTCGTTTTATTATATTAGCAGAGTTTTTTTAAGCTTACTTTAAATAGCAAAGCAAAACAACGGCTAAGTTGAGCGTTCGTTTTAAAAATTTAACTTAGCACAGCAGACATTTTCCTCCCCCTTGCCGCGGTTAAGTATGCCCCTCTCTATTTCCCATGCGTACTATACCGAGTTGTTCGAGCAGCGTTCCTTTAACAACTTAGCTAAACAAAGATTTTTACTTTCCTTTGCTATTTAAAAGAAACAGATGGAAAGTACCTAATATCTCTATACACGTCTGGCAAACGATAGACCGGCTGGAATAACAAAAATGTTTTGATTATTTTTATTTACACAGTATTTAAACTGCACTTATAGGACCTTTAACTGTGGGCATTAAAACGAATTACTACATTTAAGTAGTACCTACACACGTTCCTTTTATTTTGTTAGATCCTAGCCTTACTGATGAGCCATGATGTGGCGAAACGCGTCAAAGGATGGATCTGGCGGAATTAAAGGAAACATTTTCTTCTGTATCTAATAATTGTTTAATCTCAGTTCTTGATATTAAATTATATTTATATTATATTTCTTGTGGTTTGTTTATGTTTTTGGGCATTATTTTATGATAAAATATTTTTGTAATTTACCGCTGTAGTATTAATTGTTACAAATAAAGGATATCTGGCTGGAAACATTTCTTATTTATTATAATTTGTTATCGAGACGGTATAATATTAGTCGATCCAAACCAAGTGACTAAATGGCGTGTGGACAAAAAGCTTTTAGCCACCAGCAATGTCATTTTTATGATTCCATGTACCAATTGCAAAGCAGTATTTGCTTTGCCTCAAAGACCTGTAATATATAAAATAACATGTCTGTGATTTCCCCACAAACGCCTTTTTTGACACGTCGTTGGATTGCCAGCATCATTTTGCAGGCTTTTTATTAGTGATGGGATAACTCGCGTGAAAAATGACCGATCACTCGGTTTTTTCAATCACTCGTATCATTCGATTTTCTTTGGAAATCATTCGAGTGACAAAATGAGTGATGAACATAATGGTTTTTGATAGTGATGGGATCACTCGAGTTAAAAAATAACCGATCACTCATTGTGGGGCTTTAGAAAGTAGTTAGTTTATGGAACTGGCGACCTCTTTTTTTTTTTTTTTTTTAGAAGTCTAAAAATATATGTGCTTGATTATTTAAGTGATTAAAGAAATGAATTTTTTTAAATTGCCCCCCATATTGCATTTGAGTGAACAATCGATTATCATTCGGTTTTTTAAATCACTCGAATTCTCGGTAATCGATTATTGAAATAACTCGATTTTTCCCATCACTACTTTTTATCTGTATGGTTACTTCAAATCTAATAAAAAGGAAATCACCAGCTATAACCTGTTTTTCCTCTGTGATTGTGCATATGAACTACCAGCTGTTTTGTTTTGCTAGTATTCCAATAAAATAATATAACCAAAACCTGTTATAATTATTCTTGATGATGTCTGATAATTTTGAATTTGACGATAATGATGTAAGTACAGGTAGTTTACGTTCTCCACTTTTAATCTATCGAGGTAATACTCCTTGGCCTGCGCATTTTAGGATGTTTTACTCAATGCGATTTGTATACCACCCAGTGAACAAAAATCCCCAGAGAAACGTTTTAACGAAGAAAACAATGAAAATGTACAAGTGAAAAGGCCCAAACCGAATGAAAATATCAAGGAAACCACGTCTCCAATAATACAGTTTAACCATAAGTTGAGCAAAAGTACACCGATTAAAAACAATTTACTGCGAAATGGGAAACGAATATTTCCTGGTCCTGCTGGAATTTTGTCAGAAGAAAATGTAAGTCAAAACTGTGGGATAGTGTACAGTTACAAAATGAGCAACACTTTCCAGCTCAAAGTAGTTAATACACATTATAAAAAATACTTTTTGCGGTTTAGTTACTTTTTACTGGATACCTACTGGTATCCAAAATCTTTAAAAGAAACTAAACTTTACATCACTACTGAGGGAGTACATAATTTATGCTGTGTGTGGTTTATTTTATGAGAATTCTCTGTCATTTCAGTATCCATACCCTTTAATTTAAGACAAACCAAACCATTTTTTTAAAATCAGAATTTAAACAATAATGTTTCCTATATATCCCTAAACATTAAACAAAACAATCTGTTTCTACTGCTTTAGCAAACAGAATTCTGTTCAGAGGATACCTCTTCATTTTTCCAAGATGGACCATGGGAAGAAATGTCAAAAGATTTTAAAATAAGTAGTTCCCAACACCTTTTTGACAAGTTTAACATAGCCTGGATTAAAAAAGAGGCGACAGCCAACAAGTTTGTCAATCAGAAAGCTCCCTTTCTATCTGGTATATTGTTATCATTAGAAGTTTCGGAGGGACACACAAAGAAGTCGATAAATATAACTTTAAGAGATATGACAGGTGGGTACAAGGTTTTATATAGGTGAAAAAAATATTTATTCCTGAATCAAATATAAGCAAATGTCCATATTTTTAAAACATAACTTTAGACTTAGAGTCTGCAAATAATTTCATTTAATAAAATAATAAGTTATGACCACATTAGCCCATAGTTTAGAAAGTGTGTGAAATATAGAGGAGAAATGTGCAAAATTGTACTTTTGTTTCATACAGATATTTTTAAATTGAGAAATATATAGGAAAAAAGAAAAGCACAAAGTCTTTCTCCACAATATCCAAATATTCCTATACATTTAACTCCACTTTGAGTATGGACTACTTCTTTAAAATGAGAAATATATGTATTTTTACCCTTACCATATTTTTTAAAGAAGCAATAGCTTAAATAAAATAAAATTTCGTGCACTCTTGTGACCTCTATCTGTGGACATACTGTATTAATATATTATATATTTTTTTCTAAAATAAAAATATTTCAGGCACTATACAAGGGACAATTTTACAAAACCTTTATGAGGAATATGCAAGTCATTTTACATTAGGCTCAGTTTTGGTGCTAATTCAATTTGGGGTGCTCTCATGTACATGTGACAAGTGTGATAACCACCATCTTACAATAACACCAAAAAATCTCAGCGCCATCTATGGTGGGAAGGAGAAAATTATCGTTAAATTAGTAAACCCTAATGAGGTGCTTAAGGATTATTGTCAAAGAAGAAAAGAATTGGAACTAGCAGCAACACATAAACATTTAAGTAAACCAAATAAAATTAATAGCCCAATCAATTCTAATTTAAACAGCAATAGATGTACGTTTAGTAATAATACTAATATGGCATTTCAGAATCCCAGTACCAGTAGAACTATTTTGTCACCAAACATTGTAAATAGGACTCTTAAAATTTCGGAGAATGCGTTACAAAATAGTAGTGCTACAAGACAAACTTTTGTTTTACCAAAAGTTAAAACAATAATGGGTAATAATATTCCAGAAGCAGCACCAGGAAAAGAGGTACATGAGCAACAACAATCAGAGAATATGGATGTTAGTAGTTCACCAGGGATGCCAACAAAGCTATTCACCTTTAAAACAGCAAATACTTTACTAAAACCCCATGTTCTTGAGTCAGACATTTTTTGTCAATTAGGTGATTCGAGCTTAAGCATAGTAACAAGTCATAAGTCACGCAGTGTAGAGACCACATTAAATTCTAAACAAGTAGATTCAAATAAAACAAAAACTAATTTTGACCAAAAGAATGTGAGTGTTGGTAAAACAGGAGTCAGTCAACAATTATTATCCATTCAAGCAGACACAGTGGAACAAGAGAAAATATGGAAAGATGTGTTAGCCGATGTGGATGTGAATTCTTTTTTTGATGATGAATTTTGATTCTGTGTGGGTATTGAGTTGATTTTTTATTACCTAGCCTAGTCATGATAATATGCGAAATTTATCCAAAAACATTGGGTTTATATTTTTTGTTTTGGGAACCAAATAGTATTTTCAGTTATTTTATAACCAGTCTCAATGTAGTTTACATTATTATTTATTATTAGAATAGAATAATTCCTAAATTGATATGGCTGGGGGACTATTTTTTTTAAGTAATATTTTTTAATCTTACAAGAATTAAATATTTTATAATATTGTTAATAATTGGTCTTTTATTTTAGTACAAAACGAGCGGAAATTCGATGAAAAGCAACTCAAAAATTTAAAAAAAATACAGGTCAATATTTAAAAAAATTAAGTTGGTCATATGGGATTTTCTTTTTATTAATAACTTTTCTTGAAATTTGACTTTGGTATCAAGTTCTGCTTCGATTGAGATGAAAATTAAAGCAAAAAAAATAGTAGTCACGTGATTCGCATTATCTGTCAAATTTTAATTTTTTCCAAAAAATAATTCAAAATTAGGGTTATTTCTGAAAGGATCGAAAAAAGTTATTAAAAAAAGTTTTTTTTTAAATGCAGTTTCTAGCCCACATGCAAAATTTCAGCTGCATCAGATAATTTTGATTTTTTACCTATATTTTGTAAATTGCACCACTTTTGCAAAATAAGACTCAACGCAACCTACATAAAACTTCTTAGTTTTGACAATGCTTTATTTCAGATACATTTTCTTTAAAGTAGCGCCATATTAAATGTGTGTATTTCATCAAAATTGGGCTATTAAAATTTGGTCGCATGTGATGCAAAGTTTATTTGTTTTGGACCCTGTATAAGCAGGTAACTTCATAAAATATTAAAATAAGTATTTTTGAAAACGTAGTTTGTGTCTGAAAGTAATACACCTTAATATTAAGACAAAAAAGAACAGTGCATGTCATCAGTAAAGTGTTCATTAAGTGGAAAATAAATTTTAGTGGTGGATAAAAAATCAAAATTATCTTATGCAGCTGAAATTTTGCATGTGGGCTAGAAACTGCATTTAAAAAAACATTTTTTTCGATATTTTTAAAAAAACCCCACTTTTGAATTATTTTTTGGAAAAATTAAAATTTCACAGATATTGCGAATCACGTGACTACTATTTTTTTGCTTAATTTTCATCTCGATCGAAGCAGAACTTGATGCCAAAGTCAAATTTCGAATAAAGCTATTAATAAAAAAAATCCCATATGATGCGGACTTTACTGGTGACATTGTAGAAAACGAAACGTCGTATCTTAAAAATAAAATTATTTCCTTCAGCTTAAAAAAGTGCCTTAAAACGTGTTATCGGTTTTTCAAAATAAACAGTATTTTGTCGTAAAAAAAATTAGTTTTTCGGAAATTATCGGATTTTTAAAATTTCTTTTCAACAAATTATTTAGCATGAAAATATGCAAAATATGCCTCTACTCTCTATCTCTAAGGCCCGATTGTATAGGTTGCGGTTAATCGTCATTTCGTTTTTATAGGTTGTGATAATCAACAGTTCCTTTGATTAACCGGTAAAAATTATGAAATGCGAAATTATAGGTTATGATTAGGTCCAAACCAGCACTTTAACCAAGAATTAACTTAACCGCCCAAAGAGCACCGGTTAACATCCACCGGTCATGATTAAAATGTTAAAATAGGGTTTTTTAAGAAATAGCATTAATAATAGTATAATACCTTACCTTATAATAATTTTCCCTTTAAAATGATTAATGAAATTGAAGAATTATTATTGTATGATGACGATGAAGACATTAAATATTGTGGAAGCCGAGACCAAATCATCTAGAAATCTGGAACGATCAGGAGTTTGTAGATCGATTTAGGCTTTTAAAAAGCATATTTTTACTTTAATAGTATTATTGAAACATTGTGCATTGTGTATCAAAAGGTATTTATTTACACAGATTTATTTACGGTTTATTATGTGACTAATTTTTGCTGTTTTAGTTTGGAAATAAATACATTACTTTATAATTAAAACAATACGTCAATAATTAGTTATTTACCATCAGCGCCTTTTAAAAATCAAAAAATAGGTTAGAAAATATCTTACTAGACTCTTACTTGAAGATAGGCGCAAAATGAGGCGAAGGAGTTTTCGATTGATTTAGGGTATGGTCCGAATATCACCACCAGTAACCACTGTTAACCGCGACAAATGACAGATCAACCATAAAAATCCGGTTATATTCGGGACGAAAAATCACCATGTTCGTTAAAAGCATAACCTTTAATTTTGAAAAGTCCATAACAGAGTGATAATTTACAGGAATGCTAAATACACTTAATTCTTATAATTTGATTGAGATTGATTCTCTGAAAAACTTAATAAATTACCAACCAACGGCCAAACATTTTGAAATAATTCATAACAAAACAAAATATTTCATAATAATGACAAGTGACAGGAGGAACCGCTTGTAACCGGGCGTTTAAGCCGGTGAGCATTTTGACATTTGGGTGACGTGATATCCGAAAACCGTGTTCCAAAATAAACCTATTTTTTGGTTACCGCTATAATTTGGTTAATTACGGAACGCTAAACCACGACACTAGTTACTTTCGGACCATACCCTTAATTGCATAACCTGCATGTATAAAACTGAGAATCAAGAATAATCGTAACATTAAAATTGTGATTAATCTCGTTTAATGTTCTGATTAATCGACACCTATACAACTGGGCCTTACAGGTACCGAGATAGCAATGCTAATGCATCAATGTGAAGTTCCACAAGGATCAACATTAGGTCCCTTTATTATTCTTAATTTACATTAATTTCGTTTCCAAATTGAACTTAAGGGGCAATATAAAGCTATTTGCATTAAATTTTGTAACACCTTGTAGAAATCTCAAACCTACCAACAACCAAATTATTTAATAGTTAATAATTAAAAAGTGGTTTAACTTTCGCGTAAAGAATAATTCTGCTTAAAAATTAGACAGTCATAAGCGTTACTACAATTTTTTCGAAGGGGGGAAGGCAATTTTGTTTTAACACAAAACTGGTTTTCTTGATAATCTAAGCATTAATAGCGGTTTAATTAAATTTTTGGCGGCAACATTCAAAAACTAAATACTTTCAATTTGTTTTAATACATTACATTTTATAAACAAAATATTAAATATAAAAACAAGTTGTATTCTTGTCAACACCATAATTTTATACAAATAGACATTTTAGTCGCTAAACCTAAAAGATAATATCGATATTACAGAACATTTCAGCTATGATTTTAATAAATTGACATTGTTTACGTCAAAATTTACAAGCCATGTAAGACAATATTCTCGAGTTAATTGCGCGTAGTGTCCAAGCAATTTGCAACCATTTTATAATAATTATTCGCAACTTTATACATTGAAACAGGGCGCCCTCAGAACCGTCTCGGAACGGCCTACTCGGCATGCGTCGTCCGAAGAGTGTGTAGCCCCCCACCCACACAATTGGCACGGTAAGACCCAGACGATATTTAAAACGCTTTGAGCTATTACAGAGAATAATTATATTAACGCCAACCAAAAATACTAGTCTCTCTGAACCAAGGCGAGTCAATCAAGCATATTGGTATTAATTTGCACGCATTTGCGTTGATTGCAACACATGCTGAAGAATGTACTGTGAACGTGCCAACGCACGTTCTTATCACGTGACTATCATCCCCTTAGCATGTTCTATAAGACACGAATAGCACATTCTTAGAACGTTCTTAGAATGTATTATGTCTGCTTCTAAAAGTGCGTCCAGACTACTCGTACTCGTGCTCGTGCTTGCTGCACTCGCAATAATCTAGAAACTTGTCAAGCTTCAGGTTGTACTCGTCTGATTAGTGTCCGTTTGGACTTTAGTTGCTCACTGGACGCCAGTCCCTTTGATGTACCGACACCGGGCGGATCCTCTCGACTTAAAGGCTCGCGCTACTCGCGTGGCTTGTCTCGTGACTTAAATTTATGTCTACACTACTCGGGAGTCCTGCACCTTTATAAGAGTTTGTAATATATTCTTAGCACGTTCTGTTCGCGTGCTGTATGTTATTTACGCACGTTCTAAGAACATGATATTTTTGTTAGATGACATTCTTAGAACATGCATAGCAAGTGATTTTGTTTACTGGATGATTGATAGCCAACAAAAAAATAAAATTCGTTTACAAACGCTACAGGCGGAATTGACACGTACCCCAAAAAATGTCGTTGCTGCATAAACGTTGCTAACTTCACACATATGATTTCTTGTTTTTTTGCTATTGTGGATTGTGGGTGTTTAATATTTAGGGATTTCTAGCTTTTGTGTGGTTTAGTGAATTGTGTTTGTGCCTTTAGTGACTCGGATACAATGACTAGCAAAGACCAGTGTATGATTTTATTATGCCCAATAAGGGGTAAAATACCGGGTATTTCCTATCTTCAGTAAGCATGAAGTAGTGATAGTTCTTGATATGTAATTTTATTTTATTATGATCAATTTAAACCCATCTAACTAGGCTTACGCCTCGCAAACAAGATGTTTAAGCCCGGACCTGTCTATTCTCCCCATTCGTTAAATGATAATTTTGCAGTGCGCATGCCTATTCCTGTGTGGTTTTGTTTACTTGCGCATGCGCAAGGCCATAAATTTGCCACTTTCGTGATTATTGTTTGCTTCTTTAAAGAAAGGTAAATATCTATGAATGTCTTTGCTGTGCTATGTTAAATTTTTAAAAGGAACTTAGCCATTGGCTTTGATTTGCTAGTTAAAAGAAGCTAATGGATGACAACCATAGATATATCTTAACATAGTATAAAACAAAGTCGCTATCGCCCGTCCTGTCCCTATATGTGCTTAAATCTTTAAAACTACGCAACGGATTTTGAAGCGGTTTTTTTAATAGATAGAGTGATTCAAGAGAAAGGTTTTTATGTATAATACATGCATAATATTATAGAGAAACACTGATAAATTAGAGTAGGGAGAACGAACGACCCAACCTAACCGGTCCCCGGCCCGTTCAACGATCGATCCGAAGCACCGAAGCCGAAACAGACGAAGACAGACTATGTTTTATGCATGGATGTAAATTGTGGACGGGCCGGCAAACGGTTGAGTTTGAGGTTTGTTCGCCTTATTATCTCACGTCGTATGATGCCGGGCTGCAACGCAGGCCGAGTACACGCTAGTACATGTATATGATGGCAACCTATAAAAACCAAACCCCGACTAGCTGAAAGACATTTTTTTCGTAACCCATGAGGCGGCTTACTTTGTCATGGGATTTAAAAAAATACATAACCAAAACGCTACTAGACGAGTAGACAATGGCAGCTTGTTTTAGATATCGTTAAAATTTTAGCTGAAATATAGTACAGATATTATTGCTTATAAACAATTACTTAACTGCTAAATCTTTTCCTGTTCCAACTGATCCAAAAATGCGTTGCAAGATCGGACGCACTGCTGATAGCATTTTTCGAAACCTTCGGCTCCAGTGTCCTAGAAAAAATTAATAAAACTGCCGTCAAGATTACTATATTTTGTGGAAATAATGGAAGGGCGTCATTGGTGTTCCGCAAGGGTCAACCTTAGGACCTACTTTTTTTTTAATCTACATTAATTCTAGAGCAAAATTAAACTTAAAAGGTAAAATAAAATTGTTTGCCGATACTATTGTATATTTTAATGAAGACTATGCTCAAATTCATAATAACATTAACCACGACCTAAATATATAATATGTAAATGGCTTGAAATTAATAAATTATCATTAATTTTTAATAAATCATCTTTTATGTTTATAAGTAAATCAAAATTAAAAAATAATAATATTTCTTCACTGTCTTTCAATAATCATTTAATTAAATATACTAATACTATTAAATTTTTAGGTTTATATATTGATGAAAATTTAGGTTGGAAAAAACATATTGAATATTTAAGAAGGTACATCTCCATAGGCGGTTCTAGACCTCTTAATTAGGGGGGGCTGAAGCCCTAGGGAGATGAAGGGCACCGCAGGTGCCGCAAGAGGCTAATTCGCCGAAGGAGGAAAATGTTGGGGGTGCCACTCCCAATTTTTACCCAAAAGACGTTAAAATCGTTGAAAAAATCACGCCCTCGGCGCCCTCTTGTGTTTGCTGGGTAGTAGATATATGGATGGATGGGAAGGTTTAAAAATCAAAAATACAGGCAATATTTTTTATAATTTAAAAGTTAAAAATGTTTGACACCAGTTGGATTTTTCCCAAATTTACGAAAAAATCTTTGCACAAATAAATTTTTATAAAGCTATTTTTCTACCCACTTTTCTGGAAAAAACGTTAAAAGCATCTTCCAACTTTACGTCGAGGTCTTTTTTTCATCCCAAATCACATTGGGTCATTGGGTGCTAAATAAAAATCATTATTATTTGTGTTAGTAGCAGTTTGGTAGCGAGAAAAAAAAGCTTTTTATGAAAAAGTTAATTAATTAATAAATTAGTAAAATTACTGGAATTATGTAGATATATAGAATTTTTTCGATTGCCACATTTAAATTTGGGGGGGCTAATCCGAGATTTGGGGGGGCTTAGCCCCCCCAAGCCCCCACCTAGAACCGCCTATGTACATCTCACCAATAACTGGCATTTATTTAAAGCTAAAAATTATATATCGTTAAAATATTTAAAAAATATATATTATTCTTTCCTTTATTCAAAATTACAGTAATGATTTCTATTTGGAGATTAGCGAATTTAACTACAATTCAGCCATTAAAAAAACTACAAAACAAAATAATTAAATGCATACATAAACTTCCTTTTTAGAACCAACTATAAATTTGTATGAACCAAACGGATATTTAAATTTAGAAAAGCTTTATAAATTAAAACTATGCATTCTAATACACTCTATTATTATTAAAGAAAAACAATCGAATATAATATTTCCTTCAACCAACATTATTCACCTCAGGAGCAGTGGCGGATTTACAAATTTGCCGCTAGTAGGCTATTCAATTTTTGCCGCCCCTACCAGTGACGGCTCGTGAGTTGTGAAACAGGTGAAGTGTTCGGGAAAGAAAAAGCTCGCTGCAGGCGAAAATTTTTTAAGACCTCGCCCAAATTTGGTCAATAATTTTTAGTAAATATTTAAAAAATTTATGATTACCCACTTATTTTATTGAAAATGAAATTTCTTTCTGCAAAGCCAGTAAAGTTCCAACTATAAAGCAACAATAAAGTTTATTTAAAAAAATACTACCCGTCAACCATGAATGAAGATTGTAACATTTATTTGTGTAAGATAAAAAAAAATTTGGGCCAAATTTGCCGCCCCTTAAAATCTGCCGCTCTAGGCTCCAGCCTACTGGTAAATCCAACACTGCTGAGGAGACAAAACCATCATATTCATACACCTATGGTAAAGAGTACTTTTGGCCAAAACTCAATATTATATAGAGGAATAACAATTTACAACAGTTTACCAAAAAGAATTTAAGAAATATCAAAATTATGGACTTTTAAAAAAACTTAAAAAAAATATTTCTTAAAACTGAACTAACTTTATTAACGTATTATATTAATATTTTTTTTTGTAAATGGTTATAATATATTTTTTTTTTAAATTTCAATGGTGTTATTAATAATTATTAAACATGATTTTTATTTCTTTTTATTCTCTGTAATGAACTTTTTAAGTTGGCTGAAAATAAAGATATATATTATTATTATTTTATGCAGTGTCCGGCCAGGCGCGTGCTAGGGCGGTTCGAGGGACTGGGAAAATGTTTCCTTACCTTACACCATCCGCACCCTCTTAACTCCAATTTCAATATACAGGGTGTTTCAGAATAATATGCTGATCCTTAACGGTGTGAATCCTTAGGTGATTTTAAGAAGAAAAGTTCAAATTAATATATATCCTTAACCAATCAACTTTCGAACTACAGGGCGTTAAAGTTTTAAGAAAAAATCATTTTTCTATCATAACTTTAAAAACTTTTTAGCTATTTTTATGAATTTTTCACACATGCCCTCTAAGCATCAATAGCAATTTTTTGGTGTAGAAAAATTTTAAAAATTTTTAACCAGTGGCGTCCTGAAAGGGTTTGGACTAGACATTTTGGAAAAATATTATGTACGCCACTGCTTTTTCTCAAAATGAAAACTATTTTTAAAGTAATCATTCATTTTAGGCCAAATTTAATATCTTGCCTTTTTATCGTTCGACAAACAGTTTCCGACAAAAAAATAAAAACATTAAATGCGCATCCGCTGTGTGCCTATGGTTTGTTTTGACGCTATCAGGAATACTCCAGGAATTTTTCAAAGGGTACGAGACTCAATGAGGAGAAGAGCTGAAGCATGCATTCTGGCCAGTGGTGGCCACTTTCAACAGCTAATCTAAATTATTTTCGTTTTTGTTCACACGTTATTTAATGTTAGCTGTTTTAATTTATTGTTAAAAAATAAACCATAGGCACATAGCGAATGCGCATTTAATGCTTTTTATTTTTTTTTGTCGGAAACTGTTTGTCGGACGATAAAAAGGCAAGATATTAAATTTGGCCTAAAATGAATGAGTATTTTAAAAATAATTTTTATCTTGAGAAAAAGCAGTGGCGTACATAATATTTTTCCAAAATGTCTAGTCCAAACCCTTTCAGGACGCCACTGGTTTAAAAATTTAAAAAAATGTCTACACCAAAGAATGGCTATTGATGCTTAGAGGGCATGTGTGAAAAATTCATAAAAATAGCTAGAAAGTTTTTAAAGTTATGATAGAAAAACGATTTTTTTCTTAAAACTTTAACGCCCTGTAGTTCGAAAGTTGACAGGTTAAGGATATATATTAATATGAACTTTTCTTCTTAAAATCACCTAAGGATTCACACCGTTAAGGATCAGCATCTTATTCTGAAACACCCTGTATGGCACTGGATAAGGAACACAAATTTTTATCTAAGGCACGAGAAAAATGGGGGGAGGAATACAAGTTTGTTTACACAGCTGATGGATCAGTGGATGAGATTTGTAAACTATAACCAAAAAAAAATCTTTAAAGGAAATACTTACATAGTAAGGATCTCTGATGATTTTGTCACCCTGTGGATCAAAGTCTCCAAGAAGCAAAATTTTGGCCTTGCTACCAGGTGGCTGTTGTCCTCGTAGATTAGAAATATTGTTCATGTCCATGCCGAATACATAGTCAAACTCATTAAAGTCTATATCTTCTATCTGAAAAAAAATCTTCGTATATAATCCACGACAACTATACAGTGTATTTTATGGTATAGTCTAGTCAAATCTGGTCTTATCATGCGGGTCCAAAGGTCACCGATCGTATGAATCAATTCGAAAATTCCAGAGCTTATCAAAATGTTGTGAGATTATGTAGGTATCAATATACCCGGAGAAAAGAAACATACTTTTATTATTTTAACTGTCGTGAAGATAGCCACATATATTATTATTTTTGCAAAAATTATGTACATAATAGTACAGGGGTGGCAAACCTTTATGTATTAACGGATAGCATTTCTAAAGAAATATTTAATGATGCCATGGACGTGCCGTGCCGTCAAATTCGTAATATAATAATAAGGAACTTTCCAATTTTTTTTTTTCAATAATATGATTTAGTTAGGCCTAAAAAAATATTCCCCAATTATTACTCCTTAAAAATCAGTAATAACTTGGTAAAAATACTTTAAAGTCTCGCGCGTGTCAAAAGCATTTCAAACGACCTTTTAAGCGCGCCAAGCCCGATGACGTCAGGAAGTATGACTTTTCCGTCATCCTGACCGGTGGCAGAGCTACCGAGTTTGCATTTGGATTGCCGTGTGTTATTGTATTGTTGTTTTAAGGTGGAATTCTCAACGTCGTTCAATTTATTGCCAACCGATAACCTATTTCGTGGATGTCACACACGAATTATACTTGTTGACGTCACGACCCGTTTTTACCCGCTTGGGATAATTTGAATTTTGGGGCATTTTTAAATCTTGCTAGCGGTCTTTTGGGACGAAATATGTTGTTTTTTTTTGCTGCCATATGTTTTATGACAATATATACTTATAATTTATAGAATTTTTCCCCATTTAAAATTCCCTATTCATAGTAAACTTTGTGATCGGTGGCGTGCCCAAAATTTTATGTCGCGTGCCATCAATGGCAATAAAAAAAAAATTGAAAGTATGTCTTTGTTAAATCGTAAGACCCGCACGATAAGACGGGATCCGACTATATTATAAAATGTTAGGGACGAAGACAAGTTCATTTGCTTCTAGCGATTTACACCACTCCCAGAGAGATATGAACGGAACCACCTCAAAGAGTTGCCCCTAAAACCATACCTCTTAAGCTTTCGGAACTGTATTTTGTGATCCGCACAGTCAAAGGCGTTTGATAGATCACAAAATAAAGCCGCGGCCGCTTTTCCTCCCTTTTTCTTGGTCTTGGTTCTCATAATGATAATATATTGAAGGATCGGTGAAAACATTATTAAAACTTTTTGAGAATTAAGCGAGCAAGTAGTAAATTAGTAGGCTGATTTTGAGACAATTCAATTCCTTTTAAAATAAGCTATCGCTCGACCTTCCTTTTCATTTAAGATTTTAAGGGTGAAAGCCACCTCATATGTTCCATAATATTCGCGAACATGTTGAACAGTGCCTTTACAAGTGCATGGAGGTTGGAGGAGGACATTTTCAACATTTACTTAATTGATACAAGCGGTAATACATTTTATTACTTTTAAATTTTCTTTTCTTATTAGCCCTATTTCTCAGGAACTATTCACTCGATTTAAACGAGCAAGGTCGCGTTTGGAAGGCAATTCAATTCCCATTAAAATAAGGTATCACTCAACTCCCCTTTCCCTTTAAGATTTTAAGGCTGGAAGCCACCCCGTCGTAGGTATTCCAGCATTCCCCTGAGAACTAAGGTTCTCGTGTTCGAGCAAATTTTGATTTATTTATTGACAAGAAAAATATACGGGATAGCGCACCAAAAACTTTTCACCCAGGTTTATGTCTGTCGAGTGTGCAAGCAGACACTTCAGGGAACTTTGTTCGTTAATTGTGTGAGTGCATGTTCTATGATCGAGTCATTTCTACGATTGCCACTCGAACTATAATAACCGACATCGCTTTAGGCTGTAAAAGGTACAACTTTCTTCGAATACCGTTAAGCTTTGTTAAATTAAATTTTGGTAGGATTATAAATTGTTCTAATCTGAACAGTCATCTTAATAGACCGTGAGATAGCGACATGTCCTCGAGGTTGCAATTTTTTTGTCAGACTTTTGGCGGCTGGCGATGGCGTTTGAGCAATTGTACTAGTTTAATGTATATTTTCTGGTGGAGCGGTTGAAGACGTCCCTGTAGCGATGGATAGCTTCGCTACAGACCAACGACGTTCAAGCACAGATATACCACGCATCTGGAGTTCCACAAGGATCAATATTAGGTCCGCTATTATTATTAATTTACATTAATTCCGTTTCCAAATTGAACTTAAAGGGCAATATAAAGCTATTTGCAGATGATACGACAATTATTTATTTTGCTGAAACTCTTGCAGAAATGTATTTTGATATTAATAATGATTTAAAAATACTTCTTTCTTGGCTTCACTCAAATAAACTTAGTACGTTAAATTTTACAAAATATTCTTTTATGTTTATAACCCCTTAACATTAATAATGAAAATATTTAATATTCAAAAACGACAAAATTTTTAGGATTAGTTGTAGACGAAAATTTAAATTGGAAATGCCATATATCCAGTATATTATCAACTCGATATCTCCTTTGGTAGCTGTTTTGTACAGAGCTAGCCTATTTAATTCCTTTGAAATACTTAAAAATATACAGGGTGGTCCTTAAGTACATCAAGAAAATCTAGGATATGATTCCTGGCATCAATTTAAGTTGAAAAGTTCATATGGACTTAGCCCTAAAATGCTTACCCTCTAAGATACAGGGTGTTAAAATATTTTTAAAAAATAATTGTTTTTTTAAAATTTCGAAACTCCTTGAAGATACGGTATTGAAAATTGGTGTCGATTGATTTCGTATTAAACTGCACTTTTTGGTTAAAAAAGGGTTTGCCTACTTCCACCAGTGGCGTGCATGAAGATACCATCAATATTTTTTTTGTGAAAATATGTGATACGCCACTGTTTTTTTAAACTCTGATGCATTTTTATGCATTACTGATATAAGCGGAACAAAAGTTGTCTCTACTATGTTTTTGAAAAAAATGGTAGTTTTAAAGGAAAATGGAAAATATTTTAACACCCTGTATCTTAGAGGGTAAGCATTTTAGGGCATAAGTCCATATGAACTTTTCAACTTAAACTGATGCCAGGAATCATATCCTAGATTTTCTTGATGTACTTAAGGACCACCCCCCCCCCCTATTTGTCATTAATATATTTAAAATTACAATACTTAGTTTCTGCATGGGGATCTGCTTGTTTATCAAACTTAAAACCATTACAAAAATTGCAAAATAAAGTTATTAAATGTATACACAAATTACCACATTTAAAACCAACTGTTAATCTATATAGACCGAAAGGGTATTTACACGTCTAAAACATTTATAAATTAAAAATTTGCATTCTTATTCACTCTATTATTTTAAAAGAAAAAAAATCAAACAACATTTTAGGAGAATAAGACATTACATGATCATAACACCAGACGTTGTATAAATTATCAAACTATACCAGTAAAAAGTAATTTCGGAAAAAAATCGCTTTTATATGACGGAATAATAAAATATAACAATCTTCCAAAAAATATCAGAAAAATTTAAAAATTGGCAACTTTTAAAAAACAATTAAAGAGATATTTACTAAATTAAATTATTTATAGTATTTTTTTAAATTGATTTTATTAATGAATTAAATTGGATTAACTTCCATCTTTTTTTATTGTTATTTTTTTTAATGGTTATTATTTTCTATATTATGTTGTCACTTTCCATGTAATGAACTGTAAAAGTTAGTTTGGAATAAACACATTTTTGAAAGTTAATTTATAAATATTTTTTTACCATCCTTAACCCATTAACGCCCAAATTAATTTTTTTTTGAAAAATTTTATGAAATATGAATTTTTTAGTTACAAATGATAATCGTTAGTTAGATTACACCTTCAAAAGTTTAAGTGATTGGTGGTTCTTGAAAAAAGGGCTGATCTATAAATAGATCGCTGGGCAAAAAAGAATATCATTTTATATGTTTTTAAATTAATTTTATTTCTAGATAAAAACTATTTTTTATGAAATATCGAAAAACATTTAGTACATAGTGTTACATTACATTTGTTGCAAAATGTAAGCGGCCGACTTTTACAAGATGGATACTGGCAGCGTCTTTGATTTTCTCTTTTTTCGAGAAAATGGCCTATTTCGTCTAGTCGAACATTATCTAAAACAAGTGTTTTAGAGGTTGAAGGAAAACTGAATGGTCGACCTTTGGAAACATTTCTTCCATGTCCTAGTTTTAGATTGTCGTCTAAAATTTTTTATTGTAATTGATTTTTTTCCATGTATTCTTATATACAATAAAAATCCGTTCACAATTGCCATATCTATTATTCTCGTAAATAAACACCAGTACCACTTCTTGCTCCGAATTGCAATACTGTGCTTCTCCAACAGCCAATCGTGATGATCCACTCCTCCCATAAATTTATTATAGTTTTGAATCAATCGTGGCTGAGGAGCTTTTTGTTCTTGATTCCATCGTAGAGCTGATGTGAGTTCGTCAACTTCAGGAGGCAACGCTAGTATATCTGCGTCAATTTATTCTGAGTATAGATAGTCAACAGCATCTTCCAAGTTTTTAAAACATTTTTATTTATATCCATTGCAATAATTCTAAAAAAAGAACAAATAAGTATTTTAGAACATTTTTATAACTATTTAAAAATTTTATACCTGGAAAGCCCAGTGATCTATTGATAGATCGCTAGTTTTTCTCAAGTATAAAAAAAAATGTATTTAAAATTTTATTACTATTACTTTATGATAGTCTTTATTTGTTATTTTTACAACTAAATCAGAAAAAAAATACCTACCTGCAAGCAAATCAAAGATATACCACAAAATAGCTAGGGGCGCACAAGAACTAAAAATAGCAGAAATAAATAGCTGCACTACTCAATTCAACAACCCGGTATAAACTAATCACAAAGATTTGTTGTTATAAGGTGGTCCTAACTGATAATAAAAGTGGGGATGTATTCGTTTGATGCATCGTAGACGGCAGAACGACGTGATTTGTTAAGTGATCTATAAATATGACGCTGGGCGCTAATGGGTTAACGTCAAAATTCAAAAAATGTTATATTTTATTTTCTTATTTTTACTTGCTGCCGCTAAGAAGCAGACGTTGCGACGTCTTGCAGATTCCATACCAGTGTGGAATATTCCGAATCATATACCTACTGCTCTGACTGTAAAGTTGGAATAGGCATTATGCGCCTCCATAGTACTGGTAAGTTCTTAATAGTTACAAATTAAGTCAATTTAAGCTCAAATAAAACAGAGTAAAAACTGGTGTAGATGAAGAGAATGAGATGTCGGCAAACAAAAAAATGGTCATGCATGCTACTATCTCACGGTCTATAATTGTGTGTTTTATATCCATGCATTGTCTGTCTTGTCAGTCTGTCTTGAAATTTTTTCTTGTATTTTATACAGGGTGATACGAAATTGTAACCCAACCCATAAATTGCTTGTTTGGCAGGTTGTTTAATTTGCAAAACTTGAAAGAAATAACTTTAAAATGTGTAATACCTAATTTGTGAAACCTTATTTTAAATTTTAAACACCTTGTATAAAATAGATATGATTTATTTAATTTATAGAATCTCTTGACCCCTTGCTGTTAGTCTCACACAATGCCGTAATTAAAAAAAATGCGTTTGATTGTTTATTTAATCGATTTTATCGATATTATCGATAGTTTTGACTATCGAAAAATATCGATTGTTTTTGCGACCTATAGATAGTTGACTGTAGTACCCATTACTAGTCAAAAATTAGGTTAGGCGATAATAATCGATAGTCAAAGGTGCGACTATCGGTAACTATCGAACGAAGGACTATCAATAGTTTTCCACCACTAGCCTAACGCACTATTGCAGGACCCTGTATACATAATATAATACAGAGTGAGTTTTATACCTTGGAATAAATTCAGTCAATCCAGTACAGTATATTTTTGGGAAAAATGCTTGGACACGTGTATGTAGTAGTAGTAGTAGTAACATGTTTTATTTAGCAAAAAGCTACAATTAAATATTTTTTAATACATTTTTTTAACACATTTTTATAGATTTATATTTAAATCTTAAAACGCAACCTTCTTTTAACAAAAACAGACAGAAAAGTTAAACATTTTGTAAATTGTATCAAAAAGTACGTATCATTTTGTTTTTTAATTAAATGTAATTTTAAAGTTTTTTCAAAACAATTTTAATGCTTTTTGAGATTTAATAGAATTTTCCAAATTATTATATTCTATCAAACCTTTATAAAAAATAGATTTATAAGCTTAATGTTTTAGACACTCTATCTACATAAAAATTTTGATTAGTTCTAGTTTTATAATTATGATGGTCATAAGCCTAGCTTCAACTTCGCCTTTTGTAATTTTATCTTTAATTACAATAAAGACATATATTATTATTATTATTATTATTATTAATTAAAAAAACAAAAATTTTTTTTAAACAATCAGGCAATAAATTATTTTTAATTTTATGTATAAAGATACATACTAAATAAAAAATTAAATTTCTGACATTCGACCAATTTAAATTTTTCGACATAAAATTAATTTTTGTATATTACACAATTTAAAATAATCCGCATTGCTTTATTTTGTAAAATTTGTAATTTATCAAATAGTTCCTCACTAGCACAATATAAAATGGAAGAACAATAAAGAAAATGTGGTAATATAATAGTATTAAATACAGTTTTTTAGAAAACAAACTTAAATTAAAACTGATTATTTTAAAATAACCTACTTTTCCGGCAATCTTCGATATGATACTTTCAAAATAATTAAAATTTTTTAATTTTAAATCAATGATTATCCCTAAATATTTAAAACTGTTTACTAATTCCAATTTTTCACCATCAATTACAACATTTATATTTTGACCATTTAAATTATTATTATTGTATTAACATTTTAAGTGTTTTTTTTTATAAAAAAAAAGTATTGATACAATGTGTCCCAAATTAGAGATAACGATATCAATAATTTTTATTGCTTGCCTTTTATAAGATATTAAACAAAAAAAATTAATTCACTTGAAAAAAAACTCCTATCCATCTTTAAATCTTTTTGGTCAATAAATGCACAAAATGTTGTCCATTCACTATTTGGGAATATCCTAAACGCAAGTAAAACTCGTTTTGAACATTTCTAATTACTTTGGGAGAAATTAACCTACTCATGTCTTATTCGTGCTTTCAACTCCTCAACATTTGACAAGAAATAAAAATTACTTATGTACTTATGTATAACCTAATATGCACTTTACCTAAAAATAGTCAATAAAAAATTATCGATATGGTCATAAGATCTCTAAGATTCAACGAATCAATATTTCTTTTATGAAAAAAAAACACAACTTAAGATTTTAATATATTATCACTAAATTATCAGTGTCCAAGCATTTTCAAAAAAAAAACTGGACTGGACGTATGCCAAGTCACAAAGTCACACTGTATACCTAATATAGTAGCTACTTTGGCACACTTAGTAAATTTCTATCCGAACATAACAAAACTTAATAAAAACAAATTTATAAAATCATATTTAAAATATCTATCTAAAGATTTTGTAACCCCCTGTACATTTGGTAGATTAGAAATGTATAAATCGTTAATTTTGATTAACATTTATCAGACAGTTAAATTTACATCACAAGCACAACTTCTTTACCGCTGCACACTGCTTTGAAATGGGAAGTATTGGCAGGTCAGTGATAGTTTCCTTGTTTTCTGTGATATTGTTACTTTCCGTCAAAGGATTCCATTTTCAAACCCAACCGCATATTGTGGTGATTATTGGTGATGACATAGTAAGTACATATAATAAATAATGGCTTTTTTTTTAAACTTATCAGTTAATATTGGGTCGTTTCAAATTGTTTTAATCAAGTTATAAATTGTTTACGAAAAAGCTACTACGCTAAATCGATTACGACATGGAACTAGTAGTAGTAGTAGTAGTAGTAGTAGTAACATGTTTTATTTAGCAAAAAGCTACAATTAAATATTTCTTAATACATTTTTTTAACACATTTTTATAGATTTATTTTTAAATTTTAAAACGCAACCTTCTTTGAACAAAAACAGACAGAAAAGTTAAACATTTTGTAAATTGTATCAAATATTACGTATCATTTTGTTTTTTAATTAAATGTAATTTTAAAGTTGTTTTAAACAGTTTTAATGATTTTTGAGATTTAATAGAATTTTCCAAATTATTATATTCTATCAAACCTTTATTAAAAATGGATTTATAAGCTAATGTTTTAAACACTCTATCCACATAAAAATGTTAATTAGTTCTTGTTTTCTAATTATGATGGTCTTAATTAAAAGAACAAATTTTTTTTAAACAATCAGGCAATAAATTATTTTTAATTTTATGTATAAAGATACATACTAAATAAAAAATTAAATTTCTAACATTCAACCAATCTAAATTTTTCAACATAAAATTAATTTTTGTATATTTGTCACAATTTAAAATAATCCGCATTGCCTTATTTTGTAAAATTTGTAATTTATCAAATATTTCCTCACTAGCACAATATAAAATTGAAGAACAAGAAAGAAAATGTGGTAATATAATAGTATTAAATACAGTTGTTTTTTTCGAAAACAAACTTAAATTAGAACTGATTCTTTTAAAATAACCTACTTTTCCGGCAATCTACGATATAATACTTTCAAAATAATTTACAAAATTTAATTTTGAATCAATGATTATCCCTAAATATTTCTCTAGTGTTAGGTACAAGGGGATTAAGTCAACTTTTGTCTAAATCAAATAGAATAAGGGACTTATGTTGGTTTTTTGCGCTCTTTCGAATGGTAGTAAGGGCTTATGTCTATCGCTATACAATAAGGCGCAATAAAATGGTACTAAGGTTGTAAGTCAGAGAAACTTATTTAGCGTTTGGCAAGTAGGTCTTAAGTTCACTTAAGTCCTTTGGACCATAATATTTTCAACATAAAATTACATTCTTAGGGCTTTAGTCAACTTAAGCCTTTCATACCAAACTTACTTGAATAAAATATTGCATCATTCGTAAAATTGTTCGAATTAGTGCATGTTGTTGAAGTATATTATCAGATCAAAATGAGTGAAAGGTGTAAATATATAGTGAAATTAGCAACGGAAACTTGCAGCAGAGGTAAATATTCTATTTATTACTACTATGGTCGAGTATTGCAGCTTATTGAACATAAACAAAAGATCTAAATAAACATAACCTAAATTTTTACAAAAATGTCTAAATTTTGCAGCCATACCAGGTTCACGGGAACAAATTAACGAAAATCATGTAGAAAAAGGAACTCAGTGTACAAGTACCACTAGGATAATGCCATTCCCTTTACTAAAATCGGATTTTCAGAATATTTTGGATGTGGATGAAATCGGGCCAAAATTAACTGCAGAAAATAGTGAAGGTAAGTACTTTGTTCACTGTTCTTTATTATTCATATTTTTCTTTGTATGTCTGTTTGTATGAATGTAGGTACCCATGTGGGATTTTTTAAAATTTTGAGTTAGTTGACTTGATTATCTACAAAATAAAAAATTTACAAGGATTTTTAAAGAAAAATAACATTGTCAAGTTTAATAATCTTTTTGGCTTATCCTTCGGTGTAGTGAGTGGGTTTATGCGGGTATTTTCGAACACCATCAAAGTAAATCCGAGAGGTAGTCAAAAAATAAACAGTTTTTGTAATTACAGTTCTGGAAGATCCATTATTTTCAAGCTCCATTCCGCTTATGAAAATGGACGAAGACATAAATTCGGCAACATCATCGCCAGTTGCTATCACTACCTCCAGAATTGGCATTTAGTTGGAACCCAGATGATAGCTTTGAGGACAAAGACTACATTCCTGAAGACTCTGAAAGTGATAGCAGTGACGATAATAGTAGCTTACTATGCCTAGTTCCACCAGTGTTCCATGAGTTTTACAAAAATTTGCCTACATCTCCTAATGTGATCGATAATGACCCAGATCTCATAGAGGAAGAGGAAGAAACCTAAATAATACGCAATAAATACATTATATTGTTTTAGTTTTTGTTTGCTATGGGTTCATTTTATTGCATTTGTTAAGAAGTTCTTTTTTTGAGTTTTCTGTTTTTAATGTAATAAACGACATTGAATTAATGTTATTATTATTTCATATAAGTCCTTCATACACAACCATATAAATACAGGTAAATACTAATTAGCTGGTCCTATGGACTTAAGTCAATCAAATCCTGGTGAATACGCACTTCTTTGTAAAAACATGGACTGAAACTACGAACCAATTTCATTTTTCTACGTTTACCAAAATCTTGCTTTTCTATATTAATATTCAGATTTGCAAAGCTTTCTAAAATGTTTGATTGCTTTTTTTGGAAAATGGTAATTTCTGACTTAAGTCCCTATTACCTGACACTAGAGATTTAAAACTGTTTACTAATTCCAATTTTTCACCATCAATTACAACATTTATATTTTGACAATTTAAATTATTACCCATAACCATACATTTAGTTTTTGAAATATTTAATTTTAATTTATTTATTTAGCCAATTTAATAATATATTTATCTCAGAATTTAGAGTATTTAGACCATCAAAAATATTTAAAACAATAATGTAAATTAAGGTGTCATCAGCAAACATTTGTAACTTACACATTTTGAAAACTAAAGGAAAGATGTGGAATTTGTAAAAACCCAATTCCGCTGATAGTCCGTCAATTCGTTTCGAAGCAAAAATTAAAATAACTTACCACTTAGTTAAAATCATTAACAAATATATTTAAATGACATGACAAACCAAATATTTTACTTACGAAACTAGGTCTACATAAATGTTGCACTCCTGACAGATAAGAAACCAAAAATAAAATATACCGGGTGATTTAGAAATTTAAAAAAATAAGTCTTTGTATGTTGCTATTTTTGGAGCTAACAAATTTTTTTTTAAAAGAATAATTATTATACCGTGCGAGCAAAAATTATTTGCATCAAAGAGGGCCTTGCATCTAAGGACGTAATGCTTAGCCGTAGAGCTTAATACCTGTTGGGTGTCAGTAACTACCTGAATTAACAATCAATCAGTTATTCCGTCATCTTTGACAGTCGTTTCAACTAATTTGATTCATCGCTAATTTTTCCAATTTCTTAAACAATTCACACAATGGGCTTTATTACGGAACAGCACAAAACATTCATGGTTGAACCGTATTTTTGAAACGGGTTAGAGTTAATAGTGAGTAGCAATACAATCCGGGTTTGTGCATGGACGATTTTCACGAACATATTCCTAACGTTGCTTTTATTGCTGGGGATTTTTATCATTGCCTGAAAAGAACCGTGGCTGTGTTTAGGGAAACAGGTTCTAAAAGGCGCAGGAAGACCATCTGTAAGAACAGAAGAACTTGTTGCAAACGTTCGTGAAATAATGCAAAATACGCCAACAAATTGTATAAGACGCCTGTCCCAAGAAGTGGGAAGATCTGGAACATGCAGGACTATTCTGAAGACGCAGCTAAATGTATTTCCTTATAAAGTGCAAGTATTCCAAGAAATACAAGTCGTAGATTTTGAAAGACGCAGGAATTACTCTCAATGGTTTACCCAAAATTTATTGGAAATAAATGATTCATTAGACCTGACATTTTTTTCGGATGAAGCCTGGTTCCACCTCTCCGGTTATGTGAATTCTCAGAATGACATGGAGGTCACCACTAGCCCATGTCGCCCTTAATCTCACTCGTGGGGAACCTGGATCCTTCAAAGTGCCGGAATGAAGAATAAGTTGCTAGTATAATATGTTGTCAAGTTGTCATTCACTTCTTTAAAATCGAGAAGGCTATGACGTACGTAGGTATACCTGTGACCTGTGACGCTACTGAATGTGGAAACAGAATAACAAAAAAAATATTATTAACGAAAGGTAAAAACTTGAATGTTAAAGATAACGGCTAGACGCGATAAGCCTGTTTCAACTAACAATAATTAAGAACTTATTTTGCAAAAAAACATTATAGAACGTTCACCTTTTACTACTGACGGACCTGACTAGTTTTCTTTAGGATACCATACTGTAGTGGGTAATAGGATTTTGTATATAGTGTACCAAAATGGTTAGGTGTGGAGCATTAATCATTCTTCTGTGCGTTGTGATAAACGGCGGAGAGGGCTTACGCGGATCACGCCGTAAGGCCAAACCGCACATCGTTGTGATTATTGGGGATGATGTTGTAAGTATTTTTTTTTACAAAAATAGACGGAAAAGATTTTTAAAAAATTGCAATCTATTTAAGAAAGGACACGTTGATGTTGTGTATACCGATAGGGCATCCACTGTAAATAATATATACCGTAATTCCGTCTTACTTTGCCCACTTTTTTTAGGTTTTTTTAAAAAAAATTATTTTTACGTGGATGTTTTTTTACAGACAAAAAATAGCAACCTAACGTACATACTTTCTTAATTCATGTCTTCTAAGGGTAGGTCAATGACACCAGAACTTCATTAAAAAAAAATAAAAAAGTTGGTGGGCAAAGTTACCCTGAATTTTTGGTAACATTGCCCACCCCTGAAAAAAGCCTTTAAAAGCAAAGTTTGGAGATTATATAGGTAACATTGCCCAGTAAAATGTGTTTTAAAAATCCTGTATATAACTTTACCTGCAAAAAAAAGGAAAAATATCATTAAATGCAGCTATTATTAAACTTTCTTTTATTCAGACCAACAAATAACGTCCTTTAAACTATTTTACACCTAACACTAGGTACCAAAAATAAGTTGTAACCTAAAGTGCATCAAAATAAACAAAGATAGGAAAAGACAAAAAATTCAACTAATACACACATTAAAAACTTTACTTAACAAGTATTTAAAGCCGTATGGTAACTTATCAAATAATATATAAACACCTCGTCGATCCACCGAAGGTGTTGGCAATTTTGTTTTAATGTCGAATGGAGATATATCCGATATATTATCTTTAATGGGAAAAATGTATCCCCCAGTTGTAGACTTCCTTAAAAATTTTACTGTTTGCGTGTTTTTTATTCATCTTACACAACAAAGTTTTTCTAGGGATCTTAAATTGTTCTTCTGCATTTCTACTACTAAGCCCCCTTCTCATGGCAGCAACCGCTTGATTTAACGTTTCCTCTGTATAGTTTTTGTAGTGCCTAGCACCCAACTTTCGTTTGTACTTAACCATTACATAACCTACAACAGATTAAAAACAATCAATAAATGTTTTCTTTACTGAAACTTAAAAAATAATTTGATAAAAGTTTAGAAGGTAACATTGCCCACTTATTGTGCCTTTTTAAAAAAATACTAAGGTTTAGAATTTTACTTAACCAATAATATCAGTGTTTTCCCAAAATTCCAAAGTATACTACAATAATTTTCCAAAATATATCCTTTATTAATAACTTGTGGACAGGCCTTACTCTAACGGGTAAAAAAAACGATCAAAAATGCACAAAAGTACTTACCTTTATAAAACACTTAACACGCCGGTTAGAGCTTGTAAACAAGAATAAACGATGGCCGACTGATGTTAACCTTCGGTTTTGAATGTTGCCACACTTTCCACTGTCGCCAGTTTTAACTCAACAATTAATTACTTATGAGATGTAGCTGCGCAAAGTTACCCCACGGTGGGCAAAGTAAGACGGAATTACGGTAATGTTAAACGAAGAAGAGCGTCAGAAATACGAGTTAGAAGGAGTAGGAACTGCTTCTTCGTTTTTTACAACCCGGACGAAGGATTTCTATTACCTTTTTTGTAGGGATGGAACGATTTTGGTTTTCATGGGTCCAGTCAAATACCCACCCCCAATATTGATGCCCTCGGGTATAACGGAGTATTTCTAAACAAATTTTATACCCAAGCAATATGTTCACCTTCAAGAGCAGCATTTCTAACGGGAAAATACCCCATAAGATATGGTAAGTACATATTTAACATTCTACAAACAGTCCTAGACATTTTTCATGAATCATGCCCTATACGTATCGTCAACCGTTTATGAACTATTACCTTTAAAGAACAAAATAGAGAAACGAAAAAGTATGAAAATAAACTAATTTATAAGATGTTGAAAATATCTTCCACCAACAAATGTTCTCCAATAGATCAATCGGTCTAAAAATTTCTGTTGTACATTTTTACTATTTGTGGAGAAGTTTATTTATTTATTTATTTCTTATTTCATATAAATACAAACATAAAATGAAATGACGTCAAAAATACATATACACGGAAAGAAACTACATGTTCAAGTAGTCATCAACACTGTAAGGTTCCAATTCTATAAGTATTTGGTTCAACTTCTTTTTAAAATGATCTCATTAATCGCCCGTTTTATATTAAGAGGCAACTTATTAAAGAATTTTATGCACATATAATATGGACTCTTCTCAAGCAGAGTTAATCGATGTACAGGGTAAATGATATTGTATGAACGAGTGCTGTGTTCATGCCGTATACTGGTGTTAAACCTATCTCTATTCTCTTAAAAAAACGTTACCGAATCATATATACAGTGTGTGTATAAAGTCTGGAAACGGCTTAATAACATCACAATTTACTGGCCGATTTAAACCAATTTTGGTACAGTTGTGTAAGAGGATCTAACGCACCGAATGACGATATTGGCGTTGTTGCCAGCTTTTTAGTTTGTCTGGAATTCGAACCAATTTTATATTTTTAAATATAACACCCAGTATATTTTTACATTTTTAAATTCCACATAAAATTATAATTATTTTTTATTAAATGCATTATAAGTCTATGCTTAATAGTTTCCGAGATATTGACTCTCGAAAAGTGACATTTTTGAACTTTGACAGCTTATAACTTTCTAACAGTACGTCTTAGAGCAAAACGGCTTACATGTCCCTATCTTCAATTTTTATTATCTTCCCAAAAAAATCAACTTCCAGTTAAACCGAAACAACTATATTTCCTGCTTTCGAGTTACATCCGGTTTAACCGGAAGTTGATTTTTTTGGGAAGATAATAAAAATTTAAGATAGGTACATGTAAGCCGTTTTGCTCTAAGACGTACTGTTAGAAAGTTATAAGCTGTCAAAGTTCAAAAATGTCACTTTTCGAGAGTCAATATCTCGGAAACTATGAAGTATAGACTAATAATGCATTTAATAAAAAATAATTATAATTTTATGTGGAATTTAAAAATGTAAAAATATACTGGGTGTTATATTTAAAAATATAAAATTCGTTCGAATTCCAGACAAACTAAAAAGCTGGCAACAACGCCAATATCGTCATTCGGTGCGATCTTACACAACTGTACCGAATTTGGTTTAAATCGGCCAGTAAATTGTGATGTTATTAAGCCGTTTCCAGACTTTATACACACACTGTATACAAAGTCATTACCGTTAAAATATTTTTGTTTCTAAATACTCCTCCTCTACACGTATGCAAATATGACATTTTATACATAATCCTAATTATCGTTTCTGCATAATAAAAACGTTTTGAATTTTTGAATTGGATGCCCAAAAAATAATACCAAATCTCAATGCCGCTTAAAAATTTGCTAAATACAAAGTTCTTCTGGTCTTTTCATTAAGTTATTTTAAAACAATGCAAAAACAATAACATACGTTATTTACTTTCGCACTTAGGTTCTCTATATGCTCTGTCCAATCCAAAAACTCATTTACATGTATCCCTAAAAATTTGCAAACTGTCATTGTCAATGCCAAGACCTTCTGGGATTGAGGAAGTAAGTGAAACAGAATACCGGCCTTATCATTAAAAAAAGTAGGTGAAATTTTGACGCTACTCGTGAAGCAATTTTGGGATAATTGTATAGTGAAAGAACAGTGACATAATAATGTTAAAAAAAATCTTATCCGATATTTTTCGCTATACATTTCGCCTAAAGTTAAGTACAAGTTATTTTGATTTAATTATCGCTATATAAATTTACAATAAGATAAATGATGGCAAAAAAAGAAAGTTGTTTTAAATTTCAGATTATGTCATAATAATCACGCCCGCATCATAAAAATTGTTTTGGAGAAGGTAGGTAGCTTCACTTTATTTTCGATAGATATTAGTTAATTTTTGTTTTGTTTTAGAGGGCATATAAGTACCGTCGTATAAAACCTTATTAAGCTATAACCTATTTTGCGAAGTTTTTTTTTTAATTTAGTATTTTATTAACTAACATTTAAGGTGGAATTCTCAACGTCATTCGATCTATTGCCAACCTATAACCTATTTCGCCTTGTATTTTTTAGTTTATTATTTTATTGACTAATATTTAAATAAAATCAATATCGTCGGCACATTCTTTAGGTTATATCTGACATACTACAGAAACATCAATTTGTTTCATTGCTAATTTTGGGAGAATTGTATCGTGAAAGAACAATGACATAATAATGTTAAAAAAAATCTTACCCGATGTTCTTCGCTATACAATTCTCCTAAAATAAGTAATGAAATTCCGTGATATTTATTAAGTATGTCAATTATTACCTATAGAATATCAAGTCGATGCTAATTTTTTTAAAATTTTGTGTAAAAGCTAGAAAAAATAAATAAATACACGCGAAATAGGTTTTAAGTTGGCAAGCATGTTGATACTCCTACCTTATATAAAATCAATATTGTCGGCGCATTAGTAATTAAACTACAATAAACAGATACTTTAAAGAAGCAAATCGACATTACACAATATAATCATGACTGCATATGATATTTAAAATAATGACAAGCATTTCTTTTCAAAATAGAAGTAGATGCTAACGTCCAATAAGTATGTACCAGGTACTATACTGTGACGTAGCAGTATAGCAACTACCCCTACACCGTTATGTCAAAAATAGTAGTGGTGTAAGTCCCAAAAACGTTCTGGGACCTGAATCGCCACCTGCAAATCAGTGAATACAACGCAACGTAGCGGCTTAGTATTGAGACAGTAACAGTTATTGGTCACGAAACACTATAAAGTCACGATGTTAGTCATTATTACGTTTCTGCGACGAAAAATAGTTTCCTCTCTAGAGGTTTTCGTCAAATATCTCAATAAATGACTTGGCAGGTTTTGCATCTATACCACTCACATAAACTATGATATACTTTAACTTTCAAAGTACCAGCACAATAAATTCTTACAATTTAACAGGTTACCAAGGTATTCCTCTAAGCGCCGGTGAAAATAAACCCCTTCCCAACGATATAGAACTACTTCCAAAGAAACTGAAAAACTTGGGTTACAAAACTCACCTGGTAGGCAAATGGCACCTGGGTGCGGCGAGAAAAAACGACACGCCTACAAGAAGGGGATTCGATACTCATTTTGGATACTGGAACGGATTTGTGGGTTATTATGACTATTTTTCGTATCAGAATATGTTTCCCGATTGGAAGATGAATGTAAGTTTAAACATATCATACGAAATACAACCGTACAGTATGTAATGTATTTTTATTTATTTTTTCTCGTCAGGCGACGTGGTCAGGCTTGGACCTCCACGACGTTTTCAAACCCCAATGG
Organism: Polydrusus pterygomalis; assembly: GCA_963969555.1. Lineage (NCBI taxonomy): Eukaryota > Metazoa > Arthropoda > Insecta > Coleoptera > Curculionidae > Polydrusus > Polydrusus pterygomalis. The sequence continues at coordinate 37,956,608 of OZ018385.1, read as the reverse complement.
GAGTATCAAGGGAGGTATGCGACAGAACTCTTCACGGAAAAATCATTGGAAGTCATAGACCATCACAACACCAGTGAACCATTGTTTCTTTACTTGGGACACTTGGCAGCGCATACTGGTGCCAACGGAACCGAATTGGGGGTGCTGAACATTACGAAGACAGAAGAGAAATATTCGTACATAGAAGAGCCTATGAGACGTAGATATGCAGGTACTGGTTCAATAGGGAATGTCCATCTCTGACCAAAAATTAGCTTTTAATCGACTTTGATAAAACGAGCGTCTATTCACTTTTCAAATTAAAATTCAATTTATTCTACTAAAGATCATCCATTATGATTCGTCATATAAAACTATAAAATTAACTAACTTAGTTTACCTTAAATTTCAGACTACTAGCATTAAATGTCGGCGACAAATCTAGAAGGTCAAAACCTTTTACGCAAATGTGACATCAATTAGGCATCCAAAAAGTATTTTAGTGTGTAAAATGCATTTTTTATAAGAAAGTCCTTTAGTTTTTTTCCAAATATACCTCTTGTTATGGATTGTTTAATTTCTTCTGGTAGTTTATTAAAAATTTTGATGCAGGCATAGTGGGGAGACTTTTCATATCGTGTTGAAGTGTGTCTAGAGACTATAAGGCCGTTTGCGTTTCTTGTAGGATAGTTGTAATTGTTTCTGTTTTCTTGAAATTCGTTCTTGTTCTTGTATACATATGTGGAGCACTTAAGGATGTATATTGAAGTGACTGAGGATTTTGTGTTTTTTGTATATTTCTCTGCATGTTTGCGTTGGTTTTAATAAAAAATTAGCCTTATCAGACGTTTCTGTGATTGAAATACTCGGTTTATGTTTACTGCTTGTCCCCACAGCAAACATATTATAGCTGAGATGAGGATAGGCTAATGCGTGGTAAGATGTTATTTGAGCAGGGACAGGCGCTGTTTATCTTAACTTTAGTATAGCGTAGTAAGCTTGTGCCAATTTTGAGCATACATGATCCAGTAGAGGTTTCCACGATAGTTTGGAATCAAGATATGTTCCCAGAAATTTGGAAGAGGACGCCGCCAGGATTTACTTGCATTTTGGGAGAGGTTTTGTAGAAATGAATGTGAACCGTTTTGTCCTTGTTTAGTATAAGTTGATTCGAAAAACACCTTCTGTCCATTTTTTTCTGTTACTTCTTGTATTTTCCTGTGTGCTTCAGGGTCATCTAGTGTCATCAATTTGATTCTAACCGTTGTTTTACTTTCCAGATGTAATGTTTCAAATGGACAAGTCGGTGGGCCAAGTCGTCAAGAAACTAAAAGACAGAGGTATGCTGGAAAATTCTATAGTGTTATTTTTCTCGGATAATGGAGCACAAACACGGGGGATCTATGAAAACTTCGGATCGAATTATCCACTAAAGGGGGTAAATGTTTCTTATTAAATAATTAATTAAAATAGGAACAAAATTAAAGGCATAGAATGGGTTCTTCTTTGTTTTAGCTAAAATTCACACTTTTGGAGGGTGGAGTAAGAGGCTCAGCAGTTCTATTTAGCCCTCTCCTGAACAAAAAAGGTTACATAAACAATCATCTCATGCACATAACAGATTTGTTTTCCACTTTTCTCCATGTAGCAGGTAAGATTAATTCCGTTATACACAATCCAAACTTTTAATGGCGGCTGTGAGCAAAAAACATTGCGTCACAGGCCCACAGTCGCCATTTTTGATACGTCGTTGGATGACTAATTTAAGAGAAAATAAAGGTTAGGCTCTAATATAAACAATTTTTTAAAATTGTAACGTTTTCAAGTGAAACGCATGACTATCAACTATTATTTCATCTGTCAAAATAACGAAACATTAGGTCCGTTTGAGATTATAGGTACTACTCTTACACGAGTGGCAAACGCACCTATAATAAGTTTTGTATTTTAAAGGTGGACACAGCAAAGCTTTTGAAGGGCTAGACGGAATCAATCAGTGGCAAAGTATCTCAGAAAATGCGCCTTCACTTAGAGAAGAAATGTTACTTAACATCGATGAAGAATTTGGTTACTCAGGATTGATAAGCAATTTCGGACAATACAAGTTTTTAAATGGTATGATAACATGATACAATATACAAAAAAAATTATACAGATTATAGGGACAGTTGTATTCATAAAAAAATCGTACACGAATAAGCATGAGAGTAAACCTTAACCATATTTGCGTAAAATCGGCTTATCGCATGTTAAAGGTTATTATAAATGCAGAGCATGCCAGTCATGTTAATATATCGCTTTTCAAACCTCCTATTGTTTGGACGGTACACACGAATTTGTCCGTTATAAGTCGACTGGAACGTCTTTTCATCAGTCAAAATGACCTTGTTCCAAAATTGAGAGTTGCGGTATATATAATTTAAAGCCAAAATAATCCTTGGTTGTCACTGTACTTCGGTAAGAAACATTTTTTCGCAGCTAGGCAACATTTTAGTTCAAATTCCTTGACTCCTGCTGGCGGTAGGTTGGGAGGCAGGAAATGCTGTTTCAATAACAGCATCCCTTGCAGTTGCAAATGGATTATTTCTTAAATATCCCAAAAAAGCAGCATCCTGTTCAGGGTTGGAGCGTTTGGGACGACCTGAATCAATTTTCCTCTTTAGGGAAACCTTCTTCTTGTTCCTAGCGTTGCCTAATTTTCAATATAGTTTTTTTTATTTCTATTATACAACTGCGCTACTGCACGGATTGACCATCCTTCTTCCATTCTTGATACAATTTGAGCCTTTTCAACTTCAGACAACTGACCAGGCATTTTTATGTTCTTCAGTCAAAGTTTAGTAAACGTTACCACCATGCAGTTTCAAAATGAATTACACCGACGACAATGCTTTGCATTTTTGATAATCTATGACGTGTGATAACCTCCAATAAACAATCATTTAGACAAGCCGGTTTTACGCAAATATGATAAAACTTACCTCTCATTCTAATTATTATTGTACGCTTTCTTTATGAATACAACTGTACTTACTGTCCAAATAGGGTCACATGGTCATAATATGGAATTTTATTTTTAAGCAAACCTATACATCAGATTTAAATATAAACAATTCCCCTTTTTCTTTTCAGGTTCTTTTCAAAATGGTACCTATGACGCTGCACAAGGTTCCACAGGGCGAAGTTCTATAACTCCTGGCTATGATATAAACGAAGTTATCAACAGTGATGTGAATCAGGCTGTTCAAGCTCTTAAGAGCTCCCCAGAATTGACGCCAAAAATAATAAAGAAATTAAGAAAGTTATTAGATATTAGTTCCTGCAATGGGAAAATAAGAACTACAGATCCACCTTGCTTAGGTAAAAAAAATGTATATAGGAGAGTTATACATTTTTTATGATATTTTTTAAGCCACAAGTTGTACCAATGTAATTAAAAAATGTAATTTTATTTTCCTATAAACTATGTATCTAAAACTATAATAATCCAATGCTTCACCCCGTTTGACCCCGTAATAATTAAACACTGATAGATAAACCTAATTTTATATGTATTTACGCAGATAAACGTTTTTAGGTGAATGTCTATTCGATCTGTGGAACGACCCCTGCGAAATCGAAAACATAGTCGAAAAAAAACCATTGGTAGCCAAAATTTTAAAGGCCAAATTAGGACAATATTTTCAGGAAATGGAACCTCAACGAAACGTACAAATTGACCTTAGGTCGAACCCGCAGTATTGCAATAACACTTGGTTCCCTTGGATGGATCAAGATGGCTGTTACACCGCGCCATTTTGTAATATTAATGTAAATAATATGTGATTTTCGGGTTTTTTTGCTTCTGTCAAAGGAAACATTAAAAAAATTTAAAATTAACAAGAGAAACAAACCGTCCATTGATGGAAACATCGGTGTTTGATGAATTCGTCGATGTTTTGTTGACATCGATACTTGCTTTAGATGTATTGAGTGGATGTCCCAATACTATACACAATAAAAGTGTTCTGATAAGTTAATTATTGGTTAAATTCTTTACCCAACATGGGTCATTTCATATCAAATCAACCAGAGGTTTGGCAGGTGATCTCTCCGATTTTGATAATTTTTGGTACAATTATTCTACCCATCTAGTAGATGAAAAATCCAAAATTTCAAATTTTTGTGATAAGTAGTTTTTTTAAAATTAATTTTTAAAAATCAAAAATAATGACCATTTTCCCTAAACATTAAAATAAATCAATGTATCTCAAGAACTACTTACTAGTTTAGGGAAAATAGTCATTATTTTTGATTTTTAAAAATCAATAAAAAAAAAATACCTTTCAGAAAATTTTGAATTTTTGGATTTTTCATCTACTAGATGGGTAGAATACTTTTATTGTACCAAAAATTATGAAAATCAGCGAACAAACCCGAACAAACCTTCTTTTGTTTTGGTTGGTTTGATGTGAAATGACCCCCTCTCTGAGTTTTGTTATTTTATAATGGTTTGTTTGTTTGAGATATAATAAATAATCATATTGGGCACTGTCATCCTGAAATAGAACATAGAACCTATTTTTTATAATATATCCCAAAATAAACGTTCTGTAAGCCTTACAAATCTTTCCTAGAAACAACGCCAGTCCTGCGGCCGATAATAATGTTATCTTTGTTTCAATAACTTAAACTTAAATAGAAAAGAGACATTCAGGTAGGAGAGAACGCCATCGATTGCTTGGATTTGTTGTGATGTACAGTGTCCGCAAGAAAGTCCGCATCAAATGGGATTTTTTTTTATTATTAGGTATCGGTAAAAATTGAAAAAGCAGTTAGTTTTTGCTTACCTAAAAACCAAAAATGACGTATACTGAAACAGCTGCACGACTTGCGTTACCTGTCAAATTTGACATTTTTAATAAAATAGGTTCAAAAATGCCCTTATTTGTAAAAATATCGAAAAAGTTTATTCGAGAAAGTTGTTTATTTAGGCTTTTTTAGCCCATGTACGCAATTTTGAGGGTCTAGTACAATTTTTATTTTTTGCCAGATTCTTGAAAAATCAACCCTCGTAGATTAACTTTTATACATCGATGTAAAACCATTTGCCTTTACTTCATTTGTAATCTTAATGCAATTGTGTGTAAAATTTTTGTTTCCAATTATTTATTTTGCTTCAAAAACGAAAATTGTTATTGATCAGTATGTAATGTTTGATGCAAAGTTTATCCACTTACATCAGTTTTGTCAAAACCGACGTTTCTCATTTTTCTTAAGTTAGTAAACAGATGTACAGGGTTATCCAATCAAGACTAGACAAGGCAATTTTTTGACTTTTCCTGTACTTTTATAAAAAAACTGAAATAGCCATCTTAAGTCATTTTTTCCCGCGAATTCGAATATCTTCAGCAAAAAACAATTGAACATCAAACAAAAGTACTAGGGGTCACTTTGATATTTTTTTAAATGGAACACCCTGTATATTTTTGCATTTTTAAATTCCACATAAAATTATAATTATTTTTTAATAAATGCACTATTAGTCTATACTTCATAGTTTCCGAGATATTGGCTCTCGAAAAGTGACATTTTTGAACTTTGACAGCTTATAACTTTCTAACAGTACGTCTTAGAGCAAAACGGCTTACATATCCCTATCTTCAATTTTTATTATCTTCCCAAAAAAAATCAACTTCCGGTTAAACCGGATGTAACTCGAAAGAAGGAAATATAGTTGTTCCGGTTTAACTGGAAGTTGATTTTTTTGGGAAGATAATAAAAATTGAAGATAGGGACATGTAAGCCGTTTTGCTCTAAGACGTACTGTTAGAAAGTTATAAGCTGTCAAAGTTCAAAAATGTCACTTTTCGAGAGACAATATCTCGGAAACTATGAAGTATAGACTAATAGTGCATTTAATAAAAAATAATTATAATTTTATGTGGAATTTAAAAATGTAAAAATATACAGGGTGTTCCATTTAAAAATATATCAAAGTGACCCCTAGTACTTTTGTTTGATGTTCAATTGTTTTTTGCTGAAGATATTCGAATTCGCGGGAGAAAATGACTTAAGATGGCTATTTCAGTTTTTTTATAAAAGTACAGGAAAAGTCAAAAAATCGCCTTGTCTAGTCTTGGTTGGATAACCCTGTACAAAAAGAAAATATTAGGAAGCTTTCGTTGAAATTTTACTTAATTAATATTGGATCAAAAAGAATAAATACTAATCGCTCGAAACATTTTATTCAACAAAAATACAGTTTCATATAATTAATTTAATTTAATAATAATTATTATAAGTAACATTTCAACAAAAAATCCTAATATTTTCTTTTTGTACATCTGTTTACTAACTTAAGAAAAATGAGAAACGTCGGTTTTGACAAAACTGATGTAATTAGATAAACTTTGCATCAAAGATTGCATACTGATCAATAACAATTTCAGTTTTTGAAGCAAAATAAATAATTGGAAACAAAAATTTTACATAAAAATGCATTAAGATTACAAATGAAGTAAAGGCAAATGGTTTTACATCGATGTATAAAAGTTATTCTACGAGGGTTGATCAACATTTTCAAGAATCTGGCAAAAAATAAAAATTGTATTAGACTGTCAAAATTTCGTTCAAAGGCTAAAAATGTATAAACAAACAACTTTCTCAAATAAAGTTTTTCGATATTTTGATAAATAAGGGCATTTTTGAACCTATTTTATTAAAAATGTCAAATTTGACAAGTAACGCAAGTCGTGCAGCTGCTTCAGTATACGTCATTTTTGATTTTTAGGTAAGCAAAAACTAACTGCTTTTTCAATTTTTACTTATACCTACCTAATAATAAAAAAAATCCCATTTGATGCGGACTTTCTTGCGGACACTGTATATCAGTGGTATCAAGTGTTTTTATTGGAGAGCCTATTTTGTTTAATTACTTGCTCAGTAAGTAGGTAATTCAAAAATTTAAAAACTAAAGAATTTTTTTTTGCTTTTTTTATACCTAAGTAATATTATGCCGGTACCTAAAGAGTACCTACTTCAACATAACATTAACTATAAAGAGTACTTACCTATTAAAAAAAGCGAGTTCTTGGTAAGTATGCTTTTTGGTATAGGTAGGTAACAGTAAAATAAGTATTTGCTTGTCTAGTTTCATAAAATATGCACGGGACTGTTGTCCCAACGTTTTCTATACTAAACAGACCACTTCCAGAATAAATAATATTCCCATCAATTGTATAAATAGTGGCCTAGAATCTTCACGCACGTTTGCCTTACATCTCAGACTTGGCAACTGATCTACCCCTTTTTACAAAGCACAGCATCAAATCTAGAATAAAACGTACATACCTGTCTTGCTCTTCCATTGTATGAAATATTATGGTTCCTAAGAACCTTCAAAGCTCTTGGATCGGGAGGATTTCCTTCATGCCATCCTCCAAGAGCGGCGCTGTCCACTTTCCACTGGTCTGCAATGCCCCTTTCTTTAATTATGTTGGAAAAAACAGCGTCCGCGATGGGTGAGCGACAAATGTTGCCTGAAATAATGTGGTTTAACAGTTGAAATGTCGGTTAATTTTTGTGATATAGATTAAATACACATACCTAGGCAAATAAACAATGCCCCCTTAGCCATTTTTCGCGATGTTTTCACTTTGATATTATTTAAATTCCTTTACATTAAAAATGTTCCTAGTTTACATGCAAGGAAAAAGAGGTTATGTTTTTATCTTTTGTCTTTGAAAAATTTGACCTTTCAAACAGTACGTTGATTGGCCAATTTTGCATCTAATCTAAACAGGGCCGTATTAAAGTAGTGTTTCTGTTTATTTGTTGGATTAATTGAATAAAATATTCAATTGTTGAAAACAATGAAAATTTACAGGGTTTGTTCGGGTTGAAAAGAATTGACGGAAGATGTGAGCTTATTAGCGTTAGCAAAGTAATGACAAGTTTCCTTTATAGCTAGGTCTTGTGTATAAAGTAAGGGCTGTTTTGTGAAGTACAGATAAAAAAAATGCTGCTATACTACTCCAGAAAAAGGATTGCTGTTCCCTTCCCAGACGTCGTCTTCGTCTTCATCTATACCTTTATTAGAGTTCTGTGGTCTATACTGCCTTAGCTAGTTTGCTAGTTAGCTACCTTATTTCTTTATTCTCAATTTCAATTATAACCGATAGTTGTAAAATTCAATGTAAAAAGCTATCGCCACAGAATACAGAAGAAAATCCGTATTCTGTGGCTATCGCTATCGATAGTGGCGACATCAGCACTTAGGCCGGATCCCCATGGGGGGAAATAAATTTGACAGCGTACCTATTCATTAGGAGACGATTGGTTTATTAACGCCATTTTTGAAAATGTCGACCTAATCGAAAAAACACGAAACCCGAACGCCACCACTATCGATAATTTGACATCTCTAGTTCCACCCTAACCTCAACGAATACTACTTACGCTACTTACACCCAAGGTCTCTACAAGGTCTCTATACTAGAGACCTTGACTTACACCTAACCCAAGGTCTCTCTATCACCTAACCCCTTCCTAATATACAGGGTGTCCAGAAATTCCGCACATATATTTAAGGGTAAATTCCACTTACAAGTTACAAGTCGGTGGCGGTGGTAAATTCTACATAATATTATCTTGTCTAGCTTATATTAGTAAGGTATGTTTTAACATCTCCCATTGAAATATACGTTCGGAATTTCCGGACAGCCTGTATTTTATTGTGAAGATTATTATTTCAAAATATCGACAGCGAAAAACTGCGCATATCGATCCTAATCGTAGTCCCTATTCTTTTCTTTATGCTACCAACAGTGTTGCCAGACGTACCATTTTACTGGTATGTATACCGAATTTTGGACTACTCCTTAATTTCAAAAATCAGTTCTTCCTCTACCCTGTTCGTGATCTGCCAGCGGCTTGTAAAAAACATATATTAGTTAAAACCAAAATTTGAAGTAGGAGATATAGGTAACACGGGTGGTGTTATCATTATGTTATAGGTCCAGTACCTTGAATCTTGAATATCTCTCACCGATCTGGCAACACTGCGTCCAAAAATACAGCTGATTGTCAAAATTATTCATTCAAGCAGCGCGCACGTGCAAGTTTATCCATTCCAATTGGCTGAACTCCAAGTCGTAATAATCGGGCGACGATCTATTTGAAGACTCATAATCCCAATTTTGTGCAACTTGGGTAAGTAATTATACAAGTAATTAGGTTTTCGTTTTAAGAAGTTCGGTAAAAACGTTTTTCTTTTTGTAGCGATCAGTTTTTACCAGCAACAATTACGAATTTGACTGGTGTCGTAGAAACCCCACCACACCATACATCAATCGATTCGATTGTGTTTTCACAACAAGCAGAAACTGAGTTGAACGTCAATTAGTTTTTCGAATTTGTCAGAAAAAAAGCAAGTGATTTTTAAATTTTGGTGCGTAATTCAATAAAATGAAGTTTATGTACAAGGAGGAACATCCTTTCGAGAAGAGGAAAACCGAAGGCGAGAAAATCAGGCGGAAATATCCCGACAGGGTCCCCGTAAGTTGCACCGTTTGTTACCGTACCTTAAACAAAGAATGGCTGTTGTGTAAACTTTTGCAACCCAGAAAAAATGTTTTAAAATGTTTGCTTCATAAGAAATGACTCAGTTTTTTTTATCGTTTACGACTAAAATCGCGTAAAAATAAAATTATTTGGAATGACGTCTTGTTGGCAAATGTTTTGTTTTTTACGTCTCTGCAATGATGGCGTCAAGGTCATGTGATTATCTGGGTCTTTATTTTGCTGGATTTACTTTGTTTTGTATTTAAAAAATACCTTTATAATAATATGCCTGCCTATTTCTAAAAATAATTTTTCTCGTTAATTTTTTTCAATTCTTAATGTGTCATCACTGTCATCAGTTTAGATTTTTGGCCGGGTATAAATTTAATATACCATTTTTTAACAGATCTTTTGTGGGCATGTTAGTTTTAGATAAACTTATCTTTTTAAAATACTGTGTGTTGTTTAAGTACCTATATGATAAATAATAATTACCTTGATAATTGCCAAATAGTCCATTGACTGCACTACTTCTAATATTGTGATTACCAATTTAACATCCAATAGTATTGTCAGCTTACCACCAGGGCCGATCCTAGGGTGTCGGCCGCCCGCGTGCAAAGACCTATTATGCCGCCCCTCTAAAGAATTTTTCCTATTTTGAGTAATAGGTACTTAACGTTGACGTTATAAACTCACCTACATGTACATAAGAGTAAAAAGTTAAACATTAATAAAAATGCAAACTACAAATAAAAGGGAAAGACTTTATTTTTGGGCCAGCTAATATGTTATATTAGCGACACCTTTTTTTCTTTTTACTTTAATGCTTGCTTTATACCTCTCATTTAAGATTTAAGTTAATTTAAGATTTAATTTATCATTTAAACTAAGCTAAGAAATAATTTTGTTAATTTATACCTCGAAAACGTGCCACTAAATTAAAGTAAATGAAGTGCAAAAAAAAGAAGATTTTTCCAGCTGTTGTTACAACAAAAAGCAAGTAGTAAAAAACAAATCGTAGTCTTCCATTACAAATCACAAGCAGTCAAAATAAATAGAGAAAAAGCACTTTATTTGTTGATAAAAATAAAAATTCCAAGTATAATTTTAGGTTATTGTCACCCATCAAAATATTCATCTTTCTTCCTGGCCAATCACGGGCAGTTGTGGAGAACGATCTAACGCGATTTAGCACGATCTGGCACGATCTTTTACCTTAAGTTGAAAGTTGGTCAACTCTTAAATTAAATTAAATGATAAATTAGTTTAAATGAGAGGTATAAACGTATGCATAAGAAAATTAACTTTCAACTTTTAAATTCTTAGTTTAGTTTAAATCTTAAATTAAATTAAATGTTAAATGGGAGGTATAAAGCAGGCATAACAAAATAATCAACCAACAAAAATATTACTTTTGAAACAAAAATTGACATTTTATAATTAGAAATGTAAAACAACAGTATTTACCAGAAAATATAAAATAACAAAAAGTACTAAAGCATAAATCTCGCGAAACGAAAAGTATCTAAATCAGTCCTTCCTCGAAGACTACCTAATAATTAACTATAAAATAATTTTTCTGGCTTTCTGAGAAGCAAATTTGTCAATAACTGCGGTGAGATCAATTTTTTCAAAGATTTCGGATTCAATAGAGATGATGGCCAAATCTGAAAGTCTTTCTTGTGTCATATTATTTCTCAAGTAATTTTTAATAATTTTTAATTTACTGAAACTTCTTTCACCTGAAGCCACAGAAACAGGTAAGGTTAAAAAATCCTTATTGCTAGAGCAAAATTTGGAAAACAGGGAATAAGATCATTTTTGACTAAAATTTCCTGAAAAAATATCTTTAAATGAAGTTATTTCATTAAAGAGTTGTATACCGTCTATATCTTTCACAATAGTTCCTTCCTCCTGTACCTGTAATATCTAAGTCCATGCAGGCTTTCATGAGGTCATCATTAGAAATGGTGTGAAACTAATACAGAATGCAGAATATTGAATATAGCGCTCAGATAATAAGGTAAATCTTTCATTTATCGAAGAGATCGCGTAATCAAGAACTGCAAAATAGAAAGCAATCTTGAATTGCAAGAAGGGATTTAAACCGCGCCCGTTTGATTGATAATCTTTAATAAATAAATCCATTTGAAATAATTCACAAAAATATTGTTTTCTTCTTCGACGTTAATTTAAAGTTATCCGAGAAGTTATCTTTTATAGTTTGATAAATGTCACTCTATTTTTATTTCGAGAAATTCGTAAAAAGTTTTGCTTAATTGACAGAACTATCTGCCCCTTGTTTTGGCCGCGCTGCACACCTGCTAGGATCGGCCCCGCTTACCACTATAATAAGTTTTAAAATCGATGGTCAGTATCCTGAAATCGGTATTCTAGAGAAGGCTCTATTGCAAATGCACTCTTTTTGCTCCTTAGAGGATCGACATACAGTTTCTCAACTTAAATTTCTCCATCATATCTTGCATAATAGAGTGGAATGCAGTGATATATTAGACAACCTTTTTTTTAATAGGCATATTTATACTTATATATAATTTTTTTAAAATCAGGTTATTGTTGAACGAGCCCCTAAAGCAAAAATTGGTGATGTTGATAAGAAGAAATACCTAGTCCCTTCTGATTTGACTGTTGGTCAGTTTTACTTCTTGATTAGGAAAAGGATCCACCTTAGGCCCGAGGACGCTTTATTCTTCTTTGTAAACAACGTTATTCCACCAACCTCTGCTACCATGGGATCCCTTTACCAGGTGAGAAGCGAAATTGTGACAAAATCACTTCTGCCAATGTCATTTATGTTTGACTAAAAAGCTACCAATCACATAGAGCTACATGTTGTTTTATTTTTGTTTCTTTTTCACAATTTATTGGTTTGATTAAAGATATGTGTCTATAAATACAGACACAAACTACGTTTTCAAAAATACTTATTTTATGAAGTTACCTTATACAGGGTCAAAAACAAATAAACTTTGCATCACATGCGACCAAATTTTAATAGCCCAATTTTGATTTTGTAGATAAACATAAATTTAATATGGCGCTGCTCTAAAGAAAATGTATCTGAAATAAAGCATTGTCAAAACTAAGAAGTTTTATATAGATTGCGTTGAGTCTTATTTTGCAAAAGTGGTGATGCAATTTACAAAATATGGGTAAAAAATAAAAATTATCTTATGCAGCTGAAATTTTGCATATGGGCTAGAAACTGCATTAAAAAAAAACTTTCTAATAACTTTTTTCGATCTTTTCAGAAATAACTCCACTCTTGAATTATTTTTTGGAAAAAATTAAAATTTGACAGATAATGCGAATCACGTGACGATGTGACTACTATTTTTTGCTTAATTTTCATCTCAATTAAAGCAGAACTGGATGCCAAAGTCAAATTTCGAATAAAGCTATTAATAAAAAAAAATCCCATATGATGCGGACACACTGTAGGTATATGGGAAAAAACTAAAACAAACAATTTCGGGAACTCCAGCGAAATCGTTTTTAGGTCGCCTCTTAAAAGTGCTTGGTGTTTTAGGTGGTTTATATCTCGGTTTTTATTTATATTAAGAACTCGACAAAGAGCGGTTTTTATTTTCAATCTACATATTAATAAGAATCTTTTATCATACAGGATGTTTCACAAAAAACAGTAAAATACAAAATATTACTTGGCTCTGACCCATTAGACTAGGGTCCAAAATTTTTGAAACCAAAAATAATAATAGTAGGATGAAATCCATTGGAAAAGGAAATATAATAGAAATAGGAATATAACAAAAATTAAAGGAAAAATAATTTACGGGCGATCCGAGGTCGGGAAGTGGAAGGGGGTGGGTTTTTAAAGGTAGAAAACGATTTATCTCGATTTCCGGCAAAACTACAAGTCCTATGGAAAAACGTTAAATGGCAAAGTTGTAGGTAATAAAAAGAACTACAAATTCTGTTTTTACACTTTTTTACATAACCTCAAAATTTATATAAAAAATTTAAATAACTCAAGTTTTTTTTTTATCTTTTACAAGAAATTTTTTTTTTTCACGAAATTTGGTGAAAACTTACCTTTTTATGTCCCGAACACACTGTAATTTTTTTTATTTAAAATATTTGTTTTTTCACCTTATTTTGACTTAATATAGAAAAAGCACCCTAATTTTCAATCGAAAATTCTCACGTCAAAGATCTACTTTTTTTAAAAAATCGCTGGGCTTTTTGTTCGTTGAAATCTCTACTTTCTGACGGTGTAAAAAAATATACATTACTATGGTAAATGTTCTCAAAAAATGCAAAGAAACGAAAAAAACTCGAATCCGAATTTTTGTTTAATCATTATGTACAATTTTGAGCTATTTATTAAAATTTATACTTTAATTACTCGAAAAACGTAACATTCCATGTTACATTGATAAACAAAAAAATTACAAATCAATAAAACGTAAAGATCGCAAGAAATATGCGAAAATAGTTGTTCTAAATATAATTAAAGGTAGGATTTAAAGGGGATTTCATCACATTTACTATAGTAATGTATATTTTTTTACACCATCAGAAAGTAGAGATTTCAACTAACAAAAAGCCCACCGACTTTTTTAAAAAAGCAGATATTTTGACGTGAGAATTTTCGATTGAAAATTAGGGTGCTTTTTCGATATTAAGTCAAAATAAGGTGAAAAATAAATATTTTAAATTAAAAAATTACAGTGTGTTTGGGACATAAAAGGTAAGTTTTTTGACCAAATTTCGCGAAAAAAAAATTTTTTTTGTAAAAGATAAAAATAAAAAACCAAAAACTTGGTTATTTTAATTTTTCACATAAATTTTGAGATTATATGAAAAAAGTGTAAATACAAAAGTTGTAAATCTTTTTATTACAACTTTGCCATTTAACGTTTTCCCATAGGACTTATAGTTTTGCCGGAAATCGAGATAAATCGTTTTATTTTCTACCCTTAAAAACCCCTTTCCACTTCCCAACCTCGGATCGCCCGTAAATTATTTTTTCTTTTATTTTTGTTATATTCTCTTTCTTTTCCAATGGGTTTCATCCTACTATTATTTTTTTCACTTTTTACCATTTTCAAAGGCTTCAGCCCTGGTCTACATCTTTTTCAAATAACTTTTTCGATATCTCATCTAATACCAATTCTCTCTGACCCTGTCGAATTCGCTGTTTTGTTTTATTTTTTTTTTTTGTTTTGACCAAAATCATTTTGTTTTCAAGTACTTACTCAAAACAAAAAAGAAACATTACTCATACATTTTATCATTGCTTTTTTCCTTATCGTTTAAAACCTTCCTTGTTTAATTAAAATAATTAATAATAAACAATCACGTATCTGACGTTGGTCATAATACCTAAAAGTATATAAAATGGAGAATATACACGCGTTGATAGTAACTCTGCTTGATAATATGATAATTATTATTCTACTAATTATTGCAGAATAGACATAAAAAACTTTATTGTGTTGCTGTGTTACTACTTCACTTGTTTTGAATATTTAGCTTTTATTAGCATTAAATCCTATTAAGGCCCGACTTTGTTGAGAAAGGAATTTATTTGCGACAAAGACTCATCCGAGCTGGACATATTCGCGATATCACGCCGTGTAGGAAAATATTCCGTAAACACCGATATACACTGAAATCAGAAGTCTTCACCGCGAGCGAGGCGATCGAATTCCGAGAATTTGTTATTTTCATCGATTTATTTCTAAATAAATGAAGATACATTTGACTTGATTTTATTTCGGAAACGAATTTTATTTTATAGAAAATAGGTAGGTACTTCTAAAATTAGACAAAATAATATACCTAATCCTATGGATAGTATGATTTTTATATTTTTTTGTTTTATTTTATTTTATTTTATTAATGAAATCAAAGAAAATTTGTAAGTTTTATAGGTATCTAAAAAATAAAATTTGGGATAGCAAAAAGTTTTGCGAATAAAGATCTGTTATGATTCTAATTACCTACATATATTAGGTATTATGAATTCCCTGGAAAACTCTACCTATTATAATGATTTAAAAGAAGGTAGGTAATAAAAGTTTTGAAATCTTGGCCCATCCTGAAACTAAAGGTGCCAATATTTAGGGGATAACTTCATACATAACAAAATGTAGAAACTGTCATTGACTCTCGTGCGTTATTTTTCTGTCGCGTTCCGTTATATTTAATTCTTTAGAGCATTTTATTTTTGAGGAACCGTTGTGCTGCCTGCCCCTCAAAAGAGAACAAGGTTCAACGTTTTACATGTGGCGACCTTTTTTTAAACAAGCAAGAAGGTACCGTATCGTCACACTTACGAAAATGGAATAAAGCATTCCAGTATCAGTGTCGATTTAATACAAAGTCGCGGTATTTTGTTGCGGTATTTTACCGAAGTTATTGCAAAAGTAATGCGACAGTAGGCGGGAACCGGTGGATATTCCCGTCTATATAACTGCATCATAATGAAAGCGTCAGCGAACATTTGACCATGCGGCGAAAAGTCTTGTACTTACTATTTAGCTGCTAAATTGTACTTTTCGTCTAGAGAAGTAATAAAAATGTTCCTATGTTAAAAACCTAAACCGCAAAAGATCACATCTGCTACAAAAACGGGGACAGAGCATCAACAGCTATGGAATCCGAAATCATTGTAGAAGGATTTTTACAAAGTAAAAAATTACGTAAAAGTACGTTACGTAAAAGCCATTCTTTATAGCAATTTCACAGGCAACAGTGCTACAAATTGGGGCAAATAGGATTTCTATAAAAAAAATTAAAGTTTAAAAAAAAAAATGTCTGGCCTCTCGGTAGGTTTACCATTACGTTGAAAGATTTTCCCAGCACTTTGCTTGTTTTTCCATCATCTCGTAGCTCCGATAGAACTGTTTGCACCTATTATATTTCTAAACTCCTTATTGTATTCTCCTGATGCGTTCGAAACATGTAGAGAATTACCCTGTATTAAACCT
The DNA here is from genome assembly GCA_963969555.1 of Polydrusus pterygomalis. Lineage (NCBI taxonomy): Eukaryota > Metazoa > Arthropoda > Insecta > Coleoptera > Curculionidae > Polydrusus > Polydrusus pterygomalis. Next base: position 37,940,106 of record OZ018385.1, on the reverse strand, counting down.
TGAAACTTATGTTTTTTAATATACCAATGGAGAAAGACTTAAAGTTTATTTATTTTCCTTTAATAATTATTTTGTTTCATATACAGAGATGGCCGGTTTTGGCAAGGAAAAATGGAAGAACAGTTAAAATTTGTTTTTTCAGTTGCCTTCTTCTCGAAATAATAAATCCACAATACTCAAACAAGAGAAAAATTAAAGACAATTTTCATTTATTTCTGCTATCTAATAGACTGTCATTGTTAAATCATATTTTTAATAAAAATTTACTATAATATTTATATGTGCCTTATTTAGGGTATTCAACCTAATAATACCACTTGACTGCTACATTTCAGAAGGGGGCAGCCAAAAAACCGTAAAACTTCTCCTATTAAAACCTGGCTATAAAAAATATAGACACTGTCCCCCTCCCTGTGAACGGCCATGCCTACCAACGCAATGTCTTTTTATACTCTACATGACATACTGTCCAATTTATTAGTGGTGGGCAGAGTCGAATATTCTCATGAATCGGATAGTTTAAAATTACGTACTTTTAGGAATCGATTACTTTATTGAGTAGTGATTATCAGCTCGCAAGGGGCTAGAACTTCCAAAAAGATGGTCGTCAATAAACATCTTCCATTTCTTGAAAAAAAAATCCACAGATCTTGCATCTTACGCAAGTATCATAGGCATATTGAAAATACCTACCACATACAGTATATTCACTTTTGAGTTTTTTTCGTTTTTTTTTTGAAATATTCTCCCCCGACTTTCTGTGTAATACGCCAAGACCGCCGCGCTATTTCGCTTTGTTTCAGCGACATTCACTGTAGTTTTTTCCATTTTTTTCAATTCTTTACTCCCAACTTCCTTTGTAATATTTCAAGATCGCCGCGCTATTGATCTTAGTTCCAGAGATATGCATTTTTTAATTTTTCCAGCTTTTTTGCAATCTTCGCCCCAGACTTTATTTGTAATACGTCAAGACCGCCGCGCTATTTCGCTTTGTTTCAGAGATATACAGTTTTTAGTTTTTTCCACTTTTTATTATTTTTTTACCCCCGACTTCCTTTGTAATATTTCAAGACCGCCACGCTAATATTCTTAGTTCCGGAAATATTCACTTTTCAGTTTTTTCTGCTTTTTGAAATCTTCACCCCTGACTTTCTGTGTAATACGCCAACACCGCCGCGCTATATCGCTTTGTTTCAGATACATTCACGGTTTAGTTTTTTTCCACTTTTTTAAATTCTTTACCCCCGTGCAACCTTGACCTACCCACACCGCCAAGCCGACGCGGTCTCTAACGTGACGCTTGCTGATGTCGTTAATTTTTCATGAAATGGACCCGTATATACGCGACCACTTAGTATTTTCAATACTAAAAATGGCTTCTTAAAGAATCTAAAAGAATATCGCCACACATAAAGATCTCCTACTCGAAAAAGGTATTTGTAATAAAAAAATCCATTCCAGAGAATTACTGATTATCATTATAATCGATTCCGAGCGGTATTCGAATCCCATCGTTTTTTTTTGGGAATCGAACTTCACTTCACTTCTTGTACTTGAGTACTCCCATTACTAAAATTGATGTTTAGTATAGCTTTTTAGCCGCCTTGTCAATACACAGGAATCTCGCTACACCAAAAATTGCAGCGCTGCGAGTCAATAAAAAGGCCAGATAAATATGACCGACGCCGGATTTGTGCCTCAAATGTACTATTCAGTCGTTAAACCATGGAACGCGCAGCCGAGTCGGTACATGTGTTGTTAATTGACGCAAAACACACACAAAGCAAATTATTTTATTTAATTAAAAAATTAACCTAGATTTGTCTTTCCAAGGCTGCCGCCTTGACAGAAACCGCGCCGAACCCATAACGTGTGTCTTGTCACTGCTGCAGCAGCGTCGACCGCCGCTTCGGCAGAAACCGCTACAAAAACGCCGTGTGTGTCATCGCCCAAACAGTTCGTTTTCTTTTTACGCTCCCGTACCAACTAAGAAAGTTCATAAATAGCTTAATTTTATTGCACCTGTGAACCATTACCAAGGCACATGAAACTTTTAACAATTAATATAGGGTTTCCATTCCGGTTTACCGGGACATATAACCAGTTTTAATGGCTTTGTCCCGATGTCTGTTGCGATCAGCTATTTAACTTTATATATTTATTTTACTATCAAGAGACTTCACTCACTTCGAGGAAGAACGCAATATAAAAAATTAAAAATCCGATAGCCCATTTTTGATTTCAATACACAAACAAATCGGCTGCATTTCGTTTAATTTTTATCCTTTACCAAACATTAAAAACACAATTTTAAAAGTTAAAACATCATTTGTTGAAAAAATGGCGAACGCGCTTTGTAACTTTTGGTCCTGTGTCACGTTATAAACCGTTCGGGTCTAAGCCGAAAGATGTATGCGTACCCAAAATTAATAGGTACGCCTTTAGTAGAGGCGAAACGAATCCTCCTTCCTTACTACCTCTCTAAAATTAACGCTCCTATATTCTGTTATTGGCAGACAATACAAAAGAAAATTACAATTAGCACGAAATCATCTCCAAATTATTTAACCTATGTAACATTTTCTCAGTGTATCATGATTTTATCTAGTATCACGTCGGCAGGAAATAAATAAAGCTTTAGATAGGCAACTTCTAACACATTTTAACAAAATTTACCTGAAACACGTTTCGCGCGCTGCAGGATAACGGGCTTATTACGCGATATTTAAGTCTCAATTTTTGGAATAGTAAACATAAGACATGGAAGCTCTAAGGTATAGAGCGATTTTTTTGAAAAAAAAATTATTCGCGACGGTATTAAGCCTGGAAAATGCCTAAAAATACGTACTTTCAGTGAGCATTTTTTCATATATTTTCTTATTTTTTTGCAAAAAGGGCTCTATACCTTAGAAATAGAAACATTCCTTTACTAAAATATGATTCGTCCCGACAGTCATTTCAAATAGGCTTTCCAGAATCCTGCAGTAGCGAAACAGTGTTAATCATCCTATAATTTTGCGCATTGTAGAGCCTTAAACAGTTGTATTCATAAAAAGCATCAAGGTTGGCAGGATATATATCCGTGATAAATATCCTGATATATATATATCTTGATAAATATCATGATATTTATCCTGATATATATCAATTTTTTTTTTCTAAACTTCTATTTATCAGTATAAAAATATGGCCCCGCTGCCGCTGAGCCGGCAACAGCGTATTATGTGATTCCCCATCTTTCCCAGACGTTTACAACCTGTTGTTCTTTGCCGCGTGGCATTTTTATTTTGTTCCGATTTCTGATTGAATGGAACAATATTTTGCTCTTTGTTTTATGAAATAAAAATTTTACAATGCAAAAAATAAAAAATCCCGTTTGGGTTCATTTTGATTTAATTAACAAGCCCAGTAATTCTGAGTTTTAACACGTTCGCTGCCAGCAACGCATAGGTGGCGTTGATCGCATCATCATCGTGTGTGCCGTGAACGTCACTGATGCGTTTCCCCTTCCACGCAGTTTAATACAAAATATAATTTGGCTTCACCGATGTGAATACCGAATTTATGGTGGCAGCGAACGTGTTAAGGTTGAATTCTCAACGTCATTCAATCTATTGCCAACCTATAACCTATTTCGCGTTGATTTTTTGAGTTTATTATTTTAATAACTAACATTTAAAGAAAATCAATATCGTCGGTACCTACATTATTTAGGTAGTATCTGATATATTACAAAAAAATCAATTTATTTCATTGCTAATTTTGGGAGAATTGTATAGTGAAAGAACAATGAGTGACAATGACATAATAATGTTAAAAAAAATCTTACCCGATATTTTTCGCTATACAATTCTCCTAAAATAAGTTATGAAATTCCTTGATATTTATTAAATATGTCAATTATTACCTATAGAATATCAAGTCGATACTGATTTTCTTTAAATTTTGTATAAAAGCTAGAAAACATAAATAAATCTACGCGAAATAGGTTATAGGTTGGCAAGCATGTTGATACTCCCACCTTAAGTTGAACCATAGTTAAAAGCAAAAATATATGATTCCTTCATATTCATAAACTTGTATTTTTTACCTACTTTTTTATTCCTAACATAGGAGTACTAAAAAAACTTGTTATTGTGATAGCAGCTATCATTGAATAGAATTATTGAAATACAAATTAACAGGTTTATAACATGTTTATATTAAATTAAGTGATTTTGAATTTTTAAAATATATCTTTACAGAAAACAGAAGAAATAATTTAAAAATATAAATAAATATCATGATATTTGCCAACCCTGATTCCAGCAAGCATGATGCAAAATCAAAATTTTAAAACACCACTTATAATATTGCTTTCCATGTATGGTAGTACCGGAGGTAGCAGTAATTGAGCCTCATAGAATCCAAAAGACAGAAAACAGTAAAACACATGAACACTCAACAAGCCTGCACAAACATTATGTCACTAAGTACTATAAAAGGTATTATACAAAACGACCAGATCGTCGACAGCTTTTTTTTGCAATATGTTTATAATTTCGTCGATATTTAATGTTTTAACAAATTCGTGTTCGATACTGATTAAGGATAAATCCGAAAGGCGTTGTTGTCCCTTGGTGTTGCGTAAATGGGTTTTTACTATTATAAGTTTGGGAAAAGATCGTTCCGCTGATGCCACACTAACTAGTAAAGTTAGAAATAACATCACTGCACTAGATACATCTGGAAAATTTGAAGAACACACTGATTTTTTGTTAATAAATGATCCGCAAGTTCATACACTGTTTTTAATTTTGAAACACTATCTCCAAGTCCATCTCTGAGGCTTAAAATTTGACTAGGAAAGTCAATGGACACGTCTTTATGGTATGTCGTTTGTAAATTCCGCGCTTTCACGTATAATTCTTCTTCACTTAACAAAGTTAAATTCTCAGGATATAAAAAAATAAAATTAATTATGAAATGAAATAAATACCTATGAAAAGCAAAGCTAAAGCAAATTTTGAAGGGGCCGTCGATGTGGGCCCCCCGCAGGGCGTGGGTGTTTGTTACACCACTGCTACCAATGCGAGAGATTGTGGGGGGCCGCATTGGCTACCATACCCTCTGGTATACAGCGTGTCTGCTTAAGTTCGCAGCATATGGAAAACTTTTTTATTATTAATTTTACGAAAAAAACTTATTCTTTATAAAAAGTTCTGCATGGTCTAAAACCTAAAATGCAACCATCAAATATCGAAATTTTCCAGTTATATACGAGGTTTGTCAAAAAATGTGAATTTTTCCCAACAATGTGAATTTTTCCCAAGAGAGTACCTTTATTTTTGGAATTATCAAAAATTGTTATTAAAAAAAGTTGATCAGAACTAAAAACCACGTCTAAATATGCAATTATACGCATTTATGTTGAAACATTATTTTATTAATTTATTATTAATTATTTAATTTTTTAACTATTTAATTAATTTAATGCATCGATGGCCTAATGGCAATACCACATATCAACGTTTAACAACGTTTTGGAAAAACAGGAAAACGTTTTTACGATATTATTATTATTACGCTTTCTATACGTGAATGTAATGGCTCTAACCTGTAAAATTTGATGATACGTGTTATTTCATTTGCCGGCTGATACGAGGTATTACAAAGACCCTGAAACAACGAAACAACCTATTTCTATTCGCTGGATCGCTAAATACCTTTGTACAATGTTGCCAAATAATAAAAGGATAAAAATCTGCAAAAATCTCATTTTGGTCAAAAGTGATGATATTTTTGGGTGCCACGCCCTTTTTTGTTAATAGTTCTTGCTTTTGAAGTAGGAAAAATAAGCAAAAAGGCACCTAATTTAATTTATGAATTTACAATCATATCTTGAATTTTAAAAAAATACTGTAGGTAGAGTGTACTATATAGACCGAAAGAACCACAAACCGAACGCAGTTTATAATTTGGTTTAATATGTATCTGTTTTTATCAATTTGTTCGTTTTTCTTCATTATTTCATTGTGATATGCAGAATTTAATTGAGTTTTAATGTTAATTTTACCAAGCATACTGAAATTAAATATATTGTTTAAATGTACCTTCGATTTTTCATGTGTCTTCATTTTTTCCCAGATATGGACCAAATCATCTGTACCTTTTTGGGACCAAGTTTGCTCCCCCATCAAATAAAACACACATAAAACAAAATAGTCTATTAGATTTATCACAACCGCACACCCAAGTATTTTTTCCATAAATATTTCTATTAAATCTCCGGCCGAACGAAAATTATTTAGTTTACAAACAACCTTACACGACACGACGCGGACAAACAACTGTTTGTATTTGAAACGTCAAACGGTCAAACGGGGTCAAAGAGCGGAGATGTTTTCCTGCTCGCATTCAAGGTCATTTTCTAATGTTTTTTATTGGTTTGTTATGGCAATTACGTCATAACTTCGGGCCTCCCGTGTGCCTCGTCGCTTTGGCGATGGCAATTACGTCATAACTTCGGGCCTCCCGTGTGCCTCGTCGCTTTGGCGCGAAAGCTACGTTACCGTTTTACGCATAATCGCTTCCTCAATAGATGGAAATTTGCACCCGACTGTGTTCCATTTTTAAATTATTTGGCTAATTGCTTTAAAAAGGAGAATACTATTTTAATAGGTTTTGGTAATTTGTAAAGGGCAGGACGCTGGACAGGAGGGCAGGTAGTGCCATGGCACTGTTGCTCTACCCCACGAGCCGCCACTGCTTTAATAAGGTTAATGCTAAAAGCTTGTCATTGTTTCAGGAGCATCATGAGGAAGACTTCTTTTTATACATTGCCTATTCCGACGAAAACGTTTACGGAAACGAAGAGGATCTGTAACTTATTGATTTGATATGATTAGTTATGTGAAACTGATTTTTCCATAACTACACGTACAATTTTTATTTCTGTAACTATAAAAATAAATAAATATATTATTATGTAATACACAAATATTAATATTATTTAAGTTATAAGTTTATTTTTAATATTTTCGTCGTGTAGAGATTTGTGTATAATATTGATCTAGAGTATATAGGGTTATGTTTTTTTTTTGTTTTTTATTTTTTTTTTGGGGTATATAATATATTATACAAAATAATTCGAAAGGTAAGTTAGAGGGCAATTTTGCACACAGCACATGTATGTATTTTAAGTTGAAGTGTAGGTACACGGTCGTGGGCAAATGAAGTTTCAGTTAATTTTTTTTTGCCCATGGGCGGCACTACCAGAATGTTTTGTAGCCAGTCGAAGGCTGATTTTCAATTGACCTTTAAAAAAGTGATTTAAAAATAGTATCTAGTGCTTATGTAATTAAAATGTGTAATAAAAAATTAAAAACTTTAAAACCAATCTAAAATTAGTTTTCCTTTATTATAGAATACAATCGGAATAATAATTATTGTGATTGGATATACACACAGTGTTCGTCACTTAAACTCAGAGGGCCAATATTCCTATATCTCTATCCTTGTTCTTATTTCTCTTGTTTGATCACCCGTTTGTTCTATCCAAGTTCCTAGATACAAATTGGGACAACTTAAATAATAAAAATAAACAAAGATTTTAAAATTATAAAAAATTGAAGGGAAAGAAATAAGACACTTTAAGTAATACCAGTGGAGGAAGACTTAAAGTGTCTTATTTCTTTCCATTTAAACATACACTCCACTTAAAGTATGACTATATTTCTTCAAGAATAAAAGATTGGTTTGATAACAATTAATTTTAATAAAACAAATTATATTCCTTTTACTTTAAACATAAATAACCTACCACGAAATATGAATAGTAGGTATTCAAATAAATGAAGACATTCAAATTTTTAAAGTTAATAAAATATTTAGGAATTATTTTTGACAGTAAATTAAATTTTTAATTTTCACTTAGAATACTTAATTAAAAAGTTTACTACCGATTTTTAAAAACATTACAAATATTTTAAATGTAAGACATATTATGGAAATATTACATTACGCGTTAGTTAAAACTCATTTAAATTACGGAATTTTAGGTTGGGGAGAAATAAATAGAACTTTAGTTAAAAAATTAGAAATATTACAAAAAAGGTTTCTAAAAATTATACTGAATAAAGATATTCAGAAACAAAAAAGTTGAACATAATAATACAACTTTACATTTTATAACATCTTAATACATATATATATATTTAAAAATAAAAACCTTATGATTTAAAAACCATAATCATAATACGCGTCATAAAAATGAAATAACCATAAAACCTAAAATAAATAAGTCCATAGGACAAAAAAATTTCAAATATTTCTGTTTTTATTTAAACAATTATTTTGTACCAACAAAAATTAAAAAATCGATTTCATTAAAAAAATTTTAAGTCGAACTAAAAACATTGATATTAAAAACAGACAATTTGAAAATATTTTTAGAAATGCTTTCATTAATTAATATTGTTCTGAATAATTTATACTTAACTAATATTTTTTACTTAAAAATTAATAATTTTATTATAGGTAATATATTTCTTCAAAAAAAAAGTTTATACTATAGATTAACATTTTTACTTTAAAACTTGATTTTTAATGCATATTTATGATTTTACATACTAAAACAAAAAAATAAGATTTGCCCTTAACAAGCTCAGCTTCAGGGGATTAAAGAATAAGTTTATAGAAGACAACATAAACATATTTATTATATTATTAAATTTTAAATAATTTTATTATTATTATTTAATTAATTTTGGAAACTGATCGGCAGTAAAACGATTCTTCACTTATTAATAATTCAGTTATTTTTGTTCAAGATTTCATTCCTTCTGCGCCAACACAACTCGACAGTTTTTTGTTAGTTTTCTCTGGGTAAGAATTTTATTACATAACATTATGTTCTTTACTTACAGCTACGCCGATATACTTTAAATGAATTCAGGAGATAATATAGATTTATCAGTTCCTTTATACTCAAAATGTATTTTTTTTCGAATTCGTAGCCAGTTTTTGATAATATTCTCAATAAAACAAGCATGGATTTCGTGCATTTAGAAAAATGGCACCACGCTTATCTATAATACAGGTACGAAAATCATGTTTCCCCCATTCGATCGTATCGCATTTACCCGATCGTTCTCCTGGCATCACGCCTCCCATTTGGACTGAATTTTAGTATTATTTACGATAACGTGCGAAAAAAAATTACGTACCAAAGGCCTGTTTTTATTTTGTTTATCAATTTCTTGCAGTCTGAAAGAAATAAATTATATTCTGTTACAAAATAAATAACATTCCGTACTAAATAATATTTGAATGAAAATACAGTGCGCACTTGAGATCTCGTATTGCTCATTATACGCATTGCTATCTTGGAACTAGATTAAAAATAAAACAATGTTTTTAATTCTATTTTTTTTAATAATTAAAAGTAGGTAAATACAACAATTATTATGACACCTCGACGGGTACGCAGTAGAATGGAACATATAAAAAAAAAGTTGCTTTTAAAATAAAATAAATTTCTAACTTGTTTTTTACACCTCACAGGAGCATGACTTTATTACTAGGCCCTTATTCTTGAAGCAGAGACCCTCTCGTAAAAAAAATTGCTACAATATTAGGCAACGATGACTTTCTTATAAGAATTTCTTGAGTTCAAGGATACGGGCCCAGGTGGACAATTCTTATAAAGAAATAATTGAAATAATCACTTAATATCTCTTCACTTATGAAGATTCTGCTAGTTTTTCCGCCTTCTGTATAACTTCTTCAATGGGGCCAACCATGTAGAACGCTACTTCGGGAAGATGGTCATAGTCTCCAATCAAGATCTTTTGGAATCCCTATAAACAAAAATGAAAAATTTTGAGCTTTTTATTTTTTAATCAAGGTTGGCAAATATCATCATATTTATCATATAATATATTATATCAAATATTTTTTTTCAGCTGAAACAGGTAAAACCATACTATAGTAGAGTAGCCAAGTAAAATCAAGGAACTAGATATTTAGCTTCAGTAACGAGAAATAATAATGAAATAAATAGGCGATTCCTAGAAGCGAAGCCGAAACAAATTCGGGGAATTACATATGTGCCAAGCCAGTGATATTACTAAATAGTGTTACCAATCGTAATACCAACCCAAACCATACAACATTCGGCGGTAAATTAAAATTTTCAAAAATTTGTTTAATACCGTTGTTAACAGTTTTTTCGGCACTTAAAGAAAGTAATTTTTTAATAATAAATATCATGATGCCAGATCATGATATATCAGTGATATATCATGATATATATCATAATATATATCATACCAGCCCTGTTTTTAATATCGTCGGTTCTTACCTTGATTGTTTCTTCAAGAGGAACAAGTTTTCCAGCATGACCAGTGAAAACTTCAGCGACCTGGAAGGGTTGCGACAGGAAACGTTGGATTTTACGGGCGCGAGCTACAGTCAATTTGTCGTCTTCAGACAATTCGTCCATACCCAAGATGGCGATGATGTCCTGCAACGATTTGTAGTCCTGCAAGATCTTTTGCACGCCACGAGCTACGTTGTAGTGCTCTTGACCGATGATGTTGGGGTCCATGATACGGGAGGTGGAATCGAGAGGATCGACAGCGGGGTAGATACCTTAAAAGACAAAAAAAATTGCTATAAGGTTCAATTAAGATTTATTCACAGATATTATATTAATAAGTCAAGCAGGCCTAGACTGAGCATTCATTTTTATTTTCTGTGTGAAAAAGGGGCACTTTTTTAACACGGTTTTTTACCGATACTGCTGGCTCAGGAGCCTGATTGAACACGCTAGAGCTGTTTCGTAATGTAAATGTTAAGGTCGTATTGTAAATAATAATAAGTTTATTTAAAATTTAATAATACAATAAATATGTTTATGTTGTCTTCTATAAACTTATTCTTCAATCCCCTGACGCTGAGCTTATTTTTTGTTTTAGTATGTAAAATCATAAATCATAAATATGCATTAAAAATCAAGTTTTAAAGTAAAAATGTTAATTTATAGTATAAACGCATTTTTTTTTTGAAGAAATGTATTACCTATAATAAAATTATTAGTTTATAATTTTTAAGCAAAAAATATTAAGTACTTGAATAAATTATTCAGAACAATATTAATTAATAAAAGCATTTCTAAAAATATTTTCAAATAGTTTGTTTTTAATATCCATGTTTTTATTTCGACTTTAAATTTTTATAATGAAATCAATAATTTAATTTTTGTTGGTAAATAATCGTTTAAATAAAAACATAAATATTTGAAATTTTCTTGTCCTTATTTTAGGTTTTATGGTTATTTAATTTTTATGAGGTGTATTATGATTATGGTTTTTAAATTGTATAAGGTTTTTATTTTTAAATATATAACATATTAAGATGTTATAAATGTAAAGTTATCTTATGTTCAACTTTTTTGTTTCTGAATATAATTCTTTTGAAGGATAATGATAATCTTTATTGAATAAGTATAATTTTTAGAAACCTTTTTTGTAATATTTCTAATTTTTTAACTAAAGTTTTATTTATTCCTCCCCAACCTAAAATTCCGTAATTTAAATGAGTTTTAACTAACGCGTAATATAATATTTTTTTAAATGTCTTACATTTAATTTTTTTTTAATGTTTTTAAAAATCAGTAGTAAACTTCTTAATTTTTTAATTAAGTATTCTAAGTGAAAATTCAAATTTAATTTACTATCAAAAATAATTCCTAAATATTTTATTTTATTAACTTTAAAAATTTGAATGTCTTCATTTATTTGAATACTATTCATATTTCGTGGTAGGTTATTAAAGTAAAAGGAATATAATTTGTTTTATTAAAATTAATTGTTATCAAACCAATTTATTATAATTCTAAAATGTTTTTTAATTTTATTATTTAAGTTGTCCCAATTTGTATCGGTATAAAAAATTGTAGTATCATCTGCAAAACTATGAATTTGTCCATCGCAATTTATACTATATATATTATTAATAAAAATATTAAAAAATAATGGTCCTAAAATAGAGCTTGACATTAATAAAAATAAAATATATAAAACAATAATGTAGGGAACACTATATATTCGTAAAAAATAATGAATAAAAAAATATTATTTTTTACGAATATATAGTGTTCCCTACACAATTGAACCGCCACTGGTTCTTGTACTAATACGGTTTTCCGCATTATAGTTTCGACGTTTTAAATGAATCAATACAACTAAAATGTACTGCTCAAATGTATTTTGCCTTGTCCAACTTTTTTTTGAGGTAGTATTGACTATTGATAAGGTGATTTCTACTCTGTACCTACCCAATTCAGCAATAGCACGGGACAATACAGTGGTGGCGTCCAAGTGAGCGAATGTGGTAGCAGGGGCGGGATCAGTCAAATCATCAGCAGGTACATAGATAGCCTATAAAAATAGAAAAAAAGTAACTTATATGTTCAAATTAAATTTAAAGAAATGAAATTTTAAAATCTATCATTACTAGTTATTATTAATCGGAAACCCTACTACGAAATTTATCAAATTACTTAGCCAGTTTCAGATATATGACAGTCTGGTTTTTCCACAACCAAGTCTTTGGTTCAATAAAGAAAGGATAAAAAAAAAACCACGGATTACTCTACTTTGAAGAAAGACACGAAATCTTACCTGTACTGATGTAATTGATCCCTTCTTGGTGGTGGTAATTCTTTCCTGCATGCTACCCATGTCAGTGGCCAAGGTGGGTTGGTAACCTACAGCAGAGGGGATACGACCCAGCAAGGCAGATACCTCTGAACCAGCTTGGGTAAATCTGAAATGATTAATTACACATTATTTAAGTATTAATTACAGGGGGTACCGATTTTATGACAACCAATGAAAACTATTGTAACGAACGAAACATTGGTGATAAACACCCAGGTTATTTTTACTTGGTCTTTATTTAAATTGTGTGTGTAACAAAAAAACCCAATTTTCGATAAAAAGAAAACTAGAAAAATATTGTCACTGAAATAATATTGCAAGGACATCTTAACTGAAAACCCATGAAGGGGTTATCCAGCCCTGAAGCTTGCGTTTATAACCTAAAAATAATATTTTTTCCAAGGAAAATGTAAAAAAAAGTTTATTCTATATATTTATATATTAGCTTATTATAAGGTGTTTAAATTTTAATTTTATAATTTAGTTGAATGAAAAAATTCAAAATTTTTTTTTTAATTTTGGAAAAAATATCAAATATGTATTACTTTCATATTTCCATGAATTTAGGAGATACGGTAAATCTTGATCAACAATAGAAACAACCGGTCTTTGGCAAGCATATTGTTCGAAAAATAACTATGGTGGTCAGATACAGGCTCTGGCCACACTGAAATACATGATAAAAGCTAAATTTTAACAAATAAAAACTTTGAGAAAAAACACAATTATATAACCGATAGATAAATATCTTCTTTTTCGATAATTCGACAAATTTTCATTAAATTCATGGGGAAAGTAAGTACGATTTATTTTTTTCCCAAAATGTTGAAAAAACTAAGTATTTTTCGAATTTTGGCATCAAACTTTGTAAACGAACATAAAATTAAAATCTAAACATCTTTATCAAATTACTTTTTTCGATAACTAATTATCCTAATACCAATTTTCATGACAAAATATATTTTTTATAATTTTCCCATTTCAACCAAGAATTTCTGAACTTAAAATTTTTTTTCTTAAATAGAACCCGTTTTGAGTTCTCACAAGCAAATATTCTTGTCCACTCGACATTTTACAATCATCTAAACATACCTGAAAATGTTGTCAATGAAGAGCAATACATCCTGTCCTTCTTGATCACGGAAATATTCAGCTACGGTCAATCCAGTCAAGGCGACACGGGCACGGGCGCCTGGGGGCTCATTCATTTGACCGTAGACAAGGGCTACTTTGGAGGTCTTGTCTTTTAGGGAAATGACACCGGATTCAATCATTTCATGGTACAAGTCATTACCTAATAAAAATACATTAGTTGTCACAATTTTACTTTCTCAGTTTTGAAATGTATAATGTTTGAATAACTACAGTTTAATAAAGAACATTAGGTAGTAGTAATTAAAGGTTTTAGAAACTGTAGAATACTTTATTTAGGCCTTACCTTCACGGGTACGTTCACCTACACCAGCAAACACAGAGTAACCACCATGGGCCTTAGCTACATTGTTAATAAGCTCCATAATCAATACGGTTTTTCCTACACCAGCACCTCCAAACAGACCAATTTTACCTCCCTTGGCATAAGGAGCAAGAAGATCTACTACCTGAAAATGAAATTTTATTTGAATTTTGGTAAATGTACCAATATACATTTATATTAATTACTAAACCCTATGATAAAATGGCGATATTAAAACAATCTTAAACATTTATTTTACCTTAATACCAGTGACTAAGATTTCTTGTTCTACACTCATGTCTACGAATTCAGGAGCTTCTGCGTGGATGGCGGCCAGCTTATCACTTGTAATGGGGCCTCTCTCATCGATGGGTTCACCAATGACATTCATAATACGACCCAAGGTTTCAGCACCTAAAAATTATTAATCTCTAAATAGTGTGTCGTTAAAATTTGGCTACACTAATTACTTAGGCATAATATTTTTATAGAATTACTTACCAACTGGAATACGAATAGGGAATCCAGTGTCAACAACACCTTGGCCTCTGATAAGACCTTCAGTACCATCCATAGCGATGGTACGGACAGTGTTTTCACCCAAGTGCTGTGCCACCTAAGGGAAAACCAAATATTAAGGTTGTTTAAAATTAACATAACCAAGGACCTAGGTAGTTCACTGATTAAGTATTTATTTTCTTATTTGTAAGTAACAAGGAAAACCCAATTTTCAACTTAGTAAAAACTAGACATTCATTGACACAACAATGATATAGCAAGACATATTTAATTGAAAAACTATTGAAAAAGTTTTGCAACCCTGAAGCTTGCACTTAGAGATGTATAAGGCAGAAATGTTCTATATTTTGTTTATTACACTAAATAAAGGTCTGACTTACAGACTATAAACATATTTAGTTAATAAGCAAAGATTAACTTTAGAAAGGCCCTACTGTTAATATTTCCTGAAAATTCTTACCTCAAGGACCAGCCTGGGCTGGCGGTTGGCCACCTCCAAGGCATTGAGAATGGGGGGCAATTGTTCTTCAAACTGAACGTCTACGACGGCACCGATAACGGCTACCACTTTTCCTTTAGCTACTCCTGCAGCGGCTTTAGCTGCGAAATTCCTATCTAAAGAGTAAAAAATTGGTTATCTTGAGAAATCTTATATTATGTAAGGTTTTGGATTGTCACTATAAGTGTATATTCCACTATTAAAGTAGTAATATCCAATTTCGTTAAGAAAAAAGACAATTTTTAGTACTTTTGGGTTAGGATACTTTTACATAAGTTCAAAATGGCGAGGACGTCGTCGATTATGTAACCCGACGTTCCGATAGAATTTTACAAGCAATTACAACAAAATATCACCTAACAATACCTTTGCAATAAAGCTTTTAAAGGGTAGAAAGAACATAAATCTAAATATTGGAAACTTGTGCGATCTTTACGTAATACACACCCGACTTTAATCTACCGGGGAACACGCACTTTAAGCACTATAAAAACCGCACGAAGGCCAGATTTGTGGCAAAAATGTTGTACTTACTTTGTTGGTTGTAGCATGCTACGGCTTTTAGGGATTCTTGTCCAACTTTTTCGGCGGATTTGCTAGCCAAAAGGCTAGCGGTTCTTCCTACTGCACCCAACATGATAACCCGCAGACAGAAGTGTAAAAAATTCCTACTTTGCCCGCTAGGCCTGCCACCTACTTCCTGTGGCGCAAGTGCGGTTCGATTCTATGCGCAATGCTTTTTGGCGCAAGGCACCAATTTTAAAATCGTTATGTAATTGTAGAGTTTTTCATGTTGGGAGAGAATCACATACTGAAGCCAACCCTTGGAGTTGAAAATAATTTATTTTATTGGTTTATAAATTTTTAAACTTGCAGCCTTTTTATTTTGCGAAGGCATTTTCAAAATCGTCTTGGAACACTCAATCAAAGAAAATTTATAGGGTTCACTCAATCACGATGTGTGCCTATGGCCTATGTTCCGTTGCCCGTTGCAAACTTCACGCTGCTTGGGAGTTAAGTTTTTGATACAAATGCCTCATTTCTTGCTAAGTCAGGAAGATGACCAGCGTTGCCACAGGTGGCTCGTTCGAGCCAGATTTGGCTCTTTTGGACTCAAAGCTACTCGTTGGCTCCTCTTTATTAAAACTGACTCTTTATTAGAATTCGGTTAATTTTTTTGTTGATTTCGAGGTCGATCTGTTGAGTTTGACTATTTTGGGTATTGCTGAAGTGAAATTGAACTGAGTAAACGCAGAATGTCGCAGTACGGATCGTTGTTGGGATGGAGTAACATAACATAACGGTTACGAAACATATTCACGAACACACCCCGCCGAGCAACCGGATCAGGTCAGCTAGAGAGCAAAACCGCGAACGCACCCCAACCGCTGTGAGCTGTCAGCAGTGTCACTTGTCTTGTCAGCGTCATCTGTTTGACATTTTATGATGTATGCTTTGTTTTCACTCAAATTTTTGGGAACCGGTATTAATTCTGTTGAATATTTACTTGAAATACAAGCTAGTCATATGAGTACCTACTTAAAAATATAATGTTTCCAATTCCAAAAATCACTAATAAATATTTTTTGTTTGAAAAAGCTCGTTCCGGTATGAATTTGGCTCGTTTTCTTCACATCATCTGACCCGAAAAAAAAAATGCTTGTGGCAACACTGAAGATGACTCACAAACTGATTCACGTCAAACGAGCCAGCTGATTGTCAGATAAAAAGCTGCCCCTTTTTTTTTGTTGTGTGTGAATATTCTATCCTATCTTTGTGTACAAATTTTACAAAAATGTCTGGCCACAGGTACATTAAATCTACAAATCCATTCGATAATGATTTCGACGATGATATAGACGATGAAACTTTCCTACAAAATTCTAGAAGGCCACCACCAAGTTCGCAAGGCAGTTTTGAAGCGCAGGTAACTAGAATAACAAAGAATTATATTTATAATTTTGTTCGTTCTGAATGGAACTGCGCCTTTCCAGGAGTAAAATAAAAGTGTATAGTAGTATAATAGTACATATTATAGGTGTGGAATCTAGGTTAGTTTTTGGTGTTGCACTCCCTACTACATACTCGGTCATTGCCGACATGTACATGTACAAGACTTAAAAATGTACCAAATAGTTATATTCTTCTACTCTCTACTTGACAGTTATGTAGACTAGGTATAGCAGATAGTATATAGCAGATATATAATTGTTGGTTAGGTTGACAGGCAACCATACTTACTACCATACGTACTGCTTATATACAACATCAACAGACAAAAAGTGTAGGTAGGTAGAGTAGGGCCAGTGAACAGACCAATGTTTTTCTACAACTTAATTGACTTTTTAATCCTTATAAATTTGCAAGGTTCAAAGTTTCCAAGAACGTAAACGTCAAATAGAAGAAAATACTATCCGAAGTTCAGAACAGAGCCTGGGCATTCTGAGAGATTCCGAGCAAATTGGTATTGCTACAGCAGAAGAACTGATGAGGCAAAGAGAAAAGCTAGAAAAAACAGATAAACAATTAGATGATATTAACAATACATTGAGATTCTCACAAAAGCATATTAATGGTATTAAGTCGGTGTTTAGTAGTTTAAAAAATTATATGTCTGGAAGAAATGATAAAAGTCCTACTACATCGAGCTCCACACCTAGTACTGTAAGGGTAAGTAAAAATTAAACCTTTTGATCTATTGTTGGGAAAAGTCTCAAACAATCCATCTGTAGGTAGTTTGAATATTTTAAATTCTTTGAATAATTCAAATTTGATTTTTAATCTGTAATTTAGGGCACCTACATCGAAAATTAAAAAACCGCTCAGTATATTAGATTTTTTTATTCATTTTTTATTATTAGGAATCAACATCAAATACAAATCTTCAAGACAAACTTCAGACCTATGATCGTTATGATGAACACCCAGCAACAAGGTTAGGAGGCAATGAATACGATGTTCCCCCTTCTCAGCAATATTCCACTGGTTCAGAGAGTAGAGATTTTAGTGCAAGATTGGATGCTAACTTACATGAAATGTGCAGCAATATTTCTAGGTAAGGGCTAGAAAGAACTACTTTAAAATTAAGTATATTTAATTAATTAGTGATTTTTTTTTATGCTTCCTGTATAGAAAGTTTAAAATTTGGTTCATTTGTCTTCTGCTACTAAATGCCATTACTTACTGTTTGCTGCTGTTGCATATGTATACATATGTCTTTTTTGTAGACTAAAAGGCCTGGCAAGCGAGTTAGGACAGGAGATAGACACACAAAATGATCTGATAGACAATATTACCTATAAGGCTGAACAGGCAGATATGAGCATCCAAAAACAAAACAAGGAAATGGTAAAAATCATGAAAAAATAATGATAATTTTTCATAGGATGTTTTTAATCTAAAAATAATGGTTATACTTTGGGTGTACTCACTGGTATATTAAAGACAACTATAGGCTCTTGGGTCATTAGCAAGATTACTGTTTCAATTAAAACTATGTTTTTAGTGTAGCTTTTTAATGAATTTTTTTGAAAACAATGTAGCAAAAACGTTCTTAAATATATTTCCCTGTGAAATCGAGTTTTGCAACGGCCTAAAGTACAACAAAAATACTATATTAATAAAATAAAGATATATCTATATAATGGGTGTTAAAGGCTACTTACTGTGCTGTATATAGTTTTTATTAATTTAAATTTTCGCACCTGCATATGATATTTTATACATTTATATCTAAAAAAAAGGCAATGAGATAATTTCTTAAGATAGCACAGACCAAAAGAGGCCCGTGCAAACCCACTCCCGTAGAAACCGTCCCGCGGGGGAAGGGGGGGGAGGACCTTCTAGTTTTTACCCTAAAAGACCTTACTTCATAAAAAACTTCAAAACCCCAAACGCAATTTATCGACTAGTTTTTTTTTTTAGAGTAAACACTCTTTTTTATTATGCAGTTAAGTGTTTGCAAACAGTTTCAAAAATAAATATCTTCTAGGGCGCCGTATTTTTGTGAAGGGCCTTTCGTAGGGAGGGACTTTAATCCTTATCATATTAATATTCTACAATATTATATATACAGTGTGTCCAAAAAAGTATGCAACATATGGGAGAGTTTTTTTATCACCGATTTCTCAGAACATTTTATTCTTTATAAAAGTTGGTGCATTCCTTAAAACTATAAATGCATATTTCATATTTCACCTGCGGCTAATAGTAGGGGAGCAAATGCAATTTTTTCGAAATTGCCTTAAGAGTAAAGTACCTTAATTATTAGAAATACAGCAACATTTTATACGGAAATGTTTTTGTAAATTAAAAACTTAGTCCAAATACGAAATTTGAGTTAGGTGTGCATTTCTTTAAAATAGGTTTTTGGACTTCAGCGTACTGGGTGAAAATGACAAATAAATTATTAATTATTTCCCTAGTTATTTCCAGTAATATGATTAGAGTTGGATTATATCATAAGTTTAAGTAGGCGTGCAACATATCTGAACCAACTCGTAACATTGAAAGGTTTTAAAAAGTTTGCAACTACTTAATCCATTTTTATTATAAATCCACGTTTAAGTTATATTTAATAAATATATTAAAATTGCGTAAACAAAAAATCGACCAGAGGTGTACCGTTTAGGGAAAAATAGAGATTAACCAAAAAAAAATTAAAAATCGTGACACCTAACTCAAATTTTGTATTTGGACTAACTTACTAATTTGCAAGAACATTTCCATATAAAATTTTGCTGTATTTCTAATAATTAAGGTACTTTACTCTTAAGGCAATTTCGAAAAAATAACATTTACTCCCTTACTATTAGCCGCAGGTGAAATATGAAATATGCATTTATAGTTTTAAGGCATGCACCAACTTTTATAAAGAATAAAATTTTCTGAGAAATCGGTGATAAAAAACTTTTCCAAATGTTGCATACTTTCTTGGACACACTGTATATACATAATATACTACAATATTCTACATGGTTACTCATTCCCATTCACTTATCAATCAACCCACATTTTGCAACTGAGTCATTATTCATCATTCATTATCATTATATTGTATTAATTATTCTTTTTAATATCCTTCAGCACCCATATTTGATAGGAGAAAATCCAAGATCACTCCAAAACCCTACATTTCGTAATTGAGATAAAAACACAGCTTGAATTTATTTGTTATTTACATAAATTGGATGACAAATTTTCGGCTGCCTCGCTTCCTAGAACACGTTTTTACCGTCTACCAAATACATTTTCTCTTTAAAAAAATGTAACCCTCTCTCCATGACGAAAAGCTGAATCCGCTATACTATGGGTAAAATTTAAAAAATATTAGGTACTTTCCTTTTAGTTCTTTTAAACAGCAAAGCAAAGTAAAAATCTTTGGCTAGCTAAAGTTGTTAAAGGAACGTTTTGAGAGGGGCATACATAATCGCGACATAAGGGGGGAGGAAAAATCTTTGCTGAGTTTGCTTTGCTATTTAGAAGTAACTGTTATTATATTCCGTATGGCGGTAGACGGCGGCGGCTACGGGGGGAGTTTGCACGCTATCGAACCAAAAAAAAAATATGTAAAATTCTAAAGTATGTATGTGTAAAATTATCGAATAATGTGTTTAAAAGCCTGTTAACATTAGGCGCAAGTTCATGCGATGCAATTAAATGGTCGTTTTTATAGATAAAATTGCATCATCAAAGCTCATGGTCGATAATTTTTGAAACCAAAAAAAATAATAGTAGGATGGAACCCATTGGAAAAGGAAGAGAATATAACAAAAATGAAAGGAAAAATAATTTACGGGCGATCCGAGGTCGGGAAGTGGAAGGGGGTGAGTTTTTAAGGGTAGAAAACGATTTATCTCGATTTCCGGCAAAACTACAAGTCCTATGGAAAAACGTTAAATGGCAAAGTTGTAGGTAATAAAAAGATCTACAACTTTTGTATTTACACTTTTTTCACATAACCTCAAAATTTATGTGAAAAATTCAAATAACCAAGTTTTTGGATTTGGTGAAAACTTACCTTTTTACGTCCCAAACACACTGTAATTTTTTTGATTTAAAATATTTATTTTTTCACCTTATTTTGATATTTCTTTGCATTTTTTGAGAACATTTACCATAGTAATGTAAATTTTTTTTACACCATCAGAAAGTAGAGATTTCAACGAACAAAAAGCCCACCGACTTTTTTAAAAAAGCAGATACATATTTTGACGTGAGAATTTTCGACTGAAAATTAGGGTGCTTTTTCGATATTAAGTCAAAATAAGGTGAAAAAATATACATTTTAAATCAAAAAAATTACAGTGTGTTTGGGACATAAAAAGCTAAGTTTTCACCAAATTTCGTGAAAAAAAAATTTTTTTGTAAAAGATAAAAATATAAAACCAAAAACTTGGCTATTTGAATTTTTCACATAAATTTTGAGGTTATGTGAAAAAAGTGTAAACACAAAAGTTCTAGATCTTTTTATTACCTACAACTTTGCCATTTAACGTTTTTCCATAGGACTTGTAGTTTTGTCGGAAATCGAGATAAATCGTTTTCTAGCCTTAAAAACTCGCCCCTTTCCACTTCCCGACCTCAGATTTTCAAAGGCTTCAGCCCTGGTCTATCATGCTTACACGCAATTTTGCTTGCACTCGCACCTAATGTAAACATGCCATTAGATGTGAAAAAAAATTTAAAAAGTTGTACCTGAAACTAAAATTGATTGCCGTTTAGATATTAAGCAAATTATGACTTTTATTAGTTTTACTCTTGTTAGCGCCGATTGGTTTAGAAATAATGGGCTCAAAAACTGTTTTAATATTTATTTGTTTTAAATAATACATTCCAAAATTCTTTTAGGACTAGGTATATTTATTAAATCAATCGTTATTAGAGAGAAATATCAAGAATTATACGCTTTGGAAAAACAATTACCAAATTATCTAGTCAAAGTTATTCCCGTTCTAAAACTCGTCACACATGCTTTGGTCGCGGTAAGGAGTGTGAACTGTGAATCGATTCAGAAAGATCACTAAATTAATTCAGAATTGTCATAGTACGCATGCTTGATAACTAACCGGTTCGAAATTTGTTTTTACCGCGAACGATTTCCGAGGAATTACTAAAATTCAAATCAAAACATCAAACCTAACCAAACAAAAACCATCGTGGGGAGTGTCCGAACCAACAGTTCTTGCTAAATCCTTAGAACCGAAAGCATTAGTTCAGAATGGATACCGAACTGAATGTGCCCATGCGAAAGGTGTAAAAAGGTAAAATACTGGGTATTTCGTATTGTAATAATAAGTATGAAGTATGTAAGGTCAGTTAGGGTAAGTGCGATACAAAATAAACCTAGTTAAAATATAACAGTCCCCCGGGTATCTTAAATATTTTCGGGGAACAATACTATTTTTTCTCATAAAGGATACTTTATTTCAGTTCGAAGAAATGGATTTTTATTTTTTTAAGTCTAGTGGTCGCACTTACTCTACAATATTGGGGTAAGTGCGAATTTAGAGATAAACTTGTGTTTAATGCATATATATCTAAGCTAGAGGGGTAAGAGTGCTTTACTTGTACTTTTTTGAATAAAATGTTTTTTTCAGATTAAAAATATTTTTATTAATAAAAATGTTACAAACCCGTCAACTTTAAATAGACAGACTGGCTAAAATCTAACCATTTTTACTTTCCAGGGTTGGCAAATATCATGATATTTATATAAATATCCAAATATCCAATATATATCCAAATTTGGATATTTATTTATATTTTTAAAATCATTTGTTTTCTGTAAAGATATATTTTAAAAATTCAAAATCACTCAATTTAATATAAACCTATAAATTTGTATTTCAATTCTATTCAATGATAGTTGCTATCACAATAACAAGTTTTTTTAGTACTCCTATGTTAGGAATGTAAAATGTAGGTAAAAAATATTTTTGCTCCTAACTATGGTTCAACTTAAAACCCATAATTACTGGGCTTGTTAATTATATCTAAATGAAGCCAAGCTGGATTTTTTATTTTTGGCAGTGTAAAATTTTTATTTCATAAAACAAACAGCAAAATATTGCTCCGTTCAATCAGAAATCGGAACTAAATAAAAATGCCACGCGGCTAGAGTTGTGTAGTTCGCGAACGAACTAGTTCAAAAGATCGAATCTGGCAACTGAACTAAAAGATTCAATCAGTAATTACTAAAAGATTGAAACAAGGCGAACTAAAGTCTAAACGGAATGTACAACGCAAGCGAGAGCGAGACGACCGAGATTATAGGTTTTGTCACCTGACCGACCTACCTACCGAACTAAACGAACTAGTCTTTTGAACTATTCACTTTATTGAACGAGATCGAAAGATTGAAATCGGCAAAGTGAACTAAACTTCCCAGCACTACACGCGGCAAAGAACAACAGGTGGTCAACGTCTCGAAAAGATGGGGAATCACCGCATCGTAAGCAGCATAATACGCTGTTGCCGGCTCAGCGGCAGCGGGACCATATTTTTATTCTGATGAATAGAATTTTAGAGAAAAAAAAATTCATATATTATTATATCCGGATAAATATCGTCGCATAAATATCATGATATTTATATCAAGATATATATCAGGATATTTATCACGGATATATACAGGGTTAGGAAAAATTACCAGAACGGTCGATTATTTCAAAATATACAGGGGTTATCAAAAAAACGTCTTATATAAAAAATGTAGGGCTGTTAAAAATCTACATATCGGTGATAAATTGAAATATACAGGGTCGCCCACAAAGTTGTGAAGAATGATAGTTATATTTTTTTAAATGAAACACCCTGTATATTTTTACATTTTTAAATTCCACATCAAATTATAATTATTTTTTATTAAATGCATTATTAGTCTATACTTCATAGTTTCCGAGATATTGACTCTCGAAAAGTGACATTTTTGAACTTTGACAGCTTATAACTTTCTAACAGTACGTCTTAGAGCAAAACGGCTTACATGTCCCTATCTTCAATTTTTATTATCTTCCCAAAAAAATCAACTTCCGGTTAAACCGGATGTAACTCGAAAGCAGGAAATATAGTTGTTCCGGTTTAACTGGAAGTTGATTTTTTTTGGGAAGATAATAATAATTGAAGATAGGGACATGTAAGCCGTTTTGCTCTAAGACGTACTGTTAGAAAGTTATAAGCTGTCAAAGTTCAAAAATGTCACTTTTCGAGAGTCAATATCTCGGAAACTATGAAATATAGATTAATAATGCATTTAATAAAAAATAATTTTAATTTGATGTAAAATTTAAAAATGTAAAAATATACAGGGTGTTCCGTTTAAAAAAATATAACTATCATTCTCCACAACTTTGTGGGCGACCCTGTATATTTCAATTTATCACCGATATGTAGATTTTTAACAGCCCTACATTTTTTATATAAGACGTTTTTTGATAACCCCTGTATATTTTGAAATAATCGACCGTTCTGGTAATTTTTCCTAACCCTGTATATATATCCTGCCAACCTTGTTACTTTCGGTCTTAAAATTGTTAAACAATTAACAGTAATCCTTTTGTTCTTGGGATTTTCAAAATGTTTCTCCAAGTTACTTGTTGAAATAATATTACATATTAAAACAAACGTAATAACTTTTGTAATAAACCTATAAGTATACTAAAACGAATTTTTGGACATCGTTTTATTATTTATTTACAAAGTCCATCGTATATTAAGCTTTTAGTAACACATAAGGGGAAAAAACTACGGGATTAATTTAAGCACCATAGTGATATTGTAACTGATTTTTTTTTTCAAGGAACCGCTATACAAAAGAGACCTTTACAAGCTTAAAACCGCCTATGTATCAACATCCTCTAATAATTCATCATCATATTCAGTCTCAGATCTCAAATTTAAAACCCCACATATCACACCAACTGCCTTGCCTATAAACGGTACCATATGCGAGTCAATTTCCTTATACCTGATTATCTCGAACTCCATAAGCTTCCGAAGAGTGTCGTTGGCATAATCTTGCACTTCCCTTTTCATGTCGCGTACAATTCTCAGTACTATCCCCTGTTTTTGACAGTCTTTTAATAATAACGAATATTCAACGTGATTTTCTGTTATGCACACAATATCGCCTTGAGAACAGAGATGCGAAAGAAGTTTTTCTTTTCTAAGAACCAAGTCGGTAGTAATATTAGAGTCGTAAGTGTTGGTGACGTAGGAGAAGAGGTTTCGTTTGGGCGATAGACCTACCACGACCTGAACGGCATCGTGTTTCTTATATTGTTGACATAAGTGGACGTAACATTGCGACTTGTGACATTTGTTTACTTTAAACGAGAGTTTGAAGAGTATGACTCTTACACGGTCATAATATTCTGTAAAAAACTTCTCCTTACCGCGTTTTAATTCTTTTCCCGTAAACCAGCATACGGCCGATTTTAAACTGACAAAAAATAGATCTAATGCGGTATAAAAAGTCTTTGTGCAAATGTCAGGCTGTAACCCCAGCACCATTGCCAATACGTTGAACGGTAAGTTAGTCTTTAATTTCGTTAATACCAACACTATTTTCGGGCGTATATTTTTAATTTCCGACATGCCTTCCGTGTATAGAGTGTTTTCTAAGCATTTTTCACAGACATCTAAAATTTCACTCTGTACTCCGGTAAACGACATCACTCTTCCCTCATTCGAACTGTTATTAAAATTACAATCATAATTAAAATCTAGTTCAAGCGACGAAAGCTCCTTTAGCGATAGTGGGAGTTCTATTGTTTGGGACTCTGAATGAGAAATATCCGTAAGTTCGGATTCTCGATTCGGATCACGTTCCTCGATTTGTTTTTGCGGTACACTTCTGTGTACTCTGGTTTTTCCCAATGATCTTCCTGTTTTATTTTTAATTGAGGACGTCTTAATTTGTTGTGGTGCATCAGTAGGTGACACTCTACTTTCGGTTGATGCTTCCTCTACACAAAGTGCTTTCTTTCTTGGCGATGGACAGTCATCACTTGGATTTCTGCAAGAAAAATTATCGGTGTAAACAACAACAACAACAACAATTCAAATTTGACCAAGAGTGAAGATGTAAGAATTCTAGTGCTATATAGTTTGAAAGATATGTTCAATCATTGCCGAGTTTATATTATGTTGATATGTTATTTCTTCCTGTCCAAGTATCTTCTTATTGTTAAGGTTATGCCCAACAAGCAACAATATCCTACTAATATAAATTTAAACCCAATACTAACTCTGATTCGTCATTAACAATTTCAATCCTAATAAACTCAGTCTGGTATTCCATCTGTTCATCTGCAAGCCCCTCTTGCATTTGCAGAGCTACAAGCGGTTCATTCTTTATTTCCAAGACAAATGCTTTATTTTTCGTATTTTTTGCGCGAACACATTTTTTGTCATAAGCTCTTGCCAAGCTAAAATCGTCCTGAGCCTGCTGATTCACATCTGGCGCATCAACAGCAATTGGGTCGTCTTCTGCTTCTTCCTGACACATGTCACTTGATTTGTTGTCGAGTTTGTGTTGTTTTAGGAGGGTTTTGTATAGTTCTTTGGAATATGTTGGTTCGTCGCTAAAAAAATATATTTTGTTAAAAGCGGTTCTTGAGGCGCTGGCAATATGCCAAAGCCTGGTAAAAACCACAGATATATTTATTTATATACAGTATTAACAGCAGTGATGGTCACCATTTAACAATAATACTCGTAAATGGCTTTTTATTTCAAATTGAAACAAAAATTTACAAACATAATGTCTTATAGACGGCGAGAACTAGCAACACTACTCTATCTAAACATTTTTCTGTAGAGTCATATAGGAATGATAGGTCGGCGCTTTTCGCTGGACCCTTAACTCTAAATCATTCCATTAAATTTATCTGCTTTGTCAATGAGAATTTCTTCTTTGACATTAAAGCTATGTTTGAGTTCAGCTGACACCACTAGACTCTGAAAGGCTGAAACTCCGCTGCTGAGAGGATAGTGTCACTGTGGATGCAAATAAGATTTTATTGCATCAAACTAAAGAGTCGTTGTCGAACGAAACGTATGGAAGTGGTAAGTTGCTAAAGCCAGGACCTAATCAGAGGTTGTTGCGCTACATACTGATGATGACGTTTAAAACATTTTTTCTTTCGTACGCGTCAATATGGTCTCCCTACCTGTTTGATAAAGTATCCAAGATACTATGTGACTGTGGAGTAGCGCCCGGATTAACATATCGAAGCCCATTTGCTTTGGTATGAATATCGCTGGAGTGAAAATGATCGGAGCATATTTCAGGTAGTTTCGGTAACCATTGACCATCCTTAATCCCCACAATGGAATACCAAAGCTTTCTTGCCTGTAAGTCAGTTGGAAACCTAAAATTTTCCATATTTGCAACTAAAGATAAGATTTTGTATAAATAATTAAAACGACAAAATTCGCACTGATACACCTTAGTGAAACAAACATTGGTATCGAGTATCAAGTGCTCTCGCCGCCAACGGTAGATCTACCCCGGTTTAATAGCAATGTTATCGTTTTTTAAAAATCGCCCAAGACTTTTTTTAGAAGCTACAAAAAAGTATCCTTGTCAAACAAAATTATTTATGTGTTGTAATTTGAAATTTTTGATTTGTATTGTATTGTTGAAATTTTAGTAGTTTTTTGGTCTGCGTCAGTTTAAATTCTGGATTTTACTTACAACTTTACAGATAAAATACTCTATATTGAGCAATATTGTTTAGAACGATACTTTTTAGATATCGACGTGCAATACCAATACTAGTACTTGGTACCGATACCTACATACGATCGGTAGTTCGAACGTCTGCCGTACCGCCCGCGCCCGACTGCTGACAAAATCAAAATATTGTTAAAACTATCGATATTTCTGTAAAAACTATCGCTATCGAAGTATCGATAGTATTTTGTTAAACTATCGATAGCAATTTAATTACCGCTCTAAAAAATCATTCATTTGAAAAGTAGGCATCCGACACCTATTGACCAGTAGAGAAAAGAGATTAGAGAAATCGAAATCACGTTTTACGGTTCTATACAAAAGTAATATATGTTGTCGGTGAGACCTTTTATTCCTGATGCATAGAAAAAATTGCCTAGGGGGTAAAAAACAGTAAACTGTAAACAAATTAATTGATAATAATAATATTGCTAATTAGGGGAATTCCTAAACGTCTGTGCTGATTTAGAACTTCTTTATTATTAATCTGTGCTTATTATTTTACTATTTCATATTCTACAAGTTTTGTTTATTGTTCATTTTATTAGTGTTACTGTTTTTGAAATAGGAACAAGAGAAAAGTAATGTATTGCCTAAATAAAGTTTTTTTTTCGATAGCGTGTATTTGTTTTGCGCAAAAAAAATTAAACTTTTTTAAAACTATCGATAGTTTTGCAGTTTGACTATCGATATATCGAATACTAGGACTATCGATATAGTTTTCTACCACTGGTTAAAACACTGCAGCGGCGGGCCATAAGTTCTAAGTTTGAAAGACAAAAATGGTGAATTTTCTCGCATATTATAGCAAAACGACATTTAAAAATATTTCTGCACTTATGCGTTTTTCAATCAGGATTTATATAATAAATAATAATATACTGATGGTTTAAATATAATATATTATTATATTAAAGTTGGTTTGTGTTTGTGCCTATATATAAAATTAAATCAGATTTACTTGTGAAAAGAAACTTCTGGGTTTAAATGGGTTGATTTTTTGCAAACTTGACACTGCCGCACCATGATATTTAAGCAATTAGCTTTCACAAGACAAAAAGGTCGCGTCGCCACAAAATAACAATCGCGTCGCTAAGGTAAACAGTAAACTCCACAGAATACAGAAACAAGTTCTAAACACTTTATTGTCGATGAATCATGTTTTGAATTATATTGTGGTTCGATCTATCACCCCAATAAAAGCAGAGTTCCTTTAAGTTTTTTTCAAATAGCAAAGCAAAGCCAGCGCCTAAGTTGAGATAGTTTTAAAAAATTTTACTTAAAACTGCGATGATTTTTTCCTCCCCCCTTCCCGCAGTTAAGTATGCCCCTCTCTATTTCCCATACGGACTATACGAACAGAGGTGGGTAACTATTTGAAATAAAATTATTTCAAATGGCTATGCAAAATAGAAAATGGCATTTATACTTTCGAAAAAAGTATTTTATATTTGAAATAGAATAAATGAACAATTTTCTATTTAAAATAGTTATAGGTAATAAATGCTCTGATTGGTCACTTTCGTACACCCGATTTTACCTGATTAACGAACGAGATTCGCCGTCTCTAACGATTGTCAGCTGACAAATGATTGACATTCGACAATTGAATTGTGGTTATGATGACGTTGTGAGAAATTGTCTGGGGGTACCACGGAATGAGCTGGCAAATTGCCTCGTAGCAGAGCCAAAAGACATACAATACAATACAATACAATACAATACAAATGATTGCGAGGGAAAAATTGTGAAATCCGTAAAGAGGCAAGAAACAACTGAAATTAAATTTAAAAAATCGTCCGCCCAAGCCTATATTATTGATAATTAAAGCTAACAATGTTTTTAGAAACAGAACCTTCGGTGTTATATAATATGTAAAGTACATTAATAAAGAGAAAGCATTTTCCATAGAAACTTATTTAAAATACCTATTTTCCATTTTATATTTTAAATGAAAATTTAAAAACCATTTTCTATTTTTTATCTTAAATGGCTTTTGAGGCATCTATTTTGTATTTTCATTTTAAATGCATTTTTAAAACCATTTTACCCACCTCTGTTAAGTTGTTCAAGGTAAATTGTCTATGAGTTGTTCGCGAAGCGTTCCTTTAACACCTTAGCTAAGCAAAAGTGTTTACTTTCCTGTTTAAAAGAAGCAAATGAAAAGTACCTAACAAGAATAACTTGTAATATGTGTTAAAGGTAGACCAATTTACGATCGCCCATATTACGCTGGCGAATGGTGCTTAACGCAGCAGACGCCAAAAATATATGAAGAAGAAGAAGGAAACGTTACGCGAGGCGAGGTTATGTTATGTTGTTATTTTTATTTTTCTGTGGTTGCAATTCGAAATTCCAATGCTTTGTTGGTGTTTTGTGATTCCGGATTCCATTTTCCATTGCGTTTTCTGTGATTATAGTTGTGGGACATGGGGGAACATTTAAATTTTAATGAAATAGTATTAAATAACAGGAAATCACGAACTACAAATACAGATTCGGAAGACTTGGGTTCGAGTTTGATCATAGATTTGGCTTCTGAAAATCCTAATGATCATGAGAACTCTTTAAAATCCAACCATGTTAATCAAGAAAATAAACGTGCACAAGAAAATGAATTATTTATTGGCTGCGAAGAAGACCAAGCATCTGTAAATTTTTATGTAAAAGAAGAAAAACCACACGATGAACCTGAAAAGTATTCAAGTCATATTGCCAGAAAAAGAGGAAATACGTCGAAACAATTTCAAGAGCAATTTGAGTAAGCTTAGATAAGTACTTTTATTTTAAAAAATTGCGGTATAGCAATAAATATCTTATCCGTTCACCACCCCAAAATTTTCAGGAATGATCAATTTTGGATGTTAGGGGTGGGGTGTTGGTAAAATTGTCGCCAGGAGTGAGACATTCCTTCTTATAGTATGTACTGTTTTTCTTAGGGGCTATGCCCAATGATCAGCTAGCAGATCATTGGTTATGCCATCCCTCAGAATTTGAAACTTCCTCGTGAGAATTTCCACAAAAAGGATGTATATTATTAGTTATATATTGTTTTTTTAGTTAAAAGATTTATTTTAAAAACCATGTGTATTAAATTAATTCCGTTATATTTATTTAGAAGGTCCATTATTATTATTATTCCCAGTATTATTATTTTAGGAATTTTTAGCCCCAACCTCAGGGGGTCAATAAGTTAATAATGACCCATTCACCTTTAACCTAAGCAAATACCCTTTATACTATTTTCTGTTTCAGATTAAAAGAACAAGAAGATGTAGTCAGGGTGCAAGTCAAACGAAATAACGCAATGGTTGATATAGAATTACCTCCAAAGAAATGTCCAATGTGTCCATTTGAAGCAGCGACAGTTAAGGATTTACATAAACATATGAACGGTTGTATCAGAACCAAATGTTTTAACTGCAACATTTGTCCTTATACATCCCAAATAAATTCTGATTTGCTAAAGCATCAAAAACATCATTCCTTAAAAGATGGTAAGAAAGTTTTTTTTTTGATAAGTGAGATATAACGAAAACCTCGACGAAAACATGGTGTTCAAAAATTTGAAAAGGACATCTTACATTAGGAAATAGTGGTATTTAGTCGTTAGTAGGTATATCTATATAGTAGTAAAAAAAACCAAAATCTCTGTAAGTAGGAACAGACGCACACCATTGAATCTACTGGGATCAGTGAATTGAGAGTACAATGCAGAAAAATGTTGAACTTTCGTTCATCTCTGGTGGCATAAATGACATTTATTTCAGAAGTATAGGTGATGCTTCAAAATATTAACTAGCAAGTCCACATACCATATAGAAAATATGATTTTTTTAAAGAACTACTAAGTAGGTACCACTATTTCATAATGCAGAATTACTCTTCCAAATTTCCTGATGCATTTTCCACATTACTTACCTACTAGGTATTCCTGTTTACTAACAACTTGAACTGTGTACAAAAAATATAACCCCTGAAAACCCATATCATGGAAGCTAATTGGAAGTTATTTGTTTTTGTTACAGCTGCTTATAAATATAAATGCCATATGGAGCTAACAAACAATCTATGCTTAATCAACATCTCGACATTCATTATAAGAAAAGGTAAGTTTTGATAAATACACGGGTGGTCAAATAAGACATAGGTATCTCAGAAACCGATTGTCACAAAGTTTTGAAATAAAAAATTTTATTACAAAATCGACCAGGAGGAATTAATAATAATAATAATAATAATAAAAAGTTTATTTAAAATTTAATAATATAATAAATATGTTTTCTTGTCTTCTATAAACTTATTCTTCAATCCCCTGAAGCTGAGCTTGTTATACGGGCAAATCTTACTTTTGTTTTAGTATGTAAAATCATAAATCATAAATATGCATTAAAAATCAAGTTTTAAAGTAACAATGTTAATTTATAGCATAAACGCAGTTTTTTTGAAGAAATATATTACCTATAATAAAATTATTAATTTATAATGTTTAAGTAAAAAATATTATGTATTTAAATTTATTATATATTATTTATTCAGAACAATATTAATTAATTAAAGCAATTCTAAAAATATTTTCAAATTGTCTGTTTTTAATATCCATGTTTTAATTTCGACTTAAAATTTTTTTAATGAAATCAGTTTTTTAATTTTTGTTGGCAAATAATCATTTAAATAAAAACATAAATATTTAAAAAAATTTTGTCCTATCGACTTATTTATTTTAGGTTTTATGGTTATTTCATTTTTATGATGTGTATTATGATTATGGTTTTTAAATTGTATAAGGTTTTTATTTTTAAATATAATATATTATATTAAGATGTTATAAATATAAAGTTGTCTTATGTTCAAGTTTTTTGGATAAAGATAATCTTTATTGAATAAGTATAATTTTTAGAAACCTTTTTGTGATATGATATTTCTAATTGTTTAACTAAAGTTCTATTTATTCCTCCCCAACCTAAAATTCCGTACTTAATTTAAATGAGTTTTAACTAACGCGTAAAGTCGCCACAGTGGTTCTTTTCCCGTGCGTCATCACTTTCACGTCATCAAAATCGTATGAATCAAATCAAAATTACGAGACGAAAAAAGTCAAAACTAAGTCTAAGTTCATAAAATGGATGTGCCTGCCTACCGTTTGACGTACCTACATAATATCACGAAAAATTATTATTTATTTTAAGTTTTGCCCGGCATTCTCTATTATCTAAAAGAAATTGACAAACAAATGTTAATACATTTAATACTATTTTTAAAGCTTAAAATCTAGAAAAGTTTGGTGTTTTATTGACTATTAAAATCGCAAAAGTCAAATTTTTGACATTCTTTCATTTAAGGGAATTTAGCTACTGCCGTAAACTTTTCAAAGAACTTTCACGGTTAGAATATTTAAAACAAATAAATTGGGTATTATAAAAATCCATAAATACTTACCGCCAAAACAGATGGTGGGTATAATTAGCTCTAAAAAGAACTATTTTTAGAAAAAGGAACAGTTTTAAGGCACACAAATTTACAAAATACGAATTAGATTGGCAGATCAAAATAAGGTTGACAATGACGTTCTAAAATACAACGGTATTCAACTAAACAAATAAAAAAAGTAATTAATTGACGTTTATAGTTTTATTCTTGTCTAGCACGTTATATTATTGCGGAATCTTGGAGACGTTCTTTTATGCTTTTATTCAAACTTGTTACTGTAATAAATAAGGATGCAGAGTTATTAACCAGGTTGAGTCCTGATCGTTGATTGATGACGCACGGGAAAAGATCCACTGTGGCGACTTTACTTAATATTTTCATAATATATGTCTTACATTTAAAATTTTTTTATTGTTTTTAAAAATCGGTAGTAAACTTCTTAATTTTTTAATTAAGTATTCTGAGTGAAAATTCCAATTTAATTTACTATCAAAAATAATTCCTAAATACATATTTTATTTTATTAACTTTAAAAATTTGAATGCCTTCATTTATTTGAATACTTTTCATATTGTGTGGTAGGTTATTTAGGTTTAAAGTAAAAGGAATATAATTTGT
The DNA here is from genome assembly GCA_963969555.1 of Polydrusus pterygomalis. Taxonomy (NCBI): domain Eukaryota; kingdom Metazoa; phylum Arthropoda; class Insecta; order Coleoptera; family Curculionidae; genus Polydrusus; species Polydrusus pterygomalis. The sequence continues at coordinate 37,906,141 of OZ018385.1, read as the reverse complement.
TTTATTAAAATTAATTGTTAACAACCATCAAAAATGAAATTTTACGGGAAACAATTTTTTTTTAATACTGATAATAACTATCGAAATTTAAGAGTAATATTGATTATTCGATTATAGTTACGTATGTATTGTAAGATCACCAAAGAAGGTTGTAACAGGCTGGTTACGACCTTGGTCAAGTGGGTATCTGTAAGAGGGTTATTGGGTGATTAGTGGTGCATTTGATGCTTTCCATCAGCACTCAAGAGGGCGGTTGTTGTTCCTGTATTTAAGAAGGGAGATACTAGTGATCCTTCAAATTATAGACCGATATCACTCCTGCCAATATTATCAAAAATTTTTGAGAGATTTCTATCAATACGCATATTGCATTTTTTCCAACAAGAGAAATTGTTTACAGAGAGTCAGTTCGGTTTCAGAAAGGGACTTAGCACAACATCAGCTATCTTAGACTTGATTTCTCATATACAGGATTCTTTCGAAAATGGGGCCTACTTGTCGAGTACCTTTTGTGACCTCAGCAAGGCTTTTGATTGCGTCTCGCGTGAGCTTCTGCTGAGGAAGCTGAGGAAGTATAACTTTTCCGATAAGAGTATCGAAGTCATATCCAGTTACTTGTCGAATCGGCCTCAGGTTGTGAGGACTGGTGGGGTGGACTCTGCGGAGAGGGAAGTGGTGGTTGGTGTGCCACAGGGATCAATCTTAGGTCCTCTTTTGTTCCTTATATATATAAATGATCTACCTCAAGCTGATCGCACCAGCCACTACACCATCTTTGCGGATGACACAAACATTTCCTGCACAGGCCAGGATTATGATGATTCTGTAGAGGCATCGCGCGTTGCGCTAAGTAGAGCTGAAAGCTGGTTTATGGCTAACGGGCTGTTTTTAAACATCAGTAAAACCCAAAGAATGGTATTCTCGATGAGATGGCTTCCCAGTGAGAATGATGTTGTCAGGTTCTTAGGTGTGAATTTGGATTCCAGATTATTATGGAATCATCATGCGTCCTCCCTGGTTTCTAAACTGAGTTCCAATTCCTTTTTGCTTCGTAGACTATCGGACAGTGTGTCTCAACCCGTCTTAAAGCAGGCCTACTTTGCTCTTTTTCATTCCCACATATCTTATGCAATTTTGGTTTGGGGCCACTGTGCCGGTGCTATGGATGTCTTTCGTGTCCAAAGGCGTGCGGTAAGAATAATTTCAAATTTATCATATCGAGAGGATTGTAGGCATGCGTTTATATCCCTAGGGATTCTGACCTTACCGTCACAATTCATTCTGGACTGTCTATTGTTTGTTAGAGGGAACTTGCATAAATTTAACCGACACGAGGATGTCCATTCCTATCAGACGCGCAACCGAGAGCATTTAGTACCCGCATACAGACGGCTTCGGAGATGTCAGGATGGCCCTGGCTTCCTTGGAGTTCGTCTCTTCAATAAGTTGCCTCATCATGTTCAGGGAATGACCCCCCTTGTTTTCGGTCGGACTGTTAAAAACTTTCTTCTCAGTGAGGGTTTTTATAGTGTGGAGGAGTATTTTGAATACGACTTTACTGGTTTTTAATTATAAACTTTTAAATTGTTGTGTAGTTTCAATCTGCCATTTTTATATATAAAAATTCTGTTTTTGTAACGTAACTTTAGTCTTCTTGTTTTTTACATTTATTTGTCGTACTCTTGTACTTTTCAAATTATTTTACATTTATTGACGTGTGTAAATACATTATGTATATTTGACATTAATAAACAATTTGAATTTGAATTTGAATTTTGTTTATTCGCCAAAGTTATATTTTTACATTCATATTTACAGCGACAAACTAGGACCTAAAACAAAAAAAATTATATTTGAATCGTCTAGTAAATAAAACATGTATTTCAGCAGAAACATGCTGATAGCACAGGATAGTTAAAATAAAAACGTTGTTCTACTCACATCATCACTGGCGCTTTTTCCAGGAACAGCAACGCTTCTTTTAATTAGGTATATATGGATGTCCACTATCCCTGAAGACTTTTCTTTTATTGTCTATCCATTCGGTAACTTTTATTTTTCGCTTTCTACCTTTATTTAGCTGCTTTTGTACAGAAACGGTAAGAGACACAGCACTTGTTGCCATTTTACAACAAACTGATGAAACATACCTCATCGTGTTACAACCTTGTTCTGGCCGAGGCAACCTTGGGAAGGTGAAATGGTCCTTAATAATATGTATTTTAAGGCAGATTTCAGTAAGGCGGGTATTATAAAGTTGTTTACAACCTTGTTCCATATTTATCACCGTTCCTGAAATATTGTGGGTTACAACCTTGTTCGGGGCACGTATTCATTGTCACTACTCGCTTGGCGAAATTTTTTTAAAAAATATATGCACTTACCGCCAGAATTTTTTATAATTTATTTCTCAGAAAATTTTATTCTTGATACACGTTTTTGCTAAAATAGAAAAAATCCGTAGATCATACGAGGGAGTTCAATGAAAAATAAAATTATTTTTTCATTTATTTTTTTATTTTTAATTTTTTTTGTATGCCTATTTTCCCTATTAAAAATAGCTTTGCAAAATATAATGTTATATTAAAGGCTGAAGGACTTCGGTCAATGGCCAATTGATACCAATAAAGCACGTTAAAAAAAAAATTACGCGTCAAGTCGAGTTTTATTCATTTCTTTACATTATAAGCCGCCTTGAAACTTCAAGCTTGTCAGTACTATATACCCATTAATGTGAATTAGTTCCTGAGCTCTCGGAACCAGTATTTTATCTCGACCTCTATATTTTAGCAAAGTAGAAGACAGAGGTAAATTCCAATGTCCCTTGTGTCCTTGTGCTGATTTGTACCGGAAAATGATAAGGCATTTCCGACAGCACGCTAAGAAGACCGACCTTGAGGACGTCATCGAATGCCCGCTGTGCGGCATGAAAATGAAAAGTTCGACTTTCGCGAAGCACGCGAGCCATCACCTAAAACGGAACGTATTGTGATAACTAAATATGTAAGAACATTTCAGTCACGACAAGAAGCGAAGAAAAAGGGTAGATAATGGCCATGGAAGAGATAATGGGATAGAAACAATGAGACACGAACCTGTAGAAACCAACGCTAAAATAACAAGTTATATCCGATACGTTTGGTTGAACTAGGTACGATTGCGGCCAGAAAATACTGGTACAAGAATATAATTCGAAATATGTTGCTCCTAGACTTATGAAAACCTTTCAGAAAGGCAAGTGGTATCTATGATTCCGCCATTCTTTAGTATACGAGGTAAAGATAAAGGTTTTAAAATGCTCTGCAGCATTCTGTTCTTGATCATTTGTGTCAAATAATATATTATATAATATAATGCTTACGCTGTGTTTAGGTGCACGATATCAAGCACCTATCAAAAAAATTACCTTACCTTCAATAATTGTCTTTATTTTGTTACTTAACACAACGTTTCGGTTAGTTAGTATCTCTAACCGTTTTCAAGTGTAAACTAAATTATAATTCTAAGGCTGCTCTTAAATACTATCCATGTGCAATGAAGCTTGATGACTCCGCCTACGTGCTTATTGAAGTGTGAAGTTTGAGCTGTTGGTTTGGGACAAGAAGAGGCCTGCAGATATTGGGGATATCTATACTTGGTTTACTAAAGATATGGGTATTCTGATTCATGAAAGCTGCTTCTTTGAATTTTCGTTTTCTCCAGTGTTGTTCCGTGTCCAAAACCTTGGCTTCTGACCACTGTCTATTATGTTGGTTGCTCCATACATGTTCCGCTATACCTGATCTCGAAGTTTCACCTCTTTGAGTATGTTTCAGATGTTCTTTAACTCGTACGGGGATAGGTCTTTTTGTTTCTCCAATTTACGATTCGCCACACACACAAGAGATTTGATAGATACAATTTTTTATGTTTGTTGGTTTTACTTTTGTAAGAAAACTTCTAAGCGTATTTCCGGATTTCAAGGCTGTTTTGTTATTATAGTTTTTGGTTATTCTTCTAATCTTTCCAGAGATCTCCTTAACATAAGCTATTGTAAGAAATGCTTGCTCCTCTGTATTAGTTCTTACTTCGCGATTTTTAAGTTTTGAGATGGTATTATAGTTACAAAAAGGTTTCAGGGTAACCATTCTGTTTTAAATCTTTTTTGATGTTTGAAATTTCAATATTGAGGTCTTCCGGATTGTTGCAAAATATGCTCTGTGATAAAGAGTTTGAATTATGCCCTGTTTTATGGTTTTGGACACGAAACAGCACTGGAGAAAACGAAAATTCAGAGAAGCAGCTTTTATGAATCAAAATACCCATATATTTAGTAAACCAAGTACAGTAGAACCTCGATTATCCGGGCCAGCCGGGACCGAGCCTTCGCCGGATAATTCAAAGACCTCATTTTTATTTTTTTAATAATTTATTCTGAAAAATACATGTGTCAGGCGAAGAAAAGAAACGTGATCCTAAATACTTGTCAACAAAAAATAATATGCTTTAGCCAACTCGGCAACATTTATGTTATTTTTAAACTTTTTTAAAATTTCCATTTTTTGTTCAATAGTTAAAACATTGCGTTTACGCTTTTCATTAGCACCGGGATGCTGCATTTTGTGCGCCTGTTTACGTTTAACTAACGAGTCGATCGGCAGTTGGCGAATATAGTAAGTAAACACATAAATGTGGGATTCCCCGAAATTTAAAATGGTTCTACTGTATAGATATTCCCAATATCTGGAAACTTCTTCTTGTCCAAAACCAAGAGCTCAAACTTCACACCCCAATAAGCACGTAGGCGGAGCATAGACAATTTACCTTTAGATAAACAAACAATAATCACGAATGTGGCAGTTTTATGGCCTCGCGCATGTAAACAAAACTGGGAACTATTAGACATGCGCACTGCAACATTATCGTTTGACGAATGGGAAAATAGACAGGTCCGGGCTTTAAAATTTAAATTCTTGCTCATATGCCACCATAGATGGGTTTATTTTACCCCTATTTGGGCATAATACAATTATACAACGGCTGCAACTAGTACTAGTCATTGTTTATATTACAATCCGAGTCACTAAAAGCACAAACACAATTCACTAACTAAACTACACAAAAACCAAAAATCCATAAATATTAAACACCAGTCCCACAATCCACGATAGCCGATCCGATAGCTGAAAACTTTAGAAAACTACAAGGAATCCGCAGAGAAGAGAAACCTTAAAACACAACAACAAAAATGGCGGCCGAGCCGGTTCTGGAGAGTATTTTTGAGCGCCTCGATTATTGTCGATAAAGTAGGACGGCCGATAACATGAGGTTTGTGCGCATGCACGAAGGTTCCCCGAATGAAGACAGCTGACCGACGAGTCATGCGCTCGGACGTATTTTTTCACCCATAAAACGTAACTTTTGTTTGCGCAGGAGATAAGCTGTAGGTATCTAAAGGTAAATTGTCTATGAGGCGGAGTCATCAAGCTTCATTGCACATGGATAGTATTGAAGACAGTAGCTTTAAAATTATAATTTAGTTTACAATTTTATTGAAAACGGTTAGAGATACTAACTAACCGAAACGTCGTGTTAAGTAACAAAATAGACAATCGAAGTCCGACAAGGTATTTTTTTTTGATATTACTTCATTGTCTACCAACAAAACTTGTACTTAATTCTAGAAATTGTATACGCGGAACGTCAACAAACCAAGCACGTAATAACCCAATACAAATAGTAAAACAAATATCATTTTAAAATAGCTTAAAATAAATGTGCCTAGATTTATAATAAATATTTTGCCCAGGATTATTTGTATTTTATTTTTTTTATAATTATTATTTACTACTTATGTTTATTTGTTATTTCTGTTTCTTTTCGGATATAATAATTTTTACCTGCGGCTTTATGTGGCCGTTTTTTCCATGGACAACAGAGCAAGATAGACATCTTATTATCTTCATCATAACAAGACCTCAAATGCAAAGGTCAGTCGGAAAAGTAACAAAACAATATTACAATATAGTATATCAGTTCTGTAAAGTATGTAACGGGTTTAGTGCCCATGTACAATAGATAAATGATATACCCAAAATCCTATCGAATATGATACACTATTTCTATTTTAATACTGATTTTATAATTAATTTATTTGCTTTATAATTAACCAATAAGATTATTTTTGTTTATGCAAATAAATACCATATTTATAAATATTTGACAAAGAATAAGTTCGCTGTGACGTTACCGAGTGGATTTGCAAGAAATTTTTTTTTTTTGTACTGCATAGTTCCAACATGATGTCTGACAGTGCGGTATGTATGTTTGAAATTTAAATCCAATATTTTTTTATTTTTTTAAAATTTTTTATTTATGATTCTCAGCCAACTTAAAAAAGTTTATTACAGAGAATATAACACCAAATATACAATATATAAATTCACAAATAATAAAAACCATGTTTAGTAAATATTAATAAGTAACTCCATCGAAATTATAAAAAAAAAATATATAATAACCATTTACAAAAAAAATATTAATATATAATACTTACCTACGTTAAAGTTTTAAAAAATATTTTTTTAGTGTTTTTAAAAGTCTATATTTTTGATATTTTTCTTTAATTTTTTGGGCAAACTGTTGTAAATTGTTATTCCTTTATGTAATATTGATTTTTTTTATTGATACCCTATTTCGCTTATTTAAAGTACGCCTCAGCGTGTTTAAATCCCACTTTCAAAAACGCGCGTGTTTTAAAGTTACCATGGCAACATCAACAACTCGTGAAACATGAAGTCTAAATATGTCAACTTTTTAATTATTGGTTTGACAGAATTACCTTTTCACGTCAAATAAAATATTTTTTTAAGCAATACACAACCAATGTCAATGGTGACAACAATGAATCTTATGTGACAGATTGGAAGTTATTTTTTGTTCTCCTCATTTTCATGACGACAGGTATATCACATCACGAATTCGACCATTTCACTTACTAAGTTATTATTTCTATTTTTTGTAATATAAATACCAATAAGTGTACCAATAGAAAAAAATAATGTAAAGTATTCGTGGATAACTGGTCTTTAAAACACTTGCTCTATTTCAAGCACTCCGGCTGCGCCGTCGTGCTTGCAAAATCGCGCGTGTTTTAAAGACCTTATTATCCACTTATACTTTAATATGCTATTTTGGCTAAAAGTACTCTTTACCATTGGTGTTTGAATATGATGATTTTGTCTCGTGATGTGAATAATGGTGGTCGAAGGAAATACTGTATTCGATTGTTTTTCTTTAATAATAATAGAGTGTATTAGAATGCATAGTTTTAATTTAGCTTTTCTAAATTTAAATATCCATTTGGTTCATTCAAATTTATAGTTGGTTCTAAAAAATGAAGTTTATGCATTTAATTATTTTGTTTCGTAGTTTTTTTAATGGCTGAATTGTAGTTAAATTCGCTGATCCCCAAATTGAAAGCATATAAGTACTGTAATTTTGAATAAACCAAAGAATAATATATATTTTTTAAATGTTCTGTTCTTTGGTGAGACCCAATCTGGAGTATGCATCCTCAGTATGGAGTCCACTTTATGCAACACATGTGAATAGTTTGGAAACTGTCCAGCATAAGTTTCTTAGATATGCAGCATTTAGAGTCCCAGATGGTTATGCAATGTCTTATCCTGAACTTGAGTCTGTTTTGGGGCTGGTTTCACTTGAGGCTCGCCGTAAGAGGCATGATTTGAAATTATTTTACAATATCTTAAACCATGTTTACCATTGTCCGGATCTGTTGGTGAAGATTCCACTTTTTGTTCCACCCAGAACCACACGTTCCAATTTTACTTTCTATCAGTCATTTAATCGCACAAATTATGCTTCAAACTCTTTTCTGCAGAGGTCTATCAGGATGGCTAACTATTACTCCAACGATTTGGACTTTTTTTCATCTGCTTCAGGTTTTTATAGGAACCTGCGTCTGGTTACCTGATATTAAGTTGCTCCCTGCTGATTTTTTCTTTAGTTTGTAGTTACGCTTATCTTTTTTTTTTACACTGTGATATATATATTATTTTTTTATTGGTGTTGATCGAGGTGTTAATACTATTGGTAATTTTATTATGTATTTACCTATGTAAAATATGCATTATTTGCCAATTATTGTAATTTTAAAAAGTGGGCTAAGCTCGTTAATAAATAAATAAATATTTTAACAATATATAATTTTTAGCTTTAAATAAAATGCCAATTATTGGTGAGATGTAACTTCTTAAATAGGTATTCAATATGTTTTTTCCAACTTACATTTTCATCAATATATAAACCTAAAAATTTAATTGTATTAGTATATTTAATTAAATGATTATTGAAAGACAGTGAAGAAATATTATTATTTTTTAATTTTGATTTACTTATAAAAATTTGTAAGTAGCTTACTTTAAATCTTACATTAGGCTGGTTTCGGAAAAAAGTTCCAACTGACTTATTTTTTAATAAACTGTTGTTTATGAACCAAAGTTGCATGCCAACTGACATTGGGTAAATTTTATTTTTCACCTGGTTTAGTATAAAGTAATTTTACCTATTACTGCAATGCAGCATACCAGAGTATGTACAAATATCCTCTACCTACGTGGTTATACATGAATAAATATAAAAAAAAAATCATTCAATAATACTATAACATTATACATTCACAGCCTAGGCTTTTTTCAAAGGCTTCTTTTATTCTTCCCTTTCATTGGGAAAGAATAAATCCCAAAAAGGTCACATTTTCAAGTTGATTTTTAAATAACTCATGTTGTTATTGGGATAAGTTGTTGCTTTACTGTATTTTACAGAGGCAGGAGTTTGAAGAACAAAAACGCGAAATAGAAAAACGCACCCTAGAAAGAACCAAAGATACTCTAAGGATTCTAGACGATACGGAGAAATGCGGCGTTGCCACCGCCGAACAATTGTTCCATCAGGGTGAACAATTGCAAAAAATCGATCAAGACTTGGACGAAATTAATAATTTACTTAAAGAATCACAGAAAAACATAAATGGCATCAAGTCGATGTTTGGTAGTTTAAAAAAACGTTTATTCGGCAAAAACAATAAAACCGATGTGAATCCGGTCGACACAAAGAACGATTTAAAGGTAAATAGAATGTTCAAAAAGGTGGCTTGCAAAGCAGTCTATCTCGGAAATAAATGAACTATAATATGTTTTAAGTTTGTCGATGATCAATCGATAAAGTCGTCAAATTAAATCGATTTTAACTCCAGTATTATGTTTTAAGGAACCTAAAGCTGTCAAGTCAGGACTACAAGAAAAAGTAGGATCTTACAACGGATTAGCTCAAACTTCGATACAGCAAAATACTGTTTCCGAATCAAATGGAACAGATTTTGATTCACTGTTTGGTGAAAATATGAATGGGATATCTGCAACAATTTTAAGGTAAGTAATTACCTACATTTTACTTAATATGTCATATAAATTATCTGTCCTGCAGTGGCTTAACAAAAACTGAGTGCCCCCACCCACAAACGTTTTTAGGCCCCCCTCTCTATAACGAATGGAAAATGATAATTCTTATTTTCATTACTGTTAGGTTCAGGTTTATGAATTTTTGGATTCGTTAATCGTGTAATAAGTTAATTAGGCTTAAATCCACATTATATGTTAAGTACCTAGTATTAAAACAGCAAACAATTCGAATTTATTTTATAATCCTAGAGAGACTGGTAGACATAACATAGATAGTTATTAAGTCATTATACGTAATATTCCAGCAAACATGATGCAAAATCAAAATTTTAAAACACCACTTATAATGTTGCTTTCCATGTATGGTAGAACGGGGGTAACAAGGATCGAGCCTCATAGAATCCAAAAGACAGAAAACAGTAAAACACATGAACACTCAACACAAACATTATGTCACTAGTACTATACGAGGTATTATACAAAACGACCAGATCGTCGAGTTTTTTTTTGCAAAATCGTATATAATTTCGTCGATATTTAATGTTTTAACAAACTCGTCTTCGATACTGATTACGGATAAATCCGAAAGGCGTTGTTGTCCCATGGTGTTACGTAAATGGGGTTTTACTATTTTAAGTTTGGAAAAATATCGTTCCGCTTATGCCACACTAACTGGTAAAGTTAGAAATAACATCACTACATCTGGAAAATTAGAACACACCGATTTTTTATTAATAAATGATCCGCAAGTTCATACACTGTTTTTAATTTTGAAATACTATCTCCAAGTCCCTTTCTGAAGCGTAAACTTTGACTAGGAAAGTCAATGGACAAGTCTTTGTGGTATATCGTTTGTAAATTCCGCGCTTTCACGTAACGAAGTTAAATTCTCAGGATATAAAAAAATAAAATTAATTATGAAATGAAATAAACAGGGTGTCCGGAAAATACGTGTACAACGTTTGACGACAGACTCCTGACGTCAAAATAGGTCGATCTAAGCCGACTTAGTTATATCCAAAATTGTCTCGTTTAGCCGGTAAAGGGCGTCAAAAATTTGTAAAAATATTGGTTTTTCCTAAATTACGTGAAAACCTGCTAATCGATTTTAATGATTTTTAGTATGTAGACTAATATTATAAAATGACGTTTTCTAGTAGTATAGTCACCGGCTGTAAATAAGTGGAAGTGTTATAAAAGTGATATAATATGTCAACATTTCTTCTCATTTTTTATATGAATGGCTTTATGACAACCCAGATATTTTTGTAGAGTGACTGGATGTATTTGGAAGCTATTTTACCTCTTTAATATTTTTCGTTGAATGAGCTGTTTTGCCAGAAGAAAATATTTACAATTACCTGCATGCATACATCAATTATTAACAATAAAAATAAAACAAAGTTGAAAGTATGTATTGTAAGAAACTAAGTAAAACAAAAACATTACTTAAGTGTATTCAGCAAGATGGCGGTCATTTTACACATTTGCTTAAGTAATGTTTTTGTTTTACTTAGTTTCTTACAATACATACTTTCAACTTTGTTGTACTTTGTTTTATTTTTATTGTTAATAATTGATGTATGCATGCAGGTAATTGTAAATATTTTCTTCTGGCAAAACAGCTCATTCAACGAAAAATATTAAAGAGGTAAAATAGCTTCCAAATACATCCAGTCACTCTACAAAAATATCTGGGTTGTCATAACGCCGATCATATAATATTATATCACTTTTATAACACTTCCACTTATTTACAGCCGGTGACTATACTACTAGAAAAGGTCATTGTATAGTATTAGTCTACATAGGTACTAAAAATCTTAAAAATCGATTAGCAGGTTTTCACGTAATTTAGGAAAAACCAATATTTTTACAAATTTTTGACGCCCTCTACCGGCTAAACGAGACAATTTTGGATATAACTAAGTCGGCTTAGATCGACCTATTTTGACGCCAGGAGTCTATCGTCAAACGTTGTACACGTATTTTTCGGACACCCTGTACAGTGTCCGCAAGAAAGTTCGCATCAAATGGGATTTTTTTTATTATTAGGTATAGGTAAAAATTGAAAAAGCAGTTAGTTTTTGCTTAACTAAAAACCAAAAATGACGTATACTGAAGCAGCTGCACGACTTGCGTTACCTGTCAAATTTGACATTTTTAATAAAATAGGTTCAAAAATGCCCTTATTTATCAAAATATCGAAAAACTTTATTCGAGAAAGTTGTTTATTTAGGCATTTTAGCCTTTGTACGAAATTTTGGCAGTCTAATACAATTTTCATTTTTTGCTAGATTCTTGAAAATGTTGATCAACCCTCGTAGATTAACTTTTATACATCGATGTAAAACCATTTGCCTTTACTTCATTTGTAATCTTAGTGCATTTTTGTTTCCAATTATTTATTTTGCTTTGCATCAGTTTTGTCAAAACCGACGTTTCTCATTTTTCTTAAGTTAGTAAAAAGATGTACAAAAAGAAAATATTAGTAAGCTTTCGTTGAAATTTTACTTAATTAATATTGGATCAAAAAGAATAAATATTAATCGCTTGAAACATTTTATTCAACAAAAATATAGTTTAATATAATTAATTTAATTTAATAATAATAATTAAGTAAAATTTCAACGACAGCTTCCTAATATTTTCTTTTTGTTTATCTGTTTACTAACTTTAAAAAAAATGAGAAACGTCGGTTTTGACAAAACTGATGTAATTAGATAAACTTTGCATCAAACATTACATACTGATCAATAACAATTTCAGTTTTTGAAGCAAAATAAATAATTGGAAACAAAAATTTTACACAAAATTGCATTAAGATTACAAATAAAGTAAACGCAAATGGTTTTACATCGATGTATCTGTAATCTACGAGGGTTGATCAAAATTTTCAAGAACCTGGCAAAAAATAAAAATTGTATTAGACTGTCAAAATTTCGTACAGAGGCTAAAAATGCCTAAATAAACAACTTTCTCGAATAAAGTTTTTCGATATTTTTATAAATAAGGGCATTTTGGAACCTATTTTATTAAAAATCGTAACGCGTTACAGATTTGAACGTCGTACACAATTTTGAGCGGTAAAATGATTATATTGGATAGTTTCTCTTGGTTTTATATCTCTAGGCATAAGTCCTATACGATTTAATTGGTACTTAAAATACATACCTACTATGCAAGCGTCGATATTTTTTTTAAATTTTAGGTTAAAAGGACTTGCCGGTGATATGGGAAATGAAATCGACGGTCATAACAATTTGATAAAGAAAATCAATGATAAAACCGATGGAGCAGATGCTAAAATGGGCGAGCAGAATAAGCAAATGAAAAAACTCATAGGAAAGTAAAATCTTCGACGGGGATAGAGTGAATAAGTTTAAAATCTGTGACTATAATACAAGTATATTATCAGGAGACTTTACAGTTGATGCGGCCAAATACAATAATGCTTGTTATTGATTAGTCTTTCAGTTTGAACCCCTAAAGGTAAGGAAGGTACGATGTCCGAAATTTTAAAAATTTTATAGGTACGTCAAAATTTTGCTATTGTGGATGTTTAATATTTATGGCTTTCTAATATTTGCGTAGTTTAGTGAATTGGATTTGTGCCTTTAGTGACTCGAATACAATGACTAGTAAAGACCATTGTATGATTTTATTATGCCGAAATAGGGGTAGAATACCGGGTATTTCGTATGTACCGGGTGGTCAAATAAGCGAGGATGTCGGCTTTATCTCGGAAACCATTAATCGTACAACTTTCGGAAAGATTTTTTTATGAGTAAAGTGGTCAAGAGAAATTGCTGGAAATTACTTTTAAGTTCCTCATTTCGCCGCAAGCGGGCACAATCAAAAATTGTTTTTTTAAATTCTAAATTTCTCCGAAAATTCCCATATTAAGGTATAACTCTAATTACATCATTGGAAAGCTTAGACAATTCTGCATCATTTTGGTCTAAGGCTCGTTGGCGTACCGACCTTGATAAGAGTGGGAGAAGCTATTGAAAGTGTAAACATTAAAATCGCTGTAACTTCTAAACGACTTATCCGATTTTACTCAATTTAAGCTTGTTTGGAAGGGGAAAATAAGTATCTTTAATTGCCGTATCCAACAGTACACGATAGTGTTTAATAAAATTGCTAGAGGGTGCAATTTGTAATAATAACAGTTTTTTCGATTTTATCCCGAAAATTCAAATCATACGGTATAACTATGACATCATAATCGAAAAGTAGATGAAATTTGCAAGAAAAGATGTGAAGACCGCAGTTCGATATCTTTGCAAATTGCGCCCTCTAGCAATTTTATTAGAAACTATCTTGTACCATTGGATACGACAATTGAAGGTACTTGCCTTTTTCTTCCAAACAAGCTTAAATTTAGTAAAATCGGTTAAGTCGTTTAGAAGTTACAGCGATTTTAATGTTTACACTTTCAATAGATTCTCCCACTCTTATCAAGTGAAAGGGTAAACGTTAAACTCGCTGTAACTTCTAAACGACTTAACCGATTTTACTAAATTTAAGCTTGTTTGGAAGAAAAAGGTAAGTACCTTCAATTGTCGTATCTAATGGTACAAGATAGTTTCTAATAAAATTGCTAGAGGGCGCAATTTGCAAAGATATCGAACTGCGGTCTTCACATCTTTTCTTGCAAATTTCATCTACTTTTCGATTATGATGTCATAGTTATACCGTATGATTTGAATTTTCGGGATAAAATCGAGAAAACTGTTATTATTACAAATTGCGCCCTCTAGCAATTTTACTAAACACTATCATGTACTGTTGGATACGGCAATTGAAGATACTTATTTCCCCTTTCCAAACAAGCTTAAATTTAGTAAAATCGGATAAGTCATTTAGAAGTTACAGCGATTTTACTGTTTACACTTTCAATAGCTTATCCCACTCTTATCAAGGTCGGTACGCCAATGAGCCTTAAACCAAAATTTGTTCAGAAATTTTCAAAATATCTTTTTAATATGTTTCTTGTCTCCTGGACATAATTTGACGAGTAAGTATTCTCACGTAGTTTGTTCCTGCTGTTTTTTACTTTTGTTTGTGTTTTCTTCTAGAACCTAAGCCCTGATGATGGCCTTATAATAGGCCGAAAGCGCTAGGCAATAGTGAATATATTACGCTAAATACAAAAATAATGTTTTATTTAACCTATTTTTGTTAGACGCGTTTTTGCGGTTTTTGCTTTTGTATAAGACTTTTTCTATTATTAAATTGAGAAATGAGCGACATTGCGTCATCTGATGAAGATTCAGAAATGTCTGCTGTTAGGTTGGTGTTTAATATTTTATTTACTTCTTGAGCTAAAACTTCCCATAGTCTCTTAATACTTTTGATTTGAAAAGTGCCAATCTTTGGAGGAGATATTAACATTTTTACAACATATTATTTAATATAAGTTACTTATTTTGTTTAAGTTTATTTATTGGGCCGAGCCACACGAGTTTAATTAACGAAATAATAATAAACAATTTTGAGATTTGAGGTTATGTCCATCGTTTAAAATTTCTTCAGTTTTAAACACCGAACCGAAGTTAGTTGATTTCGAACGCCTGTTCCTACAAGAGTTTGAAACCGGTCAGAAATCAGACTTGCGCCGTAAAGTTGGTTTGAAAATTGTCATGAAGTTGTCGGGGAACTCGGGGATTCGCTGTAGGAACAAACCTTAGATCTGATGATACCCGCAGAATGAAATAGATTACTTTTTTTTATAAATGTTTATTTTTGTAACTGATAAAATGTAAAAAAAAACATTTTAAAGTGTTTTTAATAGCAAGTTCCAAACGATCTTAAAAATTCCGTGACATATGTAAACGTTTAAATTGAAACTATAGTTTACTCCTATTTTCATCGGGTTTTATAATAATTATTTTAAATTAGAATACATCAATGTGTTCTCATTAAAAAGGATCGATTTTTATAACAACATCCGCGTTATTTGAATATATTCTATAATAGTTCGATTTTTTCATTTATACAGGGTGATTCATTAAGGGTGGCGACCGGCCATATCTCGGAAACTACTAGGCATAGAAACTTGGAGAAAAAAAAATTATGATTAAAGCGGTCATGAGAAAATTCTGGAAATTACTTTTAAGTTCCTCATTTCGCCGCAAGGGGGCACAATTAATTTTTTTTTTAATTCTAAATTTCTCCGAAATTTCCCATATTAAGGTATAACTCTGATTACATCATCGAAAAGCTTAGACAATTCTGCATCATTTTGGTTTAAGGCTCATTGGCGTACCGGCCTTGATAAGAGTGGGGGAAGCTATTGAACGTGCAAACATTAAAATCGCTGTAACTTGTAAACGACTTATCCGATTTTACTAAATTTAAGCTTGCTTGGAAGGGAAAGGTAAGTATCTTCAATCGCCGTATCCAATAGTACACGATAGTGTTTAATAAAATTGCTAGAGGGCGCAATTTGTAATAATAACAGTTTTTTCGATTTTATCCCGGAAATTCAAATCATACGGTATAACTATGACATCATATTCGAAAAGTAGATGAAATTTGCAAGAAAAGTTGTGAAGACCGCAGTTCGATATCTTTGTTCGTTTCAGAGTTATTGCCAAAACAATAATTTTTAATACTAATTGCGCCCTCTAGCAATTTTATTAGAAATTATCTTGTACCATTGGATACGACAATTGAAGGTACTTACCTTTCTCTTCCAAACAAGCTTAAATTTAGTAAAATCGGTTAAGTCGTTTAGAAGTTACAGCGATTTTAATGTTGACAGTTTCACTTGATAAGAGTGGGAGAAGCTATTGAAAGTGTAAACATTAAAATCGCTGTAACTTCTAAACGACTTATCCGATTTTACTAAATTTAAGCTTGTTTGGAAGGGGAAAATAAGTATCTTTAATTGCCGTATCCAACAGTACACGATAGTGTTTAATAAAATTGCTAGAGGGCGCAATTTGTTTTAAAAATTATTGTTGTGGCAATAACTCTGAAACGAACAAAGATATCGAACTGCGGTCTTCACAACTTTTCTTGCAAATTTCATCTACTTTTCGATTATACATAGTTATACCGTATGATTTGAATTTCTGGGATGAAATCGAAAAAACTGTTATTATTACAAATTGCGCCCTCTAGCAATTTTATTAAACACTATCGTGTACTATTGGATACGGCGATTGAAGATACTTACCTTTCCCTTCCAAACAAGCCTAAATTTAGTAAAATCGGATAAGTCGTTTACAAGTTACAGCGATTTTAATGTTTGCACATTCAATAGCTTCCCCCACTCTTATCAAGGCCGCACGCCAATGAGCCTTAAATAAAAATGATGCAGAATTGTCTAAGCTTTTCGATGATGTAATCAGAGTTATACCTTAATATGGGAAATTTCGGAGAAATTTAGAATTAAAAAAAAATTTTTTAATTGTGCCCCCTTGCGGCGAAATGAGGAACTTAACAGTAATTTCCAGAATTTTCTCATGACCGCTTTAATAATAATTTTTTTTCTCCAAGTTTCTATGCCTAGTAGTTTCCGAGATATGGCCGGTCGCCACCCTTAATGAATCACCCTGTATAATATTAAATATAAAGAATAGGCTACCTCGAACATAGAAAAATCGAAACAAGAGGGAAATTTTGGCGAATACATAAAGTTTAATAGTTTTTTGAACGCTTAAACATTAACAAATTAAAATATTTTTTAAAATTCTGTTTTCGTCAAATTTTAAACAAAGTTAAATCAACCTAACAATTTTATGGAAAATGTTTGCATGCAGATGATAGTATTTTTAAACCTTACCTACTAATAAAATTGACTAAATTTGGTAAATTGGATCAATCAAAATTTTATAGTAGGTAGAGGTGTTTTAAAATTGTATGATTTTATATACATACGTATACAGGGTGTTTCATGTTGAGTGACCTATAAGAAGATCTCGGAAATAAGTGATGTTGCTTTACACTACTTAGTGTTTTTAACTTTTATAGAACACCCTGAATAATTTAGCATTTTTGGGTACCTCATTCCTTATTGTTGTAATAAAGAAACTGAGCATTCTTTAAAATATAGTACCCCTTACTTGATCAAGAATCGCTTGGACACGTCAATTTTATTCTTTTTTTAAAGCTTTTTTTTTTTTTTAAAGTTGCTATCTTTACACATGATTTCTTGTTTTTTTTTTTGCTATTGTGGGTGTTTATTATTTATGAATTTCTAGATTTTGTGTAGTTTAGTGAATTGTGTCTGTGCCTTTAGTGCAGTGGCGTATTTAGAATATTGCCACGCGCCGCAGGCGAAAAAATTTTCGGTGCCACGCCCTATTTTGAACTATCAAAATTTATAATTTCTATGTTTTGATAGCTGAACCCAAAAAAGGAAGAAATTAAGAAATTTTTAAATATAAACGCAATAATGGGAATATATATTTTTTTAAATATTTATGTTTAAAAATATATATTTCTACATAATATGACCGATTCCGAAAATGATTGGTTTTCAAGTTATTTTTGCCAAGTTTGGCCATGTTGTTTTGTTATCTGTGACACAGTTACTTAATTATTTGTAAAAACAAAGTATTGCTAATAGTTCTAGTTTGCAAAAAAATTACAAAACTAAGTGAACATCATTTCAATTTTTTTTAAATTAAATAAATTAGACACGCAGGTAAAAAACAAGAAAAAAATTAAAATAACTCGAAAACCAAGCATTTTCGGAATAGGTCATATTTAAGAAAAAATCACAAATTACCTCCTGCGAGGAATTAATCGAATTATCAATCACCATGTATATATTATTTTACTCACTTAAATTAGAAAACACGGGCGCCAAACAATAAAATTTTACAATTTAAATAAGACTGCGGGAATCCCCAAACACATTATATACGCCACTGTCCAGAATCAATACTTCAAAATGCCACATATTATCTTTTGTAGTCTGTAATATTTTTTGCGAGGTTCAGTTCACCCTGTCTACATTAAATGCAACAAGGCATCTGATCTGTTCTGAGTTTTTTTTAATGTTGAGCCCACGGGGGGGGGGTGTCTAGACCCCTCGCCCCCCCCCCTAAATACGCCACTGCTTTAGTGACTCGGATACAATGACTAGTAAATACCATTGTATGATTTTATTATGCCCAAATAGGGGTAAAATACCGGGTATTTCGTATTTTCAGTAAGTATGAAGTAGTGATAGTTCTTGATGTGTAACTTTATTTTATTATGATCAATTTAAACACATCTAACTAGGCCTAAGCCACACAAACAAGGTGATTAAGCCTGGACCTGTCTATTTTCCCTATTCGTTAAACGATAATTTTGCAGGGCGCATGCCTATTTCTCTGCGGTCTTGTTTACATGCGCCGGCCCATAAATTTGTCACTTTCGTAATTATTGTTTGTTTATCTAAAGGTAAATGGCCACTCAACGCGAATCACCCAGTACCTATAGTTTTTCAGCTTCAAATATTTTCCATAAAGAAGTATAATTTTTTTTAAATACACATAATATGAATAATTCTATAGCTAATTGTAATTTTAGCATATAAACCTAATTCGTTTGAACAGAAGTACTAACTCGTGTCATAGCAAATGTCTAAATCATATTTTACATAGGATAGGATATTTTATGAAAATATAATCTAACCTATCAATATTTGAATTTTAATCATGAAATTTACCCTTATAGTCTCTTTATTTCCAAACAGATCCACGCTGTTTTGCAAGCGAAATACTGCCGCTGCTATTGCAATAAGAATACATGGTGGAGGTTCGACCTGATCACTTGACCATGACGCGTCGGGTTAATATTTACCTTGGAAATAAATAGACTTTAGAGTAGGAATAATATGATTTATAATAATATTTATTACCACCAAAAATATTAGTTCCACTGTTGTAATAGCGAATAGGTAAACAAAGAAGTCTGTCACAATGACAGCATACTAAAGATAATAGCCCAGTGGCAATTTTTAAAAACATCTACCAGCATAGAACCGGATGTTGTTTATAAACCTAAAACATATCGTACAGCTTCATCTGCTCTACATTTAAACATCTATTTTTACCGATAAGTTCTCTTAATCGAACACCTTTTGCTTAATCTATATATATACATTAATGTCGCGTGAAAACATGTTCGTTTTATAAAATTCGGGCAAAATTACAGTTCATTTCATAAGTTAATAGTTGCTTTTCTTTAAGGAGTGTCTTATTTTGTCTCTCGTTTTCGTTTCATTTATTTTCCTACGACCACCTATGGAAAAAGGTATTTACCTTTCATTGTTTAGTTTTGTTGTTTTTGAACTATTTTGTACGTACTTATTCTTTTATTGAAAGAATGCAAGGAGCTAAAAACTTTTTTTTTTAAATTAAGACGCTTCTGTTGGAATCCGCCCTTGATATTTGTTTAACATTTTTCAACGTTAGTGTTGAAATAATTTGTTTAACACAATGGTGATATACCTACAAAGTATTTAAAATAAATCAAACTATTTTTGATATTTTTTTATGGCCGTAGGAAAAATTGTGTACATTACCAACAACTCCTATAAACAAATATCCATATGCCAAAATGTAGTATGACTACGGAGCGTGACGTCATTACCAAATTTCTTTAGAGCGATGTGTCCTTGTTTATAGGAGTTTGATGACATTACTAGTGTGAAAGTGAATTTTTCAAAACGGCTTACGCCTCGTGCTAAATACCACTTTCAACACTTGTTATGTAATATAATATATGCTGTCATTGTCTTGTAAAGTTATTTTCACTAAGATTACGCCTAAAAAGAAAGCAAATATTGTTCTTTATAGGCCTTAAACTTTCTAGTGAAAGACGAATTTTAGCGACAAACTACTAAAATAGGTAAGTGATTGTACCGATCACATTGCGAACTTATGGTCGAAGTTGGTTTTGAATATAATAACTTACAAAGTTACTCACATACTGATAAAACCATGCAATCATCTGTTAACTTTCCTATACCAATACAAATAAAAACACGCGAAATGCCATTCCCACGTCCTAGCAGCTCCGACCAGTCGACAGTTCTGTAGCTGACTGCGTTGTGCCCGACACGCTCCCACCTGAATGATAATGGAAAAGGGGTACTTATAAAAGTTTATATTGAAAACTTACCCCTTCCATTTCTACCCCTTAGGGGCAAAATTTCCCAAAACATCAAAACCCCCCTAAAAATAGACCACACCCTTTTTCTCAACCCCTAGGTGGATTTTGAAAAAACGACAAAACACGTATATTATTATTTTGTTAAAGGAACTGATATACCAATTTTGAAACCTCCACCAGTTGTAGTTTCTGAAATACATAAATTCTCATCAAAATTTCAACATCCTTAGGGGTTGATTCTAGAAAAATTCCTTCGTGGCGGGCATTTTGAACCATGTTATGAAATAGTTTCTTTTCATACTTTGTTAGTTTGTCTATTTTGTTTTTAAAGTTAATATTTAAACGGTTAAAGATAGGTATAGGGCATGATATACATAAGGTTTGTTAAAATGACGTGTAAGTAAAAATGCCGCTACCTTTTATACCGATTACCCATCATTTTCATTATTCTGATGTAAACCAAGAAAATTAATGCAATGGCAGTGAAATAGTTCCTAGTTACTAAGTTTAAACATAGCTCACGTTAGTCGTGTTCCGAATTTTAAAAACGAACATGTCCACTCACAAAAAATAATACAGCCATATCCCAAATATGTTTGTTTAAAACATAATTAGAATTCTACAAATCTATGTAAATATTATCAAATATTTCGGGAAACTTTTCAAAAGTACAAATCACAGATATATCTACAATTATTAAACACAGTGAAACTAGTGAAAGGTAAAAATAACAAAAGTGATTTTTAAAATTGTATCAAGTACAACGTTTCTAATTAACGAAATTGAATTGGGCATTTTTTATTAATTAAATTTTACCCACTGTGTATGTGTACTGTGAAAAATGTGTTCCTGTATCTTCCGGTTAAACCGGAACTTGGTACAATCTTAAAAAAAATTAGTTAGGTATATAATTTTATGGATGGCATTCTATTCGTACTTTTAAAAGTTCAATTGTGTACCTAGAACAAGTTGTTCCGAATTTTTTTCCTCTAATCTGTGAAAAAAAACCAATACTATACAGGGCTCATCCTTTAAAGCTAAGAAAACTTTTAACTTGGCCCTGTATATTTGACCTATTATTATTCGTGCAAAAATTGTAATATTATGTAGCTTAGCCGGCGCTGAGCAGGATCCAAATATAAGTAGTAGTGTTTTATTTTAGCGGGTAATTTCTACAGGGTGATTTTGACCCTTCGGGTAATTCGAAATTCTACTAGGTGTATAGATCCACATTTCGGCCTATATAGCCTAAACACTAAGTGAGCGAGAAGAAATGCAATTTCCTCAAGTTTATTTCATTCATCTTTGCAAACATATTCACCTGCGGCGCATATTTTATGTCTGGAACATAATCAGGGATATTTTGCAACAATTTGCGCATGCGGAGCTATACCCGGATATCTCCGAAGGTACTCGGAATATTTACATTTTTTTACCAATTTATTGGGCCTTAAAATACGCAACTCTGCCTCACTTCTGTTGACCTTTTAGCTAATCAAGTGGTGCGCCTGCGCATGTTTCGCGTTCAATGCTGCGTTTCTGAGCTTTATTTATATGCGCAAGGCCATAAATTTGCCTCTATCCTGATTATTATTTGCCAATCTAAAGGTATATCTCTATGGTAAAATACTGCGTACACACTACGTTGCGTAAAAACCAAAAAGAGATGAAAGTGCCCGCTGAGATAAAAGCAAAATCTTAATTTTTAGATTCCGGCTTGACGCCCATCTAGAAAAACTCGGTACAACTAGTTTGACATTAAATGTTAATTTAAAAAATCCCATACATAACCTCACTCTTGCAACATTAATTTTTTTGTTTCTTTATATCATATAATTTTTATTAGTGTCTAAAAGCTATGTTTTCAGTTTTTAAATAATCTGTTGTAGTTTTATTTCTGGGTATATTTTTCTTGGGGAAAGACAACTGAAATGTTTGCAAATTACGGAAAAATCTCTTAAGAACGCTAAACTGAAAAAAAAATTAGGGTAGTTTTCTTGTACTATTATTGATTTTGTTTTTTTTTGTACGTTTTCAAAAACATGGAAGGCAACATTACCTCAATTTTCAGTTAAGAGTTCTTATACTCAAACAAGGTACATATTTGTTATCTAACACAAAGCCTTGCTAATGCTCTGAAAAACAGCATCAATTTTCACTTATACTTTTATCACTTTTTAGGTAAAACTAAGAAAAAAATCGATATCCTATGATAAAAATTGATCATGTTTTTCAATGGAAAATACGTTCATATCCTAACTACGTTACTAACATGAAAATGCAAACATTAAAGTTTGGTAAAAAAGTGGCTTAAACCAAAAAAACATAACAATATTATTTCCGACTAGTCTACAAAAATAAAATCCTATTTAAATGGCAAAATATAAAAACAATATGGGTATAAAACTTTTTATACATTTATAAAGTTTAAACATAATTTTTTTGTTCAAAATTTATTCGTAATAAAGCAGTTACATAGTTGCTAATCACATTTATAGCTTGTGTTTTCTCTTTTGTAAAAAAAGTACTAGTCATAAAACAAAAAAAAAGCAGCAAGACGTAAATCCATAATACAATTGTAAAATTACACATCGGTCTAAAGAAGTTTAGCTTCAAAAAAAGTATGAACTATTTACGCAACTGCAACCTTTGTCAAAAATGACAGCCGTCGCGCATTGTTTTATGACTAATAATATTCTCTATCTTGACATACAGTCGCTAGAAAAGTTAGGGGCATATACCCAAGAAACAATTCAACGCCTTCCTTTTTTCCTTCCCTTATTTCCCAAATGTTTGGCCTGCGGAGCCCATGTTGAACCCACTTACGAAGTTTTCAACTAAGCAGGTAAAGTTTAAATTTTTATTTTTACGCTACATACATGACGTAAATAAAATGACGTTTTTCCGAAAACGGTTGGGATTAGCGACATGAATAAAGATATCAATAGTTAAAGGTATGTAAAGAACGTTGTCCAAAGTTTTTATCATACAGGGCGTAAAAAAAATGGGCACATTAGTGTCACAGCTAGTCCATCCCTGCAGCTGTAAGTAAGTCGCAATACTTTCTGGGATAGTAATTTGAAGGGTCTTACCTGGTATACATCATATGAAAAAAATTGAAATATACCTGTTGGTTTAATAATTATGTGTCAAAAACTTAATTCCATGGGAGCCCATGCCTCCGAAGAGGAAGCCGATACGAAAGAAGTTTATATGAACTTGTAGTATTCTTTTCACGTGTTTTATTCATATCCGGGAGATTTCCCACATTTTCCCGGACACTCCCCACATTTTCCCGGACACTCTGCATATTAGATAACTGACTACCACTAGTTGTTTTACAACCTTACATGTATCTGTAGATATAATTTGTGTCGTTATTTATTTTAGCCATTGAGAAAGGTTTAAAGAATAAACGAAACGTTGGGAATAAGTAAATAGTAGAGTGTTTTTATTGAAGTCCTCTTCCCCACTAATACCCTGAAAGAATTTAGGGGCAATTCAAAACTTACCTTATTTTGATACACCGACTACACAATAATTTGTTGACTCCAATTTGCAATGTTTCTCTAATAAGAGGTAAAACCTTTTAACAGGTAGTCCACCTAACGCCAATGTAATTTGGGCTTTTAATTTTTCAAAGTTATAGATATGACATCTTCCATAATTTACTCTAAAATGTAATAATCGATTAGTTAAAATTTGAAAAGTATTTTGCTGGCCCCCAGTTCATAAATTTACCGCCGTCTAACGCCTGGCACGTCCAACGCCAAAAGTTGGTATACTTGCAAGTCTCGTCAGTAAAATCCCTAGATTTACTTTTCTAGCCATTGTCGTCCATAACAAAATCCGTTTATATACTTCACATAATTCAATACATTTAAGCTTCATTTGTGGGGGCACCACATTCAACCTGCATTTGAAGCTGGTACTATCACATTTACCCAGTTGAAATTAGCACTATTGCGAACAAACATTTTGCCTTTTTAGACTTGGAACTATTTATAGTACTGGGCTACCAGTTCGTTTAATAATTATTTTTTTTAAAAGCAAAAATATACACCAGTTTTTACTCTAGACTAACAACCTGTTGTCAAGAAATCCCAATAATCACTCCTTTTGGTTCTAATTGAGCTTCAATTGACTCAATTCGTATCTATTCGATTCGATATTATAGTTAGATTCTCGTTGGGTATACCTACCGTACTACCATCTGATTCTACAATGTATTATGTTGTATTTTTTGAATTTCTAACTGCAAATATTTCTTAAATTCGCATTACAGTACCACGCACAGAGAAATAATACTGGTTTTCGCTGAAGTCAAGTTTAAGACGAATTTTGGTATATTAATATATCATTCATTTTTCCTGAAGGTGTGTTTAGACCTAGCAAAAACTGACAAACAATTTATCCATATATGTATTTGCAATAAACTTTTGCACTTTAGATTCAGAACCAGGAAACGACAGACAATAAGATGGTCGTCTAGATAACTATTTACCGACAATATCTTGTCGTCTTTCGGAAGCTTAAGCTCATTGCACAGGAAGAAAAAAATAATAACTACTTGTTATGTTTCACAAATTTAATCAGTTTCCCGACACGTGTTTCGGCCCTTGCGGGTCATTTTCAAAGGAGTACAAGAAGGTATATCATATTATTATGGTAACTATAAACATGTCATAAAATTAAAATTAGAAGATTGAATGGTCAACTGTGGGTTTTCCTAATTTTTAAAGGTACAGATACATATTTAGTCCTAAATAAGTGTGCTATGTTGTTAGAGATTGAGTGATGGTCTTTTATGCAGTGATCAGCTAACACTGTTTTATTTTGATTTTTTATAATAAATGTTTTGTCTTCTTTAAACCTGGTGTCAAAATTTCTACACGTTTGTCCAATGTAGATAGCCTCGCAGTTGTCGCATTCTATTTGGTAGACCTCACTTTGTAAAAGTTTGTTTTTAGTTTCTATTTTAGCATTGGATATGTACTTGTGTAAGTTGTTTTTATTGACTTGTATAGGAATGATTATAAGGTTTTCAAGTTTTTTTTGGAGATTTTTTGGCTTGTGTTCCATGTGTATCTTATTGAACAGCAAAATTAAAAATTAGGAAAACCCACAGTTGACTATTCAATCCTAATTTTAATTTTATGACATGTTTACAGTTACCATAATATGATATAAATACCTTTCTAATGTCACGTAGAATTTAGTATCTTCTGGTACTCCTTTGAAAATGACCCGCAAGGGCCGAAACACGTGTCAGGAAACTGATTAAATTTGTGAAACATAACAAATAGTTATTATTTTTTCTTCCTGTGCAATGGAACAACAGTTTCACCAAGCATGTAGCCCAACACAAATTATTTATAGCTTAAGCTCAGTTTGCCGATGTGCAATTGTTTAGTATACTACTGCCGTCAACTTGCAGGCGATATTTTGAAAAACTTTAAACACACCACCATAATATATTGCTTGAATTGTCATTAATTTTCTTTTAAATCACCTGTCTAAAGTTCTAAAAAGGCAAAATATACTAAGTAACCATTGTGGTGTCGAAACATTGTCAAACGAGTGTGAAAAAGTGCGGCAATAATAGTGTTGAAACATATATTAACAAATTCTTAAACTTTTAAACAATTATTTTGTATAACATAACACTGCATTAGGCGAAATTTAACATTTATAACACATAAAGGAACTTAGAATATGGCAAATTAATAAAATTGGCATGCTTTTTGCGAATTTCTAGATATTTTAATATTTTCAGTTCATTTTTTAACGTTATTTATGCTTTCGCCAGACCTAGAGCGAATGTAACAAATAAAATGCCTCATATTATTAGTTTTTACAAAACTGTAGTTAAATTATTAAACAGGGTGTTTCATAATTAAATGTCATTATTGAAGGGGGTGTGCATGTCCCTAAAGTGAAAGTAGGATATTAAAATTTTTAGTAGGCTGTAGTTGTTGAATTTTTTACAGAAAAGATGCGTCTCTAGACCTAGTTTATACCCAACAAGGTTTATAAAAATAGCTATTGTAGTTTCAAAAAAGAAACATTTATCACCATGTACAAAGCGTAAACAGACCTATTTTTGTAAGACCTGTTGGTTTTAAAATCATATATTATTATACTTTAACCTTTTTTCAATATTAACATTCAATATGAAACACCCCGTATATTCAGCAACTTTATTTTTTTTAGCTTTGACAGCAGGTATTTTTACTACCTTTACACGGGTGTTCGCATACTAAAACTTGACTTGGACCAACCTACATATTTATTTTATAAACTTTCTGATTTTGCATTTTCGGAAAGTCGTCCATAATCTTTTAAACTGCAGACTCCGGCAATTGCTATTTTACTAAGGTCCAGAGATACCTAAAATGTCACTATCCCTATCTTTAATCGTATTGGAATTGGAGGCATTTTAAAAATGTTGGGTATCCCAAATAGTTTAAAAAATAATTAACCAATCCGTAGTGACATCGGCTTCGACAGAAATTATTAACCCAAAGTTGCCCGATTAGTAAACCAAGAATTAAGAAAACCAGGCCACTTTGTGAGAAAACGATTTCTGCCAATGTCACAGTCAAAAATGTCTGGTTATTGTTTAAAAGTTTGAACAACTCTATATTATAGATTAGAAATGCCTATACATACTTCCAAAAACGATTAGATAGGGATATACAGGAAATTTACTACACTTCAGTAAAATCAAACAGGGGGCGCCACTTGCGAAAAATGACTTGTGCACAAGTTTGTTTTTATTGGTTTGAAACATGGCCTTCTGGAATTTAAGGAGTAAATATTCGACGTTTAATTCTGGCTGGGCTTCTCTGTCATCTAGTCAAGATACGATCCAACTGTATGTATAGCCGAGAAACAAACCAAAATTGTTTATGATACTGTTGTGCTGCCCGTGATGACTAAATAGCTATTTTGTTTGTTTTGACCTTTCAACAAACCCAATCGATCGTTACAAAGTTAGAGTTGGAAAGAAAAAATTAATTTTATAATTTGTATCTTAGAAACGGTTACAGATAGGTATAGATTCTAATATTATTAACAAAAGTTACTTATATTTTTATATGGCTTTCAAAAATGCTAAGATATACAGGGTCGACACAAGTTGATACTAATGGTAAAGCCACACGGTGCGGAAACGCGGGCATGCGCAATTCAGCTGTTTTTAGCGATCTTAGCCAACATGTAGTATGGTATAAACACTTTTATCAGCGAACCAAATATTTTTTTCCAATAACTGTCTTGAAAAAGTCGATGATAGTTTGCAGTCTCAAAATTTCACTGCATATGAAGCAACTTGTTTGCCGCTCTAGTCTTTATAACGTTTAAAAATGAGTTGAATCTCTGAAATGCTAAAACACATTAACTTATCAGCGTAACATTTATATTAGTCCTTAAAGATCTTTCTGATCAAAATACCTCTATCAAATTGGCCCTCTATTTCCTTTCAAAGGACGTTTAATAATTACAAAATAGGGAATGCAAACGGAACAAGCGTTACCATTGCTTTTTAAAAAGTTAATAGCTTCAAACGCCCTTCTTTTATTAAGTACCTACCATCCTTATCACCAAAATCCCTCCCAAAATAATACAAATAATTTTTTTTAGAAAAATCGTTCTTTAATTTCAACTTTTTTTACTCTAATTTCTATGGAAAAACGACATGGTGCCCTATAAACAAAACTAACATAGTACCGCTTCAAAATCTGAGAATTTAAAAATTTATATTTTTCAGAAATCTAAAATTTCAAAGCGGAGTTAAGAATTTTTAAATAATGCTGTCGTGTTGGAAAGTTAAAACAGATCATTTTATTTTTTGCAAAAACCAACTGAATATTGTCACTAAAAGCACTTAACTTTGGCAGTGAGAAATAACTGACACCCCTGCCCACACCCCGTTAATATTTTATAAATATTTTGACATTGGTGTCAATTTTTTTGACAGGTAAAATATATTCGGTATCAATTATGTTTTGAGAATCACTTTATACACAAAAACAGTATACTAATACATATTTGCAAATTTTTAGCATAACATTTTGGTAAAAGTGTGTAAAACAGTGCTTTTCACAAACATATGAAGAATTTATTTATGAGCAAGTTTTTGGAGAAAAGCTAGCAAGCAGAATGACAGCCCTAAACCTGTCAAAAAAACTGACAAGTGAAACGAAGAATTCATTTGCGATGAAATGTAGTGAATTTCTTTTATTTTAAACACTAAATAAAGTAAAGGAAATTCCTCTACCAACAATAGTACATAGGTCACGAAAAAAAAACATAATTATAATAAATATAATAAAAATATAAAGCTTACGGCTTTCTTTTTTTACAAAGACAATAGAAAAATCACAGAGCTGCGGCGCCGGCGACTGACAGTTTAACTGTCAAATCGGGCGCCATTTTATATATTTATAAATCACAAAAAGAAAACAATTTGTGGTGCCCTCTAAACCTCTGTAGAAAAGACAGTTTCATTCGGGTGAAATCAAAAAACGAATTACATACATGCTACTTAAATTTTTTTTTTCAAATATATCTTAAATATATATTTTAAAACGAACAGGAATATAATATTTTTAGCACCCATAGTTCCCATACCACAAAAATCTGAATAACTTTTTGTAAATCCTTCTTTTTACCAAGTTTTTGGCACAAAAACATTACATAATGGGAAAATACCCCCTATTTTACAACTATAATGAAAGTACATTAACTCTTAACAGTAAGGGTAAAAAAAAAATAAAAGCAATTTTTCCGGCCTATCAAAACATTTTTAGTTCAATTGTTTTATTTTTAAAATGATTATATAAATCTACTTGTTTTTTTCATCACTTTTGTGCACTAGTTAGAAAAAGTCCAATTTTTCTGATCAGTGCTTGAAGTTAATTTTTCAAAATACAAGATAACAAAGTGAATAAATAAATAAAATTTAGAATAATTTTTATATTGATGGTTTCAGTGGCAAATCCAAGGGGGGGCGGGTAATTGATAATATTTGGGAGATTTTGGTAATAACCGTAAATAGGTGGACAGAAATATTCTAGCCTACCCATTGAATGAAATAGCAACGTAGCATCGTATATAAAGAAAATATTTTTTTAAATTTGTTGATAAATATCAAAAATTATTACTTTTCCACTTCCCCGTATCTAGGATTCCATTTTCAGACAATTTATTTTCGAGCACAAAAAATCTAATTTCACAACCGGACTTTCGGGATTCTCTCTCTTCAAAAATATATTGCAGGTTTTGTAAACGGTCAAAATTTGAGAAAAACAAATTGTTTTCTCAGAAACTGTTAAGAGTACGATACAAAAAAATTTAATAAAAGTTATTGAAAATGAAGAAAGGAACACAAAAAAATTATATACAGGGTGCTCCATGTAAAATCAGCATTGAGACAACTTCCGGTATAATCGGAACTGGCATATGGTCGCAGTTATTTTATTCAAAGAGAGTCTTCCAAAACCCCATTAAATGATTCAAATCGCATTACTTTTCGAAATTTTCCAATGGATGGGTCACCCTGTATATATAAGTTACGTTTTGGATAATAATATGTTATTCAGAGTTTTTATTTGTAAGTTCTTTTTCGCCTAATAAATATAATGTGCACTGGTTTTGGAGCAACATTTTTTTGTATTATTGTATTCACTTCTAAAAACCATTTAGGTCATGTGCCCCCCTTAGTAACGTTCTGGATCCGCCACTGGATGGTTTGGCCAATTGCTTTCATTCAAAAACTTTTTTTAATCCACTTTAAATATTTTCCACCCGACTAAAACATTCCAAAATCGTTCAGGTTACGCGCTATAGTTATGCGAAACATAAAGGGCATTCCTTTTAGCCAATGAAAAATATAATCAAAAAGCGTAAAATTGATTTCACCCAAAAGTCAAACTTGTTCAAATAGAATTAAAACATGAAATGTACCATAACAACTTAAAAACGACAAAAATAAATAAACTTTTTTAAAGTATTTCTTCAATAACATATAATAGAGAATCTAACATATAGTGTTTCTTTTTTTTTAACACTGCACAAAAACCAATCTTGGTTGCTGTTCTCAAAATCGTTCTATCGTCTATTTACTGCCCCCCCACCCCCCACCTCACCCCAGTTTTTTCCAATCATTAGTTTACAGTGCGATTTGGAGGAACAAACCCTAAATTGCACGCTTACAAAGATCATCACATGCCCTAAACCTACCTAATACAAATAGAGACTTTATTTAATAAAATCTCTACTTCCGTTCCAGTTTTGAACTGAATTTTATATAAATCTCTCTTTTTCTTATATATATCACATACCAGTTATATCACATTCACCGTTTTCGTTGAACCTATGACTCGGTGACTTTTTATACATTATACCTTAAGAGTTAGGGATGCTGGCCCGTCCACCATTTTGTTTTTTGTAAATCGATATTCCATCGTTTTCCCCGTAAAGACCGGTATTCGGTCGCTTTTTTGGATAAAACGAAATAGTGATTAAAACGTGAGACGGCGGATGCGTCACTAGCACTACTCTTAAAGTGATTCTACAAGTTGTCCCAAAATTGGTAGCAATGGTAAATTGAATATTCCAAAGAAATACGAGGTTCGTTGTGCTTAAACTATCCATTATACAGACTGTCCGCGGATAGGGTTTACAATAGCACAATTTTTTGGGAAAAAGTAATTCTAGATAAAAAGTTTTGCTTGTAAAAAATGCAATTCACGAAGAGAAAATTTTGATTTTGAGTTCACAAAAACTTCAAAAACATTATTTTTCTCCAAGAGTAAACTACCTTTATTTTTCATTTTTGACCAAAATGCCAATTAGAAAACTTATTTAGAATAACGTTTGTAATTTAAATCAGAGATTTAAAATAAATCTTCGATTTTTTTGATTTTTTTTAATTTTTAGAGGTAAATGGAAATTTTGCTGCTCAATAAAAATATTAATATAAAATTTTATTAGGCTCTATTTTCATAAATTTATCATGTTCTCCGATGAATCGACATTTTCAACAAACGGGAAAGTGTCTTCTGCGCATATTAGATACTGGAGCGAATATCCGTTTTGGAATTCCTGCAAGAAGACAATATTACAAAAAAGTAAACGTCTGGTGTGCGATTTCTTATTATGGCATTATTGGCCCATACTTTTTCGAAAACACGTGTAACCGTAGGAGTTACCTTGAAATGTTGGAAACATTTCTTTCTGACAACCTAGAAGAATTGCCTCTCCAATTTAGGAACGAAATGTACTTTCAACAAGATGGATGCCCTGCGCATTTCGCAATTGAAGTGAGGGCATGGCTTAATAATACATTTGGCCACAGATGGATTGGTCGGAATGGTCCGGTTCTGTGGCCCCCAAGAAGTCCCGATTTAACTATTTCAGCCTCAAACAATTAGTGTACTCCCGTCCAATTGAGAACGACGTACATCTTCTAAAACAGCGAATTGTTGAAGCTGTTCAAACAATTTCCATTGAATTTTATCAAGACTGACTTTTTCCCGACAAATGAAATTTTTCATCCAAACCCTATCCGCGGACAGTCTGTATATGGGAATAACTTCTCATAAAACACCTAGGACAATTATTATGAGTTCGTAATAATCAGCGAGTCACAACTATAGTTTAATAACCCCACTCGCCATAGATAATTGTAATTTATATATTGTTCGCGGACTCCCGGACTAAAGTCATTGCGTTTTCATTGCCGTTACTATGGAAACGTGAAATGTCAACATCCTTATATACGACGATGCGGGTCGACTGCCATTTGAGTAAGGGTTGTATTTTCTTATTGGCCTGTAGTTCAAGACTAACTTCGGGACAACTTGTATCGCACTTGCAAACTTTCGACCCTATCGAACCCGCCAAAAAGTCACCGAGTCACTTCACAAACAGCATTCAATTCAGGGTTCTCTCCCTAGGACGTACGAACCGTTATACCTACTCGATACAAAAAGTGTTTTGTAAACAATTTCTAAGATATAAAGGGCGGTAAACGGACGACAGTGTCTGACCAATTTTTATAATTTGTTATATTAATAAATCTAATGTTTTAGTCTAAAATGGGCGCGCTAGCCTACTTTAAACTCGTCCCGCCATCTTGTTGGGTATTATTGCCAACCTGAAAGAGAAATTCGAGTTATTTTTACGAGATTACATAGATTAAACCATAAATTAACAACCAATTTTTGTGTGTGTGCTTTTTGGGCTATTTAAATAATAATAATAATAAGTTTATTTAAAATTTAATAATATAATAAATATGTTTTTGTCTTCTATAAATTTATTCTTCAATCCCCTGAAGCTGAGCTTGTTAGGGGCAAATCTTATTTTTTGTTTTAGTATGTAAAATCATAAATATGTATTAAAAATCAAGTTTTAAAGAACAAATATTAATTTATAGTATCAACGTAAGTTTTTTTTGAATAAATATATCACCTATAATAAAATTATTAATCTATAATTTTTAAGTAAACAATATTACTTACATAAATTATTATCTTATAATATTCAGAACAATATTAATTAATTAAAGCATTTCTAAAAATATTTTCAAATTGTCTATTTTTAATATCCATGTTTTTATTTCGGCTTTAAATTTTATTAATGAAATCAATTTTTTAATTTCTGTTGGTAAATAATCGTTTAAATAAAAACATAAATATTTGAAATTTCTTTGTCCTATGGACTTATTTTTTTTTTTGGTTTTATGGTTATTTCATTTTTATGACGGGTGAATATGGTTTTTAAATTGTATAAGGTTTTTATTTTTAAATACCGTGAGAGCAAAAATTACTTGCATCAAAGAGGGCCTTGCATGTAAGGACGTAATGCTTAGCCGTAGAGTTTAATACCTGTTGGATGTCAGTAACTACCTGAATTAACCATCAATCAGTTATTCCGTCATCTTTGACAGTCGTTACAAGTAATTTGATTCATCGCTAATTTTTCCAATTTCTTGAACAATTCACACAATGGGCTTTACGGAACAGCACAAAACATTCATGGTTGAAGCGTATTTTCGAAACGGGGTTAGAGTAAATGGTGAGTGTCAATACAATCCGGGTTTGTGCATGGACGATTTTCACGAACATTTTCCTAACGTTGCTTTTATGGCTGGGGATTTTTATCATTGCCTGAAAAGAACCGTGGCTGTGCTTAGGGAAACAGGTTCTATACAACACAAAAAAGGAGCAGGAAGACCATCTGTAAGAACAGAAGAACTTGTTGCAAACGTTCGTGAAATAATGCAAAATACAAATTGTATAAGACGCCTGTCCCAAGAAGTAGGAAGATCTTATGGAACATGCAGGACTATTCGAAAATATGAAGAGACGTATGAATTTATGCTTGGAGCATGGCGGTGGCCAATTTCAGCAATTTATGTAATTATTTTTCTTTTTCTTTCTGTATATTCTTACTTTGTTAATTTTGTAAACAACAAAAATAAATTTGTATTTTTCTACTTATTTTATTACTCATTAGCTTGGCATATTATCATGTCATAATATGAATTTGACAAAATGTTAACCTAGATTTGGTTAGATATATCGTCCCCATATCATTGTGATCTGAACCAAGCCCCACGTTTTTTTAATTCAAGCCCTCTGATGCAAATAATTTTTGCTCGCACGGTAGTATGTTAAATATCAACCCCTTTATTTAATAATTGGATGTTCTTAAATTACAAAATCGCGATCAACTCAAAAATGCCACTCCCGGTAAAAAACGTAATTTTTCTTTCTAAACCATACCTCTGTTGACCATCACTGTATGCAGAACAGAAATATTATAGTGAGTAATAATACCTAACACACAATTAAATGATAAATGTTTTCTATTATTGTTTTCCACATTTCCGGAAATTAATAGTGAACTAAATTATAACATATAAAAGTGATTTTAAAAATCGTCATTTCATTTTCTTATCAATATTTTCTTTATTTTTCGTTTTCTCCAAAAAGCGGTCAAATAGCTGTCTTTGGGTACTAGTTATCTACAGTTTAAAAAAAAACTAATTGACAAATTAATAAAAGCAAAAAACGAAATTTTGTCAAATTTACCCATATTTCTTTTTCTGTTTTAATTAATTTTCAAATCGCACCTTATGGGATTTTTTTTTATTAATAGCTTTATTCGAAATTTGACTTTGGCATCAAGTTCTGCTTCGATCGAGATAAAAATTAAGCAAAAAAATAGTAGTCACGTGATTCGCATTATCTGTCAAATTTTAATTTTTTTCCAAAAAATAATTCAAAAGTGGGGTTATTTCTGAAAATATCGATAAAGGTTATTAGAAAAAGTTTTAAATGCAGTTTCTAGCCCACATGCACAATTTCAGCTGCATAAGATAATTTTGATTTTTTACCCACCATTAAAATTTATTTTCCACTTAATGAACACTTTACTGATGACACTGTGTTCTTTTTTGTCTTAATATTAAGGGGTATTACTTTCAGACACAAAACGTTTTCAAAAATACTTATTTTATGAAGTTACCTTATACAGGGTAAAAAACAATTAAACTTTGCATCACATGCGACCAAATTTTAATAGCCCAATTTTGAATTTGTAGAAAAACACACATTTAATATGGCGCTACTTTAAAGAAAATGTATCTGAAATAAAACATTGTCAAAACTAAGAAGTTTTATGTAGGTTGCGTTGAGTCTTATTTTGCAAAAGTGGTGCAATTTACAAAATATGGGTAAAAAATCAAAATTATCTTATGCAGCTAAAATTTTGCATGTGGGCTAGAAACTGCATTTAAAAAACTTTTTTTTAATGTGGTTGTTTAAGTGTGCAACATATGGGCATTTTTTTTATTACCCATTTCTCAGAAAATTTTATTCTTGATAAAAGTTGGTACATGTTCGATAATCATATTTGGTGCACTTGGAATGGTTGTAAGTCAAACGGCGTACAGGGTAGGCCAAAAATTATAAAACTTGTACAAGAATAAAGTACCCCTATTTCAGAAAATTCAGCAAAATGTTATTAAGAAAAGTTGTTTAGAATTAAAAGTTAAGCATATATTCAAAAACATGACCTCCTAAAATAAAAAAATATATTTTTTTAAAAAACATTAATAATTTCCCAAAAAATTTTTTGTTTATATTCACCACAAAGACCTTCATAAATTAATCAAAATCAAATAATTTTCACATATTTTTGTTCAAATTCAAGCATATTTGTAAAATTTACTTGAATTTTTAATTTATTAACGAATCACAAACTTCATGTTTGTTGCAACGATATTGAACACAACTTTAAAATATCCTAAAAATTCTTTTTAAAAAGATAAAACATTAGTAATGATAATATGCAAATTAAAAAACTCTCATTTAAAGTGCAAAATTTTTATTTTAAATATTTATTCAAAAACTTTATTCTTGTACAAGTTTTGTATTTTTTGGCCTACCGTGTACGCCGTTTGACTTGCAACCATTCCAAGTGCACCCAAATTGATTATCGAACATGCACCAACTTTTATCAAGAATAAAATTTTCTGAGAAATCGGTAAAAAAAAACCACACTGTATAACTAAAACCTACAACACTACATACCAGGGTTGGGCTGATTTAAATCACTTGATTTTTTTTTTTTTTTAATCATGATTTAAATCACTTATCACTTTATTTTTTATAGATCGGGAAAGAAGTCGCGACAGGAATTTTCTTGAAAGAAGCGCGTTCTGACAATATTTTGGGTAGAATTTAGACCTACTATATTGTTAGACCGACATTAAAATAATTTGTATTAATTTGAAAAGAGAGAAAAATGTTAAATTTTTAATAAAATCAATAAAATCAAAAATATCAATTTGATTTTTTTTAATAAAAATCAAATTTTGCCCAACCCTGCTACATACTACTATACTACTCACCAATGGATGAGGTTGGTCCTGCCCTCCCATTCCGCCGCCAGTCAGCTGAGAGCCGCTGCCGCCAGCCGGCTGTTTGATCTTATCGCAATAATCGCTGAGTATATCGCGGAACCTAGCCCAACTCTTTTCTGGTAATGTAATGGCGGTGCGGAAGTTGGTTTTCACTTCGGAAATGCGCATGTATACACCGCGATTGTTTTGACCTAGGATGAAAAAAAAAAGATTAATGGCACATTGGATGGTAAATATTAAACAATAGTGATGTAAACTATTTGAGTAACAGGTAAAGTATTTTTCACAATAAATGGTTGACTCCGTTTAACTACCTGGGACGTTTTGCAAGAGCTCGGCCATAAAAATGCAAATGAAATGTCGGTCAGGGTCGGATTATAATTTGTAATTATAGCAGGTAATATTTAACTATCTTGTGCTTGCATGTCATTAAATAATATATTATTAATAACAAATTAAATATCTAAAGTCCTACCCTGTAGTGTATTTGCTTGTTGATTGTGTATAACAATGGGATTAAACCGGTAGTTTTATTGCAGTCAATAAGTCGATACCATTTAGGGTGAAAAATACTTTACAAAATAAGCGTTAATTTCAAGGACTCAAAGTAACTAAAACTAACTTGTAAAAGACTCGTTCTTTTTGCTGTTTGGTTACTTTCTACTTTACGTACTAAATCAATAAAATTGAAATTGTAGCCAAGCCTAATAGAATTGATTAAATATATAAAACATAAATGATATTTTATAAGAATTTTCAATTTATTTTATATACAGTTGTATTTATAAAAAAAGCGTACACGAATTAGAAAGAGAGGAAACCTTAACCATATTTGCGTAAAACCGGCTTATCGCATGTTAAAGGTTATTAATAATAAAAATGCAAAGCATTGGCGTTGGGCGTTAGTTCAATAGAATAACGAAAATTATTATTTTATTTTATTATATATATATATATCTTGACAGTTTTATAAAACTTACAATAGAAACAAAAAACGTTTAACAAGAATAAATAAAATCTAATATTTGGTCATATATCCCTGTTTTTCTATTACTTGAGCCAGTCTATTCGGAATTGGCTGAATTATATTTGATGCAATATTTGAATAAAGCTCTTCCCAGCACGCATGTATTATTTCCCATAAACTTTCTGAATTTTGTGGCCTAAAATTTCGATTATATATTTTTTTACGATTATACCCCAAATATTTTCAATTGGATTGATATCGAGACTATAAGCGACCCAAGGCAGCACTTCCACATTATGGGTTTGAAACCAGTGGGTTACAGCACAGCATTGGCAGTATGGACTGGACAATTATTTTGTTGAAATATGAAAGTATTATTGGGATATATTTGCTCAGCAGATGGTAACAATATGTTTTCTAAAATGTTAATGTAATTTCCGGCATTAAATCTTCCCTCTATTCACTAGCAAATATCAGGTCCATGAACACTTATCCAGCCCCATAAATTTACAGAGAAACGTCCATGTCTAGAAGTGAGGGGGCTAGTATATCGCTCTTCAAACCTGGTATTGTTTGGACAGTACACACGAATTTGTCCGTTATAAATCGACTGGAACGTATTTTCATCAGTAAAAATGATCTTGTTCCAGAATCGAGGATTACGGTATATATAATTTAAAGCAAAAATAATACTTGATTGTCGCTGTTCTTCGGTAAGAAACATTTTTTCCGCAGCTGGGCGATATTTTAGTTCAGATTCCTCGACTCTCCTGCTGGCGGTAGGTTGGGAGGCAGGAAATGCTGTATTAATAATAGCATCCCTTGCAGTTGCAAAAGGATTAATTTCTTAAATATCCCAAATCCTGTTCAGGGTTGGAACATTTGGGACGACCTGAACCAATTTTTCTCTTTAGGGATTCTTCTTGTTCCCAGCGTTGCTTAATTTTCAATATAGTTTTTTTTATTTCTATTATATAACTGCGCTACAGCACGGATTGACCATCCTTCTTCGATTCTTGATACAATTTGAGCCTTTTCAACTTCAGACAACTGCCGAGGCATTTTTACGTTCTTCTGTCAAAGTTTATCAAACGTTACCACCATGCAGTTTCAAAATTAATTACACCGACGCCAATGCTTTGCATTTTTGATAATCTATGACGTGTGATAACCTCCAATCATTTAGACAAGCCGGTTTTACGCAAATATGACAAAACTTACCTCTCATTCTAATTCTTGTACGCTTTTTTTTTATCAATACAACTGTATGAGGACTGAACAGGGGCTCATTTTTGAGCTTCCTTGTATTTAAAGAAAAATCCAAAATAGCCAATCGATGTACTTTTTCCTGCAGAATTCAAAAATGAAACCAAAAATTTATTTGAACCAGAAACAAAAGAGTTACGATATGGATAAGGTGTTTTTTAAATGGAACATAGCTTTTTTTATACGATTTTTGGAACGAGTGATTTTTTTTTGTCCGTTCTGATTAAAATATTTAATATTGTGACAGCTATTTTTATTAAATTTTAATGTTTTATCCAGTATAAGTTAACTTTAACCTGTTTGAAACATACACTAGGTAATAAAGGTATAATCACCTTTGAATCCTTCAAAGTCATTTCGGCAATATTATAGTAAATTTGTCAAATTTTTTGACTTTGAAGGATTCAAAGGTGATTATACCTTTATTACCTAGTGTATGTTTCAAACAGGTTAAAGTTAAATTATACTGGATAAAACATTAAAATTTAATAAAAATAGCTGTCACAATATTAAATATTTTAATCTGAACGGACAAAAAAAAATCACTCGTTCCAAAAATCGTATAAAAAAAGCTATGTTCCATTTAAAAAACACCTTATCCATATCGTAACTCTTTTGTTTCCGGTTCAAATAAATTTTTGGTTTCATTTTTAAATTCTGCAGGAAAAAGTACATCGATTGGCTATTTTGGATTCTTCTTTAAATACAAGGAAGCTCAAAAATGAGCCCCTGTTCAGTCCTCGTTGGAAGACCCTGTACATCTGACCGTATAAAAATGCGGAAAGACTAATTCTATGTAAATAATAAGAAATATGATCCTCCGGTGTATTTTATTTTATTTTT
Source organism: Polydrusus pterygomalis (assembly GCA_963969555.1). Lineage (NCBI taxonomy): Eukaryota > Metazoa > Arthropoda > Insecta > Coleoptera > Curculionidae > Polydrusus > Polydrusus pterygomalis. Next base: position 37,866,540 of record OZ018385.1, on the reverse strand, counting down.
TTCGACGTCTAAAAAGTCTAAAACAAAACGAATCATAGGCACATGAAGTGCTTTGCCTGCAGTGCTTCAGCCTCCGTCACTGATTTACTTACCGATGTCGAAGTAGAAATTCTTATTATCGACGTGCATGTGCCTGCCTTCGGGTAAATCCGGTTTGTATGCGTGTTCATCGGTACTAAATTCGTCCAAAAGATCCGTCAGGGCATCTCGAAATTCAATCATTCCTTGTGCTGGTATCGCTACCTAAGAAAACAACTACTTCTCACGCTTAGGTTTTCTTCTTAAGGTGGGAGTATCAACATGCTTGCCAACCTATTTCGCGTAGGTTTATTTATGTTTTCTAGCTTTTATACAAAATTTAAAGAAAATTAGTATCGACTTGATATTCTATAGGTGATAATTGACATATTTAATAAATATCAAGGAATTTCATAACTTATTTTAGGAGAATTGTATAGCGAAAAATATCGGATAAGATTTTTTTAAACATTATTATGTCATTGTCACTCATTGTTCTATCTTTCACTATACAATTCTCCCAAAATTAGCAATGAAATAAATTGATATTTTTGTAATATATCAGATACTACCTAAATAATGTACCGACGATATTGATTTTCTTTAAATGTTAGTTCTTAAAATAATAAACTCAAAAAATCAACGCGAAATAGGTTATCGGTTGGCAATAGATTGAATGGCGTTGAGAATTCAACCTTAAGATTTAAAATAACGCAAGCCTATGTGTATTTTTTTCAAATATTACTTGTCCTATTTACGTTAATTAACAATTAATTTTATTGCCTATAGCATAAAGGAAGAAAAAATAAAACGTCTCTACGATTTTAGCTTTTAAAATTTGTACTGACTTGGGAAAACTTAAATAATAAAATTAAAAAAGATTTTAAAATTATAAAAAATTGGTTTGATAACAATTAATTTTAATAAAACAAATTATATTCAATTTACTTTAAACCTAAATAACCTACCACGAAATATGAATAGTATTCAAATAAATGAATACATTCAAATTTTTAAAGTTAATAAAATAAAATATTTAGGAATTATTTTTGATAGTAGGTAAATTAAATTGGAATTTTCACTTAGAATACTTAATTAAAAAATTAAGAAGTTTACTACCGATTTTTAAAAACATTAAAACAAATTTAAATGCAAGACATGGAAAATTACGCGTTAGTTAAAACTCATTTAGGTTGGGGAGGAATAAATAGAACTTTAGTTAAAAAATTAGAAATACATATTACAAAAAAGGTTTCTAAAAATTATATTCAATAAAGATTATCTTTATCCTTCAAAAGAATTATATTCAGAAACAAAAAAGTTGAACATAAGACAACTTAACATTTATAACATCTTAATATATATACAGTGACCGGCAAAGAGTTCACAACATATGGGAAAATTTTTTATTAGCGGAATATTGAAAAATCTTTTTTGGGGGATTGGATGTGCATGTCCCATAACCTTAAAATCGATTTTACATACGTCACGTGACCAATGGTATGGCGGGAAAGTTGAAAAAACCAATATGAAATCATCATAAATCAGATAAGTTGATGAGATGTCGAAAAAATTCCAAGAATAAAAAGTGTTTAGAATTCCATTAGAACCTTGAATACAATGTTTGGGATATCTACTTAAAAAAACATAAAATCGAATATTTTTGTAAATATTGTTTTACCGAATTAAATATTTCCATATTTTTCCTTTCTTAAAGCTTCATTAAAGTAAAACTGACATCTGGTGACCACAACTAGAAATATTCTTTTGTTTTTCTGACAATTTGGAGCAATAATTCAAAAAATTCGTTTACACTTGGATACCAGCTGTTGCAATAGTCTATTTCTAATAACCTTATCGATATTTTTTATATCGAAATATACTATTATGTTAAGAAATCCTTAAATTCATTAATCCAAAGCAAATTTTATTTATAACCGTAAAAAATAATTTAAATTTTTATTAATTTTTAGATTTTTTTAAAGATTTCTGCGAAATTCAAAATTTTTTTTTACGGTTATAAATATAATTTTCTTTGGATTAATGAATTTAAGGATTTCTTACCATAATAGAATATTTCGATATAAAAAATATCGATAAGGTTATTAGAAATAGACTATTGCAACAGCTGGTATCCAAGTGTAAACGAATTTTTTAAATTATTGCTCCAAATTGTCAGAAAAACAAAAGAATATTTCTAGTTGTGGTCACCAGATGTCAGTTTTACTTTAATGAAGCTTTAAGAAAGGAAAAATATGGAAATTTTTAATTCGGAAAAAAAATATTTACAAAAATATTCGATTTTATGTTTTTTTAAGTAGATATCCCAAACTTGTATTTAAGGTTCTAATGAAATTCTAAACACTTTTTATTCTTGGAATTTTTTCGATATCTCATCAACTTATCTGATTTATGATGATTTCATATTGGTTTTTTCAACTTTCCCGCCATACCATTGGTCACGTGACGTATGTCAAAATCGATTTTAAGGTTATGGGACATGCACATCCAATCCCCCAAAAAAGATTTTTCAATATTCCGCTAATAAAAATTTTTCCCATATGTTGCGAACTCTTTGCCGGTCACTGTATATTTAAAAATAAAAACCGTATACGATTTAAAAACCATAATCATAATACGCGTCATAAAAATGAAATAACCATAAAACCTAAAATAAATAAGTCCATAGGACAAGAAAATTTCAAATATTTATCTTTTCATTTAAACGATTATTTACCAACAAAAATTTAAAAAATTGATTTCATTAAAAAAATTTTTAGTCGAAATAAAAACATGGATATTAAAAACAGACAATTTGAAAATATTTTTTACTTAAAAATTATAAATTAATAATTTTATTATAGGTAATATATTTCTTCAAAAAAACTGCGTTTATACTATATAAAATAAAAAATTTTACTTTAAAACTTTATTTTTAATGCATATTTATGATTTTACATACTAAAACAAAAAATAAGATTTGCCCCTAACAAGCTCAGCTTCAGGGGATTGAAGAATAAGTTTATAGAAGACAACATAAACATATTTATTATATTATTAAATTTTAAATAAAATTATTATTATTATCTGAATGATATCTCGAGACTGTTCTTTTCTATTTAACTTATCGAAACAAAGACAACTATAATCGATCTCACGACTGGCTAAGAAAGTAATTGCTCGATTAATTAGTGAGTTCACTGGATAAAACAAAAACGTGCCTCTCGGGAAATGAACGAAAAAAAATTTAAACCAAAAACTACAAATCCAGCTACAAGGCTTTTGATAGAGAATTAAAATTACATTTATTTTAGATTTGGGAAAATAATTCAAATAAAAATACGCCGACAAGCATTACCTTACCTGTGAACGGGGCCCGCCCCGCGTAATGGTCTGCGACACGCGCAAGAAGCGACCTCTAGAGTTCTCCTTCAAGTCCAAATAGTAGCGGCGATTGTCCTTGATCATCATTTCGGATTTCAGCTTGCCATCTTCGGGAACGTTGTCGGGATTAGGCGGGCCTAAAAGAGACACTAAGCGGATGAATGAGCGAATTAGGTGCCGGGACAGCTGTCCCAACCGCTTAAACATAAAATATACGCGGTTATCGTGAAGTAAAAAAAATGGAAAAAGATGGCGAAGGCGTCACTTGTGTTTGCTCTTAATACCGTGCGAGCAAAAATTATTTGCATCAAAGAGGGCTTGGATTAAAAAACGTGGGGCTTGGTTTAGATCACCATGATATGGGGACGATATATCTAACCAAATCTAGGTTAAAATTTTGTCGAATTCATATTATGACATGATATGCCAAACTAATGAGTAATAAAATAAGTAGACAAATACACATTTATTTTTGTTGTTTACAAAATTAATAAAGTAAGAATATACAGAAGGAAAAAGAAAAATAATTACATAAATTGTTGAAATTGGCCACCGCCATGCTCCAAGCATAAATTCACACGTCTCTTCATATTTTCGAAAGTGTTGACCAGCATCTCTGGAGAAATGTTACCACATTCTTGGATAATCCTTTCTTGTAATTGTTCTAAATTTGCAACTGGTGTTTTAAAAATAGTGTTCTTTAAATGAGGAAAAACTAAGTAATCCATAACCGTTAAACAAGGTGATCTAGGTGGGAATTCAATGTCTGATCGAAAACTGATCCATCTGTCGTCGAAAAAATTGCGTAAGTAGTTAATAGTTTCGGCGGATGTATGGGCGGTTGCACCGTCCTGTTGAAAATATCCTAAACGTAGTTCGTCATCAAGTAATTGCTTCACAAATGGATTCAAAATATTGTCTCTATACCGCTGTGCTGTAACTGTGCCATGGAAAAAAAATAGGACCAACAATTCTTCTTCGGAGAACAGCTAACCAGACACCAATTTTTGAGGGTGCAATGTGGACTCTACAAAAAAATTGATTGCAAAAACCATTGAGAGTAATTCCTGCGTCTTTCAAAATCTGCGGCTTGTATTTCTTGGAATACTTGCACTTTATAAGGAAATAAATTTATCTGCTTCTTAAGAATAGTCCTGCATGTTCCATAAGATCTTCCCACTTCTTGAGACAGACGTCTTATACAACTTGTTGGCGTATTTTGCATTATTTCACGAACGTTTGCAACAAGTTCTGTTCTTACAGATGGTCTTCCTGCTCCTTTTTTGTGTTGTATAGAACCTGTTTCCCTAAACACAGCCACAGATCATTTCAGGCAATGATAAAAATCCCCAGCAATAAAAGCAACGTTAGGAAAATGTTCGTGAAAATCGTCCATGCACAAACTTGGATTGTATTGCCACTCACCATTTACTCTAACCCCGTTTCGAAAATACGCTTCAACCATGAATGTGTTGTGCTGTTCCGTAAAGCCCATTGTGTGAATTGTTCAAGAAATTGGAAAAATTAGCGATGAATCAAATTACTTTTAACGACTGTCAAAGATGACGGAATAACTGATTGATTGTTAATTCAGGTAGTTACTGACACCCAACAGGTATTAAGCTCTACGGCTAAGCATTACGTCCTTAGATGCAAGGCCCTCTTTGATGCAAATAATTTTTGCTCGCACGGTATAACTATTAAATAACCTCCAAATATGTACCGATATTGATATCGTAGTAAAAAACGTAGTTAATTTATTGAATTAGTTAATTTATAAAATTATCTGATGACTCTGTATGCCGGGTGACCAATATTCTAATTTAAACTGTCATTATGCCTAAGTCAATAAAACATATTATCAAATTGTCACAACAAATATCACCAACCTCATTATTAAGATTAAAAAAAAAAAACAAGTTTTATTAACTAGTTTCTTAAGGAATTTTAATGAATATCTGTTTTATTAGCATCACAATAGGATACCTTTCGTGACTTTTAGTCTAAATAAAAAATTGAACTGGCGAACTAGATCAACTAAGCTACACTCCTCCACACTTACCCCCTTTTTCAGAATTCAGTATGGTTTTGTGTTATTAAGTTACCTCAGTTATGTATGTTAATTATTGTAATTTGTCACCAAATTTCAGGATCAGAATATTTTAGAGTTAAAAAATATTAATAAATATTTTTTAAATTAACGTTTTCCGTCAAAAAAATCAAGAGTTTGATTATTATTTTAGAAAAGGTAAGAGATAGGTATAGGATAATGTTAAAGAAAGTTGTTATAGTCTGTTTCCTATTGCTTGACAGCTAAAAACCCTCATTAAGGTTGAATTCTCAACGTCGTTCAATTTATTGCCAACCGATAACCTATTTCGCTTTGTTTTTTCAAGTTTATTATTTTTTAAACTAACATTTAAATAAAATCAGTATCGTCGGCACATTACTTAGGTAATAGACAGTTTTCGTTGTCTTTTAAAAGCGATTCCGATAGCCGCTATTTGACAACTTTGACATTTGAACTGTCATTTATTGTTATCGTTACGGATAAGTGGCGAGAGCTAACGGACGAAAGACAAAGCCATAGCGAAAACGGAACGCATGCGTAATGACCTTTTTTTAAATCTAAATTAAATTTCCATACAACTGTGCTCGATACTGAATGTCCTGGCGATCAAGCACCTCCAAGAGAAGGGCATCATCCGAATCACAGGATGGGTCCAGTAAAAGCAACCTTTCGTCTATCATGATGTTTTAGAATTTTGGGTACTAGGAAATTAAACCCAAGCAAAAATGATAGCACAAAACGTATATGAAAATATGAACACAAACCATTAAAGATAGGTAATGTTTACTGTCGAATTCGACTTAACGTTAAGCGAATTGAACGAAAAATATTTTTACGATCTGTCAAATAATCTTTGCAACATATCTCGGTTCTTTTAACATTGTTCCTACTGTAAAAACTCATACGCGCGTAGATGGAAATAAAAGATCTTGCATAGACAACATTTACACAAATCTCTCTTCTTTTACATCTTTGAACTTTAACCCCCATACATCAGATCATTATGCACAAAAGTTGTCTTTTGAGTTGTCTCTGTTGAACAGTAGAGATGTGCTGAAGAGACGATTGTTTAGTAAGGAAAATAAGCAATTTTTTAAATATTTATTAGGGAAAGTGGACTGGCAGTCTGTTTTTGATTGCAATACTCAGGATGTAGACATGCAGTGGGAGGTTTTTATGAACATCATTCACACTTTATTTTCTCAATGTTTTCCCTTGAGAACATTTGTTTCAAGGAATACAAAACAAAAAGGCAGCTGGTCTGATACGCCAGAACTAATGGCGTGTAAGGCCAGACTTGACATTCTTTACACTTTAAGTGCGAATGATGACAGGTTCAGGGATGAATATCGGTTGGAGAAACGTAAATATAACTTGCTTCTTGCTGAGTCTCGTAGGTCTTTTTACCAGCGGAGAATAAATGAGAGTGACAACAAAACAAGGGTTTCATGGCAAATTATAGGGGAGATTAGGGGAAATTCAAAAAGGACTGGCGAGATTGGACTTCAGGGTGAGCCAAAAATTCTTTGTAATGATATAAATAAATTTATGGCAGAGGCGGCTACAAGTGCTGTTAAACGTATCAACCGCGTTCAGGATTTTTCGTTGAATGTGAGACGGAATACAGATTGCATGTCTTTACAGCCTGTAACTTGTGAAGAAGTTTTTAAAATCATAAAAAAATTAAAGAACAAGCATAGTTGTGGTCCTGACGAGATTTCTACTAACCTAATAAAAAGTGTGGCATCAGAGGTTTTGTCTCCACTATCATTTATTATTAATAACTCATTTCGGTCTGGCACATTTCCTCATGCCCTGAAACTAGCTATAATTAAACCGTTGTATAAAAAGGGTGATCCTACAATGATCGAAAATTATCGTCCCATTAGTCTTCTTTCGTCATTCTCTAAGATATTTGAGACAGCTATGTTGGATAGGCTGAAGAATTTTTTCTTATCAGGAAACCTTATTAATAATTGTCAGCATGGCTTTCTTGCGGGTAGATCTGTTGAGACTGCAACCTATGACTTTGTTGCCAAAATTATAGAAAAACTGGAAAGCAAATACAAAACTTTGGGGGCATTCCTGGATCTGTCAAAGGCCTTTGACAGCCTGAGCCATGAGCTACTATTAAAAAAACTTGAACTTTATGGAATCCGGGGTCCAGCATTGGAGTGGTTAAGGTCATATCTTCTTGGAAGATCTCAGAGAGTCTGATTGGAAATAGAAGGGACAAAGTCCTTTTCGGAAGAGATCAACATCAGTCTAGGCGTTCCTCAGGGAAGCGTTTTGGGGCCTTTTCTGTTTTTGGTTTACATAAATGACTTGCCTGAAGCTTTTAGGGATGAGTCATCAAGCCTGGTGAACTTTGCTGATGATTCAAATGGTCTTTTTTGGGGCCAAACACTGGAGAGTCTTTTTGCAGCTGCAAAAGATACACTGCGGGAGGCTGAGAGATGGTTTAGTGGGAATGAGCTGCTCCTAAATAATGATAAAACAGTAATTGTCTGCTTTAGAACATGTCAGTCGCGCGGTGAGTACCCGGAGACCCTTGAGGTACTCTCTCAGAACATCGAGCCATCAAAATTTGTAAAATTTTTGGGATTTTATATAGATCAACACCTAAATTGGGATGTACAGATTCAACATGTCTCAAAAAAACTAAATTCTGCATGTTACTCAATAAGAGTCCTTAAAGATTATTTGGGAAGAAATACCTTGCTTTCAGTCTATTATGCAAACTTTTATTCTGTTATGAGATATGGTGTGATGTTTTGGGGGGCTGCTTCAGGGGCCACTGAAGTGCTCATCCTGCAGAAAAGGGTTGTCAGAGTCTTGCTTGATATGAGGGCTAGGGATTCTTGCAGGGGAAAGTTTAAGTTACTAAACATACTTACCTTTTTTGGTGTTTACATCTTTGAGTGCATAATGTTTCTGTTTAAGAATTTCTCCCGGTTCAGTCATCTCCTGCCTGGCCACAGCTATGACACGAGAAATATCAATCTTAATACCCCAGTGCATAGATTGTCTTTGACGGAAAGAAGTCCAATCTGTGCGTGTGTGAAATTTTTTAATAAACTTCCAATTCAAATTCAGCAAGAAAAAAATCCTAAGGTTTTTAAGAAAAAAGTTTTTTCACACATTCTTGACATAGAGCCGTATACTGTTGCCGAATTTCTTGGGCAATCGCTTCCTCAAAGTAGGTAGTTTGTATTCTTTTAGGTTGTTGCTATAAATTTTAGACTGTGTTTAACATTTTAACTTTTTGTTGTTTTAGATATTATTTATTATCTGTAATATTTTAATTTTGTTTGTTAATTTTTTATTTTACTTACGTTTGACGCTATTTGCCTAATTATACAAAAAATTCTTGCAAATAAAGATACACTATACTATACTATACTATACTATACTATACTATACTATACAAATAGCGGCTTCGTATTCGTATTCGTTATGGTTAACCGTTTGAATTTGCCAATACAACGAAAACTGTCTAATATCTGATATATTACAAAAATACCAATTTATTTCATTGCTAATTTTGGGAGAATTGTATAGTGAAAGAACAATGAGTGACAATGACATAATAATGTTAAAAAAAATCTTACCCGATATTTTTCGCTATACAATTCTCCTAAAGTTATGAAATTCCTTGATATTTATTAAATATGTCAATTATTACCTATAGAATATCAAGTCGATACTGATTTTCTTTAAATTTTGTATAAAAGCTAGAAAACATAAATAAATCTACGCGAAATAGGTTATAGGTTGGTAAGCATGTTGATACTCCCACCTTAAAAACGCAAAACACAAATTTAAGCTTACCGGGTGAACATATTATTTTTCGCCTAAAAATGTATCTTTTTAGTAACAATACAGGTAGTTTAAACACCATATAGATTGGCACACATCGAATTTTACCTTTCACAATAGGGTCGTAAAATTGTAACAATATGGCAAGCCGATGATTAAGAATAAATCTTGGGACAGTGGCGGTCGTTTAAGTTTTTATTTATGAAATACTAGAGTGTACCCGGCATGCGTTGCAACCCGCTGGTATAAATACAAACCCGATATATTAGTACCCGGCATGCCACTTTCTGAAATTGCACCCGTGCGAAGCCGGGGCGGGTCGCTAGTTATACATAAAAACCTTCCTCTTGAATCACTCTATCTATTTAAAAAAACCGCTTCAAAATCCGTTGCGTAGTTTTAAAGATTTAAGCATATATAGGTAGGGACGGACGAACAGACAGCGACTTTGTTTTATAGCACTTCTAAACAATTTCAGTAAAATATACGAAAAAGTAATATATGAACGATTAGTCAACTTCATAGAAAAGAACAATGCATTCTCTGATGTACAGAATGGATTTCGGAAAAACAAATCAACAGTCCGGGCTCTATACCAGGCACTTGTCAAAATACTGGATTCTTTGAATAAAAACAATGAGACTATGGCAATGTGTCTCGACCTATCTAAGGCGTTTGACAGTGTGGATCATGGGGTGCTCTTGTCCAAGCTTGAGTGTTTCGGCATTAGGGGCGTGCCATTGACTCTGATGCGGTCATATCTTACAGATAGACAACAATGCATAGAAGACTTTGACTCCTCTGGCAGGAAGATGCGATCAAATCTAGAAACGATAAAAAGGGGAGTACCCCAAGGGTCCCTACTGGGACCTCTCTTTTATATAATATACACAAATGAACTTCCACACGTAATCAATCACTCTTTGGTTCAATTTGCTGATGACACTACAGTAATCTTTTCATTGGACAAAAGTATAGACCCAAATTCCACAATTTTTGATACTCTAAACTCTTTGGAAAATTGGTTTACTGCCAATAACTTAACATTGAACATAAATAAAACTCAATTAATCAAATTTTCCTACAAACTTAACAATGAACCGCTAACTTTTACGAGTCAAAATCAGACTGTTTCAACAGTGGGATCGGCGTCGTTCCTGGGAATCTGCTTGGACTCTCGCTTGGATTGGAGGCAGCATATGGACGGACTGTCCTCAACACTGGCTAAATATGCATATGCCCTGAGAGTGCTTGCACGCAACGTGTGCTTCGAAGCCTCTCTGATTGCGTATCACGCTCACATACATTCCAGGATTAGATATGGGATCGTGCTCTGGGGGGGCGGCTCTGAGATTGGTAGGGTTCTGATTGTGCAGAAGCGGTGTGTCAGAAACATGCTTGGCTTGGGACAACGGGAGTCTTGTAGGCAACTTTTTAGAGACCTTGGTATTCTTACAGTCGTTTCTACTTACATTTTGGAGGCGGCGGTTTTTGTAAAGCATTATGAGGAGTTATTTTCTGACCAAACAAGATCACATTCCTATGATACCAGGAATAGGGCTGATTTGGTCTACAATAGAACTCATCTTTCATACATTCAAAAAAATGTTCACTGTTCAATTATTAAAATCTTTAATAAACTTCCAGGAAGATTGCGCCAGCTTTCTTTACATAAATTTAAACTCAAACTTAAAGTACTTCTTGTCGAAAAGGCCTACTATGCAGTGGAGGAATTTTTTCAGGATACATTAAGCTAGGTACCAACATTATATTATTTGTTTCAGTTTGTTTGATTCTTTTGTTTTTTTTTTCTTTTCTGGATGTACTGAAGATGTTTGATACACTTTCATCACTATTATTCAATTTTACCTTTATATTCTATGTAATATTGTGTATGCTGTACTGTGCTGCTGTGTATTGTGTTTTATATTTTTAACATTTTACCATTCTTGTATGTACTTTCTAAATTTGACATGTTCTACACCCTATGGGTAATTTATAAGGACAAATAAAGATTATGATTATGATTATGATTATACTATGTTAAGATAAATTCCTTTTTTTTCCTGCCCGTGTTTCCATTTTTTAATGGAGTTACCTGTCCTCTTAAATTGTACTAGGTTTCTGACAGTACTAGAAGGTGTTTGGTGCACAAGTGCATCGTGTACATTTAAAACTATTTTCTTTGCTCTTAGGTCAAGCACACCTTTACAAAACACTGGGGACGCCATTTTTGTATTATTTTTATAATCTACACACAAGCTTTCGATAACACGTTAAAAATTAAATTAAATTAAACTACCTCACTTGAAGTTGGAAATATTCTATGGCATAAGCCACCTACCTGCATACCTATGCAACAAGAGATAATTTAATAACTTAAGATCGGGTACCTGTTATTGTTACGCTTATGGTTTAATGAGGTTTTACGACTCATGACCCTCCTCAGCTGTGCTGTCAGGCTTTAAGAAACAATATGCTGACCCGTCGATAACAAGGAACAAAAAAATCGACCTGTAAATCGTCGGAACCCAAAACTCTCGAGGATGTACGATGTCGTCATCGATGACGTAAAACGGTCTTTATTTTATACAAATTATAAGTAATGGTATTTACCCAATACGTGCAAAAGCGTTGATTAAGATCCTTAATTGTCAAAACGTTATTTTTAAGCATTAAACTAGATCATTTGAATAAAAAAAAAATACCCGAAAATATATGTTTAAAGTAGAGGAATTTATTTATACTATTATATAAATGACTGACTGACTAATTCATCAACGCCTTGAAATCATGAAATTTCGAAGAGGTATTTTCTCTTTAAAACGTAGGCATTCACTAAGCAGGGATTTTTCGAAAATCAACCCCTAAGGGGGTAAAATTGGGATGGAAATTTTTATAGAAAATAAAATAAAAGTAAGCTCATTTAATAAAATAACTGTCTGGAATTTTAAGCAATATTACTGAAAATACGTACTATGCTTCCACTATTAAAATAAGCAAGTGCATGCTCTGATGTTTTCGGAAATTTTGCCCCTAGGTGTTAAAAAGGGGAGGTGTAAAATTCAAACGCCACAGCTAGAGAAAAAGAAAAGAGTAAAAAAAATTTAGGCAAATTCTTAGCTTGTAACAAAAACTTGTGTTTGGGCATTTTTGCCCCTAGGGGGTGGAAAAAGGGGCATAAAAAGTTATATTGAAAAAAACATTTTTTAACGGAACTTCTTATTTTTTTGTATATTGGTCCCTAATTCGTCCGATAAAACTCTTTCTTTGGAAATCGGTCCCTAAAGGGAGGAAAAGGGGGTAAATACAATACAGGGTGTCCGGAAATGATGAGCAAAAAATTTAGGGGATAATTCTAGACCGAAAATAAATCTATATATATCTCTTCAATTTTTATTATCTTCCCAAAAAAATCAACTTCCGGTTAAACCGGATGTAACTCGAAAGCAGGAAATATAGTTGTTCCGGTTTAACTGGAAGTTGATTTTTTTGGGAAGATAATAAAAATTGAAGATAGGGACATGTAAGCCGTTTTGCTCTAAGACGTACTGTTAGAAAGTTATATAAGCTGTCAAAGTTCAAAAATGTCACTTTTCGAGAGTCAATATCTCGGAAACTATGAAGTATAGACTAATAATGCATTTAATAAAAAATAATTATAATTTTATGTGGAATTTAAAAATGTAAAAATATACTGGGTGTTATATTTAAAAATATAAAATTCGTTCGAATTCCAGACAAACTAAAAAGCTGGCAACAACGCCAATATCGTCATTCGGTGCGTTAGATCCTCTTACACAACTGTACCAAATTTGGTTTAAATCGGCCAGTAAATTGTGATGTTATTAAGCCGTTTCCAGACTTTATACACACACTGTATATGCAATAACGTTAAAATTTCACTCACCGAGAGAAGAGTAGTAGTCACTAAATGTAGATAAATGGTCGCGGAATTCTGCGGCAGTGGACAGGGCAAGAAATATTTGCGACCTTCTGCCATCAGCGCCAATCTGAAAGTAACAATTTAGATTTAATAAAAATTACTTACTAAAAATTATGTAAAAAATATAACCAGTTTTAAAAACAATTTCCAAAGTGTTTGAATCCATAGCCAATGACTCTTTCACATCTCTGTTTAAGAATTTTATAACAATTAAGCAGCACAGTTTTGGAAAGGGTACGTTCAAAACATTTATAAATTAAAAATTTGTATTCTAATTCACTCTATTATTTTAAAAGAAAAAAACTCAAACATAACACTTCAGGAGAATAAGACATTACATGATCATGACACCAGACGTATAAATTATCAAACTATACCAGTAAAAAGTAATTTCGGAAAAAAATCGCTTTTATATGACGGAATAATAAAATATAACAAGTTTCCAAAAAATATCAGAAAAATTAAAAAATTGGCAACTTTTAAAAACAATTAAAGAGATATTTATTAAATTAAATTATTTATACTATTTTTTTTTAAATTGATTTTATTAATGAATTAAATTGGATTAACTTCCATTTTTTTTTTATTGTTATTTTTTTTAATGATTATTATTTTCTATATTATGTTGTCACTTTCCATGTAATGAACTGTAAAAGTTAGTTTGAAATAAAGACATTTTAAAAGTTAAGGGTCGTTCAATTACAACAAATTTGTTAGTTTAGTTAGAGGCCATATCGAGAGCCTTGGAGGATGGTGCCACCGTAGATTCTATTTATACCGACTTCTTCAAGGCGTTTGATAGGAATAATCATTTTTTGTTCATCAACAAGTTGGCTGCATATGATGTGGGAGGTACACTGCTAGACTGGTTATTATCATATCTTGTTAATCGTAAGCAAATAGTTAAAATTAAATCTATCCGGTCAAAGGTTATAGATGTCACCTCTGGAGTGCCTCTTGCACCAGTTGCACCCATATTATTAAATATGTTTAATACTGTTTCTAACACAGTAAAGTACTGATGTATGCAGATGATTTGAAAGATTTCAAAATTTTTAACACAACTGTTCGCAGGGTGACCTTTTAAGGTTCCAAGAATGGGGTCAAGTAAATAAGATAAGCCTAAATATCAGAAAGTGTAAATATATCTGTTTTAGTAGAAAAAAATGAACAGAATTTTACTGATTATTTTATAGGAGGGTCACAAATAGAAAATGTAAATGTAATACAAGATTTGGGTATTTATTTTGATTGTAAGTAAACCTTTAATTTTTGATAAAATTTTTATTTTTAAACATAGTGGTGAAATACTGTCCAGACATTACTGTCTGTGGTAAACTTTCCTGTTCCTACCAGAGCTCTAAGACAAGTAAATACATTCTCTACCGAACGACATCGGATTTTATATGGTAAATTGTGTGGAGGTTGATGTAATAATAATAAGTTTATTTAAAATTTAATAATATAATAAATATGTTTATGTTGTCTTCTATAAACTTATTCTTCAATCCCCTGAAGCTGAGCTTGTTAGGGGCAAATCTTATTTTTTGTTTTAGTATGTAAAATCATAAATCATAAATATGCATTAAAAATCAAGTTTTAAAGTGAAAATGTTAATTTATAGTATACTTAAACGCAGCTTTTTTGAAGAAATATATTACCTATAATAAAATTATTAATTTATAATTTTTAAGTAAAAAATATTACTTATATAAATTATTCAGAACAATATTAATTAATTAAAGCATTTTTAAAAATATTTTCAAATTGTCTGTTTTTAATTTCCATGTTTTTATTTCGACTTAAAATTTTTTTAATGAAATCAATTTTTTAATTTTTGTTGGTAAATAATCGTTTAAATAAAAACATAAATATTTAAAATTTTCTTGTCCTATGGACTTATTTATTTTAGGTTTTATGGTTATTTCATTTTTATGAGGTGTGATGATTATGGTTTTTAAATTGTATAAGGTTTTTATTTTTAAATATATATATTAAGATGTTATAAATGTAAAGTTGTCTTATGTTCAACTTTTTTGTTTCTGAATATAATTCTTTTGAAGGATAAAGATAATCTTTATTGAATATAATTTTTAGAAACCATTAAGGAGTTCGTTGTAGCTTGTCTTAATATTTTTTGTTCTTTATGTTATTGTATTAATGTAGGTACTTTTAAACATTAAAATTTGTAACTTTTGTATTTGTATTGGATATAACCCATTGATTACATAAATTAATAAACATAGGTACTTACTTCAGCAACCTTAATAAATCTGCCTCTCCGATTTTGCTTGACATCTAGATAGAATCTCTTGCTTTGGATCTGCAGCATTTTAGTTGCCAATTCTTGCTCAACTTGACCTTGTTGGCCTAAAAGTAAAAAAAAAATAACATAGAGTGGCTTCGTCCGGGGCCTAGTAGAATCTTTCCGAAACGAGTAAACTTATCATGTAGAAACTTTGATTTGGCGTAATTTTTACAATAAATTTTTAAGAACTGAGAAACAAAGAGGTACCAGTTAGAGCTACTCGAGGTTCTTAGATATCTGAGGATCTGGACTATTCCTAGTAGATATATTTCTAAATGCATTACAAACTTTAATATATATTTATCATAAATATACAACCAAGCAGGGCAATCTTATTAGGATTGATTATCATCGATTGGAAAGATCCAGACTATTTCCATCCCAAATGGTACAAAAGTCTTCCACTTTACATATTATGGGAGCTACCTGAAAGATTCATCAGGATGGAGTAAGGCATATTTTACTAGAGTGCACTCAGGAATGTCTGGACCAAATTTACTAAACACTTTTATTTCTTGCACTGGCTTGCCTGTTCCACAATGCGTAGTGGGCTATCTTGCCGCTATTTTAATCAGCTTATTTTAAATTTGTTGTACTGATGACTCAGTAACTTTGTGATGTCTTTATTTTATCTTAGAATTTAAGAATGTAAAAATGTTTAAGATAATTTTTTTAGAATTTTCATTTAAGTAGGGGATACTTGGGTAATAAGGTGGCCTAACTTTGGCTGCAGATAACTGAAAAACTGGAAATATTACAGGGTTCTTTGTTACAGGGGTTCCTTTGACCGAAAAAATCAAAGATTTGAATACCTACATCCTTTTAACAGAGAAGAATTCAAGTTCTTATTACCCCACACAAATGTTATTAAAACCCTTATAGGGGTAATAAGAACTTTGTTTCAAACTATATATCTCCCATTTAAGTAAGCCTGTGTAATAAGAACTACTTATCATATTATGTTCTTATTTCCGTGAGATAAAGAAATCCGTTTAATAGGACAATCCCTCGGACAATCCATTCAGGGGTTATATGAATAGGTCACTTATATTTTACTTTACTGTACTTAGTTCACTGGATTACTTTTAACAAAAACAAAGATAAAGAAATATTTTATTTTGGCATTGAGATCTTTAAAAAATTGAGTAAAAATAACTTTGCTTGCACACAATTTCTTTGGAGCGAATGAAACCGTTAAAACCCCAGATATCAGAGGCCGTTCCTATGACCCCAGTCTCTACCCTATTTAGAGATGTGTGAATTTTTTTTGAGTATATACCTAATTACTCAGATAATATATTACAAAACATTATTTTTTACAGGGATTACAAACAAAGGAACTTCTTTTCAACAAGACCAAATTTGTCTGATTTGGACAAACCAACATGTTTCCAAATAAAGGTCAGCCAGCCCCACAGCACTTCATTTTATGAACTGTAAAAATTGAAAAAACCAAAATTGTTAAAAACATTAAAAAAAGTTGCATGCATTCATTGTACCTGATGCAAACAGGCTATAAGAAGGGAGAGTTTTTATGTTTCCAATTTAACAAAAATAAATCCTGTTGTCTTTAGTTCCTCTCTTTGATGTCAACCACGGAACCTAAAAAGGAGATCCAACAAAGCCAGAAAATTATAGACTTATAAGTTATAAGCTTAGGTACTACCGTCCCTGTCAAAAATCTTTGAAGCGGCAATGTGCAAAAGAATAGTAAATTTTTCGCTACAAATAACCTTTTTAATAGACCGCAACATAGATTTCTAAAAGGTAAATGTATTGACACAGCAATTTTTGAGTTTATACAGGATGTAATTGGTGGTCTGGAAGATAAGAAATACACATCAGGGACTTTCTTGGATCTTTCTAAGGCGTATGACTGTATAGAGCATAGGCTCTTGCTAGAAAAATTAAATGTTTATGGAGTGAGAGCTCCTGCACTACCATGGTTTAAGTCATATCTCACAGATAGGAGTAAAAAAGTTAAAATATACATTGAAAACACTGAGTATTACTCGGAACCCAGTCATATCCATCTGTTTACGCTCTTAAATATAGGACTAATACCGCCGCCTATCTTTTTAAATTTTATTGACCTCTAGGATACAAGTGCCTATTTTAAAAATCAACGTTTTATTTAAAAAACTTACCAAAATTTTCTTATTTTCTATTGTAAGTCAATGATTGTTTAGGAGGTATTGAAAACATTTATTGAATATAATTTATACATAGGAGGTTTTTTTTTAAAACGTTTTTATCGTTTCCTGTAAAATCATGTCTAAGAGAGATAGGAGGTACTCACATCACTGAGGATATAATATGCTGTATTTTTACAAATATGTAACTACTTCTTGACAAGATGGTGTGTTTAGAGAGATTTCCTTAACATGATTGTGTTATCAAGTACATAAAATAAATGAATGCTTAAAGTTCATTCATGATGGGTTAGTAGATAAAATAATGCTTGTGCCTTGCCTTCGTAAATTCCTTTAGTCTTTCTTCTCGACTATAAAATAGCTTCCAAGGAAGTCAGTACCAATGAAGGTGCCAGTTACGGGGCCAGCGGGCTTCAAACTAGGTTTTTATATGTAGGCATAGGTTTTAGATAAAACCTGAAATGTTACAGTGTATCCAGGCGTAATTCTTATAATTTAATTTTTCTGTTTCCTATTCTTAATATAGTAATATATAAAAATTCAAATAAAAGACAACACTTTTTAGAGACCTTGCAGACATACTTACTAACAAAACCAAATTAGGTATTAATAGAAACTAAATGTAAACCTACTTGGATCATGCCAATACTGAATCTTTCCAAGAACCCACTCACTGTTACTTAATTCCATAATTAATTATCACACTTAAAAATCAGGTAAACAAGAAAAGTTTTCAAAAAATGCTGCTAAACCGGCAAAAATCGCGTTCAAACTAAATATGAATCATTTAATGAAAGAGCAATAGTAAAATCTACTACTACAGAACCAACAAATTCCCAGGAAGGCAATGAGTCATCCTTGGAATCTCATTCTGAAAGTTTGCAGAATTCAGAATTGGGAAAATAAGCGGCGAGGTCCTGATAAGAGGGTATAATAAGGGTCCATGACAAAGAGACAAAGGGGCAGTTTTAGTTTTAGAAGGGCAGACTAAGGAACAAAAGGACTTACCTGAATCATATTCACTTCCTTGCTCCATACCGTGGTATTCTGAAATAAAACAAGAAAATGAGTGTTAAAAAAATGTCAGCCGTGTCGGTGAACCCTAGAAACCGCTGCCCTACTAAACTACCAGACAGCGAAAATTTTTTTCGTAAAATTGATCAAAAACATTAAAATGAACAGTAAGGTCGAAAATCCCGTATTTTGACATTCGTTTTGAAGTAGAAAGGCAACCGAACTGACGTTGGCCAAGGTCACTATATTTGACTATGACAATATTTTAGATATTGCAGACTTTCTGCGGGTTTTCTGGCCTAATTAACGAAATGCTTTACCTTCAAAAGACAAGAAAATTATACCTACAACCCTTTAAAAGTAGCCCCGAGCAAAAATTTTCGCGAATTTTAAAGAAAATCGCGGAAATTCAAAATATTCTTGGGTCGAACAATCGAATTTTACGCCATCTTGGTACACTTGTCAGGTTTAAAAACTGGTTTTCGGGTCAAAACTAGGGATTCGTTTCTTGAAATTTCGCACACGGATAAAGAAAAGTGTAGGTTTTCTTTGGGCAATGGATATTTCAACGATATTTTACTCACTTTGCGAACTTGAACCTTCATCTCCACTACCTATATCCGACATCGCAAGCCCTACTCACACACACACAACCTTCTGTTTAGGGAAAAAGTGGGGAAAAATCGAAAAGTCACTAGAAAATATGTCACCATTTAAAGCCAGGACCGCATTCAGGTGCCATGGTACCAAGATAATTGATGTAAATAAAAAAGGTCAAATCTGTTTCATTTTGTTTTAAAGTTAAGCTATTTCATAATTGCAAAATGTTTAATAAATCAGTACAATTAATTTTTCCAACAATATTATTGATAAGATAACGCACCAAAATTTGAGATGTACGAGGGTATATTGCAA
The DNA here is from genome assembly GCA_963969555.1 of Polydrusus pterygomalis. Taxonomy (NCBI): domain Eukaryota; kingdom Metazoa; phylum Arthropoda; class Insecta; order Coleoptera; family Curculionidae; genus Polydrusus; species Polydrusus pterygomalis. The sequence goes on along the minus strand of OZ018385.1, from coordinate 37,846,912 downwards.
AGTAACTAGTAACTTCGGTCCTTCGTAGCAATCGTGTGTTTGATGATGTGAATAATAATGAATCGCTAAATTACAAGACGGACTTGATTAAAGTAAACTGAGATTAGATAGATTTACCTGACTACCTAAATTAATTACTTAACGAAATAGTTTTTGGTTTGATGTAAGCAAAAAAAAAATAGTAATTTTTCATGTGAAAATTTCAATTTCATTTTCTTATTTTCACTCGCTACCTCTAGGAGGCTGCTGTTATTGCCACTCTACAAGACTTCGGACTCTCTACGCCAGCGGAATATTCCAAATTATAATATGCCTACTAACTGTAAAGAAATTTTTTTTTATTTGGCTCCCAGCCAACAGCTTGAAACCGGCATAGTGCGTCGCCATAGCACTGGTGAATTCCCAATAGTTGGAAATTGAGTCAATGTAAGCTCAAATAAAACCCAAGAAGTAACAATTGGTGTATATATATTTTCACGCCCAAATTTTGCTAAAATTTCTTAATAATTTTCTGGTACCGAGTACCATCCCCCCTCCTTATGTACGTGCCTGTTACAGACAGAGAGCGTTATTTAATAAGTAGATTTAGGTTTTGACATACCCCGGTAATCTTTTTAATCTTGTTGAACAATAAAATTTGATCATTCACTTTAAACAATAAGAAATAATTTCAAGTAGGTAGCTTAAATTAATATAAAATAATAAATAACAAATACAGATATCATATATTATGCATTAACTTTATCGATAAAACATAACAATTTCTGAAAGAGTTCGTGCGAAGATATTATAATTAGTAATAATAATAACACGAATGTTGCATAATATAATTCCAATATGACCACAGCTAAAATTTTAAACTTGAAAATAACATTTTTATTGGGAGCAAAAATAACTGGAACTTGAACTCATCTAGAAAGAATAATCATTATCCAGTCATGACGATGATCTAATAACAAATAGGAACGTCATAATTATGTCATCATTTTTTTATGTAACTAATGGGCTGATCAGAAAATCATGCGCGAATTTCTTTAAACGTGTGACACAGGCTTTAGCACTGCGCAAGCGCCACGTCTTCCCCGTATGTCGAGGTGCTGGCTGCGACGTAATGCAAGGGGAACAAAGATGGCTATGGATCTATCCGCCATTTTCTAAAGTGAGACAGAATAAAGTGTTTTTTGTGAATTTTTATGAAATTTGAAGATAATTCCGGGATTTTCGTGGATTAACAGGTAAGGAATGTTTTATAGAATGTTGGATAAGAGTTTTCCGCGAAGTTTAAGTGAAAATATCGGTGAAAACGGATGGGTAAAGCTGGCGTCTTTCTTGAAGAGACAGAGTGAAGGTAAATCGTTTTCTTTGTTACTTCTATATACACTTATTTCATTTTATCACATCGTCTTTGTTGTGTAAAAAGAGATAAATTTGGAGGAAGGACAGACGGTCTTTTAAATTATAGCTTTTTTCTTCTCCATGGAGGAATATCACAAAATAGAAAAATATAATTTTTTTTTAATTTAATGCCACGCCCTTGGTGTTAAATGTCGCTTGGTGACGCTATGGAATTTCGCCACATATGCCAACTATGTTTATTTGGCACTTTTTCTTGTATTTCTGGTGATTCTAACCGGCTTTTTACACACTTGGAGGAAAAGCTAAAAATAGATTAATTACGGATCATCGAATAAAGTAGAATAATTGCTTATAAGGCGGAAAATTCAATAGTCATTATCAGATACTGTTTTCTCGGTTTTATTATTAATTCATTTGACAGAGTCAGCCTGTATTTAAAAATTCATAAAACTGCTCTATGCTGCTACTCTCATGCTTACTGGGACAAGAAAATGGACACATAATAGTTTTTGTCTCTATCTTACTTTCTACTTTTGTAGGGTAGCTAACCAAATTTAAAATGAAAATGTGGAAAGTCGCTCGGACCCGTCGATTTTTATTTCGAGGGGGACATCTTTTGCGTATATATTGTCAATCTTGTTACTACAAGCCCCTAGGAGGGAGGGGGGTAAGATCTAAATCTTAAATGGGTACCCCTTTTTTTTTTAATTCTGAACGTTTTTTAATAAAAGCATTATTAGTCTATACTTAACAGTTTCCGAGATATTGACTCTTGAAAAATTACATTTTTGAACTTTGACAGCGTCTAGCTTTCGAACGGTACATCTTAGAGCAAAACGGCTTACATGTCCCTATCTTCGATTTTTATTGTCTTTCCAATAGTGTCAACTTCCGGTTAAACCGTAAGTACTATATTTCTTACATCCGGTTTAACCGAAAGTTGACACTATTGGAAAGATAATAAAAAGTTATTTCCTTCAAAAACTATAGCGGCAGAAGAAAGAAAAACATTTTCCAAAATCTGAAGATATATATTACTGTTTAGTGTTCCACCAATATTCCAGCATACACCTGCACCGTAAACACTTATCCATGCCCACACATTAACGGAGAAACGTCCACTGGTTTGCTTTTATTGAGTATACTTCTCACTTCTCATCATATCGGGAATTTGGTGGTCTATACCGGGTGTCCACAGAAGGTGGTTCGCCCCTCTAACTTTTTTGTTTTTCAAGATAATGAAATAAAATTCGGAGGATTTGTATACGACATAAAACTGCATTTTTTGGCAAGTGACTCAACATTATGGAACTTCCGGTTTAACCGGAAGTGACATAAACTTTCGATTTTTAAATGGGACACCTGGTATATTTTTACTTTTTTTGACTCCATATGACATTCTAAATACAACGATGTGTCACTTGTCACTTTTTGTCACCAAGAAAATATTTTTTTTTTTAACTTTTTCACTCCTTGTAAAACTATTATTTTCCATATTTTTTAAACAACAAACTAATTTACTTTGGCAGAAGCTGTTGGCATTTCAATTTTCTTCAAGGCATGATTTTGTTTTATCAGTTTTGCTGGTCACAGGCTACTTGATGCATTTAAATCTAAATTTATCCTCAAAGGGTGCTTTATTTTAGGAAAGGTCCAAGTTAACTTTTTAAAGTTTTTTAATGGCAGCTTTTCTAAAACCTAATAGTGTATGGTATCAAAATAATCGTAATAAAATTCTCTTTTTTCTTAACCCGACGAGCCACCATGTTGCCATTTAAAAAAAATGAGTTATACAACTTTAAAGATTAAATTTTACGTAGCACATAGCATTGGATCAAAAATAGTAAAATTGTATTTTTCCCAAGATTAAAGAACTGAAATAAGTGATTTTAAGGTATCCTCTAGATAAAACAATAAATTTGGAAAAAAAATATTTTCTTGGTGACAAAAAGTGACAAGTGACACATCGTTGTATTTAGAATGTCATAGAAAGTCAAAAAAAAGGAAAACTATACCAGGTGTCCCATTTAAAAATCGAAAGTTTATGTCACTTCCGGTTAAACCGGAAGTTCTATAACGTTGAGTCACCTGTCAAATAATGCAGTTTTATGTCGTATACAAATCCTTCAAATTTTATTCCATTATGTTGAAAAACAAAAAAGTTAGAGGGGCGAGCCACCTTCCGTGCACACCCGGTATACTCGAATCCTTCCATTTCATTTTCTGGTAAATATTGCATAGCAAACCCAATTTTTTGTTCCTTATCACTATTTTTTTAAAAACGGTTTGGATGCAGCTGCTTGATTTCTCAATTCGGAACATTGTGTTACTCGGCGTTGCGCAGTTCTAGATGAAGCAGGAAATCCTGTTATGTGCATTGCCTTAAATACTCCACCAAATTTCGGTCTTCTTTATTTGATGATTTTTCCATAAGACCACCCTATTTCTACTAAACATATTCTTGCTTTTTCAATAATACTTAAATGAGGCATTTTAAAATCAAATTAGATAATGACATTACTTTGACAGATATCATGATAACAATAATTAACACGTTACAAAGGTAATAAAGGTTAAAAAGTTGCATTTACAGATTTACAGTGTCACAGTTTCGTGTATGAAATTATCTGTCGTCAACTGTACCTATACCTACACAAACATAAATTATAAAAACTGGAAGTTACTTAAACTTAACGTAATCAAAGGGGAGGATGGGGGAATAAGATAGGTACACATGGGGGAATCGGAAACAATTTTTTTTTTTTGTACTTACAGGTTATAGTTTCAAGTGAATCTTGATTTCGTGTTTCCGCCGTAAGTCTTACCGAAGGATGCTCATGTATGCGTAATTAATAATTTTAATTGAAAAAGAAATGGTCAAGTTTCTTATTGCCCCCATAGGGGTAAAAAAACAAAAATTGATAAAAGTCATCACAATATTACATTGTTTTTTTTTAGAATTCATTAAAAAATGTTTGACCCGAACGTCATAACAACCACTACCCAACAATCGCAAATTCAGTACCAGCAACAACCGCAACAGCAGACTGAAAAGGACAAGAATGGCCAAGAGCAGAAACAGGACTTTGCTCCCTTTTGCTATGCAAATGTCAATATGATACAGAAGATCACACCTCAAACGCAGCATTCGACTGTCAATATGTCACAGTTGACAGATGATAAGTGTTACATCACTCAGCCTGCGTTTAGTTATAATTATACTTTGGTAAGTTGAAACACTATTTCGTATCTTTTTCCTGTAAAAAGCGGCCAAATACCTAAATATATAAGGTAAAATATTATACATTTTAAGTGCCAAATAAGCAAATGCTCTTAAATGTTTTACGTTACTGTTAACTAGGGTTTCCAAGTTAGTTTTATGAACGTAGGAGCAAGTTGACAGACAGTAAAGTAAACGAACATCAAGAATTTCCTGCGAGTACAGAAGATTAGTGGAAAAGCCCCTATTAAGTTTAAACATCAAATTTGCGCATATTTCTTTTTCTGTTTTTAACGTAAAACTAAATCCCAAAAGTGGGGGGGGGGTCTTTGGATTTTTAAGGTACCTATTCACGTTCAGTCGGCCGTCAGTCCGTGGACTGTCCGTCCTGGCCGGCCGGCCGTTATCGAAAGTCAAACTACACGTACAGTTTTATATACCGTTTACGGCCGGAGGATTTCTGCCGGATTCGATAGCGGCCTTCAGTTTTTGTTATTTCACTATACATGCGCAGTTATTTCGACAGGTCAAACATGTCGCAAGAACAGTGCGCAGCGGCAACTGTTGTTATTTCACACCAACAAAGAAAAACAATTTGGATGAGACTGGCTAAAAAGACGTTGCACTTTCTCCCACGTGAAGCTTGTACGAAAACTGAGGCAATCGAGTGCAAGTGATTTAAAAAACTTTATTAGGATGAATGATCATTGTTTCGAGTATTTATTAAAACCATATATTACAAGAAAGGACACCGTAATGCCTTTTTCAGTTCTTTTCTGAACGCACTTTTCATATTATTTATCTTATGTTTCACCGAGTCTTTAAGTAGCTTCGACATCTACTGTTTTATATAGTAAAAGTAATTCTTCATATTATGCTTTAATTCGCAAAGTCCTATTAGCATATGAAGAGTCTTTTATTTTCCACAAATATTTATATGTTTGCGGTACAACTCAATAAAATTCTTGATGAAGTTAGGATGGTTTGCAATTTTGTTCGGCGTTACTGAATAAAAACTATAAAATTTTAGAAAGGAGAGAAATAAGACACTTGAAGTCTTCCTCTACTGGTATATTAAAATAGAGTTTTAATGAATGGTAAATTATCTACATGTTTCGAATGTATATACATTTGTAAATCTTGACATTACTTAATAAGAAATCAAAGTTTAAAAAGTTTTAAATGTGAACTGGAGCTGACAGTTCTGAAAAGACAAGGTTAAATGGATGTCTACATGACATGACATGACATGACATGACATGACATGACATGACATGACATGACATGGCCTGCAGTCCACTGCCGGCCGGTAAACTACTACACACGTTAAGTTTTAACAGTCGACAGGCCGCCGGCAGAACGCGACTCGTCATTTAACTGCGTGTGTGTAGTGAGTACCTGCCGCCCGGCCATTATCTCTCCGGCAAAATACGGCCGGCCGACTGAACGTGAATGGGTACCTTAAGGCAACAGAGTATTCTAGACTAAAACTTGGTCTATAATTTATAATACCTAAACGTATTAGAACTTTAACAAACAAAAAACAATTTAAAAAACAATTCAGCAATTATCTTTTTGAAAATATTGTTGACTTTCTTCGGGTACTGTAGTTATTGTGTGTTTTTCCTTTTAAAGTCAGTATCGATTTCTAAGTGTTTTTGGTATTTTCTTAATATTTCATTTTCTCTGTGTGTAACATATTTTGTCATTTGTGCATAGCATATTGTTTTCTTTATATTTTGGGTTAAACCAAACACATACAGGTGTCTCACACCTAGGTGTTTCTAAATGTAGTCTAAAAGTATAGAATGTGTAATACTTACAAATAATGTCTATGTAAATATATTATGAACGAATAAATTAAATTAAATTAAAAAAAAAAAAAAAAAAAATTATAATTATACATTACTTTGGAAACGACCCCTGTAAGCTGGTTTATTTGAACTACCCGCCATACGAGGGAGTTTTCAACAGTACCTTTGATCACTTTACATTACTTAAGTGCTAAAGAGACTTTTTAAAAGTGCTGTCTTGACCTTCTACTCTAGCTAGATCTTTATTTCTTAGAAAATTCAAAATACCTTTGTATAACCGCCTTAATAATTATGACACGTCGAGACAAGATTGAGGTTATGTGGTTTTGAAATGAGACCTCTTTTTTTTTCTAAGAAATATCACATTCATTGCGCTGAAATCCGATGTTTTCGACTGAAATTAAAAATTCTGTTCCTAAGTTCTGAGAACCTTAAATTCAGGGATTGTAAAGACTGGTAAAGACTGATCCGCACCTATGCATTTTCACCCTGCATTTTTGAATCATGGCTGTAACAGCTGATTTTATGATTTTTTAACGCTTAGTCATCAAAGTCCTGATATCAGAGTACAAATATTTCTTTATTCTAGCGTGTTGCGGGTCCACAGTAATGATTTTTTTTTAATTTTGAAATTTGGTTGTAATTTTGTGTTTTAATATTGGTGCAATTTGACAGAATACAAAATCGGTTGATCAGAGGCGTGTTCGATTGGCACAGAGATTTGGATCGATCTGATTTTAAAAATCAATTCAGTGTTATGTCAGTTGTTCGTTTCGATTTTGACTTAACCTCATTTCATGTTCAAAAATTAGTCGAGAGTAGCGTAGTAGTATTTTATAAAGCGGGCGACTAAAGTAAAGCAACTTTAACATATTTTATTTCCACTTTTCTCATTCACATACAGAAAATATTATTTACCTAGATGGGTTTAAAAAGACGTAATTCATCCATTTCTACTGCTACACATCACAGTTAATTTTCTTGAAAAAAGACATAATCAAAGAATACTAATAAATACCCTTAATACCCAACGAAAATCTAAAACAGGGACAGAATGGAACTAAGTATAACCTCCAAAACCATAAAGTAAACAAAACAAACAACTGATCTGATTTTGGGGATTCTGCAATTTCCCAGGTTCACTACAGTTACAGATACAGTGCAATGACTGAGTCTTTGCTCCAAATAAATAGTGTTATTTTATAGGTGAATCAAAACTTACTGACTCAAAACGCAATATCGAATATTACCTTCAAATGCGACGTTTGCGGGTTGATGTTTGCCCATCTCAGTCTGCTCAACCACCACAAGAAGGTCAACCATGGACAGACTGACCAACAGCAGGCTCAGCAACAACAAATTACTGTTCAGGTATGATACCAGATAATTACCGTAAAATTGGGTTTCTTTAGCAGCCGAGGTAACTTTGACACTTATGTCATTATGAACCTTTTTTCCTTCTTGTTGATTCATTTGTTTGTTTTTTTAAATTTAATTATGGGTAAGAAAAGATTCATCTGGACAAGAGGGTCAAATACAGGAAAAAATACAATTATTGTATCACAGCCAGGACCATCTGGCATAAAACGTCCAAGTAGAATTGCAAGGAAAAAACACAAAAAATATTATTTCAATATTTAACATAGCTCATAATTTCACATTATTATGTAACATTTTTTTTTTACTACATTTGGTAGAAAATAAAAATTTTATTGGTTTTTCTTATGGGTAGATACATAACTTTCAAAATGTCTTTATTCCAAACTAACTTTTACAGTTCATTACATGGAAAGTGGCAGCATAATATAGAAAATAATAACTTAAAAAAAACAATAAAAAAAAATTGAAGTTAATCCAATTTAATTCATTAATAAAATCAATTTAAAGAAAATAGTATAAATAATGCAATTTAGTAATTAGCTGAACGTTTTGGTCTCACAATACGACGTCTTAAAAACAATATTAATCTTTCTGGGTTCATGGGTAATTCGTCAACAGTAGAAGAATATGTCGACGCAAACATTAAAATATCTCATTAATTGTTTTTTAAAAGTTGCCAATTTTTTAATTTTTCTAATATTTTTTGGAAGATTGTTATATTTTATTATCCCGTCATATAATAGCGATTTTTTTCCGAAATTACTTTTTACTGGTATAGTTTGATAATTTATACGTCTGGTGTTATGATCATGTAATGTCTTATTCTCCTGAAGTGTTATGTTTGATTTTTTTCTTTTAAAATAATAGATTGAATTAGAACACAAATTTTTAATTTATAAATGTTTTGAACGTGTAAATACCCTTTCGGTCTATATAGATTAACAGTTGGTTCTAAATGTGGCCATTTGTGTATAGATTTAATAACTTTATTTTGCAATTGTTGTAGTGGTTTTAAGTTTGATAAACAATCAGATCCCCATGCAGAAGCTAAGTATTGTAATTTTGAATATATTAATGAAAAAAATATATATTTTAAGTATTTCAAAGGAATGAAATATCTAGAGCTCTGTACAAAACAGATACCAAAGAAGATATCGAGTTGATAATATACTGGATATGGCATTTCCAATTTAAATTTTCGTCTAAAACTAATCCTAAAAGTTTTGTCGTTTTTGAATATTGAATTTTTTCATTATTAAATGTTAAGGGATTAATGAGGGAATTTATTTTATTTTTAGTTATAAACATAAAAGAAGATTTTGTAAAATTTAACGTAAGTTTATTTGATTAAAGCCAAGAAAGAAGTATTTTTAAATCATTATTAATATCAAAATACATTTCTGCAAGAGTTTCAGCAAAATAAATAATTGTTGTATCATGTGCAAATAGCTTTATATTGCCCTTTAAGTTTAATTATCAAACTATACCAGTAAAAAGTAATTTCGGAAAAAAATCGCTTTTATATGACGGAATAATAAAATATAACAATTTTCCAAAAAATATCAGAAAAATTAAAAAATTGGCAACTTTTAAAAAACAATTAAAGAGATATTTACTAAATTAAATTATTTATACTATTTTTTTTAATTGATTTTATTAATGGATTTAATTGGATTAACTTCCATTTTTTTTATTGTTATTTTTTTTAATGGTTATAATTTTCTATATTATGTTGGTCACTTTCCATGTAATGAACTGTAAAAGTTAGTTTGGAATAAAGACATTTTGGAAGTTAAAAATTACTGGTGTAAACTTTTCATTGAAATTATTAAACACATTGACGTGACTTTTCAGCTTATGCCTACTCAGGTACAGCAAGCTCAGCAGCCCACTCAAATTCAGATCGTATCGGCGGACCGGATAAGGTTTTCGTGTGAGGAATGCGGCATGACTTTTGCCACTCAGGGCGAGTTGAAATCGCACAAGATACAAAATCACCAACAGCCGCAACAGCAACAACAGCAGCAGCAGCAGCAACAGGTATGTGTACATAGATATTATACTGAATATACAGCGTGCTACAAATTTGTTTGCGACACGGGGATATCGAATACAGTAACAGATAGGAAGATGGTTAAATTAGGACATATTTTGGGCTTAACAACTAATAACAGAAAATTAATAATAATAATAGGTTTATTTAAAATTTAATGATATAATAAATATGTTTAGGTTGTCTTCTATAAACTTATTCTTCAATCCCCTGAAGCCGAGCTTGTTAGGAGCAAATCTTATTTTTTGTTTTAGTATGTAAAATCATAAATCATAAATATGCATTAAAAATCAAGTTTTAAAGTAAAAATGTTAATTTATAGTATAAACGCAGTTTTTTTTTGAAGAAATACCTATAATAATATTGTTAATTTATAATTTTTAACTAAAAAATATTAGGTACTTATATAAATTATTCAGAACAATATTAATTAATTAAAGCATTTCTAAAAATATTTTCAAATTGTCTGTTTTTAATATCCATGTTTTTATTTCGACCTTAAATTTTTTTTATAAAATCAATTTCTTAATTTTTGTTGGTAATTAATCGTTTAAATAAAAACATAAATATTTGAAATTTTTTTTTCCTATGGACTTATTTATTTTAGGTTTTATGGTTAGTTAATTTTTATGACGTATTATGATTATGGTTTTTAAATTGTATAAGGTTTTTATATTTAAATATATATATTAAGATGTTATAAATGTAAAATTGTCTGATGTTCAACTTTTTTGTTTCTGAATATAATTCTTTTGAAGGATAAAGATAATCTTTATTGAATATAATTTTTAAAAACCTTTTTTGTAATATCTCTAATTTTTTAACTAAAGTTTTATTTATTTCTCCCCAAGAGTTTTAACTGATGCGTAATATAATATTTCCATGTCTTACATTTAAACATTTTTTAATGTTTTTAAAAATCCGTAGTAACCTTCTTAATTTTTTAAATAAGTATTCTAAGTGAAAATTTCCATTTAATTTACTCTCAAAAATGAATCCTAAATATTTTATTTTATTAACTTTAAAAATTTGAATGTCTTCATTTATTTGAATAATAAAATTACATAACTATTCAACGTGTATTGTCAATGTTATTATTTTTTTAGCAAGTTCAGGCCCAACCACAGCAGCAAACGGCAACCCAAGCAAATACTTTAAAAATTAAAAACTGTGAGACATGCGGGGCCCCTTTGCCGCAGGACACGAACAAAAAACGGGCTGTTATGAAAGTAAGTATTAATCAATACTTCAAATTACCTGATGAAACGAAGAAATTGTAATTGGGTTTGCCTGTATGTCTGTATGACGAATTTACTTATTTGAAATAGTCAAAGCGCTCTTTCAGCGTGACAACAATTCCGACAAAGTAACATAGACGTTTTTTTAGGTAAAGTGTGAAAATTGTCTCAGCGCTGAATCAATACAGCCACAGATATTTGTGGTCGCTGCAGCTCCAGAGCCAACGGCTGTTAAATTCGAAGAGAGTACCGGGACGCAAACACAGAATACGTCTGCTTTAGGTAAGTAAATAACTGTGGAAAGCGTCTCTATATAAAAGTATACAATAAGCTGGGTGTGAGGAGGGGGATAAACTTTTATCGAAACAAATAAGTAGGTACTTATCTACAATAATATAAGCTGTATATTTTTTTTCTTTGCTTTTATTAATTATAAATCCGTAAAAAACGTAAAGCAGTAGGTAATAGTACTCCTAAGAGGGGTATTTGACCGATTTTTGGATAAAACGAGGAAGTAGTGATGACAAAACGAAATGGGTCACTAGCGTTTGCTCTTAAATTCATGATAAAAAGGGAGATATTTTTATTTACTTTGGTATCAAAATTAGGAAATTCTGTAATTTTTAAACAGTCCGCCAAACCTTTATTACAGTACCTGATAATGATGCTGCAGCCTATTTTTTCTGCTATAGGAATTAATTAACTACAATTTGGCATATGTTTTACTCTGTCGCGGCCACAAGGTAAGAAGAAAACCTATAAACTTTATCCCCCAAGGGGGCTTCCCCCTGCCGTCCGTGCTGGTTTAGACAAAGCAACTCACTCCTCACTTTATCGAAATTAAATTCCATTTTTAATTTTACGAAAACTCTCCATAAAAACGTCGATAAATAAGCCCCACTCAAAGCTATCGAATCCATAGAGAGGTAATAATTATTTAAGTACCTTGATCAAATAGAGCAAGTTCATTTTCTTAAGAGGAACTCTTTTGGTCGCAAAGACTAGGGTTGGTATTTTGACCGTCAAAATCTTTTGTGGTCAATTGACTAATAGTGCAGTAATATAGTATTTCTCGTAAGAAAGTTTTGGGGTAGTTTTGATTTTCTCCATTCTTTATGTTTTTTGGGATGCTGAATCCGAATCTGAGGTTTGCTAACAAAATTTCGTGACGCAACATTGAAAAAAAATGCAAAAAAAGGTAATTTTGGAAGTCTTTTGATTATAACTCGAAAATCATCAATTTTTCGGTAAAAAAACTTCTAGTCAAAATGAAAGTACATAAAATTTTCTTCAAATTTCATTCTTTTTTAATTTTAGTTTTTAATTTAATTTTTTTTTAATTTTAGTTTTTAGTTTAGTTTTTTTAATTTTTTATTTCTTTTTTAATTTTAGTTATCGAATTTTTCAGAAAAATATGTTAGAGTTTTGGAGTAAAAAAGGTGGGTTTTTGGAGAGGCAAATAAAACACGCCACTTTTCAACTAACGATTGAGCCCGAACGGTTTGTCTGAGAGAAAATTAAAAAAGAATGAAATTTAAAGAAAATTTTATGCACTTTCATTTTGATTAGAAGTATTTTTACCGAAAAATTGATGATTTTCGAGTTATAATCAAAAGACTTCCAAAATTACCTTTTTTTGCATTTTTTTCAATGTTGCGTCACGAAATTTTGTTAGCAAACCTCAGATTCGGATTCAGCATCCCAAAAGACATGAAGAATGGAAAAAATCAAAACTACCCCAAAACTTTCCTGCGAAGGGCCTTTATGAGCACAAATTTATTGAATTATAAGCCCCGGTCAAATTCCTCCGTTTTGTCAACAGAAATGAAGCCATGAGTAATTACATAGAAACGTGTCTTTATTAAAAAACAGCTAACAAAAAATAAAGAAACCATTCTGAGGTACAAAAAGTACACATAAGTATTATGTATAATAGCAATCTAACAATACTAAATTACTAATGAAGTAATGAGTGAGTGACTGATTGATGAGAGACTGCTGGCAGTACTGGCCTTGGTAGATAGCTTAGATAAAGGTACATCATCTTCGTCACTAACTCACCCCGGCATTGCCTTTATGTTCTTCAGAATCTGAATCACTCGTTTCATCCTCACTACTGAAATTTAGCGCTGGTTCCTCCGAATTTCCATATTTTTTATTTCCACTGCCACTTAACGGCTTTAAGTTGTACTTTATATAAACAAGCTTTCCTGAGCGAGTGGTTTTCAATCGGTTGCGAAGCTTGCTATGGACAAGGCCCCATGAGGACCAATTTCTCTCTCTGCAAAAGTTTTTGACAGAATTTGACCCGGTCAAAATCTCGGTCAATTGACCAGGCACAACCCTAGCAAAGACTAAACCAAGTTAGCAAGCAATAATTACTTATTTTATTTACATTCTTCGTCTGTCGTTTTTGCACGAAGCATACGAGATGCATGTTAATAAAAATGACCGCAAAGTAAACATTCGTGTAAATGCGATTGTATAATTTCATTATTTACTTATTGTTACAGGTACCCAAAACACGATTCCTATAGGCGTCAAAAACAACCACCCTGTTAAGAGGCGAGGCGTTGCCAGTGTAACCAAATGTACGAAGTGCAACGGCAGCGGGATTATATTTATCGGGGGAACGAAAAATCCCCAAAACAACGTTGATAAACCTTTTCACTGCAATATTTGTAATGGTAAGTAAGACATGATGTATTTAGGTTTATTTCAGAGTTGGAGTGCCTACTACTCTAAGTTCAAGCTCCGTCATCGTTTTTCCCTCGTCAATGTTGTATAGGCACACATATTGATAGGCGACTGGGTTGTGTAGCTTAGATGGTTTTGATTTATGTTTTTATTTTCCACTGAGACTTTATTATTTACTGTGCCCTTATGGTACGCTATTTAATCACTGAAACACTAAGGACTTTTTAAGATATTTATTTGATGAACAGCAAAGCAATGAGATAATGAAACATTACAATAAATATTGCGAATAAAATACAAATTAACGACTTGAGAGTAGAGATGGAACGGATGTCCGGCCAACTTACTGACTCCGGCTACTTTGCCGGAGTTACTGACTCCTGCCTAAAATTGCCAGAGGATGGCAGGAGGAATAAGTAGAAAAAGAAAATATTATTTACTTGTTTTCCTGTTTATTGTAAAAAACTTAATACAAAAATCTTACTCAATATTCATAACAGACTTTGTCGAAAAATGTTTATTTTATTTTGAAATAAATTTAAAAATAAAAATACTAAGTTATGTTGGCTTGAAAGTTCTTCTTCTTTTTCTTCTTCTATTATTCCAAGGGCCTAAGCTATATGACCAGACTTACTTGAAAGTTAAAACTATTGACTATTTTGAAACATCCACACCTCCGGCCGGAGTCAGTAACTCCGGCTCCGGCATTTTAGTCGAAATTACTGACTCCGGTCTCCGGCTAAATCATGGCTCCGTTGCATCTCTAGGTATAAAACGGTGAATTTAAATAGTTCTCTAATAAGGAGAGAGATTGTCCCTTTTTACTCACTTTAGGAAGGTGTTGTTATTCCAGTAAGTTAAATGAAACAATTTCCACTTAATAGATAACTCTGACCAAAATGAGAAATATACAAAATTTACACAATAAACAGTTAAATAAGTTACTCAAAAAACACTTACGCAATTGGAGCAAAATAGATTGGTTCTGTTGCAGAACTCTTCATTACTTCAAAAATTGTTGAATTTAATCTCTACTTTAAACCAAGGTTGGCAGGATATATATCCGTGATAAATATCATGATATTTATGCGACGATATTTATCCTGATATATATCAATATTTTTTTTTTTTAATTCTATTCATCAGTATAAAAATATGGCCCCGCTGCCACTGAGCCGGCAACAGCGTATTATGCTGCTTACGATGCGGTGATTCCCCATCTTTCCGAGACGTTGACCACCTGTTGTTCTTTGCCGCGTGGCATTTTTATTTAGTTCCGATTTCTGATTGAACGGAGCAATATTTTGCTGTTTGTTTTATGAAATAAAAATTTTACAATGTCAAAAATAAAAAATCCACATTGGGTTCATTTATAATTAATAAGCCCAGTAATTATGGGTTTTAAGTTGAACCATAGTTAAAAGCCAAAATATATGATCTGTTCATATTCATAAACTTGTATTTTTTACCAACATTCTGATAGCAACTATCATTGAATAGAATTGAAATACAAATTTACAGGTTTATAACATGTTTATATTAAAATATGTGATTTTGAATTTTTAAGATATATCTTTACTTACAGAAAACAAATGAATTTAAAAAGATAAATAAATATCCAAATTTGGATATATATCAGATATTGGGATATTTATATAAAGATCTGTGACATGATGGTTTCTATATACATTTATTTTTAATATTTTTGTAGGTTCTTTTAGTAGATACTCATCACTATGGTCTCATAAACGACTGCATACGGGCGAGAAAAACTTCAAGTGCAATATTTGCGGTCTGGCGTTCGCCAAGGCAGCATATTTGAAAAATCATTCCAGGATACATACCGGAGAAAAACCCTATAGGTAATGAAGGCGGTATAGAATTACACCAATGCAAAATATTCGGACATATAATGCGTATAAGTTTTTACTTAAAGAACGTTTTTCTTATTTTAAACCTTTAAGTTGTTACGAGATTTATTTAGACGCTTTAACAAACCACCCTCTATCTTATCATGAATTAAAAACATTCGGGAACGCAGTTACAAAGCTTATGTAAGTCCGTGAAATACTGCTGACAATGTATTATAGAATTCACATTCCACAATAAGGATCAATATTAGGTCCGTTATTATTCTTAATTTACATTAATTCCGTTTCCAAATTGAACTTAAAGGGAAATATAAAGCTATTTGCAGATGATACAACAATTATTTATTTTGCTGAAACTCTTGCAGAAATGTATTTTGATATTAATAATGATTTAAAAATACTTCTTTCTTGGCTTCAATCAAATAAACTTACGTTAAATTTTACAAAATCGTCTTTTATGTTTATAACTAAAAATAAAAGAAATTCCTTTATTATTATTATTCAATCATTAACCACATAATTTTTAGGATTAGTTTTAGACGAAAATTTAAATTGGAAATGCCATATCCAGTATATTATCAACTCGATATCTCCTTTGGTATCTGTTTTGTACAGAGCTAGATATTTCATTCCTTTGAAATACTTAAAAAATATATATTTTTCATTAATATATTCAAAATTACAATACTTAGCTTCTGCATGGGGATCTGCTTGTTTATCAAACTTAAAACCATTACAAAAATTGCAAAATAAGGTTATTAAATGTATACACAAATTACCACATTTAGAACCAACTGTTAATCTATATAGACCGAAAGGGTATTTACACGTTCAAAATATTTATAAATTAAAAATGTGTATTCTAATTCACTCTATTATTTTAAAAGAAAAAAAAATCAAACATAACACTTCAGGAGAATAAGACATTACATGATCATAACACCAGACGTTGTATAAATTATCAAACTATACCAGTAAAAAGTAATTTCGGAAAAAAATCGCTTTTATATGACGGAATAATAAAATATAACAATCTTCTAAAAAATATGAGAAAAATTAAAAAATTGGCAACTTTTAAAAAACAATTAAAGAGATATTTACTAAATTAAATGGTTTATAGTAGTTTATACTATGTTTTTAAAATTGATTTTATTAATGAATTAACTCCCATTTTTTTTATTGTTACTTTTTTTAATGGTTATTAATTCTATATTATGTTGTCGCTTTCCATGTAATGAACTGTAAAAGTTAGTTTGGAATAAAGACATTTTGAAAGTTAAGTTAATGTGCCGCAGAAAGTTCAAATAGCCTAAAAATTTCCCTGACCAATATTTCACACCGTTTTTTTTCAGATGCAACGTTTGTGGAATGCAATTCTCCCAGTCTCCCCATTTAAAGAACCACGAACGAATACATTCGGGCGAGCGACCATATGTCTGTGAAGTTTGCGACAAATCTTTTGCCAGGCATTCCACTTTATGGAATCACAGAAGGATTCATACAGGAGAAAAGCCATATAGGTAAGTCATTTACGCGTGTTAAAGTAAATTAGGGTACAAAGGTAAAAAAATTCCTTGTTTTTACAAAAGATGGTAGGAATACATTTACAATTTTAAAATAAGATACACACCACCCATTATGAAAATAGAGTCTAATAAAATTTTTTATTAATATTTTTATTGAGCAGCAAAATTTCCATTTACCTCTAAAAATTAAAAAAAAAACAAAAAAAATCAAGGATTTATTTTAAATCTCTGATTTAAATTACATACGTTATTCTAAATAAGTTTTCTAATTGGCATTTTGGTCAAAAATGAAAAATAAAGGTAGTTTACTCTTGGAGAAAAATCATGTTTTTGGAGTTTTCAAAATTTTCTCTTCGCATTTTATTTAGTTTAGATTGGCTTTAATATTACCTAAATTTTAATTTTGCGTTTATTTATATTAACCGAAAATTTGTATTCAGTTTGGTTAAAAATTGGATATTATTATGTCCCCCTCACCAATAAACAATTTAATGATCACTTTATTTGTTCATTTTCAGATGTGATATTTGTAGTTCTTGCTTTAACCAGGCTACTCATTTGAAAAATCATCAAAAGGTCCATTCCGGTGAAAAACCGTTTAAGTGTGATATTTGTTCAGTAGGATTTTCGGACAGGTAAATATAGTAATCAAACTGTTGATATATTTTTAAAAGAAAGATTAGAAAATTTCTTAAATAAGAATAAAATCCTATCAGACAAACAATTTGGATTTCAACAAAATAAATCTACACAAGATGCAATTTGTCACCTAACAAATCAAATATATAATTCAATCGATAATAAAATGAACACTGAACAGTATATGCATATTTTTAGATTTAGCTAAAGCATTTGATACTGTCAGTCGTAAAATTCTTATTAACAAATTAGAAAAACTTTGATTTCCTGGTCAAATATTAACTTTATCTAAAAACTATTTATATAACAGAGTACATCATGTTAAAATTGGTGAAAATATTAGTTCACCAAAAATATTTAATTATGGAGTACCACAAGGTACGGTCCTAGCACCAATACTTTTTAATATTTATCTAAATGATATTTTTAATTTAAACTGTCAAGGAAAACTACATAGTTTTGCTGATGATACGGTAATTTTTTATGAAGGTCTAAATTGGCATATTTAAAAAAATACTATTGAAAAAGATTTTATAAAAATAAGCAACTGGTTTAACAAAAACTTATTAACTATAAATTATAACAAAACAACATACATTCCATTTACTTCATACAAAGATACACTTCCAAATATTGGTCCAATAATATGCAATAATAATATTAATATAGGAAGGTGAAAATATTAAATATCTAGGAATAATTTTTGATAAACATTTAAAATGGGATTTACATAGTGACTACATTGTAAAAAACTAAGAATTCTTATACCAAAATTTAAACACCTTAAACAATTTTTAAATATAAAAGAATTAGAAATATTGTATTATTCTTTAGTACAAACCCATTTAAATTATGGAATACTAGGATGGGGAGGCTTAAATAAGAATTATCTTCATAACATTGAAACTATTCAAAAATACATTTTGAAAAGTATTTACGAAAAAGACCAGCAATATTCTTCTGATTTACTGTTTAAAAATAACAAAAAAATGGATATTAAACAAATATTTTCTTACAACGTGTTAATATATATTTTTAAACATAAAAATAAAATAAATTATATTAATCACACACATGAAACTCGTCATCAAAACACTATTACATATAAAAATAGAGTAAACAAAACAATAGCACACAAACATTTTTTAAACATCAATCCATGTATTTTTGATATGCTACGACAGTCAATTAAAATAATTAAATCATTAAATAATTATAGAAATGAAATTAAAAATTGGATATTATCCAATCCAAGAGATATATTCAAGAATATCATTAATAAATAATAAAAATACCAAGTTATAACGAATAAAATAAATAAATATATATATTATATACATGACGTATTGTATCTTTGTATACTGTAGTGATATAAAATATACTTACCAATAAAATATTGTCATATTCGTTTTATATTATAATCTAGTTGTGACTGAATTATGAAATATATTCTTGACAATAAATATTAAGTATGTATATTATTTAACTCAAAACAAGTATTTTACTTCTGAGTTCGGAATTGATAGTTTATACAAAAAAATTATATATTAGCATTAAATGTCAAAAAAATATTTGAATAAACTTTTATTATTATTATTATTTGCAGTAAGGTAAATTTTACGGTTTGCTTAGGATAAATTATTATTATTTTTCGATTTAGGTTTGCTCTTAAAAGGCACCGGAATATCCATGAGAAGTACGGTCGTACCAAACCAATGAGCCAAAACAGTGATGGACAGACTGGTTCAGTCGATTCTTCCACCGATACTTCCGTGCAGACAGTAGTCCACGATGGGTAAGATAAGCCAGACTTATAATAGTTAATTTAGACCTAATAGTTTGCGGATCGGTAAACATCTTTAACTTGTAACGTTGTTGACTTTGTAAATTCCGTAGCTTCAGTGGTTAGCTCGTCGGAAACGGAAAGTAAGAAGTAGGGCTGCACCGAGTACCGAGTAGTTCGGTGCTCGGCCAGAATTTTCACCGAGTAATGAGTACTCGGTGCTCGGTCTTATATTCATTACTCGGCCCAGTATAGTAGAATATTAGAAGCAATCCTTTTCGGCATGTCAAAAACAGTAAGAAATGAGACATAATATAATTCATAATTTTAATTTTCAATAACATACTTATGCAAGTACAGTGGCACTAATAAATTTAATACTTATAATTTAGAAGAGGAAGATTATGATGTAAATATATAAGTCTCTCTCCATTTTCCGGTTTCAACGCATTTCTTTTTGTTTCGAAGACGTTTCCCGCCTCTGAAAATAACCTTTCACTGTGTTACTTTTAACTTGATTTCTATGATGTTATATTAGATATTAAATAATATCTATATTATCTATATCATATAATATGATATATTATTATACAGGGTGGACCATTACTGCGACCAAGGTCAATATCTCCTGCTCCTGTACCATTAAAGATAGCGGAAAACTTTTGACAAAGCTTATTAAGGGTTAAGAGATGCTTCTTTTAAAATTAATTTCGTCTATACTATACAGGGTGCTCCAAAAAAGCGGAACGGTAACAATTTTCCATTTTTTAAATAGAACACCCTGCGTTTTTTTAAATTTTCAGATTCTACATAAAATTATAATTATTTTTTATTAAATGCATTATTAGTCCATACTTAATAGTTTCCGAGATGTTGACCTATTGAAAAATATCATTACTCGGCAGCCGAGTACTAGGTACTCGGTGAATACCTTCAGCCGAGTACTCGGTACTCGGTCAAGTTAAAAAACAGGGCTCGGTGCAGCCCTAGTAAGAAGTTCCTAGTTCGATTCCCATTTTTCAGTTATACTAAAAATGAAATTAAATTAAATTAATTAATTAAAAATTACATTTAAAAACATTAAAAAATTTTTAAATGTAAGACATGGAAATATTATATTACGCGTTAGTTAAAACTCATTTAAATTACGGAATTTTAGGTTGAGGAGGAATAAAAAGAACTTTAGTTAAAAAATTAGAAATATTACAAAAAAGGTTTCTAAAAATTATATTCAATAAAGATTATCTTTATCCTTTAAAAGATTTATTTTCAGAAATAGAGTTGGGCATGGTCAATTGACCATGACGTATTTGACCGGTCAAATTCGGTCAAAATATATCAGTTTTATTTTATTATTTATGCATTTGTGATCTGTCCAGATTACCTCCTACCACCCAGGATAATGTTTAGTGTACCGTTATAGCGCCGTTATTTAAGAAAACACGATCCGGAAAACTCGACTTAAATTTATCTTCATCTTCCGAAGCTGATGTCTCTTCGTCTTCCGAAGCCGAGCAGCTAGAATCTGACTCCAAAGATGAAAATTTACCATTGGCTACATACTTTACTGCTCGTAATAATTCAGCTACCTAATTACCCGAGTCTGATATTTTATTTTAAGTGTTCATGGTTATATAAAAATAAACTATTGAGATATACTATACACTTATAGAATGTGTACCTGGATGGACCTAACTATATCATCCATTTGACCACCCTGTATAAAATTTAGGTATGGCAATAGACTTTTCAGAACAAGCAAAACTTGTTATAAAAAATTAATTTTTTTCAAAATACAAAATAAGAAATTTGGCACGTTTAGTTAGGTTCATCCACTGCATTTTTAAATTTTAATTTATTTCAGTCAATTGACCAAAAACATATTGACCGGTCAAATCCACAACCCTATTCAGAAACAAAAAAGTTGAACCTAAGACAACTTTACATTTATAACATCTTAATATATATATTTAAAAATAAAAACCTTATACAATTTAAAAACCATAATCATAATACACGTCATAAAAATGAAATAACCATAAAACCTAAAATAAATAAGTCCATGGGACAAAAAAATTTCAAATATTTATGTTTTTATTTAAACGATTATTTACCAACAAAAATTTAAAAATTGATTTCATTAAAAAAATTTAAAGTCGAAATAAAAACACGGATATTAAAAACAGACAATTTGAAAATATTTTTAGAAATGCTTTAATTAATTAATATTGTTCTGAATAATTTATATAAGTAATATTTTTTACTTAAAAATTATAAATTAATAATTTTATTATAGGTAATATATTTCTTCAAAAAAGCTGCGTTTATACAATAAATTAACGTTTTTACTTTAAAAAACTTGATTTTTAATACATATTTATGATTTTACATACTAAAACAAAAAATATGATTTGCCCCTAACAAGCTCAGCTTCAGGAGATTGAAGAATAAGTTTATAAAAGACAACCTAAACATATTTATTATATTATTAAATTTTAAATAAACTTATTATTATTATTAATTTTCTGTTATTAGTTGTTAAGCCCCAAAATATGTCCTAATTTAACCATCTTCGTATCTGTTACTGTCTTCGATATCCCCGTGTCGCAAACAAATTTGTAGCACGCTGTATATTCAGTATAATATCTATGTACACATACCTGTTGCTGCTGCTGTTGTTGTTGCTGTTGCGACTGTTGGTGATTTTGTATCTTGTGCGATTTCAACTCGCCCTGAGTGGCAAAAGTCATGCCGCATTCCTCACATAAAAACCTTATCCGGTCGGTTAATTAATTAATATTGTTCTAAATAATTTATATAAGTAATATTTTTTACTTAAAAATTATGAAATTATTAATTTTATTATAGGTAATATATTTCTTCAAAAAAGCTGCGTTTATACTATAAATTAACATTTTTACTTTAAAAAACTTGATTTTTAATGCATATTTATGATTTTACATACTAAAACAAAAAATATGATTTGCCCCTAACAAGCTCAGCTTCAGGGGATTGAAGAATAAGTTTATCGAAGACAACATAGGCATATTTATTATATTATTAAATGTTAAATAAACTTATTATTATTACTTATTTATGATTATTTATTTGTTTCTGTTCACAGTTCCGAACATGACGACCACGAATTGGTAGAAGCTAAGTTTGAAGAAAAGTACGAGGACTCCGAAGACATGACCGGTGAGGAAATGGAAGATATTGCGGAACTACAAGTCCAATTGCAATAAAAGCATTTATGGGTAATATTAGCATTATCTATTTCAACAATAGTAATAATAGCCTCGGTATGTATAAATTTAGCACAAAGTTGTACTGTAATGGTATATTATTTAACAAGCTTGCGGCGAGTCCTACATTTCAATTTTCCAATTCCATAAAGCTCCATTAAGGTTTTATACCATTTTCTCTTTTGCTAATACTATCAGCACTTTCTGTCTCCTGATGATGAACGTTTCTACGTTCGAAACATGTAAAGACTCCTAAAGAATTTCTATATTCTATTAAATTTTGTGGAGAAAGACTTTTATTTTCTTTCTTTCCTATACTTTCAACTCCACTTTAAGCATGGACTACTTCTTCAAATTCAAAACAAATAATAGTCAGCTGTATTGAAGATGTCGTCAGTCACGTATAGAAACTATGTATAGTGAAAATGTTCAAGTATAGTTTATATATGTGGCTGACATATACAGTGTGGTTGTTTAAGTGTGCAACATATGGGCATTTTTTGTATTAAGGTGCAGTGGGGTAAGTGGGGATCTGGGGCAAGTGGGTTTTTTGGAAATATTTTTGAATTTAATTACGAAAAAAATCCAAAATTATAATAAAATAATTGTCACAGCTGTATAGGCCCCAATATTTGTTAAAAATGCATAGATATTGATTTCTTCAGGTTACACTGCTTTATTTAAAATGTGTCCAATCTTTATCGATTATGTCAAGTTACGGATTAAAATTTCAAAAAATTGTATCTCTACTAATTAACAACCTAGGATTAAAATTTTTACATTCTTAAAGATGCAATCACTTATGTTGTCCCTTATATTTTTTCAACAGTTTTATTTTTCAGGGTTTTCGTTTTAGGTCCATAGTGCCCACTTGCCCCGCTTTTCCTACTAGCGGGTTAAGTGGGCACTACTGTTTCAGGGAAAGTGGGGATTAGTTCCCACATTGTTGTTAGTATTTTCCTAACTATAACCTAAGCTAGATCAAGCTTAGATCTGCGTTCTTTTTGATACCTATATGTAAACCTAACTTTTTTTTCTTGTTTAAGACTCAACTTTAAATTGTTCTTATGTTTAACAATAAATTGGTAACACTTTTTTCAGGTTTGTTGTGTAATTTTCTTTTTAAATTCCTTGTACCTTAAAAAGTTTGTAACTTCTGTATTTGAAGACTTTTTTTTATATCTGAAAAAGTTTCTTGTGGATGACGACGTGTCGACCCACTTGCCCCATTTTAATATAACGCTGCTCATACGTGATTTGCAAATCAAAAAAACCCACTTGCCCCAGTACCTGGGGCAAGTGAGTACTATGGGTACATTTTAACGAAAAAATTTTTTTCTTTAATGTTTTTTTTTGTAAATAGTTTAACAATATTAGGATATATTGTAAACATAACTAACTAATTCCTGTCTAAAGCGCACCTCTGTATCTCGATTTTTCGTAAAGATATATGGTTTCAAAGTCGATCTTTCATATTTGTAGTACCCACTTACCCCACTGCACCTTACCGATTTCTCAGAAAATTTTATTCTTGATAAAAGTTGGTGCATGTTCGATAATCATATTAGGTGCACTTGGAATGGTTGCAAGTCAAACGGCGTACAGGGTAGGCCAAAAAATATAAAACTTGTACAAGAATATAGTACCGCTAGTTCAGAAAATTCAGCAAAATGTTATTAAGAAAAGTTTTTTAGAATTAAAAGTTATGCATATATTCAAAAACGTGACCTCCTAAAATAAAAAAATATATTTTCTTAAAAAACATTAATAATTTCCCAAAAGATGTTTTTTTATATTCACCATAAAGTCCTTCATAAATTAATCAAAATTAAATCGATTTCACATATCTTTGTTCAAATTCAAGCATATTTGTAAAATTTACTTGAATTTTTATTTTATTAAGGAATCACAAACTTCATGTTTGTTGCAAGGATATTAAACACAACTTTAAAATATCCTAAAAATTATTTTTAACAAGATAAAACATTAGTAATGATAATATGCTAAATTAAAAAACTCTCAATTAAAGTGCAAAATTTTTATTTTAAATGTTTATTAAAAAAACTTGATTTGAATTTGATTAATTTATGAAGGTCTTTATGGTGAATATAAAAAAAATTTTTTGGGAAATTATTAATGTTTTTTAAAAAAATATATTTTTTTATTTTAGGAGGTCACGTTTTTGATTCTATGCATAATTTTTAATTCTAAACAACTTTTTTTAATAACATTTTCCTGAATTTTCTCAAATAGGGGTACTTTATTCTTGTACAAGTTTTATATTTTTTGGCCTACCCTGTACGCCGTTTGACTTGCAACCATTCCAAGTGCATCAAACATGATTATCGAACATGCACCAACTTTTATCAGGAATAAAATTTTCTGAGAAATCGGTAATAAAAAAAAATGCCTATATATTGCACACTTAAACAACCACTGTATAACGTTACAAACTGACATCGAAATACTCCATTTTGGCCCTTTTTGACAGTGCAATTTTAATATTTATCAAAAATTTGTAACAATGAAAGAAATTTGCGCCCAGTTATTGATGGCATTGACTCCAAATTCTAATGTTCGGGCGCGGTGTTTTTCAATCTTCTATTTTGTGCTAAAATTATACATGATACATAGTAACCCCGAAAATAATACACCTAGCATGGTCAAAACATTGTTTTAAATGTTTTTAACTTTAATACTTGGTATGTAAACGCTTTATTCTACTGAAAATTTTGTGATTTTGATTTACTGTACATAGTATTTTGATATTTTAAATTTCGGACCATTGTCGATTGAGGATATATTTTTTTGTGAACAATTATTATTTAATTTTTGGATGTATCATTTTCCCAAAAATGTTCCTTTGGGGAAAATGTTACTTTGAATTTTGGGTATTTTTTATCTAAGTTTATAAAATAATAAAATTGCTCATTTAAATTATGTGTATTATTTAGGTACTTTTTATTTTATTTTGTAATATGGATATACTGATACCCTTGCGTAAAAAAAAACGTACAAGTTTTATGGGTGAAAAATGCCTTTGTACACGTAGTTCGCTAGTCACACGTCTTGCGGCCCTACAGGTATGAGCATGCGCACAATCCTATTGTTATTAAGTTTTCCTTATTTAGCGACATACTCAAAATACACTCCAGAACCGGCTCGGCGCCATTTTTGTTGTTGTGTTTTACGTTTTCTCTGTGTATTTCTTGATATTTGCAAGGTTAGCAATATTTATTATGCAGCAACGAACTTTTTTTGGGGGTAAGTGTCAATTCCGCCTGTAGTGTTTGTAAACGAATTTTAATTTTTTTAGTGGCGAAGATTAAAATTCTACCATTTGGATTTATCGTCTTTAGTAAACTACCCCACAGGGGTAAATTACCTGCTGTATACGAATTTCCAAAAATCCGGAGAAAAAGAGTTACAGGATAAAAACTTCGAAAAGTAGCGTTTGTAAACTAATTTTTAATATTTTTAGCGGCGTAGATTGAAATTCTACGCTTACGCTTTAAAGTTAAATTTAGGGTAGTTCACCTCGTGGCAAAATGCAATGCATCCCGTCGGGGATGCTTAAACAATTTTAGCGCCGATTGAATACTTACCTCACAAATTAATAATTAGGTATATTAAATTTTTCCATAATATCCACTTTTTCCCTATATTTACCAACGCGACGTTACGTTTGGCAACTCTATCAACTAGTGCGAACATCTCTTCGGTAGAGGATGAACAAAATCCATTTAAAAACGATGTAGGGAGCCCGCGGGAAGCAAAGGACTTCCTATTTCGGCTTTGATGTTGCGTAGCTATACAGGGTGTCCGGGAAATCTCCCGGATGAAAAAAACACGTGAAAAGATTACAAGTTCATCTAAACTTTTTTCGTATCGGCCTCCTCTTCGAAGATATGGGCTCCCGAAGAGCTCCCATGGAATTAAGTTTTTGACACATCATTATTAAACCAACAGGTATAATTCAATTTTTTTTTCATATGATGTATACCAGGTAAGACCCTTCAAATTACTATGCCAGAAAGTGTTGCGAATTACTCACAGCTGCAGGGACGGATTAGCTGTGACACTAATGTGCCCATTTTTTTTACGCCCTGTATGAAAAAACCTTTGGACAACGTTTTTTACATACCTTTAACTATTGACTAAAAATTAAGTACTCTGCTTTCATGTCGCTAAGCCTAACCGTCTAAAAGATACATTATTTGACGGTTTTCTGAAAACGGATGTAAAAAACGTTGTCCTAAGTTTTTATCATACAGGGCGTAAAAAAAATGGGCACATTAGTCTCACAGCTAGTCCGTCCCTGCAGCTGTAAGTAATTCGCAACACTTTCTGGTATAGTAATTTGAAGTCTTACCTGGTATACATCATATGAAAAAAAAATTGAATTATACCTGTTGGTGTAATAATTATGTGTCAAAAACTTAATTCCATGGGAGCCCATATCTCCGAAGAGGAGGCCGATACGAAAGAAGTTTATATGAACTTGTAGTATTCTTTTCACTTGTTTTTTTCATATCCGGGAGATTTCCCACATTTTCCCGGACACCCTGTATATTTCCCCCCTTAATGCGATTTTAATAAATTGAAATGGGGCACAACTTTCATAAAATTATTTACTCCACTTCTGATCATTCAGATTTAGTCATGATCTTATGTAAAAATCAAAATTTAGTGAAAAGCCCATTACTAATGACATCACTAAACAGTGTAGTGTCTGCTTTATGGTATACATTACAGGTTTAATAAGAAATAAATCAAAACAATTTTCAAGAAGTATTGGTTTATTTTTCTTTTTTAAATACGCACATATACCTGCTATAATTTGTTTTATTTATTAAATAACTATGGTAAAATGTAAATGATAGTTAACAGTAAGGTGACGTGAAAGAGATTTTTTTTAAATTCAAATATCGCGCCACTTGTTCAAATAGTTCAGTTAAAAGTTGAGTATAATAATAATTATTGACACTATTTATGTACATTTGAATTTAAAAAAAATGATTTCGTCGCACTCTACAAAACAGTTACAAATATTTAACAAGAAAACTTCCAATAAATACAATAATTTAAGTGGAATGGGATAATATATTTTACAATAATTATTCGTTGAAAACAGTCATATCTTTTATTAATTTAATAAACACTTCGATTACAGTATACTACAGGTAGCACCGAAAATTAAGACATTCTTACATTGTGAGCGTAAGTTAAAATGTCACGTATTATCAAGATTTTTTAAAAATTTAATACAGAGTAGCATAAATAATGTTTGAACCCATTCAACACTGTATTTTTGCCTTTATTCAAAAGCTCAAGGTGCGTCCACGTCATGCCGTCGGCTTAATAAGAATACACCTTGACATAACAGGACAAGATAAGCAAAAAAATACACTCTTAAAACGTTTAAATCTTAATTTAACTCTCTCTGTGTGGTGTTTGTCGTTCCGATTTAAAATTTTGTGGTTCTACCTATTCATATAACACTGTTGGTTACCTAAATTAACTATAGGCTGTATAAAACAAGTTCTAATGCCAATGTGACTATCCATATACTTTTACAATGTGTACGGCAATACAGCATATATGTAAACTCGCAAATTCTGATATAAAAACCAATTGAGTCATTATGATTTTGTCAAATTCCGTGACGGTCGATGACGTGGAACGATTCTTGTCTTGTACGGAATTTAAATTTAAAACTATTTAGGATCGTCAAATCAGACGCTTAAAACTGGATAAGAAAACAATAAGAATTTATTGTAAACAGCAAATGATTGGCCATCAAGTACAGTTGACGACAGATAATTTCATACACTAAACTGTGACACTGTAATGTAACTTTCTTACCTTTATTACGTGTTAATTTTTATCATTATATCTGTCAAAGTATTGTCATTCTCTTATTTGATTTAAAAATGCCTCATTTAAGTATTATTGAAAAAGCAAGAATACTATGTTTAGTAGAAATAAGGTGGTCTTATGGAAAAATAACTGATCATTTTAGAGTAGCTAGAAGTACTGTTTAAGGAATTGTAAAAAAATGGCGCTATCATCAAATACTTGAAAGGTCTGTTGGGTCTGGTTTAAATAGAAAATCATCAAATGAAGAAGACCGAAATTTGGTGGAGTATTTAAGGCAAAATCCATTTGAAACTGCAGTATCCGCTATGCACATAACAGGATTCCCTGCTTCATCTAGGACTTCGCAACGCCGAGTAAGACAATGTTCCAAATTAAGAAGTCGAGTAGCTGCATCCAAACCGTTTTTAAAAAATAGTGATAAGGAACAAAGAATTGGGTTTGCTATGCAATATTTACCAGAAAATGATTTTTTTTGCCAAAATGTTATCTTTTCCGATGAGAAAACTTTTCAGTCTACATATAATGGAAGGATTCGAGTATATAGACCACCAAATTCCCGATATGATGAGAAGTATACTCAAAAAAAGCAAACCAGCGTACCTATGTTTCTCCATTAATGTGTGGGCATAAATAAATGTTGCGGTGCAGGTGTATGCTGGAATATTGGTGGAACACTAAACAGTAATATAAATCTTCAATTTTGGAAAATGTTTTTCTTCCTTCTGCCGCGATAGTTTTTGAAGAAAATAACTTTATATTTCAGCAGGATAATTGCCCTGTGCATACCGCAAGAAATATAGGAAACTGGCTTAGACAAAACAACGTAACATGTCTGCCTTGGTGTTCAAGAAGTCTAAATCCAAGTGAAAATGTTTGGAGATTGGTGGTAAAAAAAATGTACAAAATAATTTTTAAACCACAGAATGAAATAGAGTTATTTGATAAAATAGAAGAAATTTGGGAAGGGCTAACTCCGGATTACACCACAAAAATATTTAGAAATAACCATTATTACTTATATGATAAAAAATGGTACATACAATAATTTACAGCTATGCATATAGCTGGTGTTCTATCCAGGTATAAGCAGCAAGGTGAGAAACCCGTTTTACCTAATTTTGTTGTAATTGAGTTATGTATGGGTGAAGTGTACGAATTTATATGTCGTCAACTGTACCATCGCATCGTTAAGTTTAGCGCGTACACCCTTATTTCTCAGAGTGTAGTAAGCGCTTTCGCGCGAATATGCGTTTACCTTAAATTTTATTATTTTAAAGTCCTCTGTCGCTTTAACTTATCGTATTAGTTGTACATATTTTAATATTTATATAGAAGGTCAAAATTAACAAGTAGGAAGATATATGATTTTATGAGTAGGTGATAATAAACAAAATGCAAATATATACGATCTAATTCCGATAATTAATAAAGTAAACCATTGGATAAAGCCTCCATTAAAACAAATTTAATCACATCATAATATAAATGACTAATTTAAAAAATCCAGTAAAATAAAAATTGATTCGTGCCACTAGTCCTACTTAAATCACAAATTAATTATTTATTCTATTTAATTGAAATTGACGCATGTACGGTGCCAAAAATAAGATCTTTTTAAAGATATGTGTCAGCCCACAAGAGGAATGGCGGTAAAAAATACTGAGAATAAGAAAAATAGTGTCACTGCAATCGCTAGCAAATTAGAGTGTTTAAAATATGGTGCGATCTCCCAATTGGAGCAAAAATAGCATAAACGCAGTCTCACAAAATTTATATTTATTAAATATTTGTTAAATATACTGGGGCAAATATTTATTTGTGGATATACTGATAAACACAGTGTGTTCATTTGAAAACTTCCCACCTCGATTTTCCTGCTTTAAAATGAAGATGTGGAAAATCGCCCGGACCCGTCGATTTTGATTTCGAGGGGGACATATTTTGCGTATATTGTCAATCTTGTTACTTCAAGCCCTTAGGAGGGAAGGGGGGGGGGGTAAGATCTAAATCTTAAATGGATACCCCTATTTTTATATAATTTTTTTGGATTCTGCATAAAATTCTGAACATTTTTTAAAAAAAGCATTATTAGTCTATACTTAACAGTTTCCGAGATATTTACTCTTGAAAAATGACATTTTTGAACTTTGATAGCGTCTAGCTTGTTAACTGTACGTCTTAGAGCAAAACGGCTTACATGTCCCTATCTTCGATTTTTATTATCTTTCCAATAGTGTCAACTTCCGGTCAAACCGGAAGTACTATATTTCTTTCATCCGGTTTAACCGAAAGTTCACACTATTGGAAAGATAATAAAAATCAAAGATAGGGACATGTAAGCCGTTTTGCTCTAAGACGTAAAGTTAGAAAGCTAGACGCTGTCAAAGTTCAAAAATGTAATTTTCAAGAGTAAATATCTCGGAAACTGTTAAGTATAGACTAATAATGCTTTTGTTAAAAAAATGTTCAGAATTTTATGCAGAATCCAAAAAAAATATATAAAATAGGGGTATCCATTTAAGATTCAGATCTTACCCCCCCCCCCCCCCCCCCCCCACCTTCCCTCCTAGGGGCTTGAAGTAACCAGATTGACAATATACGCAAAAGATGTCCCCCTCGAAATAAAAATCGACGGGTCCGAGCGTTTTTCCACATTTTCATTTTAAAGCAGGAAAATCGAGGTGGGAAGTTTTCAAATTAACACCCTACATCTAGGTTATGTCCATTTCCAATGAAATAATTTGTCTATCTTTGTTTGATCGTCGTTGCGACCGACCCTTCTGTCAATTTCCGTCCATCTAGATTGAATCAGAGTCCCCACGGAAATAAATTTGACAGCGTAAGCGTAGGCCGCAATATTTTTAAATGGCAGCTAATCAACCTATAGGATAATAGGTACGCTGTCAATTTTACGCCCGTGGGAATCCTGTCTAATATCATTGTGCAGTGTATGAAAATGTTTTCCTTTGAAATTTGAAATTAACCCAAATTGAGCCTGATCGCACCATTATTAAAAGCTTAATATTTAAAGAGTGGTTTACATTATTGTTGCAATCAACTTCTCTAAGATGTGTAATTTGAAAATATGCATGTATGAATTAAACATATTATCCTACAATAATATAACGCGGATCGCCATATTTACATATTATAAATTGCGTTTCTTAGGGTCCCCGTTCACATATTAAATAATAAGTTTAGGTCGTTCACGTTTCGGTTTATTTTGTTTTAAACCATCGTTAGAACTACAAATAAATTTATACCTATACAGAAATTTCCAAATTATTAGTAGTAATGATGATGGTTTAAAACAAAATAAACTGAAACGTCAAGGACCTAAACTTGTTATTAAAATTTGGCCGAAGCCCTTATTTTGTAACAAACGGTCAGGAAAACAACTACATTTGTACAATTATGATTTTAAGCAGGGACAAAGAACGATATACTTAATATAATGGACAATTTTAGATATAATTAATTTCTGTTGGGCTACATGCTTGGTGAAACTGTTGTTCCATGGCACAGAAAGAAAAAATAATAACTACTTGTTGTTTCACAAATTTAATCAGTTTCCTGACACGTGTTTCGGCCCTTGCGGGCCATTGTCAAAGGAGTACAAAAAGTTACTTCCCGGGCGCTTCCCTAATTCTTAATAGCACACTAATTTAGGACTAAATATGTATCCGTACCTTTAAAAGTTAGGAAAACCCACAGTTGATCATTCAATCTTCTAATTCTAATTTTAGTTTTATGACATGTTTATAATTACCATAATATGATATAAATACCTTTGTAATGTCACGTAGAATATAGTATCTTCTTGTATTCCTTTGAAAATGACCCGCAAGGGCCGAAACACGTGTCAGGAAACTGATTAAATTTGTGAAACATAACACGTAGTTATTTTTTCTTCCTGTTCAATGGACAATTTTAGGTTAATATCCTGGAATTTATTTTAAAGTGGATTTAACAGTCGATTTGGTATTTGTTCCAATAAAATAAACATGTTTTAGCAATTCAAGATTTTTAGACGAAGCATTCTAGCATCAACCAGAAATACAAATTGCAGGATGGTCGCCATGCATTTCTGGCTGCTACTAAATCAGTAATCGTAATTTTAAGAATCTGCGTCCTCTTTCAAAAACACTGTCCCTACTATACTAGGCTGATTGTGGCGACAAGACAACATTTAGAGTGAGATAAAGCTAGTACAATATTAATGAAATAGTTTAAAAACGTTTTTAATTAATAACTATTTTGCGACAATACATCTTTGCTGCAAGGAAACTAGTAATAAAAATGTCAACAATTTTTTGCCTAAAATCTAACTACCTACTAGAAGAATTTTCATTACAAGTTTCCGATGCGGGGCAATGTTTGCATGTACGTAATGCACAATTATTTTCCACAAAGCGTTGTAAAGCAGGCCGCGCACTGAATCGGTTCTGTCCGTGCGGCACAGATCGGAATATTTTTGGAATCGCAAAAATTGCAGAAATCTGTGGCTATTTCGCGGACGAAGCTTTAATATAAACTTTTGTCAGGATGGGAAAAATTTTAGAATTTTCGGAGTAAAGCACATAGGTACATTATTTAACGAGAGTATAATGTAGGCCATAATAAACGAGAACGATTGTACTATACCGTGCTGGCAAACTCCAAGTTACAGTTGTATTCATAAAAAAAGCGTACAAGAATTAGAATGAGAGGTAAGTTCTGTCATATTTGCGTAAAACCGGGTTGTCTAAATGATTTTTTATTGGAGGTTATCACACGTCATAGATTATCAAAAATGCAAAGCATTGGCGTCGGTGTAATTAATTTTGAAACTTCATGGTGGTAACGTTTGATAAACTTTGACAGAAGAACATAAAAATGCCTCGTCACTTGTCTGAAGGTGAAAAGGCTCAAATTGTATCAAGAATCGAAGAAGAATGGTCAATCCGTGCTGTAGCGCAGTTGTATATTAGAAATTAAAAAACTATATGGAAAATTAAACAACGCTGGGAACAAAAATATTCCCTAAAGAGGAAAATTGGTTCAGGTCGTCTCAAGCGTTCCAACCCTAAACAGGATGCTGCTTTTTTGGGATATTTAAGAAATAATCCATTTGCAACTGCAAGGGATGCTGTTCTTGATACAGCATTTCCTGCCTCCCATCCCACCGCCAGCAGGAGAGTCAAGGAATCTGAACTAAAATGTCGCCCAGCGGCGAAAAAAATGTTTCTTACCGAAGAATAGCGACAATCAAGGATTATTTTTGCTTTAAATTACATATACCGCAATCTTCAATTTTGGAACAGGGTCATTTTTACTGATGAAAAGACGTTCCAGTCGACTTATAACGGATAAATTCGTGTCTACCGTCCAAACAATACCAGGGTTGAAAAGCGATATACTAACATGAATGGCATGGGCGTTTCTCTGTAAATGCATGGGGCTGGATAAGTGTTCATGGACCTGGTAATTGCTGGCGAATAGAGGGAAGATTTAATGCAGGAAATTACATTAACATTTTAAAAAACATATTGTTACCATCTGCTGAGCAAATATATCCCAATAATACTTTCATATTTCAACAAGATAATTGTCCAGTCCACACTGCCAATGTTGTAACCCACTGGTTTCAAAACCATAATGTGGAAGTGCTGCCTTGGATCGCTTATAGTCCCGATATCAATCCAATTGAAAATATTTGGGGTAAAATCGTAAAAAAAAATATAATCGAGATTTTAGGCCACAAAAATGTATGGGAAATAAATAATACATGCGTGCTGGGAAGAGCTTGATCCAAATATTGTATCAAAAATAATTCAGTCAATTCCGAATAGACTGGCTTAAGCAATAGAAAAACAGGGATATATGACCAAATATTAGATTTTATTTATTCTTGTTAAACGTTTTTTGTTTCTATTGTAATTTTTATAAAACTGTTAAAATATATTATAAAATAAAAAATTTAATTTTTCTTATTCTATTGAACTAACGCCCAACGCCAATGCTTTGCATTTTTAATAACCTTTAACATGCGAGAAGCCGGTTTTACGCAAATATGGTTAAGGTTTCCTCTCATTCTAATTCGTGTACGCTTGTTTTATGAATACAACTGTACACTGGCATTTTATGTCAGTTGAAATAATAAATATGCTTAGAT
Source organism: Polydrusus pterygomalis (assembly GCA_963969555.1). NCBI lineage: Eukaryota > Metazoa > Arthropoda > Insecta > Coleoptera > Curculionidae > Polydrusus > Polydrusus pterygomalis. The sequence goes on along the minus strand of OZ018385.1, from coordinate 37,812,056 downwards.
GCCCCAATAAGGACAACAGATCAATCAGTGTTGCCGGCGTGAATAACGCATGGCTAGGCCATGCTTCTTTTACTTATTTCTTTCGAGTTATAGCTTTACAATTTTGTGGAAACGAAAGTGTAGCATTAACTAACCTTTAATCCTATGTATTTTCATATAATAAACTATAGAATGTCTAGGTATAAAATGTAAAGACCTTATAGACAAATCGCTTCGCCTACATACAAACGTGTTTTAAACATTCAATTTTTACAAATGGCATTTAATAGTTACAACTTACGTATCTTAAATAAAGAGTCGTGTGGGTGCGTCGCTTCGTCAAACAAAATGGAAATAATCCTAATCTCGATAAGTACCTAAAATGGTTATTTAATTTTAAATTAATAATCTGTTGCATAGTCTAGTAACCTAACCTAACATTCACTATAGCCAATTCTTTCTAGTTCCACTAAATTCACAGTATTAACTTCCCTTAGGCATAGACTGTGAGTGGGCAACTTGACGATGACGACAGCAACGTCAGAATGGTTCAATTTAAAATACTCTGTTTCCGTTTTTCATCTAATAAGTTGGATACCGTTTACATTTCCTTTTTTAATTTTGGGAACATGTATAGTCCTTTTTTGAATTTTTATTAAAATTGACTTTTTTTGTGCAGCTGCTCCGACCAAAAGACATGTGTGTAATTAAGAAAAAAACCACTATTTTTTTATTAATAAAATCAGCTGCTTAAGCTAGTAGAAACTACAGTTCCACTATTTCTTTGTGAACCGTATGTGTAATAATTGACGTTCCTTCTCGGATAAAAAGAAACCTACGGGTTCACGATGACTATCTAATAAATTTAATATCTATAATCTCAAAAAATGTAAACATGGTGGGGGGGGGGGCTCTTCAAAATGGCGTTGTGACGGAATCCGGATCGGTGAAGAAGAGCAAGAGGAACCTAATGATAACAATGTTGTCAGTTGTCTTGGCAGCGTGTAGACTCCGCCTCCTTTCAATGGCACTTATGACGTTACCTACGCTGTCAGAGCCATAAATATTAGAAGAGGAAGAGGACACAAAAAACTTTTTTTAGAACATAACCTAGCATTTTTTACTTAGATTTTAGTTCGGGGTCCATGATTTTAATTTGTTTCTTTCTGACCAAATTTTATCAGAACGTAGATCTCGACTTAAACCAGTCATTGTAAACAAATTGGCATTTTTACACAAAAATATAGTTCCACAATAGTTTCTGTAAAGGCATAAAATTATCAACAAAAAGTAAGCAAGGTGTTTTCCTTTTTCCTTGCTTCTGAGAACTACAATTAAATTTTTACATCAAATTAAAAACTATGGATTAAATATCGATAGTTCCCAATCGCTGCTCCTACCCCTCGGCTGATACCCTAGGCCAGTGGTTCTCAACCTTTCTGTGGTGGCGGAACACTTTTGATATCAATAGGAAAATGGCGGAACACCACCTTTGTCAACATATTTGCGGTGAAGTAATTAGTTTATCAAATACTATCTCATGATTCAGATTAGTTGATATTACTAAATTATCTCGCGGAACACCTGGAAGAGGTTTGCGGAACGGCGGTTGACCATGACCACTGCCCTAGGCTATTGCCTAAGAATTCTTTGTTTCCACATAGACGGCGTTGATTTAAACTTTTCCTCTATCCTTATCGAACCTCTCGTGACCCAGTCGTATAAATAAGCGGCAACAGCGCAATGCGTTTCATTCTTGGTAAATAAAATGCTCTTTGCTTGTACGGTAGTATACAACCCCGAAAGCATCACATCAGTTAATAAATAATTCATACAAAGGTATGATCTCATCTCATATAATTAAAATTAAAAATACCACAGATAAAAATTGAATAATCTAAAAGAAGCTATACAATATTTCAATTAATAATAATAAATTGGTTCCTAAACACTGCTGTACGGGCTACCTTCGTCTCGAGCCCAAAATTTTAAAGTAAATTTATACAATTACGAAAAAACTTAAACCTATAGCAGTTGGTTGATTTTTATTCGATAAGGTTTTTATTTGACCGTGCGCATTTTAAAAATGTTAGACACGTATCTATCTACTAGGAGTATTTTTATTTCCAATGGACGCGACAATGACAACAGTCTGACCTGACTTTTGTGTTTTCAAAAATTTCGTTTTGCAAAATTAAGGTGGGAGTGTCAACATGCTTGCCAACCTATAACCTATTTCGCGTAGATTTCTAACTTACACAAAATTTAAATAAAATCAATATTGTCTTCATATTATATAGGTAATAATTAACATGTTAAATAAATATCAAGTATTATAAGTTATTTAAGGAGAATTGTATATCGAAAAATATCGGTTAAGATTTTTTTTACATTTTATTATGTCATTGTTCTTTCACTATACAATTCAGATATTACCTAAATAATGTGCAGACGATATTGATTTTATTTAAATCTTAGTCAATAAAATAATAAACTAAGAAAAACAAGGCGAAATAGGTTATAGGTTGGCAATAAATTGAATGACGTTGATAATTCCACCTTAAATGAAATTCTAATTTTTGACAATGGTACAATAAAATTGCGCTTTATATGTGTATTGATCATGGAAGTAAATTTTTCCTTTTACATGGTTTGAGGCAGTCTATTTTTTGTCGAGCTGGCGCGAAAATCTTTTATTTGTCAGCCTCGACAGATTATTAGATACATAGACAAGTACAGCTTAAAAATAGATGATAAACCGCCAGATATTCAGGTAGATACGGCGCTCGACCTTCAACGTGAATCCCGACGTTCCATATTTTTTTGCTCAGGAAATAATTTTAAATTTTTAAAACTGAAACCATAGAATTTTTTTTTTCTTCTATACGGTAGGATCAAAATTTAGTGAAAAAACCCACTTTCAAAAAGTAGTTTTAACGCGAATTATTCCGCAAACTGTTGTCCCAGAGGAACAAGCAAAGAACGATATAGTTATGTTTATGTCGCAGAGCAGCCATACAGAATTGACACTATGCTATGTAGTTGTATAAAGCTTGCATAGACATTTACCTTTAGAAACGTACAGCTTATCTTCTGCGCAAATAAAAGTTACTTTTTATGGGTGAAAAAATACGTCCGAGCGCATGGCTCGCCGGTCAGCTGCCTTCCCTCTGAGCAGCATCGGGCATGCGCACAAACCTCGTGTTATCGGCCTGTCCTTCTTTAGCGACATGCTCAAAATACACTCCAGAACCGGCTCGGTCGCCATTTTTGTTGTTGTGTTTTCAGATTTCTCTGTGGATTCCTTCTAGATTTCTTTGCTATTGTGGATTGTGGGTGTTTAATATTTACGGATTTCTAGTTTTTGTGTAGTTTAGTAAATTGTGTTTGTGCTTTTAGTGACTCGGATGGGAATATAAACAATGACTAGTAACAGCCTGATGTATGATTTTATTATGCACCAATAGGGGTAAAATACCTGGTATTTCGTATTTTCAGTAAGTATGGAGTAGTGATGTTTCTTGATATATAACTTTATTTTATTATGATTAATTTGAACACATCTAACTAGGCCTAGGCTACACAAACAAGGTATGAAATAAAGAGAACCTCACACCAAGACAGATTATCCCGATGCATGTTTTGGTATATTTTATTTGCAGCCCCGCAATCTTCAAATAGTATATTAAAGTATAAGTGGATATTAAGGTCTTTAAAACACGCGCGATTTTGCAAGCACGACGGCGCAGCCGGAGTGCTTGAAATAGAGCAAGTGTTTCAAAGACCAGTTATCCACGAATACTTTACATTATTTTTTTTTATTGGTATTTATATTGCAAAAAATGCAAATAATAACTTAGTAAGTAAGTGAAATGGTCGAATTCGTGATGTGATATACCTGTCGTTGTCATGAAAATGAGGAGAACAAAAAATAACTTTCAATCTGTCACATAAGATTCATTGTTGTCACCGTTGACATTGGTTGTGTATTGCTTAATAATAGGTGTATAATACTTCTGATAATAAGAGCATTATGCTATCCATAATCCAACAAGTGTAATTATTATATTTCCCATATAAACTCAACTTTTTTTCTGATAAGAGCAATATGCTATCCATAATACAACAAGTGTAATTATCATAAAACAACAAGTGTAATTATTATATTTCCCATATGAACTCAACTTTTTTTCTGACAATAAGAGCATTATGCTATCCATAATACAACAAGTGTAATTATTATATTTCCCATATGAACTCAACTTTTTTTCAGGCACTGTATAAATGGTTGGTTTTAGATAAAGTATAGTATTTGACTCGCGTCTAATGAACCATAATACACTCGGATGATTTACAACACTCGCCTTTGGCTCGTGCCGTAACTTCATCCTCGTTTTATTATGGCCTACATTATATGCTCGTTAAATAACATACTATTATTTGACGTTAAAAGGTAATTCTGTCAAATCAATAATTAAAAAGTTGACATATTTAGATTTCACGTTTCACGGGTTGTTGATGTTGCCATGGTAACTTTAAAACACGCGCGTTTTTAAAAGTGGGATTTAAACACGCTGAGGCGTACTTTAAATAAGCGAAATAGGGTATCAATAAAAAAAAAGATTAAAAGACACTTTTCTCTATACTTATATTATATAAAAGAAAAAATGTAAATACCTAGGTAGTTTATATTACTTCACGGGTCAAATTCTCGGGCAAAAACTTTTTTAAATTCTTGAACAAGAAATTGTGCTTAAAAATGTTTTACACGGACCCAAGTTTTTGCCAAATTGTAAAAATCAATACAAGTTATATACCAACTAATATTTAACTTGAGGTTTGGTACGAGTTACGCGATAACATCAAAGATTGGTTATTTTGCTGGTTTTGTTTGTTTTTTATATTCGATTTTATAAGTTTCATAGTTTAATTGACTTGTTCTCTTTCGTTTCGAACTAAAAACACGACGACGAATCATTTTGAAACAAATTTTAGAAATAAAACCTTAAAAACAATTTTCCATCCTGTTTGCTACTACTAACTTAATTCCCAACCTAATCAAAAAAATTGAGAAGCAATTCAAATTTTTGGCAATAATTTGGGGCAAATTTGAACTGTTTACACGTAAAAAGAAATTGAAGGTCAACTTTTACAATTTCTTGAGCAAGAACTTAAATTTTAACGCCCGGACCTGTTTATTTTCCCATTCGTCAAACGATAATGTTGCAGTGCGCATGTCTAATCGTGTGTAGCTTTGTTTACATGCGCGAGGCCATAAATTTGCCACTTTCATGATTATTGTTTGCTTATCTAAAGGTAAATATGCATGAAAGCTTGTAATAGCTTGTATCCCCTTCATATCTCTCTCCTCCGCCTGATCGGATTTTTTGCGGTAATTTGTGGTTAGGGAAACAGTGTTTATAACACAACAAAGTTTCGTCTCTTAGCCGCTGCCAACTTGATACCAAATAAAAAGCCTCGAACAAGTCAAAGTTAACAATTAACGTACATTATCTATACCAATATTATTTGGACAATTTTGCTACTAAACAAACTAACGAAAAAAATGCGCGCTAATCACACCCAAAAACATCTCGAACATCAAAAAACCGACCGCCTTATAACCACAGTTGTGTGTATATAACTTGACTAGGCAAAGAAGTGATTGATTTCAATTGTTTTAATTCCTAACCCAAAATAACAACGGTCTTGGTAGATTCACCACTTGGCTTGGCCTCGCATATCTGCAATTTAAAACGTCGACTTGCTTACTTTAAATCTAGAACAGAGCAGATTGTATAGGTTAGATTTACGATATTATTTCTAAGGGTTAGTAAGAAATTTTAGGATTAGTTATATGTCTACGAAGAGAGAAAACGTGCTGTAACTATATGAAAACACCGTAGCCTTCTTGATTTTAAAGGAGTGAGTGGTTATTACTATCACCTCATGTGAGTTCACATCCCCAAGTAGCAATTATAGACACAAATTCTTTGCTGAGAAACGTTTCGAAACATTTTTGATTAAAATTATTTAGATTGTGTGGAGACACACTTGTTTCGAAACTTTTGCGACACATTTTCGAATTTAGTTACTAGAAACAATTAAGAACTGTTAGTTTCGAAATACTTTCCAAACTACAGTGTCGATACATTTAGGAAACGCACAAAAGAAAATTTTTCGAAACATTTTTATATAATAGGTATTATGAAATTGTGTTTAGACACATGTTCTCCCAAATTGTAGCGACACATTTTCGAATTAAGTGATTCAAAACAAATTGGTATTCTTCTGCTTTGAAATATTTACCAAACAGTGATATCCATTTAATTACGAAACTTGCGCAGAAAATAATTTTCGAAACTGCCAGAAACCTTTACACTACCGCACCCGGACAATTATTGTAACCTCGATTATAACCTATAAATTGTACATTTTTGTTTTGTTAATATGGGAAGAAAACAACAGTTTAAACATTCTTCGAGGTTTTACAAGGCACTAAAAAGGAAAAAGAAAGAAATTGAAATTCAAAAGGAAAAAATTCTAGGCTTGATCGGGCCAAAGTAGGTGGTCTCAGACTATCCAGCTGGTCGGCACAGCCGTTAGGACCAACCTACTTTTTTCCTTTGTCTCGACAATTGAGTACATGTTTTAGATTATTACTTAGGAATAAGTTATAAGTAAGTTTTATTAAACGTTCAACAAAGTACAAACCAATTTTGTAGGTTATGTCACAGTAGTGTATACCGTGACGGTATACAGAAGTTTTATGCTTCTAAGCTTAACCTTCCTCTTGACGGGACTGTGCATTTTTTACTTTAGCGACGTTTGTTTCGCATGGTTTTGGTACAATATCGAAACATTCTTCATGTTTCGACACATTTTCTATGAATTATAGCTACATGATTATCGAAACATTATAGAAACCAAATACTAGAAATTGTGTGTCGCCTCCATTTTAATATAATTCTCGCTTTCTGGCGGCCATTTTGACAAATTCATTTTTATATTATTAAAATGGACTTTAATTAACTTCCTGCGTTATTTGAAATGTAAAAAAGTGGTTACATTAGTTCCATTTTGCTAGCTTAATCAATTGAAAGAAGAATTAAGTAAAATTTTTAAAACATTTAAGATTTTATTTTTTGACAAAGTATTTATTTTGTGTGTAAATGTCAATATACCGGGAGCGTCTTAAGAATATAAAGCTAAATTACTAAATTGCACGATAAAATTTATTTCGTCAACGATTTTTTGGATCTCCTCTGCAATAAACCATACGAAAAAAATGTATCACTTATAGAAAATACTCTGGTGACAAATTCATTATGGCGAAATTATGCTGTCATCATATTGTTTACTTTCTTTTATTTTACAACCTGCAGAGAAATAGATATTATATATCTAATTATTTGTTTCAATAATGTTCCCATTTTGACAATTTACAATTCCAATACTCAGCGCCCTCTTTGTAAAATGAACTCTCACTCGACACATTTATGGAAACATGTTCCAAACATTTCTGAAAAATTTTCGAAACATTTTCCATAAAAGTTTCGATTTTGCGTCGAAACAGCGAAAGTCACAGCCCGTACCAACCAATTGGAAACACGTGCTAATGCGCCATTTAAAATGTATACGTTTCGAAAATATTTTCATACATGTTGCCAACAATTTCCAATTTGTGTCGGAAACAGAAACAATAGTTTAGACACATTTACCCTAATGTGTCTAAAAATGCTACTTGGGTCCTATCACGCCAGAAATAAAATGCATGAATTTCAAGCAGAATAATAATAATAATAATAATAATAATAATAATAATAATGTATTTATTTTCACATTACAAAGGTTTAGATATTAACATTTATTATATTGTGTTAAGTGTGACTGTCCCTTAAGGCTAGCCTATTCTGCTCTACTCAACCCTAGCAGGAATTTAGTAAATGTTTTACTTTGATTTATTTGGCCCAACAAGCTCTAAAAGATTTTGAAATTAAACTAGTTTTATTATAGGTAAACACACAACCAACATATTGTATTATTATCTTTGGGTAGTTTTGAATTGTTAAAAACATTTACGATAAGTTCCTAATGTTCATGTGTTAGTTTGTTTATTGTAAAAGTATTCAAAAATATGGCGATAAAATTTTTTAGGCTCCATTGATTTGAATATATTTGGAAGGGGATTATACATAAAGTCGCCACAGTGGATCTTTGCCCGTGCGTCATCAATCAACGATCAGGACTCAACGTGGTTAATAACTCTGCATCCTTATTTATTACAGTAACACGTTTGAATAAAAGCATAAAATAACGTCTCCAAGATTCCGCAATAATATAACGTGCTAGACAAGAATAAAACTATTAACGTCAATTAATTACTTTTTTTATTTGTTAAGTTGACTACCGTTGTATTTTAGAACGTCATTGTCAACCTTATTTTGATCTGCCAATCTAATTCGTATTTTGTAAATTTGTGTGCCTTAAAACTGTTCCTTTTTCTAAAAATTGTTCTTTTTAGAGCTAATTATACCCACCATCTGTTTTGGCGGTAAGTATTTATGGATTTTTATAATACCCAATTTATTTATTTTAAATATTCTAACCGTGAAAGTTCTTTGAAAAGTTTACGGCAGTGGCTAAATTCCCTTAAATGAAAGGATGTCAAAAATTTGACTTTTGCGATTTTAACAGTCAATAAAACACCAAACTTTTCTAGATTTTAAGCTTTAAAAATAGTATTAAATGTATTAACATTTGTTTGTCAATTTCTTTTAGATAATAGAGAATGCCGGGCAAAACTTAAAATAAATAATAATTTTTCGGGATATTATGTAGGTACGTCAAACGGTAGGCAGGCACGTCCATTTTATGAACTTAAACTTAGTTTTGACTTTTTTCGGCTCGTAATTTTGATTTGATTCATACGATTTTGATGACGTGAAAGTGATGACGCACGGGAAAGGATCCACTGTGGCGACTTTATTTGCTATGCTATACGTAAAGCTTCTTTCAAAATACGTGGTTCTATGAAAAGGTGGCGTTATCAAATTATTATTTTACGTGAAGTCATATCATTCATTCTATCAACAATCTAATCGTAACCAGAAAATGTGGAAACTAAATAATATTTCATCTTCATCTTCAGTTTGAAGAAGATCAACAAAGAGCGTGTGCAGTCATAGCGACTAAAAAACTTAAAACTAGGCAATGGATACATGACATTAATTTAAAAAGAAGGGAGAAAAGTGAATTTCAAACTTTATTCCAAGGTGATTAAGATCGTTTTAAGATGTTTAAACAGAAAATTTGAGAGCGTGAAGACCTGCAAAATCATGTGCTTTTACGTAAACACCGTGTGATAATAGTGTGTCTCTCGGTAATTTGTACCTATGGGTCTCTTCAAATTAACTGCTCATGTGTCTTCACGTGACGTGATAGTAATGTCTTTCCGCCTTTAGTGTCGCCAGTATGAGATAAGTAATAGTCACGTGTGTCACAATGTAAAATTCTCGATAATAATCTTTTGGAGAATATTCTCAAGTTAGAGAATTTTCTGAAAATGGCAAGAAAATCGATAGAAATGGCAATAAAAAGAAATTAAAAATTACCTATTCTGCTTATTTTCGGCAAATGTCAAACGGCGTTAATCAAACAAAACGTAAAGAAATAAAAGTCTCACCACCACCACACTATTTTTACAATTCACACAGCTGTATACGAGTATACGTTCGCGCTTCTAGGGGATTTCCCTGAATCACTGTTGCCAGACGTAAAACACTGTTGCCAGAGTTATAGAAAAGGTTAGAGAAACTCAAAATTTTAAAAATCATTTCAAAATTTTTCAGTGTAAATCGAGGCGGTGTGAATTATGAAGAAAAACTTCTCTAGAGAATATTCTCGGGAGAATTTTCTTACAGAGAATATTCTCGAGAATATCACTAAGAATAACGACTATTTATAACAAGAGCTATGGAAAATACAGTGGTTAACCGTGAAATAATCGATAAGAGTGCCCTCCAGCAACCTGTCAAAATCAGGTGTTCTGGAATTATTGTTTTAATATTTTCAGGTTAGTTTTATGACAGGACGTTGACATCGGTATACTTTCAGGTTAGATTTGTTTGTCAAATCATGAAAAGACGTCAAATTATCAAAAAATTAACTACCATTTTAGTTTGCCTCTCAACTACTCGTATACAGTTGGTTTGTATCTTTATTAGCCCTATTAGCTGTGACCTTAGTTGTCTACCGGGTAAACGTCAAAATTCCACTTGTTTTTTTTAACGCTGTATTGTTTCACTTACTTCTTAAATCTTAGAAGGCCTTGTTACAACCACATGACTGGGGTACAAAAATGGTTGAACTGATTAACTCATTAACTCATAAAAGATAAAAAAATGTTATCCGTCGACGATTTTTGCCAGAGTTCCAAGACCACATTACTAATTACGTTTCCAATATCTTTTACTAGTTTCTGAGGGTTTTTGTGCTTTTCCTTGCGTGAAATACGTTACTGTTATCATTAAATGATAATAAAATAAAGGTGATAGGTATATGCATGTATCATGGGAATACCAATCTTTGGAGAAATATTTATTCTAAAGATTTACGGTGTAGTTTGAAGGTAGGTATTTAACTCTAAGGATAACGTACTGTTTAACAGCAATAGGCAGTTAAAGTACAACAAATACGTAAGCAAATTTACGCACGTTAGTTGAGGAGTTAACGTGACAAACCGGTGGCAAGAATTTTAGTTGAAGTGCTTATCTTCTGTGTCCGTTAACGTAACCTGCAAAAATGCAATTTCACATATCTTATCACATTATCTTTATTTTTACCTTTTTCTGTGATTTTTTAAAAGTTAAGAAAATTGCATGAAGAAAAGGATAGTAAGCAAAAAAATAAAAGCAAAAAGGATAGTATGGAAGAGATTTTGGATATTGCTATTCTTGGAGAGTTTAATGAAGATGATGATATAGATGATGGAATGGTGCTACAAATTTTAAATAATAACCTGGGTAACAGAGCTGAGCTTTACGGACGATTTAACCTGGATGAAATAGCACCTATTGAAGCGAAGATGTCTTTTAGGTTTGAAAAAGACCATAATATTCCCTTTTGTGGTTAGAAAATGTTAATTCATTTACAACCACAGAAAAAAGTTAGGAACTGTTTGTCAAAAAACGGCATTTCGGAAATAATCGGTTATATTCGGAGGTCCTTCGGGTAACGGAACGTTCATTTTTCACGTCCTGTAAAACAACGCAATGTAACGTACGCCTGTTGAACTGCTTAAAACACGTACGTCAAAATGTGATTACTGCGCATGCGTAGCTGTTAATGTGTACGTATACGTTCACGTTCGTGACCGCACTTCAACTGCCTATTGCTGCCGATCCCTTATATTATTTCATGCAACCCGTAATGATAAAATACACCATGTAATAAGGATCCTGGATTTCTACCTCAAAACATACCTGGAGTGTACACAGGTACATCACCCTGGTTAAGTGCTGCGCTCTCTCCAGGGGCACTAGGAGGCGGGGGCATGGCATATACTGGGTTGTTGGGCCCCTTCTTAGGGGACGGTTGACTGGTCACGGGGGAGCCTGCCCGCGATCCGTGCTGTCTGTCTTCGTCGCTGATGTCATCCTGGAAAAAATGGTTCATATTTGGGTGCGATCCTTTTTTAGAAAACAAATAAAATTTAACAGAATATACTAGTGGAACCGGTGGAGAGGTATATACATAAGGTGACCCTTATGTATCTACAGACGCGTGTCATTGCCAGTTGCAATTAATGATTCTTGCCAACTATCAATAGGACTGTTTGATATTTGGAAGATATTCCGAAAAATACGATTAAAACTAGTCTAGTCGGTATAGTATAGAGGCACCCAATGTGGACAGATAGGAAATGATCTCGGCTATCCATTAAATGAACCAGTAACGTAGCATCGTATTTTTAAAAAAAAATTTTAATTTTTTGATACAGATTAAAAATTATTACTTTTCTACTTCCCCGTATCTAAAATTCCATTTTCCGACAATTGATTATCGAGCACAATAGTTTAATTCCACAACCGAAATTTGGAGTTTCCGTCTTTTATCTTTGAAAATATATTTCATTTTAGGCGACACCTTGGTAAAGTTCAATCATTTTGTCACTTCCGGTTTGGAAACGACCTCAACTCTAGACTTTTAAATGGAACACCCTGTATATTTTTGACTATTGCCGATTTAGAACACCATTTCAAATTCAACGACACCCCATACGTAACTTTTTGACACTTTTGGTACTGTATTTTTGATGTAATGTTGACAAAAAATAACGATTTCATGCATAAAATTGATCAGGAGTTTACAAAAAGAGGAAAGAATATTTTGGTTTTACACATTCCCATAATAATGCTCCTAGGTGGTTCGAAAGAAAAAAGGTTTTCTTATCTACATAGCCGAACAACTAGTAGCCACAAAGATTAACGGTGGCCAAAATTATAATAATTTATTTTAGGAATATTAAAGGTAAACGAAACATCAAACATTAAGTGAAACTTACCCTTTTTTTGCCAGGTTGCGATACCACTGGTTGACCCGTGCTCGGCCCACCCTCGCGCTGAAAACATCACTACAGTCAGAACTCACTAACAAAACAAAAATCAAATAAAAAATAAAATCACAAACTACTGAAATGATAACTTTATTTTTTATTCGCGTTTTCATTTGCCGTTTATCAAACAATCAAAATTATTGGATTTTGAAATATTTATTTGATTTTTAGTTTTTATTGTACAAGGGGGTATAAAAAATTTAAAAATGCGAACAAACCCACAAATAAACTTGTTCAGATGAAAGCAACGACTATGGAATAAGATAACGTATTTTTGCACCGAGTCGACCTCTCACTATCTATACCGGGTGTTTCTCAAAAGACGTCCTCTCCTACAACTTTTCTGTATTTATAGATATTAAAATGAAATTTTCAGATTATGCATAAGAGATGAGTCTGCATTTATTGGCATACTTTTCAATTTGTTAGCACTTCCGGTTTGACCGGAAGTGACCTTTACTTTGGTATTTTAAATGGGACATCTTGTATACTTTTACTTATTGGGATTCAGCATAACATTCTGAGTAAAATGACACCTCACTTCTCATTTTTTGACGTGTTATAACATTTTTATGTTTATTTTTTATTTTCAATCTAGAGTGCTACAAATTAATTAAATCTGTTAATTTATAGTCAAGTAGTATATGAAAATTAAAATTACGTCATAATAATTGACTTTCCAAGTTTCACAAGCGTTTAAAAAATGAAATTTTCTTTTCTTGACGTTTACTCCATTTTTCCAAATGGAACAATGGTAGTTTACTAGGATATATTTAAAACGATCATTTTTTTCCAACAATTTGAAACCCATACACTCCTATGCTATTTTAAAATTGACACGAAAAAATTTGCCTTAAGTCCCAATCGCAAATTTAAAAGCGTTATGCATTATTAAAATTGTGATGTCATTCGTTTATTAAACTTCCATTGTAAATCAGATAAAATGGTTAGTTTTACTAGAAATGAACAAATTGATATGCTCCTAATTTTTGGAGTGACCAGAAAAATTCTTCTGAAGCCGCAAAATTGTATGTTTTATAAACATAACAACTTTAAAAAATTAAAGCCATAATATATTGCTTTTCAAAACCATTCCATTGTTTTTCAAAGACGCCTTATATTTCTTTAGAAAAGAGAGGGAGGCAATAATGCATAACGCTTTTAAATGTGTGATTGGGACTTAAGGCAAATTTTTTCGTGTCAATTTTAAAATAGCATAGGTATCAAATTGTTGGAAAAAATGCTCGTTTTAAATATCCTAGTGAACAACCATCGTTCCATTTGGAAAAATGGAGTAAACGTCAAGAAAACAAAATTTCATTTTTTGTGAAACTTAGCAAGTCAATTATTATGACAATTTTAATTTTCATTTACCACTTGACTATAAATTAACAGATTTTATTAATTTGTAGCTCTATAGATTGAAAATAAAAAATAAACATAAAAATGTTTTAACACTTTAAAAAATGACAAGCGAGGTGTCATTTCACTCAGAATGTCATGCTAAATCCCAATAAGTAAAAATATACAAGATGTCCCATTTAAAATACCAAAGTCAAGGTCACTTCTGGTTATCCCGGAAGTGCTAACAAATTGAAAATTATGCCAATAAATGCAGACTCATCTCTTATGCATAATCTTAAAATTTCATTTTAATATCTATAAATATAAAAAAGTTATAGGGGTGAACGTCTTTTGAGAAACACCCGGTAGATGACATTCTATCCTATGACAGTTACTTGTAAAATTAAAATTCTGGCAATAAATCATGTACTTTACAGACCCGGTACGGTCTTGTAATATTGTTTAGAATGCTAATGTCAAAATTCAAAAAATTGTTCTATTTCGTTTTCTTATCTTCACTTGCTGCCGCTAGGAAGCAGACGTTATCACGTCTTGTGGACTCTACCCCTACCCAATTTTTGATTGGCTGGCAGCCAACAATTCCTTTTAAACAGGTATTATGCGCCTTCACAGCACTGATAAATTCTCAATAGTTACAAATTGAGTCAATTTAAGCTCAAATAAAACCCAAAAGGGTGTTTGAAGTCTCGAAACTTGTTCCCCGAGTCTGTCTCGAATCTTAAAGTTAGCTAGGATTTGGAAAAAAATTGTATTTATTTTGATTTCGATTGAAATTAAATGAGCTGTCAAAATTAGGCAAAATTGGTGTATTTCGTCTTCAGCTCAAGTTAAAAATTAATGAAAAATTCCGCAGATTAGTCATAATTATGCCACCTAGTTTAAACCTGCAGTCTGTAGACTACTACGCTACTGCTGTTTATACGAGCGGCCTGACTCGACGAGCAATGCTGCTAAGCCTGTGGGCTATTCAACAATCGGTGAAGGAAGAACTAAAAATTAAATTTGATTTTGAAATCTTTTAAAATTGCTGTGGTCATCCGTTAAAAATAACGGAATTTGATGGGCCAAAGATTTATCTAATTAATTTATGTTAAGTTTATTTGAAGTTCCTTGGGATTTTAGAAAAACCGGACCTGTCAGAAGACTATAATAACTTATGAAAAATAATACTTACTAGTTGGCGATCGATTCAAATTATCTATCTTTTGTACCCTTGTAAATTGTCGTTAACACCCCTCATACCTACTACTTATAGAAGACAACATAAACATATTTATTTATATTCTTAAATTTTAAATAAATTTATTATTATTAATATTATTATATTATTATTACTGGAATTTTAAATACACATTCTTAACATTACTTTGAATTATTAATAAAATTGATATTGCAGAAGAGATTGTTCGAATACAAGTTTTTAAAGGTTTTTTAACGAAACAAATAAGACTTTTTCATTAAATTTTACTGTTAAACCAAAACCAACACAGACTTTAAGTGCAACAACCACAAAGAAAGTTAAATTCTACTAAGGAGAAAATTAGGACTTAGAAGTGGACAACACACCCAACCAATACCAAAGAAATAGAAAAAAAGAGATAAATAATATTTAAAGTTGTTACTGTAGCATTACCTGTGTCTTGGAAGCATATTTGTATAGTTAGACTGAAGTCTACAACATCAAAATGCATTTAATCAATGTAGGCTACCTACCTTTATTTGATGTACCCACCCCTCTGCGGCCAAAAAAACGTTCCTATTAATTCAGTGTAGACTGTAGAGTCCTACTTCCTTCCTTCTCCATGCCAATGTCGCTTGTACTATGACTGCAATGAATGGCACCTGTACAGGGTTGTGTATTGTGTATAATAACCTCATTTTATACTAAACATGTAAGAGAATAGTTTCTCTAGAAAATTCTTGGGCATTTGTAACGTCACACGAAGGGACGGCTGATGAGAAATTTACCATGTTTATGAATATTTTAGAACATTCATACCTTGAGTCTTTTCCGAAAAAGAAATATATGGTACGTTCTGATAATAACAACAATATAAATTGGTTTACTGACGATTTAAGGGAAATGAGGGAACAACTTCATTTTTTTGGACAACTTAGTAAACAATATAAACGACTTAATTTTAGGGAACAATATAAACAATATAAAAAATTATACAATAATGCAATCCGCAATGCTAAGATTCAAGCAAATGATAATCTCATCAGGGCATCGGGAAACTCTAGCCGTACAATGTGGCAGATTATAAATAAACATAGGGCCAACAAGAAGGACGAAACACAGTGTAAGGATTTAGGACCAGAAGACTTTAATAATTATTTTCTGAATGTTGCACATAATATTGTTAAAGATATACCAAAGACGGGTGAATACCCTATAACTAATCTAAAAAATTTATCAATCTCAAAGACCTTCTCTTTCACGGAAGTTACCTTTAATGAAGTTAGAGAAAGCATTGACAATTTAAAAAACAAAAATAGCAGAGATTTCTTGGGACTTATAACTGTGATGAATTTTTAAACTATGATTTTAATATGTAAGTTGTGTATTCTACTTGGTTTGTTTTTGTATTTTTATATTTTGTACTTTTAAAGAAAAATTGTTCTTATTGGCTAGTTTTGTAATTTTACTTGAAAACTTGAAATGGTGACGTGTGTAAATTACTGTGATGTAATATTTAACATGAATAAATTATTATTATTATTATTATTATTAAAAGATACTCTAATATTTGGAATTTACATAAGTTTATAGCAGATATGTGATAGCAGACAAATTGTGAACCCTCGAGTCTTTAATTGCTATAAAATGTTAACAATCTGGTCTACGTATAAGAGGTTTTTGGTTGGGCAATACTGGATTAACAATACATAGGTTTTAACACGATCACAATGACATGTTAGTGCTTAGGAAATACCTAACTGCCGACTTCTTTCCACTCTTCGCTCTTAAAACTACTTACCTTTTCCAAAATGACCGTTTTTTTTTCCATAAGAAATGTGTGGGCAACGAAATATTTACAGTAATTGGGTAAGTATCATGGTTAAAACAATATCAAGACTAGCAACAAGCATAGAGTCTTCTTGATGGTTTTAAAAACTCTAATATGTTCCAATTTGGCGTCCCTATTCACTAAAGGGTTCTAGGATAAGTCAACCTTTTTGTACAAATTCTTATTTGGCTTTTCCTTTAAAAGTTTTAAAACCATTAAGTGTCCCATAAAGCTAAGCAAGCAAATTATATTAAATCTACCACCACTGACATCTCAAATATTACAACTGCTGAAGCTAACTATTTTATAAGGGGGACACAAATTAGATACGGAAAAAATATCTACAGAGCGCTCTGAACACAACTAGATGGAATGTAGGTAGCTGTCGACACCTTGGCAATTTTTTGTTGAATCTAGAGAATAATATATCTCTATTTTATTTAACACAATTATAACTTCTCATAAAACACCTAAGACTCTTATTAATTCATTATAATCCGAGGGCTACAACTATAGTCGGATCCGGTCTTATCGTGCGGGTTTTACGATTTAAGAAAGACATACTTTCAATTTTTCTTTTCTTTTATTGCGTTTTATCATACTATCCAAATAAAATCCGTAAGACAAATATGACAGACTTATGCAATTTTGACATAAAAGAAAAGGATATAATGTATTTTATTTTCAGCGATTCACAAAAGTTTGTATCTGCCACCTTCGTCTTGATTTAAAGATGTCAGTTTCGTGACTTTGACAATTAATTTAATGTGACAATATGAACGATAAACTGTGATAATAATAATAATATAATAATAATGATGACTGTGCAGAAAATTGTGCATGAAAGAAAGCATAATATAATAGCGAAGAATACTAAAAAATGTAAACGAAGAAAGCCAAAGATTTGAGCGAAAATATTAAATTGGGAGTTCGGAACGTGATTTATGATTTATACAGATCAAAAACCAATGTAACTCTTCCAGTTTTAAAAGATTTAAAAATTCGAGGTGTTTTGGAAATCGGACTTGAATCGTTATTAAAATTAATAAAAAAGTTGTTTGTTTTCGCTATAAAAAAGACTAACCGGAGATTTTTATGTGACCAGCCACAGATAGTGAGTCAGCGTGTTTTTAAAAAAATATACGGAAAATTACAAATCAAAATTTAGAAAAGTAGTATTTTTAGACGAAACATGGATATTTTCAAATGGAAGTGGTTCAAAATCTTGGCAAGATGATTCTGTAAAAAGCGTGAAAAGAAAAAAGGGATATGGCACGGGAAAGCGGTTCATTATTTTACATGCCAGTTATGTAACAGGATATGTTCCAGGTGGAAGCTTAATTTTTTCTTCCACATCAAAAAGTTCTGACTATCATGACAATATGAGTTGCGAAATGTTTGAAAAATGGCTAAAAGCTCAATTAATCCCAAATTTAGATAAGCCGTCTTTAATTGTATTAGACAATGCATAATATCATTCAAGAATTTCAAATAAACAACCTAGTTGATCTTGGCGTAAAAGTGATATTTATGAGTGGCTTGAAAGACATAACCAAAATCCTTTACCAAATATGTTAACCGAACTCCTATCAATGGCAAACTCTCAAATCACCCAAAATATACGCTGTAGATGAAATATTCCGTGAATATGGCCATGAGGTTCTATGACTGCCGCCATATCATTGCCAGTTTAATGCGATAGAATTAATATGGGCTGGGGCAAATTTTTTTTATGAAAAACATGTAGGTGATGGTCTTAAATCCTCGCAAGTAGAGATAGTTTGGCAAGATTCGTTGGTTCATATTACGCAGGAATGCTGGAAGAAATCGGTGGAATATACAGAAAAATTAATAAGGAGTTGGTGGGATCGAGAACAAGTATTAGATGTCAAAGTAGCGCCAATGATCATTGCTTCATTCGAGGACGACTCGGATGACGAGGCCTTTTCAGAATTTCTAAGTGATGATGACAGTTTTTAAGTTTTTAGTCTATAATTATAAACGGTTTTCTTTGTTCATTTTTAGTATTCTTCGGTATTATATTATGCTTTCTTTCATGGACAATTTTCTGTACAATCCTTAAATTGATTACCAATGCTTTTGCTACTGCTTTCTACTTATTGGTTGGCAAATTACCATTTTTTCTTTTCATTTCTTGAAATAGTATCGGATTAAATTCCATTGTATTTTTAGGTTAGGTAATTTTATTGCTAAAATAAATTACACTGTTTATTATTGTCGTTTTTAATAAATAGATTTAGTAGATATACTATATACAGGGATGGCGAACCAATGACTCGCGTCCCATTGATGGCACACGACATAAAATTTTGGGCACGCCACCGATCACAAAGTTTACTATGAATTATTATATTACGAATTTGATGGCACGTCTATGGCCTCATTAAACATTTCTTTAGAATAAATGGCACGTTGATACATAAAGGTTCGCCACCCCTGTACTATTATATACATAATTTTTGTAAAATAATAATATTATATGTGGCTATCTTCACGACGCGACGTTGAAATAATAAACCTATGTTTCTTTTCTCCCGGTATATTGATACCTATATAATCTCACAACATTTTGATAAGCTCTGGAATTTTCGAATTGATTCATATGATCGGTGACCTTTGGACCCGCATGATAAGACCAGATTTGACTATATGTATATTTTATTTAGCACACTGATTTATAATTTTTTCGCCGACTCCCGGACTAAAGTTTCATTGCCGTTACTATGGAAACGAGAAATATATAAGTGGGTATATAATGCCCTAATAACGTCAGTCAATGTCAGGCAGTATTGGTGCTACTTTCTTTATGCCATTGTGTCGCATACATGCATACCATTTTGTTGTTTTCATCGCTCGATGATAAAAGCAGTCGTAAAAACCAGCAAACTTACATTTAATGTGTGATAGTCGCCAGAGTCCTCTGGTGGCCTTGGCTTGCACTTGCCGCAGCAGAAGTTGCAACAACAACACAGACAGCAACAACAGTAACAGCCGGTTATGATGCCGCATACGACAAACAGGGCCTGGAAAAAAAAGAAAAATTATTAAAAAATGTTAGACTTAAAAGAAAAACAGGAATTCTAGTTATATTTTAAATGGGGTCTACAGTCTTTCTTTGAGATCGCAACGTGAAAACTTGCATAGAGATAGGGAGGGGATGGTAAAACAAACAGGACGACAGACATGTCATTCCCTATTCCTCAAGGATCTTTTTTGGGTCATTTTCTGTCAGAAATATGCCACAAAGTAGAGTAAAAAGTATCATAAGAAACTACTTTAATAAAAAGCTTATTATAATAATTAATAATGATACAGATAGATTGAGTTTGTTTTTTGTAAAGATGACATAATTATTTCTGGTTTCAATGACGCTACTCTACGTTTCTAAAGTAGATGTGTGTTATTTATATTGCTTGGTATTTTGTTGTCTCTGCGTAGACATCGTCTCTCATTGTCTTTGAGGATGCATAATTATTAATGTTGATTTATTCTTTTTAATTATACCTGTGTTTTTTTGAGCTACTGTGTAGGTTGTATTTTTTTGCATTGTTCTTTATACCTATTAATTTATCGAAAAAGTTATCCATGTATCTGTAATGCCGCTACTACTTTCATGTTCTATCTGCACACATTTAAATTGTATTTATATACAAGGTTGCCCAGAAGTCCGGAATAAAATTAATATAGCCTTAACCAAAACGCTGGGACACGTCAATTTAGTTTTATATATGCTCACATTTTGACGTTATTCGTTTGTTTTTTTATGGACATTTGTCAAAGACATGACGACATCGATCTTTTTTTAAATGGAAACATACAGCTTGTGATACATCATTTTGAAAGCTAATATCTCGTACAGTATGCTTATAAATTTTGGCGTGATTTTGTCAAGCTATTTCAAAATGGCGACTGTTAAAAGTTTTTAAAAAATCTCTATTTAAATAAGCGGAAATGATAAATCATTGATGTTCTTTTTTACCTTTCAAGGTAAGAAATCTTCATTGTTTCACGTTCAGACATTTTGTGACATTGTGAACTTGTAAAATTAATTAATTAATTAACAAACAATTTGGTTTCAGCAAGATGGTGCATTTCGGTGTCAATGTGAGAAGATGTTAAGATGAGATATTTCCAGCTCGCTGGATTGGACGACGTGGTACAATTGAATGGCCTCCGAGGTCCCCAGACTTAACGCCTCTAGACTATTTTCTTTGGGGGATGTTTAAAAGAAAAAGTTTACCAAAATGGGCCAAATAATATTAAAGATTCGAAATACAAAATCACATTGGAGACACATAACATACCGGCTGAAGCCATTCGGAATTCCGTCGACGGATTTTACCATCGTCTGAGAGCATGCCAAGTAGAGGTTGGAGGACATTTCCAGCATTTGCCACGTTAAAGCACCTATTTGTTGTGTTTTGTTTCGTTACATTTTAATTTTTTTTGACAAAATAAATAATAAATAAACCATGTTAAGTCACAAAATGTCAAACTTGAAAAATGAAGATTTCTTACCTTGAAAGTTAAAAAAAATCAATGATTTATCATTTCCGCTTATTTAAATATATTTTTTAAAAACTTTTAACAGTCGCCATTTTGAAATAGCTTGTCAGAATCGCGCCACAACGTATGAGCATACTGTGCGAGATATTAGCTTTCAAATGATGCATCACGAGCTGTATGATTCCATTTAAAAAAAAATCGATGTCATATCTTTTGACAAAAATGTCAATAAAAAAAACAAATGAATAACGTCAAAATGTGAGCACATATAAAACTAAATCGACGTGTCCGAGCGTTTTTTCCAAAAGTTACAGGTTAAGTCTATATTAATTTTATTCCGGACTTCTGGCCAACCCTGTATATATTTGTTACATTGCTTATAACTGTTCTGCGCCTTTTGGCTTTTGAATAAAGAAATAGTTATCTATTTATCTTATCTTCATTAATACAAATACAAGGGGTCAATAAAAAAATGCATCATGTTGCTATATTTGCGATTTCCTGTTTGGATACTTTGAATATAAAGAAATGTTTAATAAGTTTTCATGGAGAATCATCGATAATTCAATTCTAACTCAGACTATTTAAATCGGTTCTAAAATGTTGATAAGATGCTTGATATATTTAAAACTAGCTGGTATCGGCGGCTTAGTTATCAAAACAAAGCAGCGAGCGGCTCGATTTTGACAAAAGTACGCGCAAATATCATACCTACTTCACATCTCCATCCAAAAACTGGCAAACTTTTAATGTACGATACACAAATTAGGGTATTCAAATTATCGGGCATGTTATCAACGTTTCACTGTGTCACAACAAACTACAAAACAATACCAACCATAAACACTTTTAAAACAAATTATTAAAAGTACCTACATATACATCTATCTCAAAATTGAATCAGTTTACAATGTTAAGGTTAAGGTCTTTTAATTCTGTTTCATCGTTATCAAGTTTTCAAAATAAAAAAAAACTATGATAATTCCTACACATAAACAACTGTCTGATAAGTGATAACACCAGAATTGTGTTTAATCTTGTATGTTGACCTTATTAGCAGTTTCTAGTATCATTTTAAAATGATGCTTGTAAGTCAGAAGTAACAATTCCATAAAATATTCTGCTCTAAATTATCCATCATTCTGGATCATAAAAATTGCCACGTGTATCCAACATATTGTTTATTTTACATTTTGACGTTCTACATCATGCCCTATACCTATCTTCAACAGGTTACGAAATATTAACACTTTAATGCTGGTATGAAAAAGGCATGACAATTTTGCTAGTTAAGTTTGAGGCGTCGAAAAATGTCAGTCAATGTTAGTCAAATTTGAATTTTGCTCAGCTGATATGCGCCTCGCTGAAGATGAGCGCATAGAAATTTTGATTATGTTGGGTTGTGGAGATAAAAGTAGAAGTCATAGGGAACGCCGTGATATGTTTAATGAAAAAACTCAAATCGCCCGCTTATTAGCCAATAGACAGTGTCTAGGGTAGCAATAAGTGGTCGTTCTGGTATATTTGAGGAGAAAAAAATAACCATATTATTATACCTACAGGAAGTTTCTCATAGCTCAGGCATACTTTGGCGTGACTACGATACTCACCAAACAACCGTATCTAAATTTAAAAAAAAGTGAAGTTTCATCCCTACAAACCAGTAATTGTACACTGCTTGAAGATTCATATGTCACGTGACTTTTTTGAGGTAAGCCATGGTTTAGTTGTTTAGTATGTAATTTACGCGCGATGTAGGTGTAGGTGTCGTATTAATTTGTATTTTTATCCGGTTTTCGATTGAAATCTAATAGAAAATTTAAGTGACATGATTGCTAAGAACCTCTACAAAATACTGATGAAAATTTTTGGTGCGGGTTTGCTCTAATAGCATTAATAAAGTGAAAAATCCAACAGCCTGGCCGGCCTGGCGGTTTGTTTACGGGTCTTATAAATGGCAGCAGAATTTTAATTGTTTTAACTTAAAAGTTGTGTTTTTTGTTTTCTATGGGATAAACTTTATTGTTTTGTGGCTATAATTTATTAAATATTGAAGTGTTTATTTAACTAAAAGGTATATGTGAATTAGTTTAAAAATATCACTAGTAGAGATAGTTTATTTATCAACATGCCAAACCCCTGCTGTATTCCTGGGTGTAACTAACTCTATAAAAGTGTTTTAAAAGCAGGTGAAAATAGTGTAATATATTTTTATAGTTTGACCAATGACTGTATAAATATTGTTAATCAGGTTTCAGTGGACATTTATATGAAGGTAACGGGTTTTTTAAAAGGTAATGAATTGGCCTATAATGATTTGAAATGGATTTTACCCTTTGAAATGAAACTAAGCAGGTGGTCTCAGCTTGAAAACTTATTGTCCCGGTAACAATTCATACATTGTGAAAGTAACGAAGTTACCCAGATAGTAAGTGACTTTCTTAAGACAAGCGTAGATTTCTTAAACAAAGCCTTAAGCTTACTAAATTTTGAGACTTCATAAGTCGATAGTCAATCCTGTAATTTAAACGCAGAAGATAATAATTTGTATAATAGAATATTACTTTTGATCAATCAAATCTCTCTTAGTGAAACAAAAACATCTTCTCAACGCAATATTACTACTATTTAATAATTAGGTAAGTTGTTCTTGTTATCCAAAACTATTTATTACCTTTTTCAATATCAATATAGTGGCAACAGAGCCAAAAAAACACAAAAAATATCTGTGTGTGTGTCTAGAATTGATTGCACAATGTAAAAATATACAATGTTTCATTTAAAAAAATTAAAGTTGATACACTTGCGCCCGGTATAATGTCTTTTTTCTAAAAAAAAAATGCATTTCATAAAAATTAATTTAACAGGTCATGAGTCATTGACAGAAATTTTGTACGGGTAGTTCATTACTACCTACTTTATCTCCTTTTAATATTGATTGTCGTGTGCTCATAATAAGATAACAGAGGGCTAAAAATAGATGATTCACTGTTTAGATAAAACATCATTATTCATTATTTCCTGTTTTAAACTAAAACACAGTACCTATCTATTTTTATGCAATTGATCTCATCAAATGAGTTTCGGTCTGGGATAGTCTTTCAATTAGACCGATTTCTATTTTTAAAACAATAAGGACACAATCTAAAAACTAATATTTAATAGATTTATAGGCGCTAAAAGTCAAAACTAGGGCTGGGCAAAAATTCGATATATCGATATTTTTATCGATATATCGATATTTTTATCGATATATCGATAAACGATATTTAAAAAATAAAATATCGATTTATCGACATTATCGGTACATCGACTATATCGATATTCGATTGGAATTTCAATATCGTCCTTATAACACATTTAAGGACCAATATTTAATTCAATCCTTTTTCTTCATGTTTTCATAAATAGAGAGTCTCCCCTTGAAATGAAGGTACGGAGTTTTACAGGGCACATAAGAAAATATTGATATACAGTGTCACCAGTAAATTCCGCATCATATGGGATTTTTTGTTATTAATACCTTTATTCAAAATTTTACTTTGGCATCAAGTTCTGCTTCGCTCGAGATGAAAATTAAGCAAAAAAATAGTAGTCACGTGATTCGCATTATCTGTCAAAATTAAATTTTTTTCCAAAAAATAATTCAAGTCTTTGAAAATATCGAAAAAATTTATTGGAAAAAGTTTTTTTAAATGCAGTTTCTAGCCCACGTGCAAAATTTCAGCTGCATAAGATGATTTTGATTTTTTACCTATATTTTGTAAATTGCACCACTTTTGCAAAATAAGACTCAACGCAACCTACATAAAACTTCTCAGTTTTGACAATGCTTTATTTCAGATACATTTTTTTAAAGTAGCGCCTTATTAAATGTGCTGCTCATTTCAGTGTAATTGTTCGCGACCATTTAAGATGCAGTTTATCCGAATCGTTGGATAGGTCGCGGAGGAGCTCAACAATGGCCAGCAAGATCCCCTGATCTGAATAGTATGGGTTTTTCTTGTGGGGTCATCTTAAAACTCTAGTGTATAAAACTCCCATTAACACTTTAGAAAATTTAAGGGAGCGAATAATTGCCTTCTATGAAACAATACGGAATTCGCCTGGAATATTTGAACGGTGCGCTATTCGATACGAAGACGGGCGGAAGCATGCCTATTAAGTGAAGCTGGTAATTTCCAACAACTTTTATAAAACAAAATTTTGCATGATCAATGTTATTAATAATAAATAGTAGAGCTAATTTAATTTAATTATTTTAATTAAGAACGTAAAAAATTGTCTGATGAATTTAAAAAGGTAATACATTCGTAGACACAATAAATCCTTTCTTACCTTGCACCATGTTGATGTGACTACAAAGTAAGCATTGACGTTCTCTTCTCCAAATTGTTCTGCAATGTACAATCCGAGAGAACCGTAGTTGTCATAGATATTTCTTTTCGTTGGATCGCTTAGTATTGAATGTGCCCTGTAAAAAATACAATTAGTAAAAATTGTACTTTTGCGACTAGGCTAGGAAGTAGTAAATAGCCTAAACGCATATTAAGAGACTTTAAAATGGCAATGTCGCAAACCTATTTTTGTAATATTTACAAGAAATTTGACAATGAGGTGGAAAAACCCAAATTATTACCTATTAACTTCCTTGAACTTCTCTGAAGCATCTGGATTGTTGGGGTTCTTATCTGGATGGTATTTCAGTGCCAAGCGACGATAGGTTTTCTTTATTTCATCTGCTGAGGCAGTTTTCGGCAGAGCTAGCGTTTCGTAGAGTGAGTCCCCTTGAGTTCTGTAAAGATTTATTAATAGGTAAAATAATTCATCATAACATGCCGACAAGACGTCAAATGTAAAGATGGCACATGTCATTCATAAACGCTATTAAAATGTGTTGACAACATTGTTTGTAGGAGAGAGGAGGTGAAGAGCTGGGTGGGACAGGTAGTGGGGATTACGCCGGAGTTATCTTTGAATGTGATCTTGCTACTATAGAAGAAAACTAACCTACAAATAACCCAACTTTCTATTTACTCAATCATGAAAAGTAATTGCAGAATTATTATTTTCCGAATTCTCGCATACACTTCCGGCTCATCTTAATTATCCTTCAAAAAATAAAACAAAACACAGCAATTATTACACAAAAACTGAAGAAAATTTCAAACCGCTGTCAAAGAAACCACAAAGAAGCACTAAACGGAAATAGGAATGTCGATATACATTGATATATCGAAAACATGGATATTTTCAATGCCATGTATCGTTTTTAAGCAATGCATGCA
Source organism: Polydrusus pterygomalis (assembly GCA_963969555.1). Lineage (NCBI taxonomy): Eukaryota > Metazoa > Arthropoda > Insecta > Coleoptera > Curculionidae > Polydrusus > Polydrusus pterygomalis. The sequence continues at coordinate 37,785,270 of OZ018385.1, read as the reverse complement.
TGATTGTTTTGTAATTCTAATTCTATTAAAATGTTTTTTTTTCGGCAACCGTCCGGCAAACTTCCCGGACTAGGCCGGGAAGAATCACATCAATATTAGCAATTGGTCGAATTTTAATATAAATCTTAACATAGTATAAAACAAAGTCGCTATCGCCCGTCCTGTCCCTATATGTGCTTAAATCTTTAAAACTACGCAACGGATTTTAAAGCGGTTTTTTTTAATAGATAAGAGTGATTCAAGAGGAATGTATAATACATGCATAATATTATAGAGAAACACTGATAAATTAGAGTAGGGAGAACGAACGACCCAACCTAACCGGTCCCCCGGCCCGTTTAACGATCGATCCGAAGCACCGAAGCCGGAATAGATGAAGACAGACTATGTTTTAATATAATTAAGAATTAGAATGTTTCTGTTATAGTACCTACCTATCTTCTGTTCGAATTTCAATATTTAATACAAATAAGAATTAAAATGTTCGAAATTTTGTTCTACAAAGAAATATAATAAAGAAATGTGTCTCATTGATTTGTTATTCTACACGGTTGCCGAAAAAAGAGTGTACGCAACACGTCCGAAAACAGTTTTTTTGGACTCGCAGACTACCAGGACTCGCCTACGGCTCATCCTAGAATTTTGTCGACTCGTCCGAAAAAATATTTTCCGGACTTGTAACGTAAATTACTATTTCGATTAGTGATGGGAGATGGGATCACTCGAGTGAAAAATAACCTATCATTCGGTTTTTTCAATCACTTGTATTATTCGATTATCTTCGGAAATAATTCGAGTGACGAAATGAGTGACGAACATATGGTTTTTATTTTCCAACGCGTCTCCAAAGTTGCTGCTCGCCTGTCAATCACTCACTGCGGCCAGAGCCATCTTCTAGCGAACGGCTAAACTGAGTGGTTTCGGTTATTATTGGCGATATAATTCAAATTAAATACTGCATTACGGGTTACCTGTGTCATAATATGATTTATAATTTGGATTTAAATACTGCATTACGGGTTGCCTGCGTAGGATAATAGGATTTATTATTTTATTTAGATTTAAATCGTCGGCGTCTACTGAAGTACTGAAAACTGAATGTTTAGTGGTGAGTATTCAGTATTCATAAATATCATGAGTTATGCAATATCGTGATATCTCAAGGTCAAGTAGTTAAGTTGTTTAATTAAATTGTAAGATCTGGGAACCATGCCAAAAAATCCACAAATATCCCCGCCACATTTAATAATCCGCAAAAAATCAATCGATTAACAACACCGAGTCAGTTATTCCCAATACAAATGCTGTATATCAACATGAATGATGAACCGCCAACATTAATAATTAATATTAGAATTTGAGTGAAAAAAAATCGATTATGATTCGGTTTTTAAATCACTCGAATACTCGGTAGTCGATTATTAAAATAAGTCGATTTTTCCCGTCACTAATTTCCATGCATCGCAAACATCGATGTTTTTCCGCGATACATTTTCTGTGGACATCCCTAAACAAAAATGAATGAAAGAACGTCATCATGGACTCATCTTTGGGGGCGGATCACTGCTGCGTTGCCATACTGCACACTTTTTATAAGGTTTTAGACAAAGATTTAAATTTCCCACACCATGATGATACTTTTAACAGCGTAAGTTTGGCAAACAATGGGGAGGGGCGCAATTCGGACGTTGATTTACTTCAGAATGGAATACGATGTTGGCAATATGTTCATTTGTTATTGTTTCATCTATAGGTACCAAATCAGTGGTACCACCAGGTTCCCCGCAAGTTGAAACCACATGAAAATATACACCAATTTTACTCTGTTGTTAAAGAATCCAAAGAATTCCCCTTTTGGGTTATATTTATTTAAGTATGCTTAAATTTACTCAACTAATAAATATGTTTATTAATGCATATCTTATCATACAGGTATGACTTATATTGTTAGCAATTATGTTTAGAAAATATTAAAGATTATTATAAGCAAAAAATAATCCTATGATTCCTCTGTCATCACTTATTTACTATGAATTAAGGTTATATCCTCGGTTATATCAATAGATATATCTAGATATACTCGAGGGGTGTCTCACTAGTCAAAATTTGTACACCTACTGCCAAATTTGGCAGGACTTGTCGTTTTTGCCCTTGTCCTGCCACGGTCCTGCCACGGTCCTGTTACTGTCCTACCACGGACACACAACTTCTAAATATTTATCTTCTTTCTTAACAAAGAAATAAACTCGGAAATAAACAATATATTTTATCAATAACTTGCATGAACATAATAAATGAGACTGCAAACTCGACTAGTCGACTGTTGTGATTCACCGGTGTTTACAACAGAACTCAAACAGGAATATTATGGGGCGACGCGCGCCGAAAACTTTACAAACTGCGACGTCTGTTACACGCACTTCCATTTCACTTTCAATTAATAAACAAAAGCAAACAAAAATATTTTTTGCTTTCCGCTATTTATCCCTACTCCTAAAGTTATTGGAGAAATCTGATTGGATCTGAAAGGTACTACCTGTCCTGCTTCGATCCTGCCACAGTCCTGCCACGGTCCTGCCACAGTCCTGCCAGGTCCTTCCACAGTCCTGCCAGGTCCTTCCACAGTCCTGCCAGGTCCTTCTACAGTCCTGCCACTGTCCTGTCAGTCCTGCCACGGTCCTGCTAAGTCCTGCCTTAACATTTGTACACCTACTGTCACAGTGAGACACCCCTCGGATATACTTATATGATTAAGAAACAGGCTTGGCTATCTTGTATCCTCCCTTCATTGTGCTGCATTTTACGTTGCATGACAACAGTGCCATAGCAGACTTTATATGAACACTGTGACAGTGCCTACTGTAATGTATATGGTTTTTTAAAACAATATTATTTTGTCTGTCCATCTATCCAGAGGATGACTTGAAAACAGCCTCATCGGCTTAGTCGAATGTCCGCTTTGCGACCCTTAGTCAATATGTAGATAAATACAGGATAATATTGATCAGTATATTGTTTATGGTGTAGTAAACTCGATATTATTCAACTCAATACATCATATTGACGAAATGTATCCTAATCATGCCCTAAACAGACAGGCCTTATCATGATGTAGGTATGATCTTAAATATAAATTAGAACTTGAACCCTAGTTTGGTTACAAAAATTACATACTTAAATATACTTTACTACCCAATTTTGTAACCAAACAATAAAAATAAAATAGGATAGTAACATGTGAAATATAAATATTTTAATTATTTATGATTAGATAGTTATTATAATTTGTTGGTTTAAAAACATATATTTAAAATTTTAATTTCTTGGCGCCTTGCTGTGTGGTTCTTATAAAATAGGCGCCACCGCACAGTGGATCAACAAAACGATTCTGACAAAATGTCAGACAAAAGAAAAATAGTGGTAATATCAGGGTTGGAAAAAAACCCGGTTTTTCTAAAAAAAAAAACAAAAAACCGGGTTTTTTTGGTTTAAACCAGGTTTTTTTGGTTTAAACCGTTTTTTTTTAATTTAAGCCAGTATTTTTAAATAACAATGTAAAATGCTAAGTATGTAAAAAATATTTGGTATAGAGTATGGAAGTAAAACAAAAACATGCAGAATATTGCACTTTAATAGTAGGTAACCTGAAATTGGAAATTGGTGGTGCCTGACATTATTATATCGCAACAAAGCCGAAAAATAAACCAAACTTATCAGCGACTAAGAGAAATAATATTATTTCTCGACCACGTACGAAATGGGAAATAGGGGAATACCCGAATGCAAATCTAAAGCGGGGCTGGACTGGCTGGTGGGGTGGAGGTAAAATAAACACAGTGTTGCCAACACTAAGATATTTTCATTTAACACAGGGACGTGTTCGCATTGCCAGTAGTAAGAAGGGTATTTTTACTAAAAATAAAAACTCAAATGCCAATAATAAAAATGAAAAAAAAGAAATGGGTTTTTGGTTTAAACCATATGGTTTTTTTAAAAAAACCATCTGGTTTAAATCACGGTTTAAACCATGGTTTAAACCATCCTGGTTTAAACGAGCCAACCCTGGGTAATATATTGTCATCTTATTACTGTTTTTTGGATGTTTTTAAAGCTATGCTTCAGGCCTAAGAAAATGGGAATAAAACTACATCTCTTGAACATTATTTTAACAATACCAGGCCCCACCCTTGAATAGGTACTCATCCACTCTTTGTTAGAAAATGCAAAAACTACCTTAACATTAGTTAAAAAAATTTGTTTAATCTTACAACAAAAGTATTTTATAAATTAGTACCACCAAATCAACATAACACTGCAGCTAATTTAGATTTAAGTATTTAAGTCTCGAGGCCAGAGCTATAAGCACTGATTTGAGATTGAAAAAAAAATGTATATAATTGTTTAATTTGCATTAATAAAGTTATTTCAAAAAAAAAAATGTAGAGTTACTATGTAATTAAGAAATGGAACTAAGCAGATCCCTATTTTGCAAGACTAAACTCAAGTTTATCCAAGGTTAACTTAAAAAAGTGTGTAAATGGTGTGTTAAATATTGTGTATAAAGTAGGTATGCCTTTTAGATGTATCTATCCCAAACTTCCAGATGTGAGTTTGTTGCATTGTTTTTAATATTTAAGTATCTCTTTGTAATAATATGATGAGTAAATTCCACTTTACTATCTGACTTTGTTTCATCTTAACAGTAAGTTATTCTATCACTATTGTTTATAAAGTTGTGATCTGCATTAGTTAATGTAATATAAATATGAGTAGGTAGGTAAGTATAAATGTGAATAATTTTATGAATAATTTCAGTCCAGAATTTTTAACATTTTTGTAATGTATAGTTAGGTCGTTAGGTATATAAGTAGGTACCTACTTATTTTAGAGTACATTTTGTTAATAAATGTTAATTTTACTGAAGAGTTACTTGTAGATTATACCAAATTGTAAATACATACATATAACTAGGTATTTCTGTACCTATTGCCTTTTTATTGACAAATAAATCATTCTAGACCAGTAAAGAATACAAAACCAAGATAGTTTTAATCCTAATACCTTAATTAGGTAAAATTTATTCAACCTCTTCTCCCAATGACTATGACACATGTTAAAAATGTCTAAACAATTGTTTATTTATTTAAGTAGGTATTTAAATTTAAATATAAACACAACATGAAATTTACACAGTATTGTTTTATTTACCAAACCTGGCATTAATACTAGCAATAAACCAATCAATACCATGAATTTCAACCATGACACATTTAAAACTGTGATAAAGTTCCCAGAACTAAAATAAGTGAAAATTTGTAATAATAAGCACAATAAAGTTTGTCAAAATTCTTCCATATCTAATACTTAATCAATCTCTTTGTGACAAAATAAGGTTTTTTTTTAAAGAAAATTAAGTTACCTAACTAAAGCCTAGAAGCTTATTCAGGTTTTAGAGGCTGATAACATCATAAAAAATCAATTATGCAAGCACCTTGGAAAAATAAATTCAGAAAATAATGATAAAAGGGGAAGAAAGTCGGCAGAAGGACGTCGTTATAACTTGCCAAAGGGCCCTTGAAAATTTCTCAAGGAAAAACATTGTCATTGCAGATTTTAAACGTTTATTTCTTCAATAAAAATGTGAACAGGACTATAGACTCTATGGAAAATTAGTTTTTTTTTTAATTCCAAATTTCGGTGAGAAAACTTCCTGCAAATTCATTGCGGAGGTTGCTCCCAAAAATCTATGGCTTTACCATACTTACGATAGTTTTCGTTTGGCGTCCATGCTGGCGAGCTCAGTTTCTAGTTAGCACTTTTCTTAATAAACATACACAGTCACAAGACAATTTTTTCAAGCAAAAATCGAATTTTTCACAAATTTAGGCGCATATTTACAAAATTCTGCATTATACATCCGCGTAAAAAGTGAAAATGTCACAAGAATGTCAATAAAACGGTTGTAAACGAAGTACCAACAAAATTACAAAAAATTCACCAAACTGTCAACTGGAATGGGAAATGGCCGCCAAGGTCGTTAAAATTACAAGTGGAATTTCAAAAGTACTTACGTTAAATACTTTTTAAAAGGATTTTCTTTATGCAATACCACATAAATTCCTTACGTATAGAATATACTAGTGTGAATATAGTTTTAATATATTTTTTAACATAATATTATTATAGCTATAATATGAATAGTTTTTAGTAAAATTTCTGTAAAAATGGGTGACGTCACTGGTTTAATACCAAGTCCTCGATTTCCATTTAAATTCGCCTCGCGCGATTCTTTAACATTTGACATATGTCAATGTCAAATAGTCGGCGTCTGAAAAACCAAACAACGAACATAAACAAATCATTTTGTAAACTAAAAAAAATCTCTGATCATCGTTTTTCCAGCTAAATATTCAGAAATATTTTTATTCTAAAATTAAAGAAAATACATCAATATGTCGATCGGAGTACCAATTAAAGTCCTCCATGAAGCCGAAGGCCATATAGTTACTTGCGAAACTATAACCGGCGAAGTTTATAGAGGAAAACTCATAGAAGCGGAAGATAATATGAATTGCCAAATGACCCAAATAACTGTGACTTATAGGGATGGAAGAATAGCTCAATTAGAGAACGTTTATATAAGGGGCTCTAAAATAAGGTTTCTGATACTTCCAGATATGTTGAAAAATGCTCCGATGTTTAAGAAGCAAACGAAAGCTGGGATGGCTGGTAGAGGGAAATCTGGTATACTTAGGGCTCAAGGTAGGACACAGAATATTTACTTAGGGTATTTTTATAGTTTTAAGTTCGGTAATTTGATTTATTTGTTTCTTTGGGTTTACGCGTATAAACGATTTTAAACGTCCTGTATTGTCGACCTTTTATTAATAACAATAAATTTTTTTTTAACTAAATTCTATAGTGACAAATGCCTAAGTAATGTTTTTATATCGTTAATTATCCTGATTGTACAAATAATATGTTGTTTTTAGTGGCACGAGGCCGAGGTAGAGGTGGCCCACCTATGAGAGGAAGAGGTGGTGCTCCATGGCAAAATCAGCAAATGGGCCCAGGTGGACGGGGAAGATAATTATTTTTAAAAGTTAACAATTTCTAAGTATTTAATTTAATCTTAGGTTTGACATGTGTATATAATTAAGAAAAATTTGTTGTTCTTACAAATACCTTCTCCATGGTAAGTTTGTTAGGTTAAAACGTATCACAGGTTTGTTTAATCTCCTTTTCTATAAATTTACTTTATGCATAGGATGCCCTCTCTAATAATTTAGTGGTGGTATAACTTTAAGATGTTACACAATGGTTGGGTTACCCTGAATTTTTGTTTTAGAGGGTGACCTATGTCATAGATGGTAAATTGTTTTACCTATGCTGATTGAACAGACCTGTTTCCTGAAATGTGGGCTAGGTTTTGATTCTTAGTAGCAGGTTATTAAGCACTAATTAAATGTGCTTTTTCTTTGCTCGGGACAAGGTTATTAGTTTAAACTTACCAAAATTTCAATTATTCTCTTTTTCCATTAAGCAATTCAATTGTAAAGAAGTCTTGACTTAGTAAAAAAAATTTCGCCACACACCACAATATGATGTTTGTGATTAAGTATTGGTGGACTTGTAATAATCAAGTAAGAACTTAAAAGGTTGGTCCTTAAAAACCTCATTACTCTGTAAGAAAAATAATACCTACTTTTGTATGTAGCCAGAAATTGGGGGCAAAAGATTTATAGGCACTAGTGCAGTTGTACTTTCATACATATTAATATACAGGCTCTTTTAAATGAATTAATGCTAAACAAAAAAAAATTTAGATTAAAGTTGTAAATAAAGTTCCATTTTGCACTCAATTTCCGCGGGTTAGTAGGTATCAGTATAATTCTAACATAGGTATAGTGAATTGGAATATAATGTACAAGTCATAGTGATTTATTTTGTTTTGTAAAACTGACTTCATTTTGAAATAAAAAAAATAAAAGAACTTTTTTGTTGTTTTTTTAAAATAAGAATGACTTTTATTATTGCAGCATCTGGCTTAATACAATGTAGTTGATGTTGATGTGTTTTGTCAATGAGAATACTATATTCTTAGTACAATAAAGCATGTTTGATTTGATTTACCTCATTTTTAGGACAGGAATATTTTTGTAATTATGTTATGGAAAAGAAAAATCCCATTTTCTACACTAAATTTATAATTTAAAACCTGAGTGTATTGCAACAATTCCTATAGTTAAGTTTTCATAAGTTACTTGTCGAAATCCAGCTTCTTCAATCATATTTTTGAAATTTTCCTAAAAATTAGTAAATTAAAATACATATAAATACTGTTTCGTCATAAAATAAGTAAACACATGTTCCTCTCGGGCAGTGAAATTCGTTGCTCCCTTTAAAAGCATTATTGTCCAAAGTTGTTATACATAATTACCTGGTTTGGAAACTGCCTGATACTTTCAACCAAATACTGGTAAGGTTTCCATTGTCCAGCAATTAATTGCCCCAACACTGGTATTACTTGAAAGCTATAGTGATCATACAACCTGCAACACATTTATAATTTTGGAAAATAGGAATTTTTAGCAAAGTATTATATACTGCTATATTTCCTACTTATAGATGGAAACTGCATATATATGAAGAAATAAAATTTGCAATCATTTTTTTAATAGCTATAAAAGAAAAGTATGTCTCTAACCATTGAGCAGGAGAATATTCCAGCTGACTAAACTCCAGGCATAAAAATCTGCCTCCCGGTTGCAAAACCCTGTATGCTTCGCTCAAAACCCTGTCAATATGGGTGCAATTTCGTATTCCAAAGGCTATAGTATAAGCATTGAATGTGTTGTCATCAAAAGGTAATTCTTCTGCATTTCCTACAAAAAGTTTTAACATTTGTACCTACAAATAAGTATTATTTTGTAAGGTTTATGAAATATTTTTATGACTAATAAATTTTGCTAGTAAACTATTATTTGAATAGACTAAATATACAATAAATGTATTTCTTATATTGTTAGCTTAAAACATAACACAATAAGGTTTGAAACGAATATCACACAAATTCAACTATTGAGCATTTCTTACCAACTAACTATCTGTGTGAAAATTTTAATCTTACCTTCTTGCCAACTAATTAAGTTTGGATCATGATTTAATGTTTTACTTCTTGTTTTTCCAACTTCCAGCATATGAGAATTAATGTCCGTAACAGTAACATGGCAGTCTTTAATATTATTTGTATTTATATAGTTAATAAATCGAAAAGCAATATCCCCTAAAACAAACAAGGCATGAGTGCTGCCTTAATATCAGCGGCTAGTACTTTTAAATGTCACAACGTCTTGCTAAAGACTTACCGGTAGCTGGGTAGGTAAGTACATGTATTATAAATTTAAATAACTCTATAATGTCATCTGCAATTTAATGTTTGTATTGTACCTATATTATTTACCTGTGCCTCCAGCTACATCTAATAACTTTGTTCCTTTTGCGGGACCAAGGTTACACATAAAATAGTCTTTCCATACCCGGTGGACCCCTAATGACATAGCATCATTCATTACATCATAATCCTGTGCAACATTTTCAAATACTTTATGAACTGAAACAGAAAAGGAAAAATATTATTAGATAGAGAGACTACTTGCCATTTTTCATGTGTGTTTCAGAAAGTTATAACAGGATAAAATAATATTAGACAGACTACTTGCCCTTTTCCTGTTTCTCATTTTCCTTAACAGTTTCAAACCCGAAATGAGTGCTCTTCTCTGCAGATTCCTTGTGAGCCTGAGTTGTTACTTGCCTAGAAGTTCTTGAGCTACTCTTTATAAACCTTTTTAAAGTGAAAATATTTCTTAACCGAAGGGACATTTTTCCTTTTATATTTTAAAATTTTGAGGTTAGAATTCAATATTTAGAGGCTATTGAACTACAGTTCATTCGAACTATATTTAAGGCGTTTTTGGCATGCACTGGTTTCAATTATTCCCAAAAGATCGAATACGCTAAAGAATTTTGACAGTTTTGTTTACGGCTGGGGTTAGGGAAAATTTTATATTTCCTGAAATCAAGTTTTTTATTATTTCTTTAAATAGTATTTTTTAAGAGAAAAAACTATATAATTACATTAAAATGGCCCTTCGAACTTATGGGGATAAACCTGTTAGTTTTCAACTTGAAGAAAATGGCGAATATTATTGTGTTGGATCAGAGGTAAAGATTCTTTATATTAAAAAAGTTTAGGTATCTGTACTGTACGGAGCTAAAATAATATAAACTCTATTTTACGATAAAAAGCTTTATTTGTTACTTTACTACCAAAATAATATTTCCTAGCCCGTTTTAGCTTTTTGTACCAAATAATGTATTCGGGTGATGCGTTCTACATCTAGGTACTGATAAAGGGATATATTTACTCATTACTTATACAAAGTTTATCCTTTTTTAACGAAATAGTCTTGTTTAGGTTGGCAACTACCTTAGACTTTTTAGAGGATCTCTTTACAAAAGATACCCTGGCATGTTCAGAAGATCGATCACAAATGAAGAAAGAAAACGGCTGATTGATTTAGGACTATCTCAACATTGTCTTGCAAGCAGTGTCTCTTTGCTCAGAGCATCAGAAGTTGAGGATATTATAGAAGGGAACGATGAAAAGTAAGATGTCAATAATTCTTTATAAATTACAGTCTATTGTTGGATTGTGGAAAGATTTTTTAAACAGTAGGTAGTTTACTACTTACCCAAACGACATAGTTTTGTAACATTGGCATAAAGTTATTTTCTCACTATTAAAGTGGTCCAGTAAGATGTACTGAACTTTGACTGTTAGTACCTAAATCATTTCTACCTACTTTATTGATGTCTGGACAGTCTGGTTAGGTAATTATTGCATTTTTCTGCAACCCAAAGTGTTATAATAACTAGACACACAAATACATTCCTCTGTTGTTGTTTCTTACAGATACAAGGCTGTCTCGGTTCACACAAGTGATCCACCTTTACCTAGGGAAGGTAAAAGCAAGAAAAATTTGCAATGGGTGCCCTCTCTGCCCAATTCAAGCCACTTAGATGCTGTTCCCCAAGCTACTGCTATAAACAGAAACCGGGTGGCAGCTAAAAAAGTATGTGTAGAAATAAGAAATTCATTTTACCTAAAATGCATTTATTATGTAAAAAAGTTTTCCCAACTATAAATTATCTATAATAGTAGGTTTATTTTCTGACAATGTTTCTTTTACAGGTAAGAACTTTTCCTTTGTGTTTTGATGATACCGATCCTCAGCTCAACATAGAAAACGCCAGTCAACAAGAAGTTTTGGTACCCATTCGGCTTGATATGGAAATTGAGGGTCAGAAGTTGAGGGACACATTCACCTGGAACAAAAATGGTAGGTATAAGAGAAATAAAATTTTGTTAAGAACTAATCAAATTTTTTTACCTGCTAAGTGCAATATGCTTTTAAGTATTTAAAATTATTTCAGATACTTAGGTATGTAACATATAAATATATTATTAAATTGGCTAAAAGTAAATAAATTAAAATTAAATATTTCAAAAACTAAATGTATGGTTATGGGCAATAATTTAAATTGTCAAAATATAAATGTTGTAATTGATGGTAAAAAATTGGAATTAGTAAACAGTTTTAAATATTGGGATAATCATTAATTGATTCAAAATTAAAAATTTTAAATTATCTTGAGAGTGTCATATAGAAGATTGCCGGAAAAGTAGGTTATTTTAAAAGTATCAGTTCTAATTTAAGTTTGTTTTCTAAAAAAACTGTATTTAATACTATTATATTATCACATTTTCTTTATTGTTCTTCCATTTTATATTGTGCTAGTGAGGAAATATTTGATAAATTACAAATTTTACAAAATAAGGCAATGCGGATTATTTTAAATTGTGACAAATATACAAAAATTAATTTTATGTTAAAAAAATTAGATTGGTTGAATGTCAGAAATTTAATATTTTATTTAGTGTCTGTATCTTTATACATAAAATTAAAAATAATTTATTGTCTGATGTTGTTCTTTTAATTATGACCATCATAATTATAAAACAAGAACGAATCAACATTTTTATGTGGATAGAGTGTCTAAAACATTAGCTTATAAGTCTATTTTTCATAAAGGTTTGATAGAATACGATAATTTGGAAAATTCTATTAAATCTTAAATTAAATTTAAACTACATATTTAAAAAAACTTTAAAATTACATTTAATTAAAAAGCAAAATGATACCTAATATTTGATACAATTTGCAAAATGTTTAACTTTTCTGTCTGTTTTTGTTAAAAGAAGGTTGCGTTTTAAAATTTAAAAATAAATTTATAAGAGTGTGTTAGAAAAATGTATTAAAAAATATTTAATTGTAGCTTTTTGCTAAATAAAACATGTTACTACTTATACCGGGTGTCCACGGAAGGTGGCTCGCCCCTCTAACTTTTTTGTTTATTAAGATAATGAAATAAAATTCGGGAGATTTGTATACGACATAAAACTGCATTATTTGACAGGTGACTCAACATTATGGAACTTCCGGTTTAACCGGAAGTGACATAAACTTTCGATTTTTAAATGGGACACCTGGTATATTTTTCCTTTTTTTTTACTCCATATGACATTCTAAATACAACGATGTGTCACTTGTTACTTTTTGTCACCAAGAAAATATTTTTTTTTCAAATTTATTGTTTTATCTAGAGGGCTATGAATACCTTAAAATCGCTTATTTCAGTTCTCTAATCTTGGGAAAAATACAATGTTACTATTTTTGATCCAATGCTATGTGCTATGTAAAATTTAATCCTTAAAGTTGTATAACTCATTTTTTTTAAATGGCAACATGGTGGCTCGTCGGGTTAAGAAAAAAGAGGATTTTATTACGATTATTTTGATACCATACACTATTAAGTTTTAGAAAAGCTGCCATTAAAAAACTTTAAAAAGGTAACTTAGAACTTTCCTAAAATGAAGCATCTTTTGAGTATAAATTTAGATTTAAATGCATCAAGTAGCCTGTGACCAGCGAAACTGATAAAACAAAATCATGCCTTGAAGAAAATTGAAATGCCAACAGCTTCTGCCAAAGTAAATTAGTTTGTTGTTTAAAAAACATGGAAAATAATAGTTTTACAAGAAGTGAAAAAGTTGATATGTTCTTGGTGACAAAACGTGACAAGTGATAGATCGTTGTATTTAGAATGTCATATGGAGTCAAAAAAGGAAAAATATACCAGGTGTCCCATTTAAAAATCGAAAGTTTATGTCACTTCTGGTTAAACCGGAAGTTCCATAATGTTGAGTCACGTGTCAAAAAATACAGTTTTATGTCGTATACAAATCCCCCGAATTTTATTTCATTATCTTGAAAAACAAAAAAGTTAGAGGGGCGAGCCACCTTCCGTGAACACCCGGTATATACAGGGTGCTACAAATTCGTGTTTGTACTTGGGGATCAAACAATACTTTTCCAATAGAAACTTATATACTTTAGGGGCCGATTCCCAAAAAAATATAAATTTCGAAAAATCTGACAAGAAATAAAATTTCCCAATATAACATTTTATTTCCCTAGGGGGTTTCCCTAGGGGCAAATTTTTCGTAAATGCTTAAACGCATGTTCATTTGTTCCAAGCAAACAATTTGTCTAAATATTTTTGCTTAATATATCTTTTTCTCTAGTGGTTCCATTGAAACTTACCCCTCCATTTCTACGCCCTAGGGGCAAAATTTCCGAAAACCTCAAAACACGTACTTGCTTATTTTAACAGAGTAAGTAAAGCACCAATCAGCAATGTAGCCTTAAATTATAGACATACAACCCCTAAGTCAATCTTGAAAAAATGACGAAACAGTCAGTGAAAGTCGTTTGGTTCCAAGATGTACAGCCTGTTTTTTTTTCAAAAAGCCATATCCATAAAACTACCTAGTTCTGACATCAATCTGACACAATCCGCGGTTAGAATTGTCGGGTCTCTTATACACCACGCACTGGCGAACCATTATAAATAATAATAAATAGCACTAAATAGTTCTATTTCGAAAAAATACAAAAAATAAATCGAAAAACGCAATTGATCACAAACACAGCGCTCACACGTCACGACGTCACGCGTAGTAAAAACATCCGTAATTTCCCTAAAACTAGTGATCGGCCGATACCGATATAATTATCGGTGCATCGGTATCGTACCGGCATAATTAAATATTAACTATTTTATTTATTTGTACGTAGAAACCTATTTTTTACATTTTTTTAAAAATTAAACAACTAAATTATTTTTATTATATTATTTTTATTAACTTGAGATCATTTACATAATATAACATAACATATAACAGATATAATGATAGATAATGAAAACATAACATAATCAAACCAAACAAATGCTAATTAACTTAAAATTATGATGATAAAGAAAACAAAAAACTCTTCTTAACCACTTTGCAAAAATAAATACATTGTTTAAAAAAAAGTTGCAAAGAATGCAAGACTAATAATCAAAGTTTAACTTCTTTAAATTGCGGTGCAAAAATATTAAACTTTCGGCACGTTCGGGTATCAATTTGTTTTTTTTGTTACAATAAATATTTCCTGCATCTGAAAAAATTTGTTCACTAAATACACTTGCAGCTGGAGCAGATAAATAAATGTCTGCCTGATTTTTTAGTAGGGGCATATCTTTTTTATTTAAACTCCACCATTCAAATGGACATTCATTTTAAGGAATTACAGGTCGGGCAAGGTACATGCTAATTTATTTTTCTAGTTTGTCTTTTTGAGGTTCAATAGTTTTACTTTTTTTTGAAGCTTCACCCACAATATTTTCGTCGATGCCAGTATTTAACTTGGATCTGTGCTTGAAGCAGCGGCGCACCCAGGATTTTATGTTAGGGGGGGCCCGCCAACCAATGCCAGAAGCAAATTTTTTCATAAACTTTTGAGTTAGGTACGCATTTTTCTAGAACTTTGGAGCTTTTTTAACAGGTACTATTGGAAGATCGCAATAGCCTAGTTCAATCGA
Organism: Polydrusus pterygomalis; assembly: GCA_963969555.1. NCBI lineage: Eukaryota > Metazoa > Arthropoda > Insecta > Coleoptera > Curculionidae > Polydrusus > Polydrusus pterygomalis. The sequence goes on along the minus strand of OZ018385.1, from coordinate 37,770,219 downwards.
GGTAAATATCTAAACAAATTGACTTTTTAAAATATCCACTTTAATAATTATTCCGGACAAAACATACCACTCTTTTTACCAAATAAAATATAGGTAATAGTAATGACGACATATCCATAACACAAATATATTTATTTAAAAATATAAATTAGTACAAAGCACAACAATAAACAATATTTTATAAATAATAGAAACAAAAACTTTTTCATAGCACCTTTCCTTTGCATTTGTTAAATATGTAGTCTAATTTTCTTCGACCCTTAGAAAGTTTATTTAAAATTTCTTCACAAGAAACAGGAACATTCTTATGAATAAATAAATTTGCCAAACCATTACCCAAGTCTTACTTGCCCGGCGGAATTTCTTAAGTACCATTTTAAGTACTTTAATGTGGAAAATGACATTTCAGAGGTACTGGTGGTGAGGGGAAGGGTAACAAAAATTTGCAAAAGATTTTTTATATTGGGAAATATCATACCATTACATTGAATATATAGCTTAAACATATCGGAGGGTATTTCTTTGCTATCTGTAAACTTGTCGTTCCATAATTTAAATTCGCATATTAGAATGCTTTCATTATAAAAATTTTCAAAAAATTAATAATTTGCATAAAAAAAACGAAGGCTGAGAAAGCTTTGCAAATTTTCTACTTGTTTATTGGGACGGGACAATAAACAGTTAAATAGCAAAATAATTGGAAATTAAAGTTTTTTTTAGTGGGTTAGTGGAAGTCAATTTCATTGGGGGTTTTGGGGGGGGGGGGGGCAAGGCCCCCTTGGCCCCCCCCTGGGTGCGCCACTGGCTTGAAGAATAAAGGTGCTTTATGGCGTTGCCACTATTAACAGTTTTTACTTATATTAAGCTTTATTGAATACTTATATACAGGGTTCGGAGGATATATTCAATAATTTTTTTTTTTAATTTCGATTATTCAGAATATATCAATCGACAAATCAAACAAAAAAAAAGTTTTTATGTTTTTAAATAATATTAAGGGTTTTGAAAATATGTTCAGCTTTATTTTTTCTATTGGATATCTTATAATTATTAACCTTTATGATTTATCTGTTTAGTCATTACTCATTAGTTTAGGTCATGTTTTTTAAAGTCAATTTACTTTAATAAGTATCCTACAAAAATATTTAGTTTTCAATACAAGTAGTATATTTTTGATCGAAATAGTTGTCCTTTCATTAAAAATAAATATCTTAAAATGATTTATGTCGGATATATATCCGATATATATCGGATATATATCCTTTGATATGATACTGAACACTGCTTATATAGATGCACTTTTAAAAATGTGGTGCCGATATATATCGGTATCAGCAAAAAAAAACTGTATCCGGCGATCACTACCTAAAACATTGTAATTTGATATTATTAGGATCCTATAAATAATTTGACTAAGTAGGCATGAAAAAAAACCTTGCCAATTGTATGAAAAACACTGTAAATGACTATGGTAGGTCTATTGAATTTAAAAAAAAATATTTTTTTAGAGAGCCTTATAACTCCAGAACAATTCTCAGAGGTTCTTTGCGACGACTTAGATCTGAATCCCCTGACATTTGTTCCTGCGATATCGCAAGCCATTCGTCAGCAATTGGAAGCTTTTCCCAACGATCCGCCCAGTATTATTGAGGAGAACTGCGATCAGAGGGTGATTGTAAAGCTGAATATTCATGTTGGAAATACTTCGTTGGTTGATCAAGTATGTTTTTTTAAAAAAATTTCGTGTACTCGAGCACAGTTGAAATAATATATGTCCAGGTTTGATAACATGTACTATTTGCTCTTGATGTGTAAGAAAAGTTTGTAAAAAGATTAGCAGTTTGTTAAAAAACTTGGAACAACAGGCCGTAGACCGAGTCGCGTTAATTTCGCGATTGGTGGGAGATGCCATAGCGCTTGTGTAATGTACAACATTTTATTTGTACTAACTAAAATGTATACAGTGTGGTTGTTTAAGTGTGCAACATATGGGAATTTTTTTTTATTACCGATTTCTCAGAAAATTTTATTCTTGATAAAAGTTGGTGCATGTTCGATAATCATATTAGGTGCACTTGGAATGGTTGCTAGTCAAACGGCGTACAGGGTAGGCCAAATATATAAAAATTGTACAAGAATTTAAGTACCCCTATTTCAGAAAATTCAGCAAAATGTTATTAAGAAAAGTTGTTTAGAATTAAAAGTTATGCATATATTCAAAAACGTGACCTAAAATAAATAAATATATTTTCTTAAAAAACATAATAATAATTTCCCAAAAGATGTTTTTTTTATATTCACCATAAAGTCCTTCATAAATTAATCAAAATCAAATCAATTTCACATATCTTTGTTCAAATTCAAGCATATTTGTAAAATTTACTTGAATTTTTAATTTATTAAGGAATCCCAAACTTCATGTTTGTTGCAAGGATATTAAACACAACTTTAAAATATTCTAAAAATCCTTTTTAATAAGATTAAACAATAGTAATGATAATATGCTAATTAAAAAACTTTCATTTAAAGTGCCAAATTTTTATTTTAAATGTTTATTAAAAAACTTTATTCTTGTAAAAGTTTTATATTTTTTGGCCTACCCTGTATACCGTTCGACTTGCAACCATTTCAAGTGCACCTAATATAATTATCGAACATGCACCAACTTTTATCAAGAATAAAATTTTCTGAGAAATCGATAATAAAAAAAATGCTCATATGTTGCACACTTAAACAACCACACGGTATACTAATGTTCAAATTATGACGCGTCGGTATCAAAAATGAGTTACATAATAAGCTGATTTTTATCACTAGTGATGCAATAAATTTACTACATCTCTAGCGCGAAGATAAACAGTATTATACAGGGTCGTCCCTAAAACTCGCTAAAACTATTTAAAAATCCATGTCCGTATTTAAAAAAATTGACTTGACGATGGTATCTGAAGAATGATACGTCGAATTTCGAAACTATTAACGTAAGTTTTGGTAAAACATCACTTACCTAATTTATGCAACCGAAATAGAAACCTTAGTTTAAGTAATCCTAGAAGGCCCCTGACGTTAAGATGCTTTTCTAGGTTGAATGGGACATGAGCGAAAAACAAAACAACCCTGAAGAATTTGCCCTAAGACTATGTTCAGAGTTAGGACTAGGAGGGGAGTTTGTCACCGCCATCGCCTATTCGATCAGAGGCCAGTTAAGTTGGCATCAGAGGACCTATGCTTTCAGTGAAGCCCCATTGCCCACTGTTGAAGTTCCATTCAGGTAAATTTCTTTATAGAAAAATTAACACTACTTTTGAAAAAAATTTGTATCATCAAGTTTAGTTATCGGGTTTTTCCAAAGACCTGTTATAAGCCGGCTATATCTCAGAAACTACTAAACATAGAAACTTGGGAAAAAAAAAATTATTAAAAAATTATTATTAAAGCGGACATGAGAAAATTCTGGAAATTACCTTCAAGTTCCTCATTTCGCCGCAAGGGGGCACAATTGAAAATTATTTTTTAAAATTTTAAATTTCTCTGAAAATTCCCATATTAAGGTATAACTCTGATTGCATCATTGGAAAGCTTAGACAATTCTGCATCATTTTGGTTTAAGGCATTAAGGTTTAAGAGTGGGGGAAGCTATTGAATGTGTAAATATTAAAATCACTGTAACTTCTAAGCGACTTATCCGATTTTACTAAATTTAAGCTTGTTTGGAAGGGAAAGGTAAGTATCTTCAATCGTCGTATCCAATGATACACAATAGTTTCTAATAAAATTGCTAGAGGACGCAATTTGTAATAATAACAGTTTTTTTGATTTTTGCCGAAAATTCAAATCATACAGTATACTTATGACATCATAATCGGAAAGTAGATGAAATTTACAAGAAAATATGTGAAAACCGCAGTTTGATATCTTTGTTCGTTTCAGAGTTATTGCCAAAACAATAATTTTTAATACAAATTGCGCCCTCTAGCAATTTTATTAGAAACGATTGTGTACCATTGGCTATGACAATTAAAGGTACTTATATTTTTCTTCCAAACAAGCTTAAATTTAGGAAAATCGGATAAGTCGTTTAGAAGTTACAGCGATTTTAATGTTGCGGCGAAATGAGGAACTTGAAAGTGATCGCTTTAATCATAATTTTTTTTCCCAAGTTTCTATGTTTAGTAGTTTCTGAGATATAGCCGGCGGCCATTCTTAGTTGACCACCTTTAGACCAATACAGCTTTATATAGAATAGTAAATTTTTTAGAAGAAAAAAAACTACTCTCTAAAGATTTTTGAAAATTTTTTAAATACCTAATAGAATAGTAAATTCTTTAGAAGAAAAAAATTACCCTCTCCATTTCAATATGGTTTTCGTAAATTTAGAGATACAGAAGTTGCAGCTGCAGATATTATCAAAGATATTCAACAAAACGTTGATAGCAACCAAAAATGCTGCCTACTGTCCCTAGATTTATGTAAAGCATTTGATACAGTCAATCAAAACTTTACTTAAATGCCTATAAAATATTGGAATTCCGGGAAATATTTATTTATCGTTAAAAAATTACTTAAGTAATAGAAAACATTTTGTTCAAATGGAAAATGTTAAAGTTCCCAAAAAAATTATAACTTGTGGTGTTCCGCAAGAATCAACCTTAGGATCTACTTTTTTTTAATTTACATTAATTCTATAGAAAAATTAAATTTAAAAGGTAAAATAAAATTGTTTGCTGATGATACTACTATTGTATATATTCATGAAGCCTATGCTCAAATTCATAATAACATTAACCACGACCTAAATATAATATGTAAATGGTTTGAAATTAATAAATTATCTTTAAATTTTAATAAATCATCTTTTATATTCATAAGTAAATCAAAATTAGAAGATAATAGTATTTCTTCACTATCTTTCAATAATCATATAATTAAATAGGTATACTAATACAATTCAATTTTCAGGTTTATATATTGATGAAAATTTAAGTTGGAAAAAACATATTGAATATTTAAGAAGTTACATCTCACCAATAATTGGCATTTTGTTTAAAGCTAAAAATTAATATCATTAAACTATGTAAAATATAGATATTACTCTTTGGTTTATTCAAAATTACAGTACATATATGATTTCAATTTGGGGATCAGCGAATTTAACTACAATTCAGCCATTAAAAAAACTACAAAACAAAATAATTAAATACATAATACATAAACTTCTTTTTTTAGAACCAACTATAAATTTGTATGAACAAAACGGATATTTAAATTTAGAAAATCTTTATAAATTAAAACTACCCATTCTAATACACTATTATTATGAAAGAAAAACAATTGAATATAATATTTCCTTCAACCAACATTATTCACATCACGAGACAAAATCATCATACTCAAACACCTATGGTAAAGGGTACTTTTGGCCAAAGATCAATATTATATAAAGGAATAACAATTTACAACAGTTTGCCGAAAAAAATTAAAAGAAATATCAAAATTATGGACTTTAAAAAAAAACTAAAAAAAAAATATTTTTTTCTAATTTTGACATATAAAGTGACACTTTTTAAAACTGATTGACATTATGAAACGTCTTACTTTTTGTAACTAGTTGCATAAAGTAAAATTTTATGCAATTGGTGACAAAAAATGTATTTCAAAATTAGTGACAAAAAGAATTATTCTATTTATTAAACTGTTATAATACAAGTTAAAAACATAAATTATAAATTAATTAATTATTATAAATATTGATAACACAATTATTGCAATTATTCAAATTAATTCCCGACGACATATTTTTTTCATTGCTCGAACTTGCTGTTATTTGGGAAGCGACGCACATTGCATTAGATGTTTCACCAAATATTTCTTGCGCTATAAGTTTTTTATTATTCATGGAATTTTCAACATATCCCTCCGCAACAGAACTAGATTTCCAACCTCCGTGCCTCTTTAATTTTAAAAGATCAGCGCCACTGTCTGCTAGGAAAGTGGCAGAGCTTCTTCTGAAGCAGTGGCCAGTATATAGAACAGGATTTGAAAGACCAAGAAATTGTGCAATAACTTTTGGCAGACTGCTAAATGTGTTAATTCCCACAGGATTTCTGGTACATTTTCCATTCGCATATTTTACAAAAAATCTGTTGTGTTTAAGAATCTGGGGACGCAACTTAATATATTTTCTTAATATTTCAACAAGATTCGTATTTTCAATGTCTCCAGTGGTAATTGCACACTGCCGTATAACTTTTGTTTTTGAAGATGGGATATCAACACGAAAATGGCTTCCTTCGTCTATAACATTTTCAACTGGAAGAAAAGTTAATTCTGCTTTTCTGCATGCTCCTGCCATTCCAATTATCATTGCAACCTTAGCCATTAAGTATTCTTTGTCATCAGCTTCCAATAAAAATTTGGCAAAATCTTTTTTAATAAAAACTTTTGACTTTTTAGCACTGTACCCGTCCGCTTGCCTTTTAATATATGCTACCAAATTTGTATATTTTTTAATATCAATATTCCTTTTCAGATTTAGTTCAGACCTTAACATTGAGTAAAGTGTATATAATGTGGAAACTTTTAGATCTTTCTTACCCTCGAAATATGCAAGCAAAACTTTCTCATTAACAATTTTCTTCTCATCACACCACGTAACAAATTTTTCGTATGCCAAATCATAAACTGCCTTTGACTTTTTGGGAATTACTAATAATAGAGCATTACCTGCTGCCTCTTCAATATCGCTTGGTAGCTCTTCAGAACTTGAATGACTCATTTTAAAAAAATAAAACTAAAAATATATCAATCTCGCTAAAAACCTTCCGTCTAGACTTTTTTACAAAATGTCAAACTGACAACTAACATGAAGTAACAGCAACAATAGCTATTTATGCCATCAGTTATATGTCAAAATTAGAAAAACTAAATTTATGTTTTCCAAATTTTTATCAATTACATTAAATTTTATTTTTTTATTACTTTCTTCAAAATTAGAAAAAATCTTGTATGCAATACGTTACGAAATGAAATTTTGTGTAACTTGTGAGTTTTTGCGAAACTCACTTCGTTCGTTCCGCAAAAATCTCACGCGTTACACAAAATAAGGGATTTCGTAACTGATGGCATAAATAGCTATTTTAAAACTAAACTATAACTTTAACGTACCTAAATTATTTTTATTGTATATATTGTATTTTTTCATAGCATGGCTGGTTTTCGAATGAAACGAGCGATTTAGTATCGATATAATTTAAAGTTTCATAACAAATTTTTATTTGTTTAGGGCACCATCGGAATCTGACCAGTGGGCGCCATTTTTGGAAACTCTAACCGATGCAGAAATGGAAAAGAAGATCAGAGATCAAGATAGAAATACCAGAAGAATCAGACGATTGGCAAACACGACACCTGGATGGTAAAAATATTAACTACATTCGCGTACAAAACTTTTCCACTTATTTTGAGTATTTATAAGTAGCTAGTTAGGATCTATAATTAATAATAAGGATAAAACGTCAATGTCAAAATCAGCAAATTAGAAATTATCAGTTTCTTTAGTATAAAAAATGTCAATCTCAAAGAAACTAGTATTGTTGGCATTATTACTTTTTTTTTATTTTAGTTCTGTTCCTCAGCGCCATGGCGGCGCATAGAGGAGGTTCGCGGACCGCCGTTGGCTGCCCGCCAACCAATAACTTTCCGAACTTTTGATACTGTATTTAGTTTTGGCGATAAAACGTCAACAGATGATGACCTTTTCTAACCTCAAACTGCTAATAAATCAAAATATTCCAAAACTATTAGCCAATCCAAACTCCAGAAAAAATCTGGGTTTATATCATCTTGTCAGTTGCTGTCATAATCCGAAAACCAGTTATCGAATGTCAGTATCCGTTTTTTATATACAGTGTCACCAGTAAAGTCCGCATCATATGGGATTTTTTTTTATTAATAGCTTTAATTAAAATTTGACTTTGGCATCAAGTTCTGTTTTGATCGAGATGAAAATTAAGCAAAAAACATAGTAGTCACGTGATTCGCATTATCTGTCAAATTTTAATTTTTTCCAAAAAATAATTCAAAACTGGGGTTATTTTTGAAAATATCGAAAAAAGTTATTGCAAAAAGTTTTTTTAAATGCAGTTTCTAGACCACATGCAAAATTTCAGCTGCATAAGATAATTTCGATTTTTACCCATATTTTGTAAATTGCACTACTTTTGTAAAATAAGACTCAACGCAACCTACATAAAACTTCTTAGTTTTGACAAGGCTTTATTTCAGATACATTTTCTTTAAAGCAGCGCCATATTAAATGTGTGTTTTTCTACAAAATCAAAATTGGGCTACTAAAATTTGGTCGCATGTGATGCAAAGTTTATTTGTTTTTGACCTTGCATAAGGTAACTTCATAAAATAAGTATGTATTTTTGAAAACCTAGTTTGTGTCTGAAAGAAAATGTATCTGAAATAAAGCATTGTCATACCTGAGAAGTTTTATGTAGGTTGCGTTGAGTCTTAGTTTGCAAAAGTGGTGCAATTTACAAAATATGGGTAAAAAATCAAAATTATCTTATGCAGCTAAAATTTTGCATGTGGGCTAGAAACTACATTTAAAAAAACTTTTTCTAATAACTTTTTTCGATATTTTCAGAAATAACCCCACTTTTGAATTATTTGGAAAAAATTTAATTTTGACAGATAATGCGAATCACGTGACTACTATTATTTTGCTTAATTTTCATCTTGATCGAAGCACAACTTGATGCCAAAGTCAAATTTCGAATAAAGCTATTAATAAAAAAAAAAATCCCATATGATGCGGACTTTACTGGTGACACTGTATTCAGTACATGAATAAGGGGATGAACATAGTTGCAGGGCCGTTTGAGAGCAGTGAAAGATGTCAATGTTGCCAACGAACAAAATATAAAATAACTATATTTCTTTGTAAAATTGTGAATATGATTTAAAAACCTAGGTATTTCGTTATTTACAAAAAAAAATAGAAAGTCGTTTTTTAACAAGTAAAAGATAGTAGTAGTATTATAATATGTCTAAGCTATAAAAATATATAGATTGATGTGAGCCAATCCAAGTGTATTCTTTCAAAGTATATCCGGTAACAGTATAAACGGTACCGTCAAATGGGGTGAAATTGATTTTATGGGGAGACTTTGATAACAGGTAATATTTTGTTAAATAAATTTTAATATCCCTCAATTATAATCCGCGGACATCCGCGCCATGCTCAGTCGAAAGGGTGAAATTTCGCCATTGTTGTGTCCTGTTAGCATGCCGGTAAGTGTTTGTTATAATATTTTTGTAAATATTCTATAATAATACTGCAAATTAGCGTTAAATTGACACTCTCTAAAATTATAAGTTATTTCATCAGTTTTTAGCAATTTTATTAAAATATTGGTTATTTACGATGAGATGGTTTCTACTTAACCTCATTTCATGTAAAATTCGGCGCCAAATATGCTTGGTTGAAAACTATTAGTTGATATATCATGCGGGGGTCACTTTGATAACACTTTCGGGGTGACATTGATAGTAATAATTATATATGAATCTGTTGATGTTTTTGAACGTTAAATTTGTGTTAAAATGTGTTAATTTAAGTTCTGTAATTTATATATGAAATAAAGTTTTCTTTTGACATCATAACTAAAGTCTAATTTTCACTTTTGCGAGGATATTTTATTAAAATTTAATTCTTATGCTGAGTGATAAGGGGTAACTTTGATAATCTCTGTAAACTTATGGATTTTCAAAGTCACCCCAAGCGCACATAAAATTGATAAAAAAAATATATTAAGAGTGAGGAAAAAGTGTTACATTGATAACTCTTAGATCAAAAGCATTCGTTGTAATGCAAAAAAACAGTGCCTATCAAAGTCACCCCAATTTGAGCATAACTTTGATAATGAGGTTATTATTTATTTTCTAGCAAAAAAAAACAATTTTTTAAGTTTGTTTTAAGCCTGGAGGTCTTCATTCGGCATAGTGCAAATACATTATATTTTTTTTGGCGCAAAACTAGGTGTACTTTTCTTGTAATTTACATATTAATCAAAAAAGCTAACAATTTCACCCCATTTGACGGTAACAAAAGTTTTATACAGCATCAGATCAAGAAGTTACCATATCATGGCGAGATTATTTAAAATGGAACACCCGGTAATTTTTTTGCAAAAGTAATGTTTTCATTGCATTTGCGATATTTACTCAATTTTCTAAACTACATACAGTTGACGACAGATAATTTCGTACACTAAACTGTGACACTGTAAATGCAACTTTTTTTTATCATGATAGCTGTCAAAGTATTGTCATTCTCTTATTTGATTTAAAAATGCCATATGAAAAAGCAAGAATAATATGGTTAGTAGAAACAGGGTGGTCTTATGGAAAAATAGCTGACCATTTTAGAGTACCTAGAAGTACTGTTCAAGGAATTGTAAAAAAATGGCGCTATCATCAAACACTTGAAAGGTCTGTTGGGTCTGGTTTAAATAATAGAAAATCACCAAATAAAGAAGACCGAAATGTGGTGGAGTATTTAAGGCACAATCCATTTGAAACTGCAGTATCCGCTATGCACATAACAGGATTCCCTGCTTCATCTAGAACTGCGCAACGCCGAGTAAGACAATCGAATCGAAACAATCCGAATTAAGAAATCGAGCAGCTGCATCCAAACCGTTCTTAAAAAATAGTGATAAGGAACAAAGAATTGGGTTTGCTATGCAATATTGACCAGAGTATATAGACCACCAAAAAAAAAGCAAACCAGTGGACGTTTCTAAACAGTAATACATATCTTCAGATTTTGAAAAATGTTTTTCTTCCTTCTGCCGCGATAGTTTTTGAAGGAAATAACTTTATATTTCAGCAGGATAACTGCCCTGTGCATACTGCAAGAAATATAGAGGAAACTGGTTTAGACAAAACAACGTAACATGTCTGCCTTGGTGCTCAAGAAGTCCTGATTAAATCCAATTGAAAATGTTTGGGGATTGATGAAAAAAAAAATGTACAAAATAAATTTTAAACCGCAGAATGAAATAGAGTTATTTGATAAAATAGAAGAAATTTGGGAAGGGCTAACTCCGGATTACATCAGAAGTATCATTTTGTCAATGCCAAGACGATTACGACTAGTGTTAGAATCCAATGGCGCAGCAATTAAATATTAGTATTTTGTTTGTTAATAAATTTACCCTTTTTGGCTTTATACGTTTGTAGTTTTCCCGGTATTATTTTATAATTTTCTTATTTCGCGGCTGTAATTTAAACAGAAAAATATTTAGAAATAACCATTATTACTTATGGTAAAAAATCGTACATACAATAATTTACAGCTATGTATATAGCTGGTATTCTATCCAGGTATAAGCAGGAAGGTGAGAAACCCGTTTTACCCAATTTTGTTGTAATTGAGTTATGTATGGATGGAGTGTAGGTACGAATTTATATGTCGTCAACTGTACATTACCAAAGTTTAAAATATCAGCAAGGTAAGTTAAGTTTCCTATATATTCTAGTAGGATACTTACCAAGGAATTAAAGTACATATACAGTGTGTGTATAAAGTCTGGAAACGGCTTAATAACATCATAATTTACTTGCCGATTTAAACCAAATTTGGTACAGTTGTGTAAGAGGATCTAACGCACCGAATGACGATATTGGCGTTGTTGCCAGCTTTTTAGTTTGTCTGGAATTCGAACGAATTTTATATTTTTAAATATAACACCCAGTATATTTTTACATTTTTAAATTCCACATAAAATTATAATTATTTTTTATTAAATGCATTATTAGTCTATACTTCATAGTTTCCGAGATATTGACTCTCGAAAAGTGACATTTTTGAATTTTGACAGCTTATAACTTTCTAACAGTACGTTTTAGAGCAAAACGGCTTACATGTCCCTATCTTCAATTTTTATTGTCTTCCCAAAAAAATCAACTTCCAGTTAAACCGGAACAACTATGTTTCCTGCTTTCGAGTTACATCCGGTTTAACCGGAAGTTGATTTTTTGGGAAGATAATAAAAATTGAAGATAGGGACATGTAAGCCGTTTTGCTCTAAGACGTACTGTTAGAAAGTTATAAGCTGTCAAAGTTCAAAAATGTCACTTTTCGAGAGTCAATATCTCGGAAACTATGAAGTATAGACTAATAATGCATTTAATAAAAAATAATTATAATTTTATGTGGAATTTAAAAATGTAAAAATATACTGGGTGTTATATTTAAAAATATAAAATTCGTTCGAATTCCAGACAAACTAAAAATCTGGCAACAACGCCAATATGGTCATTCGGTGCGTTAGATCCTCTTACACAACTGTACTAAATTTGGTTTAAATCGGCCAGTAAATTGTGATGTTATTAAGCCGTTTCCAGACTTTATACACACACTGTATACAGACAGTGAAGGATAGTGCTGCAAGTTTTCCAGAAAAGTTGGAATTGCCGAAAAGTTTGATCATCTTTTCAAGAAAAGTTCGGAAAAGTTGAGCATTACGGTAAGTTTAAGGTTGCATCTTGTATTGAGATGTGTTCTTTTGTGGAAATTATGTAAATATAATACTTACCACCTTAACTTTCTATTATGTATTTTAACATAAAAAAATACAAAATATAACTAATACCAAGACCTAAGATGAATCAGCATCACTACTGCTTAATGAGATATATTCATAAAGAGCGATAGAATCGTTATCAGTGTCCCGAGTGTCCGTAGTTTGTTCATCTGAATCGGACTCTTACTCATCTGTCGATCTATGTTCTAGTTCTTTACTGTCTTCTACTAAAGATGATTTACACGTTTCGGAAATTGATAGCGGGGATTCCCCGTATTTGCATTAAGTTGTCAGATTATCAGGTGTTTTTATATTTATACCTACATATTACCGAATTTTAGTAAAACTCTTCCTGGAAGTACAAGAAATAATGTATATACCGCAAGACTAAAGTGCCTTAATCCCTTGAACTCCATTGGTGGGATTAAATGAGTCACTTTATTTAGTCCCTTGGTTGGTTTATAATTATATATTCACCCACATTTTCGAAGATTTTTGAAAAAATTTTAAATAATAGAAATGTAAGTTTTTAGAATAAAAAAAATTACTCTCCATTTCAATATGGTTTTCGTAAATTTAGAGATACAGAAGTTGCAGCTGCAGATGTTATCAAAGATATTCAACAAAAGGTTGATAGCAACCAAAAATGCTGCCTACTGTCCCTAGATTTATGTAAAGCATTTGATACAGTCAATCACAACATTTTATTGATGAAAATTTAAGTTGGAAAAAACATATTGAATATTTAAGAAGTTACATCTCACCAATAATTGGCATTTTGTTTAAAGCTAAAAATTATATATCGTTAAAATATTTAAAAAATATTTATTTTTCTTTGGTTTATTCAAAATTACAGTATATGATTTCAATTTGGGGATCAGCGAATTTAACTACAATTCAGCCATTAAAAAAACTACAAAACAAAATAGGTATTTAAATGACATAAACTTCCTTTTTTAGAACCAACTATAAATTTATATGAACCAAATGGATATTTAAATTTAGAAAAGCTTTATAAATTAAAACTGTGCATTCTAATACACTCTATTATTATTAAAGAAAAACAATCGAATATAATATTTCCTTCGACCAACATTATTCACATATCACGAGACAAAATCATCATATTCGAACACCAATGGTAAAGAGTACTTTTGGCCAAAAATCAATATTATGTATTTAAAGGAATAACAATTTACAACAGTTTGCCGAAAAAAATTAAAGAAATATCAAAATTATGGACTTTTAAAAAAAACACTAAAAAAATATTTTTTAAAACTGAACTAACTTTAAGGTGGGAGTATCAACATGCTTGCCAACCTATAACCTATTTCGCGTAGATTTATTTATGTTTTCTAACTTTTATACAAAATTTAAAGAAAATCAGTATCGACTTGATATTCTATAGGTAATAATTGACATATTCAATAAATATCAAGAAGTTTCATAACTTATTTTAGGAGAATTGTATAGCGAAAATATCGTGTAAGATTTTTTTAACATTATTATGTCATTGTCACTCATTGTTCTTTCACTATACAATTCTCCCCAAATTAGCAATGAAATAAATTGATATTTTTGTAATATATCAGATACTACCTAAATAATGTACCGACGATATTGATTTTCTTTAAATGTTAGTTATTAAAATAATAAACTCAAAAAATCAACGCGAAATAGGTTATAGGTTGGCAATAGATTGAATGACGTTGAGAATTCAACCTTAACGTATTATACAGTATGTCTCTGTAAGTTTGCATCATATGGAAAACTTTTTTATTATTCATCTTACGAAAAAAAGTTATTCTTCATAAAAAGCTCTGCATGGTCTAAAACCTAAAATGCAACCATCAAATATCGAAATTTTCCAGTCATCTACGAGGTTTGTCAAAAAATGTGAATTTTTCCCAAGAATGTAAATTTTTCCCAAGAGTAAAGTACCTTTATTTTTGATATTATCAAAAATTGTTATTAAAAAAAGTTGATCAGAACTAAAAACCACGTCTAAATAGGCAATAACACGCATTAAATTAAATAAATAATTAAAAAATTAAATAATTGATAATAAATTAATAAAATAATTTTTCAACATAAATGCGTATAATTGTACATTTAGACGTGGTTTTTAGTTCTGATCAACTTTTTTTTATAACAATTTTTGATAATATCAAAAATAAAGGTACTTTACTCTTGGAAAAAATTTACATTCTTGGGAAAAATTCACATTTTTTGACAAACCTCGTATATGACTGGAAAATTTCGATATTTGATGGTTGCATTTTAGGTTTTAGACCATGCAGAGCTTTTTATGAAGAATAACTTTATTTCGTAAAATGAATAATAAAAAAGTTTGCCATATGATGCAAACTTACGGAGACATACTGTATATTAATATTTTTTTTTGTAAATGGTTATTATTTATATATTTTTTTGAATAATTTCGATGGAGTTATTAATAGTTACTAAACATGGTTTTTATTATCTGTGAATTTAGGTATATATAGATTGTATATTTGGTGTTATATTCTCTGTAATAAACTTTTTAAGTTGGTTGAGAATAAAGACACATATTATTAAAAAAAAAAATAAAAAAAATTGCATCGTTTAGGTAAACTGAGGTTCACATTTTGAACGAAAAAAATTCGGAACTATCCCCAAATTTGTGACAGATGGCAACCCGAGTCAAGCTGACATTTTACTTTTAACTAATCAGTTTTATCAATTTTTTAAAAATTCTTTTATGTAGTGCAGTAGGTAAGTGTAGTAGGGTAAGTTTCTTTTTATTTTATCACAGACATGGTTTTTTTTTTGGTAAATGTATATGGGCAATGGGCATGTATATAATTCCGTTTTGTTGTTACAGAAATTTTATTATGTTCGTTAAATACGTGGAACGCAAACAAGCCTGAACCCTCTCCTACCAGATTTTAGTGCACAATCATAAGACAACCAAAAGATGTCTGCAGAACCACCTCCATTCATATATCCCTTCCGAAGACCCTGGTTATATCAAAATGGCGCCGCTGCTGGTGCAGGTCAGCATAAAGGACTTAGAGGAATTATTGCTGGTAAGGAAAGGTAAAAATCAATGGAATGTTCGGAGAAAACATCAGAAAAGTTGGGGAGGTAGTAAATAATAAGTACCGGGTAGTCAACTAAGAATGGCTTCCGGCTATATCTCAGAAACCGTTTACCGTAGGTATGCGGAAAAGAAATTTATCACAAAAGTGACTAAGAGAAAACTCCGGATATTGTTTTTAAATCTCTAGGTTGTCCGCTAGAGGGCGTAACTATAGCGACAAATCAAAATGCGGGATTTTCTCAAAAAACCGCATAGAAAACTGATTAAGCCTTTGATACAGTTAGCCATAATTTACTGTTAAAAAAGTTTGAAAATATTGGATTCAGAGGAAAGCAATTAGAGTTAATTAAAAATTATCTGAAAAATAGACCAACTTCTGTTCAGATAGAGAAAGAAAAAAGCTATCCAAAAGTATTTAAGTAGATATGGTGTTCCTCAAGGAACAATTTTAGGACCATTATTTTTTAATATATATATATTAACGACTTATTTTGTATAAATTGCGATGGACAAATTCATAGTTTTGAAGATGATACTACAATTTTTTATACCGATACAAATTGAGACAACTTAAATAATAAAATTAAAAAAAAATTTAAAATTATAAAAAATTGGTTTGATAACAATTTGTTAACAATTAGTTTTAATAAAACAAATTATATTCCTTTTACTTTAAACCTAAATAACCTACCACGAAATATGAATAGTATTCAAATAAATGAAGACATTCAAATTTTTAAAGTTAATAAAATAAAATATTCAGGAATTATTTTTTACAGTAAATTAAATTGGAATTTTCACTTAGAATACTTAAATAAAAAATTAAGAAGTTTACTACCGATTTTTAAAAACATTAAAAAAATTTTAAATGTAAGACATGGAAATATTATATTACGCGTTAGTTAAAAGTGTTAAAACTCATTTAAATGACGGAATTTTAGGTTAGGGAGGAATAAATAGCACTTTAGTTCAAAAATTAGAAATATTACAAAAATGGTTTCTAAAAATTATATTTAATAAAGATTATCTTTATCCTTCAAAAGAATAATTATGTTCAGAAACAAAAAAGTTGACCATAAGACAACTTTACATTTATAACATCTTAATATATATATTTAAAAATAAAAACCTTATACAATTTAAAAACCATCATAATACACGTCATAAAATAAAACCTAAAATAAATAAGTCCATGGGACAAAAAAATTTCAAATATTTATGTTTTTATTTAAACGATTATTTACCAACAAAAACTAAAAAATTGATTTAATTAAAAAAATTTAAAGTCAAAAAAAAAAACATGGATATTAAAAACAGACAATTTGAAAATATTTTTAAAAATGCTTTAATTAATTAATATTGTTCTGAATAATTTATATAACTAATATTTTTTACTTAATAATTATAAATTAATAATTTTATTATAGGTAATATATTAATTAAAAAAAACTGCGTTTATACTATAAATTAACATTTTTACTTTAGAACCTGATTTTCAATGCATTTTATGATTTATGATTTTACATACTAAAACAAAAAATAAGAAGATTTGCCCCTAACAAACTCAGCTTCAGGGGATTGAAAAATAAGTTTATAGAAGACAACATAAACATATTTATTATATTATTAAATTTGAAATAAACTTATTATTATATCTGTAGCCGAGACTTATTTTTACTTTATAGGTTTTGTTAAAGAAAGTTTCTAACGACGAATGCGGAAGTACATTTTCCGCACTTAACACTTGACCAACGTCCGGTCGACTACAGTCGAGTGCGGAAAATCACTTTCCGCACTTGTTGGCAATATAACTATACATTTAAATCTATTTTTAAAGGTTTTCCCCAGCCCGAATCATTTCCATTTCACTCTGGTTGCAGGTGGTATATCCGGAGGTATCGACGTATGTATAACATACCCAACGGAGTACCTGAAAACACAACTTCAACTGGACGGAAAAGGCGCTGACAAAAAATACGATGGTTTGATCGACTGTGCTAAAAAGACCATTAAAACCCGGGGCTTTTTGGGACTTTACAGAGGCTTAAGTGGGTTGATATATGGGTCTATACCTAAGGTTGCTGTAAGGTAGGTAATGTTAGTAAATAAAGGGCGGATTATATGCACTTAAATTCAGCCAAAATATGCGCTTATATAATATATAAGGCATATTATGCCTTGTTTGCCTTTCAAATATGCAGTTATTTGCATATTTTTTTTAACCAAATATGCACACTGGTATGCATGACCAGGGTCGATAATTTTTTAAACAAAAAAAAATAATAGTAGGATGAAACCTGTTGGAAAAGAAAGAAACTATAACAAAAATGGGTTTTTAAGGGTAGAAAACGATTTATCTCGATTTCCGGCAAAACTACAAGTCCTATGGAAAAACGTTAAATGGCAAAATTGTAGGTAATAAAAAGATCTACAACTTTTGTATTTACACTTTCTTCACAAAGCCCCAAAATTTATATGAAAAATTCAAATAACCAAGTTTTTGGTTTTTTATTTTTATCTTTTACAAAAAAAATTTTTTTTTACGAAATTTGGTGAAAACTTACCTTTTTATGTCCCAAACACACTGTAATTTTTTTGATTTAAAATATTTATTTTTTCACCTTATTTTGACTTAATATCGAAAAAGCACCCTAATTTTCAATCGAAAATTCTCACGTCAAAATATCTGCTTTTTTAAAAAAGTCGGTGGGCTTTTTGTTCGTTGAAATCTCTACTTTCTGATGGTGTAAAAATATACATTACTATGGTAAATGTTCTCAAAAAATGCAAAGAAACGAAAAAAACTCGAATCCGAAATTTTTTGTTTTAATCATTATGTACAATTTTGAGCTAAAATTTATACTTTAATTACTCGAAAAACGTAAGATTCCATGTTACATTGATAAACAAAAAAATTACAAATCCATAAAACATAAAGATCGCAAAAAACATGCGAAAATAGTTGTTCTAAATATAATTAAAGGTAGGATTTAAAGGGGATTTCATCGCATTTACCATAGTATGTAATGTATTTTTTTTCCACCATCGGAAAGTAGAGATTTCAACGAACAAAAAGCCCACCGACTTTTTTAAAAAGCAGATATTTTGACGTGAGAATTTTCGATTGAAAATTGGGGTGCTTTTTCGATATTAAGTCAAAATAAGGTGAAAAAATAAATATTTTAAATCAAAAAAATTACAGTGTGTTTGGGACATAAAAAGGTAAGTTTTCACCAAATTTCGTGAAAATTTTTTTTTTTTTAAAAGATAAAAATAAAAAACCAAAAACTTTGTTATTTGAATTTTTCACATAAATATTGAGGTTATGTGAAGAAAGTGTAAAAACAAAAGTTGTAGATCTTTTTATTACCTACAACTTTGCCATTTAACGTTTTTCCATAGGACTTGTAGTTTTGCCGGAAATCGAGATAAATCGTTTTCTACCCTTAAAAACTCACCCCCTTCCACTTCCCGACCTCGGATCGCCCGTAAATTATTTTTCCTTTTATTTTTGTTATATTCTCTTCCTTTTCCATTGGGTTTCATCCTACTATTATTTTTTTTCACTTTTTACCATTTTTAAAGGCCTGGTTTCTTTATCTAGGAGTTATTGCCTGGTCTAAATGTATAAAGGGCGGATTATATGCACTTAAATTAAGCCAAAATATGCGCCTTGTTTGCCTTTCAAATATGCAGTTATTTGCATTTTTTTACCAAGTATGCATACTGGTATGCAATATTACTTAATTTATTATAGTAAAATAAGGTAAAGAAACACATTGGGTTCTAAAAAATATGTTTATTATAAAAAATGCATAAAAAAACAAAGAAAAATAAAAGTAAACAATTTCTTAACCTAAAATTGTATAAAAGGCATTTAACTAAAAAGGATTGCCTTCTATAAGTAAAAATATGTTTATACAAAGAGAAGCTTCTTTCAACATCTACTGATGTAATCGGGCAATACTGCAACTTAGCAAAATATAAGGCCAAGATACAACTTCGTTGGATGATTTTACCCTCGTAAATGCATTTTACTGCAGTTAAGTGTTTAAATCCTTCATTCTTTTTTACAGTTACATCCAATTTGTTCCTTACTTGACCTCCTACTTTACCGGGAATGTTGTTACATTTAGCATTTAGCGGGAAAAGTTTCAACAATACTAATTGAGTAAACTTAAATTTCTACTCTCCAACGAGGATATATTATGTCCGGTATAAAACTGAAATTAACCCTAATAAAAACAAGATCTTTAGCTACACTTGCACTTTTTAACAACTCTTTACTTTGCATAACACACTGCGAATCGTCATCTAAATTCAAAATTAGTTCTTTAATGGCTTCGAAATGTTCTGCGTAGAATATGGCGGCCTTAATCCGTGTTCCCCACAGGGTAATTACAGGTTCTGGAGGTAAACTAACTCCTGGTAATCTCTCCTTATACAACTGCACTTTTAGAGGTGCTTTTAGAAACACTTTTTTTACATTTGAAATTAATTTATTTACCAAAGATTTGTTTACCAGAATTATGTATTACAAATCGATATAAATACAGTTTGTTAAGCAGGTAATAATAACGCATTATTAAGTGACAATAAACAGCCCCTAACAATAAACCTGCAAACCCCGGAAACCCCCAATAAATACCTTGTGGATAACCAAAATGTAAATATAATTATTATAATCTTCAGATTTGAAAATCCCTGAAATAAGTACCGAACTGGACATTAAATTTTTAACGTTTTTAATTTTTTGATAATGCCGAAAACATAAAAATATGCTCTTAAAATAATAATTTATGAAAAATATGCATTTTATTATAAAATTGACAAAATAGATATGCAAAAAAAATAATGCATATACAGTGTCACCAGTAAAGTCCGCGTCATATGGGATTTTTTTTATTAATAGCTTTATTCGAAATTTGACTTTGGCATCAAGTTCTGCTTCAATCGCGAGATGAAAATTAAGCAAAAAAATAGCAGTGACGTGATTCACATTATCTGTCATATTAAAATTTTTTCCAAAAAATAATTCAAAAGTGGGGTTATTTCTGAAAATATCGAAAAAAGTAAGTTATTGAAAAAAGTTTTTTAGATGCAGTTTCTAGCCCACAAAGTAAAAAAAAATGGGTTTGTTGAAAGGTTAAAAAAACAAAATAGCTAATAATAGTTGCACATCACCAGTTCATCATAAACAATTGATTTTTTTTTTAATATATCTTAATGGAACAATGCACCTATTGAGATTCATTACCTGTTGAAAGAGATATCCTCTGCCTCTGTCTTTTCGTAATCACATCTCATTTTACATAATATTTTGATAGGTTTGGTTCCTTTGAGACATTCAAGTCAATACTACAAGAAGCCGATGGAAGATTGACGACTGGTGGCAAACTCATGAGCGGTCTGGGCGCAGGAGTTAGCGAGGCAATACTTGTAGTTACGCCAATGGAAACTATAAAAGTCAAATTTATAAATGACATCAGATCCGAGACGCCACGATTTAAGGGTTACCTACACGGTGTAGGAATTATTATTAAGGAACAAGGTATATTGAAATATAAATAACATATTTAAATGGGGTTACAACATATATATATATATATATATAACCAGTATATCGCTTATGCCAAGTTACAATATTGTATGGAGGACTAAAGCGGGATATGGAGTTTGCGCAGTTCACATCATACTGAACAGGGACGGCTTAAAATGTATATTTGACATTATTTGTTGTTTATACTATATGTTGCGCATGCTAAAGTCAGATCCGGTCTTATCGCGGGGGTCTTACAATTTAACAAAGACATAAACTTTCAATTTTTCTTTTCTTTTATTGCGTTTAATCATACTATCCATATAAAATCCGTAAGACAAATATGACAGACCTGCCACCTTCGTCTTGATTTAAAGATGTCAGTTTTGC
This sequence comes from Polydrusus pterygomalis, assembly GCA_963969555.1. Classification (NCBI taxonomy): domain Eukaryota; kingdom Metazoa; phylum Arthropoda; class Insecta; order Coleoptera; family Curculionidae; genus Polydrusus; species Polydrusus pterygomalis. The sequence continues at coordinate 37,748,609 of OZ018385.1, read as the reverse complement.
GACTGTGACAATTAATTTAATATGTGACAATATGAACGATAAAGAGCAATTTTCTGGTTTTTTGCATTCCCAAGCAAAAAAAAATGGTACTTAATTTGTTAAACTATTTTGAGAATGAAAGAAAAAGTGAAAATTCCCCAACCAATATGCAGGAAACCGTAGCAAAAGCACTGGGAATTAGTTTAAGGACTGTGCACTGTGCAGATAATTGCGCATGAAAGAAATAATAATATAATACCGAAGAATACTAAAAAATGTAAACGAAGAAAGCCGAAGACTGAAGAGTTGAGCGAAAATATTAAAATGGGAGTTCGGAACGTGATTTATGATTTATACAGATCAAAAACCAATGTAACTCTTCCAGTTTTAAAAGAAAATTTAAAAATTCGAGGTGTTTTGGAAATCGGACTTGAATCGTTCTCAAAATTAATAATGCATCATATCATTCAATAATTTTAAATAAACAACCTAGTTCATCTTGGCGAAAAAGTGATATTTATGAGTGGCTTGAAAAACACAACCAAAATCCTTCACCAAATATGTTAAAATCCGAACTCCTATTAATGGCAAAGTCTTTCAAATCACCCAAAATAAACGCTGTAGATGAAATATTGCTTGAATATGGCCATGAGGTTCTACGACTGCCGCCATATTGCCAGTTTATTGCGATAGAATTAATATGGGCTGGGGCAAAATATTTTTATGAAAAACATGTAGGTGATGGTCTTAAATCCTCGCAAGTAGAGATAGTTTGGCAAGATTCGTTGGTTCATATTACGCAGGAATGCTGGAAGAAATCGGTGGAACATACAGAAAAATTAATAAGGAGTTGGTGGGATTGAGAATAAGTATTAGATGTCGAAGTAGCGCCGATGATCATTGCTCCATTCGAGGACGACTCAGATGACGAAGACTTTTCAGAATTTCTAAGTGATGATGACAGTTTTTAAGTTTTTAGTCTATAATGATAAACGGTTTTCTTTGTTTACATTTTTATTATTCGTGGGTATTATATTATGCCTTCTTTCATGGACAATTCTCTGTACAATCCTTAAATTTATTACCAGTGCTTTTGCTACTGTTTTCTACTTCATCAATCAGCCCATATCTGTCCACTGCTGGATGTAAGCCTCCCTTGTTTGCCTCCACATTCTTCTATCTTGTGCCACCTGTATCCAGTTTGTGTGGACACGTTTTATGTCGTCTGACCATCTAGTCGGTGGACGACCTCTGTTCCTGTATGCCTCCTGTCTAGGCCTCCATTCCACAATTCGCTTGGTCCATCTATCGTCCTGCATTCTCGCTATGTGTCCCGCCCAGTTCCACTTTAGAGTAGCTATTCTCTCTACTGCATCAGTCAGCCCTGTTCTTCTGCGCAGTTCCGTGTTTGTGGTGTGGTCTCTAAGGGTCAATCCTAGCATTGATCTTTCCATTGCGTGTTGTGCCACTCGTATCTTCTGTACAGCTTTTTTTTGTTAGAGTTAAGGTCTCCGCACCATATGTCAGAACAGGCAGAACGCATTGGTTGAATACTTTTCTTTTTAGGCAAGTTGGTAGATTTGATTTGAATATGTGCTTCAGACTTCCGAATGCGGCCCACGTCAGTCCGATTCTTCTAAGCAGTTCGCACGTTTGGTTATCTCTGTCTATTCGGTTTTCTACTTATTGGTTGGCAAATTACCATTTTTCCTTTGTATTTCTTGAAATAGTTAATCGTATTAAATTCCATTGTATTTTTAGGTTAGGTAATTTTATTGCTAAAATAAATTACATTGTTTATTATTGTCGTTTTTAATAAATAGATTTAGTAGATATACTATTGACAGGGATGGCGAACCAATGGCTGGCACGCGACATAAAATTTTGGGCACGTCACCGATCACAAAGTTTACTATGAATTATTATATTACGAATTTGACGGCACGTCTATGGCCTCATTAAACGTTTCTTTAGAAAAAATGACACGTTAATACATAAAGGTTTGCCACCCCTGTACTATTATGTACATAATTTTTGCAAAAATAATAATTATATGTGGCAATCTTCACGACAATTAAAATAATAAAACCATGTTTCTTTTCTCCGGGTATTTATACCTACATAATCTCACAACATTTTGATAAGCTCTGAAATTTTTGAATTGATTCATATGATCGGTGACCTTTGGACCCGCATGATAAGACCAGATTTGACTATATATCTATCCCGGTAACGACCCGCATAGTGGTCTCACTTTTCAATAACATTGGCAATATACTGGTTACATACATACCGTGCGAGCAAAAATTATTTGCATCAAAGAGGGCCTTGCATCTAAGGACGTAATGCTTAGCCGTAGAGCTGAATACCTGTTGGGCGTCAGTAACTACCTGAATTAACAATCAATCAGTTATTCCGTCATCTTTGGCAGTCGTTACAAGTAATTTGATTCATGGCTAATTTTTCCAATTTCTTGAACAATTCACATAATGGGCTTTACAGAACAGCACAAAACATTCATGGTTGAAGCGTATTTTCGAAACGGGGTTAGAGTAAATGGTGAGTGGCAAAACAATCCGGGTTTGTGCATGGACGATTTTCACGAACATGTTCCTAATTTGGCGTTGCTTTTGTTGCTGGGAAATTTTAGCATTGCCTGAAAAGAACCGTGGCTGTGTTCAGGGAAACAGGTTCTATACAACACAAAGAAGCAGCAGAAAGACCATCTGTAGTAAGAACAGAAGAACTTGTTGCAAACGTTCGTGAAATAATGCAAAATACGCCAACAAATTGTATAAGACGCCTGTCCCAAGAAGTGGGAAGATCTTATGGAACATGCAGGACTATTCTTAAGAAGCAGCTAAATTTATTTCCTTAAAGTGCAAGTATTTAAAGAAATACAAGCCGCAGATTTTGAAAGACGCAGGAATTACGCTCAATGGTTTACCCCAAATTTATTGGAAAGAAATAATTTATTAGACCTCACATTTTTTTCGGATAAAGCCTGGTTCCACCTCTCCGGTTATGTGAATTCTCAGAATACATTTTCTTTTTCTTTCTGTATATTATTACTTTGTTAATTTTGTAAACGACAAAAGTAAATTTGTATTTGTCTATTTATTTTATTACTCATTAGTTAGGCATATCATATCATAATATGAATTTGACAAAATTTTAACCTAGATTTGGTTAGATATATCGTCCCCATATCATTGTGATCTAAACCAAGCCCTACGTTTTTTAATCCAAGCCCTCTTTGATGCAAATAATTTTTGCTCGCACGGTATAATAATTTGTGGGTTACAACTGAAACCTCAGCTAAGCAAAGTAAATATCTTTGCTTAGCTAACTTGTTAAAGGAACGCTTCGCGAACCACTTCGTATAATCGCATGAGAAATATAGATGGGCATACTTGCTGTGTGTTGCTTTGCTATTTAAAAGTAACTTAAAAGGAATTCGGTTTTTTCCGAGGTTTTTTCTAAATAAATTTTATTTTGGTATACATTCTTTAGTAGGTAATGCTATAATGTGTATTAAAGGTATTGGAGGAATATACAAAGGCGTGACAGCTACTGTGTTGAAACAAGGTTCCAATCAAGCTATGAGGTTTTTCACCATGGAAACACTTAAAGAGTTGTATAAAGGAAACAATGCAGACACTGAGATTCCCAAGTACATGGTGGGAATATTCGGTGCCATAGCTGGTAAGTATTGGTACAAAGAAATAATGATCTGTTGCTGTCGCTCAACCAGAGCCCACGTTATCCCATTATATATTACTAGCGTGTACCCGGCCTGCGTTGCAGCCGGGCATTATACGACGTGAGATAACAAACCTCAAACTCAACCGTTTGCCGGCCTGTCCACAATTCACATCCATGCATAAAACATAGTCTGTCTTCGTCTATTCCGGCTTCGGTGCTTCGGATCGATCGCTGAACGGGCCGGGGACCGGTTAGGTTGGGTCGTTCGTTCTCCCTACTCTAATTTATCAGTGTTTATCAGTGTTTCTCTATAATATTATGCATGTATTATACATAAAAACCTTCCCCTTGAATCACTCTATCTATTAAAAAAAACCGCTTCAAAATCCGTTGCGTAGTTTTAAAGATTTAAGCACATATAGGGACAGGACGGGCGATAGCGACTCTGTTTTATACTATGTTAAGATACAGGGTGTCCCAAAAGTAATGGGACACAGAGCAACAGCAGACTCCTTAAGGCGAAATAATGTGATTTACTTAAACTTGCCTTATCCCAAAATTGATAACAAACAAGATACAGGGTGGCAAAGTTTTAATTTTGTTTTCGTTTTTTTGCGATTACTTCTTAACGAAACGACATTAAGGCTTTTGGGGCTTTTTGAGGCGAGGAATTCAAAATTATCCATAGTTTTTGTGTACCCAGTAGAGGGCGCTTCCTACGGCATGGCCCACTTCTTTTAGCTGGCATAACTTTGTTTAGGCTTCTTATATCGATCCGACTATTAAAAAAATAAGTTATGTTACTTCTTTCACATCAAAAATGTATAACATATTAAAGTCGCTAGGGGCAACCATTTTCGAGATAATTGCATTCGATATTTTTAATGCAAGAATTCTAAAATATTTAAATTAATTAAATCATTGAAATCAATGGTGGCCATTTTGAACAATTGCTATCACGGCGTTATCATTTTTATTTCTAACCATTTTGTTACGTTTAAATGTTATTAAAGTAAGTATTAAAAAAATTTTTTGTTTAAAATAAAATTAGTAATTCCGTATACGAAAAAGCATTTTTATTAGAAAAAAATAGTCAACCTTAAGTATCTACATTAACTGACACTTAGCTAATGTAGCTCATTTACAATAATTTTAAGTCAGAAATTTACCGTTGCTCGATTTTCCGTTGCTTTTGGACCACGTACTTAGTTGCATTGGACATATGAAATGCGATTATCTCGAAAATGGTTGTTTCTAGCGACTTCAATAAGGTATACATTTTTGATGTAAAAGAAGTAAAGTAACTTATTTTTTTAATAGTCGGGTCGATATAAAAAGCCTCACCAAAGTTATGCCAGCTAAAAGGAGTGGGCCATGTCGTAGGCAGCGCCCTCTACTGGTTACACAAAAACGATGGAAAATTTTGAATTCCTCACCTCAAAAAACCCCAAAACCCTTAATTTTGTGCTGCTATGTGGTTTCGTTAAAAAGTAATCGCTAAAAAACGAAAACAAAATTAAAACTTTGACACCCTGTATCTCGGTTGTTATCAGTTTTGGAATAAGGCAAGTTTAGATAAATCGCATTATTTCGCCTAAAGGAGTCTTGTGTTGCTCTGTGTCCCATTACTTTTGGGACACCCTGTATATATTACTATTTCTAGACCACTAACATTTCTTATAAATAATATTTTTAAAACCAGTATATCCAGAAGCTTTCAAAATTGGTATAATAAAACCTATTTTTAAACTAGTAATTATAGACCAATAACATTAATATCTTCGATAGCAAAAGTATTCGAAAAAATTTTAAAATTAAGAATTGAAAATTATGTAAAAAAAAAATACATTTTATTTCTAATAAACAGTTTGGGTTTAAAAAAAATAAATCAACACAAAACGCTATTTGCTATTTAACAGAACAAATATATGATGCACTAGATAGTAAAAAAAATTGTATTAGTATTCTTCTAGATTTAGCAAAAGCCTTTGATACAGTTAGCCATAATTTGCTATTAAAAAAGTTTGAAAATATTGGAAGCAGAGGAAAGCAATTAGAATTAATTAAAAATTATCTGAAAAATAGACCAACTTATGTTCAAATAGATAAAGAAAAACTACCCAAAAGTATTTAAGTATGGTGTTCCTCAAGGAACAATTTTAGGACCATTATTTTTTAATATTTATATTAACGACTTAATTAGTATAAATTGCGATGGACAAGTTCATAGTTTTGCAGATGATACTACAATTTTTTATACCGATACAAATTGGGAGAACTCAAATAATAAAATTAAAAAAGATTTTAAAATTATAAAAAATTGGTTTGATAACAATTTGTTAACAATTAATTTTAATAAAACAAATTATATTCCTTTCACTTTAAGCCTAAATAACCTACCACGAAATATGAATAGTATTCAAATAAATGAAGGCATTCAAATTTTTTTAGTTAATAAAATAAAATATTTTTGATAGTAAATTAAATTGGAATTTTCACTAAATTAAAAAATTAAGAATTTTACTACCGATTTTTAAAAACATTAAAAATATTCTAAATTTAAGACATGGAAATATTATATTACGCGTTAGTTAACACTCATTTAAATTACGGAATTTTAGGTTGGGGGGGAATAAATACAACTTTAGTTAAAAAATTAGAAATATTACAAAACAGGTTTCTAAAAATTATATTCGATAAAGATTATCTTTATCCTTCAAAAGAATCATATTCAGAAACAAAAAAGTTGAACATACGACAACTTTACATTTATAACATCTTATATATTTAAAAATAAATTCTTATACAATTTAAAAACCATAATCATAATACACGTCATAAAAATGAAATATCTATAAAACCTAAAATAAATAAGTCCATAAGTAGGACAAAAAAATTCAAATATTTATGTTTTTATTTAAACGATTATGTACCTACCAACAAGAATTAAAAAATTGATTTCATTAAAAAAATTAAAGTCGAAATAAAAACATGGATATTAAAAACAGACAATTTGAAAATATTTTTTGAAATGCTTTAATTAATTAAGCCTCCAGGGCTCATTGTCAACCCTGGTAAGTCCCAGGTTCTTCTGTTTGGAAGACAACAAGCACGAAATCTTTATTCCGGTAATGTTTCTATTAAGGTTAATGATGTAACCCTAGAACTTGTTAACAAAGCAAAGAATTTGGGACTTGTGATGGATATAGATCTAAGATACACCGAACATGTTAACATGTGCATCAGGAGGGCATTTGCCAATCTTAAACTAATTTATGGCCAAAAAGGTATCCTAAATGAAAATCTTAGAAAAAAGCTTTGCGACTCCATTGTTTTGTCACATTTTAACTTTGCCGATCCTGTCTATGGGCCTTGTCTACTGGCTGCTGACGCATACCGAATTCAACTCATTCAAAACTGTTGTGTTCGTTTGATTGGAGGCATAAGAGGCAGAGAGAGAGGTGTGTCTGCTAAACTTATAGATATTAAATGGCTAAGAATGGATGAAAGGCGAATGTTGCACTCCATTGTTTTATATAATAAAATTCTTCTTGACCACCGCCCTCAATATTTACATCAAAAAATTAAATTTCGTAACGAGGTGCATAATCTGGATATTCGACATAAATTTACCATTACCACTCCAGCACATTTCACGGCCCATTAAGAGCGGTCTTTCAGTTTTAATTTTGCTAAATGTTATAATAAGATTCCTGATAACATAAATTTTTTAACGGGTTTAAGGTTTAAACTGGCCATCAAGAAAATAATAAGCAACTTTTTTTGATTTTATTAACTTACCCGACGGTATCTGCGCATGTCAGGCTGAGTATTGTGATAGATAATCGATATTTTTGTTTTGGAGCTAAAGGACATACAGTACCTATATATTGTAGTCCATTAAATTATGTGCAAACAGTAGTTGTAGAAAATAAATAATAATTCATTAATATTGTATGTACGTACTATATAGTGGTTAAGTGAGGAAGCTTGCTTCAACTTCGCCCTTTGTAATATTTTTTTTTCTATTACAATAAAGTCATTTATTATCATTATTATTATTATTATTATTGTTATTATTACTATTATTATAATTAATTAATTAATATTGTTCTGAATAATTTATATAAGTAATATTTTTTACTTAAAAATTATAAATTAATAATTTTATTATAGGTAATATATTTCTTCAAAAAAACTGCGTTTATACTATAAATTAATATTTTTACTTTAAAACTTAATCTTTAATGCATATTTATGATTTTACATACCAAAACAAAAAATAAGATTTGCCCCTAACAATCTCAGCTTCAGGGGATTGAAGAATCTTAACATAGTATAAAACAAAGTCGCTGTCGCCCGTCTGTCCCCTTATGTGCGTAAATCTTTAAAACTACGCAACGGATTTTGAAGCGTTTTTTTTTTAATAGATAGAGTGATTCAAGGGGAAGGTTTTTATGTATAACTAGCGATCCGCCCCGGCTTCGCACGGGTGCAATTTCAGAAAGTGGTATGCCGGGTACTAATATATCGGGTTTGTTCGGGCTTGTATTTATACCAGCGGGTTGCAACGCGTGCCGGGTATACGCTAGTAAGTTTATAGAAGACAACATAAACATATTTATTATATTTTTAAATTTAAAATTTTTTTAAATAAACTTATTATTATTATTATTATTATTATTATTATTATTATTATTATTATTATCATTATTATTATTATATTAGTATTATTCGGCCCGATTAGGAATCTGTGGGCTCCTAGGCTGAACCGGTGGCGTGGACTCTACCAAAGAATTTATTTTTATAATTACCCTACAAAACTCATTTTCAGCCATTATACAAAATAAACGGCTTAAAGTTTAAACTGGGAACAGTGGCGGCTCGTAAATGAAGGGCTCTGGGGCGCCGCCCTCCCTCAATTATTTCAAACAGAATCCAAAAATACTTTACTTAAAAAACCAATAAAGCAATGTATGTAAGCAATCCATTAAAATAATTCAAACCAAGCATTCCAGCGGGTAGGTTATACTAAGCGCGGGCATAATTATTCAAACCAAACATAGCCCTATTCCAACGGGCAGGTTATACTCATAGACAAGCGAGTTACGCGCTCTCAAGGTTATACTAAGCGCGGGCGACCGATTAGTTGTCCCAATTCAACGCGACTTCTCGGTGAGTTGCCATGGCGACGGAGGCGTGACGTCACCTACGCATCGCACAACGAGCGGCCACGGATGAGCTCCAATTTTCCGCGCCCAACAACAGCTGTTCGCGATGCCACGGTAGAATAATCGATATATTATGTACTCTGACGACGCGACCTGTCGATGCGGCTGATGTTTTGTTTGTTTATTTGTTTTGATTTGATTTATTAGTTACGTTATAAAGTTGGAAAATTTCGTATAATATGAAGGTCAGTGATTTACAGAAGCTTGTGTTTAGTTCTCTGAGCTTAAGTGAAAAACTTGATTTAAAAAATGCAGGGCGGCCACTACCATTATTGAACATAGTACAAGTGCAATCAAAATGTAAAAGTAAGGCACAGTTTACGCGTAAGTTTGACAAAGAAATATATAATAACAATCCTGGATATGCGGTTGTGAGGACAAAAATTATTTTTTTTGTTTCGTGTGTCTTCTTTTTGACGGGGATGATAATTGGACTATCAATGGGGTGCAGGACTTAAAACATCTTTCAGAGAAAATAAAAAAACATAATAATAGTGCAAAACATCGTCATAATGTGGTAAGTTTTGAGATGTTAGGACAAACTAATATTTTAACTTGTTTAAGTAGTGCTTATGCTGATAAAATTAAAATTCACAACGAGAAAGTTAGAAAAAACAGACACGTACTTTCGAAAACAATGGACATGTAAAAAAAAAATTATTTAAAGCCAGCGCCACTCGCTAGTCACGAGCCGCCACTGACTGGGAATTCCCGTGTAGTGTAAGCACCCTTTAAGATTTGTATGGCAGATTTTTGTTCGTAGGTGCGGTATCTGTGCTAGGAAATAATCCTGTTGACGTAATAAAAACCAGAATGCAAGGACTCCAAGCCCACAAATACAAAAATACCCTCGACTGTGCGATACAGTTGTGGCGACAGGAAGGACCGTTTGCGTTCTACAAAGGTGCAATTCCTAGATTGGGGAAAGTAAGTATGGACGTGGCCTTAACCTTTATGTTGTATGACAGCTTCATGGCTCTGATAAATAAATTTGTGAGCTAGTTGCTTTGTTTTATTTGAGATAAGCTTACACGAAGATTGACTGGATAGTGCAGGTCGTCGTCATAATATTCACATCAAGGGGGTAGAAACAAACGACAATCAAGCAAAGACAGACCAAGCATCTCGTTTATAAACGTAGGTACGTAAAGAACAAATGAACATAATTACAAATTCAAAATTAAATTATGCCCAATTGTTTGTTAGCATTATGGCGTCATGGGTTGGGCTGTGCGATTACCGAAAAAGATAATCGATTTTCGATTATTTCCTATTAATCGAAAATAATCGATTTATCAAAAATAATCGGTTAATCGAAAATAGTTTAGTTGTATCCGATTAATCGAAAATCCAAAATAATCCGGCCATTAATCGAAAATAACCGATTAATTGGAAATAATCGATTAATCGAGAATAATAGATTATTTCTGATTATTCGAAAATATTAATCGACTAATCGATTAATCGAAAATCATCGTTTGGTGTAATCAAAATAAATCAAAAAGTCAATTCAAATATCAAATATTAGATCGTTAAGAATATTAATTTTATGAAAGATTGAAACCTTGTTCAAATTATTTCGTTGATTGTCTTGCAATAATATGCTATAATATTTTTTAAACCGATTTTCAGGGTAATAGGGTTGCTAATAAATATATAGAGACTTACAGCAATAAAGTAACTAGCAACTTCAATAATCCAAAAACATACCTATATTTTCGAAAAATCAAAAAATAGTTTTTTGGTCAATTGATTAATCGAAAAATCGTTTTTCTTCGATTAATAATCGATTAAAACATCGTAAATTTTTTTTTCGAATGCCTAATTACTTAATGGATTAATCGAAAAAATTTTTTTTTTTGGTTAATCGATTAATCGAAAAATCATTATTTTTTCGATTTTGATTTGATTTTTGATTAATCGAAAAATCGTTTTTTTTTTCGATTACTTAATAAGTAATAGATTAATCAAAAAATCGTAAAATTATTTTTTTCCGATTAATCGAAAACTATTTTTTTTTTAAATAATCGATTTTTCGATAAAAAAATTATCTCTAATCGAATAATCGATTTTGTTGCACACCCCTAGTCATGGGTACCTACCTAGATAAATGCAAAGCCGTTCGCATTTTGTTGTATTTTTTGTCATGACTTGACATAAGGGTGCGTGATGTCAAATTATTGAAAAAAAAAATGCTCTATCTTTTTGTGGAAGTAAACCAATATGTTTCCATATGAAAAAATTGAGTTATCTGGGAAAAAGCTATTTTAAATAGGTAGTGGGAGGTGTTATATCGGGCTCCTTAGAACTATGTTTTACTCACCACTCACTTCTCTAATCTCAGAAGATATTGGTTAGGTAGTAGTTTCCTCTAAAAAATTTACTACCTAACAAAACCACTCCGAACCAGAACTATAAAAATTAAAAATAACCGGGAAACTAGAATATAACCGAATGGCCTGCTGGAAGTTCGGCCTACTTCTAGTGCGTTCGGTTAATGCAAATCTGTCTCCTCGGTCTGCTCATTGGTGCAGTGTTGCGTTCGTTTATTAGATCTATGACCTCGGGTGTAACTGCTCGCCGTTCGATATTTGAAAAATCGAGCACTCGGAGTTACCTCGTATCGCCTCACCTAAAAATATGGAGCTAACAGATCAAACTAATTGAATTTGTGTTTTGACAGCAAATTTGGAAATTTGTTTTACTTAACCTAACATACAAAATCAAACATAATTCCCGTACCGAAATCATTCCAAATTGGACAAACACCAGATCATAACTAAAAGTTCTTTTTCCAACGGTATTGATGGATGTCCTTTGTAAGTTGCTTCGGGAGGCAAAATACTGTGCACTTTTTGCAATAGAACTTCAAAAGTTTCCGGTGTTATACGAAAATTATATTGAAATTGTTTGTCAGAGAATGCTGGGACAATATTTTCGGCATAGCCATCAACTTTTGTAATCGAACAGCTTTCTTCCTCGTCGCTATTATCATCAAACATCATCATTTGTCCTCCCCTAAGTGCTGGAATATTTTCCATTTTCGTCTCTTCAAACCACCAATCATAAAGTGAGGTTAACGTTAATTTTATATTTTATGTCAGATGGAACTCGACAAACTCTATAAGGGTTCGGTAAATGCTACGCGCTCGTTTAGCCCGAATATCACGTGACATTAAATCTGCATCTGCTCGCTCTGCTCGACCTTTTCAAAACCGAACGCACTATTCGTAGGTACATTGATTATTGCAATGTTGCCGGTTACATTAGGAAAATCCATGGCCGTCTACGATGTACGTCAAGACAGACCGAATTATTCTATGGCAAGGTTATTAGTGGGGTGTTTGTCAAATTGGCAATATATTTATAAAAACCGATAAACGTGCCCTGGGCACCGCTCAACATCCCGGGATCCCTCAAAACGGCATTTCTCAGTGGCCTAATATCCGTCTTTGTCAACTTCCTAGAAGGCCATGAATTAGGTATTCCCATGGATGGAATTCCCTTGTGCATTTTATTATGTTGTGAAAAAGTGGCAACCTTGCCTTAGTTTGACGTCTCAGATAAAGGCCGTTTGGAGGTTATAGGCCGAGTTAACAATTTACTTCCAATTAGTATTTTGGAGGTTTTGCAAGATGTTTTTGTAAATCAGAGTTCGACTAAAATTGGGTGAGTTTTCTACTTCGTTTTTCTAGATAATATAAGTGATTTTACACCATATGTGTGAAAATGTTATCGATTTTTAAGTGCATTTTTACACTAGGATCAATTACATGATACGTGTTTAATAATATTTATCTAAGTATTTACTTAAATAAAACTTGTTTCTATGGTAAAAATTACATAAGTTTGTTACATAATAAAGTAAGCATGACATTCGTTACGTATACAGATTTTGAATTCACATTTTATTGTGGAATATTTAAATATCCTTGAGGACATTATAAAATTACAATATGCTGAATAGGTACCTACCTAAATTTATTAATTAATAATATTTCGGTTCTTGGAAAATGTTGTAGCTACTACCTACTTTAAAATAAATTTCTATTTATTTTAGTTTAAGATAAGTTATATTTCTGTTAGTCCAATAAGTTATATAAATTCAAGCATAAATTGTAACCATTCATAGTAAAAAACTTTTAAAGTCGTCTTTACACCTGTGAGTTATTCATTATTTTGTATGTCAAATGTTAGTGAATAACTTCATGAAGATATTCACGAATTTATTTGACATCCAAGTTGGTCCTTTACATTATCAAAGTTAGCCTGCTTGAAGTGACTTCATGAATAAATTAACGAAGAACTTCACAGGTGTAAAGATCACTTAATACTTGTGTAATGGAAATAGGAATTAAGCTAAGGCCCTATCCTCATACAGCCACAAGACACTATCAAGGGATGTAAAGGATAAAACATTTGAGCCTGTTGCTGCATGTCATGTGGCTGTGTGTAAATAGGGCCTAACTGACAGACAAACTCTGTTTACACAATGACATACTATAACACAACTTTAAAAATTAAAGCATACCTACTGCTAAGAATTAGTATTTCATTTTTACTGTGGATTCTAGATTCTAGGATTCTAGACACATTCTTCTTGGTAATACCACGTTATCAAAAAACATTTGCTTTGTCAGCAATACCTACCATTTTTATAGACAAAATCTGTCCATTCTGAATATTATTTTTGTCTCATGTTAACTGTATTAAAAACCCACCTCACCAGTCCACCTCAAAAGTTCTTGGAGTGAAAAAGGCTATTTAATTTATTTTATTGTTGAAACATTATTTTTGTGAAATATTAACATATATTTTTCAAGTTTTGATAAGCTTTGCATTATTTAATATCACGTTACAATCACAATTTAAGATTGTTGTTGGGTATGTTCATTATTCATTAATTCATTATCGCGGTTCAGTGTAGTTCATATATTATTAGAGGCAAGGTTAACTGTTCTTGCCCTTCAACTGTTTTTTTATAGTTTTGTGGAATAATTTTATGGTTTTTTAAATTAGGTATTTTGTAAGTTTTAAAGTTACTATATTATCGTTTTTATAGCATTTAATCAAGTCTTAAATTTTTAAATGTGTCTACCTATTTATTTAAAAGTTTTAGGAATTTTTGAATGAACAAATCCAAATTTAAAATGATTTTTAATAGGCACAAAGAAACTTGTTTGTTTGCATAATTATTTTTATTTATTCTAAAAAATAACAAATATACAAACAAAATTAGTGGGTGTTGGTTTTCACAGAGGTTTTCACTAACCAGTAGGTATATCAAAATCAACATTAATATAAGGCTTCCAACTTTTAAAATGACAAATGCGGGACACAGCAGGACAATATTCGCTTTTTCACCATTACATGTAAACTTGTATAGGGTTAGGGTTGTTCACCCCTTGGGCCATCAAATTATTCTTTAATTTAATTGAATACAACAACAAAAGTAAAATTTATTTAAAGAAAATGAATTTAAATACAAATAAATGTAAACAAGGTATTAATCAAATATTCTATTTATTTTTGAAATCATATTTTTCAACTTCATGAAATTTGGGTTGGGCGAGATCCATCGATATTTTTAATGTCGATAACTGCTGCATATGATGCTTTGCACAATAATATGTTCATTCCAGGACTTGCGGGGCACATTTAACAAATGCGGTTAGGTAAAATTTTAAAGGCGGGACAATTCTAAAGAATACGGGACGCAAAATTCGGGACGGTTGGCAGCCTTACATTAACACCGATATTTTAACTTTATAAATTTCATGTTCGAAAAACTTCTTTCGCAAAGATACATGCTTCCCAGCATCGAGTTCACTATGAGGCTTAAGTTTAAGGTCAAAGGTTTCCAGAGGGAAAAACGTTTGATATTTAAACTGTCTCTGATCGTCGAATTTGTATGCTTTTTCCCTGACACCGGTGGAGATATGAATTCAAATCTTCGGTGCTTGTATTACCTATAGAATATTTTTTTATAAAAAATTCGTGAATAAGCAGTTTTACTGCTTAAGGTGAAATTAACGTCATTCAATTTATTGCCAACCTATAACCTATTTCGCTTTTTTTTTCTCAGTTTATTATTTTATTAACTAAGATTTAAATTACCAAATAAAAACTAAAAACGCAAAGTCGTCGTCTCGTCAATCACTATTTATTTAAAAAGGTTACATGTTTCGCCCTATATGGGCATCATCAGACCTAAAAAGTTTTTGAATCAGGACATTAGAATGTGGGCTATTATCTGTTCTTACTGAGTTACCACCAAGTCCCTGGCCCTACCGTAAACTGTTTGGTTATTGTTACTTTCTTTTTAATTGTAATGTTGATGTGTGTAATTATTTATTAACTTTTAATTTCGTGTTTTAATGTTAGGTAAGAAAAATTTAGGGGGTTTTTCTATTTAATGTTATGTTTTAAAAAACTTTCTAGGTCTGATAATGCCCATATAGGGCGAAACATGTCACCTTTTTAAATAAATAGTGATTGACGAGACGACGACTTTGCGTTTTTAGTTTTTATTTGGTAATAGAAACGGGTCTCTTGGAGAATGGACTACTTCTTTGAATAAGATTTAAATAAAATCAATATCGTCCGCACATTATTTATGTAATATCTGATATATTACAAAAATATCAATTTATTTCATTGCTTATTTTGGGAGAATTGTATAGTGAAAGAACAATGACATAATAATGTTAAAAAAAATCTTAACCGATATTTTTCGATATACAATTCTTCTGAAATACCTAACTTATGAAATTCCTTGATATTTATTTAACATGTTAATTATTACCTATAGAATATGAAGACGATATTGATTTTTTTTAAATTTTGTGTAAATAAATCTACGCGAAATAGGTTATAGGTTGGCAAGCATGTTGATACTCCAACCTTAAATGAAAGTTAATGTTGCAGTTAAGTTTACAATAAAAATTAACGGTTCTATTGTTTATTAATTAAGTATGCAAAATGTTAACTTCAAAAAGAAGAAATTACCACACTGGCCGCCTGCGAAAGTTGTTACTTTGAGGTCATTTTTGTAATCACTTTTTAATTAATAATAAGAAATGCCATTGTTGGACATTTTTCCCCAATGAAAGTCCTAAATTAAAGATGTATTTTAGTGGTATAGTGTTTCTTAGGTCAATTTAATGACATTAAACTGTTGGAATTTCCTAACCATAGGCGTTCCACACAAATAATTAATATGCGTATACACACTTATAAGTTTGTTTTACATTAGGTGTTTGTACATACTACACTTTATAAACCCACTGTATATATAATAATATTATATTAAAATAATAAATATAATGTAACTCAAAAATTCTATATACAAAACTAAAATCAGAAAAATAAACCTGACACGGCACGACACTGCTCAGAAAATGCTTTAATTTTTTTACCAGAACTTCATTCTCGTCAACCAGACTCCGGCCCGTTCATCAAGGCATAACCACGTATATTTTATCTCCGTCTCTTCCACGCCATCGGCGGTCACTGGCCTATCTCTGTCTGGCAGAATCGATCGTCAGACGGGCCTCGATCGTCAGACGGGCCGGGTACCGGTTCAGCTTATATCCTGGCGCTTTAACTGGCGCTTATCACCGCTGACAACGTGCATAAATTGTGAACGGTTGCCAGTTCTACCAAATTTTCTGGTTTGTTAATATATTATGTATAAGATACGAGAAACAAGGGTTTGTTAATTAGTTGTTTTTAAACACTGAAAACACTTTTTGTCTTGATTTCAGTTATATTGTTTCTTAAGGACTAAAGAATGTATTACTATAACAATGAATGGCTTGTTATTTTTTTCTGTCACACTCAAAACTCCTCGGTTTAAAGTATATTTGCAAATTAGCTTTCAAAGAAAGTTACTGACTAACAATTGAATACTGATATAAATAAAATATCTTTAATAAAAAAACTTAAAGAATTGAAGAAGAAAGATCTGACAACCCTGGTTGTGTGGTCGGTCTCTTTGAGACTGTTTACCGCCGTATGGAATGATTGGAATGTCCTCAAACTGAGATTGGATAAATAATACCAACATACTTGTTCAATTAAATTTTCTAGTGATATTTAGTGACAGCCCAACGCCTGGAATTATTTTTGAAATAATTATTTCGGTAGGTTTAGCCGTTAATTTTTATTATTTAACCTTTCGAGTTTGATCAGTGGCATAACAAACTCTCCCGCACCGGAGGGGGGGGGGGGGGGCACGTTGACGGCCCCTTCATAACTTGCTGCTAGCCTTGTTTTTCATAGGTATTTAATTTCATAATTAATTATATTTTTTTATGTCCTGAGAATTTAACTTCGTTAAGTGAAGAATTATACGTATGAAAGCGCGAAATTTACATACGATATACCATAAAGACTTGCCCATTGAGTTTCCTAGTCAAATTTTAAGCCTCAGAAAGGGACTTGGAGATAGTATTTGAAAATTAAAAACAGTGTATGAACTTGCGGATCATTTATTAATAAAAAATTAGTGTGTTTCTTCAAATTTTCCTGATTGATATGTCCAGTGCAGTAATGTTATTTTTAACTTTAACAGTTAGTGTGGCATCAGCGGAACGATCTTTTTCCAAATAGTAAGAACCCAAGGCCGTAGCCAGAAAATAATTTCGGGGGGGGCGAAAATTTTTTGGGTGCCACGCCCTTTTTTGGGTAAAATAACCGTAAAGCTTAATCTGCGGCAATATGCCAGACTTTAAAACACTCTTTTAATTCAAAAGAAATTCAAAATTTGAAAGGTCGGTCGACAAAATAAATAATAAACTATTTATTTGACTAATTAACATGTCTCTTATATTAAGTCATAATTAATTATAATAAATTATAGTATGTAATAATAAGATCAAAAACATAATAAGAATAAAAACGAAAAATAAACAATAAAAACAAAAAAAATATCTGAAGTACCTATACCTACTTACTTTGTACTAAATTACAAAATCAAGTTTTCTGTTCTTAGAAGAGAAAATATTTATGATTTTGTTTACATCTACGTTTGTTATGAACCAGTAATTAATTTAAGGTGGTCAAGTCAATGTAAAAAAAATATAGTTCGTACTTCAAAAATATTGTTAAAAATTAGTTTAACTTGCCGGAGTTGCCGGGGAATAAAATTGTTTTTAGTTATAAAACATTGTTCCTAATTTTTCGAACGTCTAGGCTGGGCGAGCGGGTAGCCAGCCAACGGTTAGGCAAAGAACAACGTTTATATCGCGGTGGACATATAGGAAAGCCAGACCATTAAGGCGATCTGCAGCCATTGTAGCCCTTAAATAAGATTAACTATTATGTTGTGTAACAACAAAGTGAGACGGGCGCACTGTATATATAACTGCAGTCTCATTAATACTTATTAAAAGTCTAAAATAAATATATTTTTTTTATTTCGGGGGGGGGGGGGATCAATCCCCCTTGATCCCCCCCTGGCTACGGCCTTGTAAGAACCCATTTACGTAATACCATGGGACAACAACGTCTTTGGGATTTATCCTTAATTAGTATCGAACACGAGTTTGTTAAAACATTAAATATCGAAGAAATTATAAACTTTATTGCAAGAAAAAACTCTCGACGATCTGGTCGTTTTGTATAATACCTTGTATAGTATTTAGTGACATAATGTTTCTGCATACTTGTTGAGTGTTCATGTGTTTTACTGTTTTCTCTCTTGTGGATTCTATGAGGCTCGATCACTGCTACCCCCGTTACTACCATCTATGGTAAGCAACATTATAAGTGGTGTTTTAAAATTTTGATTTTGCAACATGTTTGCTGGAATATTACGTATTATAACGACTTAATAACTACCTATGTTATGTCGACCAGTTTACCTAGGATTATAAAATAAATTCGAATTGTATGCTGTTTTAACAGTAGGTACTTAACACATATTGTAGACTTAAGCCTAATTAAATTATTACACGAATAACGAATTCAAAAATTCATAAACCTGAACCTAATAGTAATGAAAATAAGAATTATCATTTTCCATTCATTATAAAGAGGGGGCCACTCAGTTTTTGTTACGCCATATATCATTGTAATTAACGTATTAATCATTAGAGGAAGTAAATACCTGCGCAGCGCTTAATTTATTAATTGCTTTATTTTGGTATTATAGGATTTATTAGATTTACTAATTATTACAAATTGGATTAACTAATATTAGCAGCTTAAAGGATTTATACTTTCTACAGCTACAAAATGCTTACCTACTGATAATAAATAAACATTTACTTTTATTAAGGTTGTCAGAAATTTTTGGAGGAAAAAAAGTATAATGTAAAAATCCCATGCCTAATTCGAGGTGTTCAAATATTAGCTCCTTTGTTTGTTTTAGACTAAAAAGCCGTCGTTATGAGTCTCGGCAACAGCGAATTATTCTAGAGTAAAAATTGGTGTATATTTTCACGTGGTTTAATAGGGAACTTGACAAAAATTTTAAATGGGGAAAAAATTCTATAAATCATAAGTACATATTGTCATAAAACGTATGGCAGCAAAAAACAACAACATATTTCGTCCCAAAAGACCGCTAGAAAGATTTAAAAATGCCCCAAAATTCAAATGATTCCAAGCGGGTAAAAACGCGCTGCTAGTAGTCGTGACGTCAAGGGGTATCATTTGTCAGATTTGTGTGTGACATCCACGAAATAGGTTATAGGTTTTCAATAAATTTGATGATTTGTCAGATTTGACATCCACGCGTCAAGCGACACGACCTTAAAACAACAATACAATAACAATAACACACGGCACTCCAAATGCAAATTGGGTCGCTCGGCACCTGTCAAGAGTGTCAGGATGACGGATGACCAAAAGTCATAACCCCTGACGTCATCGGGCTTCGCGCGCTTTAGAGATCGTTTGAAATGCTTTCGGCACGCGCGAAATTTTAAAGAATTTTCACCAAGTTACTTTTGATTTTTTAAGGAGTAATAATTGGGGAATACTTTTTCAGGCCTAACTAAATCATATTATTGAAAAAAAAATTGAAGGAGCCGGGTTGACCCTTGAATTTGACGTCTTGTCGACTTGTTATAATAAAGAAAATGAGATGTCTATCTTGCCCTATCATCAAACTTTTCGATGCTCGTCCTCCTTTATTTAATACTGATAGTGATAGAATAGAAACACCTTACATTTGCAAAACGGTTGAACACATTTTTATAAGGTGTAATCACTTAATAATAAACATACATGTTTGTCTAGTAATCATTGTTGTATAATTGATAAAGATTGATTGATATAAAAAATAATTCTATTATTAAATAACTACTTTAATAACTGTTACTACAAATTTATAATCTAGAAATTTTATGTTTTATTATGAAGCAACTATAATATTATCAGTGCCCAACTGATTATTAAATTGTTTATCTACAACCATTTAATAATAGGTGCATAATACTTCTGATAATAAGAGCATTATGCTATCCATAATACAACAAGTGTAATTATCATAAAACAACAAGTGTAATTATTATATTTCCCATATGAACTCAACTTTTTTTTAGGCACTGTATAAATTGATGGTTTTAGATAAAGTATAGTATTTGACTCGCGTCTAATGAACCATAATACACTCGGATGATTTACAACACTCGCCTTTGGCTCGTGCCGTAAACTTCATCCTCGTTTTATTATGGCCTACATTATACGCTCGTTAAATAATAAACTATTTTAATATACGTAGCATATTATAACTTTATTCGAAATCTGATTTAAAATAATTTTTGCTCAATATGTTATTTGATCTTGTCTTTTATTTTTTAAATAATTTTTTGTTATTTATTTGCCAGGTTTCGAATTTTTGCTAAAGTGTCAATCAGTGGCGAAACAAAAACTGAGTGGGGGCCCCACCGGCAAACGTTTTCAGGGACACCCTCTCTATAACGAATGGAAAAGGATAGTTCTTATTTTTATTACTATTAGGGTCAGGTTTATAAATTTTTGAATTCGTTAATCGTGTAATAATTTAATTAGGCTTAAACCCACATTATGTGTTAAGTACCTACTGTTAAAACAGTATACAATTCGAATTTATTTTATAATCCTAGGTAGACTGGTCGACATAACATAGGTAGTTATTAAACCGTTATACGTAATATTCCAGCAAACATGTTGCAAAATCAAAATTTTAAAACACCACTTATAATGTTGCTTATATAACATGTATAGTAACGGGGGTAGCAGTGATCGAGCCTAATAGAATCCAAAAGACAGAAAACCGTAAAACACATGAACATTCAACAAGTCTGCACAAACATTATGTCACCAAGTACTATACAAGGTATTATACAAAACGATCAGATCGTCGAGAGTTTTTTTTTTGCAAAACTGTTTATAATTTCGTCGGTATTTAATGTCTTAACAAACTCGTGTTCGATACTGATTAAAGATAAATCCGAAAGGCTTTGTTGTCCCTTGGTGTTGCGTAAATGGGTTTTTACTATTTCAAGTTTGGAAAAAGATCGTTCCGCTGATGCCACACTAACTGGTAAAGTTAGAAATAACATCACTGCACTGGATACATCTGGAAAATTTGAAGAAACACACTGATTTTTTATTAATAAATGATCCGCAAATTCATACACTGTTTTTAATCTCCATGTCCCTTTCTGAGGCTTAAAATTTGACTAGGAAAGTCAATGGACAAGTCTTTATGGTATATCGTTTGAAAACTCCGCGCTTTCACGTATAATTCTTCTTCACTTAACGAAGTTAAATTCTCAGGACATAAAAAAATAAAATTAATTATGAAATGAAATACTTATGAAAAGCAAAGCTGGCAGCAAGTTTTGAAGGGGCCGTCAGTGTGGCCCCCCCGGCTGACCGGGCCCTTCCGCGCTGCGGGGTCTCTCTCTCAATACAATTATTTAAAACACCTGCCTCAAATATGCAAGTATGCTTCTTGAATTATGACCTACATTTTTAAAAAAGGCCAAATATTTCAAAAACGTCATGACTTTATTTACTCCACGCTATCGAAATTTATAATACAGGGTAATCCATTTAAATTTTTACAACTTTGGTCTGTAACTTTTTTTTTGAATTACCCTGTCACACAAGAACAGGCTCACAGGTATGGCGACAGTGATGTCAGTTTCATCGCCAAGGTGGGAAGGGCTTCATTCCTTCTAGTGGGTTTTTGGTGCCTATTCTATTCAATTTTTGTACTTGTCTAATACGGAACTTGACAAAAATTTTAAATGGTGAAAAAATTCTATAAATCATAAGTAAATGTCATAAAACATATGGCAGCAAAAAAAAGTACATATTTTGTCCCAAAAGACCGCTAGCAAGATTTAAAAATGCCCCAAAATTTAAATTATCCCAAGCGGGTAAAAACGGGGCGTGACGTCAAGAAGTATAATTCGTGTGTGACATCCACGAAATAGGTTATAGGTTGGCAATAAATTGAACGACGTTGGTAGTTCCACCTTAAAACAACAATACAATAACAAGAACACATGGCAATCCAAATGCAAACTCGGTAGCTCGTCCACCGGTCAGGATGACGGAAAAGCCATACTTCCTGACGTCATCGCGCTTGACGCGCTTAAAAGGTCGTTTGAAATGTTTTTGACACGCGCGAAACTTTAAAGAATTTTTACCAAGTTATGGCTGATTTTTAAGGAGTAATACTTGGGGAATATTTTTTTTAGGCCTAACTAAATCATATTATTGAAAAAAAAAATTAGAAAGTTCCCTATTAATCCATTAACTGAATGAAACTAATTATTAAAAAAAAAAATCTCGCCTGAAACGCGTGTCCTAATTATGCTTACAAAACAAATAATGCATTGTGTCAACTATCAGTATCAATTGAACTTTGCCCTAGTACTCGACGATAAAATAATAACTATGCCGATCACTATCTGGTTATTCACACCGTTCTGTTTATTTCAGTTGTAGGTACGTTTTAGCACCCCCGGACACGCCGATTTTAGTTCGCAAGAGTGCCGAAAGATGTCTCAGCCGCCTCCGTTCGTATATCCCTTTAGCAGGCCTTGGTTATGTCAAAATGGCGCTGCAGTGGCGGCTGGTGGGAGTAATAAAGGACTTAAAGGAGTTGTTGCCGGTAAGGTAGGGCCCGTTTACCGTAAATGCAAATTGTTGAGGCTAGATGTATAAATATACAGGGTGTTATTTAAGTAAGTGGCCAAACTCCAAGCGGTGCTTCTTTAAGTGATTTTAAGAAAAAAAGTTCATATAAACATTGGTCCGAAAATGCATGCTTTTTACGATACAGGGTGTCAAACTTTTTAAAAAAAATCGGATGTTCGTACATATCTCAATACTCTTTTATTCGATTTTGTTTAAATTTGGTAATTCTGTTTGTAATAACAAGAGGATAATTTAGCTTCAATTAGATTAAAATTATTAAGTCCAGTGGCGCCCCGTAAGACAGTCCAACTAATATTTTTGACAAAAAAAAGGCGCGCCACTGACTTTTTTTAAAATTATGTTTTTTTTTCGAATTAAGCAACTACAAATACAACTATTTTATCTTTTGCGTTTTTTTCATATCTTGCTTTGTTTTCGAGAAAAAAATAAAAACCACTGTATTGCATGTCTACGGGACATGAAAAAAATTTTTTTAATATATTTAGAAATTACATTTTTTTCCCCTGTATTTTTTTGCCCTGTTTTGTAGATTTAGTAAATTAATACCAGATATTGATTCTTTATTTACTTTATAATTTGTTTTTTCTTGCTGTTGCATTAATCAAAGCATTTCGTTTATTTTGTATTTTTTAACTAAACATTTTTTTATGAAAATCACGTTGAACTAAAAATTGAATATTTCATAAAAAAACAGAGATAAACCAATGAATCAAAAAAGAAAATGTAAAGGAAACATGGGACTTTAATTTGGCTGGAATTGCGATAACTTGTAATGGCTAGTAAATCCCACAGGGTGTTTTGAATTTCCGTAAAAAAAATAACAGTTTTATAACACCCGGTATAATACCAAAGTTACTTTTTCAAGTAAAACAATAAAGGCAGTGATATGCTTAAGGAAAAAACCTACAATTTGAAAACAAAATCATTAAAAACGAACCACAAATTTGGAAAATATATAACACCAAAATTGAGGCAATTTTTTCGTTATGCGTTAAATATGTCGCGCAGTGTATTATAATCTAGTTGTGCCTGAATTATGAAATATATTATTGACAATAAATATTATATTATTTAACTCAAAACAAGTATTTTACTTCTGAGTTCGGAATTGATAGTTTATACAAAAATATTATATATTAGCATTAAATGTCAAAAAAATATTTGAATAAACTTTTACTATTATTATTATTATTATTATATTATTACTAGTGTTTGCTCTTTCTAAACCAAATATTAAATTTTACTTACTTGTACGTATGCACTGTCTGGTTCTAAGGTTCTTTTAATCTTGGTACAATCCTGCTAGTTTCCATTTAATATTCTGAAACAAAAAGAAAGGTTCTTCCCATTTAAAATTAATTTTTTTCGATGCAAAATCGTAAAAATGCACATAAAACTCTTTATTGCTTTAGGTGCCATAACTGGGGGTATCGAAATTTGCATTACATTTCCAACAGAGTTTGTAAAAACTCAACTACAACTAGACGAAAAGGGCGCCGCCAAAAAATACGATGGTATAGTCGATTGTGTTAAAAAGACCGTACAAACCCGGGGTTTTTTCGGTCTTTATAGAGGCCTAAGCGTTTTGCTATATGGATCAATACCCAAGAGTGCTGTGAGGTAGGTAACGTATTATTTTATATATTAACTAAGTACTATACAGGGTGGCCACCGGCTAGTTCTAGTCTTAATTACAATGGCCACCTGTCTTAGCGACAATCAGCCAGCTGGCCACCGGCCATATCTAGGAAACTACTAAACATAGAAACTTGGGAAAAAAATTATGATTAAAGCGGTCATAAGACAATTCTGGAAACGACTTTTAAGTTCCTCATTTCGCCGCAAGGGGGCACAATTGAAATTTTTTTTTATTCTAAATTTCTCCGAAAATTCCCATATTAAGGTATAACTCTGATTACATCATCGAAAAGCTTAGACAATTCTGCATCATTTTGGTTTAAGGCTCATTGGCGTACCGACCTTGATAAGAGTGGGGGAAGCTATTGAATGTGTAAACATTAAAATCGCTGTAACTTCTAAACGACTTATCCGATTTTACTAAATTTAAGCTTGTTTGGAAGGGAAAGGTAAGTATCTTTAATCGCCGTATCCAAGAGTACACGATAGTGTTTAATAAAATTGCTAGAGGGCGCAATTTGTAATAATAACAGTTTTTTCGATTTTATCCCGAAAATTCAAATCATACGGTATAACTATGACATCATAATCGAAAAGTAAGCAGATGAAATTTGCAGGAAAAGATGTAAAGACCGCAGTTCGATATCTTTGTTCGTTTCAGAGTTATTGCCAAAACAATAATTTGTAATACAAATTGCGCCCTCTAGCAATTTTATTAGAAACTATCGTGTACCATTAGATACGACAATTGAAGGTACTTCCAAACAAGCTTAAATTTAGTAAAATCGGATAAGTCGTTTAGAAGTTACAGCGATTTTAATGTTTACACATTCAATAGCTTTCCCCACTCTTATCAAGGTCGGTACGCCAATGAGCCTTAAACGAAAATGATGCAGAATTGTCTAAGCTTTTCGATGATGCAATTAGAGTTATACCTTAATATGGGAATTTTCGGAGAAATTTAGAATTTAAAAAAAAAATTTTAATTGTGCCCCCTTGCGGCGAAATGAGGAACTTAAAAGTAATTTCCAGAATTTTCTCATGACCGCTTTAATCATAATTTTTTCCCCAAGTTTCTATGTTTAGTAGTTTCCGGTGGCCACCCTTAATGAAACACCCTGTATAACAAAACAATAGTGGCGACACTCAGTACTTAACGCGCCAGTTACCTTAATAGCACTTTTTAGCTGT
This sequence comes from Polydrusus pterygomalis, assembly GCA_963969555.1. Classification (NCBI taxonomy): domain Eukaryota; kingdom Metazoa; phylum Arthropoda; class Insecta; order Coleoptera; family Curculionidae; genus Polydrusus; species Polydrusus pterygomalis. The sequence continues at coordinate 37,722,699 of OZ018385.1, read as the reverse complement.
TTAATTTTCTGCACTACCGATAGCTTAATTCACACACGGGCCATAAAAACAGGAAATTATTACAAAAACAGTAAAAAATAAAAACCAACCTCTGAACTATTTCTACGCTGGCTGCGGAGTGCTGCGTCTGATGACCCGACCCGCGCTTATAAATCCAATTTGCTTAAACGTTCGGCCACTGCACGGTCGCTGTGATTGCTGTGAATTCTTCGGGTACTTCCGCTAGACTCTAAAAAACCCACGAGATGAATTCCGGATTGATTGATATATTTTTCAATATTTTTGGGAGGTCGTTGTTCAAATGACCATATACAGTGTCACCAGTAAAGTCCGCATCATATGGGATTTTTTTTTATTAATAACTTTATTCGAAATTTGACTTTGGCATCAAGTTCTGCTACGATCTAGACGAAAATTAAGCAAAAAAATAGTAGTCACGAGATTCGCAGTATCTGTCAAATTAAAATTTTTTCCAAAAAATAACTCAAAAGTAGGGTTATTTCTAAAAGTATCGAAAAAAGTTATAAGAAAAAGTTTTTTTTAATGCAGTTTCCAGCCCACATGCAAAATTTTAACTGCATAAGATAATTTTGATTTTTTACCTATATTTTGTAAATTGCACCACTTTTTCAAAATAAGACTCAACGCAACCTACATAAAACTTCTTAGTTTTTACAATGCTTTACTTCGGGAACATTTTCTTTAAAGTAGCGCTATATTAAATGTGTGTTTTTCTACAAAATCAAAATTGGGCTATTAAAATTTGGTCGCATGTGATGCAACGTTTATTTGTTTTTGACCCTGTATAAGGTAACATAATAAAATAAGTATTTTTGCAAACGTAGTTTGTGTCTGAAAGTAATACACCTTAATATTAAGACAAAAAAGAATAGTGTCATCAGTAAAATGTTCATTAAGTGGAAAATAAATTTTAGCGGTGGGTAAAAAATCAAAATTATCTTATGCAGCTGAAATTTTGCATGTGGGCTAGAAACTGCATTTAAAAAAAAACTTTTTCTAATTACTTTTTCGATATTTTCAGAAATAACCCACTTTTCAGTTATTTTTTGGAAAAAATTAAAATTTGACAGATAATGCGAATCACGTGACTACTATTTTTTGCTTAATTTTCATCTCGATCGAAGCAGAACTTGATGCCAAAGTCAAATTTCGAATAAAGCTACTTAAAAAAAATCCCATATGATGCGGCCACACTGTGGACATAAAGAAACGTGTTTTTCAAGAAAATAATAGTTTTTTTATGCTCATAAAATTTGAAGAGGTTCGATAATTATGTGTCGAAAAAGTCTGGTCGGGTGGGGTGTTTTCTCACCTTTCTAATTTTCAAAACAGCAACGATTGATTTAATTTTTTACATAAATCCATTATTGTGACAGATACATCCATCAAACCCTTTGTCCTGTGTTCCGTTTTTACCTACACGGCATTGCCAATTATTAGCAAAATAGCTATTTACCTAACAAGTGCGGAAAATGAATTTTTCCGCACGAGTCTGCCGTTCACCGAACGACGCGTAGCGGAGTTGGGTTAAGCAGGCGAGTGCAGGGAAAACATTTTCCGCACGTGTCAGGTACAATAGTTTTTCTACAGACGTGTGGAAATAAGTAACACATATTTCAAAGAAATTTAATAATTTTTAATTAACTATAACAATCACATACATATGTAACAGTAACTAATTCTGAGAAAAAAAGTAATAACTACAAGTTATAATTGATATATTATTGATTTTGACATAATCGTGCCGAAAAATTTTTCCTCACTAGTGTGGAAAAACCAATTTTCCGCACGGATTTTTGACATAATCGTGCCGAAAAATTTTCCGCACTAGTGTGGAAAAATCAATTTTCCGTACTGATATCCGTGCCGAAAATTGGTTTTTCCACACGTCTGTAAAAAAAATTATATAAATTATAAAATATTAAAATATATTTATAATATTTACAGATTTGGTGCCTTCGAAACGTTCAAAGGATTTATGCAAAGTGAGGACGGCACTTTGTCTCCCGGTGGCAGGATGCTGTGCGGTTTGGGGGCGGGAGTGTGCGAAGCCATTTTCGCCGTTACGCCAATGGAAACGGTAAAAGTTAAATTTATTAACGACCAGAGAAGCGAGAAGCCACGTTTTAAGGGCTTCTTTAATGGTGTTGGAGTTATTATTAAGGAACAAGGTATGTCTCTGGAGGGCCTGTGACAACGTTTTCAACAAACACTTATAAAATTTACAAGGTGATTCACTTTTAGTTCATCTGAAAAATAGACCAACTTATGTTCAAATACATAAAGAAATAAGCTATCCAAAAGTATTTAAGTATGGTGTTCCTCAAGGAACACTTTTAGGACCATTATTTTTTAATATTTATATTAACGACTTATTTAGTATAAATTGCGATAGAAAAATTCATAGTTTTGCAGATGATACTACAATTTTTTATACCGATACAAATTGGGACCACTTAAATAATAAAATTAAAAAAGATTTTAAAATTATAAAAAATTGGTCTGATAACAATTTGTTAACAATTAATTTTAATAAAACAAATTATATTCCTTTTACTTAAACCTAAATAACCTACCACGAAATATGAATAGTATTCAAATAAATGAAGATATTCAAATTTTTAAAGTTAATAAAATAAAATATTTAGGAATTATTTTCGACAGTAAATTAAATTGGAGTTTTCACTTAGAATACTTAATTAAAAAATTAAGAATTTTACTACCGATTTTTAAAAACATTAAAAAATTTTTAAATGTAAGACATGGAAATATTATATTACGCGTTAGTTAAAACTCATTTAAATTACGAAATTTTAGGTTGGGGAGGAATAAATAGAACTTTAGTTAAAAAATTAGAAATATTTATTACAAAAAAGGTTTCTAAAAATTATATTCAATACAGATTATCTTTATCCTTTAAAAGAATTATATTCAGAAACATAATTAATAAGTATAATATATATTTAAAAATAAAAACCTTATACAATTTAAAAACCATAATACACGTCATAAAAATGAAATAACCATAATACCTAAAATAAATAAGTCCATAGGACAAAACAATTTTAAATATTTAATATGTTTGTCAGTGTCATTCAAAAAAGTCACCTTAAAAATTGGCATGTCGCATACCTCCAATATATATTAAACATTCAAACACGTTACCTTATATGGTGTTTTTTGTGAATAGTGTTTGATTGGTTTATTCAGACACCTTACCTTTTATGGTGTTTTTGTGATTAGTTAATTAGTTAAATTCATATTGATTACAGTAAAATTAGAGTACTAACTGTCAATTATCTTTACTTTTTAGTTTTTAAGTGTTTGTTGTGACACACTAGCTATTTATACAATAAGTTGCGAAATGAGTGTCTTTTAGGCACGCGACGTGAAATTGTCCAACGAGGCAAAGCCGAGTTGGACAACACGTCAAAGTGACTAAAAGACATTGTTTCGTAACGAATTGTATACAATATTTTTTCTACTGAGGTTTTATAATAAAAAACTTAATTTTACTAACATTTTATTACCTATGTTTCATTGACACTTGCCAAAAAATATTAAATTATACCTAGTCTGTGGTTACGTTTTAATTGTAAATAATTACCTGCGTTACTTTTAAGCACGTTGCTCCTGGTAACGTGCTCAAAAGTTTTTTAAGCACGCTGCGCTTAAAAGGAGGTTATTAAAAAACCATAATGACAATCGAAAAGAGGTTATTATAAAACGTCAGTAGAAAAAAGTGTTTTCAACACTTAGGTGTCGTATAAACCTTACAATATTTTCATCCATTCAGGTATACAGACCTTTTATAATTTTTGTAAGAACAGTTTGAATAAATAAATTAAAAAAAAAAAATTTTTGAACGATTATTTACCAACAAAAATTAAAAAATTGATTTTATTAAAAAAATTTAAAGTCGAAATAAAAACATGGATATTAAAAACAGACAATTTGAAAATATTTTTAGAAATGCTTTAATTAATTGATATTGTTCTGAATAATTTATATAAGTAATATTTTTTACTTAAAAATTATAAACTAATAATTTTATTATGGAAAATATATTTCTTCAAAAAAAACTGCGTTTATACTATAAATTAACATTTTTACTTTAAAACTTGATTTTTAATGCATATTTATGATTTATGATTTTATATATTAAAACAAAAAAAATAAGATTTGCCCCTAACAAGCTCAGCTTCAGGGGATTGAAGAATAAGTTTATAGAAGACAACAAAAGCATATTTATTATTAAATTTTGAAAATTGTATTATTAAATTTTAAATAAACTGATTATTATTATTTATATTTAAGGAATTGGTGGAGTATACAAAGGCCTGACTGCCACTATAATAAAACAAGGTTCCAATCAAGCCATTCGGTTTTTCACCATGGAAACGCTTAAGGATTTGTACAAGGGAGACGACAAAAAGAAACACGTTCCCAAATATATGGTCGGAATTTTCGGTGTTATAGCTGGTAAGTCCAGTGCATACAGTGTCACAGAAGTCCGCAACTTTCGCTTTAAAAATAATGTCAAATGACTTGCACATAAGTAGTCGCGTGACCTTTTTTGACTGTCAAATTTAACATTTTTTTCAAAAAATTCTAAAATATGGCATTATTTTTAAAAATTTTGAAGAATGTTACAGAAAATTATTTTTTTTATTTATTACATGCGTACCAATTTTTAGTATCTAGTACAATTAAAAATTTTTTATCAAATTTTTATACCAAACCTATATTTTTATCACCAACTAAATTAAATACTGTTTTTTTTTTCAAAAATATACAAGCGCATCTATGTCAAAAGTGTCATAACCTTAACAAATCACACACAGCAAAAGCGAATTGCAAAATCTTTTTTTTTTTAAACCGAACATACAGTTGTATTAATAAAAAAAGCGTACAAGAATTAGAATGCGAGGTAAGTTTTGTCATATTTGCGTAAAACCGGCTTGCCTAAATGATTGTTTATTGGAGGTTATCACACGTCATAGATTATCAAAAATGCATTGGCGTCGGTGTAATTAATTTTGAAACTGCATATGGTGGTAACGTTTGATAAACTTTGATAGAAGAACATAAGAATGCCTCGTCAGTTGTCTGAAGTTGAAAAGGTTCAAATTATATCAAGAATCGAAGAAGGATGGTGAATCCGTGCAGTAGCACAGTTGTATAATAGAAATAAAAAAAACTATATTGAAAATTAAGCAACGCTGGGAACAAGAAGAATCCCTAAAGAGGAAAATTGGTTCAGGTCGTCCCAAACGTTCCAACCCTGAACAAGTTGCTGCTTTTTGGGATATTTAAGAAATAATCCATTTGCAACTGCAAGGGATGCTGCTATTGATACATTTCCTGCCTCCCAACCTACCGTCAGCAGGAGAGTCAAGGAATCTGAACTAAAATGTCGCGCAGCTGCGAAAAAAATGTTTCTTACCGAAGAACAGCGACAATCAAGGATTATTTTTGTTTTAAATTATATATACCGCAATCCTGTTGGAACAGGGTCATTTTTACTGATGAAAAGACGTTCCAGTCGACTTATAACGGACAAATTCGTGTGTACCGTCCAAACAATACCAGGTTTGAAGAGCGATATACTAATCCCCTCACTTCTAGATATGGATGTATCTCTGTAAATGTATAGGGCTCGATAATAGAGGGAAGATTTAATGCCGGAAATTACATTAACATTTTAGAAAACACATTGTTACCATCTGCTGAGCAAATATATCCCAATAATACTTTCATATTTTAACAAGATAATTGTTCAGTCCACAATGCCAATGCTGTAATCCACTGGTTTCGAACCCATAATGTGGAAGTGGGGTAAATATGGTTAAGGTTTCCTCTCATTCTAATTTGTGTACGCTTTTTTTTATGAATACAACTGTACTTAAACTTGTTTACAGGTGCCGCATCGGTTTACGGTAACACTCCCATAGACGTAGTCAAAACAAGGATGCAAGGCCTCGAAGCAGCAAAGTACAAAAGTACCCTCGACTGTGCCATACAGATATGGAAAAACGAAGGCCCGCGCGCATTTTACAAGGGCACCGTACCCAGATTAAGTAGAGTATGCCTTGACGTGGCCATAACCTTCATGATATATGACAGCTTCATGGATCTGTTCAATCAGGTTTGGCCCTAGGTAGCGCACGGGGTTACGTCTGTAGACCGAGGTTTGTGGTGGTAGAAAGAGGCTATAGTAAATAGGTATGTTGGAGGGGTCATAGAAAAAATTGGAAGATTTAAGGTATGAGGATAATGCAGCTTAAAGACGTGTGCCATTTTAAGCGAAGCTTGTCGCTGACAAGATTCACTGATCCATATCGTAGAAGTTAGTTTACTTTGTTGTATTATTGGGACATTCTGTATCATACAGGGTTGCCCAGAAGTCCGGAATAAAATTAATATAGCCTTAACATGAAACTTTTGGGGAAAACGCTCGGAAAATTGTAAAATAATACTTCGGAAATACCTAAATTTATTTTTCCGTCGACCGTGTATTTACAACCTTAATTAATGTATAAAAAATCATACATTAATGGCCCCTATTAATGCATGATTTTTTTTTAATTAATAAACGATTTTAGGCAACCAAACATACTACAAAGCACGCATTGCCGCGTACATAATGGCGTTGCCATAGTTTTTGTCGATGTCGATAAGTTTGAAATTCAAAAATTTGTTATAATATGTAGTTTGGTTCTAAATAAAAAAAAATATAATCTATTAACAAGACAATCGACGGAAAAATATTGTAACTAACGCGTATATTAAATAGCGATTAATAATACACTAGTTTGTTAAATTACTATTACAAGTTCACAATGTCACAAAGTATCAGAACGTGAAACAATGAAGATTTCTTACCTTGAAAGTAGGGAATTCAATCCCGGAGGAAATTTTCAATCCCGGGATCGGTCCCGGGATTTATAAAAAAATAATTTTCCTTGGAGTTTTTTCTATTAATTAAATAAAAACATTATTTATATCTTTATCAGAACATTAATACAAAACCAAGAAACTAAAACATACTCTCTTCATTTAATTTTAATAACTAAAAAAAAATAACAATGAACATATCAGTACACTATAAATATAGCCTATAAATAAATAAAAATGTTAAAACATACCAGAAAAACGATTCTTATAGTAGGAAAAAAAGTTATTCTAAACTTGTTTTTTAAAAAAATTTCTTAAAAAAATAAGTTGATCACTCAACCTAGACCTTGTGCACGATATAAATTAATGAAAAATGCAAAGATAAATACCGAAAATCCCGGGATTAAATAATTGACAATCCCGGGATTTCGAGATCGAAAAAATATCCGGGATCCCGGGAAACGAGATCCCGGGATTGAATTCCCTACTTGAAAGGTAAAAAAACAGCAATGATTTATCATTTCCGGTTATTTAAATATAGATTTTTTAAAAACTTTTAACAGTCACCATTTTGAAATAGCTTGACGCCAATTTTTATGAGCATACTGTATGAGATATAAGCTTTCAAATGATGTATCACAAGCTGTATATTTCCATTTAAAAAGAAGATCTATGTCGTCATATCTTTGACATAATATGTCTATAAAAAAACAAACGAATAACGTCCAAATGTGAGCATATATAGGGTGTTTCAGAATAAGATGCTGATCCTTAACGGTGTGAATCCTTAGGTGATTTTAAGAAGAAAAGTTCAAATTAATATATATCCTTAACCTGTCAACTTTCGAACTACAGGGCGTTAAAGTTTTAAGAAAAAAAAATCGTTTTTCTATTATTATAACTTTAAAAACTTTCTAGCTATTTTTATGAATTTTTCACACATGCCCTCTAAGCATCAATAGCCATTTTTTGGTGAAGAAAATTTTTAAAAAAATTTAACCAGTGGCGTCCTGAAAGGGTTTGGACTAGACATTTTGGAAAAATATTATGTACGCCACTGCTTTTTCTCAAGATAAAAATTATTTTTAAAATACTCATTCATTTTAGGCCAAATTTAATATCTTGCCTTTTTATCGTCCGACAAACAGTTTCCGACAAAAAAAAATAAAAAACATTAAATGCGCATTCGCTATGTGCCTATGGTTTATTTTTAACAATACATTAAAACAACTAACATTAAATAACGTGTGAACAAAAACGAAAATAATTTGGATTAGCTGTTGAAAGTGGCCACCACATGCAATAATGCATGCTTTAGCTCTTCTCCTCATTGAGTCTCGTACCCTTTGAAAAATTCCTGGAGTATTCCTGATAGTGTCAAAACAAACCATAGGCACATAGCGAATGCGCATTTAATGTTTTTATTTTTTTTGTCGGAAACTGTTTGTCGGACGATAAAAAGGCAAGATATTAAATTTGGCCTAAAATGAATGAGTATTTTAAAAATAATTTTTATCTTGAGAAAAAGCAGTGGCGTACATAATATTTTTCCAAAATGTCTAGTCCAAACCCTTTCAGGACGCCACTGGTAAAAATTTTAAAAAAATTTCTACACCAAAAAATGGCTATTGATGCTTAGAGGGCATGTGTGAAAAATTCATAAAAATAAGGATTCACACCGTTAAGAATCAGCATCTTATTCTGAAACACCCTGTATAATACTAAATTGACGTGTCCGAGCGTTTTTCCCAAAAGTTACGGGTTAAGGCTATATTAATTTTATTCCGGACTTTTGGGCAACCCTGTATAGTACAATCAAGCCGCATATAAGTTCCACCCCCTATATTTTCTAATACGTAACACTTCATGTTATGGCACTTGGTTCCTATTTCTTGCCAACTTTTTGTGGTATCCGTGATACCACTCCAACATAATGTGCTATATATCTGTTACTTTAAATAGTAAAAATTATTATAAATCCACTTGCAAATCCATAGGTTTTATACAAAAACCTATAGACGATTAGGAAATTGCAATTTATATATAATATAGGTACACTTATGCTCAAATATCGTTAATATAATTCACAATCTGAACGCTAGCAATTGGCTTATGGTAATGCTTCCCTTGGACTGAATTTTTTGACCGTAAGTGTACTGCAAATGTTTTTTTACCGTTTTTGAAACTAACATTCCTATATTAAGCATTTAAAGTGTACTTGTTTACTCTTATTGTTGTACAATGAATTGTTTATTTTATTTAAAATTTCCATTTTACTTTACATTATTATGATTATAGACCAGGGTCGATAATTTTTGAAACCAAAAAAAATAATAGTAGGGTGAAACCCATTGGAAAAGGAAGAGTATAACAAAAATCAAAGGAAAAATAATTTACGGGCGGTCCGAGGTCGGGAAGTGGAAAGGGGTGAGTTTTTAAGGGTAGAAAACGATTTATCTCGATTTCCGGCAAATCTACAAGTCTATGGAAAAACGTTAAATGGCAAAGTTGTAGGTAATAAAAAGATCTACAACTTTTGTATTTACACTTTTTTCACATAACCTCAAAATTTATGTGAAAAATTCAAATAACCAAGTTTTTGGTTTTTTATTTTTATCTTTTACAATAAAATTTTTTTTTTCACGAAATTTGGTGAAAACTTACTTTTTTATGTCCCAAACACATTGTAATTTTTTTGATTTAAAATATTTATTTTCTCCCCTTATTTTGACTTAATATCGAAAAAGCAACCTAATTTTCAATCGAAAATTCTCACGTCAAAATATCTGCTTTTTTAAAAAAAGTCGGTGGGCTTTTTGTTCGCTGAAATCTCTACTTTCTGATGGTGTAAAAAAAAATATACATTACTATGGTAAATGTTGTAAAAAAATGCAAAGAAACGAAAAAAACTCGAATCCGAAATTTTTTCTTTTAATCATTATGTACAATTTTGAGCTATTTATTAAAATTTATACTTTAATTACTCAAAAAACGTAAGATTCCATGTTACATTGATAAACAAAAAAATTACAAATCCATAAAACATAAAGATCGCAAAAAACATGCGAAAATAGTTGTTCTAAATGTAATTAAAGGTAGGATTTACAGGGGATTTCATCACATTTACCATAGTAATGTATATTTTTTTTACACCATCAGAAAGTAGAGGTTTCAACGAACAAAAAGCCCACCGACTTTTTTAAAAAAGCAGATATTTTGACGTGAGAATTTTCGATTGAAAATTAGGGTGGTTTTTCCATATTAAGTCAAAATAATGTGAAAAAATAAATATTTTAAATCAAAAAAAATTACAGTATGTTTGGGACATAAAAAGGTAAGTTTTCACCAAATTTCGTGAAAATAATTTTTTTTTTGTAAAAGATAATAATAAAAAACCAAAAACTTGGTTATTTGAATTATTCACATACATTTTGAGGTTATGTAAAAAAAGTGTAAATACAAAAGTTGTAGATCTTTTTATTATCTACAACTTTGCCATTTAAGGTTGAATTCTCAACGTCATTCAATCTATTGCCAACCTATAACCTATTTCGCGTTGATTTTTTGAGTTTATTATTTTAATAACTAACATTTAAAGAAAATCAATACCGTCGGTACATTATTTAGGTAGTATCTGATATATTACAAAAATATCAATTTATTTCATTGCTAATTTTGGGAGAATTGTATAGTGAAAGAACAATGAGTGACAATGACATAATAATGTTAAAAAAAATCTTACCCGATATTTTTCGCTATACAATAATCCTAAAATAAGTTATGAAATTCCTTGATATTTATTAAATATGTCAGTTATTACCTATAGAATATCAAGTCGATACTGATTTTCTTTAAATTTTGTATAAAAGCTAGAAAACATAAATAAATCTACGCGAAATAGGTTATAGGTTGGCAAGCATGTTGATACTCCCACCTTAACGTTTTTCCATGGGACTTGTAGTTTTGCCGGAAATCGAGATAAATCGTTTTCTACCCTTAAAAACTCACCCCCGTTCACTTCCCGACCTCGGATCGCCCGTATTTATTTTTCCTTTCATTTTTGTTATATTCTCTTCCTTTTCCAATGGGTTTCATCCTACTATTATTTTGTTTCACTTTTTACCATTTTCAAAGGCTTCAGCCCTGGTCTATTAATGCAAGCTGTGTTTAAAATTGATTTTTGAACTGAATTGAACTTATATTCGTGTCCGTTAAACGTTGTACGTTATACAGGGTAATTTACAGTGTATGGTACGTTAAACGTATATGACAAACCAAAATTGGGTTTAAAAAAATCCACATTTTTGAAGTTAACGATTTCCGTCAAAAAAATTGAAATTTTTGTACACACGGTACGTGATAGGTATAGGATATGGAGAACTATAGGGTAGGAGGCCGATCGCAATGCATTGGATTCGGTCCCAAATTAGCATCGGTAATTCAGCTTTACGAGTCGCCGTAAGATGGCGCTCCTGTTCGAAGTGGGCTATCAAATAAATGGTTTCTTATGGACGCGATAACTATTTTTATTTAAATTAGTTCTTTAAGGAACAAATAAGGACTTTTATATGAATTTACACGTACTTTGTTATCCTTATTAGTAAACTCGGCCTGTATAAAGTTCCAACGATGCTTGGTTTTTAAAATACAGGGTATTAAACATTCTAGCTATACCCTTGGAGCTAGAAAGAGACTTATTTGGCTGCGTTTCCTCTCTGAAAAAGATCCTGTCTTACACCCCGACACAAAGCAAACTCTACTTTTATAAATTGTACCATTATTCATTATAAATATTTAAATCAATTACAATACAACGTTATTTGTCTCGTCTTGTCTTCAAACGTCATTTGTTATTTCGAAAATAAAATGTCAATTTGTCAAAAGTAAAAGTAAAAAACGAAAAGAAGAAGACGACACCAGCCCACATGCGACGCGAGAGCATCTATCGGCCAATAGCGAACTAACCAAAAAACCGGGACAAAATTTGAAAATGCTGCCATTGTCGATCGGCCTCCTACCCTCTAGTTCTCCATAGTATAGGATAACATTAAAGAAAGTTGTCAAAAATTAATAGGGTTCGAAAATAAAATACAGGGTGTTCTGCATCGAAGTTGCTACTAATATTTGGTAGAACCTACGGCTAAAATTTTGTTCCATTATCTCTTATTTCTTACTAAGGAATCCATACTGTTTACTTTACCCCCAACCTTTAGGTTACACCCTGTATAGCGTACATTATATAACTTTAGTACAAAAACGGACAATTTTTGAAGCATTCCAATTTATTTATCAACAGCTTTGTTTACAAAATGAGTTTATACATCTTCAGTTTTACTTTCTTCCTTTAGTCTTTCATATAAATCTAGTTTTGTTTATTAACATTCCGTTAAACATGTATTTTTTTACTATTTATTTCTTATTGTTGTAGTGTTCGATCGTGGCCATAATAAGTTTGCTAATGCTGCTTGTTCTTATTGAAATGAAACATTTTTACTTTTATTTTTACTACTATTATTTATTGTTTTTTTTTTTAAATTTTTGTTTAAAAGCATCGGTTAAATATTTCGTTTATTTTTCGTTTTCTCCAAAAAGCGGCTACATACATGTCTTTGAATAGCATTTATCTACAGTTTTAAGTTAAAAATAATTAATTAATTGATTCATTAATAAAAGCATTAAGCGAAATTTTCTCAAATTTGCGCTTACTTCTTTTTCAGCGTTTATTAATTCATAAATATAACCTTTTTTTTAACGTAAAGCTGTACTTGTACTCCTAATGGGGTCCCATTAGGAGTACGTTAATTTTTGGATAAGTAACGAAGTATTGATCAAAAAACGAAATAGCGAAGGCGTCACTAGTGTTTGCTCTTAAATTCATGGAATATTGAAAGTAAATATTTTCTAAAATGTTAAAACATTACGAATTTAATTTTTGCATCAAACTACGTAAACGAGCAGAAAATTAAAATCTAAACACCATTCTTAAATAATTTTTTTCACTCATCATTTAATACCAATTTTCATGAAAAAATATTTTTTTTTTTCAATTTTTCCGCCGAACAAATAGTGTTAAACTGTGGCGTAACAAAAACGAGTGGCCCCCCCCGCAAACGTTTTCAGGGGCCCCCTCTCTATAACGAATGGAAAATGATAATTCTTATTTTCATTACTATTAGGTTCAGGTTTATGAATTTTTGAATTCGTTAATCGTGTAATAATTTAATTAGGGTTAAACCCACATTATGTGTTAAGTAGGTACCTATTATTAAAACTGGGCCCGCGGTGCGGGGACTGCGTGGGTGTTTGTTACGTCACTACCCGTTATGCAGAAATAGTCGACATAAAAAGTTTTTTCAATGTTCCATGAATAAAAATTGTACTCGTATACAGTGTCCGCAAGAAAGTCCGCATCAAATGGGATTTTTTTTTATTATTAGGTATAGGTAAAAATTGAAAAGGCAGTTAGTTTTTGCTTACCTAAAAACCAAAAATGACGTATACTGAAGCAGCGGCACGACTTGCGTTACCTGTTAAATTTGACATTTTTAATAAAATAGGTTCAAAAATGCCCTTATTTAACAAAATATCAAAAAACTTTATTCGAAAAAGTTGTTTATTTAGGCATTTTTAGTCTCTGTACAAAATTTTGACAGTCTAATACAATTTTTATTTTTTGCCAGATTCTTGAAAATTTTGATCAACCCTCGTAGATTACCTTTTATACATTGATGTAAAACCATTTTCCTTTACTTCATTTGTAATCTTAATGCAATTTTGTGTAAAATTTTTGTTTCCTATTATTTGTTTTGCTTCAAAAACTGAAATTGTTATTGATTAGTATGTAATGTTTGATGCAAAGTTTATCTAATTACATCAGTTTTGCCAAAACCGACGTTTCTTATTTTTCATAAGTTAGTAAACAGATGTACAAAAAGAAAATATTAGGAAGATTTCGTTAAAATTTTACTTAATTAATATTGGATTAAAAAGAATAAATAATAATCGCTCGAAACATTTTATTCAACAAAAATATAGTTTAATATAATTAATTTAATTTAATATTAATTAAGTAAAATTTCAACGAAAGCTTCCAATATTTTCTTTTTGTACATTTGTTTACTAACTAGAAAAATGAGAAACGTCGGTTTTGGCAAAACTGATGTAATTAGATAAACTTTGCATCAAACATTACATACTAATCAATAACAATTTCAGTTTTTGAAGCAAAACAAATAATAGGAAACAAAAATTTTACACAAAATTGCATTAAGATTACAAATGAAGTAAAGGAGAATGGTTTTACATCAATGTATAAAAGTTAATCTACGAGGGTTGATCAAAATTTTCAAGAATCTGGCAAAAAATAAAAATTGTATTAGACTGTCAAAATTTCGTACAGAGACTAAAAATGCCTAAATAAACAACTTTTTCGAATAAAGTTTTTTAATATTTTGTTAAATAAGGGCATTTTTGAACCTATTTTATTAAAAATGTCAAATTTGACAGGTAATGCAAGTCGTGCAGCTGCTTCAGTATACGTCATTTTTGGTTTTTAGGTAAGCAAAAACAACTGCTTTTTCAATTTTTACCTATACCTAATAATAAAAAAAAATCCCATTTGATGCGGACTTTCTTGCGGACACTGTATGTAGCCAACTTTATGCCGGTCACTGTGTGAAAAAAATTACACCAACCTCCTTACCTAATACTAAATATTTATAAAAGCCAATTTTCTTACATTCATACAAAAAATACTATACTTTTTCTTTGTTATTATTTTATTTGACTTGTCTTCCTACTTTAAGCATTAAAAATGTATTTTCATTTTATCATTGTTTCTTGTTGTACCCTTGTTGTTAACTTATATATTATATTATTAATTATTTTGTTTTACCTAATTTATTTATGTATGGTGCCTAGAGGTATTTGCTTGTTATCTTTATATTTGTTCTTATTGTATGTATATTTTTATTTTGTTTATATGATTTTTTTATCTAAAAGGATAAATCCAAATTTGAAATTTGATGTTTTCAATGTTGAGACGTGAGTGTTAGAGGTATTTGTTAAATTTCACCTTTGGGTTTGTTTTAAATTTTACTCACAAGATAAATGTTAAAATTGTTAAATTAGGGACACTTTTATTTAAACCTAAGATTAACTTTAAAATTATACGTACACTAAATCTAAATGTACAAAATTGTTAATTTTTTTAATTTATTTTTTCTATTTTATATACAGTGTCACCAGTAAAGTCCGCATCATATGGGATTTTTTTTTATTAATAGCTTTATTCAAAATTTGACTTTGGCATCAAGTTCTGCTTCGATCGAGATGAAAACTAAACAAAAAAATAGTTAGTCACGTGTTTCGCATTATCCGTCAAATTTTAATTCTTTCCAAAAAATAATTCAAAAGTGGGGTTATTTTTGAAAATATCGAAAAAAGTGATTAGAAAAAGTTTTTTTAAATGCAGTTTCTAGCCCACATGCAAAATTTCAGCTGCATAAGATAATTTTGATTTTTTACCTATATTTTGTAAATTGCACCACTTTTGCAAAATAAGACTCAACGCAACCTACATAAAACTTCTCAGTTTTAACAATGCTTTATTTCAGATACATTTTCTTTAAAGTAGCGCCATATTAAATGTGGCTTTTTTACAAAATCAAAATAGGGCTATTAAAATTTGGTCGCATGTGATGCAAAGTTTATTTGTTTTGGACCCTGTATAAGGTAACTTAATAAGTATTTTTGAAAACGTAGTTTGTGTCTAAAAATAATACACCTTAATATTAAGACAAAAAAGAGCACAGTGTCATCAGTAAAGTAGAGTTGATTAAGTGGAAAATAAATTTTAGTTTAACTTCTCAAATTGACGTAATCTACACTGATATTTCTAAAGTGTTTGACAGTGTTTCTCATACCCTGTTGTTAGAAAAGTTAAGAACATACGGAATGGCAGGCAGTTATCTAGATTTCATCAAATCCTATCTGACTAATCGAACACAATATGTCGGAATGAATGGCATAACATCAAGAGAGATTGCAGTCAAATCCGGAGTGCCACAGGGATCACATTTGGGCCCTATACTGTTCTTGCTCTTTGTCAACGACGTAACTTTTAATTTTAAAAAATGCAAGTGTCTTTTGTATGCGGACGATCTCAAGTTCTATTACGTCATAAATTCCATAAAGGACTGCGAGGTGGTTCAGTCCGAGATAAACAGGTTGGTCCTCTGGTGCACAGGAAACTATCTTCACCTTAATGTAGGAAAATGCAAAGTTATGAGGTTTTATCGTCGTAAGGAACCAATACTTTTTGATTATTTCCTGAGTGGAAAACTTCTTGAAAGTGTTACCAAGATGAACGATTTGGGAGTTACCTTCGATCGAGAAGTAACTTTCAACGAACACATTTCTAATATTACCCTTAAAAGTTACAGAATGCTGGGTTTTCTGAGAAGAAACTGTAACCATATGTATGATGTTTCCGCCATAAAATGCCTCTACAACTCCCTTGTTCGGAGTATTCTGGAATATAGTGGTATAGTTTGGTCGCCATCATATGAGTGTCATATAAATCGCCTGGAAGCAGTCCAAAACAAATTTGCTAAATTTCTCTTGTATAAACACAGATTTCCATATAGAGATTTACTATATACCACTAGAATACAGTTAGTTGGACTAGATAGTCTCGAAAATCGACGGAAAAATGCTATGGTGCTTTTCTTACATAAAATTGTTGATGGCAAAATAGACTGTGCTGAATTACTTTACAGTATTAATTTTCGCATTCCACAAAGAGATACTCGAAGTAGGCTGCTTTTTCAAGAACCACGGCATCGAACTAATTATGGGTTTCAAAGTTGTGTTGGAAGACTGATGAAGAATTATAATTCGAACTTCCTGGATTACGACCTATCTCATCAGTCATTTGAAACTTTCAAAAGAACCATTTTAAAATTTTAATCTGTTGTCTCTGGTCTTTTTCTATGTATTATTTTCCTTTTGTATATAAGATTAATGTTTTTAATTGTCTACCCATACCATTTGGAGAGAGATCTCTGTAGTGTATTATTGTGAATAAACTTAACGTAAAGTTTATCTATTTTCAACGATTTAATTAAAAATCCCTTTACTTTATTTTTTGACTTTCAGACACAAACTACGTTTTCAAAAATACTTATTTTATGAAGTTACCTTATACAGGGTCCAAAACAATATAGCCCAATTTTGATTTTGTAGAAAAACACACATTTAATATGGCGCTACTTTAAAGAAAATGTATCTGAAATAAAGCACTGTCAAAACTGAAAAGTTTTATGTTGGTTGCGTTGAGTCTAATTTTGCAAAAGTGGTGCAATTTACGAAATATAGGTAAAAAAGTCAAAATTATCTTATGCAGCTGAAATTTTGCACGTGGGCTAGAAACTCCATTAAAAAAAACTTTTTTAATAACTTTTTTTGATATTTTCAGAAATAACCCCACTTTTAAATTATTTTTGGAAAACATTAAAATTTGACAGATAATGCGAATCACGTAACTACTATTTTTTTGCTTAATTTTCATCTCGATCGACGCAGAACTTGATGCCAAAGTCAAATTTTGAATAAACCTATTAATAAAAAAAAATCCCATATGATGCGGAGTTTACTGGTGACACTATATGTTTTTAAGACTCTTTGATCATTGAACCATGTTATAGAATGATGTAAACAGTGGGACGGGGAAATGGGAGGTTCCTATAAGCTGAAAATTATTTTATTTTTTGAAACCAAAATGAACATTGGCAACAAATATAGCAAATTGCTTATTCTATAGCTGTTCAGTTTTCGAACTTGAACGTGGTACTAAATATCCGTACTTTCGAAATATATTTTTTTAATGTTATTTTACAGGTATCTATTTATAGAATTATTTGAGATTGTGACAGAAGTTACAAATTTTTGTTAAGAAATATATTATTTTTAAGAAGTCATCTTATAGTATCCTTTTTTAGATCCATCGTTGCTGATTGGTATGTGTTACCAACTTTACTCGCTATTCTATAATAGCATAAAATTGTGTATTATATGTTTAGTACAGTTGTATTCATAAAAAAAAGCGTACAAGCATCATAATGAGAGATAAGTTTTGTCATATTTGCGTAAAACCGGCTTGTCTAAATGATTGTTTATTGGAGGTTATCACACGTCATAGATTATCAAAAATGCAAAGCACTGGCTTCGGTGTAATGTGTAATTAATTTTGAAACTGCATGGTGGTAACGTTTGATAAACTTTGACAGAAGAACATAAATGCATCGTCAGTTGTCTGAAGTTGAAAAGGCTCAAATTGTATCAAGAATCAAAGAAGGATGGTCAATCCGTGCTGTAGCGCAGTTGTATAGGTAATAGAAATAAAAAAAACTATATTGAAAATTAAGCAACGCTGGGAACAAGAAGAATCCCTAAAGAGGAAAATTGGTTCAGGTCGTCCCAAACGTTCCAACCCTGAACAGGATACTGCTTTTTTGGGGGTATTTAAGAAGTAATCCATTTGCAACTGCAAGGGATGCTGTTATTGATACAGCATTTCCTGCCTCTCAACCTACCGCCAGCAGGAGAGTCGAGGAATCTGAACTAAAATGTCGCCCGGCTGCGAAAAAAATGTTTCTTACCGAAAAACAGCGACTATCAAGGATTATTTTTGCTTTAATTTATATATACGCAATCCTCAATTTTGGAACAGGGTCATTTTTACTGATGAAAAGACATTCCACGACTTATAACGGACAAATTCGTGTGTACTGTCCAAACAATACCAGGTTTGAAGAGCGATATACTAACCCCCCACTTCTAGGCATGGGCGTTTCTCAGTAAATGTATGGGGCTGGATAAGTGTTCATGGACCTGGTGTTTGCTGGCGAATAGAGGGAAGATTTAATGCCGGAAATTACATTAACATTTTAGAAAACATATTGTTACCATCTGCTGAGCAAATATATTCCAATACTACTTTCATATTTTAACAAGATATAATTCTCCAGTCCACACTGCCAATAATGTATTGTAACCCACTGGTTTCAAACCCATAATGTGGAAGTCCTGCCTTGGGTCGCTTATAGTCCCGATATCGATCCAATTGAAAATATTTGGGGTATAATCGTAAAAAAATATATAATCGAAATTTTAGGCCACAAAATTCAGAAGATTTATGGGAAATACTACATGCGTGCTGGAAAAGAGCTTGATTCAAATACTGTATCAAATATAATTCAGCCAATTCCAAATAGAGTGGCTCAAGTAATAGAAAAACAGGGTTTTATGACCAAATATTAGATTTTATTTATTCCTGTTAAACGTTTTTGTTTCTATTGTAATTTTTATAAAACTGTTAAGATATTATAAAATAAAAAAAATAATTTTTGTTATTCTATTGAACTAACGCCCAACGCCAATGCTTTGCATTTTTAATAACCTTTAACATGCGAGAAGCCGGTTTTACGCAAATATGGTT
Source organism: Polydrusus pterygomalis (assembly GCA_963969555.1). NCBI lineage: Eukaryota > Metazoa > Arthropoda > Insecta > Coleoptera > Curculionidae > Polydrusus > Polydrusus pterygomalis. Next base: position 37,703,282 of record OZ018385.1, on the reverse strand, counting down.
AAGGTTTCCTCTCATTCTAATTCGTGTACGCTTGTTTTATAAATACCTACAACTGTACCTCAAGATTCAGTTCTTTGACCTTGCGTCAATTTTTATAAATGGTAAATTTACCATGTTTGCTGATGATACAACACTATGGCATAGCAAATATTGTATCGAATTAAATAAAATCAAGACCTTCTGTGATTTAAGTAGGAGTAAGTGAAACACACAGGTGAAATCTTGATGTTTTGATTCGTGGATCACGTAGGTCACAGCCTTTTACTACTAGGCAAAGTAAAGATTCAAACCCATTGTATAGCCGAGAATCAAACCAAAATGGCAGTTGATTTTTTGATATTATGACGTACGTCTTGTCATGATTTCACAAATAGTTCTACCCTGAAATATACCGATGTCTTATTGTCATAATTTGACAAGCAAAACTAACCTAAAATTATTTAAAGGAAAAGAAATACGACACTTTAAGTCTTCCTCCACTGATATATTAAAAACAAGTTTCAAAGATTAAAACAAGGTAATTCTCTACATGTTTCGAACGCATAAGCATATTCATCATCAGGAGAATAGAATAAGGAATTTAGAAATAAAAAAGGCGCAAGTAACAGTCCTAACGGAGCTAAGAGATGATGGACAAACAAGTAAAGTTCTGGGAAAATCTTTAAACGTATGTAATGGTAAAATTACCGAGAGGCCATTCTGGAAATATTGGCAGAGGATATAATTTAATATAATAAATTAAAAATAATGGGTTTATTCTCGGGTTTATTTTACATGAGTTGATAAACTCAACAATACCTAAAAATACCAATTTAATTGGTTTCATTTGACTTTAGTAAAACTTAATACAACTCAAAGAGTCAATAAAGTTCTTCTGCCTTTAAATATTGTATGGTGTAATAGGGAACTTGACAAAAATTTTAAATGGGGAAAAAATTCTATAAATCATAAGTATATATTGTCATATAACAAATGGCGGAAAAAAACAACATATTTCGTCCCAAAAGACCGCTAGCAAGATTTAAAAATGCCCCAAAATTCAAATTATCCCAAGCGGGTAAAAACGGGTCGTGACGTCAAGAAGTATAATTCGTGTATGACATCCACGAAATAGGTTATAGGTTGGCAATAAATTAAACGACGTTGAGAATTCCACCTTAAAACAACAATACAATAACAATAACACACGGCAATCCAAATGCAAACTCGGTAGCTCGGCCACCGGTCAGGATGACGGATGACGGAAAAGTCATACTTCCTGACGTCATCGGGCTTGGCGCGCTTAAAAGGTCTTTTGAAATGCTTTTGACACGCGCGAAACTGTAAAGAATTTTTACCAAGTTATTACTGATTTTTAAGGAGTAATAATTGGGGAATATTTTTTTTAGGCCTAACTAAATCATATTATTGAAAAAAAAAATTGGAAAGTTCCCTATTAAACTGTTGCTTACTCACACTCACTCAAATTTTGTATTCGTCACATCGGCAACATTGTATCGTCTGCCGACAACGGAGACCCAATACCCAATCGACCAAGTAAATCGTATGGGCCACTGGCACTGTTCCGTTGATACTAATCACTTGTTCCAATACCTGAACCGCTTTTATTATTTGTTATTTTTATTTACGCTTGCGGTGTGGCGAACTGTAGAGACTCCGTCTATTAAAAACAGTGAAAATTGTTAAAATAATATATCGTAGGTATTTATGTGAAATTAACAACGCCCTGACAGCTGATTTAATTTATCCTTTTATGTCAAAGCTATAGTTTTTCTGTGATCTTTTCTTGCAGGCTGTTCGCTTGGGAGGCCGTCGGTGCTGGCGTTATCGGCATTCTGTCTTTGCACATTCAGCCATTGCCGCTCTGCAACCTTTTGTATACCGGGGACTTTTGAAAAGTTAGTTAACGATGGACGAATTTTACAATAGTATCAACCAGATTTTTTAGGGTTGTGAATTGTGACTGGATGAATTGAAGGTAAGTATATACAATGACATATACCTACCTATTTAGAATACGGATTCTAGAGATTGTCGTTATGCGTGTTTTTTATTCGCTATATTATTGCGATCTTTTTAAAGATGCTTTTACTATTTACTAGCGGTATTATTATAATAATTTACAAAATCACATTTGATTTAAAAAAAAAATAGGTACCTAAGTATGTACGTACTTATTGATTGTAGGTATATATTTTTCATCTTATTATATCTTCATAAAAAGGTGAATGTTCATGATTCATTATTAGTTTTGGGAGGTGAAAAGCTACTCAAAAATTTAAAAAGAAAATCGGGTCCGTATTTAAAAAGTTGATATGTGAGTATTTAAAGAACAAAACGTCGTATCTGAATAATAAAATTACTTCTTTCAAGTGCTGTTGGTTTTTCAAAATAATCGGTATTTTGTCGTAAAAAAATAAAAACAAAAATTGATTTTTTCGGATATCTTTTGGAAGCCATATGAATCTTGTTATGTGTTATGGCGTTGCGCATGCAGTATGCATTAAATAAAGTCGAGCATGCGCTTTGCAGAATTCTCATTTAACGTATGGGAAGATAGCGACAGGTCCGGGCTTTAAAATTTACCTTACAATGTAATGAGAAATTCATAAATCTTTCCCGAATAGGTTGTCGTCGTATAATAATGTGCACTACTATATCACAACCACCTTGAAAAGAAGCCATAAAGTGACATCGGGCAACGCCGCATTAGCTGCGAGTTGCGGATCCACAAGCTATTACTTTGACGCGCGGCAACGGGCGAGTTTTTGTTTTTCTCTGATATTTCTTGTGTTTTTTTTGGCTCTGTTGCCACTATATTGATATTGAAAAATGTGTAAAAAAAGTAATAAATACTTTTGGATAACAAGAACAACTTACCTAATTATTAAATAATAGTATAATATTGTGTTGAGAAGCTGTTTTTATTTCACTACGAGTAGATTTATTTGATAGATCAAAAGTAATATTCTATTATACAAATTATTATCTTCTGCGTTTAAATTACAGGATTGACTATCGACTTCTGAAGTATCAAAATTAAGTAAGCTTTGTTTAAGAAATCTACGCTTGTCTTAAGAAATAAGTCACCTACTATCTGGGTAACTTCGTTATTTTCACAATGTATGAATTGATACAGAGACAATAAGTTTTCAAGCTAAGACCACCTGCTTAGTTTCATTTCAAAGGGTAAAATCCATTTCAAATCATTGTAAGCCAATTCATTACCTTTTGAAAAAAAAACTTACCTTCATATCAATGTCCAACTGAAACCTGATTAACAATATTTATACAGTCATATTGTTCAAATCTAAACTATAAAAATATATTACACTTTCTTCTTACTTTTAAAACACTTTTATAGTTATACTAAAAGAAAAAAATAGTACTTACCTAAGTACCTACCTATATAGGTATTAGAGGTATCCTACCTTATGAACTATCTCTACTAGTAATATTTTTAAACTAATTCACCTATACCTTTAAGTTAAATAAACACTTCAATGTTTAATAAATTATAACTGTAGCCACAAAACAATACAGTTTATTCCAAAGAGCTAACTAGAATACAAAAAACACAACTTTCTTCAAAATTCTGCCGCCAATTATAAAACCCGTAAACAAACCGCCAGGTCGGCCAGGCTGTTGGATTTTTCACATTATTAATGCTATTAGAGCAAATTCGCACTCATTTCACTTAAATTTTCTATTAGATATCAATCGAAAACCGGATAAAAATACAAATTAATACGACACCTACACCTAGTTCGCGCGTAAATTACATACTAAACCATGGCTAACCTCAAAAAAGTTACGTGACACATGGATCTTCAAGCAGTGTTGTCGATGTTTCTGTTTCACGGCTTCTTTCAAGGTGGTTGTGACTATACTACACCTTGTACTATAGTACATTAGAAATAAAAAATCCATGACCTACACTAACCTAATTCCTAAAATAGCTTTCATGATAAAAAATATTAATAATATGATCTTTTACGACTGTGACGTCACGTGGTGAGTAAGTAACCATAGAATCCGGATTTTTATGCATGGTTACGAATATAAATTTAAATTTAAATATAAATATTATTATTGAAGACTAAAATTTAAAGTCAAAATTTTAATTGAAAAACATAGAAAATATGGCTTTTCTGTTTCTTTAATGAAATGTCGATAGGATAATTCTGATTCTTCAAAGCGCTCTAAAACAATACTACTTAATATAATACTTTTTCTTAGGTTAAGAACCACCTCTTGGATAGCTATGGACGAATCAATGGAAAGTATCGAAGCAGGCCTTGATGGTGAAGGCGTAAAGGATTGTGAGGCGTCAGTTCCCACAAACATTGTAGTTCAAGACCCACCAAGTCGTACAGATGAAGTTAATAATGCAATTGGTACTACTGATACAGACACAGAACATACGGAAGCTGCTAACAATGATAATGATCAGGTACATGGAAAGAAACAACACAATATCACGTTTAAGGGGTTTCCATACATTGTTGACCACGTGGGAAAAACTTTCATACAGTGGAGATGTCAAAGACCCTCTTCAGAATCAAAGCGATGTAAAGCGATGTTAAGTATTGGTAAATATCCCATTGACAGAATGCACCGCAGTTTTGATCATGACTGTGTTTATATGACAAACAACTGGAGAACTGTGACAGTAATAAACAAAAGTTATCCTGAAAATTGGACAGTAGTCCCTAATGATTTGACTAACATAATGATTTATACGCATGAAGCTGGCCATAAATTAGTTTATTATAATAAAGCTAAATACTCGAACAAGCTTGTGTCAGAAGACGGTTTGCTTTTCAAATGTATGACTTTACCAACTTGTAAAGCAGAATTAAAGTTAAAAAAAAAAGATACCTTGGTTGAAACAAACAAAATAATGCTTCTTGAAAATGGCGAGCACAGTTGTAATCCGTTACAGCAAGAAAGACGTTACCTCAGGCATAAACGTATGATGGAAATTAGAAAATGCAAAACGCAATTCGTAAATGTGAAAGTAATAAATTACATAGATAATTATGATCAAGATTTGAAGACGCTATTACGTTTAAAAGCGGTTCCCGAGTTAGATCCGAATGATTCAACTAGCATAGTAAGGTACTTTAACGAACACAACAAGAAAATGGTTTATTATAAAGGATACGAGTACATGTTAAAGAAATTGCAACACATTTGTTACAAGTCCGCTCAGTGCAAGGCTAGACTTATAGTTACTCTGACCAATTCGAAAGTTTTAGAGTTTGGCAAACATACTTGCAATGGCCATAACACTACTTTAATAAAACGCGAAGTGGCCGACGAAACATTTACTAAATATATTTCTATTCAACAAAAACCAAATGTCACCATTGACAGTATAAGCAGCTGTAATAGAAATAACCAACTCTCCTTGGATACAAAAGGTGGTGTAATTGACGAAATTGACACTTTTGATGAAAATAAAGATGACTTAAATTCTTGCAATGAAGTTGATGGAAACATATCTATAGATAATGATACAGTTTCTGGAACGAATTCCAGTACACCAACAATTAAATTAGAAGACTCATTAGATACTAAAGAAGGCGGAGCCGAAATCGAACATAAAGATTCTTGCACTGAAGTTGATGGAAACATATCTATAGATAATGATGCAGTTTCTAGAACGAATTCCAGTACACCAACAATTAAATTTGAAGACTCGTTAGTTACCAAAGAAGGCGGAGCCGAAATCAAACATAAGAATTCTTGCAATGAAGCCGAAGAACATACAATTGAGGATAAGGATGCAGTTTTTATAAACGATGGCTGGTCATATAAACCTGTAAAATTAATAGATTATTCAAAGGGAAAAAATGTAAGTTATTTTCCTACATTAGAGCCAGCAGATTCAAGTACTGTCACCGTGTATAATATAGACAATGGTGGTGGAAAACGTTTACAAAAAGTAATGCATTATAAAGGATACACTTACCTTGATGATGGACAAAAAACTGGCCTGTATATGTGTAAATCGTTAAAGTGTGCTGGTGCATTAAAAGTAAATGCATTAAAAAGAAAAGTAGGCAAAGTGGGAAATACATTTAGAACAAAAGTAGGCGAGGTGGGAACACACAATTGCACAATGAATTATGGTTCTATAACGAATTCTTGCCGTAATTTTAGAAAAAGCAAACGCCAAACAACTTCTTGTCCAGAAACCCAAACATCTGAAATCTCTGAAACACGTACATTAAAAAATTCTGGTCCTGCTGATCGTCTATCTAGGCCCGAGCCAGGAAAATTAAAAAATAGTAAAGCTACTCCGGAAGTTCAAGACAGCTTAAGTGATAATACCTGCAATGATTCTCACAGTAGCAAAATGTATACTAGAAACTTACCCAGGAATGACACCGATGGACAACAACTGTTAGAGCTAAAAAAAACGCTGTTAAGCTTAGCTCATAATAGCAACAACTCAAGTTTAGAAAATGATGTGCCCGTTGCACCTAATCTATTAGGCCCACCACGCTTTGGTGTTATACCAGACGAAAGATTGGATCGTAATGCTGATTTCGCTGCTGCTCATCTTGGTCCGATTTGTATACCCACTGTCGCTGCAGGTAACTCAGTAGCTCAACCAAGCGTACAAGAAAAAATATTGCCATCTATTTCCCAAGTTGATTCAAACGAACCTTGGAAAGAAAAAAGAAAAATAACAGCCCCCGATCGCGATGTAGTGTTTAGAAAAGTTAAAGTAACAAATTATTTAGAAAAAGAAATGAAGTTAGAAGAACTTGATAAAATCTTCAAGCTAGATTCCGATGGCGTTCAGGAGCATGATGTTGCCGTTTTTCGGGATAAAAAGAACAAAAAATTATTCTACTATAAAGGTCATACGTACCTAGCTGATGCCAAAACTCTGTCTATGTGCAGTAATTATCCGTGTTCTGCAGCTCTTAAAGTGTGTTATTTCGATACTGTCCTTGAAGTAGCAGAGTTAGGTATTCATGAGTGCTATTTAACTGATGCAGAAATTGCTTTGGCTGATACTCTTAAACGTATTTCCGGCGAAAGTGAGGTTTCAATGATTACTACTAGTACTTTTAATAAGACGCCAAACTTAGCAGGTAAACGAGTACATGGTGCAAATTCCAAAACTAAGTCCAAAGAAGATTTGCTACTAAATAGACGAACATTAAAGGCTCACAAATCCTATGATATTTTAATCGAAAGAGTAAAAAAACTTAAAAACATTAAAATAATAAATCACTTATTAACCGAGTTCGTAAAAGTACCTTTGGAAGAGCAAACCAATGTTTCTATGGATTATGGTCAAAATGAAACATTCATTATATTTAGAGGCTTTACTCATCAAAAGATAAAAGTCGATACTAATGCCAGCCAAAATATAACCTCCTATATATGTACAAAATTCAATGAATTATGTGATGGGTCACTACTAATGTCAGATAATAAGGTTATTGAATTTAGGGACCATTTCTGTAAAGGAAGAGAACTGTTAGAAATACCAACCGATAAAAAGACAGTGAGTATCTATTACAGTGCTGCAAATGCTGGTGCTGAACTATCTTACGAAGGATTTAAGTATCGGAATACGTACTGGGATAAGTGGAAAGTATCTAATGGTTCTTACTGGATATGTTCACAAGAAAACTGCTTCGTTCACCTAAAAATTACCGACAACATGATAAGCCAGCTAAGGCAACACCAATGTATTCCTCCGGATTCGGTTGGTAAAAAAAATGTTGGTCGAAAAGCAAGAGTAACAGCCGAGAACTTACGGCTCTATGTTAATGATGAAAAAGGAAAATCTTGTATGATTTACAATGGATATGTTTATCGCCTATTGGATGAGCGAGAACCTTCCCAATCATCCTGGGTTTGCATTAAAAAACAGTCGAACGATTGTTCTGGATTGCTTCAAATCAATAACGACAAAGTATGGTCGGTATCCAAACATTCTTGCTGTGAACTAGATATAGGAAATAATGGTCATGTGGTGCAGGAAAATAAAAGTAATCTAGCAGCAAAGCACTTACTGAATCTTTGCGATACTGAGACCAGTGACCTATTTCACCAAAACAGATCCTTGCATTATCTACCGGAAACCCGAGTCGAAGATAGAATGTTATTTTACACATCCTCCACTTCCAATAAGTGTAAAAGGATCCTTAAATATATTTTTTTCCAAGGATATATTTACCGATTTGTTGGTCAAATTACTCAAGACGTTCAAAGAGGAGACTGTATTTATGGGGGCTCCAATGCAAGTTGCCGTGGTGTTTTAACTTGTCAAAAATATATGCCTATAGCCGTTTCAAACCATTCCTGTCGAGAAGAAAGGGGCGAAAGGATAGGCGACAAACATAGTGACGGTGAAATTACCATAAATCGAAAAGAAGGTATTCAGTACGATTTGAAATTCACACAACAAGCGAAGAATGAAACTGTGAAGATTAATGAACCTCTCAGGCCAGTAGATGAAGAGCATTATTTGCGATTTGCTGAGGAAGAAAAGCAAATCACTGACAGTATAGATATAAAAGAGGAAGAAGCTCAAGAAATACTAGTCCATGATAATTATATGTATTTTGAAAGTCAAAACTCATTCTTGTTTGATAATCGGGAGGCCGAAGTTAATAACTCACTAGCAAATGAAAAAAAGGTTATACGTGTTCCTCAACCACTTGTTTCTCCTAAAACTTCATCAGGTGGTAGGAAAAGAAAAGAAACTGTAAAAACTACAAATAATTTGTCTGCAAAATTTCCCAGACTTCAAGATAGTAAAGAAATCAGTGATTTTGACCGCGGTATTGTCGCTTATACTGAAGAAATCCATGTTGGAAAACGTATGAGCCTGGAAGGAAGTGATTCTCGAACTGATGACATCGAAGCAACTCTTCCATGCACGATTATACGATCAGTTAACAATTTATGTGGAAATGTGAACAATGTCGACGTCATTGAAATCAGCGACGACGAAGCATAAGGAAATTATTGAAGCTCCGCGTTAAAGACATTATCTAAATACTTAAATTGTTTTAAATTAACGGTCAGTTTATGCATTGTCCGCATCATGGCCCTTTGTTTTCTAAAATGTGCTTTAGTCGCTACTTAAGGTGGGAGTATCAACATGCTTGCCAGCCTATACCTAACCTATTTTAAGCAGATTTTATTTATTTTTCTAGCTTTTACACAATATTTAAATAAAATCAATATCGACTGCATATTCTATAGGTAATAATTGACATATTAAACAAATATCAAGGAATTTCATAAATTATTTTAGAAGAATTGTGTAACGAAAAATATTGAGTAAGATTTTTTAAAATATTATTATGTCATGTCATATTCTTTCACTATACAATTCTCCCAAAATTAGCAATGAAATAAATTGATACTTTTGTAATATATCAAATATAACCTAAAGAATGTGCCGACGATATTGATTTTATTTAAAAGTTAGTAAATAAAATAATAAACTAAATAAACAACGGGAAATAGGTTATAGGTTGGCAATAAATTGAATGACATTGAAAATTCCACCTTAACATAACAATCATATTTTATAACACAAATTGTATAATATGTATCATGCTGAATTCACATGGGGAGAAAGGCGGACAGCGGAACTGTCAAAATATAAGCAGTGTGATTGGCCAGCCGTCAGCTATCTTTGATAAACGACAGTTCCGCCGAAGATCCGCAGAAAGTTGATTTTGTTTTAACTTTTTGCCGAACTGTCAGTAGTGTTACACACAAAATCTTTTTAATTGCATTTTAGATTTGAATTGGTGTAAGATTTGTTAATAATTTAAATTAAATATAATAAATGCTTTCAGTAATTAAAGGAATTTTTTTAGCGTAACGAAAAAGCAAGGGTAATACCAATGGTAATACCGACATCAGGTGTGCATGCTGTTTAAATGTTACAGAACAAAATTTAAAAAATCGGAATAACTTTAAAACTAAGTATTTAATTTGAACATATTTTATGAAAGAACATCAACACTCTCTTCATTTTTCTGCCCAAGACAGGGCCTTTGCACCTACTAGCCCTTGACTTTCCAGTATGCTGGATTAAGGTAGAATGTTTTACTTGACGACAGTGCTACATGCGATAGCGCCAGAGAGAGGGGTAGAACTGGGTCAGTTCGCGGTAGCTTAGTTAAAATTTGAAACTTAACAATTCGACATATTTTTTTGCGTAACGACAAATATTTTGTGAAACCGAATTCAACGCGAGACACATAAACAAAGTAAAAAATTAAATTAATTTTCAATTATCATTTTAATATGAGCAACTAGATGGCGCTGGTGTCAAAGAATAATTAATTTTGTAATAAATCTGGTTTCGTAAGCATAATTATCTATAAAGTTTGTAGATGGCAGAGCGATAGTAAAAGTATGAATGAATGAGGCAACTCTCAGCAATGAATGATTAAAAATTTTTTTAACGATAAATTAAAACGTTTGTTTTATTAGTGTAATAAATACAAAATAAATGCAATTTAACGAACACATATATTAATAAATAAAAAACAACAAGAATGTAATGTTACAGTAGGAATTTACTTTTAGAGTAGGTAATAAAAAACTTAATTAAACACAAACCAACTGATTAACTTATAAAATAAAATTATGGTCACTAGACAGTACTAGACACTAACCCATACAAACTTAACCGCGAAAACGCATCCTGAACACGTACTTCCCCCATTAAACACCGTTGGACCCTTATCATAGTCCCAAATTTAAAATAATAAAATATAGCTTACTAAGCTTACGTCGCGTCATCTAGTAAGCAAGTATCGCACTACGTACTCGCGCCACTTGAAAATGTTCGATTCGATCGATTTTTTAAAAGATCTTGATTTTTGTAATCGATCTTGCTCAATTTTTTTTTTATTGCGTTTTATATTATTTGTAAGTATTTTTATTATTTAAACAAATTTTGTTGATTTAATACTGTAATCGGGGTAGATTTGCGTGAGGGGAGCGAGCGAGCGAGATTTCTTTAAAAAGGGGTAGATATACCCCGTTCGGGGTAGCGTTGGCAACACTGTCTAGCAGTAGTCAAATGAATGTAATGTTTTACCTATCGACTTGCGGCGACGATATTGCGACATGCCGTCGAGAAATAAAAAATGTTTTCTCAACGGCATCGCATCGCAGTACTGCAGTAGTCTTGTAGCACGCTAGTGGAGTAGTTGGTCTGTTTTTAAAACGATAGGGTATTTTCGTGTCGATAAATTTATTTTTCGTGTTTTTTTTTTCTGTCATGACACAAACACTGGATGATGACTTCGACGAGCGTTTAGTAGATTGTGTCCGTACATTTCCAGTTATTTGGGAGATGAAAAAAAACTCGTATAAGGATAAGGTGGCTAAAGACTTTTCTTTTTCTTCGTCATATAGAGCAAGAGAGCCGCAGCAATATTACGACGAATAGTGGTCATCTTGACAACTTTACTGCTCCCCGTCGCCACAGTTCATCGCGCACATCGCTATTGCATGTCGCAGTGTCGGCAAGTAAAACATCCTACCTTAAGTCTTTGTCGCGCTTCTGACTATTCATATTTTACACCTCGTGTACACCACTGAAAGCTCCATTACGGCTCAATCCCACTTATTATCTTCTCTGTTGCTAACAACATTAGCATTGTACTATTTACTTTGTTTTCCTGATGATGAATGTTTTTACACTTGAAACATGTTGAATTATTATGAACTACTCTAGGTTCGCCTAGTTTTCTAATAAACTTGTGGAGAAAGACTTTGTGCTTTTCTTTTTTCTATTCCTACATTTAACTCCACTTTGAGTATGGACTACTTCTTCAATATAATTACCTTTGCTTTGTAAGTATCTACACTAGGATTTTGTATTCGTCACATCGGCAACACTGTATCATCGTCTGCCGACAACGGAGACCCAATCGACCAAGTAAATCGTGTGAGCCAGAGGCACTGTTCAGTTGATGTTAATCGACTTGTTCCAATACCTGAACCGCTTTTATTATTTGTTATTTTTATTTACGCTTGCGGTGTGGTGAACTGTAGTAGAAGACTCCGTCTATTAAGAACAGTGAAAAGTGTTAAAATAATATATAAGTAGGTATTTATGTGAAATTACCAATGCCCTGACAGCTGATTTAATTTATCCTTTTGTGCCAAAGCTATAGTTTTTCTGTGATCTTTTCTTGCAGCTTGTTCGCTTGGGAGGCGGTCCTGTCAGTCTACGTTATCGATCGGCATTCTGTCTTTGCACATTCGGCCATTGCCGCACTGCGACCTTTTGTATACCGGGGACTTTTGAAGTTAACGATGGAAGAATTTTACAATAATATCAACCAGATATTTTAGGGTTGTGAACTGTGACTGGATTAATTGAAGGTCAGTATATACATATAGCATATAGGTACCTATATTTAGAATACGGGTTCTAGAGATTGTCGCTATTGCGAGTTTTTTATTCGCTATAAGTATTGTGATCTTTTTAAAGATGCTTTTACTATTTACTAGCGGTTAAGGTGGGAGTAGGTATATATCAACATGCTTGCCAACCTACAACCTATTTCGCGTAGATTTATTTATTTTTTCTAACTTTTACACAAAATTTAAATAAAATCAATATCGTCTTCATATTCTATAGGTACCTACCTACCTAATAATTAACATCATGTTAAATAAATATCAAGGAATTTCATAAGTTATTTAAGGATAATTGTATATCGGTTAAGATTTTTTTAACATTATTATGTCATTGTTCTTTCACTATACAATTCTCCCAAAATAAGCAATGAAATAAATTGATATTTTTGTAATATATCAGATATTACCTAAATAATGTGCAGACGATATTGATTTTATTTAAATCTTGGTCAATAAAATAATAAACTAAGAAAAACAAGGCGAAATAGGTTATAGGTTGGCAATAAATTGAATGACGTTGATAATTCCACCTTAAGTATTTTACAAAATCACATTTGATTTAAAAAAAAATAGCTATGTACCTCGTATGTACCTATTGAATGCATATTTGTCATCTTATGAATGGTTGTGATTCATTATTAGTTTTGGGAGGTGAAAAGTTACTCAAAAATTTAAAAATAAAATTTAAATTAAATTTTGTATTTAAAAAGTTGATGTGAGTATTTAAAAAACGAAACGTCGTATCTGAATAATAAAATTAATTTTTTCATGAACATAAAAAAGTGCCTTAATAAGGTGCTGTTGGTTTTTCAAAATATTCGGTATTTTGTCGTAAAAAATAAAAACAAAAATTGATTTTTTTGGATATCTCCGGAAGTCATAGGAATTCTGTTATGTGTTATGGCCTTGCGCATGCAGTATGCATTAATATAAGGTCGAGTATACCTACATGCATGGGCATGCGCTTTGCAGAATTCTCATTTAACATATGGGAAGATAGGCAGGTCCGGGCTTTAAAATTTACCTTAAAATGTAATGAGAAATTCATAAATCTTTCCCGAATAGGTTGTCGTCGTATAATAATGTGCTCAACTTGCACTACTATATCACAACCACCTTGAAAAGAAACCATGAAGTGACATCGGGCAACGCCGCATTAGCTGGGAGTTGCGGATCCACACGCTATTAATTTGACGCGCGGCAACGGGCGAGTTTTTTATTCTTTCTGATGTTTTTTGTGTTTTTTTGGCTCTGTTAATTGCCACTATATTGTTATTGAAAAATGTCCAAAAAAGTAATAAATAGTTTTGGATAACAAGAACAACTTACCTAATTATTAAATAATAGTAATATTGCGTTGAGAAGCTGTTTTTGTCTAGTAATTTACGAGTAGATTTATTTGATCGATCAAAAGGAATATTCTATTTTACAAATTATTATCTTCTGCGTTTAAATTACAGGATTGACTATGGACTTCTGAAGTCTCAAAATTTAGTAAGCTTAAGGCTTTGTTTAAGAAATCTATGCTTGTCTTAAGCAAGTCACCTACTATCTGGGTAACTTCGTTACAATAAGTTTTCAAGCTGAGACCACCTGCTTAGTTTCATTTCAAAGAGTAAAATCCATTTCAAATCATTGTAAGCCAATTCATTTTTCTTTAAAAAAAACCTTTACCTTCATATCAATGTCCACTGAAACCTGATTAACAATATTTATACAGTCATTGGTCAAATCTAAACTATAAAAATATATTACACTCTCTTCACCTGCTTTTAAAACACTTTTATAGTTAGAGTTACACCCAGGAACACAGCAGGGGCTTGGAATGTTGATAAATAAACAAACTAAAAGGAAAAAATAGTACTTACCTAAGTACCTATATAGGTATCTAGAGGTATCCTACCTACTTATGAACTTAGTGATATTTTTAAACTAATTCACATATACCTTCAAGTTCAATAAACACTTCAATATTGAATAAATTATAGCCAGAAAACAATAAAGTTTATTCCAAAGAGCTAACTAGAATACAAAAAACATAACTTTTAAATTAAAACAAATTAAAATTCTGCCGCCATTTATAAGACCCGTAAACAAACCGCCAGACCGGCCAGGCTGTTGGATTTTTCACTTTATTAATGCTATTAGAATGGCGACCCAGAGAACAAGCCTTCAGAAACCAGGGACGACCACCGACCAGATGGACAGATGATGTAAAACGCATCTCGACAAACTGGATTCATGCTGCTCAGGACCGGAAAAATTGGGGATTATTGAGAGAGGCCTATGTTCAGCAGTGGACGAGACAGGCTGCATGATGATGATGATGAATGCTATTAGAGCAAACCCTCACCAAAAAATTTTTTTTATCAGTATTTTGTAGAGGTTCTTAGCAATCGCACGCACCGCTCCCAGAGCGCCTTAAAGGATTTTTCCTATAGTGCTTGTGCTCGATCATAAAAAAAAAAGCATGTCACTTAAATTTTCTATTAGATATCAATCGAAAACCGGATAAAAATACAAATTAATACGACACCTACACCTAGTTCGCGCGTAAATTACATACTAAACCATGGCTAACCTCAAAAAAGTCACGTGACACATGGATCTTCAAGCAATGTTGTCAATGTTTCTGTTTCACGGCTTCTTTCAAGGTGGTTGTAACTATATACTAGGTACTACCCTTCCACATTTCATTAGAAATTAAAAATCCATGACCTACACTATCCTCTAATTTCTAAAATAGTTTCATGATAAAAATATTAATAATATAAAATATGATCTTTAACGACTGTGACGTCACGTGATGAGTAAGTATCCATAGAATCCGGATATTTATGCATGGTTACGAACATAAATTTAAATTTAAAATATAAATAAATATTATTATTGAAGACTAAAATTTAAAGTCAAAATTTTAATTGAAAAACATAGAAAATATGGTTTTTCTGTTTCTTTAATGAAATGTCGATGGATAATTCTGATTCTTCAAAGCGCTTCAATTCTAATATAATATTTTTCCTTAGGTTAGCTATGGACGAATCAATGGAAAATATCGAAGCAGGCCTTGATGGTGAAGGCTTAAAGGATTGTGAGGCGTCAGTTCCCACAAATATTGTAGTTCAAGACCCACCAAGTAGTACAGATGAAGTTAATAATGCAGTTGGTACTACTGATACAGACATAGAAAATACGGAAGCTGCTAACAATGAGAATGATCAGGTACATGGAAAGAAACAACACAATATCACGTTTAAGGGGTTTCCATACATTGTTAACCACGTGGGAAAAACTTTCGTACAGTGGAGATGTCAAAGACCCTCTTCAGGATCAAAGCGATGTAAAGCGATGTTAAGTATTGGTAAATATCCCATTGACAGAATGCAACGCAGTTTTGATCATGACTGTGTTTATATGACAAACAACTGGAGAACTGTAACAGTAATAAACAAAAGTTATCCTGAAAATTGGACGGTAATCCCTAATGATTTGACTAACATAATGATTTATACTCATGAAGCTGGCCATAAATTAGTTTATTATAATAAAGCTAAATACTCGAACAAGCTTGTGTCAGAAGACGGTTTGCTTTTCAAATGTATGACTTTACCAACTTGTAAAGCAGAATTAAAGTTAAAAAAAAAAGATACCTTGGTTGAAACAAACAAAATAATGCTTCTTGAAAATGGCGAGCACACTTGTAATCCGTTACAGCAAGAAAGACGTTACCTCAGGCATAAACGTATGATGGAAATTAGAAAATGCAAAACGCAATTCGTAAATGTTAAAGTAATAAATTACATAGATAATTATGAGCAAGATTTGAAGACGCTATTACGTTTAAAAGCGGTTCCCGAGTTAGATCCGAATGATTCAACTAGCATAGTAAGGTACTTTAACGAACACAACAAGAAAATGGTTTATTATAAAGGATACGAGTACATGTTAAAGAAATTGCAACACATTTGTTACAAGTCCGCTCAGTGCAAGGCTAGACTTATAGTTACTCTGACCAATTCGAAAGTTTTAGAGTTTGGCAAACATACTTGCAATGGCCATAACACTACTTTAATAAAACGCGAAGTGGCCGACGAAACATTTACTAAATATATTTCTATTCAACAAAAACCAAATGTCACCATTGACAGTATAAGCAGCTGTAATAGAAATAACCAACTCTCCTTGGATACAAAAGGTGGTGTAATTGACGAAATTGACACTTTTAATGAAAATAAAGATGACTTAAATTCTTGCAATGAAGTTGATGGAAACATATCTATAGATAATGATACAGTTTCTGGAACGAATTCCAGTACACCAACAATTAAATTTGAAGACTCATTAGTTACCAAAGAAAGCGAAGCCGAAATCGAACATAAAGATTCTTGCACTGAAGTTGATGGAAACATATCTATAGATAATGATGCAGTTTCTATTACGAATTCCAGTACACCAACAATTAAATTTGAAGACTCATTAGATACCAAAGAAGGCGGAGCCGAAATCAAACATAATAATTCTTGCAATGAAGTTGAAGAACATACAATTGAGGATGAGGATGCAGTTTTTATAAACGATGGCTGGTCATATAAACCTGTAAAATTAATAGATTATTCAAAGGGAAAAAATGTAAGCTCTGTTCCTGAATTGGAGCCAGCAGATTCAAGGACTGTCACCGTGTATAATATAGACATTGGTAGTGGAAAACGTTTACAAAAAGTACTGCATTATAAAGGATACACATACCTTGATGATGGAAAAAAAACCGGCCTGCATATGTGTAAATCGTTAAAGTGTGCTGGTGCATTAAAAGTACATGCATTAAAAAAAATAGTAGGCAAAGTGGGAAATACATTTAGAACAAAAGTAGGCGAGGTGGGAACACACAATTGCACAATGAATTATGGTTTTATAACGAACAATTCTTGCCGTAATTTTAGAAAAAGCAAACCCAAAACAACGTCTTGTCTAGAAACCCAAACATCTGAAATCTCTGAAACACGTACATTAAACAATTCTAGTCCTGGTGATCGTCTATCTAGGCCCGAGCCAGGAAAAATAAAAAGTAGTAGAGCTACTCCGGAACTTCAAGACAGCTTAAGTGATAATACCTGCAATGATTCTCACAGTAGCAAAATTTATATTAGAAACTTACCCAGGAATGACACCGATGGACAACAACTGTCAGAGCTAAAAAAAATGCTGTTAAGCTTAGCTCATAATAGCAACAACTCAAGTTTAGAAAATGAAGTGCCCGTTGCACCTAATCTATTGGGCCCACCACGCTTTGGTGTTATACCAGACGAAAGATTGGATCGTAATGCTGATTTCGCTTCTGCTCATCTTGGTCCGATTTGTATACCCACTGTCGCTGCAGGTAACTCAGTAGCTCAACCAAGCGTACAAGAAAAAATATTGCCATCTATTTCCCATGTTGATTCAAACGAACCTTGGAAAGAAAAAATAAAAATAACAGCCCCCGATCGCGATGGAGTGTTTAGAAAAGTTAAAGTAACAAATTATTTAGAAAAAAATATGGAGTTAGAAGAACTTGATAAAATCTTCAAGCTAGATTCTGATGGCGTTCAGGAGCATGATGTTGCCGTTTTTCGGGATAAAAAGAACAAAAAGTTATTCTACTATAAAGGTCATACGTACCTAGCTGATGCCAAAGCTTTGTCTATGTGCAGTAATTATCCGTGTTCTGCAGGTCTTAGAGTGTTTTATTCCGATACTGTCATTGAAGTAGCAGAGTTAGGTATTCATGAGTGCTATTTAACTGATGCGGAAATTGCTTTGGCTGATACTCTAAAACGTATTTCCGGCGAAAGTGAGGTTTCAATGATTACTACTAGTACTTTTAATAAGACGCCAAACTTAGCAGGTAACCCAGTACATGGTGTATATTCCAAAACTAAGACCAAAGAAGATTTGCTACAAAATAGACGAACATTAAAGGCTCATAAATCCGAGTATGATAATTTAATCGAAAAAGTAAAAAAACTTAAAAACATTAAAATAATAAATCACTTATTAACCGAGTTCGTAAAAGTACCTTTGGAAGAGCAAACCAATGTTTCTATGGTTTATAATCAAAATGAAACAATTATGATATTTAGAGGCTTTACTCATCAAAAGATAAAAAAAATCAATACTAATGCCAGCCAAAATATAATCTCCTATATATGTACAAAATTCAATGAATTATGTGATGGGTCACTACTAATGTCAGATAATAAGGTTATTGAATTTAGGGATCATTTCTGTAAAGGAAGAGAACTGTTAGAAATACCAACCGATAAAAAGACAGTGAGTATCTATTACAGTGCTGCAAATGCTGGTGCTGAACTATCTTACAAAGGATTTAAGTATTGGAATACGTACTGGGATAAGTGGAAAGTACCTAATGGTTCTTACTGGATATGTTCACAAGAAAACTGCTCCGTTCACCTAAAAATTACCGACAACATGATAGGCCAGCTAATGCAACACCAATGTATTCCTCCGGATTCGGTTGGTAAAAAAAATGTTGGTCGAAAAGCAAGAGTAACAGCCGAGAACTTACGGCTCTATGTTAATGATGAAAAAGGAAAATCTTGTATGATTTACAATGGATATGTTTATCGCCTATTGGAGGAGCGGGAACCTTCCCAATCATCCTGGGTTTGCATTAAAAAACAGTCGAACGATTGTTCTGGATTGCTTCAAATCAATAACGACAAAGTATGGTCGGTATCCAAACATTCTTGCTGTGAACTAGATACAGTAAATAATGGTCATGAGGCGCAGGAAAATAAAAGTAATCTAGCAGCAAAGCACTTACTGAATCTTTGCGATACTGAGACCAGTGACCTATTTCAACAAAACAGATCCTTGCATTATCTACCGGAAACCCAAGTCGAAGATAGAATGTTATTTTACACACCCTCCACTTCCAAGTGTAAAATGATCCTTAAATATATTTTTTTCCGAGGATATATTTACCGATTTGTTGGTGTAATTACTCGAGAAGTTCAAAGAGGAGACTGTATTTATGGGGGCTCCAATGCAAGTTGCCGTGGTGTTTTAACTTGTAAAAAATATATGCCTATAGCTGTTTCAAACCATTCCTGTCGAGAAGAAAGGTGCGGAGGGATAGGCGAAAAACATAGTGACGGTGAAATTACCATAAATCGAAAAGAAGGTATTCAGTACGATTTGAAATTCACACAACATACGAAGAATGAAACTGTGAAGATTAATGAACCTCTTAGGCCAGTAGATGAAGAGCATTATTTGCGATTTGCTGAGGAAGAAAAGCAAATCACTGACAGTATAGATATAAAAGAGGAAGAAGGTCAAGAAATACTAGTCCATGATAATTATATGTCATTTGAAAGTCAAAACTCATTCTTGTTTGATAATCGGGAGGCAGAAGTTAATAACTCACTAGCAAATGAAAAAAAGGTTATACGTGTTTCTCAACCACTTGTTTCTCCTAAAACTTCATCAGGTGGTAGAAAAAGGAAAGAAACTGTAAAAACTATAAATAATTTATCTGCAAAATTTCGCAGACTTCAAGATAGTAAAGAAATCAGTGATTTTGACCGCGGTATTGTCGCTTATACTGAAGAAATCCATGTTGGAAAACGTATGAGCCTGGATGGAAGTGATTCTCGAACTGATGACATCGAAGCAACTCTTCCATGCACGATTATACGATCAGTTAACAATTTATGTGGAAATGTGAACAATGTCGACGTCATTGAAATCAGCGACGACGAAGCATAAGGAAATTATTAAAGCTCCGCGTTAAAGACATTATCTAAATACTTAAATTGTTTTAAATTAACGGTCAGTTTATGCATTGTCCGCATCATGGCCCTTTGTTTTCCAAAAAATGCTTTAGTCGCTACTTAACATAACAATCATATTTCATAACACAAATTGTATGTATTATGCTGAATTCACATGGGTAGAAAGGCAGACAGCGGAACGGTCAAAATATAAGCAGTGTGATTGGCCAGCCGTCAGCTATCTTTGATAAACGACAGTTCCGCCGAAGATCCGCAGAAAGTTAATTTTGTTTTAAATTTTGTCGAACTGTCAGTAGTTGTTACACACAAAATCTGTTTAATTGCATCTTAGATTTGAATTGGTGTAAGATTTGTTAATAATTTAAATTAAATATAATAAATGCTTTCAGTAACTAAAGGAATTTTTTTAGCGTAACGAAAAAGCAAGGGTAATACCGACAGGTGTGCATGTTGTTTAAATGTTACAGAACAAATTTTTAAAAAATCGTGAATAACTTTAAAACTATTTAATTTGAACATAATTTATGAAAGAAAAATTACACTCTCTTCATTTTTCTGCCCAAGACATGGCCTTTGCACTAGCCCTTGACTTTCCAGTATGCTGGATAAGTCTTTGTCGCGCTTCTGACTATTCATATTTTACACCTCGTACACCATATTGAAAGCTCCATTACGGCTCAATCCCACTTATTATCTTCTCTGTTGCTAACAACATTAGCATTGTACTATTTACTTTGTTTTCCTGATGATAAATGTTTTTACACTTGAAACATGTTGAATTATTATGAATTACTCTATATAAAGTCGCCACAGTGGATCTTTTCCCGTGCGTCATCACTTTCACGTCATCAAAATCGTATGAATCAAATCAAAATTACGAGACGAAAAAAGTCAAAACTAAGTCTAAGTTCATAAAGTGGACGTGCCTGCCTACCGTTTGACGTACCTACATAATATCCCGAAAAATTATTATTTATTTTAAGTTTTGCCCGGCATTCTCTATTATCTAAAATAAATTGACAAACAAATGTTAATACATTTAATACTATTTTTAAAGCTTAAAATCTAGAAAAGCTTGGTGTTTTATTGACTATTAAAATCGCAAAAGTCAAATTTTTGACATCCTTTCATTTAAGGGAATTTATTTAGCCACTGCCGTAAACTTTTCAAAGAACTTTTACGGTTAGAATATTTAAAATAAATAAATTAGGTATTATAAAAATCCATAAATACTTACCGCCAAAATAGATGGTGGGTATAATTAGCTCTAAAAAGAACTATTTTTAGAAAAAGGAACAGTTTTAAGGCACAAAAATTTACAAAATACGAATTAGATTGGCAGATCAAAATAAGGTTGATAATGACGTTCTAAAATACAACGGTAGTCAACTAGACAAATAAAAATAGTAATTAATTGACGTTTATAGTTTTATTCTTGTCTAGCACGTTATATTATTGCGGAATCTTGGAGACGTTCTTTTATGCTTTTATTCAAACTTGTTACTGTAATAAATAAGGATGCAGAGTTATTAACCACGTAGAGTCCTGATCGTTGATTGATGACGCACGGGCAAAGATCCACTGTGGCGACTTTAAGTTCCTATTATCCTGCGCAGGCAACCCGTAATGCAGTATTTAAATCTAAATAATAAATCATTATCTTACACAGGAAGGTAACCCGTAATGCAGTATTTAATTTGAATTAAATCGCTAATAATAACCGAAACCTCACGGTGTAGCCGCTCGCTAGGAGATGGCTCTGGCCGCAGTGAGTGATCGACAGGCGGGCAGCAACTTTGGAGACGCGTTGGAAAATAAAAACCATATGTTCGTCACTCATTTCTTGATTCGAATTATTTCCGAAGATAATCGAATAATTCAAGTGATTGAAAAACCGAATGATAGGTTATTTTTCACTCGAGTGATCCCATCACTAGTTGTAACTGACGGTCGGCCGCAATGTCCCGAAGATTATAAAGCGCGAATTTTAAATATCGGTCTATAAGTTTTTGTTTTAATTACATTTTTTACTTTGCCTCGCCATTTCACTATACCCCGACTTCCCCTACCTACTTTGGCTGATCCCTATACACATGACCTTAATAAATTGTAATCAAGTTCGAGTCCCTACACTCAGGGACGGGCCAAGTATCTTCAACGCCGTCATGCGAAATAGTGATAGGCGCCCTTTACCTTTACCCTATATTGGCCTATGTTTGCATTGAGCCAAAATACCGCCCACTCCACCACAGTTCACGTTCGCGTAGCGCGTCCTTGATCGACCATCCTTATTGGCAACACGGCACAACACATCATCACCCGACGAACCCTTTTTTTTTTCTGTGTGACTTGAATGACGCTCATACAGCGCTGCGCCGTTCGGCTGCAATTGCAATATTCATCATTTTGTTTTAGTTACGGGAATTTACTTTTATTATTCTGCTAAAACTATTCTACTTATAGTGAAAAAAGTGTTGGTGATAAATAAACTTTTGTTGGATGGTTTCAAACGGATAATAAGAAAACCGATTGTCTTGTTGTGACAGATCAGCTGTTCTACAGTAACGTCGGCTTCCACGCTTCCACCATCTGCGCACTGGTACCAGGCAATTACCGGGGACCTCTGAAACGTTTCACAAATATACCGTTTTTACTACTGGAGATTCAATTAATTTATACAATAATATGAAGATTTTGGCGCACTAGAAAGTTAAAAATATATTTAACAAGTGGCATTAAGGTACTTATTAGTTATATTATTGTTACTATGGCCTCTGAAATGAATAAAGGTAATACTGGCTATGCAGATATCCCAAACAAAACTGACAATAGAAAAAAATATATAGGAATTAGGAAAATAATTTTAGAGGATTCTACATCTGTTACAGTAGCCGATGCTAGTGAGTACCAAGATAACGATAATACAGGAATTAGAAGTACAATAATCTCAAATAATTTTTTACCTGTTAAAATACATAGATACTCAGACGAAGATGAATACTCCAAGCAAAAAAATACACCACCTGATTTAGCCTTGGACATGAACGATTTAAATTGCTTGATAATGTACCATAATAAACGTGCAAATAGAAAAATATATTATAATAGTCATGAGTATAACTGGTCGGGGGGAATGTATGTCTGTTCTAATTCGGAACATTGTACAGCCAGCCTAGTATTTACATTTAATGAAACTGCTGTTCGAGAAATTGGCATACATACTTGTAATGAGTCTGAAACTAATTCTGATTTATTTAGCTTTGCAACGGACACCAATGGTATAACATCCAATGACATTAATAATCAAAAATGTACCATTGCCAGTGTAAGTAATAATGCAAATGATAATATAACAGCTGGAACTAGCAATAGTAAAACTGTGGATTTGAGCAATTTGTCCCCAAGTTCTTATTTAGAAAGTTCTGATCCAAAGTACATGCATGTACAATTCAAATCAAATTGCAAGAATTCCCAGAAGAATTTTCCTCGGGATATTAATACTGTAACCAAGACGGTAAAGGGCAAAAAACAAAAATACTCATTATATCAAACAGGACATTCTTACTCTCATACTCGATCTCGTATTAAAAATACATTACTATGTTCTAGATCAATTTGCCAGGCAGGATTGAAAATTAACCAAGAAAAAATTGGTGGTGTTTATGAGATGGGGCTACACAGTTGTGGCAAGAATTGTAGAAGAAAAGGAAATTCTGAAAGAGACAGAGGGACATCAGAAGCTACTGGTGTTAATTCCCAACCTGAAGACTTTGTAGAGAGTGTAAAAATAGAACAAGATATCATGGATATTAATGTAGAAAAAATCAAGTTTAAAACTGATAGTGTGAACTCTGATACTCAAAATAAATCTGGATCAGAATCTGATAGTAATAAGGTCAAATTGGACAATCCAGAAATGGAAAACATTGAGCTTGAAACTTGTCTAATTGATGATGACAAAATAAAGCAAGGTTCGGGAATAAAAAGGCTAAAACCTGGGCTAAAAATTAACCCAGACAAAAATGGAGTTACCAAGATGGGTTCACACAGTCGTGGCAAGTCCTTTCGAAGAAAAGAAAATTACAGAAAGAACAGAAGTGGGTCTAAACACAAAGTTTTTAAATTTACCAAACAAACTATTATAGATAATGATATTGAAGAAATCAAATTGGAACCTTATAGTGTGGAAAGTGATACTCAGAATCAGTCTGAATTGAAATCTGATAGTGATAGGATCAAATTAGAATTAGAAAAACCAGACACAAAAGACACTGAGTTTGAAAATTGTATCAATAGTCACGATATTCTGGAGTTAGAAACAACAAAGAAAGTTTGTGATAAAACCCCTAATTTGCCATATTTTTTTCCGACTATTAATGAGGTTCCAACATCTATAAAGATAGAGCACAATAAAATATTGACAGCTCTTGAAAATGTACACCCTATTTCCACAGTCAACTTTATTGAAATAGAACCGAGCAGCAGCTTTGATGCTGATATTGAACAAAAATCCCAGGAGAATCTATTACTTGATAATGCTATACAAAACTTAGTTGACTTTGAACCTGATGATACATGCGAAAAGGATAATGTTGCCCAGATTGAGGCAAATGACTCAAAAAATGTGGGTGAGCCTCTAGATGAAAAACTTGCTTACTCTGGGGGCTTACTCAGAGCCTACCTTTGCAACAACGTTTTAAATGATTCAACTTTACAAGGCAGCAATACAATGGTAGATGCAGATACACCAAATAAAAACTCATCACAGCCTACAGAAGAAAGTAAAACGTGGATCGCTCCCTATTCTAAAACCCCAAAGTATGGAAATAAATTCGTGCACATGAAAAAAGTGATAAACCATTTATGCAATTCTTTTCTCAAAGTACCTCTGGAAGAACAAGCGCTTTACGAAATTATCCATCTACCAAGAGAAGAAAGTGAGCAGGTTTATTTTCCGATAATTAAGTTTAAAGGCTATTTACATCGAAATAAATCAACAAATGTCAAAAGTGCTAGTACTACTTATATTTGTATTAAATTTCAAGATATAAAGTGTACCGGGACGTTGTCCTTTAGAGATGACAAGGTTGTCAAGTACCGGGAACATTTTTGTCAAGGCAGATACGCGGAACGGTTTTTGGATTTAGATTTGAGCAAAGAATACCACTCGATAATCCTTTATTTTAATGTTGAACACAACTGTACAGAATTACTTTACCAAAATTGTACCTACTGGAAAATTTTTCAAGCGTCTGATAATAGTTTCATATGGGAGTGCACAAAGACTGACTGTAGTGGCCGACTAAAGGTTTTTAATACTTTCGTTTCAGTTATAGATGACCATACTTGTGACTGCACCGACTCGAGAAGTTTACAAGTATGATAATGAAAGTGATGGAATTTATACAGTTGCAACCGTTATATACCGAATGAGGTAGGTTCCAAGCAAGTCATTAGATTTCAAGCAAGTTAACTTTTCACACAGGTTATCAAAACTTAAGAAATCGTACAATAAAAACGAATTTTTAAAAATTACAAGAAATTTCCTGCCTTAGTTAGTAGGTACCTACTTAGCTTAACCACTAAATTCTTTATAGTCACAGAAAAGTTTGACTAATACAAAAGTTTGCTCTGATCTTTTCTAAAATTTATCTTAGGGGTAAATATCTATTATACCATACCTACTTACGGACTGATGAATTTTGGGTTGTAGAATATGGATCTGAAAACGATTTTCGCCTTAGTTTTTCAGATAGGTATTCCTTGCTATTCTTCAATGGGTTTGTTTACTACCCCAGACAGTAGCGGATCCAGGATTTTGCTGAGGGGGGGCGACTAAGTTTTAGAAATGAAGCGCCGTAGGCGCGAAAATGCGCCGCAGGCGAAAAATTTTAGCGACCACGCCCAAAATCAAAAATTCACTCTGAAAAGAAATGTTAAAAATAAGTTAAACTAAAAACTGTAATATCTACCTACCTACAAAGAGACGAACAGGATAGTGTCGGAAGAAAAATTTTCTTGACCACGCCCAAAATTTGTCAAAAATTCACTATAAAAAAACTGTTAAAAGTAAGTTAAACTAAAAACTCTTTTTTTATAAAGTTGTACCTTAGACATAAACTATCTGAAAGATTATTTGGGAAATTTTCTGAAAAACTTAAAAAAAGATTTTTATTCTTTAAGTCAAAAAATTGAACCTAATTCATGCAAATCTGAAAATCATAGTTCAATCTGGCCTTTTGTAGTATCTATACTATCATTGAAAAGCTGCTTATAATGAAGTTTCTGCGAAGGTCTGCGTGTTTGGTTTGTTTTAATTTTAATGTTGTAAATGCCGCGCCCTAATATTTGCCGCCCTGGGCTGTAGTCCTTACAACCCCCCCCCCCCCCCCCCCCTAAATCCGCCGCTGCTACCAGTTAAGCCATATGCATTTATCATAAAATAACAGTGTTGATCTTTTCTTTTATTTTTAAAACATGACAATAAATTTATTTATATCATTGGCTGGCTTGTTTCATAAAATATTTTATTATTTCTATTATTAATTATGTGAAGTTGAAATTAAGGTTTTTCTTATATTTATTTCACAGGAATTCGCGAATGACGTATTTGACTTTAGGTGTGGTTAAGAAGGCTCAGGGGGGGGGGCGAAACCCCCGTCGCCCCTCCCCTAAATCCGCCACTGACCCCAGATTTTCTTTATTGCAAATAAATCGTTTTTTAATGTTCACAATGATATTTTAACTTTATCCACATCGCGTTAAAATTTCAAAGAAAAAGGCACATTTTGGTGATTTTTTACTTAAAATATTTATTTTAAATACTGTGTGTGCTAAAATAATGCTACATTATAACATTTGGAAGGTTATTCATTTGTTTTTAGTTCTTCATGGCACACTATCTATGCCAAATGATTTTGTTGTGTTATATTTTGGTTATTTTTCGCCCCAAAGAAAGAAAATGCTGGGGAAAAAGTAGACCAACTGCATTTTACTAATTTTTTCTTAATTTTTGTGTCAGCATGGATATTTAAATACGATTTTTGCATCAAAGATTTCAACAGACAAACAAAAAATATCTCAAAACGGAAACGCTTATTCCGGCAAAAACCCTTTTCAGATTCGTACTCACCGGAATTTCATAACTCCTAAAAAAATCATTTAATTTTGTCTGAAGCGCGACAGCCCAACCTATTCTCTAAAAGATCGTGTTCCATTGCACAAGAAGAAAAAATAATAACTAAGTAGGTACTTGTTATGCTTCACAAATTTAATCAGTTTCCTGGCACGTGTTTCGGCCCTTGCAAATTATTTCACATAAAAAATCCTCCAATTAAAAACATACATATTTGGTGTGTGATGTGTTTTGTGTTTGGACCGGTACAGACCGACAATTACACCAATTTCTCAATCTTCTTAATAGTCTAAACCATAGAATACAATTTACTATAGAAAAAGAAACTGACAACTCAATTAATTTCCTAGACCTCACAATAACGAAAAACCAACAAAATCAATTACCTAACCTACCAAATTTATAGAAAACCAACTATCACAGATATAGTCATACACGCAGATTCAAAGCACCCCCAACAAACAAAACTAGCTGCATTCAATAGTATGGTACATCCACTAGTTAACATTCCTCACTCAGATATCCAATACAAAAAATAATTAGATATGTACCTATCATAAAAACAATAGCCCCGGTTACCCAACAAAAATTATACACCAAATAATAAAGAGAAAACAAAGACAAAACACACAAAAACTTCTTTACAAAGAACATCCCACTCCAGTTAAGGAAAAATACTGCTCAATAAGATATATTTATTTATTTATTTATTTATTTACAAACACAACAGATTTACATCCAATTATAGTGTAGGGTAGAAACTAGCAGATCGTTGGGTAGAAAACTAATCTAGGTAGGAAGGCAAAGCTAAACATAAATACACTTAACAATGAATTCCACATTTACAATATTCCATAAAGTATTGATTTGAGTTTATTTACTGATCTTATATTCCATATATCAAACTGCAATCGTTTTTGATTATAGAATTTACACACATTACAATAACAGGTGAATTGCTGTAGTAGTTAGTATCAGTATTATCAATATAAAAAATTAGAGGATTTCGTGTTCTATACGCTGGAGCAATGATCTGCTAGCTAGATCATTGCGCTGGAGCATAAAAGTTAAGCCTAGCTAATAAATCGGGACCATTTATCATGTTGTTTAGTAGTTTATATAAAAAAAGGATGGAAGAAACATTTCTCCTGTTTTCAAGAGTTTGAATGTTATGGGTTTTCATTATATCTAATTTGGTATATGTATTTGGTATACCCCTGTTTCCTTATAGTGTATATATCTTATAAATTTATTTTGAATTTTTTCTATATTATATTTTTGATTCTCATAACACAGGCTCCATATTATAGAAGAATATTCTAATATACTCCTGACATATGAAACATACAAAGTTTTGACACATTCTATATTAAGCTCTCTACTATTTCTAACAACAAATCCATACATTTTGGATGACCTAGTAGTTATATCATACATATGACTTCTGAATGTCAGCTGAGTGTCGAAGGTTACCCCAAGATCTCGCATTTCTACAACCCTAGCCAATGCCCTGTCATTCATTTTGTACTCAAAATTGAATTGCGTTTTCCTCCTATTAAAACTAAGTACAAAACATTTGTCAATATTGAAATGTAATTTATTCTTAGTTGACCACATATACATTTTGTCCAAATTTTGCTGGATATATTGGCAGTCATTGTAGTTGTTAACTCTTACGTATAGCTTCAGGTCGTCAGCAAACAACAATACCTTTGTACCATCTATTTCATTAACTAAGTCATCAATAAACAACAGAAAGAGCAAAGGTCCAAGGTTAGAGCCCTGCGGAATACCTGAAGTCGCGTATATACAGGGAACACAAGCCAAAAAATCGCCAAAAAACTTAAAAACCTTAAAATATCATTCCTATACAAGTCAATAAAAACAACTTACCCACAAACACTTATCCAATGCTAAAATGTAAACTAAAAACAAACTTTTACAAAGTGGGGTCTACCAAATAGGATGCGAGGCTATCTACATTGGACAAACAGGTAGAAATTTTGACACCAGGCTTAAAGAACACAAAACATCTATTTAAAAAAAACAAAATAAAACAGGTTTAGCTGATCACTGCATATTACACAATCACTCAATCTCTAACAACATAAAACCCATATACATACACAATAAAAGCAGAAAACTAAATTTACTAGAAACAAAAGCTATCAAAAAAGCCATAAAAAACAAATGTAATGTTGTTAATAATCGAACCGAAATACCGTCAGGCGCTTCCCTAATTCTTAAAATCACACTAATTTGGGACTAAATATGTATCTGTATATACCTTTAAAAGTTAGGAAAACCCACAGTTGACCATTCAATCTTCTAATTCTAATTTTAATTTTGACATGTTTATAATTACGATAATATGATATAAATACCTTTGTAATCTCACGTTGAATCTAGTATGTATCTTCTTGTATTCCTTTGATAATGACTCGCAAGGGCTGAAACACGTGTCAGGAAACTGATTAAATTTGTGAAACATAACAAGTAGTTATTATTTTTTCTTCCTGTGCAATTCGTTAGCTGGTTCGTCATAAATCATTAAGTAGTCTGTATTCTTGTACTATTTTAGTTTTGTAAGTTTTTTTCATTGACTTTTTCAGTGTAAACCACAAAAAGAAACCCAAAGGAGCAGTCCAGATAGTAATCTACGTCAGAAGATACAAGCTATAACAAAAAAGACAATTATTTTTTAAATCAATACATAAAAGAGGGAAAAAGCACTATATGACCGAGAGGGATTCCAGCCTTTAAGACCATTGAGTTTACCATGTACAAATGACGTGTTTTTTTTTAAAGGAAGCCTAGGAAGAAGCTAAAGTATCAATTTAAAAAGAAGAATAGATGCAGGTGTGGTCGGTGATCATTCAATTGAAATTGAGTTGAGAATCTCTGAAAGTTTTTACCCGAGACAATTTTTTCCAAATTATTTTGTTGTTGAAATTTTAACTATGGTTACCTACATAATTACCTATATACTTTGCTCCAAGACAATAAATGTAATCATTGTGGACACTACGAAAGATAAGGTGAGACATTTTGCCCTACTGAAAACTAATATTAGTTACTAAAAGCCGGCAATTAAAAAATTGTTCCAATTTTCAGAAAACCTATAAAATTAGAAATTTTTATATCGGGGACGTTTCACACTCATAAAATGAAATAGTTAAAAAATATATAGTTACTTAGAATTGGCAAATTTTATGAAAAGTTCATTTTTATTCTTCATCACTTAAACAAGTTTATGCTTTTAAATTTGAACATTTCCTCTTAAAAATCGGTTGCAATTCTCCTGACGAAAAATATGATAAACGAACGACGTTCAGATTTCACGCTGTCCTCTGAAAGATTAAACGAACTGGCGCGTAGCAATCCGACAAATCTGATGGAAAAACCGAACTCGCTATATATTTAGAAGTTTTATCAATATAGAGACTTTTTGAATATCAAATATAAAGATTTCCATTTGTTGCAAACGTTTTTGACGACCCTGTATCTGAATTTTAACTTATTTATCTATGGTTTTTAAAGTTTTGACCTCTGATCTTCCAGAGATGTCATAAAACAAAAAGTCATTCATACTTGTTATATTTGTTGGTTGTTGGCTGTAAACCTAAAAAAAAATTACAGTCCCCCTTTCAGAGTCACTTTCTGGAGACGCCATTGGATATTTTAATATAAATAAAGTCTATGTTGTACGAAAACTAAAGTCAAATTTTATTTTGAACTTTTAGGTTCCTTGCTCTATTGATACCATCATAACTGTGTCCAATGTAGTATGACTTCATCTCCGGACAGTCGCAGCGGCAGCGAGTCCAATTTTAGTCATCTGTCAAAGAATAACGCAGGTGTCTTGAGGACAGCTCAGCGAGGGCAGAAACCTCGCGTGAAGCAAAAGGGCTTGATCCCGACGTTCAGTACGCATAGGGACGGCGAACGCACGGCCTATCGATCCTTTTGGCTTGAAGAGAACTCAGCAAGAGGTGTCAGAATTAATTGAGCAGTTTTTTTGGCTGTTTCTGAGATTATTTTGCTGTTTTTTGAGCCGTTTTTTTTGAACATCAAGACAGCAAAAAAAAGCTCAACATACTCATTCTTTAAAACAAGATAAAGCATTAAAATATGCAACTTTTATTTAACCAACTCTCTATCTCTTATGTTTACTGAGATAGTGATGCTCTAATGATGCATCGAATTTGGAACATTCTGTATCAATTATATTCAGTAGTTTAATGAACGTTTCAAGTGATCTAGGCCAGCGCTGGTCAAACTTTTAAGTGGTGGATGAGTATTTAGTTTTTCTTGTCACCGACAGATTAGTTTGGAAAAATTTTGACAGTTTGCTATTAAACTATTAAACTGAATAACAAAATTGGCCTTTGCATAACATCAAACACAAATTTAATTAAAAAACATACAGTTGTGTTCATAAAAAACCCGTACCTACAAGTCTTATGATTAGTTTTTGTATTATTTAAGCAGTTTGAAACAGGCTTTTGTGATTATTTCTTTGAGGTTATCAGAGACATTATATGTTTAAGGTTATATATTATGCAAAAATGCAAATCATTGGCGTAGATGAAGTAATTATTAAAAAAAAATAAGTAAAATTTTAAAGTTATATTTTATATTTATAATAACATACAATATAACAATGCGAACAAATTGAATATTATATTAAACAAGAACAATAATAAGATAGTAGGTATAAAAATTAATATTTGGTCATTGAGCCTTGTTTCTCGGATCACTTGAGCCAATCTATTAGGCATCGAGTTAATCAAATTTGTTATGATAATTGGGTCAAGCTCTTCCCAGCATTCATGAATTATTTCCCACAATTCAGTAGAATTTTGAGGCAAAAAATTAGGCTTATACATTTTTTTTACAATTATAGCCCACACATTTTCTATTGGATTAATATCCGGACTGAATGAAGGCCACGATTATACTTCTACATTATTATTTTCAAACCAGCCCTTAACAGCATTTGCAGTGTGCTGGGGATAATTATCGTGTTGATAAATAAAATCATTATTGGGGTCAATATGGACCTAACAGGTGGAAGCATAATATGCTCCAGAACATTAAGATAATTTTCAGAATCAAATCTTCCCTTCAATCGCCAGCCCAAGCCCATGGGCACTTATTCAACCAATATTGACAGAAAAACGCCCAGATCTAAAAGCAAGGTTGTTAGTATAACGCTCTTCAAATCTTGTTCCGTCTGGTCGATACACCCGAACTTGTCCGTTATAAGTAGATTGGACAGTTTTTTCATCCGTGAAAACTCTCTGTTCCAATATTCAGGTTCGCGATATATGTAATTTAATGCAAAAAGTGCCTTCGTTCTACTGTTACTTTAATTTTTTTCGCCGCAACGCGATTTTTTAACTCTGATCCATTAATTCTTCTACTGGCGGTAGGTCGAGAGCCAGAAAATCCTGTGATATTTATAGGTTCCCTTGCTATTTCAAAGGGATGGTGTCTTAAGTGCTCCAGAAGCATAGCGTCCTCTTCGGGACTGGAAATTCTAGGACGATCGGAACCCTACTTTCTTTTCAAGGACCCTTCTTGCTCACAACGCTCTTTAATATCTAGGATGGTGCTCTTATTTCTGCCATAAAATTGTGCTAGGGCACGAATTGACCACCCTTCTTCAATTTTTGCCACTATTTGTGCCATTACAACTAATGTTAAAGGACGAGGCATTTTAAAATGTTTGACTTGTAGACGTCTATCAACAATTGCCACCATGCACTTTTAAAATTAAATGCCAAAAATAAAAAAGAACTATTTACACCATGACAAATAAGGTGTACGGGTTTTTAAACAGTACTGTACCGGGTGTCCCACTAAGAATAGCCCTCGGCCGTATCTCAGAAAGGGTTAGTCGTATGGCTTGCGGAAAAAAAACTTTTTAGTAAAAGTGGCCATAAGAAATTGCTGGAAATTATTTTTAAGTTTCTCATTTCGCCGCAAGAGGGCACAATTAAAATTTTTTTTTTAAATTCTAAATTTCTCCGAAAATTCTCATATTATGGTATACTTCTAGTTACATCAATAGAAAGAATAGATAATTCTGCATCATTTTGGTTTAAGGCTCATTGGCGTGCCGACCTTAATAAGAGTGGGGGAAGCTATTAAAAGTGTAAATATTAAAATCGCTGTAACTTCTAAGCGACTTATCCGATTTTACTAAATTTAAGCTTGTTTGGAAGGGAAAGGTATCTTCAATCGCCGTATCCAACAGTACACGATAGTGTTTAATAAAGTTGTTAGAGGGCGCAATTTGTGATAATAACAGTTTTTTCGATTTTATCCCTAAAATTCGAATCATACGGTATAACTATGACATCATAATCGGAAAGTAGATGAAATTTGCAAGAAAAAATGTGAAGACCGCTGCTCGATATACTTGTTCGTTTCAGAGTTATCGCCAAAGTAATAATTATTAATACAAATAGCGCCCTCTAGCAATTTTATTAGAAACTATCGTGTATCATTGGATACGGCAATTGAAGGTACATCCAAACAAGCTTAAATTTAGTAAAATCGGATAAGTCGTTTAGAAGTTACAGCGATTTTAATGTTTACACTTTCAATAGCTTCTCCCACTCTTATCAAGTGAAAGTGTAAACATTAAAATCGCTGTAACTTCTAACTAAACGACTTGTCCGATTTTACTAAATTTAAGCTTGTTTGGAAGTACCTTCAATTGTCGTATCCAATGGTACACGATAGTTTCTAATAAAATTGCTAGAGGGCGCAATTTGTATTAAAAATTATTGTTTTGGCAATAACTCTGAAACGAACAAATATATCGAACTGCGGGCTTCACATCTTTTCTTGCAAATTTCATTTACTTTCCGATTATGATGTCATAGTTATACCGTATGATTTGAATTTTCGGGATAAAATCGAAAAAACTGTTATTATTACAAATTGCGCCCTCTAGCAATTTTATTAGAAACTATCGTGTATCATTGGATACGGCAATTGAAGTTACTTACCTTTCCCTTCCAAACAAGCTTAAATTTAGTAAAATCGGATAAGTCGTTTAGAAGTTACAGCGATTTTAATGTTTACACATTCAATAGCTTCCCCCACTCTTATCAAGGTCGGTACGCCAACGAGCCTTAAACCAAAATGATGCAGAATTGTCTAAGCTTTTCGATGATGTAATCAGAGAGAAATTTAGAATTTTAAAAAAGAATTTTAATTGTGCCCTCTTGCGGCGAAATGAGGAACTTAAAAATAATTTCCAGCAATTTCTCATGGTCACTTTTACTAAAAAAATTTTTTTCCTCAAGCCATACGACTAAACCCTTTCTGAGATACGGCCGAGAGCTATTCTTAGTGGGACACCCGGTACACATGTATGGAAATCGTTTGTCCGCCCTTAATATAATAAATTGAAAGAGTAAAAATATTAACTATATCGCAAAGCAAACACCAATAGGTAGTATATATTAGTTTGTTCGGGTTTGTTCGGATTCAGGTTTCAAGCATCTATTAACTAACCAACACTAAATTATTTTAATTAAGGTTACTTCACCTGCCCATTTTTTAAATAAAAAAAAATTAAATTATTTTTGTAAATAATGTATATTTGAACATAAGTTAATTTTTTAATTTATAACGCTGATTATCTTAGCCGTATTAGAATAGATTTTATTGTTGTTTAATGTGAGTCATCATTTTTTCTATTCCGTAAATGTGCTTCAGTAGTAGAGCTTTAGTTTTTTATTATTAAAATGAGTTGAACTTAACCTACCGTTCTTTTATTTGAATTTTTTTTTTACTTCCTCAGTGACCAGCATGGTTGTCTATACGGCAATATGAAAGCATAATTGGATCTGGATCTGGAAGGTGTGAAGGGTGAGCTAGGTTACACAGCACATAGGCCACAGCTGACCTATTGTGCATCCTTCAAAGGGTTTAAGTAAAGGTGGTCGAATAAAAGTAATAGGGGATGCTTTATTAGCTCGTGAGCCAGTCTACACTTTTGAGGTAAACGCCACAGTGGTTCTTTTCCCGTGCGTCATCACTTTCACGTCATGAAAATCATATGAATCAAATCAAAATTACGAGACTAAAAAAGTCAAAACTAAGTCTTAAGTTCATAAAATGGACGTGCCTGCCTACCGTTTGACGTAACTACATAATATCCCGAAAAATTATTATTTATTTTACGTTTTGCCCGGCATTCTCTATTATCTAAAATAAATTGACAAACAAATGTTATTACATTTAATACTATTTTTAAAGCTTAAAATCTAAAAAAGTTTGGTGTTTTATTGACTACTAGCGTGTATCCGGCATGCGTTGCAACCCGCTGATATAAATACAAACCCGATATATTAGTACCCGGCATGCCACTTTCTGAAATTGCACCCGTGCGAAGCCGGGGCGGATCGCTAATACATAAAAACCTTCCCCTTGAATCACTCTATCTATTTAAAAAAACCGCTTCAAAATCCGTTGCGTAGTTTTAAAGATTTAAGCATATTATTATGAGGGGACGGACGGACAGACAGCGACAGCGACTTTGTTTTATACTATGTTAAGATATAAGCTTCGTTTTTAAACACACGAGGATCCAGGGCAACCAGCAGAAATTTGTTATCATTGATTTTAACTTTCAAAATGTCTTTATTCCAAACTAACTTTTACAGTTCATTACATGGAAAGTGACAACATAATATAGAAAATAATAACCATTAAAAAAAATAACAATACAAAAAAAATGGAAGTTAATCCAATTTAATTCATTAATAAAATCGATATAAAAAAATTAGTATAAATAATTTAATTTAGTAAATAGCTCTTTAATTGTTTTTTAAAAGCCAATTTTTTTACTTTTCTGATATTTATTGGAAGATTGTTATATTTAGTTATTCCATCATATAAAAGCGATTTTTTTCCAAAATTACTTTTTACTGGCATAGTTCGATAATTTATACAACGTCTATACTGTTATGATTATGTAATGTCTTATTCTCCTGAAGTGTTATGTTTGATTTTTTTTCTTTTAAAATAATAGAGTGAATTAGAATACAAATTTTTAATTTATAAATGTTTTGAACCTGTCGGTCTATATAGATTAACAGTTTTGGTTCTAAATGTGGTAATTTGTGTATACATTTAATAACTTTATTTTGCAATTTTTGTAATGGTTTTAATTTCGATAAACAAGCAGATCCCCATGCAGAAGCTAAGTATTGTAATTTTGAATATATTAATGAAAAATATATATTTTTAAGTATTTTAAAGGAATGAAATATCTAGCTCTGTACAAAACAGATACCAAAGGAGATATCGAGTTGATAATATACTGGAACTGGATATGGCATTTCCAATTTAAATTTTCGTCTAAAACTAATCCTAAAAATTTTGTCTTTTTTGAATATTGAATATTTTCATTATTAAATGTTAAGGGGTTAATGATGGAATTTATTTTATTTTTAGTTATAAACATAAAAGAAGATTTTGTAAAGTTTAACGTAAGTTTATTTGATTGAAGCCAAGAAAGTAGTATTTTTAAATCATTATTAATATCAAAATACATTTCTGCAAGAGTTTCAGCAAAAAAAAATTGTTGTATCATCTGCAAATAGCTTTATATTGCCCTTTGAGTTCAATTTGGGAACGGAATTAATGTAAATTAAGAATAATAAGGGACCTAATATTGATCCTTGTGGAACTTCACATATTATTTCTTTTTTCGAACTTTTTCTTTCCCCAATTTGAACAAATTGTTGACGATAGCTTAAATAATTTTGACGTAGTATGTGTGTATTTATTTTATTATTTATTTTAGTTAAAAACGATTTATGATCGGGATAAAATGTAAAGTATTTTTTACAATAAATGGTTGACTCCGTTTAACTACCTGGGACGTTTTGCAAGAGCTCGGCCATAAAAATGCAAATAAACTGTCGGTCAGGGTCGGATTATAATTTGTAATTATAGCAGGTAATATTTAACTATCTTGTGCTTGCGATAACACCTTTCAGTCTTCGTGTTTCTTAGAAAGTGTTAAATATCTAAAGTCCTACCCTGTAGTGCAGCTATACTCTAAGTGTGTTCCGCGGAACCCTAGGGTTCCGCGATACCTCTGTAGGGGTTCCTCAAGAATTTAGAAAAAAAATCAAAACACCTCTCTCTGGTCGAACGTTTTGACTCCGCGGCCGCGCGTAGGTATATTTATTTATTTATTTGTATTTGTATAAACATGTGTTACAATAGCTGGTACAATATCTCATTAGTTACGGATGAAGCGGTAAAAATAATTAATATTATCAAATCACGACCACTACAATCCCGATTGTTCTCATTATTGTGTGAAGATTATGGCAGCAAACATAAAACACTGCTGCTCCATACAGAAGTGCGATGGCTGTCTCGGGGTAAAACTTTAACAAGGCTATTTGAACTTAGAACCGAGTTACAAATGTTTCTTTCAGCAGATACTTCTTTTAATTTGAAGGACCGTTTGTATGATAAAACTTGGTTGTTCCGATTGTCTTTTATGGCGGATATCTTTCAAAAACTGAACGAATTGAATTTATCATTGCAAGGTAAACAGACAACAGTGTTTCAGGCCTATAACAAAATAACTGCCTTCAAAAGAAAATCAGATTTTTGGATTATTTGCGTTAGTAAGAAAGAAATAGAAAGCTTTACGTCACTCAGTGAGTTTGTTAGCCATAACGACTCAGAAATGTTTCAAGATGATGTGTTTAAAGAATTGGTCCAATATCTCAGTTCGATGCGCGCATCTTTTGAAAAGTATTTTCCCGAAGAACAGAATACAAAAATGAAACTGAATTCATGGATTCATAATCCTTTTTTACCCAACTTGGAAAAGCCCGAAAGTATGTCAAACGAGATATATGAATCTCTTTTAGAAATGTCATCAGACACAAGTATGGAGTCACTGTTCAAAACGACGCCTCTCAACGATTTTTGGTGCAGAATCCGTGATGAATATCCAATACTTGGCAAAATGGCTCTGAATATTCTTCTCCCGTTCCCAACAACATATTTGTGCGAAACAGGATTCTCAACCTATGCAGCCACGAAAACAAAATATCGCAATAGACTGGACGCCGAACCTGATATGAGACTTCAACTGTCTTCTATCAAACCTGATATCAACCAATTGATGAAAAATAAAAAACAGTTACATACCTCCCATTAGTTAGATTTTTTCTTTTTTAATATCTTCTATTATTGTACTTGCCATGTGGTAAAGTAAGTAATAATTAGTAACTGTTACATTGTACTTTAATTATGCTTATTAATAAAGAATACACTTTTAAAAACTATTGTTTTATTGTAGGGTTCCATCAAGTATTTTGCTTCCCAAAAGGGTTCCGTCACCAAAAAAGTTTGAGAACCGCTGCTGTAGTGTATTTGCTTGTTGATTGTGTATAACAATGGGATTAAACCGGTAGTTTTATTGCAATAAATAAGTCGATACCATTTAGGGTGAAAAATATTTTAAACAATTTGATCTCCTTATATTACCTGTGTGTGTTTTCTTGACAAAATGCTGAAAGTTGTTTCTTAATTTACCATTTTTAATGATTTCTAACCGTCGCTGGATCAAAAATAATCTCGCCTTGTACTAACGCCGACTAGCTTTATAAACAAGCGCCATTTTCCACCTAAAATAGAAAAATCCCTTTACACACTGTCTCAAAAAAATTAAAAAAAAATCTTTTTCTGCCCGATGCTGCCACCGTTCGTTTTCGCTCCGAACGACGCGCTTGAATTTCGCATTGCGAAGTTGGAATCGAGGTAAATTTTCAGTCGTTTCAGTAGCGAGTTTTCAGCAGTCGCGAGTCGATCTTTCAGTCGCCCACTCGATCACGTTTCACAACTTATTAGGATTAGTATATCGGGTGTGCCAAAAAAAAAATGACGCGAAGATAGGTGGGCTATTGATTTTTTTTTGATCCGGTATTGGTAGTGTCGGAAAAATTCGGAAAAAAGTGCAAGGGTTGGAAGGTGTTTTTCGTGGATGGTAAGTAGAAAAGTTTTTGTGCGTATTGTCGACAATCCGCGGTCTAAAATATTAGCTTATATTATTAGCGATAAAAATAAATAACTACGATCTTTGATTCCTTTTATAGAGATTGACTATTCAAGTAAACTCTTACGCTGATTTAAATATGACATGTGAAAAAGATGTAGGTAGGTACCTAATAAAGAAAGAAATGTATTTAACGTAATGATTTATTTTATTATTTAAACGAAAAGTCATATTGATGCGAAGAAGGAGTAAAACAGGAATATGTAGGTACAGTGTCACCATCAGTAAAGTCCGCATCCTATGGGATTTTATTTATTAATAGCTTTATTCAAAGTTTGACTTTGGCATCAAGTTCTGCTTGGATCGAGATGAAAATTAAGCAAAAAAATAGTAGTCGCGTGATTCCCATTATCTGTCAAATTTTAATGTTTTCCAAAAAATAATTCAGAAGTGGGGTTATTTCTGAAAATATCGAAAAAAGTTATTGGAAAAGGGTCTTTTAAATACAGTTTCTAGCCTACGTGCAAAATTTTAGCTGCATAAAATAATTTTGATTTTTTACCCACCACTAACATTTATTTTTCACTTAATGAACACTTTACTGATGACACTG
Source organism: Polydrusus pterygomalis (assembly GCA_963969555.1). Lineage (NCBI taxonomy): Eukaryota > Metazoa > Arthropoda > Insecta > Coleoptera > Curculionidae > Polydrusus > Polydrusus pterygomalis. Next base: position 37,663,248 of record OZ018385.1, on the reverse strand, counting down.
TGTTCTATTTTGTCTTAATATTAAGGTGTATTACTTTCAGACACAAACTACGTATTCAAAAATTCTTATTTTATGAAGTTACCTTATACAGGGTCAAAAACAAATAAACTTTGCATCAATCACAAGCGACGAAATTCTAATAGCCCAATTTTTATTTTGTAGAAAAACACATTTAGTATGGCGCTACTTTAAAGAAAATGTATCTGAAATAAAGCTTTGTCAAAACTGAGAAGTGTTATGTAGTTTGCGTTGAGTCTTATTTTGCAAAAGTGATGCAATTTACAAAATATAGGTAAAAAAATCAAAATTATCTTATGCAGCTGAAATTTTGTATGTGGGCTAGAAACTACATTTAAAAAAACTTTTTCTAATAACTTTTTTCGATGTTTTCAGAAATAACCCCACTTTTTAATTATTTTTGGAAAAAAAATAATTTGACAGATAATACGAATCACGTGACTACTATTTTTTTGCTTAATTTTCATCTCGATCGAAGCAGAACTTGATGCCAAAGTCTAATTTTGAATAAAGCTATTAATAAAAAAAAATCCCATATGATGCGGACTTTACTGGTGACACTGTATATAATATGACGGTTCTCTTTTTTTTTTATTTTCTGCTTACTATAGGTGGTCAATTTTTTGACCATTCTTCCCAATATAATTTTTGTATTTAAATACCTTCAAGATCACTACTTTTAAAATGTAGGTACAGTAGTTTCATAGGGTATATTTTGGATAGACTTCAATAAAATTGAAAAAATCGATATTTGGAGTTTTCTCGGGGTTTAAACTAAATAGAAAAAGAGGGGATGTGGCCAGATTTGTCCTCGGAAAGAATATAACAAACAAAAGTCATTTGTACTGGAGAAAATGGTAGATTCGTTTCCAGATATTTAAAAGATAAACTAGGAATAGGTACAGCGTCAAAACCCTAATAGAAACATTTTAAACGCTGTTTAGGCGTCGTTATTTATTATAATCTTCTCTGTCATTCTGTGGGTGGAACAAACTTAAATTTAAAAAAATAATGTAATTAAACATTGTACTTTAATGAGGTGTCGGATTTAAATTTTTGTAATTGATTAAAACGGCCTATAAAAACAGTAGGTAATTTGTAAATAAATTAAACAGTGACGAAAAATGGGTGTTTTAACAATTTTTTAATATTTTTAAATATCAATTTCTGAATGTTTTGTCTGCTAAAGAGAAAATGGTCCTGCGCAAAGCGGATTGAATAGGACTTTGACTTTTTGGGGCCAGACATGGAAAGGTCGCGGGTTTGTTTTTACGTTGGGAGATAAAATTAGGGACACTTTTTTTGGGTTTTATTATCAATGATTTATAATAACATGAAATATCAACGCTTAGGTACAAATTTAAAATCACCGAATGGCAAAAGATTTAAGGGTTGTTATGTAAAAATTTTGTAATTTAGTGCTTACATTTGGGAAAAAATGGTTTTCTAAATATACAGGGTGCTATAAAGTCGTGTTCTTATACGGGGATCTTGAAAACGGTAAGAGATACCTACGAAGATGGTTAAATTGAAGCAAATTGGCGTATTTTGAAGCTTATTAGCTTAATAATTAAAAAAAAAAACGAAATGTTCAGTAAGTTATTTTTAAGATACTAAATAAGCAAAAATTAATTTAATTAAAAAATAAAAAAAATATTTTTCGTCAATAAAAATGCTTAAAATGTTGTCCATTCATTATTTGGCAATCAATTCGTTTTGAACATTTCGAATTACTTCGGGAGAAATTAAACGACATTCATGTCTTATTCGTGTTTTCAACTCCTCAACATTTGACAAGGATTAAAAATTTGAAATTTGGTACCTACTACTTATGTATAACTTAATATGCACTTCAAAAATAGTCAATAAAAAACTAGGGTTGTCATACAGTGACCGGCAGAAAGTACGCACCAAAGGGGATTTTTTTAAATTTCAACTTACCATTTTTTTTTGCGGTGGAAAGGTTCTGCATGTTCTTAAACAAAAAAGAACATAAACAAAAGTAGTAAATATTGCGTCGTATACGAGGGAGAGGTGAAAACGTTAAATTCACTCAAGAATAAAGTGCTCTTATTTTTCACCGTAGACATTTTTTTTATAAGGAAATATTGTTTGCACTTAAAAGTTATCCATAAATATCAAGTTTCAGCTTAATAGCACAAAAAAATGTTTTTGTGCTATTAAGATAAGCTTGCTAAACATCACCAACCCAAAAAAATCAACTTCCGGTTAAACCGGATGTAACTCGAAAGCAGGAAATATAGTTGTTCCGGTTTAACTGACAGTTGATTTTCTTGGGAAGATAATAAAAATTGAAGATAGGGACATGTAAGCCGTTTTGCTCTAAGACGTACTGTTAGAAAGTTATAAGCTGTCAAAGTTCAAAAATGTCACTTTTCGAGAGTCAATATCTCGGAAACTATGAAGTATAGACTAATAGTGCATTTAATAAAAAATAATTATAATTTTATGTGGAATTTAAAAATGTGAAAATATACAGGGTGTTCCATTAAAAAAAAAAAATAACGTCAACACTTGACAGTTGGTGACATTGCTGACATATGGTATAATAGTCAAATAGTAAAATTTTAGTCCTATAGATTGCCCAAAACCCGGATCCGATATCACTTTTCGTTCGCCTGTAATTAAGCCGTTCCGGAACATTTGCCCAACCCTGTACATATATAAATTTAGTATTAGAAAGCCTCTTTATTTGCTGAAAAAATATAGAACTACTGCTGCGTTTATTTTTGGTTTAGCATATGTTTTTCGTGTCGTCATGAAATTTATCCTTTTTTTTTTTTGGGTAAAAACCGCCCTTGACTTTTTTTTTTAAATGTAGAGCTATGTATTGTGATAGCTTGCCGAAAAGTGCATAAAAGGGGAATACGACCCACTATTTACTTTTGCCTTTCGGTAATGTAGACGCAATTTGTTTTATTGTAAAAATTGTTGGAAATGTTGCCCATTTTTTCTTGACAAACCCATAATATAAAGTAAAATTCATTCTTGACATTATGTACCATATCGGGGATTATTTGGTGGATTTCGTGTATAAGTAGTTTAATAAATTTTTAGATGGTCCCCAAATGAAATAATCTAGAATATTAAGGTCCGGCAATCGTGGCGGTCATTCCATATTAATATATCGTCGCCCGAGAACCAGGTTATTCTATGTCCATTTTTTAAAATTTTACAGTAGAGCATTTTTAAAATTCACCAGCTTTTATTGGGTACATCTTAATTTTATTTTTTTTTATAAAAGTGTAATTTAGTTAGGTTTAAGGGTTTATAAATAGTAGGTAATGCAAAATTATACTAAAAATGTTGACTGTCTGGGAAAAATTATCATAAAAAAAAATCTGTTGCGGACATAGAATAAATTGCTTTTTACAAAAAAATTTAACTAGCAAAAGAATTATTCTATGTCCACAAACTTTTTTACTGATAATAAAAAACGGTGATGGTTAAGTAACATATTTATTGTAATTCGAACAAGCATTAACAAAATAAGGTACTTTTAATTTACATAATAAGTAATTTGAAATAGAGATTTAAAAATCCTTTATAATGCATCTCCAAAACTGCAAGTCTACTGCTGAAAAGTGATTAGACAAGCTTCTGATGTGTTCAATTTTATCTGCTGCCAGATTAGGAGGAGAGGGCTGAACTGTAGGCCTTGGGAAATTTTCAAAGAACGCTTGTTGGTTAGTTTGTCTTGTTCGCTTTAAAAACTCCACCATAATAGGATATTCATCAGAGAAATGTAATTTGTATTGAACACATTTTGAATTATGCTTATAAGAAATCTGAACTAAGGTTTTGTATGGGACTGTTGTCAAAGTTACAGATTTTAATAATATTGCTTTAAAATCCAAAAATTTATTTGTAGTCATCTGGACTATATGATAAGGCTTTCTTGCTCTAGCATTTTTTATTGCTTTGTAAATAGCTAGTGGACTGTGGAGTTCTAATTTTTTTAAACTTCGGTCCAGAGTACTATGCATTGCGTCAACCTCCTGAACACAGCTATGACCTGGGACTTGAAATTTTTGAACAATGCTCTCAATTTCAGGATGCTCATTTAAAAAATACAATAGAGCTGCCGACATGTGTGAGTTTTTATTCTGGGGCACGCATGCATCCGACCACAAAATCATTTTTGTTAGATTAGGCCTTTCCGATAACAGTTTTTCCAGGAGAACATACAAAGCACTTGCAATATCTACACCTTTTCTTCCACCCAACTGTTCGTGCCACAAAATGCAATAACCGGTCTTTTGAACAACGTCATTACCAGTCAAATTATACACAGCGTACTTTTTCTTATAGTACGATATTGAAATTTGTGTTTGTGGACATGTTAAAACACTTTGCATATCAAAACATAGTAGAGCTGTAGAAGGATCATTCTTACAGGCTTCTATGTCCTGTTTTTTTTCTTCACGAGCTTCTAGCTTAGCTTTTATATGCTCATTGTATTTTGTATTTAAATTTTCGTTTAATGTTTGTTCTTCTTTTTTTGTATTGTATTCTGTGCATACGTTGCATAAATCCTTTTTTGGAACATGGAATCCCAGATTGAATTCAAAGTTAAAAATGTGGTAGTAAAGCCACTTTTTTTGTGGAGTTACTTTTTTTTCTTCGCACCACATTACATAAAGCTCATACATTTTTACAAGGGATAATGTCCTTTCTAAATAATCTTTAGAGGAGGTACTTCTACAGTAGTGTGAAGGTATACGAGGGAACATGTGATCTCTAATTAATTGTCTATGCTCCTCACCGATTCTATTATCTGTGCGGCTTCCTCTTTTGTACTGACTGGGAGTACTTGTGATTCCTGTTCGCTTTTTGCTATAAAAGTAAGCAATTCTGATCTGACTTATATCTAAGACGCCCAAATAAAATTTCTTGCAAACGCGAACTTTCTGTTCGTCTTTGTAAAAAAAATACTTGTAAGAAAAACTCTTGGTTCTTTGTCTCACATTTCTGTTTCTCTGGCGTTCCACCCGGTATCTTTCTGTGGTTTTCTCGTAAAAATGTCCTTTCGCGTCATCATTATTTGTCCAGAATTCATTATGAATTAGCTCTGCTTCTTCTTCATTGAAATTGTCTAGACACTTAAAGCGACAGTTCACACAGTTTCTGATGAAACCCCTAGCCCTAACAGTTTGGCCCCGGCAACTTTTGTATTCTTTTCCACTTTGTCTTAACCTTTTTCTTGTATTTTTCTTCCATTCTTTCTGGTTAGCTTTTCGTTTTCTTGTTTTTGTGGATTCTGTTCTATAAAATAAAAACCCAGTCAAAATTAATCATTACATGAATTTATTAATAGTTGTGAAATACCTTTGAACATCATCATTGTCTGGGATATTATCCTGACCATCTAATTCGACCGATGTACCATCTAATTTGCTTGGACTATCTAAATTCCTTGCGCTTGATGTTTCAGGAATTTCGTTTTGTCCGTGGTTCTTATCAAAGTGGCATTTTTTGTTTCCTGAACCTTCCGGACGTATAGAAGTATCGGAATCAGAAAAACTTGCATCGGTATTGACACTGAAATCTTCATTTGTTTCGATACTAAAAACATTAAAATTTTGATTAAAATTTTAACCTAACTTAAATTAAAAACTTACATTTTCCATTTATTATTCTTTGTAGTTGGTTCATACTCCGACCCCGAGTCCTGGTAAGGTTCCGAAAGGGATTCTTCTGAATCACTCATTACTTTACAACTTATTTTACAACCAGAAACACTGTAAACACGGATACTACACAATATCACACGTGCACGTTGTTCAAAATGTTATGAAAGAAATATTTATGCCAAATTAGTTTATGTCCTCACGTGGTGCAGATGGCCAAATCCTATTGGTTGGCGAGGACATAGACTAAAATGGTCCGAATATGAAAAACTTTATATGGACATAGTATAAGTTTGACTCTTTGTAAGTAGTGAACCGATTGGCGCAGAGTGACATGGATTAGCTTGGTCGATAGAGCTTCGGACATAGAATACTTTGATGATAAAATCTCAATTTGAAAAAAAAATGGACATAGAATAACCTGGTTCTCGGGCGACGATATATTGTCTATAAACTAATTATTTTCAAATGCACACATCTCGGGGGTTCATATCTGTATTAAATATAAGTAAAAATTGTTAATCGGCGTGCAGAAGTTTTTAAAATTAAAAAAGTTTCGCACCTCCGCTGGGATTCGAACCCAGCGTTCAATTGGTGATCGAGAGGTTCTGGGTGATGGTATTATTTTTTTCATGTGCACTGTGGAAATGGATTAGCTCATATACTCAACGCGTCGAAATTATATTCGGTCTTAAGGCCCAATCCACATACTAAATTTGGTTATTTTTCGTTAAATACCGGGTGTTTCTCAAAAGACGTTCACCCTTATAACTTTTTTATATTTATAGATATTACAATGAAATTTTGAAATTATGCATAAGAGATGAGTCTGTATTTATTGGCATAATTTTCAATTTGTTAGCACTTCCGGCTTGACCGGAAGTGACCTTGACTTTGGTATTTTAAATCGGACATCTTGTATATTTTTACGTATTTGGGTTCAGCATGACATTATGAGTGAAATGACACCTCACTTGTCATTTTTTAACGTGACGTTAACACTTTTATGTTTATTTTTCATTTTCAATCTAGAGTGCTACAAATTAATTTAATCTGTTAATTTATAGTCAAGTAGTATATGAAAATTAAAATTGTGTCATAATAATTGACTTTCTAAGTTTCACAAGCGTTTAAAAAATGAAATTTTGTTTTCTTGACGTTTACTCCATTTTTCCTAATGGAACGATGGTGGTTGACTAGGATATTTAAAACGAGCATTTTTTTTTCAACAATTTGATACCCATACACTCCTATATGCTATTTTAAAATTGACACTGAAAAATTTGCCTTAAATCCCAATCGCAAATTTAAAAGCGTTATGCATTATTGCCGCCCTCTCTCTTCTAAAGAAATATAAAGACGGCTTTGAAAAGCAATGGAATGGTTTTGAATAGCAATATGGCTTTAATTTAAGGTTGTAATGTCATTAGTTTATAAAACATACAATACATACAATCTTGTGGCTTCAGAAGAATTTTTCTGGTCACTCCAAAAATTAGCATATCAATTTATTCATTTCTAGTAAAACTAACCATTTTATCTGATTTACAATGTAAGTTTAATAAAGACGAATGATATTACAATTTTAATTTAAAACCATATTGGGTTTCAAAACCATTCCATTGTTTTTCAAAGCCCCCTTTATATTTCTTTAGAAAAGACAGAGGGCGGCAATAATGCATAACGCCTTTAAATTTGCGATTGGGACTTAAGGCACATTTTATCGTGTCAATTTTAAAATAGTATAAGGAGTGTATGGTATCAAATTATTGGAAAAAAAATGCTCTTTTTAAATATCCCAGTGAACTGCCATCGTTCCATTTGGAAAAATGGAGTCAACGTCAAGAAAACAAAATTTCATTTTTTAAACGCTGGTGAAACTTAGAAACTTAATTATTATGACATAATTTTAATTTTCATATACTACTTGACTATAAATTAACAGATTTAATTAATTTGTAGCACTCTCGATTGAAAATATAAAATTAAACAGAAATGTTATAACACGTCAAAACATGACAAGTGGGGTGTCATTTTACTCGGAATGGTATGCTGAACCCAAATAAGTAAAAATATACAAGATGTCCCATTTAAAATTCCAAAGTCAAGGTCACTTCCGGACAAACCGGAAGTGCTAACAAATTGAAAATTATGCCAATAAATACAGACTCCTCTCTTATGCATACTCTCAAAATTTCATTTTAATATCTATAAATACAGAAAAGTTATAGGGGTGAAAGTCTTTTGAGAAACACCCGGTATATCCGGAAAATTATAAAAAATTTAAATTTCATTAATGAGTCATAATATGTCGAAACGCGTCTAGGGATCGTTCTGAGAAAACGAATCTCTTTTAAAAAGTCTTTTATTTTCATAATTAGGTAAGTAGTAACATTTTTAGTGTCGCTCGGTTATTTATTTCGAGAAAGAAAGAAATTCCAACGTTGATTAGGAAATACTAGATTTTATTGGCGTTTATAAAAGACATTCTTGCTTGTCAAGCAAGCACATTATTAATAATTTCGATTTTAATTGTTTTTCCAAAAGTTGTCATTTAGCCGGAACCAAAAATAATAAAATTTCAGTAATTTGATATTTCTTAAATTGGGTTCGCCAATTATAACTTGCATACCTACACAAATTTTTTATGACTACAGTTTATTAAAATTGTTAGTACGCGACCCCGACGCTATTAAAATTTTTAAAAGAAATTCCGATGCTGATTAGCAACTATTTTTCCTGATAAATTTAGAGGCTCCGCGTTTTTTGGCTAAAGTGTTATATCTTCCGTCGCAGCAAGCCGATTTGGTTTTTGATTTAATAAATGGTCTCCGGATTCGTTTCGGGGGACGAAATCCATGTAAAAAGTCGGCGTCAAAAAGTCTATGATGGGAAACCCGATCAATGGGTAATAGTTTCCTTTTTTCTGTTTTCTTTACTTACAGGATCGGAGTCGGGCAGATAAGAGAATGAGTATTCGGTTCACTCCATAGAACTAAAGAAATAAGTAGAATATTTATTCCCCACAAGACTATAGCACCTCTTGGCAAGGCCTAATCTTTGGTGAAATTATTTTTTCCACTAGAAAAAGTTGGCAACAATTTGATATTAAATTAAGTATTACTAGTGATACCAGAAGAAATGAATAAAAAGGTGTTAAAAGAAACATTCGGCAGCATTGGTTATCCATTATTAAATTTTATAAATTCCTATTTAAAATATGGAAATATGCCTAATAAATTAAAATGTTCTTACATTACACCAGTGCCAAAAGTAAAAAGCACTAAAAGATGGGATGAGATGAGGCCAGTAAATGTTTTATGGGATGTTGAGAAATTATTAGAAGGAGTCGTATATGAACAGTTATTAGAATAATTCATTGATGCCAACAAAATTTTAGTTTCCTTTCAAGCTGGTTTTCGAAAAGGGTACTCGACAGAGACAGCCATTCAATGTGTGATTAAGATGTGGAAGAGAACCATTGATGAAGGGGAAAATGTTATAGCTGTATTTTTGGATTTTAAGCGGGCATTCGGAACAATTGACAGGGCTAGATTATTGAGTATTGAGTAAACTGTATCAGTAATATGGTATTCGCGGAAACGTTTATAAAAGGTTTAAAAATTATTTAAGTAACAGGTCACAAAAAACAAAAATATCAAAAACCTATTCAAATAAAAAAAAATAATATAGGAGTTCCTCAAGGACGTATACTAGGTCCAATATTATTTATTTTATACATCAACGATATGCCTTTCGTTTTAAAAATGTGTAAGTTACAAATGTTTGCTGATGACACTTTAATTTACATTAATGATGGTCTAAAAATACTCTAAATTTTGAGATAATTATATTATTAAATTGGCTAAAAGTAAATAAATTAAAATTAAATATTTCAAAAACTAAATGTATAGTTATGGGTAATAATTTAAATTGTCAAAATATAAATGTTGTATTTGATGGTGAAAAATTGGAATTAGTAAACAAACAGTTTTAAATATTTAGGGATAATTATTGCTTCAAAATTAAATTTTTAAAATTATTTTGAAAGTATCATATCGAAGATTGCCGGAAAAGTAGTTTATTTAAAAAGAATTAGTTCTAATTTAAGTTTGTTTTCTAAAAAAAAAAAGTATTTAATACTATTATATTACCACATTTTCTCTATTGTTCTTCCATTTCATATTGTACTAATGAGGAAATATTTGATAAATTTACTTAATTTATTTTATAAAATAAGGCAATGCGAATTATTTTAAATTGTGACAAATATACAAAAATAAATTTTATGTTAAAAAATCTAGATTGGTTGAATGTCAGAAATTTATTTTTATACATAAAATTAAAAATAATTTATTGCCTAATTGTTTAAAAAAATTTTTGTTCTTTTAATTATGACCATCATTATTATAAAACAAGAACTAATCAAAATTTTTATGTGGATAGAGTATCTAAAAAATTAAGTTATAAGTCTATCTATCATAAAGGTTTGATAGAATAGGTATAATAATTTGGAAAATTTTATTAAATCTTGGAACAAAATGATACGTAATATTTGACACAATTTGCAAATTGTTTAACTTTTCTGTCTGTTTTTGTTAAAAGAAGGTTGCGTTTTAAAATAAAAAAAAAATCTATAAAAATGTGTTAAAAAAATGTATTAAAAAATATTTAATTGTAGCTTTTTGCTAAATAAAACATGTTACTACTACTAACTACAAACAAACGGCAGTCAGTGTCACACGTTCGCGTCCTCCTGTAGTTTTACGGTTTAGTGTATTAAAGTTATGATTTTTTTGGCGAAATAATAGTGTCAAATATGCCCATACTATGTCTTGCTCGACACGTAATGGAGAATGTCTTGTTTTTATACCCAACTAAAATTTAATTACTGATTCTAAAAAAACGTACCTACCTACTTACTTGAAATAATCGATTGTTGCACTGATGATGAGTATTTTAATCCGGAACGTCCTATAAATACAGACTGTGATACGTTGTTGAAGTTTGATAATCGAATGGATAATAAATACCATAAAAGTTTGTTGTTATTTAAAAAAAAGGTTGATGATAGTTGCGAGAAACAGAAACGTTTAGATTCAAAATTTATTACTGAATTTATATGCCCGCAAGAGTATGTATCTAATACTAACACTTTACTATCGATTTTAAAGCTGCATTAAAAAATTAATTTGGTCAAACTGGAACAAGAACTGAACTGAATCATGTATCGATCAGCAGTGGCGTAGCGTGGTTGAAGGGGCAGAGGGGGCGGAAGCTTCAAAGGTAAGGGCGTAGAAATTTTTTCATGGGGAGAGGGGCGTAAATAGCGCCGCAGGCGAAAAATTTTGGGTCCCACGCCCTTTTTTCGATGATGTTGCCTGATTTTCAAGCTCTGAAAAATATAAAATACACAAGATCCCTAAGAAAATCACAAAAAAATTGATCAATTAAAAAAAAGTGCTTCGTTTTCATAGCTCATTATGGGTCCTGGGGGTGTGGGGGGGGGGGGGGAGTAATTACCCCCTTATCTACGCCCTTGTTCAGAGGGCGCCTCACTGCTAATGAATAATTTCGTTTATTAGTAAATTTTGGCCTGAGAAATAAAGTTTTTGTTTCGTCATGTCTAAAATGGTCACATGAAAACAGAATATGTTTACGACAAGGGGAATTTTGTTAAAACTCTATAAAATATTTTATGCATATTACATAATAATATGAGCATATTATTCTCATTGGCGACAATAACACACTACTTTTAAAAAGATAAAATTTAGTCTCTAGTAAATAAGAGATTTCAAGCAATTTTTAATTGTTAAAGCAAAATAACTGAACAAATACAAATTATTGATCGTGGCAAATAATATTTTAATTATAAATGAAATCAAGTAGTGAAAATAAAATAATAATAAGATGAGGGTTTTGTTATATAAATATTATTTATATTCATAAATATAGTATAGTAGATTCTGTAACGAGGTTGGAATGAAAATTCGATCCGAGTGGAAGATTCCGAACGCGAGCGTGAGGAACCACGAGTATCGAATTTTTATTCGAACCGAGTAGCAGACTATATTTTTTCCACGACCATTCAGTTCCATATCTGATTCATCCGATTTTTCACTCAGTTTTTGACTTGCACTAAAATTTGTCTGAAAATAATTATTACAACGCGGCCATTTTTATCTGACACTGACAGTTTCGAAATTCATGGCAACCTATGTCGTTTATATCAATTACAGAATATTCATTCCGTATCTTGTTATGCAATGAAAATACACGCAAAACGCATAAGAAGCAAGTGTTTCAGAATAAATATTTCAACTCAAGAGCGAGAATTTTTACATTCTATTATCAAAAATGATTTTGGAATTATTGCATTCAGTAATGGTCGTGGAAACATTTTTTTCTTGCTGCGATAGGTAAACAATATTAACAATTATTATCATGTGAAGTGAAATTGAACTGTGCATGATAGTGGGAAGGGGCGCCGTTTGGGAAAGAGTTCAAAGGGCGGGGGGGGGGGGCGGTCGCCCCCCCTGGCCCCCTGCACGCTACGCCACTGTCGATCAGATATACAGTGTGAGTTTGTATACCTTGGAATAAATTCAGTAAATCCAGTACAGTAGGAGAGAGTGTTCCACAATGAAACAGTTTATTTATTTTCGTATGCAAAAAATACGACCGACCTTAAAAATCAGGTTTGGTCAATAAATCTGACAAAGTATACAATTAAACTTCAGTACAGATGATACATGATGAATTAAGTAAATAGTAAATTTATTTAAATATGATTTTTTTTAAACAATGTTTTTTGTTTTACTGTGGAACACTATGGGGTAGTATGAAACAACATTTAAAAGTTGAAAAAAAAAACTTTCTACTACTTGGAACATAAAGATCTATTTATAGAGATAAAGATAAAGATAATAAAAGTTTACAATTCGTAAATAACACAGGAGGGCCTTTAACGGCGTACCTCGATATTGTTAAAACTTATTTCAAAAGATAGCAAATCTACTTGACGTTTTTCCATGTTTGTTTGGTTTTGGCAAGATCATTTTAATGGCACTTTCAGCAACGGTCGAGATATCAGGTACTATTGGCACGGAATCAGTGGCGTAGCGTGCAGGGGGCCAGGGGGGGCGACCGCCCCCCCCCCCGCCCCCCCCGCCCTTTGAGCCCTTTCCCAAACGGCGCCCCCTTCCCACTCTCCCAGTTCCCAGAGGCAAAATAAGTGTACAGTTGGCCATTTGCCAATATGGTAATATTTTAAATTTCATTAGCAGATCTTTTATTTTTGGTTGTTAAAATTTAAAATTATTTTATTTATTACTATTATTATTATTATTATTATTATTATTATTATTATTATTATTTTTTAGTTCTTTGTTTCTGTTTATATTATAAGATGACCATTATCAGAAGAATATTGGCAAATATGATATTTGAGATTTTGTGAAGCTCTCTTTCCCCGATGTTTTTAAAGTATTTTTATTGGGTGTAGAGTAAAGAAACAGATAAAATAAACCTGTTACCTATTTTGGGATTCTATTTTATTTCTACTACTTGATTTAATTTATAATTTTGCCACGACGAATAATTTATTTTGCTTTAACAATTAAAAATTGCTTGAAATCTCTAATTTACTAGAGACTAAATTTTATCTTTTTAAAAGTGTGTTATTGTCGCCAATGAGAATATATGCTCCTATTATTATGTAATATGTATAAAATATTTGATAGAGTTTTAACAAAATTCCCCTTGCTGTGTTCATATTCTGTTTTCATGTGACCATTATGACGAAACAAAAACTTTATTTCTCAGGCCAAAATTTACTAAAGAAACAAAATTATACATTAGCAGTGAGGCGCCCTTTGAAGGGCGTAGAGAAGGGGGTAAGAACCCCCCCAGGACTCATAATGAGCCATGAAAACGATGAATTTTTTTTTTTACTTTATCAATTTTTTTCTGATTTCCTTGAAAATCTTGTGTATTTTATATTTTTCCTACTCGAAAATCAGGCAACATCATTGAAAAAAGGGCGTGGCACCCTAAAAATTTTCGCCTGCGGCGCTATTTTTTTTCCCTCTTTTAAACCAATAAGGAAAATTTACGCCCTTACCTTTGAAGCTTTCGCCCCCTCCGCCCCTTCAACCACGCTACGCCACTGCACGGAATATTAAAGAAATTGGTATTACAAATTTGTTAGCTATCTTTGGATGCCTTCTATAAAAATTAATTCTATGTCACCATTTTCATCTCCCCCAATATAAACATATTTTAGTTTAACTTTTCTTTTGGCTTCTATAAAGCCTCTTGAAAATCCCTAGATTTGGGTGTTTTAACAAAAGTTTTCCCTAAATCCCTAGATTATCCAAAAATCCCTAGATCTAGGGAAATTTCCCTAGACCTGGCAACCTTGATTGATCAACCGACTCACGTGCTCGGGATATGGGTTACGGAAGGCGCCGAATCGTTTGCCTTGCCGGGAAGGTAGCTCGCGTCTCGTTTAAATTGGTTTCCATCGTTCGTGACGTCAACCAGCGGTAGCGTGATGCATATCGTGCATGATCGTGCCGTATACAACATAAAATGCGCTAAATTTATCGCCTGCCTTAGTGGACTTACCACATATTGACATATTTTAAAAAGTATTACTTAAATATGTTATGAACAGGAAGGTAGCATAAGATTGGAGTGCTTGAGGATGAATTTTAAGGGTAGGCCGAGGGATAGGCCTACCTTGCCTACCTCGGCGGGCCGCCGCTGTTATTTCGTCAATAAATTTTTAAAACCAGGTTTACTTGAAACACCAAGAAAATTTAGTCTCTGAAAACTGACGTGTGAGCTAGAGCTTGCTACGGCGCAGTTCTGAACTGGGAACTTTTAGAAATAAACCAGTATCAGCTGTTAATGTCACATGTGGGTGTGAATTGTCGAAACGTTTTGTTTATAGAAAAAATTAACTCTACTGTATAGAAATGCTAATAAACAACTAAAAAAATAATTTTTACCCATTACCTCTAACATCCAACGACATGAATAATGTCTACAATTTCCGTATATATCCTTATGACAGTTCCCGTTTAAAATGTCGAGCATTTTTCAATTATGGTAAAAGAAGGAAATTTGTTTTATTTTATTCCATCCCACTTTGTCTCAACTGTAAAATATTTACGTAAAAAACGAGAAAGATCATTTTTCTTATATTAAAGTACGGAAATGTGTGACGAGGACATTTTATCCGACTGATAAATGTCGGGTGTAGGTGCGGGAACGAAGTTATGAAAATGTCTGCTTTTTATCGTTTTAAAAGTATTTCGCGAAACGTGTTAAAATATTTAGGAGGAAATATTTAACAGATGAAAAACGGCAGTAGGTTTATATCTTTCGTACCGTCTCTGTAACACTTTGTCGGTTAGTTAGGGGAGAATGGGGACATTTTAAAATTATATTGTTCACAAGCAGGGACGTAGAGGAAATTGGTATAATACGGCATACTTTTTACAAAACTGAAAATATATATTTTAAATATAAAGGTACAGGGTCTTCCAACGAGGACTGAATTTGAGCTTCCTTGTATTTAAAGGAAATTCCAAAATAGCCAATCGATGTACTTTTTCCTGCAGAATTTAAAAATGAAACCAAAAATTTATTTGAACCAGAAACAAAAGAGTTACGCTATGGATAAGGTTTTTTTAAACGGAACATAGCTTTTTTTATACGATTTTTGGAACGAGTGATTTTTTTTTGTCCGTTCTGATTAAAATATTTAATGTTGTGACAGCTATTTTTATTAAATTTTAATGTTTTATCCAGTATAATTTAACCTTAACCTGTTTGAAACATACACTAGGTAATAAAGGTATAATCACCTTTGAATCCTTCAAAGTCATTTCGGCAATATTATAGTAAATTTGTCAAATTTTTGACTTTGAAGGATTCAAAGGTGATTATACCTTTATTACCTAGTGTATGTTTCAAACAGGTTAAAGTTAAATTATACTGGATAAAACATTAAAATTTAATAAAAATAGCTGTCACAATATTAAATATTTTAATCAGAACGGACAAAAAAAAATCACTCGTTCCAAAAATCGTATAAAAAAGGCTATGTTCCATTTAAAAAACACCTTATCCATAGCGTAACTCTTTTGTTTCTGGTTCAAATAAATTTTTGGTTTCATTTTTGAATTCTGCAGGAAAAAGTTCATCGATTGGCTATTTTGGATTTTTCTTTAAATACAAGGAAGCTCAAAAATGAGCCCCTGTTCAGTCCTCGTTGGAATACCCTGTACAAAACTGCAAAGAAAACATAACATTTGTTTTGCCTTTATCTTTGGGTAAAACAATATAAATACTGCGTATCAGGAACAAAAACCTTGAATATACGTTCTTCATGCACAGGTGTTAGGTGTGCATGCCGTTTTATCCAACCAGTTGGGTAAAATGGTATACATATCTGCTCGTATAAAGTATTTGCTACATAAACCAGTAAATAGGATTTCAACCACTGTTAATCGTTACTATAATAGGCTAGACTTGATAGATGTTTCCTTGACTATTTTAAATCCTCTGCGAGGAGGGTTATTTTCAGTTAAGATTTCATATATTACTGTAATTAAGTTATAGAAAATTCATTGTGAAATATGTACTGTACCTAATGTTACTTTAAAATGTTATAAACGTCAATAAATAAATAAATTAAAAAATAAATAAATATGTTGAAATAAAAATATTTTTAAGGTAAAATATGGTTAATTATGATTGGCAAAGTTCACAAATAAACATTTTCGTTTTTGGAGAAAGTCCTGCACACTCATCACCGTGGCTCCATTTTCTACAACATTGACAGCAAATCCAAATCTCCTTATAGGCTTAGACATTGAAAAAAGTTCATTACAATACATATAAGATGCTTTATCATTATCCTGATGAAATGGCTTCGTTTTCGGAATCAAATTTGGGGAACTGATCTGTAAGGTCTACTTTCACTTTTCGTTTTCTTTGAGATCTTCTTTCCTCTCAATTTTTTTCTTCTGCTTTCTGTTTCATCTCTATTAAATTTGAAGTTGAGTTTAAAAACATTTGGTCCCTGGTTCTTTCGTTTTATTTTATTCTGTTTGCGTGTGTCTGTTGCAGTTTAGGCATTATCTAAAACACAAAATAATATTATTTTATAATCTTGGATAAAACGGCACAGTACCATTTTTAACATATCGCCCCTGTGCCATTTTATCCAAAACGGCTAAGTAAATTTTGTTTGTTATTAAATATTTATAAAATAACTTTTAAAATATACAAATAATACAAAAACATGCTTCAGTATCCTACTTACCTGTCAAGTTATAAATAATTGTTCAATAAGTTGTAGGTTATGAGTTTCAGGCACGTTCTCTTAATCTCCAAACAATTTCAAACATACACGAAAACAAACTAACACCTACCACCGCTAAACATCCACTGACATCCACAAAACACCAACTAAGAGAAACGTTATTTGCATGGTAATTGAACGAAACGGGAATGACGTTTAACCGATCGCCATCTTAGGTGGCAGGGGGTGAGGAAGGCAGGGGAACGCTGAATTTTAATTGCAGGTTAGTAAATTAATTTTTTAATGTTTGTTTACTTTGCTTCTTAATTTTCTGAGAAAAATTATGTTTATTCTAGACGATTAAAAACAGCAAAGCAAACAACATAAAAAAATTAATTTACTATAAAAGACAATAAGACTTTTCTAGAAAAAAAAAACGACCATATTTTGTTTATAATTTATTTCAATTTTAGATCAAAAAAGATCTTAATGCAGAAGGCATAACTTCCAATGAGTCTAACACAAGACGGATTTCTGATAACTATATGAACTTCTGGTACGAACTAGTTACGGAACATTGTACTATCAAAAATAAAAGTTTCCTGAGGGATTAAAGGTGGTATTCAGAGTCGACTAACTTCCTGGGCCTGTACAAAAATATAAGCCAAGGAAGCATCTAAGGTATCCACCAGTGATTCTTATTTCACCCTTCTTAGTAGGTACAAGTTTAGAGTCACACTGGTGTCGTTCAACGGCTTCCTTGCCTATGCTTTTCAATTTTGAAATATAGGGCTGGTCATTATTAAAATTAGGTCTTCATGTGGGGCAAGTCTTAATCCGGAGGAGGTCAACATTGGGCTAGTCTTGTAGGTATGCATAAACATGAAACAAAAAAAAATTGAGCAGAATAATCTCATACATTAGTAAAATGTTTTAATACAAGAATTATTTTTAAATAGAAACAGAAAATTGTTTAATTGGTTTTAAATCTTTTATTACTGGGGTCATTAACTTTACTTTTATTAAAAATGTTATGCTTTTTATAGTGTCCAGCACTTAAAGTTTGATTTTGATTATTTTTATCTCCTAAATATTTGTAAACTGTTAATCGAACATATAATTTAACAATTTCATTACATAATATGTCGTGTTGCTCACAGAAGTTACATTTTTTAAATTCATTTCCATAAATATTTAAAAATTTATCTTCTAAGCGAGCAATGCCACTATTATAAAAGGAAACGATACATTTTCTCGTGGAATTACATCGAGTAAGCGAACTAGTTTGTCACTGGCATAAGTAGTCTAGTATTTTCATCATATTCTTTAAATGAAACAACATAAATACTGATTAGTTACGTCGCTAGAATACAAATTAGCAAGTTTCACACTATTTCACAGACAGGTACAGACTTTCAATTTCAAAGGTTATAAAAAATCATCCCTCCAAGAAACATTTGGTAGTAAAAGGAATATTCTCGGCTGCAATATTTTTAGCTTAATAATAATATTACAATATTTAGTACTTACTCAGAGAAATACTAAGACCTTCAGTGACATTTTTAACATAAATAATAATGCCGGTGCGATAAAAATCACAAAAAAAATAAAACATTTCCACAAGGCGGTCTAAAAAGAAAGGTTACGAAAACGAAACGTCAACAATGTCAAATTTTAATCGCACGTACGTCTCAATTGCTTTTGCACATACGTTCAAATATGGCCAGGTGGCTGACATATCCGGTGGCAAGATGTTGCGGGTTGCCCAATCCCACATTCATCCCCGTGCTGACATCTTCTTCGTTTTAATCCCCAGTTGTCGTATGCTCCCCAGCAGTGTCGAAAATCGCATGGCGGGATTTAGGAAATGCGCGTAATTTGTTATAGGTACAGGTAGTGTGCCATTTTATCCTAGTATGCCGTATTATACCAATTTCCCCTAAGTGGGAAAATAATGCGCCTCAGGAGAAAGTCACCATTACGGGTATTTTTAAGCTCTTTTCATCAAAGTTACTGGTTAGGTGAAAATAATATGAAAATTAAGATATTTTCCATTGCACAGGAAGAAAAATAATAACTACTTGATATGTTTTTGTAGCATTTTAGCAAAAAAAAATACAATAAGAAAAAACTTCAATTTATGAAATTTTCTTACCGAATCTCCCACGCAGCAGAATTAATTCCCGATTATTCTTTTCTCGGTTTCACTTATGTCTAGTCGAAGACGAGGGAAATTTTCTATCAACAAGGTCATTCGTGACCTTGAAAAAAATTATCGGTAATAATTGAAGACCTTGGTACAAGAACCGGACAAGTCCATTTTTGGTCGAAATAACGATTTCCGTTAAAATGTATGTATTAAAATATCGCCGATCGATTGGTACAAGAATCAGCCAAGTCCAAAGGAATGCAACGTTAATATATATCATTAGGACTTGGTCGCTGGCATTCTTGGGTGCAAGAAACAGCTAAGTCCAGGACTTGTCCGGTATTTTCACCAACAGCTTCACAAAGCGTAGGGGCTTGGCTGGGTGGGGGAATATGCGGAACAATCAGGGTCTCGCTGGCAATAGGTTTATTTATTCAGTAACTGCTGTGATTTATTGAGAGTTTTCAGTTTTTGAAATAAAGCTCTTCAAAGTTATCATTTAAGTTCTTACTTAAATGATAACTTTGTAATATTGTCAAAATATGACATTTATTGTTTTGACGCCAAAGAAAAATAATATGCTGGTTGAATGACAAGAATGAGGGAAATGAGTGAGGGAAATGGGTGAGGGAAGTGGGTGAGGGAAGTGGGTGAGGGAAGTGGACGTAGGTAATGTGACACTTCCAAACTTTTAAAAATGTTGTAATGTCAACATTACATGTATGGTTGAAAATAAAAGCTTTATTTATGTCATAGGTACCAATAGTGGTACATATTTTTGGGGGGCTAATTAATATTTCAGAGGACCTTTGAACCCCCCCCCCTTTCCTACTTTTTCAGGCTCCCTGAAAAGTACTCCTCGTTATGTCGATGACTATACTATCCTAAAAAATGTTTCCAAAATTTATTCATGACTCTGGAAGCTTCGATTCAAACATAATTTCTGAGGCTGTAAATTTCCTGCCTTATATAGCTTTCTGTCCTAAATATAATTTAATTTGAAAACTTTGTTCGAATTAGCCTCCGAATAAATTGCCGACAATTTAAATGAAAATAGAATTTGGGCAATTTCTTTATCAATGAACACACTGATTACGGCCTTTCTTTTAGAAATGTGAATAGGCGGAGAAGAGGAAGCGAGGAAACCGAAAATTATCACTGCACATTTAATCATTGATCGTTGTATTATTATACCTACATCTCAATATTTCAAATAATATTTATATTTAAGTGATATTACATGATTTAGAAACAGGACTGTGCCTCAACCTAAGAGCAAGCGCTCGTATAAAAGATCTTTGCTATCGACGACAGTGTTTTAACTCGTATCCATTTAAAACAATTGACTGGCTTGTTAAAAGGACACTGTCACCTAAATAAATGTAGTTTAAAAAAAACTAAAAAACACGCTTTAATAATTAATGAAACTAAAAAGCGGAAAATAAATATAGTTTAAAATAACTCTTGAAATTCCTAATATAGGCTTAAAATAATAATGAACGATAAACATTAGTATTATTGTGAAAAAAGCGTGGGGTGCTCGATATACGAAAAATATAGGACAAACAAACATACATACAAACCCGAACAAACCCGATCGTCTATGCCGAATTATAAGAAAAGAACGATATTTGCAAATTTTTTAAAAATTTTAATTTTCCGACATTTTCCATACATATTTCAGAAAAATTTCGTAATATTCATAAATTGCCATTTTTCTCAGAAAGTATAAACTTTAGGAAAAAGTCTATATAACTCAAAAGTTGTATCTTGAAGAAATCTACATCTAAGCTTATTATTATTTTTTCGCATTTCTTACGGTTTTCGAGATATCGGCCAAAATATGATTTCTATATTTTGCCTCATATCTCCAAACTGATAATACTTAGACGAAAATTTTTAAAACAAAAAAGACGCATCTTCAAACGTTTCATAAATATAGTTATATAACATTTTTCTCTCAAACTTACAATAACGGAGTTATTCGCAAGAAATAAAAAAACGTTTAGGGTTACAAAGAAACATACAAACATACAGGTGAAGCTAATAAAAGCGTGTTAAAATAGTATATTAAAGTACACGTTTCATAAGAAGCGGTTTTAGCGCACGCGTCTATTTTAAAAAACGAGCCACGAAGTGGCGAGTTTTTTAATTGACACGTGCGCTAAAACGCCTTATGAAGCACGTGCTTTATACTATTTTTTCTATTTGTAGTTTTTTCAATAAAAAATACATATTTAAAAAGAAAATAAATCCTTTAAATTTTTATGTCTACATTTTATGTTGGTAATACTATTTTTTATCATAGTAACCTCTGGACAACAAAAATTATTTTGCGAACTGTCATTTTTTGATTTATTGACCCATTTTCACCACGAGATTCTAAAGTTATTTTAGCGATATGAGATTTGAAATTGGACGGAATACGTTGTGTGATCCTTGTACATTCGGTACATATACAGAGCGTTCGGAAATTCGGGCGATTTTGCTAATTTTTTTTGAATTTCAAAAGACGTGATTTTACGTCACTTTTTCAATTTCAATGTTACCAACATCAAATAAAGAAAAAACGCGTATCGAAATAGCTTCATTATGAACTTCATTTCAAGTTCATAATGAACCCATTATGAACGTCAAATAGAAAAACACCTTTAACGAATAAGAGTTTACAATGGACCCATTGAGTACAGACTTTGCGGCGAACGCCACTGTCCCTGCTCAATCCTTTCCAAAGGTAAGAATATCTTTTAAAATTCCAATCTATTCCCGGAAATAAATCTGTTTGGCGCCAGACGACAGCAGACTGCGACTCTAACTTTGGGCATATTCGTGACAAAGTGCGCTAGACATTTAGAAACCTAATTATATGATAAATCAATAGTAAAATGAATTATAAAGATGTTCCTACCTTGATTTACTAATACGAAAAGTAATTGGAAGAGCTCGCTTATTCAATTTTAATTTATCCAAGCCGAAGCGACCGTTCGATTTACTTAAATTGTATAGGATACCTGCTTGTTTACCACTTTAGGTTTTATACAGAATCAGAGGTCGAAGTCTTGACGAATTATTTATCATTTCGTCAGTTGACATCCACAAATGAGATCAACAGCTTCAAAAAGTTCCCAGTTCAGTACTGGGCCGTGTCAAGCTCATACGTCAAGTTGCGGCATAGTTTTTTTTACAGGTGCAATTTGCAGTTAAGTGCTTAGTTTAGCCAAGAAATAATAAAACTGTAATCTTTCTTGGACTTGGCTGAAGTCATTGTTCTTTAATACCTACAAGTCACAAGTACAAGTCAAAAACATAAACATAAACGAACTACATAAAGGGTTAACGGCATACGGCGATTCGGCAACGGTATACTAATAATCTAAAGAAACAAAACTTTGTATGCAAATGTTGCAAATACAATCAGCATATTTGATAATTAGTTTTTCTTTGTCTAACACAAAGTTTTGCTTGCAATAATAATAATACAAATAATAATAATTCACGGACCGGTTCGACTGTTTCCATAAATGTAAGTAAGTACAGTTGTATTAATAAAAAAAGCGTACACGAATTAGAATGAGAGGAAACCTTAACCATACTTGCTTAAAACCGGCTTATCGCATGTTAAAGGTTATGAAAAATGCACAGCATTGGCGTCAGTTCCATAGAATAACAAAAATATTTTTTTAAATTTTATAATATAATATCTTAACAATTTTATAAAAACTACAAGAGAAACAAATAAAGTTTAACAAGAATATATATATATCCCCGTTTTTCTATTACTTGAGCCAATCTATTCGGAATTGACTAAATTATATTTGATACAATATTTGGATCAAGCTATTCCCAGCACGCATGTATTATTTCCCATAAATCTTCTGAATTTTGTGGCCTAACATTTCGATTATATATTTTTTTACGATTATATTCCAAATATTTTCAATTAGATTGATATCGGGACTATAAGCGACCCAAGGCAGCACTTCCACATTATGGGTTTGAAACCAGTTGGTTACAGCTTTGGCAGTGTGAACTGGACAATTATCTTGTAGAAATATGAAAGTATTATTGGGATATATTTGTCAGCAGATGGTCACAATATGCTTTCTAAAATGTTAATGTAATTTCTGGCATTAAATCTTCCCTCTATTCGCCAGCAAACACCAAGTCCATTAACACTTATCCAGCCCATACATTTACAGATAAACGTCCATGTCTAGAAGTGAGGGGGTTAGTAAATCGCTCTTCAAACCTGGTATTGTTTGGACGGTACACACGAATTTGTTTGTTATAAGTCGACTGGAACGTCTTTTCATCAGTAAAAATTACCCTGTTCCAAAATTGAGGATTGCGGTATACATAATTTAAAGCAAAAATAATCCTTGATTGTCGCTGTTCTTCGGTAAGAAACAGCAGCTGGGCGAAATTTAAGTTTAGATCCCTTGACTGTCCTGCTGGCGGTAGGTTGGGAGGCAGGAAATGCTGTATCAATAACAGCATCCCTTGCATTTACAAATGGATTGATTCTTAAATATTCCAAAAAAGCAGTATCCTGTTCAGGGTTGAAACGCTTGGGACGACCTGAACCAATTTTCCTCTTTAGGGATTCTTCTTGTTCCCAGCGTTGCTTAATTTTCAATATAGTTTTTTTTATTTCTATTATACAACTGCGCTACAGCACGGATTGACCATCCTTCTTCGATTCTTGATAGAATTTGAGCCTTTTTAACTTCAGACAACTGCCGAGGCATTTTTACGTTCTTCTGTCAAAGTTTATCAAACGTTACCACCATGCAGTTTCAAAATTAATTACACCGACGCCAATGCTTTGCATTTTTGATACTCTATGACGTGTGATAACCACCAATAAACAATCATTTAGACGAGCCGGTTTTACGCAAATATGACAAAACTTACCTCTCATTCTAATTCTTGTACGCTTTTTTTATGAATGCAACTGTAACATCACTTTTGTAGTAAGTATGGTCACAGAGCAGTAAGTAAGTAAATAATAGTAAGGCAAGGCAGTAAGGCCAGTATTTAAACTCCGTAACAACCTTCTGAAAAAAATGTGTACAAGTAGGAAACCAATTTACTTAACATTAAATGATTGAGCTCGTTTCTTTCATTAGCTGATTCCTATGAATTCAAAAAGTTTCTGAATAGTCCTCATACTTTTCTTTTACTTTGCCTCTTGTAAAGTGGCAAAAGTTACAAAGAGTTGAGCGAGTTTTGTTTATACAGCCCCGTAGGGACATATCAAGGGATTCTGAAGTTCGTTGAATGCTTGTAAATTACGGCAAATGTGAAACTGTGTATTGCTCAGGTAAAATACTCGCTTGTTTACCATCATGTGAGATCTGGTGAAATGTAGCTTTTCATGAACCTACAGGCAGTGACGTAGCTAGCTTTTGGTGACTACATTGTCCAAAACGAAATTTTTTTCTTACGCATCTATGAATTGTAGTTTAGAAATATAAAGCAAATGAAATTCAGTGTAAGTTTGTAACTAAATTCAGTAATCGAGTACATTTTTTTTTTGGACATAAAAAAATATTGATAGGGTGTGCCCCAAATGAGCGATATGACGATATCAAGAATTGTTTTTAAATGGCAACCCTAGTTTTGTTTATTATATATTTAGTCCTGTAATGTGTAAACTAGTAAATCATCCTCTAAAAACTGGTGAAGTGCCTCAAGGAATGAAATATTGCTGACGTTAGACCAATTTTTAGGTCAGACGATAAACAACAACTAAATAATTACCGGCCGACATCAGTGTTGCCAATAATGTCAAAGATTTTTGAAAAAATAGTAAAGGATAGTCTTAATTTACATTTAAATTCAATAATTTTTTTTTATCTAAATGGCAATATGGCTATCGAAAATAAAGTGATACATATTCTGCAGCTGTTGATTTAATTTCAGAAATTCAAATGGCTTATGATAGAGGCCAAAAATGTACAATTGTTTCTCTAGATCTGGCTTTTGATACAGTACATTTTTTTATTCTTTTAAGAAAACTTGATATAATGGGTATTTTGGGTGTAGTTTTTGACTTGTTTAGAAACTATTTGAATCAGCGGAAACAAAAAGTTCGCATCAAAAATAAATATAGCAAATTTCTTAATATTAATTGTGGTGTTCCGCAAGGTTCGATTTTGGCCCCTTTATTTTTTCTTATTTATATTAATTCTATATTTCAATTAAAATTGAAAGGGAAAATTAGATTGCTTGCTGATGATAAAACGATTTTATACATCGCGGATTCATATGAAATTATACAAAATTTTATAAATCATGACATGAAAATCATTGAATTATGGATGTGTAGTTTAGTTTTAATTAACATTAAATTAGGAAAAATCCTCTTTTTTATGTATAGGAAAGAAACCCAATTTATACAAAAGTGATTTAAAATTAAAAGTCGGGCATTTAAAACAATCAAATAATATTAAATTTTTGGGGTTGATAATTGATAAAGCTATTAATTGGAGTGAACACATTGAATATATTAAACAGAAAATCGTTGCACCAGTGGGGATTTTAAAAAAACTCAGTTTTTTGACTCCAAATTATATGTTACGTCCTATTTATTTTGCTATTATTCACTTTCATTTACAATATTTACCTTTAATATGGGGATCAACTTTTCAAAATTTGCTTAAACCATTACAAGTTTTACAAAATAAAGCAATTAGAAATATATATTGCTTGGATACGACAATATTCAACTAAACTTTTATATACAAATTTAAATATTATATCAATTAAGGATATTCACTTAATGCAAAATATTGTTTTTGTTCACCAAATTATATCAAATAATAAATATTCCAATATACAGTTTATTTACATACGTGTCGTACATGATAATTTAACTAGAACTGTTTTCAATATTGATTTTCCTTTAATACACACTAGGGCAGGTCAGAACTCCACTCCATTTATTATCAAGGTATGAAATTTTACAACGAAATACCCCAAGATTTAAAATTTTTAGATAAAAAACGTTTTAAAATGATAACTAAGAAAATACTTAAAAAAGGGGAAGTTAAATTTTATACTAAAAAATATTTAAACGTGTAATTATTTTATGATTAATTATTCTTTTCAAAATTATTTATAAATGATATCTAAACGATATTATTAGTTATATTATTTTATTAAAACAAACAATAATTGAATAATTTTATACACATTTAAATGTTTTTTTTTTATTGAATATTAACATTTTAAGTATTATTTTGACTTACCTTGTATTTTACTTAGTTATATTTAACAATTACACTTTTAGATGTTGTTATTAGTAGAGAATTCCTCATGAATAGATGTTTTTGGGATTTTATTTGAAATAAATAAAAAATAAACAAATATTTTTAAAGGGATTAAATTATACATGGGTGAATAATTTCAAATTTTTTAAAAATTTTTTTTGAAATATAAAAAATCTTCTATTTATCTTTAATACTTTTTTGTCAATAATTGCTCAAAATCTTGCCCTTTCACTATTTGGCAATATCCTAAACGCAAGTAAAACTCGTATTGAACATTTCTTATTACTTCGAGAGAAATTAACCTACACTTGTTCGAGCTTTCAACTCCTCAATATTTGCCGACTCCGGTAAAAAGAATAAAAATTTAAAATTTGGTACTTATGTATAACTATGCACTTTAAAATAGTCAATAAAAAGCCAGGCTTGCCAATAAAAAAAAAAATTGATATCGTCAAATCTCTAATTTGGGACATACTGTATTAATATTATTTTAAAAATAAATACCACAACTTAATATGTTAATCTACGTGTCCAAGCATTTTCCATACTGTTTATTGCAACTTACAAACTCACAATGCAGATCATAATAAAATGTATATCAAATACCATAAAATTGATATTAAAGTAGAAAGTGCCGATCATACATTTAGTAATAGTGTAACGTCTAAACCCCTAAAGGAATGAAAAGGGAGTTATAGAAGTTTATATTTCAATAAATTCTAACCCTTAGGTGTTTATAAACGATTAAAATTTCCTAAGAGATATTGTCTCAAAATATTATTTCCGAAAACCATTATAGTAGGGGAGCCCACGATGCTAAATGGGGATTTACTCGAGCGTCGTGGGGACCTATTGGATCTTGAAGATTGGATGGTAGAAAGGAAAAAATGTTATATCATGTGTACCCTTTCACCGGTGGGGGGAGTTACTACAGGCTTTCAAAAATGTAAAAAAAAAAACAGTCACATGAATATACTTGAGCGCGTCAGATAATAATAGTGTATAATATGCCCCACGTGACTCTCATGACGGAGGTACATTAATCTGCCGGTCTTGATGGTGGGGGCGGCGGTACGGAAGGGTTAAAAATTGGAAAAAAAAATTACTCGAGCGTGTCAGATATTCAGAGGGGATGTAAAGGGATCCCTAAGGAAGCTCCCATTCAATAGACTGACGATTCGGATGTGACGCAAGCTCTTGGCGACTTTTCGAAAATGCAAAAAAAAACGCTATTTTGACATACTCGAGCGCATCAGATTTTCATACAGACGGTTCAGCTTGGTGTCCTGGTCGTGTTGATTCATAATCTGACGATTATTTTAAGGCATTTTGTTAATCTAACCGTTTAAAAAACAAATTTCATAATTTTTTTTTTAAATCTTAAAAATTTTCCGAAAAATTAAAAAAATCCCGAAATTCGGAACGAGTAATAACAGTAAAAGTGACAGACTGCGATATAAATAAAGACAAAATCCATAGCAACAAAACGGTTTCATAACTATCTTGATGCTTTTTAATAATATTATTTTTACATATTTTTGATGGAATTAAGAGAAGAATGCATAAGTGTGTTATATTTTTGAAATCGGAAGAAAAGGAACCATCTAATGCACTTCTAATATACAGAGTGTCTCATTTAAAAAATTAAATGTTTGGTTTTAAATGTGACATGTGACACCTACTGTAATTTTTGACAAAACCCATAAATACTTGGCCAAAAGTTCAATATCCTACTTTTTGAGTGAACGCGCTAACTCAGAAAACAAAAAAGTTACAGGCTTTTTTAAAAGTGGGACAAATTAAAATGTAAAATAATAACACTGTACATATAATCCCACGAATGCTGTGATCAGCCTGTAATGACGTGATGGCTGACGGAAAGTAGTGTGGGGACGGTGCGAGAGAGTGAGTGATAAAGAAAGAGACATTGAGGCGCGGAGTGCTTCACTGCAGCTGCACGCGCTAATAAACTTTATTGACGATTTTTGTTACTTCGGCTTGTGGTAATCGGCAGATTATATTTTTCCCGTTATCCTTGAATTATTTCCTTCAAAATAAAAAAAAATTGACCGCGCTCGAGAATGTCCATGTGACGTTTTTTTTGCAAGTTTATGACCCTCCCACTCCCTTATGTCACGCTCAAATCGTCAGATTATTGAAATGCAGACTCTTTAGCATGTAATTAACCCATCACACCTTAATCTGACGCGCTCGAGTAAATCCAGCTATCGATTTTTTTTACTATTCTGATCAGCTGCCGTACACGCGCGGCACTATATAGAGGGCTTAGACATGGCAGAGGTACTCAACAGGGTGCAAGGTATCCCCCATATGTTAATCTGCCGAGCTTGAGTAAATCCCAAAATCCCCTGTTGGGCTCCACTACTATTAGGTATGACTTGTTAAGGTTCAGTTTTAAGCAGCCAATAGCTTGCTTCTCTTATCCAGATCGGAATTTATTTGATTTTCTGCATTTGATTGTTTTAAATGCCCGACTTTTAATTTTAAATCACTTCTGTATAAATTGGGTTTCTTTCCTATACATAAAAAAGAGCACTTTTCCAAATTTAATGTTAATTTATGACTTCACAATACACATCCATAATTCAATGATTTTCATGACACGATTCATAAAATTTTGTATAATTTCATATGAATCAGCGATGTATAAAATAGTTGTATCATCAGCAAACAATCTAATTTTCCCTTTCAAGTATAATTTAAATAGGTGTAGAATTAATATAAATAAGAAAAAATAAAGGGGCCAAATTCGAACCTTGCGGAACACCACAATTAATATTAAGAAATTTGCTATATTTATTTTTGATACAAACTTTTTGTTTCCGCTGATTCAAATAGTTTCTAAACAAGTCAAAAACTACACCCGAAATACCCATCATATCAAGTTTTCTTAAAAGAATAGAAACATGTACTGTATCGAAAGCTTTGCAAACAAGACAAGTGTACATTTTTAGCCTCTATCATAGGCCATTTAAATTTCTGAAATTAAATCTGCTGAATATGTATCACTTGATTCTCGAAAGCCATATTGCCATGTAGGTAAAAAATGTATTGAATTTAAATGTAAATTAAGACTATCGTTTCCAATTTCCAATTTAGCCGTTTTCTATCCTTTGGATATATAGGCCTCTTTCAAATTTGCCCATTGGCTTCGGTTTTGTGCGATTCGATACCAGTTTAGGCCTGCGACCCTCTTTATCTCGTCGTAGCATCTTTGCTGGGGTCTTCCAACACTTCTCCTCTCTTCCCAAGGTCTCCATCTGGTGATATTCCCGCTCCAGTTTTCTGTATGTCTGGCCACGTGTCCTGCCCATTGCCATTTTAGGAAACCAATTATTTTTATTATGTCAAAGAGTTTGGTTTTTTCCCTTATCCATATATTTGTCGTCAAATCTCTAATTTGGGACACACTGTATTAATATTATTTTAAAAATAAATACCACAACTTGAAATGTTAATCTACGTGTCCAAGCATTTTTCCAAAAAAATAACTAAGTGTACTGTTTATTGCAACTTACAAACTCACAATGTATGTATCATAATAAAATGTATATCAAATACCATAAAATTGATATTAAAGTACAAAGTGCCGATCATACATTTAGTAATAGTTTAACGTCTAAACCCCAAAGGAATGAAAAGGGAGTTATAAAAGTTTATATTGGAAATTTTTTTGACGTATATTTCAATAAATTCTAACTCTGGTGTTTATAAACGTTAGTATGACTTGTTAAGGTTTAGTGTTAAGTTATGTGCAGCAGATAGCTTATTTATCTTATCCAGATCGGAGTTTATTTGATTTTCTGCATCTTGAACTTTATCCAATCTAAAATCGAGGTATATTTGCGTGTCATCTGCATAAGCTTGGATTCGGCAGTGTTGAACAGAGTTAAATAGTTCATTCGAATATAATATAAAGAGTAAAGGCCCCAGAATAGATCCCTACGGGACTCCGAAGGACGCATCCTGGGGACATGATACAAGATCACCAATATGAACTCTTTGTTTCCGGCCAGTGAAATATGATTTTATAAAATTTGCAGTAGAATTAGATAAACCATAATACTTTAATTTATATAATAAATAATGTAGAGATTATGATTGATTATATCAAAAGCCTTGGAATAGTCTACGGCTACTAAAGCTTTTGAATTTCAATTAACTACTAAAGCTGTCAGTTCCTTTTTTTCGATGCCATTAGCGATATCATCAGTTACAAGCACGAGAGCACTGAAAGTGCTATAAAACCTGATCTAAAACCTGTCTGGAATTCGGATAGTACATTAAATTCTGTTAAAAACTAGTCATTTGCGGATGTACAGCCATTTCGAAAATGTTTGATAATGCGGGCAAGATACTTATAGGACGTAGATCGAGAATTCTTTTGGATTGGAAACTTCAGGCAGTGCTTTTACGATCGATTCTTTCCAATATGTAGGAAAATTCTAAACAGGAATTTATTATTATAACAATTAAATTGCGCGGCTGGTAATTGTATAAATAAAAAGTTTTAAATAACACATACAGGGTTGCCCAGAAGTCCGGAATAAAATTAATATAGCCTTAACCTGTATCTTTTGGGGAAAACGCTCGGACACGTCAATTTAGTTTTATATATGCTCACATTTTAACGTTATTCGTTTGTTTTTTTATAGACATTTGTCGAAGATATGACGATATCATATCACGATATATACACTGCGCGCCATATTTAACGCATAACGAAAAAATTGCCTCAATTTTGATGTTATATATTTTCCAAATTTGTGGTTCGTTTTTAATGATTTTTTTTCTAATTGTAGGTTTTTTCCTTAAGCATATCACTGCCTTTTTTGTTTTGCTTTAAAAAGTAACTTTGATATTATACCGGGTGTTATAAAACTGTTATGTTTTTTTTACGGAAATTCAAAACACCCTGTGGGATTTACTAGCCATTGCAAGTTATCGCAATTACAGCCAAATAAAAGTCCCATGTTTCCTTTATATTTTCTTTTTTGATTCATTGGTTTATCTCTGTTTTTTCATGAAATATTCAATTTTTACTTCAACGTGATTTTCATAAAAAATATTTGGTTAGAAAATACAAAATAAACGAAATGCGTTGATTAATGCAACAGCAAGAAAAAACAAATTATAAAGTAAATAAAGAATCAATATCTGGTAGTAATTAATTAATTAATTTTATTAAATCCACAAAAACAGGGCAAAAAAATACAGGGAAAAAAATTGTAATTTCTAAAAGTATTCAAAAAAATTAAAAAGAGGGGTACAAAATTATCTCCAAGAAACCGAAATTTTAACTTTGCCTTGGCCAGCAAGAAGCCCTGACATTAATCCTATTGGGATATGGGATAACATGGGACGACATCTTAGAGCCATGCTTCCTCCTCCTAGAAACTTAATTGATCTGTCATTGAGGCTTATGGAAATATGTAGTCAGATTAATCAAGATGAAATCAGAAATCTGATTTTAGGTATGCCAAGAAGATGCGAAGTAGTCATTAGAGCAAGGGGAGGCAATACTCGCTACTAATTATTCATATTTAATTTTTTTGAATACTTTTAGAAATTACAATTTTTTTTCCCTGTATTTTTTTGCCCTGTTTTGTGGATTCAATAAAATTAATTAATACCAGATATTGATTCTTTATTTACTTTATAATTTGTTTTTTCTTGCTGTTACATTAATCAAAGCATTTCGTTTATTTTGTATTCTTTAACTAAACATTTTTTTATAAAAATCACGTTGAACTAAAAATTGAATATTTCATGAAAAAGCAGAGATAAACCAATGAATCAAAAAAGAAAATGTAAAGGAAACATGGGACTTTCATTTGGCTGTAATTGCGATAATTTGCAATGGCTAGTAAATCCCACAGGGTGTTTTAAATTTCCGTAAAAAAACATAACAGTTTTATAACACCCGGTATAATACCAAAGTTACTTTTTTAAGCAAAACGACAAAGGCAGTGATATGCTTAAGGTTGAATTCTCAACGTCGTTCAATTTATTGTCAACCAATAACCTATTTCGCTTTGTTTTTTCAAGTTTATTATTTTTTAAACTAACATTTAAATAAAATCAGTATCGTCGGCAAATTACTTAGGTAATATCTGATATATTACAAAAATATGAATTTATTTCATTGCTAATTTTGGGAGAATTGTATAGTGAATGAACAATGAGTGACAATGACATAATAATGTTAAAAAAAATCTTACCCGATATTTTTCGCTATACAATTCTCCTAAAATAAGTTATGAAATTCCTTGATATTTATTAAATATGTCAATTATTACCTATAGAATATTAAGTCGATACTGATTTTCTTTAAATTTTGTATAAAAGCTAGAAAACATAAATAAATCTAAGCGAAATAGGTTATAGGTTGGCAAGCATGTTGATACTCCCACCTTAAGGAAAAAACCTACAATTAGAAAATAAAATTATTAAAAACGAACCACAAATTTGGAAAATATATAACATCAAAATTGTGGCAATTTTTTCGTTATGCGTTAAATATGGCGCGCAGTGTATATTAATTTTATTCCGGACTTCTGGGAAATTCTGTGTAATAAAACCATGTCACTTTAATATCAAAAAAATGCCAGGGTATAATTTCACCTAGAAAAAAATTCACCGAAATTTATGTTCGTTGTCATGGATCATGGTTATGCTTTAAAATAACAACCTTTGATTGGATGTAAAATATAGGTGAGCCATTTTCTTAAGTATCCATTAAATTTTCTATGAATGACGATCGAAACGTAAAATTCCCATCACGTTTTCACATTATTATCTCGCAACTATGCTGTTAATGGTTGTTGCAACTAATGTTCAAGCATGGCCGTGCCCAGGAATACTGATGACTCAAATTAGCTGTTGTTATTGCTTTCAAATTAATTAATATTAATTGTACATAACTTTGTGTTCTACACGCCGATAATACGAAGTGTGAATTGTTAGTTATGCAGATTTAAAGTACTTATCTATTTAGTTAAGTTAAGGACCTATGTATAAATTTAAAAAAAATTACCTTGTCGGACTTCCATTGTCTTTATTTTGTTACTTAACACAACGTTTCGGTAAGTTAGTTTCTCTAACCGTTTTCAAGTGTAAACTAAATTATAATTCTAAGGCTAGTGTCTTAAATACTATCCATGTGCAATGAAGCTTGATGACTCCGCCTACGTGCTTATTGGAGTGTGAAGTTTGAGCTATTGGTTTTGTACAAGAAGAGGCTTCCAGATATTCGGAATATCTATACTTTGTTTACTAAAGATATGAGTATTTCGATTCATGAAAGCTACTTCTTTGAATTTTCGTTTTCTCCAGTGCTGTTCCGTGTCCAAAACCTTGGCTTCTGACCACTGCATTTTATTGAGAGATTAAATCTCGTCTTGGTTTGCAAGACGAGAATATTCTAAAAAGTGTAACACTAACCTTAATAAAATTATAATAGAATTTCTTGTTACAGGTTCCAGTTAAATCACAGGCCACCTAGTCAAGCTCCCAACGTCTAATGATATCTAGTGAAACAGTAGTGCCAATAGATTAGATTAATAAAATAAAATAACCGTTGCCAAAGACCAAAAACACTAAAAAATAATAAATTATTACCAATTAATCAAAAATTGATTTCTTATCAAAGCAAACTTTGCAAAAGTAAACACAAATTAAAGTTAAGTACCTACTTCTTATTACAAACATGAAATATTTATTACAACCGTTTACGATTCCGAGCATCAAAGTTAGTAAATTTTAAAAGTATATATACGTATCGCATACTGGGTATCCGAAAATTCCGTACGTAATTTCAAAGAGATATTCTACATTTAAAAACATAAAAAATGTGAATGTAAGTCCGGGACGTTCCTAGGGGGACGGGGCTGGTTTAGTTATTCTTAATTTTTTTGGATATCATATTTTTTAAATTTTACCCAAGAATTATGATTCCGAGGACTTTTTTACGATTTATTTAAATCATTACATAAACTATCTATTATCGAATTGTATCATAGCTTATAATAATATCTATAAGATATAAAGCTTAAAGACTCTTAAGGACCTACATTCGCATAGACATTCTTTAATACTTTTATATTTAGAATCCCTCCTCGAAATTACATATTTGCGGACGCCGTATTCAGTATAAATATATACGTACTTTATTTAAACTTGAACAAAACTTAATACGTTAATACCATTGCCCGAACAATTTTTCCTCTTATAGTGTTGTTTTATTATTTTAACAGGTTTTAAACAAACCCCCAATCATCACAGTAAAATAAAATAGGACTCAACATCCAACCAATCCCAGGAGCTTAATTCGAGCCGAAGAAGTTAGGCAAACACAATCCCTTAAAAGCTAACGAGTTACTTTGATCGTCTGATACCTATCATCGGCTTTGTTCGCGAGTTTGTTCGTTGTTGACGATCGTAACGCCAGTAACAATAAAATGCGGAGAAAATGAAGCTGAGCGTGTCGGCCTACCGCGCACACGCATCTGCGCACAAAAAGATCTTGGACACATCGTACAGCCAGTATTATGGATCGACGAGTGCGTCGCACCTGCATCCTGGACCATCAGGAGCTTCTGGATTTCAGGTGAGTTAATAATAATAATAAAAACTTCTTACAGAATAGACTACATTGTTTACGTTTTAAAGAAATCAAAGATTCCAAAGTACACAATTTGTCTGGTTAGCTGTATGGTTCACGTATGGTCCACTATACTTAACACGTGCATCAAAAGAAGCGCTGTTGTCAAACTTACTGTTAAGTCACATATTAGATTCATAAAATTGATAAAATACACGTGTTACGAGTATAATCCAGATAAATTACAGATGGTAATCAGATACTATAGGTAGAACAAGTTTTTGTTTTCAACTTGAAGAAATAGTCCATACTTTAAGTGGAGTGTATGTTTAAAGGGAAAGAAATAAGACACTTTAAGTCTTCCGCCACTGATATATATATATATATATATATATATATATACCTTCAGATTTTCATCTTTTGGGTTTGTGTGAAAAACTCTCACACTCTCTTCACCTTTTATAGTTAAAGTTACACCCAGTATACAGCAGGGGCTTGGCATGTTGATAAATAAACAAACTAAAAGAAAAAAAATAGTACTTACCTAAGTACCTAGGTATCTAGAGGTATCTACTTCCTACTATCCTACTCAGTGGCGCACCCAGGGGGGGGGGCAAGGGGGCCTTGGCCCCCCCCAAAACCCCCAATGAAATTGCCTTTAACTATACCCACTAACCCGCTAAAAAAAACTTTAATTTCCAGTCGCGATACAAAGAACGATATAATTTTTATTACTTTTGTACAGTATACCTTAGATTCACTTTTTACCAACCTAGACGATCGATTCATTAATCACAGGGAAATTATTTTGCTATTTAACTGTTTATTGCCCTGTCCCAATAAACAAGTAGAAAATTTGCAAAGCTTTCTCAGCCTTCATTCTTTTTATGCAAATTATTAATTTTTTGAAAATTTTTATAATGAAAGCATTCTAATATGCGAATTTAAATTATGGAACGACAAGTTTACAGATAGCAAAGAAATACCCTCCGATATGTTTAGGCTATATATTCAATATGTATGTATGATATTTCCCAATATAAAAAACTTTTGCAAATTTTTGTTACCCTTCACCACCAGTACCTCTCAAAGGTCATTTTCCACATTAAAGTACTTAAAATCGTACTTTTAAGAAATTCCACCGGGAAAGTAAGACTTAATGGTTTGGCAAGTTTATTTATTCATAAGAATGTTCCTGTTTCTTGTGAAGAAATTTTAAATAAACTTTCGAAAAGTTCGAAGAAAATTAGATTTACATATTTAACAAATGCAAAGGTGTTATAAAAAAGTTTTGGTTTCTATTATTTATAAAATATTGTTAATTGTTGTGCTTTGTACTAATTTATATTTTTAAATAAATATATTTGTGTTATGGATATGTCGTCATTACTATTACCTATATTTTATTTGGTAAAAAGAGTGGTATGTTTTGTCCGGAATAATTATTAAAGTGGATATTTTAAAGTCAATTTTTTTAAATATTTACCTCGATTGAACTAGGCTATTGCGATCTTCCAAGAGTACCTGTTAAAAAAGCTCCAAAGTTCTAGAAAAATGCGTAACTTAAAAGTTTATTAACATAAAATCCTGGGTGAGCCGCTGATCCTACTTACGAACTATCTCTACTAGTGATATTTTTAAACTAATTCACATATATACCTTCAAGTTAAATAAACACTTCAATATTTAATAAATTAACTATAGCCACAAAACAATACAGTTTATCCCAAAGAGCTAACTATAATACAAAAACACAACTTTTAAATTAAAACAATTAAAATTCTGCCCCCATTATAAGACCCGTAAACAAATCGCCAGGCCGGCCAGGCTGTTGAATTTTTCGCTTTATTAATGCTATTACAGGAAATCCGCACTAAAAATGTTCACTAATATTTTGTAGAGGTTCAATTATGTCACTTAAATTTTCTATTAGATATCAATCGAAAACCGGATAAAAATATAAACTAATACGAAAAGCCGCAAAGTTAACACCTATATCGCGCGTAAATTACATACTAAAGCATGAATAACCTTAATATTATCTCTTAATCATTTAAGAAAAATGAGTGAGAGAGTATGAAATGAGACCAATAAATGTATTATGGGATATAGACAAATTAATAGAAGAAGTAGTTTATGAACAAGTTATGGATTTTTTGAATAAAAACAAAATTTTTATATATTCTCAAGCTGGGTTTCGAAAAGGATATTCTAGTGAAACAGCCATACAATATGTAGTAGAAAATTGGAAAAGAGCCTTGGAAAGAGAAGAATATGTAATAGCAGTATTTCTTGATTTTAAGCGAGCTTTTGAAACGATTAATAGAGATATATTATTAGAAAAATTATTTGAATGTGGTATAAGGGGTAAAGTTATCAATGGTTTCAAAATTATTTAAATAATAGATCACAGAAAACTAAATTTGGTAATTTTTTTTCAACAAAGAAATTTAATAACATAGGAGTACCTCAAGGAAGTATTTTGGGGCCTTTACTTTTTATTTTATATATTAATGACATGCCATTAGTCCTAAAATTTCTTAAAATACAAATGTTTGCTGATGATACTCTTATCTATATAAGCGGTAAAAATCTTTTGGAAATTTTGGAAACTTTAAATTCAGAACTGATTCTATTGTCAAACTGGTTAAAAGTTAACAAATTAAAATTAAATGTTTCTAAAACAAAATGTATGGTTATGGGTGTAAATTTAAATAATTATACAAATATAAATATTTTAATTGATGGTGATAAACTAGAAATAGTCAATTCTTTTAAATATTTAGGTATATTGATTGATTCAAAATTAAAATTTAATAACCAATTCGAAAATTTAATTTACAAAATTGCGGGAAAAATTAGTTATTTTAAAAGAATAAGTTTTAATTTAAAATTTTATTCAAAAAAAATTTTATACAATACTTTAATTTTACCACATTTTCTTTATTGTTCTACAATTTTGTTTATGGCGGATGAAGGTGTAATAAATAGATTACAAATTTTACAAAATAAAGCAATGCGAATTTTACTTAATATGGATAGATATACAAAAATTAATGTGATGTTAAAAAAATTAGAATGGTTAAATGTAAAAAATTTAGTATTATTTTTGGTTCTAATATTTATTTTTAAAATTCAAAATGATTTGTTACCGCCACATTTAAAGCAATTGACTGTTCTAAATAGTGATCAACATAATTATTTAACACGAAATAACAATAATTTTTTTCTTAATAATTTTTCAAAAAATATTGCATATAAATCAGTTTTTCATAAGGGTCTTATTGAATTTAATAAATTAAACAAGTCAATTAAAAATCAAAAAAGTTTAAAATCTTTTAAAAAAAGTTTAAAATCTTTCTTATTAACTCAACAGGACAAATAAAGTTTCAAAAGGTCATTTAATTCAAAAAATAAATAAAAAAAAGGGTATAAACTTGTTAAAATGTATCATGTAGCCACGTGCTAAATAAATCTTTTTACTACTACTACTACTAACCTCAAAAAAGTCACGTGATACATGGATATTCAAGCACTGTTGTCGATGCTTCTGTTTCATGGCTTCTTTCAAGGTGGTTGTGGGTTAACCTTAACTACGGTCTATATTGGGGAGTTTTTGCATGGCACTTACACTTTGGAACTTTTACATTTTTTGAAGGATAATTATTTTTATTTGTTTTAGAAAATAAATTAATTACGTGGGTAATTGACAAAATGACCTTATGGACAAGCCGCTCCTGTGTGTGTAAGGAAAAATTTATGGAAATACAAAAAAACTGTTAAATAAAAAATATACTCCCTTGTTTTTGGATTTTTCAAGGAATGAATGGAATTAATTCCAGTTGAAATATTCACCTGGTGTAAAGTTTATCCTTAGATATTATAAATTTGATGTTTATTGGGTTTAACCTACAGCAAACGTAATTAATGATTCTACATAATATTAACGCTTCGATTTATAATATAAACCCTTATAATCTTATAAAGTCATATATCTCGCGAAAATAATTTCGACATTCCTTCCTTAATTTTACACGCATCAAGCAGTTAGGTGTAAAATCGTTTTTCTCCCCGCTTATTAAATTCCTCTAGGGCGGTTTAATGTATAATTTAATGTCTCATAAATTTTAATTCTTCCTGTTCAAACTTACAGGAATACATTTTTTCATTTCGATGCATTAGCATTGCTGTCTTGGTAACTGTAAGAGATAGAGAGTTGGTTAAATGAATGCAAAGTAGCATATTTTAAGCTGATTAATTTGTTAAAAAAATATTTTTTTTAAAACCGACCAGAAAATTAACACTTTCAGGACAATTTTTCGTCTAGAAAATAACGTTTTTCCGATCGCAAGACCGGAAAAGTGACATTAGAGTCCGGATTTTTCCGGACTCTAATGTTACTTTTCCGGTCTCTAATGTCACTGTCACCCTGTTTTTTGTTTTTCCAATCGCTCTTTGATAATACAAGATACCTTGATTTCGTTATTATGACAACAACATTTCGATGTATTGTCGAGTGACAGTTCGTTGATTTTTAATTTTGTTCTTTATGTCAAACTTGTTTCGCGTAGATTATAAAATATATCGAAGTGTCGGTCTTATAAAAAATATTGTACGTCACGCAACCGAAAATTAGTGTTTTCCAGGTCTCTCCAAGCTTCCAGGACTCGCCTATGGCTCGCCCTGGAAATGCTTGTCTCGACCTAAAAAACACTACTTTCCGGTCTTGTAACGTAAATTACTATAAAAAATTTCAATAACTTCCGGAAATATCCGAAAAAATCCATTTTTTTTTTACGACAAAATACTGATTATTTCGAAAAACAAAGAACACTTTCTCAAGGCACTTTTAACTGCTCTTTAAGGAAATAATTTTATTTTCAGATACAAGGTTTTGTTTTTTATATACCCACATCAACTTAATTTTTTTAAAATACGGACCTGTTTTTTTTTAGTAGCTTTTGACCTCCTAAAACCAATGCTGCATCACACTTGTCCCTAATTTGTAAGAACACTTTCTTAAGGCAATTTTCATGCTCCTTAAGAAAAAAATATACCTTTAAATCATAGACTTTTACCTTTAGATACATACAGCTTTTGTCTCGTACGCAAGGAAAAGTTAAATTTTATGGTTAAAAAAATCCGGTCAAATGCCTTCCCTCCCAACAGCATTAGGCATGCGCACAAACCTCGTGTCATCGGCCTGTCCTTCTTTAGCGACATGCTCAAAATACACTCCAGAACCGTCTCGGCGTTATTTTTTTGTTGTGTTTTAAGTTTTCTCTGTGGATTCCTTGTTGTTTATTGTGGGTGTTTAATATTTACGGATTTCTAGTTTTTGTGTAGTTTAGTGAATTCTGTTTGTGCTGTTAGTGACTCGAATTGAAATACCAACAATAACTAGTAACAGCTGTTGTATGATTTTATTATGCCCAAATAGGGGTAAAATACCTGGTATTTCGTATTTTCAGGATGTATGGAGTAGTGATGTATCTTGATTTGATAAAGTCGCCACAGTGGATCTTTGCCCGTGCGTCATCAATCAACGATCAGGACTCAACGTGGTTAATAACTCTGCATCCTTATTTATTACAGTAACAAGTTTGAATAAAAGCATAAAAGAACGTCTCCAAGATTCCGCAATAATATAATGTGCTAGACAAGAATAAAACTATAAACGTCAATTAATTACTTTTTTTAATTGTTTAGTTGACAACCGTTGTATTTTAGAACGTCATTGTCAACCTTATTTTGATCTGCCAATCTAATTCGTATTTTGTAAATCTGTGTGCCTTAAAACTGTTCCTTTTCTAAAAATAGTTCTTTTTAGAGCTAATTATACCCACCATCTGTTTTGGCGGTAAGTGTTTATGGATTTTTATAATACCTAATTTATTTATTTTAAATATTCTAACCGTGAAAGTTCCTTGAAAAGTTTACGGCAGTGGCTAAATTCCCTTAAATGAAAGGATGTTAAAAATTTGACTGTTGCGATTTTAATAGTCAATAAAACACCAAACTTTTCTAGATTTTAAGCTTTAAAAATAGTATTAAATGTATTAACATTTGTTTGTCAATTTCTTTTAGATAATAGAGAATGCCGGGCAAAACTTAAAATAAATAATAATTTTTCGGGATATTATGTAGGTACGTCAAACGGTAGGCAGGCACGTCCATTTTATGAACTTAACTTAGTTTTGACTTTTTTCGTCTCGTAATTTTGATTTGATTCATACGATTTTGATGACGTAAAAGTGATGACGCACGGGAAAAGAACCACTGTGGCGACTTTATATAACTTTATTTTATTATGATCAATTTAAGCACATCTAACTAGGCCTAGGCTACATAAACAAGGTATGAAAATAAAGAGAAACAC
Source organism: Polydrusus pterygomalis (assembly GCA_963969555.1). Classification (NCBI taxonomy): domain Eukaryota; kingdom Metazoa; phylum Arthropoda; class Insecta; order Coleoptera; family Curculionidae; genus Polydrusus; species Polydrusus pterygomalis. The sequence continues at coordinate 37,621,834 of OZ018385.1, read as the reverse complement.
ACACCAAGACAGATTATCCCGATGCATGTTTTGGTATATTTTATGTGTAGCCCTGCAATCTAATTAGGTATGCCTATTTTTCGGGCAATATATTGCTTCCAAAAGTTTAAAAGACACTTGTCTCTATACCTATATTATATAAAAAAAAAGTAAATACCCAGGTATGTATACAGTGTGTTAATTAATGTCATGCAGATATTTTAGGGGATGATAGTACTCGTCAAAATAAGAAAAAAATGCAAATATATGCATGGTCCAAAACGCCTTATTTTCGTTATACAGGGTGGCCCAGATTCAATTTTTTTTCTCGTATTTTGCGTTTTCTCTCTTAAATTCTGCGATAATTGTTTCAAATTTGGAACATTAACCCTTTTTTAAAATATCTACAATAAAGTATCAAAATTGCCGGTCGCAGTATACAGGGTGTTACATTTTCTTGAATCGGCTACAATTTTATCTTTCAGAACTTTTTTTTTTTGGCTCCCTGTATGAATTCCGGTATGAAATTTGAACTTTCTGTTCCTTTGTTTAGCGTTCTGGTCTCTTGCACTATTCTCGTATCTGTGACCGTTTTCAATTTATTTGCAAAAATATCCATCGATGAAAATTAAGTGTAGGCGAAATAACGCAATAATGAATATAAGAAAAAAATAGAGTGTCTGTCAGTCCATGAGGCGAAGACTTGATTCGTGCATTTTAGCAAAAGGCGGCAATTTTCAACAGTTTTTATAATTTTCTTTTATTTTTATTTGATTAACTAATAAATTGTTTTGATACACAGCTTTTTACTCTGCGTTATTTCGCCTACACTTAATTTCCATCGATGGCTATTTTTGCAAATAAAACGAAAACGGTCACAGATACGAAAATAGTGCACGAGACCAGAACGCTAAACAAAGGAACAGAGAGTTTAAATTTCATACCGGAATTCATACAGGGAGCCAAAAAAAAAGTTCTGAAAGATAAAATTGTAGTCGATTCAAGAAAATGTAACACCCTGTATACTGCGACCGACAATTTTGATACTTTATTGTAGAGATTTAAAAAAAGGGTTGATGTTCCAAATTTGAAACAATTATCGCAGAATATAAGACAGAAAACGCAAAATACGAGAAAAAAAATTGAAACTTTGCCACCCTGTATAACGAAAATAACGCGTTTTAGACCATGCATATATTTGCATTTTTTTCTTATTTTGACGAGTACTATCACCCCCTGAAATATCTGCATGACATTAATTAACACCCTGTATTAATATATAATCCAAGGATGGAATTATTCCACGGGTCAAGTTCTCAGGCAAAAACTTTTTGAAATTCTTGAACAGGAAATTGTGCTTGAAAATGTTTTAAGTACACGTACCCAAGGTTAGGTACGCGATAACATCGGAGATTGGTTATTTCGTTTCTTATATTCGATTTTATAAGACTTTTTTTTAATTGACTTGTTCTCTTCCTCTTCGAACTAAAAACACGGCGACGAATCAGTTTAAACAAATTTAAAAAACAAAACCTAAAAACAATTTTCAAAATTTGATAGGTTTGCAACAACTAAAAATGCCAGAAATCACTATCTTTTTTCCCAAGTTGCTCAAAAATTGAGAAGAAATTCCATTGTTGGCAAATTTTAGCTGTTTACACGTAAAAATAAATTGAAGGTTAACTTTTCCAATTTTTTGAGCAAACACTTAAATTTTAAAGCACGGACCTGTCTATGTTTCCATTCGTCAAATGATAATGTTGCAGCGCGCATGTCTAATCGCGTTGTTTACATGCGCAAGACCACATACCTATTGGATCTGCTGCTATAGTGGATTTCACCTTAGTTTTTAATGCTTTGACGTCTCTCTTGTCAAACATATTAGCCAACACGTGATTTTAAAGTCCCTAATTCTATAAACGGCTTTCAGGCACGGGCATTGGCTAGATTAACAAGAGATGGATATATCTGACAGTATAGTTACATGTACATGACGAAGATGCACGCTACACAGTTCAATACGTTGCCCTTCAATGAGCTCAAACTCGTCAAAAGCACAACATCGCTCGTATATGCCGTTAGTATGCGCATCTTTGTCTTACGCATTTGCTCTCGCATATCTCTTTTCGTACTTCATTAATTCGATTGTCTCGTCGCGTTCTTTAAATATCACAGAGCCGCATTGGGACTTGGGACACACCGCGTGCATTCTACTGTTAATTCTTAGAGTCTAATTCTTGATCGTTCGTGTTATTGTTTTTGGTATTTTTGAGACAGCATTTTGCTTATATTTTGTGCGTATTAGACTTTTTGGTTTTAAACTGCCGGACTGTGTGTATCTGTGACGTGTTTCTTTTTATGCAAAAGTAAGTAAATAATTAGTAATGTCTCGGACGGTGACGACGACATCGACAGCTTGTCAGATGAAGACCAAAAATAATAGGGAACTTGCAACAAAATTAAATTTGAAAACCACAGTGAACCATTATGCTAAAATAAGTTTTACATACAGTTGTATTGAAGAGTGCTTGAGGTATCTGTTCTGCAAACGCATGGACAAAAATCTTTTTTTGTAGTATCTACTTACATTATTTTTTCTTTATTTATTAAAAAAAAATACCTAATTCGATAACATTACAAACTTTTATTGTTTTATTATAAACCAACGAAAAGTTAGACCTATTGTAAACTTCAAACTCTTTAGAACCTAGTCTAAAGAAAAACATATCTACCCGTGAATAAGAAAATAAAAAATTAAACAATAAGCTATTAAATATAATATATAGATTTTTTCAACTTAACACTGCATGGTCTAAAATCAAATTAAAAAACAAAATAATGCTTTAATAAAAAACGTAGTTAATTACTGATGATACTAGATTCACGACTGCCCCTTCTATATTTTTTATTGTACTAAATTAAGAGTGTGTTTTTACCAAAATAACAGCACTTTATTATATTATGAATAAAAATTAAATGAAATTGTTTTTCTGATATTCTATCCTATTTCCATTCCCCTTCAGTGTTTTTTTTTTAAATATCTTAAAAATTGCTTAGGTAATTCTCGTTTCCATCCATAATTACAACTACAAATAAATTGACCCATGTTCACACATAATTTTTAAGTCCGGCCCTGGCCAATCCTTAAGTTCGGTAAAAAGAAATGTTATAAATGACATGTGTCAGCGGCGGCCATTAAAAACTAAGGTGAAATCCACTATAAGTCAAAAACTAAGGCGCGAAAAATTAAAAAAAAAAAACTTATGTTTCCGATGGTATTCGGAATATATTATTATTTTTATCTTTCATCTAATTATTAAGCCTTAAAATATTCCTCAATTTATTTTATTTAGTATCTCTCCCGTTTCGACATCTCCATCCAGGTACGCACAAAAATTTGTAACACCCTGTATATAACCAAAATTTATTAAGTATTAAAACTTTTAATAGGTCCTTTCGTATATTACCAAATTTCCCTTCTGCATCTCTTATCCTTCGCGATCCCAAATCTCTATATTATATTATAAATAAATTGAATTTTCTCTTGAAAATGTCACCTCGCGTGAGGAAATATGCTTTTTTCGGCCTATAAAAAACGCTTCGACAAAAATGTTTTTGGGCTGAATACATAATACATCACAAAATACATAATATATCACAAAAAAATCATTTTTCAGCACATGTTTCATGGATATTTTAGTAGGTATTTTGGAGGCTTGCTTAGAAAAATGTTACAAAATGAAAATATTGATATATTAGATATTTTATAAACTCACGTGCTAAGCTAGATAATAAAAAAATATAATATACACTTTATTTGCACATTTTTGATGCTTATAAGAGAATAATATGCTGTTGCCGAAGAATCCAAAGACTCACCCCTTAGGTATACCATGTGTTTTTAAATACAAAGCGCAAGGTTTGGCAACATATTGTTGCGTAATTAAAATAGATAAACTAATAATATCGACGTTGTGGTCTAGTGGTTAGCGCAGCAGCCTTACAGATCGTAGGCCCGAGTTCCATTCCCGGTGCCGACAACGTCGATGTTAAATTTGGAATTTGGTTTAAGAGGTGGCGCCGTCTTTCGGAAGAGACGTTAAACTGTGGGCTGCAGCCCGGCAGCCCCCCCCCCCCCTGGTTGCGCCACTGAGCAATATTATAGTTTTGTTAGGGGAGTAGGGCAATTACCCCATTTCCCTCATTCTTTACGATTGCACATGCAGGTAGGTATAGTCAAACTTAACATACCAGTATCACAGTAAATTATTAAAACACGACAAACCAGCCTTTCTATAGAAGTTTATTTCAACTAACTGCAGCAGCCATTGGCAGCAGCAACATTACTCTTAAGTAGCCCACAGACTGCGGCAACGCCTGCGTCCTATAGACAGCTGCCCTGTCCTACGGACAACGATGTGACCTGCGCAACAAATACGGTAAAACTAATGCTACGGCGCGCGGCGATTGCCGATCGCTACAACCCCCCACCAATTTCCACCAAATATTAATAGCCCAATTTTGATTTTGTAGAAAAACACACATTTAATATGGCGCTACTTTAAAGAAAATGTATCTGAAATGAAGCCTTGTCAAAACTAAGAAGTTTTATGTAGGTTGCGTTGAGTCTTATTTTGCAAAAGTGGTGCAATTTACAAAATATGGGTAAAAAATTAAAATTATCTTTGCATGCGGGCTAGAAACTGAATTTAAAAAAACTTTTTTTAATAACTTTTTTTGATACTTTCAGAAATAACCCCACTTTTGAATTATTCTCTGGAAAAAATAAATACAGACAGATAATGCGAATCACGTGACTACTATTTTTTTGCCCTATTTTCATCTCGATCGAAGCAGAACTTGATGCCAAAGTCAAATTTCGAATAAAGCTATTAAAACTAAAAACTCATATGATGCGGACTTTACTGGTCACACACTGTATGTCTTAGGAAACCTGTTGTAATACAGTAGACTCCCGATTATCCAAAACCCGATTATGCGAACTCCGCATTATCCGAAACGACCCATGAATCGGATTATCCGAAATGATTCTTGCTATTCCTCTGCATTATCCAAAATTTCTAAGAAATGTTTTGTTGGTTTTGTTGTTGCGACCAAAAATCGACAGACTTTAAAATTAAAACAAGTACCAATTACCTATATCTTGAATTTATGAATATGAATACATACTAATGTACATACATAAGTATTAGAATTTATTATGTATTACATCTACATATAAAAGTACATACATATAGTTACTTTTCATATAGGTAATGATTTTCCTCAATTTCCGCATTATCCGAAATCGTTCCGGTCCACATCATTTCGGATAATCGGGAGTCTACTGTAGATCATTTTCCCCAGTATAGAATGATAAAAAAGATCTATATCATAATTGATTTAATGCCAGGATTCTCATTTTACTAGTAAGTGTACATAGAAATATTATAGAATATAAACAGTATGTCGGCTTAATAACGCATAGGAAGATTCTTAGTATTGGGATATATTTTCAATGACAATTACAATAAAACCTCCATGATAATATAAACATACAATTTCCAATACAATACTTATAACCAAATCCCACCCAAACGTTACGTTGCAGTGTTAACATTTTTTATTTCCAAACGTTTAAATAATCATTTTTTTTCGTCCCAATAATGGATTCATCTAGATGATGACATGAAATTTAAATTAGCCTTGTAATTTTTCAATTAACTTACAATTACCATTTGCATATTTCTAATAAAAAAACAATTTCAACTTTGCTCACGGAAAAACAAAAATAATCCGTTATTGACGGCTGTCGCTGCCCCTCGGTCGAACTTCACGCATAAAATTTACATTTCATTTTAAAATTAACGCTGCCTGTTTTGTGTTTGTTTGGGTATCACTCTCTGAAATGGAGTTTGCATAACGTGCTTTAAAATCAAAGTTAAACCTGCGATCTTTTTGCATATTTTTAAGTAGAAAGTTTATTTTGTATTGGATTATGGAAAATGATATAATTTTTAAAATAAAAATAAACCTAGGTTAGCAGGGTGCTCCCCAAGTAATCCTTTTCAAGTATAAAATTAGAAAAAATTATAAAACACAAGCATATAGAAAGCAATAAGGTCTACCTAAACCTATATTTTTGTACACAGAAAAAAACCTTCTATTCCTTACAAGAATTCACATATTCTTTATACAACTGTTTAATACTATATCTGACAGCAACGCGCTTTCTTACTGTAAGACAACGAAAACTGCTGGAAAGTTGTGTAGTGATAATATCACGGTAACTTAGCCAATAGGAAATTGGAGTTAATGCTATCATAAAATCGTGTATGGTCATTATTGCTCTGAATATTCATAGAAATTAACAAGTTTTATTGGGGGTGTAATCTGGTTTTATATACTGTATTAGTTCCGGCTGGCAGTTGTCATGAAACTTGAAATTAATCGTAATAATATTATCTATTATGCAACATGGTTTACTGAGAGGGTAAAATTCGCCCATAGATTATAAAGTCCAGTACTAATGATGGGTTGTGTGAAATAAGAATATTCTATTGATTTATCTGACATGTAAAGTTTAAAAAAAACTTATATAAAAGTAAAAATAAATTAATTGAAACAGGTAGTGGTACGATCAATAGAATTCAAACTCAGACGGGACTGCTAGAAGACTCCGAACGACGATGTGACCTGCGTAACAAATACATTAAACTAATACTACGGCGGCCCCACCAACGTCTTGTCAGTGACGGCTCGTGACTAGCGAGTCAGGGGGGGCGCTGGCTTTAAATAAAAAAAATTTTAAATGTCTAATATTTTTAAAAGTACGTGTCTGTTTTTTCTAACTTTTTTGTTGTGAATTTAAATTTCATCAGCATAAGCACTACTTAAACAAGTTAAAATATTAATTTGTCCTAACATTTCAAAACTTACCACATTATGACGATGTTTTACACTATTTTCATGTTTTTTTATTTTCTCTGAAAGATGTTTTAAGTCTTGCACCCAATTTATAGTCCAATTATCATCCCCGTCAAAAAGAAGACACACGAAACAAAAAAAAAGAATTTTTGTCCTCACAACCGCATATCCAGGATTTTTTATTATATATTTCTTTGTCAAACTTACGCGTAAACTGTGCCTTACTTTTACATGTTGATTGCACTTGTACTATGTTCAATTTCTAGTGGCCGCCCTGCATTTTTTTATCAATTTTTTCACTTAAGCTCAGAGAACAAAACACAAGCTTCTGTAAATCACTGACCTTCATATTACACGACATTTTCCAACAACAACAACAACGTAACTAATAAATCAAATCAAAACAAATAAACAAAACGTTAGCGCCTAGCGGCATCGACAGGTCGCCTCGCCAGAGTACATAATATATTGATTATTCTACCGTGGCATCGCGAACAGCTGTTGTTGGGCGCGGAAAATTGGAGCTCATCGTGGCCGCTCGTTGTGCGATGTGTAGGTGACGTCACGCCTCTGTCGTCATGACAACTCATCGAGAAGCCGCGTTGAATCGGGACGGATAATCGGTTGCCCGCCCGCGCTCAGTATAAAAAACATTGAGAGCGCGCAACTCGCTTGTATATGAGTATAACCTGCCCGTTGGTATAGGGCTATGTTTGGTTTGAATTTATGCCCGCGCTTAGTATAACCTACCCGCTGGAATAGGGCTATGTTTGGTTTGAATTATTTTAATGGATTGCTTACATACATTGCTTTATTGGTTTTTTAAGTAAAGTATTTTTGGATTCTGATTGAAATAATTGCAGGGAGGGCGGCGCCCCAGAGCCCTTCATTAACGAGCCACCACCGTCTTGTCTATTATAGGTTCTAGCGCATACAATTTGTTTTTAGGGGCGCTGTTCTGCTTCCTAAATCGTAGAGAAAGCGCTTTAGTGGGAACAAAATGCGTCGCATTGAGAAGATACAATTTATTTCTTAACAAAATTGCTGTATTAAAAATAGTTCATTATTCAACAAGACTGTGCTGCTAATGGAACTGATTACTACCAATAAAAACCTGGAATCTGGAATTAATATAATGATATAACACTAAAGCGGGTTTGATACACTAGCAATTTATTTAATATGGGTTAATAAAAAATAAGCTATCAACACAAACTATGTCTTAGTAAACGTGTTGTATTGGATCATTTTTCTCAGTGTACAACTTCTACACGGCTAGAAAAATGATTGATCTTATCGCATAAATTCAAAAATTAATTTCCAAAACATTTTTATCACTAGCCCTGCCACTGCCCCTCCCCATTGGCTGAATTAGCAACGACGAAGAGTGGGGACCATCTCCTAATTTTGCTAAATTTGGATAATAATTTATAGTAAAAAATTCTAGTTATTTGTTCGTGTTATTTTCTAACACCGTCTTATTATATTCTGGGTAAAGGCACAAATAAAGATAGGGCATTGCGTCGCCTTAAAAACGTTCAAGATTATACAGGGTGGTCCAACGAAAACTTAACACCTCGATTTTCCTGCTTTAAAATGAAAATGTGGAAAATCGCTCGGACCCGTCGATTCTTATTTCGAGGGGGACATCTTTTGCGTATATTGTCAATCTTGTTACTTCAAGCCCCTATGAGGTAGGGGGGGTAAGATCTAGATCTTAAATGGATACCCCTAGTTTATATATTTTTTTTGGATTCTGCATAAAATTCTGAACATTTTTTAATAAAAGCATTATTAGTCTATACTTAAGAGTTTTCGAGATATTGACTCTTGAAAAATGACATTTTTGAACTTTGACAGCGTCTAGCTTTCTAACTGTACGTCTTAGAGCAAAACGGCTTACATGTCCCTATCTTCGATTTTTATTACCTTTCCAATGTGTCAACTTTTGGTTAAACCGGATGTAAGAAATATATTACTGTGAGTTTAACCGGAAGTTGACACTATTGGAAAGATAATAAAAATCGAAGATAGGGATATATAAGCCGTTTTGCTCTAAGACGTACTGTTAGAAAGCTAGACGCTGTCAAAGTTCAAAAATATAATTTTTCAAGAGTCAATATCTCGGAAACTGTTAAGTATAGACTAATAATGCTTTTATTAAAAAATGTTCAGAATTATATGCAGAATCCAAAAAAATTATATAAAATAGGGGTATCTATTTAAGATTTAGATCTTACCCCACCCTCCCACCCTCCTAGGGGCTTGAAGTAACAAGATTGACAATATACGCAAAAGATGTCCCCCTCGAACTATACATACTATATAAACTTTTAATAACTTATTTCACAGTCCTTAGTCAACAGATATTTGCAGTCGGTTAGTATTCTCCTGGAAATTTTTATATAGGTATACTTTATGATGCTCTCGTTCTTCGTTCTGAATCGTAAAAGATGCTTAGAGTTTTCGTTATAAAATTTTTCCTAGGAGCACTTTTACAACGTTGTTAACCTCAAAGGCTTTTAATCCAGTTTTTAGTGTAAATTGAGTTTGTGGCTTTCTTGTTAAGTTTACATTAAGTAAAACTTAATTTTTAGATTAGATTATATTTATTAATGATACTAGTTCGATATGAACACTATAATGAAACGTGTGCAACGTGTGCAACGTTTGAACAAGTTCCATTAACAAAGTTCATATCTAACGTGTATCATTCAAAATGTAATCTACGACAGTGCAAATAGATTTTATTCGTCTAAATTTCATTGATATCAGATAATGTTTTCGTAATTTTTAAAATTTTCAGGTGTCCATATTAGTCGTAACCGCATTTTTGATTGTTTCAATTTCGATTTTGACAACGTCATTATTGCCGTCTAATTTTCTATTGTATGCAAAGTGTTGGCAAAAATAATTTAAATATGGGAGATTCTGAATCCGAAAGTGTCCCTTCGGATGTTTACAATAAATAAATGCAATCCGTTTTTCTAAGTAATAATAACAAATAAATAGTTTGCACCGACTTTCTTTTTGTTTTTGTATCTAAATGATAATGCTAAATACGTCATAATAACACTGTCGTAGATTAAAATTATATTAGACGTTTGATCTTTCACTATAATATAGAGATCTTGCCCATAATTTTTATAATTAAAGATATTTGTAGTTTAGACACACTTTTATTTCTAAACTAGCGTGTACTCGGCATGCGTTGCAACCCGCTGGTATAAATACAAACCCGAACAAACCCGATATATTAGTACCCGGCATGCCACTTTCTGAAATTGCACCCCGAAGCCGGGGCGGGTCGCTAGTTATACATAAAAACCTTCCCCTTGAATCACTCTATATATTAAAAAAAAACCGCTTCAAAATCCGTTGCCTAGTTTTAAAGATTTACGCACATACGGGGACAGACGGGCGACAACGACTTTGTTTTATACTATGTTAAGAAGTTAAGACTTAGACTGTACGACAGACTAATACATTTTCTTGGCCGATTTAAAGTGATAAGAAACAATCAACGTGGTTTTCAACGAGGTAAATCCACCGAAACAGCTGTATTCCAACTTATTCAATTTATAGAATTTAGAAATAGAAATTCTAGAACTAGAATCGAGCAAGGTGGTTGTCGGAATGTTCTTTGATTTATCACTGGCTTTTGATACTTTGAACCTGAAGTTTGTTGTCATTATGTCGTTTCTAACCGAAAGAAGGCTGTTAGTCAAAATCAGAAATCATACCCCCCCAGAATATGAACTAAACATCGGAGCTGCCCAAGGATCTGTCCTCGCACCTGTCATATTCATATTATTTGTAAACGATCTATCACTACCGGTATTTACCATCAAATTTGCCGACGATACCACGGTTGCCATATCAGCACTAGATGACCCGGAAGTACACAGAAAAATACAAGAAGTAACAGAAAAAAATTAACAGCTGATGTTTTTCGAATCAATTTATACTAAACGAGGACAAAACGGTTCACATTCATTTCCACAAAACTTCTCCCAAAATGCAATTAAACCAGGCGGCATCCTCTTCCAAATTTCTGGAAACATATCTTGATCCAAACTATCGTGGGAACCTCAACTGGATCATGTATGCTCAAAATTGGCACAAGCTTACTACGCTATACTAAAGTTAAGATACACAGTGACTGTCCCTACTCAAATAACATCTTACTACGCATCAGCCTATCCATATCTCAGCTATAATATTTCACTGTTAGAACAAGCAGTAAACATAAACCGAGTATTTCAAGCACAGAAACGTCTGATAAGGCTAATTTTTTGATTGAAACCAATACAAACATGCAGAGAAATATACAAAAAACACAAAATCCTCACAGTCACTTCAATATACATCGTTTCATGAAGCGTCGGCAGATTGTGTAAAAACATGAAATTACACGATCTGCCGCGTCACTTCATGAAGAGACCTTGACGTTTCGGCGTATTATGTATAACACAATCTGCCTAATTTTAAATATCGTCACTTCATGAAATGCCACAAAAACAAGGCATATTGTATAATTCCGTCTAAAAGGTATATTGGCAACTGGTTTGTTCGGGTTTGTCAGAGCATTTTTTTTTATTTTTATAAAATAATATTAGTTAAAAAAATTTAATTAAAAAAAAATGCTCTGAGGAACAACGAACAAACCAGTTGCCAATATACCTTTTAGACGGAATTACACAATCTGCCGACTGACATGACATCGTTAGGTACTACATGAAGTGACGATATTTAAAATTTGGCAGATTGTGTTATACATAATACGCCGAAACGTCAAGGTCTCTTCATGAAGTGACGCGGCAGATCGTGTAATTTCATGTTTTTACACAATCTGCCGACGCTTCATGAAGTGACTAGGCTTTTCATGAAATGACGGATTTCACTATCAGCCTACGACATATACAAGAACAAGAACGAATTTCAAGAAAACAGGAACAATTACAACTATTCTACAAGAAACGCAAATGGCCTTATAGTCCCCAGACACTTCAACACGATATGAAAAATCTCCCCACTATGCCTGCATCAAAATGTTTAATAAACTACCAGAAGAAATCAAACAATCCATAACAAGAGGTATATTTGGAAGAAAACGAAAGGACTTTCTTATAAAAAATGCTTTTTACACACTAAAAGATTTTTTTTTATTGATACCCTATTTCGCTTATTTAAAGTACGCCTCAGCGTGTTTAAATCCCACTTTCAAAAACGCGCGTGTTTTAAAGTCACCATAGCAACATCAACAACCCGTGAAACGTGATGTCAACTTTTTAATTATTGATTTGACAGAATTACCTTTTAACGTCAAATAAAATATTTTTTTAAGCAATAGACAACCAATGTCAACGGTGACAACAATGAATCTTATGTGACAGATTGGAAGGTATTTTTTGTTCTCCTCATTTTCATGACAACGACAGGTATATCACATCGCGAATTCGACCATTTCACTTACTTACTAAGTTATTATTTCCATTTTTTGTAATATAAATACCAATAAAAAAAAATAATGTAAAGTATTCGTGGATAACTGGTCTTTAAAACACTTGCTCTATTTCAAGCACTCCGGCTGCGCCGTCGTGCTTGCAAAATCGCGCGTGTTTTAAAGACCTTAATATCCACTTATACTTTAATATACTATTAAATGCTTAAACGATGTCATTGAGAATTATTTACAAAGAAAATTTAACATCGGGACTCGGGAGACAAAATAATGTATGTATATACGGTTATCGTACGATGAGATTTACTTTTTCGAATAAAGAAAATACTATTAGATCAAACTCGAGTAATTTTTTAGGCTTTATTTTCTAATTGGTTCATTAGTCACCATTGTCTCCTTTGTTATTGTACTCGATTATAGCGGGATGCTCCTTTCAATACGAATTTTCCTGCTATTTATTTAATTAGACCAGGTTTATGAAGTCTTTGACATGTTTCTTGATTAATGGCGACCTGATGCCTACAATATGAATTGTGTAGACACTTTTGGGTTTATGAGATGATTTGTTAATTTTGGAATTTATGTTCGATATACAGGGTGTCCGGAAATGATGAGCAAAAAATTTAGGGGATGCATTCTAGACCCTCTTCCTATAACATTTTTTCGAAAATTGATTATTAACGTAGTTACAGGGTGTTAAAGTTAAATTTATTTGCAGTTTTAAAATACATAAGTTACTAGAACAACAAATTAAACATTCAAATCAAAGTTTCAAAGTGACGTCCTTCCTCTTCAATGCATAAATTAATTCTTCTTAAAAAATTCCGACAAACTTAATGGAATATTCCTTTCGTTGCTATGCTATGTTTAAAGTTGAAAATAAATTAAAATGATTTCGTATTCATCACATGCAAGCAATGTTATTTTAGCATTTTTCTCGAAAACGGTTAAATTTATCGAAACAAAAGTAGTACACATTTTTTATGTCAAAAGGTTAGGAGAATAAAAATTTTCACGCAAAATGCGCACACAGTGTAGGACAAAAATGTTGAGACCATTCAAATTAAGGTATAGGCTCCTATGTGGCGCCCTCTACAAAATGCGAAAAAACGGTGGGCAAATTTGTATTTCTCATCTCGAAAAAGCCCTATATACGAGATTTCGTCAAATTATTATGAGCGTGGCAAAAGGTTTTGCAAAAAAACTGCAAATTAAATTTAAATTTAACACCCGGTAACTCCGTTAATAACACAAGCCTGCATTTTTTAACACTTTGAAAGTTGATTTAAAAATTTTAATTGTTTTCTAGTAATTGGGTAGCGCTGATTTCAAATCTGCTTTCAGTTTTTTTATATCACGTAAGGTTATTTTTCAGACCGGGAAAATCCAAAAATATAGAAAAAAACACGATTTATTTAATTTAAAAGCGAGTTTTTTTAATATATTAAGGAAAAAAATACAAAAATATACAAAATATACACATATAAACTATTATAAGTGGTTATTTATTCGTTACGCTTCTTCAAAAAATGTTTTCTTTTTTCAGAAAAGCTTCTTTTGGTTGTTTTTCTGTTCCAACAGAAATCGGCCATCATTTTTGTGTCCCAGCGCCCCTGGTATCTTTTTCCATCTCTTTAATATATTGATGAAATCTTTCACCTTGCTCTTCACCTACGTCCCCAAGATTTTCCGGGAATTAGTCCAAATGGGAATGTAAAAAGTGAATTTGTATGATCATATTATGAAATTCCTGAACTTTTCCAGCATATTTTCAACGATCTCAACATAGTAGTAATGTAGGTTCAACTTCTTTAAAAGCATTCCATGCATGTTTTTCCTTATCTTCCATTACCTTTTCAAATTCTGTATCTTTCATCAAGCTCCTAATCTGCGGCCCTACAAAGATTCCCTCCTTTAATTTTGCCTCTGACAGAGCCGGAAATGTTTTACACAAATATTTAAAACAATTTCCTTCTTTGTTTAATGCCTTAACAAATTGTTTCATACGTCCAAGTTTTACGTGAAGTGGTGGAAGTAAAACTTTTTGAGGATCAATAAGACTTTCGCGAATTACATTTTTGTTTCCAGGTGTTAAAGTCTCGCTTTGTGACCAGTCTCTTTTTATCCAATGCTGTTCTCGCTAGCTAGACCACTCGCACAGGAAACATGGAAATTTAGTAAATCCAGACTGCTGACCTAAGAGAAGACTTAAAACCCTTCCCAGTTGTGATTTTCATATTGTATTCTTAAAAGTAATTCCTCTAAATTTTCATAGTTTTCCTTTAACTTAACTGTATGGCCGACCGAAACAGAAGCAAAAACATTGTCATTGTGTAAAAGAACAGCTTTAAAGCTCCTTTTTGAAGTCGATAAAAAGTCTCCAGTCGGAAGGTGTGTAGCACCACAGAAAATCATTTTTTATTCATCAATCATTTAGAATTTGAAGTACTACATTCATTTTAAAATATATTAAAACGCCTATTATAAGTTTTTTTATATTTTTTCTTTTTTTTGCAAAAAAAAATCTGTGGGTGATAGAGACCAATTGTATTTTAATTAGTTATTTCTATATAAAAACTAAGCTCAACAAATAAAAATCACGTCATCACAAATTTCATGCAGGCCTGTGTAATCAATTTTCGAAAAAATGTTATGGCAAGAGATAGCATTTATTTTTGTTCTAGAATTATCTTCTAAATAAAATAAGTATTTTAAATAAACTGACACAATAAAGTAAAAAAAAGTCACGTTCGATACGTTGAATTTCCAAAAAAAAAACATAAATCTTTAAACAAAAATTTGGGAATAGACTCTATGATGAGAAGCAATATTTTATTATAGCTTTTTTTCGTATCGCTAATAAAAATGACACTGTATAATCTTGAATTGAAATAATATATTTTCTTATGGCCTTTAAAAAAATTCTAAAGGGTTATAAAGAATTTTAAATTAGGTTAGTGGCATCGGCATCGTTGTCATTTTTCTCTGTCTGCTTGTTATAAATTCCTAATTAAAAATATTGATTTCGTTTTTTTTTAAATTATTTCAAGTGAACTTTTAATTAATCTCCTCTTTTGCATTGATAATTATAATTAAATTCAGACATTTTAATTGAATTAATCTTTTTTTAATTATTAATAACCTACAGTCATGCTAATAGGTAACCACGGATTTAAAAATCTGTTGAAGATGTGTTACCATAAAATCTGAACATTTTATCTAAATTATATAAAATAATTATTTTCAAGTAAGAAAATTATTTAATTTTATTCTTTTATCGAATGTTTTTATTTTACAAAATATATGAACTGGGCAGACGGATAAATAAAATTGTTTTGTTTCTTTTAGAGTCGTTCTCCAAAATGCAAACCTGTTTGAAAACTATATTTTGAGGAAAAAGATCTAATACAGCAGGTTTGCTAAGACCTAGTTTGTATTGATAGCTTATTTTTTATTAACCCATAGATATTAAATAAATTGATAGTGTATCAAATCCGCCTTAGTGTTAAACCTAGGTATCTAGAGGTATCCTACCTACTTATGAACTATATCTACTAGTGATATATTTAAACTAATATACATATACCTTCAAGTTAAATAAACACTTCAATATTAAAATTTATGAAAATTAACTGTGGCCACAAAACAATAAAGTTTATCCCAAAAAGCTAACTAGAATACAAAAAACACAACTTTTTAAATAAGACAAACAAAATTCTGCCGCCCTTTATAAGACCCGTAAACAAACCGCCAGGCCGGCCAGGCTGTTGGTTTTTTCACTTTATTAATGCTATTAGAGCAAACCCGCATCAAAAATTTTCATCAGTAATCTGTAGAGGTTCTTAGCAATCATGCCACTTAAATTTTCTATTAGATATCAATCGAAAACCGGATAAAAATACAAATTAATACGAAAAACCGCAAAGTTAACGCGTCGCGCGTAAATTACATACTAAACCGTGGCTAACCTCAAAAAAGTCACGTGACACATGGATCTTCAAGCAGTGTTGTCGATGTTTCTGTTTCACGGCTTCTTTCAGGGTGGTTGTGGCAATGGTATTTTATTTGTCGATTTTTTTCTCCAGCCAGAAACAGCTCATTAGCTTGGACTAACCCTTTTACCGATCTCGGTATACGAAATACCAAAAGTCAAAGTTTGCGGACAGAATCAGCCTCAGTAAACAAGTTTATTATTTCCGCTTCCTGCATTAATGAATTAAATAAACCCAGGCCATTTCGCCCATTTTAATACATTTCTCGATTAGGACTTTCGCACCCAATTAAGGTGGGTAAACTAATTAGGGAAGTTTGCTAAAGAGCTAATAAAATTTCGGGAGGATTTTATTTCTTTCTCAACTTACTACTATTTATGTTGTGACAGCGTTCCTGATATCCTGATGATTCCTAATCTCTCTATCGAAAAAAATTCACTAGTTGATAAATAAAAAACAAAATTGCGACTGACGTCATAATGACTGTGCGGGGGGAGTTTAAAGCATCCTGATTGACAACCAAGATTTTCCACCACGTGTAGTTTTTAAGATATAAAATATTTTAGTTATTTTCATTTTATACAAACATTTTTATATAATATTCAGTGTGACTAGTAAAGTCCGCATCATATGAGTTTTTTTTATTAATAACTTTATTCGAACTTTGACTTTGGCATCAAGTTCTGCTTCGATCGAGATGAAAATTAAGCAAAGATACCCATTTTTGTAAGCACAACTTTAATAACTTTGAAGATATTTAAGCGTTCCAGTAATTTTTACTAACCCAGTATTATAGTCTGACAACTTTCTAGTAAGCTAGTAGAAAAAACTATATACATACCTCAGGGGGAAAATGTGTTTCCTCCCTTGGATAATTAATGCCCTCCGCTTCGCGTCGGGCATCAAACTATCCGCGGGAGGAAAAGCACTATTTTCCTCCCTTGGTATGTAAATAGCTATTATGTTAGCTTGACCTGGAATATATTGATCTTTCGGAAGCCATTCTTTTACTTGGTATAGCTCCCTGTTGCTCTAATATCCCAAAGAGCAAGACAACAGCAATACTTCGTAAATCCATCCTGAAGCCCTAGTAATAGTTCTGTCTTTTAAGTCACCACATATTTGCCACTTACACGTATCATAGCCTATGGCATTTAGAATAAGCAACATACTTTCGTAAGTTTCCTTTATGTCAATTGAATGTGCAGAAGTAGAGGCTCTTTTGTTGCCGTTATGAAGCAGCACTGCTTCTAAACTTATTTTAGACGAATCTATAAATAAACGCCATTCGTCCGGTTTATGTGCAAATCCTTATTTTACCATAACGCTATTTGGATTAACACAAATTTTATCCTGCATAGAAAAAAACGGTTCCTAAATATTTTAACTTTGGTTCCAGTGGCTAGTAAATTCAATTATTGTAATTCAGAACCTTATGCTTCAGCATGCCCTTGCTGAAAAAATTATAACTCAAAAATCTAACGTGCTAAGAAGTTTCAACGATCGCACTTAGAGGTATCTACACATACATATGCATAGGTATCGTTTTTCAAAACTATATTTGAATTAGTTATCCAGCCTCAAAAAAATTGTCAAAAATTTTTTCCACAGAATTATTATCGGATTTTCCTTTAACCCAATTTCCTCTCTCATCTTATTAAACCTTTATGGCTTTTATCCCGCCCTATATAATCTTCAATTTTAGGAGATATAATCCAACCGGTCTATTTTAAGAGCTTTTTATTAATATTTAGTTTGGACGTAATTTACTGTCAACATGTTTTATCAGATTTAAATATATCAGCTCTATATTACAAAAATTTCTTGTACATATTACATACATTTCTTGTTTTATACGGGGTCCTGGTCTGGTGAACTCCTAACTAAACTAAGTAGTATATATAAAGAAAACACCGGGTTACTTGTTTAGGAGTAGTAGTCGTAATTGAGGAGATGTTCCGAACCTGGCAAGTACACCAACGGCGATCCTTTTTACCTAAAGGAGTAACTGGTGATATTCACTCAACACCAACGGCAGCACTAAAAGTGCTGTTGCATACGCTACCCGTGATTATTTATAGAAAATGTATGACTGCAAAAAGTGCTCTACAACTGAAAAAGTAGAAAAGCTAGAACGGTACAAACTACGGACACACAGCTACATATTAAGAGTATATTAAGGACAAAATTCGCGGGACCCTACTAATTAAATCGTCTCAATACAATACTTAAACATGGGGTTCTATATACTCATTCCTAGTAGAGAGGAGTGGGAGGGTAACCATGTAACAACGGAGAAATATCACCCTATTTAGACGGTTCAAAAATGAACGTTTTACTTAGATCCGGTATCTTCTCTGAGAGCATGCAAATACAGAGGTCGTATTGACTTCCGAACTACTGCAGCATTATTCACGCAGAAATTATGACAGTAGATAAAGCAGTTAATATCCTGCGAGAATATCCTGGCCTGAGAGAAGCTACATTAATAGCTATCTATATCGATAGTCAAGAAATGCTAAAGCGATTGGTTTCAGCAGCATTAAATCAAAAATAATAAGGCGTTGTTACAATAACCTCTGCATACTTGAAGCTCAGCATTGAGATACGTTGTGCTGGGTTTCTTGTCATAATCATATAGTGAGGCTGCTTGCTGATACACTCTCAAGAGAAGGGGCAGGCATGTCTGCCGAGTTAGCAGAGAGTACTGTGGCTAGACCACTTGGGATCGGCCAACGAGAAACTTGATTGCAGAGCCAAACAACTTGCATAAAGCACATGGATATAGGTCACAATCATATCCAAGCAATTGTGGCTCCTACTTGACAACAGAAAGGACGCAGCGTTATTATAACACAGTCTGAGCGAGTAAGAGATCTAATGGCCTGTTTAGGTGCAAGTGCAAGCAAAAAAGCATGTGCCTATATGACTTTTAAATCAGCTGATGCAATTTTACTCATTTAAAAACGACGATTTAATTGCATCGTATGAACTTGCATACTTTGCTTGGTCTTATGTAAACAGGCTTTAAGAAATATCACTGCTGGAATCACCGTTTTCGGTGGACACGTCGAACGTATAACGACTTCTGCAGAAGTTGCAGAGATGAAAAAGAGGAAGAAAGTAT
This sequence comes from Polydrusus pterygomalis, assembly GCA_963969555.1. Classification (NCBI taxonomy): domain Eukaryota; kingdom Metazoa; phylum Arthropoda; class Insecta; order Coleoptera; family Curculionidae; genus Polydrusus; species Polydrusus pterygomalis. The sequence continues at coordinate 37,602,345 of OZ018385.1, read as the reverse complement.
TTAAGATTTCTTGTGTGAATGTACTGGCCTCGCAAGTAGAAGGTTCAATGTATTGGGTTAACCATTCTTTGATAATAGAGACTTTTTGCACCTCTTAAATTAATACCAGTTTTTAGCTCCGTTATGGTTAACTTTATTAAACATAACGAGTAGCGCCACTGTTAAAACCAGAGATTTTGCATCGCCTATACGTTCTGTCTGTAGTTATTAATTTGGCGCCGGCGCACCTAAACAAAATAACATACCTAACCTAACAATAATTTGATTAAATTGTATATTTTAATGTAAAGCTACTATTGCTTTGGATTTTAATTAATTGCTTATCACAATTTTGATTCATAGCAATGATGCTTCATAACTTTTGTATGTTCCGGCAACCATGCAGTTTAAGCATAACCATAAGGATAACGATAAGCTCTTCCTTATCCTTCCGTAACTAACGGAGTCCGTTATGGTTATTAACCATAGCGGATTACCTTTCTGACATTGCGCATGCTCAGAATAACCATAACCACAAAAGAATGACGAATTAAGAGGTGCAAAAAGTCCCTTATCTCACTCACTAAGTTTATTAACAGTAGTGGCTGGATTGAATGAGCTGCCAAGATTCTTCTATGTTGTACATCGCGCTAGCCATCACGAAACGGATGCGGATAAGTTCCGCGGAATACGTGTGGCATCACAACGATCCTCATAGGACTACGTGAGACTATTTAGACATTACTATAAAGTCGCCACAGTGGATCTTTGCCCGTGCGTCATCAATCAACGATCAGGACTCAACGTGGTTAATAACTCTGCATCCTTATTTATTACAGTAACAAGTTTGAATAAAAGCATAAAAGAACGTCTCCAAGATTCCGCAATAATATGATGTGCTAGACAAGAATAAAACTATAAACGTCAATTAATTACTTTTTTTATTTGTTTAGTTGACAACCGTTGTATTTTAAAACGTCATTGTCAACCTTATTTTGATCTGCCAATCTAATTCGTATTTTGTAAATCTGTGTGCCTTAAAACTGTTCCTTTTTCTAAAAATAGTTCTTTTTAGAGCTAATTATACCCACCATCTGTTTTGGCGGTAAGTATTTATGGATTTTTATAATACCTAATTTATTTATTTTAAGTATTCTAACCGTGAAAGTTCTTTGAAAAGTTTACGGCAGTGGCTAAATTTCCTTAAATGAAAGGATGTTACAAATTTGACTTTTGCGATTTTAATAGTCAATAAAACACCAAACTTTTCTAGATTTTAAGCTTTAAAAATAGCATTAAGTGTATTAACATTTGTTTGTCAATTTCTTTTAGATAATAGAGAATGCCGGGCAAAACTTAAAATAAATAATAATTTTTCGGGATTTTATGTAGGTACGTCAAACGGTAGGCAGGCACGTCCATTTTATGAACTTAGACTTAGTTTTGACTTTTTTCGTCTCGTAATTTTGATTTGATTCATACGATTTTGATGACGTAAAAGTGATGACGCACGGAAAAAGAACCACTGTGGCGACTTTAAGTCGGTTACTCTAACCTAACCTAACCAACGGATACAAAAAACACAATTCCCGCAAAGAGTGGTCCGAAAACGAAAACCTCAAACGTCATCACTCCAAAAACTTTTTAAACTTCATTTAACTTTGTCAATTCGGCAAATAGCTCCGGATTTCTTATTTAAAAGTCGTCCGGACTTAAACGACCTCAATAACACAAGGAATCACGTTGTAAGATTAGAGCCCTATAAAGGTTACCTTAAAGTACATTCTTGATTAGGAATTTGATTTGGGTTAAATTGCATTAGTCGGCAGGACTAAAGTATCTACATATTTAAAAGAAACAGCAGTACGCCTACAGTGTAAATATACAGTAAAATACAGAGTAGTAAAAGATTAATAATTTTGTTAAATAAACTGTACAGGATTCTGTAACAATGTTTTTTTACCCACGTATTGTACTGTTCTGACTTTGCATTTGAGAAGTCGAAGGTCCACATGCTTTATTTGTTGTTCTGCGATTTTCGATGAGCTTCAGATAATGACTAGGATCTAGCTGCAGATATGGATTCGGGGAATTTGCGTTTGAGTGGCCTGGTAACTTAATCACCTCTTGTTCCCCAACATCTTGTTTAAATAGGGCAGACACAGCGGAAGATCGATGAGAATGATTTGTTATTTTATGCTTCTTCGTATCTATTCCAACTCTTTCCGCTAAAGTTTTGGTCCACTTGAATACTGTATTTATTTCTAGTGGAGTATTTTTGAACCAACATCCCTTTTGCCAGTTTGGATGAACGGATGTTTGGTCCTCTTTATTCTAATAATTTTAAAAATAATCTTACAGGGTCATAAGTCTTTGTTTGATGAATTTCTTACCAACCATTTGCTGTTTGCCAGTCCTTTTGACCCATCTGTCTTGGAAAATATGCTGTTTATATTCAATTCGTCTGGTAAATTCTTCCATGGTATCAAACTCCTTTTGAAAATATTGAATTTTGCAATTTACGGCCTCTCCAAGCTAGTTAAAATGAGCAGAGATGGAAAAACTTTTTTTGTGTTTCATCGGGGTTTTCTTCATTGTAGCTTTGCATTACTGTTAGTAAATCTTTGGTAAATAATGATTTTGAACTTACTTTCCTCTTTTCCTGACTTTGAAGCTGCTTTCTCTTTGCGTCTCTTGCCATTCGCGCATTTTTAAAGGAAATATCCGTAAAAGGGTCAATCTTTATTTCGAATTCTGTAAAATACATTTCTTGAATCATTTTTGCTGTAGTGTTCCATATAGCCGTTACAGAAGATTCTTTATAGTCTTCGTCATTACCCTTCTTCATATTAAAGGAGTAATCTTCGAGGATTTTCGCCAGTTCCATCACAGTAGTACATTTTTCCAGTTTATAATTTCTTACCATTAGAAACTCCGAGAACTGTGCCCAAATTGAGTTCTTGGAATTCCCTGTGTTAAGTGGAATATTTTCAGCTATCGATTTTTTATTTCTTCGATATAGATTGGCACCCAAATCTTGCATTTTTGTTTAAATTGCTCATTTTGTCTTTTTCAAACCAGGATAACATTTTTCAGACTAACAACAGTTTTTACCTGGCATCTATCAAAATTATGCCGCTGAAAAAACATCTTGTTGATTTGGTCCAGGTGTATAGAATTAAGAGTTTTTTCACTGGAAAACAGGCCGTTGCTATGATATTTTGCCAGTATAAGACACTCTAGTGAAATATTCACTTATAATCTCCCTAGCAGCAGAATTATCGGGAATTAATTCTGCTGCGTGGGAGATTCGGTAAGAAAATTTCATAAATTGGAGTTTCTTTTAATGTTCCTGAAATTTAGTAATAAACCTTAGTTACTAACAAGTAAAATCAACCTCTCTTGTAAAAATACAGTGCGTCATATTAAACTAAACTCATCGGAAATATGTTTTTTAAAGTTATATTTGAATTGAAAACTATAAAGACATTGGATTTCAGATAACAAATTTGTTATGTAATGTTTCTCACATTTTAGTAATAAAAATGAGTTGCTAACTGCTCAATTTCTTTAGCAATCGAACTTGCTGATTCATTGCCAAAACGAATCATGTTTTACACAATATTATTGTAACACTAAATATCACGGGTACGACTAAAAAATTGATTGTTACTTGCTGGTTTGTCTCACCTGTCACTTCGAAATGACTTGATATTTGAATTAAAATTAAGTCGTAGTAGTATACCTAAGAAAAATTATCACTTATTAATTTCTTTAGGTTAATAGGCTATAGACTATCGCGATGGTCTCCCGTTGCTATAAGCAACGTAAACAAAAAAGAGCCTTCTAATTGGCTGAAAATAAATTTATGAAATTTTAAATGCTCGCCTCGCCAAAATTTCATTCGCAAGATTGCCAAGCAACAAACTTTCAAACCAGTCGAAAATTTTACCGGCAAAATTTTCTCTCTTATGATAATATTATAAGTATACGATAAAATGGTAATCGCGACATTTTTGGCAGGAAATCGGACATCCGAACTGCTTATTTATTATAGGTGATGATAGTCACGTTTCAGAAACAGAACTCCTTAGAATGTGTCTGAAGTAGATTCCTATTTCGCAACTTTGATTGAGTTTATATTGTCCACGCTTTCACAATACCGACCTATAACTGTTTCCATTAAAGTAAAGTCATTACTCTGACACATGCAAGATTGCCAGCACATTTATTATATTACTATAGCGTTAGCAGTCTTGCAGCGTTGCACAAAGAAAGTTCGTTCTCGGTTAGGTTAACCGAATAATAAAATTTAATCATAGGCTGTTCAAAATATATCTGTGGAGTGTGGTTATTTTATCACACTAAAAAACAGTTTTTTCGAAAACCATAAAATAAAATAAGCACACAGGTCAATTTTTTTGAAATTTGGTTAAAATTAACCAACCATAAAATTATACACTAATATACACCTACATAAAACTGATCATCAGAAAGTTCGATACATGGTTTTTGAACACCTTTTTTTACAGGTCTTTAGTTTTAAAACGACATCACGGATTGCAGAGTTTGAAATATTGATTGACAGCAAATATTAATTTTGCAGACACATATCAATCAGTAAAGTATTACTTTTCCTGCCTAGGCAGCAAAGTAAGGACTTTCCTGCCTAGGCAACAAAATGATTATTCTCAATGGGAATAAAACGTTTGACTTTTTTGACAAAAAAAACATTTATTACCAATAATTACATATTACTTTTAGCAAGAATTTAAAAAACATATTTATTTGTTATTAATATTGATAGTAAAGTAACTACAATTTTGAATAAATAGGCCACCTTTTCTTTCCTCAGATATCGTTCTCTTTCAATCACAATCGCAATCACAACCAGTCTATTCCACCCATCGTCGAGTGAAGGCCTCCCTTAATATCTGCCAGTCTCCTCTGTTATTGGTTTTCCTTATCCAGTCATATCCAGCCAATCTCTTTATGTCATCCGACCATCTCGTTTGCGGTCTACCTCTGCTCCTCTTGTTTTCCCATGGTCTTCATTCTATCATCCTTCTCGTCCATCTGTTGTCTGTCATCCTCCCAATATGTCCCGCCCAATTCCACTTTAGTGTACATATTTTTTCTATAACGTCTTTAACCTTTGTTCTTCTTCTTATTTCTGTGTTCGTTCGTTCTCTTTACATTCACTATATTAGCAATTTGATTCGCCTCATAAGTAGTTCCTACATTTAGTACATCTGTCAAAATTTTTTCACAAATACTGGTTTTTCTTGCCATTAAATCCTCAATATACCCTTCTGCTATAGTTGAGGACTTCCACCCGCCATGTCTTTTCAACATTGTTATGTCACCTCCTGAATTTACAAGTAAAGTGGTAGAACTTCTGCGGAGGCAGTGTCCCGTATTCTTTAGCATTCGGCAACTTTAAATAGACAGCTATTTCTTGAGGTATTTTACCAAATTTATGGATACCAACAAATTGCTTTACGGATTTACCTTTTACGTATTAAAAAAAAATCGTGTGTCTTTTAATTCAGCAGGTCGAATATATTTTCTAACAACATCCAAATAGGTATTCCATTATTACAAAAGACCTCGAATTCTTCGTCTTTGTGTTTAATAGGGATACCAATAGTTTATTGTTCATATCTTCAATATTTTCTAACATTAAATTCAATAGTTCGTCGCAGCGAAGTGTTTTCACTTTTTCGTATAAATATCTTATTTAAAACTTACTTTTGCTAATAAATATGCCCGCAAATTCAAATATCTTCCTATATCAACGCCATTTTGAACATTCATAGTTGCCTTCAACATAGAATATACAGACTGTATACTGTGTGACTTCATTGTTTTAGATAATCCAGCAAAATAAGCAAGTAATACATTCTCCGAAAAAGTCTTCGTATTTTTCTTCATGCAATAATCCATAAATCGTTTATAATTTCCTTCATATTTCATCCGAGACTTCTCCGGCAACAAATTTAACTCAATATTATTTACCACCTCCCTTATTTCTGGAGAAGTAAGTAAGTACTTCTAAGTCGCTATCACTGTCCATAATATAAATATACCGATATTTTTCCACGAAACTGGCAGAAATTTCATAAGTTGTCAAACTATAATTATGATGGACAATCCAACAATTGCAATTTCTATCAAATTTTGATTTAATTTATTACTACAGGAAAACTAAAAAGATTGTGGGAATTGTAATAATTTGCAATAAATACATAATATATCATTATAAACAATTGGAGAAAACATTATATGTTTATCTCGGCAGCAAAGTAGATCGACTGCCTTAGCTGAATTCCTGAATGAACTATCAGCCTCGGCGGTCAATCTACTACTTTGCTGCCTAGTAAAACAAATAATTATTCTTGCAGATTTTGCACCGTCAGCAGTTAGGCATCAATGCCTTAAATTTTAAATTATTCACGAAAATAACGTATAGTTGTTTAAATGACTTTTCCACCATCTTACACCCTGTATAGAGCGATATTCGCAAAAACCAGAAAGCACAGATTAGCAAGTACTTATTTCACCCCAATATCATTTTGTACTTGGAAAGGGTGTGCTTGTATTCCCTTTTATAGCTGCTAACGGGTGTAATTTATTGCGTAATTCAAACGCCCTTTAAGTCGCCTTTTCACACTTAAGATGTAACTGTCAAGAATTATTACATTCTAGATTCTGGAATATCTGCTATCTCATCTTGGTTATTGAACACTTAACAACAAATTCCTATACGCTGTATCGAAAACATACACGGTAACCGTGTTAGGCTTTCAAAGTCTTTTTTTTTTAAACCGACCAGAAAATATACACTTTCTGGACAATTTTTCGTCCAGAAAATAACGTTTTGTCGATCAAGACCGGAAAATTGACGTTAGAGGCCGGAAAAGATTTTTTTTTAAAACCGACCAGAAAATTTACACTTTCTGGACAATTTGTCGTCTAGAAAATAACGTTTTCCCGATCGCAAGACCGGAAAAGTGACATTAGAGACCGGAAAAATCTTTTCCGGACTCTAATGTCACTTTTCCGGTCTCTAATGTCACTGTCACCCTGTTTTTTGTTTTTCCAATCGCTCTTTGATAATACAAGATACCTTGATTTCGTTATTATGACAACAACATTTCGATGTATTGTCGAGTGACAGTTCGTTGATTTTTAATTTTGTCCTTTAGGTTAAACTTGTTTCGCGTAAATAACTATTACGTTACAAGACCGGAAAGTAGTGTTTGTCAGGTCGAGACAAGCATTTCCAGGGCGAGCCATAGGCGAGTCCTGGAAGCTTGGAGAGACCTGGAAAACACTAATTTTCGGTTGCGTGACGTACAATATTTTTTTTAAGACCGACACTTCGATATATTTTATAATCTACGCGAAACAAGTTTGACATAAAGAACAAAATTAAAAATCAACGAATTGTCACTCGACAATACATCGAAATGTTGTTGTCATAATAACAAAATCAAGGTATCTTGTATTATCAAAGAGCGATTGGAAAAACAAAAAACAGGGTGAGAGTGACATTAGAGACCGAAAACGTGACATTAGAGTCCGGTTGCGATCGGAAAAACGTTATTTTCTAGACGAAAAATTGTCCAGAAAGTGTAAATTTTCTGGTCGGTTTAAAAAAATTACTATTCCGGTCCCTGTTTTTTTGTTTTTCCAATCGCTCTTTGATAATATCTACAAGCTACCTTGATTTCGTTACTATGACAACAACATTTCGATGTATTGTCGAGTGACAGTTCGTTGATTTTTAATTTGTTGTTTATGTCAAACTTGTTTCGCGAGTGCGCAAATTTAACAATATGAATTTAGATTTTGAATTATCCGACACGGAAAATGAGATTTCAAAAGAAATTTTGGAAGCAGCAAGGAAAGCGACTTACGATATATTGCCAGTAAAATCAAAAGCCCGTTACGAAAAGTCATACGACGCATTTAAAAATATTATAAAATAAAATAATTTAATGTAAGTATATCGAAGTGTTGGTCTTAAAAAAAATATTGTACGTCACGCAACCGAAAATTAGTGTTGTGCAGGTCTCTCCAAGCTTCCAGGACTCGCCTACGGCTCGCCTTCCTGGAAATGCTTGTCTCGACCTGAAACACACTACTTTCCGGTCTTGTAACGTAAATTACTATTAGTGTGTAAAAATCATTTTTTATAAGGAAGTCCTTTAGTTTTCTTCACCTCTTGTTATGGATTTTTTCATTTCTTCTGGTAGTTGATTAAAAATTTTGATGCAGGCATAGTGGGGAGATTTTTAATATCGTGTTGTAGTATGTCTAGGGACTATAAGGCCATTTGCGCTTCTTGTAGGATAGTTGTGATTATTTTTTTTTCTTGGAATTCGTTCTTGTTCTTGTATAGGGGACCGACGGGCAAAACGGGGTAGGCGCCTAAAACGGGGTACCCTACTTTTATTCTAACCCAGTCGCTCCATCTATACTACGTCTTCGGAATATTGTCATCACGTTTGGGTCCGTTCTGTGCCATACGGTTAAGGACCTCAGTTGCTACTAAATTGTTTTGGTGAGCATATGTGCGTTTTTAATATACAAAGTTATAATATTTCGACAGATTAAATTCAGAGTAAGTAATATTAAATCAATTTATAATTAAATAATATTATTGTCAACCAAAAGTGTATAGTTTTTAACATCTTTCTTTGTTATTATATTTAAAAAAACAAATTTTTAGTTCAAAAAACAAGCACTAACCACAAAATTTGCTCACCGGGCAAAATGGGGTACCCTATGGTCGGGCAAAATGGGGATTGTCGGGTAAAATGGGGTATACGTAGTATATTAAATAAATATGTAGGTATAAGTTATTGGTTTAATTTTCAGATGGTGTTCAAGTACAGAAGAAATACTGATAGGCAAAGTTGGTCGACAGAAAGTATGCAACAGGCGTAAATGCTGTAGTAAGTGGTAATATGACTACCTTAGAGCGTTATGTTAAGAAACATCGAGATAACGTGGCTAACTAACTCGGTTTCAAAGGTTTTGGGCAGTAAAAAGCCCATTTTTAGTTCCCAACAAGAAGACAAACTTGTCAGTTATCTTAAAGATATGAAGGTGCGATTATTTGACTGACTATATATAATACTAACAGAATGCAGTTCAGGTTGCCACAACTGGGCTCTTAATTCTTGTGCAGGAGAAGAAGATGAAGGCGACGAAGCAGTACTTGTTTGTGAGCATTATCAGTAATGTCTTTTTACCTTTACTATACTACCCCATTTTGCCCTACACAGCGGGCAAAATGGGGTAAGTTACATAGTTATGTTATTTTCTTGTTTTATCGTTCACGTTTACTTTTTTTTAAGTTAAAATATTATGAATAAATAGTCAATACTACAATAAAATTGTTGCCTTATTTTGAGTTCCTTAAAATTTATAGTTTCTTTTATATAACATTTTAATGCTTAAGTACCCCGTTTTGCCCGTCGGTCCCCTACATATGTGGAGTACTTAAGAATGGATATTGAAGTGACTGTGAGGATTTTGTGTTTTTTATATATACTTAACTTTGCATGTTTGTGTTGGTTTCAATACAAAGATTAGCCTTATTAGACGTTTCTGTGCTTGATATACTCGGTTTATGTTTACTGCTAGTAATTTAATTAGGTTTAAGTCCACATTATATGTTAAGTACTTACTATTAAAACAGCAAACAATTCGAATTTATTTTATAATCCTAGGTAGACTGGTAGATATAACATAGGTAGTTATTAAGTCATTATACGTAATATTCCAGCAAACTTGATGCAAAATCAAAATTTTAAAACACCACTTCCCAGGTAGCAAGGTGACGTATTTAAGACGTCGAATATTGGTCATCAGCGACGTCATAAATTACGTAAATGAAACGTTAAAAAGACGTGCTTAAGTCACAGACCAATAACGTATTTTTTGACGTAAAAAATACGTCATATTAAGACGTCTTTTTAGGTGTAGAAAACATCAATAAACGTCATAATTTTTTTTCAGCTGTATTCAAAACTGCAAATATTCCGAACTGATTTGGGTGTAAAATAAGCACTCCGTTTTCCAAAAAATAATTAAAATATTTAACGAAACTGCTAATATATGTTTTTAAAAACCGATATGCGGAAATTTTTAACACCTTATTATATCATTAAATTATTTCCTAACTTTTTATGAGTTTTTTAAACATCCTGTATCAATATAACGAACATTTACTAAAAACTTTTTAAAATAATACATAATAGGGGTAAAAAAATACATATAAATATTTTATGTACAAAAACCTTTTAATGATAATAAATTAAATATTACAACTTTCATGTGTGTGCAGAATTGAAAAAATGCTAAGGAATCCTTTAATGGCGGCCAAAATACTTATTTTTTTCGGGGCGTCATCCTCACCCGAGTGCATAACGGCTACTCCCCCGGCGTTATTTGCCTCGAACTAGATAATCTGGTACATTTATATTCGTTTAAACACAAAATATATAGAAACCATGATAGAAACTAAATCACCATAAACTTTTCACTTTCATTTTTGCCGAACGGTCGACTGCCTGACTGCTAGCGCCAACAACAGAATACCAATGCGTTCTACCTTCTGTCAGACTGCCAATGTCATAAAACGGAGCGCGGGTAATTTAAATTTGATATTCGCAGACTTTTAATGACAAAATATTTGCTTTTGCAAATTTTACATACATAAATGGTAAATTTGAAATGGTAATATTTTAAAAGTTTTTTACATTGGTATTTAAACATAAAAACGTAACAAGATAATATATATATATATTAAAAGTTTAATGATACGTACGTGCCTTTAACTATAAGAAAAATCTATTCTCAGGCGTTTTACTTATTTAAAACCGGTCCCGCTATATTTTCAAAAAACTTGGTCACTTTTACTTTTTAATGATACGTATAATTCAATAAAATGACTAAAAATCGACGTGTTTATTACGTAAAATTATGGCGTATAAGACACGTGTTAAAAACTACGTTATTTTGACGTCATCTCGCGACCAAAAGACGTCAACTGACTAAAAATCCCCAATATTCGACGTCATATAGACGTCATCCTGCTACCTGGGTTATAATGTTGCTTACCATGTATGGTAGTAACGGGGGGAGCAGTGATCGAGCCTCAGAAACCAAAAGACAGATAGCAGTAAAACACATGAACACTTCACACAAATATTATATCACTAAGTTGTACTAAGTACTATACAAGGTATTATGCAAAACGACCAGATCGTCGAGAGTCTTTTTTTTTGCAAAATCGTTTATAATTTCGCCGATATTTAATGTTTTAACAAACTCGTGTTCGATACTGATTAAGGATAAATCCGAAAGGCGTTGTTGTCCCATGGTGTTACGTAACTGGGTTTTTACTATTTTAAGTTTGGAAAAAGATCGTTTCGCTGATGCCACACTAACTGGTAAAGTTAGAAATAAACTCCCTGCACAAGATACATCTGGAAAATTTGAACAAACACACTGATTTTTTAATAATAAATGATCCGCAAGTTCATACACTGTTTTTAATTTTGAAATACTATCTCCAAGTCCCTTTCTGAGGCTTAGAATTTGACTTGGAAAGTCAATGGTAAATTCCGCGCTTTCACGCATACTTCTTCACTTAACGAAGTTAAATTCTCAGGATATAAAAAAATAAAATTAATTACGAAATGAAATATCTTTGAAAAGCAAAGCTGGCAGCAAATTATGCCACTGTTGGTCCTTTGTACCTACACTCCCGATCTTGCGACATGTGACTTTTTGTTTTTATGCGTTAAAAGCTAGGAAAAAGTCGCCGTTATCTGCGTGGAACGAAGCATATGTCCAGGGTCGTAGCCAGCAATTTATTTCAGAAGGGGGGATAAGAACTCTTAGAACTCCATCCTTAGAGACTTCCCTGCAAGGGCGTCCATAGGGGGGGGGGGGCAAAACGGACACTTGCCCCCCCCTAGGCGTCCACATTACTATTTTATTTCATAATTCAGTATAAATCGAGGGGTAATTCACTGAGAAAAATTTGTACACCATTTTCCATATTGCCGAATTTTCTTCGTATTTCCCTTGTATTTTCTGTATTTTCCTTGTATTTTCTTAATTTTTCTCGTATTTTCTGTATTTTCCTTGTATTTTCTTAATTTTTCTCGTATTTTCTGTATTTTCCATGTATTTTCTTAATTTTTCTCGTATTTTCTGTATTTTCCTTGTATTTTCTCGTATTTTCTAGAACTTGTACACCATTTTCGCCAAAAAAAAATTGGCTTTACTAAATTTTTTTTTAGAAGTCAAAGCAGCGTTGTTCCAGAATCTTAAGTTGGTTATTCCCATCATTAAAACCGTCGAAAACCCGGCAGCGTTAACGACTTTACGTCATTGCCAAATTGATTGGCGAGCATATTTTCCATATTTTCCTTATGTTGCCTGTATTTTTCTCGTATTTTCTTTGTATTTTCTTCGTATTTTCTGTATTTTCTTCGTATTTTCTGTATTTTCTTCGTATTTTCTGCATTTTCCTCTTATTTTCTGTATTTTCTTTTGTATTTTCTAGAAGTTGTACACCATTTTCGCCAGTGAATTACCCCTCGGTATAAATATTCAAGCGCGGATCCAGGGGGGGGGGTCATGGGGGTCATGACCCCCCAAAACAGAAAATAAATAAATGAATTTACTGTTTTGACTACCTCTGCAGCTTTTTCACAAGATTCATGACAACATTACTATACCATAAATTAGTTATATTTTTTTTTTTTTTAATTCACTTTAACATTAATTTACATGCATATATTATCCTTTTTAATGTAAAAATTATCATTGAAAATTTTCTCGCCTATAGCGCATTCTCTGTCAAATGTTGGGCGTGGTCGCAAAAATTTTTCGCCTGGGGCGCTTTTTAACTTCATTTATATCATAATGATCCCCCCGCAAAGCAAAGTTCTGGATCCGCGCCTGTAAATATTGAATAGTACAGTGGTTAGTTAGTAGAGACCAACAAATCACTAAACTGATTATGATTATTTACAAAAAAATAAAGAAAATTTAATAAAAAAATAATCCACGAGTTTGGCAAGACGTCTAGGAATTTAACATTTTTATTTTATGATAAAAACTTATAAATTGTAATTTTGTGTTTATTTTTTACGAATTCTGTAGGTTCCGTTAGGCATAAGGTACCTATATGTTAAATAATTAGTCATATATAAAAAAATATTGTTTAAGTTTTTGCCCCCCCCCCTGAAAAACGCTCTATGGACGCCCTTGCTTCCCTGTAGGTACCTATATAAATTTATAAAAATAAAATTGTCGTTAAACAAAGGAAATAAACCAAACTTCATTTAAGTTGGCTTACTTGACAAATAACAATACAATTCTTGCCGAGAGTGGTTTCGATATGTAAGGCGACCGCACCATTATTTCGAATCACGTTTTAAGATTGAACTGCAGTAAATTGGCGCTCAGAGTGCATTTCCTCTCCGGAATGTTGATTTGATTTAGTTCATTTACACTTTCTTAATTTAAAGTTGTGACCAAAATTTTATATTGCCTATTTATAGCGATGTGCATTAACAAATAAAAAGTTTTTATTGATTTCTCAGAAAATGAAAACGAAAGAACAATAAGTTGCCGTCAGGCATCAGTGATTAATGATGAGGGTAAAATTTTTTTTTTGAAATTTAAGTACATTTTTTATTTAAAATTTTTTTTTAATTAACTTAGATGGTAAAACGTGGAGCAAGGAATCTTTTAGAATAATTTGAAAAATTAAATTAAACATAATTTAATACTTGCAAAATGAAGCATCTGGACCATGTTGTCATATCTTTTTATAAAAAATATCTACCTCATTCATTACTGTTAAATAAAATGATAGTTTTAAAAGCGAAACAGAGTTATAGATTCATATCATTTCCTTATGATAATCTATTGTTGATTTTGACACAAATTCAAGTAAACCACCGTTTACAACTCCACTTTGACTACCTATATGCGTTATTTTTAACCTGCAACCTTTACCTGCAGGTATTTTCAAACCAGTAGACAAACCTTCTACAGGGTGTCCGGAAATGACGATGAAAAATTTTAAGGTATGATTCTACATAAAAAGATATGAAAAAAAGTTCATAATAACATAGGTCCGGAAATGCTTCCAAAGGGAGCTACAGGCCCTTGAAGATGGTGTCATAAAAGTCGTTTTTATTTAATTTATTAGGATCTACTTACAATACAGGAATTAATTTCTACGTATAAGGTAGAGTGATTGGAGGTCGTCACTCTTTGAAAATATCAGGTGACCCATAATTGCAACCAGTGGCGTGGGAACAAAGGGATGGTTAGTTATTTAGGGTTATATTTTTTTGCCGAGTGTATTTTCGCTATCTTTTAAATAAATTATGATTCTTTGAACATTTTTACGTAAAAAAGGGTCCCTTAGTATAAAGTCGTATAGTCGACCGTTTTCAAGATAAACGGACTTTAATGCTCAGATTTTTTTTTGAATAATAATTTTATTAATAAAAATACCAACAAAATAATAAACAACGCTGTCCCTAAATTTTTAAATTCTTTTCAATGTTATTATAAATTTTATAATAAGTGTTAAAAATTATTTCCGTACATTTCAATGCATCCTCGGAACTCGTTTTCTCATAGATCTTCTAACTTTTCTAAAAATACCAGGTTTATTTCTTATAACTTCACAACATAACTAACCACCCCTCTGTTCCCATGCCACTGGTTGCAATTATGCGTCACCTGATATTTTCAAAGAGTGACCTCCAATCACTCTAACTTATACGTAGAAGTTATTCCTGTATTGTAAGTAGATCCTAATAAATTAAATAAAAACCACTTTTATGACACCATCTTCAAGGGCCTGTAGCTCCCTCTGGAAGCATTTCCGGACCTATGTTAATATGAACTTTTTTTCATATCTTTTTATGTGGAATAATACCTTAAAATTTTTCACCGTCATTTCCGGACACCCTGTATAAATGACGAGAGCTTTGAATATTTTTATCTTGCCATATCTTTTGTACTGAATGTTCTTCGTTAACCCAGGTTTCGTCTAAATAAAAAAATGGCTCTTAATTCACTTCTTTATCTGCTCATATCCCTTAGATTCTGTCGTCTCCAAAAAATGATATCTTCTCAAGCAAGCATTTCTTACAATACCGTAGGTTAAGGAGATTTCTAAAAAGATTAGAAGGATAACCAAAAACTATAATATCAAAACAGCCTTCAAATTCGGAAATACGCTTAGAAGCTTTCTTACAGAAGTAAACCCTCCGTAATTAAAAAACAATAAATTGTATCTGTCAAATCCCTTGCAAGTGTAGCGAATCGTACATTGGGGAAACAAAAATACCTCTTCCCGTACGAGTTAAAGAACATCTGAAGCATACTCAAAGAGGTGAACATTCGAGATCAGGTATAGCGGAACATGTATGGACCAACCAACATAATATACAGTGACCAGAAGCCAATGTTTTGGACACGGAACAGCACTGGAGAAAACGAAAATTTAAAGAAGCAGGTTTCATGAATATGAAATACCCATATATTTAGTAAACCAAGTATAAATATCCCCAATATCTGGAAACCTCTTCTTGTCCAAAACCAACAGCTCAAACTTCACACTTCAATAAGCACGCAGGCGTAGTCATCAAGCTTCATTACACATGGATAGTATTTAAGACAGTAGCCTTAGAATTATAATTTAGTTTACACTTGAAAACGGTTAGAGATACTAACTAACCGAAACGTTGTGTTGTAGTTGTAAGTAGCAAAAAGACAATGGAAGTCCGACAAGGTAATTTTTTTATTATTACTTCATTGTCTACCCCCTTCAAACATTCTTCTGTAAATCATACTAAAATAATTTCCTTTTAACATACTGTACACTAGAACGTATACAAGCTAATCTAGCAAAATATGTCACTGCTATCTGATCAACGTTTCCATCCAAAAATATGGGTCCAATAAACGAAACAATATTTTATTCGCTACGCTGCACATCAAAACTGGGTAACTGGGAAAAATAGGGAGAGAATGATTTATTCCATAGTAGTGCCCGAAGTCACGGCAAATAAAAGCGGAGAACTGCAAGTTGAAGATTGTAAATTGTCATTAAGGGTGTTTTATCACCTACATACACTCACGGCATAAAAATTTAGCTTGTTGACGATATTTCTGTTCCAAAATAAAAATTTGCCCTCCATTAATCATTGGTTGTTGGTTATATTCCCATACATCTTTGAAAATAAAAACCCTAGATAAATTATGGAAATTTGTAAATGTTTCAAGGAACTCAATTATATTGGAAAAACGGTTTCTTATCTTAGTTGGACAACTTGCAACAATGCCACGGCAGGGCAGCTATTCAGAAGCTCGGTATACTTTTCCGTACCAAAAAGTTGTATACACCTCAACAACTTTTGACACTATAAAGCCCAGATTCGACCTTCACTGGAATACTGCTCTCGTATCTGAAATTCTGCACCGAAGCACACCCTTCCGTTGTTGGATTTCATCCAAAGGAGAGCCGTTCGTCTAATCGGCGACCACGAGCTGACTAAGAACCTCGACAGCTTAGAACATCGAAGACAGGTTGGTGATTTGACTCTCTTCTTCAGATATTTCCATGGCAAGTGTTCGACAGATATTGCCCGCTCGATTCCACCTAGAGTAATGCATAGCAGAAACACACGACGAACCACTGCCGCCCATCCCTATGTGGTTCAACTTAGTACACCCCGAACATCATTGTTTCAGAACTCTTTCATTTGGAGGACGTCATCTTTGTGAAACGGCCTTTCTGAGTCCGTGTTTCCAACCGAATATAACCTCCAACGATTCAAGAAAAACGTGAATCGCTTTCTTCGCACACGCACCGCTCCCAGAGCGCCCTAAAGGATTTTTCCTATAGTGCTTGTGCTCGATCATAAAAAAAAAACTAATATTGATGGGTACAAAATTTTACGCCATCATTAATTAAATATGTTTAAATTAAAAAAGTTTGATTCTAGGTCCTTTCAGGACCCCCTCTCTTCCTCTCTATAACGAATGGAATATGATAATTCTTATTTTCGTTACTATTGGTTCAGGTTTATGAATTTTTTAATTCGTTAGTCGTGTAATAATGTAATTAGGGTTAAACCCACATTATAAGTACCTACTATTAAAACAGCAAACAATTCGAATTTATTTTATAATCCTAGGTAGACTGGTAGACATAACATAGGTAGTTATTAAATCATTATACGTAATATTACAGCAAACATGATGCAAAATCAAAATTTTAAAACACCACTTATAATGATGCTTACCATGTATGGTAGTAACGGGGGTAGCAGTGATCGAGCCTCATAGAATCCAAAAGACAGAAAATAGTAAAACACATGAACACTTAACAAGTATGCACAAACATTATGTTACTAAGTACTATACAAGGTATTATACAAAACGACCAGATCGTCGAGAATTATCTTTTGCAAAATCGTTTATAATTTCGTCGATATTCAATGTTTCAACAAACACGTGTTTGATACTAATTAAGGATAAATCCGACAGGCGTTGTTGTCCTATGGTGTTACGTAAATGGGTATTTACTATTTTAAGTTTGGAAAGGATCGTTCCGCTGATGCCACACTAACTGGTAAAGTTAGAAATAACATCACTGCACTAGATACATCTGGAAAATTTGAAGAACACACTGATTTTTTATTAATAAATGATCCGCAAGTTCATACACTGTTTCTAATTTTGAAATACTATCTCCAAGTCCAAGTCCCTTTCTGACGCTTAAAATTTGACTATATCGTTTGTAAATTCCGTGCTTTCACGTATAATTCTTCTTCACTTAACGAACTGAAATTCTCAGGACATAAAAAAATATAATTAATTATGAAATTAAATACTTATGAAAAGCAAAGCTGGCAGCAAATTTTGAAGGGGCCGTCACTGTGCGCCCCCCGTGGTGCGGGTTCTGCGGGGGGGGGGGGGGGTGTTTGTTACGCCACTGAAATACTTTCAATATTATTCTTTACCACAAAGAAATGCGTAAAACATAAAAACTGATCGGCTCCACGTAAAATTTGTTTTTATTATGACGTTCATAAAAGCTAAAAAGTGGAAACAGATTTAAAAAGCCCTTACATTTTTAATTTTGACACTGGAAACGGAAAAACGGGGCTTGAGTTTTTTAAAGACTGGCAGCTTTTTGCGGATAAACTTTTTTAAGATTAATGAAGTAAAGGGACGGTTTCGCCAGGGTATTTTATTCTGTCGAGTATAAAAGGTCACATGGCGATAAAAAAATCTTGTTTTACTTAAACGAAAAAAAAAATCTTTAAAAAGTATGTAAAATATCAATAAAAGAAATCTCTTACTTAACATCAAATTCATCTTCATTAAGAGTTGAGAGAGCATGTCAAGTGCTTTGAGTCAGTTTCCATACGAAGGAGCGGAGACCAGTATTTTGAGTCACATGATTCGGGAACCGTAGGAGGATATTTGTATAAAGGATTGGCTTCAGGCCAAACCGAGCAGTAACATAACCTATATGATGTGTGTGATACAGTGGCGGCGATAAGGCCCCCGCAAACCCCGCGACGCGGGGGCCCCCGGCTTTATGGGGGCCCCACTATGCCTGCCTAGCTGACGTATTTATAAATTTTAGATTAATATAAAAAAAATGATTAAATTTTATTCTTCTTTGTTAAAAATTCTGTCCTATATAAAATCTCTCTAATTTATACCATAAAACGAGACATTAATATCTATACAGTGTCACCAGTAAAGTCCGCATCATATGGGATTTTTTTTTATTAATAGCTTTATTCGAAATTTGACTTTGGCATCAAGTTATGCTTCGATCGAGATGAAAATAAAGCAAAAAAATAGTAGTCACGTGATTTGCATTATCTGTCAAATTTTAATATTTTCCAAAAAATAATTCAAAAGAAGGGTTATTTCCGAAAATATCGAAAAAAGTTATTAGAAAAAGTTTTTTTTAAATGCTGTTTCTAGCCCACATGCAAAATTTCAGCTGCATAAGATAATTTTGATTTTTTACCTATATTGTGTCGGACACAAACTACGTTTTCAAAAATAATTATTTTATGAAGTTACCTTAGGGTCAAAAACAAATAAACTTTACATCACATGCGACCAAATTTTAATAGCCCAATTTTGATTTTGTAAAAAAACACACATTTAATATGGCGCTACTTTAAAGAAAATGTATCTGAAATAAAGCATTGTCAAAACTAAGAAGTTTAATGTAGGTTGCGTTGAGTCTTATTTTGCAAAAGTGGTGCAATTTACAAAATACCTATAGGTAAAAATCAAAATTATCTTATGCAGCTGAAATTTTGCATGTGGGCAAGAAACTGTATTTAAAAAAACTTGTTCTAATAACTTTTTTTGATATTTTCAGAAATAACCCCACTTTTGAATTATTTTTGGAACAAATTAAAATTTGACAGATAATGCGAATCACGTGACTACTATTTTTTTGTTTGTTTGAAGGTTGTAGACAATGATGTATCTACTATTTTTTTGCTTAATTTTCATCTCGATCGAAGCAGAACTTGATGCCAAAGTCAAATTTTGAATAAAGCTATTAATAAAAAAAAATCCCATATGGAGACGGACTTTACTGATGACACTGTATATGATTTGGAAGGCAGCACTAGCAGATTTTCCATTGCTTAAGTTTTTTTTGTCAGTACATTATTTTCTATATTTTTTGCTTTATTTATAATTTTTAATTTTATGACCCTAATAAAAATTATTATTGATGTATATTATTACATAATTTTGCGGGGGGGGGGGGGCCAAATGTTTACCGCCGCCACTGGTGTGAAGTTATTTCTTGTTTTCAATAAGAATGGACAGAGGAATAGCATTATTTGTTTTTCCTACAGCTAACGAAACGGTAGCGTAAGTTGTTAGATTATCTTAATTTCTAATTAGGTTACGCCTTCACTTTGCACTATTGAAGCTACTTATACCGTGCGAGCAAAAATTATTTGCATCAAAGAGGGCTTGGATAAAAAAAAAACGTAGAGCTTGGTTTAGATCACAATGATATGGGGACAATATATCTAACCAAATCTGGGTTAAAATTTTGTCAAATTCATATTATGACATGATATGCCAAACTAATGAGTAATAAAATAACTAGACAAACACAAATTTATTTTCGTTGTTTACAAAATTAACAAAGTTAGAGTATACAGAAAGAAAAAGAAATATAATTACATAAATTGCTGAAATTGGCCACCGCCATGCTCCAAACATAAATTCACACGTCTCTTCATATTTTTGAAAGTGTTGACCAGCATCTCTAGAAAAATGTTACCACATTCTTGGATAATCCTTTCTTGTTATTGTTCTAAATTTGCAACTGGTGTTTTAAAAATAGTGTTTTTTAAATGAGGAAAAACGAAGTAATCCATAACCGTTAAACAAGGTGATCTAGGTGGGAATTCAATGTCTGATCGAAAACTGATCAATCTGTCGTCGAAAAAATTGCGTAAGTAGTAATAAGTAGTTAATAGTTTCGGCGGCTGTATGGGCGGTTGCACCGTCCTGTTGAAAATATCCTTCACTTTAAGAAGGGGTTTTCTTCTTCCCCAGTTTATTTGGTTGGTTTGGACCCCTTTAATAATTTTTTCGCATACTCAGTATGGTTTAACCTTTATCAATTTTCTTCATATTACTACTCTTCTACACATCAATTTTTAATTTCATAAAAGCTCCATTAAGGTTCTACACCATTTTCTCTTCTGCTAAAACCATCAACACTAAATAAAATTTCTGTCTCCTGATGATGAAACATGAACCCCTAGAGCATTTTTATTCTATTAAATTTTGTGGAGGAAGACTTTTTGTTTTTTCTTTCTTTCCCTTATTGTTATAATATGTTTCTGCTAAGTTTTGAGCTGCTGCTATTATCTCTTTTATTATTAAATGTGTTTAACTTGTTGAGAAACCCAAAATAGTTGTTGTCCAAAAAAGGTATACCTAGTTACCTAATAGATGCGTTGCTTCGAGCAGCCGCTTCTGAGATAATTAAATTTAAATGTTTTATTGCGTACTGAAACTCATCGTAGTCCATGTCCATACACTTCATCCAGATTTAAGACTGGTCTAAGAAATCATTGTTAACTCGTCGCAACGATAAGTTGATTACACAATTTCGTAGATTCAAATATTTAGACAAATAATTTTTTTCTAGAAAAAGAAACTTTAGGAATTTTTTAAATGTCTCCCACATTTATTACGTTCGAGCACGTAATAAAATTTCTTCGGGCCCAGGTCAGCAAATCTGAAAGTTTCCTTCTGGCAAAAAACAATGGAATTCCCCAATGTAATAGTTGATCTCATACTCTATCATAAAATATAGGTCAAATAAACCGAGCTACACAATATTTTATCCAGGCGGCTGCAGACTATGACTGACTGACAAAGAAGGAAAGGGGAAGAAAGAGTGATGTATGTATCTTTATAGCCCTGATTTAAGGGGACGAAATGAAATGACTATCGATTGACGAGTATGAAATATTGAAAAAATAAACTGCGTGCTCGTAGACCACCCGAATATTGTTAATTCAAAGTTTCTTACTCCTGAATTAACTAAATATTATCAATAAATAGTGGTATTGGCTCAATCAGGGCTGCCGAAATACCGTGCGAGCAAAAATTATTTGCATCAAAGAGGGCCTTGCATCTAATGACGTAATGCTTAGCCGTAGAGCTTAATACCTGTGGGGTGTCAGTAACTACCAGTAACAATCAAACAGTTATTCCGTCATCATTGACAGTCGTTACAAGTAATTTGATTCATCGATAATTTTTCCAATTTCTTGAACAATTCACACAATGGGCTTTACGGAACAGCACAAAACATTCAGGGTTGAAGCGTATTTTCGAAACGGGGTTAGAGTAAATGGTGAGTGGCAATACAATCCGGGTTTGTGCATGGACGATTTTCACGAACATTTTCCTAACGTTGCTTTTATTGCTGGGGATTTTTATCATTGCCTAAAAAGAACCGTGAATTTGTTTAGGGAAACAGGTTCTATACAACACAAAAAAGAAACAGGAAGACCATTTGTAAAAATAGACGAACTTGTTGCAAACGTTAGTGAAATAATGCAAAATACGCCAACAAATTGTATAAGACGCCTGTCCCAAGAAGTGGGAATATCTTATGGAACATGCAGGACTATTCTGAAGAAGCAGCTAAATTTATTTCCTTCTAAAGTGCAAGTATTCCAAGAAATTCAAGCCGCAGATTTTAAAAGACGCAGAAATTACTTTGTTAATCTTGTAAACAACAAAAATAAATTTGTATTTGTCGACTTATTGTATTACTTATTAGTTTGGCATATCATGTCATAATATGAATTTGACAAAATTTTAACCTAGATTTGGTTAAATTTATCGTCCCCATATCATTGTGATCTAAACCAAGCCCTACGTTTTTAATCCAATCCCTCTTTGATGCAAATAATTTTTGCTCGCACGGCACTTAAAAATATATGTCATTTTGGCGGCTTTGTGCTACTCCGCGAACGTAAATTATAATATGGCAATGCAGCATTAAACGTGAAAATGCGCGGGCGCACCGATCACCGCTTGATTGGCTCGTAGCTTATTTAATTGGGCGGCGAGACTCTTGTCTGTTGTCAGGGTTGTTCATAGCGTTTTCCATTGGTAAGTTTAGTGTATGTCAGATCTATAAAGACGCTATTACTTTTTATCCATCGCACATTGAGTTCGATGTTTCAGTTGTAACTAAAATTGATGCGTTATTTTTGCAAGCCATTATACTAATAAACCATTAAGACCCCCGTATAAGTTATGGTGAAGGCGATGGTAAAAGAAACAGTAGCGGTGCATTATTTATAAAATTCAAAAAATAAATGGTTAATTTTTTCCCGCTTATGCACTGTATTTTTATAAAGCCGATGCTTTTAAAGTCCTTATATTATTACTTTTATACTTTACTTATGAAATAAAGTAGCCCATCTCGTTTTAAAATATTAATTAACTCCTCCGACGGACTTATTAAAAATAAGGTCGCAAAGGGGAAACTCAAGAATGACCTGAAAAAGGAAACTCAAATAA
This sequence comes from Polydrusus pterygomalis, assembly GCA_963969555.1. NCBI lineage: Eukaryota > Metazoa > Arthropoda > Insecta > Coleoptera > Curculionidae > Polydrusus > Polydrusus pterygomalis. Next base: position 37,579,188 of record OZ018385.1, on the reverse strand, counting down.
TTGATTTTTTTCTAGAACTCTTTTAAATGGTCGTGCATGATAAAAGGGGCTGGTTTTTGCCTCTTCATTTCCCAAATTGTTGGCTTAAAAGTCAGAAGTTCAAATAATTTGTAAAAATTATTTCTTGCGGGTTTGAAAAGGGTAATTTTTTGTGTATGGAAATGTGTGTGTTTACAAGAAAAATATCGCGGGAATGAGATAAAACATGTTTTTAAAACCGACCAGAAAATATACACTTTCTGGACAATTTTTCGTCTAGAAAATAACCTTTTTCCGATCGCAAGACAGGAAAAGTGAAGTTAGAGACCGGAAAATATTTTTCCGGTCCCTGTTTTTTGTTTTTCCAATAGCTCTTTGATAATACAAGCTACCTTGATTTCGTTACTATGACAACAACATTTCGATGTATTGTCGAATGGCAGTTCATTGATTTTTAATTTGTTGTTTATGTCAAACTTGTTTCGCGAGTGCGCAAATTTAACAATAAGAATTCAGATTTTTAATTATCCGACACGGAAAATGAGATTTCAGAAGAAATTTTGGAAGCAGCAAGGAAAGCGACTTACGATATATTGCCAGTAAAATCAAAGGCCCGTTACGAGAAGTCATACGACGCATTTAAAAATAATATAAAATAATTTAATGTAAGTATATATATGTAAGTGACGGTCTTAAAAAAAATATTGTACGTCACGCAACCGAAAATTAGTGTTTTCCAGGTCTCTCCAAGCTTGCAGGGAGAATACTACGGCTCGCCCTGGAAATGCTTGTCTTAACCTGAAAAACACTACTTTCCGGTCTTGTAACGTAAATTACTATTGTTGTGTTAAATAGTAATTGAATACATCTTTTTCAATAGCTACCAGCAGATTAAATAACTATCAATACACTACCACTACAAGTCGTCCATAACTACGCGTCGTTCGGGGAACGGTAATTGCGTGAGGAAAAGTGTCTCTTTGCGCACAATCTTAACATAGTATAAAACAAAGTCGCTATCCTGTCTTATGTGCTTAAATCTTTAAAACTACGCAACGGATTTTGAAGCGGTTTTTTTTAATAGATAAAGTAATTCAAGAGGAAGGTTTTTATGTATAATTAGCGACCCGCCCCGGCTTCGCACGGGTGGAATTTCAGAAAGTGGCATGCTGGATACTAATATATCGGGTTTGTTCGGGTTTGTATTTATACCAGCGGGTTGCAACGCATGCCGGGTACACGCTAGTAATTATTATAAAAGAATCAGTTCTAATTTAAGTTTGTTTTCTAAAAAAACTTTATTTAATACTATTATATTACCACATTTTCTTATTGTTCTTCCATTTTATATTGTGCTAGTGAGGAAATATTTGACAAATTACAAATTTTACAAAATAAGGCAATGCGGATTATTTTAAATTGTGACAAATATAGAAAAATAAATTTTATGTTAAAAAATTTAGATTGGTTGAATGTCAGAAATTTAATTTTTTTTAGTATGTATCTTTATACATAAAATTAATAGTTATTTATGTACCAAGGCAGTAAAGTGATTCTTTATCGGACGAGTCTGAAAGTATGAGATGAGCGAGCGAGGCGAATAACAGGCGAGTCGATAAAGACACTTCACTGACGTGGTGCATACAACATTTTATTGCCAACCGTTTAGAATTTATAATATAAAAAATTGAGGTATAACTCATCGAACTTTACTATAAAGGGAGAGGCGTGACAGTGACAGACGATTTTTGATTAATAAATGTCAAAGTCACTAATTTGCGGCAGGTAATAGTTATTTGTTTCACTAGGCATTAAATCTGCTTTTTTGCCTAGTAAAACATATAATTCGTTTACTTCCGGAAATCACTCTGATAATGTACGGCTTTACTGACGGTTGACGATAAAAATAATTTATTGCCTGATTGTTTAAAAATTTTTTGTTCTTTTAATCATGACCATCATAATTATAAATCAAGAACTAATCAAACATTTTTTTGTGGATAGAGTGTTTAAAACATTAGCTTATAAGTCTATTTTTCATAAAGGTTTGGTAGAATATAAGAATTTGGAAAATTCTATTAAATCTCAAATATCATTAAAACTATTTAAAAAAACTTTAAAATTGCATTTGTTTATAAAACAAAATGATACGTAATATTTGATACAATTTGTCAAATGTTTAACTTTCCTGTCTGTTTTTGTTAAAAGAAGGTTCCGTTTTAAAATTAAAAATAATTCTATAAAAATGTTTAAAAAAAAATGTATTAAAACATATTTAATTGTAGCTTTTTGCTAAATACAACATGTTACTACCTTATTGATTCAGGGTAATATAGGTACTCTCCGAAAAAAATTCTGTAGGAATCAGATGTTAGCTTGGATTCCCGTCAGTATATCAATCTTTTTACACGCCCTTACTTTAATCAATAAACATTTCACGGTCTTTCGAATGTCTTTAGATAACTGAAAAATATATAAGTTAACCCCGACCACAATCCATACGTTTCCATTAGTTCCACAAATTAATCTCCGCTCGCGAAACATAAAGTTTTGCAATAAAAGAGAAAGATTCAAACTTTTTCGTTTCTTCAAGATGGGCATTAAGCGAAGCATTAAGCTTGTATATTTTATACGTTTATTATTTAAATTTAAAGATTTATTTACAAGAGGAAGTTTTCTTGTCTTGTACATAGTTTCTCTGTTTTATAAAATTTTAATATATTAGTTTCAGGGTAAAATTAGACTCCCTGGGCATAAGTATTGTATTTGAGATAATTGAGAAATATATCTTCAAGAAATTTGTTTGTATTTGACTTAGTAGTAGTAGTAACGCGTTTTATTTAGCAAAAAGTTGCAATTAAATATTTTTTAATACATTTTTTTACACATTTTTATAGATTTATTTTTAAATTTTAAAACGCAACCTTCTTTTAACAAAACAGAGAGAAAAGTTAAACATTTTGCAAATTGTATCAAATATTACGTATCATTTTGTTTATTAATAAATGTAATTTTAAAGTTTTTTTAAACAGTTTTAATGATTTTTGAGATTTAATAGAATTTTCCAAATTATTATATTCTATCAAGTCTTTATACAGTGAGGACCTAAAGTCCGTCCCCCCCCTCTAACTTCTAAACCGTTCGGTATATTTTAATGAAATTTTGAACGATAATATTTGAGCAAGTATTGCACTTTTTGACATACCAATGACAGCTTTAAATGTCAAGATGACAGCTGGGTCCGCTTTTGGAATATTTTTTTAAATAGAACACCCTGTATATTTTTACATTTTTAAATTCTACATAAAATTATAATTATTTTTTAATAAATGCATTATTAGTCTATACTTCATAGTTTCCGAGATATTGACTCTCGAAAAGTGACATTTTTTAACTTTGACAGCTTATAACCTTCTAACAGTAAGTCTTAGAGCAAAACGGCTTACATGTCCCTATCTTTAATTTTTATTATCTTCCCAAAAAAATCAACTTCCAGTTAAACCGGAACAACTATATTTCCTGCTTTCGAGTTACATCCGGTTTAACCGGAAGTTGATTTTTTTGGGAAGATAATAAAAATTGAAGATAGGGACATGTAAGCCGTTTTGCTCTAAGACGTACTGTTAGAAGGTTATAAGTTGTCAAAGTTCAAAAAGTCACTTTTCGAGAGTCAATATCTCGGAAACTATGAAGTATAGACTAATAATGCCATTAATAAAAAATAATTATAATTTTATGTGGAATTTAAAAATGTAAAAATATACAGGGTGTTCCATTTAAAAAAATATTCCAAAAGCGGACCCAGCTGTCATCTTGACATTTAAAGCTGTCATTGGTATGTCAAAAAGTGCAAGACTTGCTCAAATATTATCGTTCAAAATTTCATTAAAATATACCGAACGGTTTAGAAGTTAGAGGGGGGGGGGGACGGACTTTAGGTCCTCACTGTATAAGCTAATGTTTTAGACACTATATCCACATAAAAATTTTGATTAGTTCTTGTTTTATAATTATGATGGTCATAATTAAAAGAACAACAATTTTCTAAACAATCAGGTAATAAATTATTTTTAATTTCATGTATAAAGATAAATACAAAATAAAAAATTAAATTTCTGACATTCAACCAATCTAAATTTTCCACATAAAATTAATTTTTGTATATTGCCTAATTTTGTAAAATTTGTAATTTATCAAATATTTCCTTACTAGCACAATATAAAATGGAAGAACAATAAAGAAAATGAGGTAATATAATAGTATATTAAATTTTATAATAACCTACTTTTCCGGCAGTCTTCGATATAATACTTTTAAAATAATTAAATAGTTAAAACTGTTTACTAATTTCAATTTTTCACCATCAATTACAACATTTATATTTTGAAAATTTAAATTATTACCCATAACCATACATTTACTTTTTGAAATACATAATTTTAATTTATTTACTTTTAGCCAATTTATTATATTTTATATTTATTTTAGAATTTAGAGTATTTAGACCATCAAAAATATTTAAAACATTAATGTAAATTAAGGTGTCATCAGCAAACATTTGTAACTTACACATTTTTAAAGCTAAAGGCATATGACATTCTACTTTTATTTTTAAATTCTGTGCAGCGAAGCAGTTACTCAACAGTATTAAAACTGAACTTATTGCATAATGTTAATATATCTTTTTTTTTTTTTGTTTGCTTGTTCTTCGACTTTCTGCTTCGATAATTTTACCTTTCAAAGGTTATTAAAATTGTAATCCGACCTAAAGCCCAATGATGGAAAAACAGCAGAAAGCGGAGAGAAGAACACAGATAATTTGCGATTCGAGACTTATAAAACATAAAAACGGATTTTACGTCTTATAATATTATGATAATGATCTGATAACGTTAATAAGGGAAAAATTGGGACTGGATGTTTACACTAATTTAAATTTTTTAAATTAAATAACCATGTAATTAAAATTAAATAGGTTTACAGTTAAATTCACAAAAATCAGCAATGAACAATTAATTAGTAATTTGAAGAAATAGTCCATGCTTAAAGTGGAGTTTAAAGTATGGACACGAAAGAAAAACTAGAACGACGACGCCGCCGACGCCGACAACATACGCACATATTTAAAATGTAGCAGCCTATATAGAGCAAAATTTTCAAGAAGCAGTCGGGGTTGTCGTGATTCCGCGTGAAGGCGACGAATAACATATCGCGGAAAGCGATATGTTAACTACATTAACTACAAGTCTTCCTCCACAAAATTTATTACAATACAAATATTTAACTAGAGTATATACATGTTTCGAACGTTGAAACGTTCATCATCGGGAGCCAGAAAAAGTTTGCTGCATAAAACTTTTTATATATCAGTGTGACCAGTAAAGTCCGTCATATGGGATTTTTTAAATTACTTAATAGGTTTATTCTAAATTTGACTTTCGCATTAAGTTCTGTTTCGATCGAGATGAAAATTAAGCAAAAAAATATTAGTCACGTGATTCGCATTATCTGTCAAATTTTAATTTTTTCCAAAAAATAATTCAACAGTGGGGTTATTTTTGATAATATCAAAAAAAGTTATTAGAAAAAGTTTTTAATTAATTGACACATAATTATTAAACCAACAGGTATATTTCAATTTTTTTTTCCTATGATCTATACCAGGTAAGGCCCTTCAAATTACTATCCCAGAAAGTGTTGCGAATTACTCACAGCTGCAGGGACGGACTAGCTGTGACACTAATGTGCCCATTTTTTTACGCCCTGTATGATAAAAACTTTGGACGTTTTTTACATACCTTTAACTATTGACTAAAAAAGTACTATTCATTCATGTCGCTAATCCTAACCGTTTTCGGAAAAACGTCATTTTCAACATATTTACATCATGTATATTTAGCGTATTTCAATAAAAGATCCATCTTTGTTCCTATAAATTATAAATGTTCACTTTTAACTGCTTATGATCGCAATAAAATGACGTTTTTCCGAAAACGGTTGGGATTAGCGACATGAATGTAGAGTACTTAATTTTCAGTCAATAGGTAAAGGTATGTAAAAAACGTTGTCCAACGTTTTTATCATACAGGACAGGGCGTAAATGGGCACATTAGTGTCACAGCTAGTCCATCCCTGCAGCTGTGAGTAATTCGCAACACTTTCTGGGATAGTAATTTGAAGGGTCTTATCTGGTATAGATCATATGAAAAAAAAATTGAAATATACCTGTTGGTTTAATAATTATGTGTCAAAAACTTAATTCCATGGGAGCTCTTTGGGAGCCCATAATATCTCCGAAGAGGAGGCCGATACGAAAGAAGTTTATGTAAACTTGTAGTATTCTTTTCACCTGTTTTTTTCATATCCGGGAGATTTCCCACATTTTCCCGGACATACCCTGTATATATTTTAACTAAATCAAACGAGGCATAAATAAGAAGAATATCTATGAAAACTGCAAGCTAATATATTTTTTTTAACTGGAGATATGGAAAATATAATATAAAAAAGATCTCGATAAGAACAAACTGACATTTTAATACAGTATTGGCCCCACTTCGCCTACGGTGAGCATTTTGTGCGCCCTAGGTTAAAAAGTCACGCGCCGCCACTGCTACTAGTAAATGCCATGTTATCCTTAGATATGCTAATTTGACAGAATGTTGATTTTACAAAAACATTTTCACTGTATATTAAACGTAGGTATAAATTTAGGGATTTTATGGCACCCTTTGTGCTTTTATAAAATTCCTACTATATCTCGACCGCCTTTCTGTTAGATTATTCCCCAAGCCACAACATAAAATAAATTTCTGGATGTTTAGAGCCTCAATGTCATCTAAAAAAAACTCCGGTAATTTTTCAACCGTGACAGTTTTACCGGTTTAAATCTTCTCCGAAACAAGATCCAGGCGAATAGCATTAGAGTGTCTATTATTTTCAGGACGGTCATGTTGACAAGTGGCCTGAAAACCTCTTAAGAACCCTAAGAATTCTATTTTAAATATACTTACGTTTTAAAACAAAGACATCATTAAAATTGTATAAATTAAGTTAATTTTTTTTTATAAAATCAGTACTTTATCTTAGCAGTGGCGCACCCAGAATTAAATCCTGGGGGGGGGAGGCACAATATTAATGGCGGTACCATATCAGATAAGGGGAGTTTCAACTAAATTTGGGGATTAGTGTTCTTAGTAATAAAAGGACAAACACCTACACTGCACCAAATCGGACTCCTTCACAGTAAGCTGCAAATAATTAAACAAGTACTACGTCCAAACCGAAACCTAGGTACACCGGTACCTAGGCCTAGGTGAAGTACGATGCAAAGCACTCACTAGGCGTGCAGAACGAAAACACTAAGCGAGTGGTCTAAAGGGTTATACGCCTATGTCGCGGAAACCGCAGGAACACATATACGTATAATAAGTGCGCACTGGGAGTGCAGAGCGGAAATACTAAGCTAGTGGTATGCAGGTTTATACGCCTATGGCGCGGAAACCGGAGGACCACGGGGAGTTTAGTCGGTAGGCAGCCCCATCAGGGTTGAATACGACACCAGTCTTTAAAAGATTCTCCTCGAAAAAAAAGAGGCAAGAGCCGTTTAAATCATTTGTAAAAGTTTTGTATTAATATTTGTGAAATGTTTGTTGATATTATAAAACATCTGGTAGGGTTCCTGAGTCATAAACACTCAAACAACTTTCCCGAAAATTTTTTTTAACTTCACTGAGCTTATTTTTTTTTTAATTTAGGCTCCTTTTTTATTCTTCTTACATATTTCAACAAAATAATTTCCTTTCTTAATAGCCCTGATAGTCTTGATAGTCTTAACAGTCTTGATTTGATTGTCGTTGCCATACTGCTTTATAATTGCGCCTGTGGCTCTATATTTATTTCCTTCTCTTTGTTCTCTTTTCTCGTGCTTTGTTTCTCGTCGGCAGCAAAACGATATGAAGAAAACCAGTGGCTCCACTCCCTTCCAAAACTACTGTAGATGCGCCATTGAAGATTTGCAAGAGTTTTGCTCAGCTAAACAGTGGTGAACTGTAAAATAGATGGTATAAATGATACTGCGAGAAATAAAAGCGGCAAAGTTTCTGTCTAGAAAACAAATAAAAAAATTAGCCGTCATAAAAGCTAAAACCTAAAGTGCTAAAGGGTTTGGGAAAGCAAAAATGGAGGAAAACGACGAAATCGTGAAAATAAAACCAATTAAAAATGTAATAAAACTTTAAAGAAACTAATTTATAACAATTTTGTCTACCTATTAAATGAAAAATTTTAATCCGCTTTGAGAAGAATTTTTTCCCCTAAAAGATAGACAAGGACAAAATATCATTGACGTAACTAGGGGTACTTTCTGGATCGGGGGAGGGGGTCTGGCCTCTAGACAATGTAAATGTATTCACAACTGAGATAAAAAGTAGCCTCCATTTTGATGGACGTGCATCCGCGACGAGTGGTGTTAATATATCCAAGAACACAAAATCTATTGAAGTTTGTGAAAATCTGTGGGTATTTTGTACCAAAAAGGCCTAGATAATAATAATAACAATAATAAAAGTTTATTCAAATATTTTTTTGACATTTAATGGTAATATATAATTTTTTTTTGTATAAACTATCAATTCCAAATTTAGAAGTAAAATACTTGTTTTGAGTTAAATAATATAACATTTTTGTCAAGAATATATTTCATAATTCAGGCACAACTAGATCATAATATACACCAACATATGACAATATTTTATTGGTATATTTTATATCACTATAGTAAACGAAGATACAATACGTTATGTATATAATATATAATATATATATTTATTTATTTTATTCATTATAATTTGGTAAGTAAGATATTTATTATTTATTAATAACGTTCTTAAATATCTCTTGGATTAGATAATATCCAATTTTTAATTTTATTTCTATAATTATTTAATGATTTAATTGTTTTAATTGACTGTGGTAGCATATAAAAAATATATGGATTGATGTTTAAAAAATGTTTGTGTGGTATTGTTTTGTTTACTCTATTTTTATATGTAATAGTATTTTTATGACGAGTTTCATGTGTGTTATTAATATAATTTTATTTTTATGTTTAAAAATATATATTAACATGTTGTAAGAAAATATTTCTTTAATATCTATTTTTTTGCTATCATTAAATAGTAAATCAAAAGAATATTGGTGGTCTTTATAGTAAATTATTTTCAAAATGTATTTTTGACTAGTTTCAATATTATTAAGATAATTCTTATTTATGCATCCCCATCCTGGTATTTCATAATTTAAATGGGTTTGTACTAAAGAATAATAAAGTATTTCTAATTCTTCTATATTTAAAAATTGTTTAAGGTGTTTAAATTTTGGTATAAGAATTCTTAGTTTTTTATAATGATGTAGTCACTATGTAAATCCCATTTTAAATGTTTATCAAAAATTATTCCTAGATATTTAATATTTTCACCTTCCTTTATATTAATACTAGCGTGTACCCGGCCTGCGTTGCAATGCCAGGCATTATACGCCTCTGAGATAATAATAAGGCGAGTTCACCATCACGTCAAGATTTATAAATGCAAACCCGAACAAACCTCTAAATTTATCAGTGCTTCTCTATAATATTATGCATGTATTATACATAAAACCTTCCTCTTGAATCGCTCTATCTATTAAAAAAAACGCTTCAAAGTCCGTTGCGTAGTTTTAAAGATTTAAGCACATATAGCTGGGGACAGACGCGACGGCGACTTGAACCAATATTTGGAAGTTTATTTTTGTATGAAGTAAATGGAATGATGAAAGGTTTTTGGACTTCCATTGTCTTTATTTGTTTTAAATTACAACGTTTCAACTGGTAAGTATCTCCAGTCGTCTTCAGTCTTTTATTCGGTTTTAAAATATACCTATTGTGATTGGCTTGTTTCAAATTATCTTGATCTTAACATAGTATAAAACAAAGTCGCTATCCTGTCTTATGTGCTTAAATCTTTAAAACTACGCAACGGATTTTGAAGCTGTTTTTTTTAATAGATAGAGTGATTCAAGAGGAAGGTTTTTATGTACAATTAGCGACCCGCCCCGGCTTCGCACGGGTGGTATTTCAGAAATTGGCATGCTGGGTACTAATATATCGGGTTTGTTCGGGTTTGTATTTATACCAGCGGGTTGCAACGCATGCCGGGTACACGCTAGTCAATAAATAAATGTAAGATGATAATTTTTTAAAATTTGATAATAAAAATTTCATTTGTTTGTCTTTGGCTTGTCAAGACTAACTAGAGAAATAAAAATCACAGTTTTTTGAGAAATACAGGTAATTTTATACTATAATGTTTTTTCAAAATTTTAAGAATTTTTCATTTAGTTTGGTAGGTAACGTTATAAAAATATGGCAACATGCGGATAATTTCATGCTGAAATCAAAAATGCTTTACTATATAGGGTTTATATACTTTATAGGTTTCATTTAAAAGGATATATCTTTTTATTGTCCTGCATTTTTGGATCACAATGTACGTTTAAAAATAACTTTGGAACATATATTAACTTTTGGATAACTTTATTAGTAGAGCCGATATAATACTTTTTCACACAAATGGACCACCCTGTATATTTTTTATTTTTCACCAGACTAAGACATGAAATGTACAGGGTTATCCAACCAAGACTAGACAAGGCGATTATTTGACTTTTACTGTACTTTTATAAAAAAACTGAAATAGCCATCTTAAGTCATTTTCTCCCGCGAATTCGAATATCTTTAGCAAAAAACAATTGAACATCAAACAAAAGTACTAGGGGTCACTTTGATATTTTTTTAAATGGAACACCCTGTATATTTTTACATTTTTAAATTCCACATAAAATTATAATTATTTTTTATTAAATGCACTATTAGTCTATACTTCATAGCTTCCGAGATATTGACTCTCGAAAAGTGACATTTTTGAACTTTGACAGCTTATAACTTTCTAACAGTACGTCTTAGAGCAAAACGGCTTACATGTCCCTATCTTTAAATTTTATTATCTTAACAAAAAAATCAACTTCCGGTTAAACCGGATGTAACTCGACAGAAGGAAATATAGTTGTTCCGGTTTAACTGGAAGTTGATTTTTTGGGAAGATAATAAAAATTGAAGATAGGGACATGTAAGCCGTTTTGCTCTAAGACGTACTGTTAGAAAATTATAAGCTGTCAAAGTTCAAAAATGTCACTTTTCGAGAGTCAATATCTCGGAAACTATGAAGTATAGACTAATAGTGCATTTAATAAAAAATAATTATAATTTTATGTGGAATTTAAAAATGTAAAAATATACAGGGTGTTCCAGTTAAAAAAATATCAAAGTGACCCCTAGTACTTTTGTTTGATGTTCAATTGTTTTTTGCTAAAGATATTCGAATTCGCGGGAGAAAATGACTTAAGATGGCTATTTCAGTTTTTTTTATAAAAGTACAGGAAAAGTCAAAAAATCGCCTTGTCTAGTCTTGGTTGGATAACCCTGTACATAATATTTGGAAAAATGTATATAAGGTGGAAACAGGTGCAGAAGAGGAACCTGTGACGTTACTATAGAAAGACCAAAAAACAAGAAGTTTTTGAGAGAAGACGTCAAATAAGAACAATTTTGATAGTATTACATTAAGTGTTTTTTCTAATATTTATAGTTCTAAATAAAATAAAACCAATTTAAAGGAAACCAGATACAGTCCACTTTATTGAAAAGTCATCATGGTCCTTCGAGCCGGATTATTAGAGAGAACAAATTGATGTAAGACCTGTCCGTTAATAAGTCCGATCATTTTTATCCCATTATTCCATTCCTTTCCACTCCTATTTAGTGGTATTTTTGATTGTGCAAGAACATAGTGCAATTTTGCATCATATTTATGCAAATACCGTAAGTTTTACTTGTCTTGCAATATAATTTTAATTCAAGGGGATTATAACGTACTTTATGATTCTGGCGGGTAAAAGAGAATGATTGGAACTTAATTTTTATTATTGACAAATTATTGATATCATTTTTCTAGAAAATAATAATTTTAAATTTAAAATTAAAACATTTTAGGTAAAAACCAGGTAAAGATTTTACGTTTGTTAATTTAAAATACCAGCAATTTCTCATGGCACAATTGGTGTCAGTTTGACAAAGTTCATTTTGTGACATTTGACCAAATCACAGAGTAAGTACTGGACTAGTTATATATTTATTTGTCTCCTAAAACTGACAGTTATTTGTCTAGGTATCCAGGTAAGTCGGACCAGTTAAAAGGTGTGATTTTAACAAAGAAATTTTGATTTAAACAGTTTTTAATGACAGACGAAGGTGTTTTTGATATTAAACCGCTTACCCGCAAAAGAGGAAATATAAAACATAAGTTAACCAGTTTTGCCAACTTTTTTGACCCAATTTATTCAAATTTTAACCAAAATGTGAAAATAGAAGAAAAAACATTTCGTGAACTTGAAATTCGTATTGAAAAATTAGCTTTAGTATATGATGAGTTTGAGGAAGTGCAATCATCTATTGAATTAAATTGTGATGAAACAGTATTGTCACAACAATATGCAGAAAGGGATGATTTCACTACCCAGCACACCCGTTTATTGGCATCAGCAAAATTGGTTATGTTCAAATTACACGACAATGAAAGTTCAAGTACGTCCTCGGGTCAAATCGTACCAAAATTTGTACCGATGAGTAGCGGTGCTATGAATATAAATTTACCTGCTATTAAAATTCCAACTTTTAATTGTGACTTTAACGAATGGTTAGAGTATAAAGAAACGTTTGAATCTTTAATTCATGAAAATAAATCACTCAAAGAAATTCAAAAATTTCATTATTTAAGGGCGTCATTGGGTGATAATGCTATTAAAATAATACAAAGCTTAGACTTTTGTGCCCAAAACTATGTTTTTGCTTGGGAACTATTATGTAATAGGTTTGATAATTCAAGGTTATTGGTTAATAATCATCTAAAGGCAATTTTTGAATTAGAATCTTTATCCAAAGAATCTGTCTCTGGGATACGTTATATGATTGATACAATGAATAAACATTTACGAGCACTTAAAAGTTTGAATTTATCCATAGATCATTGGGATACATGGTTAATTTATTTAATTTCCATGAAATTAGATAAAGTAACTGCTCGTGAATGGGAACAAAGGTACCATGATTATTCAACTTCAAATAAAGACTTACCTACAGTTAAACAGTTTTTTGAATTTTTAAGTAACAGAGCAGATTTTTTGGAAACGTTAGACGCAAAACAACAATCTAAAGGTAATCGTCCTTTATCCCTATACACAGGTAATACTTCTAATCTAAAGTGTTCTTTGTGCCATGAAGGCCATTTAATTTATAATTGTCCTCAATTTTTAACTTTAACTACTCCTAAAAGGTGGGAGAAAGTTAAGGAACTTAAACTATGTTCAAATTGTCTATGGAGAGGACATTTTCTTAGACAGTGTCGTTACAAAGGATGTAAAAAATGCAATTCAAAGCACAACACTCTTTTACATAACAATGATTATAATAAAAAAGATAATTCTCAAAGTAATAAAGGCAATTCACATGACTTGTTAGAATATAATTCACCCCCCAAACATTCTAATGATTTAGATCCTTTAAACCAACCTAGTAGTAACATGGAAGACTCAGTTTCTGTAAACCTTTCAAGCCAAGGTTGCAGTAATTATGTTTTGCTTTCTACAGCTGAGATATTCGTATATGATTCTAATGGAGTTCCACATAAAGCTAGGGCGGTTCTTGATAGTGGAAGCCAGGCATGTTTTATTACCGAAAAAATGTGTGAAAAACTTAATTTGAGTACTAAAAATGCTCATATGGCAGTTGTGGGAATCAACAACGGTATTGCTAATGTACGGGCTAGCTGTCAACTTGTGCTACAATCAAAATCTAGTAACTTTCGTACTACTTTGTCATGCTTGGTTTTACCAAGAATTACAGAACATTTACCAGTTTATAACATTGATGTTTCAAAATGGAATATTCCAACAAATATTCAATTAGCTGATCCAAACTTTTTCATTTCAAATCCTATTGATTTATTGATTGGTGCTAGTCACTTTTGGAATCTTTTATTAGAGGGAAAGGTGTCTCTGGGAAAACACTTGCCAGTATTACAAAATACGGTGTTTGGTTATGTAGTTTCTGGACAAGTAGCTAAAAAAAATAATTTTAAAATGCAGTCCTATTTCGTGACAAATCAAAGGCTTCATGATGAATTACAAAAATTTTGGGAAGTTGAGGAACCCACTTCAATTTCAAGTGTAAATGATGAGGATGATGATTTATGTGAAAGGCATTTTATCGAAAACTTTGTTCGAAATGACGAAGGGAGGTTTGTTGTTCGAATTCCATTTAAAGAATCGGTAGAAGAGTTGGGTGAGTCCAAGTCTTTAGCTACTAAACGATTGTTGAATTTAGAACGCAGAATTCAGAATCATTTTAATTTTAAAGAAAAATATAAATCATTCATGAACGAATATAAAGATTTAAATCATATGACCTTAAATCCGGTTTCTGAAAGTAAGAAAAAATTCTATTTTTTGCCTCATCATGGGGTTATGCGAGAAGAAAGTCTAACCACAAAATTACGTGTCGTTTTTGACGGCTCAGCTCCTACTAGCACTGGGAAATCTCTTAATGATATACAATTCAAAGGCCCTTCAATTCAAAATGACATATTTCAAATTTTAATCAGATTTAGAAAACATGCATTTGTAGTCACATCAGATATTGAAAAGATGTATCGACAGATTTTGATTCATCCTAATGATCGTGTGCTACAACAAATTTTGTGGCGTGATGATTCTAATCAGCCTGTTTTAGCTTTTTGTTTAAATACTGTGACATATGGTCTAACTAGTTCTCCATTTCTTGCTATTCGATGTATAAAACAACTTGCAATTGAAAATAAGGTTCGTTTTTCAGAAACATCGAATATAATTTCTAATGACTTTTACGTAGATGATATGATAACTGGATTTGAGACTGAAGAAGAAGCTACGAAGATCTGCAGTGAAGTTTCACGAATCATGAAGTCAGGTTGCTTCAATTTACGAAAATGGTGTTCTAATTGTCCGAAAATATTGTCAAATTTACAGGACTCTTCGGACTCTTTGAGCACATTGTGTTTTGGAAATAATCAACAAATTAAAACTTTAGGAATTCAGTGGGCTAGTAATTCAGACACATTATCTTATAAAATAACAGAGTTTGATACAAATTTACCTGCCACTAAAAGAAATGTTTTATCTAGCATTGCAAAATTATTCGATCCATTGGGTTTGGTAAGTCCTTGTATTATTTTAATGAAAATCCTTATTCAAAGGCTGTGGACAAAAAAATTAGATTGGGATGATAGTATTCCTTTGGATTTGGCGCAAAAATGGCAGGTTGTTCAAAAAGGTCTTCTAGTACTTAATGATATCAAAATACCAAGACAAGCTATTTTTTTGCAGTCTGATAAAATTGAAATCCACGGTTTTAGTGACGCTTCTCAGGATGCATATAGTGCGATAATATACATGCGAAGCTTAAGTCATGGTTTAGAACCAAGGGTAATGTTACTATGTGCGAAAACAAAGGTAGCACCATTAAAGGCACTGACAATCCCTCGTTTGGAGTTATGTGGAGCTTTGTTGTTGGCAAAATTAAGTAAAACTGTTCGTGATTCGTTAAATTGTGAATTCCAAAATTATTATTGGTGTGATTCACAGATTGTTTTATATTGGATTAACACACCGCCACAACATTTACAAGTTTTCGTACGTAATCGAGTGTCAGAAATACAAAATCTAACAAATCCACAAAATTGGAGATACATCAATACAAAAGATAATCCTGCAGATATTGCCTCTCGTGGAGTATATCCAGAAGAGTTAATAAAATTAAGACTTTGGTGGCACGGTCCTGTTTTTTTATCTGTAAATGGAGATCTTCCCCCAAACCAAGAATTTAATAGCAAGTTTAATGTCCCAGACCTTAAAAAGAGTTTAAAAACTCTCATTTCGACTGATTTTGAAAAAGAAGAATCAATATTTGATCGATATTCCACACTTAATAAGATAATTAAGGTTCGAGCTTATTGTAATAGATTTTTATCCAACTGTAAATTAACTGCAACAGAAAGAAAAAAAGGACCGCTGACAACAAATGAGTTAGATATTTCTATGAAAAGTTTATTAAAATTATCTCAATCAAATTCGTTTGAAAATGAAATGAAAATGTTAAAAATTTCCAAGGGACTACCAATAAAACACAGACTCCTCCCTTTAGCCCCTTTTATTGATAATGAAGGTTTATTACGAGTAGGTGGACGTTTGAAGTTTTCCCCACTAAGCTATGATAATAAACATCCTATCCTATTAAATTCAAAACACAAAATAAGCCGACTTATATTTGAACATGAACATTTGCAACTTCAGCATGCCGGTCCTCAATTAATGTTATACTCGGTAAGACAAAAATATTGGCCAACATCTGGGATGAATTTAGCCAAGTCTGTTGTTAGAAACTGTTTAAGATGTTTTAAATTTAGGACGCCATTGCCTCTTACTAATATAATGGCCGATTTACCTGAAACAAGAGTGACAGCATCTACGCCTTTTTCGATTTCTGGCGTTGACTATGCTGGTCCATTTACATTAAAGGATAGAAAAGGCCGCGGTGCAAAAACATACAAAGCATATATTTGTTTATTTATTTGTTTTTCCACTAAAGCAGTGCATCTGGAGTTAGTATCCGAATTAACAACCGATGCATTTATAGCAACATTTCGGAGATTTGCTGCAAGACGTAGTCGACCAGCACATCTCTATTCGGACAACGCGTCTAATTTTGTAGGAGCAAATCGATCGATGGAATTGCTATTTAACTTTTTGTCAAAATCCCAAAATGAACTTGCGGAGAAATTGGCTGATGAAAGAACTGAGTGGCATTTCATACCTCCTAATTCACCAACATTCGGAGGGCTTTGGGAGTCAAATATTAAAGGTGTTAAGCATCATTTATTACGAGTTTTAAATAATGTTGTTTTAACCTACGAGGAATTCACTACTGTTCTTGTTCAAATAGAAGCAACACTGAATTCCCGTCCTTTATACCCATCGTCATCTGACCCCAATGATTTTCATCCTCTTACCCCTTCCCATTTTTTGATCGGCAAGGCGTTGATAACTGCTCCTGATCCAATGTTTGAAGAAGATATTCGCTTAAGTCACTTATCACGATTCCAATTGCTACAGAAAATAAATCAAGATTTCTGGAAAAGGTGGTCTAAATGTTACTTAAATGAACTTCAACAACGAAGCAAATGGAGAGTTCAATGTGATAACATAAAAATCGGCACGATGGTTTTGCTTAAGGATGATAATCTTCCACCTTGTAAGTGGTTGCTTGGACGAATTGAAGACATCCATCCAGGCCTAGACAATATCGTTCGTGTTGTTACCGTAAAAACCGTTAAAGGTTTATTTAGGAGAGCCATTACAAAAGTGTGTCCATTGCCTAATCAGAACTAATTGTGTACTAAGTCTGTTGCGTGCGTAGCCCTCAACGCGGGGAGTATGGAAAAATGTATATAAGGTGGAAACAGGTGCAGAAGAGGAACCTGTGACGTTACTATAGAAAGACCAAAAAACAAGAAGTTTTTTGAGAGAAGACGTCAAATAAGAACAATTTTGATAGTATTACATTAAGTGTTTTTTCTAATATTTATAGTTCTAAATAAAATAAAACCAATTTAAAGGAAACCAGATACAGTCCACTTTATTGAAAAGTCATCAATATTTAGAGCCAAAATATCTAGATCTAGTATTTTTATACACTCTACCGACTAAACCAGGCAATTTCGAATATAACAAAGTTGACTTAAATTAACCAACTGACGTCAGGAGCTTGTCATAAAACGTTGAACATATTTTCCGGACACACTGTATTTACGAAAGTATTGTATAAAAGAAGAATTATTAATACATTAGATATATTGTTTTATTCAATATGTATGTCACGGAAACAAAGCGAATACCTAAGCTGCTCCCCGAGTAGCATTTATAAATTCATTAGAAGGGGATCTCAGTTCCCTAATTAAATTCTGGATATAGTAAACACGGTCCAGCTGGCTGCCTATAAACTATGGAAAGACCCGAAAGTGAAAGCTTATAAATTACCCAAATAAAATAGTTTAATATGAAAATATATTATTAGTTCGTCGGATAGCCTCGTCTACCTACGATGAACATAACCGAGGTGTATACCTAAATGGGGCCTTCATTATATGATAAAGCATGATTTTTTTTATAGGAAATGGAAATTGACGACACTCTTTATAGGTCGAGACCAACGATATACGCAAAAAACTGAGAAAAAAAAAGCAAAACAAAAACCTTAACTTTGTCTTGAAGGTGTAGAAAATCCATATGAACAGTCTTGGTATAATTTATGCGACAAATTTGATAAGAAACAATTTCTCTTAGACACTCACTTTCAACAATTGCTCGATGTTTCACAATTAAAATTATGAAATATTTCTTGAAAATCATGTCTTTCTTTGAAATGAGATTCTAGATCATTTTCTTCACATAAAGACTCGATTATTAATTGAATTTAGTTAAAATCCTGTAATAATCTTAAACTATGTTTGAATCGTAACTCGACATCATCTAAACGGGCTTGTTATCAGGAGACATCGTTTTTATTTTATTAACAAACGTTTCTACTACTGATAACTTTTGTTTAATGGTACCACTATTTTTAATAAATTTTTTAAAATCCTGTGGCCTTTTGACTCATTTTTAACATTTGACAGATAATATAATTAAATTTGACAAAATTAAAATTATAAAAATAGCGCAGCAAAACTTGCAATGTATTAGCACTAACTAGTTTTACTTACACTTGAATTAAAATACGTAATGAATTAAATTTAAATTGTACATTAAATTCCAGAAACATGTAATTGGTTTTTATTTCTCAAAGCCAATGTAGTCATCCAAGCGGAATACTTACATGTAAAGGCGTGCACTGACGTTTAAATTTAAAAAACAGACCCAAATAATCTATTTTGTCTTTAAAAAATTGGATAATTGCACTTCAGAATTAATGGAAAATTTGTAATATTATTTATATATTAAAATACAATAAAAAGTAAGTCTGGGAAAGCTTTGATAGGATTATTGTAAAATAAAAAAATTAATTCAAAAAATACTATTTTTTAAATTCTCAAATATTACTACAAACAAAATATTTTATTAAATTTTTTTGGGCATTTACGTAGAGACTGGGGCATCGCCGACTATAAAATTCCCCAGGCCTGCGACCTAAATCAAACAATTGCTTTAAAATAAAAGAAGTTTTTTTATGGTTCCCATGAGAACTGGGGGTTATAAAAAAGAAAAAAGATTTGCCATAAATTAGGGTCCGCTGTAAAAGTGAATTGTTTGCTCTGCTTTAAACAGTCATATCCACAAGCACGTAGATAAGGGGGGAACTGGGGGACAGTATTCCCCCCCTCCCAAGCCAGTTTGTGTCATTAATTGATGCTTAAATTTCATTATCACTATGCTAACAAGTAAAAAGTAGTCCAAAGGAATGAGGTCTAGAGAGACCTAAGTGGCTATTTAAAAGGTTCCCTTCTATCAATCCATCTGCCTGGAAATACTACGTCGAGATATTCGTATGTAATATCATAAGGGAGAAAATTTTGCCGGTAAAATTTTCGACTAGTATGAAAGTTTCTTGCTTGGCAATTTTGCGAATGAAATTTTTGTTTTTTTGATTTTTGTCAAAAATTTCATGAGCAAAATTACCAAAAAGCAACAAAATTGAATAAAACCAAGAGAATATTTTGCCGATACAAAATTTTTTCTCGAATATATTCGACAAGACTATTTCACGAGAAAACAATAAAAACACACTGTTTATTTAGCAAACTAGAAACTTTATATTTATTTTTTACTAACTAGCGTGTACCTGGCCTGCGTTGCAATGCCAGGCATTATACGCCTCTGAGATAATAATAAGGCGAGTTCACCATCACGTCAAGATTTATAAATACAAACCCGAACAAACCTATAAATTTATCAGTGTTTCTCTACAATATTATGCATGTATTATACATAAAAACCTTCCTCTTTATTCTATCTATTAAAAAAAACGCTTCAAAATCCGTTGCGTAGTTTTAAAGATTAGGGCACATATAGCTGGGGACAGACGCGACAGCGACTTTGTTTTATACTATGTTAAGATATTAAACGTACGTAGTTGTTATAAGTAATAGTTTGTCCATTCTTTTCTATCAAACTCAAAGCATGGTTTTGGGTATGATTGATTTGCATTTGAGAAGTTGAAGGTCCACATGCTTCATTTGTTGTTCTGAGATTTTCGATGAGCTTCAGATAATGACTAGGATCTAGCTGCAGATATGGTTTCAGGGAATTTGCGTTTAAGTGGCCTGTTTACTTAATCAACTCTTGTTCCCCAACACCTTAATTAAATATGGCAGCCACAGCGGAAGATCGATGAGAATGATTTGTTATTTTATGATTCTTTGTTTCTATTCCCATTCTTTCCGCTGAAGTTTTGGTCCACTTAGATACTGTATTTATTCCTAGTGGAGTATTTTTGAACCAACATCCCTTCTGCCAGTTTGGATGAACGGAGAGAAATAGTCTGTCTGTGGGAATGTTTGGTCCTCTTTTTTCCAATAATTTTAAAAATAATTAATCTTACAGGGCATAAGGCTTTGTTTGATAAATTTCTTACCAACCATTTGCTGTTTGCCAATCCTTTTGACTCACCTTGAGCTGTCTTGAAAAATATGCTGTTATATTCAAGTTAAACTTCTTTTGAAAATATTGAATTTTGCAATTTACGGTCTCGCTGCTTCTCCAAGCTAGTTTAAATGAGCAGAGAGGGAAATATTTTTTTGTGCTTCATCGGGGTTTCTTTTTTGTAGCTTTGTATTATTGTTAGTAAATCTTTGGTAGATAATGCTTTTGAACTTACTCTGTTCCTGACAACTTTATTGGAGCTGCTTTCTCTTTGCGTCTCTTGCCATTCCCGCATTTTTAAAGGAAATATCCGTAAAATGGTCCATCTTTATTTCGTATTCTGTAAAATGCATTTCTTGAATCATTTTTGCTGCAGTGTTCCATATAGCCTTTACAGAAGATTCTTTATTGTCTTCGCCATACCCTTCTTCATATTAAAGTCGTAATCTTCGAGGATTTTCGCCAGTTCCATCACAGTAGTACATTTTTCCAGTTTATAATTTCTTACCATTAGAGTCTCTGAGAACTGTGCCCAAATTGAGTTCTTGGACTTCTGCGTGTTAAGTGGAATATTTTCAGCTATCGATTTTTTTTTATTTCTTGTAACCCTTGGCACCCAAATCTTGCATTTTCGTTTAAATTGCTCATTTTGTCCTTTTTAAACCAGGATGACATTTGTCAGACTAACAATAGTTTTTACCTGACATCTATCAAAATTATGCCGCTGAAAAACCATCTTGTTGATTTTGTCCAGGTGTATATAATTAAGAGTTTTTCCACTAGAAAACATACCATTGGTATAATATTTTGCCAGTATAAAACACTCTAGTGAACTATTAAGTCTTTCAAAATGGGGAGGAGCACCATTTTGTTGAAACCAGACGTTTCTATTCGGGATATCAAATTCTCTTTGAAAAGTGGCCTTCATTTTAATGGTAAGTCTGGGTTTTTATTGTTAGTTTTACAAATAAAGGGTCGCAATAATTATTGATGAATCCGTGTTTCCATTGATCCCATGACAATACAATACATCATTGATATTAACTTCATGTCAAAAACACTGGAAAAGTTTATTAATAAAACTCTGTACCTAATGATTATTATTTCTCCTAAAACCATTATAATTTTTCAATTTATCACCAATCCATAAATCAATGAACATGTCCGGGCTGAGACTTCTAAAGAAAATCCTCACTATAATGAATTACCGGAAATATTAAGCCATTCCTCGAAGGCACTGTCATTTGCTGACGTGAGCTTTGAGGGCCGCTTCGGGTCCGCTAACAAGCGGAAAGTAAATAAAACGCATCATGTTAAGGATACGATGTGGGGACAGAGTGAAAATGTCATTACGGTTTATCTATCACGTTGAGGGATCGATCTATTTTTGAACTGCTGATCGGAAAAAATGGGTAATGTTCGGTCTTTGTGTCTATTCTTCTATACGATTGTGTAGACCAAACTTCGTAAGGCAAGGGCGGTTTTAGCTTTTTGTCATGGGAGGGAGGGACGCTGTGAAAAATACGTTAATGGAATTATTTAAATCCGTTACTCCCAACGAAATAATAATACAAAGGAAGTAGGGTTTTGCATAAACCGCCTAACAAAATTTGCGACGGAAGTCGGCCATCTTCAGAACCCACAAATTACTCCATGTTTGTTTTGGTGGTTGACCGTGGTTGACAGGTCGAGCTGTGATTTCTGCTTTCTTTGCTGTTTTTGAGTTATTTTGCATTTTAATTAGTTAACAACCATATTTAACGAATTCTAGTAAACTTATAATTACTTTAGTGTGACAGTGGAGTATACTTTTAGCGCTGGACAGCGATTAAAACATTTTAATTAGTTGGTGTTCTGGGTTAATTAATAAGTTATAAATATGGTTAGTTGTGCTGCTTGTGGGTGCTCCCAAACGCTATGAAGTAAAAAACTGGGCATTACATTTCATCGGTAAGTTTATGTTTGGATATATAAACCTTTTTAATCTGTAGAGAAAAAAAATGTTATTTTAATTTAATATCAAAATACACATAACCTCCGAACCTCGCATATCATTCATGGGCGTTCGTCTTATGAAACCAGAAAAATATTATTTAATTATTAATCGACTGGGTTACCCCATTTCTACAGAAAAGCAAATTAAAAATACCTATTGGTTTTTAGTTTTCCAAATAATTACCTAAGAAAAAAGGCATGGTTGAAAATTGTAAACCGAAGTGATTGGAATCCTACACGAAATAGAGTTCTTTGCTCGGAGCATTTTTCTGAAGATTGCTTTGACAGAACTTCAAGATTGAAAGTTAGATTGGTCCCAACTGCAGTAGTGCCTACTTTTGAAGTAGCCAGGTTAAAAAATGTAAGTTTTGAAACTATTGTATCTGGTCATTACATAATATATTGCAAAATATGTAGGTAGGTAGGTACTTAAGAATATGAATACAAATAATTCTGCATTATTTATGCTTCTGAGGAAGCTGCTTTGTCACTTTTTCATAAATTATGTATCGATAAAAGTTTTTAGATGTTTTATTGGTTTAATCTACTTTTAAAATTTTAAACCCATGGATAAAGAATGTAATACAATATGGGAGTGTAGGTACGATAAACAAAAAAATTCATATTTAAAGATTGAAGACAATGATGTTTCTAGAATGATAAAAACGTTTTCCCAATATTCACCTGAGGACGACTGGAGATACCATTGATTAAAAAAATAAATTCAAAGCAAGTCCCAAACCTTCTATCATTCAAAGAAATTCATATCAAAATATAAAAAAAAATTACAAAGAGAGGTATTAGCACGTTATAGGTACTTTTGTGTCATTTGGTAAAGGTGCCAAACAGATAATTAAAAAACTTATATTTTTTTGGCAGGTACGTTCCTATGCAATATCTTATGAGACACCATGTCAAAACCTGCCTGAAGATAATTATCCTACTGTGAATTTAACTGGAACACCTTCTGGTTACAACATATATTGGACATGCCTCTTCCAGGACATGGCTCTTCCAGGACATGGCTCTTCCAGGACATTTTACTATCCAACAACACACCTAAGATTTTAGTATCTTCCTTTAATCTTATATGACAATCATTAATGGTTACTGTTTCCGGATTCTCCAAAGTGTATCGGTTAGTCTTAAACAAGGTGATAACGGTCTTTGATTTATTTAATATCAGTTAATCTTTAGAAAACCAATAATTATTTACTTCAATCATAAATTGTTAAATATGTTGCTCGAGAAGCTCATGGTCTTTATATGATAACATAATAACTTTATATAAATCCCTGGGTAGCTACAAAACTTTAGTATGCATGCACTATTTGGGATCCTCAGTATGCCAATAAGATTGCTCTTTGAAAATCTATTCAGCTTAAATTTTTAAAATTTTTGTACTACAAGTCATTTTCAGTTTATCCGCCAAGAGGTACAGATCAAGGGCTTTTGTGTAATTTGTTTAATTTCCCTTCTTTAAGACTATATTGTGTATAGAAGCAAGAATTATTTTCTTATATAAAATAATTAGAGACAAAATAGATAAGGTGAAGTGGGGTAAATGTGACATAGTTTTGGAATAGTTCGCAAACAAAGTAATAGATCTTACATTTTTGATGGAACAAAAAAAAATTAAAATATACTAAATACCTCAAATATAGTACTGAATTGATTCTAGAATTGACATCTTTTCAGCTTCTTTTTGAAATATGTTAGGATTTTTTTTTTAAACCATGTCAGTATATCACATTTACCCCGAAGTTTGGGGCAAATGTGATAATGCTGTCTAGCTACCTATTAAAAAGGTGCTTGAAATAGAATGGGGCAAATGTATAACAATTGTAGTTTGTTCATTATTTTGCTTTTTACAAAATCAAATTATATCAAGAGGGCAAAAAGTTATCAACTTTATTCAGAACTGACACGCAAAAACTAAAAAATTAACTTCCTCTGTAGTCAAAACAAATGCTAAAGGGAATGTAAGTAAAAACTTTTGGCCATAAAAATGTGTTTTTTGAAAATTTTACTGCCAAAGTTACATTTTCTTTTGTATATTTCATATCAGCTTCATTTCTTTTTTTGATATATGTTCGCACCATAATGTATCTAGAATAACGGGGTAAATGTATTATGTACTTCACAATTGCCCCAACGTCATATATCACAATTGCCCCAAAAAGCATTTTTTACGGGGCAAATGTGATATAGTAAAAAAAAGTACGACGTCGTGATTGTTTAGTCATTATGATTTGTACACACGCTATATAACTATAAAGACTAAGTTTTAAAATACTAAAGCAGGCTTAATCTCAGAAAATATTAATTTCACTTAAAAATTGCTAAACACGTGTCAACTGGAATGTTGGGTTATATTATGACGAATCCTTGTGCGGCCGCTTGCAGCTACATTGGCTGGAAATTAGGTTCGCTCTAGTGTTGCGCCTATTGGTATTCAAGGTTAAAGAGGTGTGCGGTAGATGGCAGCACTACTCATAATTTTGAATGAAAATTATGAACCATTATCACATTTGCCCCTTTATCACATTTACCCCACTTCACCTTAATAAAGAGTTCTTAGGACTGCTTCCGTTTAGAATAGGCTTAGTCAATACTAGATCCGCTCATGTATTTTATATTCCTACACCGAGGACAAATCTATACAAAAACTCACGACTTATAAGACTGTGCTCTATTTTAATAAATATTGTGGAGACATTGAATATATAATTTAAACTATGAAAAATTAAAATTAAGGATTGAACTGCTTAGGCAAATGCTAAATGAATATTTATTATAGCTTAGGATAGCTTTTAGAAATGGGGTTTATGTATCTATAATTAACTTGTTAAGTTGTTGATACTACAAATAAATAAAATGTTTGTATTATCTGCATAGTTTGTCATTTGACAATTTTCTTATATACTAGAAATGTTATTAATATTATTTAGGTACATTATATAATAACAGGACTATATTATATTATATTTTAATATTTTCTTGTGATTTGGTTCATGAAGAAAGAGTAAGGTTTTCTTAAAGTTTTATTTTTTAACATAGACGTTTTAGCAATTTTTTTTAATGTATAACAACAGGTGTTTTTTAGTTATTTAACCAGATATTTACAAAGGACCCTTTCACCTCCGTTACCTTATTTAAATAAATAATTAAAAGAAATAGTTGTATTGTTTTATTACACCAACCTTAACGTATCTTATAGGTATATATGAATCTAAAATTTTTTTTTTCTTTTTGCCAAATAAAATTTCATTAATCATTTTATTATTACCATTTTAATGATACGCCACAGAGGTGGACCGGAAACAGTCGTGCGCGCATGCGTCAAATGTTGCCGCCATCAGCACCCATCCCGGACAACTGTCAATCTACAAAACCCTACTTCCTTTGTATTATTAATTCGTTGGTTACTCCCGATATGAAAGCACGTCGTCGTAGAAAAATATTTTTAAATGTGTCGTTGCTACAATAAGCGAGAAAATTTACCATTTCCTTTCCTGGTATGCGGTGCCACCACTGGCTTAATATTTGAAATTTTATATTAACACGTGCTAGACGGCGATTTTGTGTGATTTGTGGCATTGTTTGTCATGTCATTGGTCAATGGAAATTGTTATATTCCAAGTTATTGTTTACGAAATTTAACCTACCTTAAAAATCCAAGACTGTTGTAAAATTAATTAAAAAACGTAGGGCTTGGTTTAGATCACAATGATATGGGGACGATATATCTAACCAAATCTAGGTTAAAATTTTGTCAAATTCATATTATGACATGATATGCCAAACTAATGAGTAATAAAATAAGTAGACAAATACAAATTTATTTTTGTTGTTTACAAAATTAACAAAGTAAGAATATACAAAAAGAAAAAGAAAAATAATTACATAAATTGCTGAAATTGGTCACCGCCATGATCCAAGCATAAATTCACACGTCTCTTCATATTTTCGAAAGTGTTGACCAGCATCTCTGGAGAAATGTTAGGTACCACATTCTTGGATAATTTATCCTTTCACAAGAAAATTGAAAATTTAGAGCAATTACAATAATTGTTCTAATTTTCAACTGGTATTTTAAAAATAGTGTCAGGTCTAATAAATCATTTCTTTCCAATAAATTTTGGGTAAACCATTGAGAGTAATTCCTGCGTCATTCAAAGTCTGCGACTTGTATTTCTTGGAATACTTGTACTTTATAAGGAAATAAATTAAGCTGCTTTTTAAGAATAGTCCTGCATCTTCCTTAAGATCTTCCCACTTCTTGGGACAGGCGTCTTATACAATTTGTTGGCGTATTTTGCATTATTTCACGAACGTTCTTACAGATGGTCTTCCTGCTCCTTTTTTGTGTTGTATAGAACCTGTTTCCCTAAACACAGCCACGATTATTTTCAGGCAATGAAAAAAATCCCCAGCAATAAAAGCAACGTTAGGAAAATGTTCGTGAAAATCGTCCATGCACACACGGGGATTGTATTGCCACTCACCATTTATACGCTTCAACCATGAATGTCTTGTTCAAGAAATTGAAAAATTAGCGATGAATCAAATTACTTGTAACGACTGTCAAAGATGACGGAATAACTGATTGATTGTTAATATAGGTAGCTACTGACACCCAACAGGTATTAAGCTCTACGGCTAAGCATTACGTCCTTAGATGCAAGGCCCTCTTTGATGCAAATACTTTTTGCTCGCACGGTACAACCATAATAAAAAGAAACAAATCGTTATAAATACAATCTACGAGTAATTATTGTTACTTTTCCGCATCCACAATACATGACAAATTATCACTACCCTACCCGTGGAAAGTTGTTTCCGTTTTGAATACCTATATTTATAAACAGCGAAGTAGTCGGAATGTTTTTGATTTCTCACCAGCACTAAAAGCTCTAAATCATTCAACTTTGCATCAACTTAGTATTTGCTGTATCTTTTATATTTTCCGAGATCCCAAAGGTGAGAATTGAATTCTGGACACCCTGTATAAGTATTTTTAAAAGTAAGAATCCTCTTAAGTATTGTCCACTTACCAACTTGACCAGCCGGAAAATTAAAGGAAGCCGAGTGGTCTGGAGTGGTTTACTTTCGGGTCAACTCGTGGGCAATGTGGAATGTAAGGCTTGTTGCGGATGAGAAATCCGGAAATTCGCTTTATTAGTAGACGCCAAAGGTTGCGGGTAAAGCCGGAAAGCTGGAAAACTTCGCAATTGATTTCGTTTAGTTTTTTGGGGATTTAACTTTTTACCTGAAAGACATATTTAGTTATTCGATGATGATTCTGATAGGCGAAAGCAATTTTATGAAATAATGATTAAGCAGATAATCACGGACGAATTGTCTAAATAATTTATTGTTCAGATTAAGCTACATTTTAAATGTAGACAAAACTACAGATACTGGACACAAGAAATTCCTCACTGGTTCATTGAAAATTACACTCTGTATAATAAAAAGGCTAATATCAGGGCGGGCATTGTTGAAACTAACTGCAGAATGGTATCTAAATTTCTTTTGTAATGACCAGGTTCCAGCTCTTGCCACTCTTTTTCCAAATGATAATGATCCTGATTTACCAAGTGTAACAGTTTGGTTTCAACAGGATGGTGCTTACCGCATTATGCTGCTTATGTAAGGGAGTACTTAATACAATTTTTCCTGGGCGCTGAATAGGTATAGTCGGGGGTCAATAGGGCCATCCAGATCGCCCGATCTTAACCCACTGGGGACTACATCAAAAATTTAGTTAATAAATTTACACCCAACTCGATAGATACGCTTTAGGAATCCATTCGACGAGTAATAGAAGAAATTTCTCCACAAGTAACGTCAATTCCTTATTCAAGGAGATATTTGGACTCCTAGGACTAATCTTTCTTGCCCCCTCTCCAGACAAATGTTTTAACTATCACTTACTTGACGTTTCGATCTCCATATATTTTTTTTTTATCAAAATATGATCCGAAACATGTTTTCCTAAAGCAATATACAAAAAAATAAAATATTCATCGGTCTTTTCCAGATAACAAATAAATAATATATTTTCTCTTATGAGTCCAATGTGATAAACAGAATGACAGTTTTACTGTTTTCCGCATCGCGTTTCTAACATGACGTGTTTTATTTACTTTTCCCTTGTTAGCCTTTCGAATCAGGACTCTTTAAGCTGACAAACAGCAAACGTCAGAGTCTTCGAGGAATGGCTCAATATTTCCTGTAATTCATTATAGCTGGGAACGTTTTTCAAAAGCCGAAGTTGAAAGATGTGTTTTGATTTACGGTCTTGCACCAAATTGAAAACTCGTTAAAAATGGTTAAGAAAATAGTTTCTGGATTAGAAGAGATCTGTACCTTAAAAAAAAAACACGTCAGGAATAGTAGTAAGTAGTAGTAGTAACATGATTTATTTAGCAAAAAGCTACAATTAAATATTTTTTTAATACATTTTTTTAAACACATTTTTATAGATTTATTTATAAAATTTAAAACGCAACCTTCTTTTAACAAAAACAGACAGAAAAGTTAAACATTTTGCAAATTGTATCAAATATTACGTATGATTTTGTTATTTAATTTTAAACTTTTTTTAAACAGTTTTAATGATTTTTGAGATTTAATAGAATTTTCCAAATTATTATATTCTATTAAACCTTTATAAACAATAGATTTATAAACTAATACTTTAGACACTCTATCCACATAAAACTTTTGATTAGTTCTTGTTTTATAATTATGATGGTCATAATTAAAAGAACAAAATTTTTTTAAAC
This sequence comes from Polydrusus pterygomalis, assembly GCA_963969555.1. Classification (NCBI taxonomy): domain Eukaryota; kingdom Metazoa; phylum Arthropoda; class Insecta; order Coleoptera; family Curculionidae; genus Polydrusus; species Polydrusus pterygomalis. The sequence continues at coordinate 37,549,597 of OZ018385.1, read as the reverse complement.
AATCAGGCAATAAATTATTTTTAATTTTATGTCTAAAGATACATACTAAATAAAAAATTAAATTTCTGACATTCAAATAATCTAAATTTAGCAACATAAAGTAAATTATTGTATATTTGCCACAATTTAAAATATTCCGCATTGCCTTATTTTGTAAAATTTGTAATTTATCAAATACTAGCGTGTATCCGGCATGCGTTGCAACCCGCTGATATAAATACAAACCCGAACAAACCCGATATATTAGTACCCAGCATGCCACTTTCTGAAATTGCACCTGTGCGAAGCCGGGGCGGGTCGCCAGTTATACATAAAAACCTTCCCCTTAAATCACTCTATCTATTAAAAAAAAACCGCTTCAAAATCCGTTGCGTAGTTTTAAAGATTTAAGCATAAAAGGGGACGGACGGACAGACAGCGACAGCGACTTTGTTTTATACTATGTTAAGATTTCCTCACTAGCACAGTATAAAATGGAAGAACAATAAAGAAAATGTGGTAATATAATAGTATTAAATACCGTTTTTTAGAAAACAAATTAGAACTGATTCTTTTAAAATGACCTACTTTTCCGGCAATCTTCGATATAATACTTTCAAAATAATTAAAAAATTTTAATTTTGAATCAATGATTATCCCTAAATATTTAAAACTGTTTACTAATTTCAATTTTTCACCATCAATTACAACATTTATAATTTGACAATTTAAACTATTACCCAAAACCATACATTTAGTTTTTGAAATATTTAATTTTAATTTATTTACTTTTAGCGAATTTAATAATATATTTATCTCAGAATTTCGAGTATTGAGACCATCAAAAATATTTAAAATATTAATGTAAATTAAGGTTTCATCAGCAAACATTTGTAACTTACACATTTTTAAAACTAAAGGCATATCGTATTATATTATATCATGTCCACATATTTATATAATAAAAAGGAGGAATTAGTGATGTTGAAATAAGCAGGTTTATGATAAAGAAAATGATCAGCTTTTTATATAGAATACCGCCCACAATTTTTTTTAATGAAACATTTTGTATATTTTTACTTTCTACAATCAATTCTAGACATTTCCTTAAATCATGCCCTATACCTATCTTCAACCGTTTACGAAATAATAACTTTTAAAACAGAATAGACAAACGACAAAGTATGAAAAAAAAATAGTTTATAAGATGTTGAAAATGTCCTCCAACAACTGTTCTGCAGTGAATCAATCAATCTAAAAATTCTTGTTGTACATTTTGTACTACTTGTGGAAAAATTTGTCGTATTACTCGTCGAATGGACTTCTTAAGCGTATCGAGTTGGGTTTAGATTTATAAACTAAATTTTTTACGTAACTCCACAAAAAAAGTCCAGTGGGTTGAGATCGTGCGATCTGGGTGGCCACACCTACCCCCCCCCCCCCCCCTCCCCCCCCCCTATATATGCATTTATGTACTCCCTTTCATTAGCAGCATAATGCGGAGGAGCACCATCCTAGTGAAACCATAAGGTTAGACTTGGTAAATCACGATTATTATCATCTGGAGCTCGAACCAGATCATTTGGAATTCCAGTGAGCTCCCACTTATGAAAGAAAAATGGTCCGATGACCCTATTCTCAACAATGCCCGCCCAGACGTCAACCCTTTTATTATAGTGGATATATGAATCAGTGAGAACTTCCTTTCAATTTGTTATAGATTTGAGCTATTCGTAACAAATTGCCTATTCAAGGCTCTAACCCATGATTACCTATCTGTTAGCTCAATCATTATTTCACGAAATTGCTCTTGCCTATCAGAATCATCGTCCAATAACTCTTGTACTGATTTGTAGGGATGAAACGTCTCTTTTAAAAAAGTGTCGATACGATGGTTTAGTGAGTATCGTAGTCACGTCCAAGTTGTGTGGTTGAGCTATAAGAATCTTCCTATAGTGATAAGAATGATTAAATTTTTTCCTCAGGTATACCAGGACGACTACTTTTAACATCATTTTTAACAGTACGGGAAGTTCTCCACTTAATTGCTACCCTAGACACTGTCTATTCCTATTGGCTAATAAGAGTGCGATCCGGGTGTTTCTCATTGAACATATCAGAGTCTTCCCTATGAGTTTTTTTTAATTTCAACAACCCAACATAATCAATCAATATTTCTACGCGTTCATCTTTAGCGTATTTCGCTATTCAAATATAGTTGCAACATTTGGATTATCACGAATTTATAATAGTCCTAGGTGTTTTTTGAGAAGTTATAATTATCCAGTGTATTATAGATAGCATAATGCTCTTACTATTACAAGTATTATGCCCCATTATTAACTGGTGATAGATAAATTAATATTATTTGTAAATACTGAAAAGGGAATGATTTTTAAAGAAATAAATTTATGTTTTATAAATCCAATTGAATATACGATAATGTTTAGGCTTCGTCTCGGCCAGTTGTTGAAAAACAGATTTCCCATTGAAATAAACAATAATGACATTCTTATTTTTTTTTACGCTTCATGCCCTCAACGCGTCGTACTTGATTTACTTTTCCCTTGTTAGCCTTTCCAATCCTGACCCTTCCAGCTGGCAATTCAGCAAGCGACAGGGCCTTGGAGCAATGGCTCAATATTTCGATATTAACGGTAAAAGGAGAAGCTGTTGTTCGGACTTCGGACACGTGCATTAATTTAGTTGGGCTTTGTGTTAAAAAGAATTTTTAACGTAAATGAAAATAAAGTTTTAATTTTTTAATAATGTTTAGTGATAGCAGCAAGATTTTTCGATGCTAAATTGGTTCTTAATAAATTATTTTTTTGAGATATGAGTTTTTTTACTACTTTTTGATATACCACAGTCACAGCTCTTTCGCCGCTTAGAGCAGTGATAATCAATTGCTAACGAGTGGTTTCGATCAGAAAAAACTTCATACTTTCTTACTACTTTCTTCTTCTTCTTCTTCTTCTTCTTATTATTATTCTTTGTTTCGCAGCTATTTGTTGGTATTGCTGTCCTGCTGAATAAATGGCTTTTCTGAATTTTTTAGAGAGGTTGTGTGTTAGTAATTCAATTTTTTTTTGTATTTACAGTTTGTGGGAAGGGGGCACTTAATACCTAATTTAGGACTTGAGTGAGGGGGCGCGAGTAAACCAAATCGTAAATCCGCCCCTGCGAATTTAAAAAATCCTTTTATTTCGGTTTAACGACTTGCAATATTTATTAGAAATCTGACATTCTACATTGAATATCAAAACTATAAGAAGGCCATATAAGCAGATTTCCTAAATCTGCTACGTTAAATTCATAGATGGCACCAATGAGTCATCAAAAATAAAGCGTGTGGATGCAGCCACTAACGACAAGTCTTTTCACTGCTAAATTAAAACATTTTTACCGCCTGTCTGTTTGGCTGCATGAGTTTTGATTTCACATAAGTATCCACACCTATCCTAGATTTAAGTAGTTTACCTTTATTTTCCTACCTATAGTATAGTCTAGAGTCTAGAGTCTAGACCTAAAAATATCCCTATTTTTAATTGCTTAGTAGAATATAATATTTTCAACCTTTTGACGTTCCAACGTTAATTACATGACGACATATTGACTGCCATGTTTTCTATTTTTAACAGAATTAAATGACGACTCTCACTATTCAATATACATACCTAGGCTACAACGTATATGTTGGGTAAACTATGAATGATGTGAGGTTTGTATAACTTGGTTTTTATTTGCAATTATTACTACTTTTCAAAATGGTTAAAATAAGTAGGTTTTACTTTGTTACTTAAGAAACATCCAGTTTGTTTGTATTAGTGTATTACGTATTTTGCTATTTTTCGACGAAATCAAACCTATTTTAGTTATCCTTGCTGTCGCTTTTTATCTACTTTTATTTGTTTGAAATTTAACACCTAATGCAAGGGTAAAATCATTGTGAAAATCGGCCCAATTACCCCGGAGTAATCACGTACATATTATTATCAAAAACATACATTCGGCTGGAATTGAGAACCTCCTATTTTATTGTCTGTTAAAAATGCTTAAATCATTAAAAATTCCAATTAAATACGATATACGGCAACACCACGACATCACATCAGTGAACTTGACTGTTGCCGAGGCTCTGCATTATAACGACAGATTTAAGGTTAGAGTTACGATCAACTCCACAATGGCGGCCAAACCACCTCAAAGACACGTCTAATACTGGGTTGTCAACTTTTCTCGGACATCCGCCATTCTTATAGTTTGATATTCAATGCATTCTACCATTCGCCAATAAAAATAATTATTGGATCGATTTTTTTAGCGTATTTATGTCCAAAGTAAGGTCTATGACTTCGCCCCCACATAGATGCCAAGAAAACTCGTAAAGTGGGTCAGTTATCCTGACTAACAGAAACAAATATATTATGGACATCGTTACGGTTATTATCACTTCCTCTTTGCATCATATCCTTGTATACGCTTTATTTACTATTGCCTTGTTATTTTCCCTTGTGTCAGGCCACTTTTGCTTGTTAGTCAACAACGTTGTTAAAGGGTTAAAGGACTGACCTTGATTAAAGTGATTTCCAGACTTCCTTGGGACAAAATAAACAACATGATTACCTTGTATTTACCCAAGATTTTTTGTTGATTTTTATAATTAATTTTTTTTTATTTATTTTAATTTCCCAACCAACTTTACAAAAGTTTATTACAGGGAAATTTCTAAGTAAAAAAAAATTAATTAATTAAGATTAAGAGTCAAAATTATACAATAATTATAGTATGTATCATATATAACAACAAAAAAAAAAAGAAAGAAAACAATAATACGTTATATTTTTAATAAATGTTTTTTAAATAAATATTTGAACTTTTTTATATTGATTGTATTTTTAATTTGTTTTGGAATATTATTATAAATTTTTATACCATCATGAAGAATTGATTTTTTTCCGAAATTACTTTTTATTTTTACTGTTTTTAAATTTTTATTTTTTCTTGTATTGTGTTCATGAATTTTTGTGCTATCAATAAATTTTATTTCAGAATTTTTATTTTTTCATTGATTGAGTGAATTAATATACCTACTTTTAATTTATATAAATTTTCTCTATCCAAATGATTATTTGGTTTAGGTATATAAATTTACAGTAGGCTCTTAAAATGGTAATTTATGAATGCATTTTATGGCTTTATTTTGTAATTTTTTTAAAGGATTGATATTTGACAAACAGGCAGAACCCCAAACTGATATTAAATATTGCAATTTTGAATATATTAATGCAAAGTAAATATTTCTTAAAAATTTTAATGGGATGTAATATCTTTGGAAATTGGAATAGCAATCCTAAGACTTGGTGAACAATAAAAAAATCTTTTGAAAAACTTTTGTGGCATGTAAAGGGGAGGGGTACCACCTTTTCTATCTCATCCTGCTAAAAGCAGAACTGATGCAACCCAACATGTGATCAAAACTTCAGATTCGTGGTGATAGTTGGTAAAAACAAAAACTTTCGAAAATCGTTGATGGATGCAGCTTTACCAATAATTACCGATTCCTTTCCTTATAAATAAAACAATTATCTAAAAATGTGTTTTTATTCCTGATAAGCAGATCTAGATATTACTTATGTTAACAAAATTACAAAAACTATATAAATGGAAAAAAGTTAAAATATAAATCGTCCAACCAAACTGAACGAAGTTAAACCTAACCTCAAAATATAACACGTGAATTCCAGCCAATAGGAAATGGATTGTATGGTGTGAACTAGCCGCTCCTTTTAATACATCTTACCGCCGTTGTCTGGATTACTGGGGTTATGGCTGGCCGTAGAGTCCTAACAATGACGAAACGGTCGTCGTGGTCTACCCGCCCCAGAAAATCCATTATGCTTAGCTCACTGTGTATTCCATTATAAAAAACAGGTACACACTTGTCCGATATGCCACAATATTTATTTTTAATTATCTTCGCGAACTCTATATTATCTTCTAAACATTTAAAATTAATATTCGATTGTTTTTTTTTTCATTTTCTGTTGTAGGTAGAACAACAGGCCGCAGAACAATACTCTATTCTCTAGAGTCTATTTCATATTCCGGGAGGTCAAGCTGTCAAGTGAAGAATAAAAATAGCCCTTGAGATCTTGTTCCTTTTCCCTCTGACGGTTTAATAATTCCCCTGTCCTTTATAAAATTACGATTTATTTTCTGAACATCCAGTGAGGAAAGTAGTTTTTTAGTTTAGTGATTTATTACTGCAAAAATTTTTACATTATACAAAATTGAGAAAGGGTCCTTTTAAACTGCATTAAAAACTCATTATTTATAATTTCGTCTTAAATAAGTTTTATATAAAAGCAGGAAAAGCAGTTTCCTTGTCTAACTGCTTGCATATTCAAAGAATAAATTCTTAAAAAAAAAATGTGGGTGTATTTTTTGCAGGACTTTTTCATTGCGGTAATTTGTTACACTATTCTAAAAATGTTATTTCGAATTCGTAGAATTTTATTCCACTTGTTCTTTACGGCAGGAACAGCATAATCCCTGTAGGGATCCTAAAAACTGCAGAACTACACGTTTAAAACATTAATAAATTAAAGGTCTGTTTTCTAATTCACTCTATTATTAAAAAAAATTAAACATAACGCTTCAGGAGAATAAGACATTACATAACTGTAACACCAGCCAATGAATTAATTATCTAACTATACCAGTAAAAAGTAATTTCGGAAAAAATCGCGCCTATAATATGACGGAATAATGAAATATAACAATTTTCCAAAATAAAGAAAAAAATTAATAATAAATGGCAACTTTTAGAAAACAATTAAAAATATTTTTACTAAACTAAATAAATTATACATTTTTTTAAAACTGAATTTATTAATCAAGTAAATCGGATTAACTTTTTTCTACATGTTTCTTCGTTTTCTTAATGCAAATATTATTTTAAAGAAAGAAAGTCAAATATAAACAAAATACTTCTTTCTCTGAGTAAAATTTAAAATTCCACTAAATTCTTTTTTAAATATGTAGTAAAGCAACATTTATTTTTTCAAATTTCAAATAAATTAAATTATGCCATTAAAACGGAAAAAAATTGAAGTAAAAAATTTCGCGGAAGAAAAATGAGGACAATTTAAATACAACAGTCCAACTCGGGAAATTTTTTAAAATTATGAAAGAGATTAAAATGAAAATGGGAATTTAATTGCCCCGACTTGTGCTTAGGGCGAATTTATATTTAGATTAAGGTGTTAATACATTTTTAAAATCGTATTTTAATTCATATTTTTTATAATAAAAGCAACATAAGACATATTAAGTAAATGTTTTTGTCCTTTAAAGTTTTCCCGACTTTTAAAGTTAAAATATAACTACAAACGTTTTTTTTTGGGGGCATTTAAATTGTCTCGTTTACAAAACTCCAGTCAACACTGAAGAAGAACTAACCCAAAGGATACGGGATTCATGTGATCAGATAAGACATACGCCGGGAATATTTCAACGAGTTCGGCAATCAATGTTAATACGAGCCAATGCTTGCGTTGATGTTAAAGGAGGGCATTTTCATCAACTATTATAAGTTTCGTTTTATTTTCTGTTAAACACATAATTAAACATTGCAGTAATAAATTATTACGTTATGCGATTATTTTACCTATGTTAATTGCTTTTATCGAAAACAATTTTAATCTGTGCGAAAAAATTCAAAAGAGGACTTTCGTGTAATTTTAATTGCTTAATAGTTTGGTAAGTAGTTAAATTTTTTTACTCTTATTGTCCCGGGGACATGCAATAAAGTGGTTTTTATTCGTTTTCTCGAAAACAATGCAATATATGAAAAAAACTCAGAAGATAAAATAGTTGTATTTGTAGTTGCTTAATGCGAAAAAAATACATATTTTAGAGTCAGTGGAACGCAATTTTTTGTCAAAAATATTAGTTGGACTGTCTTCCGGGACGCCACTGGACCTAATAATTTTAATCTAGTTGAGGCTAAATTGTCCTCTTGTTATTACAAACAGAATTGCCAAATTTCAACAAAATCGAATAAAAGAGTATTGAGATATGTACGAACACCCGATTTTTTTTTAAAAGTTTGACACCCTGTATCGTAAAAACTATGCATTTTCAGACCCATGTTTATATTAACTTTTCTTCTTAAAATCACTTAAAAAAGCACCCCTTGGAGTTTGGCCACATACTTAAATAATACCCTGTATAATGATCATTCCTATTTTAATTTTTTATTTTCTTTATCAAATTTATACTAAAACTTATTATGTGATAGTATTTACCAAATTAATACTTTAAAATAAATATGCCCAACTTACCTAAAATCTCCCCACACCGCAATAACAGAAACTTTACTCGCAACTTTTGGATTTCGTCGGTTTAAACCGAGGTTGCGGTTTCGAAACGTTCCATACATTCACTTGAAATTAGTCTGGGTAGGAAACTTGTCTACCAACTATTTTACAAGCAGGCTATTTTTGACGTTTTGGTTTAAATACTATTACAGGGGTCCCGAACATTTGCATTTGACAATGCTTAGTTAATAGTCGTTCAAACCGGATCCAAACACATAAAAAGTTCGGTTTTAGCAGTGGCGGCCCGTCGGGGTCGACATTGTAGGCGTCGCACGGCCTACCCTTAAAATTCGACTTTAGCCTTATGCTACTTCCGAATACCTACCTTAAATTCCTACTTTAGGTCCGATTTATTGAGATACGTAATATTATTCCGGCTGCATTCCATCAATACAGGCAGTGGTAAGGTGTGTGGCCCAAGCTTTTTGCACTGAAGATATTTGTTCCTTCTATAAGGTCCAATAGGTTCCTAAAAATTTTGTGATGCGTGAGGTTGTCGCCTCGCTGAATATTCCCAAAGATTGAGAAACTTTTACGGGTTACTGCTTCGCAGCTGTATATAACATGAGAGGCGGTTTCGTCCTTTTCACCGCAAAGTCTGCATTCAATGGGTCCATTGAAAATTCCTATTCGTTAAACAATTACGGCCCGTGTGGGTGTTTCACCAGATGAACCGTTCCATCGAGATACCGCGCGAGCAAAAATTATTTGCGTCAAAGAGGGCCTTGCATCTAAGGACGTAATGCTTAGCCGTAGAGCTTGATACCTGTTGGGTGTCAGTAACTACCTGAATTAACAATCAATCAGTTATTCCGTCATCTTTGACAGTCGTTACAAGTAATTTGATTCATCGCTAATTTTTCCAATTTCTTGAACAATTCACACAATGGGCTTTACGGAATAGCACAAAACATTCATGGTTGAAGCGTATTTTCGAAACGGGGTTAGAGTAAATGGTGATGGGCAATACAATCCTGGTTTGTGCATGGACGATTTTCACAAACATTTTCCTAACGTTGCTTTTATTGCTGGGGATTTTTATCATTGCCTGAAAAGAACCGTAGCTGTGTTTAGGGAAACATGTTCTATACAACACAAAAAAGGAGCAGGAATACCATCTATAAGAAAAGAAGAACTTGTTGCAAACGTTCGTGAAATAATGCAAAATACGCCTGCGCCTGTCCCAAAAAGTGGGAAGATCTTATGGAACATGCAGGACTATTCTTAAGAAGCAGCAAAATTTTTTTCCTTATAAAGTGCAAGTATTCCAAGAATATACAAGAAAGGATTATCCAAGAATGTGGTAACATTTCTCCAGAGATGCTGGTCAACACTTTCGAAAATATGAAGAGACGTGTGAATTTATGTTTGGAGCATGGCGGTGCCCAATCTCAGCAATTTATGTAATTATTTTTCTTTTTCTTTCTGTATATTCTTACTTTGTTAATTTTGTAAACAACAAAAATAAATTTATATTTATCTACTTTCACTTGCTCGCACGGTACATGTTGTTTTTGCGCCCATCTATCTAATTCTGTTTTAGTTGTTTAGTTGCCTGTTTTGCTAATCCAAGGGAGGGTTCAGGGCCCCTGAATTTTGAGCAGATCCGGTTCTTGCTAGTTCATCTGCTTTTTTATTGTCTTGTATCCCTAACTGACTAGGAACCGACAAAAGTTCAATAGTGTTTTCCCTGTGTCTTTCAGAGCATTGAGGCACTCAGGTAGTGATAGTGGTAGCTCTTTTCGAGATTCTTTTGAACGCATACTTGTAATGCATGAATTTCTGCTTGGCGTACTGTGGCGTCGTTTCCCAGAGGGATGCTGTCTATTCTGGGTTTTTTCCCAAATATATGCGACGATCCATTATTATCTCTGTCTAATGACAGAGGTGTTCTTTTGTCTAAGTCGCAGCTTATATTAAATGGTTTTGTAAAGGTGTAGGCTTTCATGCGATCGGTTTGCATTTCCAAGAGCTAGTCGTTGATAAGGTCTGTGGCTCTTGTATGCCTTTAAGTTGTTATTATAATTATCTGTTCTTTTAGGGTTGCTTCTTGACCATTTTAATTCCTAGGGTTTTCACCAACTAGTTGTCAAGAAAGTTTCGTACCATGTTGCAAGCCCTTAGTATGGTTACTTATTGTATATTTAATTAAGGTATTGATTTTTGTTAAAAACGATTTCTGATTTGGAGAAAATGTAAACAATTTGGTCCCCTACGCTAGTTTTTCTCATGTATATTACTGTCAAAGCAGGACTCAAATAATAAGCAGGTAGCAAGTAAGTATCATTTACATATTGAATTTTTATCATTGTAGTTTATCACATATAATATAGAAATACTCCAAATTCAATATTCAGCATCAGAACGATGGATCTCTATCACCTAAAACTTTCCTTCTAATTAATTGATGTAAGATAGTAATACTTTAGTAATCTCGATCGTTTCCCAACGATCTCCTACATCTTTTAGCCAGCCATTTTACAAAGTTGTTTGCGGACCCCGTCTACTTTAGTTTGCAAAGATTCGAGCGCTCTAGTCGCCCATCCTAGACCGTTTCCATGGATACGAAGGTATAAATCCTATGGATAGGTCTCAACGGTTTGCGTATAATATAGACTGTTCGGCGATACAAGCGATATAAAAAAATCTGGACAGCTTTACCGATATGCTACAGTTGTTTTACGTAAAATATTTTATGAAAAAACATTTTCAGATTTTTGGTGTTTTTAGTGAAAAAAATCCGACTATAATCTACGCACCGAACAGATGCAATTATAGAATAATACACGTCGTATTCAAATTGGCAGGTGCTACTCCCGCCATCACTGCCCCTAATTGCTTAAAAAGTTATTGAAACTTTGGTTGGTTTGGGAACTGCCCATTTAATAGGCGACATTCCAAGCAATTTGATTGTCGACCAATCCATCCTACTTCGCTCATGTAGTGATGGTTTCATGAACTCATGATAACATGGATAAAAAGAAAGTTAACACCTTAGTATCGCTTGATTTTTCCATGGCCTTAGATACTATACTACTAAGTCATGAAGTTTTAATTTCGTGTTTATTAGTAGTAGTAGTAGTAGTAGTAGTAGTAGTAGTAGTAGTAGTAGTAGTAGTAGTAGTAGTAGTAGTAGTAGTAGTAGTAGTAGTAGTAGTAGTAGTAGTTGTAGTAGTAGTAGTAATATTCCGTATTATTATTATTAGATTGCCTTAAAGTATAAACTTAATATATATTTCCTAATATTCGTTCCTTGATGAATAAACTATAATTATCCGATACATTTCCTAAGTTTCAGTTTCAAGTTTTGTTGTACCTACTTAGCTAATGTAACGTTTCCATCCAGTTTATCTGAAATAGCGGCTTTGCCATCGTTATAATCTTGTTACACACAGCGGTCGGTCGTTATAGAGTTAATAAGGATCCTCTAACGTTGACTTTTAGTCCCCCTGCTTAGTTGTTTCCTTAATAACTATTGTTCTGGTGTCCCAATAAAAACATTGTACACGCTTTGACTTACATAAAAAAATATCGGTCATATCCTATATTTCAATGAACTGTAAGGATAACAGCGAGTTTTTACAGCTTACAGTGTTGCAATTTTTTTCAAGCCATCTCCCTCTAACTTCATTTAGGTATAAGTAGTGAAAAATCTTAAGTTTAATTAAACTTTTTCGGAGACATGTAAAAGTAGTGAAATGAGAGGGAAAGAAAAAATACCTGGTACCCTAACAGCATTTTACTTCAAGCTAAATGATGCTTTGACTTTTACGAAAACAAATTTTTTCTTTCCCTCTTATTTCACTACTTTTACATGTCTTCGACAAAGTTTAATGAAACTTAAGATTTTTCACTACTTATACCTAAATGATTTTCACAAAGTCTGTTAAAATTCTCTAATTTTTCTTTTGATCTCTTCATTTTTCTGCCCAAGACAGGGCCTTTGCACTAGCCCTTGATTTTCCAGTATGCTGAAGTCTTATCGGTCTTCTGACTATTAATTTTTTACACCTCGTGTACACCATTACGGCTCAACCCCACTTATTATTTTCTCTATTGCTAACAACATCAGCATTGTACTATTTACTTTGCTTTCTTGATGATGAGTGTTTCTACACTCGAAACATGTCGAATTATTATGAATTATTCTAGGTTCGCCTAGTTATTCTAATAAACTTGTGGAGAAAGACTTTGTGCTTTTCTTTTTTCTATTTTATCGAAATGTTTGCTACAGAGAACCATTTGATAACCGATAATCGTCTTCGCGAATTCAGTATAATATTATGACACTTTCAACAACATGTGAGGAGAAACGATATACTATTTTGGTCGTATCCAATTGTTTGTGGGAAATGCTTTTAATTATTTTTTTCTTCTAGAAATCATCACTTGCCGGAAATTAACAGGTAGATAAAGTTTTCACCATTGCTTCCTTTACCGCGTTACTTGAAACTTAGAACTGAATGAACCATTCAACTTCTTTCTCGCCAATTTATCCATATATTAAGTAAGGAATGCACGTTCCGGCTTAAGCTCCATTTTTTCCCGAATGAAATATCGAATTCAAGAATAACGTGGAAAATCCAATAAAAAAAAAACAAGAAAATATGTGGTTGAGGTTTCGAAGTCGGATTATTATCGTCTGATAGATATCGCACAAGCTTAACCAAGGTCAGAGACATTATTTGAACCGCAAAAGACGAATTGAATTAAAAATAGGCGAAGCGTCTCCTTTTTTGAAGTCTAGCTAAGCTAGACTAGTATTTTAAACGCGTTTGAATGAGTTATTATCTGGGTGTGATGTATAAGATCAATGACATTTAAAAAAAAATTTAACAAAGCTACGCCAGGTTCAGAGAAAAGTTAAATCAACATTAAATCCGGCTAGTCGAGCTGAATTAGTATTTGAAATGTGTTTAAATGAACAATTTTCATAAGATCAGGGGAGTTTAAAAAGATTTAAACAGTGTTTTAGCTTAGCCAAGTTCAAAGCCCAGGTAGCAGGATGACGTCTTTATGACGTCGAATATTGGTGATTTTTAGTCACTTGACGTCTTTTGGTCGCAAGATGACGTCAAAATAACGTAGTTTTTAACACGTGTATTATACGTCATAATTTTACGTAATAAAAACGTCCATTTTTAGTCATTTTATTGAATTATACGTATCATTAAAAAGTATCTAAGTGACCAAGTTTTTTGAAAATATAGTGGGACAGACTTTTAAATAAGTAAAACGCCTGAGAATAGCTTTTTCTTATAGTTAAAGGCACGTACGTATAATAAAACTTTTAAAATATTACCATTTCAAATGAACCATTCATGTATGTAAAATTTGCAAAAGCGAAAACCTATTTTGTCATTAAAAGTCTGCGAATATCAAATTTAAATTACCCGCGCTCCGTTTTATGACATTGGCAGTCTGACAGAACGCAGAAGTATGTTGTTGGCGCTAGCAGTTAGGCAGTCGACAGTTCGGCAAAAATGAAAGTGAAAAGTTTATGGTGATTTTGATTTAGTTTCTATCATGGTTTCTATATATTTTGTGTTATAAACAAATATAAATGTACCAGGTTATCGAGTTCGAGGCATTGACGGCGGGGGAGTAGCCGTTGTGCCCTCATACTGGGTGACGCCCCGAAAAAAAGAAGTATTTTGGCCGCCATTAAAGGATTCCTTAGCATTTTTCCAATTCTGCGTACTCATGAAAGTTGTAATAGTTAATTTATTATCATTAAAAGGATTTTTTACATAAAATATTTATATGTATTTTTTTACCCCTATTATGTATTATTTTAGGAAGTTTTTCGTTTTTCGTAAATTATGACGTTTATTGACGTTTTCTACACCTAAAAAGACGTCTTAAGATGACGTATTTTTTACGTCAAAAAAGACGTCATTGGTCTGTGACTTACGCACGTCTTTTAAACGTTTCATTTACGTAATTTATGACGTCGCTGATGACCAATAATCGACGTCTTAAAAACGTCATCCTGCTACCTGGGAGACTATTGACACGCGTCTTCAGTAGCTCACCGAGATAGATTGCAAAAATGTTAATTTTGATATACTTTTACTATGACTGCCTATGACGTTAGAGGTAGAGGAGTGGGGGTGCTCTCAAGCGAAACCATGCCTACTGGTTTTCAAGATACATCCGGCGCCCCTTTTTAACATGCTTTTATTAGCTTCACCTGTATATTTGCTTGTTTGCTTGTTTGTTTGTTTGTCCGTAACCGACTTCTTTGAACCCGATTTTGACCCACTTTAAACGGTCAGATTTAATTTAAATATTGTAGACTTATCAAGAACCGCTGACAATACAATAATCTACACGCGAAAAATTCCCCTGTCAAATTTTGACAGCTGTCAGGTATAAAACGAAGAAGCGATTTTGACGAAACAAATTATGGGGTCGTATAGTATTCGATGCGGAAACTTCGGGAAAAGTAAGCAAAATATTCTCCTGTCAAAATTTGACAGCTGTCAATATGTCAGAATTATTACAATAACCGATAGTAATAAATCAAACGTGGGGTTGTATAGATATTGCCGCTAAGAATAGAGAAAAATTAAAAAAATTCTACCCGTCAAAATAAAATTTTGACATTTTTTTTTTAATTTTGAAAATTGTTGTCGTTTGTTCGGGTTTGTCGGTTTGTATGTATGTTTGTTTGTAACCGACTTCTTTGAACCCGATTTTGACCCACTTTAAACGGTCAGATTTAATTTAAATTTTGTAGACTTATTAAGAACCGCTGACAATACAATAATCTACTAATATATATTAGGTACTCAATCTACTCAAAAATTTTTTTTTTCTTAACAATAACTTAAACTAAAAAATGAAAAATAAATATAGTTTATAAAAACTAAAAAACAAGCTTTAATAATTAATCAAACTAAAAAGCGGAAAATAAATATTTAAAATAATTCTTGAAATTCGTAATATAGGCAGAAAATAATAATACTAATGTTTATTGTTCATTATTATTTTCTGCCTATATTAAGAATTTCAAGAATTATTTTAAACTATATTTATTTTCCGCTTTTTAGTATGATTAATTATTAAAGCATGTTTTTTAGTTTTTTTAAACTATATTTATTTGTTGTACAACCCGTACAAGAATCACATCAGTTGGTTCAAAAAACAACAGTATCATTAACTCTTACGGAAGTAGTCCATTGTCTTAGAGTCAACTATACTTGCATCTTTATTTTCTTACCAAGTAAATATTTTTTTCTCGTCATATACCTAACCTATTTATTTTAGAATTATTTCAACAAAACTGGACATAATTAAAAATGTTCAAAATTTCATGTATTCTTTATTGATGAAGCCTACTTTTTTGGGACTGAATTAAAAAATATTTCGTAATGAAATTCTGAATTTTCTTTTGTAAATTTGGGAGCAAAGTCGATTGTGGCTATAAATCTGCAAAAGGGATAATGCGATATTTTATATTGTTTTATGGTAAACCCTTTTATATAAAATTTTACCTCGATATTCGGGAAACGGTTTCGGACATGGACACTTTAATCGAATATTTAGCCTGTGGGTGTAATCCACCGACAGGCAAAAGAAATAATTTTTATTATAAAGCGTGAGGGTTTGACACTTTTTATTAATGAATATCCTCATATTCCTACGTTTTATCTTTAAACTTATCCTGACTTCTTGTTTTAGGAGTTACTCCCTTCAACATAACATTTCTTGCCAATATACTGTGGAGGATCAATTATAATAAATTATGAGTCCATTAACACCTATGAGGACTTAAATCGATAGATAGTTTTGCTGATATACCGTGCGAGCAAAACTTATTTGCATCAAAGAGGGCTTGGATTAAAAAACGTAGGGCTTGGTTTAGATCACAATGATATGGGGACGATATATCTAACCAAATATAGGTTAACATTTTGTCAAATTCATATTATCAATTGATAATAAAAGGCAAAGCATATGTATATTTTTGGATTTAGCAAAAGCATTTGATACTGTAAGTCATGAAATACTTTTAAAAAAATTAGAAATAATTGGTTTTCGAGAAAATGTATTAAATTTATTTGAAAGTTATTTAAATAATAGACCACAACATGTAAAAATTGGTAAAAGTATAAGTATACCAAAAATATTTAACTATGGAGTCCCACAAGGCACAGTCTTAGGACCATTGTTTTTTAATATATATATAAATGATATATTTAAACTAAATTGTCAAGGTAAATTACACAGTTATGCTGATGATACTGTAATTTTTTATGAAGGATTGAATTGGAATATTGTAAAAAATATAATTATTGATGATTTTATTAAAATTAACAACTGGTTTAATAATAATTTATTAACAATAAATTATAATAAAACAAAATACCTCCCATTTACTTCTTATAAAAGTAATTTACCAAATAATATAAATACTATAAATATTAATGATAATATAAAAATTGAACAAGCTGAAAATATTAAATATTTAGGAATAATTATTGACAAACATTTAAAATGGAATTTACATAGTGAATATATTACTAAAAAATTGAGAATACTTATACCAAAATTTAAACATCTTAAACAATTTTTAGATATTAAACATTTAGAAACCATATATTATTCATTGGTACAAACGCAAATAAATTATGGAATAAATAAAAATAATCTCCGTAATATTGAAATTATTCAAAAATGGATTTTAAAAATTATTTATAATAAAGAATATTTATACTCTTCTGACATGCCTTATAAAGAAAGCAAAAAAATGGATACCCGACAATTATTTTTTTATAACATATTAATCTATATTTTAAAAAATAAAAATAAATTAAATTTTAATATTCATAAATATAACACTAGAAATATAAATAATATAACGTTAAAAAATAAAATCAACAAAGTTATAGGTCAAAAACATTTTTTAAACATAATTCCTTATATTTTTGATATTCTCCCAAAATCGATTAAAGCAATTAAATCTATGATTAAATACAAACAAGAAATTAAACTGTGGATAATAAAAAATCAAAGATATTTTTTCAATAATATTATGGATAAATATTTTAAAATATAAAATATATTATATATGATTGCGTATATTGTTGTGATATATTATATTATATTATATTATTGTGATACATAATATGTATAAAATTCATTATATTCATGGATATGAAATTATAATACCATAATTATTACTCACTACAAGTAAGACTTCGTGAGTTTCATTATATTTCATTTTAGTTTATTCAAAGTTATAATTTAAAATTTGCAAATATTTTATTATATGTAGGTACCTATATTTATTGAATAAACTTTTTATTATTATTATATGCCAAACTAATGAGTAATAAAATAAGTAGACAAATATGTACAAATGTATTTTTGTTTTATATAAAATTAACAAAGTAAGAATATACAGAAAGAAAAAGAAAAATAATTACATAAATTGCTGAAATTGGCCACCGCTATGCTCCAAGCATAAATTCATACGTCTCTTCATATTTTCAAAGGTTTTGACCAGCATCTTTGAAGAAATGTTACCACATTCTTGGATAATCCTTTCTTGTATATTCTTGGAATACTTGCACTTTATAAGAAAATAAATTTAGCAGCTTCTTAAGAATAGTCCTGCATGTTCCATAAGATCTTCCCACTTCTTGGGACAGGCGTCCTATTCAATTTATTGGCGTATTTTGCATTATTTCACGAACGTTTGCAACAAGTTCTTCTGTTCTTACAGATGGTCTTCCTGTTCCTTTTTTGTGTTGTATAGAACCTGTATCCCCATAAAAAATCCCCAGCAATAAAAGCAACGTTAGGAAAATGTTCGTGAACATCGTCCATGCACAAACCCGGATTGTATTGCCACCGTTTCGAAAATACGATTCAACCATGAATGTTTTGTGCTGTTCCGTAAAGCCCACTGTGTGAATTGTTCAAGAAATTGGAAAAATTATAACGACTGTCAAAGATGACGGAATAACTAATTGATTGCTAATTCAGGTTGTTACTGACACCCAACAGGTATTAAGCTATACGGCTAAGCATTACGTCCTTAGATGCAGGGTTCTCTTTGATGCAAATAAGTTTTGCTCGCACGGTATAACAAAACTTTTACCCGATAAATTGAATTTTCAAACAAAAACAAATTACTGATGTGCTTTAATAAAACCTACCTATGTCACATAAAACTCCGGAAAAATCCAAGGATCTAATTTTTATTTAGTACCAGAGTCGGTTAACAGAGGAAAATGGAGAATGAATGACAAATGATTCAATTAATTCTGTAGGTGGCTGTAAAGGCCGATGCATGGAGGTAAATGAGAGAACATACAGCAAATCGGAGAGATCGATATGGATATTTGAGCGGGGTTTCTGTTTAAAATGGATTTTGGTTCTGTTTTAAAATAAATTGTACATGTTTGTAGGTAAAACACCAATGTTATGAGGTTAACATCCGAAATGTTCAGTAAATAATCAATATAAATGGTTTAAAAGTACGTTTTTTTTGTATTAAATATTTACTAGTTATCGACAGTCTATTATACCGTGCGAGCAAAAAATATTTGCATCAAAGAGGGCCTTGCATCTAAGGACGTAGAGCTTAGCCGTAGAGCTTAATACCTGTTGGGTGTCAGTAACCACCTGAATTAACAATCAATAAGTTATTCCGTCATCTTTGACAGTCGTTACAAGTAATTTGATTCATCGCTAATTTTTCCAATTTCTTGAACAATTCACACAATGAGCTATACGGAACAGCACAAAACATTCATGGTTGAAGCGTATTTTCGAAACGGTGGCAATACAATCCGGGATGTGCATGGACGATTTTCACGAACATTTTCCTAACGTTGCTTTTATTGCTGGCGATTTTTATCATTGCCTGAAAAGAACCGTAGCTGTGTTTAGGGAAACAGGTTCTATACAATACAAAAAAGGAGCAGGAAAACCATCTGTAAAAACGAAAGAACTTGTTGAAAACGTTCGTGAAATAATGCAAAATATGCCAACAAATTATATAAGACGCCTGTCCCAAGAAGAGGAAAGATCTTCTGGAACATGCAGGACTATTCCTAAGAAGCAGCTAAATTTATTTCCTTTTAAAGTGCAAGTACCTAGTATTCCAAGAAATACAAGCCGCAGATTTTGAAAGACGCAGGAATTACTAATTAGGTTTATGCTTGGAGCATTGCGGTGGCCAATTTCAGCAATCTATGTAATTATTTTTCTTTTTCTTTCTGTATATTCTTACTTTGTTAATTTTGTAAACAATAAAAATAAATTTGTATTTGTCTACTTATTTTATTACTCATTAGTTTGTCATAATATCATGTTATAATATAAATTTGACAAAATTTTAACCTAAATGTGGTTAGATATATCATCCCCATATCATTGTGATCTAAACTAAGCCCCACGTTTTTTAATCCAAGCCCTCTTTGATGCAAATAATTTTTGCTCGCACGGTAGCAATCTTTGAATGGTTGGATAAGGCGGGGGTCTGGTGTGGCCTAGTACCCGATGCCTGAGTCTTCCCAGGGCCACGCAGGTGCCCAGAAAGTACAGCGGGGTCTCTTCTCACTCCAGGCATCCAGCGCCGATTGAGTCTTCTTCAACATCGATCAGGACTAGGTGCTTCCTCAGTTTGCACTGTCCAGTCAGTATCCCAATGAAGAGGTTTAGGACATATCGTCTCCTGTTTAAAATCCACTCTAGCCTTGCTTGGCCAAGCTATAAAATCCTTGGCTTGTCTGCACCCTTGAACCATCCGCCATTGCTCCTTGGAGAACGATGACTTACTTTTATCCGCTTAGGACGAAGCATGCTCCGATCTTCCAGAAGCAAAATGGAAGAATTTGTTCATGTATAAAAGTGTATTATTTGCAGTGGGAGCTAGTTAAAAAAAACTTAAATAATATACAACTGAGTATAGTCTAGTGACCTACGTACAAGTCGTTAGAACATGGAAAGGGAAACAACAAAGTCGTTACGAATACAGAATAGCCCTGTTAACACAAAAGAACTTTTTACAGTAACCAGACCCCAATTAGTCTTAACACTAACCTTAAACGCTTTAAGATTAAGACCTAAATGGTTCGAAATTTAATACCCACTCTCACACCAAGGCTGAAATAAACACCCCCAACCCTTAAATTAATAGACCAAGCTAGCTATTTACCCTTAAAAGCAGTCAAATATCCTGCATATCCTTAAGGCAAAGCCAAGTCCCGGCGTTATTGTGGTGAAGACAAGTGTCTGAACAGCACTTCTGTTTTGGAGATGGAGACATTATGTCTTAGAGTTAATGAGATGGGTCGAAATACGTGGAGAAGTATAAATATGCAAAATGTTATAGAGACATTCATATTTCAGTAAATAATTAATTAAATTGGGTTATTAAGGTACTTGTTTTATCTTCTATGAGTTTGTATTAAAACAATTTCAATTCAGCATTTCAAATCAGAGATAATACAGGGTGTTATTTAAGTATGTGGCCAAACTCCATAGGGTGCTTCGTTAAGTGATTCTAAGAAGAAAAGTTCTTATAAACATGGGTCCGAAAATGCATAGTTTTTACGATATAGTGTCAAACTTTAAAAAAAAATCGGATGTTCGTAAATATCTCAATACTCTTTTTGTAATAACAAGAGGATAATTTAGCCTCGATTAGAATGAAATTATTAAGTCCAGTGGCGCCCCGGAACACAGTCCAACTAATATTTTTGACGCGCCACTGCCTTTTTTTTAAAATTATGTAAATTTATTGAATTAAGCAACTACGAATACAACTATTTTATTTTCTGAGTTTTTCTCACATCTTGCTTTGTTTTCGAGAAAAAAAATAAAAACCACTTTATTGCAGGTCCCTGGGACAACAAGAGTAAAAAATTTAAACTACTTACAAAGTATTAAGCAATTAAAAATACACGAAAGTCCTCTTTTAAATTTTTTTGCACAGATTAAAACTGTTTTCGATAAAAGGAATTAACATTAAATAATCAAATAACGTAATAATTTATTACTGCAATGTTTTAAAAGTAACAACTAACTCTTGTCACGGGGACATGCAATAAAGTGGTTTTTATTTTTTTTTCTCGAAAACAAAGCAAGATATGAAAAAAAGTCAGGAGATAAAATAGTTGTATTTGTAGTTGTTTAATTAAACAAAAATACGTAATTTTTAAAAAAGTCAGTGGCGCGCAATTTTTTTGTCAAAAATATTAGCTGGACTGTCTTCCGGGACGCCATTGGACTTAATAATTTTATTCTAATGGAGGCTAAATTATCCTCTTGTTATTACAAACAGAATTGCCAAATTTCAACAAAATCAAATAAAAGAGTATTGAGATATTTACGAACATCCAATTTTTTCTAAAAGTTTGAGTATCGTAAAACTATGCATTTTCGGACCCATGTTTATATGGACATTTCTTCTTAAAATCACTTAAAGAAGCACACCTTGGAGTTTGGCCACATACTTAAATAACACCCTGTATATAGGGTGTCACAATAATTAAAAAAATATACTTAGGGTCACTTAAAATAATCAAATTAACTCTATATCGCAAAAAATTGTTGAAAATGACCGCCGTCTACTGCGTCGCATGCATCAATTCGCCTTAACATTGATTGACAAACTCTTTCGAATATACCTAGTGTCTGATTAATAATGGCCCACGATTCAAATATTATGTTTCACAGATCATGTTCATTTTGGATCGGAGTTTTAAAAAATAGTGACTTCAAGTGACCCCCCACAAAAAATAATCCAAAGGATTGAGGTCTGATGATCTGGGAGGCCGGAATGCTGAAGAATAAGCCTTCATCTGGTCCGATAAATCTATAAAGCTCTTACTATTATTGTAATAAATTACCATTTGTGGCTTTTGACGTCCATGGGGATGAGACTATTGCATCAATTGTTTTAGAAGGTGTCGCATGTATAATTTTCGGTCCTGGAATTCATGCCAACTTATAAAAATATATTAAACCAGAATTGCCAGCGTGTCACGTGACTTGGAATCCATCTTGCTAGATTATTCAAAATTTTTACTATAAGTAAATGAAATTGGCTTCCCAATTTTATAGCGATCTCGGAGAAACATTTATTTTTTTAGAATAGTATCAAACCAAATCGAACATATGCGTTTACGGTAAAATTCAAAATTGTTTTCAGATAGAAATCTTGCTTTTCCTGAATTTATATTTATACTATACCTCGTTTTATCTAGACCAGTGATTCCCAAAGTGGTCCAGGTGGACCCCCAGGGGTCTACGGGAGACTCGACGGGGGTCTACGTTGGCGTGACAAAAAAATGGGGTGTTCACAATTCGTAAGGGGGGTCCACGAAAATTTATCTGGTTCATAATTTAATTGCCTTCATGATGACTTCAAAATCAGATTTGAAGATATTCTGATGATGGAAATTCCACCATGCATAGATCATAAATACATTTGATAAAACTGAAGTGGAAAATGTGATATTACAGGAGGAGCTACTCGACCTTAGCACTAATAAGGAGCTGAAGATGAAATTTAAAAGAGGGTATCAAACCTGCAGGCAGAAATACCCGAAACATATTCTGGACTGTGGGAAATTGCGAGAAAGCTTTTGATAGCGTTTCCCTCGTCATATATTTTTGAAAAAAGTTTTAGTGTCGTTACAACCGTTAAAAAAAAAAGAACAGATTGAATATTACAGAACGGGGAGATTTGCGGTTATTCCTAACAAAACTGAAGCCAAATATTGATAATTTGCTGTCAATCCATCAAGTACATCCTTCCCATTAAAATTTTGACTATTTGGTGATTGTCATTATATATATACCTACGTTAAGTTATTAATGTTTAATTTTAATTATATTACTACTGTTATCATATTACAATGTAATGTAAACCTTACAATGTAATATGATAACAATAGTAATTGATAGTGTAATAATTGCATATTTGAATAAATACAACACAAGAAAATATACTATTTTTTTAAAAAAATTTTACCACTCCGGGAGTTTTTTAAATAAAACAAGTGAGAATTGATTGCAGTGGCGTAGCGTGCCTTAGACGGGCCCTGTATCAAAATTTGTTGAGGGGCCCAAATGAAGCGTAAATAATTTTTACAAAAGGACAAAAACGCTCGCATTGAATTAAAATAAATATATATTAATTATACGTTATAACTTACAATTAATTTCTAAGAACTAAGCTAGCCAAACAATTTAAATCAAATATACACTTTTCTTGCCTTTTGTTCGGCGAACTTATTTATTAAATCATTCATAGCTGAAGACGATTTTAGTTTTTCTAAATTTTCTGCCTCTATAGACAATAGTGACAAGTCTGATAGGTAGCCTTTTCTGTCCCATAGAAGTCCTTAGATAATTTTTTATTAGTTTCAATTTCAAAAAACTTCTTTCAGCTGTTGCAGTTGTAACTGGAAGGGTCAAGAATAAAAAAACATGCTGTCATTACCTTTGCAAAACTGGATGTAAGACTATTGAATTTTATTAGCAATAATTCCATAAGTTCCTTAATGGAATGAATTTTCTGAATTTCAGATTTTAAGCACGTTTTCAAAGCAATTAATTGTTCATAAAGATCAACTGACAATACTGACATATCTGTACTGTATATAGCTGACAGTTTTCCGGCATACTCTTTAATTATTTCGTTTGAAAAAGATGAGAGTTTCTCTGGTTGTAATACTTTGAACATATTGCTTAGGTCACAGAGGCCGTGAAATATTTGTTTAGTTTGATAAATTAATATAAAGTCGCCACAGTGGTTCTTTTCCCGTGCGTCATCACTTTCACGTCATCAAAATCGTATGAATCAAATCAAAATTACGAGACGAAAAAAGTCAAAACTAAGTCTAAGTTCATAAAATGGACGTGCCTGCCTACCGTTTAACGTAACTACATAATATCCCGAAAAATTATTATTTATTTTAAGTTTAGCCCGGCATTCTCTATTATCTAAAAGAAATTGACAAACAAATGTTATTACATTTAATACTATTTTTAAAGCTTAAAATCTAGAAAAGTTTGGTGTTTTATTGACTATTAAAATCGCAAAAGTCAAATTTTTGACATCCTTTCATTAAAGGGAATTTAGCCACTGCCGTAAACTTTTCAAAGAACTTTCACGGTTAGAATATTTAAAATAAATAAATTGGGTATTATAAAAATCCATAAATACTTACCGCCAAAACAGATGGTGGGTATAATTAGCTCTAAAAAGAACTATTTTTAGAAAAAGGAACAGTTTTAAGGCACACAAATTTACAAAATACGAATTAGATTGGCAGATGAAAATAAGGTTGACAATGACGTTCTAAAACACAACGGTAGTTAACTAAACAAATAAAAAAAGTAATTAATTGACGTTTATAGTTTTATTCTTGTCTAGCACGTTATATTATTGCGGAATCTTGGAGACGTTCTTTTATGCTTTTATTCAAACTTGTTACTGTAATAAATAAGGATGCAGCGTTATTAACCACGTTGAGTCCTGATCGTTGATTGATGAAGCACGGGAAAAGATCCACTGTGGCGACTTTATCTAAACAGCAATAGTACACATTGACTTTAAAGTACGATTCCGGGTCTGAAATTCTCTCATCTTCTGATAACTCATCAAAAAAACGCTTCGTTATCTTCTTTTTTTTATTTTTGAAAATAGTTGTTACCCCCCACTCTTTTGCTAGTTCTCTGGACTCGTTCACCATGGAATGAATTTTGATTTCTTATTTCGCTCAGTCCATTCAAAAGATTACTAAGTAAAATGCTTTCTGTAAGTCATTATTTTCATGCTGTAGAGCTTTAGAAACAGGATTAATGATTTCAAATATTGAAGAAAAAAGGAGACAAGCACTATAAAATCGTAGCTCTCTAAAATGTTAATTATATTTTTACATTCGTCACGTTAATCTTAATATGATTTTTTTTCTCGGGAAGTAGGAACTGCCTAAAAGTTTAAGTGAGATTGTGGATAATATTTTATGAATTTTTTCTCACACGTTTGGGGCCGGGGCCCCTGTGGCCCGGGGGCCCCGTATCATTGATACGGCTGATACGGCGGTAGCTACGCCCCTGATTGATTGGTTTCTTGTGCTGTGAGTAGATGCTAAAAAAGTAAAGTTGGATGTAATCACTTTTTTTGATTGGCCAACTTTACTTTTTTGACATCCACCATCCACCATCCACCATCCACTCAGAGCACAATCAATTAATTAATTAACCAATTAATCCTCCCTTTTTTTTCGAAAACTGTTAATTCGTTGTTGGAACTTCGCCGCCGCAACGCCAATTTCCATAGTTAGATCTAATTTTCACATTTTTTGTCGAGTTTTGGGAATATGGTAGAAATGTAGCTGCAGGGGGTCCACCGGAATCAGCAAAATTTTTAAACTGGTCTATAAGAAAAAAAGTTTGGGAACCTCTGATCTAGACCGTCAACTGCATAAATAAGGAGAGGCAAGAAACGATCCGTTAGGCACCGTCACGGCAGAAAGTTAAGCCAAATATTTGATTTTTAGATGTAAAGTTTGCCTACATTTAAAGCGAATGTAAAGTGCAATTTAAACCAAGTATAAGAAATGTAATTTAAAAAAAAATTGTTTAAAGTTTTACCAATTTATTTGCTTTAACCTAGAAATGTTTAATACGTTTTGTTTTAGGTAAGATTCTACAAGGTGACCTTTATAAGGGAGATAAATTGGTAAGTTTCATTAATTATTAATAATTAAGTAAGTTATCGGTTATACCACTTACTTGACTCAGTCAAGTAATGTACCGGGTGAACAACTAAGAATGGTCGTCGGGTATATCTCGGAAACTACTAAACCTAGAAACTTGGGATAAAAAAAATTATGATTAAAGCGGTCATGAGAAAATTCTGGAAATAATTTTTAAGTTCCGCATTTTGCCGCAAGAGGGCGTAATTGAAAAGTAAATTTTAAAATTTTACGTAACTCCGAAAATTCCACATTAAGGTATATGTTTGATAACACCATTTTAAAGCTTGGACAATTATGCATCATTTTGGTCATATGCTTATTGGCGTACTGACTTTAATAAGAGTGGGGGAAGCTGTTCAAAGTGTAAACATTTAAATCGCTGTAACTTCTAAACGACTTATCCGATTTCAGCAAACTAAAGACTGTTTGGAAGAGAAATATATGCACTTTCACCAGTCGTATTTAGTTGTCCATAATAGTTCTCAATAAAATTGCTAGAGGGCGCAATTTGTAATAATAATAGTTTTTTTGATTTTATCCCGAAAATTCAAATCATACGGTATAATTATGATACCATAATCGAAAAGAAGATGAAATTTTCTAGAAAAAATATAAAAACCGCAGCTCGATATCTTTGTTCGTTTCAGAGTTATTGCCAAAAAATTAATTTTTAATACAAATTGCGCCCTCTAGCAATTTTATTTGAAACTATTGTATACCATTGGATAAGACAATTAAAGGTACTTATCTTTCTCTTCCAAACAAGCTTAAATTGAGTGAAATCGGATAAGTCGTTTAGAAGTTACAGCGATTTTAATGTTTGTGTAAACATTATTGAAAGTGTTTTCAATAGCTTCTCCCACTCTTATCAAGTGAAAGTGAAAACATTAAAATCGCTGTAACTTCTAAACGACTTATCCGATTTCACTTAATTTAAGCTTGTTTGAAAGAGAAAGTTAAGTCCCTTTAATTGTCTTATCCAATAGTACACAATAGTTTCAAATAAAATTGCTAGAGGGCGCAATTTGTACTAAAAATTAATGTTTTGGCAATAACTCTGAAACGAACAAAGATATCGAGATGCGGTTTTAATATTTTTTCTAGAAAATTTCATCTGCTTTTCGATTATGGTATCATAATTATACCGTATGATTTGAATTTTCGGGATAAAATCAAAAAAACTATTATTATTACAAATTGCGCCCTCTAGCAATTTTATTGAGAACTATTATGGACAACTAAATACGACTGGTGAAAGTGCATATATTTCTCTTCCAAACAGTCTTTAGCTTGCTGAAATCGGATAAGTCGTTTAGAAGTTACAGCGATTTAAATGTTTACACTTTGAACAGCTTCCCCCACTCTTATTAAAGTCAGTACGCCAATGAGCATAAGACAAAAATGATGCATAATTATCCAAGCTTTAAAATGGTGTTATCAAACATATACCTTAATGTGGAATTTTCGGAGTTACGTAAAATTTTAAAATTTACTTTTCAATTACGCCCTCTTGCGGCAAAATGCGGAACTTAAAAATTATTTCCAGAATTTTCTCATGACCGCTTTAATCATAATTTTTTTTATCCCAAGTTTCTACGTTTAGTAGTTTCCGAGATATACCCGACGACCATTCTTAGTTGTTCACCCGGTACTGGTATTATACCAGTACATTACTTGACTGTTGCTAAACATATCTTTAATCCATGCCCCAAATTATTGTTATGATCATCAGGTAGATGTATTATGTCTGTCGAGCTGTTAAAGTCAAATTAAAATTAATCCAAGAACTCGCCCCATCACCTGTCATTAATGGCACCCTGTTGAAGTCTGGTATATTTTACGTTAAGCGGTTGGCTACAGGAACAGAACCGGACTAAGTTCTTTTACCTTCGCCTTCGCCATCTGCTAAATTTTATAAGAAAGTCTTAATATTTTGTAAAGATATAGCGTAGATACTAATTTTATTATTTATAAATTAAAATATTCACAGACCCGTATCTACCAAAATAAGTATGTAAAAATATTATAAAAACATTTATTTATTTTACTATTTATTTATAAAAATTAAAAATAGGTATTTATGTATTTACTATACAAGGAAAAAGTATTACATTTTTTGCGAGGTGTAAGCGTTGGGGTGCACGTCTAATTAAAACACCATATTGGGAAGTATGGTTACTTTTATGGGAATTTTATATAGGGTGTCCCGTAAAACAACAGGAGATAGTGAACTTGAAAATATGTCATTTAATTTTATTTATACGGTTAAAGAAATACAGGGTGATCCAAGTAAGTATTTACTTTATAAAATTGGCGATGATTTGATGTTAAACGGATATGAATCAAATTTGGTGTATTTATGTGTTTGAGGGCATAATGAGTTTTATAAATTCTCATATATTTTTTGTCTCTCATATATCTGACCGCTTTACCTCAAATTATGAAAGAGGGATCTTTTATACATAAAAAAGTTGTACTTCATTAATCTCGATATTTTAATTATATTTCATTTAAATAAACACCTTTCTTAACGAAACATATTTATTGAAAATTAACCGTGCGTTCTTTAAAAAATTTTTTTTTATATATTTTCAAGTCTACTCTCTCCTGTTGCTGTATTTGCCCTTTAGTTATATGAGACATTCTGTATATAAGTAAATGGTTTAACTAGGCATTTTATTGATTTGATAATAGATGGGTTAACCAAAATGGTGTTTATACTCATTATTAAACTTAAATAATAAACGCCAAGAAAATCTGTCTCTGAAATATATTAAATCCAAAAGTAAAATGTTTAAAACACACACTTGGCCTACAATCTAGACATTTGTAAATATCATTTTTTCGCTGATGATACAGTAATTTATATTTCAGATTGTAATTTAATATCTCCAATAAATAATATGAACAATATACTAGAACATATATATAAATGGATGTGTGAAAATAAATTAAAAATAAATATTGATAAAACAAAATGTTTGTTACTAAGGTCTGATAAACAGTATAATGAGTTTCAAAATCAAAATCTTTCTTTTAAAATAAATAACGAAGCTATTGAAATTGTTACTAAAGTTAAATATTTAGGAGTTATTATCGACAAAAATTTTAAATTTCATGATCATAAGGATTATATTTGTAAAAAAATTTCAAAAAAAATAGGAGTACTAAATAGAATAAGCGGATACTTAAGCATTTATAGTAAAAAAATGATTTTCAATTGTATTATTTTACCTAATTTTGTTTTTTGTAGTTCAATTTTATATATGTGTTCACAACAAGATAAAAACAGATTACAGATTTAACAAAATAGAGCAATGAGAATAATATTGGGATTTAATAAATACACTAAAATAACGGAAATGTTAAATTGTTTACAATGGATGAATATAGAAAATTTTTTTTTATTTCGTATTTTGATTTTTATTTATAAAATAAATTTAAATATAACAGCACCATATTATGAAAATTTCTTGACAAAATTTAATGAAGTTCATATTCATGAAACAAGAGGAAAAAATAACTTTATTTTGGATCATACAAATTTGAAATCGACTCA
Source organism: Polydrusus pterygomalis (assembly GCA_963969555.1). NCBI lineage: Eukaryota > Metazoa > Arthropoda > Insecta > Coleoptera > Curculionidae > Polydrusus > Polydrusus pterygomalis. Next base: position 37,519,940 of record OZ018385.1, on the reverse strand, counting down.
AAAATCAATATTTTTTAGTGGTGCTATAGAATATAACAAGTTAGGAAATGAAATTAAAAGGTGTAATTTAAAACTATTTGTAAAAAAATGAAAGAATCAAATTTTATGTAAAAAAGTTTAATAAAATAGTCTTTCTAGATTGTAATTATCTATCAGGAGAGAAGAAAAAATTTACAATTTGAAATGTACCTAAATAGTTCAATGAACTAATTAAAATTTGTTATTATTATTATTATTACTATTATTATTATTACTTTACACAAAAAACAGCCACAGAAACACTTAAAAAACACCAAAATTGGTAGAAAATAATATAACACAACCTGACGCGTGAGCTTGCTGCGGTCCACTGCTGATCTGGGAACTTGTAACGACGAAACCAGATCAGCTGTTAATGTCAAATGTCGTTGTCTTCCGGCGAAACGCTTTGTTTTAAGAAAATGTTAACTATATGAACATTTTCGATAACTGTATAATATAGGGTAAAAGATAATTTCAATTTTTAGAAAAATGCACAGTTTTTTTTCTAAAGAAAAACTATTAAAAATTGAATTTTTTACGCTGGTTGACGGTGTATAAATTTTATGCCTTCACTTTTAACACTAGTGTTAAAATGAAGAGAATGAAACGTCTATCTTCTTCTATCGTCGTTATTACAAGCGATCTAGATACCTGCTAGTAAACTATTCAAAGCCACTTAACAATACAAGCTACGAAAGATTTTGTTAATTATATTTCGTCCGGATTCCTCGCTTAAAAACTCATACGTAGCGTCGCTCTCCTGGAAAAATAAATAAATTCCAGAGATTTGGTATTTAAATCGTGGAAGTCGTAAGCGACTTTATAACATTATGTCATATTGGGAGCAAAATCTCGAATTTGTTTCTAAAAGGAACTAAAAGGGAGCTTGCTGGATTTACATAACGTTATACAATCCGGCGAACATTACGTTATAAATTACATTTGGTGTTTCCTAAGATGATATTTCTTTTTTAACCTTCTACACAGGGTGGTGTAATACCGCCTACTTAATTAAGAATCGCTGACACGTCAAATAATTTTTTTTTATAAAACATTATACAGGGTGGATCATAAGAAGGCTACGTGCATCAACTTTATTTTTTTTTAATGTAACGTATTGTATATTTTTATATTGTTACAATCAATACTAGACATTTTTCATAATTCATGCCCTATACCTATCTTCAACCATTTACGAAATATTAACACTTCATGCTGCTCGTGACTATGATACTTACCAAACAGTAATAATTGTAGAAGAGTTATTGGATGACGATCTTGATAGGCGAGAGCAATTTTGTGAAATGATGATTAAGATCATCACTCACAAATTGTCCAAAAAGTTTTTCAGATGGAGCTACGTTTTCTTTAAATGTAGACAAGAGTACAGATACTGGACACAGAAAAATCCTCACAGAAGGTTCCAGCTTTTGCCACTCTATTTCCAGATGATCATGATCCTGTACAGTCTGACCAGTAAAGTCCGCATCATATGAGATTTTTTTTTATTAATAGCTTTATTCGAAATTTGACTTTGGCATCAAGTTCTGCTTCGATCGAGATGAAAATTTGGCAAAAAAAATAGTTTTAACACTTTTTAAATATTTTAACTTTGTTTTCGTCCAATTTTATAATATCGCACATCTAATGGAAAAAATACCTAACTGCAAAATTGGTTGTTTTGAGAAAACGCGCTTTTAATAATTGAATTTGAATTATTTTAATTTTTAGGGTATGAAGTTTGGTTTAAAAAGAAAATATAAACATCAGCGACTAGGTTTGTTCATTAATTATTAATAATGATCAAATTACTGAGTTTTTTTTTTAAATGCTTTTAGTAAATAAGAAAAATATGTAATTGTGACACTTTTCTTTTTAAAAAATTAACGATTGTTTCTTAGTTACTCTAAAATAAGACGATATTATTATATTTTTTTGTATTAAAAAGAAACAATATAAGGTTTAAACGAAAGTAACCATAAACACGAGGAACTTTAAACTATAAAAGTAATGGTAACTTTATAAAATAAAATCTATAACATACTTGTATTTTACCTAACAAAAAATAAAGAGAATAAAAGAAAAGTGACCTAAACTACAATTAAGTCAATTTCAAAAATAAAAATATTGCCAAATTTAGAGGAAAAACGTCTTAACTGGTACTTACGTCATTTTTCTGTTGAAAATTGCGTGCACCTGCGTCGAAGGCTAAAGCCGAACTGATAGTTGGGTCACTGTTCCAATTAAAAGTAGCGCGAAAGAAAGGTGACACTTCCATCATCGCGCGTTTGTTTGCTTCAACACACTAATGTCGTTATTCCATTAGAAAGAATATAGCATTAAGACACTTATGACGCTTATAACTTAAAAATGGAATTTTTTTGCAGTTAGGTATTTTTTCCATTAGATGTGCGATAGGCAGTTCTTGTCCTTTTCATGTTTTTAAAATTTGCTTACATTCCTTCCTGTGAGGGGCATTTGGGGTAAGTACATACATTAATCTGATTTGTCATCAATTTTTTATTTTTAATTTATTTTAGCCCTTCGGTGCTGATGATGGTACTTTCTAGTACTGAAACATGTTCACCACAATAAATTGACTTTTTATATATTGTTTGTAGAGATGACTGTGTGTTTTTTCCTCATATCTTCACAGCTCCACTCTGAGATAATGGACTACTTCCGTAAAATAAAAAAAAAATAGTAGTCACGTGATTATCTGTCAAATTTTAATTTTTTCTAAAAAATAATTTAAAAGCAGGGTTTATTTCTGAAAGTATCGAAAAAAGTTATTAGAAAATGTTTTTTTAAATGCAGTTTCTAGCCCACATGCAAAATGTCAGCTGCATAAGATAATTTTGATTTTTTACCCACCACTAAAATTTATTTTCCACTTAATGAACACTTTACTGATGGCACTGTGTTCGTTTTTGTCTTAATATTAAGGTGTATTACTTTCAAACACAATGACACAAACTACGTATTCAAAAATACCTATTTTATGAAGTTACCAAAAACAAATAAACTTTGAATCACATGCGACCAAATTTGAATAGCCCAATTTTGATTTTGTAGAAAAACACACATTTAATATGGCTCTACTTTAAAGAAAATGTGTCTGACGCAAAAGAACAATGTCAGCTGTAGATTTTTTATTGGTTCTGTTTGTTCCTTAGCTTTATAATATTAAGGGGGGAGCACACAGTGAACGTAAAACAAAAAAAAAGGTTAGCCTGTACATTGTTTTTATAATCTCAGGGGGAGGGGGCGGGGCGGGAAACTTATGACTTCCCATGCCTTAAGCTTTTTGAAATAATAAACTGCTTGAAAAAACAAAAGTTTTAAGATCTCTATTTATCATGAACAATTTTCTTATTATTCGTTTTTAAAACTTCAACATAATTTTGTGTTGCTCCACCAGATTTAGATAAGATAAGGATAATCCATATTATCCTCATTATATACGACATCTTACACCGGCTGAGCGAAAATTACTTTACGAAAATTCGTTTAGGTAAAATGCATGATGCCTTTTTACTATCTTTACAACATAGCCGATGCAGATTTTCAAAACTATGCGCCGCATCTTGAAGACGTTGACATCGCTGTGCCGTCGTCTAGCAGTAATATTAGAACAAAGAATGTTAGTTTTGCTAAAGACGATAAATCCAAATGGTTGAATATCAATCTTTGCCACTAAAAAAATTTAAATTCGTTTACAAACGCTACAGGCGAAATTGACACGTACCCCGAAAAAAATTTCGTTGATGCATAAACGGGGCCGATGAACGATATTTATGGATTTCTAGTTTTTGTGTAGTTTAGTAAATTGTGTTTGTGCCTTTAGTGACTCAGATACAATGACTAGTAAAAACCATTGTATGATGGGTGAAAAACGTTTTGGTTTGTTTTTCTCTTTTCACGTCCCCCATTAAAGAAAAAAGTAAGACATCAGCGTAGGGAGCATTTTTTAAGTACTACAACTTTGGTCCTTATGACTTGTGTCATACTCAATCTTTGAGGGGTGGAGCAATCTTTTCAGAGTATAAATCGTCGAGGCAGAATCATTTTCCATAATAACATACCTGTCGCCTAAACTAAGAACGTCTTTAACGACATATGAATACCAACATGCTATGTTCTTAATGATGATGATAATATTGATAATGTGACTGAATGTAAAAATATTGCTGGTTTCAAATTGCTGATAAAACGTTTAATAGCTGTAGGTTTTGACAAATAAAGTAATAAAAATGTCGATGAAACATTAAATCCATTGTCTTTTAGCAGCTTCATTGGCAAGCCACGTGAACTTTTTCTTGTGCGCTTCATTTGGAACAAATTCCTTTTTGAACGCCTCACCATCGGTATACATTAGTCTACAACTATCGTCTTCCGCCAAAATCCCAATGTTATCAATCAAACCATGGGCAAACTCTCCTATCCGTGCTTCTGTTGTAACTTCTTGAAGCCACCCTTCCAATGTGTATTTTTCTATAGGAACCTTCACTTCTATAAGCTTCTCAATGAACTTTTCATGGTAAAACTTGAGAAAATAATCTAACTTTTCTTGAATAAGATCAAAGTTTACAGAGGTAAGTAGAAGATATAATAGGTCGGCGGCAGGACTGCCCAGGGTCGGAAATGAAAGGTCCAGAAGCATTATTTTCGGGTTATCTCCTTTCATTACCATTATATTGTTCAGCCAAACGTCCATATGGATAACTGTAACCCATGGTTCTCTCAACGGCCTTCCCATGAAAGTTTTCGCATTATACACACCTTTTTTTAATCTGTCCATTAACGGTGCCATGTCTGGAATAGCATTGAATATAGTAAAACTTGCGTAGTTATGAATCGAATCCAGTTTTTCTGCGTCTCCCAGTTTTGATAAGTAGGGCTTTACTTTTGCATCAAAGAGTTCTGGATTTTGAAGTTTTATTCCTAGAAACACTGCGTGATAGGTCGCTAAGTCAGTGATGATTTTCTTTGCCATTGGAAGATCGATAAGGGAACATTTATCTATGTTGTGGTAGCCTGTAACCAAAATTTGTTTTAAGTATATTCATTTTATTTCTTTATTTTAAATTTTATTGCAATTTTATGTGCAGAGTACCAAGTATACACTATTGGCAAACTCGGATCTAGGGTGCCGCTATAAACGCATCAGACGGAGATTATTAGTAGCGTTTAACACGTTAAACAGAGAACACGCTATCTATTACCTCCCACCTTTAATTCTTTAGAACACTCGGTCGAAGCAGCCACGGGATCAGTCGATACGTCAAATAAATATTTTTGTATAAAGCAAGTCTTCCTTCTGCGAAGTATTAACTGTTATTTTAAATTAATAAAGTATTCACGAGAACAACAAATTAATATCATCAAGTGGTATTTAACAGCTAAGAATACCCAATAAGTTGTTGAGCGATTTTTTATTTTATAGGAGGTATTATATTGTATTAATTTTTGGGATTATCATTATTTTCTTAGAATACCAGTTTTTATTTCGTTTTTAGGTTTAAGGCTAATAAATAACCATTAATTTTTATACCGCTGTTGTATTGTTGAAAACATCGTAAAAATATCGCACGACAAAAAATCAGGCAAAGGCTCGGCCCCACCACACACATATCCCCCCCTTTGAGGAATGTAGGAGTGGTTAGGTGTCTCTTTTTAACTGAATGCTTTGCCCTTCTCTCTTGGTTGCATTAGAGACTTCGCACCCCAGATTCGATTTTGCCAATAGTGTATATAAATTAGATAGGCTCTGGAATGTTGCCAAAATAGTTGGAGGGGGGTAGGTTTAGTAGAACTGTACAGATTGTGGTAACGACTATCAAAAAACCGATATATTTCTTGACAGAATGGTGAACTGTTAATCTCAAAGGTCAGCAGGAGGGCCGGCAGCGAAACGAAGGGGGAACCAACTAGTGAAAACCAATAATGATAAAATAAACTTATATATCACTGAGCTGTGATGTACAAAATATCTATACATGTGTTAATTTTAAAATTTTTTTTAAATTATTATATTTTAAATACTTAGCTTCTATTTTTACTTGTGTGACACGTGTGTAAGTACTTTGTACCATAACATTAGTAACTTATCTTATCTTATCTAAATAAAAAATTGTAATAATCTTAACACGGGTATTTTTATTGACTCGATTTTTAAAATAGAAACAGGGTGGCTTATTATGTTTAAACGAAAAAGCAGTGCCGTCTCTAAGGTAGGTGACGCCCTGAGGTAAACGGTGGCTATAGCTCCCTCCCCCCGTAGTGGCCGATTTATAACTTTTGTTTGCGAACGAAATAAGCTATACGGGTATAAGGGTATATTGTATACAGTGTGACCAGTACAGCCCGCATCAAATGGGATTTTTTTCTATTAATAACTTTATTCGAAATTTGACTTTGGCTTCAAGTTCTGCTTCGATCGAGATGAAAATTAACCAAAAAAATAGTAGTTACGTGATTCGCATTATCTGTCAAATTTGAATTTTTTCCAAAAAATAATTCAAAAGTGGGGTTATTTCTGAAAGTATCGAGGAAAGTTATTAGAAAAAGTTTTTTAAATGCAGTTTCTATCCCACATGCAAAATTTTAGCTGCATAAGATAATTTTGATTTTTTACTCATATTTTGTACTAAATTGCACCACTTTTCTTTATTTCAGATACATTTTCTTTAAAGTAGGTATATTAAATGTGCGTTTTTCTACAAAATCAAAATTGGGCTAGTAAAATTTGGTCGTATGTGATGCAAAGTTCATTTGTTTTTGACCCTGTATAAGGTAACTTCATAAAATAAGTATTTTTGAAACGTATATAGTTTGTGTCTGAAAGTAATACACCTTAATATTAAGACAAAAAAGAACACAGTGTAATCAGTAAAGTGCTCATTGTGGAAATTAAATTTTAGTGGTGGATAAAAAATCAAAATTATCTTATGCAGCTGAAATTTTGCATGTGGACTAGAAACTGCATTTAAAAAAACTTTTTCTAATAATTTTTTTCGATATTTTCAGAAATAACCCCCCTTGACAGATAATGCGAATCACGTGACTACTATTTTTTTGCTTAATTTTCATCTCGATCGAAGCAAAACTTGATGCCCAAGTCAAATTTCGAATAAAGCTATTAATAAAAAAAAATCCCATATGATGCGGACTTTACTGGTCACACTGTATCTATGATTTGCACCCCCTGGCTTTGGCCTAGTTTTTAGTTTAGTTACATAAAACCTACATAAAAAATAGGTGCGTATAACGTATCATTTTTAAACAAAAAGGTTGACCTTTTTGCAGTGACGTAGCTATAGCTTTTACATGGGGGGGGGGGGTTGGGTATGTCAATGTCCTAAAGAAAAGCGCCGCAGGCGAAAATTTTTTGGGTGCCACGCCCTTTTTTATTGATGGTTTTTACCTTTTAGCTAATTTTCGACTCTCGAGTCTAAGTCTCATTAATATTATCAAGTTACAACTAACTAGGTATATACTGGATTATTATTGAAATAAATATTAATTATACATTTAAATTTGTTTTTTTTGTAATATTTCAGCAGTAATACAGTATGATAAGTATTTTCCCATGGAGGGAGGTTTGAACCCCCAAACCCCCCCCCCCCCCTTATATACGTGCCTGCCCTTTTGGCCAAATACATCAAACCATGAAGAGGCGTTTTAATTAATTATTACCATATTATGCCCAACAATATCCCAAACAAGTAAATTCACACAACATTATATCATAATTATGTACCTAAATAATTTAAATTCTGAGTAAGTAGAATACCATCCAAATCGACTTCATCGCTCGCGGGGTTCAAACTGATTCTAGCCCCGTAAAAGGGCTGGAAAAAGTCAATTTCTTTCTCTACCCCATGGTCTTTCTGGAACTGCTTTACGGTAGGTATGACGGTGGTATACCAGCCTATTTCGGACCTAAACGTCTCTTGGGTATTGTAAATTAACTGAGCTGTGGTGTTTAGTGGTGGACATTTGCCTACTGCGTGGTATTCTTCTACCTTTCCGTCTCTTTTTATCTGCCGAAAGAAATATGCACGTATACAGTGAGACCAGGAAAAACCGCATCATATGAAAATTTCACTTGAACATCATGTTATGCTTCTATCGAGATGAAAATTAAACAAAAAAATATAAGTCACGTGATTCGCATTATCTGTTAAATTTTAATTTTTTCCAAAAAATTATTCAAAAGTGGGGTTATTTCTGAAAATATCGAAAGAAGTTATTAGAAAAAGTTTTTTAAAATGCAGTTTCCAGCCCATATGCAAAATTTCAGCTGCAAAAGATAACTTTGATTTTTTACCCACCACTAAAATTTATTTTTTTAAAACCGACCAGAAAATTTACACTTTCTGGGCAATTTTTCGTCTAGAAAATAACGTTTTTCCGGTCTCTAATGTCACTGTCACCCTGTTTTTTGTTTTTCCAATCGCTCTTTGATCATACAATATACCTTGATTTCGTTATTATGACAACAACATTTCGATGTATTGTCGAGTGACAGTTCGTTGATTTTTAATTTTGTACTTTATGTCAAACTTGTTTCGCGTAGATTATAAAATATATCGAAGTGTCGGTCTTAAAAAAAATATTGTACGTCACACAACCGAAAACTAGTATAGTATTTTCCAGGTCTCTCCAAGCTTCCAGGACTCGCCTACGGCTCGCCCTGGAAATGCTTGTCTCGACCTAAAAAACACTACTTTCCGATCTTGTAACGTAAATTACTATTTCCTCTTAATGAACACTTTACCGATGACACTGTGTTCTTTTTTGTCTTAATATTAAGGTGTATTACTTGCAGACACAAACTACGTTATCAAAAATACTTATTTTGTGAAGTTACCTTATACAGGATCAAAAACAAATAAACTTTGCATTACATGCGACCAAATTTTAATAGATCAATTTTGATTTTGTAAAAAACACTCATTTAATATGGCTCTACTTAAAAGAAAATGTATCTGAATTAAAACCTTGTCAAAACGAAGAAGTTTTATGTAGGTTGCGTTGAGTCTTATTTTGCAAAAGTGGTGCAATTTACAAAATATGGGTAAAAAATCAAAATTATCTTATGAAGCTGAAATTTTGCATGTGGGCTAGAAACTGCATTTAAGAAAACTTTTTCTAATAACTTTTTTTCGATATTTTCAGAAATATCCCCACTTTTAAATTATTTTTTGGAAAAAATTAAAATTTGACAGATAATGCGAATCTACTACTATTTTTTTGCTTAATTTTTATATCGATCGAAGCAGAACTTGATGCCAAAGTCAAATTTCGAATAAAGCTATTGTATTGCATATGATGCGGACTCTACTGGGCACACTGTATGAGTATGAAGTTAACTGACATGTCCTAATTATTTATTCATTATTATTTTGACAAATTTCTTAGTGCGAAAGAGCAAAACATGAGTAATATATTGTACAAAAAATAAATATCTATGCACAAAAATAAATTTTCAATGGACCAGAATATTTTCTTACAATAGGATCAGTTATATTGAAAATTCTTAATATATTAAACCAAGTTCCTACCTTAAAATCGATTTTATACACATCACTGCCAAAAGTTTCTCCTGCCGGCAATAACGGCGCCACTGTCTGCTCCACTACCTCTCCGCCAATGCTATCCTTAATCAGATATTCCAAGTTTTCGATTTTTGTTTTGTTGAGCATGTTTATTATTTATTTTATTATGCTGAACAATCGTATTTATTAAAGGGGTTTTAATGTCAACTTACAATTTGCTCCAGTCGTATTTACTTAGAATCAGGGACTACATTTATGACCACCATATACAACAAACGGAAGATAAATGATAATGATATTGCGCAGGTTAGGCGGAGCTTGTTTCCCTGCTTTTATAATAGTTCCTGCTTTTACGTCACGTCGTGTTCATTTTTCGCGCGAAATTATTCGATCGTCTCGTTTCGATCCGATCGTTTAGTATTGGTTCTCATCGCGTCCTTGTTGTGTATTTTGAAATGTCCGTTGATTGGACGGAAAACATTCGATGTGCTCTTGCAATTTATAATGCGTACAATAATTGTTTAACAAAAATTGATAAAATTATAAGATTTTTTCGGGTTTTCCAACCATAAAATGGGTACCTACATAGAGGCTAAAATAAATAAAAAATAGGTACGCTATACATGGTGGTTTAAAAATAGTTAATTTGATTACGTGGAAAGGTGACCATAAGTATACTTTTTTAAATGTAACACCCCGATAATTTTATCACACTGTCCAAATAAAATAAACAAGAACTGCATTTGAATAGTTTTCTCTTTTTTTAACGCTACTCAGTACCTGTATAGGTAATGATTTACAAAATACCACAACAATAACGAAAGTGACATAACTGGACTAGTTAGATATACAGTGTGTGTATAAAGTCTGGAAACGGCTTAATAACATCACAATTTACTGGCCGATTTAAACCAAATTTGGTACAGTTGTGTAAGAGGATCTAACGCACCGAATGACGATATTGGCGTTGTTGCCAGCTTTTTAGTTTGTCTGGAATTCGAACGAATTTTATATTTTTAAATATAACACCCAGTATATTTTTACATTTTTAAATTTCACATAAAATTATAATTATTTTTTATTAAATGCATTATTAGTCTATACTTCATAGTTTCCGAGATATTGACTCTCGAAAAGTAACATTTTTGAATTTTGACAGCTTATAACTTTCTAACAGTACGTCTTAGAGCAAAACGGCTTACATGTCCCTATCTTCAATTTTTATTATCTTTCCAAAAAAATCAACTTCCGGTTAAACCGGATGTAACTCGAAAGCAGGAAATATAGTTGTTCCGGTTTAACTGGAAGTTGATTTTTTTGGGAAGATAATAAAAATTGAAGATAGGGACATGTAAGACGTACTGTTAGAAAGTTATAAGCTGTCAAAGTTCAAAAATGTCACTTTTCGAGAGTCAATATCTCGGAAACTATGAAGTATAGGCTAATAATGCATTTAATAAAAAATAATTATAATTTTACGTGGAATTTAAAAAAGTAAAAATATACTGGGCGTTATATTTAAAAATATAAAATTCGTTCGAATTCCAGACAAACTAAACAGCTGGCAACAACGCCAATATCGTCATTCGGTGCGTTAGATCCTCTTACACAACTGTACCAAATTTGGTTTAAATCGGCCAGTAAATTGTGATGTTATTAAGCCGTTTCCAGACTTTATACACACACTGTAGATATGTATACAAAAATAAAAATAGTCAATTTAAATAGCTCTGTAAATCAGTGATATTGTATATTTAGGTTAGTTAGTAGAGTTAAAAAATATCAACATTATTTTAAGTTTTAAGTTATTGTTTTCCGTCAAAAAATTGGAATGTATTTATTATTATAAAAACCGTAAGAGATAGGTATAGGATAATGTTAAAGAAAGTTGTTTAGAAATTAATAGGGGTTTCGAAAATGAAATAAAATATAGGGTGTTTCATTTAAAATATCGAAGTTGCTACTAATTTTTGGTAGAAGTGGCAATACTGTACCTATAGTCAAAAGTATTCTAGGTGACTAGAGCATGTTGGTTTATTTAAATTACCAACTTATCAGATCGATTCATTCGCTGGTTCTTCATGTACGTCTAAGAATCACCCTGTATAATATATTAAATTACTTCTCTGTAATAAAAAATAAAACATATTATTTATTAATTTGTTTATTAACTTATATTTTCATTAATATAATAATTATAATTCACATAGGTATTATAAAACAAAGTTGTGAGTACTCAACTTTTAGAAAAAATGAATTCCCTTAGAGCTACCATGCATCGGCAGCTTCACTTTTAGGGTAAATTTAATATTTGAGTAAACATGGTAGAGAAGAAGTAAAATTAATTCAGTTCATCTAGAAAACTTGTCCAATCAACTAACATATCGTCGACTTCGCGATACCAACGTGGTACCTACCTATGTTCTTATACTTATAGATTAGATGGTGGTGTAATTTAAAAATGATGCTGGTTTTAAAACAATAATGCATAAAAAAATGTTTTATGGCTTTATACAACCAATGGAATTCTATATCCATTTTCTTGTAGCAGCTTCAGTCGCAAGCCATTTGTACTTTGCGTTATGCTTTTCATTTGGAATCAACTCTTTTTTAAACCTTTCACTACCAATTACTTTGCCCCCGTCGTCTCTTAAAATCCCAATGTTATGAGCTAAGCAGTGGGCAAACTCCCCTATCCGTGCTTCTGTGTTAACTTCTTGGAGCCAACCTTCAAAGGTGTATTTTTCTGTGGGAACTTGCACTTGCTTAAGCTTCTCGATAAATTTTTCATGGTAAAACTTGAGGAAATAATCGAACCTTTCTTGAATAAGATCAAAGTTTATAGAAGTAAGTAGAAGAAATAATAAGTCAGCGGCAGGACTGCCCAGGGTAGGAAATGAAAGGTCCAGAAGCATTATTTTCGGGTTATCTCCTTCCATTACCATTATATTGTTTAGCCAAACGTCCATATGGATAACTGTAACCCATGGTTCTCTTAATGGCCTTCCCACGAAAGATTTCGCATTATACACACCTTTTTTTAATCTGTCCATTAATGGTTCAATGTCTAGAATAGCATTGAATATAATAAAACTTGCATTATTACGAATAGAATCTAGTTTTTCTGTGTCTCCCAGTGTTGATAAGTGTGGCTTCACTTTTGCATCAAAGAGTTCTGGATTCTGAAGTTTTATTCCTAGAAATACTGCGTGATAGGTCGCTAAGTCACTGATGATTTTCTGTGTTATAGGAAGATTGAAAAGTGTACGTTTTTCTATGTTGTGGTATCCTGTAACCGAAATGTATATATAACGTTAATGTTTTGTCATCTTATATTTTAACATTGTTTTATAACCTAACTATACTTAACCATTTTTACGCTAAAGATCCCAGGTAGCAGGATGACGTCTTTATGACGTCGAATATTGGGGATTTTTAGTCACTTGACGTCTTTTGGTCGCAAGATGACGTCAAAATAACGTAGTTTTTAACACGTGTATTATACGTCATAATTTTACGTAATAAAAACGTCCATTTTTAGTCATTTTATTGAATTATACGTATCATTAAAAAGTATCTAAGTGACCAAGTTTTTTGAAAATATAGTGGGACATACTTTTAATAAGTAAAACGCCTGAGAATAGCTTTTTCTTATAGTTAAAGGCACGTACGTATCATAAAACTTTTAAAATATTACCATTTCAAATTAACCATTCATGTATGTAAAATTTGCAAAAGCGAAATATTTTGTCATTAAAAGTCTAAAAGTCTGCGAATATCAAATTTAAATTACCCGCGCTCCGTTCTATGACATTGGCATTTTGACTTGTCTGACAGAACGCAGAACGCATTGGTATTCTGTTGTTGGCGCTAGCAGTCAAGCAGTCGACAGTTCGGCAAAAGTGAAAAGTTTATGGTGATTTTGATTTAGTTTCTATCACGGTTTCTATATATTTTGTGTTATAAACAAATATAAATGTACCAGGTTATTGAGTTCGAGGCAATTGACGGCGGGGGAGTAGCCGTTGTGCACTCAAACTGGGTGACGCCCCGAAAAAAAGAAGTATTATTAGCCGCCATTAAAGGATTCTTTAGCATTTTTCCAATTCTGCATACACATGAAAGTTGTAATAGTTAATTTATTATCATTAAAAGGATTTTTTACATAAAATATTTATATGTATTTTTTACCCCTATTATGTATTATTTTAGGAAGTTTTTAGTAAATGTTCGTTTTTCGTAAATTATGACGTTTATTGACGTTTTCTACACCTAAAAAGACGTCCTAAGATGACGTATTTTTTACGTCAAAAAAGACGTTATTGGTCTGTGACTTAAGCACGTCTTTTTAACGTTTCATTTACGTAATTTATAACGTCACTGATGATCAATAATCGACGTCTTAAATACGTCACCTTGGTACCTGGGATATGTAGGTATTCATTTCTCAAATTGTATTGTGCTACCACAAAAAAAAACAAAAAAACATTTTTGAGGAACAACTGATATGTCGGGCGTTGGGCCGACAAGCCTTACAACATAATATAGCTAATTCTATAATAATATATTAAATATGTACCTAAATAGTTTAAATTCTGAGTCAGTAGAATTCCATCCAAATCAACTTTATCGCTTGCGGGGTTCAAACTGATTCTAGCCCCGTAAAAGGGCTGGAAAAAATCAATTCCTTTGTCTACCCCATGGTCTTTCTGGAACTGCTTTACGGTCGGTATGACGGTGGTATACCAGCCTATTTCAGACCTAAACGTCTCTTGAGTATTGCATATTTCCTGAGCTGTGGTGTTGACTGGTGGACATTTGCCTACTGCGTGGTATTCTTCTTCCTTTCCGTCTTTTTTTATCTGAAAAAAGAAATGAGATATAGGCCTTTTTTTTTAGAGTCAGATGAGTAGTAAATCCCTACTGTAAATGTATAATTTATTTATTCTGTATAAAATATAAACAGGCCAATTGTTTTTACGTAACCCACACACTTAGGCCGCTTTGTTATGCAGCATTGTCTCTGGTATAATCTTACCCAAAGCTTGAGATGAGATGATAAACGAAAATTTTAAATCTTCGTAGCAAGGAATATTAAAGTTGCTGCAAGTCGCTCGTGTAGTGTAATAGCTTGTCTTAACTGCGTGTCTTGATTGATGATAAGAGGGGTTAATAATTTTTAAAGACAATAAATTTTGTAATTTATTTGCAAATTCAATCTCAAGGGCCCAGTTTCAGCTCATTTAACAGGTTAATAGGGGAAAACTGGGTTCCTTTTAAAAGCCATATCTTCGCCCACAGAAAGCTTTATTGTTTTTACTTACTAACTGCAGTCCCGCGTTTGCCATTTTGTTTGTCGAGCTGGTCGTCCAGCAAAGCTGCTAAGAATACCGTAGTCTATGGGCTACTTTCGTTTTTTACAGTGAAAACCAATTGTTTTTTCCAAATAATAATATTTCAATTAAAAGACGTTATATTTAGTACCTTAATTCATGACTTCCTCTATATTTAACGTATACGTACCTTAAAATCGATTTTATACACATCACTGCCGAAAGTTTCTCCTGGGGGCAATAACGGCGCCACTGTCTGTTCCACTAACTCTCCGCCAATGCTATCCCTAATCAAGTCTCCCAATTTATCGATTTTGGTCATGTGACCCATGTCCTTATTTCTTTAACTTTATTTTATTAAACTATAAAAATGAATTGCTAAGTATTCATAGGAACTACTTCAAAAATCAAAAACTATGAGAAACTAACATTTCTTTAACTGACTTAGTTCCTTTCACAACTGAATTGTATTTACAAGCAACGCTTTACCGATGGTAAGTTTCCTTTCTTCAATAGTCGATCGTCGAAAGCTTAAAACCATCACTCCACGTTTAGAGATTATTCCACAATTAGAAATTCTTTATCCAGACCAAAGGAATATGTGGCACAATAACAGTTGAAAAAAGTTTTTTTTTGTTTTAAACTGTTTTTTTATGGGAAATAATAAAAAGTCTTCCTAAATTTTAATATAGGATATAGTGCGTTACTATTTTGTGGTTTAGACAGACCGTTTATTTCCCTTCATTTTAATATATAACCACTGCGAGAATAGACTACTTCTTAAAACTTGTCCTTTTTGTTTTAAACTGTTTTAAAACACAAGCATTTATTATTTTTATTTTGGTTGATACTGCGATAGTATTCAGAACAATCTTTTAAGATTTCTTTTATAAAAATTTGATATTTCAGTTACTATTTTTGCGAATACTCTAGTTACTATAAGTTTACTGCTGTACGTTAAATGAGGAACGTTCAAAACCAGTTATTTCCAGTTTTTCTACAAAATCATGTTGTGACGGTTTCCTAATCACGCTTTCCATGCTCTTCCCATATAATTTGGAAAGACAGCAGTGAATATTTATGCACGTCAACGCGCAACTTAAGTTAATACACGATAGAAACGATAGGTAGGTAACCACAAAAACTTAAAAAACCGAACTCTTAAAACACTGATGTTAGTTTAATAACAATTCAAAGGTTGAAATAAAATGGGTTCAACTGCACTTGCATCCGTTTTATTGTTAACAAATTTCTTTTTCAGATACATAATATTTCTACTCGCTAATAGATGGCGCACAAAGCCTAAAAATCACTTGTACCTCCTTTTTACCAAACAAATATGAACTTTAGGTAGTAGGTCTATGCATATCCAATATATTTTTGCTAATTTTTCGAAATTGTTTTATAAAAGTGTATATAACTGGTTTTAAACGCGAGCTCCTCAAATAAAAATTCATATTTTAAGCGTTTAGGAAACGAAAGTAAAAAAAAAAATATTTTTTTGTGTTTTCATCATAGAAGGCAAGGGTAAGTAAACAATGAATAAATCAACAAATTGTAAAAACACGTTTTAAAAAGTTCAAACAAATCGGTTTAAAACAAATCCGAACCAACCCTGCTGCGCTGTCATTAAAAGAGAAGGAAATCAATAATTTTTTTGAAAAAAAAAATCATTTTTGGGCATCTCTTACCAAAAAAATTCGCAAAGTTAACCCAATCAAAATATTTTTATGGACTTCCAACAAACTATTATTTTGCACAGTGTCAAACTTTATTACAAACTATTTGGCGCATGCAACAATTAAATAAAAAAATATATAGGTAGGTATACTGATTCTAATAGAATTATGTGCAGCAATAGTATAAATAGCTATTATATATCCGGGTTTCAATTTTATTATTATGAATTGTTTAATGAATATTAAAGCGACTAATAGAGGTTTATGGCAGATCAAGAATACTTCGAAAATAAGATTAAAAAACGAATACTATTAATTATATTATTATCATGGTATAGTCTTGATAAATATTAAGAAATTTATTTTATTAAAGGTCGCAACTAGCCATGCCATACATCAGCAGAAAAAAACATGAGATTATTATTATTTTAACATAAATGATGACTTTAAGAAGCTAATCACGATACTGAAAACCATGACCGTCTAGGATATTTAAGAGTAGGAAAGACAGCAATTCGGCCACTCCAAAATATTGTTTTGACGGATTGGTCCAACTGACAACAATTTCTGTACTTAAATAATTTTTTTTGTGGTTTAGTGTAAAATTGTTAAACATTCTTAGCCGTCTCGATTTTGAAGGAGCAAGTGAGTGGGACAACATATACTAGCCACTTCGCAACCGCACTTTGACCGATCCGGAATATTTGAGGATGGTTTTGCTTGTCAAATCATGACGTCAAAATATAAAAATCAACGCCATTTTCATTTGTTTCTCGGCTACACAGTTGGTTTGTATCTACTAGTCCAGTAGTAGAAGGCTGTGGCCTACGTCGTCACGAGGTAAACGTCAACATTTCAATTGTTTTTTAATGAACAGACCTATATCCTGTTTCACTTACCCCTCCTTAAATTCCAGAAGGCCTTGGAATAAGCAAATCAATACCAACTTCTTGTCAATTTAACTTGTATTATACTTAAAACCCAATATTATATGAAGTGACGTAGCAGTCGAAACCATGGAAACTGCCAAAATACTGTGTTATCATTGGCGGTTTGCCTTGATTTCCCTGGTTTCGACTGCTACGTCACTGCATATAATATTGGGTTTTGAGTATAACACATCCCAGGAGTCCCTTGCTTATACCAGTTGCCATGGCCTGTGAATTCTGTTTCTATTTTTACTTACATCGTAGACGGCCATGTCGTACATATTATCGAAAAAACTTTTATATGAAACCAAAATAGAAAAACTATTGTTGATAAGAATGCTGTATTTTTATTTCGCTATTTGTGTAAACCTTAGCATTCTCGATTTTATAGTGAGTGAGACAGCATGTACTAACCTCCTCTCAAAGCCATTTTGACATATTTAGGTGGGGGAGCGTCTACGAGGTGTGAGGTTCACCTGAGACAGCGTCTTCCAGTCAGCGGCACAGAGCTTTAACTGAATATTTTAGATTAGTTTTGCTCGTCATATCATGATGTTGACATCCTTTTGTTTATTAATTATTTTAAATATATATTAAATATTTTAAGGTTAGTTTTATGACGGGACGTTGACATCAGTATATTTTTAACAAAACGTCATGATATTACAAAAATCAACTGCCACTTCGGTTTGCTTATGGGTTATACATTTATAAGTTTGAATATTTTTATTTAGCTAGACTTGTAGTAGACTGCTGTGATGCACGTAGTAAACGAGTTCACGTCAAAATTTCACTTATTTTTTTTTAGTGAACATGCTTGTATTCTGCCCCACTTACTTCTCTCCTTAAATCCCTTTGTGTACATTGTGAAATTTTTCTCGATAGTAAACAATAATTAGCGTAAATATTAACTCTTTTTAAATAAGAATTACTATTTGCAATAAGTCTCAATCGCCTTATCAATTTTTCACAATGTAAAGCAAACTCCTTGAAATATTAATATTTAGTACTTCACTTTACGAGTGACGTTGCTAATTTCTATATATTATTTGCCTAATTTTTATTCTGATGCCCAAAAAAGCATCGTCATTTCTGAATTACTTTTTCTTGGATACATCACCGGAGTTTTAAGTTTATCTGAAAATTTTGGGGTTGGGTACAAGGAGGGCGAAATTATTTATACGTTTCAATTTCCTTATTTATTTATTAACTTATATTTTCATTAATATAATTATAATTTAAATATTATAAAATAAAGTTGTGAGCACTCAACTTAAAAAAAAAACCAATTCCCTTAGAGCTACTATCGGCAGCTTCACTTTTAGGGTGAATTCAATATTTGAGTAAACACGGTTGAGAAAAAGTAAAATTAATTCAGTTCATCTAGAAAACTTGTTCAACCAACTAACGTATCCTCGTCTTAGCGATACCAACGTGGTACCTATATTAATTCTTATACTTATAGATTAGATGGTGCTGTAATTTAAAAATATTGCTGGTTTTAAAACAATAATATTTAAAAAAATGTTTTATGCAACCAATGGAATTCTATATCCATTTCCTTGTAGCAGCTTCAGTCGCAAGCCATTTGTACTTTGCCTTATGCTTTTCATTTGGAACGAAGTTTTTTCTAAACCTTTCACTATCAATTACTTTGCCCCCTTCGTCTCTTAAAATCCCCACGTTATGACCCAAACAGTGGGCAAACTCCCCTATCCGTCCTTCTGCTTCAACTTCTTGGAGCAACCCTTCAAAAGTATATTGTTCTGTGGGAACCTTCACTTCCTTAAGCTTCTCGATAAATTTTTCATGGTAAAACTTGAGAAAATAATCGAACCTTTCTTGAATAAGATCAAAGTTTATAGAAGTAAGTAGAAGAAATAATAAGTCAGCGGCAGGACTGCCCAGGGTAGGAAATGAAAGGTCCAGAAGCATTATTTTCGGGTTATCTCCTTCCATTACCATTATATTGTTTAGCCAAACGTCCATATGGATAACTGTAACCCATGGTTCTCTCAATGGTCTTCCCCCGAAAGTTTTCGCATTAAGCACACCTGTTTCTATTCTGTCCATTAATGGTTCAATGTCTGGAATGGCATTGAAAATACTAAAACTTGCTTTATTACGAATAGTATCTAGTTTTTCTGTGTCTCCCAATGTTGATAAGTACGGCTTCACTTTTGCATCAAATAGTTCTGGATTCTGAAGTTTTAGTCCTAGAAATGCTGCGTGATAGGTCGCCAAGTCACTGATGACTTTCTGTGTTATAGGAAGATCGAAAAGAACACGTCTTTCTATGCTGCGGTATCCTGTAACCGAGATGTATAACATTAATGTTTTGTCATCTTATATTTTAACGTCGTTTTATAACCTATAGGAAAATGGGCCTTTTCTCTATAACAGAGTTCATTATATTCAGCATAACATTCTGAATTAAAACCTATTGAAAATACATTCCAATAATATAAATCTTTCTAGAGACAATTAAAAAGACGTCGCCGCAAAAGCAGAAAGTTTTGAAAACATGAGATCAAAACCTTATTACGTCATCCCATTATCCGGGCAATTCTTTTATTTGTCCGCCTCGACGGATAATATTGCTATCTTTGTTTTAATGAGCTAAATAGACAAGAACAGCTTAAAAATAGAAAACAACCCGCCCGATATTCAGGTAGACGCGGCGCTCGACCTTCAGCTGAATAACTGGGACCCATCGTAAGTCGAGGTAGTGAGTTTATTCCTGTGATTTTATTAAAGAGCGTACTTTGTTCATTTATTTTCTCAGTAAACAATTAAAAATTTTAAAAACTGTATCCGTAGAATTTTTTTTTCTCTAAGCGATGGAATAAAATCCAAATTTAGTGAAAAAGCCCATTTCGGTATTTTTTTATTATATGTTATGGAGAAAGAATTATCCTATTAAAAGAATAACAGCTGTTTTGGACATAACTGAAGATATCCTCCGTTGATGACAGTTGACGCAGTTTATATTTTATGCAATGCACTCAGTTGGTTTATGTCTTAAAAAGAAAAATAATAAATTACCCTAACATATGTACCGGGTATCCCAAATTACAAAAAGTACGATAAAATTAGGATAATTGTGTTATTCAAATTTAAAAAGTTTGAACTGAGATATTTAAGCTTTAAAAGGTTAATAGCTTTTCCTAAAAACATCGTTTACTATAGTCAATCTCTCGAAATGGTATTGGCAGTTTTTGATTTCAAGTCTTACGACTGGAATTATTCTATTTAACGAATTTAGCTAAATTTCTACATGATTTGAGATACCCGATATAAGGTTAAAGGTATTTTATAATTTGCTATAAAGTAATTATAGCTCCAGCTTAGAAGAATAATTTGATATGAATATATGCTTAGTTCCCTTAGGTAGGAATGTCAATGTCTGTGTTGAAAACAGTTGCTTGTCAAAAATTTTTACAAGTAAGACAAATTGGTTTATTTTGTCTACTAATGTACATTTTTACGCTAAAGATATGTATCCATTTCTTAAATTGTATTGTGCTACCACAAAGACAAAAAATAAGGTATAGAAGTCATTTTTGAGAAACAACTGATATGGGGCGTTGGGCTGACAAGCGTTACAACCAGTGGCGTGCAGTGACATTGGAAACAGGGTAGGCATAAAGATTTGGCGGGGAAAAAGGAAAACCGCCGCAATGCGCAGGCCCAAATTTCGTTAAAAATTCGGTCAACTATTATTAAATTTCTGAAATTAAATTAAATTAAATTTGCTTGTTTGAATATTTTTTGAAAATAGTAAACACGGCCAACAGAACATTTTATTAAGATGACTGCAACCTGTAAGCCACTTATGATTATCATAAAACTTATCTCTAAAATACCTGTTCCAATTTTTCTTTTACTGCACAATTTTAAGGGAGGGAACAGGACGCCCCGTTAAAATTATGGCTTGTTTATTTTCAAAACTTCTGGACCGAAACGGAATTGTTTTTAGCCCCTGTTTTCATTATCACTGCACTGACACTGCATTGTTGGGTAACAGGGTAACAAACACTAATTATCTGTAAAATAAAAAGTATACGGGACACTAAAACGCAAAATTATTATTAAAAAAAAAATATTTTTAATAACGCAATTCGCGCACGTGTCCGGACTGCGTCGCTGGGCCGCGCTGGCGATAGTAGACAGTTAATTTCCGCAAAATCCCGAACGGAACTGTAAGACTCTTTTAATAAAATTCCGTAAAAATATAAAAGCTGGATTACTGCACGACGGCTTTACAAAAACTAAAACTACCTACTTCTATCCGACCCTTGATACTTCTAAACCTCATAAAAATGGGTATGTTTATATACACTAAACTAATTCTAAGCGTAACATGATACTTTATATGGGCCTGAAGGCGCCAAACTTTACTTATCAATATCAATAATGTCTTTGAAAATAATAATATAAAGTCAGTTCTACAGAACCGAAAACAATGCAACCTGTCGTTTCACACGTGACAAAATTAATTGCGCTACGACATTTGCCAATCGCTCTGTCTCGTTTTAACATAAGGCGCTACATCCCTGCCTTTAAATCCGTAGGTACTTGAAACCTGAAAATATAGGTGGTGCCTTCAAACGAAGCTATAGCCTGCATAAAATTTTTTAAAACACCTTCGTCCTGCTCATATGGGCCACCTACAAAGGAAATATTATGCTGATTTCGGTCGGTTATAAATGCGATTATTACGTTTGTTTGATGATTTATGTTTATGTTGGGACAATCCTTGATACTATTATAGAAATATAGTATAGACGATTAATAGTTTCATAAAAACGTAAATAAGGAAACGCATAATAATATGATTTTCTGTAAAAATTAAATTGGGAAATGTTATATTATTTTTTGTAAATTTATGATTTTACTAGGGTAGGCAATGCCTTTTTGCCTACATTGACTGCACGCCACTGGTTACAACATAATATACCTAATTCTATAATATAATAAACCAGCGTGTACCCGGCCTGCGTTGCAGCCCGGCATTATACGACGTGAGCTAATAAGGCGAACAAACCCGAACAAACCTCAAACTCAACCGTTTGCCGGCCCGTCTACACTTCACATCCATGCATAAAACATAGTCTGTCTTCGTCTATTCCGGCTTCGGTGCTTCGGATCGATCGTTGAACGGGCCGGGGACCGGTTAGGTTAGGTCGTTCGTTCTCCCTACTCTAATTTATCAGTGTTTATCAGTGTTTCTCTATAATATTATGCATGTATTATACATAAAAACCTTCCTCTTGAATCACTCGATCTATTAAAAAAAACCGCTTCAAAATCCGTTGCGTAGTTTTAAAGATTTAAGCACATATAGGGACAGGACGGGCGATAGCGACTTTGTTTTATACTATGTTAAGAAGATATATACCTAAATAGTTTAAATTCTGAGTCAGTAAAATTCCATCTAAATCAACTTTATCGCTGGTGGGGTTCAAACTGATTCTAGCCCCGTAAAAGGGCTGAAAAAAGTCAATTTCTTTCTCTACCCCATGGTCTTTCTGAAACTGTTTTACCGCCGGTATGACGGTGGTATACCAGCCTATTTCAGCCCGAAACGTCTCTTGCGTATTGAACATTTCCTGAGCTGTGGGGTTGACTGGTGGACATTTGCCTACCGCATGGTATTCTTCTTCCTTTCCGTCTTTCTTTATCTGAAGAAAGAAATGAGATATAGATAAGGTTTTTTTTTTAGTCTTAGATGAGTAATAGTTCCCTATTGTAAATTTATAATTTATTTATTCTGTATAAAATATAAACAGGCCAATTTTTGTTACGTAGCCCACTGACTTAGCAGCTTTACTTGACGAACATTCTGTTTGAACAAACAAAAAGCAAAGTGTTTCAGTATAAATAGCAGGACTAGCAGGGGCGTTGTAGCCCACAGGCTGTAGGTTTAAACTAGGTGGCATAATTATCGCTAACACTAATATAAGTAAGTACCTACCTACCTAAAAATTAACTGACAAGGATTTTTTTTTATTAACTTACAATGGCGTTGTCTGTGAGCTACTTTTGTTTTTTACAATGTAAACCAATTGTTTTATCCAAATAATAATATTTAAATTAAAAGACGTTTTGTTTAGTACCTACCTTAATGCATGATCTCCGATATATTTAATGGATACGTACCTTAAAATCGATTTTATACACATCACTGCCGAAAGTTTCTCCTGGGGGCAATAACGGCGCCACTGTCTGTTCCACTACCTCTCCGCCAATTGTATTCCT
Organism: Polydrusus pterygomalis; assembly: GCA_963969555.1. Lineage (NCBI taxonomy): Eukaryota > Metazoa > Arthropoda > Insecta > Coleoptera > Curculionidae > Polydrusus > Polydrusus pterygomalis. The sequence goes on along the minus strand of OZ018385.1, from coordinate 37,496,154 downwards.
AATCAAGTCTCCCAATTTTTCGATTTTGGTCAAGTGAGCCATGTCCTTATTTCTTTAATTTTATTTTATTAAACTATAAAAATTAATTGATGAGTATAAATAGGAGCTAACTTAAAAAAACAAAAACTATGAGAAACTAACATTTCTTTGACTAACTTAGTTTAGAACTTAGTTCCTTTCGCAACTGAATCGTATTTAGAAGCAACGCTTAACCGATGGTAAGTTGCCTTTCTTCAATAGTCGATAGTCGATAGCTTAAAACTATCACTCTACGTTTAGAGATTATTCCACAATTAAAAATTCTTTATCCAGACCAAAGGAAAATGTGGCACAATAACAGTTGAAAAAAGTTTTTTTTTGTTTTAAACTGTTTTTTTTATGGGAAATAATAAAAGGTCTTCCTAAATTTTAATATAAGATATAGTGTGTTAGTATAATATATTCATAAACTATTTTGTGGTTTAGACAGAGGTTTTATTTCCCTTCATTTTATTATTATTCTTAAAACTTGTCTTTTTTGTTTTAAACTTACTATAAGTTTACTGCTGTACGTTAAATGAGGAACGTTCAAAACCAGTTATATCCAATTTTCCAATCATGTTTTGACGGGTTCGTAATCATGTTTGGCAGGTCTATCGACTCCCATGCTTATTTTGTATAAAAACGCAATATAAACCATTTAAATCGGTAGCTAAATTGAGAGTTTTGGATCAAGAATCAGTCATATCCAAATTTTGTGAAAAAAGTGTGAAAAGTCATTAATTGACATAAGTACGATATTAGCATTTTTGACATAATTGCATTTAAAGTTTATTGAATTTCAAACAGTGGCCAAAAAAGCTAGAACATAGTTTTAGCAGTATACAGGGTGTCCCGAAATTAGCTGACAATATTTTAAGGATATAAAGTACATCCAAAAATAAGACTAATACCTTCTATTAATATACCTTCAAAAACGCTTCGTTATGGGGCTAGAGCCCCCTGAATTGGAGCTATGATAAGCAGTTTTTTCACAATATCTCAGAAACCAATTAGGGTATCGAAAGAAAATTTAATATATATGTTAACCATGACAAGACGCAATAAACGGTGTAATTAGCTTAACTGTATTTCTTCCAGTGGCGTCCCACTGGATAGGTAGTTGGGATAATATTGCCCTAAGTTTTTATTTGTAGGATTTTTTTACTTTAGATGCAATTTTTAGAAGCCTTGAAGTTTTTTGTTAAAAAAAGGTACTCTTGTTTCATTTCGGTAGGATTCACCATTTTCCAGTAAAATCGATTTTCAAATTTTCAGTTTTTTGAAATCCGTTGAAAAGGCTAAGGTTTTTTTTTGCATATAAATTTCAGATTCTCCCCGCTTCACAAAATATAACACGCAGGTCTAGATTGTGCATCCAACAAAATGGAAATCATTTCGAACGCTTGCTTAAAAATTAGTTTCCCGTGTGGTTCACAATCAAATTTGATTTGCAATTTGTTATTCTTTTTTGTTTTATTTTAAAACTCTCTTAAAATCTCCATGAAAATAAATATTTAAAAAACAATGTAGGTAATCTAAAAATATGTTTATTTGAAAACGTTACATTCTGTCAAATTACAATAATAGAACGTTTTATTAACAAAAAATTTAAAATTAAAAAAAAAATTACAGTAATACTATGAAATAAAAAAAAATAATGGTAATATTTACTTAAGGCTCCGACCCGTGCGACGTTACTGGAAAAATATTTTAAAGTAACATTCTTCAATAAATATGCCTTGTCGCTAGTAGAGCTTCTAATAAATTTCATGTTTTAATATTAAGTGTTTGCTGAGATATGCAAAAAAAAACCTTAGCCCTTTCAACGGATTTCAAAAATCAGAAAATTTTAAAATCGATTTTACTGGAAAGTGGTAAATACTACCGCAATGAAACAGGGGTACCTTTTTCCAACAAAAGACTTCAAGGCTTCTAAAAATTTCACCTGAAGTTAAAAATCCTACAAATAAAAAACTTAGGGCAATATTATCCCAACTACCTACCCAGTGGGACGCCACTGGAAGAAATACAGCTAATTAAACCGTTTATTGCGTCTTGTTATGGGTAAAATATGTATCAAATTTTGTTTCGATACCCTAATCGGTTTCTGAGATATTGTGAAAAAACTGCTTATCATAGCTCCAATTCTGGGGGCTCTAGCCCCATAACGAAGCGTTTTTGAAGGTATAATAATAGAAGGTTTTAGTCTTATTTTTGGATGTACTTTATCTCCTTAAAATATTGTCAGCTAATTTCGGGACACCCTGTATATGCTGCATTAATAATTCTGTCTTGATTTTTTTTTTAAATTTAAAATAATTTTTTAAATTTTTTTAGAAAACGTAAGACTTATAACCATTATATTCTAAACTCTATTGGGCCCTAAGATACAAAACTGTACAACTAATATTGATTTAATAGGCTCTTTATAAAACTTAAATCTTAAAAAATAGGCAATGCCCTAATGATATGCATAAAACGAAAATCAATCATTTAACCTTTATTCATCATCCGAATATAACAAGTCTACGTCTTCGGGAACTTCATCATCCACTTCTTCCCCGGTTTCCCCTAGTTATTGTACTTCCGGCTTCTTTATTGATGTTTTGTTTCTACCTCTTCCAATAGCCTGCTTACTAGTTGAACTACTGTTATTCCTTTATTTTTTTCGTTACGTTTTCCTTCATATTGAATACTATTATAAAACTCGTGGTATATTGGGGGAGCCTAAAATTTGGCTTACCTTGTGTAATTTCGCTTTCCATGCTTTTCCCATGTCATTTTTAGAAAGGCAGCAGTGAATCTTTAGGCACTTCAACTTAAGTAAATACACTATAGAAACGATAGGTCACCACAAAAGCTTAAAAAACACAAACACCGAGCTCTAAAAACACTATTGTTAGTTTAATAATAATTTAAAGGTTGGAATAAAATGGGTACAACTGCACTTGCATCCGTTTTATTTTAAACACATTTCTGTTTTCAGATACATAATATTTCTACTCGCTAATAGATGGCGCCTAAAGCCACTTGTACCTCCTTTTTACCAAACAAATATGAACTTTAGGTAGTAAGTCTATGCATATCCAATATATTTTTGCTAATTTTTCGAAACTGTTTTATAAAAGTGTATATAACTGGTTGTGAACGCGAGCTCCTCAAAAAAAAATATATTTTAAGCGTTTAGGAAACAAACGTAAAAAAAAATATTTTTTAATGTTTGCATCATAGAAGGCAGGAGTAAATCAATGAATAAATTCAACAAATTGTAAAAACACGTTTTAAACAGTTCAAAACAAATCAGTTTAAAACAAACACGAACCAGCCTTGCTGCGCTGTCATAAAAAAGAAGGAAATCTAATAATAATAATAATAATAATTTTTTTAAAAATTTTGAACATCTCTTACCGAAAAAAGTTTCGCAAAATATACCCAATCAACACAGTGTCAAACTTTATTACAAACTATTTGACGCATGCAAAAATTAAATAAAAAATATATAGGTATACTGATTCTAATAGAATTATATGCAGCAATAGTATTTATAGTATAAAATAGTCTTTATATATCCCGGTCTAAATTATATTATCAAGATTTTTTTAATAAATATTGAAGCCACTAATAGAGGTTTATGACAGATCAAGAATACGGTATACGTTAATTCGAAAATACGATTAAACAAAGAATACTATTAATTATATTATTATATACAGTGTGACCAGTAAAGTCCGCATCATATGGGATTTTTTTTTATTAATAACTTTATTCGAAATTTGACTTTGGCATCAAGTTCTTCTTCAATCGAGATGAAAATTAAGCAAAAAAATAGTAGTCACGTGATTCGCATTATGTGTCATTATCACCACTAAAATTTATTTTCCACTTAATGAACACTTTACTGATAACACTGTTCTTTTTTGTCTTAATATTAAGGTGTATTACTTTCAGACACAAACTACGCATTCAAAAATACTTATTTTATGAAGTTACCTTACACAGGGTCAAAAACAAATAAACTTTGCATCACATGCGACCCGATTTTAATAGCCCAATTTTGATTTTGTAGAAATACACACATTTAATGTGGCGCTATTTTAAAGAACATTTATCTGAAATAAAGTATTGTCAAAACTAAGAAGTTTTATGTAGGTTGCGTTGAGTCTTATTTTGCAAAAGTGGTTCAATTTACAAAGTATGGGTAAAAAAATCAAAATTATCTTATGCAGCTAAAATTTTGCATGTGGGCTAGAAATTGCATTTAAAAAAACTTTTTTCGATACTTTCAGAAATAACCCTACTTTTAAATTATGAGTTGAACGTCAAAATTTCACTTGCTTTTTTTTAGTGAACAATATGTCTGTATTCTGTCCCACTTAATTCTCCTTAAATCTTAAATCCCAGAAGGCCTTAGTGTAGGTACAATCACTTGTTTATGAAATTTTTCTCCATAGTAAACAATAATTAGCGTAAATATTAACTCTTTTTAAATAAGAATTACTATTTGCAATAAATCTCAATTGTCTTATCATTTTTTCACAATGTAAAGCCAACTCCTTGAAATAATAATATTCATGGGTACTTGATTTTACAAGTGACATTGCTAATTTCTATATAATATTATATTATTTACTTATTTTTTAATCTAATTATTAAAAAAAAATATCGTCATTTCTGGAATACTTTTTCTTAGATAGATCACCGAAGTTTCAATTTAGCTGGAAATTTTGGGGTTGTGAAAAAGGAGGGTGAAATTATACATACGTTTCAATTTCCTAAAACCTAAATTATTATCTGATGGTGTACAAGTAGGGTTAAAAATATCAAATCAAAAAAAATCTATAAAAAAACTTACCAAATAATTAATTGTAGAATAATAATGACATATTCCAAAAAAAACTAGTTAAAATAAACATTCCTATTTCCAAACCGTGATTTCTACCCCACTTGTTTTTTTTTAATGCACTATATGGCCGAAACTACTTAACCTATTGTAGTGTATTTTGATAATACGAAAAACACATAAATTTTCTCCAGTTAGTTACTTTTAAGGTTGAATTCTCAACGTCATTCAATCTATTGCCAACCTATAACCTATTTCGCGTTGATTTTTTGAGTTTATTATTCTAATAACTAACATTTAAAGAAAATCAATATCGTCGGTACATTATTTAGGTAGTATCTGATATATTACAAAAATATCAATTTATTTCATTGCTAATTTTGGGAGAATTGTATAGTGAAATAACAATGAGTGACAATGACATTATAATGTTAAAAAAAATCTTACCCGATATTTTTCGCTATACAATTCTCCTAAAATAAGTTATAAAATTCCTTGATATTTATTAAATATGTCAATTATTACCTATAGAATATCAAGTCGATACTGATTTTCTTTAAATTTTGTATAAAAGCTAGGAAACATAAATAAATCTACGCGAAATAGGTTATAGGTTGGCAAGCATGTTGATACTCCCACCTTAAGCATCTTATAACAATTTTTTTCAAAATGATTTATTTCTCGTCAGGCTTAATTTTTTAAAACGAACTTTTTGGACGAAACTATTAAACTTATTGCGCTGTCTTGAGTTTATGCAAAAACATCTCAAATTTCATGCAATGCAAATGTGTTTGTTATAAACAAATCTTTCGCCTGCATTTGTTATCCAAGGAAAGCGCGCATCTCTGTCTGTATTTTCTGCGATAGCCTGGCCAATAGGCCAACGAAATATTTTGTTCGGCACGGCGAACCGCCAGGGAGTTTTCGTACCGTTAGGCTCAACGTCCTAAATATTAAATTATTCGGCGGTAAACATAGTAACGAAGAGCGAATTACCTCTGTTAAAATAATTTAATTATTTGGATATTGTTAATGAAACGCAATTATTAAATATGCGTAAAATTGGAACCAATTTTGAGAAAAAATAATATGTCTCAGACAGCAGAAATTAATGCCTTGGCTCGCTTCCTAGCCTCGGGCATTAAATCTTTTGTTTTTCTGCCTAGTAAAACAAAATAGTATTTTACGACAGACAAGAAAATAGGTACTTTCTATTAGGTAATTTTTTACCCGGAAAATATCACTTGATTGGCAAGTAATCAAACCAGTCCCTTTTTCCATTTCCCATTTTCATTTGACAAAAATATGCTTTTACCCATATACAAGGTGATCCACTAAGCCATAGAGGGGTTCTCTTTAAAACCATACATGTAGGTACGACTTTATTATAAAATATGACCAAAACAATCACTGAAATTATTAAGTTCCTTATTGTACCGCAAGAGAGCGTAGTCGCTATGCTATGATACAAAGTCCTTATTTTCTACTAATAATTGCAATACAATGCAAGTCAGAAAATAAGTTACTAAACTAAATGAAATTGAAAATAGGTAAAATAATTTAAGTGTAATTATATGCATCAATCCCCTTAACACGATATATTTTGAATTCCACTTATATAAGTAGGGAAAACCGCTTACCTTTTTATTCTCGTTACAAACAAGGCAGCTGAAAATTGTGCACTTTATTCCAAAAGCGCTTGTCAGCGCCAACATTCGAACGAAAATTTTCCCTGAATTTAGATCAAAAACAAACGATTTGTCTTTGAGGTCATAATATTATAAGCCTTTGTGTTTGCGGTGCATGCAGCTTGAGAATTCGTCCAATTTTGAAAATGAGAAACTTTATTTCTAGTTCAGCTACATTTTCTACATTGCTCCGATTTATGAGTGGTAGCTGTCTTGAATTTTCGGAAAAACTTTAAATTAAAATAAAACTTTTGGATTAAATTTTATGGTAAAGTCGCAAAGCCCGAATTTTAATTTCCTCGGAGAGAAAGTATTTTTATCGCGAAAGAAAAATTATTTTGAGATATTATCATCAGTTTGAGGGTCACTAGATCACGAAAAGCATTTTTCCCATTTTGGTCGGACTGTCGCATCGAAACCTTCAATAAATATTCTTCTATTTCAGTATAATTCATAATAAAAAACTAGTTGAATACTAATATACTGTTTTTCTATTACTTGAGCCTGTCTATTCGGAATTGACTGAATTATATTTGATACAATATTTGGATCAATCTCTTCCCCAGTACGCATGTATTATTATTATTTCCCATAAATCTTCTGAATTTTGTGGCCTAAAATTCTGATTATATATTTTACCCCAAACATTTTCAATTGGATTGATATCGGGACTATAAGCGATCCAAGGCAGCACTTCCACATTATGGGTTTGAAACCAGTGGGTTACAGCGTTGGCAGTGTGGACTGGACAATTATCTTGTTGAAATATGAGAGCATTATTGGGATATATTTGCTCAGCAGATGGTAACAATATGTTCTCTAAAATTTATTCGTATATATATAACACATTGGGCAGTTCATTTTGCTGTTTAAACACGATAATTTTGAATTCAAAGTGCTAGAAGTAAATTAAAATTAACAACTTAACTACCTTTAACCCACGCGTCCATTAATTATGCTTTATGTTTTATTTACCACAAAATGAAAAGGAACTATACAAAACGGCTTTCAGAGATAAAAAGGTCCATTTCCTTGCAGTCGTGCAGATCTACTTTCTAGCCCTAATTCTCGTTTTAATTAAATGTGCCATAAATCCTCTTTAGTTTTTTACTTAATTTGAGCTGGATTCTTAACATTTATGTTGGCTCATATCCCAGTAGAAGATAAAAAAAGGATGTCTAATTTTTTTTATAATAATTCTAAGTGCAATTATATCGAAGCCCTTAGGATCTAAGTCTTAAATCTAAGATCTAAATCTTAAATGGGTCCCCCTATTTTATATAATTTTTTTGGATTCTGCATAAAATTCTGAACATTTTTTAATAAAAGCATTATTAGTCTATACTTAACAGTTTCCGAGATATTGCCTTTTGAAAAATGACATCTTTGAACTTTGACAGCGTCTAGGTTTCTAACTGTACGTCTTAGAGCAAAACGGCTTACATGTCCCTATCTTCGATTTTTATTATCTGTCCAATAGTGTCAACTTCCTGTTAAACCGGAAGTACTATATTTGTTACATCCAGTTTAACCGAAAGTTTACACTATTGAAAAGATAATAAAAATCGAAGATAGGGACATGTAAGCCGTTTTGCTCTAAGACGTACAGTTAGAAAGCTAGACTCTGTCAAAGTTCAAAAATGTAATTTTTCACGAGGCAATATCTCGGAAACTGTTAAGTATAGACTAATAATGCTTTTATTAAAAAATGTTCAGAATTTTATGCAGAATCCAAAAAAATTATATAAAATAAGATTTAAGATTTAGATCTTATCCCCCCTCCCTCCTAGGGGCTTGAAATAACAAGATTGACAATATACGCAACAGATGTCCCCCTCAAAATAAAAATCGACGGGTCCGAGCGATTTTCCATATTTTCATTTTAAAGCAGGAAAATCGAGGTGTTAAGTTTTCGTTGGACCACCCTGTATAACACAATGTGTTTAAATAAAATAAGGTCAACTTGTTATTGGGTTAATAATGAAACAAATCTAAAATATTCCTTATTGGTAAAATTTAAATGAATTGATTTAGTTTATGCACATTGGTGGCGTAAAGTACGCCCCTGCACAGTGGCGTAGAAATGATGGATGCCACTAGGAGGGGTATAATCAAACTAACCATTTGGATTACTTTTGCAGTGGCGGCCCGTGAAATGTTAACGTGGGGGTTCACAAAAAACACGCCGCAGGCGAATTTTTTTTTAAGACTACGCCCAAATCTGGTCAATAATTTTTAGTAAACATTTTAATGTGATGTTAATAGCAGGTTTAGGTCTTTCAATGTTCTTGACAATCACTTTCTCCTTCACGGTAACTTGCTAAAAGATTTTTTCAAAAATTCCAGGGTATATTTTATATCCGACGACGCACTCATTGTTTTTTCGTGTTTATTTAACTTTAAACTTTAACTGAATTCAATAAAAGCATATTGAACCTTAATAAACAAAAAAAATAGTCAAAATACCGGCTAAAAATTTCCTTGATTTGAACGACTACGACTGGTTAAAATTAAATTATCAAATTAATGCAGAATTGCAGAACATGACATACACAAGCTATTATGCCGCTCTCGTATTTTACGAGATTTTAATGATCATAGACCCGCTCTGACAAGTAAACTGGGCGTGAACTACACGGTACACGGAGAGAATACCTAAATATACTTGAATTTGTACCAGAATTCGAATGCTTGAAATATTAATATGCAAAATTCATTACATATAATGTATGTTATAAAAATAGGTTAGTTCTAAAATTAGCCTATATATTGTAAATTTTTTTTGGGGGTGCTAATTTAGATTTCGGAGGTGCTTAGCACCCCCAAGTACCCCCCTAACTACGCCTATGTTGCTTATCAAAAGATTTCATTTTCATTCTTGTTGATTCTCGTAAGTTAGTTTGCAGAATGTTTTTACCAATCACTAACTAACCAGAGACCGTTTTCGTTGTAAGCGGGGATTGGCGGAAGAGCCAGTATACTGAAGCTCAAGAGGCTCATTATATCCCCTATTGCCTGGGTAATGTTAGCCAGACGGGACCTACACAATGATCTGATACCTATAGATGGCACATTATGTCATTCATAAACGCTGTTAAAATATTTCGACAACATCGTTTGTGGGAAAGAGGCTGTGAAGAGCTGGGCGGGGCGGGGCAGGGAGTAAGGATTACTGTGGATTTACCTTTCAATGTGACGTTGCTACGTTAGATACCTAACCTACAAATAAACCAACTTGCTATATTCTCACCTATGAAAAGTACCTGCAGAATTATTATTTTCCTGATTTTCGCATAGGGGAGAGTGCTCCACAGTGAGACATGTTCCACAGTAAGACAGTACAATTTCTGAGGCTCTGGAAACCCCGCTTTTTACGCCACGCCATGCGCAAGCTTGTTTTTACACGCCAGATCCACCAACGAGTTTTTGTTTCAGTTCAGTTTGTTTTATCTGTAGAGCGGCCCAATATTTCATTGGAAAAATTTTAAACAATATCTCCCATGAATCTGAATATGATATAAGTTATTTGCAAAGAAAAAATAGATCAAACAAATTCGTCTACCCAAATGTTCCAGAAGTTGCAACTGTTTTGTTTGAAGACATCGTAATGATTTTGCCATTTCCAGCATTATTTGGTAAAACAAAAAGACAAAATCAATGTGTCCAATTTGAAGTTAATTTTGGTCAGCTAGATGTCCAATAAAGGGTTGTCTTCCTGTGGACCACGTTAAGTCTCACTGTAGACCACCATGGGGTACAGTGAGACTATTTGCAATGTCAATAATAAATATTTCTAGAATTTAAGTTTTTAAGTTTTTGTTTATTTTCTTTATGCTTTTTAGGAAAATAAAGGTTACTTTACATTATAAACCTGTTTTCTTTATCCAGTTTTAAAAAAATCTAGAGTAACCAAAAAACGTCTCCCTTTGGACCACTCTCCCCTACTTGAAACTTGCGCCCATCTTAATTAGTCGCCAAAAAATACCACACAATGCTAAAAACTAAAAACACAGCAATTATTACACAAAACCGATAAACCGAAAAAATTTCAGGCCGCTGTCAAAGAAACACCAAACAAAAATGGGTATGTTCGATATACGACGCATCGAAAACATCGATTTTCAATGCGATATATCGTTTGATCGATGCATTGGGCCCTAATTTTATTCGTAAAATAATTATTTTGCCGTTGACTCTTGAGCTCGATCATACCTTGTAATTCTATATAGGTACAATAAAATCTATTAAAACATTTTTTTCGATGATGATGTAATGTAACGTAAACATTTCCGTCGTGACATACTATGAGTGGAATGAGATTATTAGAATAATCTCATGGAGCGTAGGGTTATGTATAGGTGGTGCATTATTTAAGTTGAGGTTACGTTTACCTACGTAAGTTGTATATAATATATAAGTATATCGGAGGCTACTTTACTAAACTGGCCATGGAAAATCCCATGTAAAATTTGTTACCCTCAAATATTGGCTCGCCTATTAATTTTACATCAAAACTGTATTAGACTTTTTTGAAGGTACTTGTATGATGGACCCGTGCACCAATTTTTTTTATATACCTACCTATAAATATAATATCTATGTACAGGGTGTTTCATTAAGGGTGACTACCGGCCATATCTCGGAAACTACTAAGCATAGAAACTTGAGAAAAAAGAATTATGATTAGAGCGGTCATGTGAAAATTCTGAAAATTATTTTTAAGTTCCTCATTTCGCCGCAAGAGGGCACAATTAAAATTTTTTTTTAATTCTAAATTTCTCCGAAAATTTCCATATTAAGGTATAACTCTGATTACATCATCGAAAAACTTAGACAATTCTGCATCATTTTGGTTTAAGGCTCATTCGCGTACCGACCTTGATAAGAGTGGGAGAAGCTATTGAAAGTGTAAACATTAAAATCGCTGTAACTTCTAAACGACTTATCCGATTTTACTAAATTTAAGCTTGCTTGGAAGGGAAAGGTAAGTATCTTGAATTGCCGTATCCAACAGTACACGATAGTGTTTAATAAAATTGCTAGAGGGCGCAATTTGTATTAAAAATTATTGTTTTGGCAATAACTCTGAAACGAACAAATATATCGAACTGCGATCTTCACATCTTTTCTTGCAAACTTCATCTACTTTCCGATTATGATGTCATAGTTATACCGTATGATTTGAATTTTCGGGATAAAATCGAAAAAACTGTTATTATTACAAACTGCGCCCTCTAGCAATTTTATTAAACACTATGTGTACTGTTGGATACGGCAATTGAAGATACTTACCTTTCCCTTCCAAACAAGCTTAAATTTAGTAAAATCGGATACCTCGTTTAGAAGTTACATCGATTTTAATGTTTACACCTTCAATAGCTTCTCCCACTCTTATCAAGGTCGGTACGCCAATGAGCCTTTAACCAAAATGATGCAGAATAAGCTTTTCGATAATGTAATCAGAGTTATACCTTAATATGGGAATTTTCGGAGAAATTTAGAATTAAAAAAAAAATTAATTGTGCCCTCTTGCGGCGAAATGAGGAACTTCAAAATAATTTCCAGAATTTTCTCATGACCGCTTTAATCTTTTTTTTTTCTCAAGTTTCTATGCTTAGTAGTTTCCGAGATATGGCCGGTAGTCACCATTATTGAAACACCCTGTATTGTGTATATATATATATATTGTTACTAACCATTAACACACCCCAGATAACGCCAAAAGAGGTCGGAGAACTTTAAGATTCATCAACAAGAAATAGCGATAAGAAAGGAAACTTAAAGATTGCAACGTTTATCAACGTTATTTTGTGCCTTTTCGAGAGATATATTATTCCCCAATGCAATGGATTTGTTAGAAGGTTAGAGAACATTGGAAGTTTACTTTTAGTTAACCAATTTATTGCAACGAGAGACATTCTTACCAGATTTCCAATTTTTTAAAAACATCTGTGGATTTAAAAGGAAAGAAAAACACAAAGTCTTCCTCCACAAAATTTAATAGAATAAAATTCTTATTTCAAGGGTCTCTACATGTTTCGAACGTAGAAACGTTCATCCTCAGGAGAGACAATTTTTTATTTTATGCTGATGTTGTCAGCAAAAGAGAAAATTGAAAATTAGAACCTTAATGGAGCTTTTATGGATTTAAAACTTGAAGTGTAGAAGAAACATGATATTATGAAGAAAATTGATAATGGTTAAACCATACTGAGTATTGAAAAAGTTATTAAAGGGGTGCAAACCAGCCAAGTAAAATGGGGAAGAAGAAAACCCTTCTAAAAAGAAGTCGAAGATTATTTAAAAACTTCTTAAAAAATTATTATTCTTTAAGACATTACGAGGGTAATTGTAGTTATAATAATATTATTACGTAAAAGGCATTTTTGGGGTAATGAGGATTAAACCTATTTTTATTATTAATAACTACAATTACCCTCATAATCTCTTAAAGACATATGGTCGATAATTTTTTAAGAAGTTTTTAAATAATCTTCGACTTCTTTTTAGAAGGGTTTTCTTCTTCACCATTTTACTTGGCTGGTTTGCACCCCTTTAATAACTTTTTCAATACTCAGTATGGTTTAACCATTATTAATTTACTTCATAATATCATGTTTCTTCTACACTTCAAGTTTTAAATCCATAAAAGCTCCATTAAGGTTCTAATTTTCAATTTTTTCTTTTGCTAACAACATCAGCATAAAATAAAAATTTTTTTGTCTCCTGAGGATGAACGTTTCTACGTTCGAAAAATGTAGAGACCCTTGAAATAAGAATTTTATTCTATTAAATTTTGTGGAGGAAGACTTTGTGTTTTTTTTTTTCCTTTTAATACTTTCAACTCCACTTTAAGTATGGACTATTTCTTCAAATCTGTGGATTTGTTTACGTTGGGATTTTTTCTTGTATCTCTAAAAATGATTGAAAAAACTATCATAGTCAAAGGGAAGTCTACAGTGTGGCCACGGATAAAGTTTGAAAGAGGAAGTAGTTATAGAAGAAAAAGTAATTCTTTATAAAAACTTCTGCTAGTGTTGAAACTACAATTTCAGCTATTAGATTTGCGATTACCATACAGGGTTCGTCAGAAACAACAGTATTTGTTTTTTGGATATTTTTTTAATTCTAATTTTCAATTCCTTTTGATGATCGGCTAAATCATCACTTTGGGAACAAATGGATTGGAAATGGTCCGAATCATCGGTTGACACGTAGGAGTCCCGATCTCATAACCATCGCCTTTCATTTATGGGGATATCTGAAGCCACATGTGTATAAAACCACTTTCAATAATAACTTAGATCTCTTGAAAGAAAAAATAAGAGTAATTATTGCAAATATCCCAATACAGTAAGTTAGGAACTGTTATCGGGAATTCAGATGTCGAGTTGAACTATGCGCTAACTCGGTGGAACCACGTTTGCATAAAAGTTTATAATTTATAATTGAATGAATTGAAGAAATATGACATGTAATAATAAAAATGCTTCAAAAGTAGGCAAATAAAAAATGACTTTCTTACAACAAAATCGTTCTCGGCCAAATATAAAATCATATTCGAAGTAAGAAAGCAACAATAGTGGTTTGGTTTTACGTAAATTTATTTTAAACGAAATCCAAAAAGCTAAACATGTTGTTTCTGACGAACTCTGTATAGTAAACGCAAATGTGATATTTAAAATTTTAGTTGCAGCACAAGCAGCCGTTTTTATAAAGAATGACGTTTTCTTCTATACCTACTAATAAAAAAAGTTTTCCTCTTCCAAACTCTATCCGTGGACACACTGTATATAATTTTTTCCTGAAAATTGGAATAGCTTTTTAAACTCTACTGTTCTTTTCCAACTTTTGTATTATTTCCGAATTATCTGTAGAACAAACGATACGAATGAAACACATTATAAGTACAAATAACAATTGTATATCCAATTTATATTAGGGGTATTTAACATGCATAAATCTAATATACTTAAAAACCAAACCAATGCCCTTAAAAAAAATTTAATCGCCTCAGATGTTCGATAATCAATTTTAGGGATTAATTCACCCGAAACCAAAATATTTAATTGGTTGGTCAAGAGGTCACGTTTCGGCTAACGACCAATTAAGTTGAATTATTATTTCGGGGATCTATCGTATTAAATACAGGATGTTTCATTAAGGGTGGCCATCGACCATATCTTGGAAACTACTAGGCATAGAAACTTGGAAAAAAAAATTATGATTAAAGCGGTCATGCCGCAAGGGGGCACAATTGAAAAATATTTTTGTAAATTCTAAATTTCTTCGAAAATTCCCATATTAAGGTATAACTCTGATTACATCATCGAAAAGCTTAGACAATTCTGCATCATTTTGGTTTAAGGCTGATTGGCGTACCGACATTGATAAGAGTGGGGGAAGCTATTGAATGTGTAAACATTAAAATCGCTGTAACTTCTAAACGACTTATCCGATTTTACTAGATTTAAGCTTGTTTGGAAGGGAAAGGTAAGGTAGGTAAGTAAGTATATTTAATCGCGTACTGTTGGACACGGCGATAATTAATCGCCGTATCTAACAGTACACGATAGTGTTTAATAAAATTGCTAGAGGACGCAATTTGTAATAATAACAGTTTTTTCGATTTTATTCGGAAAATTCAAATCATACGGTATAACTATGAAATCATAATCGAAAAGTAGATGAAATTTGCAAGAAAAGATGTGAAGATCGCAGTTCGATATCTTTGTTCGTTTCAGAGTTATAGCCAAAACAATAATTTTTAATACAAATTGCACCCTCTAACAATTTTATTAGAAACTATCGTATACCATTAGATACGACAATAGTTGAAGGTTCTTCCAAACAAGCTTAAATTTAGTAAAATCGGATATGTCGTTTAGAAGTTACAGCGATTTTAATGTTTACACTTTCAATAGCTTCTCCCACTCTTATCAAGTGAAAGTGTAAACATTAAAATCGCTGTAACTTCTAAATGACTTAACCGATTTTACTAAATTTAAGCATGTTTTGAAGAGAAAGGTAAGTATCTTCAATTGTCGTATCCAATGGTACAATATAGTTTCTAATAAAATTGCTAGAGGGCGCAATTTGTATTGATAATTTTTTTTTGGCAATAACACTGAAACGAATAAAGATATCGAACTGCAGTCTTCACATCTTTGCTGTCAAATTTCATCTACTTTTCGACTATGATGTCATAGTTATACAGTATCATTTGAATTTTTGGGATAAAATCAAAAAAACTGTTATTATTATAATTTATCCAAAGTCAGTGTGATGACATTCCATACGGCGGTAAACAGTCTCAAAGAGTTACCGCCATTTGTATGCCGCATGGAATGATTGGAATGTCATCACACTGACTTTGGATAAATTATACAAACTGCGCCCTCTAGCAATTTTATTAAACACTATCGTGTACTGTTGCATACGGCGATTAAATATACTTACCTTTCCCTTCCAAACAAGCTTAAATTTAGTAGAATCGGATAAGTCGTTTAGAACTTACAGCGATTTTACTGTTTACACATTCAATAGCTTCCCCCACTCTTATCAAGGTCGGTACGCCAACGAGCCTTAAACCAAAATGATGCAGAATTGTCTAAGCTTTCCAATGATGTAATCAGAGTTATTCCTTAATATGAGAATTTTCAGAGAAATTTAAAATTAAAAAAAAATAATTTTCAATTGTGCCCCCTTGCGGCGAAATGAGGAACTTAAAAGTAATTTCCAGAATTTTCTTATGACCGCTTTAATCATAATTTTTTTCCCCAAGTTTATATGTTTAGTAGTTTCCGAGATATGGCCGGTGGCCACCCTTAATGAAACACACTGTATATAAATTTTCAAGATTTATTATTTTAAGAAGTAAAATGAGATAAATCTGTTAGATACAAGATTAGAAAGATTTTAAAGAAGGTGTGTGGACTATTTCTTCCTTTTATCAATTGTTGCTAAAATGGATAGTTTTTTTTTCTGGCTTTTTAGATTACCGGAATACAAAAGTAAATAATGGGTCATATTCCCTTTTTTATGCACTTTCCAACGAGCTATCACAATACCTAGATAGGTACCTACGTTTTTATTTAAAAAAAAGTTATGGCGGTTTTTTGTGATGAGCAGTTTAGATATAAAATGTATACTACAAAATAATTATAAAAAAAAAAAACGTATATTTACTCCATTAATTTAAAATCTTCATCGGTCGACGGTACGTTTAGGAATACAATTATTTCTATGGTTAAACTACATCGTTTTTACAGCTGTAGGTAGCTTTTGAAATACTTTACAGAGGAAGCTATTACCACGGTTAAAGTTTAAACTTGCGAGATTATATTATTTTTCCTCTTATTCACAAAAACTATTTATTTTCCGTGAAGATTGAATCTTCCAGGCCGCGCTGACGCGAAATTACATAAAATTGCATTGACCTCAAGATGGTGGCCTTCATAGAGACTCTATATTGGTTATCGAACGGGAAACTATCCTGTTCCTTCGTCTTTCTCGGATATTGATTAATCGGCAACTCAAGTTCGTAGAGCTCCGATTTATCTAGTTATACGAGGGAAACTAAGAGAAAAGTTTCATAGACAAACGAACTTTTGCCGTAATATGTCTACCAGGGTTGCTATCCCTGGGCCCCTTTAGATCCAAATCTTTAATTATAAGGAGATAAAGAAGAATGCAGTAATAAAATTATAGTTAATCACTGGCAATCAAATGATTTTTTTTCAACGAGAAAGACATTGATAGGTTCTGTTTCAGAACGATTACCATTCACATGCCCTACTCTGTTGGTTGTATTACAGCTTTCGCTTCCTAAGTTGTTGAATTAAGGTCCCGACTTTTGTTTTCCGGTAGCTCGGTAGTTTTTTTAATAATTTTTATTTTAAGTTCTATTTTGAAGCATACATTCAAATACCATGTCCTAAATATCCCAATATCGAATATCTTTATTTTCAGGAGCAGCTTCTTCTAATGCCGGTACAATTTATTTTTGTAAAGTTTTTTTCCCACGTTTTGTTCCAAAACAAAATGGTCCAATATTGTCCAAAAATATGCCCGCATGGAGATTTAGGTTTTGAGGGTATTGAGTCCTTGTTTGTACAAATATGTCTTATAATCCATTTGCATCTGCAAGGGATGCTGTTATTGATACAGCATTTCCTGCCTCCCAACCTACCGCCAGCAGGAGAGTCAAGGAATCTGAACTAAAATATCGCCCAGCTGCGTTTCTTACCGAAGAACAGCGACAATCAAGGATTATTTTTGCTTTAAATTATATATACCGCAATCCTCAATTTTGGAACAGGGTCATTTTTACTGATAAAAAGACGTTCCAGTCGACTTATAACGGATAAATTTGTGTGTACCGTCCAAACAATACCTGGTTTGAAGAGCGATATACTAACCCCCTCACTTTGGGGCGTTTCTCTGTAAATGTATGGGACTGGATATGTGTTTATGGACCTGGTGTTTGCTGGCGAATAGAATGAAGATTTAATGCCGGGATTTTAGAGAATATATTGTTACCATCTGCTGAGCAAATATATCCCAATAATACTTTCATATTTCAACAAGATAATTGTCCAGTCCACACTGTCAATGCTGTAACCCACTGGTTTTAAACCCATAATGTGGAAGTGCTGCGTTGGGTCGCTTATAATAGTCCCGATATCAATCCAATTGAAAATATTTGGGGTATAATCGTTAAAAAAATATATAATCGAAATTTTAGTTCATTCAGAAGATTTATGGGGAATAATACATGCGTGCTGTGAAGAGCTTGAACCAAATATTGTATCAAATATAATTCAGTCAATTCCGAATAGACTGGCTCAAGTAATAGAAAAACAGCGATATATGACCAAATATTAGATTTTATTTATTCTTGTTAAACGATTTTTGTTTCTATTGTAATTTTCATAAAACTGTTAAAATCTTAACATAGTATAAAACAAAGTCGCTGTCGCTGTCTGTCCGTCCGTCCCTATATACCTATATATGCTTAAATCTTTAAAAATACGCAACGGATTTTAAAGCGGTTTTTTAATAGATAGAGTGATTCAAGGGGAAGGTTTTTATGTATAACTAGCGACCCGGCCCCGGCTTCGCACGGGTGCAATTTCAGAAAGTGGCATGCCGGGTACTAATATATCGGGTTTGTTCGGGTTTGTATTTATACCAGCGGGTTGCAACGCATGCCGGATACACGCTAGTATATTATAAAATAAAAAAAAATAATTTTTGTTAATCTATTGACCTAACGCCCAACGCCAAAGCTCTGCATTTTTAATAACCTTTAACATGCGATAAGCCGGTTTTACGCAAATATGATTAAGGTTTCCTCTCATTCTACTTCGTGTTTATGAATACAACTGTACTCCAAAAATAGTTAATAGAAACTAGGATTGTCATTTAAAAAAGTGACCGAAATCGTCATATCTCTAATTTGGGACGTACAGTATAAATTAAAAGAAAAAGAAAATATTGTGGCATATCGGACAAGTGTGTAACTATTTTTTTATATTGGAATACACAGGGACCCGAGTTTAATGGATACCCTGGGGCGGGTAGACCACGGCGGCCGTTTCGTCCTTGTTAGGACTCTACGGGCAGCCATAACCCAAGCAATTCCAAGAACGACGGAAAAATGTACTAAAAGCCTCCTTGCAAAATCAAGGCGGCCATCAATACACCGTAGCGCCATCCCAGCGGAATTAACTCCAATATAAAAGGTAGTTACACTGGTAATAATCGAAAGTCAGACAACTAAATAAACCACGAAGTGCATCACAATCTAGTATAGGGAACGCTATTCGCGTTTTCACCGAAAACATCTGCCATTTTGTAGACCAGAAAACAGATCAACGCTGGCACCCACCAGAATGCGCGCAATCTGTTTGAATTATTTGAATAATTAAAAAAAAAAAATATTGTGGCATATCGGACAAGTGTGTAACTATTATATGGCTGTTATGGCTGCCCGTAGAGTCCTAACAAGGACGAAACGGTCGTCGTGGTCTACCCGCCCCATTGTATCTATTAAACTTGGATCCCTGTGTATTCCAATATAAAAATAATAGTTACACACTTGTCCGATATGCCGCGATATTTTCGTTTTCTTTTAATTATTTTCGCGGACACTATATCATCTTCGGTGTCAATATTTTTTTTTATAAAAAATACCACAACTTAAAATCTTAGTAACCGCGCCCAAGTATTTTCCAAAAAAAAAACTATACTGGATTTACTGAATTTGTTCCAAGTTACTAACTCACACTGTGGAAAGAGATTGGTTATAGAGCATTATTAGCGAATACAAGTAAACATTTCATGATCCTAGGATTAGGGTTTTAGGCAGGGAGTTAATAAAGCAATCAGTCAATCAGTATAGAGGTATGGATATGTTTTAATCAGATATAAAGCTGGATATCAACCTTCTTATCTGTCCAGTAATGTAGCTCCTTCGCGATTAATCTCGAACCCCTCCAAAGCAATTGCCCAGAAAGCAGTAAATCATTTCGTAACTCCGCTGAATCCTTTTAAAATCTTTCATTTTGTGGCTAATAAATGTAAATCTTTCGTTATGGCTGCTGGGTCCAAGAGTAAAGACCGTAATCTTTAAGCTGATTTTTTTTGGCTTGTTTGCTTAAATTCGTGATATTGGGTGGATATTTTAAAATTAAGATATTTATTTGAAAACATTTTTTCTCGACATACAGTTTGACCAGTAAAGTCCGCATCATATGGTTTTTTTTTTATTAATAGCTTCATTCGAAATTTGACTTTGGTATCAAGTTCTGTTTCGATCGAGATGAAAATTAAGCAAAAAAAAATAGTAGTCACGTGATTGGAATTATCTGTCAAATTTTAATTTTTTTCAAAAAATAAAGTATCGAAAAAAGTTATAAGAAAAAGTTTATTTAAATGCAGTTTCTAGTCCACATGCAAACGTTCAGCTGCATAAGATAATTTTGATTTTTTACCCATATTTTGCCAAATAAGACCCAACGCAACCTACATAAAACTTCTTAGTTTTGACAATGCTTTATTTCAGATAAATTTTCTTTAAAGTAGCGCCATAATTAATGTGTGTTTTCTACAAAATTAAAATTGGACTATTAAAATTTGGTCGCATGTGATGCAAAGTTTATTTGTTTTTGACCCTGTATAAGGTAACTTCATAAAATAAGTATTTTTGAAAACGTAGTTTGTGTCTGAAGGTAATACACCTTATTATTAAGACAATAAGAACACAGTATCATTAAGTGGAAAATAAATTTTAGTGGTCGGTAAAAAATCAAAATTATCTTATGCAGCTGAAATTCTGCATGTGGGCTAGAAACTACATTTTAAAAACTTTTTTTAATAACTTTTTTCGATACTTTTAGAAACACCTCACTTTTGAATTATTTAAAAAAAAATTAAAATTTGACAGATAATACGAATCACTTGACTACTATTTTTTTGCTTAATTTTGCAAAGTCAAATTTCGAATGAAGCTATTAAAAAAATCTAATATGATGTAGACTTTACTGGTCACCCTATTATTTTGTTGAGAAATAAAAAATATTTATCTAATAAGTGCTGAAAGTAATCCAAATATTTGCACCCAGTATTTTTCCTACCCAGTTTTCAAATACGTAGCATTTATACCTTTTACATTAACTGGGTCCCTTTTTCGAAATCTAAGGATTTTTTAATAATTAAGTGCTCTTAAGTTTTGTTATAATAACTTTTAACTTAACTTATTTTCAAGAAATTAGGTATAAAGTACGTGGGAATGTACTTATAAATTCAACTACCAGGCCCGTAATATTTTCTTCTTTTATTTATAGTAAGGTGCTTAAGTGCTTAATGTATTTAAGTACTTGTTTTAAGTACCTAAGGTACACAGTTCTGCAGCACACCACCTTGAATAATACATACTCATTTATTTCTCTCTATTTTTACACAAAATCATATTTTAGTGATAATACTTAATAAAATTATTATTTAACTTCAGAATAACAACCATAAACATGATTTTACATTGTTTTACAAGTTGTTAAATTTACTCAGTTATTCAAGTTATTAAAGTTCACTGGTTTATCCTGTCATAAACCAAACATTCTAGTTGATTAAATTTTCTCTTAATGCTAAACTTTAATTCGAGTGAGTATAGAGAGTGAATGGAATGCGTGCAATTATAAATTTAGCCTAAAGGAGAGAAGTAACTGTGACATGCATATCACAAAACAATACAACAACAAATCGGTATAAATCTAATCTACCATTCAAATTTAAAAATTTTCTCGCATTCGACCGAAAACGACACGCGTATTTAAAGAAATAAAAAACCAGTTTTCAACCCCTTAGAGTTTTTTATTTAGGAATATTTGTTGTTCTACAGAAGTAACGAGAGAATGTTACAAGCTACACTAAGAAAAAAAGCTTCTATTCCTTATAATTATTCACATACTCTTTATATAACTGTTTATGTGACAGCAACGCGCTTTTCTACTGTAAGCAACGAAAAGTTGCTAGACCGTGTGTAGTGATATCACGGTAATTTAGCCAATAGGAAATAGGAGTTATTGTTACCATAGAATGGTTTATAGCCGTTATTGATCTGAATACTCACAGTAATTATTAAGTTCTTTTGGGGGTGTAATCTGGTTTTATATACTGTATTAGCCTGGCAGTTGTAATGAAACTTTACATTAATAATAATATTTTCTTGCTACGGTTAATAAAGCATATACTTACCACTAAAAATTAGTACTGTAGTTCTCAAAAATTTAAATAACTTCTTGTCGTTTAACATTGCATTTGATTATTTATTATGCAACATGGTTTACTGAGATGGAAAATTCGTCCATAGCTTAAAAAGTCCAATACTACTGATGGGTTGTGCGAAATAATAATGCAAAGTTGGTGAATAGGTTTCCTGATGTATACTGAAGTTTGGATGGTATTGCCATTTTTCTTTATGTTGAGATCAATCTCTTCAACATCTTCAATAGACAATAATTAACTAATTAGGCAATTGATTGTAAGTAAAATATGTTGATAAATGTCATTAATGCCACAGTCAAAGTTGCCTAGTAAGTTAATTTTATTGTTAAGAACCTTTGTGCAACCCAAATATAAGTATTTTAACATTTCGTTATTAAAAATAACCATTTTTCACGATACAAAAAGACAGACAGACATGATTGTTATTTTAATAATATAACGATTAAAGTACTAGAAACATCTTGAGCCCGCAAAAAAGGTTTAGTAACAATTCAGATAATAATTGTGATAATTTTTATTAGGACTTTTGTATCTGGTGGGTTCGAAATTCTTCTATATTTTTTATTACTGGCAATAAGATAAAAATAGCATAAAATTGGTGTAAAGTTTTTATTGGACATAATATTTTGCATAAATAAATAAATATTTTATAGCTCTCTATTTAAGCCACTATGGCTATGAAACAAACATCAAACCTCAAGAATGATTTAAATTTATTGAAATAAGAATGAAGTAAAAATTCAGTTGGTCTTTAAAATTTTTATTTTGTTTTAAAAGAATCATTTAAAAAAAATTGAATTCGTTTCAAGGAAAACTTATGTTGATATTTCTCATCCTATTTTATTTTGCAAAAAAAAGCAATCAGGTCTATTGAGCCTAATGAATAAAAATTAAGCAATTACTGGAAGTAATTACTTTTTAGTAAAAGCAATTGCTTGACTAGCAAATGCTGTAAGTAAAAGCAATTATTGCTAGATCTGGATATGAATAAAATTTTGAAGCAATTGCTGTTTTTCTTACACCTCTGTAGCAAATGCTTATTCAACACAAGTTCAGACGTGGCTTATCCACTTGTTCAGATTATAGATTTTATGTCCAGTTTGGTGGCTAATTTGCAAAAGAGTTGACGTAAATACAACAACGTTGGTCTATTTATTTAGTACAATACGTAATAAATTACGTTTTTGTGGAAAATAGGAAACTTATATTTGTGATATGGCAGATTTCAGTGAAAATGAGGAAAGTGATAGATAGTGATGAAGAAATTAAAGACAAGCAATTGATATTCGTTCACAAATTGAAGGAACATAAATAAATCTCTCTGACCACAACCGTTTAGCTTCAACAACAGCTTCAGCACTTGTAGGAAATTTAATAAAAATATTGAAATTCTCCAAAACTGCATCCATTACAGAAGTGTATGTCTTACAGATAGTAGTTTGGTGAACACCGAGTTCTTCACTTACAGAATTTTGAAAGCCCGGACCCGACAATTTCCGCAGAACGACTTTAATCTTATTTAAAGGCGACATTGCACCCCCTCGCCTTTTACCAGTATCAGCCAAAAAATAATTTGCCAACCACTCAACACTTTCGCAGTCAAATCGATATAACTTTCTGAAATCATCATATCTGCAATTCTTAGGTACCTACACTGTAAATTTTTCTTTTACGGACGTTCCTATATTGCGCCATAATTGAATACTCAAATTAAGAGCAACGCACGTATATGCCGCGGAGAACTAAAGTTGACTGCTACCAAGCAAGTGATGCAGGGGTCGACCTACCTTAAAAAGTTGAAAGCAATTATTGCTACACTAGAAAAAATAATTCCTTAATTTATTCATCACATTTTAAGCAAACGATAGCAATTGCTTCTATTTTTAATAAAAATCATTGACTAGAAGCAATTCCTGCACTTTTAAGCAATTGCTGGACGCAAAAGCAAATACTTTAGTTTTTATTCATTGGCTTTCAAGAAATTACTTCGATTTTATAAGAAAAAGCAATCGCTACATTTTTATTCATTAGGCTTATTGATTAAGAAAATATCACGAGATTGTTGTAAACCTCAGTGTTCAGAGCAATAACGGCTATAAACCATTATACAGGGTGTTCCTTAATGACGTGCTAATATTTTAGGGTGTGATTCCTCAAGTCATTTTATGAAGAAAATTTCATAATAAGCATATGTCGTAAACGGCTTACATTTTTTGCTACAGAGTGTTGAATTCTTTCTTTTTTAATGAGTTTTTTGTAATATCTCCGAAAGTACTTTAGATAATATTCTCAATTTTGGCATGTGCTAATAAGACATAAAACCCCATGTTTTAGTTACAAAAGTTATTTTTTTGTCCCACCAGTGGCATCCCTGCAAACATGTCCTTTGATATTTTTTAGAAAAAAAGTGGTACGCCACTGACATTTTTCCATGTGGATATTATTTCTGATTAGCATGATCAATTCTACATAAAAATGGTCTCTTGCGATTTTCTCCTCAGGCACACTGTTCTTAATTAAATTAAATAAATTAAATTAGCTTCATTTTGCCGTATTGACGAATAATTTTTGATCAAATAAATCTGGAACGGTGACGTTCTTAAAAACATAATTAACACCTTAACGGCAGTCTTATCTGCATTTCCTCCAAGAAGAACTAGCTGTGTTACTTGAAAATGTACCATATGCGCTAAGAAATCAAATGTGGTACATGCATGATGGAGCTCCTGCTCATTTCAGTGTAATCGCTCGCTATCATTTAGATGCAGTTTATCCGAATCATTGGACAGGTCGCGGAGGAGCTCAACAATGGCCAGCAAGATCCCCTGATCTCAGTAGTTTGGATTTTTTCTTGTAGGTCATCTTAAAACAGTGTATAAAACTCACAGTGTAGTGTATAAAACTCCCATTAACACTTTAGAAAATTTAAGGGAGCGAATAATTGCCTTCTGTGAAACAATACGGAATTCGCCTGGAATATTTGAACAAGTGCGCTATTCGATGCAAGGACGGTCGAAAGCATGCCTATTAAGTGAAGGTGGTCATTTCCAACAACTTTTATAAAATAAAATTTTGCATTATCAATGTTAATAATAATAAAAAAATAGGAGAGCTAATTTAATTTAATTATTTTCATTAAGAACGGCGTGCCTTAGGAGAAAAACTCAAGAGACCATTTTTATGTAGAATTAACCAGGCTAATCAGAAATAATATCCACATGGAAAAAAGTCAGTGTAGTACCACTTTTTTTCTAAAAAATATCAGATGACATGTTTGCAGGGACGCCACTGGTGGGACAAAAAAATTACTCTTATAACTTAAACATGTGGTTTTATGTCCTATTAGCACTTGCCAAAATTAAAAATATTATCTAAAGAACTTTCGGAGATATTACAGAAAACGCATTATAAAAGAAAAAATTCAACACCCTGTAGCAAAAAATTTAAGCCCTTTAGGACATATGTTTATATGAACTTTTCTTCATAAAATGACTTGAGGAATCACACTCTAAAATATTAGCACGTCATTAAGGAACACCCTGTATGGTCGCATTAACTCCTATTTCCTATTGGCTAAATAACCGTGATATTATCACTACACAACGGTATAGCAATTCTCGTTGTCTTACAGTAGGAACGGGCGTTGCTGTTACCTATTGTATTAAACAGTTGTATAGAGAGTATTTTAATTTTTTTAAGAAATAGAAGTTTTTGTCAGTGTATAGGTACAAGCGCCGTCTTAATTCACTTTAATTTTTAAAACAACGCAATCATAAACTTTTATCTGCCCAAAGCCAAAACCCTACTTAAAGTTGTTTTAGTTAAAAGTAAAACACTTCCGCTTTGAGTAATCCTCTTTGACATCTCAATTGGATAAGAAATTCCTCTCTCAAAATATCTTCTTCGGCCTAATACTTCAAGTTAAAGGGTCTTGGGTTTAGTCTTGGGTATCATGATTAATTGCCTAATTCTATTACTGCCAAATTTAAGATGCGCTTAAGTTATTTGCGGCAGTTGTAAAGACACATAAGAATCACTATTCTCTTCCTACAATGTAATTTTCACTTGATTTTAGTAAAAATTACATAAATTTATTTTCAACCAATTAGAAGGCTCCTTTTTGTTTACGTTGCTTATAGCAACGGGAGATTATCGCGATAATTTTGTTAGTTCCTAACTTAATGAAATTAATAAGTGATAATTTCTCTGTCAAAAATTAAGTGCTTTATATCTATTGGCAAAAGTCACTCAGAATTAAATCAAAGTACATTTTGTTGCTAACTTATAATTTTTATTGATACTAACCAATTTTCTTTACATATCGAACACTGGGGCTAAAAGAGACACATCAAAAATTTAACTAAAGTCATCGGAAATATGTTCTTTTAAGTTTCATTTGAAACTATGTAGACATGTAGTTTCAGATGTTATGGTTGAAAATGAATTAATGTTTTTAATGTTCCTCAAATTTTAGTAATAAACCTTAGCTACTAACAAGTAAACTCAACTTCTAAGTAAAAAAATAAAATAAATTGGTTTTAAATTAAATCGTTGAAAATAGATAAACTTTACGTTAAGTTAAACTAAAATTTATTTTCCACTTAATGAACACTTTACTGATGACACTGTTTTTTTCTGTCTTCATATTTAGGTGTATTACTTTCAGACACAAACTACGTTTTCAGAAATAACCCCACTTTTGAATTATTTTTTGGAAAAAATTAAAATTTGACAGATAATGCGAATCACGTGACCACTATTTTTTTGCTTAATTTTCATCTCGATCGAAGCAGAACTTGATGTCAAATGTTGAATAAAGCTATTAATAAAAAAAAATCCCATATGATGCGGACTTTACTGGTGACACTGTATTTAAAACATATATATTACAAGAGCAAATAATAAATCTTATAAAAACATTAGGTCTTATTAACTGAGACACGGAACTGAACAAACAACTTCATTATCAAAAGCCGTTTTGCATGAATCCCGTACGTCAAGCACTCCTTTACTTCCGATTCCCGTTACCCATTCCGACGTTTGCATTCCGACTTGCTTTGTGCCTGTCTAAAAGATCTTTTATAATGCTTTATAACTGGTAAATAGTGATTAATGGTAGATTTTTTACAATTTATAAAAGAGCACTAGTTTTCTTTACTTAATTCAGTTATAAGTACCTACAGTAAGTATGTTCCATTAAATTGAATATTTTTACAATGATATAATATACCGTGCGAGCAAAAATAATTTGCATCAAAGAGGGCTTGGATTAAAAAACGTAGGGCTTGGTTTAGATCACAATGATAGGGGAACGATATATGATATATCTAACCAAATCTAGGTTAAAATTTTGTCAAATTCATATTATGACATGATATGCCAAACTAATGAGTAATAAAAGAAGTAAGTAGACAAATACAAACTTATTTTTGTTGTTTACAAAATTAACAAAGTAAGAATATACAGTAAGAAAAAAAAAATAATTACATGTATTTTCAGAATTCACATAACCGGAGAGGTGGAACCAGGTTTCATCCGAAAAAAATGTCAGGTCTAATAAATAATTTATTTCCAATAAATTTTGGGTAAACCATTGAGATTAATCCCTGCGTCTTTCAACATCTGCGGCTTGTATTTCTTGGAATACTTGCACTTTAAAAGGAAATAAATTTAGCTGCTTCTTAAGAATAGTCCTGCATGTTCCATAAGATCTTCCCACTTCTTGGGACAGGCGTCTTATACAATTTGTTGGCGTATTTTGCATTATTTCACGAACGTTTGCAACAAGTTCTTCTGTTCTTACAGATGGTCTTCGTGCTCTTTTTTGTGTTGTATAGAACCTATTTCCCTAAACACAGCCACGGTTCTTTTCAGCCAATGATAAAAATCCCCAGCAATAAAAGCAACCTTAGGAAAATGTTCGTGAAAATCGTCCATGCAAAAACCCGGATTGTATTGCCACTCACCATTTACTCTAACCCCGTTTCGAAAATATGCTTCAACCATGAATGTTTTGTGCTGTTCCGTAAATCCCATTGTGTAACGACTGTCAAAGATGACGGAATAACTGATTGATTGTTAACTCAGGTAGTTACTGACACCCAACAGGTATTAAGCTCTACGGCTAAGCATTACGCCCTTAGATGCAAGGCCCTCTTTGATGCAAATAATTTTTGCTTGCACGGTACTTATCTAAAAATGACAGATCACTGATAGACACATAATTTGTGACATGAAAATTTTTAGGTGTTTCTAATGCAGTTTGATACCCTGAAGTTAAATCTGAAAACAGAATTTTTCTATCACCCACAGATATTCTGTAACCTGCGGCTTTAGATTTTACAATACTAGGATATACAAAATACTGTTGCTTCCTTTGCGAATGGGACAGCCGTGCGAGAAACCGTCATTATGTACAGAAGCAGTGGCCAGTACGTCATGCACTAACTCCGGGACAAAAAAACGTTACCAATGAACCTCTAGTTGATCCCAAAAAGGTATTACTACCACCTTTGCATATTAAATTGGGTTTAATGAAGAATTTTGTTAAGGCAATGGACAGAAATGGAAGAGGGTTCTTGTATCTAAAACAAAAATTTCCAAAAATCAGTGAAGCAAAAATTAAGGAGGGCATATTTGTGGGTCCGCAAATAAGAGAAGTAATGAAAGATAAAACATTTGAGGAAATGCTCAATAAAACTGAACTACGAGCCTGGAGTGCTTTTAAAAGGGTTGTTGCTTTCTTGGAAATGTGAAAGCTGACAATTACAAAGATCTTGTGACAGAACTACTTACTGCCTATAAAGAAATGGGTTGTAACATGTCCCTTAAAATTCACTTTCTGGACTCACATCTGGATTTCTTCCCCGAAAATTTAGGGGCGGTAAGTGACGAACATGGGGAACGGATCCACCAAGACATTTCTGCTATGGAGAAACGGTACCAAGGCAAGTGGAGTGCCAGTTTGCTTGCCGATTACTGCTGGACATAGTTAAGGGATACTCCAAAAACAAAATATCGCCGAAAAACATCGACAGTAACATTTTAAGGTACTCTTTGGTTAATAAAATAATATAACAATAATATATCTATCGCTGTTTTCTTAAAAAACAAAAATACCTCATAGCAAAAAAACTATAGGTGATAGAATAAATCTGTAGCTATTTTCTGCTTTTGCGGCAATTTTTACATAATAAACACTTGGTTTTGTTCATGTCACAAAAAACAAGTGGATTTTTGTTTTTGCTGATTATAATCAGCAGACATATAATTTTCTCTTTAATCTGCGCTGCACTTAATTTTAATCAATGTTGTATTTTGTCTTCAAGAAAATAATAATTTTATTAATCATTCATTAATTTTTGAAACTCTCCTTTTCTTAATCATTTAATAACTCTTTCTCAAGGCTATCTCTAATATAACAGCTCGTGGCTATTGTTTACGCGAGGCAAAACAAATGAACACCCTCGGCGGTGTCACGGCCCTCTTGACGAGCTTTGCAGGCTTCCCGTGTAAACAGTTGACAGTCACTTCAGCAGCATAAGTGACCATGGCCAACTTGACGGGATAAAAATAAACAAGTAATGGGCAGCTTGACATTGTAAGCGTGCATTGAGTGCGACTTGTATTGATTGTAATGGCCTGATTTTTATTGAGCTCTAGTTGCCCTTCTGGGTATTATTTGAGCTTAAATTGACTCAATTTGTAACTATTGGAAAGTTACCAGTGCTATGACAGCGTGTAAACCCGGTTTTAAGAAAAGGTGTTGGCCAGCAGTCAAAGAAACATTTGACATAAGTCAGAACAGTAGAAGGTCCGCAAGACGTTAATAGACGACATTAGAGACTTTTTGCACCTCTTAATTCGTCATTCTTTTGTGGTTATCGTTATTCTGAGCATGCGCAATGTCAGAAAGGTGATCCGCTATGGTTAATAACCATAACGGACTTCGTTAGTTACGGAAGGATAAGGAACAGCTTGTCGTTATCCTTATGGTTATGCTTAAACTGCATGTTTGCAGGAACATACAAAAGTTATGAAGCATCATTGCTATGAATTAAAATTGTGATAAGCAATTAATTAAAATCCAAAGCAATAGTAGCTTTACATTAAAATATACAACTTAATCAAATTATTTTTAGGTTAGGTATTTTATTTTGTTTAGGTGCGCCGGCGCCAAATTAATAACTACAGACAGAACGTATAGGCGCTGCAAAATCTCTGGTTTTAACAGCGGCGCTACTCGTTATGTTTAATAAAGTTAACCATAACGGAGCTAAAAACTGATATTAATTTAAGAGGTGCAAAAAGTCTCTATTAAAGTATCGAGACTCTTAAAGCCTCGCATTCGATGGCGTTCTAGGGATGTTCCGATACGCTGAAAGTATCGATCTTTTGTATCGATCCGGATCGTATGGTAGAGTATCGATGCAATAAAATATCGGTTTGAAAAATATCGATACCCTAAATATCGATACTTTTTCGATCCGCGTTGTTATTGTTTGTTTTACGATTTTTAACGTTTCTAAAAAACCACCACTCGAAAATACTATTATATTTTTCAAGGTCGGACCGGGCATTTTCCGCTCGAGGCTTGCTGTTTTGCAAACCGCATCATAAAATTAATAAAATTGTGGGTTTGGGAATTTTGGGATGTATCGATACTATCTGAACGATACAGAGTAAAATATTTTGATACTCATTATATATCGAATAAAAAATATCGATACAAAATATCGGGTATCGGAAGGTAAAATATCGATACTCAAAAATATCGTATCCTATCGCGCATCCCTATGGCGTTCATAAACTGCTGACGAGACTGACAGGAGTGACAGGTCGCAGAAGCACTGTCACAGAAGAATGATTGGGCGAATGAAAGAACAGTTTTGAAGTAGTAGTCCTCTGTGGCGTAGCCCCAGAAGCTAATTCCAATAAATTAAATGGACGAGATCTGGTTTTGTTACCGTCACGATATGAAGTGAGCAGCAGTAATCAAAATATATTTCGAGCTGTTCTTTTCGAGATATTATTAATATTAACCCAAACTGGGACCCGAGGCCTATAGGCGACCACTTAAAATACTTATGGTAAATACATAAAAAATAAATGTATGATAAAATAAAATATGATACAATCGGCCAACAAAGGGTTAAAAATTGGTTGCGTGGTCGTTTAAACTTTTTTTAAATAAAATATTAACCTGTTGTTTATGTGGCAGGATCTTATAAATTTGCTTCGTTGTAATTATCCATCTTTTCGATTAAATCCGACGAAACATTGCCTAAAAGAGACTTAAAATAAAGTTTTTACCTTCAGTGTCTGTAAGCCAGTTCAACTTTTCTGATTTATTACTTTACATCAAAGGGACTATGAAGGATTGGAAGCCTTATTTACTTTTCATTAATAGGTTTTTATTTCTGTCGGACATAAAGTTTCTATTGAGGTAATTAATCCATCTTTTAAAGGAAAATTGCGAA
This sequence comes from Polydrusus pterygomalis, assembly GCA_963969555.1. Lineage (NCBI taxonomy): Eukaryota > Metazoa > Arthropoda > Insecta > Coleoptera > Curculionidae > Polydrusus > Polydrusus pterygomalis. Next base: position 37,464,337 of record OZ018385.1, on the reverse strand, counting down.
GCTTAAATTGTTTACAATTATAATTGTTAAATTATATTTCTTTTTGAAAGAATATAAAATAATTATACTAATTTCAAGCAACTTTAAAAAACGATGACTTTAGTTCTTTCTTTTATTTAAAGTTAAAAAGTCTCTATCTATTATTGTTGTTATAATGATCTACAGAAGAATAATATGTTTATACATTTTCATCAGGCTCAATCTCCAAGGCACAGTTATAGACATGACAAAATTGTGTGTTGGTGGCAAATTGGTCGCCGGCAAGTTCCGCATCTTTCTTTCGACGAGGACATAAGCTACAAAAATATTCATTGGCATTTTCAGGTTGTTTAACTACTTCTGGTGGTAGTTTGGCTAGTTTTCTAATAGAAATCAGTAGCCAGCACCACACTAATGTAATGTGATGCACTTATAGGGGAGGGTGGGGCAAGTTCGCCATACGGGGCAAGTACGCCAATGCGATATTCTTAACATCAGAGCAGTTCGGGAAAGTCCTGATGTTGTCAACGGATGCACCTGATCACCCATATGTTAATTCAAAAGAAACCGTTGGCCCAGACAGACGCACGTGGTTACAGTTGAGCATTTTCGCATACCGAAGTTTTCGGTATAAGAGTTTACAAATATTCTAGAACTAGTTTCACAGTTTTAAAATTTATTTGAGCAGTGCTAATATTAATTTTTGGTTAGCTGACAAAGTATTTTTACGATTTACGGGGCTAAGTGAGTAAGTATACCTAATCTGTATTTTGAAAGAAAAAAAATCGCTCCGTGAATAGTGGGGCAAGTTCACCGATGAAGAAATCACTGCTTCTCCATACAAATTAGAGTTAGAAATAGAAATGAGTGACAAACAAAAGGCAACTAAAATCATAGCGGAGTCCAAAGTCGAAGACCAAAAAAAAAAAATAAACGAAAAAAAAAAGTATCTAAAAAAGCTGAGAACGAGGAAGAGAATATCTACTGTCCATATTGTGGAGAGGAATATGGATTGACGCAAAAAGAATAGATACAATGTGGCGAGTGTAAGCAGTGGTCTCATGAGGATTGCACTGACTTTGAGAAAGAATATAGTGCGACTTTCATATGTGATCTATGTAGAAATTAAAACGTGTAGATCATTGGCTAACTTACCCCACTAGGTGGGGCAAGTACGTTTTTTGCAACAAATATGTTTTCTTTTTATATTATTTTTAGATATTGTTTTTTGCTTTAAATTGCTGCTCCAGTTAATTATTATTATACCAAAGAGTCGAGTAAAAACGTAAACATATGACTTTTATTTTATTTTTAGTATTTTACCACCATTGACAGGTTAAGGTGGCTAAGTTGCCCCACCCTCCCCTACTAAGTATGTTCAAAAAGGGAGTAGCCAGTAAAGTAGCCGATATGACAATGAGCCTAATGAATAAAAATGTAGCGATTGCTTTTTCTTATAAAATCGAAGTAATTTCTTGAAAGCCAATGAATAAAAACTAAAGTAATTACTTTTGCGTCCAGCGATTGCTTTAAAGAGCAAAAATTGCTTCTAGTCAATGCTTTTTCTTAAAAAATAGAAGCGATTGCTTTCGTTTGCATACAATATGATGAATAAATTAAGAAATTGCTTTTTTTAGTGTAGCGATCGCTTTCAACTTTTTAAGGTAGGTCGACCCCTGCATCATTTGCTTGGTAGCAGTCAGCTTTAGTTCTCCGCGGTATACACGAGCATTGCTCCTAATTTGTGTCTTCAATTATGGCTGAATATATCAACGTCCGTAAAAGAAAAATCTACAGTGTACGTAAAAATTGCAGATATGATGATTTCAGAAAGTTATATCGATTTGACTGCGAAAATGTTGAGTGGTTGGCAAATTATTTTTTGACTGATACTGATAAAAGGCGAGGGGTGCAATGTCGCCTTTAAATACGATTAAAGTCTTTCTGCGGAAATTGTCGGATCCGGGCTTTTAAGATTCTGTAGGTGAAGAACTCGGTGTTTACCAAACTACTGTCTGTAAGACATACACTTTTGTAATGGATGCAGTTTTGAAGAATGTCAATATTTTTATTAAATTTCCTACAAGTGCTGAAGCTGTTGTGAAAGCTAAACGGTTGTGGTCAGAGAGATTTATTTATGTTCCTTCAATTTGTAAACGAATATCAATTGCTTGTCTTTAATTTCTTCACTACTACTATCACTTTCCTCATTTTCACTGAAATCCGCCATATTACGAATATGTTTCCTATTTTCCACAAAAAGATAACAGATTACTATTGTACTAAATGAGTAGACCAACGTTGTTGTACGTCTTTTTTGCAAATTAGGCACCAAACTGAACATAAACTCTATAATCTAAACAAGTGGATAAGACACGTCTGAACTTGTGTTGAATAAGCATTTGCTACAGAGGTGTAAGAAAAACAGCAATTGCTTCAAAATTTTATTCATATCCAGATCTAGCAATTGCTTTTACTTATAGCATTTGCTAGTCAAGCAATTGCTTTTACTATAAAGTAATTGCTTCAAGAAATTGCTTAATTTCTATTCATTAGGATTAATGGTCAGCACTGTCTCTTAAAATAAATTCAAGATTACTTTCAAATTAGTGTGAGAAAAATCAAGTTTAAAAATGCAGTATCAAAAATTTACTATGGGGTTTAAGCAAAATTAACATTTACAGCAATTAAAATAACAAGTTACAAAGGTTCAAACCCTAAAAATATCAAAAAAGTTCTAAAAATTGCATATAACTCGAAAAATAAAACAAAACAATCACATTAACTTTAATGTTAAAACGCTTTGTGAGTTTATGTGTATGACGTTACGAGCTAGTGCTTAATTATAATTGGCTTGTTTTATACTTTTAACAGTATTTTTGAAGTGTTTTTTTTTGAAAAAACGTATTTTCCTTTGGGCGATATAATTTAACATATTTTCTTTCGGTGTAGTATATAATAGCGGCATTTTTCTTTTGTCTATTTTAACGACGCCATTAACCAGTCGAGTCGATGGCCCTAAACAGACCAAAAATTGATTACCAACAATTTACGGAAATTTAATTTTCCTAAATGCTCGTTTTCGTAGTAAGTTACATTGAGGCACTTAGAAGATATAATCCAGAATAATTAATACTTAGGTTTAATGGTTCTCGTAAAATGTTTTAAGGTCGTGTCATGCTTTGTTTGTATTATTAATGAAAAATCTACTTTTTTGCGCAGTTTCTTTGCCGTTGCAGAACTACATTTTCAGGCATTTTACAACCGATAAATTGAATTAAGTGCGAGTTTAAAATTTGGAATAAATTCAGTAAACCCAGTACATTTTTTTTTTGAACAATGCTTGGACACAAGTATAAACATTTTAAGTTAAGATTTATTTCTTTAAAAGGAATGATTTTATTAATGTCTTCCTATATTATAAATAAATATAGTTTAAAAAAACTAAAAAACACGCTTTAATAATAATTAATCAAACTAAAAAGCGGAAAATAAATATAGTTTCAAATAATTCTTGAAATTCTTAATATAGGCAGAACATAATAATGAACGATAAACATTAGTATTATTGTGAAAAAAGCGTGGGGTGCTCGATATACGAAAAATATATCACAAAGCGCCCCACGCTTTTTTACAATACTAAAGTTTATCGTTCATTATTATTTTCTGCCTATATTAAGAGTTTTAAAAAGTATTTTAAACTATATTTATTTTCCGTTTTTTTGTTTGATTAATTATTAAACCGTGTTTTTTAGTTTTTTTAAACTATATTTATTTTTCATTTTTTAGTTTGAGTTATTGTTAAGAAAAAAATTTTTTTTTTAGTAGAGATAGTCATAGAGAGGTCTGGAGTAGAGATGGAATACTGTCACTAATTTAGCAATGACTTTTATTAGCTTCACCTGTATGTTTGTTTGTAACCGACTTCTTTGAACCCGATTTTGACCCACATTAAACGGTCAGATTTAATTTAAATTTTGTAGACTTATCAAGAACCACTGACAATACCATAATTTGATAAGATCGCCGGAATTAAATCATTTCCTTACAGAACCTCTGTATGAGAGTGAGAGAGATAGAGCTAACCGTATGCGCATGCGTACTATCTACCTACTTTCCGGCTCGAGCACTCGGCTTAATAGTGTTGGTATATTCTTTCGCTATCAGTTGGTCCGTTGGCCGATCGGGTTTTTGGAGCCAATGTTTTGAATCTATAGCCATTTAAAAAAAAATTGATCCACTGCTTTAAATCTAGCCATTTCATAAAGTCATTGTTAAATTAGTGACAGTATTCCATCTCTACTCCGGACCTCTATCTCTACTCAAAAAAATTTTTTTTTTCTTAACAATAACTGAAACTAAAAAATGATTATTGTATTGTCAGCGGTTCTTGATTATACTACAAAATTTAAATTAAATCTGACCGTTTAAAGTGGGTCAAAATCGGGTTAAAAGAAGTTGGTTACAAACAAACATACATACAAACGTACAGGTGAAGCTAATAAAAGTGGGTTAAAAAAATGTGCCGGATTGGTGATGCTAAACTTACAAAGTGGACCAAAACTGTTATCTTGCGTTTCAAAATAACAAAGAGGCTTTAATCAAAGAGAAGATTAATTAAATGTAAATAGCATAAAGGCAACAATCCTCAAATTAAACGGGTTTAACAGCCATATAATAATACTGGCGTAATAATTTTACTGTTTTGCAACGTAATTTATAATTAATTATTGGGAAGTGGTAAAACCCACCAAGGCAATTTAAAATCTTGGTTGGGGAATAAACGAAGTAATTCACAAGTTTCACCATTTTATATTCTGATTTTGAAACTATGGGTTGTCAACCCAAAGACAATACGGTGTAACTTAGAAACTTCTTAAGATATTTTTTATTACTTTTATGTACTGAGTACTTTTTACTCATAAGGACAAATTAAAATAAAGGGGGTTCTATTTAGAATTTAAAAAAAAAGTTACTTCGCATATCTATTACAAAGAATCGTAAAGTAGTAAAATATACCAGTCGTTTTAGTTAGAATATCAATGGTAAACCAAACTAATCGGTATAACCGACGTCCTACTGAACCGCTACTATTATTTATCCAATCTCAGTTTGAGGACATTTCAATCATTTCATACGGCGGTAAACAGTCTCAAAGAGACCGACCGCACAACCAGGGTTGTCAGATCTTTCTTCTTCAATTCTTTAAGTTTTTTTTATTAAAGATATTTCATTTATATCAGTATTCAATTGTTAGTCAGTAACTTTCTTTGAAAGCTAGTTTGCAAATATACTTTAAACCGAGGAGTTTTGAGTGTGACAGAAAAAAATAACAAGCCATTCATTGTTATAATAATACATTCTTTAGTCCTTAAGAAACAATATAACTGAAATCAAGACAAAAAGTGTTTTCAGTGTTTAAAAACAACTAATTAACAAACCCTTGTTTCTCGTATATACTTACATTGTGCTTACAAATCCGAAAATTTTGAAGAATTGGCAACAGCATGTAATTTGTTGCGATTGCAAGCGCCAGGATATAAGCTGAACCGGTACCCGGCCCGTCTGACGATCGATTCTGCCAGACAGAGATAGGCCAGTGACCGCCGATGGCGTGGAAGAGACGGAGATAAAATATACGTGGTTATGCCTTGATAAACGGGCCGGAGTCTGGTTGACGAGAATGAAGTTCTGGTAAAAAAATTAAAGCATTTTCTGAGCAGTGTCGTGCCGTGTCAGGTTTATTTTTCTGATTTTAGTTTTGTATATAGAATTTTTGAGTTACCTTATATTTATTATTTTAATATAATATTATTATATATACAGTGGGTTTATAAAGTGTAGTATGTACAAACACCTAATGTAAAACAAACTTATAAGTGTGTATACCTACGCATATTAATTATTTGTGTGGAACGCCTATGGTTAGGAAATTCCCACAGTTTAATGTCATTAAATTGACCTAAGAAACACTATAACTGCTGGTTGCCCTGGAACTATTTACCGATACCGTTAGCGTCTAATTAACCGCACCCGTCTTCGTATGTAAGTTACCTCACACACCTGATTCCCATAGTAAAGGCTGAGCCACAACCACCTTGAAAAGAAACCATGAAGTGAAATCGGGCAACGCCGCATCAGCTGGAAGTTGCGGATCCACAAGCTATTATTATGACGCGCAGCAACGGGCGAGTTTTTTATTCTTTCTGATATGTTTTGTGTTTTGTTGCCACTATATTGATATTGAAAAATGTACTTGAAAGTAATAAATAGTTTTGGATAACAAGAACAACTTACCTAATTATTAAATAATAGTAATATGGCGTTGATAAGCTGTTTTTGTTTCACTACGAGTAGATTAATTTGATCGATCAAAAGTAATATTCTATTATACAAATTATAATCTTTTGCGTTTAAATTACAGAATTGACTATCGACTTCTGGTCTCAAAATTAAGTAAGCTTAAGGCTTTGTTTAAGAAATCTACGCTTGTCTTAAGAAAGTCACCTACTATCTGGGTAACTTTACAATACTTTTACAATGTATGAATTGGTACCGAGACAATAAGTTTTCAAGCTGAGACCACCTATTTAGGTTCATTTTAAAGTGTAAAATCCATTTCAAATCATTGTAAGCTAATTTATTACCTTTTAAAAAAACCTTTACCTTCATATCAATGTCCACTGAAACCTGATTAACAATATTTATATAGTCATTGGTCAAATCTAAACTATAAAAATATATTTTTGAGTCACTTACAATTATTTTTACTTCCCAAAATTCAGAAGTATAAATTTTTTGTGAATAATTACTGAGAACATGGTCAAAACTTTTTATAAAATCTGATTGCTCGAAAGCTTGATTAAGTTGAGAGGTACGCTCTTGTTGTTCCTCGTTTCTCTCAGCTGGACTTTTTCTAGGAATGAGAACAGTTCTTGACAAGTAAGCAGGCATATTGGGATAAAAGCACAGAACAGCTGTTAAATCAAGTGTCACTTAGTTGGAATTTTTTCTGTGGTGCCATCAGGCAAAATATCACTGGGGACAAAATGCTTAGCACAAACTACAGAATACAGTGTGAGCGACCAATTAGCTCTTGGAATGGCTTTTAGCCATAGAATTTTCAGATTTTTATCTTTTGGGAAGTGAAAAACTGATACACTCTCTTCACCTGCTTTTAAAACACTTTTATAGTTGAGTTACACATAGGAATACAGCAGGGGCTTTGCATGTTGATAAAATATCAAACTAATAGAAAAAATAGTACTTACCCAAGTACCTAGGTATCTAGAGATATCCTACCTACTTACGAACTATCTCTACTAGTAATATTTTTAATCTAATTCACATATTATACCTTCAAGCTAAATAAACACTTCAAAATTTAATAAATCAACTGTAGCCACAAAACAATAAAGTTTATCCCAAAGAGCTAACTAGAATACAAAAAACACAACTTTCAAATTAAAACAAATAAAATTCTGCCGCCATTATAAGACCCGTAAACAAACCGCCGGCCGCATTCGCAGAAGGATTTGGCGCAATCTGGCGTTCAACTCTTCATCTATCACCACTTACATATTTAGAAATAATAATACATTGTATACAGGGTTCCCCATATAAAACGAAACAGGCTAAATATCTGGTTCCACGTTAATTTAAAAAAAAAACGCTCGGACCAGTTTTTTATTTCGAGGAAGACATCTTTTGCGTATATTGTCAGTCTTGTTACTTCAAGCCCCTGGGAGGGAGGGGGGGTAAGATCTAAATCTTAAATGGATACCCCTATTTTATATAGTTAATAACAGCATTATTAGTCTATTTTAAACAGTTTCCGAGATATTGACTCTTGAAAAATGAGATTTTTGAACTTTGACAGCGTCTAGCTTTCTAACTGTACGTCTTTAGAGTAAAAGGGCTTACATGTCCCTATCTTCGAATTATCTTTCCAATAGTGTCAACTTCCGGTTAAACCGGTTGTAAGAAATATAGTACTTCCGGTTTAACCGGAAGTTGACACTATTGGAAAGATAATAAAAATCGAAGATAGGGACATGTAAGCCGTTTTACTAGACGCTGTCAAAGTTCAAAAATCTCATTTTTCAAAAGTCAATATCTCGGAAACTGTTTAGTATAGACTAATAATGCTTTTATTAAAAAATGTTCAGAATTTTATGCAGAATCCAAAAAAATTATATAAAATAGGGGTATCCATTTAAGATTTAGATCTTACCCCCCCTCCCTCCTAGGGGCTTGAAATAACAAGATTGACAATATAAGCAAAAGATGTCCCCCTCGAAATAAAAATCGACGGGTCCGAGAGTTTTTTTTTTAAATTAACGTGGAATCAGATATTTAGCCTGTTTCGTTTTAAATGGGGAACCCTGTATATCCTAAGTCTATTTACTTTTTTGTGATATTTATCCCCACCATCGATTTTTAACCGTTTGTAATGTCGCTTCAATAATCGCCTCCTTCCTAAAATTCTAAAACAATTGAAATCCCTCGTCGTGTCTAAAGGGATTTTCATTAAAGCGGCTTAATTGCTTCAGTTTTTGATTTTTATTGTTGGTTATTTGCTTTAAATTAAACTACTTTTATACAAAGTTTCTAATTAACTCTGGGTTAGTTACTGACTGGTGATGCTGTCAAAAGTTTTGAAATTAAATTTTAGTTATCATGCCTGAATTAACTAAATATTATCAATAAATAGTGGTATTGGCTCAATAAGGCCTGCCTAAATACAAGGGTGGTCCGGGACTATGGAAAACTAAAGAGTAGGAGGCCGATCGACAATGGCAGCATTTTCAATTTCTGTCCCGGTTTTTTGGTTAGTTGGCTAGTTGGCCGATAGATGCTCTCGCTTCGCAAGTGGGCTGATGTCGTCTTCTTCTTCTTCGTTTTTAACTTTTACTTTTATACTTTTGACAATTGACATTTTATTTTTCGAAATAACAAATAACGTTTGAAGGCAAGACAAGACAAATAACGTTGTATTGTAATTGATTTCCATATTTATAATGAATAATGGTACAATTTATAAAAGTAGTTTGTTTTGTGTCGGGGTGTAAGCAGTGGCGGCTCGTGCCATTTTAGTGAAGTAGGGCCAGGTAAACCCTTAGCGCCGCAGGCAAAAAAATTTTGGGTGCCACGCCCTTTTTTGTTAATAGTTTTTGCTTTTGAAGTAGGAAAAATAAGCAAAAAGGCACCTAATTTAATTTATGAATTTACAATCATATCTTGAATTTAAAAAAAAATACTGTAGGTAGAGTGTACTATATAGACCGAAAGAACCACAAACCGAACGCAGTTTATAATTTGGTTTAATATGTATCTGTTTTTATCAATTTGTTCGTTTTTCTTCATTATTTCATTGTGATATGCAGAATTTAATTGAGTTTTAATGTTAATTTTACCAAGCATACTGAAATTAAATATATTGTTTAAATGTACCTTCGATTTTTCATGTGTCTTCATTTTTTCCTAGATATGGACCAAATCATCTGTACCTTTTTGGGACCAAGTTTGCTCCCCCATCAAATAAAACACACATAAAACAAAATAGTCTATTAGATTTATCACAACCGCACACCCAAGTATTTTTTCCATAAATATTTCTATTACATCAGCCGGCCGAACGAAAATTATTTAGTTTACAAACAACCTTACACGACACGACGCGGACAAACAACTGTTTGAATTTGAAACGTCTAACGTCAAACGGTCAAACGGGGTCAAAGAGCCTGGCTACACGGAGATGTTTTCCTGCTCGCATTCAAGGTCATTTTCCTATGTTTTTTATTGGTGTGTTATGGCAATTACGTCATAACTTCGGGCCTCCCGTGTGCCTCGTCGCTTTGGCGCTAAAGCGACGTTACCGTTTTACGCATAATCGCTTCCTCAATAGATGGAAATTTGCACCCGACTGTGTTTCATTTTTAAATTATTTTGCTAATTGCTTTAAAAAGGAGAATATTAATTTTAATAGGTTTTGGTAATTTGTAAAGGGCAGGACGCTGGACAGGAGGGCAGGTAGTGCCATGGCACTGTGGCTCTACCCCACGAGCCGCCACTGGGTGTAAGACAGGATCTTCTTCAGAGAGGAAACGCAGCCAAATAAGTCTCTTTCTAGCTCCAAAGGTAAAACCCTCTCTGTATCTGTAGCTAGAATGTTCCTGTATTTTAAAAACGAAGCATCGTTGGAACTTTATACAGGCCGAGTTTACTAATAAGTATAACAAAGTAAGTGTAAATTCATATAAAAGTCCTTATTTGTTCCTTAAAGAACTAATTTAAATATAAATAGTTATCGCGTCCTACCTCAAGTCCTCCATATCCGGGACTTAAATTTTGAAAGGGGTAACTTCGGATCATGGTTCTCTAGGATGTTTGACGTTTTGACGGATCCCGAAAACGGTGGATTTAAAGGACTGAGCGACGGACGTCCAGGGTTTGCCTATCAAACTGACAACTGAATGCTTTCTTTTCTAAAACTACGGAGTTCTAATTTTTCATACTGATATTATCGTCAATAAATAAACCTATGTCAACGTCACGTCATTTGATTGATTAATGCAGTGGCGGCTGATGATTATTGAAACAGGTAGGGCTAACACTAATAATAATAATAATAATAATAATAATAATAATAATAAAAGTTTATTCAAATATTTTTTCGACATTTAATGCTAATATATTATTTTTTTGTATAAACTATCACTTCCGAACTCAGAAGTAAAATACTTGTTTTGAGTTAAATAATATAATATTTATTGTCAAGAATATATTTTATAATTCAGGCACAACTAGATTATAATATAAAACGAATATGACAATATTTTATTGGTATATTTTATATCACTACAGTATACAAAGATACAATACGTCATGTATATAATATATATATTTATTTATTTCATTTATTATAGCTTGGTATATTTAATATTTATTAATGACGTTCTTGAATATATCTCTTGGATTGGATAATATCCAATTTTTAATTTTATTTCTATAATTATTTAATAGTTTAATTATTTTAATTGACTCTGGTAGCATATCAAAAATATATGGATTGATGTTTAAAAAATGTTTGTGTGCTATTGTTTTGTTTACTATATTTTTATATGTAATAGTATTTTTATGACGAGTTTCATGTGTGTGATTAATATAATTTATGTCATTTTTATGTTTAAAAATATATATTAACATGTTGTAAGAAAATATTTGTTTAATGTCCATTTTTTGCTATCTTTAAATACTAAATCAGAAGAATATTGCTGGTCTTTTTCGTAAATAATTTTCAAAATGTATTTTTGAATAGTTTCAATATTATTAAGATAATTCTTATTTATGCCTCCCCATCCTAGTATTCCATAATTTAAATGGGTTTGTACGAAAGAATAATACAACATTTATATTTAAAAATTGTTTAAGGTGTTTAAATTTTGGTATAAGAATTATTAGTTTTTTTACAATGTAGTCACTATGTTAATCCCATTTTAAATGTCAAAAAAATCACTTAAGTCTAATATAGTAATCTTAGTGGTTATATCCATGCAATTATCGTCAAGGCGTTTATAGGCCTATGAAAAAAAAAAAGAAATTAAACTTACCTAATAATTAAATATGGCATGATAAGGTCTTAAATTACAACACATAAAATGAAGTGTATTTTTTGATAGGTATTCCAAAGAAAAACATAGATAGAATAAACATTCCTATTAAATTTCGAAGCCGTAATTGCTACTCACTTAAAGTGTTTGTTATAAACAAATCGGTCAAAGGACGAACCAATTACCTTACCTGACCAAACCCAGGCCAACCCACAAACGAGAAATCAAGTGTATTTGTTAGCCAGATGTTCCACTTTAAATTCCTCGTTTGTACAATGTTACACCGTCTATCTAGGTTATTTATTTGCTAACGAATTGCAGAAATACCCTTTCCCAAAACATTAAATCTTAACTGAAATGATTGCTTGGCTTTAGCGCACTCAATCTTACAGTAAATAAATAAAAATAGAGCTAGATACAGCACAATCGAATTTAAAACGGCTATTTCAGCCAGTTGGTTTCGTGTTAAGGCAACCTAAAATAAAAATATAAATGGGATCATGTGCTGTATTTGTTGCGTTTATTTTCATCTAGGTATGGGTAATTCGTTTATAAAATAAGGTCGAATTCGTATTTTGACTAAATACAATGGTAAATTGTGGATCATACCATTCGACATTGAGTTCATTGATACAAAATAGTGCATTATACGGTGTGACCAGTAAAGCCCGCATCATTTGGGATTTTTTTATATTAATAAATAGCTTTATTCGAAATTTGACTTTGGCATCAAGTTCTGCTTCGATCGAAATGAAAATTAAGCAAAAAATAGTAGTCACGTGATTCGCATTATCTTTCAATTTTAAATTTTTTCAAAAAATAATTCACAAGTGGGGTTATTTCTGAAAATATTAAAAAAAGTTATTTGAAAGAGTTTTTTAAATGCAGTTTCTAGCCCACATGCAAAATTTTAGCTGCATAAGATAATTTTGATTTTTTACCCACCACTACAATTTATTTTCCACTTAATGAACACTTTACTGATGACACTGTGTTCTTTTTTGTATTAATATTAAGGTGTATTACTTTCAGACACAAACTACGTTTTCAAAAATACCTATTTTATGAAGTTACCTTATACAGGATCAAAAACAAATAAACTAAAATTTATTTTCCACTTAATGAACACTTTACTGATGACACTGTGTTCTTTTTTGTATTAATATTAAGGTGTATTACTTTCAGACACAAACTACGTTTTCAAAAATACCTATTTTATGAAGTTACCTTATACAGGATCAAAAACAAATAAACTTTGCATCACATGCGACCAAATTTTAATAGCCCAATTTTGATTTTGTAGAAAAACACACATTTAATATGGCGCTACTTTAAAGAAAATGTATCTGAAATAAAGCATTGTCAAAACTAAGAAGTTTTATGTAGGTTGCGTTGAATCTTATTTTGCAAAATATGGGTAAAAAATCAAAATTATCTCATGCAGCTGAAATTTTGCCTGTGGTCTAGAAACTGCATTTAAAAAAACTTTTTCTAATAACTTTTTTCGATATTTTCAGAAATAACCCCACTTTTGAATTATTTTCTGGAAAAAATTAAAATTTGACAGATAATGCGAATCCCGTGACTACTATTTTTTTGCTTAATTTTTATCTCGATCGAAACAGAACTTGATGCCGAAGTCAAATTTCAAATAAAGCTAATAATAATAAAAAAAATCCCATATGATGCGGACTTTACTGGTCACACGATATTATAATATCAATGATAATCATTGTAAGAAATACTAAGAAAAACAAATAAAAAAGTTAAGCTGCGTGCAGACAAAGATATCACTGTTCAGAGGTCTCATATCGATTTCTGCAGATGTCGCAAAATTTCGACGACGTAATTGGTTAAAAGATAAAAATCCTCTTCCTAGTTTCAAATTGCAGGAGATTAAAAATTGTAATTCACATAAAAAAAGTAGATTATTACTACTATAGATATCCCCAATATCTGGAAGCCTCACCTTGTCCAAAACAAACAGCTCAAACTTCATACTCCAATAAGCACGTAGGCGGAGTCATCAAGCTTTATTGCACATGGATAGTATTTAAGACAGTAGCCTTAGAATTATAATTTAGTTTACACTTGAAAACGGTTAGAGATACTAACTAACTGAAACGTTGTGTTAAGTAACAAAATAAAGACAATGGAAGTCCGACAAGGTATTTTTTTTAATAATATTTCTTTGTCTACCACCTTCAACAAACAAAAGATATGAAATTACACCGCGCAATCGTTGACTCGCCCGGTACAATTTCCTTTTCCAAAAATAAAATATTTACGTACCGTTCAAGAAACACAAAAATAAGTTCACTATCCTGTCTGTAAACCCATAATCCAAAATCTTGCTTGGCATTTATTCTTGTAATCTCATAGAATGTTTAGCATAATACATTGTGCCATTTCCATAAAATATGTTTGAGGTTGTACTTGGCATAGAACCAACTGGCTTAATCCGTCTTCTGATATTGTAGTTGTATTGTAACTTTGTATGTTATTATTAGAATATACGAGTAACAAAAGTTTTTTTTTGTTTATGTCCATGTTGCTGTACTATCTGGAGTTAGATAATATTTTTGTACAGGGTGTTTCATTAAGGTCGAAGAGCGGCCATATCTCGGAAACTACTGGGCATAGAAACTCAGGAAAAGAAAAATGATAATAAAAGTGGCCATGAGAAAATTCTGGAAATAATTTTCAAGTTCCGCATTTTGCCGCAAGAGGGCGTAATTGAAAAGTAAATGTTTAAATTTTACATAACTCCGAAAACTCCACATTAAGGTATATGTTTGATAACACCATTTTAAAGCTTGGACAATTATGCATCATTTTGGTCTTATGCTCATTGGCGTACCGACTTTAATAGGAGTGGGGGAAGCTGTTGAAAGTGTAATCATTATAAACGACTTATCCGATTTTAGCAAACTAAAAACTATTTGAAAGAGAAATGTATGCACTTTGATCAGTCATATTTAGTTGTCCATAATAGTTCTCAAAAAAAAATGCTAGAGGGCGCAATTTCCAATAACAATACATTTTTTGATTTTACTCCGAAAAAATAAATCATACGGTATAATTATGATACTATAATCGAGAAGGAGAAGCTTAAATTTAGTTAAATCGGATAAGTCGTTTAGAAGTTACAGCGATTTTAATGTTTAAACTTTCAATAGCTTCTCCCACTCTTATCAAGTGAAACTGTAAACATTAAAATCGCTGTAACTTCTAAACGACTTAACCAATTTTACTAAATTTAAGCTTGTTTGGAAGAGAAAGGTAAGTACCTTTAATTGTCGTATCCAATGTACAAGATATTTTCTAATAAAATTGCTAGAGGGCGCAATTTGTCTTAAAAATTATTGTTTTGGCAATAACTCTGAAACGAACGGAGATATTGAGCTGCGGTTTTAATATTTTTTCTAACAAATTTTATCTCCTTCTCGATTATGGTATGATAATTATACCGTAGGATTTATTTTTTCGGAGTAAAATCAAAAAATGTATTGTTATTGGAAATTGCGCCCTCTAGCATTTTTTTGAGAACTATTACGGACAACTAAATACGACTGGTCAAAGTGCATACATTTCTCTTCCAAATAGTCTTTAGTTTGCTAAAATCGAATAAGTCGTTTATAAGTTACCGCGATTTAAATGATTACACTTTCAACAGCCTCCCCCACTCTTATTAAAGTCGGTACGCCAATGAGCATAAGACCAAAATGATGCATAATTGTCCAAGCTTTAAAATGGTGTTATCAAACATATACCTTAATGTAGAATTTTCGGAGTTATGTAAAATTTAAACATTTACTTTTCAATTACGCCCTCTGACATTTTGTGACTTAACAATAGTTATGCTTTATTTGTTATTTATTTTGGCAAAAAAAAATGTAACGAAGCAAAACAAAACACAACAAAAAGGTGGTGTAACATGGCAAATGTTGGAAATGTCCTCCACCCTCTACTTGGCATGCTCCCAGACGATGGTAAAATCTGTCGACGGAATTCCGAATGGCTTCAGCCGGTATATGTTATGCGTCTCCAATCTAATTTTGTCTTTCAAATCTTTAATATTATTTGGCCAATTTTGGTAAACTGTTTCTTTTAAATATCCCGAAAAAAAAAGTCTATAGGCGTTAAGTCTGGGGACCTCGGTGGCCATTTGTACTTAATTGTACCACGTCATCCAATCCAGCAATCTGGAAGTATCTCATTTAAATATCTTCTCACATTGAAAGGTAAAAAAAACATCAATGATTTATCATTTTCGCTTATTTAAATAGAGATTTTTTCAAACTTTTAACAGTCGCCATTTTGAAATAGCTTGACAGAATCGCGCGAAAATTTATGAGCTTACTGTACGAGATATTAGCTTTCAAATAATGTATTACAAGCTGTATGTTTCCATTAAAAAAAAATCGTCATATCCAGGGCCGATCCTAGGGTGTCGGCCGCCCGCGTGCAAAGACCTATTATGCCGCCCCTCTAAAGATTTTTTTCTATTTTGAGTTATACTTAACGTTTACGTTATAAACTCATCTATATGTACATAAGAGTACATAGTTAAACATTAATAAAAATGCAAACTACAAATAAAATTTTACGGGAAAGACTATTTTTGGGCCAGCTAATATGTTATATATTAGCGACACCTTTTTTTCTTTTTACTTTAACAAAATAATAAACCAACAAAAATATTACTTTTGAAACAAAAATAGACATTTTATAATTAGAAATGTAAAACAACAGTATTTACCAGAAAATATAAAATAACAAAAAGTACTAAAGCATAAATCTCGCGAAACGAAAAGTACAGTCCTTCCTCGAAGACTACCTAATAATTAACTATAAAACAATTTTTCTGGCTTTCTGAGAAGCAAATTTGTCAATAATTGCGGTGAGATCAATTTTTTCAGAGATTTCGGATTCAATAGAGATGATGGCCAAATCTGAAAGTCTTTCTTGTGTCATATTATTTTTCAAGTAATTTTTAATAATTTTTAATTTACTGAAACTTCTTTCACCTGAAGCCACAGAAACAGGTAAGGTTAAAAAAAATCCTTATTGCTAGAGCAAAATTTGGGAAACAGGGAATGAGATTATTTTTGATTAAAATTTCTAATATCTTAATTGGCTGTTTTTTACCTGGAAAAATATATTTAAATGAAGTTATTTCATTAAAGAGTTGTATACCGTCTATATCTTTCACAATAGTTCCTTCCTCCTGTACCTGTAACTTAATATCTATGTCCATGCAGGCTTTCATGAAGTCATCATTAGAAATGGTGTGAAACTCATACAAAAAGCAGAATATAGAATAGCACTCAGATAATAAGGTAAGTCTTTCATTTATCGAAGAGATCGCGTAATCAAGAACTGCAAAATAGAAAGCAATCTTGAATTGCAGGAAGGGATTTAAAACTGGTTCATCACTGCCCTCGTAATCAAATAAACTAACTTTTTTTCTGAGCTTCGAGATGGGAAATTCGTGATCAATACCTAAATCTCTAGCAAGTGTTGGTACTGAATCGACAAATATTTTAAAATTATCGTCAGATCTTTGGGAAACTAAATATTTTTTAAGATTATCTAATTCCGTGATGTTTAATTTAGGATTTTGAAGCATTTTACTCAATACATCAATTCTTGATAATAAATCATGCCAAATTAAAATTGAACACAAAAACTTAAATGTTTCAAGACTTTTAATTATTGATTTAGCACCCATTTTTGTTTTCGTGTCTCTGGTGGTATCTTCAATTAATGCCTTTAATGCGGTAATAATGTTTTTTAGATTTTAGAGGTCTAATAGCATTGATACGACTTTTCCATCTTGTTTCACTAAACGGTTTTAAAGTAAGAGTTTTCACGTTTTTTGAGTAAATCCCATCAATATGGGGACGCAGAAAAGTAATTATATACCTCTTGTACCACATCAAAAAACTAGAAATTTCACCACTGGCTGGCGCTGGCTGGTTTGATTGAAAATCTTTAATAAATAAATCCATTTAAAATAATTCACAAAAATATTGTTTTCTTCTTCGACGTTAATTTAAAGTTATCTTTTATAATTTGATAAATGTGACTTTATTTTTATTTCGAGAAATTCGTAAAAAGTTTTGACAGAACTATCTGCGGCCTACGGCCGCACCTTGTTTTGGCCGCCCGCGTGCGGTGCACGCGCTGCACACCTGCTAGGATCGGCCCTCGTCATATCTCTAAGTAGTTACAAACTTACACTGTGGAATATGACTTCTATCAATTTGTGCCAGTAATTTCAAACATTTTATCAGTTTTTTTTAAGTATTTAAAAATTGATAATAGGTTTATATTGTTACTGAGTGTTTACCAATTCAAAACAAAAGTGTTGTGTAAGACGTAATATTTCCCTTTATTTTATAATTAAACCACACAGGTCATAAAGCCCGTTTTAACCTGGCAACACTTGAAATAAAAGGGCTGAGTTAATTAAATGTAAATAACGTTGTATTCAGGAGCCCCTTGGCTTTTTAACCTTTTAAGCCTTTTACATTCAGTTTAGTATTGTTGGCTGTTTGAAGGTTTTAAGGAGATTTGAAAATTAATCGAGAGAAAAGGCCATTAGATAATGAATAAATATTAAGACGCCCGAAAAGTCCCGCCTTGGTCGGTTGATAGAAAGGCTATACCCTTAAAAAGGTTGTCAATTTAATATGGATGAATGATGTAGAAAAAAAAAAAATAATCAAAATCGAAACACAATCTGCGCCGCATTTTAATCAATCAGGATTCTTCTTCTTCGTATGCCTATCCGAGCCGGATGCTGGCGACCATCTGAACAATCATAACTTTGTAAACTGCTTCTCTGAACACTCCCGTGGTTGACTTTCCGAACCAGACCCTTAGGTTTTTCAGCCATGAGATCCTCCTTCTTCCTGGTCCTCTACTCCCGTACACTTTACCTTGCAGGATGCACTGGATGAGATGGTATCGATCTTCATTACGCATTATGTGCCCAAGATATTCTAACTTCCGGCACTTCACGGTGTAAAGAACCTCACGTGCCTTTCCCATTTGGCGCAGGGTTTCTTCATTGGTCACCCTCTGCATCCAAGACACTTTCAGCGTGCTTCGATACAGCCACATTTCGAAGGCTTCCAGCCTCCTCTCAGTAGCAGCAGTCAGGGTCCAAGCCTCCACTCCGTAGTACAATACAGAAAAGACGTAGCATCTTAATAACCTGATCTTGAGGTTTATGTTCAAGTCATGGCTCTTGAAGCACTTTGCCATCTTATTGAACACTGCTCTGGCCTTCTCTATCCTGCATTTGATTTCCTGTGAATGGTCCCACTCTTCATTAACACAGGTGCCCAGGTATGTGTATCTTTGTACTCTTTCCACACGTTTCCCATTTATAATTAGTTGGTCAGTCAGGATTACCACCCCATAATTTTTTCGCCTGTCGTCGGATCGTGTCGTTTGCACGGTACCGGTTCATTTTGTCTTTGTGTGTGACATAAGCAAGTGGGTGAATATAAAAATGCTAATAGCGAGTTTTATAGAGTATTGCTACTGCAGAGAACCTGCCGGATCTTAATTTTAATTTTGCATTATTTTGTGTTGCCTTTCAGTGTTTTTAAATCTACCCGCCTACCCATTTTATAGAATAAAATGATTTTGACACACCCACATTACAACCCATCAGAAATATACTCTTATCTTACAACGAAATAAAATGGTTTTTGGGAAAGAAAGAAAAAACTAAAAGTCTTCCTCCACAAAATTTAATAGAATAAAAAATTCTTTATGGGTCTCTACATGTTTCGAACGCAGAAACGTTCATCATCAGGGGACAGAAAATTTATTTAGTACTGATGGTTTTGGCAGAAGAAAAAATGGTGTAGAACCTTAATGGAGCTTTTATGGAATTAAAAAATTGATGTGTAGAAGTGACATAATGTGAAGAAAATTGTGAAAAGTTGAAACATACTGAGTATGTGAGAAAGTCAGTAAAAGGGGGTCTAAACCAACCAAATAAACTGGGGAAGAAGAAAAAACGCTTCTAAAAAGAAGGCGTCGAGGGTTATTAAAATTTTAACAAAATATTTTTTAAGTATGTATGTAAGACATTATGGGAATAAAATTAGTCGTAGTATTACGAATATATCACAATAAAATACTATCCAATAATTGTTTTGTGGGGTACTGAGGGTTAACATAAAGAATTTTGTATTCTTATAAATTTTGTAGAGAAAGACTTTTAGTTTTTTCTTTCTTTCCCATACTTTCAACTCCACTTTAAGCATGGACTATTTCTTCAAATCAAAAATGTTTTTCTTTCTTATAATGTTTCTCTCTTCCTAACGTCCATCAAAACTGACCCTGTAATCGGCCATTTTGGAAAGGACCTATTCCGTGTGCTATGCAGAGTTGCTTCAAATTCGACCGGCAGAGACTTTAAAACTAGTTTAGCCTATACAAAATTATAGGTTTAGAAAGCATTTAGAGGCATATTTAAACATCTTTGAATATTGTCCAAAAACTTCTTAAATTTAATCAAAAATGATTTAAGATTCAATAAAAAATGATTAAATTATTACATATCAAAGCCAATTTTATTATTCTTGAATAAAATATTTAAAATAAATTGATTAATTTTAATTATAATCAGTATTAATACTAACATTATTAGTTAGTTTAGAATAGGACGGCTTAATCACTAATCTTTTGATTTAATCAGTAGGTAGTATCGGTAATATTAATTTTTTTAATCAATCTGGTCTGGACCGGAATTTAATCAGCTTCATTCTTGATTGAATGATAAATGAATGAAAATTGATGAATTCAGTTCATTTTGATTTAAAACTTAATATTTTTTTAACGCGTGAGTGTGTGTAGGTAGATATGTGTGTGTGGGGAAACTTTTTTAAAAATATTTATACAAAAAGATTAGGCGCACTAGTCTTAACGTTCTTAATGAAACTAAATGAAATTTTTTCGGGATTTCCTTTTGTGTAAATAAAAGACTTACACTATACAAACCCGGACCGGCTACTTTTGAAGATTTATAAGTTTTTGGGAGCGATATCTGCAGCAATATAAACCTTTTTATCTTTTTTGTAGAAACTTGCGAGTAAGTTTTATGTTTGATTGGAATCTTTATGTGCGGGCTTTATTAGATTTCCGGGAGTTTGCGTCAAAGCGTTCCTAGCAGCAAACAAGCATAATCCTTAACTTGACAAAAAAAGGATTTGAAAATGTTTCTTGTAAATGTTGGTGCGTATTTTTTCGTATGAAAAAAAGTCTTTCTATAGTCAACATAATTTTCATGTATAGGTTGATTTTTTGTATGTTTTGTATGTACCGAGTGTCCACTTATTCTTTTAGGATATCCTCTATTATTAGTACAGATAAAGGAATGTCCCTTTTATGGAAAACGAAAGATGCTGCAAGCTGCAAATCTTAGTTTATAATCTTCAGGATAAAATCGAAAGTTGTTAATTTTGCCACTGTAGCTTAGTTTGTTGTCGTTTCAGTATTAAAAATACTAAAGAATTATAGTCTTTTACGTAGAATCCGCTAGAGCAATAGTTGAGTAAACTGACGTTCAGTGGCGGCTCGTGACTAACGAGTCAGGGGCGCTGGCTTTAAATAAAAAAAATTTAAAATGTCTATTATTTTCGAAAGTACGTGTCTGTTTTTTCCGAGGTTTTTTCTAACTTTCTCGTTGTGAATTTTAATTTCATTAGCATAAGCACTACTTTAACAAGTTAAAATATTAGTTTGTCCTAACATCTCAAAACTTACCACATTATGACGATGTTTTGCACTATTTTCATGTTTTTTTATTTTCTCTGAAAGATGTTTTAAGTCCTGCACCCCATTTATAGTCCAATTATTATCCCCGTCAAAAAGAAGACACACGAAACAAAAAAATAATTTTTGTCCTCACAGCAGCATATCTAGGATTTTTTATTATATATTTCTTTGTCAAACTTACGCGTAAACTGTACCTTACTTTTACATTTTGATTGCACTTGTACTATGTTCAATTTCTAGCATTTTTCAAGTTCAAGTTTTTCACTTAAGATCAGAGAACTAAACACAAGCTTCCGTAAATCACTGACCTTCATATTACACGACATTTTCCACTTTTATAAAGTAATTAATAAATAACTCAAAACAAATAAACAAAACGTCAGCGAGTCAACGGCATCGACAGACGACAGGTCGCATTGCGATTCGCGAACAGTGGGCGCGGAAAATTTGAGCTCTCCGTGGCCGCTCGTTGTGCGATGTGTAGGTAACGTCAGGCCTCCGTCGTCATGACAACCCATCGAGAAGGCGCGTTGAATCGGGACGGATAATCGGTCGTCCGCCGCCCGCGCTTAGTACAACCTTGAGAGCGTGCAACTCGCTTGTCTATGAGTATAGCCTGCCCGTTAGAATAGGGCTACGTGCTACGTTTGGTTTGAATTATCTTAATTGACTGCTTACATACATTGCGTTATTGGTTTTTTAAGTAAAGTATTTTTGGGTTCTGTTTGAAATAATTGCAGGGAATATTGACAGACCCGTTCCTACCAAAATAAGTATGTAAAAACAGTATAAAACTAAAGAAAAAAAAAGAAAACAACATTTATTTCTTATAGTAGCTATTTATTTATAAAAGCAAAAATAGGTATTTATGTATTTATTATACAAGGAAAAAGTATTACATTTTTTGCGAGGTGTAAGCTTTGTGGTGCACGTCTAATTAAAATACCATATTGATGGGAACCCTTTTAGTATTGTTACTTTTGTGGGAATTTTATATGAAGATGTACATATAAGGGTGTTAATTAATGTCATGCAGATATTTCAGGGGGTGATAGTACTCGTCAATATAAGAAAAAAATGCAAATATATGCATGGTCTAAAACGCGTTATTTTCGTTATACAGGGTGGCAAAGTTTCAATTTTTTTTCTCGTATCTTGCGTTTTCTCTCTTATATTCTGCCATAATTGTTTCAAATTTGGAACATCAACCCTTTTTTAAAACCTCTACAATAAAGTATCAAAATTATCGGTTGCAGTATACAGGGTGTTATATTTTCTTGAATCGGCTACAATTTTATCTTTCAGAACTTTTTTTTTGGCTCCCTGTATAAATTCCGGTATGAAATTTTAACTCTCCGTTCCTTTGTTTAGCGTCCTGGTCTCTTGAACTATTCTCGTATCTGCGACCGTTTTCGATTTATTTGCAAAAATAGCCATCGATGTAAATTAAGTGTATTCGAAATAACGCAATAATAAACGGCTAAACGGACAATATTATCGTCAATTTCTTGAAAAGGAACTCCCAGGGCTGCTAGAAGAGGTACCAATTCTTGTCAGAAACCAAATGTGGTTCATGCACGATGCTGCACCACCGCACTTCAGCATAGCATAGAGGTGAGAAACTTTCTTAATCAAATTTTTAACAACCGTTGGATAGGTCGAGGGGGACCTCAGCCATGGCCCCTAGATCCCCAGACCTGAATAGCCTGGATTTCTTTTTCTGGGGACACCTGAAAGCATTAGTGTATCAGACCCCAGTCCAGACAAAAGAGGATTTAAGAAACAGAATAATACCTTTATGCGACATCATTCGCAATACTCCTGGAATATTTGGCAGAGTCCGTCAGTCCATGAGGCGAAGACTTGATTCGTGCATTTTAGCAAGAGGCGAACATTTTCAACAGTTTTTATAATTTTGTTTTATTTTTATTTGATTAACTAATAAATTGTTTTGTTACACGGCTTTTTACTCTGCGTTATTTCGCCTACACTTAATTCCATCGATGGTTATTTTTGCAAATAAATCGAAAACGGTCACAGATACGAGAATAGTGCAAGATGCCAGAACGCTAAACAAAGGAACAGAGAGTTCAAATTTCATACCGGAATTCATACAGGGAGCAAAAAAATAGTTCTGACAGATAAAAATGTAGCCGATTCAAGAAAATGTAACACCCTGTATACCGCGACCGACAATTTTGATACTTTATTGTAAATACTTTAAAAAGGGTTGATGTTCCAAATTTGAAACAATTATCGCAGAATATAAGAGAGAAAACGCAAAATACGGGAAAAAATTTGAAACTTTACCACCCTGTATAACGAAAATAACCCGTTTTAGACCATGCATATATTTGCATTTTTTTCTTATTTTGACGAGTACTATCACACCCTGAAATATCTGCATGACATTAATTAACACCCTGTATATAGGGTATCCAGTAACTAAGGGGCTATACAGCAACAGGAGATTTCTTATACGGTTAAAAAAAGATACAGGGTGACCCAACTAAATATTTACTTTATAAAATTGGCGTTGATTTGCTGTTAAGCGGATATGAATCAAATTTGGCGTAGTTATATTTTTGAGGGCAAGAAGGAGGATTCCATAATGAGTTTTAAGATATCTCCTAGAGAACGCCAGCTACGGACATTGCCTGTTCGGCACCAACTAGCGACTTCTGTAGTTGCAGAGATGAAGAAAAGGAGGAAAGTATTCAGCATTTCTTGTGTGAATGCCCCGGCCTCGCTAGAAGAAGGTTCAATACCCTGGGCGAACCATTCTTTAACGATCTGGAGGAGGTGAGCAGCCTGCAACTGGGTCGACTTACTAAGTTTATTAATAGCAGTTGCTGATTTAAATGAGCTGTCAAGATTCTTCTACGATCTACGTCGCGTTAACCATCAGGAAGCTGACGCTGATAGGTTCCGCGGAATATGTGTGGTACCACAACGGTCCTTATAGGACTACATGTGACTGTTTGGACGCTGCCAGAGGTCTGCCACTCTAACCTAACCTGACCTACTGAGTATTTTCTAACCTCATGTATTCAAACATTATGCTTTTACTGCGTCTTTTAAATCATTTCTAGGAAAGGTTTGTGTCACTCTAAAAATATTTTTATTATTGGTTATATTGCATTATCAATAGGTTCTAATTCAGGATGATACTGAATATAATAAATTCGGTAATACTGACAAAGCCCATAAATAAATTATGAATCAAGTTAATTTCCAACCAAAAAAAAAATTTTCTATTATTTCCGAAATCTTTAGGGACATACGTGATTACCGATATGTAAAGACCCTTGAATTAGAACAGAATTGTGAGGTATTAGATTTCCCTTATGCTCGACATTCCCTTTAATATCTTATCGATCGGTTCCTTTAAATCTTTCACTGCATTTTACTTTCAAGGAGAAATACGGATCTTATTCCTGCTCCAATAAGCATGACGACCTACTTTAGCGAAGATGTTTCAGTTTAAGTGGTTGGTGGAAACATATTTGTTATTAGAGGGTGTCTTGGAAACACCATTTTTATTACTACTTAGCAGCGGCGACTCGTCGGGGGAGGCAAGGGAGACAGTGCCTCCCCTGGTATAGTAATTTACGTTACAAGACCGGAAAGTGATGTTTTTCAGGTCGAGACAAGCATTTCTAGGGCGAGCCGTAGGCAAGAATATTTTTTTTTATTGAATATTAACTTTTTAAGTATTATTTTGACTTACCTTGTATTTTAATTAGTTATATTTAACAATTATTTTTTTAAATGTTGTTACTAGTAGAGAATCCCGCATAAACAAATGTTTTTGGGATTTTATTTGGAATAAATTTTAATAAAATAAAAATAAATAAATTATTATAGCTTTGTGATATTTATTTAAATACCACACGGTTAAATTTTAGTTTTGTTCTTTGCCCTTGACTTTGTTTTAAAGCGTTCTTGAGAAACCTCAAAGCAGATTTCTGTCTTTACGAGAGAGCTTTAGGCGTCCTAAAAGCATTGTTTTTTTAGCTTCGTATTTTAAAAAGAAGTTTATTTTGATAAATGATTCCTCGAATAGGTTTGCCTAAGGATTTTCGTTGCTTTTGGTAACAAATAAAGTTTTTTTTCGAGCATCAAATATTTATATTTTTAACTTAAGGTAAAATATAAAAATATTTAGGAAAGTAAGTGGTCAGTGATTTCTGAGATTTAATAGAATTATCCAAATTATTATATTCTATTAAACCTTTATAAAAATAGATTTTAAGCTAATGTTTTAGACACTCTATCTACATAAAAATTTTGATTAGTTCTTGTTTTATAATTATGATGGTCATAATTAAAAGAACAAATTTTTTTTAAACAATCAGGCAATAAATTATTTTTTATTTTATGTATAAAGATACATTCTAAATAAAAAAATATATTAGGTCAGTTTTGAGTGTAAAATCATGACAACACGTTGACATCGGTTTGTTTTCACTTCAATAATTATTTAAACATTTGCTGAACTTATTATTTTGAAATAAAACTGTTTAATTTAAAATCAAAAGTGCTTTTCGGTGTAACATCAAGAAGGTAAAAACCGTATCAGAAAATGTTTTGCTCTGTTATTTGGAGGAACAATCGAAAATATTAACTTGATTTACTTTGATTATAAAAAATGTTTTGGTAATTAATTTTTGAATTTATACCAAACATCATTACATTTTTCTAGCTGTAAAAAAAAATATTTTTTTACGTTGAAAAAAAGGGGGATTTTGTGCATCCATAGCAACAAAAAGTAATTTTTTTTTTACAATCGTATAAAAAAATTATTTTAGTATTATGAAATTCTAGGTCTTGATTACTTAAGGTGGGATTAACGACGCCATTTTCTATCGTTAATTCGATTTGCCTAACAATGGACGATTCGCGTACGCACTGCAGTGCTGTATTGATCAGAGTAGTTATCTTTATGCCATTGGCATACGAAGAAAAAAGACAGACATATTCTGGAGCTGGTAGAGCAAGGCAGATGTTAGTCAGCTGGTCATAGTTTTGTTTACTTTCGTGTTTTGTGCAATTACGACCGCTTTCCTGTTAAAATAAACACATAAGTATTCTCTAGAATTCTTAGGAGAGATGACATCTAGATAGACTAGAAAATATCGTGTTACCAGTAAAAATTGTTGTTTTTATTTCAGTTCTGAAAATCGACGCGTTTACAAGGATTTCAAGTTAATATGTGGCTATATTAGTGGTTTCAAAAAACCTATTTTTTTAAAAGTTTCTGTGCATTTCTTAAAAAAAAACACAGGCATACTATTCGGCAATGCCTCCCTGAACAGCCCTTCCAAAATTAGATACTAATTTCTTTTTTTAATAATTGCAAGGTTCCGGAAGTTACCCCTGCATACAAGCCATTTATAGGTCTTTTATACATCAATGACTTTAAGAACTGTGCTCTTAATGGGTATATTAAATACGTAGTAGTAGTAGTAACATGTTTTATTTAGCGAAAAGCTACAATTAAATATTTTTTAATATATTTTTTAACATATTTTTATAGATTTATTTTTAAATTTTAAAACGCAACGTTCATTTAACAAAAACAGACAGAAAAATTACAAACATTTTGTAAATTGTATCAAATATTACGTATCATTTTGTTTTTAAATTAAATGTAATTTTAAAGTTTTTTTAAACAATTTTAATGATCATTGAGAATTTTCCAAATTATTATATTCTATCAAACCTTAGAAAAAATAGATTTATAAGCTAATGTTTTAGACACTCTATCCACATAAAAATTTTGATTAGTTCTTGTTTTATAATTATGATGGTCATAATCAAAAGAACAAAATTTTTTAAACAACCAGGCAATAAATTATTTTTAATTTTATGTATAAAGATACATACTGAATAAAAATTAAATTTCTGACATTCAACCAATCTAATATTTTTAACATAAAATTAATTTTGTATATTTGTCCCAATTTAAAATAATCCACATTGCCTTATTTTGTAAAATTTGTAATTTATCAAATATTTCCTCACTAGTACAATATAAAATGGAAGAACAATAAAGAAAATGTGGTAATATAATATTATTAAATACAGTTTTTTTTTAGAAAAGAAACTTAAATTAGAACTGATTCTTTTAAAATAACCTACTTTTCCGGCAATCTTCGATATAATACTTTCAAAATATTAAAATTTTTTTAATTTTGAATCAATGATTATCACCAAATATTCAAAACTGTTTACTGATTCCAATTTTTTACCATCAATTACAACATTTATATTTTGACAATTTAAATTATTACCCATAACTATGGAGGACTTGAGGTAGGAGGCCGATCGCAATGCATTGGATTCGGTCCCAAATTAGCATCGGTAATTCAGCTTTACGAGTCGCTGTAAGATGGCGCGCGTGTTCGAAGTGGGCTATCAAATAATGGTTTCTTATGGACGCAATAACTATTTTTATTTAAATTAGTTCTTTAAGGAACAAATAAGGACTTTTATATGAATTTACACTTACTTTGTTATACTTATTAGTAAACTCGGCCTGTATAAAGTTCCAACGATGCTTGGTTTTTAAAATACAGGGTATTAAACATTCTAGCAATACCTTTGGAGCTAGAAAGAGACTTATTTGGCTGCGTTTTCTCTCTGAAAAAGATCCTGTCTTACACCCCGACACAAAGCAAACTCTACTTTTATAAATTGTACCATTATTCATTATAAATATGGAAATTAATTACAATACAACGTTATTTGTCTTGTCTTGCCTTCAAACATTATTTGTTATTTCGAAAAATAAAATGTCAATTGTCAAAAGTAAAAGCACAGAAAAATAAAGGGTTTAAGTAAAAATTAAAAACTACGGAGGATCTAGTTTTCCATATTAAAAACGAAGAAGAAGAAGACAACATCAGCCCACTTCGGACGCGAGAGCCATCTATCGGCCAATAGCGAACTAACCAAAAAACCGGGACAGAATTTGAAAATGCTGCCATTGTCGATCGGCCTCCTACCCTATAGTTCTCCATACCCATAACCATACATTTAGTTTTTGAAATTTAACGTTGTTTTCTTATTATCTGCCCAATAAAACGCTCCCTAGTTACTAGAATCTATTGTGAAAAAACGATACCTAAACATAAACCATAGATTTAAGCGTCAAATCCAGACGAAACAACACTACACGTAAGCGTCCCTTAACTCCTATTTCAGTTTACTTATTTTTTGAAGAAGACACGCGAGAAAAAACAGATTAGGACCGTTTGACAAATGATCCCTGAGATAAAGTTACAAGAAGTGTTTTGGAAAATACATTATCTTTAGAAAAGAACGACAGGAGAAAGTTCCTCGGAAACAATAAAATTCTGTAAGGGGAAACAAAAATAAAAATTTAGTTTGTTAAGATAAAGGCTATAAGTATAATGATATGTATTAATATTTGTAGAAGCTAGTTTGGTATAGCGGAGCTAGCTAACTAGTATAATTAAGTATATAAACTAACTTTTTTAAGGTGGAAAACCATTTTTCAAGAATTAGCTAACCAGACACGCTGATTCAGGCAAAAATGTGTCTTAAAACTTTCATGATAGCATTGAATATCAAACTATAAGAAGGTCATATAAGCAGATTTCCTAAATCTGCTACGTTAAATTCATAGATGGCACCAACAATAAAGCGTGTTGATGCTGCCACTAACGACAAGCCTTTTCATTGCTAAATTAAAACATTGTTGCCGCCTGTCTGTTTGCACAAACATAACTTTCAATTGGACCCTAAAGTCGTTGAGTTTTTTAAAATGTATCTTTATAGCGTAGCGTAAAACTTGATTTCACGTAAGTACTTACACCTATCCTACATTTAAGTAGCTTACATCTATTTTCCTACCAATAGTATAGTCTAGACCTAGAAATGTCCCTAATTTTAATTGCTTTGTAGCATATAATATTTTCAACCTCTTGACGTTCCAACGTTAATTACATGAAAACATATTGACTGCCATGTCTTCTATTTCTAACAGAATTAAATAACAACTCTCACTATTTAATACATACCTAGGCTACAACGTATATGATGGGTAAAATATGAATGATGTGCGGTTTGTATAACTTGGTTTTTATTTGCAATTATTACTACTCTTCAAAATGGTTAAAATAAGTAGTTTTTACTTTCTTACTTAAGAAACATCCAGTTTGTTTGTATTAGTGTATTACGTATTTTGCTATTTTTCGACGAAATAAAACCTATTTTAGTTATACTTGCTGTCACTTTTTATCTACGTTTATTTGTATAACATTTAACGCCTAATGCAATGGTAAAATCATTATGAAAATCGGTCCAATTACCCCGGAGTAATCAGCGTACATATTATTACATTCGGCTGGAATTGAGAACCTCCTATTTTATTGTCTGTTAAAAATGCTTAAATCCTTAAAAATTCCAATAAAATACGATATCCGGCAACACCACGACATTACATCAGAGAATTAGAGACATCTGTTGCCGAGGCGCTGCATTTATAACTGTAGATTTACAATCTACTCCACAATAGCGGCCAAACCGTCTCCAATACAGTCTAAAACAGGGTTGTCAAGTTTTCTCGAAGATCCGCTGTTCTTATAGTTTGATATTCAATGACGATAGTAATTTATAATGTAAGTGTTCAAAGTACGATTGTATTTTGACACTGACAATCAATGACCGCTGACCGTTACGTCACGACTAGTGCTTATCTTTCTGACATTCGTGAACTAGGTGAGATAATAAATTTGCGTCAATAATGAATGTGGTATAGTTTTATCAGTGGGAAAAAATTAAAAATTGACAGATAATGCGAATCACGTGACGACTATTTTTTTGCTTAATTTTCATCTCGATCGAAGCAGAACTTGAAGCCAATTTCAAATTTCGAATAAAGCTAAAAAAATTCCCATATGCTGCGGACTTTACTGGTCACACTGTATTTTTCGGTAAATTTAAATTACCTAATTACAGGAAATAAAAAGAAAAGAATAGAACTTATTAATATGATGACGATTACGAAAGCTGTGATGATTTATATGAGAAACCCCTATAAAACTGCCTTGTGTGTCATCGCCTTAAGATGTCGTGTATCATTCTAACTGCATCTCTTGGTGCGTAGAATTTGCCACACTAATCTGTGTATTATAATATATGCTTTTTATATTCATCTATCCCCCAATCCGAAATGATTTTCCCCAAAGTATTTCCATCGAATTTCACTTCGCCGATTAACTACCCAAAAATTGTAATGTAGAATTTTTGATAAAAAGGAAGGTCAATCCTCGGGAAACCCTTTTATTTACCTGCTAAATCTGCCTAGGAACCGTCTAAGGCTTTACGACCTTTTAAAAGGGTTAAAGCGGTTAAAGCTAAAGACTTTGGAGACGAGGAAGAGTTGGGTGTAAGGATTGGTAAACCGGCTCATTTTGGTAAACCACGTAAATTAGGGTTACATGGCTTACCCATAGCATTCGTTATATTATTATCATCTTTGTTACTATTCAAGTTTCCATTGCACATAGGTAGGTATATGGTATACACCGTCACTATCCTTTTTCTTTTCGATTTTTTTTTGTTTGCTTAGTTTCCTTTAATGTCTTTCTTTCTTTCTTCCTTCCTTTCTGTTCTTATTATCTATTTGCTTTTAGGGTTTTTCAGTAGTTTTTTTTTTGTAACTGGAAAAAGATAAAAGTATTTTTTATGCACCCCCAATAAAATAGGGTAGCGCCTATGCCTGGAGGTTAAAGCACCCAAATAAATAGATATTGCAACTCATGCCTGCAATAAATAAATATTTTATGTAGATAAGGACCTTTTTATGAAAACCGTTTTATCTATTACTAAAACATTCAGATAAGAGGGGCAAGGAATGGGGGAAGAGATGCAATTTTCGCATATACGACACTGGGAACGTATTAAGTATAAAATTTTTTTTTAAAAATATTTGCTACAAACTTTTTAATTTTTAAAATTTTATTTAATTTAAAATTTTATTAAATTGAAAATTTTATTTAATTTAATTTTAAATTTTGGACACTATTGTTTATTTTATTTTTTTTTTGGTTAGCAAACGTAATTGGGCAATATAATATTACAACTTATGCCAATGTAATCACCATTTAGACCCGTATGAATTTGCGGAACATGTATCCACTAAATCTTCGCCCCCAACTCGACTCCGTCCGAAGACTTAACTTTTTCAAGTCGAGGATAAAGTGATGGACGTCAGTGTGAACTTAACCGTGCGGAAAGTTAGAATGTTTTTTCGGTCAGAGAAAAATTGCAAAAATATTGTGCGTAAGCGGTACAGGTTGCCGAAAATGTTTTTATATTCGGGTAATAAACAGCGAAAAACAGCTGTGATGGACTGAGACAAAACGAGGTTTCGATTGTCGTCAATTAATCACGAAAAATGTTTACTAATGATCTTGTGAAATTTTACAATCGGATATACATTTTTTAGATCAGTTTACCACGCATGGCTACGTTATAAAATAAACAATTTTAATTGGCGTATACAGGGTGTTCGGAAAATGCGTTAGGAAATTTTAAGGGGTAATTCTACATGCAATAATAATGCTAGTAGATCATTTGGCGAAATCTCCATGGTTACCAAGATACAGGGGTTTAAATTTGATCTTTTAGTTTAAGTTTTTCGTCATACTACATTTATTTTTAAACCAAATCATTTGATATTCGGCACACATACTAATCTCGAGCGACTATACAATTTAAAAATAAGAGTGCTTTTTTTTTAAACCGCCAGGGGGCACTTTACCTGAAATATTACTTTTGATCAAGGTCGATAAACCCCACCGTTTATCCACTAATCGATATCAAAGCTTTCATTTCTTTCAACCAAATGCCTACGTACCTACATAATTTAAATCATCAAATCAAATTATGCGAAATTTGACAACTAAATAATTTGATTACTGTCAACTTATTAGTTGTTAGATAGGAAGAGTTTTTTGTCATAAAAAGACAAAGTTAAAATGGAACGAGAATATTCAAATGTTGAGTACCAAAAAACTCTCCCTATCTAAACTTGACAGTAATCAAATTATTTAGTTGTCAAATTTGGCATAATTTGAAACCAGGCCACTTGATTTGACGCGATTTAAATTATGTACGTAGGCATTTGGTTGAGAACAATGAAAGCTTTGATATCGATTAGTGGCTAAACGGTGGGGTTTATCGACCTTGATCAAAAGTAATATTTCAGGTAAAGTGCCCCCTGGCGGTTTAAAAAAAGCACTCTTATGTTTAAATTGTATAGTCGCTCGAGATTAGTATGTGTGCCGAATATCAAATGATTTGGTTTGAAAATAAACGTAGTATGACGAAAAACTTAAACTAAAAGATCAAATTTAAACCCCTGTATCTTGGTAACCATGGAGATTTCGACATTTTGCCAAATGATCTACTAGCATTATTTTTGCATGAAGAATCACCCTTTAAAATTTCCTAACGCATTTTCCGAACACCCTGTATAAGCATCCGATCCGATATGTCAGAGGGCTCACAGCTTAGCATTGCAACATTATTTTTTCTATGAGTAACTTCCAATGCCAAAAATCTAGTAAATACACTACCGTGCAAAAAAAAAACGGACATCATAAAATTTGGATTAAGTTTAAGGGAATTTATAATTCTTTTTTATTTTTACTCCGAATTAAGTGATATTTTAGAGAGCTCGAGATACATTTATTATTTTTAACATGCCCATACAAATTTTAAGAGAAATTGGTTTTTCGCATATTATACAAGGATAACCGAAAAGTTTTTTTTGTCTAGTGTCAAACCACCCTGTGGAATAATAAGGAAGCAAAATTACTTCAAAATATCAGTTTCCATTAAGCCGCAAATATTCTTTGCGTTTTGGTTTTTGGTTCATGTCAATACGTTCATTTGTTCTCACCAAAATGCATAATGATCTTGATGATGTCAATAATTTAAATGTTTCCATAATTTTTTCATTGCTATTGCATTTAAAATAAAATAGACTATTAAAATACAAGAAAACAAATGTTATTGTAATAATCAAGATTTAATAAACAAATAAATTTAAGGAAAAAGTGGGTATACCTAAGATTTAAGAAATAACATTTTCACAAAACAAACTTAACAGGTACCAACAACAACTTTTTCACTTACACACAAGACATCTCAATAATTTCTATTGCCTCCTCTAGCCCTTACTACTACCTGTACAGGTCGCTTCATGCCATCAATTAGACCGCGAATATCATCCTTGGTAATATTATTCTTCTATTCTTAACTCTTATGACGCGGTAGTAATTTAGTTTTAGTTGCTGGTCTGCGTGAGTTTAAAACTTCGTGTAATCCTCGACGAACTGTCCAAGAACTGACATTTTTTATTCGAACCTCTCGAAGTTGGTTTTTCACCTGTACTGACGTCAAATGAAGATTCGAAGAGTTTTAAGTACAAAAAATCGGTTATCAAATCGAATGTTCGTAAATATCTCAATACTCTTGTATTCGATTTGTTGAAATTTGACAATTTTTTTATGTAATAACAAGAGGACAATTTAGCCTTAATTAAATTTAAATTATTAAGTCTAGTGGCGTCCCGGAAGACAGTCCAACTAATATTTTTGACAAAATGATTGCACGTCACTGCCTTTTTTTAAAATTATGTATTTTTTTTTGAAATAAGCAACTACAAATACGACTATTTTATCTTGAGTTTTTTATATCTTGCTTTTATTGCATGTCCCCGGGACAATAAGAGTAAAAAATTTAAACTTTAAATCCTTTAGATTTTTTCCTTTGGGGCATTTAAAAGCTATCGTTTACAAAACTCCAGTCAACACTGAAAAAGAACTAACCCAAAGGATACGGGATTCACGCCGGGAATATTTCAACGAGTTTGGCAATCGATGTTAAGACGAGCCAATGCCAATGCTCCCATTGAAGTTAAAGGAGGGCATTTTCAGCAACTATTATAAGTTTCGTCTTATTTTCTGTTAAATACATAATTAAACTTATACGTTATGCGATTATTTTATGTTAATTGCTTTTATCGAAAACAGTTTGAATCTGTGCGAAAAAATTAAAAAAAAAAACGTTCGTGTAATTTATAGTTTGGTAAATAGTTTAATTTTTTTACTCTTGTTGTCCCGGGGACATGCAATAAAGTGTTTTTTTTGCTCAAAAACAAAGAAATATATAAAAAAAAACTCGGAAGATAAAATATAGTTGTATTTGCAGTTGCTTAATTGCAAAAAAAATACATAATATTAGTTGGACTGTCTTCCGGGACGCCACTGGACCTAATAATTTTAATCTAATTAAGGCTAAATTATCCTCTTGTTATTACAAACAGAATTGCCAATCAACAAAATCGAATAAAAGAGTATTGAGATATTTACGAACATCCTATTTTTTTTTAAAGTTTGACACCCTGTATCGTAAAAACTATGCATTTTCGAACCCATGTTTATATATGAACTCATCTTCTTAAAAACACTTAAAGAAGCACCCCTTGGAGTTGGGCCACATGCTTAAATAACACCCTGTATAGTTCTAATTTAGGAATTGGGTCTGTCTCTCTTGCTCTCGTGTATCTAAACGATTCCATCTAATTCACAGTCTGTGATTTCTAACGAAAATCACGGTAAGAGAAGTTTGAGACTGGGTATTAGAGGAACTTTTTTTTTATAGCAGCAACACATGTTTAAATTATTTCTGGCATAAATTGTAAACTTAAGTAATTAGGACTTTATTTTAAAATAACGTAAACGTGTTAAATAATAAAACCGAAAATGGAAATTTGCCAGCGAGATCCCAATATCGCTTTTACATTGGCACGAGGATCGTCTTTGAAAATGTACTTTCACAGCAGGAGAAGAAGAGTGGTTCCGTGGAATAAATATCAGGTAAAGAATTGCCTTTTTATTGGATTGCTATTTTAATTAAATTTATTTCTGTTTTCCAACAAGTTAGTATAGTTACTATGGATTTTTGGAAATCCTCTCTTTTGCCAGGTTTTCTTGATTAGGCCGTACATGTACCGGGTGTTTTTTTAAGGTCGACGAGCGGACATATCTCGGAAACTACTGGGCATAGAAACTCAGGAAAAGAAAAATGATAATTAAAGTGGCCATGAGAAAATTCTGGAAATAAGTTTTAAGTTCCGCATTTTGCCGCAAGAGGGCGTAATTGAAAAGTAAATTTTTAAATTTTATATAACTCCGAAAATTCCACATTAAGGTATATGTTTGATAACACCATTTTAAAGCTTGGACAATTATGCATCATTTTGGTCTTATGCTCATTGGCGTACCGACTTTAATAAGAGTGGGGGAAGCTGTTGAAAGTGTAATAATTTAAATCGCTGTAACTTATAAACGACTTATCCGATTTTAGCAAACTAAAGACTATTTGGAAGAGAAATGTATGCACTTTCACCAGTCGTATTTAGTTGTCCATAATAGTTCTTAAAAAAAATGCTAGAGGGCGCAATTTGTAATAATAACAGTTTTTTCGATTTTATCCCGAAAATTCAAACCATACGGTATAACTATGACATCATAATCGAAAAGTAGATGAAATTTGCAAGAAAAGATGTGCAGACCGCAGTTCGATATCTTTGTTCGTTTCAGAGTTATTGCCAAAACAATAATTTTTAATATAAATTGCGCCCTCTAGCAATTTTATTAGAAACTATCGTGTACCACTAGATACGACAATTGAAGGTACTTCCCAACAAGCTAAAATTAAGTAAAATCGGATAAGTCGTTTAGAAGTTACAGCGATTTTAATGTTTACACTTTCAATAGATTTTCCCACTCTTATCAAGTGAAAGTGTAAACATTAAAATCGCTGTAACATCTAAACGACTTAACCGATTTTACTAAATTTAAGCTTGTTGGGAAGAAAAAGGTAAGTACCTTCAATTGTCGTATCCAATGGTACAAGATAGTTTCTAATAAAATTGCTAGAGGGCGCAATTTGTATTAAAAATTATTGTTTTGGCAATAACTCTGAAACGAACAAAGATATCGAACCCTGGACAACTAAATACGACTGGTGAAAGTGCATACATTTCTCTTCCAAATAGTCTTTAGTTTGCTAAAATCGTATGTCGTTTATAAGTTACAGCGATTTAAATGATTACACTTTCAACAGCTTCCCCCACTTTTATTAAAGTCGGTACGCCAACGAGCATAAGACCAAAATGATGCATAATTGTCCAAGCTTTAAAATGGTGTTATCAAACATATACCTTAATGTGGAATTTTCGGAGTTATGTAAAATTTTAAAATTTACTTTTCAATTACGCCCTCTTGCGGCAAAATGCGGAACTTAAAAATTATTTCCAGAATTTTCTCATGGCCATTTTAATTATAATTTTTCTTTTCCTGAGTTTC
The DNA here is from genome assembly GCA_963969555.1 of Polydrusus pterygomalis. Taxonomy (NCBI): domain Eukaryota; kingdom Metazoa; phylum Arthropoda; class Insecta; order Coleoptera; family Curculionidae; genus Polydrusus; species Polydrusus pterygomalis. Next base: position 37,427,529 of record OZ018385.1, on the reverse strand, counting down.
TATGCCCAGTAGTTTCCGAGATATGGCCGCTCGTCGACCTTAAAAAAACACCCTGTAGGTACAGCTTCTTGGAACACTGTAATAGGTATAAGGCACACTTTAATATAAGCTGCAAAGTGGAGCCCACATTATTGTATAAGCGAGGAAATAGTTATTATCCTAATAAGTGCGGAAAGAGACACTTCGCATGTTTTAGCAAAGCAGTCAGCAAAGCCGCAGTGTGTAGGCTACCTTCTAGCAATGCCTGTTAGACTGTGAATAAGATGAACGAGTCCTTTAACCTTACCTGACTATTTTAATTCCATTTTGAGCTATTATTTATTTTATTGTCTTTATCTTCCGCAGGGTTCGATATTCGAAAAAGTTTTAAATATAAGTTTTTTAACGACTCCATGTCGAGTGATTTGATACTACCAATAAACTGTCTTATTACAATAAGCGGTTCAAAATCGTTACTCAGTGATTTAAGAAGTTCCGTTGCCGAATTGAACATGTTTTTAAATGGAAGATAAAACTTCAAGCTTTCATCTATTTCGTCTATGATAAGGGGAATATTGCCATGACCATTGTTCTTTTTAGCAGCTCTGATTATATCTGATAAATTGGCACATTCTAAGGGTTCAAAACACGCTTGCAAGGTAACCAGAAATATTATAAAATGTAGTGTTTTATTTTGTCCCATTTTAACCTAAAAAAAAGAGTGGAAATTTGTTTAACTATCTTATGTTATCAAAATCAGAAGTTCATTATCTATGGGTTATTATCATAATCAGTACCTAACATTAAATTGGGTTAAACGAAGCTTTCAAACCATGGTTAACTATACAGGGTGTCCGGAAATGATGAGAAAAAAATGTAGGGGATAATCCTAGACTCTTCCTACAACATTTATTGTAGTTACGTATACAGTGTCCGCAAGAAAGTTCGCATCAAATGGGATTTTTTTATTATTATTAGGTATATGTAAAAATTGAAAAAGCAGTTAGTTTTTGCTTACCCAAAAACCAAAAATGACATATACTGAAGCAGCTGCACGACTTGCGTTACCTGTCAAATTTGACATTTTTAATAATATAGGTTCAAAAATGCCCTTATTTATCAAAAAATCGAAAAACTTTATTCGAGAAAGTTGTTTATTTAGGCATTTTTAGCTTTTGTACGAAATTTTGACAGTCTAATACAATTTTTCTTTTTTGCCAGATTCTTGAAAATTTTGATCAACCCTCGTAGAAAAACTTTTATACATCGATGTAAAACCATTTGCCTTTACTTCATTTGTAATCTTTATGCAATTTTGTGTGAAATTTTTGTTTCCAATTATTTATTTTGCTTCAAAAACTGAAATTGTTATTGATCAGTATGTAATGTTTGATGCAAAGTTTATCTAATTACATCAGTTTTGTCAAAACCGACGTTTCTTATTTGTCTTAAGTTAGTAAACAGATGTAGAAAAAGAAAATATTATGAAGCTTTCGTTGAAATTTTACTTAATTAATATTGGATCAAAAAGAATAAATATTAATCGCTCCAAACATTTTATTCAACAAAAATATAGTTTAATATAATTAATTTAATTTAATAATAATAATTAAGTAAAATTTCAACGAAAGCTTCCTAATATTTTTTTTTGAACATCTGTTTACTAACTTAAGAAAAATGAGAAACGTCGGTTTTGACAAAACTGATGTAATTAGATAAACTTTGCATCAAACATTACATACTGATCAATAACAATTTCAGTTTTTGAAGCAAAATAAATATTTGGAAACAAAAATTTTACACAAAATTGCATTAAGATTACAAATAAAGTAAAGGCAAATGGTTTTACATCGATGTATAAAAGTTAATCTACGAGGGTTGATCAAAATTTTCAAGAATCTGCAAAAAATAAAAATTGTACTAGACTGTCAAAACTTCGTACAGAGGCTAAAAATGCCTAAATAAACAACTTTCTCGAATAAAATTTTTCGATATTTTTATAAATAAGGGCATTTTTGAATATATTTTATTAAAAATGTCAAATTTGACAGGTAACGCAAGTCGTGCAGCTGCTTCAGTATACGTCATTTTTGGTTTTTAGGTAAGCAAAAACTAACTGCTTTTTCAATTTTTACCTATACCTAATAATAAAAAAAAATCCCTTTTGATGCGGACTTTCTTGCGGACACTGTATATTACGTTAAATTTTATTTGCAGTTTTAAAATACATAAGTTACTAGAACAATAAATTAAACGTTCAAAAAGATTCAAAGTAGCTCTTTAATGCATAAATTAATTCTTCTTAAAATATTTCGACGAACTCCATGGAATATTCTTATCTTTGTTATGCTATGTTTCAGGTTAAAAATAAATTAAAATGATTTCGTATTCATCACATGCAAGCGATGTTATTTTAGCGTTTTCCTCGATAACGGTTAGATTTATCGAAACAAGAACAGTATACCTTTTTATGTCAAAAGGTTAGGAGAATAAAAATATTCAATCAAGATGCGCATACAGTGTAGGACAAAAATAAAGTATAGGCTCCTATGTGGCGCCCTCTACAAAATGCGAAAGAACGGTGGGCAAATTTGTGTTCCTTATCCCGAAAAAGCCCCATATACGAGAAACCGTCAAAATATTATGAGCGTGGCAGAAGGTATTGCAAAAAAAAACTGCAAATAAAATTTAACTTTCACATCCTGTAACTCTGTTAATAATCAATTTTCGAAAAATGTTATAGAAAGAGATAGCACTTATTTTCGGTCTGGAATTATCACCTAAATTTTCGGATACCCTGTATAGGGTGTCCCATAACGAAGGGGATAGTATACTTGAAAATAGGGCATTAACGCCTAATTTCTTATGATAAAATTTCCACGGTTAATTTTCAATAAATTATGTTTGAGGGTAGCAAAGTATACCTGGGATTTCCGTCCCGGAAATGGGAAACATGTTTTTCGTGCCCTAGATACCCTTTTTATTATTTATTAACTGTCGTCGGCTTAACCTGCTAAACCCGTAAGTCCACATTTGATCAAATTTTACATTTTAACGCCATCTTTTGTAAAAAAAGATAATCTATTTACCTAAGAAATTTAAGTAACTCCAAAGAAATCCTTAATGTGTGGCTCTCGTATTTACTTAACCCGTAAGTCCAACCCTGGCTAAACTCATAAGGCAAACGCCATAAGTCCGCCAGTATGCATTAGGAAAAACATGTATCTCCGTTTTCCTTATTTGATTTGTAAATTAATTATAACGCGTTTTTGGTCTCCCCTGTAAAATTTTGATTTCTGGACTTACTGATTTAGCAGGTTAAGACGACGCTATACTATTGGTACTTACTATTTTATATTATATTTAGTAGAAACGATCGAATCTGCATTCACTAACCAACACCAAATATGTATCCACAACAGGTACTGTATTTGGCGCGTACTTGGCTTTGAAAAGGGCACTTTGGAAATTCTTATAACATGTTTGGTTCATAAAATTTCAACTAAATGAATCCTTTTTTTAATGGAGTAGTTGTTATTTATCACAGCGGCAATTAAACTTTAAAAAAAATTGTTTTGAACACTTCTCCACATTTATATTTTTATTTCGTCCAATCACGAATGATATTTTTAATTAAATTTTTTTATTAACAATAAAATAAATGTAAAATAACCCGACTTCTTAATATTATTTGTTAATCATGGAGCGTTCAGTTCGGTAGATATTAAATTTTCTATTTAACTACTTGGATAATATTAAATATGCATTGTTTTCAAATAATTATAAAATAACCAAGTGCCAACTAACAAAGTATATTTTCTTTGTCTCACGTCACCAGGTAACAGGGTCCGCTCTAGGGGGCGGGCAACCTGGGCCCCTGCCCAGGGCGGCAAGTTGGGAGAGCGGCAGTGGCGGTTTCTCCACAGGAGCACGTGCACCCCCATACTCCACAAAGAATTACTCCATAAAGAAAAAATAATGTTCATTTAAATTTATCTTCTTATATATGATACCGTAATATAAGTTAGAACTATAGTTCTCCATAGTTAGAACCCTCCTATTTTAACGTACCGTTAAACAATGGAACGAAAGGTGGTGTAATAGCTCTCGCCAAGCCGGTTGTCAACTATGCATCTTGTACTAGTAGGTGTGGTGGGGGAAAGCGCGATTCTATAAGGAAAACTCGCACAATGTAAATGTGCGCCGTTGAGTTCATTGCGTGTTAATTGCCGTATGAATTTATTATTTGGAGTTTTCCCTGATTTTTTGTTATTATTTTGGGGCAGTAAAGACTTATTTTAATAAAAATGATCAGTTTTAATGCCAAAACGAATATGAATATGGAATATTTTTTGAAAAACAATTTTAGCTCATTAAGTATTGAGCAAAAAATTGAAATTAAAATTTAGGGAAGACCTAAACCCGAAATTAACTTGACACAGATCACAAAGTGTAGATTTAGGGACTTTTTTGTTATTGATAAGTTTGCTGCAAATAAAAAAAGAAGATTGGACTTTACTTTTAAACAATGTACCCACTACCTAATGAAAAATAAATTTGCCTTTTTTATTTTTTTTATCTTATTTTTATAAAATAAGTAGAGGTACCTAATCATAAATTTTTAAAATATTTACTAAAAATTATTGACCAAATTTGGGCATAATCTTAAAAAAATTTCGCCTGCGGCGCATTTCGCCTGCACCAGGCTTTTAGTGCACCCCCAAGTTAACAATTCACGAACCGCCACTGGAAAAGGGCGGCAATTTTTTGTTCTGCCCAGGGCGGCGTTATCGCTAGAGCGGGCCCTGCCAGGTAATAAGGCAGGCGATAGTGACGCGTTAATATGAGGGCTGAGCAGTTGTAGTTTTCCCTAAGAGTCAGCAAGATCTTTCGGGGTTTAAGGTGGCATTCTCAACGTCATTCAATGTATTGCCAACCTATAACCTAGTTCGCGTTGCTTTTTTTAGTTTATTATTTGATTAACTAACATTTAAATAAAATCAATATCGTCGGTACAATATTTAGGTAATACAGGGTGTTTCATTAAAGGTGGCCACCGGCCATATCTCGGAAACTACTAGGCATAGAAACTTGAAAAAAAAATTATCATTAAAGCGGCCATGAGAAAATTCTGTAAATTACTTTTAAATTCCTCATTTCGCCGCAAGGGGGCATAATTGAATTTTTTTTTTTTAATTCTAAATTTCTCCGAAAATTCCCATATTAAGGTATAACTCTGATTACAACATCGAAAAGCTTAGACAATTCTGCATCATTTTAGTTTAAGGCTCATTGGCGTAGCGACCTTGATAAGAGTGGGAGAAGCTATTGAAAGTGTAAACATTAAAATCGCTGTAACTTCTAACGACTTATCCGATTTTACTAAATTTAAGCTTGTTTGGAAGAACCTTCAATTGTCGTATCTGATGGTACACAATAGTTTCTAATAAAATTGCTAGAGGGCGCAATCTGTATTAAAAATTATTGTTTTGGCAATAACTCTGAACTAAAACGAACAATGATATCGAACTGCGGTCTTCACATCTTTTCTTGCAAATTTCATCTACTTTTCGATTATGATGTCATAGTTATACCGTATGATTTGAATTTTCGGGATATAATCGAAAAAACTGTTATTATTACAAATTGCGCCCTCTAGCAATTTTATTAAACACTATCGTGTACTGTTGGAGTTTAGAAGTTACAGCGATTTTAATGTTTACACATTTAATAGCTTCCCCCACTTTTATCAAGGTCGGTACGCCAATGAGCCTTAAACCAAAATGATCCAGAATTATCTAAGCTTTTCGATAATGTTATCTTCAGAGTTATACCTTAATATGGGAATTTTCGGAGAAATTTAGAATTAAAAAAAAATTTTCAATTTTGCCCCCTTTCGGCGAAATGAGGAACTTAAAAGAAATTTCCAGAATTTTCTCATGACCGCTTTAATCATAATTTTTTTTCCATGTTTCTATGCCTAGTAGTTTCTGAGATATGGCCGTTGGCCACCCTTAATGAAACACCCTGTATCTGACATATTACAAAAATAGGTATCAATTTATTTCATTGCTAATTTTGCGAGAATTGTATAGTGAAAGAAGAATGACATAATAATGTTAAAAAAAATCTTACCCGATATTTTTCGCTATACAATTCTCCTAAAATATTTAATGAAATTCCTTGTATTGATATTTATTTATTATGTCAATTATTATTACCTATAAAATATGAAGACGATAATGATTTTATTTATATTTTGTTAAAAGCTAGAAAAATTAAATAAATATACGCGAAATAGGTTGTAGGTTGGCAAACATGCTGATACTCCCACCTTAAGGAGAAGTAAGTGAAACAGAATTCATGCCGGTTTTTTTCCCTTTTAATTTTATCTACTTATTATTACAGCCTATTTAACGCAAAAGCGAAAAATTAATACGTGGCTTCCTGCCTGGTGTTCGGTTCGACACTTAAGCACGTTAAAAAGTAAAACAGCAGCCATCATCAGTGTTAGCCAAGCCATTGTTTTCTCTAAAAGATAAAATATACGATTAAACAGCAGCCGAGGGTAAATTGCTAATCTGAAAGCGTGGGTCATTCCCGGAAAATAGACGGAATTTTTTGTTTGTTCTTATTCTAGTGTCTCCCAACTAGGGCTGGGCCAAAATTCGATATATCGATATATCGAATAACGATATTTAAAAAATAAAATATCAATAATATCGATATTTATCGATACTTATCGATATTATCGATATATCCGAACACATCGATAGTATCGATTTTTCGATTTTTTGATGGTTGGTGTAAGAATGTCGCCTAAATATTTGGATGAATATCATTGAAAATTTCATAAATTTATTTTGAACCAATTAGAAGGGTCCTTTTTGTTTACGTTGCTTATAGCAACGGGAGACTATCGCGATAGTCTATAGCCTATTAACCTAATTAAATTAATAAGTGATAATTTTTCTTAGGTAGGTATACTACTACGACTTAATTTTAATTCAAAAGTCATTTTGAAGTGACAGGTGAGACAAACCAGCAAGTAACAATCAGTTTTTTAGTCGTACCCGTGATATTTATTGTTGCAATATTATTGTGTAAAAATGATCCGTTTTGGTAATGAATCAGCAAGTTCGATTGCTAAAGAAATTGAGCAGTTAGTAACTCATTTTTATTACTAAAATGTGAGAAACATTAAATAACAACTTTGTTACCTGAAATCCAATGTCTTTATAGTTTTAAATTCAAATATAACTTTAAAAAACATATTTCCGATGAGTTTAGTTTAATATGATGCACTGTATTTTTACAATAGAAGTTGATTTTACTTGTTAGTAACTAAGGTTTATTACTAAAATTTCAGGAACATTAAAAGAAACTCCAATTTATGAAATTTTCTTACCGAATCTCCCACGCAGCAGAATTATTACCGATAATTTTTTTTAAGGTCACTCATGTTTTTGTTGATAGAAAATTTCCTTCGTCTTCGACTCAGGATGATTTTCTATCAACAAAACCATTTGTGACCTTAAAAAAAATTATCGGTAATAATTCTGCTGCTAGGGAGATTATAAGTGATAATAAAAGAAGGAATGCGATAATCATTATTGTTTTTATCCTTTATTTAGGCCTTTACCTGAGTTGTTTAGTGTTTAATGTAATTTTTGACTGTCACTTATGAATTTTTATACATGTATCTTCTGTTTAATAGAGTCAATCTTTTGGTATAATATAAATGTCAGTGTATCAATACACATATTGATATTGATTATCGCCTAACACTAATTTGATATAGGTATAAGTATTTTTAAATGATGAACAACGACCGATTATTTATGCCTGGTAATCTTTGACCAAATGCATTTTGTAAATATAAAAACTTCCAAATATTGTTGGTTATTCCCTAAAATACCTAGTTCTTATTTTTATTTTACATATTTCGCCAGCAATAAAATTTGTAAATGTGCATTAAAGAAAACGCCGCGTTCACTTTTTCCAGCTTGAAGTTGCCGATCGCTTTATTTGAACTATGCCGACAAAGGTAGGCTTTTATATTTTCTTAAAAACCGTCTTTTATAAAAAAAAGTATTACTTATTGGTAGGGCTGGGCAAAAATTCGATATATCGATATTTTTATCGATATATCGACATATCGAATAACGAGATTTAAAAAATAAAATATCGATAATAACGATATTATCGATATTTTTTAATATCGATATTCGATATTGGAATTTCAATATCGCCTAGCCCTTCTCCCGACACTTAATTTTTGTGAATAATTTAAATTTTAAGGCGTCGATGCCTATTTGCTAACGGTGCAAAAACTCTCTGGAGCCGCAAAAACTTCCTGCTTCATCGTGCCGGAAAAATGCCATATGGTTAGCCCTGACCGGGCTATTAAACGCATTAGATAAAGAGAGATAGAATTGATAAAGCGCAATAAATATATCTTCCCCTCTTACTGGCTCATACAAATTTTTGTGCTGACCTGATCCCCAAATCAGGCCGCGATTTGCTGATTTTCACGTGCCTTTTATCTAGCCGGCTAGTACCAATTGGGTTAATCCCTTGTATTTGCTACCGTAGACAGATGGCAGCCGTTTTTCATATTATGGAATTTCCTGTCGAAATACATATTAAATTTAAAATACAAACTATCATAATTTAAATTATTGTTGTAGGTTAGGGGTTATCCGGGGTTAGATTAATCAGTTTGTTTTATTCCTGTATGGCGTTTTAAAAAAAGTAAACTTTTTTGAAACATTCGCGACTTTCCGTGCTTTCCTTGGAAGAAAAAATGCAGGTGAAAGAACTCAGTCGACTCTTGCACGATTTGTTGAAAACATACACTAAAAGTGGACCAAGGGCGGATTTAGGTCGAAATCATGGGGGGGTAATTAAAGACTTTTTTTTAACAAAATCTATAGGTATTAATGCGCCGCAGGCGAAAAATTTTTGGGGCCACGCCCTAATTTTGCTTTATTCCCAGTTTTTAAAATCAGGAATAATAATAAAACGCTTTTACAGACGTTTACGTATGTACAGGGTCTTCCAACGAGGACTGGACAGGGGCTCATTTTTGAGCTTCCTTGTATTTAAAGAAAAATCCAAAATAGCCAATCGATGTACTTTTTCCTGCAGAATTCAAAAATAAAACCAAAAATTTATTTGAACCAGAAACAAAAGAGTTACGCTATGGATAAGGTGTTTTTTAAATGGAACATAGCTTTTTTTATACGATTTTTGGAACGAGTGATTTTTTTTTTGTCCGTTCTAATTAAAATATTTAATATTGTGACAGCTATTTTTATTAAATTTTAATGTTTTATCCAGTATAATTTAACTTTAACCTGTTTGAAACATACACTAGGTAATAAAGGTATAATCACCTTTGAATCCTTCAAAGTCATTTCGGCAATATTATAGTAAATTTGTCAAATTTTTTGACTTTGAAGGATTCAAAGGTGATTATACCTTTATTACCTAGTGTATGTTTCAAACAGGTTAAAGTTAAATTATACTGGATAAAACATTAAAATTTAATAAAAATAGCTGTCACAATATTAAATATTTTAATCAGAACGGACAAAAAAAAAATCACTCGTTCCAAAAATCGTATAAAAAAAGCTATGTTCCATTTAAAAAAACACCTTATCCATAGCGTAACTCTATTGTTTCTGGTTCAAATAAATTTTTGGTTTCATTTTTAAATTCTGCAGGAAAAAGTACATCGATTGGCTATTTTGGATTTTTCTTTAAATACAAGGAAGCTCAAAAATGAGCCCCTGTTCAGTCCTCGTTGGAAGACCCTGTACCTATTTCGACCGTATGGTCGGGGATTGCAGACGTCGAGTTTGAAAATCTATAATTACGGAAACCCTAAAATTCATGGGGGGGGGGGGGGTAATTACCCCGTTACCTCCCCCCCCGTAAATCCGCCCCTTGAAGTGGACAGAAAGCACGGCTTTCAAACTTAATAGGAATGTTTATTCTATGTATATACGCTTTATTTTATTGCAAATTTTTGGAAAATTGTGTATTGAAAGAACAATGACATAATAAAATAAAATAATCAATAAAATTCCTTGATATTCATTTAATGTGTCCATTACATTACTACCTATAAAATATGACGACCAAAATGATTTTATTTAAATTTTGGGTAAAAGCTAGAAAAAAATAAATAAATTTACGCGAAATAGGTTATAGGTTTGTACTTTGTAACTACTTAATACTATCTCAAAACTTAAAAATCGCGAAGTAAAAACTAATACAGAAACGAAACAGGAGCAAGCATTCCTTACAATAAGTTATGTTAAGGGGATTTCTGAAAAGATTAGAAGGATACCCAAAAACTATAATATCAAATCAGCCTTCAAATCAGGAAATACGCTTAGAAGCTTTCTTACAAAAGTAAAACCCCCCCGTAATGAAAACACAAAAAATTGTATCTATCAAATCCCCAAAAGACCTCTCCCCGTACGAGTTAAGGAACATCTAAAACATACTTAAAGAGGTCCAACTTCGAGATCTGGTGTAGCGGAACATGTAAGGATCAACCAACATAATATACAGTGGTCAAAAGCCAAGGTTTTGGACACGGAACAGCACTGGAGAAAACGAAAATTCAAAGAAGCAGCTTTCATGAATCAAAATATCCATATATTTAGTAAACCAAGTATAGATATCCCCAACATCTGGAAGCCTCTTCTTGTCCAAAACCAACAGCTCAAACTTCACACTCCAATAAGCACGCAGGCGGAGTCATCAAGCTTCATTGCACATGGATAGTATTTAAGACAGTAACCTTAGAATTATAATTTAGTTTACACTTGAAAACGGGTAGAGATACTAACTAACCGAAACGTTGTGTTAAGGAATAAAATATTGACAATGGAAGTCCGACAAGGAAATTTTTTAGGTTATCGGTTGGTAAGCATGTTGATACTACCACCTTAACGGTATGTTGTGGTTATATTTCGGTTGTGTTTAAATTACCTGATTTAATTGGTTATTTTGGGACGATCAATGACACAAAAAATGTTAGTTTAATAGAACTTATATACAGTGTAATTATGTATTAATTGTCTTAACGGCGAACTGATTAATAACATCCGATATGCCGACGATACGGTCATCTTGTGCGATAGTATCCAGGACCTTCAAGATTTGTTGAATAGTGTAAACACGACAGGAATGGAAATGGGTTTGAAGATGAATGTCAATAAGACAAAATTTATGATATTCAGTCGCCAACCGCACGCCGATGCTTCCATACAGATAGACCAACAAAACATTGAAAGAGTTACCCAATTCAAATACCTTGGCTGTTATATCACAGAACATCTAGACCCTGATAAAGAGATAAAGGGCAGAATTGAAATAGCTCGCACAACTTTTCTGAAAATGAGATCATTTTTCTCTAACGACAACTTAAACCTAAAATTACGTCAAAGAATGATCAAATGTTATATTTGATCCGTGTTGTTGTATGGAGCTGAGACCTGGACCCTAAAGGCTGCCACGATCAATCGCCTGGAAACGTTTGAAATGTGGTTGCACAGAAGAATGCTTCGAATACCCTGGACAGCTATGCAGACCAACGAAGCAGTGTTAAACAGAGCAAATACCGTAAGGGAATTGTTTAACACTATTAAAGTGCGAAAGATATCGTACCTGGGACATGTTCTTCGAGGAGACCGATACAAGATACTCCAGCTTATAATGAAAGGTAAAATCGAAGGCAGCCGAGGAATTGGAAGGAAACAGACGTCATGGCTAAAGAACATTCGCGATTGGACTGGAATACGCAGTGCCGAACAACTATTCAGATTAGCCGAAAACCGCGAACAACTCGCCAATGTAATTGCCAACGTTAGGGGGACCTGATATGGCACCGAAAGAAGAAGAATTATCAAAAAAAAGTTGGGACATGAAATTTGCTATTTCTGCATAACACCCTAAATATTTTTTTCGTTAAGAGTGCAAAAAAACGCGTTATGTTCTGTTGTTGCCGGGATACTACGAGCGGCTGCTTTTGTTCTAAACAAGCTTTTGTTTAACCAAACTTGAGCTTAAAACTTAAAATGTCACGTCATAAATTACAAAAAGAAGAAAAAATTTAATCGGTTACGAACAGTACGGTTAATAAAAATGTTTGCATCAAAGAGGGCCTTGCATCTAAGGACGTAATGCTTAGCCGTAGAGCTTAATACCTTTTGGGTGAATTAACAATCAATCAGTTATTCCGTCATCTTTGGCAGTCGTTACAAGTAATTTAATTCATCGCTAATTTTTCCAGTTTCTTGACCAACTCACACAATGGGCTTTACGGAACAGCACAAAACATTCATGGTTGAAGCGTATTTTCGAGACGGGGTTGGAGTAAATGGTGAGTGGTTATACAATCCGGGTTTGTGCATGGACGATTTTCACGAACATTTTCCTAACGTTGCTTTTGTTGCTGGGGATTTTTATCATTGCCTGAAAAGAACCGTGGCTGTGTGGAGGGAATCAGGTTCTATACAACACAATAAAGAAGCAGGAAGACCATCTGTAAGAACAGAAGATATTGTTGCAAACGTTCGTGAAATAATGCAAAATACGCCAACAAATTGTATAAGACGCCTGTCTCAAGGAGTGGGAAGATCTTAAGGAACATGCAGGACTATTCTGGCGGTGGTCAATTTCAGAAATTTATGTAATTATTTTTCTTTTTCTTCTGTATATTCTTACTTTGTTAATTTTGTAAACAACAAAAATAAAATTGTATTTGTCTACTTATTTTATTACTCATTACTTTGGCATATCAGCAAAATTATAACCTAGATTTGGTTAGATATATCGTCCCCATATCATTGTGCATGATCTAAACCAAGCGCTACGTTTTTTAATCCAAGCTTTGATGCAAATAATTTTGGCTCGCACGGTAGGTATAGTTAAACGGAAGTATTAATGGCTTCCAATTTTTTTATAATTTACATAGATATAATATAAATCCTGGAGATATGCCCCACCGGAAGTGACGCCCGGCCAGATCTAGTTTACGAACTGTTTGCTGGATGGCGCTGGAGATAAGCTGTACGTATCTAAAGGTAAATGTCTATGATCTCGACCTGATGACTGCAATGACAAGGACGTAAAATTGATTGACGTCTATTCTGAACGTAACGTTTTGTTATTTCTTATCTCTTCTTCGCATTTTAGTTTTAAAAGTGTGACTTATAAAATTATGCAAATTTTGACCTTATTAGATAGTTTTTTTACCTCGGAAGTTATACCTATAGTAACAATAGGTAAATAAGTATTTACGAAATCCGAAATAGTCCATCTAATAAAATCTACCTCTTTTCTAGCTTTTTGTTGTATTTTAATTTTTTTTGAAAATATAAAATAATGAAGATATTTTTATATAACCCTGTACATTTCTTTAAAGTCTCATAATAGCTATTTATGATATAAGTGTGAAAATAACTCGTTTAAGGCTTGCATATTAAAATTTTCGGAACGAGCGAAGCGAGTTTCGCAATCCATATGAGTGCCTTAAACGAGATATTTTCTTACGTATATAATACAAGATTTTTTCTACGAGCGTGTGAAAAGTACAAGATTTTTTCTACGAGCGTGTGAAAAGTACAAGATTTTTTCTACGAGCGTGTGAAAAGTTAGACTTTTCACCCGGCGTGTGAAAATTAATTTACTTTTCACACTAGTGCGTTAAAGTAAAACTTTTCACATTAAAATGGGTGTGAAAAGTCTAACTCTTCACACGCTCGTAGAAAAAACAACTATTAAACCTACCTGTAACGGGTGGTTTGATATCGTTTGCTACGAATACCAAGCCGTGTCATTGTTGCTAAAACGTCAAAGTTGTTTATAAAGCGTCTTCAAAGTGACAGTATAGTCTTTTTCTAAATTAAACCGAATCAAAGCAATCTTTAATGGATTCATCCGACGAAGAACTTCCCGAAGCCACTTTGAAAGCTGCAGATAAAGTAAATTCCGAGCTGTTACCTGCCAAATCCAGACTAAGGTATGAAAAGCAATACGAACATGATTACATGGTGTAAGAAAAAAGGGGCGAAAACCTATAAGGAAGCGAATATTAACATTCATAATAATTAGTAGCTTTTTAGTTAAAATTTTATAATATGTTAAAATAAAATAATTTTTGGAAATTATGTACCTATGTATACTTTTTTGTATATCTGAAAAAATAATGTTCCTAACTCATGCGTCAAAGTGTCTTTCCCGCCCTTGACCGCTTGCCCGAACTCCGCTCCGCGTCGTTCGTGTCAACTGCAGTCGCGTGCGGAAAAGTATCACTTTCCGCACTTGTTAGGAAAATTAAATACTATTACTTACTGAACAGAGATCGGGAAAAAAATGACGTGCCCTGTTCTGAAAATGTCACCTTTCCTTTATTGGAAAGAGAGGTGAAAACGAGTCTTTTTTAGCTTTAGTTTAAAAATAAAAACTCTTCGCGATCACAATACTTTCCCTTGTGGGAAAAGTGACAATAATATTAAATGTTTAAATAACAAATAACTTTTTTTATAACTAAACATCGAAATTAATCAAATGATTGATTCAAAATCTAACAATAACGTAACGAAATTACCACATAACAGTACATAACAGTCTAAACTATTTTATTCCAAAACCTTTTTCCACTCTTCGAAAATAGGTATCCATTAGACACTCCATTCGATTTTACATCAGTAACATTTCGTGCCACTTGCACCTTTAAATGGGCTCCTTCAACAATACGACCGGCGACCAGTAGGGGAAGGTGGGGCAGAATTTGTTGCTTTGCTACATCATTAATATTACCATATATAGGTAGATAAGTATAGACCTCTCACAAAATCAAGATCATCACTTAACTCGTTCCACGTTTCCTCAATGAATGAAACAAGTTCATTTCTGTTAGCTGGTCTGAAATTTGCTTTATATATTTTTCGTGTCATTAGACCCCATACGCTTTCTATTATATTAAGATCGGGACCTTTTTGAAGGCCACGGCAAAGTTTCCACGTTATTTCTCTGGAACCAATCTTTGACCATACCCGCGCTGTGACCCGGGCCGTTGTCGTGTTGGAAAATAGGGCTTTGATTAAGGAAATGTTGCGATACACTAGGCATCATAATATATTCCAAAATGTTCTTGTAAGTGACTGCATCAAACCTTTCATTTACAATCCAACACACTCCAAGTCCATGATAACTCACACATCCCCAAACATTCACCGAAAATCTCCCTGATATTTCGGAATTACTGATAAAATTTTCAGTAATATCTTGTATTGCGAGGTCTGTATACCCTGATATGTCCGTTGAATATAGACTGAAAACTTTTTCGTCGGTCAAGGCTACTCTATTCCAGTCTGGCCGCAAAATATTATTTAGGGCAAAAATAATTCTTGCCTGTTTGTGTTCTTCCCCTAATTTAATTTTTTTGGCGGCAACATAATTTTTTAAATGGGATTATTCTACCCTACCTGTCGGTCTCGAACCAGGAAAATTTGTTTGCTCAATAGCAGCGCGCATTATTTGAAAGGGATTTTCCTCCAAGTATTGCATAAGACCATTGTTATGTTCTTGGGTTATTTTTCTTGGTCCTCCAGGAAGCTTTTTCTTATCCAAAGTTCCATCCGCTTCCCATCTGTTCTTAATATTTTCTACAGTTTTTTTTGTTGGTACGTGCATTATAGCGGCAACGTCTCGTATAGGTATTCCGTCATTTAAAAACACACATCTCAAACTTTTGATGTTTTTTAAAAGCCTGGTTTACATAGGATAAGAATTCGTGTCCTACTTCTTTCTGAACTCAACTGTAGTTGTACCAACCGCGTACACCAGTCTGACCAGCTTTCCCCTATCTTTGGTTACAAGCTCTACAGAAAACACAAAAGTGGTTTGTTTTTATTGTTTTCTCGATGTTTGACTTTAATTTAGTTAAAGTAGAACTTTCCAGACTGCAATTTAATCAGACTTTTTGTTTGTTTCCATAAATCGCTTGGGATAAAATTGTCAGTGATACCTTCTGGAGTTGTAGCTAAAATTTTCTTAGTCTATTAATTACCATAATTAAAAATGATCCATTTTAATTTGAGAACTTTAACACCGAAAGCCACTCGCTATAGAGACAGATGATTTTTTTATATCCGCTCAAACTTTTTATTATTGTTTTAATCAGACTATTTCACTAGAGTGTTTTATACTGGCAAAATATCATAGCAACGGCCTGTTTTCCAGGGAAAACTCTTAATTATATACACCTGGACAAAATCAACAAGATGGGTTTTTAGCGGCATAATTTTGATAGATGTCAGGTAAAAACTATTGTCAGTCTGACAAAAATGTCATCCTGGTTTGAAAAAGACAAAATGAGCAATTTAAACGAAAATGCAAAATTTGGGTGTCAATCTATCCAAGAAATAAAAAATCGATAGCTGAAAATATTCCACTTAACACACATAAATCCAAAAACTCAATTTGGGCACAGTTCTCAGAGTTTCTTGGTAAGAAATTATAAACTGGAAAAATGTACTACTGTGATGGAACTGAAGAAGGGGTAATGGCGAAGACTATAAAGAATCTTCTGTAAAGGCTATATGGAACACTACAGCAGAAATGATTAAAGAAATGTATTTTACAGCATAGCAAATAAAGATTGACCCTTTTACGGATATTTCCTTTAAAATGCGCGAATGGCAAGAGACGCAAAGAGAAAGCAGCTCCAAAGTTGTCAGGAAAAGAGGAAAGTAAGTGCAAAAGCATTATCTACCAAAGATTTACTAATAATAATGCAAAGCTACAATGAAGAAAACCCCGATGAAGCACAAAATAGTAGATTCTAACCGAGTAGCAGACTATATTTTCTCCACGACCATCCAGTTCCATATCTGATTCATCCGATTTTTCACTCATTTTTTGACTTGCACTAAAATTTGTCTGAAAATAATTATTACAACGCGGCCATTTTTATCTGACACTGACAGTTTCGAAATTCATGGCAACCTATGTCGTTTATATTAATTACAGAATATTCATTCCGTATCTTGTTATGGAATGAAAATACACGCAAAACGCATAAGAAGCAAGTGTTTCAGAATAAATATTCCAACTCAAGAGCGAGAATTTTTACATTCTATTATCAAAAATGATTTTGGAATTATTGCATTCAGTAATGGTCGTGGAGAAAAAGTTTTTCCATCTCTGCTCATTGAAACTAGCTTGGAGAGACAATGAGGCCGTAAATTGCAAAATTCAATATTTTCAAAAGGAGTTTGATACCATGGGGGAATTTACCGAACGAATTGAATATAACAGCATATTTTCCAAAACAGCTCAAAGTGGATCAAGATGATTAGCAAACAGCAAATGGTTGGTAAGAAATTCATCAAACAAAGACTTATGCCCTGTAAGATTATTTTTAAAATTATTGGAAAAAAGAGGACCAAACATTTCCACAGACAGACTATTTCTCTCCATTCATCCATGATGACACCTTAATTTACATTATTGTTTTAAATATTTTTGTGGGTCTCTAATTTCTGAGATACTCTAAATTCTGAGATAAATGTAGTATTAAATTGGCTTAAAAGTAAATAAATTAAAATTAAATATTTCAAAAACTAAATGTATGGTTATGGGTAATAATTTAAATTGTCAAAATATAAATGTTATAATTGATGGTGAAAAATTGGAATTAGTAAACAGTTTTAAATATTCAGGAATAATTATTGATTTAAAATTAAAATTTTTTATTTATTTTGAAAGTATTATATAAGATTGTCCGAAAAGTAGGTTATTTTAAAAGAATGAGTTCTAATTTAAGTTTTTTTTCTAAAAAACAAGAACTCATCAAAATTTTTATGTGGATAGAGCGTCTAAAATATTAGCTTATAAGTCTATTTTTTATAAAGGTTTGATAGAATAGGTATAATAATTTGAAAAATTCTATTAAATCTGAAATATCATTAAAACTATTTAAAAAAACTTTAAAATTACATTTAATTAAAAAACAAAATGATACCTAATATTTGATACAACTTGCAAAATGTTTAACTTTTCGGTCTGTTTTTGTTTATAGAAGGTTGCGTTTTAAAATTTAAAAATAAATCTAGAAAAGTGTGTTAAAAAACTGTATTAAAAAATATTTAATTGTAGCTTTTTGCTAAATAAAACATGTTACTACTACTACTACTACTACTACTACATAACTCACTCACACTAAAAATGTGTTTTTGTTCCCCTTCGGTTCGTGTCACTATAAAATATCGTTCCGTTACCAAGCAATTAAAAGCGCACTAAGGGGCAAATGAGTACAGATCTTTTAAATTTAAGCACTATTTAGAAACAATGCCATTGACTAGCAAAAAAAAATTAGTTGGAAGGGTTTAATGTAAGCGAATTAATTTACTTTTAGAAATTAATTATTTTTCAATAATGGCTCGCGTTCACAAAATAACTTATTCGCTAAAAGGGTTTATTAACAGAGCCTGTAAAAAATGACCCGTAACGAATAGCAGGGCGCTTCCCTATCAATTCACGTCGTTTAGAGGGAAAAAGGGACACAAATAATTCATTGATTAGTTTTCTTCTTTGTAGGGTTTCTTCTTAGAGTAAATTGTTTTGGAAAAATAATAGTATATTATTTAACGAGCATCAGAGTGTGTTATGGTTCATTTATACGCTATTTAAATACTAAACGGATGTCAACGTCCTGTCAATTTGATTTCAATTAACGAATTCGGCACTTCTACCATTCTCCTCAACATCCTCATGTATGTCCATCATAGATAGCCATGGTTATAGGACCCTTTTTGGTCCAGCAACAAACCGGCCTAGTATTCTTTGGTCCTGACAATAATAGTAGATTAAATCATGAGGCCAATAATAATAGCTATTATCTACAAGGAATACTCTGAGGGAATAGTAGCCATTATTGCTAGTAGTAAACTATACTTTATCTACGAGTGGTTTATTAATTTAAGATTTTTAATAAACAACTTTATTTGTCAATAACACAAAACGTACTATTATGGTGAATTTTCGTACAATTTTGGTTTTAGTCTTGGGTATTGTTATTAATAACTCTGTTTGGAAATCCATCACGGCTTCTAGAGTTAACTTTTTCCTTAAACAACGCGTTTCGACAGAAAACAACGACATTTGACATTAACAGCTGATCTGGTTTCGTCGTTAAAGTTCCCAGATCAGCAGTGGGCCGTCGCAAGCTCACGCGTCAGGTTGCGTCATATTATTCTTTTCCGGTTTTGGTGTTTTTTAAGTGTTTCTGTCGCTGCTTTTTGTGTAGTGTGTGTTTTAATCATTTTACTGTTGGATTTTATATATTTCAGAGACGTATTTTTTTGGTGTTTATTATCTAAATTTAATAGTGGGTACTAACACCATTTTGGTAAACTCGTCTATTTATCAAATCAATAAAGTGCCTACTTAAACCCTTTACTTATCGTTATATACAGAATGTCTCATAAAACTAAGGGGCAAATACAGCAACAGGAGATAGTAGACTTGGAAATGTGTCATTTGTGTTTAAGAAAAAATAAGTTAATTTTCAATAAATATATTTTATTAAGAAAGGCGTTTGTTTAAATGTTTCTTGCAATCTAGCATTTAAACGCGATTATCTCAAAAACTAATAGTAATATCGAGATTAATGAAGTATAACTTTTTTATGCATAAAAGATCCCTATTTCATAATTTGAGGTAAAGCGGTTAGAAATATGAGAGATAAAAAATATATGCGAGAATTTATCAAACTCATATTGTGTAGCTAGCGTTCTCTAGGAGACATCTTAAAACTCCTTAGGGAATCCTCCTTCTTGCCCACAAAAACATAGCCACACCAAATTGGATTCATATCCGCTTAACCTCCAATCATCGCCAATTTTATAGAGTAAATATTTACTTGTATCATCCTGTATCTTTTTAACCGTATAAGAAATGAAATTACATATTTTCAAGTCCACTATCTCCTATTGCTGTATTGCCCCTTAGTTACGGGACACCCTATATATGTAGATTCATATAAAAAATTCCCACGAAAGTAACAATACAAAAAGGGTTCCCAATTTAGTGTTTTAATTAGATGTGAACCACAAAGTTTATATCTCGAAAAAAATGTATTACTTTTTTCCTTGTATAATAAATACATAAATACCTAATTTTCCTTTTTGTAAATAAATTCGAAAATAAATAAATGTTGTTTTTTTTTCTTTATATTTTATTTTTTATTTTATTTTATAAATAATAAAATTATTATCTACGCTATATAAAGGGTTTTCCAAAAAGAACGATATGATTTTGAAACGATATGGTAACCATGGTAATAAAGTTATACCTGTCACCAGTTGTCAGTTATTGTCTGTAAACTATAACAATTTATTATGGCTAAATACGCGCTTCAAGAACGTTTGGTTATTATCCAAAAATTTTACGAAAATAGACGATCTTTTGTGAACACTTATCGCGCACTTCGCGAAAAATTTGGTGTAAATAATCGTCCTCCTTTGCTTGCCATTCGTCGCGTCGTTGAGAAATTTGAAAATAATTTTACTCTTCACGATGTAAAAACACCAAGAAGACATCGAAACGCAAGAACTGTTGAGAATATTGCTGCTGTAAGAGCTAGTGTTGCAGTGGAACCCAATTTATCAATTCCTCGTCGTGCTCAAGAGTTAAGGATTAAAAAAACGACAACTTGGCGTATTTTGAAAGAATACTTGAATTTACACCCGTATAAGATTGTTTTGACCCAAGAACTTAAGCCACTGGACCATCGTCTGCTTGGAGTTTAGAACAACTTGAAAGTGATCTTAATTTTGCCAAAAAAATTATCTTTTCAGATGAAGCTCATTTTTGGTTATGTGGATACGTTAACAAGCAAAATTGCCGTTTTTGGTGTGAAAACAATCCACAACAGATTCATGAGAAGCCTTTGTATCCGCTAAAGGTAACTGTATGGTGTGGTTTATGGTATGGTGGCATCATCGGACAACTTTTTTTCCAAAATGAGGCAGGAGATGCAGTTACAGTGAATGGAGAACGATATCGACAGATGTTAAGACATTTTTTGTGGCCAAATTTAGATGCACTTGATTTGGATGATATGTGGTTCCAGCAAGACGGTGCCACATGTCACACTGCTCATGAAACTATCGATAAACTGCAAGAAAAGTTTGACGAAAGAATAATTTCAAGGAATGCTACTGTTCAGTGGCCTCCAAGAAGCTGTGATTTAACTCCTTTAGATTACTTCTTGTGGGGGCTATTTGAAATCTAAGGTTTATGAAAACAGACCACAAACACTTGATGCATTAAGGTTGAACATTGAACCCTGCATTCGTCAGATCATGCCCGATTTATTGCATAAAGTCATCAAAAATTGGGTTCGTCGAATTCGCTCGTGTACATGAAGTCGCGGAGGACATTTAAACGATGTATTATTTAAATCATAAATGTTATCGACTATACTTTAAGATAATATAAAACGTTTTGTTGTATCTGAAATTATTTTAATTTTATTTGATTTTGAAATCATATCGTTCTTATTGGAAAACCCTTTATTTAAAAAACATTAAGACTCCCTTACAAAATTTAACACATGGCGAAGGCGAAAGTAAAATACTTAGTCCGGTTCTGTTTCTGTAGCCAACCGCTTAAGGTAAAATATATCAGACTTCATCAGGGTTCAATAATTAATGACAGGTGATGGGGCAAGTTCTTAGATTAATTTGACTTTATATGCATTTGATGAAGCTCGTGTGAGCGGCATGCGCCTATAATTCCAATAAATTAATACAACCTGAAGCAAATAAGAATATGAGTTTTTGAATAGTTCAGATTAAATATTTTCCTTGTGCAAAAGAAAAATTTCATCAGAAAGAGAAGTTAAATTTTAAATTCCGGACCTGTCTATCGTACTATTCGTTAATTAAAAACTTTGCAGTGCCCGTGTTTATTGGGCCTTATTTACATGCGCAACAAGGCCATACATTTGCCAGTTTCACTATTTGCTGATCAAAAGGTATTATAAATAATAAAATTAAACCGTGCGAGCAGAAATTATTTACATCAAAGAGGGCCTTGCATCTAAGGACGTAACGCTTAATACCTGTTGGGTGTCAGTGAGTACCGGAATTAACAATCAATCAATTATTCCGTCATCTTTGACAGTCGTTACAAGTAATTATATTCATCGCTAATTTTTCCAATTTCTTGAACAATTCACACAATGGGCTTTACGGAACAGCACAAAACAATTATGGTTGAAGCGTATTTTCGAAACGGGGTTAGAGTAATACAATCCGGGTTTGTGCATGGACGATTTTCACGAACATTTTCCTAACGTTGATTGCTGGGGATGATTATCATTGCCTAAAAAGAACCGTGGCTCTGTTTAGGGAAACGGGTTCTATACAACACAAAAAGGGAGCAGGAAGACCATCTGTAAGAACAGAAGAACTTGTTGCAAACGTTCGTGAAATAATGCAGAAAACGCCAACAAATTGTATAAGACCCCCGAAAATATGAAGAGAAGTGTGAATCTATGCTTGGAGCATGGCGGTGGCCAATTTCAGCAATTTATGTAATTATTTTTCTTTTTCTTTCTGAATATTCTTACTTTGTTAATTTTGTAAACAACAAAAATAAATTTGTATTTGTTTACTTATTTTATTACTCATTACGCATATCATGTCATAATATGAATTTGACAAAATTTTAACCTAGATTTGGTTAGGTATATCGTCCCCATATCATTGTAATCTAAACCAAGCCCTACGTTTTTTAATCCAAGCCCTCTTTGATGCAAGTAATTTTTGCTCGCACGGTAGTATGTGCAGTTTAACTGTGAGCAATAATTATTAATATTTTTTGAAAACATCATGATAGTAAATATTTACCATCTACATAGCCGCAGAAATAAAAATAAATATTGCAAATATTGCTCTTAAAAAATGTTGGTAATGATAACGGTGGAAGTTAATTAATAGTTGTCTGCGACCATGTCAATAAAAAAGAAATTAGGCAGAAAAAAGAGATCATTATTTCAGACGTGTGAAAAATAGGCTGTAACAAATAGCCGGTTCTTCCCTATCAATTTACACCATTTCTAAAAAAAAAAGGAGACACAAAAATGTCATCAATCTTGTTCTTTGTATGGAATTTCCGGTAAAAATAAATCACCTATTGGCAATAATTTTTTTTCGAAATCGATTTTTATAAAATATTTTTTTTACTGTTAGGATAGTCGACATAAATAATATGCACTTATATTCGGGATTGACTTTTAAATGTCAGACATATGGTACTTGTTAACGGTTTATTGTCAATCAGTGGCACGTGCGTAGTGAATCCGTAAAAATTATCGACTCCACGATCGTGGAAATTTGTTTATTTTAAATTTTGACCACTGTTAGTAGTTAGTAGTAGTAACAAGATTTATTTAGCAGTGTGCTACAATTTAACAAGTTTTACAAAATATTTAAAATTATTTAACAATAACATCTATGAAGTATAAAAAAAATTTTATCAGTCACTATTTTTATTTTATGTTTTAAATAAATTATTTTTTAATGATTTTTTAAAATTTTTCAAAAAATTCTGTGATTTAATTGAATTATTCAAGTTGTTATATTCACTTAATCCTTTATGGAAAACCGATTTATATGTCAAATGTTTTAATACTCTACTTGGACAAAAATCGTTGTTATATCTGGTTGAATAGTTATGATTTTTAAAATTTTGAGTTAAAAACTTTTTTTTGTATTTTAAAAATAAAAGTACAAATCAAAAGAAATATTAAATTTTTAATATTTAACCACTGAAGTTTCTCTAACATTAGATTTCTTTTCGTATATTTATCCACATTTAAAATTATACGCGTAGCTTTATTTTGCAAAACTTGGAGTCTATTAAAGACTCAATCATTTGCTGTGTATAAAATAGTTGAACAATATAAAAAATAAGGTAAAATTATAGTGTTGTAAATTGTTTTTCGTGAAAATAAACTTAAATTTTGACTTATTCTTTTTAAATAATTAATTTTTTTCCCAATTTTAGATACAAGATTTTCAAAATGTAATTCAAATTTTAATTTAGAATCAAAAATTACTCCCAAATATTTAAAATATTTATATCTATATTATTCACGTTATTTCCAATAACCATAAATTCAGTTTTAGAAACATTTAATATTAATTTATTTACCTTTAACCAGATTGATATAGTTTTTAATTTAAAATTTAAAATTTCTATACAATCCAGAATATTGTTACCCTTTATATACAATAAAGTATCATCCGAAACATTTGAATAAAATTTTGTTTCAAACATTTGGCATATCATTTATATAAAGAATAATAATGGACCTAAAATGTTACCTTGTGGCATCCCAATATTATTATATGATTACATTGTGTTACAACAGATCGAAATGTTTACATCGGTCTTTGGGTCAAATTTTTAAGGGAATCTTTATGAAGTATCCTACCCTGTCTACTTTTCAAAATTGTGAAAAATATCGGGCGTTCTAAATCGGTTTTAAACGTACTGAAAAAGGCTGTTAAAGTTTAAAGTGGTACTTTATGAAAAGTACTTTTGGCTGGCGATTTGTTTTGTTTCCCATGCTTATACCTACAAAAAAGTTGTTGCATAATAATATGATAAAGCAATCGCTAGGTTAATAACCTTAAGAAACCGCAACAAAATCCTAATAAATTATACAGTCTTCGGTCTATTTATAGAAACCATCTCTGTATAAATCCCAACCCAATTTCTACTTCACGATTTCAACGCTTTTCCAAATCTCTCTAAAAGATTTTCTAGCCTTAATATACAATTTATTTTTAGAACATTAGACTCCCAGAGGGCAAGATTGATTAGGGACTTTTTGTCGAGCTTTTTGCTTAAAATGGTGCGGATTGAAAGTAAAGCACTAGTTATTTGTTAGTCTCACGTCATGGATCCTATTTTATTACATGCTAATGAACTGGTGCGTTTGTTCTATTTGACTCCAACCAACATAAACATTCAAAAATGTCACTGTTAAAACGAAACTGTTATGTTGAAAAAATTACATTGTTTTCTATTTAAAAAATAAAGGAGTCATTTATTTGCAGTTCTCATGGCTTAGGTGGTAATAAATTCTTATATTAAACTGGTTTCACATCATGTAAAACGTAGCGTAAATAAATTTGTAAAAGTTTTAGGATAAAGGTAATCCTTAAATATCCATAACGGATGCAGCTATAAAAAATGCATATCGTATGTTAGCTTATTGTGGTTGAATATTAGAAAAAGGATATCGTACACCAGCAAGTAATATAAAAGTATTACATCTACACTACACCAAACTTTTCTTAGAAGTTATTATATGTTCGAGCATAGTTTTTCTCTCTCTAGCTTACCTAGTTTTGCAGAGGTTTGGTTTCGGAACAATAATTTCGTATTATCCTTGTTCGGATGCAATGTTCAACAAAGCAAATTCAATTTTCTGCTCGCTAGTACGCTCAAAGCTGGAATATCGTTCCTTGATTTGGTATCCTATTTGCCAAGTACATGTAATAGTCCTTGTGATTGTTTTTATAAATGTTTTAGAGAGTTTCTGATTTGTATATCATTACTTGATTGTCGTTGAAAAGAACAGTATTATTTAGGTACTTTATTTCGGTATACTTTGCTTAATTATTTTCATTACCTTCTCCAACATTTTGTTGCCCATTAATCTCAAAAATTGCCTCTGAAATTCAATTTTCTTTGTGTATTTTCTTGTCTTTCTTTGAAAACACTATAAATCACTTAAAATTTCAATTTTACAGGCAATCTTCTTATAATCACGCACCTATTTACAATCAAATGAGCGGGAAAATGAGATTCCTTCAAGTAAAATAATTAAGGTATTTGCAATATCGTATCAGCAGGTTACTGATTACGGCAAGCAATTGATTAGTTTGATTGGAATGTACAATTCAGATACATTTTAGGGCACAAACGGGGGTAGCAGTGATCGAGCCTCATAGAATCCAAAAGACAGAAAACAGTAAAACACATGGACACTTAACAAGTCTGCACAAACATTATGTCACTAAGTACTATACAAGGTATTATACAAAACGACCAGATCGTCAAGAGTTTTTTCTTGCAAAATCGTTTATAATTTCGTCGATATTTAATGTGCAACAAACTCGTGTTCGATACTGATTAAGGATAAATCCGAAAGGCGTCGTTGTCCCATGGTGTTACGTAAATGGGTTTTTACTATTTTAAGTTTGGAAAAATATTGTTTCGCTGATGCCACACTAACTGGTAAAGTTAGAAATAACATCACTGCACTAGATACATCTGGAAAATTTGAAGAACACACTGATTTTTTATTAATAAATGATCCGCAAGTTTATACACTGTTTTTAATTTTGAAATAACATCTCCAAGTCCCGTTCTGAGGCTTAAAATTTGACTAGGAAAGTCAATGGACAAGTCTTTATGGTATATCGTTTGTAAATTCCGCGCTTTCACGTATAATTCTTCTTTACTTAACGAAGTTAAATTCTCAGGATATAAAAAAATAAAAGTAATAATTATAAAATGAAATACCTATGAAAAGCAACGCTGCCTCCCTCCCCGTGGTGCGGGATAGTTTGTTACGACATGGTGTAGTAGCCATTGCAGGCTGTGATGTTATATTTACCATAAGAGTATACATACTATACTACCACCGATAATAATTCTAATCATTTATGTTTTTTTTTTGCAGGTAAACAACTTTCAGAAGTACGTTCAGTAAAAATTAGCCTCTGGAAAATAGAACCCACCTTCTCGTCTGGTAAGTAGTTATTTGCTACAAGGAGATAAGAAGAGGGTGTTGGTAGGACGTTGGTATTATACTTCAATCTAGTTTAGCCGTCGCCCTGATGCTATAAGTAAATGAATTAATTTAATTTTAACACTGGTGCGAAAATAGAATAAAATTAAGACTTTTTAAATCAAATATATATTTATTTACTTAATTAAATGTACAGTTAAAGAAATTACAATTATTCTATGGCGAATCTCATTGGAAGCTTAAGTAGTAATTGTTTTTGTGAAACTTGTATCAGTGTAGGGAGCAATGTTATCCGCCGAAGTTTTGGACAAATTGTTTTGTAACGAGTCTTCCATATAACCTCCGCTACTGTACTGGACTTCCATGCACCGTGTCTCTTTGTTTGTACTGAGATTAGCACCATCTGCCAACAAACTAGCAAAGTTTGTCGGACGCAATGGCCAGTATAAAGATGAGAATCAGGCAAATTTAGAAAGTCAACAATAAAGGCCTAAGCTACGGTTCCCGACTGTTTCAATTTTAATTTTTGAAAAGAAACAAATATATTTATGAATAATAAAAATGTGGGCAACAAACAGTATTCCTTGTAGGTGGTAGAACGATCATGGTTCGTTAACCCTTGCATTTAATATTTGCATCTACTGTTTGCTGGAAACAACTATAAAACCTTTTATTTCCTAGTATTAACTTTTTTACAAGTTAGTGGCATTCTCTAGGGAACGGGAAATATAGTTAAACAAAATTTCGAAAGGAAGAGAAAATGAAGTGTGGCTACTTAAACCTTAAAAGAAATTACACACTAAAAACGTATAAATTTTAAATTCAAAAAAACGCATTTGCAGAGATAAGTGCTTTCCAGCATTATAAGAACTACGTTTTGCGAGTTGGGGTAAAGTTCTTCTGGGAGTAACTTAAAACAGTTCAGTCCTATGGTTAAAAGGATCTGACAGCAAATCACACAATTCTAGTTGAAGGTCTGCTGTGGTTACGTGCTCAACAGAAGTAGTAAGTGGCCGAGTAAAAACTAAAATTTATTCTTCGATTTTCTTGTCTCGCATAGTTTAATACTGTAAAGTAAATCCTGATAACTCTTGGATTATCTCACTCAGATCTCACTATCAGTCTTTTAATGAAAACGCAATAAAATTGTCCAAATGCTCTTCGTTTTGGTTTGGTGTAGCCTGCAAAATAGATATCTTCAAGAATCCTTTCTTTTGGTCAACAAATATTATTGGGTAAAGTTCTGTTATTATGTTTGTCATTAAGTCTTTTGCTATGCGTTTTACGGAGTTTGCGTTAAAATCAAAGTCACTAGTTTTTTCAAGATAAATATGATGGTATCGAGAAGTCTACATTTTTGCCTAAAAGTAAATGGTCTGGTATCAGAGAATTAGTTAACTATAAGGAGGCAAAGGAAGGAATATTCTATGAATTTCGTGGGAATTTTTTAAAAATAATTAGTTTATGCATTGAAGAGGAAGGATGTCACTTTGAACCTTTGATTTTAATGTTTTTGTGTATTAATGTAATTTATTGTTCTAGTAACTTATGTGTGTAGCATTATTTTCGGTATAGAATTATCCCCTAAATTTTTTGCTCATCATTTCCAGTCAAATTAATTAAAATGTTTGAAAATATTTTTTTTGACCCTAATTTCAACCCTGCATTTAAAATTAACCCCTTGCATTTTGACCCAAATTATACCAAACTTTATTTCGTAACTCCAACTTTTAATTATTAAATTTTCTCAGAAATCGGACGCATTCTTTAACGTTTAGAATGATCAGTTAAATGGAACTTTCCGGACAACAGAAGGGTCTTAATTGGGGCACGATTTCTTTGATTGTCTTGTATTTGTAAAATTTAGATTAACATCGTTCTGCTTGAAAATTATAGCCGAAAATATTTTAATAATGTTTATTAACGTGATTGATTTTTACGACAACAGTAAAATCTTTAGCCCAATGATCTGGTACCTAGAGATACAGAATATATTCTGTGCAATAGATGAAACAATAACAAATAAACCTATTGACAAAATCGTATTCCACTCTGCAGTAAATCAACATACAAATTTCGCTCCTCCACTTTGTTTACCAATCTTAAGCTGTGTAATAGCTATTTACCTAACAAGTGCGGAAAATGAATTTTTCCGCACGAGTCTGCCGTTCACCGAACGACGCGTAGCGGAGTTCGGTGAAGCAGCCTAGTGCAGGGAAAACATTTTCCGCACGTGTCAGGTACAATAGTTTTTCTACAGACGTGTGGAAATAAGTAACACATATTTCAAAGAAATTAAATAATTTTTAATTAACTATAACAATCACATACATATTTAACAGTAACTAATTCTGAGAAAAAATGTATTAACTACAAGTTATAATTGATTTTGACATAATCGTGCCGAAGAATTTTTCCGCACTAGTGTAGAAAAACCAATTTTCCGCACGGATTTTTGACATAATCGTGCCGAAAAAAATTTCCGCACTAGTGTGGAAAAACCGATTTTCCGCACGGATATCAGTGCGGAAAATTGATTTTTCCACACGTCTGTAGGAAATAGCTATTTACCTAACAAGTGCGGAAAATGAATTTTTCCGCACGAGTCTGC
Organism: Polydrusus pterygomalis; assembly: GCA_963969555.1. Classification (NCBI taxonomy): domain Eukaryota; kingdom Metazoa; phylum Arthropoda; class Insecta; order Coleoptera; family Curculionidae; genus Polydrusus; species Polydrusus pterygomalis. The sequence continues at coordinate 37,398,076 of OZ018385.1, read as the reverse complement.
CGTTCGCCGAACGACGCGTAGCGGAGTTCGGTTAAGCAGCCGAGTGCAGGGAAAACATTTTCCGCACGTGTCAGGTACAATAGTTTTTCTACAGACGTGTGGAAATAAGTAACACATATTTCAAAGAAATTTAATAATTTTTAATTAACTATAACAATCACATACATATGTAACAGTAACTAATTCTGAGAAAAAAGTAATAACTACAAGTTATAATTGATATTTATTGATTTTGACATAATCGTGCCGAAAAATTTTTCCACATGACTGTAGAAAAAAGAATTTACATGACGTGGGAAATTTAAATCTTTGTCTAAAACCTTATAAAAAGTCTTTATAATATATATCTCAAAATCGGTTAGAAGTAGATATAAATTATCAACAAAACTTACTTTAAAAGGTGTCTATAAAGTATCCTAAAAAGCCAAAATATATACGATATTCCATTTGAAATACCGAAGTTCGCCTTAACTTCCGGTATAACATAACTGGAAGTGATTCAAACGTGAAAATATAATATTTTAAAAGTTTAAAGTTAATTATGCCTGCTATCAAATTTTTAAAATGATAACTTTACTATCTTACTTTTCCTTTTAATAGGCCACTCAACGTGAATCGCCCTATATGTCCGTAAATGATGAGCAAAAAGGGGATAATTTTAGACCGAAAATAAATGCTATCTCTTCCTATAACATTTTTTCGAAATAGTAATTTACGTTACAAGACCGGAAAGTAGTGTTTTTCAGGTCGAGACAAGCATTTCCAGGGCGAGCCGTAGGCGAGTCCTGGAAGCTTGGAGAGACCTGGAAAACACTAATTTTCGGTTGCGTGACGTACAATATTTTTTTTAAGACCGACACTTCGATATACTTACATTAAATTATTTTATATTATTTTTAAATGCGTCGTATGACTTCTCGTAACGGGCTTTTGATTTTACTTCCAAAATTTCTTCTGAAATCTCATTTTCCGTGTCGGATAATTCAAAATCTGAATTCATATTGTTAAATTTGCGAACTCGCGAAACAAGTTTGACATAAACAACAAATTAAAAATCAACGAACTGTCACTCGACAATACATCGAAATGTTGTTGTCATAGTAACGAAATCAAGGTAGCTTGTATTATCAAAGAGCGATTGGAAAAACAAAAAACAGGGACCGGAAAAATATTTTCCAGTCGCTAACGTCACTTTTCCGGTCTTGCGATCGGAAAAAGTTTATTTTCTAGACGAAAAATTGTATGATGTATTGAAAGTGTATATTTTCTGGTCGGTTTTAAAAAAAGTGATTATTAACGAAGTTACAGGGTGTTAAGTTAAATTTGATTTGCAGTTTTAAAATACATAAGTTACTAGAACAATAAATTAAACATTTAAATCAAAAGTTCAAAGTGACGTCCTTCCTCTTCAATGTATAAATTATTTCTTCTTTAAAAATTCCGACGAACTTCATGGAATATTCCTTTCTTTGCTATGCCGTGTTTAAGGTTGAAAATAAATTAAAATGGTTTCATATTCATCACATGCAAGCAATGTTATTTTAGGGTTTTATTTGAAAACGGTTAGAGATTTATCGAAACAAAAGTAGTATACCTTTTTTATGTCAGAAGGTTAGGAGAATAAAAATATTCAGTCAAAATGCGCATACAGTGTAGGACAAAAAAGTTGGGACAATTCAAATTAAAGTATAGGCTCCTATGTGGCGCCCTCTACAAAAAAAGGTGGGCAAAATTGTATTCCTCATCCCGAAAAAACCCCTTATACGAGATTACGTCAAAATATTTTGAGCGTGGCAAAAGGTTTTGCAAAAAAAACTGCAAATATAATTTAAGTTTAATACCCTGTAGCTCCGTTAATACTCATTTTCGAAAAAATATTATAGGAAGAGATAGATAGCAATTTTTTCGGTCTGGAATTATCACCTAAATTTTTTGCTCATCATTTCCGGACACTCTGTATATAGGTTGTATATTATTATACGGTGTCACAAACTTAAGTTTCACGTTTGGGATCTCGGAAACTATAAGAGATACAGCATGATATATTTGTGATATCATCAAAAAAATATAGTGCATAAATTCGATAAAAATTCTTAATACTTCTTAATAATTAATTAATATATAATAATTATTCCTGCCTAGGAATCGAGCATTTATACTTTTAAACAACAAACTTATTTATGCAGTTTCCAAGAAACACCAAATTTTTCTAAATTTTCGGAAATTTTTATGCACTCGTTAAGAAACAGTCATAAATTTTATTTCACGAAATTAGGTACTGGGCACTAAGTTTTGCAACTTCACAGCTGTAGTTTTCTTCTCCGACATCCTAATCACTAAGCTCGGATCTATCATTGTTTATTAAAAAACCAATGTTATTACAAGCTTATTAAAAGGCTGTGTGAAAAAATTAAAATTTGTATTGAGAAATAAAGCAAAGCAACCAAGAAACCCTTGCTCTAATTTAGACCCTTCCTTGAACCGAAAAATTCCATTTAACTGATTATCCTCCATTAAAGAATGCCTCTGACTTCTGACGAAATTTAATAATAAATTGAAAACTTGGTAATAAGTTAAGAAATAAAAACTTCGTTTTGAAGTTATTCTGAGCCAAATTAGGTTGAAAGGTTTAAGAAATCTGCAAAAAGATGTATACAAAAACAAAAATGTATTTATTAGTTAATTTTTTTTTAAATGAAGAAAATAAGTGCATATCTATATACCTTATACATATGATTCGGCTGGTGCAAGATAGGATACTCATGCAACATTTAAGGGGGCAAATATTGGGTTTCCTGTTTATTTTAGACTAAGAGTCTATCAATAGAATATGCAGTGCAGCCATATTAATTTTATTTGAATTTTGTGTAAAAGCTACAAAAAATTATTTCATAAAATTTATACTAACATAAATTAATGTATATCATCCTTAATCTTAAGGTGGAATTCTCAACGTCATTTAATCTATTTCCAGCCTATAAGCTATTTCGCGTTGTTTTTTAAGTTTGTTATTTTATTAACTAACATTATTTAAAAGAAATCAATATCGTCGGCACATTATTTAGTTAATATCTGACATATTAGAAAAATTACAATTTTAGGTAACCTGTTTATTTTCACATGTCCCTTGACAAATCGTACATGCAGGAGTGCAAGGAAGTCCTGCTTTGCGAGAGGAGCATCGCATGCTGTCGCACTGCCCTCTACACCCACATTTTTCCAACCCTCTTAAAGCAGACCAAATTTGGGGTTCCCCGCTCCATTTGGGCTCCCATCGAGCCACTTTCAATGTCCAGCCCCATCCTTCAGGTGATGGAGGTTTCTCATCGTGAATTAGGGACCGACCCCATATTTGTCCCGCTTGGTAGGTAGCCCTACGACACTGCTCAATAATGCTTCCTTTTGTCGGTGCACACATTAATACTTGTCTATCACCACTACAAAATTGCACTTTTCTCAACTCATTGACCTTTGATAATTGGGTATTGACGTCGTATAGCTTCACCGTGAATGCTTCTATTTGACCAATTATATCATCCAGTAATTCTTTTTCAGTATCTTTCGATGATAAATATTGGAAAGCCAAAGTTGACCCCGGGCACCCTTCCCATGTTTTCCAGCATCTGATCTTCGACTTTAGGGCAAAAAAGATGTGGTGTCACACCCTGTAAACGCGTGGAAACCACGAAGAGCTTGTAACTTCTGAGGCCCTAAATTATTTGCTATGATATGAGCTGGAATATATCTTTATTTTTTCCAACACCGTATAAAAACCATAATTCATGGAGACCCAAGTCTTTCAGTTCGTAAAAAACGGAAATTCCGATAATTACCACGTCTGTATCGGAGCATCTAACCAAAATAGATTTTAGCCCATTCTGGACCATATCTTTCACATGAAGAAAAAATCATAATTTTTTCATAACATCTATAATTTTAGAAAACACGGTTTTTATATGTTATATAATTAATTACTTATTTTTGTTATAAATTCGTTCACGCTAGCCGTTTAAAATTTTCTTTACGCAAAGTCTGCAAACAGGCCCATTTTCCCAATCATATAGTAGTTTTCAAGGTCAATAAAGGTCATATCGACCTGAAACATTTTTTTTTTAATTCTTCATCCTCGAATTATATAATATAGAGTATAATATCGCCCATATTGAAAAAGCCTAAGATTTAAGAAACTTTTGTCCGCCATTTTGAAAAAATGGCGGTATGGGGTGTCCTACGGGTCTAGGAGGGTGGCTAATCGGGTCAAATCTCTTAAAATATCGTTTTCTATAACTATGCCAAATTTCATGCTTGTATCACAATTTGGCGTTTTTCGTTAAAAATTTGCCCGAGGGAAATAGACTAATGGGAAATTTGATTCTGTAGGTGTAGAGTATGGCTAGTAATTTCATTTACGAAGGTGTTCCATTTACGACAATTGACTTATGCAAAATTGTCTAAATCTAGAGATTGGCACAATTTTTAAAACTCCCTGTATGAAAAACGTACAACCCAAGTTATGGAAGGTAAAGATCAATGTTTTAGTTAAAAGCTATAAAATTTTTAGATGTTTAGATTTATTAGTTTTAAAGTTACTGAGCTTTTATCATGATATGTTTGTATATAAAAATATTATTTTATATCTCAAAAATGGTTAGAGATAGGTACACATTATTAATAACAAAAGCTACTTAGATTTTTATAAGGTATCCAAAAAAGCTAAAATGTTTAAAGTATTCTTTATGAAATAACAACGTTGGCCATAATTTCCTGTATAAACGGCAGTGATTCAAACGTGAAAATATAATAGTTTAAAAGTTCAAAGTCAATTAGCGCTGTTATCAAATTTTAGGAATGATAACTTTACTCGTTTCCAAGATCTTCTAGTAGGTCAATAAACGTGAATAACCCTGTATATAGTATAGCCTTCTCAACTTTAATAACGAAAACTTCTTTCCTCATAAAGTGGCATATCCATACGCAAAAATCAATTTTTTAAAGTTCAGGAATCCAATTAAACTTGCGAGAATAACTCGTGTTCGTTCAATAGGATTACTAAACTAAACTTGATCTTTAATGCTGGTTGGTGCTCAAAAGTTATCGAGGACACATTCGTTTGCTGAAATTAATTCGCCAGTGGCTGGACGATATTTTATTGCTGAGCGGGCATTCAAAATAATATGTTTACGTATTTTGTTTGTCCCGGTTTTCTGATAATTTACTTCGCATATATTGCTGCATTTGCTAAAATCGAAATCCATCAATTATAACTCGGAAGTGAGGGTGGAAATTTATTAAAAAAAATAGTGTAATTGAATTATTTACAGGGGTAAAAGGGTTTGCTTTCCTTGACACCGCACATGGGAGTAGGTATTTACATTAAACAGTAGGTCAAAATTGTTTTAGAGCCGCAATGATATTTAAATGTGTTAATTTTATAATTTAAACATTTATTTATTTATTTATTTATCCAAATAAAATCCCAAAAACATGTGTTTATGCGGGATTCTCTATAATAACAACATCAAAAATATAATTGTTAAATATAACTAATTAAAATACAACGTCAGTCAAAATAATACTTAAAATGTTAATATTCAATAAAAAAATAAAAATATTTAAATATGTATAAAGTTATTCAATTATTATTTCTTTTAATAAAATAATATACCTAATAATATCGTTTAGATATCATTTATAAATAATTTTAAAAAGAATAATTTATCATATATGCACGTTTAAAAATTTTTTAGTTTAAAATTTAGCTTCCCCTTTTTAAGTATTTTCTCAGTTTTCATTTTAAAACGATTTATATTTAAAAATTTTAATTCTTGGGGTATTTCGTTGTAAAATTTCATACCTTGATAATAAATGGAGTTCTGACCTGCCCTAGTGTGTATTAAAGGTAAATCAATATTGAAAACAATTCTAGTTAAGTGATCATGTACCTCACGTCTGTAATTGAATTTTATATCTGAATGTTTATAATATGTTGATATAATTTGGTGAACAAAAACAATATTTTGCATTAAGTGAATATCCTTAATTGACATTATATTAAAATTTGTATATAAAAGTTTAGTTAAATATTGTCTATCCAACCAATATACATTTTTAATTGCTTTATTTTGTAAAACTTGTATAGGGTTAAGCAAATTTTAAAAAGTTGATCCGCATTTTAAAGTTAACTATCTAGAATTGATTGTGGAATAAAAAAGGAAAAAAATACAACACGTTTCATTAAAAAAAATTAAAGGTGATACACATAGCATTTTTATGATACTCTATAATATCATTGTTCTAAAAAAAATGAAATACTATCCATGTGCAATTAAGCTTGATGACTCCGCCTGTGCTTATAGGAGTGGGAAGTTTGAGCTGTTGGTTTTGGTCAAGAAGAGGTTTCCAGATATTGGAGATATCTATATTTGGTTTACTAAATATATGGGTATTTTGATTCATGAAAGCTGCTTCTTTGAGTTTTCGTTTTCTTCAGTCCAAAACCTTGGCTTCTGACCACTGTATATTATGTTGGTTGGTCCATACATATTCCGCTAAACCTGATCTCGAAGTTTCACCTCTTTGAGTATGTTTCAGATGTTCTTTAACTCGCACGGGAAGAAGTATTTTTGTTGAAAACTATTACTGATTGTTAGTGATGTAAAATTCTCGGTAATAATCTTTTGGAGAATATTCTTAAGTTCTAAACAAAAAAAACAGTCAAATAAAGAAAGATCACATTTTACTATCTATTAAAAACATAGGAGTATACGTTCGCGCTTCTAGAAGATTTCCCTGAATCACTGTTGCCAGACGTAAAACACTGTTGCCAGAGTTATAGGAAAGGTTAGGGAAACTCAAAATTTTAAAAATCGTTGCAAAATTTTTCAGTGTAAATCGAGGCGGTGTAAATTATGTAGAAAAACTTCTCTAGAGAATATTCTCGGGATAATTTTCTTACAGAGAATATTCTCGAGAATATTCCCGTTCTCGAGAATATTCTCTCGAGAATATTTTCCTCTCACATCACTACTGATTGTGTTCAGTAATAAAATAAAGACATTGGAAGTCCGACAACATCATTGATACCTCTATATCAATTTCCAAAAATAATGAAAATATCGACTTCTTTGTTTTATAATAAAGCTATTCCAGCCACTGTGCGAAAGTGGCGACCAAATCGAATTAAAACGCGAAACTCCGCCCATGCCACCCATTATTAATAGCAAGAAATTGATAATTTCCCGGTAGCCGTCCTTTTCAAGCCTAGCTTCACAACAATTTTAAACAGAAGTTGTTTCCAACAACGATCAGTCTCGCTCGAAATCTCATCACGAACGGTAACGGAGTTTTTGTCACTCAATCGCCACTCAACCGAACGGTTTATTACTTTGTGTCTTCGAGAATTTATGGATGATACACGAAGCACAATGGAAACCATGTTCAATATTTTCGCATTGTTGTAATAAATGTAATTTCTTTCGAGATATTTTACGATACCTATTTAAGTTATGGTAAAGAGATCAGAGAAGAATCGAGCCCCCCGACATTCTGTTGCCAAATGTCTTACACCTATTTTTGAGGTTAGATGTAGATGCAGTTATGGTAGCAATTAGCGGTTGCATGTTTACGCACTTAGTAGAAAAGCACTTTATAAAAAAAAACTTTTTACGTATACGTACCTCGGCTGCATGGAATATTGGCTTCCTTGTTTATGTTTATTAACTTATTTATTTGCAGTTATAATAATATTAAAAATCAATACCATTGTTTTTTTTTAATAAAAATAAATCCAATGAAAGCATCATTACAAAATCATAGATTAACAAATCTGTCCCATTTTGTAATAAAAAAATATACACCCAATTAGGTTATTAATTTTAATCACATCATAAAAATACAAGTAAGTAATTAAAAAATATTTCACCCAAAAAAAAAAGGAAAAATTTTAAATAACGGAGAAATTATAATAGAAAAATTGTAATATTTAGTATTATTACCTATATATAAGTTGGCTTACCTTTATATAATTTTGCATAATCCATGATTTTGATTTTCTATCAAATGCCGATGTTAGGACGATACTTTTTTTTTCAATTTGATGCGCAAATTTCTTACCGAGTACCGCGCGAGATTAAGTTAAATCGAGATTTATTTTGGCTTATGAATATTTTTAGAAAAGTATCCCTCGTCTTCGACTCGGGATAATTTGTAAAATATTATTGAGCTCGAATAAAGTTCTGGAAATAATTTAACCTCTTGTGGAATTATTAGTGATAATTTAAATATTATTCTTATAAAACGAAGAAAACAATTTTGGCCTTTTTCAATTTTCCCTTTTTTCATTTCCCTAAAGTGTAACAATAACACTTTAAAGAAAGTTTAATTTGTTTTTCATTAAAATGCTTATTTATATAAAAAGGAGCGATCACAATACATAGTAATATGATGAATATATTTTAATACAATATATGCCAGCACAACCGTTAGTAGTATGATCAGCAATTTATCAATTCCTTAAAGGGACTATTCAAAGGAGTAATCATTTTCTCAAAGAGACTTGATTTGTTTATTCTTATGCAATTATTTATACACAATAGTTATTTGTGTACAGGAGCAGATCCAGAACTTCGTTTTGGGGGGGAGGGTCAATATCCTATAAACGAAGTTAAAAAGCGCCGCATTTTTTGGGGCCACGTCCAAAGTACACCACAGGCGAAAACATTTCTGCAATCTTAAATATAAGAATAATATGTAATACTAGCTTTGGTTGCCAGGATATGACGAAATGAAAAGTCTTCACTACAAGTCAGTGATATTTTCAATAAAAAAATACCCAAATCGTCCACCTGGTAGCCAATCGACAGTGTATAGAGTAGCAATTAAGTGGAGAACTTCCCGTAGTGTTAAAAGTGGTTAATCTGGTATACCTGTGGAGAAAAAATAAACATATTATTTTTACTGAAGGAAGAGTCTCATAGCTCAAGCACACAACTTGCGCGTGACTAAAATACTCAAGCCACCGAATCTAATTTTTTTTTTAAAGATAAGTTTCATCCCACAATAGTTATTAGACGATGATCCTGATAGGCGAGAGCAACTTTTTGAAATAATGATTATGCTAACAGATAATCACACACGAATTGTCCAAAAAAATTGTTTTTCAGAAGAAGCTAAGTTTTCTTTAAATAGTCAGGTTAATAGGCAAAACTACAGGTACTGAGCATAGAAAAATTGTCACTAGTTTATAGAAAATCACTCCCAGTATAATGAAAAGGGTAATGTATGGGCGAACATTCTTGAAAATCGGGTAACCGGACCATTTTCCTTTAATGAGAGCCTTCAAGTTTAACCTTATGGTTTTAACAGGATGATGCTCCCCCGAATTCTGCTGCTCATGTAAGGGAGTACTCAAATACAATTTTTTCGGGGCAGTGCAGGAGGTCAATAGAGTGGCTATGCAGATAGCCATTACTGGACTTCACGTCAAAAATTTAGTATATTAATCTAAACCCAACTTGATAGATACACTTACCATTCGACTAGTAGTACGAAAATTTTTATCCAAGTAGTACAAAATGTACAATTTTTAGATTGATTAAAGAATAGTTGGTAGAGGACATTCTCAACATCTTATAATACAGTATATTGTCACAGGGGGTAGTTTTTACGTTTCTAAGTAGTCGACGCCTGGGTTCCCCCACTCCATAGTAATCCCAATGGTCGGGCCAGAGTGGGGAACCCAGCACGTCGACCCACGTGAGAGCGAGCAAGGGAGTCAAGGGACTTTGATTAACTATCTCGCAGCCAAGCAGACACGTCGCCCACTAAAGATCGCGACGACACTTTCCGCCCCATAAATGGTAGAAGCCTAGCGCAATGAAGGTAGTATTAAGGTCTAGTTATTTATTTTATTGTTAAAATGTTATTATTGCTTGAATTGTGTAATAAATAGTTAAATTAATTATGATGACCGCCTTTTAATCAAGGAACCCGGTGCCCTCGTGACAATATTATCATATTTTGTCATTGCTTTAAAAGTTAAAATTTCATAAAGGTTTGAGACAAAGCGGTGAATCTCTCTCATAAATACACCAACCGAGCTCCTTTTAGTTACTTTCAAGTAGCGTAGCAAAGCAAACGGCTAAGTTAATCGTTTCTTTTAAAAATTTAACTCAGCTCAACAAATATTTTTCGTCCCCCACTTGCCGCGGTTTAGTACGTTTGTATATTTCCCATACGACTACACGAAGTGGTTAGCGAGGCGTTTCTTCACCAACTTAACTCAACAAAGATTTGTACTTGGCTTTGCTGTTAAAAAGAAGCAAAAGGAAAGTAAGTACCTATTATTTTTGAGAGTAGATTGCCCGTGCATAATGCTTATTTTTTTTAAATGTGTTCTTGTAAACAGTTGTAAAGAAAAATTACATAATTCTTTTTATTCTAAAAGTTCCTTCTCTTGCATCGCAACTTTGTCGCTTCAAGAATATAAACTATTTTACACAGAACTTTAGTAGTTAGTATTCATAAAACCGAGTATAAAACTTTTTTAAACGCGGAAAACATCTTTTAAGGTACCGACTGGTGGACATTGTGTATTGTATTCGATTTTGTGAAATGACTGTCGCACCGATGTGTTTTTATGGACACTAAACCCTGGTGCATGTGCAGCTTCCTTCAAAAAACACGATGTCGTAAACCTAATTTGTTTGTAGGATAAAAGGTTTATTTGAAATCGCATAACTAAAATTTTTAATACCTTATTTTGAAAATTTTGTTGAGTTTTTATATTGGTTTAAGATAAAGTGTCAAAATGAGCTAAAAACTATATATAGGGTGGCCCAGAAGTCCCGAATAAAATTAATATAGCCTTAAAATGAACATTTTTGGGGAAAACGCTAGGATTTGTCAATTTAGTTTTATATAATTGCTCACATTTTGACGTTATTCGTTTGTTTTTTATATACATTTGTCAAAGATATGACGAAATCGATATTTTTTTTAATGGAAACATACAGCTTGTAATACAATATTTGAAAGCGTACAGTATGGTCAAAAATTTTGGCGCCATTCTGTCAAGCTATTTCAAAATGTCATTTTGTGACCTAACAATACTTATGGTTTATTTGTTATTTGCTTCGTAAAAATAAATGTAACGAAGCAAAACAAAACATAACAAAAAGGTGATTTAACATGGCAAATGCTAAAAATGACCTCCACCCACTACTTGGCATGCTCCCAGACGATGATAAAAACCGATGAAATTCCGAATGGCATCAGCCGGTATTTTATGTGTTTCCAATCTAATTTTGTATTTCAAATCTTCAATATTATTTGGCCTATTTTGGTAAACTTTTTTTTTTAAATATCTCCAAAGAAAATAGTTTAGAGGCGTCTGGGGATCTCGGTGGATATTCAATTGTACTACGTCATTCAATCCAGCGACCTGGAAATATCCCATCTAAATATCTTCTCACATTGACACTAAAATGCGGGGGAGCACATCTTGCTAAAACCAAACTGAAACTGTGCCATGTTCATCAAATTTGTGGAATATTTCACTAACAGTGCCCTGTGAAATTTGATATCCAGATATTTAGCATTAAATAAAGTGCACACTTCACTTTGACTTCTTATTTTATCTCCATATCCTAACAATATCAAGACTTCGATACGCTGTCTTTCCGACAAAACCGTTTTTGTTTAGAAAATTGTATAATAATACTTTGGAAATACCTAAATTAATTTTACAAGTTCACAATGTCACAAAATGTCAAAATGTGAAACAATGAAGATTTATTACCTTGAAAGGTAAAAAAAAACATCAATGATTTATTTCCGCTTATTTAAATAGAGATTTTTTAAAAACCTTTAACAGTCGCCATTTTGAAATAGCTCGACAGAATCGCGCCAAAATGTATGAGCATACTGTACGAGATATTAGTTTTCAAATGATGTATCACAAGCTGTATGTTTCCATTTAAAAAAAAGATCGATGTCGTCATATCTTTGACAAATGTCTATAAAAAAACAAACGAATAACGTCAAAATGTGGGCATAATATCGCACATCTAATGGAAAATGGACCTAACTGCAAAAAATTCCCTTTTTAAGTTATAAGCGTCATAAGTGTCCTAATGCTATATTCTTTCTAATGAAAAAACGAAATTATTGTGTTGAAGCAAACAAACGCGAGATAGCGGAAGTGTCACCTATCTTTCGCGCTACTTTTAATTGGAACAGTGACCCAACTATCAGTTCGACTTTAGCCTTCGACGCAGGTGCACGCAATTTTCAACAGAAAAATGACGTAAGTACCAGTTAAGACGTTTTTCCTCTAAATTTGGCAATATTTTTATTTTTGAAATTGACTTAATTGTAGTTTAGGTTACTTTTCTTTTATTCTTTTTATTTTTTGTTAGGTAAAATACAAGTATATTATAGTTTTAATTTTATAAAGTTACCATTACTTTTATAGTTTAAAGTTCCTCGTGTTTATGGTTACTTTCGTTTAAACCTTATATTGTTTATTTTTAATACAAAAAAATTTAATAATGTCGTTTTATTTTAGTGTAACTAAGAAACAATCGTTAATTTTTTAAAAAGAAAAGTGTCACAATTACATATTTTTGTTATTTACTAAAGCATTAAAAAAAACTCAGTAATTTGATCATTATTAATAATTAATGAACAAACCTAGTCGCTGATGTTTATATTTTGTTTTTAAACCAAACTTTGTACCCTAAAAATTAAAATAATTCAAATTCAATTTTTAAAAGCGCCTGTTCTCAAAACAACCAATTTTGCAGTTAGGTCTTTTTTCCATTAGATGTGCGATATATAAAACTAAATTGACGTGTCTGAGCGTTTTCCCCAAAAGTTATAGGTGAAGGCTATATTAATTTTATTCCGGACTTCTGGGCAACCCTGTCTATTATACAGCGTGTCTTCGGAAGTTTTTACCAAATGGGAAACTTTTTTATTATTAATTTTACGAATAAAAAATTTCTTTATAAAAAGCTCTGCATGGTCTAAAACCTAAAATGCAACCATCAAATATCGAAATTTTCCAGTCATATACGAGGTTTGTCAAAAAATGTGAATTTTTCCCAAGAATGTGAATTTTTCCCAAGAGTAAAGTATCTTTATTTTTGACATTATCAAAAATTGTTATTAAAAAAAGTTGATCAGAACTAAAAACTACGGCTAAAAGTGCAATTATACTCATTTATGTTGAAAAATTATTTTATTGATTTATTATTGATTATTTAATTTTTTAATTATTTAATTAATTTAATGCGTGTCATTGCACATTTAGACGTGGTTTTTAGTTCTGATCAACTTTTTTTAATAACAATTTTTGATAATGTCAAAAATAAAGGTACTTTACTCTTGGGAAAATTCACATTCTTGGGAAAAATTCACATTTTTTGACAAACCTCGTATATGATTGGAAAATTTCGATATAATTTGATGGTTGCATTTTAGGTTTTAGACCATGAAGAGCTTTTTATGAAGAATAACTTTTTTTCGTAAAATGAAAACCTAAACTTCGAAAATACTAATTAAATGAAATGCAATTTTAAATAGTCTGTCATTCATATTTACAGCAGGAAATAAACAGACAGGCGTTGGGCCTAAACCACTTAACACTTTTAAAACGTTATAAACGGCAACGAAAGACACATAAAGGCAATTAACTCGGCATGTGGGCTCATTACAGTCCACTTCTAATTTGTGGATATTAGCATAGTTCCTTTTAGATTCTTTTAAATAGCAAAGCAAAGCAAACGGCTAAGTTGAGCGTTTCTTTTAAAAATTTAACTTAGCACAGCAAAGATTTTTTTCTATTTCTCTATTTCCCATGTGGACTATACGAAGTTGTTCGCGAAGCGTTCCTTTAACTACCTAAATAAGCAAAGATTTTTACTTTGCTTTGCTGTTTAAAATAAGCAAATGGAAGGTAGGGGAGACCAAGGTAAGTTGCCACACGGATAACACACGCAATATCTACTGCACAATCATATTTGAATGGGCACCAAACGCACTCGGCCATTCCACTTTGCACCATAGTTGATGGCCAGAAAGCGCGCGGCGACAGTTAGCTTCCAGACGTTGTTGCGCAGTGACATGTGTTTTGTGAATTTATTTTCAATTATTTGCGTATTAGTTTAGCTCTCGTAGACTGTCTGGCTTTTGTTAATAGAAACTGATCTTAGTGGTAAGTTTTGGCTAATTAATATTATTTATGCTTTATTTAACAATAAACAATTATTATACATTTTACGTGTGCCTAAATTGCCTTTCTGAGTGTTCTGAGGAGTCTGAGTAGTCCGTTGCAACATGCCCCTTACCCTTTCGCAACTTGCCCCTTACATGGGGCATGTTGCAACACATAGCAACTTTTTTTAAAATATGCGAATTAGTTTTAGTTTCTTTTGTACAGTACAAAATTACTTTTTTAATATGTTACTCAAACATAGATCCAAGCTTTGTATGGAGAAATAACCAAATTAATTATTAATATGTGTTCGGAAAAAAAATATAATGCACTTTTGTTGCAACCTACCCCGATCTCCCCTACCTAATAATAATATCATTACCATGATATCGACTAATATGGACACCTGAAAATTTTAAAAATTACGAAAACGTTATCTAATATCAATGAAATTTAGATGAATAAAATCTATTTGCACTGGCGTAGATAAAATTTTGAATGATACACGTTCGATATGAACTTTGTTAATGAAACTTGTGCAATTAACGTTGCACACGTTTCATTATAGTGTTTATAACGAACTAGTATCATTACAAACTATAATATAACTATAAATTACTAAACTCATTTAATCCAAAGGAAAGTAAAAACATTCAGTGGCCTTATTTTATGCGGGTTCTTATACTAGATTCAAAAAGTTTAAACTCTTTCAGCTTTGACCCGTTATTAGAACCGAAAAAAGAACGTAAAAAAATTTCGGTTTTAGGTATATTACTTTATCATACGCAAATAAAAAACGCCATTAAATAGATCTAATAAAAATATGCTTAAATATAAGAAAAGTGCAGGTAATAAAATGAATATTAAAAAGTTGTGTCAATTTGAATCCAGACAAAGACCATTAAAATTCTCATAAAATTAACATTCATAAACTTAATTCATTAGGTATAAAGTTTATTAGGGTAAATTAATGATCCTTTAGAATCCACTGACAATAAAGTGTTTGGGAGTTTTCATATTAAAATTTTGTCTACAATGTTCTGTAATATTTTAGGTTAGGTTGCGAGGAAAAGATATAGTCGCCGACTAATTTGTATTCCCTGGAGACGAAAACTCTATACGATTGTCTGTGTCAACTATATATAGTTGTTTTCTTGATTAACCTCCCTATTCGCACAAAGTTGGTATTTATGTATTTAGTATACAAGAAAAAGTAATACATTTTAGCGAAGTGTACGCTTTGTGGTGCATCTAATTAAAAGAGACACCAAAATCGGAAGAAAATAATATGACACAACCTGACTAAACCAGATCAGCAGTTATTGTCAAATGTCGTTGTCTTCTGTTGAAACACTTTATTTTAAATTTGAAGAAATAGTCCATACTTTAAGTGGAGTATATATTTGAAAGGAAAGAAAATTCCTCCACTGGCATATTAAAATAAAGTTTAATTATGGGTAAAATCTCTACATGTTTCGAACGTATACACGCTCATCATCAGGAGAATATAATAAAGAGTATAAGAAAAATAATAGGTGCAAGCAGTCCAAACGGAGCTACCAGACGATGGAAAGGTAGTAGTTACGTAACTGGAGAAACATCAAACGAAAGAATGATTTTGTGCGGGGTCACGTATTAACAAAATAGCATCGTAAGTGTGAGGAGAAAAAACTATCTATAGAATTTAAAAATTGTAAAAGTTTATAAGAATGTTAAAGAAATTTTTGTGTGAGGTCACATAATAGTGAAGCAACACCGTAGTAAGTGTGAGGAAAGGAAATTATATAATATAGATTTTTGAAAATTGTGATGTTACAGGACTAATAAAGAAATGTTTGTGTGAAGACACATTACCAGTTTGTTTTAAGAAAAAGTTAACTCTAATATACAGGGTGTTACATTAAAAAAAATACTTATGGTCACCCTTTCAAGTAACCAAATGAGCAAACCACCTTTTACACCGCAACTAAGATCTGGATATGCCTTTTGGTATTATGTAACTGTCCACCAAATTTTAGGGTCTTAATATTTCAGAGTTAAAAAAATATCATCGTCAAAAAAATTGGAATTTAATTATTATTTTAAAAACGGTAAGAGATAGGTATAGGATAATGTTAAAGGAAGTTGTCAGGAAATTAATAGGGGATTTGAAAATACAATAAATTTCAGGGTGTTCCATTTAAAATATAGAAGTACTATTTTTCGGTAAAACAATACTGTATTGTCATTTTTTTGTTTTATATAGTTTTCTGACTTTGTAAAACCAAAGTAGTAAACAAATGTTGGCAAATAGCTTGGACAAGTTTTTGCGATTGCGCTTAAATATTGGTTTCTGTTTCCAAATACATATTATCTACTGGAGTTTATCGCGAAATATCTACAATTGCGATTTCCATGTATTACTACACGTACTTTTGAAATGTTGTAAAAACGGGTACATAGTATTTATTTTACAAAATATCCGTGTTATTCGCGATAAACGTTTTGCATTTCAGGATAAAATTTGTTATTGTAACTACAGAGCCGTATCAAATAATTTTCCTATTTTAATTAATTATTTTCTATTACATATTTGAAACTGTAATACTTAATTAAATTGTAAAGTTGGAAAACGGATAAGCTCGAGCCGTTTTAAGATTTTTAAAAGTTTACCCAAAACAATAGTTTAAGTCATGTTGTTTTTCCAATGAAAACTCCTATACCCCTTTGGAGACCGATTTTTAAAGAAATAAGAAATACGTGTTATATTTGTATGTTAGAGTAGTTATGTTGAGTTTCAAGAAAGAAATTCGAATTAATAATATTGATTCCAATATAAACTGTTATACCTCTTTTTGCACCCCCTATATGCTGGGTGTTTCTCAAAAGACGTTCACCCCTATAACTTTTTTGTATTTATAGATATTAAAATGAAATTTTGAGAATATGCATAAGAGATGAGTCTGCGTTTATTGGCATTATTTTCACTTTGTTAGCACTTCCGGTATGACCGGAAGTGACCTTGACTTTGATATTTTAAATGGGACATCTTATATTTTTTTACTTATTTGGGTTCAGCATTATGAGTGGAATGACACCTCACTTGTCATTTTTTGCTGTGTTATAACATTTTTATATTTATTTTTTATTTTTAATCTAGAGTTCTACAAATTAATTAAATCTGGTAATTTATAGCCAAGTAGTATATTATGAAAATTAAAATTATGTCATAATAATTGACTTTCTAAGTTTCACCAGCGTTTAAAAAAATTAATTATGTTTTCTTGATGTTTACTCCATTTTTCCCAATAGAACGATGGTGGTTCACTAGGATGTTTAAAACGAGCATTTTTTTCCAACAATTTGATACCATACACTCCTATGCTATTTTAAAGCGGCTTTGAAAAACAATGGAATGGTTTTGAAAAGCAATATGGCTTTGGTTTAAAGTTGTTATTTCATTAGTTTATAAAACATACCATTACAATACCTACAATCATGCGGCTTCAGAAGAATTTTTCTGGTCACTCCAAAAATTAGGAGCATATCAATTCTAATTTACAATGTAAGTTTAATAAACGAATGACATTACAATTTTAATTAAAAGCCATATTGGTTTTCAAAGCCGCCTTTATATTTCTTTAGAAAAGACAGGGCGGCAATAATCCATACCGCTTTTAAATTTGCGATTGGGACTTAAGGCAAATTTTTTCATGTCAATTTTAAAACAGCATAGGAATGTATGGTATCAAATTGTTGGAAAAAAATGCTCGTTTTAAATATCCTAGTGAGTTACCATCGCTCCATTTGGAAAAATTGAGTTAACGTCACGAAAACAAAATTTCATTTTTTAAACGCTTGTGAAACTTAGAAAGTCAATTATTATAACTTAATTTTAATATTTATATTCTACTTGACTATAAATTAACAGATTTAATTAATTTGTGGCACTCTAGATTGAAAATAAAAAATAAACATGAAAATGTTATAACACGTCAAAAAATGTCAAGTGAGGTGAGTAAAAATATACAAGATGTCCCATTTAAAATACCAAAGTTAAGGTCACTTCCAGTCAAACCGGAAGTGCTAGCAAATTAAAAATTATGCCAATAAATGCATACTCATCTCTTATGCATAATCTCAAAATGTCATTTTAATATCTATAAATACAGAAAAGTTATAGGGGTGAACTTCTTTTAAGAAACACCCGGTAGAGGGTCACAAATCTTTCCTAAAGACAATTAAAAAGACGCCGCGAAAGCAGAAAGTTTGAAAACATGAGATCAAAGGATTATCGGCACAGTTTTTTTATTCGTCAGCCTCGACGGATTATATTTCTATTTTTGTTTTGATAAACTAAATAGACAAGAACAGGTTAAAAATAGAAAACAACCCGCTCGATATTCAGGTAGATGCGGCGTTCGGCCTTCAGCTGAATAACTCGGTCCCATGGTCCAAGGCGGATGTGAAGTCAGTGACTTCAACAAAATGGTTACCCTGAAACGTTTGTAACTAATACCATCTGAAAACTTAAAAATCGCGAAGTAAAAACTAATACAGAAGCTAGAGAGGAGCAAACATTTCTTACAATACCTTATGTCAAGGGGATTTCTGAAAAGATTAGAAGAATAACCAAAAACTATAATATCAAAACAGCCTTTAAATCCGGAAATACGCTAAGAAGCTTTCTTACAAAAGTAAAACCCCCCAGTAATGAAAACACAAAAAATTGTATCTATCAAATCCCTTGCGAGTGTGGCGAATCGTACATTGGAGAAACAAAAAGACCTCTTCCCGTACGAGTTAAAGAACATCTGAAACATACTCAAAGAGGTGAAACTTCGAGATCAGGTATAGCAGAACATGTATGGACCAACCAACATAATATACAGTGATCAGAAGCCAAGGTTTTGGACACGGAACAGCACTGGAAAAAACGAAAATTCAAGGAAGCAGCTTTCATGAATCAAAATACACATATATTCAGTAAACCTAGTATAGATATCCCCGGGTCTGGTGTCATATAAGGTCGGTCGAATTTTGATAGTTTTAAAATTTTATCATATAGCCTAAGCTGTATAGAACAGGTTAAAAGCAAAAAAATTGCGGATTATAGACTTTTAACTCGAAAAATTAATAATAAACTATTTATAAATTGACATTTTTACCGAAAATATAAACCCTTTAGTTTTCTGTGCTGAAAATGTCAATGCGAGAAGTCTCATTATTTGACATAATACTTACTGTGTTGCCACGTTGGACCAATTTTCATGATTTGAAGTCATTAACGCTGGTTGGGTATTTCAAAAAGTCTTATACCTAATTGAGTTTATTTATAATAAAATATATTTTAAAAAACATAAGGATATTTATAATTATTATAAATAATAATAATTATTAATATTAAAAATTAATAATTTATTTATATTAAATTAAAATTGTTTCATTTAACGTTAACTTTCTAATAAACCCAAAAACCGGAAGAAATTCGACCGACCTTATATGACACCAGAACCGAATTATAATTTAGTTTACACTTGAAAACGGTTAGAGATACTAACTAACCGAAACGTTGTGTTAAATAACAAAATAAAGACAATGGAAGTCCGACAAGGTAATAATTTTTTTGATAATCCATTTAGTTTACCTCAGTTCACCCCTGTCGCGCCAAGTTGTTAAAACTTTATTTGGAACCGCTCTCGCTCGCTTGAAAATAAAATGCGCAAAGAACACAGAATAATCGTATTATGGAAACGGCTCAGTTTTACGGATTCCTTCTCTACGAAACCCTTCCTACTTTTATCTGGCCTTATCTTGTCTAAAACTCTTTGTGCGAATAGTGAACAGGCAAAACTACTCTAGTTGCAACATTTATCTATATCTACATAATATTATAAAAAGGTGATAACGTTTTTGTATATGAATGTGAACGCTTTTGCCTGTTCGTACCGAAAGCCGTGTATTATAATCGCGTTTGAAGTGAATTAAAAGTTTGTTCATAAAGTTTTAAAATAAATGTATACCGATTTATGATAACTGAACCAGAAAAATATACAGTGTGAGTTTGCAACGCGGAATCAATTCAGTTAAATCCAGTACTGTTTTTTTTTGGGAGAATGCTTGAGTATCAATATTTTTTGTTTTTATAAAAAATACCACTTAAAATGTTACCTAAAACCTGCGCCCAAGAATTTTTCCAAAAAAAAAATTGTACTGGATTTCTTGAGTTTACTCTAACTTAAACTAAGCGTGTTCCAATTATTTGTGACAGTGCTTAAATATTTATCAAATTAAAAGTAATTCTAATAAGTGTCTCTTTCTATATAGGGTGATTCTTTCACTCGCGCAACATAGGAAGTTTAAGGTAGTGATATATTGGCTCACTTGTTTGTTTTAGACTGTGTTAAAAACTTTCTTCTGAGCACGTGAACAGTTGAATAGCCTTTTTATATTTTATATTTTGTAAAATGTTTAAATATGCAGTTTTTCCATTAAATTGAAATTCATGTCTGGTGGGGTTACTGAACCTTAAAATTTTGGTGCCCCAAAACGCTTTTTCCGAAAAATCGTTCTATTTTAAATACATGATGCTTACCAATACTCAATTTCTATACATAAGAAATTTTCTACAGTGTCACCAGTAAAGTCCGCATCATATGGGATTTTTTTTATTAATAGCTTTATTCGAAATTTGACTTTGGCATCAACTTCTGCATCGATCGAGATGAAAATTAAGCAAAAAAATTGTAGTCGCGTGATTCGCATTATCTGTCAAATTTAAATTTTTTCCAAAAAAATAATTCAAAAGTGGGGTTATTTCTGAAAATATCGAAAAAAGTTATTAGAAAAAGTTTTTCTAAATGCAGTTTCTAGCCTACATGCAAAATTTCAGCTTCATAAGATAATTTTGATTTTTTACCAATATTTTGTAAATTGCACCACTTTTGAAAAACAAGACTCAGCGCAACCTACATAAAACTTCTTAGTTTTGACAATGCTTTATTTCAGATACATTTTCTTTAAAGTAGCGCCATTTAAAATGTGTGTTTTTCTACAAAATCAAAATTGGACTATTAAAATTTGGTCGCATGTGATGCAAAGTTCATTTGTTTTTGACCCTGTATAAGATAACTTCATAAAATAAGTATTTTTGAAAACGTAGCTTGTGTCTGAAAGTAATACACCTTAATATTAAGACAAAAAAGAACAGTGTCATCAGTAAAGTGTTCATTAATTGGAAAATAATTTTTAGTTTAACTTAACGTAAAGTTTATCTATTTTCAATGATTTAATTTAAAACCCCTTTATTTTATTTTTTATTTTTTTACTTTCAGACACAAACTACGTTTTCAAAAATACTTATTTTATGAAGTTACCTTATACATGGTCAAAAACAAATGAACTTTGCATCACATGCGACCAAATTTTAATAGCCCAATTTTGATTTTGTAGAAAAACACACATTTAATACGGCGCTACTTTAAAGAAATTGTATCTGAAATAAAGCATTGTCAAAACTAAGAAGTTTTATGTAGGTTGCGCTGAGTCTTATTTTTCAAAAGTGGTGCAATTTACAAAATATTGGTAAAAATCAAAATTATCTTATGAAGCTGAAATTTTGCATGTAGGCTAGAAACTGCATTTAGAAAAACTTTTTTTAATAACTTTTTTCGATATTTTAAGAAATAACTCCACTTTTGTATTATTTTTTGGAAAAAATTAAAATTTTACAGAGAATGCGAATCACATGACTACAATTTTTTTGCTTAATTTTCATCTCGATCGATGCAGAACTTGATGCCAAAACCCTTTTCGACATCTTCTTTTTCGAAGTGTTTTTTCTGCCTCCCCGGTCTTTTTTGGTTGTTCTAGACCGTTTCAACTGACTTTTTCACATACTCAGTATGTTTTAACTTATTTTCATTTCTATTTTTCCTCACATTATGTCATTTTAACAATCCAATTTTTGATGTCATAAACGCTCCATAAAGGTTTTATACCACTTATCATTTTCCCTTCTGCTAAAACCATCAGCTATATATTTTTCTGTCCCCTGATGATGAACGTTTCTACGTTCGAAACATGTAGAGAGCTTTGAACAAATAATTTTTATTTTATTACATTTTGTGGAGGAAGACTTTTAGTTTTGTCTATCCTATTCAAATAAATAATTGTTTTGTTGCGAGGTATTTTATTTTTTAGCAAAAATTTTGTGACTGGATATCCCTCGGACCTTGATAGATGCCTCATAATTTTATGTCAATCGAAAGTACGCTTCCTTGGTAATAGCCGGACGCCTTCGGCGTCCGGCGGATGATTGACATAAATTGGGGATTTTTCTTATTGTAATTTTTTTGCTAAAATGCTACAAAACCATATTTCCGGCGACTTTAGTTATTTGTAACTAATTAGTTTTAGAAATGTTAATTTTACCGTTAGTATCTCATTTTTATGACTAAAATGTGAGAAACATTAAATAACAAATTTGTTATCTGAAATCCAATGTCTTTATAGTTTTAAATTCAAATAAAACTTTAAAAAACATATTTCCGATGAGTTTAGTTTAATATGACGCTTTATATTTTTACAATAGAAGTTGATTTAACTTGTCAGTAACTAAGGTTTATTACCTAAATTACAGTAACATTAAAAACATTAATTTGTTTTCAACCATAACATCTGAAATTACATATCTACATAGTTTCAAATGAAACTTAAAAAAACATATTTCCGATGAGTTTAGTTAAATTTTTGATGTGTCTTTTTTAGCCCGGTGTTCGATATGTAAAGCAAATTGGTTAGTATCAATGAAAATTATAAGTAACAAAATATATTTTGATTTTATTCTGAGTGACTTTTGCCAAAAGATATAAGGCATTTGATTTTTGACAGAAAAATTATCACTTATTAATTTCATTAAGTTAATAGGAACTCACAAAATTATCGCAATAATCTCCCGTTGCTATAAGCAACGTAAACAAAAAGGAGCCTTCTAAATGTAATTTTCACGTATATTATCAATGTCCTAGGGATATTTTAGCTGATAGTATATGACGTACAGTAACAACTTTACATAAAAAGTTTGACAAATTGTCATGTTCTAAAAATCCTCTCTATCAGTTATTTACATTTAAAAGATGCTATTATTTTTAGACGTCAGAATCGTATTTTCTAATTTCGTCAATTTTCCAAATATTTCCGGGACTAAATAAATCATATCGAAATTTCGCAAGGTAGCTTGTCAAATCATTTCCTTTAATAAATGAAAATAAAATGTTTTAAAATAAACAAGGGAGCCAATGTATGTGGCGCCAGCTCGTGCACTACCCTATATAAATTTAAACGAAACCCTATTTAAGAGCAAATACTAATGGCGCATTCGCCATTTTGTTTTAATTCATGTTTAGTTTATTTTTCGTTTTCTACAAACAGGCACCAAATACCATACAATTAAAGTATTTATCACCATAAATGGTATCGACTTATTGACTGCAATAAAAATACCGGTTTAATCCCATCGTTATACACAATCAATAATCAAATACACTACAGGGTAGGACTTAAGATATTTAATTCGTTATTAATAATATATTATTTAATGACATGAAATATCCTAAATAAATAATACAATCTCAAGCACAAGATAGTTAAATATTACCTGCTATAATCACAAATTATAATCCGACCCTGACCGACAGTTTATTTGCCTTTTTATGGCCGAACTCTTGCAAAACCGTCCCAGGTAGTTAAACGAAGTCAACCATTTATTGTGAAAAATTCTTTACCTGCAGTTTTACTTTAACAATGCTTGAATTTATAAATTATTAAAGCAGAAAAAGAAATATGGATAAATTTGACATCATTTCGGTTTCTGCGTTTATTAATTTATCAATTAAATTTTAGGTAATTGCTATTCAAACGCGTGTATTAGATCGCTTGTTAAAGAAAACGAAAAATAAATGAAATATTGGTAAGAAAATAAAATGGCGAATGCGTCAGTAGCGTTTGCTCTTAGGGGGTTTGTTATATCCGAAGGGTATACTAAGCCTAATGTTTAGGTATCCCCATTTTTTAAATAAAAAAATTCGAAAAACTATATATTTAACATTAAATAAAAATAATATTAATAAAATAAGAACGTTGTAAGATACAATGTAATTTTTATAATAGCTACAAATTAATAACATTATTGTGGTTGAAAAAAAAACTGGTGAGACTTTAAACCAACAGAGTGGCCAAAACGGCGGGTTACAGAAGATTGCCAGCTATAAGGGTTTGTATTTGAGTATTGTGTATATAAATAGCAATAGTTAATTTAGAAAAAGAAAATCCATGCACTGTTCTATCGGAATAACTATACGAAAAATATATATTTTTATGTTGTGTTGTATTTTTATCTTCTTATGGCACTTGTACACGGCACTCTGTTGAAATCTCGTATTGAGGCTGGCTAAAGAGACTGGACCGGTTCTTCTACTTTTGCCTTTATCATTTTTCATCATTCTTTTCATTGTGAAGCTGTAATCTTCGATTTTTTTAAAACGTAAACAATGTATTAAAAGATAATGTTGTGGCATATCGGACAAGTGTGTAACTATTTTTTATATTGGAATACACAGGGATCCAAGTTTAATGGATACGCTGGGGCGAGTAGACCACGACGGCCGTTTCGTCCTTGTTAGGACTCTAAGGGCAGCTATAACCCAAACAATTCCAAGAACGACGCAAAAATGTACTAAAAGCCTTTCTGCCAAATCCAGCGGCCATCAATACACAGTAGCGCCATCCCAGCGGAGTTAACTCCAATACAAAAGGCAGTCACACCGGTGTGGATTTTGCAGAGAGGCTTTTAGTACATTTTTGCGTCGTTCCTGAAATTGCTTGGGTTATGGCTGCCCGTAGAGTCCTCACAGGGACGAAACGGCCGTCGTGGTCTACCCGCCCCAGGGTATCCATTGTGCTTGGATCACTGTGTATTCCAATATAAAAAATAGTTACACACTTGTCCGATATGCCACAACATTCTCTTTAAATTATTTTCGCGGACACTATATGTATCTTGTAAACAATGTAAGGATGTAATTCTATGGGAAGTCTATGGTTCTATAATAAATAGAACTTAGCCCCAACCCCCGCAGTGTTCAAAAATCGCTGTAGAAACCCAAAAGTGAGCTAGCAAGTCCGCTACCGAGTACCGATGTTGAGCATCAGATGGGACGATGGGTGACCGCTTAGTTACACCGTTTGTCATAGCATTTTATTTCAAGTGCAACTTTGAAATTATTAGTGAAGAAGGGCTTTTTGAGAATCAGAGACCGGAGGTCAAGTACTCACTGTCGGAAGAAGCTACAGGCCCGCCCATACTAATCCACGAGGTAGAAATAGCAATAAAGCAAATGAAAAACAAAAAAGCAGTGGGACCAGACAACATAGAGGCTGAATTTCTGAGGCTGTTGGATGATGAAGGAATAGCCTGGATTACCGACATCTTCAACAGAATCTATAACTCTGGAAATATCCCCGAAAAATGGCTACAATCAGAATTTATAGCATTACCCAAAAAACCTGGAGCAAAGAAGTGTGAGGAATATCGGACCATCAGTCTGATGAGTCATATGCTAAAACTGTTTCTTAAAATTATCCACAGAAGAATCTACAACAAATGCGAAGAACATATATCTGAAAATCAATTTGGTTTTATAAATGCAGTAGGAACCAGGGAGGCACTCTTTGGAGTTCAAGTCCTAATCCAGAGATGCAGAGACGTTCGTCAACTGTGACGTATACGCATGTCAAATCGACTATGAAAAAGCATTTGATCGCGTTCAACATCATAAAATGATCAATATCCTAGAAGAGGTCGGCTTGGACGATAAAGATATCAGATTAATTTTGAATTTATACTGGAATCAGACAGCATGCTTAAGTTTTGATGGAGATCGAACAGAACAGGTGAAAATACAACGTGGGGTTAGACAGGGGTGTGTCCTCTCGCCCTTGATATTCAACTTGTATTCCGAAAAAATTTTCAACCAAGCCCTTAACGGAGTAGAAGGGGGTATCCTTTTAAACAGAGTCAGACTGAATAATATTCGATACGCCGACGATACCATGGTGATAGCAGATAGCTTGGAAGCACTGCAAAGGTTAATGGATCATATCGCGCAGTACAGTCAATAATATGGGCTTAATATCAACGCAAAGAAAACGAAACAAATGATCATCAGCAAAAGAGATATAAATGGAGAGCACCTATATGTCGACGGAACTAGAATTGAACGTGTTCAACAATATTGTTACCTCGGAACCATCATAAATGAACAATGGGACAGTGCACAAGAAATAAAATGCCTTATAGGAAAAGCAAGGACGGTATTTCACAAAATGAGTGCCATCTTCAAAAGTCACAACATATCTCTTGAAACGAAAGTAAGGCACTTAAGATGCTATGTCTTCTCTGTTTTATTGTATGGCGTAGAATCCTGGATGATCACAGAAGCCACCACTAAAAAACTGGAAGCATTTGAGATGTGGCTGTATAGGAGAATGCTCAAAATACCTGGGGCATGTTATAAGAAATAATGATCGATACTCTCTACTGCAAACCATAATACAAGGAAAGGTACTGGGTAAAAGAGGGCCCGGAAGAAGAAGAACATCATAGTTGCGAAACCTGCGGACTTGGTTTGGGAAGAGCTCGGTGGAACTGTTTAGAGCTGTTACGAACAAAGTTATAATTGCCAACATGATTGCCAACATCCGAAACGGATAGGTACCTGAAGAAGAAGAAGAAGAAGAAGAATTATTAGTTTAACTAGAGGATACACGCGTTTTTGCTTGCAATGTATATTACAAAAATATATTTTAAGAACAACCCTGCGAAAAATAAAACAATAAACATAACCCTTAAAACGAAAGGAGGAAAATAAGGATAGCGTGAAATAATGTTATCTGTGTGGATACAGACCGTGACACTGTAAACATTTTAGCTTAACTAAGTCTGAAGTTGAAAGAGGTCGAATAGGACTGGCAAAATATAACACGGTTAGCGAGAAGATAACACAGATATTTTTAAAATACTTTTATAATAATAATCAAATAATCAAAAGGTTTTTATTTGTCATGATATTTAACATGTCCTTGAGAGCGCGCAACTCGCTTGTCTATGAACATGTCAATAGTCTTACATTTCATTTACAATAATAATGTATATGACTTGGTTTCCCTAGGTATTTGGGACTGTTGTTGCAACTATCCGCTACCTAGGATACGCGCCTGGCGACGCCGGCGGGGTTGTTGTTAGCCCTTGGTTAGACGATTTGACGTTTAGCTCAGCTTGGTTTGGCCAGTTCCGTAGTCTTTACTGCCATGAAAGAGTCTATTTGCTTTTGCTTGATGTATATTTTAGCGGACTGTTCGTATTTATAAGGTTTCTAAGTACTGCTTACTGGAAAACGTTTTTTAAAAAACCAGCTTGATATGGGTTCAGGTAGGTACAGGTAGCGCGTTTTGCCGTATGGCTTGAATTTAATTAGGGGCGTGTCGTTTTGTTGGTGGGCTGTGTTTAGGATTGGTATTGCAATGGAGTTAGAATTTTATTTTATTTTATTGAAAATAAATCGTCTTAAATGTAATGGTTTATGTGTTACGTTATTATGGTGTCGTATTTGTGTTATATGTTGTGTAATTGTTGAATTTTGTGGTTGTGTTTCATAGAACTTTGTTGCTGTGTCATGTACGTGTTGAATTATATATGGTGTATGTGTGGTCTGGTGTAATTGGCGGGTTGTTGTTCTAATTGGTGCTGATATGACTTGTCTTAATATTTTATTTTGCATTATTTGTATTTTCTTAAAACGGCAAAATACTTTTAGGCGGAGAGGCGAAAAACTAATCTCATTTCTTACAGGATGAAACTCATGCATCACAGTACCATAATGATTATTATTTGACTTGAAGAAATAGTCCATACTTTAAGTGGAGTGTATGTTTAAAAGGGAAAGAAATAAGACACTTTAAGTCTTCCTCCACTGGTATATTAAAATTAGTTTTAATTAAGGGTAAATTCTCTACATGTTTCGACTGTATAAACAGTCATCATCAAGAGAAGAGAATATGGAAAATGAGAAATAACAGGTGCAAACAGTCCAAACGGAGCTAAAAGATGATGGAAAGGACAAATAAACTAATTGGACAAACGTCCATCGTAATGGTATACATAGCAAGAGGTCATTCGTGGAGAATTGGCAAAAACATAATATCTTAGTCCTATTTATTTATTTATCCTAGGAAAGACAAAACCGTTTCTGTAAAAAAATTTCAATTTTTTGTATGCATAATCAAAATTTTTGATTCCTTTAGAATTGTTACATAAAAATATCTAGAATTGACTGAGACTAAGACAAAAGAAAACGTAAAAATGTGAAATGAAAAAAATCCAAAAATTACGTAGTAGGTATTTCAATTTTAGCACAAAACTAAATTTAAAAAATATAATATATCTTCCTTCCGATTAAAAATACAGGAACATTTTATCAATAAGAATTGTACGGGAACCTTAAAATCTGATGAAAATTACTATTTTATTTTCCAACTTGATCATAATTTTGAGAAGATTCCAATTTTTTGGCAAGAATTTGGAGCAAATTTTAGTTGTTTACACGCAAAAATAAATTAAAGGTCAACTTTTACAATTTCTTGAGCAAGAACTTAAAATTTTAAGCCCGGACCTGTCTATTTTCCCATTCGTCAAATTATAATGTTGCAATGCGCCTGCCTAATCCGGTGTAGCTTTGTTTACATGCGCGAGGCCATACATTTGCCACTTTCGTGATTATTGTTTGCTTATCTAAAGGTAAATATCTATGAGTTCATATCAAACCCGAACTAAAATTTAAACCTCTTATATTCAGAAAAATAGTTTTCTATTTGCTTAATTTTTCACACGTCACAGTATACTAGAAGGCTCTACCAGAATATCTTGATAAATGCCATCGACAAAAGTTCTAACTTGCACGTGTCAGTCATTTTGCTAAAGAAACCTTTTATAAAGAAGGAAAAACTTTTTACGATCCGTCTTGGAAGTTTCAATTAGTGCTGGGCGAAGTTAATCGACGTTCGGTGTTTTTGCTGTCGGTCAACGCATATTGTAAATCGACGGTAACAATTCAATATGTCGTAACTCAAAATCTCCTACTTTTCAGGAAACGATAAAAACTGTAAAATAAATATGTCGCATATCACAACTTAGTAAGGTGGGTCCAATAATGCCTAACTTAACGTTCATAGCAGACCATGTTTTTATTAATGAAAATTAACTTAATATGTATACCTAATTAACTAAAAACCAAAAATAAATCACTTAGTTATATTTTTATCAATACAATTATATAAAATGCATGCATTAGTTGGTATTAAGACTTACCAAAACTATAATAATATCACACATGCTGTTAAAACACCATTGACAATCGTGTCGACTTACGACAAATTGCAACCCCGTTAGGTTAACGACATATTGTTTTTTGTCTCTTATTGGCCCTTTCTGCTAAACGAAAGCCAATAAGAATTTTTATAGCCATGTGTTATGATTACATTAACAGTTTAAGCGGGAAATCTCATTTTGCATGAATTCGGAGTTACGACATATTGAAGTGTTACCGTCGAAATGCAAATAAATGGAATACAAACTTTGCATTGACGTATTACTATAAAATTATTCGTTATTTTTAGTCAGGGTGGGAAAAAATGTTGAGCAAAAAATTAAAAAGTCAAGTAGATGACATATTGTTAGTAATGTTTTTTATGTCATACCAGTACATTATTGTGTTTTTATACCTTAGATAATAATGAATGCAAAAGGCAAAAATTATACATTAAAACCCTAACCTTTACAAACAAACATTTTAAGAACAAAAATTTCACAAACTAACTTTTAGACAAAAACGGCGTTTAGATGAAAAAAAAAATTTTTGCTCAACTGAATAATAATTGTGGGTACTTACCGGCCATACAAAAGTAATTAAAATTCAATAAAAGTAAAAATAAAAGACACCATGACCACTAAATATTTTGAAAACGTAATTAAATGTAACAAAAAGCACGAAAACGCAATTGATAACTCGGTGTTTGGGCTCATTACGGTCCACTACTAATCTGGGGATATTATTATGTCCCAATATTAGCTGATCGATGACAAATATCTGCTGTCATCTGTTTTAAAACGAGAGAATTCGTGCCGTTTTCCATAGCGTAATGGGGTCGGTTTGAAGTACATCAAAATTCCAAAATGTAGTTCTTCGTCCCAATAACAAATGTAATAATAAACATCGATATTCTCTCATCAGTGATGTTTTTGGTGCTTAAATTCGAAACCGAGATCGATGCTGTGACCATCTATAATTCGATTCGATAGTTTCAGCACTAGTTCCAAGTGTTATAAGGCGTCATTCATTCAGAAGTGTTACCCAAAAGTTATTTGGGAAAGTTTTTAACGGCGTTTTTTGTTCTACGAAGTGTTTTATACTTTGTTTTTAGAGTTTTGCCTGGGATTATTTCCTTCACCGATCAATTTTGATGTAACAATTTATTTATTATTGACAACAAGGCGTGCGATATTTAGGTCTGACCGAAAACTTTACAGAAAAGTAAAAACTAAAATTATGTTAAGAAGAAGGTTACAAAAAATACTGCTTGCCTTACAGGCTAGTTACATCTATTTTATTAACCGCTGAGAGGGAAGTGGTGATTGGTATGCCCCAGGGATCAATTTTGGGTCCTTACTTATTTCTTATAAACATGGTGTCGGGGAAATGTGGGAAATTTCCCGGACATGAAAAAAAACATGTGAAAAGAATACCACAAGTTTGTATAAACTTCTTTCGTATCGGCCTCCTCTTCGGAGATATGGGCTCCCAAAGAGCTCCCATGGAATTAAGTTTTTGACACATAATTATGAAACCATATATTTCAATTTTTTTTTCATATGATGTATACCAGGTAAGACCCTTCAAATTACTATCCCAGAAAGTGTTGCGAATTATTCACAGCTGCAGGGACGGACTACCTGTGACACTAATGTGCCCATTTTCATTACGCCATGTATGATAAAAACTTTGAACAACGTTTTTTACATACCTTTAACTATTGACTAAAAATTAAGTACTCTTCACTCATGTCGCTGATCCTAACCGTTTTCGGAAAACGACATTTTATTTACATCATGTTCCTATCAAATGTTCAACGCAACCTTCTGATAAAAAACCTTCACGGAGCCCATGTTGAACCCACTTACGAAGTTTTTAACTGAGCAGGTAAAGTTTAAATTTTTATTTTTTGACAAATATGTACCTTTTATCGAAATACGCTAAATACATAATGTAAATAAAATGACGTTTTTCCGAAAACGGTTAGGATTAGCGACGTGAATAAAGAGTACTTCATTTTTAGTCAAAAGTTAAAGGTATGTAAAGAACGTTGTCCAAGTTTTTATCATACAGGGTGTAATAATAATGGACACATTAGTGTTACAGCTAGTCCGTCCCTGCAGCTGTGAGTTATTCGCAATACTTTCTGGGATAGTAATTTGAAGGTTCTTACCTGGTATACATCATATGAAAAAAAAATTGAAATTGGTTTAATAATTATGTGTCAAAAACTTAATTCCACGGGAGCTTTTTGGGAGCCCATATCTCCAAAGAGAAGGCCGATACATAAGAAGTTTATATAAAAATATAAACTTGTAGTATTCTTTTCACGTGTTTTTTTCATATTCGGGAGATTTCCCACATTTTCCCGGACACCCTGTATAATAATGATTTACCTTAAGCCTCCAGTCACTGATCTTTGCGGATGATACTAACATTGCTTGTAGCGTTGGGAAAGTATGATAAATCTGCGAATGCATCGCGCGAGGCGCTGGACATAGCTGAAAGCTGATATATGGCTATTTCTGTAACACAAAACATGGTTTTCTCGATGAGGAGGCTTTCTGATGAAGACAATACTGCCAGATTCTTTATTCTAATTCTAGATTTCAGAATACCATGGAGTCATCATATTATTATATCCCTCCTAGTCTCCGAGCTAAAATCCAATAACTTTTGACTCCATAGATCCTTAAACAGTATTTCTTAACGTATATCTTCGGTATATACTTTGCTCTTCTGTATTCCCACATCTCTTATGCAATCTTGGTTTTGGGTCATTGCGCCATGGATATCTTTCGTGTCCAAGGATGTATAGTACGGATAATTGCATGCTTATCATACTGAATTGCATGTATGTGAGTATCAACATACAGGTCACGATTGTCCTGGTTTCCTTGAAGTTCGTCTTTTCAATTTTAACTATACGTTTGCCGATTTCTTATCATACCTTTTTACCTGATAATTATTTTCTTGTTTTTTATAGTAAGCTTCGTTTATGCTGTTTTGCTATTTGGATTTTTATACATTATAAATTTTATTAGGCATGACTGAAAGGGAAAAATACCTTGGATAAAATATATTCCTTTTTATTGCACATTCGGTATAATAAAGTTGTCAACAAAGTGGTTTTGACGTTGAGACAAAATTTATTCGGAGCTTTTTTTGTAAGAGCATTTTTATTGAAGGCTTTTAGTAGTAAAAGTGTTTGTGTTTATAAGTAGAGTTTTAAATTACTTTAACAAGTGGATGCTGGCACAGTATTTTTGACTTTGAGGTTAATCATTATTACTGTTGCGATTGCAATTTAATGGTTTTTAAGGTATGTAAATGTACCCTTAATGAGCAATGAGATGGATAACGAGACAGGTGCTGCTTAAACTAACTTTTTATGTAGTTCGTCGCTTTAGAGCTGAGCCACAGTGGCCCCCTCTCTATAACGAATGGAAAATGATAATTTTTATTTTCATTACTATTAAGTTCAGGTTTATAAATTTTTGAATTCGTTAATCGTGTAATAATTTAATTAGGCTTAAACCCACATTATGTGTTAAATACCTACTATTAAAACAGCAAACAATTCAAATCTATTTTATAATCCTAGGTAGATTGGTAGACATAACATAGGTAGTAATTAAGTCATTATACGTAATATTACAGCAAACATGATGCAAAATCAAAATTTTAAAACATCACTTATAATGTTGCTTACCATGTACGGGGGTAGCAGTGATCGGGCCTCATAAAATCCTAAAGACAAAAAATAGTAAAACACATGAACACTCAACAAGTCTGCACAAACATTATGTCACTTAGTACTATACAAGGCATCATACAAAACGACCAGATCGTAGAAAGTTTTTTTTTGCAAAATCGTTTATAATTTCGTCGATATTTATTGTTATGACAAACTCGTGTTCGATGCTGATTAAGGATAAATCCGAAAGGCGTTGTTATCCCATGGTGGTACGTACGTGGGTTTTTACTATTTTAAATTTGGAAAAAGGTTGTTCCGCTGATTCCGCACTAACTGGTAAAGTTAGAAATAAAATCACTCTACTAGATACATCTGGAAAATTTGAAGAACACACTGAATTTTTATTAATAAGTGTTTACTGGACAATTTAATTAAATTATTATTGGGATATATTTGCTCAGCAGATGGTAACAATGTTTTCTAAAATGTTAATGTAATTTCCGGCTTAAATCTTTCATCTATTCGCCAGCAAACACCAGGTCCATAAACCCTTATCCAGCCCTATACATTTACAGAGAGATGCCCATGTTTGGAACGTCTTTTCATCAATAAAAATTACCCTGGTCCAAAATTGAGGATTGCGGTATATACATATAATTTAAAGCAAAAATAATCCTTGATTGTCGCTGTTCTTCGGTAAGAAACATTTTTTTCGCAGCTGGGCGACATTTTAGTTCAGATTCCTTGACTCTGCTACTGGCGGTAGGTTGGGAGGCAGGAAATGCTGTATTAATAACAGCATCCCTTGCAGTTGCAAATGGGTTATTTCTTAAATATCCCAAAGAAGGAGCATCCTGTTCAGGGTCGGAATGTTTGGGACGACTTGAACCAATTTTCCTTTTTAGGGATTCTTCTTGTTCCCAGAGTTGCTTAATTTTCAATACAGTTTTTAATGTCTATTATACAACTGCGCTACAGCACGAATTGACCATCCTTCTTCGATTCTTGATTCCATTTAAGCCTTTTTAACTTCAGACAACTGACGAGGCATATTAATGTTCTTCTGGCTAAGTTTATCAAACGTTATCACCATGCAGTTTCAAAATTAATTACGCCGACGACAATGCTTTGCATTTTTGATAATCTATGAGGTGTGATAACCTCCAATAAACAATCATTTAGATATGCCGGTTTTACGCAAATATGAGAAAACCTACCTCCCATTCTAATTCTTTTACGCTTTTTTTTATGAATACAACTGTATTTAGTTGGGTGATTTCTTGACAAACTTTAAGTGTGGCCGGAACTTTTTTTCGCGTGCAGATGTTTTTTCGTTTGGTACAATCCTACAGTTCTAAGGCTACTGTTTCCGACCTTAGCTTCTACACACGAGCCGCCATCGAATTTATCATCACCTTAAGGCAAGAAGTTTACTGGTACAAGTTCTTCGTAATAAATCAAATTAAAAGCGGCAAATTTTAGAACTCGGTTCAGGTAGAACCTTGAGTTTATAAAGTGATACTTCCAGCGTTCTAGTTTCCTTCATCCTACATCCGAGGTTAAATTTGCATTTTCACTTAAATATGCATGTCTTTGTTAAAGTTTCCTAGTGGAGTTTTAATGTTAACGCCAGGCACGTAGATAAGGGGAGTACCCCCTTCGCCCCGGGGCAATTTGTGTCATCAATTAATGCTGAAATTAATCTCATTATCACTATGCAAATTTTTAAATGCTTTTAAAAAAATAATGGCATTTTTTATGTGGGAGCACCGGCATAGCTAGAGAGTAATCAGCCTGTTATTGACCTGTTACATGATACTTCATACATAGGTAAAGTCAAATTAATCTAAGAACTCGCCGCATCTATATATTATACTATACTTTACAATTATACGATACTTTCAAAATAATTAAAAAATTTAATTTTGAATCGATAATTATTTCTAAATATTTAAAACAAATTCCAATTTTTCACCATCAATTACAACATTTATATTTTGACAATTTAAATTATTACCCATATAACCATACATTTACTTTTAGCCAATTTAATAATACGAGCCCTGTCTCAGTGAAGTTGGCCCAACTATCAAAACTAGGTTTTTTATGAAATTTGTCATATATTAGCGAAAACGTATTAAAAACTAAAATGTATTTCTGCTAACATACGATATTTTTATTTAATATTAGCCGGGATATTAGCCTAAGATAGTACATTTTTTTCTAACAGAGAAAAAAACATGTACAAATCCAAAAAAAAAACTGCCGATTAATTAAAATTAAATAAAACTGTTCCAAGTTTCTTGGAGACGGGTTCGCAATTCTGGAACGGTTCTTGCGGGATTCGTTCGGAGCTTTTTCTTCATGATATGCCACAAGGTTTTAATCGATGATAGACCTGGACGTCCATTTTAAAACTGGAATATTGTTTTCTAACATCCAATCTTTTACTTTTTTAGCCGTATGGCAAGCGGCACCATCTTTTTGGAAGATACATTCACCATTGTTTAAACACATTTGTTCAATTTCGGGTGTTAAGTTATTTTGAAGCACATTAATGTACTTATCAGCATTCAT
Organism: Polydrusus pterygomalis; assembly: GCA_963969555.1. Classification (NCBI taxonomy): domain Eukaryota; kingdom Metazoa; phylum Arthropoda; class Insecta; order Coleoptera; family Curculionidae; genus Polydrusus; species Polydrusus pterygomalis. Next base: position 37,362,183 of record OZ018385.1, on the reverse strand, counting down.
AATACCTTCCATATAATGTAAGTTTCCGACTCCACTTGCTGACATGGATCCCCAAATTATAACAGAAGCCGGAAATTTTTTTTTTAAACAGTCATTCTGAAATACTTCTTTTTTAGTTCTTATGTCACGACTCCTACTATCACCAACGTATACTTCAAATCTGGCTTCGTCACTCCAAATAATGGAGTTCCATTGGTTTGGAGACCATATTGTGTGTTCTTTGGTCCACGCAGAAACCAAAAATATTATACTCGTATTTGAAATAAAATTTTAATTTGCCCTCAAATAAATTCACAAATATCATGTTTTGGGGCGTTGGGCCAACTACACTGAGACATCGTATATTTATCTCAGAATGTACAGTATTTAGACCATTAAAAATAATTAAAACATCAATCGAAATAAAGATGTCGTCAGCAAACACTTGTAACTTACACATTTTAAAACTAAAGGCATATCGTTAATGTATCCAATAAATAATATTGGACCTAGTATACTTCGTTGAGGAACTCCTATATTATTTATTTTTTTATTTTGATATTTTGGTTTTTTATGACTTGTTACTAAAATAATTTTTAAACCATTTATAAACGTTTCCGCGAATATCATACTGATACAATTAACTCAATAATCTAGCCTGTCAATTGTTTCGAATGCCCGCTTAAAATCCAAAAATACAGCATAACATTTTCCCTTGATCAATCACGTCTCAATCACACATTGAATGGCTGTTTCTGTCCATTACCCTTTTCGAAAACCAGCTTGAAAGGAAACTAAAATCTTGTTGGCATCAATGAATTCTAATAACTGTTTATATACGACTTCTTCCAATAATTTCTTAATATCCCATAAAACATTTACTGGCCTCATCTCATCCCATCTTTTAGTGTTTTTTACTTTTGGCACTGGTGTAATGTAGGAACATTTTAATTAGTCTTTTTTTGATATTTTAACAAACCCAAATAACATAACCCGGTATTTTCAACGTTGACGCGCGGCGGTCGCTACGAAGGTACAGACAGTTGGAATGATGCTGCCAACTCAAATTAGTGGATGGCAACCTATAAAAACAAAACCTCGTTTGTACAGAAATGGTATAGTATGCCACTTATATAGCCCATTAACCATTCTACTGTTTCTTTATAGTTCAGTAGATCAAACCAATGAGCTACTCATATTATAAGTATTATACCATAATAATATGTAGTCGTAAAAAATATAATTTCTTTAAATTATAAATCATAAATTGATACATACGACTAGCTTAAATCAAGAATAGTAGATTCTGTAACGAGGTTGGAATGAAAATTCGATCTGAGTGAAAGATTCCGAACGCGAGCGTAGCGAGCGTGAGGAACCACGAGTATCGAATTTTCATTCTAACCGAGTAGCAGACTATATTTTCTCCACGACCTTCCAGTGCCATATCTGATTCATCCGATTTTTCACTCATTTTTTGACTTGCACTAAAATTTGTCTGAAAATAATAATTATTACAACGCGGCCATTTTTATCTGACACTGACAGTTTCGTTTATGGCTACCTATGTCGTTTATATCAATTACAGAATATTCATTCCGTATCTTGTTATGGAATGAAAATACACGCAAAACGCATAAGAAGCAAGTGTTTCAGAATAAATATTTTAACTCCAGAGCGAGAATTTTTACATTCTATTATCAAAAATGATTTTGGAATTATTGCATTCAGTAATGGTCATGGAGAAATAATATTACAAGACTATAAAATACTTGTGACAGCAGTTTTCTGACTGATCTAACTATCGCTGTCCAAACATAAAGGTTTGTGAAAATGCGGTTGTCAGCCCACATTCTAGAAATAAGTTAGAAAAGTCAGTCGTTGATCGTTCCCCTGGTGCCACGCCTCCCGCTTCGACTGAATTTTAAATTTTACCGGGGGGGCGTAATACCAGGAGAACGATAAGTGAGATGAAGCGACACGATGGAGTGGGGGAATTTTACATAAAATACTTCGTCGTTTGGAATTATTTCCTAACATAATACCTAAATATTCTTCTCTTCTCACACTTATGGTGCTGTAGTAATATGACATATAGCTTACTGCTATGATAACTTTATAACTTAGTTTCTGCTAATACTTCACGAATGGCCTATCGTTAGATCCATCATTATGTTGGACTTTTTCCAAATACTTTACTTGTTCTTTCCATCGTCTTGTAGCTCCGTTTAGACTGTTCGCACTTATTGTATTTCTTATATTTCTTATTATATTTTCCTGATGATGAATATATATATATATATATATACATTCGAAACATGTAGATAATTTACCCTTCAATAAAACTTATTTTAATATACCAGTGGGGGAAGACTTAAAGGGTCTTATTTCTTTCACTTTTAAACATACACTCCACTAAAAGTATGGACTATTTCTTCAAATTAAAATTATGTTTGTCGAACTCCTGTAAAATTTTGGAAACACCTTTTTTTCCAATTGTATGGACGTACCCACGCACATAATGTAATGATGGGCCATTCAACTGTTTTTTTAGCCAATTTAACGAAGTCAGAGTAGATTTTTTCCTATTCCTATTTTTCCAATAAAAAATGTAGTAAATTGGGTTTGCCTTGCCATTATCTTTACCAAATCAGTAAATCAACCTCTCTTCGACAGATGAATAGGCGGGAAAGCCAATATTTTACGGCTTATGGCCTCATAACTTTTCAGTCGTCTGAGAAATAGCCGAAATTTGGAGTAGACACACGCTGTTCTATTTAAGTAAAACAAAGAAATTTAAAAATCACAAAAAACTTAAGACATCTGCATGTTTAAAACAATTTTTTTGTAACTTGAAGAAATAGTCCATACTTTAAGTGAAGTGTACACTTAAAAGGGAGAGAAATAAGACACTTTAAGTTCCTTCACTGGTATATTAAAATAAAGTTTTAATGAAGGGTAAATTCCCAACATGTTTCGAATCTATATACATTCATCATCAGGAGAATAGAATACGGAATGTAAGAAATACAATAGGTGCGAATAGTCCAAACGGAGCTACAAGATAATGGAAACCTAGAGTTAGTTATTTAGAAAAAACTTCAAACATAATGATAGACCTAACGTAAAATTCGTAAAATATAAGCAGAAACCAAGTCAAAAAGTTATCACAGCAGTAAGTTATGTGTCAATGTAGAAGTAATTGTAATCAAAGGAGAATGAAGCCGATTGTTGTGAAGGAGGAACAGAAAGAATTGAGTAAAATAAGGGGTCGATTCAATTGACGAATTAAAGGGACTAATAAAGAAATTATTTTGTGTGAGGTCACATATTAGTGAAACAACACCGTAATAGTGAGGAGAGAAAATTATATATAAAATTTGAAAATTGTAGATGCTATAAAAAATGTATGCCCATGTAAATTTTTTATGTTATAAAAAATGTTACTCAATTCTTTCTGTTCCTCCTTCACAACAATCAGCTTCTTTCTCTTTTGATTACAAATACTTCTACATTGACACATAACTTACTGCTGTGATAGCTTTCTGACTTGGTTTCTGCTTATATTTTACGAATTTTAATTTAGGTCTATCATTATGTTTGAAGTTTCTTCAAATACCTAACTCGACCTTACCATCATCTTGTAGCTCCGTTTGGGCTATTCGCACCTATTGCATTTCTTATATTCCTTATTCTATTCTCCTGATGATAAATGTATATACATTCGAAACATGTAGTGTAGAATTTACCTTTCATCAAAACTTTATTTTAATATACCAGTGTAGGAAGACTTGAAGTATCTTATTTCTCTCTTTTCAATTTTTTTGTAGTTACCATGGTTAAAGCGTGGAGAAGGGTCACGTCTAAAAGTACTTAAAAGGCTGTAACTTCGGTCTGCGTTAACCGAATTTACCAAAATATGGCTTATTTGAAAGAACGTGTTATTCTGATTGAACAATGATATAAATATTATTAAAATTAATGTGTGAGGTTGATAATAGAGGGCACTTTTAAATACTTAAATGAATTTATTGTGGAAAAAAGTCTGCCTCGGAATCATCATCGTAGAAAAATTAGGAATAAATAAACTGCGAGCTGGCTATGCGACTAAATTTACGTAAAGCAGGAAAATTTCCAATGGCCGACGCCGACAGTTTTAATTAGAAAACAGTATTGATCCTCCATTTACATCTTAACTTTAATTGATTAAAAAAGGCTTGCTCAATGCTCATCTCACCTAATTAACTTCATTAATGCTGACGTAATCCTTTTTTTGATATCGACGAAGATCAGTTGCCTTCAGTATTTCGAAGTGAAGAAAACCAAAGTTCGCGTCAGCTCAAAATAAATTGAGTTTTAAACAGTATTAAACACGTCAAATAAAAAATGTTTCCTTTTAAAATCGCAGAAATATTAAAACTGCGTTTTCAGAACGCCATTTTTAAAACAACTTTATGAACTTTAGATTTGCATTCGTGAAATTATTGTGTTTCAGCTGTTTTATTTCTCGCTTAAGTAAAAATTATATATGTTATTAACGGCTGGATAGTGAACATGTATGTAAGTATTTGGACTTGGACTTGCCATAGCAACCGTCGCGGTAAAAAGTGTGCGAATTTGATGTCAAAAAGTGTACTAATCGACAATTAATATCGCTCCATCTTGTCAATAGTTATTTCCACTATAAGGGAGGCAGGTGATACTTACCAGTCGAGGACACAGTTTGCGCCCGAGCGATAGCGAGGGCTTGCAAAATAGTCCGAGACTGGTCAAAAATACTGCCTCCTGAGTTTTGTATTATATTTTTTCTACTCCAGTTCCTTCAAATTTAAAAAAAAAATTATTTTTAATTTTAAAAGTTGAGCTATCCAACTGAAATACCCTGTACGTATGACAGGTTTCCTAGTGTTGACACGTTGATTGCTATGGAATTCACAATGTTCAAAATAAAACAAACGTTCTGTCAGTGTCAGTTTTTTTAAGAAATCGAAAAAATGGATATCGATGCAGTTGCGAATGCAGCTTGCGCTGCTCTATTACCTCAGAAATCGAAGGAACGGTACAGGGTTATCCAACCAAGACTAGACAAGGCGATTTTTTGACTTTTCCTGTACTTTTATAAAAAAACTGAAATAGCCAGCTTAAGTCATTTTCTCCCGCGAATTCGAATATCTTCAGCAAAAACGGATGCCGTATTTTTAATGAGCTTATCCGATTTCTCATATAAATTTTGATCTAAAATGTTGGATTTTTAATTAAAAAACGCCTTTTTTCTTCAGTTTTAAATTCGGAAAATGTGCGTCTACCATACGATTAATACCTGATAGATGGATACCCGTTTCACCTGTTCACCCTTTAACCTGCTTTAAAGCGTCCGTCAGTTAGACAAAATAATCAAGTGTCAAATTTCTATATATTTTTCACGAATTAATTACAAATTTATTTTGTTTGATTAAAGTTATTCACTTTAGTTTATAGTTTTTTCTAATATGTCATACTTTTTTTATACGTAAGCTATAATAGATTTGCAAAAACTACTAAATTTGTAATTAATTTGTGAAAAATATATAGAAATTTGACACTTGATTATTTTGTCTAACTGACGGACGCTTTAAAGCAGGTTAAAGGGTAAACAGGTGAAACTGGTATCCATCTATCAGGTATTAATCGTACGGTAGACGAACATTTTCCGAATTTAAAACTGAAGAAAAAAGGCGTTTTTGAATTAAAAATCCAACATTTTGGATCAAAATTTATATGAGAAATCGAATAAGCTCATTAAAAATACGGCATCCCATTTAAAAAATATCAAAGTGACCCCTAGTACTTTTGTTCGATGTTCAATTGTTTTTTGCTGAAGATATTCGAATTCGCGGGAGAAAATGACTTAAGATGGCTATTTCAGTTTTTTTATAAAAGTACAGGAAAAGTCAAAAAATCGCCTTGTCTAGTCTTGGTTGGATAACCCTGTACAATCGGTGTTACAAGGACTTCAAGGATTGGTGCAGTATTAATGCAAGTGATCAAAGAGTCACCGAGAATTCTATGCTGGCGTACTTTGTACTTCCCTAGGGAGGTAAGTAACTACTTACCTCCCTCAAATCAGTATCAAAATAAAGTACTTACCGAGTAAGGAGTAGAAAAATGTTATTTGCTGTTCCGTTATACCGTGCCAGCAAAAATTATTTGCATCAAAGAGGGCTTGGCTTGGTTTAGATTACAATGATATGGGGACGATATATCTAACCAAATCTAAGTTAAAATTTTGTCAAATTCATATTATGACATGATATGCCAAACTAATGAGTAATAAAATAAGTGGCCAAACACAATAATTTATTTTTGTTGTTTACAAAATTATAATACTTGCACTTATACAATTTGTTGGCGTATTTTGCATTATTTCATGAACGTTTGCAACAAGTTTTTCTGTTCTTACATATGGTCTTCCTGCTCCTTTTTTGTGTTGTATAGAACCTGTTTCCCTAAATACAACCACGGTTCTTTTCAGGCAATGATAAAAATCACCAGCAATAAAGGCAACGTTAGGAAAATATTCGTGAAAATCGTCCTTGCACAAACCCGGATTGTATTGCCACTCACCATTTACTCTAACCCCGTTTCGAAAATACGCTTCAACCATGAATGTTTTGTGCTGTTCCGTAAAGCCAATTGTGTGAATTGTTCAAAAAATTGGAAAAATTAGCGATAAATCAAATTACTTGTAACGAATGTCAAAGATGACGGAATAACTGATTGATTGTAAATTCAGGTAGTTACTGACACCCAACAGGTATTAAGCTCTACGGCTAAGCATTACGTTCTTAGATGCAAGGTCCTCTTTGATGCAAATAATTTTTGCTCGCACGGTATAATCCCCAAATATGCAATAACGTGGACTTTATTTATGTTTTCTTGGGTATCGAAAAAGATCGGTTTTCATTTAACTTTCTTATCTTTAACAAGTTTGGGCTGCTTTTAAAAAAGAACAACTTTAAACTTTTATACGTAAACATGTAGTTGAAGTTTGTTTTCTGAAAGTTTAAGTTTTTCGGGTTAAAAGTTTCGTTAAGTTTAATAACAAAATCCGGATAGGAAAAATCAACGTAATTTTAATTTGTCGCAATAAATACAAAAGTAAATACTGGAAGTAGTTGAATTTAACGACGATTAACAAAATTAAGTCCTGAAGATGGTCCATCTATCTATTATACCGTTTCTACAATAATAATTAAATTCCATATTTTTTGACGGAAAACGTGAACTTAAAAAAACGTTGATATCCTTTAACTCTGAAACATTGAGTCCCTGAAATGGGAACAAGTAAATAACACCAGGGGGCTTTTAACTCTATGCCCAAATCTTAGTTGCGATAAACATGGTGCTTTAAAAATGCAGATAATTTGGGTGAGCATAACTATATTGTTCGTTGTTCGGAGTCTTCTAGCTGTACTGTCTGAATTTGAACTCTATTGATCGTACCAATACCTGTTTCAATTAATTTATTTTTCTTTGTCTTTAAGTTTTTTTAAACTTTGCATGTCAGATAAAGCAATGGAATATTCTTATTTCGCACAACCCATCATTAGTATTGAACTTTATAAACTATGGACGAGTTTTACCATCTCAGTAAACCATCTTGCATATAGATAATCATAATAATAATATGCAATATTAAACGACAATAACAATATCACAATAGAAGCTATTTAAATTTTTGAGAATTACAGTACTAATTTTTGTTGTTAATTATATGCTTTATTAACCGCAGCAAGTAAATATTATTATGATTAATGTCAAGATTCATTACAGCTGCCAGTCGGAACTAATACCGTATATACAACCGGATTACACCCCCAATAGAATTTGATAATTACTGGGAGTATTCAGAGCAATACTGGCTATAAACCATTCTATGGTAGCATTAACTCCTATTTCCTATTGGCTAAATTACCGTGATATTATTACTACAAAACGGTCTGGCAATTTTCGTTGTCTAACAGTAGGAAAGCGCGTTGCTGTCACATATATGTATTATTAATCAGTTGTATAAAGAATATGTGAATTCTTACAAGTAATAGAAGACTTTTTCTCAGTGCAAGTATATTTTTTTAAACGTAACACCCTGTATATTATCACTAATTTGAAAAGCTATACTTAAATTAGTTCTTTATTTTTATATATCATATCTATACCTAACTAGTCAAGTTTTGCAGTTCTCACGACGAGGCGTCAGCCGAGTGCGGAAATTCTCTCCGAGTGTGAGAAAATCACCTTCACACGAGTAATGTACACAATTTTTCCTACGACCATACAATATAATCAAAAAGAGTTTGATTTGTTTTTAATAGTTTGTAGGTATCACCATTGTGTTATAAAATTTTTTCAACACTAGAGTTGAAAAATTAATTTCAACTCTAGAGTTGAAAAAAATAAAAACAATGCCCACTTTATCACCGTTGCACATTTTAACTTACATCATACCTACTATCTATGTACAGTAAATAAATTTCGTTTTTGAACTTTAAGCTGCTTGCATTCTTTTAATAAAACAGTAATATAGGTACCTACGAAAACAACATAACACAAAACTACAACATAACCTCAACATTTGCTCAAAATTATAGAAAGATAGAGATGGAGTTAAATATCGGTAGCTTGTTAATTATAAAAGTTATATCCTATTCGATTTGTTTTAAATATAGCTAAAATAAATTTACTTACATAAAGCGTATTCACTTGTCCCATATCCTTAAACATTGTATGGATATTTTTATCCGATATAATGGCAAAATTATAAATCGGTATTTCCTAGGGTATTCTATTTCTGCTCTATAGCTGCCCCTTTTTTTCTGTGGTTCAACTCAGTTGACATGAAAACATGGCAGTTGGTGGATTGCCTGACATATTATTATTATTTTTCCTTTTTGATAATATTATTTTTATTATAAATACTCTTAGGTTCCCAAAAATAACGAAAAAAAAGTATTTTTTTTAATTTGCAGTAATGCCCTAGTGTATTTTACCTCACCCAGCACCCCAATTCACTCCACGTGTCCCGTAAGTTTGTTATTTTTAATAAATAATTTTGTTATCAAATTGACACCTGTTTAAATTAAATATAGTGTGCTTTGTATTTCCACGTTCGTGTTGAAATATTTTTTTTCAACACGCGTTTGATATTTAGCACTTTCTAGCCAAGTTAACCGTGCTGTTATTGTCATTTTCGTAGGTGGTCGTAGGAAAATATATTGCTGTTTTGATGCTGAGGATTACGCCGAAGTCGAGAACTGTATAAACCAAGATTTGCAAATATTGCGTGAGCTCTCTTGAAGGCACAATTTAAATTTAAATCCTACTAAATCCTGCATTGTAATAAGAATAAGCTCAATGGTTTAAAAAATATTTTAAATACATCCGTTAATGTAAATATTGTGGAAAGTGCTAGAAATTTGGGTTTATTACTTGACACGGAACTAAGCTTTAACGAGCATTTAAAAAAAATATTTCAGAAAACTTATCTTTTTTTTTTTAATACTATACAGTAATATACACATTCTAAATTTTAAATTAAGGAAATATTTGTGAATCTCTCGTTGATATTTGACTTCCCCGTTTGGGGAATTTTTTAAAGGAGAAAAATTACAGTAATTTAATATTATTAACTTCATCGTTTCGAATGAATAAATTGAATTTTGAAAATTAATTTCTTAATTTTGGATGTAAATTACTTAAGTTTTCAGTTGCATCGCTCTGCAAAATTGGTAATTAATATAAAGGGTTACGAAAATTTCTCCCATTGGGTAAGTCACCCCTATAAATTTTGGAACGATTAAAGATCCTAATTATTGTAAAATTGGGGTTCTGAAAATGCCCGTCCAGAAAACTAATTTCGGACTGAAATTTTCATCGTGCTTGTTCATAATTGTAACTCGGCATTGTCGAATTTGAATTACACTTGGTTAGTTGGTTGTACAGAGAAAAATATTTGTTTATCTTGGGAGACTTTACCCAACCTTTTACATGGTCGATAAAAAATAGTATGAAATATTTATCTGGAACACTACTTACAGGACAAGTATACATTTGGTATAACTGAATTGCTGAAAGTACAGTTGTTTGTGGTATATATTATTTGGAGTTGAGTAATTATAAATCATACAGGGTGGTCCAACGAAAACTTAACACCTCGATTTTCCTGCTTTAAAATGAAAATGTGGAAAATCGCTCGGACCCGTTGATTTTTATTTCGAGGGGGACATATTTTGCGTATATTGTCAATCTGGTTACTTCAAGCCCCTAGGAGGGAGGGGGGGTAAGATCTAAATCTTCTCTCAGTTGTCTGTCGGCTGCCCAACGATAATTTGTTACTATTGGCTTGAAAACTAACAATTAATACGAAACCACCCCCAACAGATTAAATTAAGTAAATATTATTATTATATTAGTTACTTTTAACTTTAAAAATCCAGGAAAGTTAACAAATTGTCTTAGACCCATCGAAATTCCCGAAACAAAACACATTCTTTACAATATTTACATTGTTGTAAAATTTGCTAATTATCTAGCTAGGTAAAGTGCTAGAGCATCGCACATGGAGCGGCACTTTACCTCGATTTCATCGGCTTAAATTTTTAAATACTGCGAATTGCTGGATTTCCACGTTCGATCGAGAAAAAAGGCACAATCAAATGGAACGGATAATGAAAATAGACAGTATATTGCCAATAATTATTATTACTTAGGTCAAATAACATATTTATTAAATATCGACCTGGATAATAATTAAGTATTACCATCCATTTTATAATTATTAGCTTAAGAAGATTGTAGTTAGGAGCAGGGAACCTAATAAACAGTATATACAAAATTATAAAGCGGTAAGAATGTTTTTAAACAATTAATATTTATCGAATTTCAAATTTCCGTTTTATACTCTGAAGCGTTTTTCGTTCCCGCTTTTTCGACTTCAATTCAAAACTACGAACCTAACAAGCCCTTTATTTTTCGGTGGTATGGACGCAAAGGTAATATTTTAAGATTGGGGCTAGGTCATTTTTTAAACAATTTATCCACAAATATATAACAATGTGAGTGTGAGATACAATTATAATAAAAAGGTCAGTATCAACATATTGTTCTTTATTTTTAAGTAAAATTTAATATGTGTGTTTTTTCTAATAAAATATAGTTGAAGTAGTACTTCAGTCATTGCACCTAACGATCCGTCATTGACCTCAACATATTCTAATAAATATTTTTTCCTATAGAACCGACAACCTAAAATTACTGTTTTCCATTACTTAAAATGTTTTCCGGTAATGGAGCAAGTTATCCGCTACCGAAAACTGAATTATAATTAAAATAAATCTAAAACTAATTATTATTCTATTCTGACTTTTTTTTTACTAATCCACAAGGCCCAAAAAGCTTTTGCTTCGAAAATGTGACGGCGTTCGGCTTTTAAATCTAAAATTAAATTTCGATATTAACTCGATTTTTCCGCATGAGTGAATAACGTAAATTTGAGAAAAATATCTTTTATAAAAAAAAGGTTGCTTTACGTATAATTTAATGGAGGTATTGACCCGTCGTTTCCTTGCAGTAAACTAAAATAACTAAATAACTGGGCGGATATAGCTTACGGCTAGATGTAGAGGCGATGTGTTAAAAAACTAGACCAAATTATTTATAGGTTTCTTTTTCTAGGGAATGAAATAAAAATGTAATCGGACAAATTACAAGTCATATTATATACAGCAATTTTTCAAATGACGCAACTACGCAGTGAACTCTAGCTACAACTAGGCAATTTAATATTAGTAGTAGTAGTAGTAGTAACAGGTTTTATTTAGCAAAAAGCTACAATTAAATATTATTTGTTTTTTTTACATTTTTATAGATTTATTTTTAAATTTTAAACGGAACCTTCTTTTAACAAAAAACAGAAAAGTTAAACATTTTGCAAACTGTATCAAATGTTACGTATCATTTTGTTTTTTAAATAAATGTGATTTTAAAGTTTTTTTAAATAGTTTTAATGATATTTGAGATTTAATAGAATTTTCCAAATTATTATATTCTATTAAACCCTTATGAAAAATATTCTTATAAGCTAATGTTTTAGACACTCTATCCACAAAAAAATTTAATTAGTTCTTGTTTTATAATTATGATGGTTGTGATTAAAGGAACAAAAAATTTTTAAACAGGCAATAAATTATTTTTAATTTTATGTATAAAGATACAATATACTAAACAAAAAATTAAATTTCTGACATTCAACCAATCTAAATTTTTTAATATAAAATTTATTTTTGTATATTTGTCACAATTTAAAATAATCCGCATTGCCTTATTTTGTAAAACTTGTAATTATTCAAATATTTGCTCACTAGCACAATATAAAATGGAAGAACAATAAAGAAAATATGGTAATATAATAGTATTAAATATAGTTTTTTTAGGAAACAAACTTAAATTAAAACTGATTATTTTAAAATAACCTATTTTTCCAGCAATCTTCGATATGATACTTTTAAAATAATTAAAAAATTTTAATTTTGAATCAATGATTATCCCTAAATATTTAAAACTGGTCACTAATTCCAATTTTTTACCATCAATTACAACATTTATATTTTGATAATTTAAATTATTACCCATAACCCTACATTATTTAGTTTGTGAAATATTTAATTTTAATTTATTTACTTTTAGGCAATTTAATATTATATTTATCTCAGAATTTAGAGTATTTGGACCATCAAAAATATTTAAAACATTAATGTTAATTAAGGTGTACTAGATATCCACTGTCCATTGTTTTTTACAATGAGTCATTGTTAGAATTAGCAGCTTCTTAACGTTGCTTTTCAAGCGACTTCGCGAACGACAAAATGTTTTTGTGCTAACTGCTCAAAAACCCACAAAAAACAGCTCGAAAATACCAAAACCCGCAAAAAACAGCTCAAAAACAACTAAAAACAGCACAAAGATAGCTGTCCATTGCTGGGCGCATGAGTAAAGGGAGAAGGGGCATTTAACGCCAGATTCCGGTCACCCTGTTCAAAACTGTTCATTAGTCGTTCAAAGCTGTTTAAAACTGTTCAAAAGCTGTTCAAAATCTGTTTAACGGAAGTTCAAAAGCTGTTCAAAGCTGTTCAATATAGTCGTTCTAGAACGGCTATAAACGACTAATGAACGACTAATAAACAGCTTTGAACAGGGTGACCGGAATCTGGCGTTGAATGCCCCTTCTCCCTCTACTCGCATGCGCAGAGGAGACCTTAGGAAATTGATGGTAAACTTTATGAATACGCTCCTAAACAGTCACTATTTATAACACAAATTGCCTAGAATAGAACCCTGCAATTTAAACGACTAGGTATTAGGTCTATAACGACGACTATATTTAAACCGATAGGAAGACCGGTAGGGAGTTCACTATGTACTAGTTACTTGTGAGACCTGCTAGTCAGCTATTTAATACCACCTAGCAATAAAGGCTACAACGGATTTTATTTATTAGCCTTTTGTCCGGATTTCTCGCATAAAACCAACAACTCCTATAAACAAGGACACAGAGCTCTAAAGAAATTTGGTAGTGACGTCACCCTCCGGAGTCATAACAATGTTTTGGCGTCATTTGCCTATTTTATCTAGATGCGGCTCTGCTGCCCTTGCATCGACAAGTGGTATTGTCAGATCATCCATAATTCCTGATATACTTGGAAATAGGTTTTCTTATGTAATGTCTTTACTATTTATGCTTATAACATTATAACTATGTTATTATCACAGGCCTAATGTAATTTTACAGATTTAGGTACTTTATTCGGAATTTTGGTTAAATAAAAAAAATAATTAGTGAACGTGCAGTAGGAGTAGGACATGCAAAACGCTCGAGTCGATCTGGCAACGTAGCAACACCTGCTAATTATTTTGTTTGGTTAATAATCGCGTCCATAATCACGCCGCGCCGGTGGGTTTTAATTTTTGTGTATGTAGTGAAAAATATAGTGTTTTCCGGTTCAAATAGTGTTTTAAATAGTTTTAAAATGCCGTATCGATGTTGTGTAGTTGGTTGTAAAAGGTCATTACCCAAACGCTCCAACAGTGCAAGTAGTGCAAGTGTTTCGGTTCTCAAAAGTGAGGAATGCCGCAAAAAATGTCGGTGCAGTTCATCCTGAAATTTGTATTTCCGGTGAAAGTAGTAGAGTATTTAAAGAGTATTTGAAGAAGTGGATTTTATTTGGCAGATTTTCCAATAGAACTGTGTCCTTGTTTATAGGAGTTGTTGATAAAACTCCGATGTGCGATGGCAGACATATTTTCTGCGGGCTGCATCCAACCACCGATTTACAGGTTTTTTTTCATGTATAGTTTTACAATTTATTTCTTTCTCCTATCGGAACCTATAGCTTTACTGATGAATATAGGGAGGCACGTCCAAGGATAGAACTGACCTTGCAATATTGATCGTTAGGAAATATGGCCTATGCTGTTCTTGCTGTAGTCTGCAGCCTTAACTTGTTTAGATTCGTGTTTGATAAGAAAACTACGCGATGGTGTACTCCCTTTTTATAGTATGTTGTCAATATATAAATTGTTAACTTCAGAGAGAACATCTACATATTTAAAAATTGCGTTTGCGGTTTCCTAGTTTTTTGCGACTAAAAAATAGAGAAACCTGTTTGTAAAAACGTCCTGTTAATTTAAATAAAGCCAATATCCTATACCGTTACGTAAGTGAAAATGCCCTTTTTCAATAGCTCTATTTCGGGAAATCCTTAGTTTAGCAAAGCAGGTAACGAAAGTTAGTTATTTTTATTGCTTAGGAAAACTTTTTCAGGTAATGGAAAAACTTTGCCATTGTCGAAAATTGAATTATAATGGAGGCTGAAAGCTATTTTTGGGAAACGTGTTACACATATAGAAGTAAATGGAATAAAACCCACAATTTTTTTAAATTTATAGTGACATAAAAACGCCTATGAAGGGACACATTTGTAGGTAATTTTGTGAACGATTATTGAATATCCAAGCTGTTTCGGGAAATTCATTGTTTACATTTTCAAGAGCTATTACATTAAAATTCTAGTTTAAAAGTTTTAGGCGAATTCGTTGTAGCTTTGGTGAAAGGGAATTAATATATTCCTAAAAAATTGACTTCAAAGTTTTATGATCCAAAAAATCCTTATCTATTATCTAGTCCATAAATAAATAAATTAAACCTTAATATTGCAACAGGCATTGTCAGTGCTTTGACAAATATTTAACAACATAAGAACTAGGTGCTTTATACAGGGTCGCCTGACCTCGTGCATTGAATATCAAACTATATAAGAATGACGAATGTCCGAGAAAAGTTGACAACACATTTTTTGACGTATTGGAGCTGGTTTGGCCGCCATTGTGGAGCTGATCGTAACTCTAACCTTAAATCTGTCGCCTGTCTGTCGTTATAATGCAGCGCCTCGGCAACAGATGTCTCAAATTCACTGATGTGATGTCGTGGTGTTGTCGCATATCGTATTTTATTGGAGTTTTTAAGAATTCAAGCATTTTTAACAGACAATAAAATAGGAGGTTCTCAATTCCAGCCGAATGTATGTTTTTGATAATAATATGTACGCTGATTACTCCGGGGTAATTGGACCGACTTTCATAATGATTTTACCTTTGCATTAGGTGTTAAATGTTAAACAAATAAAAGTAGATAAAAAGCGACAGCAAGTATAACTAAAATAGGTTTTATTTCGTCGAAAAATTACAAAATACGTAATACACTAATACAAACAAACTGAATGTTTCTTAAGTAAGAAAGTAAAACCTACTTATTTTAACCGTTTTGAAAAGTAGTTATAATTGCAAATAAAAACCAAGTTATATAAACCGCACATCATTCATATTTTACCCAACATATACGTTGTAGCCTAGGTAGGTATTGAATAGTGAGAGTCGTCATTTAGTTCTGTTAGAAATAGAATACATGGCGGTCAATACGGTTTTATGTAATTAACGTTGGGACGTCAAAAGGTTGAAAATATTATATGCTACAAAGCTAGGTACATTTTTAGGTCTAGACGTGGATAGGTGTAGGAACTTATATGAAATCAAGTTTTACGATAAGCTATAAAAATAAATTTTAAAAACTCATGCAGCAAGTCAAACAGACAGGCGGCAACAATGTTTTAATTTAGCAGTGCAAATGGTAGTCGCTTTCTTGTTGGTGAACTCATTGTGCCATATATGAATTTGACGTAGCAGATTTAGGAAATCGGCTCATATGGCCCTCTTATAGTTTGATATTCAATGCTTCATGGGTTCGAACCCCATACCTGATACCATCTAATAGCTCTTGATAAATGTTTACACTTCTTACGATCCTTTATTAGATCTTAGATTTCTTAGATCTGCTTGACATACAAATGACAACTAACAAATGCTATTTTCCAACAACTGAAGGCTTTAATACATCTTACCGCTGTGTCGGGATTGCTTGGGTTATGGCTGCCCGTAGAGTCCTAACAAGAACTAAGTCTTGAGACTCAGGCAAATATTTAGGCAAAATGGACAACACAAAATGTTCTTAAAGTTTTACATAATGTAGCTAAGCTATTTAAGATTTTTTGGATACTTTATTTAATTGTTACCTTGTCATTGAGTGTATCTAGTGTTTGAATCTCCAGCTGGATCGGTACCAAGTTTGGGATCCCAGAAGCGGTTCCCGGATCTGCCACTGTTGGTACAGATTAAAACAAGTCTATCTCTTTAACGAGAAACATTTCATTATTTAGCGGGTAAATAATATGTATTATATGATTGCTGCAGATTTTGTACGTCCCTCGTAAACATCGCAATCCCCTGGATGATTCCTGGAAGAAGTATGTATAAATTAACCCCAGTTCACATTCGGTGAGAAATCCAATTCTCGATAGTTTTGCTCCAGAGGTCCGCGAGCTTTGGCTCCCAACCCCTTTTTATTTCTCCAAGGGTTCCTCGTTTGATGTTTTATATTGAGAAGAGAATCAGTTTCATTTCTACTTCTGTGTCGAACAGATTATCGTATCAGTAAAACGGGATTTTTTCAATTTCGAATTTAACAATTAAATATTTGAAATATTTTTTTTCATTAAAAAAATCAATTAAAATGATATATAAATTACGCGTGTAGTTATATAGTTAATGCTAAATATCCAAATAATAATAATAATTATAGTTAATTAAGTGAAAGTCTCGAGAGATATCGCTATGAATAAAATTGTAGCTTTTACGAGGTTAGAGTGGTAAAGTTAATGGTAATATGCGGCAATTTAGAAAAAAGCAAATTGGAAAAACTTTTTTTTTACAATAAAACAAAAACTTTTATCTACCGTGCGAGCAAAAATTATTTGCATCAAAGAGGGCTTGGATTAAAAAACGTAGGGCTTGGTTTAGATCACAATGATATGGGGACGATATATCTAACCAAATCTAGGTTAAAATTTTGTCAAATTCATATTATGACATGATATGCCAAACTAATGAGTTATAAAATAAGTAGACAAATACAAATTTATTTTTGTTGTTTACAAAATTAACAAAGTAAGAATATACAGAAAGAAAAAGAAAAATAATTACATAAATTGCTGAAATTGGCATTGCCCTGCTCCAAGCATAAATTTACACATCTCTTTATATTTTCGAATGTGTTGACCAGCATCTCTGGAGAAATGTTACCACATTCTTGGATAATCCTTTCTTGTAATTGTTCTAAATTTGTAACTGGAGTTTTAAAAATAGTGTTCTTTAAATGAGGAAAAACGAAGTAATCCATAACCGATAAACAAGGTGATCTAGGTGGGAATTCAATGTCTGATCGAAAACTGATCAATCTGTCGTCGAAAAAATTGCGTAAGTAGTTAATAGTTTCGGCGGCTGTATGGGCGGTTGCACCGTCCTATTGAAAATATCCAAAAAGTAGTTCGTCGTCAAGTAATTGCTCCACAAATGGATTCAAAATATTGTCTCTATACCGCTGAGCTGTAACTGTGTCATGGAAAAAAATAGGACCAACAATTCTTCTTTGGGAAACAGCTAACCAGACACCAATTTTTTGAGGGTGCAATGTGGACTGGAAATGGGGATTTTCACTACTCCACATGCGTGTATTCTGAGAATTCACATAACTGGAGAGGTGGAACCAGGCTTCATCCGAAAATAATGTCAGGTCTAATACATAATTTCTTTCCAATAAATTTTGGGTAAACCATTGAGAGTAATTCATGCGTCTTTCAAAATCTGCGGCTTATATTACTTGGAATACTTGCACTTTATAAGGAAATACATTTAGCTGCTTCTTAAGAATAGTCCTGCATGTTCCATAACATCTTCCACTTCTTGGGACAGGCGTCTTATACATATACAATTTGTTGGTGTATTTTGCAATATTTCACGAACGTTTGCAACAAGTTCTTCTGTTCTTACAGATGGTCTTCCTGCTCCTTTTTTGTGTTGTATAGAACCTGTTTCCCTAAACACAGCCACGGTTCTTTTCAGGCAATGATAAAAATCCCCAGCAATAAAAGCAACGTTATTGGAAAAATTAGCGATGAATCAAATCACTTGTAACGACTGTCAAAGATGACGGAATAACTGATTGATTGTTAATTCAGGTAGTTACTGACACCCAACAGGTATTAAGCTCTACGGCTAAGCATTATGTCCTTAGATGCAAGGCCCTCTTTGATGCAAATAATTTTTGCTCGCACGGTATTAATTTATTGTATTGTATTTGAGCAACTAGAATCATTGAATGATGATTTTTTTCTGCATTTCCACTGATCAGGGTTTTGTTATAATTTTGTATGCTTGCAGGAGCGTCGGGGAAAGGGAGAGATTTGGTCAATATTTTATAGACTTTAATCATCAGTGGTTCGTTCAATAGAATATTCTAGCTCCGTTAAAAGTGTAATAGCCTTCATCAAAATACATCATTATCCATTTTTTGATAAATTTTTACCCGTTACCTCAAACAACTAAACTATCTCAACCCTCATCCTAGAACAAGAAACTTAACTTACTTAACATAAATATAATTTATTTTAAAACCGAATATTTCCTAATGGAGAACTACAGTCATTTTCATTTATACCTACCATTTTTGTGAAAAGTTTTTACCACTTCACACAAATGGGACACCCTATAGGTATGTGATTGTTGATGTATTCTTTTCCTTGTCAGTGCTGAAAAAAACGACCGGTGCGTTAAAGGAACTATTTACTATTTTCCGACAAGAAATCTAATTTCTCAATAGCAGTATATCATGAATCCCCTCCCACACACTATATAAAAACTAAGATTTTTTTTTATCGATGTGATTTTTCCCTTAATGTTTTATATTGCGGAAAATAACAGTCTTTTTCGAACGTCGGTGTCGAACAGAACATGGGAGAAAGTTAATTTAAAATCGATAAAGAAAAATATTGTTGTACATAACTTTTCGGTAAAATTTAACAGTAAGAATCAATTAGGTGCGTGTCGATATAATGCTTGATTAGTGCATTTGTATAGTATTTGTAGAATTATACCGTGGATCTTTTGACTGCAATAAACCCTCATTATTCCTTTGACCATAAAATAAATAATGAAATCCCAAATTTTAAAACCTTTTCGAGCAGAGCCGGACCAGGTACAAATTCAATTTATACATATGCCTGATTCATATATAAATACAAACTGATTTTTAATAATTTTAGCCTTTAGTGGTTTTCCGGCGAGTAATTTTTAGTTAGGCTTATTAGTGGTAGAATGTAGCGTCCTTGGAATTGTACTGATAGGGGGGCATCTTCAAGTGTCATTTTTAAAAGAAAGCATTTATCTACCGATGCCAAACTAATAATTAAAAATGTGTATCAATCTTTGTTGAGTAGAAATTTTAATTCGATGGATGCTTTAGCAGAGACGTCTACTTTGACAAAAACTCCTTTATCTTTGGTAAGAGACATAGTACTAAAACCTGTTAATCCTAGAAAAAATCTGAGTGATTTTGGCACATCTAGAAGCATTGACGAAAATGGATTTATTAAGAAAAAAGATTTACCAAATGTATGAGGCACAAACTGTACCCACTTTGATTTCCCTCAAAGAGCGGCTGATTAAAGACGAAATAAATATCTCTTGTTGCCTTTCAAGCCTTTGGAAAATATTGCGTAAAATGGGTTTTAAATACCGAAGCATTAATAAAAGACAAACATTAATGGAATCTCAACGTTTACGGGAATTGAGACTTAAATATTTAATAGATGTTAAACAATTTAGAGAAGAAAATCGTCCAATTATTTACCTTGACGAAACATGGTTCGATACCCATGACACTCCAAGAAAAGGTTGGGATGATTCTTCCAAAAAATGTCAAACTAAGGCACCATCAAATAAAAGCGAAAGAATCACAATATTACACGCTGGTTCAGAGAACGGGTTTGTTCCAAATTGTCTGTTGCTTTCAGCAAAAACATAGCAGATTCTTCTTTAGATTACCATCAAGATACCGACGCACAACTTTTTGAATATTGGTTTAAACATAAACTCCTTAAAAATATACCTGAAAATAGCGTCATTGTAATGGACAATGCTAGTTATCATAGTCGGCAAGACGGCAAGCAAAAATCATTCCCAATTCTAATAATACAAAAGCAGAAATTCAAAATTTTATAATTGAAAATGATTTATATTTTGAAGAAACTTACAAAAAACGAGAACTGCTAGAAGTATTAGAAGCTTTTAAAATAAATAAGGAATACGAGTGTGACAAACTTGCAGCAGAAAATGGACATACAGTGTTGCGCCTTCCTTCATACTATTGTATATTCAATCCTATTGAGCTAATATGGC
This sequence comes from Polydrusus pterygomalis, assembly GCA_963969555.1. NCBI lineage: Eukaryota > Metazoa > Arthropoda > Insecta > Coleoptera > Curculionidae > Polydrusus > Polydrusus pterygomalis. The sequence goes on along the minus strand of OZ018385.1, from coordinate 37,341,327 downwards.
ACCAATTAAAATCCAATATTATTAGAAATAATATTTCTCCTACATTAAATGCATTTGTAGTAGAATTAATTAAAAACGAAGTAAGAAAATTTTCTGCAGACAGCTGGAAAAACTGTGTACAGCATGTACTTAAGGTGGAAAATTCTTGCAATTGTATGATTACAAATGTTCAACCCTTAATTATAAGTTTAGGCTTAGATGAAGATAGTGATAGTGATACAGAGTTAAATTTTGAATAAATTATCAGTAGTTTTTTAGAATTTAATTAATTTTTATTGTACTTGTTATTCTAATAGTTATACTTCTAAGTTATTTTATTTTCAATTATCATAAATTGTTATCATTATTTTACATTTATTATAGGTACCTACCTAAAACTAAAAATACCTATCTATTTATTTTAAATTATAAAAATAAATCATGTGGTGTAGGTACATTTTCAAGCCGATCCTGATCCCATTTAATCCCCTTTGAAGAGGTTTAGGCGTATACAATAGGGTTTAATCAGGTAGTTTATTTTTGGCAGTAAGAGTCAACGGTATAATTCTGCAAATACTATACTAAAATATTTATTATTTAAAACAACAATAAATTTTTAATAAGATACAAAGACAAAAAAGCGGGAAAACAAGCGGGTAAACAAGGTGATGGTAATGTGCTTTTAGATTATTTAGATTTTTAGAAATAATAATATTTTGAACATTACAAAAGGGATAACAAAGATATAATCACGCTGTCAGCCGTATTGACTAAAGGGGGTCTAAAGGACCCCCCACACATCTTATGGGAAATGGCATTCGGCTAATTTTTCTGAGTATTTCGTAGATCTTGACGTCCTAAATAATTTAATCATATGACCGGTTTTTGAGTTATGGGCCTTTTAAAGTTAGCAATTTCTTACTTTGGGATTTTCTCCATTGCCTGGAGTTTTCACTTGTTTCTTAAAAAGTATTAACTTTTTCTTCTTTATTGGTGGAAAACTAGGACCTAACTTTTTTTTTACTTAAAAAAAATTAAATATAAGTATACAGGATGTTAAATAATTTATGGGCGGATCAAATAATTTATACACTAAGGAAAATGATCTAGTACAACAGATTTGCTAAGACATAGTTTGTATTGTTAGCTCTTTTTGTATTAACCCATATTAGATAAATTGCTAGTGTATAAAACCCGCTTGAGTGTAATATCAATTCCAGATTTACTAGGACAGTGTTTTTATTGGTAGTAATCGTTTCCATTAGCAGCACAGTCTTGTTGAATAATCAACTACTTTTAAAACAGCAATTTTGTTATGAAATAATTTGTATATTCTTAATGCGACGCATTTTGTTCCCACTAAAGTGCTTTCTCTACAATTAAGAAAGTAGAACAGCGTCGACAAAAACGAATTGTATCCGTTAGAACCTATTATCCACATGACGTTGGTGTGGGGTTCGTAGAGATCGGAAATCGTCGCGCGCCGTATTATTAGTTTTAACGTATTTGTTGCGCAGGTCACATCGTTGTTCGGAGTCTTTTAGCTGTCCTGTCTGAATTTGAATTTTATTGATCTTACCAATACATGTTTTAATTAATTGATTTTTACTTTGTATTTAATTTTTTTAAACTTTGTATGTCAGATAAAGCAATATAATATTCTTATTTCACACAATCCATCACTAATATTAGACCTTATAATCTATGAACGAATTTTACCATCTCAGTAAACCTTGTTGCATAATAGATAAGCATATGCAATGTTAAACGAAAAGAACAATATCACACTAGAAGCTATTTAAATTTTTGAGAACGACAGTACTAATTTTTAGTGACAAGTATGCTTTATTAATCGTATAAATCAAATATTATTATGATGAATGTCAAGTTTTATTACAACTGACAGTCGGAACTAATACAGTATATAAAACAAGATTACACCCCCAATAGAACTTGATAATTTCTGTAATTATGCAGAGAAATAACATCTATAAACCATTTTATGGTAGCAATAACTCCTATTTCCTATTGGCTAAATTACCATGAATTATCACTACACAAAGGTCTAGCAATTTTCGTTGTCTTACAGCAGGAAAGTTCGTTGCTGCTGTCACATATAGTTGTATAAAGAGTATGTGTAATATTTAAAAATAATGAAAATCCAAAAAAAAAGTTACCAATTTTTTGTATTTTGAAAACAAACGGCTAGATTTTGTTGATATTTAATATCTTCTGTATGTAGAAAATATTCCCTGATATTTTATTCATATAAAAAAAAAAGTAAAATTCACATGAAAAATTCGCCAAGCCATTTCCCATAAGCGGTTTAAGAGGTCCTTTTAAACCGCCATAAATGAACAGTTTCAAGTTTTGGCAACAAATGTCCCATAAAATTATTTATCGGTAAAACGATTTAATTGGAAAAGTTAACGCTAAAACATCATAATATGATGTAATAAAACAATAACAACACTACAATTGGGAAACTGTAGGATCTAAATATTTTGATGTATTATACATTTAAAACTGTTTATCTACAAACACTATTAAAAAACTTGTAACGATTGTAGTCAGTATCTAGAGCGGGCCCTGGTCATTTTGTATGCTTGTGAAGGGAATGGATACAATAAAACTGGACGACGACGTTGTAAGAACGATTTTGGCAATTCTCCTCTGTTTTTCTGGTGATGTTTCAATATATCCTTCTGCCACTCTTTAGTTCTTCCATCCATCTTTTGTATCTAAAATCTTACTAATGTGGATCCAAATCCTCGATGTTGTCGATTGTAAACTGTACAGTACACCTCTTCTCTGCGACAAACACCTAATCTATCTAATATTGTGACTATTTTTATTATAGGTACTTATCGTTTGATAGGTTTATTAGATGTATTACAATTTGGTCTCTCGTCAATATCATAGGTTTGATTAGGTTGATAGCCTTTTCATTTGCGCTTCAAAAACGCTACAAGTTTATACTTAATGCAACATGGCTTTTATCATTGAGTAGTGAGTTCAAAGACAGGAAGACTTACATACCTTAGATTATGCTAGAATATAAATAATTTTATTGTATTTTTGAGAAACCCATTTCAAATCAGAAACCATAAGCAATTTTGTACTGTTCCTTGAACTTTTAACACTATAACATCGAAAATAACTACTAATCTTACATTTTACTGATCGCTACAAATTTTCTTTACATTTTCGTCGTTCCTGCTAAATTCAAGGAAAAGGAAAAAAATCAGTCAAGCATTTCGAACTAAATACCTTTAAACTTATTTATTATGTTTCTAAATATTTCTAATTTATACCCATTCTGTTCACTATACATTATTTATAAATTTAAATGAGTTGTGAATCTTTTTATCAATTTCCAAATGCTAATCAAAATTACAAAACTGCACTTTGCTCCAATACCGACAGAGATCAGTTTTCTCTGGAGTTCCGAACTTCTACCCAGTATAACTTTTAAAATATTCCAAAAAGTTTTTCTGGTTTTGTTGCTGCACTTTAAACTTTGCGGTTTCGTATCGTGTGGTTGAAAATTGGTTTTGTTAAGAAAAATAATGCCGACTTTTTATCTAAAAGTTCCCGTTTAAAAATTATGTGTATTTAAATTATTTAAGACTAATTTAATTGTATATGTGCTAAAGTTTTGCCGTACAATATGATCACAAATATTTTGGGATTTAACCTTAAGGTAAGTAATATTTCAGTTTTTAATTTCATTGTCATTTTCCACTTGTGCTGGATGGGAAGAAGGCGTACCATTAAATGGCCGGCACAATCGCCGGACCTTAATCTCTAGATTATTTCCTTTGGGGTCACCTAAAAACCAAAGTTTACGTAACAAAGGAAAATTTAAAGGAAGGAAGAAAATTTAGAGAAACTTAGGCATTGACTTATACCGGGTGTTTCTCAAAAGACGTACAACCCTATAAATTTTCTGTATTTATAGATATTAAAATGAAATTTTGAGATTATGCTGATTTGTTAGCACTTCCCGTTTCACCTTTTCTAAAAAAATATAAAGGCGGCTTTGAAAAACAATGGAATGGTTTTGAAAACCAATATGGTTTTAAATTAAAATTGTAATGTCATTCGTTTATTAAACTTACATTGTAAATCAGATAAAATGATTAGTTTTACTAGAAAAGAACAAATTGATTTGCTCCTAAGTTTTGGAGTGACCAGAAAAATTCTTCTGAAGCCGCAAGATTGTGTTTATTGTATGTTTTATAAACTAATGACATTACAACTTTAAATTAAAGCCATATTGCTTTTCAAAACCCTTCCATTGTTTTTCAAAGCCGCCTTAATATTTCTTTAGAAAAGAGAGGGCGGCAATAATGCATAACGCTTTTCAATTTGCGATTGGGATTTAAGGCAAATTTTTCAGTGTCAATTTTTAAATAGCATAGGAGTGTATGTTATCAAATTGTTGCAAAAAAAATGCTCGTTTTAAATATTCTAGTGGACCACCATCGTTTCATTTGGAAAAATGGAGTAAACGTCAAGAAAACAAAGTTTCATCTCTTAAACGCTTGTGAAACTTAGAAAGTCAATTATTATGACATATTTTTAATTTTCATATACTACTTGACTATAAATTAACAGATATAATTAATTTGTAGCATTCTAGATTGAAAATAAAAAATAACCATAAAAATGCTATAACACGTCAAAAAATTACAAGTGAGGTGTCATTTCACTCACAATGTTATGCTGAACCCAAATAAGTAAAAATATACAAGATGTCCCATTTAAAATATCAAATTCACGGTCACTTCCGGTCAAACCGGAAGTGCTAACAAATTGAAAATTATGCCAATAAATGCAGGCTCATCTCTTACGGATAATCTCAAAATTTCATTTTAATATCTATAAATATAAAAAAGTTATAGGGGTGAACGTCTTTTGAGAAACACCCGGTATACAAAATTCGCCAAATAACCCCGGATATAGTACATAATGTCAAAAATGAATTTTACTTTAGATTAGGAGTTTGTCCAACATTTCCAAACATTTTTACAATAAAGAAATTGCGTGTATATTACTGAAATGCAGTGGGTCATATTCCCTTTTTTATGTCCTTTCCAACGATCTATCACAATACATACCTACTCTTGCATCTGAAAAAAATGTTGGGGGTGGTTTCTACCCCCAAAAGAGGGGTAAATTTTACACACGCCAATAAACAGCCGTAGTTCCGTATTTTTTACCAAATTAAGAGGCTTTCTAACACTGAATTTACTCCAGTTAAAAATTTCACCCTGTATATCAACTTTAAAGCATATTAATATATCTTATTCCATAACTTCCTCCCTCTTGAATTACTGCATATTTTATAAAATCGGTTCGTAATTTGACTTTAAAATGTAACCAAATCATTTCAAAATATTGTATTTTTCTCTTCACTTCGTCAAATAATATTGTCTACGAAACTGGTTATTCGATAACAGAAACTCCAGTTGTCACTGAACGTCCGTACTGATAACAAGACGAGTCGGTGTGAAAAATGTATCGGCATTTTTAAAATTCAACTTCCCTGAAAGTGTATGATAGAAAAGTGCTAAAGTTACGTCAAATCACGTGATAAACAGACGAGACTGGTTTAAATGTTTAGAAATTTCGAGTTTAATTGCCTTGGTAAAACTAGTTTTTCAATAAAAAAACGATTATATCATCCCACACAATAGGCTTGGAAATTGAAAAAACAATGCCAACTCGAGTAATTCCAAGTGCCGAGCCGAGAAAAGGGCTTGACAGATGGACAGGGTCAAAATTTTTGTTTTTTTTTTTGGTCACGGGCGTAGATAGAAGGATAGAATCGAGAAAATAAGGGCTATTTTAATACTACTTCCAATATATACGTTTTTCTAGAGGCTTATGAGAATAATAATTTTAAAAGTGGTATACATACATTACGTTTAAAAAAGTTGAACACGATAAATACAAATACACTCCCGTGAAAAAAAACGGGAATAATAAAATTTGGATTAAGTTTATGGCGTTATAACTTTTTTTTATTTTGACTCCGATTTAATTGATTCTATAAGAGCTCTCGATACATTTATTAGTTTTAACATGCCTATATGTAAATTTTAAGAGAAATTTTTTTTTTGACATATTATACAAGGATAATCGAAAAGTTTTTTTTGCCTAGTGTCAAAACACTCTGTGCAATAATTAAGAAGCAAAATAACTTCAAAATATCAGTTTTTATTAAGCGACAAATATTCTTTACATTTTGGTTTTTGGTTCATGTCAATACGTGCATTTGTTCTCGCCCAAATGCAAAATGATCTTGATGATGTCAATAATTTAGGAAATGCAAAACTAAAGCTATTGATGACCGATGTCTTGTACTTAAAATATGGAGAACTATAGGGTAGGAGGCCGATCGACAATGGCAGCATTTTCAAATTCTGTCCCGGTTTTTTGGTTAGTTCGCTATTGGCCGATAGATGCCTCTCGCGTCCGAAGTGGGCTGATGTTGTCTTCTTCTTCTTCGTTTTTAATATGGAAAACTAGATCCTCCATAGTTTTTAACTTTTACTTAAACCCTTTATTTTTCTGTGCTTTTACTTTTGACAATTTGACATTTTATTTTTCGGAATAACAAATAACGTTTGAAGGCAAGACAAGACAAATAACGTTGTATTGTAATTAATTTCCATATTTATAATGAATAATGGTACAATTTATAAAAGTAGAGTTTGCTTTGTGTCGGGGTGTAAGACAGGATCTTTTTCAAAAAGGAAACGAAGCCAAATAAGTCTCTTTCTAGCTCCAAAGGTAAGCTCACTTTAAAAAAAACCTCTGTAGCTAAAATGTTTAATACCCTGTATTTTATAAACCAAGCATCGTTGGAACTTTATACAGGCTGAGTTTACTAATAAGTATAACAAAGTAAGTGTAAATTCATATAAAAGTCCTTATTTGTTCCTTAAAGAACTAATTTAAATAAAAATAGTTATCGCGTCCATAAGAAATCATTTATTTGATAGCCCACTTCGAACACGAGCGCCATCTTATGGCAACTCGTAAAGCTGAATTACCGATTCTAATTTGGGACCGAATCCAATGCATTGCGATCGGCCTCCTACCTCAAGTCCTCCATAACTTAAAACTATTCGTAATGGTCGTTTGACGTCAGTCAGTGGCGCAAGCAGGGGGAGGGGGGGCTGCCGGGCTGCAGCCCCCCTTCCCGAGCTTAGAAACTTAGCCTATTCGTTTAATTGCAAACCAATTTTTCATGTCACGCCTTTTACTAATATTTTATATTCAGCCACATTATTTACATCAATCATGTTATCAATAGTGAAATTATACTACATCTGACTGAATGGACCGACCGCAATACTTCCACTGAGGCATCTGGATTACTGGCCAGCATTATATAAGTCCCAAATTTGTGATCGCACTAATGTGTACAGAAAGAATATATGCCGCAAGATTCTACAAACAGTCGATTAGGTTGAATTCTCAACGTCATTCAATCTATTGCCAACCTATAACCTATTTCGCGTTGATTTTTTGAGTTTATTATTTTAATAACTAATATTTAAAGAAAATCAATATCGTCGGTACATTATTTAGGTAGTATCTGATATAATATTACAAAAATATCAATTTATTTCATTGCTAATGTTGGGAGAATTGTATAGTAAAAGAACAATGAGTGACAATGACATAATAATGTTAAAAAAAATCTTACCCGATATTTTTCGCTATACAATTCTCCTAAAATAAGTTATGAAATTCCTTGATATTTATTAAATATGTCAATTATTACCTATAGAATATCAAGTCGATACTGATTTTCGTTAAATTTTGTATGAAAGCTAGAAAACATAAATAAATCTACGCGAAATAGGTTATAGGTTGGCAAGCATGTTGATACTCCCACCTTAAACCTTTTTTAAGCATTACAGTTAGCTAATGACGTAACAGATCAAGTTAAAGAAATAGGAGGCCTGGCAGATGATAATTTTCAAAATATTTTTAAGGAAGCTCAAGATCTACTTTCGGAATACGATATTGAAATCAGAGTACCTAGACTACCGCCAAGACAAACACAAAGATTGGTTATAAAAACCGATTCCGCTGCTGAGAATTTTAAAATAACAATTTTTATTCCGTTTTTAGATGGCCTCATAGCAAATCTCGAGGATCGGTTTTTAAAACATCGAGAAACCCTTCAAAATTTTGAATGCCTCTTTCCATAATATGATAATCAAGATTTTGATAGTTAATTTAAATGTTTTTTGAAACTTCACAGCTTCTACAAGCATGAGTTCCTTGAAGAGTTTTCCATTAAAACGATGTTAAAAGCTGAACTTGAGCTGTGGTATAAAAAATGCAAAAACAAAAACTGAAGGAAGATTTGGACAAAGTGTATTCCGAATGTGATGCCAATATATTTCCTACAATAAAAAGGCTTTTACAAATTTTTTTAACTTTGCCTATTATCTTACAACCGCCACATCTGAAAGGTTCTTTTCAAATTTAAAATATTTAAAGACATATCTGCGTAGCACCACGGAAGAGGACAGATTAAATGGTTTGGCAGTTCTTTATGCGAACCACGATATTGATATTACCGTGGCAGAAATTCTGGACGAAAAGGCAAAAACAAAACGAAGAATTTTACTTAATTATTTGTATTATTAGTGATTACTTACAATTTATTGTATAAGGTTTTGGTTTTGTTTTAGTATAAGTATGATTAATATATGCTTTACTTATTTTAAATACATTTTTACTAATTAAAATGAAATCTCTAATTTTTTTTTCATAAATATTTAGTTAGGGCCAGCGGCGTATTATTGCAGAAGTTTTAGGGAGCTGTCGCTCTCGTCAATCATACGTATTTTACCCAAAAAAGGGCGTGGCCCCCAACTAAATTTCTGGTTGCGCCACTGACGTCAGTATAGGCGAAAACCCAACTTCGAGAGGTTCGAATTAAAAATGTCAGTTCTTGGACAGTTCGTCAAAAATTACACAAAGGTAATTTAAACTCACGCGGACCAGTAACTGGACCTAAATTACTACCGCGTCTTATGAGTCAAGAATGGAGGAATTTTATCCAGAATGATATTCGCGGGCTAATTGATGGCATAAACCGATGTGTTCAGGCAGTAGTAAGGGCTACAGGAGGCAATAGAAATAATAGAGATGTGTTTAAGTAAAAAAGTTGTTGTTAAGATTATTTTGCGAAAATGTTATTTTTTAAATCTTAGGTATACGCACCTCTTTTCGTAAATTTATTTGTTTATTCAATTTTGATTATTACAATAACAGTTGTTTTCTTGCATTTTCATGCTATTTTATTTTGAATGCAATGGCAATGAGAAAATTATGAAAAAAATTTAAATTATTTACATTATCAAGACATTTTGCATTTGGGTGAGAACAAATGCACGTATTGACGTAAACCCGAAACCAAAATGCAAAGAATATGTGTAATTTTGCTTCCTAATTATCCCACAGGGTGTTTTGACACTAAGGAAAAAAAACAACTTTTCGATTATCCTTGTATAATATGTGAAAAAAACAATTTCTCTTAAAATTTGTATAAGCATATTAAAACTAATAAATGTATCTATATCTCTCTAAAAAATCACTTAAATCGGAGTAAAAATAAATAAATTATAAAGCTCTAAACGTAATCCAAATTTTATGATGCCCGTTTTTTTTCCACGGGTGTAGTACCTTGTTCCCTTTACTTATTATTTTTAAACTCAGTTTCTTTAATAAAAATTTTAACTAATTTTAATATTTTTTCTTTTCGTAAACATACGATTAAAAAAAATTGTCCGTAAAAGCTCCATTATGGTTGTGTATACCATCTACTATTTTCTCTTCTGCTAACACCATCAGCAAAGCTTTTTAGGTCTCCTGATAATGAACGTTCGTACGTTCGAAACATATTGAGACCTTTGAAAGAATAATTTTTTATTCTAATAAAATTGTGGAGGAACATTTTTTGTTTTTCTTTCGTTTTCATATATTCAACTCCACTATAAGTAGACGATTTTTTTAAATTAATTTATAGATGTTGAAATTAAAATTTTGCGGAACTGTAAAATAAAAATATTGTGCATTTTGTGGCAAATCCAGTATGATCACGAACGTCTTAGAATTTCAACTTAAGGTATGGTTATTTGCTCTAAATGTATCAACTACTTAGATTTTATCAAGTTAAGTACTAATACCGTCAATCCAGCAGTGGCGGATGCAGAGGGGCGCCCCCTGTAATTAAAAAACTTGTCAAAACAAAACCAAACCTATTCATAAACATTAAAAAAATATTTTTTCTTCCGGGTATGTTATTGCTTCGTATTTTGTAACTGTAACAATTTCAAATCGTTTTTATTTTATTAGTAAATGTTTTTAAAAAAAATTTGATTACAGTTTAAATTGCCCTTTTTTTGTGCCGGTCGTCAAATACTTTGAATAAAATAGGAAGGTTTATTAAAGGCTAATATCATGTCAATAATGAGTTTTTAAAAACACTATATTTATTTTTAAGTAATTTTTTTAATTGTTTTGAAACAGCGGTTATATGGCACATGATATAAAATAAAAAAAAACAAAAAAGCATTTTTCTGTTTCCGCAAGAATTGACAGTACGCCAATCAATTTGAAAAACTCGGAAAAACAAAGTTTTGTTTTAAATTCGGTTTAATCCGTACTTTAATCTAACGGATTACGTTTTAATGAAAAAGGCTGTATGATCCAATTACAATGGAGATTTTGAGAGCTTGGAAAAAAAGCTTTTTAGTGTCTTTTTAATTTTTCTTGTCTACTTTTATCGTTTTCATCGGCCCTATTATAAATAAAAGCTCCAAATATTAAAATTTACTGAAATTTTTTTTATATTCACATATTAATAATAATAAACGTCTTTTATTAGGATGAACAAAGAAAACAATTACAAAGACTAACAATAATAGGCAGACAAGCAAAAGCATGGCGCAGTCTAGCCACAAAGGCTACTCTACTGAACCCTATACTGCTTGCTAAAATAATAATAACAAGTATATATAAAGAATTATGTATTTACATATATTATTATATATAAATATCGTAGAAAGAAGAAATAAAAAAAAAACAAAAAAAAAATTGGTTTAAATGGTTAACATTCTAGAAAAAGAAAAGTACGCTACATTCTGACCTGATGGAAAAGACGAAAAAACATAATTTGAAGAATGACCTGCAAAACATTGATAAAAATAATAATTTAACAAGGAAAATTAACGAAGTTGTTAATTTTGAATACTGAGTAGATATTTTTTATATGGCAATTTAAATTTCGATGGCTTAGATTGCAAACCGGCTAACTCCAAAAATATTATTTTAAGTTATTTGGTTTGGGTATCCATAAATCTAACATTAAGCTAACTATTTTGCACAAAATCGAAATTTTAATAAAAAGTGGAGTTAGACGGTTTGCAATCTAAGCCATCGATTTGTTACTGTCAAGGGAAATCATTTTATTGGATAAAGAGTTGTATAATTTAACAGAGTTGTAGGTAAATGATCTCTGAAACATGGCACTCTGATGTTGAGGCACCGTCAACCTACTAGGAATTCTCATGTCACGTTAATGTATATTTTCACGAAATACAAACCTACTTTTTAAAGAAAGAGGCAGAGCCAGATTATTTAGAGTTTTAACCAAAAAATTCCCCAAATGTAAAGTTCTACGGTTGTTCATTACTAGCCACTTAAGATTGTTAAACGTATGAGAAATATGATCAAATTTTCGAAGTCCAAAAATAAGGCGGGAGCAAGTATTCTATACCGTTTGTATCCTATTCCTATCTGCTACATCAAGGCATGGCCCATAAATGAAATCACAGTAGTTAAAGCTGGATAAAACGAGACTCTCACAGAGCATTTTACGCAATTTAAAATTCAGGACATGACGGTTGTTGTATAATACTCTTAAAGACATAATAATATACGACTTTTGAACTAGCTTTTTGACATAATCCCTAAACCTTAGTTCAGTATCCAAGATTATACCCATATTTTTAGCTGTTTTAACTACATCATCGATAACTATATTGATATTATCATTCAAAAAGCCAATTTTGTTCTTATTCCCAAAAAGCATCAAGGATGACGTTAATGGATTCAACCTTAGATTATGATCCAGAGAAAGTTGATTTAGCATGCTTAAATCTTCGTTAAGCAAATTCGATGGGTTTATATAGTCTTGGCAATCGAAATGAAGGTAAATTTGTGTATCATCTGCATATGCCTAAACCTTACAGTGCTTTAAAGATTTTAAAATATCTGAGGTAAAGATAATAAATAGAAGAGGTCCTAGGATAGATCCTTAAGGTACACCAGACAAAATTTGAATTTGTTCTGAATAATTGTTTTTATTGAAATTTTTTTGGCACCTGTTGTTGAAGTATGATCTAATAAGATTTAAGGATGATTCTCCAAAGCCATAATATTTTAATTTTGCCAGCAAAAGTGAATGATTAAGGGTATCAAAGGCTTTTGAAAAAATCTAGAAGAACTAACGCGCTATTTAATTTTTTATCAATTGATGCCATTATATTATCATCTGTAATCTTAACAAGTGCAACAGCCGTATTTAAGTCCTTTCTAAAGCCACATTGACTATCCGGAATTATTTTGTTAATGACACAGTATTGAAATAATTGACCATACAAGACTTTTTCAAAAATTTTGGAAAGTAGCGGCAATAATATAGTATATTATTTGATGAGCATATAATGTAGGCCATACTAATGCCGCAATCGGCTCGTATATAATCATCCAAGTTATAATGGTTCATTATACACATATAATATTATACAATAATACTCTGTTAATTCTGTCTAAGATGCATACGTGTATGTGTATACTCTCAAGGGTGGAAGAGAGTAAACAATAGTGAAAAAGTAAAATGATTGGGTTTTAAATTAAAATTGATCATCAGTGACTTGTAACAGAACATAGCATAAAATCTCCTATCAAATCCCATCCTAAATTGAATTTATTTAAATAAAACGTATTAGGTATCCCACCGATAAAAAATAAATTACATCTGACCTTATCTGACATAAATTACACCCAAAGTTGACGCTGAATGTAACATCGTGTTTCCCGGAATCCGGGATAATCGATATACGATCTAAATTATTGCGGCTTTGTATCCCAATTTCGTCTGAGGTCTGTCATTCTCATACCACCTTTTTAGCGCCCCCACAACCTGTCCTTTGTTAAATCAAATACGGGAAGACGACTGTACGAAATGTAACGCTTTTACATATAGATATATTTGAGAGTAACCGGGAAAACCATATTTCAAGCAGAGGTTTATGCAATTGAAATGTGTGCAAGACTGCTGACAGACCGACGGTATGCACATAAAACAATCAAGATATTTTCCGACAGTCAAGCTGCATTAAAAGCTCTTGAATCGAGATGGTGTACCTCAAAAACGGTGTGGAGCTGTCACGAGGCACTATCCGAACTAGGTTTGAACAACAAAATAACCTTAATATGGATACCGGGACACATGGGTCTGGAGGGTAATGAAGCTGCCGACAAGCTCGCTAAGAGAGGTGCAGCTCAAAAATTCACAGGACCCGAGCCGGTAATAAGTATATCTCATGCTACGGCCAGAAAGGCAATACTAGCTGAAGCAGAAAGCAAATGGGAAAGACACTGGTTGAATTTACCAGGTCTAACACACTCAAAAGCATTTATAAACCACCATATAAACCGACAGTTAACTGACAAACTACTAGAGCTAAACAGGTCATGCCTTAAAGCACTAGTGGGATTGTACACCGGCCACTGCAGACTGCGACACCACATGTATAAAATTGGAATAGCCCCAACTGATGAATGCCGGCTTTGCATGGAAGATGCAGAAACAGCAGAACACGTAATGTGCGCCTGCCCCGCAGCAGGAAGGATCAGATTCGCCCTATTTGGCGAGATGACTCTGCTGCCGGATGACATGAAAAATGTCTCCCCCAATATCCTCATTACCCTAATTAAAAGGTTGGACTTATTGGGGGAAATATAAATAAGGTGTGAGCCACAATAGACCGCACGGTCGCGGTGGAGGGTTGGCTGTAACCCACTCACTTTCAACCTAACCTAACCTAACCTAACCGGGAAAAACACATTTTAATACAATCGAAATAAACGGAATGTAAAGTTTGAACACCTATTATAGGGGATGGTGCATGAGCTGACGTAATACAGGGTCGTGATAAAGAAAGGGACCAGCCTTTTATATACCGTGCGAGCAAAAATTATTTGCATCGAAGAGGGCCTTGCATCTAAGGACGTAATGCTTACCCGTAGAGCTTAATACCTGTTGGGTGTCAGTAACTACCTGAATTAACAATCAATCAGTTATTCCGTCATCTTTGACAGTCGTTACAAGTAATTTGATTCATTGCTAATTTTTCCAATTTCTTGAACAATTCACACAATGCGCTTTACGGAACAGCACAAAACATTCATGGTTGAAGCGTATTTTCGAAACGGGGTTAGAGTAAATAGTGAGTGGCAATACAATCCGGGTTTGTGCATGGACGATTTTCACGAACATTTGCCTAACGTTGCTTTTATTGCTGGGGATTTTTATCATTGCCTGAAAAGAACCGTGGCTGTGTTTAGGTAACCAGGTTCTATACAACACAAAAAAGGAGCAGGAAGACCATCTGTAAGAACATAAGAACTTGTTGCAAACGTTCGTGAAATAATGCAAAATACGCCAACAAATTAAGACGCCTGTCCCAAGAAGTGGGAAGATCTTATAAAACATGCAAGACTATTCTTAAGAAGCAGCTAAATTTATTTCCTTATAAAGTGCAATTGTGTAAATACAAATTTAGAACAATTACAAGAAAGGATTATCCAAGAATGTGGTAACATTTCTCCAGAGATGCTGGTCAACACTTTCCGAAATATGAAGAGACGTGTGAGTTTATGCTTGGAGCATGGCGGTGGCCAATTTCAGCAATTTATGTAATTATTTTTCTTTATCTTTCTGTACATTCTTACTTTGTTAATTTTGTAAACAACAAAAATAAATTTCTATTTGTCTACTTATTTTATTACTCATTAGTTTGGCATATCATGTCATAATATGAATTTGACAAAATTTTAACCTAGATTTGGTTAGATATATCGTCCCCATATGATTGTGACCTAAACCAAGCCCTACGTTTTTTAATCCAAGCCCTCTTTGATGCAAATCATGTTTGCTCGCACGGTTAAATATCGCCCACTTAATCAATAATCGCTGGGACCCGTCAAATTAATGTTTTTTAAATGCATTATTTTTCGAAAAATGATTATACAGGGTGCATGTTTTGAATGTTACATATTGTAATTCCAATTTATTATTTACACGTTCTTACATTCTACAATCAATTCTAGATATTCTTCATAACTAATGCCCTATAACTATCTTCAACCGTTTACAAAATATTAACTTTTTAAAGAAACTAGACGAACGACAAGGTATGACAAAAAATATTTCATAAGATTTGGAAAATGTCCTCCACCAACTGTTTTGCAAGTTTAGATTAATAAACTAAAATGTTGACATATCCCCACAAAAAATACGTCCATTGGGTTAAGATCGGGCGATCTGTGTGACCACTGTATTGACCACCCGTCTATCTATCCACCGCATCTGAAAAATTATATTTAAGTAGTCCATTATACAGTGAGGACCTAAAGTCCGTCCACCCCCCCTCTAACTTCTAAACCCTTCGGTATATTTTAATGAAATTTTGAACGATAATATTTGAGCAAGTCTTGCACTTTTTGACATACCAATGACAGCTTTAAATGTCAAGATGACAGCTGGGTCCGCTTTTGGAATATTTTTTTAAATGGAAAGGGGGTTCCAATGGTACCTCATTTTGAAGGTCTTTTAATGCTTAAAACATTCTCGAATATGTTTTTTTTTGCTGCCATATGTTTTATGACAATATATACTTATGGTTTATAGAATTTTTTCCCCATTTAAAATTTTTGTCAAGTTCCCTATTATACTCGACACCAAATCAATCAATCAAACACCCAAAATCCTAGATAATCGACTAACAATCTAAGTTATAACGGCTTTAAATCCCAATTTAGCCTTAGAACTGTTATCCTCACACCACCTCTTTCACCCCCAAGCCTACCCTCGTTAACTCAAATAACACTCGATTGACACGACTGGATTTATCGCACTTGCATATAGATTTATTACGTCAGACACATGCTCAGAACGTTTTAAGGATATGCTATGTGGTGGTCCACATAAGATAAACCACTATCCGATTTTAAAATCCATAACAGTAACAATTTAAACACAAGTTTAACACAAGAACCTAAGTTTTTTGGATTAACTTACATTTTTAAAATATATTGTTTTTACGTCTACAGTTTATTTTCGAGTTCTACATTTCATTACAAGCAATTATTATTACAGATTTCAAAAAATAAGAAGCCTATTATACCAACACAAATTATACCGTGCGAGCAAAAATGATTTGCATCAAAGAGGGTTTGGATTAACAAACGTAGGGCTTGGTTTAGATCACAAGGATATGGGGACGCTATATATAACCAAATATAGGTTAAAATTTTGTCAAATTTATATTATGACATGATATGCCAAACTAATGAGTAATAAAATAAGTAGACAAATACAAATTTATTTTTGACTGTTTGAAGTTCAAAACTCTTTCATCATTCAAATTTATTTTTGTTGTTTACAAAATTAACAAAGTAAGAATATACAGAAAAAAAGAAAAATAATTACATAAATTGCTCAAATTGGCCACCGCCATGCTCCAAGCATAAATTCACACGTCTCTTCATATTTTCGAAAGTGTTGACCAGCATCTCTGGAGAAATGTTACCACATTCTTGGATAATCCTTTCTAGTAGGTAATTGTTCTAAAGTTCTTCTGTTCTTACAGATGGTCTTCCTGCTCCTTTTTTGTGTTGTATAGAACCTGTTTCCCTAAACACAGCCACGGTTCTTTTCAGGCAATGATAAAAATCCCCAGTGAAAATCGTCCATGCACAAACCCGGATTGTATTGCCACTCACCGTTTACTCTAACCCCGTTTCGAAAACACGCTTCAACCATGAATGTTTTGTGCTGTTCCGTAAAGCCCATTGTGTGAATTGTTCAAGAAATTGGAAAAATTAGCGATGAATCAAATTACTTGTAACGACTGTCAAAGATGACGGAATAACTGATTGATTTTATTTAATTTATATACCTGCGACCTACCAACCGGCGTTAATTCACCAATGTCCATGTTTGCCGACGACACCAAATTATATAATAACCCCTCCTTACACTATGAATCACTCAACAGAGACCTGACTAAAATAGACCAGTGGTGCACTAAGTGGAATTTACATTTAAATGAGAGCAAATGCTGTGTTCTTCACGTCGGCTTCAACAACCCTGAACGAACTTATACACTTAAGGGAAAAATATTAAAATCTGTAAAAAGTCAAAAAGACCTGGGGGTAACAATAACAAAAGACCTCAAATGGGCTGTCCACGTGGGAAACATCATTAAAAAAGCAAACTCCATCGCATACATGGTGTCACGAACTTTTAAAAACCTCTCTCCAGACCTGCTTGAAAAAATATACAAAATCTACATAAGACCTATCTTAGATTATGCAGCTCCAGTGTGGAATCCGTACTTTGCCAAAGATATTCACGCTCTGGAGCAAACACAGAGACGAATCACCAGGCTCTGTCCCACTATAACACAGATGTCATATCCAGAAAGATTAAAAATACTCAACTTAACATCACTGGAACAAAGAAGACTTAGAGGTGATGCAATAGAAACTTTTAAAATACTTCATGGGCATTATTCGGTAGAATTAAACGTCTTTACTTTAAACACTGACCAAAGACTGAGAGGACATACTTGCAAGTTGGTTCGAGAACGCTTTAGAAAACTCTGCAGACAGTACTTCATATCCAACAGAGTTAACAGAGAATGGAATAATCTGCCCAATGATTGTGTGACTGCCGATACAATCAACCATTTTAAAAACCGCTATGATTCGTATAAAAACCAAAATATTTAATGCAAATTACTTAAAGTGTGGTGATAAATATCTGAAATGTACTCAGTGAATAATAGTTTTAACGGCATTGCCGCCTAACTCTAACCTAATCATAACAAAACCTTTTCGAATTAATAACAATAATTGTTAATTCAGGTAGTTACTGACATCCAACAGGTATTTAGCTCTACGGCTAAGCATTACGTTCTTAGATGCAAGGCCCTCTTTGATGCAAATCATTTTTGCTCGCACGGTAGTATATTTTAAAAACGAAAGAGTAATCGGAATACCGGCTACATGAAGAACAGAGTTGATAGAAAGGTTTTTCAATATTTTTAAATTTAAGTAAATCGTATGAAATTCGGTGTCAGCGGAGGTCAAAATTTGGATTTAATTTTTCGTGTGGTGATGCACCTTTAAACAGTAATCAGGTAGTTCATATTATCAAAGAATTTTTTTTTAAATTAAGGATTACGTGGGTGTTAAAAATACATAAAACCTCGCCGTAATTCAGATTAACGGAACTTACTCTACATTCTTCTTTCGTTAGAAATAAATTGCCCCATTAAATTGAACAGCGAATTTCGCCTGATTCGTGGGAGGAATAGGAAATTGACAAGACTGAATTTATCGCACTTGCATATGGATTTACCACGTCAGTTGCACGTTCAAAACGTTCTTGTTAGGGTGTCATGCATGTATCCAACATGTACTAGAATGGAGTTTGTTGAAAAATCTTAAAATGATTATCCTTAACGTGAACGAAGGGTATCGATTTACGAGCTTTATTATTATGTTAATCCAAATGGGGAAAATATTATGAAAATATCGAGTCCTTGTTATAAACCAGGGGTAGCAAGACGCGAAGGGAAGGGGGAGGGGGTAGTAAACAGAAGTCTAAGAGAGAAAACTACAGTATGTCAATAAAGTCAGAAAGTAATATACAGTGTCACCAGTAAAGTCCGCATCATATGGGATTATTTTCAAATTTTAATTTTTTCCAAAAAATAATTCAAAAGTGGGGTTATTTCTGAAAATATCGAAAAAAGTTATTGGAAAAAGTTTTTTTTAATGCAGTTTCTAGCCCACATGCAAAAATTTCAGCTGCATAAGATAATTTTGATTTTTTACCTTTATATTGTAAATTGCACCACTTTTGCAAAATAAGACTCAACGCAACCTACATAAAACTTCTTAGTTTGGACAATGCTTTATTTCAGATACATTTTCTTTCAAGTAGCGCCATATTAAATGTGTGTTTTTTTACAAAATCGAAATTGAGTTATTAAAATTTGGTCGCATGTGATGCAAAGTTTATTTGTTTTGTTCTTGACCCTGTATAAGGTAACTTCATAAAATAAGTATTTTTGAAAACGTAATTTGTGTCTGAAAGTAAAAAAATAAAATAAAATAAAGGGGTTTTAAATTAAATCGTTGAAAATAGATAAACTTTACGTTAGGTTAAACTAAAATTTATTTTCCACTTAATGAACACTTTACTGATGACACTGTGTTCTTTTTTGTCTTAATATTAAGGTGTATTACTTTTAGACACAAACTACGTTTTCAAAAATGCTTATTTTATGAAGTTACCTTATACAGGGTCAAAAACAAATAAACTTTGCATCACATGTCATATCAAATTTTAATAGCCCAATTTGGATTTTGTAGAAAAACACATATTTAATATGGCGCTACTCTGAAATAAAGCATTGTCAAAACTAAGAAGTTTTATTTGTGTTGCGTCTTATTTTGCAAAAGTGGTGCAATTTACAAAATATGGGTAAAAAATCAAAATTATTTTATGCAGCTGAAATTTTGCATATGGGCTAGAAACTGCATTTAAAAAAACTTTTTCCAATAACTTTTTTCGAGACTTTCAGAAGTAAGCCCACTTTTGAATTATTTTTTGAAAAAAATTAAAATTTGACAGATAATGCGAACCACGTGACTACTATTTTTTTTGCTTAATTTTCATCTCGATCAAAGCAGAACTTGATGCCAAAGTCAAATTTCGAATAAAGCTATTAATAAAAAAAATCACATATTATTAGGATGCGGACTTTTCTGGCCACACTGTATAAACCCACCAAATTTTGTTTCTGTAATTTAAACACTAAAAAAGTTGTAGGGGTGAACGTTCCTCCGGAAACACCCGATATTTGCGAGATTTATACGTAATTTTTTTTATTAGTCGTTTCGCCTTATAACTGGCTAAGTAAAAATATGGCAGTAAAACTTTGGATATAAAACTTGGAGTTTACTTAATAGCAAAACTTTCACGTGCCAGATTTAGTTGAAGCAAAATAAGTTTAGTGTTTTATAAAAAAAAATAATAAATAATATCCATTAATAGGGCATATCAACAGGGTGATTCGTGTTGAGTGGCCTGTTATAAGATCTCGGAAACGAGGAAACTTATATCATTTGGCATTATCACTGGGACGGCACGTTATGCAATAACTGACTGATATATTTCCCTTGGGAGCCTAGCTTTTAAAAAGTTAGATACCTGCTTATTACCGGCCACTGTAGTTAGAGGAAAACGGCATGGATACAGGTCATACTGAGCTGGGCTCACGATAACTACGTTACCGATTTACCAATTAGCGCTACCGAGCGTCCGACTGCTTTTCAGTTTTAGATACAGGGTGGCGCACCGAAAACTTTCCACCCAGGTTTCTTGTTTATAAATAAATCAAAATTCGCTCGAACACGGGAACCTTAATTCTCAGGGGGACATATTTTTTTGCTATTTTTACCCCCCCCCCCCCCTGCTGGAATCCCTACGACGGGGTGGCTTCCACCCCTAAAATCATAGATGGAAAGGGGGGGGGGGTCGAGTGATACCTTATTTTAAAGGCAAATTGAATTGCCTTCCAAACGCGACCTTGGTCGTTTAACTCGAGTGAATAGTTCCTGAGAAATAGGACTAAAAAGAAAAGAGAATTTAAATATTTATTACCGCTTGTATCAATCAAGTAAATGTTGAAAATGTCCACTTCCAACCTTCCTGCAATTGTAAAGGCACTGTTCAAAATGTTCGCAAACATTATGGAGCATTGCGGGAGTTATTTGTCGGCACTCGTACACTATTCCGAACACACCGAAAGTGAATAGTCCTAAATCTGTTACTGAACTTAGGCCAATTAGTCTGTTGTCAGTACTTTCCAAGGTATTTGAAAAGCTTGTTTATAGACAAATCGTTGATTATTTTAATAACAACAATCTGTTACCCAATCTGCAATCAGGTTTTCGTAAGGGGTTCAGTACTGCTACGGCATTGTTAAAGGTCTTGGATGACATTTTATTAGCGGCAGATGAGGGTAAAACAACAGGTTTGGTCCTGTTGGACTATAGCAAAGCCTTTGATACCATCAATCACGCTATGCTGTGCGCCAAGTTAAGCCACTATGAATTCAAATTTAAAACCATCCAGCTAATTCGAAGCTATCTTGATGATAGATCGCAACTAGTTGTGATTGACAACAGTAGGTCAAAGCCCTTAAAAGTAAATAGAGGGGTTCCTCAAGGGTCACTTCTTGGCCCTCTTTTTTTCATTATCTTCACAGCGGATATGTCAAACTGCTTTGGAGAGTGCATCGGCCACAGATACGCAGACGACACACAGATTCAGATCCCCTTTTATCCTTCTGATGCAGTGGAAGCGTCGAGAAGACTTAATGAATGTCTGGAATCGGTGTTTAAGTATTCACAGAATCATGGTCTAAAACTTAACCCAAATAAGTCAGCCATAATATACTTTGGTCCTGCCAGAGACTGGGCGGCTAAAAGCTTGAATGTTTCTATAGATGGGACTATCGTTCCAGTAGTCGAGGAATATAAAAATCTGGGCGTTATCTTTGATGGCCAACTTCGATTTCGCGGTCAAGTATCTAAGGTCCTCCAAAAGGCTTATATTAATCTTCGCAACCTCTACAAGTGTAAAAACCTTTTAAATTTTAAGCTAAAAAAAATCTGTGTGAGGCATTGATTCTAAGTCACTTCAACTATTGCAACTTCGTGTATGGACCGTGCTTGGATGGTTCAACCAGATATAAGCTACAAAAAGTACAGAATTCTTGCATTCGTCTTATATATAACCTTAAACGAAGTGACCACGTGAGTCACAAACTTTGTGATTTAAAATGGTTGAACATAGCCGGTAGAGAAAAACTACACTTCGCTTGCTTTCTGCATAAATTAATAAAAACTGAATGTCCTTCATACTTGTTTGAAAAATTGATTCCTAGGCATAACATCCACTCCCGTGAAACACGTTTTAATATGCAGTATCAGTTGCCTAGAACCTGTAAGACCATGACTGGGGGCGCATTTTCTTGTACGTCTGCCAGGCTTCTCAATCGCTATCCTCATATTAGTGGATCAAAGAATGCTTCTCTCCGCACTTTTAAATCCGATTTTAAGAAACAGCTCCTACTACCTAATTACTAATTTTGTCTGTAATATCTTATTGCATCTGTTAATATCTAATTTATAATAATTTATTCTTTAGAATGATATCTCAATGTAAAACTTGTTATTATTATTACTTTTTTATACTTATATTTTGTATTTCCCATTTTTATATGCTCGGTTAAGTTAACAGCTCAGCTGACCTTCGCCGAGTTGAAAATAAAGGCGTTTTTATTTATTATTTATTATTTATTCGTTGTCGCAAGTCTTCCAAAGAATTGGGTTGGGTTGTATAAATTTTAGACTTTAAATGTCCCCACAAAAAAAAGTCCATTGGCGTCAAATCAGGAGATCTTGCAGGCCATTCATTAGGACCTCTTCTTCCAATCCATCTGCCTGGAAAATTTGCATTCAGAAACTGTCTAACAGGGAACGCATAATGCGGTGGTGCTCCGTCTTGCTGAAAGGAATTTTTTTCTGGCCGATAACGGTCATTCGTTAAAGCAGGGTTAATAGTGGTTTCCAACACGATCAGGTAAATTTCACCTGTTAAATTTCCAGGTATAAAATACGGTCCTCAAAAATTCCAGCATACACATTTAATTTTTCGGGATGTTGAGTATGCACTTCTCTAAAAATTCTAGGGTTTGGATCCGACCAATACATGCATGACAGTATCGTGAAGAAAAAAGTGCATTCATCGGAGAAACAAATGTTAAAAATAAATTGTGGATTGCGAATGATCATTTCACTAATTAACTCGCAAAATTGCAAACGGCGATCGTCATCGTCTTCATTAAGTTCATGAACCAATTTTATTTTATAGGGATGTAACTTATGCGTTTTTAAAGTACGCTGAAATGTTCTACGCGAAACACCCGATACATCTGACACTTTCCTCGTGCTAAGTGTGGGATCGATGGCAATATGACCCAAAACTGCAACTTCTATAGCTTCAGGGTTGAAGGATCGGTGAAAATATTATTAAAACTTTTTAAAAACTAAGCGAGCAAGTAGTAAATTATTATTCTGATTTTGAGACAATTTAATTCCTTTTAAAATAAGCTATCGCTCGACCTTCCTTTTCATTTAAGATTTTTAGGGGTGAAAGCCACCCCATATGCTCCATAATGTTCGCGAACATTTTGAACAGTGTCTTTACAATTGCATGGAGGTTGGTGGTGGACATTTTCAACATTTACTTGATTGATACAAGCGGTAATAAATTTTATTACTTTCAAATTTTATTTTTTTTTAGCCCTATTTCTCAGGAACTATTCACTCGATTTAAACGAGCAAGGTCGCGTTTGAAATGCAATTCAATTCCTTTGAAAATAAGGTATCACTCGACCTCCCTTTCCATTTAAGATTTTAAGGGTGGAAGCCACCCCGTCGTAGGGATTCCAGCACGGGGGGTGAAAATAGCAAAAAAAGATGTCCCCCTGAGAACTAAGATTCCCTTGTTCGACCGAATTTTGATTTATTTATTAACAAGAAAGTGGAAAATTTTCGGTGCGCCATCCTGTATACTTTGCTAATTGCTTTAAAAAAAAAATAATATAAATTGTGAGTGGTAGGACAGAGGTAGGGTCATGGCAATGAATATTTCTGTTTTTACTGCAGTTAGTCAATAAATTCAAATAATCTTGAGGGTCGCAGAAGTTTTAATAAAAACCTCATGGGCGATGGCTTAATGAAAGCTTTTTTTTACAACTGTGCACTGTCGAAGACTATTTTATTTCTGCCCTGTTTTACTACGCCAGAAAATCCCAAAATTCCGAAATAATGACAATAAAGGGGTGGCTCAGAAGCTTTTAAAAACATAAAGACCGTTTTATTGGTATTTGAAGTTTATTGTTTGGCAGTTAAAAAGTACGCTGCCATTTGTTTGCAGGTATTAGACTGAAACCTTTCCGCTTTAATTGAGTAGTTGGTAAAAGGACTTATTATCTTGGTTTGTTATAAAAGTACCCAAAAGAAATAATAATGATGATTACGGGCAAAGAATATCATATTTTATTGCTGCAATTAAAATACTGTTTACTCCCATTGTTTACAGATGGCGCCAGTGGCGTATTTAGGGTGCAGTGGAACAATCTGTCCCCCTTTCTTCTACCCTTCGGTCGAACGGAGTTCATTTTTCAAATTTCTTATTGTATTTGATATGTGCAAGAAATATTCAGTAGTACACTCATCAGCAAAAAAAACCGGACAAGGAAAATTATCGTCAACTTTGATATTAAATAACTTTTGTGACTTTAAAACATCTTTAATGAAATTCTCGAAGATGATATAGCTGCACGTATTATGATTATACATACGCTTTTCAATTTAAGAGAAATATTGACATGTGTGATATTATACCGAGTATAATGATCTTTTTTACTTTTTTTATCTTAAGTTCTCAACACCCTGTGGAAAAAGCAGATGATATTTCAATGCATTTTATATGGAAGTCGCATGTTGTCTTAACATTTTGTTTTTTGATTCATCACAATACCTGGTCTTTTTAAAAAGATATAATCTTTAGAAATTACTTGCAAACAGAATATAATTTTGTTATTAAATAAACAGGGATAAAAATTTTACAAAATTAATAGCTTATATTGCCACCACAAGCTCGAATCACATCTGTCATACGGCTTGGTAAACTTTCAATACAGTTGGCAATTTGTTCCTGAGAAATATTGTTCCATTCTTCCAAAAGAGCAATTAGCAAGTTAGGTATGGTCTTGGGAGCTGGTTCCCGTTGTCGAATTCGTCTTTCTAACATATCCCAAACATGCTCAATGGGGTTAAGATCTGGGCTACGAGCTGGCCACCTGAAACCGCCAAATGTTAACTTCGTTCAGATATTCGTTTACTACCCGTGCCACATGTGGTGTTGCATTATCATGCATTAGACAAATGTCCGGTCCTATATAATGAGCAAATGGAACGACATGTTCTGCTAAACACTCATTAATGTAGCGGTCAGCAGTCATTGCGCCATTTTCAATGATAACGAGCTCGGTACGTTCATTAGATGATACTCCAGCCCACACCATTGTACTTCCACCTCCATACTTGCGGAGAGATGCAGCATTGCCCAAATCGTTCCCTTGGTCTTCTCCATACACGCTCGCGTCCTTATGATTAGCGTAAGGAAAAACGGGATTCATCTGTAAACAGTACTCGGCCCCATTGCTCTACTGTCCAATTAATATGTTCCCGTGCGAAATGCAAACGGGCAGTACGGGTTAGGGAAAGAGCTGGGCATGCAGCTGGTCTCCTTGAATTCAGTTCTTGTTCACCCAGTCTACGGCGGACGGTATTTAATATCAAAGTTGGTGATAATTGTCCTTGTCCGGTTTTTTTGCTGATGAATGTATATGAAACTACTTCCTCTGCCTTCGCATACCTACACTAAAATAATTTTAATTTTTTGGTTTGTTTAAACAGCATAATTTTCGTAGTGAATACCCATAGCCCCTTTCCAAAGTCAAGAGGGCTGTAGAATACCCTTCAAAGCGATCATGGTGAGGAGTTATTTCACTTACCTATAACCCGACAAAAAAATGTTTTCAAAAATCCAGCTGAATCTTAATTTTTCGAAAGATGCAGCTTTATTAGTCTTTAATTATTATTAGGTTAACAACGGGAATAGAAAATATAATTTTTGTTTTCAGATTGACCCCCCTCCCACCTCCGCACCCCAGGTAGCATCGAACGGCGCCGGTCAGCCCGGCGCTGCCCAGGGGGGCCATGGGGCTCACCTGATGGTGTCGGGTGGCATCGGAGGAGACGACGGGAGTTCCGACGACGCCAACACGCCCCTTCATAGTCCGAGGTCGCACAACACCAGCAGGGATGAGGACGATAGTTCAAACGCGAACGAAAGCGATTGTAAAAGTCCGAATCAAAGGTAAGTCGGGATGATAATGTTCGTTGCCAATAATTATTATCAAATCAGCCATTTAACGAACTAATAATTTTTATTTATCTAAGATGTGCACGAAGTAGGTCAAGTGCTGTCGCATTAGACATAGACCAGGGTCGATAATTTTTAAAACCAAAAAAAATAATAGTAGGATAAAACCCATTGGAAAAGGAAGAGAATATAACAAAAATGAAAGGGAAAATAATTTACGGGCGATCCGAGGTCAAGAGGGAAAAACGTTAAATAGCAAAGTTGTGGATAATAAAAAGATCTACAACTTCTATATTTACACTTTTTTCACATAACCTCAAAATTTATGTGAAAAATTCAAATAACCAAGTTTTTGGTTTTTATTTTTATCTTCTACAAGAAAAAAATTTTTCTCACGAAATTTGGTGAAAACTTACCTTTTTATGTCCCAAACACACTGTAATTTTTTTGATTTAAAATATTTATTTTTTCACCTTTTTTTGACTTAATATCGAAAAAGCACCCTAATTTTCAATCGAAAATTCTCACGTCAAAATATCTGCTTTTTTAAAAAAGTCGGTGCGCTTTTTGCTCGTTAAAATATCTACTTTCTGATGGTGTAAAAAAATATACATTACTAAGGCAAATGTTCTTAAAAAATGCAAAGAAACGAAAAAAAACTCGAATCAGAAATTTTTTTTTAATTATTATGTACAATTTTGAGCTATTTATTAAAATTTATACTAAATAATAATTACTCGAAAAACGTAAGATTCCATGTTACATTGATAAACAAAAAAAATTACAAATCCATAAAACAAGGGTGCTTTTTCGATATTAAGTCAAAATAAGGTAAAACAATAAATATTTTAAATCAAAAAAATTACAGTGTGTTTGAAACATAAGAAGGTAAGTTTTCACCAAATTTCGTGAAAAAAAATTTTTTCTTCTAGAAGATAAAAATAAAAAACCAAAAACTTGGTTATTTGAATTTTTCACATAAATTTTGAGGTTATGTGAAAAAAGTGTAAATACAAAAGTTGTAGATCTTTTTAATACCTACAACTTTTCTATTTAACGTTTTTCCATAGGGCTTGTAGATTTGCCGGAAATCGAGATAAATCGTTTTCTACCCTTAAAAACTCACCCCTCTCCACTTCCCGACCTCGGATCGCCAGTAAATTAATTTTTCTTTCATTTTTGTTATATTCTCTTCCTTTTCCAATGGGTTTCATCCTACTATTATTTATTTTCTCTTTTTACCATTTTCAAAGGCTTCAGCCCTGGTCTATAGGTCAAGTGCTGTCGTATTAGACACTAAATGTTAACGGTAATTTACTGCTAGAAACAGGACTGCTTAGCACGCCAGCAGCTAGCAATTAGTAATTATAATCTGTACTATAAACCTTCTTTATTGCATACACGAGAGTCATGCATGAGTAACGCAAAAATACAAAATCGAACAGGTGGGTAAAACATGTGACAAACGATTGAGATATTTCCTCAGTTTTATTTAAACGTGACACCGATAAGGCTGGAAGAAAACGAAGGGTTTGTGATGGAATGATGCAATTGTTGAACAATTCAAATTTGCAAGAGGAGCGATTATTATATAGTGTGGTTCTTTAAGTGTGCAACATATGGGCATTTTTTTTTTATTACCGATTTCTCAGAAAATATTATTCTTGATAAAAGTTGGTGCATGTTCGATAATCACATTAGGTGCACTTGGAATGGTAGCAAGTCAAACGGCGTACAGGGTAGGCCAAAAAATATAAAACTTGTAAAATAATAAAGTTTTTTAATAAACATTTAAAATAAAAATTTTGCACTTTAAAGATAGTTTTTTAATGAGCATATTATCATTACTAATGTTTAATTTTGTTAAAAAGAATTTTTAGGATATTTTAAAGTTGTGTTTAATATCGTTGCAACAAACATGAAGTTTGTGATTCCTTAGTAAATTAAAAAATCAAGTAAACTTTACAAATATACTTGAATTTGAACAAATATATGTGAAATTGATTAATTTATGAAGGTCTTTATGGTAAATATAAAAAAAAAAATTTTTTGGGAAATTATTAATGTTTTTAAAAAATATATATTTTTTTATTTTAGGATGTCACGTTTTTGAATCTATACATAACTTTTAATTCTAAACAACTTTTCTTTTTACCATTTTGCTGAACTTTCTGAAATAGGGGTACTTTATTCTTGTACAAGTTTTATATATTTTGGCATACCCTGTACGCCGTTCGACTTGCAACCATTCCAAGTGCACCTAATATGATTATCGAACATGCATAAACTTTTATCAAGAATAAAATTTTCTGAGAAATCGGTAATAAAAAAAATGCCCATATGTTGCACCCTTAAATAAACGTCGACGTTGTGGTCTAGTGGTTAGCGCAGCAGCCTCACAGATCGTAGGCCCGAGTTCCATTCCCGGTGCCGGCAACGTCGATGTTAAATTTGGAATTTGGTTTAAGAGGTGGCGCCGTCTTTCGGAAGAGACGTTAAACTGTGGGCCCCGTGTCATGGATGTTGGCACGTTAAAGAACCCTACCCTCGACAAAGAGGGATTCGGCAAAATTACCAGATAGTGTGTGACAAATTCCCTGGCGTCGGTGATTGGCCTCGTTGCGGAAAAAGGCCGACGTAAAATAAATAAATAAATAATAAACCCTTAAATAAACACACTGTATACCTAAAATATGTTTTATTTCAACTTTTTGCTTTCATGCAATCTTGCATGACTCTTGAATGTGCAAGAGATGCGTGCGTTGTTTTAGTTAGTACCGAATACAGCTGCTAGCTACTGGCCGGTAACGGCGTATCATGTGATATTATTTTTAGAGGATGATGCCTCTTAAGTACTAAATTCACTTTTTATGACCTATTACATTAAACAGCATTTATAACATTGTTTTGAAATCTATTATTTTATAAAGTTACGAAAAATTATGGTCGAAACGCTCAACTTAACATGGAAACAATAATTAATACTGAAAAGTATCAAGGACTGCAAATTATACAGGGTGTTATTCAAGTATGTGGCCAAACTCGAAGGGGCGCTTCTTCAAGTGATTTTAAGAAGAAAAGTTCATATAAACATGAGTCCGAAAATGCATAGTTTTTACGGTACAGGGTGTCAAACTTTTTTAAAAAAATGGGATGTTCGTAAATATCTCGATACTCTTTTATTCGATTTTCTTGAACTGTGGCAATTCTGTTTTTAATAACAAGACAATAATTTAGCCCCAATTAGAATAAAATTATTAAGTGCAGTGGCGTCCCGGAAGACAGTCCGACTAATATTTTTGACAAAAAAATTGCGCGCCACTGACTTTTTTTTAAATAATGTATTTTTGTCGAATTAAGCAACCACAAATACAACTATTTTATTCCCCGGGACAATAGGAGTAAAAAATTTAAACTACTTACCAAACTATTAAGCAATTAAAATTACGTAATAATTTATTACTGCACTGTTTGAACAGCAACTGTTTTTCATTCCATAGCACTCTTATTATTTTTCTGTTACTTTTAAAACATTGCAGTAATAAATTATTATACGTTATGCGATTATTTTATGTTAATATCTTTTATCGAAAACAGTTTTATTCTGTGCAAAAAAATTGAAAAGAGGACTTTCGTGTAATTTTAATTGCCTAATAGTTTGGTAAGTAGTTTATAGCTATTTACATTATATATTTACGTGTTTCGGCTCTTTTTACTAACCCGGTATGGGGCTATATGACAAAATATCAAGTAGTTGTTGCGTCGCCGTCGTTATGTTTACTACGCTTTGTTGCGATGATATTTTTAGTAATACAAACATAATAGTGAGCTGTCAGATTGTTTGTCATTACTTAATTAGAAGTTTCTACGTTTTGAAAATGAGTTCTAGCAAAGATGACCTGCCGCAAGATCTCGCTGAAGAGGCACGAATAGCGACACTTAATCTCCTTCCTGAAAAATCAAGAGAACGATATTAAAAGGAATACAGTTTGTTCAAAGTATGGTTGGAAGAGCGCGGAGTAAAAAAGTTTCCGGAGATGCCACCTTGGTGTATTTTTCGCAGCGAGCAAAAAAATTAAAACCATCAACATTATGGAGCAAATATAGTATGTTGCGGTCTGTACTAAACGTTAGGGAAAATATAGACATCAAGTTTCCAAAATTAGTAGCCTTCCTCAAACGGCAATCTACCGGTTATGTGTCCAAGAAATCTCTAACTTTAGAAAGAGACGAAATCTCAAGATTTTTAGTGGAGGCCCCAGATAGAGATTATTTGCATATGAAGGTAAGCTTGTTAAATTCAAAAATATGCATTTTTTGATAGATTCTGTTTGTTTGTTTTTTTCAGATCGCTTTACTATTTGGCATTTGCGGGGCTTGTAGATGCGAAGAACTAGTTAAAATAGACCTTAAAGACCTTGATGATCATGGCAATATGGTAATAGTAATTCTTCCAGTTACAAAAACTAAGAAAAAACGCACATTTATTGTCTCCGATGATATAATAAACGGATTATCCGCCTTGGATTTATACAGAAAGTACAAGAATTCTAGACAGCCCAGAACACCACACCCCAGATTTTTTTATCAATTACTGTAAAGGGAAATCATCTGTGAATGTGATTGGAAAAAATACAATGGCCAAAATTTCATTTAAAATTGCAACATTTTTAAAATTAAAAAACCCTCAAAGTTATTGTTTCCGAAGAACTTCGGCGACGCTGCTCGTCAATGCAGGCGGTGATTTGTTGACACTTAAGCAGCATGGAGCTTGGGAGTCTGGGAAGATTGCGGAGGGATATGCAGAATCATCAACAAGAAAAAAGGAAGTGGCAAGCCAAATCATTACTGGTCGACTATTGTCTTTAACGCCAAGTTCTTCCAAGGATCACGTTGATATCTATGTGCCGATAGCTACTCCTTCATTGGAAAGCAACCTTACAAGCAGCCATACCACGTCAATAAGTAACCACCAAGAAGGAGTAGTGAATATTTCAGCGGAAAGTGGCTTTTCCCGAAGGATAACTTTTAATAATTTGACGAATTGTACAATTAATTTAAGCCGTTAATTTTTTTCATCTGTTATAGATACTTACTGTTGTTTAATTTAAAAAAATAAATATGGTTATAATGTGAAGACTTTCATAAATATTTTTCCTACAAAATCAAATAGGGCTGGACGAGGTAAAAAAACTCTTGCTAATGTAAAAATCTTTAAAAAATTAGAGGGAGGAAAAGAGGCATTTTCCTCCCTAGCTCAGGGGTTGAAAATTAAGATTTCTAGTAAGGTAGTAGAAAAATTTTTTTACTCTTATTGTCCCGGGACATGCAATAAAGTGTTTTTTTTTTTCTCGAAAACAAAGCAAGATATGAAAAAAACTCAGGAGATAAAATAGTTGTATTTGTAGTTGCTTAATTTGAAAAAAAACATAATTTTAAAAAAGTCAGTGGCGCGCAATTTTTGTGTCAAAAATATTAGTTGGACTGTCTTCCGGGACGCCACTGAACTTAATAATTTTAATCTAATTGAGGCTAAATTATTTTCTTGTTATTACAAACAGAATTGCCAAATTTCAACAAAATGTACAAAAAAAAAATTGACACCCTGTATCGTAAAAACTATGCATTTTCGGACCCATCCATGTTTATATGAACTTTTCTTCTTAACATCACTTAAAGAAACACCCCTTGGAGTTTGGCCACATACTTAAATAACACCCTGTATACACAACAGTCAAGAAGAAGTGTTTTTGTCCCCATAAGTCTTTATGGTATAAAGGGGTATGGAAATGACTTGTTTCTGCAAAAAAAAATAATGTATGTTTAATTTGAGATTTTATTGCGTAATTA
Organism: Polydrusus pterygomalis; assembly: GCA_963969555.1. Lineage (NCBI taxonomy): Eukaryota > Metazoa > Arthropoda > Insecta > Coleoptera > Curculionidae > Polydrusus > Polydrusus pterygomalis. The sequence goes on along the minus strand of OZ018385.1, from coordinate 37,309,073 downwards.
TTTGCATAACAAATTTATTTTAACATTTTATTTAGGTGAATATGAAAAAATTTCACAAAAGAAAGTGCTAGGTAATTTTATTAATTAGTATTAGTAAATTGAACACTAGCTTTGGTTTTGTTTTATTTAAACAGAGAAAGTGGCAGATGTGGGGTTTATCTTAGGATAGTAATTCTAACACGTAGAACATAATTCGAACTTACATTTGTCCGTTAATTGGGATATTCTTTAAAATTCGTCATTGTATATTATCTTCAAATTATTTAAAAAATATTTATCATGCGTTAGTTATGTTAGCTGTTATAAGAAAAAGTTAACTATATTAGGCCTAGTGTGTGTAATAAAAATTAGATATAAAATGTTTCTGTCCTTGCTCTCGTCAGTAACTTGAAATGTAATTGCAATTTCCCTGACCATGAAATACAATTAATAATACCACTTTAAATTGCTTTCGAAATTTTAATTTGAATAAGCTTCAGATTCCAGTAGAATTGGCACAAATTTAGTTTATCAAGGTGTCGCACCAGCGTCCTTTGTACTAATTGTCCCTATTTGCAATTCAGATTAGTTTTCGAGAAATGAATAAATTTTTGGCATTTAGTTGTGAAACTCGTCAATAAAAAATGTATGATTGCTTTATTAAACTTACCGTATCGAATATATCGATAACAATGAATTAAAAAACAAAATTAAAGTATGATTAGGTATAAAATGCCAACCAAAACTGAATAGGACTCATTGTTTTGGATCTTCATTCAGTCTTTAAATTCTCTTGTTCTTGCTATTTTTAAACTGGGAAATACTTTTGACGGGTGAGTTCATGTTTCTCTAAAATGTATTAACTGATAATCTGTAGGCAAAAAATGTAATTTTAATTTAATGGTTAAATATGCATTACCACGCGTTTATTCAATGGTCTATAAATATTTAGGAACTTATCTAATCGTCAGAACGACAAATTAAGGATGATCAAAGGACAATAAATAATGAAAAATATTATTTGTGTTGTCATTTTACCTCCTTAACAAAATCTAAATGTTATTTATTTTCCCAGTAAAATAAATTTTCATATTTAGTGTTTGTACTTATCACCACCTTAATGATTTGCCAACGGCTGAACGAAAACAGTTAAGCTGCCATATGCAAGAACCATTCCAGACAACTGTCATCCTATAATCTCCCTCCTTTGTTTTTTATTCAATGACGGATAACGAAAACAGTAATATTTAAAATCTAGGAATGGAAATGAACTTTTAAACGGGTCAAATGGATAAGTGGAAAAGTTTTCCTAATTACCATGGTATTTTGCTTTGGAATAATTAAATTGAAGCTGGATCTTTATACACACATGTTTATTTTAATGGTATATCTAAATAACAAAAATTTCCATCAATATCATGTTCGTTTTAAAGATTTTTGAATGTCAAAGATCAAGAAGGACTGAAATCTTAGACCAATGGTTCAATGGTCTGAGATTGGAATTTATTGTTTATATCGCTTAATGCTATTGGTGAATTGTCTATCATTGTTATGAAAATTGTACGCCGAAAAGTTACCTATGAAAACAATATATTGTAAGTTTTGTATTGTTACTTTAAATACAAACCTTCTTGTATTATGTAATGGTTATTTTAAAGACTTCAAAGGCGATTGGTGCAATTTTTCTACATAGTTTAGAATCAATAATGCAATTCAAAAAAGTACTTTAAATAAATAATTTTTATAATTTAATTTTTCATTAAAGTACATGTGGATTTTTCAAAATTTTGCTTTTATAAAAGCTTAAAATATTGTGGTTTTTTGGCTTTTCCAATAAATTTCCCCAGTTATCTGTAGTAGTTGTAGTGTGATTTAAACCATGTTTTGTCTGCAAACACTGCCATATATTTAATTTGTAAAAGTTAAGGTGGAATTATCAACGTCATTCAATCTATTGCCAACCTATAACCTATTTCGCGTTGATTGTTTGAGTTTATTATTTTAATAACTATCATTTATAGAAAATCAATATCGTCGGTACATTATTTAGGTAGTATCTGATATATTACAAAAATATTAATTTATTTCATTGCTAATTTTGGGAGAATTGTATATTGAAAAAACAATGACATAATAATGTTAAAAAAAAATCTTACCCGATATTTTTCGCTTTACAATTCTCCTAAAATAATTTATAAAATTCCTTAGTATTTATTCAATATCTCAATTATTACCCATAGAATATGCAGTCGATATTGATTTTATTTAAATTTTGTGTAAAAGCTAGAAAAATAAATAAATCTATGCAAAATACGTTATACGCTGGCAAACATGTTGATACTCCCACCTTAAGTCCTTGTGATATTAAAATAAAATTTACCCCCCTTTAAGAGTCTGCATCTTTAATTGTTAGTGGCTTAAACTTTAAATATTATTAGAGAAGATAAAAAGCATCGCTTTTATTTTAAAACACTCGATATAAATTTAAATAACGCAATATACCAAGGTATATTTACATACAAATAGTACACAAACCTTGTAAAATTCAAATGTCAGTAGATTGCGTTGTACAGAGTTTATTTTAAATTCAGCGCTGACTGTGTAATTTCATTGGCAATTAAAACTTCGCGTAATTTAAAGTTGTTTCTGTACAGAGTTCACTATTGGTGGCAAAACAAAGGGCCACAAAAACCTTTTAGTAGCTTTTTATCTAAATATTTAGAATTGTAAAGCATCATTAAGTAACGGTTAGTTATAATCAATACCGTCTCTCATTGATTCAAAGGAATGTATTTAAGTATACAGAGGGAGTTATGGAAATAACTTAGTAAATTTAAAGCAACCGTCTATTCTAATTTAGCTAATGACCCCAAATATCCATCTACATTCGCCACTTGGAAGAATATACTACCCTTAACCCTTATGGATCCCATTAGATAATATATAGTGATTTATATTGGACCACTAAATTATTCTGCATTGTCTTGAGGGTCTCTAGGTTCTGCGTCTGATTCCTATTCACTTTGTATTTCATGATTATACTCTGTTTTCGATGTATATTCCATGACAAAATCATCCTGTTTATTATCTGACTTTATCGCTTTCATACTACATTTCAGAGACTCTATCCAAATTGTTTATTATATCTTCGTGTTCTTTTTGCGTAAGTGGTATGGGTTTCGTCCAACGATCTATTCTGAAACAAACGAATCTCAATAGGTCTCAATGGGACCCCACCAACCTTTATCAGTTATAACAGTAGCAACTGGTTAATTGCCTTTCATCCCTGAGTGACGAGAAACCTACAGGAGTTCCACCTTGTTGTTCCTCGTCGTTGAGGTATACTCTAATGTGATTTTTCATGTAAATCTCTTGGAGTTCAGAGCCTCAAGGCTGGCTTGGCTGTCTAACAAGATGGGTATCTTTTGGTCGTGGTAGCCCTTTTTAATATTCTTTTGTACGCATGCTTGTATTGCACGAACTTTTGCTTAGTATACTGTGGCGTAGTTTCCCAGAAGAATACTGATGTCCATTCTGGGCCTTTCCCCAAATAAACCTTCCAGGTGAGTTTACTCTCTTGTTCGTTGGATAGTGACCTGGTTTACGTTAACGGGGGAATACTGTTCTTCTCGGTAAGTAAATGTTACGTGGACCGACTTTGTTTCGTTAACTGTGCTCTTTCATTTATTTATCCAGAATTTAATATGGCTCGGGTATTCCTGGACTTTAACTGAAGCTTTAGTAGGGAGTTTACGAGTCTTAAATGACGTCTGCAAAACTGCCCATCGTTTGTTCGGGTTTGTTCCAGCATAGTTTTTTTTTGTGTGAAAATTGAGACATTATTATTGGCATTACCAATAGAATAAAAAACTTCAAGCGCAAATTCTCGCTAGATTTAATTCAATTATAAATTTACCTGACGAATCTCGAACTGAAATTAAATCTTTCGAGATGTGAGCGTGACACCAATTTCGCTAAATGTCGAGGCCATTTTCCTACAAGTAATTAGGGCAAATCCGGCAGTGAAGAACTTATACAGTATGCAGGGGCGTGTATTTTCTGGTATTTTAAGCAAATTTAATTATTCTTTATTTATATTAGAAATTAAGACAGTAAAATTCTATTTAAGGGGACTTTTTCTTTTTCATTTATTCGTCAGGCCTCTTTGAGACTACTTCTTTGAATTTTATAACACATTTCTAATTTTCTAAAAATTATTATATCTTAAATAAACTTTCTCGATGAAAACATTGCTCAAAGACAAAGTCAAATACAGCTTGATTATCACAAGAACATACTTTCATTGACAAAGCATGGTTTAAAATTTAAGGTAATATTATAATTAAAGGACTAAGTAATTCGGTACTAACATTTTTAAAATCGGAACACCACTACAGTCACAATTCTTCAATTATAGCAGATGGAAGCTAGCCATTTAGTTTTAACCAGTGCCACACAACACACAACAGTCGACGTAATCCTGTTAAAAACACAGTACAAATACAACAGAACATATACCTACTTTAAGTTAGCGATACCTCGAAATATTCAGTTATCAAATAGAATGCTTTCTCAATTAATAATTTTTTTAGCTCTCTCCGAAATTTCTTGTCGCAAATAATATTCCGTAAACGAAGGGACAGGTTATTAAATAATTTCTTGCTGTTATATAAGATTTTTATTTTAGAATTTTAAACAAAGTTAAGGAATCAGTACAGGCACACCTAATATAATATTTATGATATTATAGTTTTGTTTTGATTTTTTTTCCACATAATTTTGATTTGATTCATACGACTTTGATGACGTATAAGTGATGACGCACGGGTAAAGATGCACAGGTACTACTATACCTTCTTTAGTATTGGGAATTGAATAGTTAAATGCTTATCATAACTTATATAGTATTGACAATCAAATAATGAAATGTCTATCATAACTTATAGAGTATTGAAAACTAAATAGTGAAATGTCTATCATAACTTATTAAGTTTTGAAATAATAGAAAAATGAATATCATGATTTATTTAGTATTGGCAATTAAATAATTAAATGCAATAACAAATGTCTATCATAAATTATATAAGTTATTAGTAATATTATACAAATTGTTTTGTATTATTATTACTGACTAGCTAATCGAAAACAAGGAATTAACTTTACATTTCAATGCGGTTATTTCATTCATTCATAAATAACATTTATTTGCATTATTCAAATTAGATTTGTTTCGAAATTATAAAGTAAAAACTTAATAAATCATCTTTTATCTCTTTTCCCAACAATTGCCTTTTCCCAACAAGTCTCATCAAACTTTGTCACGAAAAAATGGTAAAATTTAACGAAAATGAGCTGTTTATGTTTACGCAGAAGATTAAGAGTCTCCACGCCTAAATTTCTGGAAATAAAAAAGAATACCCCAAAAGAAACAATAAGAACGCCTCAAATAGGCCCGCAATATTAGGGGAGGCGTAATACTTATGTAAATTTTGTTTTTCTCTCTTCGGAGGTTCTTAAATTTATATAGAGTGGATAAATTGGAGTAATGGACAAGGATATTATCATTTTTTAAAATACTTAAATGCTTTTTTAATATAATATAAATAACAAGGTAGTAGTGCATTATCTACTAAATCATCCCTGTGCAGTGGCGGAGATAGAAAGTCTGGAAGTCAATTAAAATCTATGATAGGAGTTAATATGCATATTAATAAAAAAATGTTTACGTATAAAAGCCACAGAGAATTGCTATAAATTATTAATTTAGATTTTAAAAAGCACCAATTTGAAATGAATGACTTACAGCATTGAATATCAAACTATAAGAAGGCCATATAAACAGATTTTCTAAATCTGCTACGTTAAATTTATAGATGGCACCAACGAGTCATCAAAAATAAAGCGTGTTGTTGCAGCCACTAACGACAAGCCACTGTACTGCTAAATTAAAACATTGTTGCCGCCTGTCTGTTTGACTTCCTGCACGAGTTTTTTAAATTTATTTTTATAGCTTATCGTAAAACTTGATTTCACATAAGTACCTACACCTATTCTAAATTTAAGTAGCTTACCTTTATTTTCCCAATTATAGTATAGTCTAGACCAGTGGTTCCCAAATGGTGGTCCGCGGATCCCTTGGGGTCCGCGGCGTATTTCTTGGGGGTCCGCGAACCCACGGAGCACAAAGGGAAAATAAAACAAAAATAACTAAATAACTCACCTAATAATAAAACAATTTAAATTATTTTTTAGTTTATTATTGTTTTTAAGGAAAATACGTTGTATTGATAAATAAAATGTTGTTTAAATAAGTTACAAAACGGTTGTTTTAGTACTTTTAAAGATTAACTGGCCATGGGGGTCCGCATGTTACTATAATCCGATTTCGGGGGTCCGGGATTTTGAGAAATTTGGGAATCACTGGTCTAGACCTAAAAATGTCCCTATTTTTAATTGCTTAGTAGCATATAATATGTTCAACCTTTTGACGTTCCAACGTTAATTATATGAAAACATATTGATTGCCATGTTTTCTATTTCTAACAGAATTAAATGACGACTCTCACTATTCAATACATACGTAGGCTACAACGTATATGATGGGTAAAATATGAATGATGTGCGGTTTGTATAACTTGGTTTTTATTTGCAATTATTACTCCTTTTCAAAATGGTGAAAATAAGTAGGTTTTACTTTATTACTTAAGAAACATCCAGTTTGTTTGTATTAGTGTATTACGTATTTTGCTATTTTTCGACGAAATAAAACCTATTTTAGTTATACTTGCTGTCGCTTTTTATCTACTTTTATTTGTTTAACAATTAACACATAATGCAACGGTAAAATCATTGCGAAAATCGGCCCAATTACCCCGGAGTAATCAGCGTACATATTATTATCAAAAACATACATTCGGCTGGAAATGAGAACCTCCTATTTTATTGTCTGTTAAAAATGCTTATATCTTAAAAAATTCCAATAAAATACGATATGCGGCAACACCACGACATCACATGAGTGAATTTGAGACATCTGTTGCCGAGGCGCTGCATTATAACGACAGATTTAAGGTTAGGGTTACGATCAACTCCACAATGGCGGCCAAACCACCTCCAATACGTCTAGAACTGGGTTGTCAACTTTTCTCGGACATCCGCCATTCTTATAGTTTGATATTCAATGCTTACAGTAATGCGACCAAACGTCGCGAACCGTTAAATAAGTCGTGCGAAAACTTCGGAGCGTAAAAACTGGGAGTTAACTCCACGCTTATACTCACTCAAGTCCTGTTCATGTTATTAGTTTTATAAAATAGGTATTTCAATTTTTAATACCTACTTATTAATTTTTTATAATCAATCAAACCTTTAAGGGATAATTGCGGTGTTATTGTATTCCCCCCTTGAATACGGGCTGTAAAGAATATCAATTTATTTTTATAAGCACCGGTAGATATCTAAAGAATATCACTTGTCATACACAAGCTTAAATATAAAATAATATTTTTATATTATATTATATGTACAAAGTATATTAACGTAATTAAAGCTTCAAAAGGCAAAAGTGATTAATCTTTATTATTTAACGTTGACAAATATTTGCATTTGCAGAAATTTAAAATTGACCTTTTACAGTCAACTAACAAACTGGGTAAGTAAATATCGTTCGCAATAGTTTCTGTTAGAATGTCAAATAAATATATTTGTTCAGAATATACAACACTGATTTTGTTTAGGCGTAACGTTACATGTCAACAGAAATATTATTACAATACAATAATAGAATCTGATCAATGTTTTTTTAATATGTACAACTTAAAGTAAAACCGATATTCTAATACAGTTGCCAAGTTCCTAAGCTAAATATTATTTCCATCCGATTACCATCGTCCGAAATTTATTTAACCTCCGTTGATACTACGTTATTTTAAGTTTATTTGGAAGTATTGATCTTATCCACCTTTATAGTATTTTAACGATTTGGGAATAAGGTCAAAATTCATTAGGCGATTTTTAAAATTATTTACTAGATATTTTAGAATGAAATAGGTATTGCAGACGCCCTGTGGTGAAATTTAAGGGAAAAAAGCAACCTTTACAAACCTCCATATTTTTTATGAATGGTTTTGTACCACCTTTCACTATCGATTTTTAAAATTTAAATTTAGCCTGAAAGATAGGTCATTTCAAAAAAAAATTATTTGACGGGTTCGAGCAATTGTTGATTAAGTGGGCGGTATGTTAAATAAAAGACTGATTTGCTTTTTTATCATAAATCTATATACTGGAAACGTTTTTGACAAGACAGGTCCTGTTTTCAACTTAACAGGACGTTTAATACCTTACTTTCCAATTTACTTGACGATTCAACATTTACCGTCTTTTTCCTGATACTGCCAGATTAAAGCGAAGATTCTGGATTATACTCCAAACCCATAGCAACAGTTTTACTACAACAGACACAAGTAATTACGATATTTTCTCTTCTTGATAGTAAAAAATGCATTTCTATATACATACAGGAAGCTTCATTTTTATTAAGCCATTTAAACCGGGTGGCATCATCGACATTTTGTCTATATATCCGACATTGTGGATATTTTTATGCAAATTTAATGGCTTGTTTTACCTTGGGGTTATGAATACTAAAATTTTTACAGGTTTTTATACTGAAAATAAAAATGATTTTATTACTTATATCTTATTATGACTATCTACCATTACCCAGTAGTGGCTTTTCAATAAAGCAGTAAATAGTTGTAAATAAAATATTGCTACAAGCTGCTTTTATATTAAAGATATAAGGAAAACATTACATTATATTTAAATCGAATAATTGTGGCATATCGGACAAGTGTGTAACTGTTTTTTATATTGGAATACATAGGGATCCAAGCATAATGGATACCCTAGGGAGGGTAGACCACGACGGCCATTTCATTCTTGTTAGGACCCTACGGACAGCCATAGCCCAAGCAATCCCGACACAATGGTAAGATGTATTAAAAGCATATTTACAAAAGCAAAGCGGCCATCAATACACCCTAGTGCGATCCCAGCGGAATAAACTCCAATATAAAAGGCAGTCACACTGGTAATAATCGAAAGGTAGACAACTATCAATTGCTTGGATCCCTGTGTATTCCAATATAAAAAACAGTTACACACTTGTCCGATATGCCACAATTATTCGCTGTTAATTATTTTCGCGGACACTATAATATATTCTAAACATTTTTATGGCTTTTCTTAAACGGATTGCGCGCATTCTAGTGGGCGTTGATCTGTTTCTAATCTGCAAAACTATTGAATAACCCTGCACCTGCCACCTACTCTCTAATCTACCTGGACTTTGCATTTTCCTTATTTGGTAACTAAACAAGTACGCGCAATAAATGAGACACACTTGGTATACAGGATGCGCGACCCATATTAGGAAATCTCTAAATCTATTAGGTTTAAGGCCTGGTCAAACAGAATCCGTACCTAGCGCGCGTTAGGGCGTAATAACGTCGCGTAACATTTTAGCGCTATGTTTGTGTTCTATACCTGCTTATCTATGCGTCACATAGAAAGCGCTATGGAAATATTCATTTTTACACGCGACATTCTTAAGGGATGTTGTATCAAAATGACTGAAATCAGAAATCATCATTGTTTGTATGATACAAAGAATAACTCCTATAAAAACGTCGACTCCAAAGAAAAGATATGGTATAAACTCGTTTTCTTGTTTGCTAATGTCATGCACCCATACTCCTTTTCTTTGTGGACGTGACAATGCATATACAGTGTCACCAGTAAAGTACGCATCATATGGGATTTCTTTTTATTAATAGCTTTATTCGAAATTTGACTTTGGCATCAAGTTCTGCTTCGATCGAGATGAAAATTAAGCAAAAAAATAGTAGTCACGTGATTCGCATTATCTGTCAAATTTTAATTTTTTCCAAAAAATAATTCAAAAGTGGGGTTATTTCTAAAAATATCGAAAAAAGTTATTAGAAAAAGTTTTTTAAAGGCAGTTTCTAGCCCACATGCAAAATTTCAGCTGCATAAGATAATTTTGATTTTTTACCTAACTTTTGTAAATTGCACCACTTTTGCAAAATAAGACTCAAACTACGTTTTCAAAAATACTTATCTTATGAAGTTACCTTATACAGGGTCAAAAACGAATAAAGTTTGCATCACATGCGACCATATTTTAATAGCCCAATTTTGATTTTGTAGAAAAACACACATTTAATATCGCTACTTTAAAGAAAATGTATCTGAAATAAAGCCTTGTCAAAACTGAGAAGTTTTATGTAGGTTGCGTTGGTCTTATTTTGCAAAAGTGATACAATTTACAAAATATAGGTAAAAAATCAAAATTATCTTATGCAGCTAAAAATTTGCACGTGGCCTAGAAACTGCATTTAAAAAAAACTTTTTCTAATAACTCTTTTCGATATTTTCAGAAATTACCCCACTTTTGAATTATTTTTTGGAAAAAATTAAAATTTGACAGATAATACGAATCACGTGACTACAATTTTTTGCTTAATTTTTATCTCGATCAAAGCAGAACTTGATGCCAAAGTCAAATTTTAAATAAAGCTATTAATAAAAAAAATCCCATATGATGCGGACTTTACTGGTGACACTATAGAGTAATAGTTCTTCTTTATCGAATTGCCTGACATCTTGTCAAAGACTGACATTGAAACACAGTACCTTGCGTCAAACCTTTCGATATGACGTCAAACGTACGCAAAATATGCCCTCACACACAGTAGTACATTTCATTTCTGTTTAGTTTCCTCCAAAAATCGGTCTAATACCAGTCTTTAAAGTCCGATTAGGATCTATAAAGCAAAAAACAAATGTGGTCTCAATTTAACCTTTGCTGTATCGCTGATCGTTTACGAGATCCCAATGGCGATCGTCAAATTTATAACATCCTGTATAAAATAAATTACCAAATTCAAATTTTAAATCAGATTATTGAATTCGATCAATGTGTTTTAGTCTAATTTATTTCAGAGTATTAGCATTAACACTCTTTTCAGCAGCGTCGACTCAGAGGACAAGAAAACCATCACTTCTGAAAAAAGCACTACTAAACCCGCCACACAGAGTTGGAGAAATCTCAGAGCTGTCATGGCCTATTATCATTCACTGCGAAAAATCAAGAGGTTTTTTATATTTTCATAATTGTACTGTGTTCATTTATTACTTCCTCGATGGGTGTGGTACCAGAATGTATATTATTCTATGAGCTGTAACGATAGTTGTTATTCACATGGATAACATTTGCGACACTAGCAAAAAGCGAGTGTTGTTAAACATCCTTCAAGTAGTTAGATAATCATTGTAGCGAGTAGAATAGTATGTTTACTTTTTCTATGACCGATAAATTGCATTCTGATGATCGTTTTAAATTCATGACTAAATTATTATATTTTTCAAAATTATATTTATATAACTTTGAAATTAGATAATCATTTTATTTTGGTAAATAATACCGGCACGGAAAAAAGAGTTGCTGACTTGGAGATCCCAATACAGTGAAAGCCCCCTTTGTGGACAGCCCCTATAAGCGGACATCTTCCAGAACCAGACAGTTTTTCTGGAACCAAATTTTTGAGTATCAATTCCTATGTAAAACACGCTCTTATAAACGGACGCTCCGTCGGACGAACACGGACAGCATAATTGTCACCGACAGGCTCGAAACGCTCTTAAGGTTAAATTCTTAACGGCATTCAATCTATTGCCAACCTATAACCTATTTCGCGTTGATTTTTTGAGTTTATTATTTTAATTACTAACATTTAAAGAAAATTAATATCGTCGATACATTATTTAGGTAGTAACTGATATATTACAAAAATATCAATTTATTTCATTGCTAATTTTGGGGAAATTGTATAGTGAAAGAACAATGAGTGACAATGACATAATAATGTTTTAAAAAATCTTACCCGATATTTTTCGCTATACAATAATTCTCCTAAATTAAGTTATGAAATTCCTTGATATTTATTAAATATGTCAATTATTACCTATAGAATATCAAGTCGATACTGATTTTCTTTAAATTTTGTATAAAAGCTAGAAAACATAAATAAATCTACGCGAAATAGGTTATAGGTTGGCAAGCATGTTGATACTCCCACCTTAAGAGGGGACACGAAGCTCCAACAACGGACGAAAATTACATACATAATACGTATAGAAATCACTCATTTCTTTCGACAGCCCTGGTATTTCCCCGTAGTATGTAGTTAGGTGATTCCCCTTCATGTAAATACCCTGCGTTGCGGTTGTTATTTCATTAGTTTGTTATGTGTCTTTTATATGTAAGTGTATTGGATAGCAATGGCGCCAACAAGTTGTATTATGTTCATATGTTTTCCAATACATACTTTTACATAAAAAAGTTACCTAAAATAGTATATTTTTTTAATTGCGATTTTAAAAAAAAAAAATGTATTTGCCTTTCTTAGATGCGGACACCTCCCATAAGCGGACAGAAATGTTGGAACCGTTAGTGTCCGCTTATAAGAGCTTTCACTGTACATATTTTCAATATATTTAGGATCGCAGATTACGAATCCGGTGTCAGATTAGCGCCAGCACACTTCACTTTTTCGGAAATCGCGGAAGATAACTGAAAAAAGGTATTTTGGTGTGGTTTGGCCACCTACTAGATTGTAAAAAAATAGTTGAGGACGATGATGGTAACGTAGCTGATTCCATGTTTATATTATTGTTATTAAAGAATGCTATATTTTATAAGGAACTAGAAGACATTATTTTGTTCCTTATTCTACTGAAATAGAATTCTTTCACGTTCATTGTGCACTTATTTTTCCTCAATGGTCCTGTGGAGCGGGTTTCTCACTTTATTACCGGTATTATATTCGATATTTCTCTTAAGCATCCAACAGTAGTTAACATATTGACGTCTCATCGTTCTTGGTACCTTTTTCTATTTCTGTAAATCCTGCAATAGTATTGCAGATATGATAGAAAATTAGGATATTTGATGGGTGTCAAAGTCCATTTTCTTGATTCACATTTGGGCTACTTTCCACAAAATTTAGGCAGGAAAGAAGAAGGTGAATATTTTCACCAGTATATTCAAGAAATGGAAGGTACCAAGAAAGATGTTGACAGGCTACTGTTGGATGTCTACGAAAGACATTACCTCTAATAGCGGTGATAAAAAAATTAGAAATCCTCTTCACAGGTCCTTTTTAGTCCCATTTTGGAAAAAGCAACAAAATAGTTTACTGTAGCTCCATATAGCAACCTTCAATAACTTTAATTTACGTATATAGCCGGATGCCCACATATATTTAGTACTTAACGGGTCTTAGAAAAAGTAACAAATATCTTTACTCTCACTGGTACCCACCCACATTGTACAGAAACTTTTCCTTTACAGATTTGGTACCTACTTAGAGGTCGTTTTTTATCCCTGTTGGTTGTTCTGCATTAATTTTTGATGGTCTGTCTCTATTTTAATCTACTTATCACTGATTCATACACACATGCATCTTAATTTAAACTAAAAGTACGTACTCCTGATTTTAGAAACGATTGCAAAATATTTAACTTATTATGGGACTGATATGAAATTGTTGTCATTGTTTTTAAAATCAGTTGAGGAAAAGAGGACAATACTGCCGTACGAATGTTAAAAGTTATCAAGTAGATTTTAAATTTCACAAATGAGTAAATTTTTTTATATCTAAGTAAATCGCGCTAAAACATCATTAATGGCTATTAAGATTAGCATGGTAAAGCAAATATGTAAGGTTTTCTGAGTGAAATATCAGAAATAACAAGCTAAGATTCCAAGGTTTTGACTAAAAGGCCTTAGTTTGCGAGTGATTTTTCATTTAAATTTTATCCACTTATTTCATTGTAATATTCAATAACAGGTACTTCCTTATACTTAACACTAATGCTAAATGTTATGGCATTACTGAGTCAGAAATATAAAATATCAGATTATAATTTTCAGTTTTGCAATTTCAAAGTTTTATGTCGGGTTGCACATATTTTAAATAATAATTAACTAACAACTTTGACTGTGACATGGACTGAACTCACAAGCAGCGCTCATTTAGGCTTAACATTGACCTTTATCCAAAAAATGACTTTGTCGGACTTCCGCAATGTCTAGTTTACACTTGAAAACGGTTAGAGATACGAACTGACTACTGACCAGAACATTGTGTTAAGTATCAAAGAATGAAAGTCCGACAAAGTAATGGCAGAAATATTTTTTTTTATTCAGAGTGGTGCAGTTAGCTTAATTCTTGATTTACTAGTAACGCTTTGACTAAGAGTAAATAATGTTTGCCAATGTCATTCATATCACAGTCATGGTTCGTTAATTATTGTTAAAAACCTTTGTGCAACCCAATCATCAAAATAATCATTGTGTTTAAAAACAATGGGTAATATAGAGGTACTAATAATTATATGTTCTAAATTGTAATAAAGATATACATTTGAAAAATCCTTGTAACTCACTTTATAGCTAAGGTTCCATTTTTTTATTAATAATTACTTAAATATTGATCAGGAAACAAAATGACAAATGCCTCACTAGCTTTTGTTTAACCTTTGGCTAAAATCTTGGCATATGTATGTATAGGCGTGGCCAAACAAGTCATATCTAACTCATAGTCTAAGCGATATTATATCAAAAAGTTTTTAATAGAGGCTTAGACTATGGATTAAATTAAATGAACATTTTGTGAGCTACGCAATATATGTGTGTCTCGTGGGTTTTTGGCTTCTAATCTTCTTTGGAGATTAATTTGCCAACTATACGTAGTTATTTTTGATATTTGGTGACCCGAAAAACTTTATTTTGTTACGTTTTGTTGTGTTCGTTCGCGTATTATTTACTTTTATAGAATCAGTGTGACCTTATACTTAGTTATAATACTTCTAACTTCGCAGTTTATTACTAAAACTGACCTTTAGTTAGATGTTATGTATTTGTTATATTTTTCGTGTTGTAAGGTGTTAGGTACAGGTTTAAGGTTTACTTATCTACTTTAAACTAAATACAATATTATACAAATGGATATATCAGAAACAAACTATATTTTTTTCAAGTTTTTCTTGTGACCAAAATGAATTACTATATTAATTTGACAATATTCGAGTTTGTATCATATCTATCGCTAAACACCAAAACACTGTATGCTTACCTGAAAAATTCAGTGCGAACGTATTTACTGTTATGGAGGGAGCGGAATATTTTATCGTCTCCAAAATTCAGTAATCAAAAATCATTTTTTAATGTTTAGTTTAAAGTAGTCCTTTTAGAAAGTTGTATTTTGCATGTTGAACATAGTAGATCAGTCATTAGAGACAGTAGAATCACTACCCACAACAGATGAAGAGTACCCAAACTAAAGCTCCTTTTAAATACAATTCTTTGTATCGCACTGTCCTTATTACACAAATTATTATTAACTAAATAATAGCTTAAACTTATTTTAATTAATTATTAATTTAATTATAATAAAATGACATATTTGATGTATTATTAAAACTAAACAGGCTTAGAATAGACACCGAAAGATGTTCGAAAAAATGGCGTATCCGCCATTTTGTCAAAACTGGAGCTTTCGAGGTCGT
This sequence comes from Polydrusus pterygomalis, assembly GCA_963969555.1. Classification (NCBI taxonomy): domain Eukaryota; kingdom Metazoa; phylum Arthropoda; class Insecta; order Coleoptera; family Curculionidae; genus Polydrusus; species Polydrusus pterygomalis. The sequence goes on along the minus strand of OZ018385.1, from coordinate 37,293,437 downwards.
TATATAAAATGTTCTTAAAATTAATCAGGCAATCCAAAAATATCTTGATGTACAGGGCATTTTATTTAAAGAAACTATGCTTAACATGCCCTGACTATTTGAGATACCCTGTATATAATACCCAAAATAATTTTAAATTGTAGACCTAATGACTTCCTATAATTGTGTTTTTCAAAATACTAAAAAATTTATTAGTTAATGGTGTCGAGGTTTTTTTTTATTTTTTTGTAAAATTTTTAAAACATGCCTGTAAGATAATATAAAGGTAAAATTTGTCGAAGAAAGGTATGTGAAGATATCATAATAAAGCTATTGTAGAAAATGTTTTGTTGAGTAATGAAAGTTAAAGCTCAGTAACCCCACAAAATTAAAAAAAAAAAAACCTCGACACCTTCTTTTTAGAGGGCCTTTTTTCTTCTTCCCCAGTCTATTTAGTTGGTTTTGACCTTCTTTACTGACGTTTTCACATACTCAGTATGTTTTAACCTTTTCAATTTTCTTCTTATTGTCACTCCTACACTTCAATTTTTTAATTCCATAAGAGCTCCATAAAGGTTTTATACCATTTTCTCTCCTGCTAAAACCATCAGCATTAAATAAATTTTCTGTCTCGTGATGATGAACGATTCTAATACAAAAAAAAAGTTCGCACCAGGCGATAGTTTAGAGTATTTTTTAATACGCAGCGAATGGGTTAAACTATTCAAAAAATGATTGTTTATTTTTGGAACAATTAGGTTTAAACCAAAGTTAATGTCTGCAACATCCAAAAATGACATAATTAATATTTAGAAAAGGTAATTTAAAAAGATCCTGAATATATTGTTTTACATTTACGTTAAAAATAACTTTTAAAAATAAATTCCATCTAATCTCTATAATAGGGTAAGAAAAAAATTTTTTTTGTTTTTTGAACAGACGACGGCGACTTCGTATTCGGACATAACTTTTAATTCTAAACAACTTTTCCAAATGAAAATTTTATCTGAAATGAAAATCTTGGGCAACTTTTAAAATATTGATTCTCTCTCACATGCTCTACAACTTTTTTCTATTTTAATGAGCGCTTTATTAGTTGAAACGGACGCAGAAACTTTTATCAAAAATGAAATTTTCTCTGAGGTTATTTATAACAATTTAAGTGCGATTTAAATTCTATAAGCCTCCCTCTCTTCATTTGTTTGGGTAACCGATTTTCGCATTTTTAGACTTTAAAACAACTTCTAGGAACTTGTTGGTAAAACACAACCATGCTATATACAGTGTGACCAGTAAAGTCCGCATCATATGGGATTTTTTTTATTAATAGCTTTATTCGAAATATAACTTTAGCATTAAGTTCTACTTCAATCGAGATCAAAATTAAGCAAAAAATAGTAGTCACGTGATTCGCATTATCTGTCAAATTTTAGTTTTTTCCAAAAAATAATTCAAAAGTGGGATTATTTCTGAAAATATCGAAAAAAGTTATTAGAAAAAGTTTTTTTAAATGCAGTTTCTAGCCCACTTGCAAATTTCAGCTGCATAAGATAATTTTGATTTTTTAACCATATTTTGTAAATTGCACCACTTTGCAAAATAAGACTCATCGCAACTTACATAAAACTTTTTAGTTTTGACACTGCTTTATTTCAGATACATTTTCTTTAAAGTAGCGCCATATTAAATGTCAGTTGTTGTAAATGTGATGCAAAGTTTATTTGTTTTTGACCCTGTATAAGGTAACTTCATAAAATAAGTATTTTTGAAAACGTAGTTTGGGTTTGAAAGTAATACACCTTAATATTAAGACAAAAAAGAACACAGTGTCGTCAGTAAAGTGTTCATTAAGTGGGAAATAAATTTTAGTTTAACTTAACGTAAAGCTTATCTATTTTCAACGATTTAATTTAAAACCCTTATTTTATTTTTTATTTTTTTTTACTTTCAGACACAAACCACGTTTTTAAAAATACTTATTTTATAAAGTTACCTTATACAGGGTCAAACGCAAATAAACTTTGAATCACATGCGACCAAATTTTAACAGCCCCATTTTGATTTTGCAGAAAAACATACATTTAATATGGCGCTACTTTAAAGAAAATGTATCTGAAATAAAGCATTGTCAAAACTAAGAAGTTTTATGTAGGTTGGTTGAGTTTTTTTTTTAAGTGGTGCAATTTATAAAATATGGGTAAAAATCAAAATTATCTTATGCAGCTGAAATTTTGCATGTGGACTAGAAACTGCATTTAAAAAACTTTTTTCAATAACTTTTTTTTGATATTTTCAGAAATAACCCCACTTTTAAATTATTTTTTGAAAAAATTAAAATTTGACAGATAATGCTAATCACGTGACTACTAATTTTTGCTTAATTTTCATCTCGATTAAAGCAGAACTTGATGCTAAAGTTAAAGTTGAAATAAAACTGTTAATAAAAAAAAAATCCATATGATGCGGACTTTACTGGTCACACTGTTTAGTTTATGGTGTTAGAAAATGTAATTTTCGTTTACAGAGAATCTGTAAATATTTGGTAAACAATTAATAATTGTATTATATCGAATTTTATGTCATAATAACGACAATTAATACTCAATAAATGTTAAAGATGCAAAATACAACAAATAGTTTTAACATATCCTTCCAAAAGTCCTCCTGCAACACGAAAAAATAATGAGCTTATTAAAAAAGGGCATGTATGCCTTAAAAGAAAACCCGACAATTCGTGCCCCTCTTAATTTTAATAAAGTACACATATTTTTTTTTATTCCAATATTCATGTTTAATGGGAAAAATAAAATTATTTTGTGTTGTAATTCTTAAATCATATTTAAAAAAATTAACAACGAACTTAATAATTAGTAAGGTAATTTTACGAACAGTGCATTCGCTAATTTCGTTGCTTTTTCGTTTTATTTGACAATCTACCAAATACTTGTCGTTTATTGATTAATAACAACAGAAAAATAAGGGCAAAGCTAACAATATTTCGTTTTTACACTTATTAATTCGGCCAGCAAGGAGTAAAAATAACGTTTTTTGACAATATTTCTGTTCTAAAATAAAAATAAAATTCGGCCATCATCAATCGCCGCGGCTACTAGCTCTGACCTACTTTTACCCAAATTTTTAAAATTATTTAAAAACCCAAAACCTCGGTGTGGTTGTGAATTTTTTTTAATCTTAAAAAATGGCTTACATGGGTTGTCCTTAAGTACCTACTAAAATTTTTAATAAAAAGCTTAACGGCAGTTAACACTTTTTTGATCTATAAAGTCGCCTCACTCGTAAATTAAAGAATTTTATAACTCTATTCTCGCCGTTATTTCAACTTTATTATATCCCATATAATAATTTGAAGGTTCTTTGATTTTAAATTTCTGTTATTAAATTTATTATAATTTTACTTTATTTAAAAAAATATAAAAACTATACTGGATTTACTAATTTTTTTCAAAGTTACAAACTCACACTGTATAATATTTATAATTGGCATTTATTTATTTATTATATTACAATGGGAGGGGGGGGGGGGGGGTAAATAAATCGAACCTTAACAGTTCAATTCTCATATTCTTAATGGGATTGGGGCAATAATAGATGGATTATGTTTTCCCCACTAGTGTCACGCCTCACTCTTCGACCAAAAATCTTAAAAACATTTTTTAATGATAAGCTATTGAAGGCAGATGTACAGTTGAGGACATATAAAGTCGTATACTCCACCCATACATAACTCAATTACAACAAAATTGGGTAAAACGGGTTTCTTACCTTGCTGCTTATACCTGGATAGAACACCAGCTATATACATGGCTGTAAATTATTGTATGTTGAATTTTTATCCATGAGTAATAATGGTTATTTCTTAATATTTTTGTGTTTAAATTACAGCCGCGAAATAAGAAAATTATAAAATAATACCAGGAAAACTACAAAAGTATAAAGCCAAAAAGGGCAAATTTATTAACAAACAACAAACAAAATACTAATATTTAATTGCCGCGCCATTGGATTCTAACACTAATCGTAATTTTCTTGGCATTAGTAAAATAATACTTCTGCTATAATCCGGAGTTAGCCCTTTCCAAATTTCTTCTAGTTTTTCAAATAACTCTATTTAATTCTGTGGTTTAAAATTTAAGTTAAATTAAAGTTTAAATTTGTACATTTTTTACCATCAATCTCCAAAGTACAAGTATCGACCATTTTATAAATAAATCCGACAAAATTCAAAGCTCTCTCCGATTATATGTAAACTTCAATAAACATATTAACAATTAATCACCCCTTCTTCCTTTCCAACTTTTTAATGTCTTATAGTCTGGCTGATAATATTATATGTATGTAATCGTTATACCAATACAAAATGAGAAACAACATTAATTTGTTTTGTTTTAACCACTAAAGTAGACCACAAACTGCAGGTTTTAACTAGATAGCATGCTATCCGGCACCCAAGGGTGCATCTAATATACAGTGTGTGTATAAAGTCTGGAAACGGCTTAATAACATCACAATTTACTGGCCGATTTAAACCAAATTTAGTACAGTTGTGTAAGAGGATCTAACGCACCGAATGACGATATTGGCGTTGTTGCCAGCTTTTTAGTTTGTCTGGAATTCGAACGAATTTTATATTTTTAAATATAACATCCAGAATATTTTTACATTTTTAAATTCTACATAAAATTGTAATTATTTTTTATTAAATGAATTATTAGTCTATACTTCATTGTTTCCGAGATATTGACTCTCGAAAAGTGACATTTTTGAACTTTGACAGCTTATAACTTTCTAACAGTACGTCTTAGAGCAAAACGGCTTACATGTCCCTATCTTCAATTTTTATTATCTTCCCAAAAAAATCAACTTCCGGTTAAACCGGATGTAACTCGAAAGCAGGAAATATAGTTGTTCCGGTTTAACGGGAAGTTGATTTTTTTGGGAAGATAATAAAAATTGAAGATAGGGACATGTAAGCCGTTTTGCTCTACGACGTACTGTTAGAAAGTTATAAGCTGTCAAAGTTCAAAAATGTCACTTTTCGAGAGTCAATATCTCGGAAACTATGAAGTATAGACTAATAATGCATTTAATAAAAAATAATTATTATAATTTTATGTGAAATTTAAAAATGTAAAAATATACTGGGTGTTATATTTAAAAATATAAAATTCGTTCGAATTCCAGACAAACTAAAAAGCTGGCAACAACGCTAATATCGTCATTTGGTGCGTTAGATCCTCTTACACAACTGTACCAAATTTGGTTTAAATCGGCCAGTAAATTGTGATGTTATTAAGCCGTTTCCAGACTTTATACACACACTGTATAAACTACCTAACCATTTTTTTTCGAGGGGAATCTTCTAAATACTGGCACCCTGTGAGGCAGAGAATTGTCGGATTCAATCATGATGGGGCTGCCTACCGACTAAACTCCCCGTGTTCCTCCGGTTTCCGCGCCATTGGCGTATAAACCTGCAGACCACTCGCTTAGCTCTGCACTCCTAGTGCGTGCTTATTATACTCCTTTGGACTTTGACACATATCGCTCAAATTGACAATACATCATCGTCTCCTGTTTGATGATAATCGAGTTGTTTACGCCTTTTGAGACCTCGTCTTCACAGGCGTAGTAGCGAGGTAATCGTAGGGCAGACTGTAATTATAAAGATAATATATCTAGGTGCAGTTGCGGCGGTATAAGCCAGAAACACACAAAAAAAAAGACAAATTGGGCCAAGAGAAACCATTTTAACCTATTAAAGGAGCTCAATTTGAAACTGAGAGATTGGTTAATTTATTAAGAAAAGAAATACGAAATCTATTGTATTCTTTTGAAGTTGGTAACCCATCTTATCATCAAATAAGACAAGCAGTTAATACAAGCTGACATAAGCGACTTGCAGCATCCTTAAGATACCTTGTTCCAGGCAGTAGTTTTAACATTTTCGTTTATATTTTCACAACTGTTATTTGGACTATTTGAACGATATGTTTCCTAATCACAGTTCACAGGAGTATGATACAAAGACAGTAAAAGAATATAAAATATAATTAAAAATTTTTAAAAATTATTGCTACCTACACTAACATTAGTTGAGCAACGCAGCTAGCAAAGCCGCAGTCTGTGGGTTCCTTAACACAAATCCTAAGAACAAAAAAAAACTGTTAGTTATGTAAAAATATTAATGTAACTGTATTTTTAGATTTTAGCATTGTACTTTACCTTATACTATTTATATAGAGTTTACAGGACTTATTCTCTATTAGGTTAATATTGTTTTTCTATTTTCCTAGTTCCTATATTTTCGTACTCTATTAATTATTGTATTTTAAATTCTTCAGTGTTTTAGATAGGTTTGTTTGTGTAATTTGTAATTGGTGATATATAATTAATGCATTGTGGATTTAATTTAAATATCACTTCATTATTGCACTAGTAATTCATTGTTTTCTAATTACAGAACGAAGTCAAATCAGCGATGGATGAAACTTAGAACCACTGTACAAATATCTTCAGCAATATCAGCAAAAGTAGTAAGTATTAAGACCAAACGTGTAGAATACATAACCAAGTGTCTGTATACAGGGCACTAGCGTAGAAAGAATTTAATCTAAGGAAGGGTGGGGGGGGGGGGGCAGCCACTGAGGCGCCTTCTTCAAAAAGCGGCCCTACAGTTCTAAGCTACAAAAATTATTTGACAAATTTAATAAAAGCAAAAAAATTAATCTAACCTTTTTTAACGTGAAACTGTAGGTAATTGTATTCCAAACATGGGTCAGTGTATTCTGAATATTTTTATATGTTAAATTTTTCTTAAACCTGCCGCAGAAATTCTTTCACGTATTTTTAGATAATGAAACCTATTTTTAGGTACAAAACTAGGTAGATCAATATTACCTTTTCAATTTTTTAATTAAGAACGAGTTAAACATTAAAAAACGATTATAATTAATTAGTAAAGTCGAGAAAGTGCGGCTCACAACAGAGTCGCACTTAGGTTTAAATAATGTACTTTATAGATTTATATTAAAAAACTATATACAGGGGTTAATTAATGTCATGCAGATTTTTTAGGGGGTGATAGTACTCGTCAAAATAAGAAAAAAATGCAAATATATGCATGGTCTGAAACGCGTTATTTTCGTTATACAGGGTGGAAAAGTTTTAATTTTTTTTCTCGTATTTTGCGTTTTCTCTCTTATATTCTACGATAATTGTTTTAAATTTGGAACATCAACCCTTTTTTTAAATCTCTACAATAAAGTATCAAAATTGTCGGTCGCAATATGCAGAATGTTACATTTTCTTGAATCGGCTACAAGTTTATCTTTCAGTACTTTTTTTTTACTTCGTGTATGAATTCCCGTATGGAATTTGAACTCTCTGTTCCTTTGTTTAGCGTTCTGGACTCTTGCACTATTCTCGTATCTGTGACCGTTTTCGATTTATTTGCAAAAATAACCATCGATGGAAATTAAGTGTAGGCGAAATAACGCAATAATAAATATGAGAAAAAAATTGTAGGAAGGATAGGCAATTGTTAATTTTGTTTATTGTCCTTGTGACATTTTGCAACAAATCTTTTTTTGTTTGACGTTTCCGGAGTTGTTTTGAACTGATTAATGATGGTTGAATTCACAAATCAAGAATATGCAGAGATGCATTTAATCTATGGACTTGCCGATGGCAATTGTTATGAAGCCAGACGACTGTATGCACAAAGGTATCCAAATCGAATACTGCCTGACCCACGGACATTCGCAAATCTACATGATCGACTATGTAAAAATGGACTGTTCAAGAAATCCACTCATTTAGCAGGAGCAAACAGAACGGTTAGGACTCCTGAAGTCGAGGAAGCAGTCCTGAATGCAGTAGAAAATGATCCTGCTACTAGTGCGAGAAAAATTGCAGCAACACTTAACATTTTATTTTAATGAACAACTTAATGTATCCTTACCACATCCAAAGGGTTTACGCTCTTCTCCCGCGTGATTTTTCACTACGTTTTAATTTTTGCCAATGGTTCCAACAAATGCTAGCCCAAAATCTGTTATTTGAAAACACGATTTTATTTAGCGATGAAGCAAATTTCTCAAGGAATGTCATAAACAATTTTCGCAGCAACCATTGTTGGACAGAAGAGAATCCGCATGCGATACGCGAAAATAATTTCCAGGAACAGTTTTTTGTAAATGTGTGGGCCGGCATTATTGGAGATTATTTGATAGGGCCATTTTTCCTACCAGCAAGGCTAAACGGACAATATTATCGTTAATTTCTTAAAGAGGAACTCCCAGAGCTGCTAGAAGAGGTACCAATTCTTGTCAGAAACAAAATGTGGTTCATGCACGATGGTGTACCACCGCACAGCAGCAGCATAGCGGTGAGAAACTTTCTCAATCAAATTTATAACAACCGTTGAATAGGTGGAGGGGGACCTCAGCTTCCTAGATCCCCAGATCTGAATAGCCTGGATTTCTTTTTCTGGGGACACCTGAAAGCATTAGTGTATCAGACCCTAGTCCAGACAGAAGAGGATTTAAGAAACAGGGTAATAGCTTCATGCGAGATCATTCGCAATACTCCGGGAATATTTGGCAGAGTCCGTCAGTCCATGAGGCGAAGACTTGATTCGTGCATTTTAGGAAGAGGCAGACATTTTCAACAGTTTCTATAATTTTTTTTTATTTTTATTTGATTAACTAATAAATTGTTTTGTTACACAGCTTTTTACTCTGCGTTATTTCGCCTACACTTAATTTCCATCGATGGCTATTTTTGCAAATAAATCGAAAACGGTCACAGATACGTGAATAGTGTAAGAGACCAGAACGCTAAACAAAGGAACAGAGAGTTCAAATTTCATACCGGAATTCATACAGGGAGCCAAAAAAAAAAGTTCTGAAAGATAAAATTGTAGCCGATTCAAGAAAATGTAACACCCTGCAAATTGCGACCGACAATTTTGATACTTTATTGTAGAGATTTTATAAAAGGGTTGATATTCCAAATTTGAAACAATTATCGCAGAATATAAGGGAGAAAACGCAAAATACGAGAAAAAAAAATTGAAACTTTTTCACCCTGTATAACGAAAATAACGCGTTTTAGACCATGCATATATTTGCATTTTTTTCTTATTTTGACGAGTACCTACTATATTACCTCCCTAAATATCTGCATGACATTAATTAACACCCTGTATACATAAAAATGGTCCATAAATGCCTTATAGGTTAGCTTTATAGCGTATAGCTATAACAAGCTATACACAATTTGATAATAGCTTAAGTAATGATTATAATGAATCGTTTATCTCCTAAACTATTAGCCCTATTATTTTTTAAAAGAATACCTTTATTGTTGTTAACTTTTTGCCTGTCATATAAGCAGTGGCATAACAAACAACACCGCTGATCCCGCACCGGGGGGGGGGGGGGGGGGGCACCGACGGCCCCTTCAAAACTTGCTGCCAGCTTTGCTTTTTATAGATATTTCATTTCATAATTAATTTTTTTTTTTATCCTAAAAATTTAACTTCGTTAAGTGAAGAAGAAATATACGTGAAAGCGCGGAATTAACAAACGATTTACCATAAAGACTTGTCCATTGACTTTTCTAGTCAAATTTGAAGCCTCAGAAAGGGACTTGCAGATAGTATTTCAAAATTAAAAACAGTGTATGAACTTGCGGATCATTTATTAATAAAAAATCAGTGTGTTTCTGTGTAGTGTGGCATCAGCGGAACGATATTTTTCAAACTTAAAAAAGTAAAAACCCATTTACGTAACACCATGGGACAACAACGCCTTTCGGATTTATCCTTAATCAGTATCGAACACGAGTTTGTTAAAACATTAAATGTCGACAAAATTATAACGATTTTGCAAAAAAAAACTCTCGACGATCTGGTCGTTTTGTATAATACCTTGTATAGTACGTAGTGACATAATGTTTGTGCAGACTTGTTGAGTATTCATGTGTTGTACTGTTTTCTGTCTTTTGGATTCTATGAGGCTCGATCACTGCTATCCCCGTTACTACCATACATGGTAAGCAACATTATAATGAGTGGTGTTTTGAAATTTTGATTTTGCATCATGTTTACTGGAATATTACGTATATTGATTTAATAACTACCTCTATGTTATGTCTACCAGTCTACCTAGGATTATAAAATAAATTCGAATTGTTTGCTGTTTTAATAGTCGGTATTTAACACATAATGTGGGTTTAACCCTAATTAAATTATTACACGATTAACGAATTTAAAAATTTATAAACCTGAACCTAGTAGTAATGAAAATAAGATTTATCATTTTCCATTCGTTATAGAGAGGGGGCCCCTAAAAACTTTTGCGGGGGGTTGTTACGCCACTGCATATAAGCATCAGTGATATTTGCACATATTATATGCAGTTTTATGCATTTTGACATACAACTATCCAGAATGATAATAATATACTAAAACATTATTCATATAAATAAGAATTAATAAATTTAAAGTCAAATTTTGCACTATGCAACGGAGTTACCTTCCTAAGCGACTTATCACAGCCAAAATGGCGTTAGACGGCGATTTATGGCAAATAAATTTAAAGTTTAATAGGAAATACCTCGAGAAACTTTCTGTCATTTAACACTGCAGAAAATTTAGTGTAAAAGCGGAGAGGTACTAAAAAGGTAGTTTGTCTTCACTGCGGCATTAAAAATCGTGTGAATAATATCTGAAACACTTATTACAAAGTTTTAAAAACAACTTTCTCGATTTTTCATACACACAAATAATAATAAAATAAAATTTTTATTCAGCAGGAAACATTTTTTTTTGCAGAGAATTGAATAATTTGAGAGTCTAGTCGCTTAAGAGTTCCTCACCACAAGTAAAATAAACACAATTTTTGCCTTCCGCTGTAACCGAATTTCTCCGAAACTGCACATTCGATCAGTGGTGTAACAAAAACTGAGTGCCCCCCCGCAAACGTTTTCAGGGGCTCTCTATAACGAATGGAAAATGATAATTCTTATTTTCATTACTATTAGGTTCAGGTTTATGAATTTTTGATTTCGTCAATGGTGTACTTAATAATTTAATTAGGGTTAAACCCACATTATGTGTAAGTACCTACTAGGGCTCGGAATTGTATTCGAATAATCGACTAATCTAAATTTGAAATTTTAGTTAGTTAAAAAATTCGACTATTCAAATATTCGAAATTCGAATAGTTGACTATTCGAATATTCGACTATTTAAATATTCGACTATTTAAATATTCGACTATTCAAATATTCGACTATTCGCAATTTGAATATTTGACTATTTGAATAATTTAACAGAATTATTTATTTGTCATCTTACTTTATTCGACAAAATGCACATTATTATTATTCAATAACACTGACGAACATTTTAAAACTTTTTTTTCCTCCCTGGAATGATTTTGGCTGGATTTTATATATTTTGGCCTGCTGAATCCGGATCTGGCCTCAGATTTTCGATATCAGCCTCCATTGATAAGGGAGGGACATATGCTTTGATGTTAAGAAAAAGTCAATAAAAACCCCTTTTAATGCCGATTTATTAAATTTTTAACAATTAAAAATATATAATATATTTTATTAACAGTTAGCTTGGGTACAGTATAAACATTTAAAAATAATTTAAAATTTAATATTTACTTCCCTAACGTCTTTCTTTTATAAGAACTCCTGGATGTGTCTCGTATTAGGGTCCAGCAATAGTCGGCTAACATATTCGGGCTCCACTTTCCTGTATACCTTTTCTCTATGGAGGCAATATCTTGGTGAAATCGTTCTCCATGTTCATCTGATACTGCTCCTAAATTTTCAGGAAAAAAGTCCAAATGAGAAAGTGAAGTTTTAGTGACATGTTGCATTCTAAAATATGATAGGCCGTGAGTAGTTCTTCCACGAGTTCACGATAATTTTCTGATTTATTATTTCCAAGAAAATTGTTGCAAACACTTTCAAATGCATTCCATGCCCGACTTTCATTGTTACTTAAAATTTGCCTGAAGTTCGCATCTTTAAACAATTGCCTAATTTGGGGACCAACAAAAATTCCTTTTTTAATTTTGGCCTCACTTATACGTGGAAATTTGTCTTTTAAATACGTGAAAGCATTGCCTTCTCTATCCAGTGCTTTAACAAAATTTTTGATCAGACCCAGCTTAATGTGAAGTGGAGGTGAATATATTTTTTCTTTCTGAACTAATGGTTCTCGGGTCAAATTTTTAACGCCAACTTGTATTGTGTCACGTGGAGGCCAAACCTTAATTTTATAATGTTTGTCTCTTGCACGGCTGTCCCATTCACACAAAAAGCAACAGTATTTTGTATATCCTGATTGCAGTCCTGTCAGCAACGCCACCACTTTTAAATCTGCACATATGTTCCATTTGTGATCTTCGTACTTTACACATCTTAGTAACATCTTAAGATTGTCATATGTTTCTTTCATATTTACCGAATGACCTATAGGAACCGATGGATGCTCGTTTCCATTAAAAAGTAAAACAGCTTTTAGACTTGTTTTAGACGAATCTATGAATAGTCTCCATTTATCGGGAGTATATGGTAAGTTCAGTTCGGTCATTAGGCCAGGTATGTCATGGCAAAATATTAAATCACCTTCCACTGCAAAAAAATTTGTGAGAGTAGATTGCCTTTTCCTGTAGATGGACACCTTCACTCCTTTTTCCAAGAGCTTCCACTGCTGCAGGCGGGATCCGAGAAGTTCAGCTTTTGTTTTCGGGATGTCCAAGTCACGAACAAGGTCATTTAATTCACCTTGAGTGATTAAATGAGGTGTATCAGGCAAATCATGAGAACTAGGGATGTAGCTTGGTCCGGCTTCTGGTGAAATACTTCCGGAGTCTGATTCGGAATCAAGCGTGTAACTCTCAGGTGGCTTAGGAATGGGTAATGAGTTGTCATGGGGCACTGGTCGCATTGCAGAAGGAATATTGGGGTACTGAATGCTACGCTTGGTTTTGCTAGTAATTCCTTTAATATTCGTCATGCAAAAATAACAATCATCTACGTCATTACGAGGTTCCCTCCAAACCATTGGAACTGCGAATGGCATAGATTTATGAGTACCTTTCAGCCATCTAGTCAATGTTCTCGAGCACGAACTGCAACACATTTTTGGGGCCCAGGACCTATCTTGATCGCCAACTTTGCATCTAAAGTACAGTTCATAAGCCTTTTTTACTAATGAAGATATCGGTTTTTGGTACGCTTTTGCGGTAACTTCGCCACAAATATAACAGAAGCTATCGGCTTTATTAACGCAAACGCGCATCGACATTTTTGGTACCGTTTTAACACGCCCGTAGATCTAAGCGAAAATATGAATAGATGTTTACTAAATGATGATATAGTAACGACTAAAGGCATATTTCAAGCATAGATCCAACTACCTGCAAATAACAATGGGCGACCGTTTATTACCTATTAATGGGCCTATTCGACCCTTCCAAGAAATCTGAGGCCAATATAAACATTTGGTGGTCAGTATAGTTTAGGTCTAAATATTACAAAATACACGATATTTTTATAAAGAGGATTTTTGTGTTGAACAGTGTAATTTAGATATTAAAAATGATACTTTAAAATGTTCCTTTATTATGTTTAAGCAGTTAAACCACTTCTACCACGATTAAACGACTGTATTTCGATATTTAAATAGACGACTATTCGAATATTCGACTATTTAAATATTCGATTATCTAAACATTCGACTATTCAAATATTTGACTATTCGAAATTCGAATATTTGACTATTCGAATTATTCGACTATATTTGACTATTCGAATTATTCGACTATTCGAATAACATACCAAACGACTATTCGAATACTTATATTTTAAAAATTCCTAGCCCTAGTACATATTATTAAAACAGCAAACAATTCGAATTTATTTTATAATCCTAGGTAGACTGGTAGACATAACATAGAGGTAGTTATTAAATCATTATACGTAATATTCCAGTAAACATGATGCAAAATCAAAATTTCAAAACACCACTCATTATAATGTTGCTTACCATGTATGGTAGTAACGAAGGTAGCAGTGATCGAGCCTCATAGAATCTAAAAGACAAAAAACTGTAAAACCCATGATCACTCAACAAGTCTGCACAACACATTATGTCACTAAGTACTTCACATGGTATTGTATACAAAACGACCAGATCGTCCTGAATCTTTTTTGCAACCTTATTTCCTTCAACAATATCAACTGAACCATTGGGCATAATCATAATCCATAATCATCTAAACTTAAAAATATTATTGATAATAGATAAGTTAACCAACATGTGTTTGTACTAAACTTAAATAATCGGTATATGAAATATATAAATTTCAAAAGTAAAACGTTTAAAACATACACTACATAAAAAAGAGCAACAGAAACACTTAAAAAACACCAAAATCGGAAGAAAATAATATGACGCAAACTGACGCCTGAGCTTGCACTGCCGTTCTGGGAACGTTAACGACGAAACCAGTTCAGCTGTTAATGTCAAATGTCGAAAAAATCGCTGTGTTTTAAGAAAAAGTTAACTCTATCTCTGCTTGAAATTCATCGCTGTCAGAAATGAGCATACTTTTGCAACTGTTCCCAATTGGTCGAAAAGTGTTCCCATCAAGATTAAGGTGTCCGAGAATAGATACTCGTTTATCGTTTTCGATTAGACACCCTGTACAAAGAAATAGACACCAGATAGGCGTTTTCCATTAACCGGAAATATCCTTTATGGAAATTGCCGAGCGAAAAGCGGCGAATTTAAATTAATTGTTATTATAAACAGTGAATGGATCCGTCAGTTTGCGGAAACGAAGGTTTTCTGGAAATCCGTTCGGTTTTGTTTAATAAGTTTCCCGGATATTGAGTTTAATGTAGTAAATGAAATAGTATTCAAAGTTATTCGTGAAATAAATTGCTTTTGTATATTATTGTAATGCTGATTAAGTGCTTTTGGTTCAAGACGCTTAATAAAATATTAAGAACAAGTTTGCGCGTAAAGCGTTATCAGGGCCGGATTTACCTCTGGATGCTTGGCTGATGCCTTACATTTAAGGGGCTCCACAACAAGCAAAAAATTAAACCAAAAATAAAAAAAAAATTACTACTCACTCACTATACTCTGTAAATTTTATCTTTTAAAAGGATTATAGAAACCCATTTTATACCGGTTTATTTTACATTTATAATACTACTAGCGTGTACCCGGCCTGCGTTGCAGCCCGGCATTATACGACGTGAGATAATAAGGCGAACCAACCTCAAACTCAACCGTTTGCCGGCCCGTCCACAATTCACATCCATGCATAAAACATAGTCTGTCTTCGTCTATTCCGGCTTCGGTGCCTCGGATCGATCGTTGAACGGCCCGGGGACCGGTTAGATTAGGTCGTTCGTTCTCCCTACTCTAATTTATCAGTGTTTATCAGTGTTTTTCTATAATATTATGCATGTATTATACATAAAAACCTTCGTCTTGAATCACTCTATCTATTAAGAAAAACCGCTTTAAAATCCGTTGCGTAGTTTTAAAGATTTAAGCACATATAGGGACAGGACGGCGAATTGCGATTGCTATGAACCCCCACCAACGTCTAGAGGATTATATGTTCTAACGAATACAATTCATTTTTGGGGACGCTGTTCTGCTTTTTTAATTGCAGAGAAAGCGCTTTACTGGGAACAAAATGCGTCGCATTGAAAAGATACAATTTATTTCTTAACAAAATTGCTGTATTAACAGTAGTTCATTATTCAACAAGACTGTGCTGCTAATGAAACTGATTACTACTAAGTAATAAAAACACTGTTCTAGCAAATCTAAAATTGATATAGCACTAAAGCGGGTTTAATACACTAGCAATTTATTTAATATGGGTTAATAAAAAATAAGCTATCAATACAAACTATGTCTTAGCAAACCTGTTCTATTACCGTGCGAGCAAAAATTATTTGTATTAAAGAGGGCTTGGATTAATAAGTAATAAAATAAGTAGACAAATACAAATTTATTTTTGTTGTTTACAAAATTAACAAAGTAAGAATATACAGAAAGAAAACTTGGAATACTTGCACTTTATAAGGAAATAAATTTAGCTGCTTCTTAAGAATAGTCCTGCATGTTCCATAAGATCTTCCCACTTCTTGGGACAGGCGTCTTATACAATTTGTTGGCGTATTTTGCATTATTTCACGAACGTTTGCAACAAGTTCTTCTGTTCTTACAGATGGTCTTCCTGCTCCTTTTTTGTGTTGTATAGAACCTGTTGCCCTAAACACAGCCACGGTTCTTTTCAGGCAATGATAAAATTCCCCAGCAATAAAAGCAATGTTAGAAAAATAGTTATTGACACCCAACAGGAGATATATAGCTCTACGGCTAAGCATTACGTCCTTAGATGCAAAGCCCTCTCTGATGAAAATAATTTTTGCTCGCATGGTAGATCATTTACCTCAGTATAGGTTCAGAGATTTGTGCTAGCGTTTTGTACATACCTCTTAGGGACATCCTATAAAAGTTGTAAATTTAAAATAACTTCTAAGAAGTTAAAAATTGTGTCAAAAATTCGTTGTTGCAATCTTTTTAACGAACAGTTTCGTATTACGGCTATTAGCTTAGCTAACTCTTGTGCTTACCGATCATATTACATTAAACAATTAAAAGTTAAAAATATCGGTTTTCCCCAAGAATCTCTTTCTCGGGAAAAATGTTATTTAACATGATTTATTATGAACAACTATATGTTTCTAGTTATGTAAATATGAGTAATACGATATTAAAAATAACATAGGATATTTAAGTAAACATGTTTAAAAATGCAAGATAACAAAAAGGAAAGTAAGGAACAAACAAAATTTACTTAACCTATGTAACATACATAATTTATTATTTAATTCAAATACAGAACTTCTATGACAATTCCCGATGAGGAAGAATAGAAAAGCAATCAAATAACAATAAAGACAGAACACTCGATCTTCAAAGACGGTTTAAAAATGGACCTCGGAGTGGGAGCCGGTATCTTCTCTGAGAGCATGCAAATACAGAGGTCGTATAGACTATAGCATCTTTTAAGCAGAAATTTTGGCAATAAATAAAGCAGTCAACATCCTGCAGGTTCTCGCCAGGGAGGGCGCAGGCATGTTGGGGATCAGTCAAATTGGAGATATATAGCAACTTGGAAAGTAGATGGACAGAACTAACAGCTTGTAGCATCTCCAAGTAATTGTGGCCCCTATTTGATAACAGGAAAACCGCAGCTTCATTACAGCATAGTCGGAGAGACCTAAGGAATATCACTGCCTTAAGGTCGGGACACACCTATCATGCACCCTTCCGATCCGACTCCGATCATACAGCCGGACGAGTGCCAGGACCTCTATTCTCCAATTAAGTGAATGCTCTCACGCGAGAAGGGACAATTCACATATGCCCCGGAATGCTGGAGAATACGGAATTTTTACAGTGAGAGAACGATACCAAACGATGTGAGCATATGATGTGAGCATATGATGTGAATTGTCCCTTCTCGCGAGAGAGCATTCACTTCTATTAAATTGGAGAATAGAGGTCCAGGCACTCGTCCGACTGTATGATCGGAGTCGGATCGGAAGGGTGCATGATAGGTGTGTCCCGACCTTTAGTCACTGGACATTGCCTTTTCCGTAGACACGCCGAACGTATGGCAGATACCAGCTAACGACTTATGCAAAACCTGCAGAGATGAAGCAAAGAAGAAAATTATTCAGCATTTCCTGTGTGAATGCCCCGGCCTTGCTAGAAGAAGGTTCAATGCCCTGGGCGAATCATTCTTTAATGGTCTGGAGGAAGTAAGCAACTTACAACATTCTTATAGTTCTACGTCGCTTTAACCATCAGGAAGCTGATGCAGATAGGTTCCGCGGAACCCGTATGGCATCACAACGGTCCTCATAGGACTAGGTGCCACTGTATGGACAGTGCCAGAAATCTGCTAATTTAACTTAACCTAAGAGGTGACAAAACGCACATTTATATTGCGTTTTTGCTGTGTTTCATTCCAGAATTAACGTATAATCATTTTTTACCTGGACAGCACTGGCGCTTAGTGTTTTTATGACGACAATTATGTAATTTTACTAAAAAATAACATTGCATTGCACTAATGGAATAAGGTATGCATAATGTTTCTGGTAATAATATTCAGGCTTACGTTCTCAACTTGAAAAACGCACCAACTTGACCGCTTCATTAAAAGTCATATAAAAGGCATAATTCCGAACTTGATGACACGTACACTCGTACAACAGCCCTACAGTATTATCGTCTGGCGCATTTAGGTCACAAATTATATCAGTGCTGCGAGATATGCTATGCTGATGCTGCCAGCTCCCCTAGTATTACTGACGAATGGAAAAAGGAAAATTTAAAAAATCGACAATAACTTTATTTATTTTATTCATGATATTTTAATAATAAATATTATCATTTTAGTAGTTCTAGATGATTCGTTCTGCACCAGATTGCACCAATCCTTTCTGCGCCTGCGCCAGCAGTGCGCAGGATTAAATCTGTTCATTAGTCGTTCATTAGCTGTTCATTAGTTATTAATTAGCTCTTCATTAGTCTTTCGAAGCTGTTCATTAGTCGTTCGTTAGCTGTTTATTAGTCGTTCAAAGCTGTTCATTAGTTACTAACTAGCTGTTTATTAGTCGTTTATAGCCGTTCTAGAACGGCTATAATGAATGGTTTTGAACGAATAATAAACAGCTAATGAACAGCTAATGAACGAATAATGAAGAGCTAATTAATAATTATTAAACAGCTTTGAACGACTAATAAACAGCTAATGACCGACTAATGAACAGCTTTGATCCAGCGCACTGCTGGCGCAATCTGGCGCAGAACGAACCATCTATAACTACTCACTTTCTGTAATCATGGTAGAAATAATGAGCTTTTTCACTATTCTTAAGTGAGTGAAGGTACATAGTTACCTCTGCCTGAACTGCCTCATAAAATCTTATAAAAAAAACTCATAAGAACTTATGTAATTCATAATATTTTATGAGTGTTAAGAAGCGCTTTTTCAACATGCATTGGGAAACAGCTTTAGGGCTGAAAGTTCTCTATTTTTGTAATATACTATGATATTTTATAAATATATAAACCTTGTTTGTATGATATTTTATCAAAATGTTTCTAAATTATTTACTCATCTCCAGCTGTGAAATTAAGCGTCCGACATACATAATTAATTGATGAATGATTATTTTAATTAAATATTATCTGATATAAAAAGCCCGACGTGGCAATGGGCAAAATGTTGATTGGTATGACGCAGACAGTAGCTCGAAACGTTCGCTTTCACTCTTTTGTTCCGATTTTTGTTTTTGAGTGGATGGCGGAAATGGATGATTTTTATTATAAAAAGTACGTTGAATTTAATATGCTTTTTAAAATGGCAAAGGGGGTGACTTGAATAATAAAAATAATTGGGTGCTGACCCTTGATAAAAAAGATCTGAATATTTTTAGCCTCATTATAAAAGAAAATGTATATAGGGTCTCGCAAATTAAAAGGAATTCCTAAACTAAATATTACAAAAGTATAAGCATTTAATGCCTTGTAATATACTGATCCAGTTGAGGCTTCTCAATAAAAGCACATGTGCACTTGCACTCCCAAATATAAGTGTCTCTTCTAATCCCCAATCAATAAATCCTCTAAATATTTCAATTTCGTCGATATTTAATTTTTTAACAAGCTCGTGTTCGATACTGATTAAGGATACATCCGAAAAGCGTTGTTGTCTTATGGTGTTACGTAAATAGGTTATTGCTAATGCCACACTAACTGGTAAACTTAGAAATAACATCACTGCACTAGATACATCTGGAAAATTTGAAGAAACACAATGATTTTTTATTAATAAATGATCCGCAAGTTCATACGCTATTTTAAATTTTGAAATGCTATCTCCAAGTCCCTTTCTGAGGCTTAAAATTTGACTAGGAAAGTCAATGGACAAGTGTTTATGGTATATCGTTTGTAAATTCCGCGCTTTTACGTATAATTCTTCTTCACCTAACGAACTTAAATTCTTAGGATATAAAAAATTCAAATTAATTATGAAATGAAATACCTATGAAAAGCAAAGCTTGCAGCAAATTTTGAAGGGGCCGTCAATGTGCCCTGCCTACGCTCGAGGCTCGAAACATGTACAGACATATACAATTGTGGACAAAGACATTTTGTTTTTCTTTCTTCCTAAAATTATTAAATAAGTTTTTAACCTCGATATATCGAAAATGCTTAAGTTAAGATATAGTGTGATATACAAATTATCTGAGAATTTTTGAAAAGAAAATAAACATGAAGTAATATAATATACCATTAAAACAAGTACTTACATTAAAATTTGTCCCTTCTACGACTTTTTGACTTGCCCTGTATACTTAATTATTCTTTCAGTCTTGCAGATTCTGAGTTTGGATAGTGGGTGATTTTTATGTAAACCAACCCTGTACATAACAACACAACAAAAATTCCCCTTAATCCCAACAAATTTGCATCCTCCGCATAGGAATAATGTCGGATATAGGTTCACTTCAACACATACCTAACATTTTTCTTACTTTGATAAGCTATGGGAATATTTTTATCGAAACAAATAAAAATTAACAAAAAAAAATTACTCGACCGTGACAGGACTCGAACCTGCAATCTTCGGATCCGAAGTCCGACGCCTTATCCATAAGGCCACACGGTCCGTGGTAACTGGTCCGCTTATATTCCACTTGAATACTGCGGTAGTTAAGCTTATTAAACATAGATGGCAAGTTTTAAAAGGGCCGTCAATGTGCCCCCGCCCCCCCCCCCCCCCCCCCCACGCTGCGGGATCAGCAGGGGTATTTGTTACGCCATTGATTAAATTTAGGCACTTTTTATGTACCTCCAAGTTAAAAAGCCACGAACCGCCACTGTACTGATCGTGTAAATTTCCCATAAATCTCGAGGGAATTAAATATGAAAAAATTTTAATTCAAAATTTATTTTTTGTAATTAATTAAAACTTTATATAGCCGCGTTTAATCAAATAAAAAGTTGGACCCATGTGTAAAACATTTTAATTTACTTTTTAGTCATGAGTAATGTGTGTAACGTAACCCGTTTTAATAATATGATAAATTAATGTTATAATTTTGCTAAACCTGTTAAATTAAATCTGGAGTTAGCCGGTCTTCCTCTTAATTTTATTGTTAGAATAATAAAATTGCACTTTTCTAACATTGTTCGTAACAATTCTCTTTTTATATCTCGAGACAGTCTCTGGAGAAATTAATTGGGTTAACGATTAAAGGGTTATAGAAAAAAAGACAACTAGTAGTAGTAGTTGTAACATGTTTGATTTAGCAAAAAGCTACAATTAAATATTTTTTAATACATTTTTTTAAAACATATTTATGGATTTATTTTTAAATTTTCAAACGCAACCTTCTTTTAACAAAAACAGACAGAAAAGTTTAACATTTTGTAAATTGTATCAAATATTACGTATCATTTTGTTTTTTAATTAAATGTAATTTTAAAGTTTTTTTAAACAGTTTTAATGATTTTTGAGATTGAATAGAATTTTCCAAATTATTATATTCTTTCAAACCTTTATAAAAAATAGATTTATAAGCTAATGTTTTAGACACTCTATTCACATAAAAATTTTGGTTAGTTCTTATTTTATAATTATTATGGTCATAATTAAAAGAACAAAAAGATTTTAAAAAATCAGGCAATAAATTATTTTTAATTTTATTTATAAAGATACATACTAAATAAAAAATTAAAATTCTTACAATTAACCAATCTAAATTGTTCAACATAAAATCAATTTTTGTATATTTGTCACAATTTAAAATAATCCGCATTGCCTTATTTTGTAAAATTTGTAATTTATCAAATATTTCCTCACCAGCACGATATAAAATGGAAGAACAATAAAAAAAGGTGGTAATATAATAGTATTAAATACAGTTTTTTTAGAAAACACTTAAATTAGAACTGATTCTTTTAAAATAACCTACTTTTCCGGCAATCTTGGATATAATACTTTCAAAATAATTAAAAAATTTCAAAAATCAATGATTATCTTTATTATATATTATAATATAGCATCTTTTATTTTAGAAGCCCACTCTGAAACGAGAAGATTCTTTTTTAAAACGGTTTTCAACTAGGCAGATACCGGAAGCTCAAGAAACAGTGGAAGATACGGGTAGTGAAGGCTGTGCAGGTATGAATATTTATAATATTAAATACAATGAGTAATAGATGTGTTTTGGACTTCCATTGCCTTTAGTTTTTCATATCACAATATATCTCAATACTGAATACAGTATTCACCTGAAGACGACTAGATATACTTACCAGTTGAAACGTTGTGATATGAAAAACTAAAGGCAATGGAAGTCCAAAACACATCTATTACTCAAGATACATCATTGTCTACAACCTTCGAACAAACATTAAATAAGATATTAGGCGTATGTCGTGTATATATTAAGTAATCTCCTATACTCATATATCCAACTATATTCTATCATATGACATGTATATGAACACATCCTTGTTAAATGAAAATTCTGGTACTAAATTAGTTACTTTACAGACCTTTGGTACTGCCTTGTAATATTGTTCGGTTATAATGTTTACATAACACCTAAAAGCGTTTAAATTTCATTAACCTACCATTTTTTAAATCATTCTAATGCATGTAAGAATTCAAAAATTGTCATATTTTATTTTCCTAATTTCACTTGCTACCGCTAGAAGGCGAACGTTTCCACTCTTTACCAACTCTACACCGGTTTGGGATGTTTACAAACTTATTCGTCAAAATATTAATTTATAATATAAACGCGTTTTTTTTTTTTAAAGAAATAATAAAATTATTAATTTATAATTTTTTGGCAAAAAATATTACCTATATAAATTATTCAGAACAATATTAATAATTAAAGCATTTCTAAAAATATTTTCAAATTGTCTGTTTTTACTTCGACTTTAAATTTTTTTAATAAAATCAATTTTTTAATTTTTGTTGGTAAATAATCGTTTAAATAAAAACATAAATATTAAAAAAATTTTGTCCTATGGACTTATTTATTTTAGGTTATATGAATATTTCATTTTTATGACGTGTATTATGATTATGGATTTTAAATTGTATAAGGTTTTTATTTTTAAATATTTATATTAAGATGATATAAATGTAAAGTTGTCTTATGTTCAACTTTTTTGTTTCTAAATATAATTCTTTTAAGGGTAAAAGATAATCTTTATTTAATATAATTTTTAGAAACCTTTTTTGTAATATTTCTAATTTTTTAACTAAAGTTCTATTTATTCCCCCCCAACCTAAAATTTCGTAATTTAAATGAGTTTTGTTTTAACTAACGGGTAATATAATATTTTCATAATATGTCTTATATTTAAAATTTTTTTAATGTTTTTAAAAATCGGTAGTAAACTTTACTATACTAATTTATTATACTAATTTTTTAATTAAGTATTCTAAGTGAAAATTCGAATTTAATTTACTGTCAAAAATAATTTCTTAATATTTTATTTTATTAACTTTAAAAATTTGAATGTCTTCATTTATTTGAATACTATTCATATTTCGTGGTAGGTTATTTAGGTTTAAAGTAAAAGGAATATAATTTGTTTTATTAAAATTAATTGTTAATTTAATAACTTAAATCAATTTTTTTTTTATTTGCAGGTGACAATAGATCAGCGCCACGAAGACGAAGAAAGAGGTTACGGCAACCGCGCTCTGTAGTGAATCCGGACTCGAACTTTTATTTTTATTGGTTATTTGTGTTAACGATTTGTGTGTTGTATAATATGTGGACTTTAATTGTTAGACAAAGTTTTCCTGAACTTCAGGTAAGAGATTTTAAACTATTTTAACTTGGTTTTTTATTTTTATTTAAGTTCTTAGCTGAGATAGAATTATTAAGGATAACTTTCAAATAACTTGCCATGCCATATTAAAGCTCCATAACAGATTAAAAATAAATATGCAGGAGAACTTACTTTCGTACTATTGAATATAATAATAATTTTATTATGAAACAAACATTACAAGTTAAAATAATTTACAATTACGCAGCGTCAGCTAGAAAGTTCAGGTGTAGCTACATATACAGGGTGTCCGAAAATGATAAGCAAAAAATTTAGGGGATAATTCTAGACCGAAAATAAATGCTATCTCTTAACGGAGTTACAGGGTGTTAAAGTTAAATTTGATTTGCGGTTTTTTTGCAATACCTTTTGCCACGCTCATAATATTTTGACGAAATCTCGTACATGGAGCTTTTTCGGGATAAGGAATACAAATTTGTCCACCTTTTTTTCGCATTTTGTAGAGGGCGCCACATAGGAGCCAATAATTTAATTTGAATGGTCACAACTTTTTTGTCCTACACTGTATGCGCATCTTGATTGAATATTTTTATTCTCCTAACCATTTGACATAAAAAAGGTATACTGCTTTTATTTCGATAAATCTAACTGTTTTTAAGAAAAACTCTAAAATAACATTGCTTGCATGTGATGAATACGAAATCATTTTAACTTATTTTTATCCTTAAACATATAGCATAGCAAAGGAAGGAATATTCCATGGAGTTCGTCGGCATTTTTTAAAAAGAATTAATTTATGCATTGAAGAGGAAGGATTTGATTTGAATGTTTAATCTATTGTTCTAGTAACTTATGTATTTTAAAACTGCAAATAAAATTTAACTTGTTATCCTGTAACTAACTTAACAATCAATTTTCGAAAAAATGTTATGGGAAGGGATAGCATTTATTTTCGGTCTAGAATTATCCCTAAATTTTTTGCTCATCGTTTCCGGACACCCTGTATTTTATATAATATTATCTGTTTGTAATAACTTTTACTTACATCAGAGGGGTCTGATAACTGTAACATACAGCCACAACACCATCTGAATCCCCTGGTTTTACCAAACATATTCTGCATCTCATAAAACACATTTTCGCCTATTAAGGTTGTTAATAATTTGTTGGTTTTATGTCAGTTTAGAATCCAGGATTAGTCCTATTTATGTTTTTTTCTTTGCCTATATCTTGCTAGCTATTTTTATTTGTTCATCAAAGATTTTTAGGTTGTTGTAGTTCCCTATGTATCTTCGTTTGGTAAAGTCGCAGTCTTTGCAGTTTTGCAAGTCACCAAAATCATTTTGAAAATTTAACAGCAGGAATAAAACTATCCTTTTAAAGAATATAATTCACGTTTCCTTGTCAACCCGGGAAATATTGACAAACCAGTTAAATTTCCGGTTCTCATTTTACTATTTTCAAATGCAGCAAAATAATTCCAGCAGAAAATTGAATTGTTCATTTTATTCAGTGACGCCTTTGCAACTTGAAATTATTCCACTATTTAAAAATAATTTCAAAAGCCGACTAATACTTTACTTTTAATTGTGCAAGCAATATTTTAAATTAAAACAAAAATTAGACAATAGAAATAATTGGGTAAATATTTATTATACGCTTATCACGCCATAATTGATGATATTTTTCAGGAATGATGAATTTTGGGATGTAGCTGTAGATTACGAATCTGAAACGATTAAGTTTTAGGTATCCCGTAATATGATATGCTTGTCTTTTAGATCAAAAAATGATCGAGTCGGAACTTAAACGGTGTAAGTCACAATTTTACAGACATAGTGCAGAAAATTATAGACCCATCAGCTTGACCTGCAATCCTTGCAAATGTCTAGAAAAATCACAGTTACAGAATGGACTGATTTTCTACTTACCAACAATTTTCTACCAGATTCACTACACGGTTTCATATCTAAGCGCTCAACAATTACCAACCTTTTAAGCCGCGTTAATAAATGGACCAAAGCTCTCAATGAAAATATACCTAGATTTCGAGAACGGAGTTGATAAAGTTCCACATTTATTGTTGCTCTACAAGCTTGAACATTTTGGTATAAGAGGCAAGCTTCTTAATCTAATCAATGACTTCCGCTTCTATCAAGTAAGGGTCAATGGCATTTTATCCAATAAACATCCAGTTATAAGTAAGGTCCCTCAAGGATCTGTTTTAGAACCATTACTGTTTCTGGTTTACATTAGCGATTTGTCACGGAATTATTGAGACAATCATGATTTTCTTTGCTGACGATACCAAGTTATTCTCTAATCTAATCTAATCCAAAAAAAAATGCTTGGACAGGGATCTGAGGCGTATTTAGTCATGGACAAGCCAGTGGTGCATGCAGCTTAATGTATCAAAATGTAAAGTATTGCATATTGGCTCAAATAACCCTTGTGAAACATATTTGCTAAATAATCTTCAACTTATTAGTGTTACAGAACAAACAGATCTGGGGTTACTAATTTCTTCTAATTTCAAATGGGAAGTACATATTCTTAAAATGGTAAAGAAAGCCAATAGTTTCATTTTCATGGTGCAAAAGACTTTCAAAGATTACTCTCTACAGATAGTAAAAATGTGTACACTTTCTATATTAGACAAAGAATTTAATACGGATACAATATTTGAAACCCCTACTACATCAAAGATATTGAAGTTTTGGAAAGGGTCTAAAGGCGGGTTACCAGAATTAAGACAACTACCTTATCCCGAAAGACTTAAAATATTTGGGCTAACAGCCCTGAAGCAAAGAAGAACTAGAGGTGATATAAACTTTTAAAATACTAACGGTCTACTATTCTTGTAACTTGAGAAATTTGTTTTATTTAAATCAGCATCAACAGCTTCGGGGGCACTCAAAAAAATTAAGCAATGAAGAATCCGCGACATTTCCAAGAAAGAACTTTCACATCAATCGGGTAGTGTACATATGGAACTCTCTTGAAGAAATGTTTAAATACCTTTCGCGTAAGAATTTAACAAGTAATTTAAACTAGTCAACGGACTTTTAGACAGTTTAAATCACGACGAACAAATTATAAAAAAAAATCAAAGAGACTAAAACAATAGCTTCATCGTACTTTCCGCTTGCTATTGATAAAGTAATAATACTAGTAATAATAATAATGATTGCAAAAACAATTGTTTTATATTATTAAAAATACATTATTTCTAACAATTTTGGTATGTCATTAAATTAATATCGCTTCTCTTTACAGGAAATGGTATCTACCTTTTGGCTGACCTGTGATTCTATAAGTGACTTGGTTTTTTTATTAGATTTGGCTGTACAGTTTAGAACGGGATATTTAGAACAAGGTAAGAATGATTTTAATTTTAGAGATATTGTCACGAGGGCACCGGGTCCCTTGATTAAAAGGCTATTTAAACTATTTATTAATAAAAAATTTCATGGATAACACTTATATACATACAAAACTAATTCATACCTTTTTATACTCCCGGCTTCTCTCATTTATGGGGAGGAAAGTGTCGTCGCGATCTCTAGTTGGCGTCTCACGGCGCTTGACGACGTGCCTGCTTAGCTGCGAGATTATTGATGCCTTTTCCTGCTCGCTCTCACGCTGGTCAACGTGCTGGGTTCCCCACTCTGGCCCGGCCATTGGGTTTATCATTAAGCGGGGGAACCCAGGCGTCGACCACTTGGACGCGCAAAAACTACCCCCGGTGACAATATCAGATTATCAGTGGAAAACGGATGCGGGAGGGCTCTGGGGCCTCCGCCCTTCCTATCAAATAAAAAAATAATAGAGAACAAACGGCCATCATACACTTGCGATCAATTTAATTTAACTTGCAAACTGCAAGTAAAAACGCTGAAATGGGCGCCAAATATTTCGTCTATAATCTGTACCGAAGCGGTCGTCTTGGCAACCACCGAGAAAAAGCTCGAGTGGGTACCGCGTGATAAACTGTGGTGACTGGGGCTCTGATTAGTCTTATGCATCATGCCGTGTGCATATTTTGGCGCATGCCTATGTAACTAGGGTGCCGGTGCCGACAAGTGTTTGCACGAAAGTCTAGAAATTTTATTTTTACGATTGTTGTGACTTTAAAAAGAAAACTTAAACTTAATTTATTATGTTCAAGGTTTAATGGTTTATGATTCTAAAAAACTGGCCTGTCATTACCTTCGCTCACGTGCCTTCCTGCTGGACCTGACTGCGTTATGTCCAGTAGACCTGCTTCAGTTGAGGATAGGCCCGAATCCTTTACTGAGGTGTCCTAGATTTTTAAAAGTAAGTTTTACATACCTAATAGTGACCTATGTTTTAAAAATTACAGAGCACAATGTATAATTAAGGAATCTTTGAAATCGTGTGGTTAAAAAGACGAATTCTTGCAAAACCACAATTGTGTATACAGGGTATCCGGAAAATAAATGTACAGCAAGCATTTGACAAAAAAACACGTCACTGTTCGAGGGAGTTTTTAATTTAAACCCATTTAGTGAATAAATTCTTAAGTAAAATCTATGAATGAAGAAACGGAACTTTCATTTAAAAATGAAACATTTTGGTATAACCGGCAGTAATGAAAAATAATGTTAACAGAATCAATACTGATAATGGTGTATACCCTCTGTACTAGGGCTCATTCGGTGTAAAATGTAATTCATTAAAAGTTATTTGTATTTTATTGAAATGTTGATATTATGTCAATTAAAATACATACAATTTATGAAAATGTAGATAGAAAATGAAATTTATATTTTCATATATACATTTATAAAAACATTATAATATGCAGATATTCATGCTTTATTTTGTTTCGATAATTTGGTTTAGATTGTATAAAAAGTAAATCAAAATTATTTGTAAAAACAGCAATATGAATGAACGAAGCATTATCTCAATTATAGTTTTTGATTATCTTAAATATTAGTTTATTTAATCCACATGAAATAATATAAAATTTGGATTTTACATTAAAAATATAATATGCTTTATGTATTTTTAATTGAAAAAGAAAAAAAAGAAAAAAAAGTTGTATATTGCTTTTTTTATCGCTTATTAGCTGGTTTATAATTATTATTATCATACTTCAGTAAATGGCATACATTATGGGTACTAGTTATATAATATACTTTTTATTAGTTCTGAACCATACAGGTTGGTGCTTGACAGGTGTAACATAGGAAATCGCATAAAGAATGTATTGTGGTCAAATATTGACATTCTTGTTTATTCTACACTAAAAGTACCTATAACTCAATTTTTTAAAGAATTGTATAAGCCAGACTCTGTTTTCATCACTTTGGGAACAAATGGATTGGAAGGTACCTATGGTCCAAATTAGTTGACTCGTAGGAGTCCCGATCTTACAATTATTGACTGTCATTTATGTTGATATCTGAAGCCACATGTGTATAAAACCAATTTTAATAATAACTTAGATCTCTTGAAAGAAAATATAAGAGTGGTTATTGCAAATATCCCAATACAGCAAGTTAGGAACTGTTATCGGGAATTCAGATGTCGAGTTGAACCATGCGCTAACTTGGTGGTACCACGTTTGAATAAAAGTTTTTTAATTTATGATTGAATGAATTGAAGAAATATAACATGTAATAATAAAAATACTTCAAAAGTAGGCAAATAAAAAATGGGTTTCTTACAAGAAAATCGTTACTCGGCCAGATATAAAATCATATTCGATGTAAGAAAGCAATAATAGTTGATTGTTTTTACGTAAATTTATTTTAAACGAAATCCAAAAAATTAAAATGTTGTTTCTGACGAACCATGTATAGTAATCGCAAATATGATATTTGGAATTGCAGTTTCAGCAAAAGCAGACGTTTTTATAAAAAAATACTTTTTCTTCTATGCCTACTAATAAAAAGTGTTTCCTTTTTCTAATTCTATCCGTAGACACACTGTATATACAGGGTGATTCATTAAGGGTGGCGACCGGCCATATCTCGGAAACTACTAGGCATAGAAACTTGGAGAAAAAAAAATTATTATTAAAGCGGTCATGAGAAAATTCTGGAAATTACTTTAAAGTTCCTCATTTCGCCGCAAGGGGGCAAAATTAAATTGTTTTTTTTTTAATTCTAAATTTCTCCGAAATTTCCCATATTAAGGTATAACTCTGATTACATCATCGAAAAGCTTAGACATTTCTGCATCATTTTGGTTTAAGGCTCATTGGCGTACCGGCCTTGATAAGAGTGTAACTCGCTGAGTGAGAGTGTAAATCGCTGTAACTTGTAAACGACTTATCCGATTTTACTAAATTTAAGCTTGTTTGGAAGGGAAAGGTAAGTATCTTCAATCGCCGTATCCAATAGTACACGATAGTGTTTAATAAAATTGCTAGAGGGCGCAATTTGTAATAATAACAGTTTTTTCGATTTTATCCCGGAAATTCAAATCATACGGTATAACTATGACATTATAATCGAAAAGTAGATGAAATTTGCAAGAAAATATGTGAAGACCGCAGTTCGATATCTTTGTTCGTTTCAGAGTTATTGCCAAAACAATAATTTTTAATACAAATTGCGCCCTCTAGCAAGTTTATTAGAAACTACCTTGTACTATTCGATACGACAATTGAACCTTTCTCTTCCAAACAAGCTTAAATTTAGTCAAATCGGTTAAGTCGTTTAGAAGTTACAGCGATTTTAATGTTTACAGTTTCACTTGATAAGAGTGGGAGAAGCTATTGAAAGTGTAAACATTAAAATCGCTGTAACTTCTAAACGACTTAACCGACTTTACTAAATTTAAGCTTGTTTGGAAGAGAAAGGTAAGTACCTTCAATTGTCGTATCCAATGGTACAAGATAATTTCTAATAAAATTGCTAGAGGGCGCAATTTGTATTAAAAATTATTGTTTTGGCAATAACTCTGAAACGAACAAAGATATCGAACTGCGGTCTTCACATCTTTTCTTGCAAATTTCATCTACTTTTCGATTATGATGTCATAGTTATACCGTATGATTTGAATTTCCGGGATAAAATCGAAAAAAACCGTTATTATTACAAATTGCGCCCTCTAGCAATTTTATTAAACACTATCGTGTACTGTTGGATACGGCGATTAAAGATACTTACCTTTCCTTTCCAAACAAGCTTAAATTTAGTAAAATCGGATAAGTCGTTTAGAAGTTACAGCGATTTTAATGTTTACACATTTAATAGCTTCCCCCACTCTTATCAAGGTCGGTACGCCAATGAGTCTTAAACCAAAATGATGCAGAATTGTCTAAGCTTTTCGATGATGTAATGAGAGTTATACCTTAATATGGAAAATTTCGGAGAAATTTAGAATTAAAAAAAAAAAATTCAATTGTGCCCCCTTGCGGCGAAATGAGGAACTTAAAAGTAATTTCCAGAATTTTCTCATGGCCGCTTTATTGATAATTTTTTTTTCTCCAAGTTTCTATGCCTAGTAGTTTCCGAGATATGGCCGGTCGCCACCCTTAATGAATCACCCTGTATATATTAATTTCAACATTTGGAAACAAGTAGAAAACAACACTTTCAAAAAAAAAATACATATTAGACAATAACTAATTTAACTGAAAACTGAATGTTAACAATTCAATTCAATAATAGGTATTAATATCAGTTTTAATTTTTTAGGTATACAGGGCTGTCAACTATTATTACATGGTAGAATCGAGAACGATATGGCCGAACTTGTGGAGGGTGGTCAATTTGATACATATTCTGCTGATCCTGGCCCATTGGTTCGGTTGTTTTTATTTTTTATTATCCGAAGCGGAAGGTTTTCAGGTGAGAAGACACATTTAGAATAGGTGCATGAGAATACTTCTTAAATTGCTAAGCAGGTAGTTTCTTTGTTAATTTTTAGTGGTTTGTCAGAGGAAAAGCTGAAGGGCAACAAGTTCTTACCTTTTTTGCGAATCGGAAACACGGCACACTAAGTTTTCGTTTGGACAGTACCTCATCGAGTTTTTAAAATCTTGATTTATTTACTGAATAATTAAAATTTACTTCCTAATCAAAAACCAGCCTTAGAAAGTCAATACAGATCAACATTTTTAAATCGAGATCTGGAATTACACAAATTAATTGACTGGGTAGTGTTGAAATATTAAAAAATTCGCTTAGCTTCTTAGGATCAATCAATATCATCAACTAAAGGCCACCCTGACAAAATGAATACCAGAAAAAAAAAAACATTTTATTATTACATTTTAGGGCGATTGGGTTTATCCATATCGACCTGGAGACTATGCTACCCTTACCAGGAAGTATTTAGGATCCCTCTACTGGTCTACTCTAACTCTTACAACCATAGGCGATTTACCTACCCCTGAAACAAATGCAGAGTAAGTGTTTTATACATTTAATTTTAATTTGAAGAAATAGTCCATGCTTAAAGTGGAGATGAAAGTATGGGAAAGAAAGAAAAAACTAAAAGTCTTCATCCACTAAATTTAATAGAATAAAAATTCTTTAGGAGTCTCTACATGTTTCGAACGTAGAAACGTTCATCATCAGGAGACAGATAATTTATTTAATGCTGATGGTTTTAGCAGAAGAGAAAATGGTGTAGAACCTTAATGGAGCTTTTATGGAATTAAAAAACTTATGTGTAGAAGAGACATAATATGAAGAAAATTGATAAAAGTTAAACCATACTGAGTATGTGAAAAAGTTAGTAAAGGGGGTGTAAGCTAACTAAATAAACTGGGGAAGAAGAAAAAACCTTCCCCACTTTATTTGGTTGGTTGGTTTACTCAGTATGGTTTTACTTTTATCAATTTTCTTCATATTATGTCTCTTCTACACATCAGTTTTTTAATTCCATAAACGATCCATTAAGGTTCTACACCATTTTCTCTTCTGCTAAAATCATCAGCATTAAATAAATTTTCTGTCTCCTGATGATGAACGTTTCTACGTTTGAAACATGTATAGAGCCCTAAAGAATTTTTTGTCTATGAAATTTTGTGGAGGAAGACTTTTAGTTTTTTCTTTCTTTCCCATTTAATTTTAACTCGATTTATTCTATATTGTTTAGATACTAGTTGTTGGGAAAATCAATTCAAATAATCGAGTACTCGGTACACTAACAAATATACAAAAATAAATTGCACAAACTTAGTACAATTATTGTATTTTAGATTAATTTAAATTTACGAACAAGGTGGCGACTCCAATGCAGATAGTCTTGCTCTAGCTTTATTATATGAAGTAAAGTATGCCTTTTAATCCCGTAGACTCAGATTCGCGGCCCGTATGGGCTTATGCTAACCAAAGTAAAGGGACGCTACTGCTAGGCGACCTACAACTGGTCTGCAGTGGTGTGATTCTTTTCTATGACCCAAAAAAATATTTCTAGTTTATGTTCAAAAATAATCTGCCCTGTCTAACCTTTACCTGGTCCAATATAGGAATAGTATAGTTGTCGACTGGCGCCGTGCCGTATCCGAAGTAGTTTACGTTTGTTTGCCCCGCTTTCATCGCAATCTTTTAACTACCTTTACTTTTTGACTGACTGAATGATTCATCAGGAGAAGAGGTGCTTGACGACGATTAAATGTCTTTTAGAGGACTATATTTTTGGATTTTCAATTTTGGCTTAAATAACGTAAGCAAATGTGACGTCAAGAAGTGGTTAGGAGGTTTTAAGTCGATTCCCAGTGTATTCCCATCGGTTACTAGAAAAAAATTTAAAACGGTACTCGTTGCTGTTTCATTTGTTAATATAGTTTACTGGGTATATTTTTGATCGATATGTCAACTGAAAACTTTAAATCGCAACTGTTGCCATATTACATTTTTCTGAAAATCATTTTATTTCATCATCCCATCTTTATACGTTTTGAAGACACATGTCATATTCAATCTTTTTTATTAAGATGGGTTCACGAGATATACTGTATTAGTTTAGAGTCTAGAAATAAAGTTCCGTTGTGGCATTGATGTGTTTTCGAAATTAAATAACAACGTAAAACGTGAAAGAAATATTCAATTTTTCGAGATATTGGTATAAACAAACTATTGACTTATTTAATAATATAATTACACAGCAGTTTCCATTACTTATTTCTAAATTATAAAAATACCCTATGCTATAATTACACATATTAGTTTCTGATAATTTTGAACACAAATTATGTAGTCGTACAGTTTTTTTTAGTTAAAAATGCTTGGACACGGGTATCAACATTTTAACTTGGGGGTATTTTTCATTAAAAAAATATTTGTACAGTGTGTCCCAAATTAGAGATATGACGATATCGAAAATTTTTTAAAGGCAACCCTAGTTTTTTATTGACGTTTTTGTGACGTATTAAGTTATACATAAGTAGCCAATTTAAAAATATTATTCCTTATCATTTATAAGATATTACATAAACAACAATTAATTTAACTAATAATAATAATAATAAAAGTTTATTCAAATATTTTTTTGACATTTAATGCTAATATATAATTTTTTTTTGTAGAAACTATCAATTCCGAACTCAGAAGTAAAATACTTGTTTTGAGTTAAATAATATAATATTTATTGTCAAGAATATATTTCATAATTCAGGCACAACTAGATTATAATATAAAACGAATATGACAATATATTATTGGCATATTTAATATCACTACAGTATACAAAGATACAATACGTCATGTATATAATATATATATAAATATATATTTATTTATTTTATTCATTATGGCTTCGTATA
Organism: Polydrusus pterygomalis; assembly: GCA_963969555.1. Taxonomy (NCBI): domain Eukaryota; kingdom Metazoa; phylum Arthropoda; class Insecta; order Coleoptera; family Curculionidae; genus Polydrusus; species Polydrusus pterygomalis. Next base: position 37,258,719 of record OZ018385.1, on the reverse strand, counting down.
TTTATTATTTATTAATGACGATCTTGAATTAGTTATTCATTTTTGGATAATATCCAATTTTTAGTTTTATTTCTATAATTATTTAATGATTTAATTATTTTAATTGACAGTGGTAACCTATCAAGAATATTTTTATATATAATTGTATTTTTATGAAGAGTTTTATGTATGTGATTGATATAATTTATTTTATTTTTATGTTTACAAATATATATTAACATGATGTAAGAAAATATTCAAATAAAAATCAATATTTAAAAAATTTCAGCCTTAAGGCGCGTTTTGAACCTCCCTTAAAGCAATATAATTAATATTGATATTGATAGCTTATGATAAGAGTTGCAGGAATATTACATCACCGGTTCAGCATACTTTTGCGCCTTATTGAGAAAAATGGTAGCACTTTGGGTCCTAGGGATTAAAAGGACAAATTTACACTTGGTCAGAGCATAGATATAAAACAACAGGTACCTTGTTCTAGCTTTGATGCTGGCATTTTTTTTTAAATATAGCAAATCTAGCAAATAATATTGATGACAATATACTAATATATTAGTTGACAAGTTGATGTCAACCAATCAAAACTTACCTACCTGCAACTTGATATATTATGTTATCTACGTTATCTGTCTCACGGTGGCCTTCCATTAGAATATTTCCGAAAGAAATGCGATTTAAATGCCGGAAATTTGGATAATGGGGTTCTCGGAGACGCTCTCTTCAAATGAAATAATAGCGATCATATTATGCAACTTTCGGTTATACCGGAAGTTGTCACAAATTAATTCAAAATACAACACCCTGTATAATATATTTTTTGTGTTCATTTCTTCATTTACAAAAACTTTTATTAAAAGTTTTTTTTGTCCTACTCTATCCGTTTCTGAGAATAAAAATTGTTACTTTTCCACTTCCCTGTATCTAAAATTCCGTTTTTAACACGCTTTTCTTAGCTTCACCTGTATGTTTGTTTGTTTGTCCGTAACCGACTTCTTTGAACCCGATTTTGACCCACTTTAAACGGTGAGATTTAAATTAAATTTTGTAGACTTATCAAGAACCGCTGACAATACAATACACGCAAAAAATTCTCCTGTCAAATTTTGACAGCTGTCAGGTATAAAACAAAGAAGCGATTTTGACGTAACAAATTATGGGGTCGTATAGTATTCGATGCGGAGATTTCGGGAAAAATAAGCAAAAAATTCTCCTGTCAAAATTTGACAGCTGTCAATATGTTAAATCGTTTAAAAAAAATTATATTAATGAAAAAACTATAAGGTCGCATGTATATTGACGATGAAAAAAATACGCAAAAACTTCTCTTGTCAAAATTTGACACCTGTCAATATGTCAGAATTATAACAATAGCAGATAGTAATGAAATTAACGTGGGGTCGTATAGATATTGTCGCTTAGAATGGAGAAAAATTTTAAAAAAATTTCTATCTGTCAAAATAAAATTTTGACAATTTTTTTTTTTTAATTTTGAAAATTTTTGTCGTTTGTTCCGGTTTGTTCGGGTTTGTATGTATGTTTGTTTGTAACCGACCTCTTTGAACCCGATTTTGACCCACTTAATTTAAATTTTGTTGACTTATCAAGAACCGCTGACAATATAATAATCTACTAATCTAGCTCAATATACTTTAAAAAAAAAATTTCTTAACAATAACTCAAACTAAAAAATGAAAAATAAATATAGTTTAAAAAAACTTAAAAACACGCTTTAATAATTAATCAAACTAAAAAGCGGAAAATAAATATAGTTTAAAATAATTCTTGACATTCTTAATATAGGCAGCAAATAATAATGAACAATAAACATTAGTATTATAGTGAAAAAAAGCGTGGGGCGCTTTGTGCTATACTTTTCGTATATCGAACATCCCACACTTTTTTTACAATAATACTAATGTTTATCGTTCATTATTATTTTCTGCCTATATTAAGAATTTCAAGAATTATTTTAAACTATATTTATTTTATTTTTCGCTTTTTAGTTTGATTAATTATTAAAGCGTTTATTTTTAGTTTTTTGAAACTATATTTATTTGATAATTATTTATTATTGATCACCATAATATTTAATTTCACAATCGGAAATTCGAGCTTCACCTTTTTATCTTTGAAAATATATCAATTTTAGCGTAGCCATGTTAAATTTGAACTAAAAAAAATTTTTTTTTTAGAACGGTAGTAGGACAAAAAAATCGCAAAAGAATATATTACATAGGGCGTTCTATTTGAAATAAGCAAGTTTGTGACAACTTCCAGTATATCCGGAAGTTGCATAATATGCTCGTTCATATTTTATTTGAAGACAGCTTCTCCGAAAACCCCATTATACAAATTTGTTGGGTTCAAATCCCTTTACTATCCGAAATCTTTTAATGGACGTCCCCGTAGTCTCCACAATGGTGCAGGTAATGAATATCAAACTATAAGAAGGCCATATAAGCAGATTTCCTGAGTCACCAACAATAAAGCGTGTTAATGCAGCCACTAAGGAAAGCCTTTTCACTGCTAAATTAAAACATTGTTGCCGCCTGTCTATTTGACTTGCTGCATGGTCCTCTCCCCACTACCATAACCATAACGTCACGCGCATCGCGGTGAATGGATTGCCTTGCACTGGATATCGTCGGCTTCGTGAAAAAATTCATTAAGTCAAAATTGACAGTTTTGCGTGAGTTTAAAGTGATTTATTAAAAAAATATGTAATAATGTTATGCCCACGAAATTCTCATGTGCATATGTACAAACTTTTCTCAACATATTTTTACAAAATAGTATTTATTATAATATGCACAATTCATTAAGTGACTTAGTGAGTTTTCGACCCAACTACAAATAGCTAAAACGACTTAGTATAGTACTTGCTGTCGTTTTTAACTCCTTTTATTTGTATAACATTTAACACCTAATGCAACGGTAAAATCGGTCCAATTACCCCGTAGTAATCAGCGTACATATTATTATCAAAAACATACATTCGGCTGGAATTGAAAACCTCCTATTTTATTGTCAGTTAAAAATGCTTAAATCCTTAAAAATTCCAATAAAATACGATACGCGGCAACACCACGACATCACATGAGTGAATTTGAGACATCTGTTGCCGAGGCGCTGCATTTATAACTATAGATTTACGATAAACTCCACAATGGCGGCCAAATCATCTTCAATACAGTCTAAAACAGGGTTGTCAAGTTTTCTCAAAGATCAGCTATTCTTATAGTTTGATATTCAATGGTGCAGGTAACTTTTGGTCCATTATCAGCCTTTTGTTAATTGTCTATGGGTCGGATCTACAATTTTTAGGTTTTATATGATATAGATATTAAATTTAGGTACTTTTTCTTTTATCAGAAAGACGGATTCAGTGGACGGCCCTCGGTCGCTGCCGCGCAGAGGGGTAAAATCACGTCTACTGCAGTTCTCCACTCACAACGGGTAAAAAAAATACGTATTTTTTCTTCAATTTGCACCCCTTCGAATGTACGATACTGGCAGCGGCAGGACTGAGGGTTGGTCGCTGTGACGAACACATTTTTTTACTATATTTATTTTTGTTTTAACGTAAAAACGTAACAGATATTAATTTGTTTTTGCTTTTGCCGGACAGACCCTGCCGCTGCCAAGTTTTGTAAAGTTTGTTTTTGTTGCGATTCCTATTTTTGTAGCAATTAATTGCTTGTATTGGATTATGTCTGCTCTTATCTTTCTTTTTTTTTTTATCGAGCGGTGGGTCTTTGCTAAAATTTCGTTACATTATTAAAAATAATATTAATATATCTCTAGAAATATAATTACAACACTAACCATTGTTTTTTTGAAGGTGGTAGACGATGAAGTAATATAAAAAAAATACCTTGTCGGACCGTTATCTTTAGTTTGTTACTTAACACAACGTTTTGGTTAGTTAGCATCTCTAACCGTTTCCAAGTGTAAACTAAATTATAATTCTAAGGCTACTGTCTTAAATACTATCCATGTTCAATAAAGCTTGATGACTCCGCGTACGTGCTTATTGGAGTGTGAAGTTTGAGCTGTTGGTTTTGGACAAGAAGAGGCTTCCCGATATTGGGGATATCTATACTGGGTTTACTAAATATATGGGTATTTTGATTCATGAAAGGTGCTTCTTTGAACGTTTGTTTTCCCCAGTGCTGTTCCTTGTCCAAAACCTTGGCTTCTGACCACTGTATATTATGCTGGTTGGTCCATACATGTTCCGCTACACCTGATTTCGGAGTTTTACCTCTTTGAGTATGTTTCAGATGTTCTTTAACTCGTACGGAAAGAGGTCTTTTTGTTTCTCCAATGTACGATTCGCCACACTCGCAAGGGATTTGATAGATACATTTTTTTTTGTGTTTTCATTACGGGGGGGTTTTACTTTTGTAAGAAAGATTCTAAGCATATTTCCGGATTTGAAAGCTGTTTTGATATTATAGTTTTTGGTTATCCTTCTAAGATTTTCAGAAATCCCCTTGACATAAGGTATTGTAAGAAATGCTTGCTCCCTTTCATTTCTGTATTCGTTTTTACTTCGCGATTTTAAAGTTTTGAGACGGTATTAGTTACAAAGGTTTCAGGATAACCATTCTGTTTTAAATCTTTTTTGCTATTTGAAATTTCAATATTAAGCTCGTCCAGATTGTTGCAAACGTTAGATGCTCTGCGATAAAGAGTTTGAATTATGCCCTGTTTTATGGAGTTTGAATGATTTGATGATTAAGATTCTTGTCCAAAATCTGCAGCTCAAACTTCACACTCCAATAAGCACGTACGCGGATACATCAAGCTTCATTGCACTTGGATAGTATTTAAGACAGTAGCATTAGAATTATAATTTAGTTTACACTTGCAAACGGTTAGAGATAGTAACTAACAAAATAAAGACAATGGAAGTCCGACAAGGTAATTTTTTTAACACGAACCAAGCTTCACAGTACCTACGTAGAATGACAAGGAAAATTGTTTAGTTGATTAGTTTTTCCAGGCAATGGAATGCAATTACTGTATTTTTTTTAACACAATAAAACAGGTCAGAAACATGCGCTGTTTACGAATATCGTGCACCGTACATATTGAAGATTTAAAGATAGATATAGGGCATGATTTATAAAAAATATCTACACTTGATTGCAGAATGTAAAGATATACAATATGTTTCATTAAAAAAATTAAAGTTAATGGAAGTAGCATTTTTATTATCTACCCTGTTCAAGTGTACCTACAGGGTGGGGACTTTAACTGGAATAAATTCGATATTATTAAAACCGCTAAAGTTGCGCCTACAAAATTAGGTATGTGGGGGTTTTGGAGCATGCGGAATTAAAAAATGATATCGGCGCTGTTGCCAGATTTCCCAGTTTTGCGCTACACGTAGTAATTTTGTTGTTTTAAATGGAGTGCCCAATTTATTTTTATTGCAGTAAATTGGGCCTGTCAAATTTAGTAAGATCCCAAACTTACAAAATTCTATCTTCATTAGTTGCTGAGCTATGGCAACACTGTAGTTCCATTAAAAAGTACAGGAACGCTTATCTACCTTTAGCACTTACAAAATTTACTATATGGGGGTTTCTGGGCATGCAGAAATTAACAATGATATCGGCAATGTTGTCAGATTTCTCAGCTGTGTGCTACAGGCGGTAATTTAACTCGAACAAATTTGACAAAAAAATCACAAAAACACGAAACTAGTTCTATCGATTTATTATTTCAAAATTTGTTTCAAATGCGCTCCTTTGACTTCTTGGCAAAAAGCCAGTCGGTTATAAAACTCATTTTGTAGGCTGCATAAAACCTGAGGTGGTATAGATCTGATTTCTAGTCTAATCCGATATTATAGATCTTCAATATTTGTATAGGTTTTATAACATACACTTTATGTTTTAAATCATCCCATAAATAAAAATTTAAGGGTGTTAAATCAGGCGACCTTGCTGGCAATTCAATAACTCACCGTCGTCCAATCCACCTGCCAGGAAAGGCGGTATTCACGTAATTCCGTTACCCGCATAGTGCGGAGGCGCCCCATCCTTCAGGAAAAAAATTCTTTTTTCCAAATTATTATTTCCGATGGGGTATGACTCAATCAGTTCTGGCACTAAAATTTCTTGCAAAAGTTCCAAATATCTTTCACCTGTTACGTTGGTGGTCCCCGAAACCGATCATCATGAGAATTTCTATTTTTAAGGTTTTAGTTAAATAAGCCATTTTGACAAGACAAGAACTTTGCTTGAAGCTTGTCAATAACTTAGTAACTATGGAGATGTTACCAAAGTAACGCTACTTTAAGGTAAATAAGCGTCCCGGTACTTTTTAATGGAAATACAGTGTTGTCATAGCTCAGCAACTAGTGAAGATAGAATTTTGTAAATTTGGGATTATGCTAAATTTGACACGCCCAATTTACTGCAATAAAACAAATTGGGCATTCCATTTAAAATAACAAAATTACTACGAGTAGTGCAAAACTCGGAAATCTGGCAACAGCGCCGATATAATTTTTTAATTCCGCATGGTCCAAAACATACACAAACCGAATTTTGTAGGCGCAACTTCAGCGGTTTTAATAATATCGAATTTATTCCAGTTAAAGTCCCCACCCTGTATATTATCTTTTCTTTAAAAAAAAATCATTTCAAAAAAAATTATTTGACGGGTCAGCTAATCTGGGTTACCTAAGTGGCTGATCAGTTTCTTAATCATACCGCTTTATAAAAAAAAGTGCACAAAATTATTTCCATTTAAAATGATCTGGTACCTATAGGTGGCACATGTCATTCACAAACGCTATTAAAATGTGTTAACAACATCGTTTGTAGGAGAGACGCTTCGAAGAGCTGGGCGGGACAGGGAGTAAGGATTACGGTGAATTTACCGTGGAATATGACGTTGCAACGATAATTTAAACCTAACCTACAAATAACCCAACTTTCTTTTTACTCGCCTTTGAAAAGTAACTGCTTTTCGAATTCTCGCATACTTGTCACTTGCTACTCATCTTAATAAGTCTCCAAAAAATATCACAAAACACGAAAAACACAGCAATTATTACACAAAAGCGATAAACTGAAGAACATTTCAGACCGCTGTCAAAGAAACATCAAACGGAAGCAGGGATGTTCGATATACATCGCGGCATCGAAATCATCGATATTTTCAATGCGATACATCGTTTTTAAGCGATGGATCGATTATAGTATTATTTGTCGATGCATCCGATGTAGTAGGCCTTAATTTTATTCGTAAATCATTTTTTTGTAATTCTAATTCTATTAAAATATTTTTCCGCGATACATTTTCTGTGGACATCCCTAAACGGAAATGAATGGAGCAATGTCATCATGGCCTCAGACCAATGTCGTGGCGATCACATCTTCGAAGGCGGTTTTCTTACTGCTGCGTTGCCATACTGCAGACTTTTTATAGGGTTTTAGACAAAGATTTAAATTTCCCACGTCATGTAAATTCTTTTACACAGCTTAAGATTGGCAAACAAAGTGGTGGGGCGCAATTTGCATGTTGATTTACTTCAGAATGGAATACGATTTGGTCAATAGGTTCATTTGTTATTGTTTCATCTATACAGTGTCACCAGTAAAGTCCGCATCGTATGGAATTTTTTTTTATTAACAGCTTTATTCAAAATTTGACTTTGGTATCAAGTTCTGCTTCGATCGAGATAAAAATTAAGCAAAAAAATAGTAGTCACGTGATTCGCATTATCTCTGAAATATTATTTTTTTCCAAAAAGTTATTTAAAAGTGGGGTTATTTCTGAAAATATCGAAAAAAGTTATAAGAAAAAGTTTTTTTAAATGCAGTTTTTAGCCAACATGCAAAATTTCAGCTGCATAAGATAATTTCGATTTTTTACCTATATTTTGTAAATTGCACCACTTTTGCAAAATAAGACTTAACGCAACCAACATAAAACTTCTCAGTTTTGACAAGGCTTTATTTCAGATACATTTTCTTTAAAGTAGCGCTATATTAAATGTGTGTTTTTCTACAAAATTAAAATTGGGCTATTAAAATTTGGTCGCATGTGATTCAAAGTTTATTTGTTTTTGACCCTGTATAAGGTAACTTCATAAAATAAGTATTTTTGAAAACGTAGTTTATGTCTAAAAGTAATTTTTTAAATTTGACAGATAATGCGAATCACGTGACTACTATTTTTTTTGCTTAATTTTCATCTCGATCGAAGCAGAACTTGATGCCAAAGTCAAATTTTGAATAAAGCTATTAATAAAAAAAAAATCCCATATGATGCGGACTTTACTGGTGATACTGTATGTACCAGATCATTGATCATTTCTATAATTAAATTTTTTACTGTTACTATTTTACAAAATTTAAAACTTAATATTTAATTTTACAAATTCGTTTTCAGATATATTTTTACAATAGTTAGTTACCTGATAGGAGTTTTTATTTTTGCCACCATCGTGGGCCAAGTCGGAAATGTGATAACCAACCGAAACGCCAACCGATTAGAATTCGAAAGACTACTTGATGGTGCTAAAACGTATATGCGACATCACAAGGTAAGTAACGTTTTTATAATAGTATATTATTTAACAAGGGTATAATGTTGGTCATAATAAACGAGGAGTATACCACAAGCTGCTTGCTGCAAGTGTTATATAATCATCATTCATTTTACGCGTGCCAATTACCATGTTTTATCTACAACCATCCACTTATACAGTAAAGTACACCTCAAAGTACAGTGTGACCAGTAAAGTCCGCATCACATGGGCTTTTTTTTTATTAATAGCTTTATTCGAAATTTGACTTTAGCATCAAGTTCTGCTTCGATCGAGATGAAAATTAAACAAAAAAATAATAGTCACGTGATTCGCATTATCTGTCAAATTTTAATTTTTTCCAAAAAATAATTCAAAAGGGGGGGTTACTTCAGAAAATATCGAAAAAAGTTATTAGAAAACTAATACTACTGAATGGACTACTTCTTCAAAATTAATACTACTGAGCCTGAAAACTCAGTACCCCACTAACCGACACCTATGTTTTCTTCTATTTATTACCTTACTTTCTTCAACATTTTTTTTCCCACAATGTCTTAGAGACACATACCCACTTAAATGTCCTTTTTTATAAAATAACAAATTTTAAAAAATAACTTTCGACACCTTTTTAGAAAAGGTTTTTTCTTTCCCAGTTTATTTGGTCTGTCTAGACCCCATTTACTGACTTCTCACATACTCAGTATGGTTAAACTTTCTTCAATTTTCTTTATATCATGTCTACTTTAAACATCAAGTTTTAATTAAATAAAAGCTCCATTAAGGTTAGACACCATTTTCTCTTTTGCTAAAACCATCAGCACCAAATATAATTTCTGTCTCTTGATGATGAACGTTTCTACGTTCGAAACATGTAGAGACTTGTGTTGAATATTTTTATTCTATTAAACTTTGTGGAGGAAGACTTTGAGTTTTTCTTTCTTTCCCTTATTAGAAAAAGTTTTTTTAAATGCAGTTTCTAGCCCACATGCAAAATTTCAGCTGCATAAGATAATTTTGATTTTTTACCTATATTTTGTAAATTGCACCACTTTTGCAAAATAAGACTCAACGCAACCTACATAAAACTTCTTAGTTTTGACAATGCTTTATTTCAGATATATTTTCTTTAAAGTAGCGCCATATTAAATGTGTGTTTTTCTACAAAATCAAAATTGGGCTATTAAAATTTGGTCGTATGTGATGCAAAGTTTATTTGTTTTTGACCCTGTATAAGGCAACTTCATAAAATAAGTATTTTTGAAAACGTAGATTGTGTCTGAAAATAATAGACCTTAATATTAGAACAAAAAAGAACACAGTGTCATCAGTAAAGTGTTCATTAAGTAGAAAATAAATTTTAGTGGTGGTTAAAAAATAAAACTTATCTTATGCAGCTGACATTTTGCTAGTGGGCTAGAAACTGCATTTAAAAAAACTTTTTCTAATAACTTTTTTCGATATTTTCAGAAATAACCCCACAATTATTTTTGGAAAAATTAAAATTTGACAGATAATGCGAATCACGTGACTACTATTTTTTTACTTAATTTTCGTCTGGATCCAAGCAGAACTTGATTCCAAAGTCAAATTTCGAATAAACCTATTAATAAAAAAATCCCATATGATGCGGACTTTACTGGTCACACTGTATATCATCTTTGTCATTTACTTTGTTAAAACTTTATTGTTGTATATCTACGTGAAAGGTCTACAGGGTGACATATTTACAATTTTAATAATGTCACTTTATTTTGCATAGAAATGTTGTCCTTCTTATTAAGAGTAGGTAGGTCCACCCCGTATTCGATAGGTTTATGGCGTTTGCAATTGTTATTTAGATTAGGCACCCTTGTTGATTGGCCCCAGGGCCAGGCCTGGCGCAATTGGCTTCAATCAAATAAACTTACGTTAAATTTGACAAAATTTTCTTTTATGTTTATAACTATAAATAAAATAAATTCCATCATTAACCCCTTAACATTTAATAATGAAAATATTCAATATTCAAAAACGATAAAATTTTTAGGATTAGTTTTAGACGAAAATTTAAATTGGAAATGCCATATTATCCAGTATATTATCAACTTAATATCTCCTTTGTTATGTGTTTTGTACAGAGATAGATATTTCATTTCTTTGAAATACTTAAAAAATATATATTTTTCATTAATATATTCAAAATTATAATACTTAGCTTCTGCATGGGGATCTGCTTGTTTCTCAAACTTAAAAACATTACAAAAATTGCAAAATAAAGTTTTTGAATATATACACAAATTACCGCATTTAGAACCAACTGTTAATCTATATAGACCGAAAGGGTATTTACCCGTTCAAAACATTTATAAATTAAAAATTTGTATTCTAATTCACTCTATTATTTTAAAAGAAAAAAAAAATCAAACATAATACTTCAGGAGAATAAGACATTACATGATCATAACACCAGACGTTGTATAAATTATCAAACTATACCAGTAAAAAGTAATTTCGGAAAAAATCGCTTTTATATGACGAAATAATAAAATATAACAATCTTCCGAAAAATATCAGAAAAATTAACTCACTTTCACTTTCCATGGAAAGAACTGTAAAAGTTAGTTTGGACTAAAGACATTTTGAAAGTTAATTAGGATATACAGTGTGTGTATAAAGTCTGGAAACAGCTTAATAACATCACAATTTATTGGCCGATTTAAACCAAATTTGGTACAGTTGTGTAAGAGGATCTAACGCACCGAATGACGATATTGACGTTATTGCCAGCTTTTTAGTTTGTCTGGATTTCGAACGAATTTTATATTTTTAAATATAACACCAAGTATATTTTTACATTTTTAAATTCCACATAAAATTATAATTATTTTTTATTAAATGCATTATTAGTCTATACTTCACAGTTTCCGAAATATTGACTCTCGAAAAGTGACATTTTTGAACTTTGACAGCTTATAACTTTCTAACAGTACGTCTTAGAGCAAAACGGCTTACATGTCTCTATCTTCAATTTTTATTATCTTCCCAAAAAAATCAACTTCCGTTTAAACCGGATGTAACTCGAAAGCAGGAAATATAGTTGTTCCGGTTTAACTGGAAGTTTATTTTTTTGGGAAGATAGTAAAAATTGAAGATAGGGACATATAAGTCGTTTTGCTCTAAGACGTACTGTTAGAAAGTTATAAGCTGTCAAAGTTTAAAAATGTCACTTTTCGAGAGTTAATATCTCGGAAACTATGAAGTATAGACTAATAGTGCATTTAATAAAAAATAATTATAATTTTATGTGGAATTTAAAAATGTAAAAATATACAGGATGTTCCATTTAAAAAAGTTTAACTATCATTCTCCACAACTTTGTGGGCTACCCTGTATATTTCAATTTATCACCGATATGTAGATTTTTAACAGCCCTACATTTTTTATATAAGACGTTTTTTGATAACCCCTGCATATTTTGAAATAATCGACCGTTCTGGTAATTTTTCCTAACCCTGTATAATCAGTCTTGATGTAACTGAAGGTTTTTGGTGGACCGTAATGAGCTCTAATCTTTCCATTACACTTTTTGCATATCTGAAATTATTAATATGTTTCTGTTTTAATTTGGGAAAAATCGATATTTTCAGAACAGGCCAGGAAAAAAATTAGAAAAAAAATCGGCCATATCGGGTTTAAAGAGAGGGCTGTGAAAGGTATTCTCTTGCTTAAAATTAACAGAATTGGTGTCAAAACTAGGCAAAAATGGAATATTTGGACTTCAGTTCATTGAGTAGTTTTAAGCCTTTGAACTGAACTGTTGGACGTGATGGATTATTTGGAACCTCTAGTTTTAATCCATCCTCGTACATTGCGGGCACCCTAATGCTCTCAAGCAGAACATACAAAAATCCTTGTCAATTCCTTTCGAAGCATTTTTTTATTTTATTTAACCTTGTTTCACTTCGCTACTTGCAGTCCATACCTTTTTCCTTTTTGCCTTTTAAACCCTTTGAATCAAAAATGCACCGCCGAATCCATAGAGCAATCAATCGGCTTGAAAGGCGGGCTTAAATGTATCTCGTTAGACAATTATCACTTTAAAGAACTTTAAATGGAGTGAATAAAATTAACTTGAGCTGATTTGGCAATTAATTTTCCTCTTGTAAAAGGGAATTACTAGATGTAAAACTTCATGCACCTGAAATACATAATAATACAATAAAATACACATGTTTCCACGACTAGCAAACAGTAAAAATTCCCTTAAGGAATTACAATTATCTTGCTCGTTATGCAACTACAGCGTGACCAGTAAAATCCGCATCATATGGGATTTTTTTTTATTAATAGATTTATTCGAAATTTGACTTTGGCATCAAGTTCTGCTTCGATCGAGATGAAAAGTAAGCAAAAAAATAGTAGTCACGTAATTCGCATTACTATCCTGTCAAATTTTAATATTTTTCAAAAAATAATTCAACAGTGGGGTTATTTCTGAAAATATCGAAAAAAGTTATTGGAAAAAGTTATTTTGAAATGCAGTTTCTAGCCCACATGCAAAATTTTAGCTGCATGTGCAATCTTGATTTTTTACCCACCACTAAAATTTATTTTCCACTTAATGAACACTTTACTGATGACACTGTGTCCTTTTTTGGCTTAATATTAGGGTGTATTACTTTCAGACACAAACTACGTTTTCCAAAATACTTATTTTATGAAGTTACCTTATACAGGGCCAAAAACAAATAAACTTTGCATCGCATGCGACCAAGTTTTGATTTTGTAGAAAAACACACATTTAATATGGCTCTACTTTAAAGAAAATGTATTTGAAATAAAACCTTGTCCAAACTAAGAAGTTTTATGTAGGTTGCGTTTAGTCTTATTTTGCAAAAGTGGTGCAATTTACAAAATATGGGTAAAAAATCAAAATTATCTTATGCAGCTAAAATTTTGCATGTGGGCTAGAAACTGCATTTAAAAAAAACTTTTTTTAATAACTTTTAGAAATAACCTCACTTTTGAATTATTTTTTTAAAAAAATTAAAATTTGACAGATAATGCGAATCACGTGACTATAATTTTTATGCTTAATTTTTATCTTGATCGAAGCAGAACTCGATGCCAAAGTCAAATTTCGAATAAAGTTATAAATAAAAAAAAAATCCCATATGATACGGACTTCACTGGTCACACTGTATACATATCCAACGTGTTCTCAAATGCTTTCAAGAAATCTCAGAAATTAAACTATTTATTCCCAGCTCACGTAACGCGGCCTAATAATTTCGATTCGACGAAAAATAAAATGTAGTTTAAATATTCCCCTGGGAGTTACTCAGCACGTCGTGGAGCGAATAAAGATGCAATAGGAATAGGGATACTTTTCCCCAGAAGTGCTCATAAAATATTTATTCAGCTCTTCTAATTTGTATTTATTACCCCCCAAATGGACTAGGATTGCCCTTTTAGGCCATTTCGTTCCATAAACGTGTCATTGTCCATTATCGAAAACAATGTGCTTAAAGAGAATCAGAAGCTACAAATATATAATCTTTTCTATAACTGATATAATTGTAACATTTGTACAAGCAGAATTTCATGCGATCCAAGCATGCGTACAAAAGAATCTTGAAAAGGGCTACCGCGACCAAAATATATATATCCTATCAGACAGCCGAGCTGCCCTTAAGGCTTTGAACTCCTTCCGATTTACATCAAAAATCACAATGGAGTGCCTTAACGACCTAAAAGACCTGGCAGCCAGAAACAACAAGGTTGAACTCCTCTGGGTTCCTGGTCACTCAGGGATAAAAAGTAACGAAAAAGCAGATAAACTGGCAAGAACCGGATCTGCTCAAAATTTCAGTGGCCCAGAACCCGCCCTTGGAATATAAAAAAAGGCAACCAAAACAAACAGATGGGCGCAAAAACAACATCTATCTCGATGGAACGGTACACCTGGCCAGGCACACGCACGAGCCGTTATTGATAGGCCCTCGAAGAAGCTTTCAACTGGAATGCTGCTCTTGACGCGCACCCAGCTAAAACAAATGACCGGCCTACTAACAGGCCATTGTCACTTAAGAAAACATCTTCAATAAATGGAAGTCTATAATGGACCCATAGAATGTAGACTTTGCGGTGAAGAGGATAAAACCGCCCCTCATATCATATACAGCTGCGAAGCGCTACACCGTAAAAGATTCAAAATCTTTGGAAACATTCGACGCGGCGATTACCTCCCGCATGACAAACTTTGAAGAAAACTACTGGACCTCGTAGAAGAAACAAACATTTTCTAAGAAGACTGGGGCGCACAATAAGCCAGAAGGCTGCAGTGTAAGAAGCTTGGGCCACACGTCAAACCCAACCCCCGCCTTTCACCAACCACCCAACAACTGTACATTCAATTTAGTAACTAAAGTAAGATTTATATTTGGTTGGTAGATTATTGTAAAGTATATCTAAGCCCATTTGTACAAAAGACATTTTGTAATAACTTTTTGCCTAGTAGAACGAAAGATACAATATCTAACCTATGCTTAGTGGAGGATTTAGGGAAAGAGCGCTGGGGGAACTTTTTTTACCAATGGAATTCGCTATAAGATAGCCTAGTAGGTCTCTGTTGTAAAAACTTACACGCACGTACCTTGTCTTTCATACACCAAGTGTCATTCATATCATCGACCCTGTCTTACTCACATACTTATTACCGTCTCTGTCCTACACATATACATATTTCCATTTTTGTCTTACTTGTAAAAATGCCAGAACGTGTACGTCCGCGACATTTGAATTTATTTAGCCGCACATATGCGGAAAACTGACGTCCTACCGAACCGCTACTGACTGCTGGTCGTGCTACCGTTTGTCTGGAACTTTTTACCGATAATTTCTTTTGGTTTAGAAGATATTTTGATGGAAATTCTGTATAAAATCCGATTTTAATTCATCATCTAAAATAAGACTTCGATTTTTTTTTTTAAATTATCCATTGTTGTCTTGCTTGCAAGAAAACTTGTCCAGTGCCCTGGTATAGCAACTTCTAAAAACTCGAAAATTCAAACGTAAACAAAAGTTATTTATTTTTTAAACTTTAATATCCGGAAAAAAAGACACATAATATTCATGAAATCTTTTTAACAAGTACAATTTAAAAACATCTGCATTTTGGACAAATATTCATGTTTTCCCAGTTAAGCAAGCAAACATTTTTCCTTCATTGAAGCCAAACATTTATTGGAAAATCCCAGTGGAATATTATCGTATGGGAAACAAAAACAGAGATTTTATTTCTGCTCTTCGAATTACGTGATAAATGTTTACCTTCAAAACGACATAAACGCACCTACTCAATAATAAATTATATCTTCCTTTGACCCATTTAGCGAAAATTTATATCGGGAAAACAATGGATGATTTGCGACCTCCATAAAATAACTTTCCAGTTTAAAAGTACATTGGGTTTCTTTGGAATGTATGTTATTTATCTTTGATATACACTAGAGATATTTCAATAACTTGGATATAAAATTATATTATTATACATTAGGGCTAAGGAAATTAACTTACGAAATCAACTCACTGTAGGGGCAAGTTTTAATCTACGAAAGAGAGGTAAAGTAGAATTTCCTCCTAACACCATTATGAGAACTGAATGTCTGTAGTCAGTGGCAGTTGGGGGACTGCAGTCCGCCTGTACGTAAATGGGGGCCATAATGAAGTGTCTACTGCCCTTATATAACTGTATGATTACCCAACTCATACTATGCCCTCTTTGGATACCATTCACTGACTTTTACTATAATGATTATCTAATGATTCTGAATATTTTTCGTAAAGGCAAGTGTGGCCGTCTAAATTCATTACTTTTTCCAAAACAATACAATCCACTGATGTTTACCAATATAATAATATATATAACAAGTTGTATATCGATATATTCGCATTAACAGAATTATATTTTAATATTTTTAGGTGCCAGGAGGTATGAAACGTCGTGTGCTCCGATGGTACGACTATTCGTGGTCAAGGGGTAGAATACAAGGGGGTGGGGACATCAATACAGCCTTAGGTCTTTTGCCCGATAAACTCAAGACCGAATTAGCTCTTCATGTCAATTTAAGCGTCCTTAAAAAGGTAAGTTATATCTGCAGCCTTGATTAGTGTGGTTACCTTTGGACGCAAATCCGCTTTTCATATAGCTTAACATTACTACAGTCTACAGTCTAACTGAATTCATTCATTCAAGACATTTATTTACGGTATCTTATCTTTGGGATACATTGAGTGTAGAATAAAATAAAATTGATACATTTTATTTCTTTAAAGGTGACGATATTCCAAGAGTGCCAAC
This sequence comes from Polydrusus pterygomalis, assembly GCA_963969555.1. NCBI lineage: Eukaryota > Metazoa > Arthropoda > Insecta > Coleoptera > Curculionidae > Polydrusus > Polydrusus pterygomalis. The sequence continues at coordinate 37,241,824 of OZ018385.1, read as the reverse complement.
CAGAGTTCCTTAGAGACTTAGTTTTAAAAATGAAAGCCTATATTTTTACCCCAGGCGACTCCATTTGTAGAAAAGGCGAAGTGGCCAGAGAAATGTTTATCATAGCAGACGGAATTCTAGAAGTTATAAGTGAGGCGGGAAAAGTCTTAACAACCATGAAGGCTGGTGATTTTTTTGGCGAAATTGGGATTCTTAATTTGGATGGATTAAATAAGTAAGTCTCACGGATTATCCGGACACCCTGTATAGAAGTCAGTTTAAATCCAGACTCGTTAAATTTAATACTAACCCATTACATTATAAAAAATTATAATAATAATATAAGCCACGAGTCTCATTGAGAAAAACGTTACAAATACGTAACATGACTGCCAGCTTAAAGATGTTCATAAATTGCACTTATAAAAAAAACAAATGCCAACATTTTGTGCACGCTTGTAGAACATAGATTTTTCTTACTTCCCCTTTGTTTGCCATATTATATTGCTAACGCAAAAAAAAACAGTTTATGTGCAATACTTGCCAATTCAGTAATGCCCACTAATTTTTCTCATTAGTAACCTAAACATTTACCAAATAAAACAATACAAAACTGTATTATGGCAGAGAGACCTGGGCAAAGAATTTCGCCATCAAAAGATAACTTTATAATTATTATATTAAACACGTCACAGCCTGCAGCACGCAGTAGTTTTTTGTTAATTAGGCCATTCACTACTATCCACTAGGATGTTTGTTTACTGTTAAGTGGTTTTGTCGTCTCTCCATAATTAAATTTTTTGTTATGACTCCTCTGTGCTGGTCTTTAATTTAAGTTCCTAAAATACATGCTAATGACGGTCAAGTTTATGAAACCATTCGAGAAGTTTTATGAAAGAAGGTATTTTTTCGCAATAGGGATTAGAAATTTGCTTTTTGTAATAAGGTTCTCAGAAATAAAGCGTTATAGAGTAAGTTTGATATATTTAGTCAGTTGTGTATAAGCTTCAGTGAAGCGGTATATGACAACTAAAACATACCACAAGGAAGTGAAACTACGGTTTATAACGTAGGTATGAGAATATTGTTTAAAAATTGTGTTTTTTATTTGTGCACTTAACAAAAATACTGGCTCAGACTGACTGGGGTGTAGAGTTTTTTAATGAAAAATAATTTCCTGTTTATTAAGAAAAATGTCAACGGCCTTAATACTACGCAGTGCTTTCTTCTATAATGATGTCACATACTTACCATCTTTTATTGTGTTTGTTTCCTGTTCACGTTCTTTTGTAATCTAGTCGTAATTAAATTTCTTCTATTTACTTCGGTTTCCGCAAACTTCCAACGGGTATTATAGGGGGATTCAAATAAGTTACTTCAAATAATAAATGTATCATTGGATTATCTTCAGATTATCCAGAATATGTTAACATATTTAAATCACTTTGAACTTTTTTGTTATCTTTAGGGATGCTTTAACTCGTTTAAAACAAGAAACTACCATAATTTATTATGATTTTGCTGATTGTATCAATTACAATAGTACGTAAATAAATGTAAAAATCGTTTGTTTGTCACCCTATCGAAAGTGAGGTTATGTGTGTGACGTCACGAGCTAGTACTTAATTTGTGTTTTACAGGCGGACAGCAGACGTACGATCAGTCGGCTACTCCGAACTTTTCTCATTATCCAGAGAAGATGTCCTGAATGCAATGAAAGATTATCCAGAAGCCCAGGAGATATTACAAGCATTAGGAAGAAAAAGACTGATGGAGGTAAAATCAATGAGATGGTATCTATAGATGGCATATGTCATTCATAAACGCTAATAAAATGTGTTGACAACATCGTTTATAGGAGACGGGCGGCGAAGAGCTCAGTGGGGGCAGGTAGTGGGGATGACTTCAGAGTTACCTTTGAATGTGCCCTTGCTACTATAGAATAAACCTAACCTACAAATAACTTTCTATTTATTCACTCATGAAAAGTAACGGCAGAATGATTATTTACAGAATTCTCGCTTACTTGGTACTTGCGAATCATCTTATTTAGCCTTCAGAAAATATCACAAAACACTAAAAACACAGCAATAATTAATACACGAAACCGATAAACTGAAAAACGTTTTAAACCGCGGTTAAAGCAACAAAAGATCACAAAGAAATACCATTGATATTTTTCCGCGATACATTTTCTGTGGACATCCCTAAACGCAAATGAATAAAAACAAAAAAACTTTAGTGACGTTTAAATATAAATTTCACGAAATGTGTCGCTTAAGATCTTTTGCCCTTTCAAGCATCGATATACATTATATTATGTAATGAATGTTTCATATTAATATTTCAAGTATTCGAATTCTGGTATAAATTCAAGCATATTTAGGTAGTTGCGGATTCCGTTCAAAATTTCTCTCCGTGTACCGTGTAGTTCACGTTTACTTGTCAGAGCGGGTCTATGATCATAAAAATCTCGTAAAATACGAGACCGGCATAATAGCTTGTGTATGTCATGTTCTGCAATTCTGCATTAATTTGATAATTTAAATTTAACCAGTCGTAGTCGTTCAAATTAGCCGGTATTTTGATTATTTTTTTTTTTATTAAGGTTTAATATGGTTTTATTGAATTCAGTTAAAGTTTAAAGTTAAATAAACACGAAAAAATAATGTGCGTCGTCGGATATAAAATACCTACACCCTGGAATTTTTGAAAAAATCTTTTAGCAAGTTACCGTTGGAGGAGAAAGTGATTGTCAAGAACATTGAAAGAACTAAACCTGCTATTAACATCACATTAAAATATTTACTAAAAATTATGGACCAAATTTGGGCGTGGTCTTAAAAAAAAAAATTGTGCACCCCCACGTTAACATGTCACGAGCCGCCACTGGACTTCAGCACCCCCAATGTTGACCGTCTAACTACGCCTATGGAAGGGGCGCAATTCCGATCTGAATTTACTTCCGAATGGAAAACGATTTTGGCAACATGTTCTATTTGTTATTGTTTCATCTATAGGTACAAGATTGTTGGGTAAAATAATACAATTTATTTATTTACAAGTCTTGATCTTTATTATTTTTTATATTTCATTTGTTTTTGTTTTTTCTACCATATAAAGGTGTAGTAAATGAGTTTACCGTTAGTTTCTTCTTTAAGAGCCTTCGGAACACGAGGGCCAAACTAAACTGCTTATCACAAAGTTCGACGAATTGGTTTTCTAACACCTTTATTAGAGGTCTGTAGTTCGGAAACGACACCACGGATTTTAATACGGTTTACAGAGTTTGAAAGATTTTTAAATCTATCAAAAATGTTAAGGATAGTTTTGCATGTTGGGACAGATTGGTTGGGCTACAAAATGCAAAACATCCTAGGAACAATACTTTTTAATATATACCTAAATGATATTTTTAATTTAAACTGCCAATAAAAACTACATAGTTTTGCTGAAGATACGGTAATTTTTTATGAAAGTCTAAATTGGAATATTTAAAAAAATACTATTGGAAAAGGTTTTATAAAAATAAGCAACCGGTTTAATAAAAACTTATTAACTATAAATTTTAATAAAACAACACACATTCCATTTACTTCATACAAAAATAAACTTCCAAATATTGGTCCAATAATATGCAATAATATTAATATAAAGAAAGGTGAAAATATTAAATATCTAGGAATAATTTTTGATAAACATTTAAAATGGGATTTATATACTTAGTGACTACATTGTAAAAAAAACTAAGAATTCTTATAGCAAAATTTAAACAACTTAAACAATTTTTAAATATAAAAGAATTAGAAATATTGTATTATTATTTAGTACAAACCCATTTAAATTATGGGATACTAGGATGGTGAGGCATAAATAAGAATTATCTTAATAATATTGAAACTATTCAAAAATACATTTTGAAAATTATTTACGAAAAAGACCACCAATATTCTTCTGATTTACTATTTAATGATAGCAAAAAAATAGATATTAAAAAAATATTTTCTTACAACATGTTAATATATATTTTTAAACATAAAAATAAAATTATATTAATAACACACATGGAACTCGTCATAAAAATACTATTACATATAAAAATAGAGTAAACAAAACAATAGCACACAAACATTTTTTAAACATCAATCCATATATTTTTGATATGCTACCACAGTCAATTAAAATAATTAAATCATTAAATAATTATAGAAATAAAATTATAAATTGGATATTATCCAATCCAAGAGATAAATTCAAAAACGTCATTAATAAATAATAAATATACAAAGCTATAATAAATAAAATAAATAAATATATATTATTATATTATATACATGACGTATTGTATCTTTGTATACTGTAGTAATATAAAATATACCAATAAAATATTGTCATATTCGTTTTATATTAATTATAATCTAGTTGTGCCTGAATAATTATGAAATATATTCTTAATAATAAATATTATTTAACTCAAAACAAGTATTTTACTTCTGAGTTCGGAATTGATAGTTTATGCAAAAAAATGATATATAGTAGCATTAAATGTCAAAAAAATATTTGAATAAACTTTTGTTTACTGCGCTCCCAGCTTTTGCATTCCATAAAATAATTTAATTTTTTTGTTTTCGTAAATAAACCATTTCAAAACACCCATTATGTTTTACCGTACGCTTACCTGAAAAATTCAGTCCGATCGTATTTGTTGCTATGGGGAGGGGGGGGGACAATGCAGCGAGAGTGGAGTATGAAGCTTGATCGATACCTTTTTGACTCTTGCCTGCAGATAAATTCATCGGCGACAAACGAAAATTAAATTAAAAATTTAGTTATTCGGATTCGGATTAATTTAGTCGCAATATAGCCGACGCAAACATTGTTTGTAACGCTAAAACAAAGCGTATTGTAATTCAATCGAATACCATTGAGTTACAAACTTGTTGATTTCGAATTGAATAAACAAAGGATAGAATTGGACTTGGTTAATTAAAGAACTGTTTTTACTGTAAAGGCGGCCACTATGTTTTAAAACAATATAAATATCCCAGGTTTGTATACAGGGTGTTTCATTAAGGGTGGCCAGCGGCCATATCTCAAAAACTACTAGGCATAGAAACTTGGACAAAAAAAATTATGATTAAAGCGGTCATGAGAAAATTCTGGAAATTACTTTTAAGTTCCTCATATCGCCGCAAGGGGGCACAATTAAAATTTTTTTTTAATTCTAAATTTCTCCGAAAATTCCCATATTAAGGTATAACTCTGATTACATCATCGAAAAGCTTAGACAATTCTGCATCATTTCGGTTTAAGGCTCATTGGCGTACCGACCTTGATAAGAGTGGGGGAAGCCATTGAATGTGTAAACATTGAAATCGATGTAACTTCTAAACGACTTATCCGATTTTACTAAATTTAAGCTTGTTTGGAAGAGAAAGGTAAGTATCTTCAATCGACGTATCCAACAGTACACGATAGTGTTTAATAAAATTGCTAGAGGGCGCAAGTTGCAATAATAACAGTTTTTTTCGATTTTCTCTCGAACACTACAACATCTATCGTGTACCATTAGATACGACAATTGAAAATTCTTCCAAACAAGCTTAAATTTAGTAAAATCGGATAATTCTTTTAGAAGTTACAGCGCTTTTACTATTTACACTTTCAATAGCTTCTCCCACTCTTATCAAGTAAAAGTGTAAACATTAAAATCACTGTAACTTCTAAACGACTTAACCGATATTACTAAATTTAAGCTTGTTTGGAAGAGAAAGGTACGTACCTTCAATTATTGTATCCAATGGTACAAGATAGTTTCTAATAAAATTGCTAGAGGGCGCAATTTGTATTAAAAATTATTGTTTTGGCAATAACTCTGAAACGAACAAAGATATCGAACTGCGGTCTGCACATCTTTTCTTGCAAATTTCATCTACTTTTCGATTATGATGTCATAGTTATACCGTATGATTTCAATTTTAAGGTAAAATTAAGGTGTCATCAGCAAACATTTGTAACTTACACATTTTTAAAAGTAAAGGCGTATCGTTGATATATAAAATAAATAATATTGGACCTAGTATACTTCCTTGAGAAACTCCTATATTATTTATTTTTTTATTTGAATATGTTTTTGATATTTTTATTTTAATAATAGAAACACTGTTTTCTCTTCAAAAGCCATTTCTACGCCCTCTTTGTCCTACTCATACTTATATTATTTTTTCTACCTTCGGCTATAGCTTTTTATCTTTCTTTCCTTATATACATTTTTCACACTAGTGCGTTGCTTCGTAGTGCTTTGTTTAATTAATCGACATGCTGTTTACATCTACAGCTTTTACAGGTTAAAGCTAGCGCCAAACACCTCTCCCACCCCAAGGCAGATCATCACCATGGGAATGATAACAGAGGAATAGTGGATAAAATTAAAAACGAGGCAAAGGTAACGTGTAACCTACTATCATTTTAATCTCGACCCTCCTAGGGGAATGTCTATGTCCATGTCTATTTTATACTAAGCTGTTACTAGACATCTTTGAGAAAAATACATGACTTTTATACATACCGGCAAAATTCTGGCTCCATATGGAAAAGACACTCTCAAAGTAAGTTAAGAAGAACCTGAATATATTGTCTTACATTATCTTTGGTTTCAACCTAATTGCTCAAGAAATTAACGACCTTTGACGTAATTTTTATAAATGGTTTAAGAAAAATTAGAAATAACGAGAAATTTAAAGTTAGACTAATATTCTTAAAGTAAACATTAAAAATAACATAATAAAGCGTACGCGAAAATAATTAAAAGTGAATAATTGTGGCATATCGGACAAGTGTGTAACTGTATTTTATTGGAATACACAGGAATCCAAGCACAATGGATACCCTGGGGCAGATAGACCACGTTTCGTCCTTGTTAGGACTCCACGGGTAGCCATAACCCAAGCAATCCTGACATCCCGACACAACGGTAAGATGTATTAAAAGCCTTTTTACAAAAGCAAAGCGGCCATCACTACACCGTAGCGCCATCCTAGCGGAAATAAATCTTACCGCTGTTTCGGGTCGTCGGCCGTCGTGGTCTACCCGCCCCAGGGTATCCATTGTGTTTGTATCCCTTCGTATTCCAATATAAAAAAACAGTTACACACTTGTCAGATATGCTACAATTAATTATTCGCTTTGAATTAAAAAGAAATTTTAAAAATAACTTTTAATTCAAAACAACTTTTACGAACGAAAATGTTATCTAAAACGAAAAATAAGAGCGGTTTACTCTTTAGTAAGTTTTGAATAATTGACTCTCCCTAGCGCTAGAGCTACTACCCTACATATTTAATGAGCGCTTTTTAGGTTTTAGCAGACTCAAAAACTTTTATCAGGAATAAAATGTTCTGAAAAATCAATAATAAAAATGTTTTCCATATAGAGCCAGAATTTTTCCGGTCACTGGACACATACAGACATTAAGATAAGCTTCTCAAAACTTAAGTAATTATTTCACTGATTATAATAATAAAAAAAAATATTGTTAATAATATAGTGCCAACTTCTGTCATATTTAGATTTAAATTCGATTGAATCAATCACTCCTCGATACCTTTTCCGTAGTTATATTTTATTTTTTCTAGGGTTTAAAGAACGCCTTGAGGAAATCGCGAACCCACCGTCGTTCCGAAGAGAGCCTGGAAATGCAGCCACTTCAGCCACACACTCCAAGCACAAACAACGGCAACGGCGCCTCCAAGGGCACTTTGAAAAGGATGTCTAGGTAAGGCGAGATAATGATCCTTTGTCGTTTAAACACAAAGAAAAATCGCGTAGTTAATAATACCGAAAAGCTTTACTTTTCATTTCCAGATGTGATATAAAGTAATTTAAAAAAGACACATGGGTAAATTTACCATAACAGCTAATTAGTGTCAATTAAATCAATTTGCCAGTTAACGGAGTCGCCGACCTATATACCTATGAGTACCTACCATACTCCTATTGGTCGCTATACGGTTTTGTCAGAACCACAAACTACCATACTAAGTTAACGTTTTAAACCACGGTCTATGCGGTCTCGACCATAGGTGTTAAAGAGTCGGTACCTACTAAATAATATCTCTTAATATAATTTCTTTATTTCGATATTTTATTTACTTTAGGGTAAAATCACACGATTTGAGTCAAGACCATAGCGAAGGAGATAGAAAAGAAAAGAGAGATAGCATTGTTCCTGAAAACGAGAAACCTCACGTAGGTGTATCGCCATTGGGGGCAGGTCTGCCATTGCTACAAAGATTAAGGTATATATTGCGTCCATATTGGATAAAAGTAGCTGTTGAAAATCTTGTAGATAACATTATAGGCAAAATGTTTGGATCACACACAAGTTGTTGCACAGTGGAATAAAATATTTCCTTGACTTATTAATGGTTCAATTACCTTTATTCAAACATGATGAGAAGTGACAGTTTATTGATAAAATGACTATAAACTGTTCAGTAAAACTATTGACCTTTCAAAGAAAAAATGCCTCTCATACCTTACTAAGTATTGACGTTTTTATGGTAAAATGACTCTCATGACTTGTTAAGTGTTAAAATAAGTAAAACATTTATCATAGCTTATTCAGTCAATTAACAATTTTTTTACTACACACAACGTTTCCTTCTCTAGTTGGATTCTTGCTCAACTGGTATATCGAAACGCATCTAAGAATAAAAATAAATAAAACATTTTCTTCAATCTTATTGACTATTAAATAAAAATGAATCTAATTTTATAAACTCTGATATTAATTTCAACCATACCTACAACATAGAGCAATGACTTCTATTGTCTCCTATTAATTAGGCTACTGAAAGAAAAACAAGATAAAGAAGAAAGAGCCAAATGCAGTCCAGCGTCGCCACTTCTTTCACCCCAATCCTCAACGCTAAGATCGCCCCCTCCAATTATGGAGGAAACTACATTAAGCGAGGAACCGATTGGAGAGGGGTTGCCTCTTCTGCAAAGGATACTTATGCTTAAAGCCAAAGAGGATAAGGCTGCGAAAGCTGCAAAAACGGGAGTCGGAGGAACCAAGCCGTTTTTAAGTAATATTGTAAAAAGTAAGTTATTGTGTCCAAGTGTTTCTACTCTAGGGTATAATATTTTCATTTAAATATTCTGATACTGAGTAGTAACCATTTCCAACCAAAAATCGCTTTATTTTTCTATTAAATACATTTACATTTAGTGGTCTTATTTTGTTTGGTAATTTATTATATAAAATTGGACCTTCATAATTTGGCGACCGCTCAAATTTTTTGAGGTTATGTTTGACTATTGACAATTTACTGGCATTTCTGATTCGATAATCGTGAAAAGAAGAGTTTGATACACATTTTTTGTTTTCGTTTATTCTAACAAACATTAACAATCCAAAAATAATAATACAGGGAAATGTCATGATCTTAATCTCAATGAAAACTGGTCTACAACTATCAGTAATCCTCAGACAGTAGATTAGATGAATTTTCTGCCAAGAATATTCTATTGGACCTCAATGAGTTTCCCCAGAGGGTAATATTATAATTAAAATGACAATAGACAAGTAAATAGTACGCAGTTATCAGTGCGCATATGGCAAAATAAGCAGTAACTGCACTTTTCGCCACGTAATCTGCATGAGGTTCCCATGTAAGAAATTGGTCTATGCGCAGACCTAAGAATTTGCAATCTTCCGCAGCACGCATGGGTATCCATGAGGATCTCGTGCTACATCTGAAATTTATGTATATGTCGTAGGCTGATAGTGAAATCCGTCATTTCATGAAAAGCCTAGTCATATCATGAAGCGTGGCTAAAAGGTATATTGCAACTGGTTTGTTCGTTGTTCCCCAGAGCATTTTTTTCAATTTTTTCAACTAATATTATTTTATAAAAATTAAATTTAAATTAAATTTTAAAAAAATGCTCTGGGGAACAACGAACAAACCAGTTGCCAATATACCTTTTAGCGTGCAGCATGATATGACTAGGCTTTTCATGAAATGACGGATTTCACTATCAGCCTACGACATATACAGTCTTCTGTAGATTCAACATTATATTGTTCTATTTACACCAAGTATCCCCAAGTCACTAATGATACGTAACACCAAAACATGAAGTTCGTCAGGATTCAATGTTGTGACCATCACAGATGAGTTATCTGCAAGCATGATGACAAACCCGCTGCACATATACCTGGGCATTTCGTTATTGAAAAATAGGAAAAGAAGTGGTCCTAGCACAGAACCCTGGGGCACTCCAAACTCCAATTCAGCCTTCTTTAACGCAAACTGTAATATTGTCAAAAAAAACTTTTTTGTCCCAAGTGCATGTTATTCGGTATTAAGTTAGCCCAAGACGAGTTAAATACAGTTTTAAAAAAAATTTGTTTTACACTGGGATGTTCAGCTTTTCCCCCTGAACAATTATTATGTGCAGTTGATCTCGCTCTGCAATTTAATCATTTCAAATTTAGGTAGTCCAGCCAGTAGCCAACCGACTTCCCCGACGCCAGTTACTTCACCAAGTATAACGACATCTTCTTCAAGAGCATCGTTTTCGGCTCCCGGAAAAAATGTCTTAGCAGTAGTACCAACCAAGTTACTAACGAATAAAATATCTTTTAGGTAAAAAAAGAAACTTTTATTTATAAATTGGTTCCAATTAACATCTGATACTTTTCCTATAGCCGTAAAGAAATTACTTTGTTTGCGCATGAATATCAGTGTCTGTACCTTTTCTCCATTGCAATTATTATTTTTTGTTACTTATTGTTGCACATTTTTTGACACTCTCTTTCGTTTATTCTTTAATATCTATACCATATTCTGACCATTCTCTAAATCATTAATATTTGCTTTTATAATTCTGCTTTGATGAATTCAGTAAAAGTTTTATACAGTTACTAATCAAACTGTTTTATGTTTTATATTACAGCATTTCAGTTCCGGAAACAATATTGTTTGCAGTTCGTGCAAAAAATGTATTTAAATGTTCTTTAATGATTTTTTAACTCTCTTCGCCTTAACAAATAAAGTTTTATTTTCGTCCATTGTAACGTAATTTTATTTAAGATTTGTTTATTGTAGTTTAGAGATAGAAATTATGCTAGAATGAGCTTTCTCTCGGCAATTTGCCCCATGCCATTTTAAATTACAGTGTTGAGGTTTTGTTTTAGGGATAGAATAAAGATGCACACAAACGCCAAAGAGAAAGACTCTAGCATTAAAGATTCCTTATTAAAAGACAGCGAGCCCCCAGCTGTCACAGAACTGTCAAAAACTAACGTGCCAAACCCACCGTCCAGTACCTTAATAAGTAGTAGCGTAACCACCGAACATCCTGTACATAGTAGTGATAACAAATCTAGTGATAATGTTAGTGATAGTGAAAAAACTAGTGATAGTCAACCGTGCAAACCCGAAACTTCTCGATCGGAATTAGGAGTGCGCTTTACGAGTATCGAAAGTACCGACAAGAACGAAGCGCATTGGCTGAAATTGAAAAGGGCCGCCATTTCGAAAGACATATCGGCGGACATGACGTCAGTTTCGTTGGGGAGTAGGGACGACCCGAGTAGTGGGGAGGGGAAGGGGGAAAGTGAGGATAAGACTGTGAAGAAACGTAGTGTGGTGTTATCGAGAAAGACTAAACATTATAGGTAAGTTTAAAGAGCTGAAATTAACCAAATATTTTTATAATGCTATTTGAAACAATCGGTGTGCCGTTAATGGATTTTGCATAATTTTTTTTAGAATTTAAAAGTTTTTTAACAGTTATACAGGGTGTTTAGGAATTAACTTGTTTATTTAAACCATTAGATAAATTCTGATATAAAAAGACATGGCTGAAAAATATTTTTATCTACCTACAAACAATAATTAAAAATAGCCCATCGTTATTTTTACACTTCATGTGTTCTTTACATTAATAAATTCTTTGGGAAATTGAAATTAGCCCGTCTTAAAAATCCAAGACACCTTACTTTATCGACTCAGTACAACAGAGGAATGATAGGTCGCAGAGGCGTTGTCGCAGAGAAATGATAGGTTAAACTATAATTTCTTTGTGCTATAGCCTAGTGTATAATGGTCCTCAACAGCACACCTAAGAAGTCACCTAATTAAATATAATAAGTAATTTCCCTTACACCTTGTATCTCATAGTTTTAACAAAAATTTAAGGTTTCATTTCATCCTTTATACTTATATGCACTATTTACCGAAAGTAACAACTTAAAACAACTGTAATTTATGCATTTTGGAGATAAAGCTGCAATTTTGAAAACATCCGAAGGAAAAGCTGAACTAAAATTATGGCCTTACAGAATGGCGAACCATTCTTGTTTTGCAAAAATGATAACATCTTTTTTATTTGCTATGGATTTTAAAAATTCTGCGTAACCGCATAACCTATAAATCATTGAAACGACCATTTCAACTTAATTTCTTTTTAATAAATTAACAACAAACCTTTTTAAAATTGGTGCCTATAAATTCTTTTGAATATTGCTACACACTGAACAGTATCCACTTATTTTTGGAACTTTTCCCAAATAATTTATAAACATTACTACATATTCTCATTTAATTGTATCTTATTTTTTAAAGATTTGTACAGTCTAGTAAATACCGAGACGCTCAGTCGGTTCCCGCCGAGACATATGACTATCGTTATAGGTTTGTAAATATTTTGTGTAGACCCCCTGTATTAAAAAGCCATTTTATTCCTTTGTGCTTCTGACCAAAAATTATACTTCACATAGCTTTACCTGCTAGTTCTATAGTTACTTGTACCAGAAGGGGATTACTTATACCACATTTTTTAAATGGTTTTTTAATAATAAATCACACAATTGTTGGTAAAAAAAATATGATTTGTGTTAAGATAATTTATTTCTTAACTACAAGCGCTGATATTCAAAAATATTATAAATTAACAGGGTTCCCCTAAAAAAAAAAGGTAATTGATATGACCTGACGACTTGGGACACCCTTTATTATACAAAATAATTTTAAATTGTAAACCTAATACCTTCCTTGGCTTTTGAAAAATACTAAAAAGTTTAGTAGTTTAAATCCTGCATTCAACATTTCAAAACAATAATATAATAAAAACCATTTTCGGCTTTTGCATCGCAAAGCAATAGCAAGTTATTTAAAAGCTTTACCGATTTTTTCTGCTTAAATAAATAATAGAGAAAAATGCACACATGCTTTAGCCCCAAGAAAAAATCTGAAGATGTTTTTTGAAACAAATTTGTTAATTTTACTGTAATATTTGGGTCCATTTATGGTATAGGTAAAACCCATTGGGCACTTCTCTATATTTCTATTCTTCTATGTATATACACTTGATCTATACTCCTTTATTATTGTCGTTACCAGAAGTATAAGTATCCTAGCTTCCTGTTACTATATTTATTATATATTTATAATTTTTAACTGTAGATTAGTTTTATAGTTGTGGTTGGAATTTGAATACACTTTAAACAATTTGCCAATTGAAATATATTGTTTGACGGCGTACACATTTAGATGCACATTAATATTAACGATTTTATGATACTGCCATCGTATATAAGTACCCTGTTTATTGATTTTCAATGATTTTATGTTTGGTAATTTTCTTTTTTGTCAATTTTCTATTATAAGTAGCACAGGTTAATATAAGAAAGTTATAATTTGTTATTAGAGATTGGTAAAAGTATTTTTAACCTTATGGCTCCGTGTTGAAAATAGTGTTATTGTTAATAATGCCTGATATATTGAAAGCTCGGCATTTTTCCCAATTGAGACGTTGAGCTCCTTGCGTAATGTTTGATATGCTGAAACCCGGGTGCTTGTCACAATAGAGAAGTTGGAAGCTTGAGATTTATATAAATTCGTAAATTTGGATTATTGTTTGTGTACGGATGTGTACTGTGTTTTTTTCTTTGCCTTCTAACAATATTGAAATCCTTTAAATTCAATTAAATAGTGAGGACCTTCTGTTAAACCAACGTTTGACTAGTATTTACTATAAATTATTGACAAAATTTAACAAAGTTTGGGCATGATCCAAAAAAAAAAACGTTTCGCCTGCGTTGCGCTTTTTGCCATTGCTAAAACTGCCACTAGGGGGGTGAGGGTGGTATATTCACTATTTACCGCAGGGCGTCAATTACTCTAGTTAGGGCACTGTTGATTGCTTCTTGGTTTCAGCAAGGGCTGCCGACCTCCAACATCTCGAGCCTTCTCGATTTGCGGGGGATAACGGGGGGATCTAGTTACGTTTATTTTGTTGATCTAATTTAATGTTATAGGTCGATAGACGATTTATCACCAGAGTACGGCCCTCTTCCCTTTGTCAAGAAACTTAAAATCCTCAACGAACGCCAAAAACTAGAAGAATTAGAAATAGCAATGAAAACAAGAAGTTTTTCATTAGATATACCTGAAAGTCAAAGTGATGCTAGTGATACTTTAACAAGGTATGAGTAGAGGGAGATTATATGTATAACGCCGGATTCCCGAGGTCTCTTTTTGGTCTTTTGTTGGGTTATAACTGGTCTATTAATGGTCTATAGCTGGTTTATTACTGTCTTATATTGCTTGAACGTATAGAGATACCAACAGTCCACTGATAAAACAGTTATAGGACAGTAATAGACCAGCTATAGACCATTAATATACCAGTTATAGCCCAGCAAAAGACGAAAAAGGGACCTCGGGAATCTGGCGTTGAACATATAATCTCCCTCTACTGGCATGACTCTGTAGTTTCAGCACAATCATACGTTTTTATAAAGAATGATAAAACTTTTTTTTTAAATACGTATTAAGACACCAACTAATTTAACTGTAAACTAAATGTTTTTTAATTAGACGCTCAAACAGTCTTTAGAGTTTCCTCTTTCCGCAGATCTCATTCAGAAGGATCATCAATGCACCATCAAGACCAACGACAAGATACACATTTACTGACAACCCCTTTAGCTCCATCACCCCTCCATTCGTCGAACGAGTCCAACGAAACACCGGAACGAAGAAACCTCAGATCAATTTTGAAGAAGCTTTCCGAGGACACAAAAGAAAAGGTTAAAGAACCTGAAACTGAAGAAGAGACAGAGATTGAGTCCGAAGAAAAAATGCCGAAGAAGATGGATTCAACTGAGTTTAAAAGGTATGGTTCTAGAACATTATTATTACAATAATTGAAGGACACAGTTTTACTTTTTCGAAAATGAAACCGTAATACTAAGACTGATATTCTCGAACGCTGCCTAGATATTGTTTATTATTTGTAGGTTGATGCGAGCTCCAACAGTAGAAGGTTACGCTGCTCGTCACAGCAAACTATCAAAAAGTGTGACCTTCAATAGAGACACGCTGCAAAGTCCGCCAAATAGTGCTAATACCGTCCATGGTACCCCACAAAGTTTATTTCCATTTGTCAATTCACCCACCGATAATGGGTTAGATGTTAAGGAAGAGGTAACATCTTTCAAATTGTAAGTTTCATAAACCAAATCTTGATTTACCTTTTTTTGTAGAAAAAAATTAACGAAATTGAACGATGTGGTGTACAGATAGTGCCTAACAAAACGAATAATCAAGTTAAAATAATCAAAGGTAAGTCCTCCATATTTGTCACTGCTCATTTACTGAAATATTGTTATTGGCGTTACATATCTTTGTAGAAATAGTTAAATTTAAGATTCGATTGTTCCACTCAAATTTATTTATATATTGTAGCTTCTTTAGAAGAAGAGCAACAATACTTTGCAGACATACTCCTTGCGATAAAACAAGTGATGAGCTCGCATCTTATAGATCTTCAACAAAAATTTCAGGAACGTTTTGAGAAATTGGAGGAAGAATTAAGGCATAAAAACGAAATTATTCTTCAGTTGAAGGCTCACATTTTAGAGTTGGAGAAATTGACTGACGATTCATTTACGGTACGTTCATTGTACATAGTATGTTTTAATTCACTCTTACTATTCAGTTTATTGTACATCTATTTATAAATACATTTATTGGCCATTAAACTAGTAATTAAAGAATAATAAATAAATGGTGGCAACTAATAGTAGATACTGGTATTATGCACAATTTTCACAGGATTCCATAGACACCATCATTAGTAAAGATCAGCAATCTTGGGAAGAACCAACTCACGAAGAGGAGGAAGAATTACAAGAGCTACCACTACCTTTAAATGCTTGGTCATCATCCAGATCGAATAGTGTAGTTTTGAACATTGATACTACTACAGGTAAGCAAATCAATAATATGAACACTTTAATCGACCTTAGTTGCGTAGGTAAGGTAAGGTAAATTGAATAGGTACTACCCAATTTATCGCTGTTGTGTCAATGCATTTATACAATTATTGAAATTTAGATACAGATTCAGACAATGCAGATGGGGAGACTTCTGAGAACGAACCAACGGATTACGAGTCAGGAGATGGGGAATTCGAAAATTCAAGTACTAACTGGGAAATAGAGCTTCTAGCTGCCCAGATGCGGGAAAGAAGAGCTGCTAGTTTGGATCATAGTATCGGTAGACCACCATTAAGAAATAGGTTAGTAGTTTTTTTTTTGTGAATAGTATTATCGCTGTATGATACTTAATATTATTGAGAATAGGGAACTTACATGAAAATTAAAATTGAAAAATAATGCTCTTAAGCGTAAGCTAATATCATCAAAAGACCCACAGTTTATAAGGAAACATATTTTTTAATCCTCTATATTAACTAGAAGCGACTAAAGTTTGCTCGTGAAGTCAAAGAGTACTACAATACATAGCGCGAGAGCGGGCAATTCATACTGCGTGACGTCACACGGCGAACTTTAATTATTTTCTATTATTTCTCGATAATATGCCGAAGGAACACCCAAATAAAGCCCAGAATTCCACAGCTGTATCGTATCAAAGTCGTCTTTCGACTACAGTGTTTTTGCTATTAAGAATACTTATCGAACCATGTACCTTCCGCTTGCGATGGGTGAATAATACCGCTGCGCTAGGCTGCTATCAATATTTCGTAGTAACCATTATTGTAAATTTTTCTAGGTTTTTACGCGGATCGAGCGTGGATGGGAACGATTGATATTTGGTGATCAAAAGAACCAGAACGAAACTATCGACGGACAAAAAGGAGTACCGAATGTACGGAGGAAGCTGGTTCGTAGTGTTATACACGTATTTAAAAATGAAATAAAATCAACAAAAATGTTTGGAAAATGGGGAATATAGGGATAATGAATAAACTACGAATGTTCTGCAGTGCATGTACGCAGCTATTTTTGATGATTCTTTTTAAACATGGTATAGTAGGTTTTCAAGGTTTATTTTATTTAAATTGACGGGAGGTATAACAATGGTGATGGGTAGTGATTAAAATATTTTTAGTTGCATTTTCTGGGTTATTACTACGTATATTAAACAAAATCAAAATTAATTATTTTTTTAATTATTGAAACGTTACTATACGAAACCTCAACTGGCTATTTATTACCCGTTTTTCAAACATCAATACAGATTTGACGGACATATTTGTAAAAATTACATCATATTGTGATGAATACAGAGAGTGAGCACTGTGGCTGTCCTAAAAATTGTAAAAAGTTGTATAAATGTGGATAAAGAAACGCTCAAAGTCGATAATTTACTGAAAAATTCTTAATAGAACAAAAAATGTTAACGTAGTGCCAATAATTAAATTGATAACAAAGAAAATAATATCTAAGAAATTGGAATTTTCAGATTGATTATACAAAGTAAGCAAGAGAAGATATTCCCAAAGATACTAGGCTGTCTTTTAAAATTATTTTGTTTTAATAAAAAAATTGTATTTTATTTTGCCACGAATAGAGGTCACAACGACCAAATATTTCTTTTATCAAAAAAATTTATATTAAGAGGGGTTTTTACTGTTTTAAGTTTGGAAAACGATCGTTCCGCTGATGCCACAGTAACTGGTAAAGTTAGAAATAACATCACTGCCCTAGATACATTTGGAAAATTTGAAGAAACACTCTGATTTTTTATTAATAAATGATCCGCAAGTTCATACACTGTTTTTAATTTTAAAATACTATCTCCAAGTCCCTTTCTGAGGCTTAAAATTTGACTAGGAAAGTCAATGGACAAGTCTTTATGGTACCTATATTGTTTGTAAATTCCGCGCTTTCACGTATAATTTTTCTTCACTTATGTACAAAATGCTACAAATTTTGAAGGGCCGTCAATGTGGGCCCCCGCCCGGTCGCCCCCCCCCCCCCCCCCCGCGGTGCGTGGTCAGCAGGGGTGTTTGTTACGCCACTGCTCTGCCCCCCCCCCCCCCAAGAGAACTACAATACGTCTTCCTTTCTAACAATTTTTGAACTTCTTTCTTTAAATTTAAAAAGTTGATACGGACAAATATTCTAGCTAAATAGCATCTTGTGGTAGAATGGACCTATCCAAATACGAAAATGAGAAAAAAAAAGTTGTAACACGTAACGTTTTCTTGTTACATTTATAGAACCACATTTAATGTTACAATATTTAATATCTATTGAAAAAATAATTTAAGAATTTTCTAACTGTGTATATCGACTATATTTAAATTTTACATCTAGAAAAAACACAAACATTACAAATATTAACTGGACACACTAACTAAATTTTATTTTTTCCTTTTATGAGGGGTCATATCTTCTCTTTTCAAAAACCAACAGGAATCACCCATCATGGCTAGATCCCATCGTCCTTGATAGCGAATTTCCATTGTCCTGATATCCTGGTGGAACCTTTTACCCTGCTCGTCACTGACAGCTCCCAAATTTTCAGGAAAAAATGACAGATGGGAATGGAGGAAGTGAATTTTTAATGACATTCGGGCACCAAGCGATTTGTAGGAATCTAAAAATTCATCAACTAACTGTTGATAGTTTGCATCCATATTGTTGCACAAAAATCCCCTTACACTAACAAATGAGTTCCATGCTCTGAGCCTGGTAAGCTTCTCTGTAAAGTTGACATCGTCCAGCAATTTTTTGATTTGTGGCCCAATAAAAATACCTTTCTTTAATTTGGCATCACTTAACTGGGGAAAGACTTGTCTTAGGTATTTGAATCCATCACCGTCTTTATTCATAGCTTTCACAAAATTTTTCATCAGCTAAAGTTTAATGTGAAGAGGAGGCAGAAGGACTTTTTGGGGTCTACAAGAAGTGCAAACTTAACATTTTGAGATCCCGGCTGAAATTCACTTCTTTGTGGCCAATCTTTTATTACATAATGCTGATCTACTGCACGACTGTCCCACAAACAAAGAAAACAGCAATATTTTGTAAATCCTCCGTGAATTCCTACTAAAATTCCTACAGTTCAGGTAATTTTTCTGTTATAAAATGCATCCATTTTTACCGCCCCTAATTAAATTGACTACCTGCTAATGTAAAATGGTCTTATTAAGCTATTGAAAAATGGTATGTATTGGGGCTTTCCCAATATTTTTTCTATTATTAGAAGGGTATTTTCATTATAAAAATAAAGAGCTGACCTGTGACCGCTCTGTACCCAATGTAAACAAACCAAGGAAGCATGAGTTATGTCGTCTTGATGACGTAGGCACCCCGCTTACGTAGCTTCCGCCACCATGGTAACATAGCCTTTCTAAGAATTTTGATTATAATATATCATTAATGACATTTCTCGTTTCCGTGTAACGGCAATGCGGCGCGCTGGCCAATGACATTATAGTCCGGAATTCCGCAGTAGAAGGTAGACTACCTTAAGTATTATGCACCTATTATTAAATGGTTGTAGATGACCATGTTAACAGTTCTTCTCAGCCATAAAAAAATTAGCTAAACAACTTTTCTTCTTTGTTGCATAATCAATTTTTAAAGAACCAATTATTAAATTTAATATTTCAAAAGTACCTATATGTATATTACCCATTTACATATTCATAGTACCTCTTACTTTTGTAAAAAATCTAGATGTTAGAACGGTTTTGTTTATACGGTTATATAGATATTTTACATCGAAATAAGTTTTTATAACAACTTTATACTAATATAATTAAAACTCCTATGCAATAAGGTTTAAAAATGTTACTAAACAGTATTTTAAACAAGAGAGAGAAGGAGATGTTGTAGTTTTTGTAAAGTTTACCGTATGCGGCCATTGTATATTGCCGTTAACGTTAACGGTACGAATACAAAAATTTCGACGGGTCTCTAATCATTAATAAAGTTAATACTATAGACAAAATGACCACTTTAGGAAATGTATCAAGCAGAGAGTGTAGAAAAAAATTTAATTAATATGAATAAAGATAGATTTAAAATTGTAATATATTATATTGTAAAATTACTAATATAAAAAAATACTAAACACAATGCGACAGTTTTATTATTTCTGATTATATAAAGGGGCCCACCGCGAAACTGGTGGATTTATTAACACAGCCGCAGGGAGTAAGTATAGTCCGCAGCACGAATCGTGAACAGAAGAAAGAATGTGGACGGGTACATACATTGTTGCCGTAACACACTACTCTAACTGTGATACTTTATTTGTTAATATTTAATTTAGGTATACATCCACAGTATTTTGTCTGTATATTACATACGTATTTCGTATATTTTTTTATTTAGTGTTTGAAGAATGTAGAAAGAATTCAACCGATGCTGCACGACGCACAAAGATATTTTAATCGGCGTCATCCAACCCGACACTTATGTACCCAAAACTGGTTCCGAAAATGCGAAATCAGCCTGACTATAGTACTCCTTGTAAAACTAATATTTTCCATGTTTTTTAAACAGCACACTAATTTACTTTGGCAGAAGCTGTTGGCATTTCAATTTTCTTCAAGGCATGATTTTGTTCTATCAGTTTTGCTGGTCACAGGCTACTTGATGCATTTAAATCTAAATTAATTCTCAAAAGGTGCTTCATTTTAGGAAAGTTCTAAGTTAACTTTTTAAAGATTTTTAATGGCAGCTTTGCTAAAATCTTATCTTATGTAGTGTAGTATGTGGTATCAAAATAATCGTAATAAAATCTTTTTTTTTCTTAACCAGACGAGCCACCATGTTACCGTTTAAAAAAAAATGAGTTATACAACTTTAAAGATTACATTTTACATAACACATAGCATTGGACCAAAAATAGTAAAATTGCATTTTTCCCAAGATTAAAGAACTGAAATAAGTGATTTTAAGGTATTCAGTATTCATAGCCCTCTAGATAAAGCAATAAATTTAGAAAAAAAATATTTTCTTGGTGAGAAAAAGTGACAAGTGATACATCGTTGTATTTAAAATGTCATATGGAGTCAAAAAAAGGAAAAATATACCAGGTGTCCCATTTAAAAATCGAAAGTGTATGTCACTTCCGGTTAAACTGGAAGTTGCATAATATTAAGTCACTTGTCAAAAAAATACAGTTTTATGTCGTATACAAATCCCTCAAATTTTATTCCATTATCTTGAAAAACAAAAAAGTTAGAGGGGCGAACCACCTTCCGTGGACACCCGGTATATTTATCACGCGATTATACGAAGTTGTTCGCGAAGCGTTCCTTTAACACAGTGGTTCCCAACCAGTGGTCCGCGGACCACCGGTGGTCCGCAGAAGCCCAAAATATGGTCCGCGAATGATTTTTTAATTTAGCGGGCGGTGAGCCGTTGGTCGCCGCGTCAGTGTTGCCAACCAGAGGGAATTTTCCCTTTTTGGGGAATTTTGACACCGATTAGGGAAAAAGGGAATATATTTTAAAATTAAAATCACACACTTAAATAAATTGAATATGCAACTGCAAGGTTCCGGAAATAAAAAATTAGAAAACACCGCAAATATATTCATTTTTGAAGATAAACTTCGCGCTTTTATTTGCAAACTTCAGTTGTGGTTACGTAAAGTTGAAGAAAATAATTATTCTGCGTTTGGGACATTAAAACCACTCGTGGAAGACAAAAATTTTGACGCAAGTAAATCAAATATGCAAGAAAACATCCAGACTCATTTAGAATTGTTGATTGATGAATTTAATCGTTACTTCCCAGAATATACCGAAGATGCTTAAAGTTGATGAAAAACTGATTCGTAATCCTTTTAGTACGGACGCTGGTAAAGTTACTGAAGGAATCCAGGAAGAACTTATTGAACTCCAAAATGATAGAAACTGCAAGGATGCTTTTGTCGTTTGAGTCGTTTTGGTGTAAAAAAGCAATTTCTTATACTAAACTTCGAGAAATCGCCTTGCGGTATTTTATGGTTTTGTCCACAACTTATTTATGTGAACAAGAATTTTCCGCTTTGTTGGTAATTAAAAACAAGGCGAAGAATCGTTTGAAAGTAGGTGATGATTTGCGTGTAGCTTTGAGTAACAATATTAGTCCTAGGATAGCCGAACTCGTGAAGAAGATGCAAGCTCAGAAATCACATTAATACAAAATTACAGAAGTTTATCCTAAAAATATTATTATTACTCCTAATGTGTGTTTATTTAAAGTTTCAGTTTGATTATTACAGTTAATTTTTATTATACCTCCATAGTGGTCCCTGCTCACAAGAATGATATAAAAATGGTTCCTGACCAAAAAAAGGTTGGGAACCCCTGCAACAGCTTAGCTCAGCAAAGATATTTATTACTTTGCTTAAATGTTGAAAAGAAGCAAATGGAAAGTTCCTATATAACTTCAATAATGGTAGATAGATAGAGATGGAGTTAAATATCGATAGCTTCCTAATTATGAAAGTCCTCTATTCGATTTATTTTGAATAGTATTCACATTATTATTAAAATAAATTTAATTACATAAACCAGTTGTCCAGTTAAACATTGTATGGGTATTATATCCTAAATATCAATATATATCCGAAATAATCGAACCTAAATTATAAATCGTATTCCGTTTCTGTTTTAGCTAAACCTGTAGTACAATGTTTAGTGGGTTACCTGACCTATTTTCCTTATTTTTATATTTATCATAAAAATTCCTACTGTTTCCAAAAATAGAGTTTTTTGTATTTGCAGCAATGCCTTAGTATGCTTTACTCCACTCAGCATCCAATTCGTTCCAAGGGACCCTTAAGTTCATTATTTTTTATATAGTTTTGCTGTCAAATTCGTCAACCATCAGCTGTTTTTCATTTTAACACGCGAGTGATATAAAGCACTTTCTAGCCAAGTTAAAAGGAAAACATCTTTGTGTCCAATAATTAAACAGACTCTGTAATCTTTATATCTTCTAATATAACTCACACATAAATAATTTTCTTGTTGACAATGATTCCATAACAATATTTATGTTAGTAAAAAAACATACAGGTACAAAGTAGCAACAATTTATTTTCATCAATTAATTGTTTAGTAAGGTAGGTATACAAGGTGGCGCTTCGTCTGACACTATGCAAAATTTAGGTAGTCAAATATTCGCACTTACTCCATGTTTAAACTAGGTGGAATAATTATCGCTAATCAGCACCCGAGGCACTATGCTCATCTTAATTATTATTACTATTCTAGTAAGACAAATATTAATTAGAATACTCTTTAATAAATTTATTAATCGTTTCTAATATAAGGGATACCTATGATCCGTTTTTTTTTTGAAAATAGAAACTTACGGTATCAAAAATTATCTATTACGTACAAATTTTAAGTTCAAAACGTTAAAATAACTTTAGCTGAAGACGAAATACACCAAATCCAGCTTCAGCTCGTTTAACTGGTTATTATGGGAAAAATGGTTTATTTTCAATCATTTCATTCCTTCGCCGTCAATTATTGGTCCACAACAATTAAGGGAGCCAACAATTGACCACCCTTAAATTTTCATGTGATTTCCTATAGTGCGGCAGCTTATGCACCACCCTGTATAAGATTTAAAATTAAGAAATTCTTATTGCAAAACATTTCAAACCCAACTTTTGTAAATCGAAAAACAAATCTCGAAACTTTTTTTATTGTTTTACAAAGTAGATACCTACAATAAAAAACGGTTCTATTTTCTATATACAGCATAATTATTATAGAAAAATGTCATTTCTAAAATGACTTATAATAGGTTAAAACAATATAAAATAAGACAAAAGAAAAAACTTAAATTAAGGCTGAAAATTTTTAATTTAAAGGAAAGGTAACTTTATTGTTTGTATATTTTTTAGAACAATAATTTGTGTTCCTTTGTTTCATTTTATCAGGGTGGTCCAGCTAAGATGGGTTGTGTTTATCTTCAAAATTATTTGTTTACTAATATTGCTAATGTATTAATCAATTTATTATTCAATTATTTTTGTATTTAACTTTTCTCCATAGGTCTTACATTTTACTGAACCACCCTGTACATCAGATAGCTAGAGCTAGACATAGAAGTGTCAAATTAAAGATCGTATAATTGATCGTTTTTTTAATGTACAATTGTACACCGTGACATTGGCCCAAGTTTTAAAATATGACCGAATGGTATCTCTATCGACAAATACATACTATACAATAAATAAATTCGTTTATCTATTTTGTCTTACTTTATTTATTTTAAAGAAATAATTCTATATTAATTTTGTAAAAGGCAGTCGAAATTTAAACTATCTAATACTGCCCCGACAAAAATGCATCTTCGTCTTAAGAAAAATTGTAACATTTAAACTCATGCAAATACATAATTCTCATTCTGCTTAAGAGCAAATATTGATCCGCCTTCACCACTTTTGATAAATATCTGTTCGGCAAACACCTTTGGAGTACAATTATCTACTGTTTTGCGGTAAAAAAGGTTATATTAAGAAAAACAGAAAAATAAATATGGGGAAAGTTGACAAAACTTCGTTTTTTGCTTTTTTTATTTAAATTTTTCAAACTTGAAACTGTAGGTAATTGTACGCCAAAGACCGATTGGATAAAACAAAGAAGTAACGAAATATTTATCACAAAACGGCGAAGGCATCACTAGTGTTTGCTCTTTAATCTGTCTTGCAGAAAACCAGCAGAATAAGTAGGGTAGGTAGTAGAACTAAATACATTAGAATAAAATATACTTTGTATGTGACATTATGCCTTTCAGATAGCCCTTGGGGGAGAAAGGAGGCTTCTAATGACCAAGTAATATCAGTAAACAGGGACATTATCGATATATTCGTCGCAAATTCGAGTATGCATTGGGAGCTCGGAAACTATAAGAGAAGCATGTTCTTGTTTAAAAGATGTTTCTAATAATGATTGATAAATATGAAGAACGACAAATTGATACATTAAAAGCTCTATATTTTACAAATTATTATTTTCAAATTTTCCTATTTTTAATATTGCTTCTTTATATATTTTTTCTGGTGGTAATTTTAGTTAATCCAACCCTGTCCTATCTGTTAAAGTTCAGGTCAGGTCTATTACTTTCTGTAAGTCATTTTTTATGAAGGACAACATTGTATTATGTATTCCCTTCTTGTTTATATTGCTCGGTGCCATATTATAATAAAATTTTGGAAATAAGGACATTTTTTACACAATGTATTTTTAATACTTAAGGTTGAATTATTAACGTCATATAATCTATTGCCAATCTATAACCTATTTTGCGTTGATTTTTTGAGTTTATTATTTTAACAACTAACATTTAAAGAAAATCAATATCGTCGGTACATTATTTAGGTGGTATCTGATATATTACAAAAATATAAATTTATTTCATTGCTAATTTTGGGAGAATTGTATAGTGAAAGAACAATGAGTGACACTGACATAATAATGTTAAAAAAAATCTTACCCGATATTTTTCGCTATACAATTCTCCTAAAATAAGTTATGAAATTCCTTGATATTTATTAAATGTCAATTATTACCTATAAAATATCAAGTCGATACTGATTTTCTTTAAATTTTGTATAAAAGCTAGAAAACATAAATAAATCTACGCGAAATAGGTTATAGGTTGGCAAGCAGGTTGATACTCCCACCTTAATAAAAGCAAAATTATATTTAGAGACGATATTTTTAAAATTCCTTTTCCTGTATAAATCACTACAGAAATACAGAATGTATTATTTATTTTATTATTATTTGTCAATGAAATTGTTTAATATTTTCAATCCTAAATTTATATAATTATTAAAGGTTTAATGTCGCATACCAACTTATACAAAAATATACAAAAAAACATCCTTAAATTATAACCAAAACAATAATTATTAGTATCACTTTAAAATTATTTTTACCATATTTTTTGGCTTGTAATAAAGGAAAAAGAACGAAAATCTTTTTAAATTGCAAGCAATGCACAAAAGTAAATTTAAAGGCACTATTTTGCGAGAAAATATAAACACAACAACAATTTTCTAGCCAAGCAATGTAAGGCGACATATAAAATTAATTTAATAATAATATCAAACACATTAAATTAATATAAATTTATTATTATTACTTAATTTAATTAATTTTCTTACCAACGTAAGAAACAATTACCTTATCAAAAATAATATCACAAGAACGATAATAAAATTAACTAAGGTAACAATAAATTTAAACTAAGCAAACATAAACAGTATAATGTATAAACAAATATCTTATTATTTTATCTAACCAAGCTTTGTTGTTTTGGTCTAACAAAAAATTGGTATAATCTTGAAATAAAGAAATTTGACTAACTAGCAAATAAATTAATATTCCTTACTAAATTTAAAAAAAATATCTCATATATATTTTTTTATTTTAAACCCACTGGCTTGATATGATTCTAAATGAAAACAATGATATAATATTATTATATTTTTTGTTCAATTAAAGAACGGCTTCACTCATTGGTCCGACACCGACGCAGCGACGTCCGTAGGCACCTTACAAAATTAAACTATTTTATACTAAATTAAAGAATTATCGTATCTTGTAAATTACATTTGCCTATGCCAGTAAGCTATAGTAAATTGTTTTCTTTATAGCCTTCTCGATTTTAAAGAAGCAAGTGAGACCGAATTATGTTTCACTCACTTCTCCTTAAATCTCAAACGGCCTTGGTTTCTGTTTTTCAGAAAATATTAATAAACTTTTCGACGTTGTCAAATTTTATATTTATACAGTAAATTCCGCATCATATGGGATTTTTTTTTATTAATAGCTTTATTCGAAATTTGACTTTGGCATCAAGTTCTGCTTCGATCGAGATAAAAATTAAGCAAAAAAAATAGTAGTGACGTGATTCGCATTATCTGTCAAATTTTAATTTTTCCAAAAAATAATTCAAAAGTGGGGTTATTTCTAAAAATACCGAAAAAAGTTATAAGAAAAGGTTTTTTTTAAATGTAGTTTCTAGCTTACATGCAAAATTTTAGCTGCATAAGATAATTTTGATTTTTTACCCACCACTAAAATTTATTTTCCACTTAATGAACACTTTACTGATGACACTGTGTTCTTTTTTTGTCTTAATACAAGGGTGTATTACTTTCAGACACAAACTACGTTCTAAAAAATGCTTATTTGATGAAGTTACCTTATACAGTAGGCTGGGCCGAAAAAGTGAAAAATTGGAAATTGCAAATGGTATATTTGCCAATATCTGACTATACATTTAAAAGTAATTTGTGGAAAATTTTATTAAAACCCGTAAATGTTTCGCCGCGCCCCTGTGACCTTGAAAATTAGTAAAAAGGCCGATTTTTCAATATTTAATATTTTTTAAGTCCAAAATTATAATTTTTTTGTGACTTCTTGTGGATGTGGGAATGTGTTTAAAAATAATTTTTTCAATAAAATATTTTTCTGTTGGATGGAAATTACAAATTTGTCTCTGAAAACGTTAAATTACGTCTAAATGAAAATTTTGAGGACAAATTTGTAATTTCCATCCAACAGAAAAATATTTTATTAAAAAAATTATTTTTATACACATTCCCACATCCACAAGAAGTCACAAAAAAATTATAATTTTGGATTTAAAAAATATTAAATATTGAAAAATCGGCCTTTTTACTAATTTTCAAGGTCACAGGGGCGCGGCGGAACATTTACGGATTTTAATAAAATTTTCCACAAATTACTTCTCGATGTATAGTCAGATATTTGCAAATATACCATTTGCAATTTCCAATTTTTCTCTTTTTCGGCCCAGCCTATTATACAGGGTCAAAAACAAATAAACTTTGCATCACATGCGACCAAATTTTAATAGCCCAATTTTGATTTTGTAGAAAAACACACATTTAATATGGCGCTACTTTAAAGAAAATTTATCTGAAATAAAGCATTGTCAAAACTAAGAAGTTTTATGTAGATTGCGTTGAGTCTTATTTCGCAAAAAAGGTGAAATTTACAAAATATGGGTAAAAAATCAAAATTATATTATGCAGCTGAAATTTTGCATGTGGGCTAAAAACTGCATTAAAAAAAAATTTAATAACTTTCTTCGATACTTTCAGAAATAATCCCACTTTTGAATTAATTTTTGGAAAAAATTAAACTTTGACAGATAATGCGAATCACGTGACTACTATTTTAAGCTTAATTTTCATCTTGATTGAAGCAGAACTTGATGCCAAAGTCAAATTTCGAATAAAGCTATTAATTAAAAAAAATCCCATATGATGCGGAATTTACTGGTCACACTGTATGTAGAAAAAATTAGGTTTTTGTAAGTAAAGACTCGCAAAAGCTTATTTATCATCTCTCTCTATACAATATAAATTATGCAATGAGGGTACCGCCGGTGCATCGTATTATTGGACATCGGATACCTTTGATTCGAGTATTAGAATGATAGAATTAAACGGGCCAATTAAATAATCTCACGCCCACACTGTCATTGGCTGAAATTAAATAGAATTATCACAAAAATAGGTTTGTCAAAAATTCAGTAGTTAGGGCACTTCTTATTCCCCACTTATTTCGTCATACTGGGCAAATTTAAGGAACACCTGCTCTAATGTTGTTTGACTGAAACTGTATTCCTCAATGTCCAATTCTAGTTTTGCTGAAAAAACAAATATAACGGTTTATATTCTGTTATGTAAAATATTTGTAACTCACCAAAATGTCACACACACAGCAATGTCTGTAGGCACTACTTTTGTACCATCGGTGCCGAGAAAATTCTTGGACAAGCATTATTTTAGCTTTCAGACTATTAGTCGTTAGAATGGAAGTAGAACGATTTAACGCAAAATGTAAGGTGATGAAACGATCTTACCTTTACGGATTTTATTAAAGGAGGTTAAGGTGGCAGTATCAACATTAGGGTGGAGCGAAAAATTGATTTTTTTTTTCTTCAAAATTTTGATATTGGCTAGGAGCCAAAATGTTCTGTCTATAAACACTATTTCCTGCGCAAAATTTTAACTTCCTACTCATTTGTTTTGAGGGGTCACACAATCCTCAAAGTTATAGCAATTTAGGTATATTATTTTCTTTTTGATATCGGTTAAATTATGTCGGACTTTCGCTAGTTCATGGTATATTTTAAAATAAATGTAATGATCGAACTACCCAGAACTCACCCAACGGCGGTCCTGGAACGTCTTTCTCGGGGGGGTACTTTTAAGGATTTGCGACGGAGGCGCAATCTTTCATGCGCCGAAGGCGCTCTTTTGCACCGCAGGCGAAAAAATTTTGGGTACCACGCCCTTTTTTGGGTAAAATAACCGTAAAGCTTAATCTGCGGCGATATACCAGACTTTAAAACACTCTTTTAATTTAAAAGAATTTTGAAAGGGCGACAAAATAAACAAGAGAGCCCCCTCGTAAATACGCCACTGATGTAGTATGTTTTAATATTGTAACATTAGTATGTTTTAATATTGTAATGTATGTAAGTCAAAACACTTAAATAAAACAAAACTTAAATGTATATGTATAATAAAGAAATCAGAACATGAAAATAAAGCTAAAAAAACTACAATTGTTTTTTAATATATTTTACATTGGATGCCGCTGCTTTTAACATTTTTTTTAAGTCATTAGAGAACCGGACATTCTTCGGTCCGGTTTACCAGCATTTTCGCGATATTATATCGACTTATCGACGGACTATAATAGAATATATCTTATAATATTAAGATGTTGATATTTTTATATAAAAAATGTTTTTTCAAATTTATTGGTTTTGTTTTTTACTTAAAAATAATAAATATTTATAGTTTTTTGGACATATTATTTTTAGTTTTTGCGTCCTCAACCTGGTCTCGGGGGGGGGGGGGGGTAATTACCCCCAGTACCCCCCCCCCCGTAGGACCGCCCTTGAACTTACCACGTGGAGGTATCCGACCTAGAGTCCCTCCCCCCTCCCACCCTTATATTCGCAAATCAGTTAAACTCTCTCGGAGGTCGGAGTACCTACACGTGGTGAGTTCTGGGTAGTGCATTGCATTTTTTTCTTTTAAAATATACCATGAACTAGCGAAAGTCCGACATAATTTAACCGATATCAAAAAAAAATAATATACCTAAATGGCTATAACTTTAAGGATTGTGTGACCCCTCAAAACAAATGAGTATGAAGTTAAAATTTTGCGCAGGAAATAGTGTTTATAGATAGAACATTTTGGCTCCTAGCCAATATCAAAATTTTGAAAATCAATTTTTCGCTCCACCCTAATCAACATGTTTGCCAACCTATAAGTCCTATAACATATTTCGCGTAGATTTACTTATTTTTTCTAGCTTGTACACAAAATTTAAATGAAATCAATATCGACTGCATATTCTATAGGTTGACATATTATATATACAGGGTGTCCGTAAATGACGAGCAAAAAATTTAGGGGATAATTCTAGACCGAAAATAAATAGCTCTTCCTATAACATTTTTTTGAAAATTGATTATTTACGGAGTTACAGGGTGTTAAAGTTAAATTTTATTTGCAGTTTTAAAATTCAAATCAAAGGATCAAAGTGACATCCTTCCTCTTAAATGCATAAATTAATTATTCTTAAAAAATTCTGACAAATTCCATGGAATATTCTTTCCTTTGCTATGCTATGTTGAAGGTTGAAAATAAATTAAAATGATTTCGTATTCATCAGATGCAAGCAATGTTATTTTAGCGTTCTTCTCGAAAACGTTTAGATTTATCGAAACAAAAGTAGTATACCATTTGTATGACAAAAGGTTAGGAGAATAAAAATATTCAGTCAAAATGCGCATACAGTGTCGGAGAAAAAAGTTGGGACCATTCAAAATAAAGTATACGCTCCTAGATGGCGCCCTCTACAAAATGCGAAACAACGGTGGACAAATTTGTATTCTTCATCCCGAAAAAGCCTCACATGCGAGATTTTGTCATAATATTATGAGCGTGGCAAAAAGTATTGCAATAAAAACTGCAAATAAAATTTAAATTTAACACCCTGTAACTTCGTTAATAATCAATTTTCGAAACAATGTTATAGAAAGAGATAGCATTTATTTTCGGTCTAGAATTATCCCCTAAATTTTTTGGGAAATTAAGAAATTATTCTTAACCAAATTCCAATTTTTGGTTACTTAATTTCAAAGTCCAATTTGGTCAGTGTGTTGCAATGGGGATTATTCATCTTAACATAATCCTTTTATTAACTTACCCTTTTCTAATTGCATGAAACAATTGGCTAAAGATGGAACACTTTGCTGAGGCACGCTAAACACCAATCTATCTACAAATGTCTCTTGTAACTCTGCGTCAGGGAACAAATCTGAAAAAGCATAATTATTAAGAAACAATTTTATTTTTCAAAAGCTCAGTAAAAACGCTGTAATATAGAGTGTGACCAGTAAAGTCAGCATATGGGAGTTTTTAAAATTAATAACTTAATTCGAAATTTGGCTGGCATCGTGTTCTGCTTCGATCGAGATGAAAATTAAGCAAAAAATAGTAGTCGCGTGATTCGCATTATCTCTCAAATTTAAATTTTTTCCAAAAAATAATTCAAAAGTAGGGTTATTTGTGTAGTATCGAAAAAATGATTAGAAAAAGTTTATTTAAATGCAGTTTCTAGCCCACGTGCAAAATTTTAGCTGCATAAGATAATTTTGATTTTTTCCCATATTTTGTAAGTTGCACCACTTTTGCATAAAACTTCTTAGTTTTGACAATGCTTTATTTTAGATAGATTTTCTTTTAAGTAGCGCCATATTAAATGTGTGTTTTTCTACAAAATCAAAATTGGGCTATTAAAATTTGGTCGCATAGATAAACTTTACCTTAAGTTAAAACTAAAATTTATTTTCCACTTAATGAACACTTTACTGATGACACTGTGTTCTTTTTTGTCTTAATATTAAGGTGTATTACTTTTAGACACAAACTACGTTTTCAAAAATACTTATTTTATGAAATTACCTTATACAGGGTCAAAAACAAATTAACTTTGCATCACATGCGACCAAATTTTAATAGCCCAATTTTGATTTTGTAAAAAAACACACATTTAATATACTTTAAAGAAAATGCATCTGAAATAAAGCATTGTCAAATCTAAGACGTTTTATGTAGGTAGCGTTGAGTCTTATTTTGCAAAGGTGGTGCAATTTACAAAATATGTGTAAAAATTCAAAATTATCTTATGCAGCTGAAATTTTGCATGTGGGCTAGAAACTGCATTTAAAAATACTTTTTCCAATAACTTTTTTCCATATTTTCAGAAATTACCCCACCTTTGAATTCTTTTTTGGAAAAAATTATAATTTGACAGATAATGCGAATCACGTGACTACTATTTTTTTGCTTAATTTTCATCTCGATCAAAGCAAAACTTGATGCCCAAGTCAAATTTCGAATAAAACTATTAATAAAAAAAAAATCCCATATGATGCGGACTTTACTAGTCACAATGTATAAGTTGGTTTATAAAAATTGTTTAAGTTAATTAAATAATATTTAATATCAGAAGAAGCGTTGCTTCCTTTCATTTCCTCAGATCCTTCCTCAGGCGTCTACCGTAAAATGGGGTGAATATGATCAGCGGGGTGAATAGGATTAAAAGTTACCTTCAAGTTTCAAAAATCTGTAATAATTTTAATTTTAAAGTGTAGGTCTTTTCAATGTACAGATTTTAAGTAACAGTGGTAAAAAGTAATTTTTGTGACATTAAACTTAAAATAACTTGGCAACATCGCAGACTGAATACCATTTTCTAATAGAAAGAAGTTTTGTTCCTTTATAATTATATTATAATTATATAGGATTTATATTACGTTTATACCTGTTCTAAAATATATATGCTCATTTCTTTAAAATATTTGATTATTTTCTGAGTAGGTTTTCTGATTATATACACCCCGCGGTTGTTTAAATGCGATCCAGTTAATAAATCAATCAGTTATCCTATTGACACCACCTGCGGGGTAAATAGGATCAGTGCACAAAAAAATATATTTATACAACAGGGTACACCCTGTAAAAAAACTTATATTACCATTTAAAGTACCAACCTTAACTCATGTTTTAAGCTATTGAGACATTTATTCAGGCAGATAGTTTTCAAGTTACAAGCTTTTAAAGTGGAAAATTGATCCTATTCACCCCATTTTACGGTATATCATGGCTCGTCAGTAAGAATGGGATCCGCCGAAAAAAAGAGTTAATTATTTAATATGTTTTACCTAAAACGAATTGCTTCAATTCGGTATGTCTATCACAAGTTTCTGAAGTAGGGGTGGATTCCTCGCCCCTTAATTTCATTTCTAAGGTATATCCAGCACCGTAAAGATTTTTTAAATGTTGCGTTGAACCTATACACCTAAAATTTAAAAAAATAATAATTATTAAAACACTACACAGCACAGTCATCCGTTTTACATAATGATATCAATCAGCGAAATTCGAAACACACAAAAATATTGTATATCGTCGGCAAAAGCTTTATTATTTTATATTATGTTTTATTTAAACCTTAGTCCTCCTTTCACCATTATTCCTACTCTAGAACATAAAGCATCAGCTTCTTCCATGGAATGTGTTGTTAGGATGGCTCCCTTAGACCCCTAAAAATAAAGCATATTTTCACCGAAGCAGCATTGAAATGCTAGAACTACATATTAGGGCTTTTCTAATTGATTAGGTGATTTAGTAAACAAGAACTGTTAACAAAGTAGTACAAAAACTATCAGTAAATCCTAAACGAAGAGAGTCTTTGTAACAATAAAATTGTTTTTAGTCAGCATTAGACAAGTGGTGCTGCAGTACTCCTAATTTTAAATGTAGACGCTTCCTAGGCGTTTAGCAGTTGCGCGATCATTTTAGTTTATTGTACCTTGCGATAATCACATACACTCCCACAGGTTAAAAGTGAAATTATAATTAATTTTAAAGTTTATCGATATATTTTTACCTGAAAACTGGCCAAGATCGTATCCCAGAGAAATCGTTTACTCCTGGGATCCATTCCGGTACTGGGTTCGTCCAACAGTACTATCTTTGGATTACCAACCATAGCCATGGCGAAACTTAGTTTTCTTTTAGTGCCACCAGAACACTGCTTGACCTGTTTGTCAGCGTGTTCATTTATCTGCAGGCCACTAAAAAAAAGTTATTCGTATTTGTAACGAAGTCCACAGACTGTGGGCTCCTTAAGAGATGACAATTCTAATAGTATTTTTTGGGTTTTTATAGTGGACCATATAAAAATGCCTACGGATTTCTTAATGAAGTAGTAGTTTGTAGGACTAAACATATCATTTTTTTAATATAAATAAAATTAATTTAAACAAATGATCACAACGTTGATAAATAAATACAAAGTTTGCACGATATTTGTTACTTACTTAATAAATCTATTAACAATTTTATTGATATCAGCATACGGTACTCCTCGTATAGCCGCGTACGTTTCTATATGTTCTCGTACTGTTATATTCTTCCATAAGGCATCATGTTGGGGACAATATCCCAACAGTTGAAACGCAGAGTTTATATTAGAGGTTATGCTTTGTCCTCCGATAAATACCTACAAAATAAAAGTTTAAATTTAAATGTTTACAATAAAAAACATTTCTGTCGTAGTACAAGATCCTATCCGAACCATGGAAAGTTATTATAATTTGTTTTTATATGTTGCCTATTTTCGAGAAAAATTCAAAAAAAAGTCCACAAACAAGTGGTTTTCTGACGCGTTCTTGTTTAATATTAAAAAGTTTAGTAGTTTAGATCCTATGGAATACTGCGTTAAGAGTGCGCCACCTTGTATATAGTTTTTATCAAATATACACCTTTTCGATATTTTTGTATCAAGGTATTTAAAAAAAAACTATTTAAAAATATAGATACATCATACATGATGGTGGTACAGAAATGGTGATATTGACAGACGAATTGTCAAGATGAGAACTACTGTAGTCCCTCGCTGGGTATTTTCGGTGGTGCTGTTAAATAGACACTACTTACTCTTCCTCTGGTGGGTGCCTCCTCCGCAGTAATAATTTTCATGGTGGTAGTCTTTCCGGCACCATTATGCCCTAAAAGACCGAAAACCTCTCCTGCATCAACAGCAAGGGACAATGATTTTATCGCGACTTTTTTCTTTTCTTCAAGCTCTTCCGGTTTAAAGCAGCACGCACAACAAATCTTGTTTCGATTTTTATATTTTTTGTGTAAATTCTAAAAATTCATAAAATCAAATCATTTTATTAATAATATACAGTGACAGCAAAAAATGTATCTTACTTGAACTATAACAACAGGTTTGCTGACTTTTTCAAAATGACTTAAATTTCTAACTTTACTTCTCTCTGCCTGTACATCTTGGTCTTCATTATCCCCTACATCTATATCAGACACTTCATTAATAATATCCTCTCTTCCTTCCTAAAAAATAATTACGATGACTTGAGACGTAAAGCTAAAACTGGCATATAATTAGTCTCTAAAAAGCGCATTTTAGTGTCTCGATGCCACCTATCAGAGGTCTGGATGGAAAGGTTTTTTTAAGAGAACTTTTTTAATGCAAACAAATTTAAAAATAATTTTCGTGAAAGAGATAGTTACCTTTTTTAAAAAATGGAACGCATCACTAGCCTTTCCTCCGCTTTTCTTGATATCAACAATTTTTAGCAGCATGAACCACAAAGGTATATTAAGTATCATGCCTACGAACAGGATTCCAATTTCCAGTGTGAAGTAACTGGCTAATGTTAATTTATCACAGGCAAAATTGACGTTACACGACGAGTAGACACGTTGAATATAATAGACTATGGAATATGGTATGTACATGGTATTGGTTAAGGCAAAAATGCAATGGAGGATTATTGCCAGTCGTTTACCTAAAAGAAATTAAGTTATTTGAAAAATAACCTATTGAATCAATTCAACGTATCCAGGAATATGATATTTATTGAGTACTGCAGGCCTGAGCGAATGCCTTGGAGATAAGAATAATAATAACTGTGTTCTACGAATGATTGACTAAAGTTTTTTTTTGTTTACGAAAGGTTGTAATCCAGATTGCGTTGTCTTAATATTTGTTGTAAAGGACTTCCCATGTCCGAAAAAGTAATTTTTTAACGACACTCGTTAAACAGGTGTGTTGTTCCAAAAAAGTCTAATGATTTACCAGGAGTAGTATAATAATGCGCACTATCAGGCACGTGTACCATCGTTCTTAAATAATTTTATACTATTTTATTCTACTGGCTGTGGGTCTCTTAAGGGCGTCGTAATTAAATTAGACTGTTATATTATAACAGTAATTATAGGTGCTCAAAACGTGCACTTTTTTGTCAATGATTTGAATAATGATGAAATAAATGTAAAATATAATTAATTTTTTTTTTTTAATTTACACTTACCGAAATTCATCATGTCTAATAAGGCAACAAACAAAAATGGCAGCCATCCAACGAAAGTAGCAA
This sequence comes from Polydrusus pterygomalis, assembly GCA_963969555.1. Taxonomy (NCBI): domain Eukaryota; kingdom Metazoa; phylum Arthropoda; class Insecta; order Coleoptera; family Curculionidae; genus Polydrusus; species Polydrusus pterygomalis. Next base: position 37,205,013 of record OZ018385.1, on the reverse strand, counting down.
TATTCGGTAGAATAGATTGTGCCGAGTCAGTTTTATCAAATATATAACTTAAACATGTACAACTCAATATTGAAGATGGGCAGTAAACAAATATCAGCACACTAAAAATCACAATTGCTGGCCATTCTCTAAATGCAGGAATATCAAAAGCCACCATCATTATGACCAATGACGCACAAATCACCACCATTATTGCAATAAGTACTATGAAATAGGTTATAAAGTACATTGTCGTTGATAGGCCATTAACACGGAGTTGGTTTTTTGTCTTAAGCTGTAAAAAATAAATAAGCATGTTAGCATTTAATAATTGGCATTTTATTGTTATATACAGGGTGTCCGGAAATGATGAGCAAAAAATTTAGGGGATAATTCTAGACCGAAAATAAATTCTTCTCTTCATTTAAAATTTTTTTTCGAAAATTGATTATTAAAGGAGTTACGGGGGTGTTAGAGTTAAGTTTTTTTTGCAATAACTTTTGCCACGCTTATAATATTTTGACGAAATCTCATATATAGGGCTTTTTCGGGATGAGGAATACAAATTTTCCCACCGTTTTTTCGCATTTTGTAGAGGGCGCTACATAGCCTATACTTTATTTTGAATGGTCACAACTTTTTTGTCCTACACTGTATGCGCATTTTGACTAAATATTCTTATTCTCCTAACCTTTTGACATAAAAAGGGTATACTACTTTTGTTTCGATAAATCTAACCGTTTTCAAGAAAAACGCTAATATAACATTGCTTGCATGTGATGAATACGAAATCATTTTAATTAATTTTCAACCTTAAACATAGCATAGCAAAGGAAGGAGTATTCCATGGAGTTTGTCGAAATTTTTTAAGAAAAATTAATTTATTCATTGAAGAGGAAGGATGTCACTTTAAACCTTTGATTTGAATGTTTAATTTATTGTTCTGGTAAGTAACTTTAAAACTGAAAATAAAATTTAACTTTAACACCCTAATAATCAATTTTCGAAAAAATGTTATAGGAAGAGATAGCATTTCTTTTCGGTCTAGAATTATTCTCTAAATTTTTTGCTCTTTATTTCCAGACACCCTGTATATATATCTAATAATAATATTTTTACTGCCACTATTGACCGGTAATTAACCTTAACAATAGTTTTTCTTTATAATAATTATTATTGACCATTGTTAATAATGTATTTGAAAGAAGGAAACTTGATTTTTGATACTGCAACAATAACATGGTGGAAGGTGATTATTTCTTTTTATTATTATATTTCTCGGGGAATCATCTAGTCTGACACCCGCTATTCCCAAGCGGTCACCTATCCAAATCATAGTCGCGTTCGACGTCGCTTGACTTTGGTTGATTGATTGGTTGTATGGTTGGTTGGTTGGTTGGTTGGTTGGTTGGTTGGTTGGTTGGTTGGTTGGTTGGTTGGTTAAAGGCGGGGGTCGGGTTCGACGTGTAGCCCAAGCTTTTTACACTGCAGCCTTCTGGCTTATTGTACGCCCCAGTCTTGTTAGAAAAGGTTTGTTCCTTTTACGAGGTCCAGTAGTTGTCTTCCAAGTTTGTCATGCGGGAGGTTATCGCCGCGTCGAATGTTTCCGAAGATTTGGAATCTTTTACGGTTTAGCGCTTCACAGCTGTGACTTTAGAGATCTGTGACTTTATCTCACACGTTTGGAACGCCATTAATTCTTTATGAATACAATTTGCATATACTTTTTTTATGATACTTACTGTAAAAATAAGTGTCTTGCAGTGAAAAAAAAATTATATAAACCACGGTTGAGATAGCTAATACCCCTTGAATCTTAATTCCCTCGTTGCACCTCTCCCCGTGATTTAAATTCGGTGCTCGGACAATAATAGTAACTGTCTAGACCTTGGTTAATAATAAACTATTAGATACAGTACCTGACAGATAAAAATGATTCTTACCTCTCTATCATAAACTAAATCAATTGCCAAACTGACAGGTACCATAACAAAAACCATTCCAACAAAAATGGTAGCAGTAATGGAACCAATATTTATACCTTCTGTCTGCATAGTTTGTTGAAACGGTTGCGCCATAATTTTAATAGGCTCAAAACTGCCACTTTTTGCTGTGTATAACCTGGAAAAACATTTTTCAAATTAACTTACAACAAGTATCTTACTTCGTGAGTAAATCTGAATTCGTATTTAGTAAATTTAAGAAATTATAATATCCATTTTATACAAGATATTTGAATACACTTTTTAATAGTATATTATTGTATTTACCTGTATAAACTATTGGTTAGTAAATTCAAAGTTACTGGCAAGCTATGCTGAAATGTGTCGTTGTACAAAATGGTGACGCTATATTCGCCCTCCACGAAGCTGTGAACATCAAAAGCAGCTAGGTGCGGAGAAAAGTCTAACAAAGACGAAAAGTTTCCGGTATATGAGTCTACTTGCTGGACACCAAGATTCAAGAGTTGATCTGCAAAATATGTACCGAAATAACAATTGAATATAACACAAGATAACTTAAGAACAGAAAAAAATCGGCTTTGAAATATCGTAGGTATCTCGTAAATAACCACTAGGTACATAACCAAGTTTTTATCATAACATATTAACTGCTCCTTAATAAGGAGTTCTTTGGAACATGCAGCGCTATTTTCAAGACCCACTTTAAGGATGTATTTTTTATATACAATCTGTTTTTGGTGTTAAAATGAACACAACAAGAGGTGGTAAAGTCCCAAAAAATCTACAAACCTTATTTAATAATTATAATTCCTGAAATAGTCAGCATTTAACGATTTATTATCAATATACTTAATGCTAGTTAACTAACGAAGAAACCCGAATAACCACCAAAAGCCACTTTAGTAAAAGATAAATATAATATTTTCGACACCGTTCACATGCCCCAATCTAGAGACAGCTTAACAAAAGAAATAGGCACACCATTAACAATATACTTACCAACAAAGCTACTAACATCATCTTCAACCCCATTATGTATAGCAACAGTACTCATGCTACCATAAGTAGAACCATTCAATTCCAAAGGTTTACTGATAGTTTCAGCTCCTTGGAAGTAATTATTAAAGTACAAACTTAACGCTGCGCATACAACTGGTAACAAAATCATAAAATAGAGTTTTTGAAGATCACGAATCATTCTAAGGGATCTTAGTTTTATTAGGGCTAAAATAGTCTGAAAGGCATTTGGTTTACACTCTATTTTATCCAGTCCTATTCCAGTGATTGGAGACTTTGTTTCTGAAATTGCTTCCAAACCACCAATGTCTAAAGTATCTCCAACTAGAACAATATCGTGTCATTGTGTTATTCGTTAATATTATAATGTAGTCCATATTCTTAATATTTTATATTTATTAAAAAGGCTCTTTAAAACTATATACATAAGGAATTTCCTTTAATTTTGACCAAAGTAATATTTATATTAAACTCTCATCTGCATCTTTATCTTTATCTTTCTTTTTCCTGTTGCCAACGCATAAAACTCTCGATCAGCATTATGCATCTTGGAATTACCTTAAAACTGAACGAAGAGGTTATGTACGGGCAGCAAAGCGGACTGTGATAATGGATGTCGAATTTCATTAGTTAAATTAGACTGTTAGTATATGTCATTGGCCACAAATAAAGAAAATTCCCTGTATAAATTGTAGTTCTTTTCAATAACATAAAGTAACATAATTTTTACAAACATGATCACACCAACCTTTTATATCTTGGCCATTTACCATAATATTTCCTTCGTTTTCCAAACTTTGATAACTTGTACTTTTACTTTGTAAACTTAAACTTCTACTTAAAGCTCTATTTCTAACAATCTTCTTGGATAAATTATCAACAGTCTCATCAGGTTCATCGTCAGATGCCTTTTCTAGATGGAGAAATACTTCTTCTAATGTAGTCATTGAAACTCCATAACTTGAAATTCCTGCAAATAATTATAATATTTTATTACTTTGTAAATAATAAAATACCACAATGAGAATAGGCTAATGGATAGTTTCATATTTATTTTTGGTTTGAGATAATACTCAAAAACACCATAAATCATTCTCCTACTCACTATTTTTCACATTATGCCGAAGGAATAAAGGGTTGTGAAAAAATTAATTCATTTATCGCTAGCCCTGCCTACTTTCTTTGCACCTAGAATGCAATTAACGTACATCATTATTTGGTAAAAAAAGGAAGCACAAAATGATTGAATAGCAGTTGAGGTTGATAGAGCATTCAACGTCCTCCACCTTTTTTGACATTTAATGCTAATATAAGTATATATTTTATATTATTATTATATAAACTATCAATTCCGAACTCAGAAGTAAAAATACTTGTTTTGAGTTAAATAATATAATATTTTTGTCAAAAATTTATTTTATAATTCAGGCACAACTAGATTATAATAGAAAACGAATATGACAATATTTTATTGGTATATTTTATATCCCTATAGTATACGAAGATATAATACGTTATTTATATAATATATATTTATTTATTTTATTCATTATAGCTTCGTATACTTATTATTTATTAATGACGTTCTTGAATATTGGATTATTGGAATTTTGGATTAGATAATATCCAATTCTTAATTTTATTTCTATAATTATTTGAGGATTTAATTATTTTAATTGAATGTGGTAGCATATCAAAAATATATGGATTGATGTTTAAAAAATATTTGTGTGCTATTGTTTTGTTTACTCTATTTTTATATGTAATAGTATTTTTATGAAGAGTTTCATATGTGTGTGATTAATATAAGTTGTTTTATTTTTATGTTTAAAAATATATATTAATATGTAAAAAAATATTTCTTTAATATCCATTTTTTTGCTACCTTTAAATAGTAAATTAAAAGAATATTGGTGGTCTTTTTCGTAAATAATTTTCAAAATGCATTTTTGAATAGTTTCAAAATTATTAAGATAATTCTTATTTATGCCTCCCCATCCTAGTATTCCATAATTTAAATGGGTTTGTACTAAAGAATAATAAATTATTTTTAATTCTTTTATATTTAAAAATTGTTTAAGGTGTTTAAATTTTGGTATAAGAATTCTTAGTTTTTTTTACAATGTAGTCACTATGTAAATCAAATAATCACTAAATAAACAACAATATTAGATAATTCGTAATCTTACCCAATTTACTACTTTTATTATTAAGCTCTAACTCTATGGCACTAAATAGAGGTGCAAAATGGTCCACTGCATTATGTGGCAAAATGAAACTTAATTCTCTTCCGTGTCTTCTGGCTTTTTCGGCTTTTGGAACGTGAGTTGTAACTAATCTAGCAATCGCTTGCTCTTTGGCGTTACCTAAAAATAAGTTTTAGCGTTTATTACCTAGAAAATAATTTTTTATGACAGTACTACTTTAACAGTTACCACTTAGCACTAAAGTGAAATTGTTTGAAAAATTTTCAATAGTTAAATCAATCATTTTTAATTCACGATATTAAAAACAATTATTTTTTAAATGTTTATTACCTTCAAGAACTAATGTAAGATGATAACCAATACCAAACTTGTTTTTAAGGAATAGGGAGCTTCCGCAACATCGTATACTACCCTTTGATACAACTGCTTTTCTATCAGCTGAAAGTTAAAAAACAACTAGTATTAAAGAAACGTTTTACTATTACAAAGTTGGAGAAACACCAATATGTGGTAAATTTCTTTACTATTACATTTTTACCCTTAAATATTTTTGTAATGTATGATCGATTATTATTTTCCTTTTACCTAAGATATCCGCCTCATCCATAAAGTGTGTTGTTAATAAAATTATTTTCCCATGTCGTCTGCTTTGTAAAAAGTTCCACATATGCCTTCTGGAATACGGGTCAACTCCGGCAGTCGGTTCATCTAATATGATAATCTTAAAAGAATAAAAAACATTAATTTGTTTAGGTCCTACCCAAAGAAGGGAACCGAAACCTTTATTTTTATTAGATGACAAGAAATAAAGGCACAATTATTGATGATGGAAAACCAAGTTTATAGTTTAAAAACCCTTAAATATTTTTAAAAGGTGCGTAGTTTTACTTAGTGGACTATTTCTAAATTCCCTCTATACTTATTTTAAAAGTTTTAATAAATACTTACCTTTGGATCGCCTATAACAGCTATTCCGACGGAAAGCTTCCGTTTTTGTCCACCACTTAAATGTCTAGCAAAATCATTGGCTTTATCACTTAAATCTATGTCTTTAAGTGTTTTAGCAACCTCTTGTGCGATTCTCGAAGATGGAATGCCCTAAAACAAAATTGTTGTGGTACGAACAGGTGTTTTCTCTTTTAAGATATACTTAGAAGAAAACGTAAAGTTGTCTAGAAGGGTATCGCTTAACAATTTTTATTTTATTAAATATGCAGGGTGTTATTTAAGTATGTGGCCAAACTCCAAGAGGTGCTTCTTTAAGTGATTTTAAGATGGAAACATGGGTCCGAAATGCATAGTCTTTACGATACCGGGTGTCAAACTTTAAAAAAAAAATCGGATGTTCATAAATATCTAAATACTCTTTTATTCGATTTTGTTGAAATTTGGCAATTCTGTTTGTAATAACCAGAGAATAATTTATCATCAATTAGATTAAAACTATTAAGTCCAGTGGCGTCCCGGAAGACAGTCCAACTAATATTTTTGACAAAAAAATTACGCGCCACTGACTTTTTTTAAAATTATGTATTTTTTTCGAATTAAGCAACTACAAGTACAATTATTTTATTTTATGAGTTTTTTTCATATCTTGCTTTGTTTGCGAGAAAAAAATAAAAACCACTTTATTGCATGTCCCCGGGACAATAAGAGTACAAAATTTAAACTACCTACCAAACTATCAAGCAATTAAAATTACACGAAAGTCCTCTTTTGAATTTCTTCGCACAGATTAAAACTGTTTTCGGGGGTAAGTGCACAAGTGCATCAAAATTACCGATAATTTTTTAATGAAATGTGTTTTTTAATAATACCATGAGTTTGTTTTCATATTTTCGCGAAAAAGCCCGACTCCGCAGGAGGAGGGCATTTTCGTAAAATATGAAAACAAACGATTGCAATTTGTAAAAAAAACACATTGAATAAAAAAATTATCTGGTTATTTTTATGCACGAGTGTAATTTATTTGAATATTTCCCAAATTAATTAAGAACTCGAATCAAGTAAATTTAAATATTTTATTTAACAGAATGCAAAGAGATAGTTATTAACAATTCTTGACAAAATGAAAGGAAAACATTCGTTGACAGAGACTTTTTTGTCTGCTGTCACTCAATAAGATGACGTTAATTGTCAGAATATTACATTTTTTGACGTTTGTTAACAATAAAATCCCGCTTTGACGTTTCGTCAACAATATAAACTTGCGATGCAATTTTCGATTTCTGGCAGTGCTGTTTTCGCTGTAATTTTGCGAAAATTGCATTTCTCTTATGGGAACTTTAACATATGAGGGAAATATTCGATAAGAGAAATTAACATAAAATAATCGCATAACGTAATAATCTATTACTGCAATGTTTTAAAAGCAACAACTTAGCTCTTATTATTATAGTCCCGGGGACATGCAATAAAGTGGTTTTATTTTTTTTCTCTCGAAAACAAAGCAACATAGGAAAAAACTCAAAAGGTAAAATAGTTGTATTTGTAGTTGCCTAATTCGAAAAAAAATCATAATTTAAAAAAAAAAGTCAGTGGCGCGCAATTTTTTTGCCAAAAATATTAGTTGGACTGTCTTCCGGGACGCCACTGGACTTAATAACTTTAAACTAATTGAAGCTTAATTATCCTCTTATTATTACAAACAGAATTGCCAAATTTCAACAAAATCGAATAAAAGAGTATTGATATATTTAGGAACATCCGATTTTTTTTTAAAGTTTGACACCCTGTATCGTAAGAACTATGCATTTTTGGACCCATGTTTATACGAACTTTTCTTCTTAAAATCACTTAAAGAAACAGCCCTTGGAGTTTGGCTACATACTTAAATAACTCCCTGTATATGCGATAATATATTATCTACATACTTTGACTGTAGCGAAAAATTCCAAATGTTCCTTAGGCGTTAAATTATCGAAAAGAATATCATGCTGCGGGCATACTCCAGTCATCCTTCGGACTTGATCCATCTCGTTTTGATTTCTAAAAGAAACAATGAATTTTAAATATTGTTACAGTAGTAGGTAAAGGAAACTAGACAGATAGTTTCCTTTATCTATTATAGCAGCTCCACTTTGAGATGATCGACTATTTCCATGACATATAACAATAATTGGAGTACAATAACATTATCTTCGTTGTTAAACACTACCAACGTTTTTAGCGTTTTTTTTTTAAAGTTAAAAGGTATAAATAGAAGCAAAAAAAACTATTTAAAACGGACTATTTAAAATTGTACCTATAGTATCTTACCTGACGTCATATCCAAATATATAGGCCGTTCCAGAAGTAGGGGCAGTTAAGCCAGTTAAAATGTTAAATAACGTTGTTTTTCCGGCACCATTGTGACCCAAAATAGCGGTGATATGGCCTTGGTAGATTGTCAAGTTGATGCCATTAATTGCTTTCACTTCTGGTTTGCGAAAATTCTAAAAATATACAAATAGTAAAAAATTTCTTAATAGACACATTTTAATAATCTACTTCATCTGTTCTTTGACTGATGAAAGGAGTTTTAAGGAATGTCTGCTTACTTTAAAGCTTTTATATAAATCAACAATTTTTATAGCCTCTTTCCCTTTCATTTCTCTTGGAACGGGTTCAAAATCTGCCAAACCTTCTTCTCCAGTATTTAAGGAACCGACTGAACCAACTGACTCGCCATTGGTAAGAGGCATCTGCAACAAACAAACATTGAAAAAGAAATATTTTCGGCTTAACTTTATTAAAGAGAACCCACTTATATTTTTGGGCAAATCTCATTACTATGATGTACTTTATATTATAATGATAAAAATATAGTTGTACCTTATCTGCAGGTTTGCTACTACACCAGAACACAGGGCTGAAGCAGAAAAATGGAGACCGTTTAACTCCATGTTCACCTAAAAGAAAATAGTGTACTTATAATAATTTTTGAAACTGGTATACCAATTTGATTAAAAAAAATCCCCTCAACCTACATTTTTATACATGTTCTGCTATATGCAATACTTATACACCTAAATATTAAAGTTAGTATTATACTATTGTTAGATTTAATACAGCTTTTTAAATCGTTAAATATATATTTTTCCCACAGCAGAATTATAAACAATTCTGTAAAGGGTTTTAGAAATATTCAAATTGCTAACTTTCCTGACTTATTTGTTTATGACATGGTATGAAAAAGGTTTAATTACTTGGTATAACGTTGTCCAAATAGTACGCTATCCAACCATACAGTACAACATCCACAGCCATCATGATTAAGCTGCCACCGAATGGCATATCTGGACCACTCCATACGTTTGATATATTTACACCTTCACCTGCTAGATCCATAAGCAAAGCCTACAACATTTGATTTCGTTAAGTTTTTTGGAAAACTTATGAAATAGGTATGTACATTGTACAGTTGTATTCATAAAAAAAAACGTACAAGAATTAGAATGAGAGGTAAGTTTTGTCATATTTGCGAAAAACTGGCTTGTCTAAATGATTGTTTATTGGAGGTTATCACACCTCACAGATTATCAAAAATGCAAAGCATTGGCGTCGGTGTAATTAATTTTGAAACTGCATGGTGGTAACTTTTCATAAACTTTGACAGAAGAACATAAAAATGCCTCGTCAATTGTCCGAAGGTGAAAAGGCTAAAATTGTATTAAGAATCGAAGAAGAATGGTCAATCCGCGCTGGAGCGCAGTTGTATAATACAAATAAGAAAACTGCATTGAAAATTAAGGATTATTTTTGCTTTAAGTTATATATACCGCAATCCTCAATTTTGAAACAGGGTAATTTTACTGATGAAAAGACGTTCCAGTCGACTTATAACGGACAAATTTGTGTGTACTGTCCAAACAATACCAGGCTTAAAGAGCGATATACTAACCCCCTTACTTCTAGACATGAGCGTTTCTCTGTGTTCATGGATCTAACGAATAGAGGAAAGATTTAAGCCCGGAAATTACATTAACATTTTAGAAAACATATTGTTACCATCTGCTAAGCAAATATATCCCAATAATACCTTCATATTTCAACAAGATAATTGTCCAGTTCACACTGCCAATGCTGTAACCCACTGGTTTCAAACCCATAATGTGGAAGTGCTGTCTTGGTCGCTTATAGTCCCGATATCAATCCAATTAAAATTATTTGGGGGTATAATCGTAAAAAAGATTCATAATCGAAATTTTAGGCCACAGAATTCAGAAGATTTATGGGAAATAATACATGCGTGCTGGGAAGAGCTTGATCAAAATATTGTCTTAAATATAATTCAGTCAATTCCTAATAGACTGGCTCAAGTAATAGAAAAATAGGGATCTATGACCAAGGATTAGATTCTATTTATTCTCGTTAAATGTTTTTTGTTTCTATTGTACTTTTTATAAACCTGTTAAGATATATTGTATATGATAATTTTATTCTATTGAACTAACGCCTAATACCAATGCTTTGCATTTTTAATAGCCTTTAACATGCGATAAGCCGGATTTACGCAAATATGGTTAAGGTTTCCTCACATTCTAATTCGTGTACGCTTTTTTATGAATACAACTGTACACTGTCGTCATGAATTGAACTACATCGATTTTCACCACAAGATTCCGGTAAAAATATCTAGTTGCAAGATGAACTCAATAATATAAACATAAAGTGAAATATTTGAATTTTAGTAGACAGAATAAGGTAATATATTGTTGCCAAGTTATATATGTCGTAGGCTGATAGTGAAATCCGTCATTTCATGAAAAGCCTAGTCACTTCATGAAGCGTCGGCAGATTGTGTAAAAACATGAAATTACACGATCTGCCGCGTCACTTCATGAAGAGACCTTGACGTTTCGGCGTATTATGTATAACACAATCTGCCTAATTTTAAATATCGTCACTTCATGTAGTACCTAACGATGTCATGTTAGTCGGCAGATTGTGTAATTCCGTCTAAAAGGTATATTGGCAACTGGTTTGTTCGTTGTTCCCCAGAGCATTTTTTTTTTAATTAAATTTTTTTAACTAGTATTATTTTATAAAAATAAAAAAAATGCTCTGACAAACCCGAACAAACCAGTTGCCAATATACCTTTTAGACGGAATTACACAATATGCCTTGTTTTTCTGGCATTTCATGAAGTGACGATATTTAAAATTAGACAGATTGTGTTATACATAATACGCCGAAACGTCAAGGTCTCTTCATGAAGTGACGCGGCAGATCGTGTAATTTCATGTTTTTACACAATCTGCCGACGCTTCATAAAGTGACTAGGCTTTTCATGAAATGACGGATTTCACTATCAGCCTACGACATATACATCGTTAAAATAAACTCCACTGACTTTAAAGGCAATGGTCATAAAAAATAACAAGTAAAGTTATGAAAATTAAAAGTGAGTATAGTAAACATGAAACTTAAATTTTAATTTTATTATTTATTAATTTCTTATTAAAAAATGTGTGGTCACTGCTGTGAATGTCATGGTTCTTCTTACCTTATCCATAGCCAAAGCAAATCCAGCTGGACTTATTAAAGACACGATCCACAAGGCCACTGAACTTGAATCTCTTACGAACACTTGAATAAAATAAAGTAAACTTAAAATTGTAACGGCAAAGTTACCCAAGATTCCGGCAGTCTGAAATTAAAAGAAACAATGGGTCAGAATTGTTTATGGTTCATCGAACTGAACACAGTTAAAATGCATGTTTTCTTTTTTTCTCAATTTTTACTGCACTATTATTAACTTTGACTACATTGTACATCATATGACCCAGGACATACAGTGATGGGCTAAAATATGGAACAAATTCATTTAAAAATCAGGTATTCATTTTTTGAAGAAACGCTCGGACACGTCGATTATAATTCTTTCTTCCGGGTTTTTTGCCTCAAAAAGAAATTATACCGGGTGTGTCAAAAAGTAGATGTAGCAAAATTTTTTTGTTTTTTAAATAGAACCCCCTATTTTTACTTATTAACCTAATTCTACGTCAAATTCTGCGCATAATTCATGTAGCATACTATATCCTTATCTCTAACGGTTTTAGAGAAAAATTACATCATAAAAAAAATTCTTTAAAAAAAGGTACATGTACCTACTTAAAGGTAAACAGGTAAATTTAAATGAATTGTTACTACCATAGCAAATCATGTGTCAATCAAAAATTAGTTTAGGTATAATTTTGAAAAACGGTGATCATGGTGCATTTAAATGAAACACAAAGAAGCAAAATTTTAATTTTAATTGGATGTGGAGACAAAACAAGAAGTCAAGAAGGCCGATTACAAGATCTACAGTAAGTAAAATTGAGAAGAAATTCAGGGAAACAGGGAATGTAAAGGATCGTCTACGGCCATGTCGTCCAAAAATTAGTGAAAACTCACAATTGAACATTTTGTTAGAGGTTGAAGATAATCCTCATAGTGCATCCACTGAAGTAGCCCTTAATAATGATGTTAGCCGACGATCTGTGTTGCGGGTATTGAAACAAGAAAAGTACCATCCGTGCAAAATTAGGTTGCTGCACGAGCTAAACGAAGATGATCCCGACCGCCGACTACAGTTTTGTGAAACTATGATGGAAATTTGCAACTTAAATCTATTTTTCCATCGCAACATACTTTTTAGCGATGAAGCCACGTTTTGTTTGAATGGTTCGGTAAACATACAAAATTTTCGGTATTGGAGTACAAATAATCCCCGTTGGATGAGAGAACAGCACACGCAATACCCACAAAAAGTAAATGTTTGGGCAGGGATATTAAATGATAGAATTATTGGACCTTTTTTCTTCGATGGAAATCTTACAGGAGACCGGTATTTACAATTTCTTCAAAATGAATTAATTCCCATACTAGCAGCGGATTTTCCAAATCCGAATCAGCCTCATCTACCAGAAGCGCCTATTTGGTTTCAGCAGGATGGTGCTCCGCCTCATTTTGCTCGACAAGTACGAGAGTATTTGAATACTGTATTTCCCGAACGATGGATAGGTAGAAGAGGACCCATAGAATGGCCTGCAAGATCTCCCGATCTTACACCCATGGATTTCTTTCTTTGGGGTTATTTGAAATCAAAAGTGTATAAGGATAAACCACAAAATTTGGAAGACTTAAAATTTAAAATTAGATATGAAATTAGGCAAATTAATGAAAATACTGTAAATAATGTTTTAAAAGGGTTTTTAAGTAGATTAGCATATTGTCAAGAAGTTAATGGTTTGCATTTTCAACACTTAAGAAACTAATTTTTTAACCTTTTTTTAAAGAATTTTTTTTTATGATGTAATTTTTCTCTAAAACCGTTAGAGATAAGGATAGAGTATGCTACATAAATTATGCGCAGAATTTGACGTAGAATTAGGGTAATAAGTAAAAATGGGGGGGTTCTATTTAAAAAACAAAAAAATTTTGCTATATCTACGTTTTGACACACCCGGTATAATTTCTTTTTGAGGCAAAAAATCCGGAAGAAAGAATAATTATAATCGACGTGTCCGAGCGTTTTTTCAAAACATGAATACCTGATTTTTAAATGAATTTTTTCCATATTTTAGCCCATCACTGTAGTTTCATACAATTAACACGAAAAAATGTGTTATTTTCAACGACAGAAGTAGGTACTAACTGAAATAATGAAAGAACGGTCAGTTCGCATGCTTTAAGCACATAATTACGTCAGTTTTTTCACAATTTGGTGGACCTATCAGCAAACTACGAATAGGTGACTAAAACAATCGATCATATCACCCAATGTTATGTTCAGTTTCCTGTCCATATTATTGACCGGTACTTTTTGTGTGACAACACTTATTATAGCGATGGAATAATATGTCAACCAGCTATAGTAAGTACAGGACTAATCTTATATTTCTTTTATGCGCACTCTTAACTAATTGTGTTGTACAATGTGTTATTTTAAATTGCACCATTATTTTGTTGCACTGTAGAGACAAGTCGTATATAATAATTATAAAACACTTACCCTGGACTTATCAAAAAAGGGCGTTATCATAAATCCAAACATTATTATACTAAGCGAGTATATAAATATCAGCATAAATACCAAGATAAAACTTGTATTCGTAAAAATATTTAAGGCAAATAGTAAAGAACAGCAAATTATTGTCAATAACAGCACGAAAATAGCGTAGATAATAAACCATGATAACCTGAAATGAAAGAAATTAAGGTTAAAATAAGTTTTATATCCTGTAGGGTGGGTGCCTCTTTCGTTAACCCATTGTAATAATTTTTTTCATGAGATTCGTCTCACTTAACCCCATTTAACCAGTGGCGGCTCGTGGGGTAGAGCCACAGTGCCATGGCACTACCTGCCCTCCTGTCTAGCGTCCTGCCCTTTACAAATTACCAAAACCTATTAAAATTAATATTCTCGTTTTTAAAGCAATTAGCAAAATAATTTAAAAATGGAACACAGTCGGGTGCAAATTTCCATCTAAAAGGAAGCGATTATGCGTAAAATGGTAACGTAGCTTCCGCGCCAAGCGCGACGAGGCACACGGAAGGTGGCGAAACGCGAAAAATGACCTTGAATGCAAGCAGGCAAAAATCTCGACGGGTAGCCAGGCTCTCTTCGTTTGACCGTTTGATGTTAGACGTTTCAAACAGCTGATGTTCGCGTCGCGTCCCTATTTGTTTTCGTTCGGCCGGCGGCTGATTTAATGTAGGGTTAACGAAATTTTTATTTTAGAAATACATAAGTAATGAATACTATTAGATTTTTAAAGGAAACTTTATGGAAAAAATACTTGGGTGTGCGGTTGTGATGAATCTAATAGACTATTTTGTTTTATGTGTGTTTTATTTGGTGAGAAGCAAACTTGGTCCCAAAAAGGCACAGATGATTTGGTCCATTTCTGGGACAAAATGAAGACACATGAAAAATCGAAGGTACATTTAAACAATATATTATTATTTAATTTCAGTATGCTTGGTAAAATTAACATTAAAACTCAATTAAATTCTGCATATCACAATGAAATAATAAAGAAAAACGAACAAATTGATAAAAACAGATACATATTAAACCAAATTATAAACTGCGTTCGGTTTTGTGGTGCATTTGAGTTGGCTTTGAGAGGTCATGACGAAAAAGAGACGTCGAAAAGTAGGGGCATATTTCGTGAATTAATAAATTTCAGCTCAGAATTAGACAAAACTTTTAAAGATCATATTGAAAAATCGAAAGTATTTAAAAGAACATCAAAACCCCTACAAAATGAACTTCTGGACTGTATGTTAGATGTGTATCATGATAAAGTCATAAAAGAAATAAAGGACTCTCCGTTTATCGCAGATGAAACCACTGACATTGCTTGTGTGTTTCAACTTGTTATCGTGTTTAGGTATATTCAAGATATAATTATAAATTCATAAATTAAATTAGGTGCCTTTTTGCTTATTTTTCCTACTTTAAAAGCAAGAACTATTAACAAAAAAGGACGTGGCACCCAAAAAATTTTTGCCTGCGGCGCTAAGGGTTTACCTGGCCCTACTTCACTAAAATGGCACGAGCCGCCACTGCATTTAACCATATGGATTATCTTTCTGGCATATATTGTTGTTCTGTATAGCTGAGTATGACCTTCCCTAAGATCGAAACATGTACTACCTTTTTGTACTAATGTACTTTATCCTCTTGCGAGGTACTTTTTACTTATTAAAACTATTTTGTGGTTTAGACAGACCTTTTATTTTCCCTTATTTAAGATAAATAAATAATACCCTTATTTTACCAAGAGACAAAATTACAGAACAATAAGAAAAATAAGATTTTTTTTAAATTTAAAGGTATTTGCTGCAACATGGCGCAGTCATCAACTGCTAATTTAAAACTATAAATTATAAGTAGAACAACACCAAAGTAACATAAATGCTAATGAGAAAACTATTGACTAAATATGATAAAAAGAAACATCGTTTGTTGACTGTCCCTGTCAATGACTAAATAAAAATTAGAGATAGATACTTTATGGACATTTTAGTAGGTATAATAGTTTTCGAAGAACCCAGCAAATTAAAATGCGAAATTACTTATTTTGTACTTTCAAAAGATACAATTTAGGCAAAGAATTATAAAAGACGACAGCATTATAAGTAAAAGACCTTTGAAAAAAGGCACTTTGATGATGGTATTTGATGTTGGAACAGGTCGGTTAGGATACAAAAATACAAAACGCTAACTTCCACTGCACTCCCAGTGCTCCAGAAGGTCAGGCTTGTCTTGTATATGTAAACGTGATAAAAATTGAAATTTATTTTTAAAACAATATAAATTGGGCTTACCAAAAAACTGAATCATACAGCCCCATAATTTTCATACCCTCTTTTATTTTCGATTCCTTTTCTCCTACTATTAGTATGAGTAAATATGTTATAAACTGGGACAGTGCTACCACTGTATACAGTGGGATAAGCACGCGGACTATCACCATCCAGTTCCCCGTATAGGATGCTTTTGGAAACATTTCCAAAAAAATTTTTGGTATCGGAAAGACATCCATTCCAGCGTCCACCTGTAAGAAAAAACATCTCTGATCATGATTAATAAATAATAATGCCATTAGTTCATGGCGTCGACGCTCACCCCTAACCTCATTTTAAAGTTGTAATTATTTATGTTTATTTGTTTGTTAGCATTATAACGTAAAATGTTGACTATGCGAGCAAAAATTATTTGCATCAAAGAGGGCCTTGAACCTAAAGACGTAATGCTTAGCCGTAGAGTTTAATACCTGTTGGTTGTCAGTAACTACCTGAATTAACAATCAATCAGTTATTCCATCATCTTTGACAGTCGTTACAAGTAATTTGATTCATCGCTAATTTTTACAATTTCTTGAACAATTCACACAATGAGCTGTACGGAACAGCACAAAACACTAACGGTTGAAGCGTATTTTCGAAACGGGGTTAGAGGAAATGGTGAGTGGCAATACAATCCGGGTTTGTGCATGGACGATTTTCTAACGTTGCTTTTATTGCTGGTGATTTTTATCATTGCCTGAAAAGAACCGTGGCTGTGTTTCGGGAAACAGGTTCTATACAACACAAAAAAGAAGCTGGAAGACCATCTGTAAGAACAGAAGAACTTGTTGCAAACGTTCGTGAAATAATGCAAAATACGCCAACAAATTGTATAAGACGCCTGTCCCAAGAAGTGGGAAGTTGGTCCTATTTTTTTCCATGGCACAGTTACAGCACAGCGGTAAAGAGTTATAGGTATATATATGTCGTAGGCTGATAGTGAAATCCGTCATTTCATGAAAAGTCATATCATGAAGTGTGGCTAAAAGGTATATTGCAACTGGTTTGTTCGTTGTTCCCCAGAGCATTTTTTTCAATTTTTTCAACTAATATTATTTTATAAAAATAAAATTTAAATTAAATTTTAAAAAAATGCTCTGGGGAACAACGAACAAACCAGTTGCCAATATACCTTTTAGCGTGCAGCATGATATGACTAGACTTTTCATGAAATGACGGATTTCACTTCAGCCTACGACATATATATTTTGATTCCATTTGTGGAGCAATTACTTGACGACGAACTACGTTTTGGATATTTTTAACAAGACGGTGCAACCGCCCATACAGCCGCCGGAACTATTAACTACTTACGCAATTTTTTCGACAACAGATTGATCAGTTTTCGATCAGACATTAAATTCCCGACTAGATCATCTTGTTTAACGGTTATGGATTACTTCGTTTTTCCTCATTAACACTATTTTTAAATTACCAGTTGCAAATATAGAACAATTACAAGAAAGGATAATCCAAGAATGTGGTAACATTTCTCCAGAGATGCTGGTTAACACTTTCGAAAATATGAAGAGACGTGTGAATTTATGCTTGGAGCATGGCGGTAGCCAATTTCAGCAATTTATTTACTTCTTTTTCTTTTTCTTTCTGTATATTTTTACTTTAGTTTGGCATATTATGTCATAATATGAATTGAATAAAATTTTAACCTAGATTTGGTTAGATATATCGTCCCCATACCATTGTGATTTAAACCAAGCCCCACGTTTTTCTAATCCAAGCCCTCTTTGATGCAAATAATTTTTGCTTACACGGTATAAAACAGCACAATAACTTGATATTTCAAAAGTTTCTACATTCTGTACCTCACACTGAAAACACCAATTGTGTTAAAAAACAAATTTCATAAAGTATACATTGAATGTGGCAATTCAATGGACAAAAATCCAATTCAACAAGATGCGAGTCATAGCTTAAGCTATTGTGACAAATTCGTAATTACTCACCTTTATTTTGGCAAAATCAATCAACGCTTGCAACGCAAGAAACCCCGAGTAGTAGTATTGATTTACGGGACAACTCTCCCCTACTTCCAGAGCTTCTGGTAGAACAGGGGTCGGTACACCCGGCACATTCTGCCAGATAGAGTCGTACTGCCTACACGAAGCAGGAGACCCGAACAGTTGGGTGGTCGAAGGGGTTCCGTAGAAGTTTGGGTTCGTCCGAATTTCGTAGCTGAAATATTGGGAAATATGGTTGTAAACGGAGTAATGAGTTTATTTTATGGGCTTTTATTTGTAATAATATGTAAATATGCCAATACTGCAAGTTAGGAACTGTTATCGGGAATCCAGATGTCGAATTCAACTATGCGCAAACTCGGTGGTACCACGTTTGAATTTGAAGTTTTATAATTTATGATTGAATGAATTGAAGAAATATCACATGTAATATTAAAAATACTTCAAAAGTAGGCAATGAAAAATGGTTTTCTTACAACAAAATCGTTACTCGGCCAGATACAAAATCATATTCGAAGTAAGAAAACAACAATAGTTGTTTGTTTTTACGTAAATTTATTTTAAACGAAATCCAAGAAACTAAAAATGTTGTTTCTGAGGAACCCTGTATATGTGTAATCGTAAATGTGATATTTGAAATTGTAGTTTTAGCACAAGTAAAATTAATTTAATAAATCAAGGAATTTAAAGAAAAATCCTAAAAAGTAAAAATGTTGTTTTTGATAAATCCTGTATAATAACTGCAAATCTAATATTAGAAATTGTAGTTTCAGCACAAGCAGACGCTTTTATAAAGAATGACTTTTTCTTCTATACCTACTAATAATAAAGTTGTTCTTCTTTCAATCTCTATCCGTGGACACACTATACCTATGATCTGCTATATACAGGATGAGTTTTTAAAGTGTTACAAGGCGATATATCGAAAACGGTTCAAAATATTTTTTTGACATTTTAGTGAGGGAATGGAGAGATGGGGGGACATATTTAAACATATTTTTGACGTCTACCCCCCTTCCCCATTTTGAGGGGTGGGGGGTAACTTTGGAATTTTAAATGAGAAAATGTACTTTTTTTGGTAAATACGATGTTTTGATTTGCTCCCCTGGTTACGCAATTATGATTTATTAGGTTATAAAACAAAAAAAATACTTTACTACTTAATTTCAACTTATTTATCGTCTGTCGCGCTTCAGAAGATGTTCAAAATGTCTCCTTTCAACTTCCAAGCACTTTGTCACTTTTTTTTAGAATAAATATCGTACCCGTTGTAACATTTTAAGCCTCACTAATAAGCATGCAACGCGGATCCGTTATTTCATATAATCTAAAGTTGTAGGTGTAGCCGCCATCACTTTATCTTTTATAAAATAAAAAATAAATAGTGGAAAAAGTCAAGGGGGGTCAAATCCGAGGACCTAGCAGGCCGTTTACCCAACCAGCTCGATTTATATACCTGTTTTCAAACAATTCGTTCAACTTATTACGGGCCTGTATCACATAATGCGGTGGAGCTTCGTCCTATTGAAACCACATGTCAGACCTTATGTTTTGATTTAATAATTGGGGTAATTGGGTTTTAAAAAAATTTCGTAACCAGGAGAGCAAATCAAAACATTTTTTGTATATACGTACGTAGTTTTTTAAGTAAAAAAAATACATTGTCTCATTTAAAATTACAAACAAACCCCTCAAAATGGGGAAGGGGGGTAGGCGTAAAAAATATGTTTAAATATGTCCCACCATCTCCCCATTCCCTCACTAAAATGTCAAGAAAATATTTTGAACCGTTTTCGAGATATCGCCTTGTAACACTTTAAAAAACTCACCCTGTATGTTTCACAATTATTAAAAGTGAAATTGCTTTTAAAAAAATTGGCATGTAAGAATTTTTTCTAAATTTATTTTAAAGGGAAATAACTTTTAAAACTTCACTGCAATTTTCCGGCTTTAATAAAACTGAAATTTATTACAAAAACAATTAATTAAAATTTAATGCACCTAAAATTACCCCAAATTACAAACGAAAACTTTTATCAATGAAAAGCAACACAACCACCCGATTAAATTTTAAGGAACATTTTATCGCTATTACTGACTAAATAAAAGTAGAATAAACCCCGGGCTTCTCAGTGAAAAACTTTCTACTTCGAGTTTAAGAACAGGAAGTATTTTTTGATAACTTTACTAAACTTCGGAACGGAATTGGTAGTTAAAAGATTTCCTTTGTTTCACAACAACTGCAAAATAAAACAAGAAGAGTATTTAGCAAAAAAAAACCCTAATGGCACAAACTCTGGTGGAAAGAAAGATAAACTTCGTAATGTAAAAAAAAATAGAGGCCGAAATATCAGGTTAGTATAAAAAACTCATATATATACAGGGTGATTCACGTTGAGTGGCCTATTAGAAGATCTCGGAAACAAGTAAAGTTATCTTTTACATATTTTGGTAGCAGGCATGATTGCTTATATTTTGACGTTTGTATCACGTCCGGTTATACCGGAAGTTATGGCCAACTTTGGTATTTCAAATGGAATACCCTGTATGTTTAAGCATTTTTGGATACCTTATTGAAACCTAAGTAACTTTTATTAACAATGATCTATACCTATCTCTAACCGTTTTTGAGATATGAATTATAAAATGCATTTTTTATGTAAAAACGTTACCGAGAAGAAAGTTCAGTAATTTTGAAATTAATAAAGGTAAACATTTAAAATGTTGTAGGCTTTTAACTAAAACATAGATCTTTAGACTACATTACTTAAGTTTCATGTTTTGCATACAGGGGGTGGTTAAAAGTGTGCCAATGTGGCCATTTAGATAATTGTGCATAAGTCAATTTTTGCAAATGGAACACCATATTTTTTATTTTAGTAACGTGTAGAGAATCAAATTTCTCATCTAAATGTTTAATATGCCCGTATCAATATTTTTAGTCGTTTTGGAATTATGAGAAATTAAAAAAAAATATCTTAAAATATGTGTTTGTGTTAAGTTCATAAGACATTAGTTTTGTAAATAATTAAGGCGAGTGTCAACTTTAAAACAATTTTAGTCAAAGCCTACTTTACTAATTGGTAACAAAGCTCAAAGTCAAACAAAAATCGGAGTCAAAGCCTTCTTTACAAAAATAATGTCTTATGAACTTAACACAAACACATATTTTAAGATATTTTTTTTAAATTGCTCCTAATTCCAAAACGACTAAAAATTTTGATACTGACATATTAGACTTATAGATAGGAAATTTGATTCTCTACACGTTACTAAAATAAAAAATATGGTGTTCTATTTGCAAAAATTGACTTATGCACATTTATCTAAGTGACCACATTGGCACACTTTTAAAAACCCCTGTATGCAAAACATGAAACTTAAGTAATGAAGTATAAAGATCTATGTTTTAGTTAAAAGCCTACAACATTTTAAATGTTTAACTTTATTAATTTCAAAATTACTGAACTTTCTTCTCGGTAAGGTTTTTACATAAAAAATCCATTTAATAATTCATATCTCAAAAACGGTTAGAGATAGGTATAGATCTTTGTTAATAAAAGTTACTTAGGTTTCAATAAGTTATCCAAAAATGCTGAAATATACAGGGTATTCCATTTGAAATACCAAAGTTGGCCATAACTTCCGGTATAACCAGAAGTGATACAAACGTCAAAATATAACATTTTAAAAGTACAAAGCCAATCGTGCCCGCTACCAAATTTTTAGAGATATAACTTTACTCGTTTCCGAGATCGTCTAATAGGCCATTCAACGTAAATCACCCTGTATATCGTAAATATTTACCTTTCGATAAGCAAACAATAATCACGAAAGTGGCCAACTTATGATCTCGCGCATGTAAACAAAGTTACACCGGATTAGGCATGCGCACTGCAACATTATCATTTGACGAATGGAAAAATATACAGGTCCGGGCTTTAAAATTTAGGTTCTTAGGTTGTAAAAGGTGACTTTCAGTTTATTTTTACGTGTAAACAATGAAAATTTGCCCCAAATTCTTGCCAAAAAATTGGAATTTCTTCTCAATTTTTGATCAAGTTGGGAAAAAAGGTAGTGATTTCTGGCATTTTTAGTGGTCAATTAAACTAGTCTTATAAAATCGAATATAAAAACAAACAAAACCAGTCAAATAACCAATCTTTGATGTTATCGCGTACCTAACCTAGAGTCAAATATTAATTCGTATAAAACTTGTAATTTGGCAAAAACTTGTGTGCGTGTAAAACATTTCAAGCACAATTTCTTGTTTAAGCATTTGAAAAAGTTTTTGCCCGAGAACTTGACCCGTTGAATATTTTTACCCTTGGATTAATATAAACATACCTAGGTATTTACTTTTTCTTTTATATAATAGAGGTAGGTATAGAGAAAGTGTCTTTTAAACTTTTGGAAGCAATATATTGCCCGAAAAATAGGCGTACCTAATTAGATTGCAATGCTGCAATTAAAATATTGTCACGAAGTTTCTCTTCGTGGGGGTCGTAGCGGTAGAGAAAGGAAAGTCTATAAAATGGTCGTCTATTGTATCTTCTTGATTTTCACCCTAATAGGAAAACCAGCATGTCTGACGTGTTTCGGCGTAGGCTCGTTAACGGACTGACAGGTGCGTCACTTGACGATGGTCAAGGCTTGTCACCTATTGTTGAGCTGAAGAGTGGGTGCGGCACTTGACGATGGTCAAGGATAGTCACCCATTGATGAGTTGACCGGGCGGTAGGCTCCGATGCCTGCAGCTTGAGTTGGCCCAGATTATATACCCAAATAAGTGATGAGATTGCAACGCACTTGACCCCGATTGGCGTACAGTGGGTTGCGATCTCAACAACGCACAGTGGACGAGTATCCTAAATATACCGGACCACTGTGAGTTTTAGTTGACAATATACCAAAACATGCATCGGGATAATATGTCTTGATGTATGTTTTTCTTTATTTTCATACCTTGCTTGTATAGCCTAGGCCTAGTTAGATGTATTTAAATTAACCATAATAAAATAAAGTTATATATCAAGATACATCACTACTCTATACTTACTGAAAATACGAAATACCCGGTATTTTACCCCTAGTTGGGCATAATAAAATCATTCAACGGTTTTTACTAGTCATTGTTTATATTCCAATCCGAGTATACGAGTCAATAAAAGCACAAACTCAATTCACTAAACTACACAAAAACTAAAGATCCGTAAATAATAAACAACAATCCACAATAACAAAGAAAACAACAAAGAATCCACAGAGAAAAAATTAAACACAACAACAAAAATGTCGCCGAGCTGGTTCTGGAGTGAATTTTGAGCATGCCGCTAAAGAAGGAGAGGCCGATATCAAGATGTTTGTGCGCAAGCCCAATCCTGCTGGGAGAGAAGGTAAAGTCTATAGGGTGGATGTGGATATAAAATACACTTGGTTGTGTAGAAATAAAAATTAGCCTGCATCGCATCCCAACCTATTGGAAAACTTAATTATTGTATAAATTATTATTTCTAGTATATGTTTCATTAAAAAAAACGTTAATTAAATAATATGGACAAACCTTAGGGGCCCAGTGATTGGATCAAAGGACTGGAAAATCACAGCTATGGGTATATCATTAGGTTCCGTCCAGTAGGCGGTCAATAATTCTTCTATAGTGGGGTACAGCACCCACGTTATGGGTGGTATTTTTCTGTTTTCGTTTTTATTGAGTTGTTCCCACAAAATGTTAATTGTGTTCAGAAAATCCTGAAAATGAACAGAAAGTCTAAAAAACCTGGTAAAATTTGTGAAATATTTTTGAAACCACAAAAATGATTTTGATTGCCCTTATTTTTTACGTAAGTGCTTTGCAGCTTGGTTGTGATTGCAGCAGATTATTTCTGTTTGAGTTTTGGGTTTTGAATTTTTTGCGCCTTAATTTCTGACTTATATACTGTATACTTTTTGTATACAAATTCTATGTTCTATAAGATGGCGTTAGTAGTTTCAAAATTCGACGTTCTGTTCTTTAGTTACCACCTCCAAATAATTTTTTTTGGGTTTTAAATACGGGTTTAAGGACTTTTAAAGGAAATTTAATAGTATATTAAAGTACACGTTTCATAAGAAGCGGTTTCAGCGCACGTGTCTATTTTAAAAAACGAGCCACATTTTTTTCTATTTCACCTTTTATAATCAAGAAAAATACATTTTAAAAAGAAAATAAATCCTTCAAATTTTGTAAATTTGTATGTCTAAATTTTATGTTGGTAATACTATTTTTTATCATAATAGCCTCTGGACAACAAAAATTATTTTGCAAACTGTAATTTTTTGATATATGAGATTTGAAATTGATACGTTGTGTGATCCTTGTACATTCGGTACATATACAGAGCGTTCGGAAATTCGGGAGATTTTTCTACTTTTTTTCGAATTTCAAAAGACGTGGTTTTACGTCACGGCATTGCAATTTAGAATAGGGAATATGGAAAATTTAAATAAAGTTGAAGTTAAAATCGACATGGGAAGGTTAGTAGATTGAATTTTGGATAGGATTTGGCAGAAAATGATAGCTTGAAGCATCTACAAAAGAATGATTTATAGATTTATGCAACCAACATACATGACTGTTATCCACACAGAATAAAAAAGTAAATTATCAAGCTATTTTTCCTCTGCGAAAAATGGGTTTTCTCGTAAATCACAAAGGCCGCGCAAGTCAATGAAATAAAACATTTAAATGTTACCAACATCAAATAAAGAAAAAAAAAGCGTATCGAAATAGCTTTATTACGATACGCAAATGCGTATCGTACTGAGCTTATTATGAACGTGAAATAGAAAAAAACAATTTAAAGGTTTTTAAATTTTAAAATTTCGTCGTATTTAAGCATGGCATAAGTGTAATTTAAAAATCTATTAACAATTATACAGGGTATTCGGGAAAATGTGGAAAATCTTTCGGATATGAAAAACACTAACGAATACTGTAGTAAGTTCATTAGACCATTGACTATAAAATAATTAATAAACAACTTCTCCTCTTAGGAGATATTATGGGCTCCCAAAGAGCTCCAAAGGAATTAAGTGTTTTACACATAATTATTGAGTAAAATTCATAATTTTTATTTTTATTAATTAAAATAAATCAATACATAGTATGTTGTTTGTTTATGTATTTTTTTTCTGAAAAATAAATTGTGTACATCATTCATTCTTTCATTAAATACATCGATACTCGACGTATTTTATTTGGAATTTCTGTAAAGCTTTACTATTAAAGAGAAAAATAGCCGACTCTCATAAATAATGGAATAAACAAAAGCCAATAAAGTGGTTGAGAACTGGGTCACCAACATCCAGCATGTATAAATCTGTTGGCGGTTGTCTCGATGAGATTTGGAATGAGTTCAAGTAGTAAGCAATTCATATCAGTAGAGTTG
The DNA here is from genome assembly GCA_963969555.1 of Polydrusus pterygomalis. NCBI lineage: Eukaryota > Metazoa > Arthropoda > Insecta > Coleoptera > Curculionidae > Polydrusus > Polydrusus pterygomalis. Next base: position 37,179,111 of record OZ018385.1, on the reverse strand, counting down.
TACATTGAAACGTTTTATTTATTGCAATTAAATAAAAATATGTGAAATAATATGGATTAAATCAATTGGAACACAGTTTTTCATAAACTATACTATGGAAATTTTCAAAGGGTGCCACAGAATTGGCGACAAAAAAACGTAACTTGTAAGGTTGAGAAATAGAGGCTTTGTCCGAAGGATTATTATTTTTTGAAATAACTAAGGCCTGTACCAAGAAAACATTTTTTTCCTTGACGACGGTAAGCAAAATAATGTTATTAATTATTTATTCCAATTAAAATTCCAAAAACATTTGTTCATAAGGAAGGGATTCAACAAACAACATCTAAAAATGTACTTGTTAAATATAACTAATTAAAATACAAAATACTTAAAATGTTAATATTTATAAAAAAAATAAAAAAAATATTTAAATATGTATAAAATAATATAACTAATAACATCGTTTAGATATCATTTATAAATAATTTTGAAAAGAATAATTAATCATAAAATAAGTACACGTTAAAATATTTTTTAGTTTAAAATTTAGCTTCCCCTTTTTTAAGTATTTTCTTAATTATCATTTTAAAACGTTTTATATTTAAAATTTTAATTCTTGGGGTATTTCGTTGTAAAATTTCATACCTTGATAATAAATAGAGTTCTGACCTGTCCTAGTGTGTATTAAAGGTAAATTAATATTGAAAACAGTTCTAGTTAAATGATCTTGTAGGTACGTCACGTCTATAATTGAACTTTATATTTGAATGTTTATTTTTTGATATAATTTGGTGAACAAAAACAATATTTTGCATTAAGTGAATATCCTTAATTAACATAATATTAAAATTTTTATATAAAAGTTTAATTGAATATTGTCTATCCGAGCAATATATATTTTTAATTGCTTTATTTTTTAAAACTTGTAAGGGGTTAAGTAAATTTTGTAAAGTTGATCCCCATATTAAAGTTAAATATTGAGTGAATAATAGCAAAATAAATAGGACGTAACATATAATTTGGAGTCAAAAAACTGAGTTTTTTAAAATTCCCACTGGTGCAACTATTTTCTGTTTAATATATTCAATCTGTTCACCCCAAAAATGTAATTTTATTTCATTGTTTTAAATGCCCGACTTTTAATTTTAAATCATTTCTGTACAAATTGATTTTCTTTCCTATACATAAAAAAGAGGATTTTTCCAAATTTAATCTTAATTTATGACTACACATCCATAATTCAATGATTTTCATGTCATGATTTATAAAATTTTGTATAATTTCATATTATTATGAATCAGCGATGTATGTATAAAATAGTTGTATCATGAGCAAACAATCTAATTTTCCCTTTCAATTCTAATTTAAATATAGAATTAATATAAATAAGGAAAAATAAAGGGGCCAAGATCGAACCTTGTTTAAATATTACTATATTGCTAAAGTATTTTTAAAATTTGAACCTAAATATATATTATTATTATTATTATGTTTTGGCCTCAGGAAATTAAAACTCCTTCTTTAAAGTGGACTGTATGTCTATTTTTATTATATAACATAATGGGGTGAGTATGTCGCAAGCAATTCAATTTTTATATTTTTTCACACTGTTAAAATGACGAACCCTAAAAAATATTGCTATGTGCCGAAGGCAAACAATTAAACAAAATTTTAACTTAATAAGCGCCGGCTTTCAATAAAAGCGCTTGGTTGTAAGAAAGTTACATATTTTTAAAATTATATGGATCAAGAGAGGCAATTTCTTTGCCCTTTTCCCTGGAGGAGTCTTGTAAGACCGAATATAAAGTATCTATGGAAGGGGAAGAAAGAAACAGTTTCAGGGCATCAGTTTTTTACATTTCGCAAATTATAAGGCGTAGAAAATTTTAATTCATATACAGTGTGATTTTTTGACCCTAAAATGAAGGCATAAAAGATCATTTTAAGCAAGTATAAATATAAAATAATTTTTAATGCAATTTTCACAAAACGAAAAACGATCGTTATAAATTTAAATATTGTTGCTATTACAAAAGTAGTTTTCAAATTTGAACCTAAATTAAATCAAAACTACAACCCCAACTCAATGCAAATGTAATTTGTAAAACGAATTAATTCCATACGAACTCTAAAATTAAACGTGAGTTTTAAATTGCCGCGAACAAAACACAACTGTGAATTAAAACTTTAAATTTCCATGGTGATAAAATCCGTACTAAATTTTAAATCCTTTCGGAAATTTGGCGGTGAAACTTTTAGTATAAATACAAAACGCCACGAATTCTTTCGTATTCTGACAGATGATACCAGAAATTGGTCATCGATCAGCTGATATTGTGACATAATAATATCCCCAGAATATAAATTGCGTTTTTTGTACTTTTTGTTACATATGATTACGTTTTAAAAATATTTAGAGGTTTTGTTGCCTTTATTTTTTCTTTAATTAGGTTTTAATTATTTTTGTGTGGTCAGTAAGTACCTACAATTATTATTCATGTGACCAAAAATGTACAGGTTAAAATTTTATTATTCATTTTTTAGACGTTAAATTATTATGGATCACAATAATTTATAATCATTATTATTGTGTGCTTTGCACGTTAGTTGATTTAATCGATAGGTAATAAGTTTAATTTCATCTAAACGCCGTTTTTGAAAGTAGAAATTATTTTTCTGACTTAGGTAAATACCTACACTTACCTACACATAATACCTATTATAGTATTAATAAATAAAAACAACTTTTCATATTATTAACATTTAAAAATCAGCAATTTGAATTTAACATTAGATACATAGGTATACATTTAGGAAAGTTACCACAGTTAATGGTTTAAGTCCTCGAACTGAACGTAAATAGGTATACGTATAGGATATATACTAAAAACTGTAATAAAGGAAATATCTCTGCTTAAAATGAAAAAGCTGGTTAAATTAGGTCCAGTTTAACATTTAATTCAAATATAAATAGTGGTAAAGCAACCCTGCGTGCATTTTTTTGTGTTTGAGTAATATATAAATATGGGATTTCCCTTGACAGTAAATTTAATATCTGACTAAATTAAATTACTTAGTTTATGTTGAACTGTAGGTGTAATGTTTACCTATAATTATAACCTGAACGAATATGACATGTCCTACGCCCTTGGGCTTTCAAAACCTAAATTTTGTGGTTTTGTTGAACGACATCATAAAAGAAATTTCACAAATGACAATATGTTTGTCATAATCCCTTTAATTGAATAATTATTTTATCAAATACAAGATGCGAATCACACAACCTCTTATTGTAATGCAAGACATGAAAGGCTTGATATGTTTACTTTAATATACTGGGTAACTATTTTAACTGAATAAAATCGGTAACAAAGCATTCTTTGAAAAAATTAAAAAAACACCGATATTTTGTAATTTAGTGAACAGGCTTGTATTCTATTTTACGTATTTTACCTGATGAATCTACCACAGTGGCTCTTTACTGGCCTATTTTTTGTTAGAAAACTCAAAAATACTTGATAAATACAACGAAAGCAAAACTTACTTCTACTTCCGTGGAATTGGGAACAACGGCTACAGTTCGACTGACGTTTTTAAAATTCTCCATCAGGGTGGCCTCGCCTCTAGGTCGGCTTATTTCGGAGAAGTTCGGGTTTGGCACGGCTACTTTTATTAAGAATAGAACTCCCAACGTGTAGATTGGAAGAAGTACTTCCTGTAAAAAAAAATAAGCACAATAAAAAAAATATCAAAAGCATATTCAAATAAAAAAATAAATAATATAGGAGTTCCTCAAGGAAGTATACTAGGTCCAATGTTATTTATTTTATACATCAACGACATGCCTTTACTTTTAAAAATGTGTAAGTTACAAATGTTTGCTGATGACGCCTTAATTTAACTTAATGTTTTAAATATTTTTGATGGTCTAAATACTCTAAATTCTGAGATAAATATATTATTAAATTGGCTAAAAGTAAATAAATTAAAATTACATACTTCAAAAACTAAATGTATGGTTATGGGTAATAATTTCAATTATCAAAATAGAAATGTTATAATTTGATGGTGAAAAATTGGAATTAGTAAACAGTTTCAAATATTTAGGGATAATTATTATTAATTCAAAATTAAAATTTTTTATTTATTTTGACAGTATCATATCGAAGATTGCCAGGAAAGTAGGTTATTTTAAAAGAATCAGTTCTAATTTAAGTTTGTTTTCTAAAAAAAACTGTATTTAATACTATTATATAACATGTTTTTATTGTTCTTCCATTTTATATTGTGCTAGTGAGGAAATATTTTTACAAAATAAGGCAATGCGGATGATTTTAAAAGGTGTCAAATATACAAAAATAAATTTAATGTTAAAAAATTTAGATTGGTTGAATGTCAGAAATTTAATTTTTTATTTAGTATGTATGTATTTTTATACATAAAGTTAAAAATAATTTATTGCCTAATTGTTTAAAAAAAATTGTTCTTCTAATCATGACCATCATAATTATAAAACAAGAACTCTGTGTCTAAAACATTAGGCTATAAGTTTATTTTTCATAAAGGTTTGATAGAATATAATAATTTTGAAAATTCTATTAAATCTCATTTTCAATATTATTAATACTATTTAAAAAAAACTTTAAAATTACATTTAATTAAAAAACAAAATGATACGTAATATTTGATAAAATTTGCAAATTGTTTAACTTCTCTGTCTGTTTTTGTTAAAAGAAAAATTAAAAATAAATCTATAAAAATTTGTTAAAAAAATGTATTAAAAAATATTTAATTGTTGCTTTTTTGCTAAATAAAACATGTCACTACTACTACTAAATAACTTTCTTATGGTATAAGATAATAAAAAAAACATGTTTCCGGTCTAACCGGAAGCCGCATATGGTCGCTGTTGTTTCAGTTAATTAGATCGTCTCCGAACACCCCATTATCCAAATTGGCAGGATACATATCGCATTACTTTACGAAATATTCTTATGGACGGTCACAATGAGACTCTGTATAGTGACCGTAAATCATTCAGAAATGCCGAATTAGCAAATGAGCACTGGTCAACCAATAAAGAAAATATTTACGACTTTCTTGTTTACTTAACCGTATCTACAAAACCATTTTCATTTGAAAAGAAAATCGACAACGAGATAAATAAAACATTTCCTCATTTTCCTCGAGTTTAGTTTGTTTATGTTTACTCTGTTTTATTAGGCATGTCCTAGTTCTTTCCAAGATGAAGCAGGTCACATATACAGGATGAATCATTTAACTAGAATAAATTTGGTAACAAGGAATCACTCATTCATCATTCTTCACTTTACATGTTTACTTCTTATTAGGACTCTACGGAAAGCCATAACCTAGAGCAACTCCACCGATAACGATACCGCGCACCTTAACCTTGCTCGAGAACCTCGCAAGTTAAATACACGGCATCACCATCTATCATCAGGAATCAACTGTAATGCAGAAAGTTATGTTCGCCTCCATTGATTTATTAAAAATACGAATAAAAAACTTTAATCCAAAAGGCAAAAATGAAAAAAATTAACACTTATCAATTATTGGTATTGTCCTCAACTAAAACATTAATTAAAAATAATTTCTCCTGCAAAAAAAACAGTCAGAATAACAAAAATATACCATTTTCGTGGCTTAAATTCCGTTACATTATTTGGAAGCCGTTCATTATCATAAAACAGTAAGCTTGACCTAGTTAGCTTATCGAGAAAAATCTATACAACATAGTGTAAAAGAAAGTATTATGTAAGTTATAAGAGTTTCTTGTTATTAAAAAGCTAGTTATTTTATATTATTTAAACATAATGAGCCTAATGAATAAAAATTAAGCAATTACTTTTTCGTAAAAGCAATTGCTTGACTAGCAAATGCTATAAGTAAAAGCAATTGCTAGATCCGGATATGAATAAAATTTTGAAGCAATTGCTGTTTTTCTTACACTTATGTAGCAAATGCTTATTCAACACAAGTTCAGACGTGGCTTATCCATTTGTTCAAATTATAGATTTCATGTTCAGTTTGGTGCCTAATTTGCAAAAGAGTTGACGTAAATACAACAACGTTGGTCTATTTATTTAGTACAGAAGTAATATGTTACGTTTTTCTGGAAAATGGGGAACTTATGTTTGTGATATGGCAGATTTCAGTGAGAATGAGAAAAGAGAAAGAATGCCCGGATCCGACAATTTCCGCAGAAAAACTTTAATCTTATTTATAGGCGACAGTGCACCCCCTCGCCTTTTACCAGTATTAGTCAAAAAATAGTTTGGCAACCACTCAACATTTTCGCAGTCAAATCGATATAACTTTCTGAAATCATCATAATATCTGCAGTTTTTACGTACACTGTAGATTTTGCTTTTACGGACGTTCATAATATATTCAGCCATAACTGAAGACACAAATTAAGAGCAACGCACGTGTATGCCGCGTAGAACTAAAGTTGAGTGCTACCAAGCAAATGATGCAGGGGTCGACCTACCTTAAAAAGTTGAAAACGATTGCTACACTAGAAAAAGCAATTCCTTAATTTATTTATCACATTTTAAGCAAACGAAAGCGATTGCTTCTATTTTTTAAGAAAAAGCATTGACTAGAAGCAATTCCGGCACTTTTAAGCAATCGCTGGACGCAAAAGCAATTACTTTAGTTTTTATTCATTGGCTTTCAAGAAATTACTTCGATTTTATAAGAAAAAGCAATTGCTACATTTTTATTCATCAGGCTCATTGGCCCGTTCTACTTTATACTATTTAAATACACAGAATTAATCAATTAAGTCTGCAAGTACCTACTCATTCAATATGCGACCTACAACATCGGGTATAATGCTAAAAACAGAGGGACAATTGAACATATTTTCAGTTTTCTTTTTAATTGACTTTTTAGAAATGGAACAACCTCCCTAATATTTTTAAATTCTACCATAGACATACAAAATAGGAAAACAAAACTGACAAGAATAAACCCCATCCCTCTGGCGATAATAGGGGCAAAAGCAGTGAAAGGAGATCAATAAAAAGAAAATTGTTGCCTGTTGGAGGTCTTAAAAGGCGAAGATAAAAATAACTGTTGATCAACAAACCATTTAAATAGCTCAAAATATTGTCCATCCACACACGCAAGTAAAACTTGTTTCGAACTTTAATTAATGAAAAAGTATTAAAGATGATAGAAGGTTTTTTTATGTTCCAATTATCATTTGATGTTCGCTTTAGACCTGTCATCGTATATTTTTAAAGTTATTTTCCGGGTAAGTTTACGCCCCTTAGATCGAGTTTTCTCTTTCCAGGTAAACTATTATTTTGTATCAGTATATTTCCAGAAAACCGAAAACGTGTCGAGAATGCACTACCCACTTATTCTCGCTTTCGATCTGTTTTGTTTTCAATTTACATCAACATTTGAATTATTAAGAAACTTTCTATCTGAATGGAAATGACAGATACTGTAAAACAAAACTTTTCAGATAGAATTTTTGTACATTTTGTTTTTCAATCTATCATTTACAAAACGGCTGGACAGTCGTTTTAAAAAATAAAAAGTAGTTATTAATGAAACTTTGTTTTATATTCATTTCTCCTATATCGACAAAATGAAAATAAATCATTTTCTAATTTTATTTTTTAAATACTTTTCAGTTGACAGAAGTGTTGACATGTCAAAGAAATAAACCTTTACCACTGGTCACGAAAAATAGCAAACTTTCTCCAGCTGGTTACTAAAACTCCTTTACACTCAAAAATATATAAATTTCATTACAATTATCACAATAACCTAACTTTTTTTTCATCATTCTAATGTCAAAACTGTCATTTCATTTACTTATTTTCACTTGCTACCGCTAGGAGATAGACGTTACCACGTTTTGCGGACTGTACTTCAGTGTGGAATATTCCGAATAATATAATGTACTGTTCTGCACTGAGGAAAATGATCGAATACAACAGATTTGTATTGATAGCTTATTTAGTATCAACCCATATTAAATAAATTGCTAATATATCATACCCGCTTTAGTGTTATATCAATTCCAGATTTGCTAGAACAGTGTTTTTGTTGGTAGTAATCAGTTCCGTTATCAACACAGTCTTGTTGCATAATGAACTACTTTTAATACAACAATTTTGTTAAGAAATAAATTGTATTTTCTCAATGCAACGCATTTTGTTCCCAGTAAAGCGATTTCTCTACAATTAAGAAAGCAGAACAGCGTCATCAAACACGAATTGTATCCGTTAGAACCTATAATCCACCAAGACGTTGGTGTTTTGTCTGAATTTGAATTTTATTGATCGTACAAATACCAGTTTCAATTAATTTATTTTTACTTTGTATTTAAGTGTTTTTAAACTTTGCATGTGAGATAAAGCAATAGAAGATTCTAATTTCGCACAACCCATCATTAGTACTGGGCTTTACAACCTATGGACGAATATTACCATCCCAGTAAACCATATTGCATAATAGATAATCATATGTAATGTTAAACGACAAGAACAATATCACACTAGAAGCTATTTAAATTTTTGAGAACTACAGTAGGTACTAATTTTTAGTGGTAAGTATATGCTTTATTAACCGTAGCAAGCAAATGTTATTATGATCAAGTTTCATTACAACTGCCAGTCGGAACTTATACAGTATATAAAACCAGATTACAACCACAATAGGACTTGATAATTACTGTGAGCATTCGGAGCAATAATGGCTATAAACCATTCTATGGTAGTATTAACTTCTATTTCCTATTGGCTTAAATACCGTGATATTATCATTACACAATGGTCTGGCAATTTTCGTTGTCTTACAGTAGGAAAGCGCGTTGCTGTCACATAATATAGCATTAAACAGTTGTACAAGGGCGTCCATAGGGGGGGGGGGGGCAAAACGGGCACTTGCCCCCCCGCCCTAGGCGCCCACATTACTATTTTATTTCATAATTCAGTATAAATATTGAATAGTACAGTGGTTACTTAGTAGACCAACAAATCACTAAACTGAACAATTACATAATGAAAACATATCAATAAATTAATACATTAGGCATAAGTTAAGTAAATAGTCTTATACAGTGTCACCAGTAAAAAAGTCCGCATCATATGGAATTTTTTTTATTAATATTTGTATTCAAAATTTTACTTTGGCATCAAGTTCTGCATCGATCGAGATGAAAATTAGGCAAATAAATAGTAGTCACGTGATTCGCATTATCTGTCAAATTTTAATTTTTTTTTCAAAAAATAATTCAAAAGTGGGGTGGGGTTATTTCTGAAAATATCGAAAAAAGTTGTAATTTTTTTAAATGCAGTTTCTAGCCCACATGCAAAATTTCAGCTGGATAAGATAATTTTAGTTTTTTACCTATATTTTGTAAATTGCACCACTTTGGCAAAATAAGACAACGCAACCTATACATAAAATTTCTTAGTTTTGACAATGCTTTATTTCAGATACATTTTCTTTAAACTAGCGTCATATTAAATGTGTGTTTTTTTACAAATTCAAAATTGGGCTAAAAAAAATTGGTCGCATGTGATGCAAAGTTCATTTGTTTTTGACCCTATATAAGGTAACTTCATAAAATACGTATTTTTGAAAACGTAGTTTGTGACTGAAAGAAAAAAAATAAAAAATAAAATAAAGAGATTTTAAATTAAATCGCTGAAAATAGATACAAACTATGTTTTCAAAAATACTTATTTTATGAAGTTACCTTATACAGGGTCAATAACAAATGAAAATGCATCACATGCGACCAAATTTTAATAGCCCAATTTTTATTTCGTAGAAAAACACACATTTAATATAAAGCTACTTTTAAAAAAATGTATCTGAAATAAAGCATTGTCAAAACCAAGAAGTTTTATGTAGGATTACGTTGAGTGTTATTTTGCAAAAGTGGTGCAATTTACAAAATATGGGTAAAAAATAAAAATTATCTTATGCAGCTGAAATTTTGCATGTGGGCTAGAAACTGCATTTAAAAAAACTTTTCACTATAACTTTTTTTGATATTTTTAGAAATAACCCCACTTTTGAATTATTTTTTGAAAAAAATTAAAATTTGACAGATAATGCGAATCACGTTCCTACTATTTTATTGCTTAGTTTTCATCTCGATCGAAGCAGAACTTGATGCCATAGTCAAATTTCGAATAAAGCTATTAATAAAAAAAAATCCCATATGATGCGGACTTTACTGGTGACACTGTATATAAAAAGTATTGTTTAAGTTTTTGCCCTCCCCTGAAAAACGCTCTATGGACGCCCTTGCAGTTGTATAAGGAGTATGTGAATTCTTATAAGAAATAGAAGGCTTTTCCTCAGTGGGGCTGTAAAACTAAATTACTTTACCATTTAATGGTAAATATGGTCAGTAATCTAAGCAGGTTGAATATCAGTTGTCCTTAACTAATATTTTTTTCAATAAAAATCTAACTTTTTACCAACCGCATACTTTACGTAAATTGAAAGTTTTTAAACAAAATAACCAAAAAATTTCCCTTGGAAACGATTCCATATTTTCATGTTCGATTCCAGTGAAAAAGTGTTGTTGTTTTTAGACATATTTATCCAAATGGAAAGATAAAAGTTGTTTATTCCCGTCACGTATTAGATTTCAACTAAACTTTTAGAAAGAAAAATGATTTGTCCGTTAGTGTTTTTATAAGCGATATTAAATAAATATTGTGTAGAGCACCGTTTCTTTTTCTTTATTTTGTATTAGGAATCAGAGAGTTTGTGGGTTCGTATCCCACCACCGGCAAACTGGTTCCTATGTGTGGTGCTATGTCAACAATAATTTTGTACGTTAATAAAAGAGGGGATTTCCCTGGATGTACTATTAGAAGTGGAACCCTTTATTCCAACCAATTGCAAAGAATTATTTCTTGTCAACATTCGTCTACTGACTCCTCCTACGAAACTAGAAATAGCCTTGTCCTTGTTCTATACACTATCTTTCCATTACACCTCTTCTTATCAAGCTCAACACCCATTAAGAGTCTTAGCACCACAGCGAAGTACGAGACTAGTAATCCATCCTTAAGGATACTTATCCATATCCGACAATATACCGATGGATAAATGGCAACCCTAGGTTTTTATTGACTATTATTTTTAAAGTGCATAGGTACCGTGCGAGCAAAAATTATTTGCATCAAAGAGGGCTTGGGTTATAAAACGTAGGGCTTGGTTTAGATCACAATGATATGGGGACGATATATCTAACCAAATCTAGGTTAAAATTTTGTCAAATTCATATTATGATATGAGTAATAAAATAAGTAGACAAATACAAATTTATTTTTGTTGTTTACAAAATAAAAATACTTGCACTTTATAAGGAAATAAATTTAGCTGCTTCCTAAGAATAGTCCTGCATGTTCCATAAGACCTTCCCACTTCTTGAGACAGATACAATTTGTTGGCGTATTTTGCGTATTTTACGAACGTTTCCAACAAGTTCTTCTGTTCTTACAGATGGTATTCCTACTCCATTTTTGTGTTGTATAGAACCTGTTTCCCTAAACACAGCGACAGTTCTTTTCAGGCAATGATGAAAATCCCCGGCAATAAAAGCAACGTTAGGAAAATGTTCGTGAAAATCGTCCATGCACAAACCCGGATTGTATTGCCACTCACCATTTACTATAACCCCGTTTCGAAGATACCCTTCAACCATGAACGTTTTGTGCTGTTCCGTAAAGCCCATTGTGTGAATTGTTCAAGAAAGTGGAAAAATTAGCCATGAATCAAATTACTTGTAACGACTGTCAAAGATGACGGAATAACTGATTGATTGTTAATTCAGGTAGTTACTGACACCCATCAGGTATTAAGCTCTACGGCTAAGCATTACGTCCTTAGATGCAAGGCCCTGTTTGATGCAAATAATTTTTGCTCGCACGGTATTTATCCATAAGTAACAAATAAATATAAAATTTCAAATTTTTATTTCTTGAACAAAACCGAGGAGTTGAAAGCAGGAATAAGACATTAGTGTAGGTTAATTTTTCCCGAAGTAATTAGAAATGTTCAAAATGAGTTTTACTTGCGTTTAGAATATTACCAAATAGTAACGAAAAGGTATTAAAGATGGATACCTAGACTAGGTTTTTTATTTTTCAATTAAATTAATTTCTGTTCGTTTAATATCTTATAAACAATAATGAAAAAAAATTTGACGTTTAGTACTTATATATTTTAATTTGCTTTGTTTTGCGGGTAGTCTAGAGGGTAGTTAGACCCCCCCCCCATAACTCAAGAAACGAGTAAAAAGTTCAATTACCTAGTCGTTAAAAAAACATTCGCAGAACAAAAAGAAAAAAAAATTATTAAGTATTTAAGAAATTCTTAGTTAGTAAGTTAGTTACTTTTTTTTTAGGAAAAAAACTACCCCCCCCCCCCATATTTTGAGGCTGTATACGCGCCTGCCCCTGGAAAAGTTTTTCATTTGTTGCGAACTTTTTGCCGGTCACATAGAGAAATTCACAAATAGCGCAGGACTAAAAATGGGTTAGCTTTACACGTAGTGATAAACTCTTTAAAAAAAAATTTTAATTAGTGTTGGGAAAAACCGACTACCGAGAATTCAAGTGATTTAAAAAACCGAATGATAACCGGTTTTTCAGTGGAATGCTAATATTAATATTGGCGGTTCATCGTTCATGTTGATATACATCATTTGTATTGGGAATAACTGACTCGATGTTGTTAATCGATTGATTTTTTGCGGATTATTAAATGTGGCGGATATATTTTTGGATTTTTTGGCATCCCAGATCTCACAATTTAACAACTTGACTACTTGACCTTGAGATGTCACGATATTGCATAACTCATGATATTTATGAATACTGAATACTCACCACTAAACATTAAGTTTTCAGTAGACGCCGACGATTTAAATCTAAATAAAATAATAAATCCTATTATCCTACGCAGGCAACCCGTAATGCCGTATTTAAATCTAAATAATAAATCATATCTTACACAGGTAACCCGTAATGCGGTATTTAATTTGAATTATATCGCCAATAACCGAAACCACTCGGTGTAGCCGCTCGCTAGGAGATGGCTCTGGCCGCAGTGAGTGTTTGACATGCGAGCAGCAACTTTGGAGACGCGTTGGAAAATAAAAACCATAATGTTCGTCACTCGAATTATTTCCGAAGATAATCGAATAATTCAAGTTATTGAAAAAACCGAATGATAGGTTATTTTTCACTCGAGTTATCCCAACACTAATTTAAATGCTCGAATTACTTTAGCAATTTATTAATGTACTTGATAAAGTGGCTTGCTTATTTTTATATTTTCTCTGGTAAATAAATATTAAATTGATGCTAGTCCTGTATTATGTATTTGGAAGAAAACTATAATCCTTAATGACCTTTTGGCCATGTGGGATGTGATTAATGTTGTCAGAGAGCTAAGTATAGAAACCCTATTTCACAGAAAGCTGGTTTCATCAAGAGTCTCATTAAAAGGCTTAGTTTTATAAACTGTTTGATTTTACATTACTGACTACGGTAAAAGGACGATAGAAAATCCGGTTTGATAATTTTGAGACATCTTCTCTCTTATTAAAGTGTTTCATAATTGAATGCTGAACGATAATAGCTGGATGATGTTAAGACACATTCTTTATACAGTGTGTGTATAAAGTCTGGAAACGGCTTAATAACATCACAATTTACTGGCCGATTTAGACCAAATTTGGTACAGTTGTGTAAGAGGATCTAACGCATGATACAAAGAAAGAAAGATATGATCGATCGTATTCCCAATTCGGTCCGGTCCGCGCAATGACGTCATGTGGTGCTAACGAGATTTAAAATTACATAAAAATAGAAATTTTACTGCATATTTTGCAATTTTTGCTTTGGAAGATTTAAGTGCATATTATTTTAAGTACTTTAAGGATAGAGGTTCATAAATCAGAACGTATTTCATGATGTTCTTGGGTTAAATGTTAAAAGTTAGCATATATTTGGTATCAATGAAAATAATTTTCTGCTTATGCTGACATACATTTTATCTTTTAAATGATTACAATAATTGTAATTTACTTATTTATTTTTACAAAATCATACAAAAATACCCTATATTTTTTGGTCCTTCCACCTTAAGCAATAAATTGTTTGAAAAAAAAATAGGTACAAATGTGCAGTCTTAAACATTTTTAGAAAACAGTTTTGAGCCTTAAATGACCAAAATCAATTAATTTGCTTATTAAGATTTTTTTATGCTATATGAAACGATAATATTTTTGGAGATGTCTGTTTATAAATTTATATTGTTAACATTTGACCAGTGGAGGACTGGAATCATTTGGCCCCGGTGGCTACATGACCTCTATGGCCCCAACCCTCATTAAGAAAGTTTTTTGAAAAAAAAAATGGTTGTTTAAATGTTTGGACCAATTGGCCCCTAAAGACCTTCTGGCCCCGGTGGCGATGGCCACCCGGCCACCCGCTCCAGTCCGCCACTGCATTTGACTATAATTTGACCAAGGATAAGGATGTAAAAAACTCATTCAGACATTAAAAAAAATATACTAGGACTGGTCATTATCATAATAGTAATAAGAGGTACATATTAACAATTATTAAAAAATAAGGCACACATATAACGGTTTATTATTTTAAACCAATTTCGTCAAATTAATCTTTTTTATCTCACCTATGTGCGAGGAAGAGAACAATTTTTTTAAGCTAAAATTTTAAATATTTTACATAGATTTGTATCATAAATATGTAGGTATATACTTTTTGCAGATAATTATAACAAATAAAAGCTGTCCTATTATCACTTATGCATAACGCCACTGCACATCGCATATTAACAACTAATTGTCAATAACAAACAACAATAATAATCCAAAACACTAAAAACCTCTTTCTGTATAACAAATAATAACAATAGTACATAAAACCAAACGTAGGTTATACGAAGCCCGCCAGAAAATTATCACCACATGACGTAAGCAGCTGTCGATTTGGCTCCGCCCACATGCGCAATGTCATATCTCTTCTTTCTTTGTATCATGGATCTAACGCACCGAATGACGATATTGGCGTTGTTGCCAGCTTTTTAGTTTGTCTGGAATTCGAACGAATTTTATATTTTTAAATATAACACCCAGTATATTTTTACATTTTTAAATTCCACATAAAATTATAATTATTTTTTATTAAATGCATTATTAGTCTATACTTCATAGTTTCCGAGATATTGACTCTCGAAAAGTGACATTTTTGAACTTTGACAGCTTATAACTTTCTAACAGTACGTCTTAGAGCAAAACGGCTTACATATCCCTATCTTCAATTTTGTTTATCTTCCCAAAAAAATCAACTTCCGGTTAAACCGGATGTAACTCGAAAACAGGAAATATAGTTGTTCCGGTTTAACTGGAAGTTGATTTTTTTGGGAAGATAATAAAAATTGAAGATAGGGACATGTAAGCCGACGACGAATCATTTTTAAATAAATTTTAGAAACAAATCTTCAAAAACAATTTTCTATCCTCAAAATCTGATAGGTTTGCAAGTACTAAAAATGCCAGAAATTACTACCTTTTTTTCCAACTTGATCAAAAATTGAGAAATTCCAATTTTTTGGCAAGAATTTAGGGCTAATTTTAGCTGTTTACACGTAAAAATAAATTGAATGTTAACTTTTACAATTTCTTGAGTAAGAACTTAAATTTTAAGGACCGGACCTGTCTATTTTCCCATTCGTCAAATGATAATGTTGCAGTGCGCATGCCTAATTCGGTGTAGCTTTGCATGCGCGAGGCCATAAAACTGCCACTTTCGTGATTATTGTTTGCTTATCCAAAGGTAAATGTCTATGCCAAATATACCCTTATTTGGATAGCAGTTAGCAGCGGGCATTTGACCGATTGGATAAAACGAAGAAGTATTTTATTCCAAATAAAATCCCAAAAACATTTGTTCATGAGGGATTCTCTACTAATAACAACATCTAAAAATGTAATTGTTAAACATAACTAATTAAAATACAAGGTAAGTCAAAATAACACTTAAAATGTTAATATTCAATAAAAAAATAAAAATATTTAAATATGTATAAAATTATTCAATTATTGTTTCTTTTAATAAAATAATATAACTAATAAAATCGTTTAGATATCATTTATAAATAATTTTGAAAATAATAATTAATCATAAAAGAGGTGCACGTTTAAATATTTTTTAGTTTAAAATTTAGCTTCCCCCTTTTTAAGTAAATATTTTCTTAGTTATCATTTTAAAACGTTTTATATTTAAAAATTTTAATTTTTGGTGTATTTTGTTGTAAAATTTCATACCTTGATAATAAATGGAGTTCTGACCTGCCCTAGTGTGTATTACAGGTAAATCAATATTGAAAACAGTTCTAGTTAAGTGATCATGTACGTCACGTCTGTAATTAAACTTTATATTTGAATGTTTATTTTTTGATATAATTTGGTGAACAAAAACAATATTTTGCATTAAGTGATTATCCTTAATTGACATAATAGGTATTAAAATTTTTGTATAAAAGTTTAGTTAGAATTTTGTCTATCCAAGCAATATATATTTTTAATTGCTTTATTTTGTAACACTTGTAAGGGGTTAAGCACATTTTGAAAAGTTGATCCCCATTTTAAAGTTAAATATTGTAAATGAGAGTAAATAATAGCAAACTAAATAGGACGTAACATATAATTTAGAGCCAAAAAACGGAGTTTTTTTAAAATCCCCACTGGTGCAACTATTTTCTGTTTAATATATTCAATGTGTTCAATCCAATTAATAGCTTCATCTATTATCAACCCCAAAAATTTAATTTTATTTGATTATTTTAAATGCTCGACTTTTCATTTTAAATCACTTCTGTATAAATTGGGTTTCTTTCCTATACATAAAAAAAGGATTTTTCCAAATTTACTGTTAATTTATGACTACACATCCATAATTCAATGATTTTCATATCATGAATTATCAAATTTTGTATAATTTGATAAGTAAATATTGATCAAAAAACGAAATGGTGGAGGCGTCACTTGCTTTTAAAACCAAAATAGCAAAAATACATATTATAAAATACACGTTTCATAAGATGTCTTGTGGAACCTGTATCTTAATAATATACTAAGTATTATATTATTAGTTAAAAAAAAATTAACAAAACATTAAATACAATAAGTAGTGTTTATCCAAAGTCAGTGTGATGACATTTCAATCATTCCATACGGCATACAAACGGCGGTCTCTTTGATACTGTTTACCGCCGTATGGAATGTCATCACACTGACTTTGGAAATATAATACTTAATATTTGATTCGCACTATAGCAGGTTTATTAAACTCCTATTTATTTAAAAAAAAATAATATAGTAACAATTAAAGAACTATTTGTAATCCAAGAGGCCCTTAACTATAATGGCTGTTACAGCTAAAAGGGAATTGTTAACCAAAAAAAAATGGAATCCATTATCTCAACAAGGTGCCGGCCATTACTCTGAAAAACGTATATTTAAAAAGACAAATTGCTTGACCTTTTTCGGACTTCCTTTTTGTATTTTCTTTATCACGTACGTTTTACGTTGGTGTAAATTACAAGTAATAATTTTATTTGAGTTTGAAAATTGGAAACTCAATGCTTTAATTTCAAAATTATCAATGTTTCAAATGAAATTATGGAGTTTCAAACGAATTAAATTTAATATACTGTTAAATTATATAATTTATATAATATGTGGAGTTCCACAAGGATCAATATTAGGTCCGTTATTATTCTTAATTTACATTAATTCCGTTTCTAAATTGAACTTAAGGGCAACATAAAGCTATTTGCAGATGATACAACAATTATTTATTTTGCTGAAACTCTTGCAGAAATGCATTTTAATTTTTTAATTAATAATCATTTAAGTGATTGTCTTTTATGCAGTGATCGGCTAGCCCTGTTTTATTTTATTTTTTATAATACTTAGATGTTAGATGTTTATAATATATACATATTATATGTTAAGTTTTAGATCTTAATTTCACAAAGACCCTTTCATGAATGGCTACTGTCAACTAACAGGGCATTGTTAATGTTACAATTGCGACGTGGATTGGCCCTTTAAATAAAACTATGTGAAAGGAAACAAATTGCTTGCATGACATATGCCGGGACTTCCTTTCTGGACCCTCTTCATCGTTTCAGAATTTACAATGGGGTGAGTTTAAAAGCAATAATTGAAAACAATGAAAGAAAGTGTAAATTTTGTTATGTTTAAATGATAAAAACATTATCAGGTATTTCTATATTTATACCTACATATTACCTAATTTTAGTGATACTGTTCCTGGACGTAAAAAAATATGATTATATATGGAAAGTAAACTGCCTTAATCCCTTGAATGATTGAAATTAACAAACTCCCTTCGCGGGGTTATGAGTCACTTAAGGTGGGAGTATCAACTTGCTTGCCAACCTATAACCTATTTCGCGTAGATTTATTTATTTTTCTAACTTTTACACAAAATTTAAATAAAATCTATATCGTCTTCATATTCTATAGGTAATAATTAATATGTTAAATAAAAATCAAGGAATTTGTATATCGAAAAATATCGGTTAAGATTTTTTTTAACTTTATTATGTCATTGTTCTTTCACTATACAATTCTCCCAAAATAAGCAATGAAATAATTTGATATTTTTGTAATATATCAGATATTACCTAAATAATGTGCCGATGATATTGATTTTATTTAAATATTAGTCAATAAAATAATAAACTAAGAAAAACAAGGCGAAATAGGTTATAGGTTGGCAATAAATTAAATGACGTTGATAATTCCACCTTAAGTCCCTGTGTTTATAATGTACTATTGAAAGCTTGAGTGATAAAGATATTTCCTTCTGACATTAAAACATCTTTAACTTTGATATAGGTAGTTTATGGTTTTCCTGGAAATCGGAATTACATTTTGAACGTCAGTGTCATTTTCCTGCTGGTCCAATAAACTTTCCGAAATATAACTTATTTTATGTACAAGTTTTTCATGACCAATTTCAGAATAGACAGCATAAACAGGAATAAATCTGACACATTCATGTAGAAACGTAAATACTCAAACTTACCGCCATCGTTCTTCTCTTATCACGCTTTTTCAATAATAGATTTCGTTTCAACATGGCTTTAAGCTGAGCCATGTATATCTTGGATCGACGCTGGTCACCCATTTTCATAGAATTCCTCTATTCTTTCTCTTTGCTAATATTTCCAGTTTTCTATTTTCTTTTTCCGGAAAACAAGCTCTTATGCCAATTCTTCTTAGGGCCTTGCTAAATTGGAAAATGGTTGATGGATAAATCGGTCTCAATCATTTCTGAAAAAAAAAATAAGACTAAGTATACCGGGTGTTATGGAAATTACTTATCTATTATATTATGTAAAACATTGAATATCAAACTATAAGAAGGTCGTATAAGCCGATTTCCTAAATCTGCTACGTTGAATTCATAGATGGCACAATGAGTTCACCAACAAGAAAGCGACTAGCCTTTTCACTGCTAAATTAAAACATTGTTGCCGCCTGTCTGTTTGACTTGTTGCATTAGTTTTTTAAATTTATTTATTTAGCTTATCGTAAAACTTGATTTCACATAAGTACCTACATCTATCCTAGATTTAAGTAGCTTACATTTATTTTCCTACCTATAGTATAGTCTAGACTTAAAAATGTCCCCACTTGTATGTAATTGCTTTGTAGCTTATAATATTTTCAACCTTTTGACGTCCCAACGTTAATTACATGAAAACAATGACATATTGACCGTCATGTATTCTATTTCTAACAGAATTAAATGACGACTCTCACTATTCAATACATACCTAGGCTACAACGTATATGTTGGGTAAAATTTGAATGATGTGCGGTTTGTATAATATAACTTGGTTTTTGTTTGCAATTATTACTACTTTTCAAAATGGTTAAAATAAGTAGGTTTTACTTTCTTACTTAAGAAACATCCAGTTTGTTTGTATTAGTGTATTACGTATTTTGCTATTTTTCGACAAAATAAAACCTATTTTAGTTATACTTGCTGTCGCTTTTTTCTACTTTTATTTGTTTAACATTTAACACCCAATGCAACGGTAAAATCATTGTGAAAATCGGTCCAATTACCCCCGGAGTAATCAGCGTACATATTATTATCAAAAACATACATTCGGCTGGAATTGAGAACCTCCTATTTTATTGTCTGTTAAAAATGCTTATATCATTAAAAATTCCAATAAAATACGATATGCGGCAACACCACGACATCACTTCAGTGAATTTGAGACATCTGTTGACGAGGCGCTGCATTATAACGACATATTTAAGGTTAGAGTTACGATCAACTCCACAATGGCGGCCAAACCACCTCCAAGACGTCTAAAACTGGGTTGTCAACTTTTCTCGGACATCCGTCATTCTTATATAGTTTGATATTCAATGTGTAAAATTATAAAGTGACTGACCGACTGGTTCATTAAACCACTAATTCTAGAATCATTAGATTTTGAGGATATCTAAAAATAGGTATATAAGTTTCTTTAATAAAATAATAATATAAGTGTTTCGTAATTTTTTCAAGATTCACTTAGGGATTGAAAAAAGGAGTGTAGCCTATTATGAGGGGTACTTATAACAAATAGCTATAATTTTAAACTATATTGCTAAAAATTGGTACTAAGCTTACTTTGTTATAATAGGCAAGTACGGGTTTTTATGTTTTGCCCCTAGGGGGCGGAAAAAGGGGTATAAAATTTTATGTTGGAAAAAATATTTTTGGTACGAATTTCTTAAAACTCAACTTAAATAGATACTATAAAAACGAGTATTACTTATATTTTTGGAAATCGGGCCCTAAAGGAGTGAAAAGGTACACTGAAAGAAATGAATATCGTTTTAAGTTAAATAAAAGATATGTTTGACTCATTTCTATTGGGACCAAATAATTTTTATTTGTCTGACATAAAGATTGTTTGTATTAAATGAATAAGCTTATTTGAATTTGCTTTGATATTTGCTTGGTTTTTAATTATTTATGTTAAATAAAAATTTATTTGCTGGCACTCCTTTTAACAGTCTTTGCTATTTTAAATAAATATTTATTTGTAGTAATAATTATTTATTTGACTACCGGTTTATTTCAATTCCGCGAAATTAAGACAAAGGGAAGGGTTTCGGACTCAGGGGCGATTAGCTCGCCATGCCATCCCGACCAGTCTAGGTTTCCAGTCGAATAATTTATCTTTGTTGGTGGTGGAAAGAACTACAAGGTTGGTTATTATAATGTTATGACAGTTCAAAATTGGCTTTTAAACCACAATCTTTCTTGGTCACCTGTGGCCTTTATTTGACGATAAGATAATTTTATTGTACCATGCGAGCAAAAATTATTTGCATCAAAGAGGACTTGGATTAAAAAACGTAGGGCTTGGTTTAGATCACAATGATATGGGGACAATATATCTAACCAAATCTAGGTTAACATTTTGTCAAATTCATATTATGATATGACATGCCATACTAATGAGTAATAAAATAAGTAGACAAATACAAATTTATTTTTGTTGTTTACAAAATTACCAAAGTAAGAATATACAGAAAGATAAAGAAAAATAATTACATAAATTGCTGAAATTGGCCACCACCATGCTCCAAGCATAAATTCACACGTCTCTTCATATTTTCGAAAGTCTTGACCAGCATCTCTGGAGAAATGTTACCACATTCTTGGAATACTTGCACTTTATAAGGAAATAAATTTATCTGCTTCTTAAGAATAGTCATGCATGTTCCATAAGATCTTCTCACTTCTTGGGACAGGCGTCTTATACAATTTGTTTAAGTATTTTGCATTATTTCACGAACGTTTGCAACAAGTTCTGCTGTTCTTACAGATGGTCTTCCTGCTCCTTTTTTGTGTTGTATAGAACCTGTTTCCCTAAACACAGCCACGGTTCTTTTCAGGCAATGATAAAAATCCCCAGCAATAAAACAACGTTAGGAAACTGTTCGTGAAAATCGTCAATGCACAAACCCGGATTGTATTGCCACTCACCATTTACTCTAACCCCGTTTCGAAAATACGCTTCAACCATGAATGTTTTGTGCTGTTTCGTAAAGCCCATGGTGTGATTTGTTCAAGAAATTGGAAAAATTAGCGATGAATCAAATTACTTGTAACGACTGTCAAAGATGACGGCGGAATAACAGATTGATTGTTAATTCAGGTAGTTACTGACACCCAACAGGTATTAAGCTCTACGGCTAAACATTACGTCCTTAGATGCAAATCCCTCTTTGATGCAAATAATTTTTGCTCGCACGGTAAATAAACAATGATAAAAATAAGTAATTATTCTTATGTTTTATGTTTTTATGCTGCACGTTATAGAACGAACATAATGGCATTTACATTATTTGCTGTCGAATTTCTTGAAACTCAGTACAAATTACTCCAATATACGATTATTAAAACACTTATTTAAAATGTATCTAGAAGATGATCTGGAGATTCTCTCTCTCCGACCACATACTCTTCGCATAAAATGAAAGTAATTAAGCGCTTCCACAATCATGGTACCCGAGCCACTGCACATACAAAATTTTGAATAATACTCGTACAAAATCATAATATCATAAAAATAAACTTTTTGTTACTTCAACCATCGATTAAAAGAATTAAAGTGTATTTTTGTCCTTACCCTTTGTGACTGTGTCCTGCTTCACCTTAACGATTAACGAGCGCGATAAAGGTAAGTTTGGCAAAGGTTGGGAACTGGGTTTTTCCCCCGTGTATGGCGTGCTTTAACTGGGCACTGGTGTGATATTAACTTTGAATTTTTTATAACAGCTAAAGTATTTTTAGGTATTGTTTGTAACAGTCAAAAATTTGATGGCATAGTATTATAGATACTATATTATATCGATGCTTGAAAGGCAAAAGGTCTTAAGCGACACATTTCGTGAAATTTATATTTGAACGTCACTAAAGTTTTTTTGTTTTTCCGCGTTGAATAAGCGAAGTTTTAGCTTCCTACTATGATATTTTTGTCGCTTGAGTCAACCGAAAAATAAAAAATTGCAAGCCACTTTTTCCTACCAAGCGCCAAAATAAAGGATAATTTGAAACAACTGTCGTTTAGATTACTTAAGAAAAAAATTAAATCTAATTTAAACCAATTTGCTATTCATTTTATTTTTAATATTGGTCGTTATCCTGTTTTGCTACAAAAGAAAACAAGCAAGTATTGTCGCTTGAGCTCTTTTACGAGAATGTTAAAACATTTAAACCTATTAGCCTATATTTACTAATCAGGTGGTTAAAACGTTTAACCTAATTATTTGTATTTAAAAGTAAGGTGGTTAAAACGAGGTAACGAGGTTAAAACGTTTTACCAAAATGCTAACATTTAATGTATGGTTTGTTAAGACCTTTTAGCCAAATGTAATTTGGTCACTAAATTGATTAAGCGACAGCAATTTTGTTATATAAGGCTATGTTGTTGTGTATTTATAGTCATTACAACAAAAACGTCTTAGATTTTATTGTAGCAATTTTGAAATTAGAAAAATGCGCCTGAAAATAAAAATATAAATAATTTAAAGTAAAAAAAAATTTTTACCTGTGTAATTGCAGGATGCGAAGCTGCGGATTAAACCTAACAATACTCATAAACTTTCTAAAACTTGGGTGAAACATTAGATCGTTACTAAAAGCTCGGCTATGACAAAAGAAACGTGTTATCTTTATTTACATCAACCCAACCTAATTTATGCATTAAGGATTATCTAGTACATTGGTTGAAAAAATGGAACAACAAAAATTATCTGATCCGCCTAAATTATAAAATATATCTGTGTTAAAAAAAAATATAAATTTTATTAATACACTAATTGTTCTTAATGACCTAATTTCAATTTCAGGTCCGGATTTTGATACCCTGCTAAATTTAATTGATGAATATTATAATGTATATAAACATGAAGCCATACTACCCCAATAATTATAATAATTATACAACAGAATTTGCTAAAAGTGCTTTATAGTTTGAGACGCACAGACTAAGGAATGTATTAAATAAACAAAAATACCCCACCCTCCCCGCATCTACCTCTATAAATACCCCTACTCAGTTTATTTTATTGTGGTAGTAGTAGTAGTAGTAACATGTTTTATTCAGCAAAAAGCTACAATTAAATATTTTTTTTTACATTTTTTAACTCATATTTATAGATTTATTTTTAAATTTTAAAACGCAACCTTCTTTTAACACAAACTGACAGAAAAGTTAGACATTTTGCAAATTGTATCAAATATTACGTAGCTATCATTTTTTTTTTTTAATAAATGTAATTTTAAAGTTTTTTTAAATAGTTTTAATGATATTTGAGATTTAATAGAATTTTCCAAATTATGATATTCTATTAAACCTTTATAAAAAATATACTTATAAGCTAATGTTTTAGATGCTCTAACCACGTAAAAATTTTGATTAGTTCTTGTTTTGTAATTATGATGGTCATAATTAAAAGAACAAAAAATTTTTAAGCAATCAGGCAATAATTTATTTTTAATTTTATGTATAAAGATACATACTAAATTAAAAATTTAATTTCTGACATTACAGTTTAATAATATATTTATCTCAGAATTTAGACAATTGAAAATACTTAAAACATTAATGTAAATTAAGGTGTCATCAGCAAACATTTGTAACTTACACATTTCTAAAACTAAAGGCATATCGTTGATGCATAAAATAAATAATATTGGACCTAGTATACTTCCTTGAGGAACTCCTATATTATTTATTTTTTTATTTGAATATGTTTTTGATATTTTTGTTTTTTGTGCCGTCGAGTGCATAGTGAGTTTTTGTGTCACACGTTTTGCCATTAGTAAGATGCCTTAAGTAAATAAAAAAAGAAAATGGACGGTCATAGCATAAGAGAGGAACACCATCAACAGCACCTTAACCCATTAATAAACCATTTCAAAACAGATATTTCACCGTACGCTTACCTGAAAAAGTCAGTCAAAATAGAAAAAAACATTGCGGTTGGTGTCTCGCTGACGTGATACTACTACACAACGAATCCTTACAAAAGGAAGAAGACTAAAAATCATGTTAATTGATCGAAGCAAAAATGACATTGGGAAATGTCAAAATTGTCAAAAACAGTGCCACCATCGGGTCTGGTGAGAACGTTGAGCCGAGAGGCGGGACGTTTAAATGCCAGTAGGGTTATAATTATCCTTTCTTCGAAATTTTTTAAACCAATATTTAAGCCAAGAAAATTCCCTTCAGTAAAAATGATATTGTCTTTCAGTATTCCCGTTTAAACATTGATTTTTTGGGGATAGAGTGTGATCCTCTGTAAAAATATACAGATTAGCGTCACTTCCGTAGTGACAGTTATGTTTATTCGTATTCACATGACCATTTAGGAAGAAAAAAGGCTCATCACCGAAGCAAATGTTTTTTTTATAAATTCTGGTGTTGTCGTTATTCCCCCTTTGAAAAAACTGAATTCTTGTATTCGGCTCATCGTTGTTACAAAACTTTCATTATTTATTACTTTGGGTTTTTACTACCGACGACAATGTAATTTTTAAGGAATTATTTAACTGGAAGACAGGAGAGAGTTGTATGCAATGGAGTAAACTCAGAATTTTTACTTAGGACTCATGCAGTGGGTTCCTCAGGGTAGTATTCTGGGCCCTATCTTGTATTTGATTTATACTTCTGATTTTTATACTTTTTTAAAGCACTGCATTCTTCATTTGTATGCTGATGATTCTCAGATCTACTTGTCATTTTTCCTTAAAGATTTCCTTACAGCAGCATTTAAATTAAATGAAGATCTGGACATTATTGTTAGAGTCTCACAGGCACACTCACTTAAATTAAATGAAAACAAAACACAAGTGTTATTATTTGGGAAAAACAGTAATCTGCTACAACAAAATGATAATTTTGTACTTAATTTAAATCGTTCTCTTTTAACTTTTATTGATAGTTGTCGTAATCTAGCAGTTTGATTCAAACCTAAGATTCTCAGGCCATGTAAATAATTTACTTCAAAAGTCCTATTTTAAACTTAAACTATTA
The DNA here is from genome assembly GCA_963969555.1 of Polydrusus pterygomalis. NCBI lineage: Eukaryota > Metazoa > Arthropoda > Insecta > Coleoptera > Curculionidae > Polydrusus > Polydrusus pterygomalis. The sequence goes on along the minus strand of OZ018385.1, from coordinate 37,152,927 downwards.
TACATGCATAAGGATATTAATACTACTGATATCAAGCTAAAACTATGTGACTCTTTAATTCTTTCATTTGTCTCTTATTGTGATGTTGTTTTCTGGCCTGCGTTACGTCAGCAAAAAATTACAAAATTCTTGTATTCGATTCTCTTACAATTTACGTAAATTTGATCACATCTTGGACTGTTTTAGGAATTCTCACTGCCTAACCTGGATGAACGGTTTAAAGTACACATGGCCTGTTTGGTTTATAAAATTAATAGGACTAAAACTCCTCCTTATCTATATCAAAAACTCTTCAAAAGGAACTGACATACATAACCGTCTAACAAGATCATCATCCCTTTACAATATTCCCAGGCATTACACCTTCTTGTTTCGGCGATCCTTTTCTTATAATGCGGCAAAAATGTATAACAATATCCCGGAAGTCGTTAGGAGTTCCCCAAGTTTTCAAGTTTTTAAAGGTAAGGTGGGTAAGTTTGTGCTGGGAGAGCGTGTGTGATTTTGTAACAATGTCATTGCTTACTTTATTACTTAGTATATATCTTAGGTTAGCAATTATTGAATTAATATTTTATTTTATACCTCATGGTTGCGTGGACGAGCATTAATTTGAACGTCGCCATCATTTTTCATTAAGTTTTTCTTTTATAAATTTCTTTGGTATTAAATAAAGACATTTGGTATTGTATTTTATTTATTGATTTTCAGTACGTTCCTAATAGAATCTCCGGATACGCTGGATAATTGTTGGTAAACTACGCATCGACACCTTTCGATCTATAGAAACTTGCCCAATAACCTCAATCGGCATATCATCATCCAAAATTCTAAATTGTTGTCTTTTTTTTATTTCCAACGTATCCAGTCTTGAAATGTTGAAACAAAATCTCTTATCTAGACGTGGCTGACGTTTTTGTCAGGATGCATTTTATTAAAATTAATGGCAGTTCCCAAACCATGAACCCCGAACACCATAAAGAAATAAAACACACCATTCCCGATTGAAATTAGATTCGGAGAAATAATACAGATACAAGAAGTGATGACAACAGTTGGAGTAGTGCCATTTAAAATTTTAGTGAATTGGGTAGTGCTTCAGGGGTGGGTGAGGGTAGTAATTTTTATTCCCCGGTGTTTTGGTAGAAACAATGTTTTTGGTTTTTTGATATCTTCTTTGGCGTAGAAAATATAGCTATTGAGCCTGATGAATAAAAACTAAAGTAATTGCTTTTGCGTCCAGCAATTGATTAAAAGTGCAGAAATTGCTTCTAGTCAATGCTTTTTCTTAAAAAATAGAAGCAATTGCTATCGTTTGATTAAAATTTGATGAATAAATTAAGGAATTGCTTTTTCTAGTGTAACAATCGCTTTCAACAAGGTAGGTCGACCCCTGCATCATTTGCTTGGTAGCAGTCAACTTTAGTTCTCCGCGGCATACACGTGAGTTGCTCTTAATTTGTGTCTTCAATTATGGCTAAATATATGAACGCCCGTGAAAGAAAAATCTACAGTGTACGTAAAAATTGCAGATATGATGATTTCAGAAAGTTATATCGATTTGACTGCGAAAATGTTGAGTGGTTGGCAAATTATTTTTTGACTGATACTGGTAAAAGGCGAGGGGTGCACTGTCGCCTTTAAATCAGATTAAAGTCTTTCTGCGGAAATTGTCGGATCCGGGCTTCAAAATTCTGTAGGTGAAGAACTCGGTGTTCACCAAACTACTGTCTGTAAGATATACATTTCTGTAATGGATGCAGTTTTGGAGAAGGCCACTATTTTTATAAAAATTTCCTACAAGTGCTGAAGCTGTTGTGGAAGCTAAACGGTTGTTGTCAGAGAGATTTATTTATGTTCCTTCAATTTGTGAACGAATATCAATTGCTTGTCTTTAATTTCTTCATCACTACTACCACTTTCCTTATTTTCACTGAAATCTGCCATATCACAAATATAAGTTTCCTATTTTCCACAAAAACGTAACAGATTACTATTGTACTAAATAAATAGACCAACGTTGTTGTATTTACGTCAACTCTTTTGCAAATTAGACACCAAACTGAACATGAAATCTATAATCTGAACAAGTGGATAAGCCACGTCTGAACTTGTGTTGAATAAGCATTTGCTACAGAGGTGGAAGAAAAACAGTAATTGCTTCAAAATTTTATTCATATCCAGATCTAGCAATTGCTTTTACTTATAGCATTTGCTGGTCAAGCAATTGCTTTTACTAAAAAGTAATTGCTTTAAGTAATTGCTTAATTTTTATTCATTAGGCTCATTGTAAGTCACCCGGCATATTTTCTTTAAACTTGCCCCAATTAAAAAGTAGGTAATCATCGTTCACGTGACTTTCTTAACAAATTTAAATATAATTTTTATTTGTTCGACCTAAAAATTGTTTACATTAGACACCATTTGATAATAATCTATTCCAGTTTTCATTCTCTAGCGCTGAAACCAATCCATTGGACCTCACTTTTCTTCCAATAATTTGAGGTGCAACAATCAAAATCAGAAAATGTTAGCGAAATTGATTTCAATGTAATCTCTGGTTATACAAAACAACCTTGACACAAACCATACACATTTAATACACGCAATGCCCTTAGGACATAATATAATACCATATACAATCGGTTTCCCGACCTTTGAACCTAAAACTGTCACATGAATGCCGTTCGTTTCACAAAGCCGGGTTCAACAAACATTATTTATAAAAGATGAATTATTGTTATAAGATATGCAATATACACAAACACCCCTTAACCAATGCATATTTAATAGGGAAAATGAATGAGGCCACAAGAATCTATTTATGTTCATAAATCCCCGCAATCCACTTACCTGGCTTAATTTTCTTATGCAACACTAAAACATTCATTACTTCAGCACTGGTTTCAGTGTTTCTAATTAACTTTAATTAAAATTGACAAATCCCGAACAATGATCTACACAATCTTTAAATGTTCTACAGCCTTGCGACACTGTCCTACCCCATTGTCCCTAATTCCAAGCAATCCTATCCAGTCGGCCATCTTGAATTTCTCCCTAATCACCGATTTTCCTTATGCCTGCGAGGTTGTAACGCCAAAATTTTCACGCTTATACCTACTTGACACTTTAAAGCACATAAAAGATCGTCAAAATAAAAGAATAACCAGGCGCGCTTGATTTTATACAGGCAATCACTTCGTCATTGTTTCTAGGGTGAATTTTACCCCTGAACAAAGAGAAACGAAATAGAAATATCGCCTGACAAACGTGCGTCTTCTGGGGTGGGTAAATGGGGGGATGGGGGGGGGAGGAGGGTTTGGGGAACGGCGCCGCGGCTTCGACGCTTTGGCGTTTGGGGTTGACGTCGTTACAGGGTGAAATAAAACGATGGGGGACAACAACATCGGTTGGAGAATTGGAACTCTCTATATCATTAAGTAAATAAATTGTATTTCTAGTTTTACGAAAGCTATTGATTTAAAACAATTTTCACATCCCTATAAATGTTTAAATTCCCCTTTTACTAGTATTCCAGTATCGGATTGAGCTTGCAGCCAGCAAAGCAATTAAATTCGAGGTTGTAATATTCGTAAACGTTATTGAAAAAGTACTGTGCAACTTTGTTACCATTTCAGTAATTTTTAATGGGTAGTAATAATTCCCAATTCACAGTAAACAAGAAACCAAATGTTCAAAATTGTAGATATTGGGGTACAGAAAATGAACACAATATCCTCAAAATGTTTGGGCGGGCATATTCAGAAAACGCATTGGACCTTTCTTTGGAAAAATAATTTTTTAACACATTTGAACATCAAAATCGAATTGAATCTGCATTAGAAGAAGTTATTCATTTATTAATTGAAGCAACTTAGGTCTAACAGGTTTTACCCCATTTATTAGACGTACATAATCAAAATCATAAAGTATACAGTATATAAGGTGTATTATTATTTATATGTTATATTTTGTTAAATCTAACATATGTTATATATTATTAGCGTGTACCCGGCCTGCGTTGCAGCCCGGCATTATACGACGTCGCTTTCTCTGAGATAATAAGGCGAGTTCACCATCACACGTCAAGATTTATAAATATAAACCCGAACAAACCTCTAAATTTATCAGTGTTTCTCTACAATATTATGCATGTATTAAACATAAAAACCTTCCTCTTAAATCACTCTATCTATTAAAAAAAACCGCTTCAAAATCCGTTGCGTAGTTTTAAAGATTTAAGCACATATAGGGACAGACGGGCGACAGCGACTTTGTTTTATACTATGTTAAGAAGACTAGTCATATTACATCACATCTACATTGTGACCAGTAAAGTCCGCATCATATGGGATTTTTTTTTTATTAATAGCTTTATTCGAAATTTGACTTTGGCATCAAGTTCTGCTTCGATCGAGATGAAAATTAAGCAAAAAAATAGTAGTCACGTGATTTGCATTATCTGTAAAATTTTAATTTTTTCCAAAAAATAATTCAAAAGTGGAGTTATTTCTGAAAGTATCGAAAAAAGTTAATTTAAAGTTAAATAATTTTGATCTTTTACCCATATTTAGTCGTTGTAAACGTGTTTTTGGTGTATCGTTGTAGATAATTTTTTGAAAACTGCACAAATAATAAAATACTATTTTTACTTTTGTTATGACATAGCTTAATAACAAATTTTAATAATTGGGTTTTAAATTAAATCGTTAAAAATAGATAAACTTTAGGTTAAGTTAAACTAACATTTATTTTCCACTTAATGAACCCTTTACTAATGACACTGTGTTCTTTTTTGTCTTAATATTAAGGTGTATTACTTTTAGACACAAACTACGTTTTCAAAAATACTTATTTTATGAAGTTACCTTATACAGGGTCAAAAACAAATAATAAACTTTGCATCACATGCGACCAAATTTTAATAGCCCAATTTTGATTTTGTAGAAAAACACACATTTAATATGGCGCTGTGGCGCTACTTTAAAGAAAATGTATATGAAATAAAGCATTGTCAAAACTAAGAAGTTTTAAGTAGGTTACGTCGAGTCTTATTTTGCAAAAGTGGTGCAATTTACAAAATATGGGTAAAAAAATCAAAATTATCTTATGCAGCTGAAATGTGGGCTAGAAACTGCATTTAAAAAAAAAATTTCTAATAACTTTTTTCGATATTTTTAGAATGAACCCCACTTTTGAATTATTTTTTGAAAAAAATTTAAATTTGACAGATAATGCGAATCAAGTGACTACTATTTTTTCGCTTAATTTTCATCTCGATCGAAGCAGAACTTGATGCCAAAGTCAAATTTCGAATAAAGTTATTAATAAAAAAAAATCCCATATGATGCAGACTTTGTCTACTGGTCATACTGTAGTAACATTTGACATTATCATTATTATTAACTGATGGCTGCATTGAATCCATCATAAAAAGGACCCTTCGAAAAGTCCAATACAGTTTTGATGTAAAGTTATTAGGAGAGCCAATATTTGATGGTAGAAAAATTTACATGGGATTTCGTAATTTCAATCTGGCGTTTAAGCACCCGGTAATTCCTTTTCTCAACAATAAACGAATGTTTTTTTTTAAACAAACCTAAACACAACATGTTAAAGTGAGTTATTTTTAGACACACTCTGCATTCACAATTTCCTGCCATATTGTCAACTAAAAAGGGTAAATTTGCTTTCACTTTGTGGTTCTACATCACGTCAACTTTAAAATATAGGGGAGAGTAGGAATACGTTGACCATTCTTAATTTTTTATGCCTAATTTATATTATACAGTATGACCAGTGAAGTCCGCATCATATGGGATTTTTTTAAATTAATAGCTTAATTCGAAATTTAACTTTGGCATCCAGTTCTGCTTCGATCGAGATGAAAACTAAGCAAAAAAATAGTAGTCACGTGATTCGCATTATCTGTCAAATTTTAATTTTTTCCAAAAAATAATTCAAAAATAGGGTTATTTCTGAAAGTATCGAAAAAAGTTATTAGAAAAAGTTTTTTTAAATGCAGTTTCTAGCCCACATGCAAAATTTTAGCTGCATAAGATAATTTTGATTTTTTAATCATATTTTGTAAATAGCACCCACCACTTTTGCAAAATAAGACTCAACGCAACCTACATAAAACTTCGTAGTTTTGACAATGCTTTTGACATTACTTTACGTTTATTTTATATGAAAACAATTTAATAGACAAGAAAATGATATTTTTAGTTGCTTAATCCGAAAAAAATATAAAAATTACCAAAAACTCAGTGGCATCTTATTTTTTGTCAATATTATTTATTATAGACGTAATAATTTAGCGCTACACGAGTGTTTTATTACTAAAATTAGCATAACCAAAATTAAATTAAAATCTGCTAAAGGACATTAAAAATATTTTAATTAAAATACTCGTTAAAATTATTAAAAAAAAACTTAACCCCAAATATATCCTTTCATGTTGGATTTATTAACATTTTTTATGGGACATAATTTGATCAAAAATAATTATCTTTAAGAGCGACAACATTTAAAAGTTCCTGTCATCGAAAAATTTCTTTGCACCGTGGCGCCACCTACATCTTGTATTATTCAACCACATTTCTTACACAGTTGTGAAGCCAATCGTAGAGGCTAAAAACTGGCGTTTACAGAATTTACATGTCGCTTTTAGTTTTCAAAATAATTGGCCTGGGAGTTTTTATTGAAACACCCTGTATACCATTTATAAAAAGTTCAAATTATTGATCCGTTTTAACTTTATTATATAAATATCTAAAACATTACCATTAAAAGTTGTATGTTAAGTTTAATAAAATGGAAATTGGACAAAAATTTGTTTGTCAGTAGAAATATAAGTGCCAAATGAAGACATTCAAAATTTATGACCATCAAAACTGAGGCAATTTTTTTTTTATCCTGGGGAAAAAGTTATAACAACATAATTTTAGGTATTTTGAATAAAAATAAATAGATTTTTCTCCGATCGTTCAAAAAATGTCATTTTGTGTATGAATTTCTAATGACAAAAGTAGGTCTTTATTGCGTACCTATCTAAAGTCGCCACAGTGGATCTTTTCCCGTGTGTCATCACTTTCACGTCATCAAAATCGTATGAACCAAATCAAAATTACGAGACGAAAAAAGTCAAAACCTAGTCAAAGTTCATAAAATGGACGTGCCTGCCTACCGTTTGACGTACCTACATAATATCCCGAAAAATTATTATTTATTTTAAATTTTGCCCGGCATTCTCTATTATCTAAAAGAAATTGACAAACAAATGTTATTACATTTAATACTATTTTTAAAGCTTAAAATCTAGAAAAGTTTGGTGTTTTATTGACTATTAAAATCGTAAAAGTCAAATTTTTGACATCCTTTCATTTAAGGGAATTTAGCCAATGCAGATGGTGGGTATAATTAGCTCTAAAAAGAACTATTTTTAGAAAAAGGAACAGTTGTAAGGCACACAAATTTACAAAATACGAATTAGATTGGCAGATCAAAATAAGGTTGACAATGACGTCCTAAAATACAACGGTAGTCAACTAAACAAATAAAAAAAGTAATTAATTGACGTTTATAGTTTTATTCTTGTCTAGCACGTTATATTATTGCGGAATCTTGGAGACGTTCTTTTATGCTTTTATTCAAACTTGTTACTGTAATAGATAAGGATGCAGAGTTATTAACCACGTTTAGTCCTGATCGTTGATTGATGACGCACGGGCAAAGATCCACTGTGGCGACTTTATGATCCATTGTCAAATTTGAATTACAACTTTAGCACACAAAGGAGAGGTAATACAGCTCGATTTTAAACTTTTTTGTTAAATAAGAAAAACGATCGTAGAAAAAATAGTGTATGTAACATGTGCAAAAAGTGTGTTTATTGCACATGGCATATTATTCACCTCGACTACTTCTATGCCGTGTACAATAAACATACACTTTTTGCACTAGTTGCATAAAAAACTATTATACATTCCCGTGCAAAAAAACGGGCATCTTAAAATTTGGATTAAGTTTAGGGCTTCATAACTTGTTCATTTTTACTCCGATTTAAGTGAATTTTTAGAGAGCTATGGATACATTTATTAGTTTTAATATGACATATTATACAAGGATAATCGAAAAGTTGTTTTTTCTTTGCTTAGTGTCAAAACACCCTGTGGAATAAATAAGAAGCAAAATATATCAAAATATCAGTTCTCATTGGGCCGCAAATATTCTTTGCATTTTGGTTTTTGGTTCATGTCGACACTTGCATTTGTTCTCACCCAAATGCAAAATGATCTTGATGATGTCAATAATTTAAATTTTTTCATTGCCATTGCATTCAAAATAAAATAGACTATTAAAATGCAAGAAAACAAATGTTATTGTAATAATCAAGATTTAATAAACAAATAAATTTACTGAAAAAGGTGCGTATACCTAAGATTTAAAAAATAACATTTTTGCAAAACAAACTTAACACGAAGGTACCAAGAACAACTTTTTCACTTAACTACATCTTTATTATTTCTATTGCCTCCTATAGCCCTTACTACTGCCTGTACACGTAGGTTCATGCCATCAATTAGCCCGCGAATATCATCCTGGTTAATATTTCTCCATTCTTGACTCCTATGACGCGGTAGTAGTTTAGGTCCAGTTGCTGGTCCGCGTGATTTTAAATTACCTTCGTGCAATCTTCGACGAACTGTCCAAGAACTGGCATTTTTAATTCGAACCTCTCGAACTTGGTTTTTCGCCTGTACTGACGTCAAACAACGATTCCGAAGAGTTTTAAGTACAAAAAATCGGTCATCAATAGCTTTAGTTTTGCGTTTCCTAAATTATTGACATCATCAAGAACATATCGCATTTGGGTGAGAACAAATGTACATATTGACATGAACCACAAAACAAAATGCAAAGAATAATTGCGACTTAATAGAAACTGATATTTTGAAGTAATTTTGCTTCTTAATTAAGTGTTCCACAGTATTCCACAGTGTCTTTTGAAACTAGGCAAAAACTTTTCGATTAGCCTTGTATAACATGTCAAAAACAAATTTCTCTTAAAATTTGCATGGGCATGTTAAAACTAATAAATACATCTGGAGCTCTCTAAAAATCACTTAAATCGGAGTAAAAATAAAACGTTATGAAACTAAAAAAAAACATGGCGAAATAGGTTTGCAATATACAGTGAGGACCTAAAGTCCGTCTCCCCCCCCCCCCCCCCCCTCTAACTTCTAAACCGTTAGGTATATTTTAATGAAATTTTGAACGATAATATTTGAGCAAGTCTTGCACTTTTTGACATACCAATGACAGCTTTAAATGTCAAGATGACAGCTGGGTCCGCTTTTGGAATATTTTTTTAAATGGAACACCCTGTATATTTTAACATTTTTAAATTCCACATAAACTTATAATTATTTTTTATTAAACGCTTTATTAGTCTATACTTCATAGTTTCCGAGATATTGACTCTCGAAAAGTGACATTTTTGAACTTTGACAGCTTATAACCTTCTAACAGTACGTCTTAGAGCAAAACGGCTTACATGTCCCTATCTTCAATTTTTATTATCTTCCCAAAAAAATCAACTTCCAGTTAAACCGGAACAACTATATTTCCTGCTTTCGAGTTACATCCGGTTTTACCGGAAGTTGATTTTTTTTGGGAAGATAATAAAAATTGAAGTTAGGAACATGTAAGCCGTTTTGCTCTAGGACGTACTGTTAGAAGGTTATAAGCTGTCAAAGTTCAAAAATGTCACTTTTCGAGAGTCAATATCTCGGAAACTATGAAGTATAGACTAATAATGCATTTAATAAAAAATAATTATAATTTTATGTGGAATTTAAAAATGTAAAAATATACAGGGTGTTCCATTTAAAAAAATATAACTATCATTCTCCACAACTTTGTGGGCGACCCTGTATATTTCAATTTATCACCGATAAATTATTATCATTAAAAAAAAATATTCCAAAAGCGGACCCAGCTGTCATCTTGACATTTAAAGCTGTCATTGGTATGTCAAAAAGTGCAAGACTTGCTCAAATATTATCGTTCAAAATGTCATTAAAATATACCGAACGGTTTAGAAGTTAGAGGGGGGGGGGGACTTTAGGTCCTTACTGTATATTGAATGACGATGAGGTTGAGATTTCCACCTTAATGTACTGAACAGAAAAATTAATACATTTTCATTTAAAAACCTAAGTAATTTGGAAAGAATATTTTTATTTGCAATATCTATATTGGAATCAAATGGCAATAATTTTCCATCAAATAAACTTCAAAGGAACGAATATCTTTCCATCGTTGAATCACGCAAAAGGCACACCTAAAACGGTTCATTAGTCTCCCTGACTGGCACGATTAAACCTTGAGGAATTTTTCTGCTATTAGTGTACCGGAAAATCTATAAAAGGAAAAATGTTTATGGGGATTTTAATTTATTTTAGATCGCTGTTTACGTTTATCCTAAAAAAATTATATTATACGCTCAAAATAGCTTGCGCTTTGAACATATTTAATTGGTAAAATTAATATTAAAAAATATTTAAAAAAATAAAAGTTCCTAAAAAATATTTTTATTCGGACATTTTACTGCCATTTTATGTCCTTTTTAATAGGACTTATATCGGACGTCTTTTGTTAAACCTAATACTTAATACTCCTTCATACATATCACAACAAAAATGGTGCCCTGCCGGTTCTGGAGTATATTTTAAAGATGTCGCTAAACAAGGAAAATCTAATTACAAGAGGTTTGTGCGCATGCCCATACCTGTAGGGCGGCAAGGCATGTGACTGGCGAGCTGTGCGTGCAAACGCATTTTTTTACCCATGAAACTTATGTTTGCGCACGAGATAAGCTGTACGGATCTAAAGGTACATATCTATGAGAAACACTAGTCAGATGTTTGGATACGTACGCCATAGGCGCGAAAACCGAAGGAACACTGGTAGTTTAGTAGGAAAAATACTCCAGTACATACAGGATAATTCATCAAAAATATACAGGGTGTTATTTAAGTATGAGGCCAAACTCCAAGGGATGCTTCTTTAAGTGATTTGAAGAAGAAAAGTCGGATGTTCGTAAATATCCGAGTAAATATCTCAATATTATTTTATTCGATTTTGTTGAAATTTGGCAATTCTGTTTGTAATAACAAGAGGATAATTAGGTCTCAATTAGATTAAAATTATTAAGTCCAGTGGCGTCCCAGAAGACAGTCCAACTAATATTTTTGGCAAAAAAATTGCGCGCCAATGTCTTTTTTTAAAATTATGTATTTTTTTTAAATTAAGCAACTACAAATACAACTATTTTATCTCCTGAGTTTTTTTCATATCTTGCTGTGTTATCGAGAAAAAAATAAAAACCACTTTGTTGCATGTCCCCGGGACAATAAGAGTAACAAATTTAAGCTACTTACTAAACTATCAAGCAATTAAAATTACACGAAAGTCCTCTTTTGAATTTTTTCGCACAGATTAAAACTGTTTTCGATAAAAGAAATTAAGATTAAATAACTGCATAACGTAATAATTTATTACTGCAATGTTTTAAAAGTACATAACAACTATAGCTCTTATAGTCTCGGGGACATGCAATAAAGTGGTTTTTATTTATTTTTTCTCGAAAACAAAGCAACATATGAAAAAACTCAAGAGATAAAATAGTTGTACTTGTAGTTGCTTAATTCGAAAAAATACATAATTTTAAAAAAGTCAGTGGGGCGCAATTTTTTTGCCAAAAATATTAGTTGGACTGTCTTCCGGGACGCCACTGGACTTAATAATTTTAATCTATTTAAGGCTAAATTATCCTCTTGTTAATACAAACTGAATTTCCAAATTTCAACAAAATCGAATAAGTTTGTAATAATAAGAGGATAATTTAGCTAGCAATTAGTTTAAAGTTATTAAGTCCAGTGGCGTCCCGGAAGACAGTCGAACTAATATTTTTGGCAAAAAAATTGCGCGCCACTGACTTTTTTTTTAAATTATGATTTTTTTTCGAATTAAACAACTACAAATACAACTATTTTACCTTTTGAGTTTTTTCATATGTTGCTTTGTTTTCGAGAGAAAAAAAATAAAACCACTTTATTGCATGTCCCCGGGACTATAATAAGAGCTACCTATAATAGTTGTTGCTTTTAAAACATTGCAGTAATAGATTATTACGTTATGCGATTATTTTATGTTAATTTCTTTTATCGAAAACAGTTTTAATCTGTGCGAAAAAATTCAAAAGAGGACTTTCGTGTAATTTTAATTGCTTGATAGTTTGGTAGGTAGTTTAAATTTTTTACTCTTATTATCCCGGGGACATGCAATAAAGTTGTTTTTATTTTTTTCTCGAAAACAAAGCAAGATATGAAAAAAACTCATAAAATAAAATAATTGTACTTGTAGTTGCTTAATTCGAAAAAAATACATAATTTTAAAAAAAGTCAGTGGCGCGCAATTTTTTTGTCAAAAATATTAGTTGGACTGTCTTCCGGGACGCCACTGGACTTAATAATTTTAATCTAATTGGTGATAATTTATTCTCTGGTTATTACAAACAGAATTGCCAAATTTCAACAAAATTGAATAAAAGAGTATTGAGATATTTACGAACATCCGATTTTTTTTTTAAAGTTTGACACCCGGTATCGTAAAGACTATGCATTTCGGACAGTGGCGTAACAAAAACTGAGTGGGCCCCCCCGCCAACGTTTTCAGGAGCCCCCTTTCTATACTATAAAGGCCTAAGTCCGAATCTAATAAATCTAATTCGTTGCTTTCATTTTGACAATCATGCATTACAAAATCTGAGTCTCTTATCATTACATCAGATAGTTCGGATTGGGTGTCGAAATTTTGTATTTCAACCTCAGAATGAAAGCAGCTTATTTCACTTTCATGAATCTCCTTACTCGTTGTCGCTACAGGCCCAGGTTCGGATTCTGATGCTTCTGGGGTAGCACTTACACTCGTACTCTTACTCGTACTTGCACTCCCAAAAAAATTTTCAATTTTAGCATTTTTTTTTATTTTCTCATCTCGTTCTTTATTTCTCTTTCGCTTTTGAGCACCACTTAAGTATTTAGTTTTTTTATCCATTATAGAAAACTTAATTAAAATTTAATTACAAACTGTGAACACGTTCCCGAAATATTCCGTACTTGTGTCATCCAAGAAACTAAAAGTGCAACTAAAAATAATTTTTATTTTTACTGCTTAGGTTTTCCTATTTCCAGGACTTAATAAATAAAAAACAATAAAGTCTTCCAATGGCATTCCAAAAAGGAAGCCGCGTCGCGCTCATAGCGGCAATTGTACCGTCAAAGGATCAAAGGCGTAAAAGCTAAAGCGGCAAAATGGGCTTGTTGGCTTGCGGCTTGCGTTTGTGCTTTGTGCGTGATAAACCGACAATATGTTTTCTTTTTTGTGTTCCAATCGCCGAAATTCTTTTATTTATGTTGTTGTGTCTACTACCGTATAAAAAGGTTTTTAAGTTTTTATTAAACAAAATGTAATAATTTATTTAAAAAATTAAATTAATTATGAAATAAAATACCTATGGAAAGCAAAGCTGGCAGCAAGTTTTAAATGGGGGACGGCCATCCGTTAATGTGGGCCCCCCGGCTAGCCGGGCCCCCCCGCGGTGCGGGGTCTGCGGGGGTGTTTGTTACGCCACTGATTTCGGACCCATGTTTATATGAACTTTTCATCTTAAAATCACTTAAAGGAGCACCCTTTGGAGTTTGGCCACATACTTAAATAACACCCTGTATACAGGTTGTTCTGAAAATGATTTATAACTAATAAATAAAATATTGTTAGGTAATTACTTTGAAAGCCAACACGCATATTTTTTTTTTTCCAGGAATATAATTTATGAAAATAAATAATACTTCTGATTTCTTTATTTTTCTATTTCTATGTCTAAGTAGGTATCGTATAAAACACTTTTAAGGAGTGGAGAAGTCGAGAAAATTAAAATAGATTATTATTAGTCTGTATATTTGTACTTGTCAGGCCCTTGCCCTTATTTGATCGATTGTTAGTTCTTAGGTTTTACCGTCAGCATTTTTTAAAGTAAATATATGTAGTTCAGGGATCAGGGATATAATAAAACATTTAAACAAACAAAAAAATGAAATTTGCCAAATAAGTCATTTTTATGTTTCAATTATTGTGATAAAATATAATAATAATAATAATAAAATACTTTATTGTAAACATGTTACGAAAGGCGAAGTTAAGGCAGGACCTCCTCCTATATCCACGGTTAAAGAAATCTGAATGGAATTAATTTTCTTTTCTGATATTCACCCTGCATAGTAAAGCAAACCTAACCAAAGACAGACAGACAAATAGATAGATAGATAGATGGATAAATAGTAGAATGTGAGAAGCCAATTTTTCGTTATCTTATACAGGGTTCCCCATTTAAAACGAAACAGGCTAAATATCTGGTTCCACGTTAATTAAAAAAAAACGCTCGGACCCGTCGATTTTTATTTCGAGGGGGAAATCTTTTGCGTATATTGTCAATCTTGTTACTTCAAGCCCCTAGGAGGGAGGGGGGGGGGGGAGGGAGTAAGATCTAAATCCTAAATGGATACCCCTATTTTATATAATTTTTTTGGATTCTGCATAAAATTCTGAACATTTTTTAATAAAAGCATTATTAGTCTATACTAAACAGTTTCCGAGATATTGAGTCTTGAAAAATGAGATTTTTGAACTTTGACTGTACCGCTTAGAGTAAACCGGTAGTACTATATTTCTTTCAACCGGTTTAACAGGAAGTTGACACTATTGGAAAGATAATAAAAATCGAAGATAGGGACATGTAAGCCGTTTTACTCTAAAGATGTACAGTTAGAAAGCTAGACGCTGTCAAAATTCAAAAATCTCATTTCATCAGTCAATATCTCGGAAACTGTTTAATATAGACTAATAATGCTTTTATTAAAAAATGTTCAGATTTTTATGCAGAATCCAAAAAAATTATACAGTGACCGGCAAAGAGTTCGCAACATAGGGGAAAATTTTTTTTTAGCGGAATATTGAAAAATTTTTTTGGGGGATTGGATGTGCAAACCTTAAAATCGATTTTGACATACGTCACGTGACCAATGGTATGGCGGGAAAGTTGAAAAAACCAATATGAAATAATCATAAATCAGATAAGTTGATGAGATATCGAAAAAATTCCAAGAATAAAAAGTGTTTAGAATTCCATAAGAACCTTATATACAATGTTTGGGATATCTACTTAAAAAAACATAAAATCGAATATTCTTGTAAATATTTTTTTACCGAATTAAAAATTTCCATATTTTTCCTTTCTTAAAGCTTCATTAAAGTAAAACTGACATCTGGTGACCACAACTAGAAATATTATTTTGTTTTTCTGACAATTTGAAAGGAAACTTTCTATGCATACTTCAATGTATAAAAAACTATTTAGGAGATACTTTTAGTCAATGTTAATCAAAAAATATCAGTTATAGGAAATTAACTTGTTCCCTCAGAAAATAAAATACGGTGTGCAGCAAATATATTTAATATTTTTATGTTTTTATTTTAAAAAGCCATAATATTATGAAAACAAACTAATCGGACTTATGATCGACGGTTATCTCTAACAAAGTCTGCAGAAACTCTTATTTTCGTACTGTTCGGTTGCCATTTATTTTTTATACAGGGTTATTCAGAAAACACGATTAAATACATTTTTTTGTCCAAAATAAGCGAAATTTGGAATTTGGGTATAACTTTGAAATTAAAACAATAATTTTTTGTAAAAAAATATTCTAAAATGAAAGATGGAGGTACTTCACTCCTAGCGGAATTTCAAATTTTTGATCCTACGTCGTATACCATAAGACTTTTACCGGATTTAATGGGTGTTATTTTGGTTTGAGAACATGCAGAACCTATCTAAAATAAAATTAATTTTCTAAACTTAAAGATAAAAAACTTTCCCATAAGCTGCGTACTTTCTGCCGGTCACTGTATACAGAGCGTTCGGAAATTCTGGAGATTTTGCTACTTTTTTCGAATTTCAAAAGACGTGATTTTATGTCACGGCATTGCAATTTAGTATAGGGAAGATGGAAAATTCAAATAAAGTTGAAGTTAAAATCGACATTGAAAGGTTAGTAGATTGAATTTTGGATAGGATTTGGCAGAAAATGATAGCTTAAAGCATCTACAAAAGATTGATTTATAGATTTATGCAACCAACATACATGACTGTTAGATCCACATAGAATAAAAAAATAAGTTATCAAGCTATTTTTCCTCTGCGAAAAATGGAATTTCTCGTAAATCACAAAGGCCGCGCAAGTCAATGAAATAAAACATTTAAATATTACCAACATCAAATAAAGAAAAAACGCGTATCGAAATAGCTTCATTACGATACGCAAATGCGTATCGTACTGAGCTTATTATGAACGTGAAATAGAAAAACATCTTTTTGCGATCACAAAACTGCCTTGCGAACCTGCTCGGCCTGTTGAACCCTGTTATTTCATGACTAACCGTGACCGAAATTCTTTAAAAAAATGAAGGCTTGCCTTGCCTTTTTAGTGTCATAATGACAATCCAAGCTGAATAATTACAAATTATTTAACACATTACTTACCCAAACAGATAAACACTTTGGCACCATTATTAACATGCACTTATAAACGAATATGGGTAAATTTGTATGTGGGATGTAAAACGTTTAATATCGCCAAAAATAAACGCTAGACAAAAAAAAGTAACTTTTAAAAATAACTTGCAAAAAAGTATGAACAAAAATAATTCAAATCGTACCAAAACTAACCTCCAAATAGTCAAAAGAACATAATAACATTTCGTATCACAACACTGATATTATAAATACACAATATCGTCTTTAGATTAGATAGGGGATTTGTTGTTTTAGAAATGGATTGGGTGAATACCCAAGAAACTGACAAATCTGAAGCACTTAAGTATCCCCATTTAAATTATAAATGCACCGTTGATAGTTTGATAGTTATTATTTTAATTATACCAAAAATGTTGTGTGTATAAATATCAGCTGTTACCGAGAAACTGGCAGGCAGCCACATTTTTATGTTATAATGTTTTATGGGTTTTAGGTAGGATAGAGTGAATATTAAAAAATAAGTACCTATATGAATAATTATGATTTATGTAATAACCACGTCCGATGATAAAAAAACTTTTTATGGTTCCAGAGAACTATAATACGTCCATTTTATCTTGGAAAAGATGACAGAAAAAAAAATTTAACAAAAATTAGCCGCATTCCCGCATTGGTCAATTATATTGAAGAAATTAGATTTATGTCCATCCTCCTTCATATTGGGCATATTGCAATTGACCAATAAGAGCCAACATATTTATTAATACCGTGCGAGGAAAAATTATTTGCATCAATGAGGGCCTTGCATCTAAGGACGTAATGCTTAGCCGTAGAGCTTAATACCTGTTGGGTGTCAGTAACTACCTGAATTAACAATCAATCAGTTATTCCGTCATCTTTGACAGTCGCTACAAGTAATTTGATTAATTGCTCATTTCTCCAATTTCTTGAACAATTTACACAATAGGCTTTACGAAACAGCACAAAACATTCATGGTTGAAGCGTATTTTCGAAACGGGGTTAGAGTAAATGGTGAGTGGCAATACAATCCGGGTTTGTGCATGCACGATTTTCACGAACATTTTCCTAACGCTGCTTTAATTGCTGGGGATTTTTAGCATTGCCTGAAAAGAACCGTGGCTGTGTTTAGGGAAACAGGTTCTATACAACAAAAAAAGGAGCAGGAAGACCATCTGTAAGAACAGAAGAATTTGTTGCAAACGTTCGTGAAATATTGCAAAATACGCCAAAAAATTGTATAAGTCGCCTGTCCCAAGAAGTGGGAAGATCTTATGGAACATGCAGGACTATTCTTAAGAAGCAGCTAAATTTATTTCCTTATAAAGTGCAAGTATTCCAAGAAATACAAGCCGCAGTTTTTGAAAGACGCAGGAATTACTCTCAATGGTTTACCCAAAATTTATTGGAAAGAAATAATTTTTAAATTATTTTTCTTTTTCTTTCTGTATATTCTTTGTTAATTTTGAAAACAACAAAAATAAATTTGTATTTGTCTACTTATTTTAATACTAATTAATTTGGCATATAATGTCATAATAATGAATTTAAAAAAATGTTAGTCTAGATTTGGTTAGATATATCGTCCCCATATCATTGTGATCTAAACCAAGCTCCCACGTTTTTTAATCCAAGCCCTCTTTGATGCAAATAATTTTTGCTCGCACGGTATATGTGTAAAAAAACCTGAACTATTTTGTTCTCGCCATAGTTTCCCATTAAATGTGTTGACACAAGAGTCAATATTTCATAAAAATACCAATTAAATATCACTAAACAACACACCCACTGATCAAATTTATGTATACCAATATGTAGGTGTACGTATATACACAGTGGTCCTACCTTATAGCGTAAATTACAAGTACCCAACCTGCACCTATACTTATTTGTATATAAACTGATCAAAAAAAGTTAAGGATATTGTGTTTTCGCTGTGAAGACAATTTTCTAGAAAAAATGTGGTATAGGTATTAATACCTATGTCGTTTGCCTTTAAAACAAAATGCTATAGGCCTATAAGACGCCCTCCATTGACCGCAGTCCATACTGCTCAACGTTTGCTTTGGTCTAATGAAAGAGCAAACTGGAATGATGAGTGGCGTACTGTGATGTTCAGCGATGATAGCAGCTTTCGTCTTCGAACTGACAGGCGTACAGTTCGTGTCTGGAGACCAAGAAATTCAAGAGTTAATGACCGATATGTTCAAGAAGTGCATCCATTTGGAGGTGGAGGTGTAATGGTCTGGGGTGGAATTTTCTACGGAGGTCGAACGGAGTTGTATCTTTGTGAAGGTACCATGAGAGTTGAAATTTATGCCCACGACATCATGGACAACATATATAGTGGATAATTTCATTATCGTTGGAATTTTTAGCCCAATTTCAGATTTCTCGATGATAACGCTCGCCCGCACAGAGCCAGAATAGTACAAGAACGGCTAACATTCAATGAAATTAATCATTTGCCATTATCCCCACTTTCTTCAGATTTAAACTGCATAGAACATGTTTGGGACATGCTCAAAAGGCACTAATTTCCCATCAACCTCCTGTTCAGGACGTAAGGTCACTGAGGCAAGTTCTTCCACATTTATGGGATACCCTAGATCAAAATGACTTGGATCATTTATTTTAAGTATGCCTCGCCGAGTTGAAGCAGTAATAGCCAACAGTGGCGTAGCATGGTTGAAGGGGCGGAGGAGGCGAAAGGTAAGGGCATGGTAATGGTTTTTTAGGGGGGGGGGGTAAAAGAGGTTGCGGCGCCAAAAGAAATAGCGCCGCAGGCTAAAAATTTTTGGGTGCTACGCCCTTTTTTCAATGATGTCTGATTTTCAAGTATAATATAGAAAAAATATAAAATACGCAAGATCCTTAAGAAAATCACAAAAAATTTGATCAAGTAATATTAGTCTTTCGTTTTTATGGCTCAGTATGGGTCCTGGGGGGGGGGGGGGGGTAAGTACCCCCTTATCTACGCCCTTGTTCAAAGAGCGCCTCACTGCTAATGTATAATTTCGTTTCTTTAGTAAATTTTGGCAAGAGAAATAAAGTTTTTGTTTCGTCATTTCTAAAATGGCCACATGAAAACAAAATATGAACCACTAAGGGGAATTTTGTTAAAACTCTCAGGTATATATATTCTTATTGGCGACAATAACACACTTTTAAAAAGATAAAATTTAGTCTCTAGTAAATTAGAGATTTCAAGCAATTTTTACTTGCTAAAGCAAAATAACTGAACGATAACAAATTATTGGTCGTGGCAAAATATATTTATTATAAATTAAATTAAGTAGTGAAAATAAAATAGAATCTCGAAATAGGTAACAGGTTTATTTTATTTATTTCTATACTCTAAAAGTTTTCAACAAATTACAACCTAATTAAAACCTGGAACTGGGAAGGGGGCGCCGTTTAGGAAAGGACTCAAAGGGCGGGGGGGGGGTGCGATCGCCCCCCCCTGGCCCCCTGCACGCTACGCCACTGATAGCCAATAGAGGTGGAATTACACGCTATTAATAATTTTTTTCTTTTTGACAATTATCTGTTTTGTTACATTATTAGAAAAAAGTTGCCTGTAAATTGTAATTAAAACATTTTTTCACTTAAACGAATGTGTTTCATTTCTGGAAGAGATGGAAGTAAATGTACGTTATACAATTTTTTTCGAAAATTATTTTTTTCTCAGAGAATTCACAATATCCTTAACTTTTTTCGATCAGTTTATTTAAATGAGTTTTGATTATTACTAATAAAGCCTATTATTATTAGCAAAAATTAAGCACATTATATTTCCATAGTTCCAGAGTTTCCACCAAATTTTTTATTCAACTAAATTGACTATTGATTAAAAATCAAAAATAAATAACCAATACTATACAGACTTATAGGGTTTACAATAGCACAAATGAATGAAAAATTTCATTTTTCGGGAAAAAGTCATTCTAAATAAAAAGTTTTGCTTGTAAAAAAAATGCAATTCACGAAGAGAAATTTTTGATTTTTTATACAGGGTTCACAAAAACTTCAAAAAAATGATTTTTCTCCAAGAGTAAACTACCTTTATTTTTCACGTTGGACCAAATTGTCAATTAGAAAACTTATTTAGAATAACGTTAGTAATTTAAATCTGAGATTTAAAATAAATTTTCAACTTTTTTAGTTTTTTTTAATTTTTAGAGGTAAAAGAATTTTTTTTGGGTTAGCAGCATTAGCGGTCGAAATACATACATTATCAATGACAGAGGGGTATCAAAAAGCTTCAAAAACTGATTTTTGGTGTTACCAGAAATATGTATTTTTAATTTCACAAATGAAATGACCCCGAAAATCACACAAAAAATCTTAAAATAACAACAAATAATAATTTCATAATTTGCTATTCAAACACTCTGCCTCCATGTTCAACACATTTTCCCAGCTGTAAACGAATGTGGTCAAAACTTCTTTGAATTTCTTCCATGGAAATTGTTTGAACAGCTTCAACAGTTCGCTGTTTTAGAAGCTGTACGTCGTTCTCAATTGAACGGCAGTACACTAATTGTTTGAGGCGCCCCCAAAGATAGGCATCTGAAATAGTTAAATCGGGACTTCTTGGGGGCCACAGAACCGGACCATTCCGACCAATCCATCTGTGGCCAAATGTATTATTAAGCCATTCCCTCACTTCAATTGCGAAATGCGCAGGGCATCCATCTTGTTGAAAGTACATTTCGTTCCTAAATTGGAGAGGCAATTCTTCTAGTTCTAGTTCCAGTTCACTGAAATTTTCTTAATTATTTATGAAGTCCCATTTTTGAGACGTAAACGTTAGGGTATCTTTGATAAAATTTCTCTATCACAAAGTTGTAAGAACTTTCGCCCGCACCGTAACATTGAACTAAATAAACCCTTTATTCAAAGGTCAACATTTTCAAAACAAATTTGCCCCATACGTAAAGCAAAGTAATAAATAGGTAAAAAAATTCCTTGTTTTTACAAAAGATGGTAGGAATGAATTTAAAACTTTAAAATAAGATACACACAACCCATTGTGAAAATAGAGTATAATAAAATTTTATATTAATATTTTTATTGAACCGCAAAATTTCCATTTACCCTACCTCTAAAAATGAAAAAAACTAAAAAAATCGAAGATTTATTTTAAATCTCGGATTTAAATTACAAACGTTATTCTAAATAAGTTTTCTAATTGGCATTTTGGTCAAACATACAGGTAGTTTACTCTTGGAGAAAAATCATGTTTTTAAAGTTTTTGCGAACCCTGTATAAAAAATCAAAATTTTCTCTTCGTGAATTGCATTTTATTTACAAGCAAAACTTTTTATCAAGTTCAACTTTTTCATATAATGATTTATAGCCATTATTGCTTTGAATACTCACAGTAATTATCAAGTTCTCTTGGGGGTGTAATCTGGTTTTATATACTGTATTAGTTCTGACTGGCATTTGTAATGAAACTTGACATTATTCATAATAATATTTGCTTGCTACGGTTTATAAAGCATACGTCCCACTAAAAATCAGTACTGTAGTTCTAAAAAATGTACGTAGCTTTACATATATTTTTCTTGTTATTTAATATTTATCTGACATCTGACATACAAAGTTTAAAAAACCCTAAATACGAAAAATAAACCAACGTCTTGTGGATTATAGGTTCTAACGGATACAATTCGTTTTTGGGGACGATGTTCTGCTTTCTTAATTGTAGAGAAAGCGCTTTACTGGGAACAAAATGCGTCTCATTGAAAAGATACAATTTATTTCGTAATAAAATTGCAATACCCACTTATTAAAAGTAGTTCATTATTCAACAGGAATGTGCTGCTAATGGAACTGATTACTACCAATAAAAACACTGTTCTAGCAAATCTGGAATTGATATAACACTAAAGCGGGTTTGATACACTAGCAATTTATTTAATATTGGTTAATAACAAATAAAGCTATGTCTTAGCAAACCTGCTGTATTAAATAATTTTTCTTTAATGTAGCTGTCGCAACCGAATTCAGAACAACTTACTTTCTTATTAACTTGAGTACCGGAAATCGTTACCGTCGTTACTTCATTTGAAGAGAGCTTGTCCGAAAACCCCATTATCCAAATTGGCAGGAATCACATCTCATTACTTTCCTAAATATTCACACTTTAGACACCCTGTAAAGGTTTCTTCTTGTTGGCTTACTTTCTGCCTTTTAACCCAGTGGCGGCTCGTGGGGTAGAGCCACAGTTCCATGGCACTACCTGCCCTCCTGTCCAGCGTCCTGCCCTTTACAAATTACCAAAACCTATTAAAATTAATATTCTCCTTTTTAAAGCAATTAGCAAAATAATTTAAAAATGGAACACAGTCGGGTGCAAATTTCCATCTATTGAGGAAGCGATTATGCGTAAAACGGTAACGTAGCTTTCGCGCCAAAGCGACGAGGCACACGGGAGGCCCGAAGTTATGACGTAATTGCCATAACAAACCAATAAAAAACATTGGAAAAATGACCTTGAATGCGAGCAGGAAAACACCTCCGTGTAGCCAGGCTCTTTGACCCCGTTTGACCGTATGACGTTAGACGTTTCAAATTCAAACAGTTGTTTGTCCGCGTCGTGTCGTGTAAGGTTGTTTGTAAACTAAATAATTTTCGTTCGGCCGGAGATTTAATAGAAATATTTATGGAAAAAATACTTGGGTGTGCGGTTGTGATAAATCTAATAGACTATTTTGTTTTATGTGTGTTTTATTTGATGGGGGAGCAAACTTGGTCCCAAAAAGGTACAGATGATTTGGTCCATATCTGGGAAAAAATGAAGACACATGAAAAATCGAAGGTACATTTAAACAATATATTTAATTTCAGTATGCTTGGTAAAATTAACATTAAAACTCAATTAAATTCTGCATATCACAATGAAATAATGAAGAAAAACGAACAAATTGATAAAAACAGATACATATTAAACCAAATTATAAACTGCGTTCGGTTTGTGGTTCTTTCGGTCTATATAGTACACTCTACCTACAGTATTTTTTTAAAATTCAAGATATGATTGTAAATTCATAAATTAAATTAGGTGCCTTTTTGCTTATTTTTCCTACTTCAAAAGCAATAACTATTAACAAAAAAGGGCGTGGCACCCAACATTTTTTTGCCTGCGGCGCTAAGGGTTTACCTGGCCCTACTTCACTAAAATAGCACGAGCCGCCACTGTTTTAACCCCGAAAATATAATCATCTACCGGAGTTGTGCATGTTAACAAATAATTCGACAACTAATAACTGCATATCCCTTCCTCATCTAAAAATGTTATTATTTTTTCGCATTCGCATAATTTTTTCACGAAAATGTTACATTTGCTCGGAACAGACGGAATGACCCCGTAAGCGCATGCAGCTTCCGGTTGGGCTATTGTAATTTAATTATGATAATAACATGTTGATTAATGATACTAATGAAATCGTTTAAATTAGTTTAATAGAATCGTGGTTTGCATAATTGCTTGCGGAAATAAAGGAAATGAAACGTTTGTTTATAATAATTTAAATTAATTAACAATTGTACTGATTTAGCAATATTAAAATACAAGTGCCTATTTAATAAGCACGTCTCTTTTTGTTTTCTCAATGTTTAAATATTACAGTGGCGTGCAGTAGCGTAACAAAAACTGAGCCCCCTCCCCGCAAACGTTTTCAGGGGCCCCCTCTCTATAACGAATGAAAAATTATCATTCTAATTTTTATTAATATTAGGTTTAGGTTTATGAATTTTTGAATTCGTTAATCGTGTAATAATTTAATTAGGCTTAAACCTACATTATGTGTTAACAATGTTAAGTACCTACTATTAAAACAGCAAACAATTCGAATTTATTTTAAAATCCTAGGTAGACTGGTAGACATAACATAGGTAGTTATTAAGTCATTATACCTAATATTCCAGCAAACATGATAAAAACTGAAAATTTTAATACACCCCTTATAATGTTGTTTAGCGTGTATGGTAGTAACGGGGGTAGCAGTGATCGAGCCTCATAGAATCCAAAAGACAGAAAACAGTAAAGCCCGTGAACACTTAACAGGTCTCCACAAACATTATGACACCAAATACTATACAAGATATTATACAACACGACCAGATCGTCGAGAGTTTTTTTTTATTGCAAAATCGTTTACAATTTCGTCGATATTTAAAGTTTTAACAAACTCGTGTTCGATACTGATTAAGGATAAATCCGAAAGGCGTTGTTGTCCCATGGTGGTTCGTAAATGGTTTTTTACTGTTTTAAGTTTAAAAAAAGATCGTTCCGCTGATGCCACACCAACTGGTAAAGTTAGAAATAACATCACTGCACTAGATACACCTGGAAAATTTGAAGAACACACTGATTTTTTATTAAATGATCCGCAAGTTCGCATACCACTGTTTTTAATTTTGAAATACTATCTCCAAGTCCCTTTTTGAGGCTTTAAATTTCACTAGGAAAGTCAATGGACAAGTCTTTATGGTATATCGTTTGTAAATTCCGCGCTTTCACGTATATTTCTTCTTCAATTAACGAAGTTAAATTCTCAGGATATAAAAAAATTAATTTAATTATGAAATGAAATACCTATGAAAAGCAAAGCTTGCAGCAAATTTTGAAGGGGCCGTCAATGTGCCCCCCCCCCTCTCGCTGTGCGCGGTCTGCCACTGGTGGTCTGGATGTGGAGAGCGACTGTCTAGGCTCGAGGCTCGAAACATGTACCGGGTGGTCAACTAAGAATGGCCGCCGCCTATACCTCAGAAACTACTAAACATAGAAACTTGGGAAAAAAAATTATAATTAAAGCGGTCATGAGAAAATTCTGGAAATTTCTTTCAAGTTCCTTATTTCGCCGCAAGGGGGCACAATTGAAAATTATTTTTTTTAATTTTAAATTTCTCCGAAAATTCCCATATTAAGGTATAACTCTGATTACATCAACGGAAAGCTTAGACAATTCTGCATCATTTTGGTTTAAGGCTCGTTGACGTACCGACCTTGATAAGAGTGGGGGATGTGTAACATTAAAATCGCTGTAACTTCTAAACGCCCTATCCGATTTTACTAAATTTAAGCTTGTTTGGAAGGGAAAGGTAAGTACCTTCAATTGTCGTATCCAATGATACACGATAGTTTCTAATAAAATTGCTAGAGGGCGCAATTTGTAATAATAACAGTTTTTTTGATTTTATCCCGAAAATGCAAATCATACGGTATACTTATGACATCATTATCGGAAAGTAGATGAAATTTACAAGAAAAGACCTGAAAACCGCAGTTTGATATCTTTGTTCGTTTCAGAGTTATTGCCAAAACAATAATTTTTAATACAAATTGCGCCCTCTAGCAATTTTATTAGAAACGATTGTGTACCATTGGATATGACAATTAAAGGTACTTACCTTTCTCTTCCAAACAAGCTTAAATTTAGTAAAATCGGATAAGGCGTTTAGAAGTTACAGCGACTTTAATGTTTACACGTTCACTTTTGATAAGAGTGGGAGAAGCTATTGAATGTGTAAACATTAAAATCGCTGTAACTTCTAAACGACTTATCCGATTTTACTAAATTTAAGCTTGTTTGGAAGAAAAAGATAAGTACCTTTAATTGTCATATCCAATGGTACACAATCGTTTCTAATAAAATTGCTAGAGGGCGCAATTTGTATTAAAAATTATTGTTTTGGCAATAACTCTGAAACGAACAAAGATATCATACTGCGATTTTCACATCTTTTCTTGTAAATTTCATCTACTTTCGGATTATGTTTTCATAAGTATACTGTATGATTTAAATTCGATCGGTACGCCAACGAGCCTTAAACCAAAATGATGCAGAATTGTCTAAGCTTTCCAATGATGTAATCAGATTTATACCGTAATATGGGAATTTTCAGAGAAATTTAAAATTTTAAAAAATAATTTTCATTTGAAGAAATAGTCCATACTTAAAGTGGAGTTGAAAGTATGAAAAGAAAAGAAAAACACAAAGTCTTCCTCCACAAAATTTAATAGAATAAAATTCTAGTTAGAAAGGTCTCTACATGTTTCGAACGTAGAAACGTTCATCATCAGGAGACAGAAATCTATTTTATGCTGATGTTGTTAGCAAAAGAGAAAATTATAGAACCTTAATGGAGCTTTTATGGACGTAAAATTTTTATAGAAAAACATTTTAAATGTAGAAGGAAACATGGCTTGAAAAAATTGACAATGGTTGAATACTGAGCATTCAAAATGTTGTTAGAGTAGGCTTAAACCAACCAAACTAAATGGAGAAGAAGAGAAAAGAAAAAAAAACCAAACCCGGGAAAAAAAGAAACTTTCTTAAAAGGTGTCGGAATCTATTTAGTTTTAATTCTTAAAATTTATATCCAGCATAAGTACTAACACATTATGAGGATAGAAGTGCAGTAGCACAATAATGTTGTTAGAAAAACGTAAAGTTTTTGGGGTACTGAGGATTATATGGCAATAATTTTTAATTGTGCCCCCTTGCGGCGAAATGAGGAACTTGAAAGTAATTTGCAGAATTTTCTCATGACCGCTTTAATAACAATTTTTTTTCCCAAGTTTCTATGTTTAGTAGTTTCTGAGATATAGCCGGCGGCCATTCTTAGTTGACCACCCGGTACAGACATATACAACTGTATACTGTATACTTAATTATTCTTTCAGTCTTGCAGATTCTGAGTTTCGATAGTGGGTCATTTTTATGTAAACCAACCCTGTACATAACAACACAACAAAAATTCCCCCTAATCCCAACAAATTTACATCCTCCGCATAGGAATAATGTCGGATATAGGTTCACTTCAACACATACCTAACATTTTTCTTACTTTGATAAGCTATGGGAATATTTTTATCGAAACAAATAAAAATTAACAAAAAAAAATTACTCGACCGTGACAGGACTCGAACCTGCAATCTTCGGATCCGAAGTCCGACGCCTTATCCATTAGGCCACACGGTCCATGCTAACTGATCCGCTTATATTCTACTTGAATACTGCGGTAGTTAAGCTTATTAAACATAGATGGCAGAAATACAACCAGGAATACACGAATTCTGTAGGTATACGATTTTACGTATAGTTTTTATTTAATCAATACTAAAGTGGACTCTTTAATCAATAACTGATTTGTTGTAAAACAATGGAATATTACTATTTAATAAACAAACGAGTGTTTCTTTAGTTTAATTTTAAAGCTGCTGGCTGAATGGCAGATCATTGCTGAATGGTGCTATATGAATAAACTATATATCAAGAATAACCCAAGAATAGGGAAGGGTGATACAATTACCTCCAAAAAATAGGTTAATAATTCTCCATAAAATATTAAATAATCCTTTTTTAGCCTTATCGTTCTATTTAGGAAATTAACTAACAATTTTAGTTTTCTTTTCTGTACTCTACCGTTATATTTCCAGTCATATTAATATCCCAGTAAGTAAGTATAAATAGCTTCTTTAATGTTCGCATTACTAAAGATAAACAATAACACTACATTTATGCATTTGTAATAAAAAGTTATAAAAACTTAGTTACGAAATGCATAAAATTATTGATATAAATTTTTGGAGGCCTCATAAATATGAAATGAATCTTCTGGACAGTATGGCGAACGCGAATTAAATATAAATTTCCCAATACCACTCGAAGGTAGGATAAATTTAATAAAGATTTTCCAATCATGTTACAGCGGGAGAGTAAGGGTATATGGACCACGAAATACCCGGTTTGATGAACGCTACACTCAGAATATTTCAACAAGCGGCCGTTTTTCTGTCAACGTTTGGGGGTGTATGAGTGCACAGGGTATAGGAGTTTGTACGCGCATAGAAGTTAGATTTAATGCACAAAATTACAGACAAATATTGGAGAACGTGATGTTGCCAACGGTTAATGATAATTTTCCCAATACTAACTACATTTACCAACATGATAACTGCCCGGTTCGTTATACTGCCCACGCAGTATCTGATTAGATGCAACAAAGGGACATTCAAGTATTACCCTGGCCTCCTAGGAGCCCAGATTTAAATCCGATGGAAAATGTTTGGGGTTACATGATCAAGATAATTAACAAATATAATGATTTTCGGCCAGAAAATAGAGAACAATTGAGGACCATGCTGCAAGAAGGATGCAGCTCCATTTTTGGGTCATTTTGAGTTGAAATATACAGTATATGCAAAAAAATTTGGCGGATCGGCTGGTACAAAATCGATGCAGCTCCGATAAGAAATGAATAAATTACACGCATTTATATATCTGCCTCCTCCGTTGTTTAATGCAAGAAAGGTGCAGCTCCCTACTGTCTATTTTTTTTTAATTTTTTTTAGTTTAATTTTTTTTGTAGTTTATGATCTGTACTCTTTTGATTTTTGATACCTAGTTAATAAAAAAGGTTTCACTGGCAACTACAACTGGTTTTTTTTTGACAAAGAATGTGTGGTAAGTACATATATTTTCACGTCTTTGGTGCAAGAAGGGTGCAGCTCCAAGTTTTTTTCTAATTTGTTTCTCATTTCTCAAGGAATTGTGAGATTCAAAATAGTCTGAAATATTGAATAAACCTCTCTATTATCGATTGGCGTTTTCTTTTTCAGTTTAAAATACAACCATTTTTTTCTAAACAGTTTTTTTCAATTTCCCAACAAGTACCAATGGAGCTGCATCCTTCTTGCAGCAAGGTCCTCAATTGTGGCTGAAAAATGAAAATACAAGAGACTTGGAACCAACTAACGCAAGAATACTGTAATGGTCTGGTGGCTTCAATGCCTAAAAGATTAACTTCAGTTATTTAATGCAATACAATATTAAATACTATTGGTTTTATTTCCTCCTCAGTTTATTTATATTGGCATTTTGTTTGTAGAAGTAGAGTTACTTTACTTTCTTTTCTGTATTGAGTAACAAGTTATTATTGTCTAGTTTACTTTACCAAAACTCTTTACCACTACTTTTACCTTCCAATCTATATGGTAGAAAAGGTAAAAACTTGAATTACCAAAATTCAGAAAAAAAATGTTAGGTGTCAGATTAGTCCCCGGATTTTTGTGACGGTAACTGTACCTTATTATTATGTCCCAATATCAGCTGATCGATGACAAATTTCTGATGTCATCTCTCGGAAAACGAGAGACTTCGTGGCGTTTTGTATATTATTCGCGACAAAGGGATATCGTTATAATGACCCTTTGCGTTGCTTTTTCACCTGCACAACAAACTGTTCCCATCGATTTCCTGTCTAAAAACTTAAATATATTACGTCTGTTTGGTTTTGTCCGGGTATTGCGGGCAAAACACCGACCGCTTATTTGTAAAACCGATGCATGTAAAGGGTACGAAGAAGAACCTATAAAAAATGTTCCAACAAAAGATATTACCTACTTAAAAGAAATAAGTCTGGTTCTAAGGACTTTAAACAAGTGGGACCTAATAATTAGGCAAACTTCCAGACATCTTTAGCTGTGACATCATAAATACATAATAGTACTATACATTTTTTTTTTCGTTTTATTTACTGTCTTTTAGCTATGAGCATTGCTCATTTAGCCACGAAATTTAAATTTATTTTAATTTATCCGTTTTAATTAATAAACGAACATTTACACAATACACAACGATTAAATTATTAGTATTCACAGTGGTATTTATTATTTATTAGTAACATTTATAGTAACAGTACAATTGTGAAGATTTGCATCATTTAAGAATCCTCCACTTCTTGCAATATCAGTACTGCTCATAACAATTTTTCCAGGGTAAACTGCTTTTAAAAATCCATTAGAGGGTCCATTAAATAAAGCAATCTCTATTTAATGGACCCTCTAGATTTTCCGCAGAGCTAGAGGTTGAAGAATTCTCTTAGCAATTTTGGTTTTACTTTGCAGAGAATCTTCAATGTACCCTTCGGCAACTGCATCAGATTTCCAACCCCCATGCCTTTTCAGCATAGTAATATCCCCCCCACTATCAACAAGCATTGTTGCGGAAGTTCGTCTTAAACAATGCCCTGTATAATGTATATTCTTTCCAATTTTGAATCTTCAGATACAATGCCACATCTTTTTGCTACACTACCAATTTTATGGATACCATAACAGCTTTATAACATTTCCCGTTCCTATTTTTCCCATTGATATTTCAAAAAAAAAACTTCGTTCCTTAAAATCGACAGGACGCAAATTAACGTAGTTTCTATATTTGCTTCAATATTCATCCCCCAGGACGTTGAAAGTTCTACTCTAATTAGTTTTAGCTTTGGGAATTTTTATTAGCAGCAAAGAACCCATATCTTTAAGATCATCAACTGACATGCCCCAGATGTTCCAAATATCAAAACGACCTAAAAAATTAAGGGTATAGGTTAGCACAATGTGAAACAAACAAAATGTTATTTTATTACCTTCCTCGCCAAATACTTTTCATTTGGGCGTCAGTCAGAAATTTGCTGAACTGTTCCCTTGACAAGACTCTCGATTTCGTTGGCTTATAACCTTCTCCTTGCTTTTTTAAAAAAGCACGCAAATTGTTGTATTTTCAATGTTCACATTATGCTTCAAATTTAACACGGACCTTATCATTGAATACCTAATGAGCCCACAAACTAGAACTCTTAATTTTCAGTGCCAGTTCGGTAAAATATGCCAATAAAACGTTCTCAGAGTATTGCATTACTTTTTTCCAGTGCACCATTTGTTGACAAAGGCAGCTTCATATACTGCACCAGATTTCGTCGGCAGCTAGTTTTGAATAGCTATTCCAGCTGCCTCTACTAACTCGGGAGGATCATCAGGCACTTCTAAACTCATTTTCTGTAGATTTATTCGGTCTCAATACAACTGACGCGACACCGAATTTGAAATATTATATATATAATATAAGTTAAAAATTCAATATTGTTATCTTCATTAAACAATTTGTTTTCTTTTATCGTTTTATCTCGAATAATATGATGCACGTTTGAAGAAAAAATAGTATATGATATTCGGAGAATGAGACACTTTATGTGCTTCGGCATGGATTGTCTGACGAACGTAGTGAGTCAGACA
Organism: Polydrusus pterygomalis; assembly: GCA_963969555.1. Lineage (NCBI taxonomy): Eukaryota > Metazoa > Arthropoda > Insecta > Coleoptera > Curculionidae > Polydrusus > Polydrusus pterygomalis. Next base: position 37,121,166 of record OZ018385.1, on the reverse strand, counting down.
AACTTTCCATGCTCAGCACATGAAGTATCTCTTATTCTCCTAATATCATAATGTACTATTTTTAATTAAGTATAAAAATTATCCAAAAATAATTAAATATCAGAATTTTTACAAACTCGTAAAAATTGAAAAATGGCAACTCAAGTTTCCTTATAACGTACCCTATATATAAAAAAAACACTTTAGATAAAATTCTTCCTCCCGCTGAATAGAATGAAACCGGCATCTCCACTTTTACCCTCTCCTATAAATTCAACCCTAGCTATTCCTACCTGATCTGAAATTCAAAAAGGTTCCCTCGAAGGGAAAACCTAAATCCTTATTTAATTTAATTATTTTCATGCATACAAGAAAATTATGCGTTATATAGAAACTGTGGAAATTCACGTATTTAATACTAAAATATACAAATAAGCTTTATCCCCAAGGATCACAAAGTTAACCGCAGCACTAAGGGTCGATTAATAAAATTTATGTTGGTATACGTTGTATTTAATAGTTTATATATAAAATTTTGTGGTTATATATGAGATATTATTATTTTGCATTTTATGACGACGGATGCCGGTTTGTTACTTCCGGTTTCAATTCATTCAATCATAAATTATAAAACTTTTATTCAAACGTGGTACCACCAAGTTAGCGCATAGTTCAACTCGACATCTGAATTCCCGATAACAGTTCCTAACTTGCTGAATATTTGCAATAATTACTTTTATTTTTTCTTTCAAGAGATCTAAGTTATTATTGAAATTGGTTTTATACACATTTGACTTTAGATATCCTCATTAATGAAAGTCGATAATTGTTAGATCAGGGCTCGTACATGCCAACTGATTTGGACCATAGGTACCTTCCTATCCATTTGTTCCCAAAGTGATGATTTAGACAATCATCAAAAGGAATTGGAAATTAGAATTGAAAAAAAAATCGAAAATCTAAAACGTATTTCTGACGAACCCTGTATAGTAATCGCAAATCTAATAGTTGAAATTGTAGTTTCAACACTAGCAAAAATCATTTAATAAATCAAGAAATTAAAAAAAAAATCCAAAAAACAAAAAATGTTGTTTGTGACGAACCCTGTATAGTAATCGCAAATCTAATATTCGAAATTGTCGTTTCAGCACAAGCAGACGTTTTTATGAAGAATGACTTTTTCTTCTATACCCACTAATAACAAAGTTTTTCCTCTTCCAAACTCTATCCGTGGAAACACTGTATATTTACAAAATAAATAGTAAACAATGAAGTTAAATAGAGCGAAAAAAAACTGCATCCAACTGCAAACATTGACAATAATTGGTCCGAGATTATATTATATTTTCCAAGGTTTCTATATGAAGGGTGCAGGCAAAAAAGGGAGAATGTCAATATTTCCTCATTTTAAGCTAATCAAACCATCCGATAGCAAATAAGAAAATCTATCGAGTAGTAACATCAAAAAGGCGAAAAAGAAGAAGAGTCAAAAGATATCGTGACTTAAAGTTTTGCCATACAGGCGAAAAAGGGGGAATGTCCGCGCGGATCAGGCTAAGAAGGTGGAATGTCGCAAAAACATGCCAATAAAATTACGACCTGGCTTGGTGGTAGTCTTTTTGTCTGCCTATCTGTTGTATATTCGTGTTGTGGATAGGTGCAAACAAGTAGCGCTTGTGTTATGAAGTAAAAAAAATAGTACAATGAATTCAAGTGGCAGTGCCTGCGTTGACTTTGTTCCCGAGGTTCATTGGAAAAAGAGGAAAAGTTTTGGAAAACTATCTGATGTTTCAAAAAAACTTAACAATATTCACGATTAAAAAGTGTACTCCTTTAACTTGAGGCACAGTGTATGCCTATATATTTGTTAAATAAACTTTGTCATTTTACTTGTGAAAATAGTTTTTGTAAAGAAAATACGAAAATACTAGGAAATTTCTTATGTGATTCTGTGACATTCCCCCTTTTTATACCTTATGATTTGTACCACTTTAAATTTTATTACGTTTTACAAAAATTGTAAGGGAAATTTATGTAACACATTTTTGTCTTTCAATGTCCAATACAAATCCCAATTTATTTCATAAAAAGATTGGGCCAAAAACTAACACATAAAGTTTTAGGGTTTTAAACTTTAAAATTGCTTTCCTGAATATTTACATTTTTTGACATTCCTCCTTCTTTGCCTGCACCCTTCATATCATATTATACAAATAATCAATTTCATACAAGACAATCTATATTCGCTCTTTGACAGGTCGGTCTATATAAAGTCTATATATTTTCCAAAACCAAACAAACCGTGAAAAATGTTTGTTAGTAAAAGAGGTTTGCATTCGGTACACGTTTAATTACGTTGATGGGCATCAGAGTCAGCCTGGCGGTAAACAAAAACCAAAGAAAACGCATGTGAGAAAGAAACAGAACAACATTTTCCATATTACAGGATGTTAAACTTGTGGTGAAAGAGCATTTCCACCATTGCCTTAAGGACAAAACCTATTTTAGAATGAACGTTGGTTTTTAAAAAAGTATTTTATAAATCGAGACGGTGCGAAACGAACGTTCGTAATAGTTACGCTTTTTCTAGCAGGGAACTTGAAAAAAATTTTAAATGGGGAAAAAATTCTATAAATCATAAGTATATATTGTCATAAAACATATGGCAGCAAAAAAAAAATACATATTTTGTCCCAAAAGACCGCTAGCAAGATTTAAAAATGCCCTAAAATTCAAATTATCCCAAGCGGGTAAAAACGGGTCGTGACATCAAGAAGTATTATAATTCGTGTATGACATCCACGAAATAGGTTATAGGTTGGCAATAAATTAAACGACGTTGAGAATTCCACCTTAAAACAACAATACAATAACAATAATTGATTTTTTCTCAATGTCCCTGCGAACAGTGAATTGTATGATTGTATTTATTGTACTTTTATTGTATTTTTTTTTCTCTCGGATTTTAAATAACGAATGATCTAATGTGAAATATTAGTGAATGTATTTATTCCTCTTTTACTTTATTTTACTATTTATAGGCATTATTAGACTGTTTTATTATAGTTTATAATTATATTATGTGGATACTCCAGTGGGTATCTTGTTACCTGTTTGTATCCCTTTTGGCGTCAATAAATAAATAAATAAATAAATAACACACGGCAATCCAAATGCAAACTCGGTAGCTCGGCCACCGGTCAGGATGACGGATGACGGAAAAGTCATACTTCCTGACGTCATCGGGCTTGGCGCGCTTAAAAGGTCGTTTGAAATGCTTTTGACACGCGCGAAACTTTAAAGAATTTTTACCAAGTTATTACTGATTTTTAAGAAGTAATAATTGGGGAATATTTTTTTAGGCCTAACTAAATTATATTATTGAAAAAAAAAATTGGAAAGTTCCCCATTGTTTGTGTAAAGGTTGGAGGTACCTAATGTTGTTTCGTGAATAATCTCCATGAGTCAAAATCAAAATTTGAGAAAAAGTTTACGTTTGAAGAGATATCTAATATCGATTTAGGATAAAAAGATCAAACTGTAAAATTGATGCATACACTGAGGAAAATGATCTAATACAACAAGTTTGCTAAGACATAGTTCGTATTAATAGCTTATTTTGTATTAACCCATATTAAATAAATTGCCAGTGTATCAAACCCGCTTTAATGTTATATCAATTCCAGATTTGCAAGAACAGTGTTCCATTAGCAGCATAAAATATAGTCTTGTTGAATAATGAATTACTTTTAACACAGCAATATTGTTAAAAAATAAAGTGCATATTCTCAATGCGACGCATTTTGTTCCCACTAAAGCCCTTTCTCTATAAGTAAGAAAGCAGAACAGCGTCCCCAAAAACGAATTGTATCCGTTAGAACCTATAATCCACAAGACGTTGGTGGGGGTTCGTAGCGATCGGCAATCGCCGCGCGCCGTAGTATTAGTTTTAACGTATTTGGTGCGCAGGTCACCTCGTTGTTCGGAGTTCTGTCAACTTTCGGTTAAACCGGATGTAAGAAATATACGAGGAAATATAGTACTTCCGGTTTAACAGGAAGTTGACACTATTGGAAAGATAATAAAAATCGAAGATAGGGACATGTAAGCCGTTTTGCTCTAAGACGTACAGTTAGAAAGCTAGACGCTGTCAAATTTCAAAAATGTAATTTTTCAAGAGTCAATATCTCGGAAACTGTTAGGTATAGACTAATAGTGCTTTTATTAAAAAATGTTCAAAATTTTATGCAGAATCCAAAAAAAGTATATAAAATAGGGGTATCGATTTAGGATTTAGATCTACCCCCCCCCCCCCTCCCTCCTAGAAGCTTGAAGTAACAAGATTGACAATATACGCAAAATATGTCCCCCTCGAAATAAAAATCGACGGGTCCGAGGGATTTTCCACATTTTTATTTTAAAGCAGGAAAATCGAGGTGTTAGGTTTTCGTTGGACCACCCTGTATATATCCGGAGACTTTTGTGCAAAGTACGTCCATGGAACGTCTTGCTATCTGGAAATGTTATAACAAAAATAATCTCATGGTCAGAAATGAACTAGAAAACTACCTAAGACTGCAGCGTCAAACAGCCACCTTTGGCGCAAAATCCCTCCAACCATAAAATCTGCAGGAGACCCAACCGTTCGCTCCTGCCCAAGTTTCGGCGCCTCCGTCACTCCGCAGCAGTCGATTCCGTGACGCCGCGACGCTCGCAACACGCGATCTGAACGTCTTGTGACGTTATACGTCGAAAGTTTGGTCGCAGGAACCTCGCCGACTTTTGTTTTGATTCGTTTGCTTATGAAAAATAGGGGTATTTTGGAGGTCTGAAGTTCGAGAACTTATTAAGTTTGAAATAATATGTAAGCAGGAAAAATTGACGTAAATTTTTAGGTAAGTTGTTGGTTAGGTATTCGTATGCCGGCATCAGCACATGGTTGTTTGTTATGATTTGATGCATGTATGTTTACGTTGACATTCTGGAAGGCCATTTAATAGGTTATTGAAGTGTCTTTGAGTAAGGAACAATAGCGTTAAAGGGTTTTTATGATTTAATACGCTGTTGGGCACCTAAAATTCACAAAGTGCTAGTAAATTCAAGGTGCGTTTTTGAGAGCTGACCGAAAATGGCTCTTGTTTAGTTTTTTCAAAATAACTCGAAAACAAAGCAAAATTTGCGATGTGGACAAGAACAATTTTAACTTAAGGTGGAAGTATCAACATGCTTGCCAACCTATAACCTATTTCGCGTATATTTATTTAATTTTTACATAAAATTTAAATGAAATCATTATTGTCTTCATATTTTATAGGTAATAATTGACATATTAAATAAATATCAAGGAATTTCATTAAATATTTTAGGAGAATTGCATAGCGAAAAATATCGGGTAAGATTTTTTTTAACATTATTATGTCATTGTTCTTTCACTACACAATTATCCCAAAATTAGCAATAAAATGAATAGATATTTTTGTTATATGTCAGATATTACCTAAATATTGTAGGTACCGACGATATTGATTTTATTTAAATGTTAGTTAATCTAATAATAAACTAAAAAAAACAACGCGAAATAGGTTATAGGTTGGCAATAGATGGAATGACGTTGAGAATTCCGCCTTAAAACAATTATTTTTGCATTTTTAGTCCTAAAAATAATGGAGTAACAAAGCAAAAAATTATCGAAAAATCAGTTATTTTTTTTTGCAGTAATTCGTCCATACATTTTTTTTTGCGGCATCCTAGGTACTATAAAAATGTTTAGACAAATGAAAGGTCTAGAAAATTTTAAAAAATCAAGGGTGCCAGAGCGGTAGCCACGCTCTGCCAAGTAAACTACACTTAACGGTACTTATCGTACCTCCGCGCAGTATATTGGGTCCAAGCGAGCCTTGACTAAGGCTCTCTAATTTCTTTACCAGACAAATTTTAATGCGCAAGCGTGCGTTTGACTTAAGCTGAGCTTCTTTCACCTGTCTTTCCCCTTACTCTTCATATTCTCTCTCTATATATTATCTCTCTATAACGAATGGAAAATGATAATTTAGGTTCAAGTTTATGAATTTTTGAATTCGTTAATCGTGTCTAATTAGGCTTAAACCTACTATTGAAACAGCAAACAATTCGAATTTATTTTATAATCCTAGGTAAACTGGTAGACATAACATAGGTGGTTATTAAGGCATTATACGTAATATTCCAGCAAACATGATGCAAAATCAATTTTAAAACACCACTTATAATGTTGCTTACCATGTATGGTAGTAACGGGGGTAGCAGTGATCGAGCCTCATAGAATCCAAAAGACAGAAAACAGTAAAACACATGAATACTTAACAAGCCTGCACAAACATTATGTCACTAAGTACTATACAAGGTATTATACAAAACAGTGGCGTAGCGTGGTTGAAGGGGCGGAAGGGGTGGAAGGGGCGGAAGGGGTGGAAGGGGCGGAAGGGGCGGAAACTTCAAAGGTATTTTTTTTTGGTAAAAGAGGTCGAAAAAAAAAAACGCGCCGCAGGCGAAAATTTTTTGGGTGCCACGCTCTTTTTCGATGAAGTTGCCTGATTTTCAAGTAGAAAAAATATAAAATACACAAGATCCTCAAGAAAATCACAAAAAAATTAAGCAAGTAAAAAAAAAGTGCTTTGTTTTCATGGCTCATTATGGGTCCTGGGGGGGGGGGGGTAATTACCCCCTTATCTACGCCCTTGTTGAAAGGGCGCCTCACTAATGCATAATTTCGTTTGTTTAGTAAATTTTGGCCTGAGAAATAAAGTTTTTGTTTCGTCATGTCTAAAATGCTCACATGAAAACAGAATATGAACACGGCAAGGGGAATTTTGTTAAAACTCTATAAAATATTTTATGCATATTACATAATAATATGAGCATATACTCTCATTGGCGACAATAACACACTTTTAAAAAAAGTAAATCAGAGATTTTAAGAAATTTTTAATTGTTATAGCAAAATAACTAGAAGAATACAAATTATATTGGTCGTGGCAAAATATTTTTATTATAAATTAAATCAAGTAGTAAAAATAAAATCTCGAAATAGGTAAAAACCTGGAACTGGGAACTACTGGAAAAGTGGGAAGGGGGCGCTGTTTGGGAAACGGCTCAAAGGGCGGGGGGGCGGTCGCCCCCCCTGGCCCCCTGCACGCTACGCCACTAATACAAAACGACCAAATCGTCGAGGTTTTTTTTTGCAAAATCGTTTATAATTTCGTCGATATTTAATATTTTAACAAACTCGTGTTCGATACTGATTTAGGATAAATCCGAAAAGCGTTGTTGTCTCATGGTGTCCCATGTGTGAATGGGTTTTTACTATTTTAAGTTTGGAAAAAAATCGTTCCATTGATGTCACACTAACTGGTTAAGTTAGAAATAACATCACTGCATATATACATCTGGAAAATTTGAAAAACACTGATTTTTTTATTAATAAATGATCAGCAAGTTCATACACTGTTTTTAATTTTGAAATACCATCGCCAAGTCCCTTTCTGAGGCTTAAAATTTGACTAGGAAAGTCAATGGACAAGTCTTTATATATCGTTTGTAAAGCAAATTTCTCTGTCCCAGTATTTTACCAGTAGGTTTGTCTCGCTTCAACTTCCTCAAGCCCGTATGTTTGTTTCTCTCTTAGTTTCAATGCATTTATGTACTTTTTGCTTTCCATATAGATCTATGTAGTCCATTTTTTCTACGGTCATAACGGGAGCAAGTATAAGAGTTGGTACTTTGATTCGTTCGGCTCGATTCTTTATTGGGAAGTTTTCGCATGGAACAATTTTTGAAACTTTAATAATTTAATCATAAATATCGTGTAAAGTATTTTTCACCCCAAATCGTATAGACTTATTGACTGCAATAAAAGTACTGGTTTAATCCCATTGTTATATACAATCAACAGGCAAATACACTACAGGGTAGGAGTTTAGATATTTAATTCGTTATTAATAACACAAAGACTGAAAGATGTTATCGCAAGCACAAGATAGTTAAATATTACCTGCTATAATTACAAAGTATAATCGGACCCTGACCGACCGTTTATTTGCATTTTTATGGCCGAGCCCTTGCAAAACGTCCCAGGTAGTTAAACGGAGTCAACCATTTATTGTGAAAAATACTTTACCAAGTTTCTTCTTGCTACGTCAAGCGGTGAGTTATCGCAAAGGAACGTTGGTTTCACTTCGTTCCATAAGAGCTCGGTTTTAACGTTTTGAACCGCCTTTCCTCTGTCTAGACGACTAATTTAAATTAAATTTGAAAAATGTATTAGATCGTCTCCCCAAGCTATACCAATCTCTCTATTTTATTATATCCTCGGGACGTGAGTAAGTTTTAGTAGCGAATTATCTACTAAATTTTGCACGGCGAAGTCTCGTATCGTTGCCTGTACTTTAACATTACCAGTGGCGGAAGATTAAGAAAAAATAAACGTGATATTACTTTTAAAATAATGTTGCCAAAAAATTACTTTAAATTCATAATTTATAGAAATTAATATATTTTAGGTACATAAATTTAAAATACTTGCCATTTATATATACAGTGTCACCAGTAAAGTCCGCATCATATGGGATTTTTTTTTATTAATAGCTTTCTTCAAAATTTGACTTTGGCATCAAGTTCTGCTTCGATCGAGATAAAAATTAAGAAAAAAAATAGTAGTCACGTGGTTCGCATTATCTGTCATATTTTAATTTTTTCAAAAAATATTTCAAAAGTAGGGTTATTTCTTAAAATATCGAAAAACGTTATTAGAAAAAGTTTTTTTAAATGCAGTTTTAAAAGCAAAATTTCAGCTGCATAAGATAACTTTGATTTTTTACCTATATTTTGTAAATTGCACCACTTTTGCAAAATAAGACTCAACGCAACCTACATAAAACTTCTCAGTTTTGACAAGGCTTTATTTTAAATAAATTTTCCTTAAAGTAGCGCCATATATTAATTTGATCGCATGTCATGCAAAGTTTATTTGTTTTTGGCCCTGTATAAGGTTACTTCAAAAAATAAGCATTTTTGAAAACGTAGTTTGTGTCTAAAAGTAAGAAAATAAATGTATCCAATGGTCCACGATAGTTTCTAATAAAATTGCTAGAGGGCGCAATTTATATTAAAAATTATTGTTTTGGCAATAACTCTGAAACGAACAAGGATATCGAACTGCGGTCTTTACGTCTTTTCTTGCAAATTTCATCTACTTTCCGATTATGATGTCATAGTTATACCGTATAATTTGAATTTTCGGAATAAAATCGAAAAAACTGTTATTATTACAAATTGCGCCCTCTAGCCATTTTATTAAACACTATCGTGTACTGTTGGATACGGCGATTGAAGATACTTACCTTTTTCTTCCAAACAAGCTTAAATTTAGTAAAATCGGATAAGTCCTTTAGACGTTACAGCGATTTTAATGTTTTCAATAGCTTCCCCCACTCTTATCAAGGTCGGTACGCCAACGAGCCTTAAACCAAAATGATGCAGAATTGTCTTGGCTTTTCGATGATGTTATCAGAGTTATACCTTAATATGGGAATTTTCGGAGAAATTTAGAATTAAAAATTTTTTTTTTAATTGTGCCCTCTTGCGGCGAAATAAGGAACTTAAAAATAATTTCCAGCAATTTCTCATAGCCACTTTTACCAAAAAAAATTTTTTCCGCAAGCCATACGACTAACCCTTTCTGAGATACGGCCGAGAGCTATTCTTAGTGGGACACCCTGTATATACAGTGTCCGCAAGAAAGTCCGCATCAAATGGGATTTTTTTTTATTATTTGGTATAGGTAAAAATTGAAAACGCAGTTCGTTTTTGCTTACCTAAAAACCAAAAATGACGTATACTGAAGCAGCTGCACGACTTGCGTTACCTGTCAAATTTGACATTTTTAATAAAATAGGTTCAAAAATGCCCTTATTTATCAAAATATCGAAAAACTTTATTCGAGAAAGTTGTTTATTTAGGCATTTTTAGCCTCTGTTCAAAATTTTGACAGTCTAATACAAGAAGAAAATATTAGGAAGCTTTCGTTGAAATTTTACTTAATTAATATTGGATCATAAAGAATAAATATTAATCGCTCGAAACATTTTATTCAACAAAAATATAGTTTAATATAATTAATTTAATTTAATATTAATTAAGTAAAATTTCAAGGAAAGCTTCCTTCTTTTTGTACATCTGTTTACTAACTTAAGAAAAATGAGAAACGTCGGTTTTGGCAAAACTGATGTAATTAGATAAACTTTGCATCAAACATTACATACTAATCAATAACAATTTCAGTTTTTGAAGCAAAATAAATAATTGGAAACAAAAATTTTACACAAAATTGCATTAAGATTACAAATGAAGTAAAGGCAAATGATTTTACATCGATGTATAAAAGTTAATCTACGAGGGTTGATCAAAATTTTCAAGAATCTGGCAAAAAATAAACATTGTATTAGACTATCAAAATTTCGTACAGAGGCTAAAAATGACTAAATAAACAACTTTCTCGAATAAAGTTTTTCGATTTTTTGATAAATAATGGCATTTTTGAACCTATTTTATTAAAAATGTCAAATTTGACAGGTAACGCTAGTCGTGTAGCTGCTTCAGTATACGTCATTTTTGGTTTTTAGGTAAGCAAAAACTAACTGCTTTTTCAATTTTTACCTATACCTAATAATAAAAAAAAATCCCATTTGATGCGAACTTTCTTGCGGACACTGTATAAAAACGAAGTTTTTTCGCATAACATAACAGATTACATCAAGTATACAGAACAACAGATAAGCCGTAATTCCATAAAATTGATAAATATAGAACGAGCTTCCATAAAAGGCATCCCTCGTCATCATCATTGTAAAACCTTTACTTCCATTGGCTATGGTCACGGTTGGGTCATGGTAATTACCAATTAGGAATAATTATTGCTTTGCCTTTACATTATTATTAATGGATACAAAGGAAAATAAATATGTAGGCGGCATAAATAGCATAATATTTACAAAAGGCCAATGACACTTTCGTTAGTTTGTCATTCGCACCTTTAGGCTGTGTTTTCCAACGTGTTAAGGTGGATTCATAGTCGCCGTAACGTAAGCCGTAAGACGTAAGCCGTAAGAGTTAAGACGTAAGAGAAAACATACCATTCATAGTCAAAAGTTAAGACGTAAGAAATTTCAAAATTGTAGGTTATGATTTTTTGTTGTTCCTCAACTACCTCACTCATTTTAACCGTTAATATATTATAATATTACTGTAATAACAAAACTGGAAAATGCAAATACGCTAGACAAAAAAGCAAAATGGCGTTAAAATGAAATCACCAGAAATAAACAAAGGAAATCTCCCTCCCGTCCCGTCGACTGTCATTCAAAGTTGGTAATGACGGCCGGGTATGCACGAGTAAGGCCGATCCCGACCGAAACTTAAGACGTAAGATGTAAGAAATGGAAATAAACCATTTCGTGTTACGGCTTAGGTACGTCTTACGTTACGGCGACTATGAATGCATGTATATATAATCATATGTTTATTTTTCTTACTGCTTAACCTTACGTCTAACGGCTTACGTTACGGCGACTATGAATCCACCTTAAGCAGTAAGAAAAATAAACATATAATTATAAATACATGCATTCATAGTCGCCGTAACGTAAGCCGTAACACGAAATGGTTTATTTCCATTTCTTACATCTTACGTCTTAAGTTTCGGTCGGGATCGGCCTTACTCGTGCATACCCGGCCGTCATTACCAACTTTGAATGACAGTCGACGGGACGGGAGGGAGATTTCCTTTGTTTATTTCTGGTGATTTCATTTTAACGCCATTTTGCTTTTTTGTCTAGCGTATTTGCATTTTCCAGTTTTGTTATTACAGTAATATTATAATATATTAACGGTTAAAATGAGTGAGGTAGTTGAGGAACAACAAAAAATCATAACCTACAATTTTGAAATTTCTTACGTCTTAACTTTTGACTATGAATGGTATGTTTTCTCTTACGTCTTAACTCTTACGGCTTACGTCTTACGTTACGGCGACTATGAATCCACCTTTAGAGTTACTAAAACAACAAATTTTTAATTATTATTTTTATATTGTTAATGAAGTCGCAAATAAGTAGTTTATTTAGGGTAAAATGTATGGGAGCATGCAAGCAATGTTATTTTAGCCTTTAGAAGAATTAAAATATTCATTCAAAATGCGCATACAGATGTAGGACAAAAAAGTTGGAACTATTCAAATTAAAGTATAGGCACAAGAATAAATAACAATTTGTTATTTATTCTTGTGGTATAGGCTCTTATGTGGCTCCCCCTACAAAATGCGAAAAAACGGTGGGCAAAGAACCCCGCACTTCTCTTATGGAAAATGGCCCTCGGTTAAATTTTCTAAATTTTTAGTATTTTGTAGAGAATGCCATTCTGATCAAAAGTGTTCATGGCCACAACAATATCTGCCGACCAGTTTTTGAGATACAGGGTGTCCAAGTTGCAAAATATGAATTCTCAATACATTATATTTTCGTAGTTTAATATTAATTCGTTTTGTTTTTCTAAATTTTTGTTGGCCCTGTCGTAGATAGGATAGAATACTGTAAAAATAGTTAAAAAAATTTTATTATATACCGGGTGAGTGACGAAAATTATTTATATTTTTTGTTAATTCATTGTATTTTCGGCATTAAATTAAATGTTAACAAAGTAATACTGTAGATGACATTAGATTGGAGCAAGCTATCAGAATTTATATTATTTATATTTATACAGGGTAACTCAAAAAAGTTAATATTTTTTTATTAGTTTTTAAAGAAATTTTGTGGATATTTCTATATGTACTACTTGTCGCTTATCGTATGCTTCCAAATATATATAATTATCAAGGTTATACGGGGTGTTTCCGATGATAAGCGATAGAAAAATAACATAAACATGCATGTATTTATAAATCACCCGGTATATTAAAAATGGATCGGTTAAATTTCGTTATTTTTTAATATTTTTTGCTTGAAGTGTCTACACTTACTTGTTTGCTATTGATTTACCTTTTCCTATGACCAGTTCTGGAGATATACAGCGTCGAACAGACTTAAAACCCAAAAAATAAGCAAATAAAAAAACAATTTTTTTTTAATTTCAATAAAATTTGTTATGTAAGTTCATTTTATAGTTAAAAATAATCATATTTAATGCAGGGTGTTTCGAATAATTAGGTTATTCTAACACTGTATTGCAAATAAGAAATATATATAAAAACTATGAACAATTTATTTATTATATCCAAATTATTTTATCCAAAAGTAATAAGTAGGTCCCTAATTATTCGAAACACCCTGTATAGCATTAAATATATTTATTTTTAATCATAATATGAACTTACATGACAAAATTTATTGAAATTAAAAAAAAATTGTTATTTTATTTGCTTATTTTTTGAGTCTGTTCGACGCTGTATATATCCAGAACTGGTCATAGGAAAAAATAAATCAATAGTAAACAAGTAAGTAAGACACTTCAAGCAAAAAATATTAAAAAATAACGAAATTTAACCGATCCATTTTTAATATACACAACACACACAAATAAATACATGCATTTTTATGTTATTTTTCTATCTCTTATCATCGGAAACACCCTGTATAACCTTGATAATTATATATATTTGGAAGCATACGATAAGCGACAAGTAGTACATAAAGAAATAACCACAAAATTTCTTTAAAAACTAATAAAAAAAATATTAACTTTTTTGAGTTACCCTGTATAAATATAAATAATATAAGTTCTGATAGCTTGCTCGAAGCTAATGTCATCTACAGTATTACTTTGTTAACATTTAATTTAATGCCGAAAATACAATGATTTAACAAAAAATATTAAATAATTTTCGTCACTCACCCGGTATATAATAAAAAAATTTCAACTATTTTTATAGTATTCTATCCTATCTACCACAGGGCCAACAAAAATTTAGAAAAACAAAACGAATTAATATTATAAACTACGAAAATATAGTGTATTGAGAATTCATATTTTGCAACTTGGACACCCTGTATCTCAAAAACTGGTGGGCAGATATTGTTGTGGCCATGAACACTTTTGATCAGAATGGCATTCTCTACAAAATACTAAAAATTTAGAAAATTTAACCGAGGGCCATTTTCCATAAGAGAAGTGCGGGGTTCTTTGTATTCCTCATCCCGAAAAAAACCCATATACGAGAATTCGTCAAAATATTATGAGCGTGGCAAAAAATATTGCAAAAAAACTGCAAATAAAATTTAACTTTAACACCCTGTACCTCCGTTAATAATCAATTTTCGAAAAAAATGTTATAGGAAGAGATAGCATTTATTTTCAGTCTAGAATTATCCCCTAAATTTTTTCCTCGTCATTTCCGGACACCCTGTATAGTATTGTTAAGACTATCTGACACGTCCTTAAAACTAATTGTTGAATTGTATTATTTCTCCTAAATGGCAACTCCTTGATATGGCATTAGGATAAAGCCCGTAAAAGAATAGTGTAAAGTTCTCGTGATTAACGATAGCTATTCATTACTACTGCTGCTAAGCTTAAATATTTTATTTCAGATCAAAACTGAATTATCAAGTCAACTTGTTGTTATCCCGAAGCTCAAAATGAACGAAAAAACCAAGTGGCACGACCGAATCTTCGGAAAGAAACTTATCAAATGCGACTCGACCAACAACTCGAACGACTTCATGTCTCTCCAAACATCAGACATTCTCAAAAACGTCCAAATCACCGGAATATATTTCAGTTTCGCCAATATAAACACTCAAACTGACGACTTTTTGAAAAAACTTCGCGATCTATACGAAAAACTTAACGCCAGTTGTGCTAATGGTGACTTGGAGAAAAAACTGGAAGTTATCCAGGTGGTGATGTGGGCTCACAATGACAATTACGGGGATTTCGAGCTTAGTCATAGAGACAGTTTGTTAGGGTTGCCGTGGTTTGCGATGCCGTTTAGTGAAATTCATTTAAAGGTAAGTTTCTATTATCATATAGGAAAAAATAGTTATTTTTGTGCCGTGCGAGCAAAAATTATTTGCATCAAAGAGGGCCTTGCATCTAAGGACGTAATGCTTAGCCGTAGAGCTTAATACCTGTTGGGTGTCAGTAACTACCTGAATTAACAATCAATCAGTTATTCCATCATCTTTGACAGTCGTTACAAGTAATTTGATTCATCGCTAATTTTTCCAATTTCTTGAAAAATTCACACAATGGGCTTTACGGAACAGCACAAAACATTCATGGTTGAAGCGTAGTTTCGAAACGGAGTTAGAGTAAATGGTGAGTGGCAATACAATCTGGGTTTGTGCATGGACGATTTTCGCGAACATTTTCCTAACGTTGCTTTTATTGCTGGGGACTTTTATTATTGCCTGAAAAGAACCGTGACTGTGTTTAGGGAAACATGTTCTATACAACACAAAAAAGGAGCAGGAAGGCCATCTGTAAGAACAGAAGAACTTGTTGCAAACGTTCGTGAAATAATGCAAAATACGCCAACAAAATGTATAAGACGCCTGTCCCAAGAAGTGGGAAGATCTTATGGAACATGCAGGACCATTCTTAAGAAGCAGCTAAATTTATTTCCTTATAAAGTGCAAGTATTTCAAGAAATACAAGAAATACAAGCCGCAGTTTTTGAAAGACGCAGGAATTACTCTCAATGGTTTACCCAAAATTTATTGGAAAGAAATGATTTATTAGACCTGACATTTTTTTCGGATGAATCCTGGTTCCACCTCCCTGGTTATGTGAATTCTCAGAAAATCTCCTTTTTTTTTGTAGAGTCCACATTGCCCCCTTAAAAATTGGTGTCTGGATAGCTGTTTCCCGAAGAAGAATTGTTGGTCCTATTTTTTTCCATGACACAGTTACAGCACAACGGTATAGAGACAATATTTTGAATCCATTTGTGGAGCAATTACTTGACGACAAACTACGTTTTGGATATTTTCAACAGGACGGTGCAACCGCCCATACAGCTGCCGAAACTATTAACTACTTACGCAATTTCTTTGACGACAGATTGATTAGTTTTTGATTAGACATTGAATTCCCACCTAGATCACCTTGTTTAACGGTTATGGATTACTTCGTTTTTCCTCATTTAAAAAACACTATTTTTAAAACACCAGTTGCAAATTTAGAATAATTACAAGAAAGGATTATCCAAGAATGTGGTAACATTTCTCCAGAGATGCTGGTCAACACTTTCGAAAATATGAAGAGACGTGTGAATTTATGCTGGCGGTGGCCAATTTCAACAATTTTGTAATTATTTTTCTTTTTCTTTCTGTATATTCTTACTTTGTTAATTTTGTAAACAACAAAAATAAATTTGTATTTGTCTACTTATTTTATTACTCATTAGTTTGGCATATCATGTCATAATATGAATTTGACAAAATTTTAACCTAGATTTGGTTAGATATATCGTCTCCATATCATTGTGATCTAAACCAAGACCCACGTTTTTTAATCCAAGCCCTCTTTGATGCAAATAATTGTTGCTCGCACGGTATTAAGTATGTATTGTAGGTGTTTTTTTAATGGCCCATGAGATTGTCAATTTTTACCGAGACCGTCAGGTTGAGGTTAATAATTTAATCAAATATGCCATAAAAAGACTTTTGTACAACTGTTTGTTAATAACTATTTTCTAATTATATGGATATTAGATTGTGTTTAGAAAAACAATTTAAAATTAAAATTACACCTGTTCTGATTACCATGAAAACCAACAATTGTTTAAAATTTATTGATTGTCAAATATATTGTATTTCGTGTCAAGAAATTGACAATATTTTGCTCAAGTTTGTCCAGTATCATAATGTCTAATAGCGATAGTGAGCTTACCCCTTTACCCTCCTTTTGTATAGGTATTTCTAGAATAACTCTATATCTATAAAAAGTTTTTTGTCCATTTTTATTGTCATTCTATTTTCTCTTTTAACTACTTTTTCGATTTAAACATTCAAATGTTTCTTTACAACTCCTATAGTTTGTTTGGAAAAGATTGGTAAAAACTTTGACAAACAAACACATAAAGAGGATTTTTCGAGCTTTGTGGAGCAATTTTAATAAAATTGAATGGATTTCGATAAAAAATCGGAGAAAAAGCGTAATGGACCCTGAAAAGATTTATGGAGATCATTTAAGTTGACAAGGGGAGCAAAAAATGGTAATTTCTGTCAGTTCGCGTTTAAAGTATGTTACAAGCTTTGCAGAAAATCTGTAGTTGGTGGAATATTTTTTTGTCCGAGCGGCAGTATGTAATCTCCTAATCTAGACCTTATTTAAGGGTTTAAGCCCAAGGGAATAATGAAGTAGTTTGTTTAGTAAACATTCCTATCAAAATTAAGTAAAGCAAGTGTCAAAAACAAGGCCTGTCTTGACAATTTTCTGGACCTATACTGCCGTGCAACAGAAAAACACCGTATGTAACATTTTTTCAATATTTAGATTTTTATAATTTTAAATTCTGAGTACTAAAATCTATCATATATTTTTTGTTCCAAATTTTTCTTTAACTTGCAAACGCAAAAAAAAACACTCTCAAATTAGTTCATTTGGACGCTTTAAAAAATACGTACTTACTTACATAACATAATGACAGTATGTATCCATTTTTCACGTATGTCATTCAAAATATCCTAAATTACTAGACATAAATACCGTGTGTCGATTATATTTATTTACATACGTTCTTTATGCTTAGGAGCATGTGGCGCATGGAGTTCCCGCCACATTTTACTCCGTACGTAAAGACGTACGCTATTTATGTCTAGCAACGAAGTAGATCACTGCTTCTTATTTAGTTTGCTCTCAAACGTATGTGCGCGCACACGTATAAATTACTGTAGTAATTTCTTGTTTAAAATGGGATCCAGAGGAAAAAGAATGGTTATACACTTCAAATAGAGGTATAACTGCTGAGAGAAAACAGGCTAATAAATAACTTGTCCTCACTTTTTCCTAAACATAAGTTACCTTTCTGGAAAAATTTAGCTGAAAGTAATGCAGTTGATCTGATAAACAACATTGATGATGAGTAACATTTAGTACATATTTAGAATTGTAACCTTACTGTAAAAAGGGAAAATAGATTTCTGTAATATAGAAGTATTTTTACAGAAAGTTTTAAAGTTTTATTGTCAAATTCCTATTTAATCTATAATTTGGGCAGTTTGTAGAATAACTTCAGTCCCCCTCTGGCCCATTAATTACTGACTACCCTGTAGTTATTTTTACACTTAATCATAATACACTAATTTGTTTATAATAAATGGGTCTTCCTTAACTTGAAACTTAGCAATTGTAATATCAATTGTTCGTAATAATAAAATGTCTATAATATAATTATACAGTGTACCAACTAACGTAAGTAAATCAGTTTTAGTTATTCTTTTCTAAAGTTTCTAGAAATAAATAACGTTCGTGCCTACATACGGTGTTTATAACTAGTATTTAGTGATCAGGATACTAAACTCGTAACCGTATATAACTAAAACTACACATACGTTTGTTATGGTTAGTAACGAAACGGTTTTTATTAGTAGAATTTAACGTATGTACTATATTTTCACTATTTACTCTGATTCTTGTCTTGTCAAAAGGAAACTTGTAAAAAATAAAGTTGACTTTAGTGTTATTTATCATGTGTACTTGTATTTTTTTATTATTTATGCTTCCGGGTACAAGATATCGCTAAACTTAT
The DNA here is from genome assembly GCA_963969555.1 of Polydrusus pterygomalis. Lineage (NCBI taxonomy): Eukaryota > Metazoa > Arthropoda > Insecta > Coleoptera > Curculionidae > Polydrusus > Polydrusus pterygomalis. The sequence continues at coordinate 37,102,403 of OZ018385.1, read as the reverse complement.
AAGTCAAAACTTAAAACGTCATTTACACAAAACTTCGAACTGACAACATACGGTGTTTTTTCGTTGCACGGCAGTATAATGGTTTAAACAGGTCGCAACAAAAAACAGCATAGCTTTGTTCCTGATATAGGTCATTTCCAGTCGCTTAACTAATATGCTAAGGCAACAATCCTTTGCCAAGTTCAAAATTTACTTGACGTGGAAATAACCGTTCACAAATGATTCTTTTGCTGGGATGGAACAAAACTAGTGTTAGTATCTTAAGTTTTAAGAATGGTAAGGACGATTTACTGAACAATGAGAATATTTGAAGACTGCGAGAGCAGCGAAGTCTTCAATATTGTCTGAGATCAGTAAATTCTTACCGTTCGTGATGCTTATATAATTTTTGTAACACTGATATATAGAAGTAAGCATTTTTTTTTAAATCGTCCCGCTTTCATAATTGATTCTCTAATAATTGATGAAAATTTCTACGTTGGTTCGTTGTTGCCATGTATTTGTTTGTTACTACCTACTGCTTTTATAATTCAGTAGCGACATAAACGAACTGATATGCTGAAGGAGTTGAAGGAGGCATCATTGCAAATCGGACTCAAAATGAATCTAAACAAGACCAAAGTAATGACCGGTGAAGAAACAGATATAACTATAGATGGTCACAAAGTCGAAGAGGTTGGGGAATACGTATACTTGGGCCACACCATCAGGGGAAACAAAATCGAACATCAGAAATATCCCGAAGAACAAGACTAACCTGGGCAGCATTCGGCAGACTCGGGTTTATACTCTGAAATCTCAAACAATTCACATCAACCTTAAAAGCAAAGTGTTTGAAGCATTCATTTTACCCGTCGCAACTTACGGACTTACTACGGAACTTACTTTTCGATAATTATTTCGCTTTTGTAATTTTGAAAAGAATTCTTTTAAAGTTAAAAGGCTCAAAAATGAGCAAGTATGAGAATGAGAGTGAAAATTCTGAAATTGAAGAGACTTGGAACATCGGATGCTCAGCTATTATACTAGACAGATCAAAGGGAACGTATGAAAAAATATCCCAAATTTCAAAAACTGGTTGGAGAAAAGATGTGCAGATAATTTAAGCGAAAAACTCCCATTGGCATATTCTGTACAAAGCAATCAAAAATTTGAATCGCCTCGGAGTTTATGGGCGGAGTTTGCAGAAACATTTTACATGATCCTGCTGTTGCCATACATTTCTTAAGATGAAATGAACAGACCATGCATAGTGTATATCATCTAACGTAGTATCTAACATTCATCCCAATCTAAATATCATCAGAACAAAAACTGTGTTGCAAGTTCGTCTCAGAAATTCCTTTATGTAAAATCATTTCAGTATTTAAACTCTTCGAATCAACTTCCATCAACCTTTTTTATATTTTTGCAGGAAATCCAGTAGTAACAATTTGACATTTTAAATTGTCAATCGTGTATACAATAATTGCCGATAATTTTACAGATCTGGGATGGTGTAAAGAAAAGAGGACTTTATTAGCAACTCGATGATCCTGGTTTCGCATGAGACCGGGTCAATTTACTTTTTTCAGGATTGGTTTTTAATTTTTAAAACTTAGTCATAAGTTATATCACAAGAGGTGAATATTTTTTTGAATATTTTTTGACATTTTTGTGCAAAATTTCTGTCAAAAATTCGCGAGACAAAAATTCTTTAAAAATATCCCGACAGCAAAGCTGGAGGGATATTTTTTTAAAAGAATTTTTGTCGAGGGCAATTTTTATAGAAATTTTGCGGAAAAATCTCAAAAAATATTCTAAATAAAATATTTACCTCGAGTGGTATATGTTGAGATTATATACCATAAAAAAAGAAAAAATACAACGAAATGCAAGATTTTTAAAATGATTTATGTAGCTACTAGAAAAACGGACAAAACGAAACAAAACCTAAACAATTGACACAGTAATAAAACTAACAGAAAATTAGTTATAAGTATTATTGTTAAACACACAGTTATTATAATAAACACTAGTGGCTTGCTGGTGTTGCTGGAAACTCTTCGAGCTGCAAGAGACTGGAGCTTCGTGTTGGTCCAACCCATTAGTTGGAGGGTGACCTCTTAAACCTTGAATAGTGTTTTCGTGATGAGTTTTGTCCATCTGCAAGTATGGCTTTATGGATGCAGCACTACTATGTCCAGTTATTTTTATAAGAGTTTGTTCGCTCACACCTGCTTTGCTTAATGTAGAGACAGCTGTGGCTCGATTGGAATGGTTTGTGATTTTTTCTTTCTCAGTATCTAGTCCAATTTTTTGTGCTGCTTGTTTTGTCCAATTAGAAAGAGTATTTTTTCCAATGGGACAGTTTTTGTACCAATTTCCCATTTTCCAATTTGGATTTACTGTCAGGAATAGTCTTTGGGTAGTTATATTTTGCCCTCTTTTTGAAATTAGTTTTCTGTAAAGGCGAACTGGACATAAATCGGCATCTTTTGTGTTTGCCACTAACCATTTTGAATTTGAAAGCTTCTTGTCTCCGCCTTGGGATGTTTTTGAAAAGATTGGGTTATATTCCAGTCTATTACTTTTTGTACCATCGCTATAATATTCTTCTCTGAAATACGTATTTAGGCATGTCTCGGCTTCTCCTCCTCTCCATGCTAATTCCACAGCCGCTATTTGATAGCACTTTTTCTGTAAATCCTCGGGGTTATTTTCGTCAAAAATTTTTACCATCTTTTTGTACTCGTCGTAGGTTAGTGCTCTTGCACTTTTCCGGTGATTTTTTGGATCAGCCTGAAGCAGATTTCTTTTAGAATTTCTAGCCATACGTGCTTTTTGGAATTCAGGATCTTTAAAAGGATCAAATTTAATGTTGTATTTATTGAAGTACCTTTCTTGAAGCAGTTGGGCTGTTTGGTTCCACATTGTCTTGATAACCCCTTCCTTGTAGTCAGAACCATCTTTTTTCTTCATATTAAAACTCCAGTCTTCCAATATAGCGGCAAGCTGTATTATAGTTGTATTTTTGGTCAATATATACTGCCGTGTTTCGCAGAATTTCTCGAATTGGGTCCATATATACTTTTTTGTTTTTGTTGTATTTTCTGGGATAGTCTTTTCAGCGTTTTTTCTTATATTTTCGACTGAAACATTACCGAATCGGCAAGATTCCATTTTTAAAAAAATGTGACATGGATCTGACAACATCAAAAACTTGATTTGTTGAAAGGGATTTTTGTTATTATAGAAACGGTCTATAGCAACCATCAAATATTTTAAACTTGTTATGATGTTGTTATGCATTGGCATTGTTGTGGCAGGTGGCCCGGGGTATATCCACTTATGCGGGGTATATTCAGTATAATATGCATCTGATTGGTCGCAAAACAGCGTTTAATTGGTCAGAATCGGATTGAGGTATATAATCACAAATATATTTATGTGGAGCTCTTATAAACGATTTGGCAGTTCTGATTAGGTAGTATACCGTACAATCGACTGGTCGAGGCAGCTGTTACGTTATGTTTAACCCGTAGAAAATTCATCCATTCCAATTCCATTTTTTTTTTACTTTAGGTCGAATCGAGGGTAGAATATATTTTTTCACCAAAATGTCCCACAGCTAATGTATTTCACTGTGCATATAAAGATGTAACGTCCTATTTTATACCTTTAAAATTTAAAAGATCTGTGTTTGCTATACTATTCCGTGTACAAGTGTACATACCTTTGGTAGAGACGAATGAGATTTCGTTAAATAAACAGAAACCGTTAAAAAGATGTAATCTTTAGAAAATGCAGTCGCAATTTTAAATATTCTTTCCTGTAGCTTTGAAATAAGCTGATGAGAATCAGAAGCAACAGAAATAAACTGTATCCCAGATTCCACGATTAAAATGTTGAAAGGCACGCAACGATATTTTCTGCAGTTTAGTTTTTATGTTTGTCCCTAAAAAGTATGGTGAAATATCGGCTAGTGTTTTGTCAAGAATGTACCTGTCCCTTATGGTCATAAACAGTAGTGGAGAAAGGTTAGTTTCAAAATAGAAGTTCATTAAAAACAGGTATCGAAGGACCATGTTAAAAGACACGCTCTACGCTTTAACTTTACTTGGCATTGAAAGTGACATTATAAGACAACAAAATTATGAAGTGTTTGTTTGAAGGTATATCAAAAAAATTACTTTGTCGGACTTCCATTGTCTTTATTGTGTTACTTAACACAACTTTTCGGTTAGTTAGTATGTCTAACCGTTTTCAAGTGTAAACTAAATTCTAATTCCAATCAATGCTACTGTCTTAAATACTATCATTGTGCAATGAAGCTTGATGACTCCGCCTACGTGCTTAGTGGAGTGTGCAGTTTAAGCTGTTGGTTTTGGACAAGAAGAGGCTTCCAGATATTGGGGATACCTATAGGTACTTGGTTTACTAAATATATAGGTATTTTGATTCATAAAAGCGGCTTCTTTGAATTTTCGTTTTCTTTAGTGCTGTTCTGTGTCCAAAACCTTGGCTTCTGACCACTGTATATTATGTTGGTTGGTCCATACATGTTCCGCTATACCTGATCTCGAAATTTCACCTTTTTGAGTATGGTAGTATGGTGCAGATGTTCTTTAACTCGTACGGGATGATGTATTTTTGTTTCTCTAATCTACGATTCGCTACACTCGCAAGGGATTTGATAGATACCATTTTTTGTGTTTTCATTACGGGGGGATTTTACTATTGTAAGAAAGCTTTTAAGCGTATTTCCGGATTTGAAGACTGTTTTGATATTATAGTTTTTGGTTATCCTTCTAATCGTTTCAGAAATCCTCTTAACATAAGGTACTGTAAGAAAGTAAGAAATGCTTGCCCCTCTTTCGTTTCTGTATTAGTTTTTACTTCTCGATTTTTAAGTTTTGAGATGGTTCATCTAATCCATCTCTCAGTATTATAAGAGTTTTACTAGTACGAAGTGTAGATAATATAAAATAATCCTCTACTTAATTGCTTTGATGTAGTTTAGATTTTCCTCTTCAGTTTCTCATTTTTGCATTTATATATATCCTGCCTCAATTCACGTACCTACTTATATCTTATTCAGTGTACTTCAGTACTTTCTATACTTTATGAATCGTATCCCTTTAAAAGTTTTTAATGTATTTGGTATAGTTTCGTTTTGAGGTTTCTTCAAGAGATCTTAACTCGTAACAGTAACCAAGTCCTTCCTGTATAGCTATGTTAAGGCGGTTTTGTATTTCTAACATTTCTCTGTTCTTCTGATGATGCGAAATGTGTAGAGAATTTACCATCATTTAAACTTCCTAATTAAATAATATACCAATAAAAGTGTCTTACTTCCTTCCTTTTATGTCCCTATAAAGTTAAAAGGTTCTTCGGATTTAAAAGGTATATGTCTAAAAATTCTATAATATGCTGTTATTAACCTTTATTATTAGTCTTGACACATAATTTATTTGAATTAACTGATAATAATAACAATAATCATAAGTGTATAATTTTTTCATCCGTTTCTTTTAATAATAATTCTTCTTTTAAAATAAATTTTATCTAAAAAGATTAATGATAAAACTTTTTCATTTTAGCCGTTCCACCGCCTTTTTGAACATACATAATTAAAGGCATCAAATTGCTTTTTGCCCTTGCTCATTTATTTCCATCTCCATTACCTACCGAGAAATTTTCCATGATAACTATATTTGTTATTAATGGACACATACTTTTTTAATGCCATTAATTTTCCATTACATTTTAAGAAAAGCTTTAAAAAAAACTGCTTTAGCAAGAGCGAAATGTGTTTTACGTTTTTAGGTTTCTCAGCGGTTTTGGTTCAGGAGGTATAAAAAACGTCTACATAATAAGACAAAAGGTAGATACTAATGAAAGAGTATTTGGGAAAAACAAAACTCTTTTTAAAAATTAAAAACGGCTTAGATACATATGTTACGGTTAATACAAGAAAGTAGTTAATGCTTGAAGGTCGTAGACAATGATGTTTCTTGAATGATGAAAGAGGTTTGGACTTCCATTGTCTTTATTTGTTTAAAATCACAACGTTTCAACTGGTAAGTATCTCCAGTCGTCTTCAGGTGAATACCAGTATTCACCACATTCAAGAAAGTAGTTAATTCGTGGATTAAACGGCTAATATCCGAATTGCCAACCGGTTTGTTCGTTGTTACCCAGAGCATTTTTTTAAAATTTAATTTAAATTTTAAATGTTAGTTTAAAAAATCGATTTAAAAAAAAATGCTCTGGGTAACAACGAACAAACCGGTTGCCAATTCGGGTATTAGCCGGTTAATTCGCGAATTAACTACTTTCTTGTATTAAGGCCCGACTTTGTTGAGAAAGGAATTTATTTGCGACAAAGACTCATCCGAGCTGGACATATTCGCGATATCACGCCGTGTAGGAAAATATTCCGTAAACACCGATATACACTGAAATCAGAAGTCTTCACCGCGAGCGAGGCGATCGAATTCCGAGAATTTGTTATTTTCATCGATTTATTTCTAAATAAATGAAGATACATTTGACTTGATTTTATTTCGGAAACGAATTTTATTTTATAGAAAATAGGTAGGTACTTCTAAAATTAGACAAAATAATATACCTAATCCTATGGATAGTATGATTTTTATATTTTTTTGTTTTATTTTATTAATGAAATCAAAGAAAATTTGTAAGTTTCATAGGTATCTAAAAAATAAAATTTGGGATAGCAAAAAGTTTTGTGAATAAAGATCTGTTATGATTCTAATTACCTACATATATTAGGTATTATGAATTCCCTGGAAAACTCTACCTATTATAATGATTTAAAAGAAGGTAGGTAATAAAAGTTTTGAAATCTTGGCCCATCCTGAAACTAAAGGTGCCAACTTAAATTGTATTTAGGGGATAACTTCATACATAACAAAATGTAGAAACTGTCATTGACTCTCGTGCGTTATTTTTTCTGTCGCGTTCCGTTATATTTAATTCTTTAGAGCATTTTATTTTTGAGGAACCGTTGTGCTGCCTGCCCCTCAAAAGAGAACAAGGTAAGTAATCGTTTTACATTTGGCGACCTTTTTTTAAACAAGAAAGAAGGTACCGTATTGTCACATTTACGAAAATGGAATAAAGCATTCCAGTATCAGTGTCGATTCAATACAAAGTCGCGGTATTTTGTTGCGGTATTTTTCTGGAGTTATTGCAAAAGTAATGCGACAGTAGGCGGGAACCGATGGATATTCCCGTCTGTATAACTGCATCATAATGAAAGCGTCAGCGAACATTTGACCATGCGGCGAAAAGTCTTGTACCTACTTACTATTTAGCTGCTAAATTGTACTTTTCGTCTAGAGAAGTAATAAAAATGTTCCTATGTTAAAAATCTAAACCGCAAAAGATCACATCTGCTACAAAAACGGAGACAGAGCATCAACAGCTATGGAATCCGAAATCATTGTAGAAGGATTTTTACAAAGTAAAAAATTACGTAAAAGTACGTTACGTAAAAGCCATTCTTTATAGCAATTTCACAGGCAACAGTGCTACAAATTGGGGCAAATAGGATTTCTATAAAAAAAAAATTAAAGTTTAAAAAAAAAATGTCTGGCCTCTCGGTAGGTTTACCATTACGTTGAAAGATTTTCCCAGCACTTTGCTTGTTTTTCCATCATCTCGTAGCTCCGTTAGAACTGTTTGCACCTATTATATTTCTAAACTCCTTATTGTATTCTCCTGATGCGTTCGAAACATGTAGATTGTAGAGAATTACCCTGTATTAAACCTTGAAACTTATGTTTTTTAATATACCAATGGAGAAAGACTTAAAGTTTATTTATTTTCCTTTAATCATTATTTTGTTTCATATACAGAGATGACCGGTTTTGGCAAGGAAAAATGGAAGAGCAGTTAAAAATTTTTTTTTTCAGTTGCCTTCTTTCCGAAATAATAAATCCACAATACTCAAACAAGAGAAAAATTAAAGACAATTTTCATTTATTATCTAATAGACTGTCATTGTTAAATCATATTTTTAATAAAAATTTACTATAATATTTATATGTGCCTTATTTAGGATATTCAACCTAATAATACCACTTGACTGCTACATTTCAGAAGGGGGCAGCCAAAAAACCGTAAAACTTCTCCTATTAGAACCTGGCTGTAAAAAATATAGACACTGTCCCCCTCCCTGTAAACGGCTATGCCTACCAACGCAATGTATTTTTATACTCTACATGACATACTGTCCAATTTATTAGTGGTGGGCAGAGTCGAATATTCTCATGAATCGGATAGTTTAAAATTACGTACTTTTAGGAATCGATTACTTTATTGAGTAGTGATTATCAGCTCGCAAGGGGCCAGAACTTCTAAAAAGATGGTCGTCAATGCCCTATAAACATCTTCCATTTCTTGAAAAAAAAATCCGCAGATCTTGCATCTTACGCAAGTATCATAGGCATATTGAAAATACCTACCACATACAGTATATTCACTTTTGAGTTTTTTTCGGTTTTTTTTTAAATATTCTCCCCCGACTTTCTGTGTAATACGCCAAGACCGCCGCGCTATTTCGCTTTGTTTCAGCGACATTCACTGTTTAGTTTTTTTCCAATTTTTTCAATTCTTTACCCCCAACTTCCTTTGTAATATTTCAAGATCGCCGCGCTATTGTTCTTAGTTCCAGAGATATGCATTTTTTAATTTTTCCAGCTTTTTTGCAATCTTCGCCCCCGACTTTATTTGTAATACGTCAAGACCGCCGCGCTATTTCGCTTTGTTTCAGAGATATTCACTTTTTAGTTTTTTCCACTTTTTACTATTTCCTTACCCCCGACTTCCTTTGTAATATATCAAGACCGCCACGCTAGTATTCTTAGTTCCAGAAATATTAACTTTTCAGTTTTTTCTGCTTTTTTGAAATCTTCACCCCTGACTTTCTGTGTAATACGCCAACACCGCCGCGCTATATCGCTTTGTTTCAGAGACATTCACGGTTTAGTTTTTTTCCACTTTTTTAAATTCTTTACCCCCGTGCAACCTTGACCTACCCACACCGCCAAGCCGACGCGGTCTCTAGCGTGACGCTTATTGATGTCGTTCATTTTTCATGAAATGGACCCGTATATACGCGACCAGTTAGTATTTTCAATACTAAAAATGGCTTCTTAAAGAATCTAAAAGAAGGTCGCCACACATAAAGATCTCCTACTCAAAAAAGGTATTTGTAATAAAAAAATCCATTCCAGAGAATTACTGATTATCATTATAATCGATTCCGAAAGGTATTCGAATCCCATCGATTTTTTTGGGAATCGAACTTCACTTCTTGTACTTGAGTACTCCAATTACTAAAATTGATGTTTAGTATAGCTTTTTAGCCGCCTTGTCAATACACAGGAATCTCGCTACACCAAAAATTGCAGCGCTGCGAGTCAATAAAAAGGCCAGATAAATATGACCGACGCCGGATTTGTGCCTCAAATGTACTATTTAGTCGTTAAACCATGGAACGCGCAGCCGAGTCGGTACATGTGTTGTTAATTGACGAAAAATACACACAAAGCAAATTATTTTATTTAATTAAAAAATTAACCTAGATTTGTCTTTCCAAGGCCGCCGCCCCGCTCCCGGTTTACCGGGACATATAACCAGTTTCAATGGCTTTGTCCCGATGTCTGTTGCGATCAGCTATTTAACTTTATATATTTGTTTTACTATCAAGAGACTTCACTCACTTCGAGGAAGAACGCAACATAAAAAATTAAAAATCCGATAGCCCATTTTTGATTTCAATACACAAACAAATCGGCTGCATTTCGTTTAATTTTTATCCTTTACCAAACATTAAAAACACAATTTTAAAAGTTAAAACATCATTTGCTGAAAAAATGGCGAACGCGCTTTGTAACTTTTGGTCCTGTGTCACGTTATAAACCGTTCCGGTCTAAGCCGAAAGATGTATGCTTACCCAAAATTAATAGGTACGCCTTTAGTGGAGGCGAAACGAATCACCTCCTTCCTTTACTACCTCTCTAAAATTAACGCTCCTATATTCTGTTATTGGCAGACAATACAAAAGAAAATCACAATTAGCACGAAATCATCTCCAAATTATTTAACCTATGTAACATTTTCTCAGTGTATCATGATTTAATCTAGTATCACGTCGGCAGGAAATAAATAAAGCTTTAGATAGGCAACTTCTAACACATTTTAACAAAATTTACCTGAAACACGTTTCGCGCGCTGCAGGATAACGGGCTTATTACGCGATATTTAAGTCTCAATTTTTGGAATAGTAAACATAAGACATGGAAGCTCTAAGGTATAGAGCGATTTTTTTGAAAAAAAAATTATTCGCGACGGTATTAACCCTGGAAAATGCCTAAAAATACGTACTTTCAGCGAGCATTTTTTCATATATTTTCTTATTTTTTTGCAAAAAGGGCTCTATACCTTAGAAATAGAAACATTCCTTTACTAAAATATGATTCGTCCCGACAGTCATTTCAAATAGGCTTTCCAGAATCCTGCAGTAGCGAAACAGTGTTAATCATCCTATAATTTTGCGCATTGTAGAGCCTTAACCGTAACACATACATCAATAAAACCACCGGTAGTAATTATGGTAATGTCAAAAAAAAACGTTTTATTTTTTATTACTTTTAATATGTTTTATAGTATTCAAGAAAAATAGCGAATGTACCGTGCGAGCTAAAATTATTTGCATTAAAGTGGGCCTTGCATCTAAGGACGTAATGCTTAGCCGTAGAGCTTAATACCTGTTGGGTGTCAGTAACTACCTGAATTACAATCAATCAGTCATTCCGTCATCTTTGACAGTCGTTGCAAGTAATTTGATTCAGCACTAATTTTTCCAATTTCTTGAACAATTCACACAATGGGCTTTGGGGAACAGCACAAAACATTCATGCTTGAAGCGTATTTTCGAAACGGGGTTAGAGTAAATGGTAAGTGACAATACAATCCGGATTAGTACATGGACAAGTTTCACGAACATTTTCCTAACGTTGCTTTTATTGCTGGGGATTTTTATCATTGCCTGAAAAGAACCGTGGCTGTGTTAAGGGAAACAGATTCTATACACACAAAAAGGAGCAAGAAGACCATCTGTAAGAACAGAAGAACTTGTTGCAAACGTTCGTGAAATAATGCAAACTACGCCAACAGATTTTATAAGACGCGTGTCCCAAGAAGTGGGAAGATCTTATGGAACATGCAGGACTATTCTTAAGAAGCAGCTAAATTTATTTCCTTATAAAGTGCAAGTATTCCAAGTAATACAAGCCGTAGATTTTGAAAGACGCAGGAATTACTCTCAATGGTTTACCCAAAATTTATTGGAAATAAATGATTTATTAGACCTGACACTTTCTTTCAGCCAATTTCAGCAATTTATGTAATTATTTTTCTTTTTCTTTCTGTATATTCTTACTTTGTTAATTTTGTTAACAACAAAAATAAATTTGTATTTGTCTACTTATTTTATTACTTATTAGTTTGGCATATCATGTTATAACATGAATTAGACAAAATTTTAACCTAGATTTGGTTAGATGTATCGTCCCCATATCATTGTGATCTAAACCAAGCCCTACGTTTTTTAATCCAAGCCCTCTTTGATGCAAATAATTTTTGCTCGCACGGTAACATCAGTCGCAATTTTTTTTATATATGTTGAATAGTGTTATTAATGGTGGCTTTATCAGAACCGTACTTAATTTTAAAAAATTTGAACAAATAGTTTTTTTTTAATTCCTTATAATTTCATACTTTATATAATATAGGTATCCATCCTGAGTTCTTTTATTTTACACCTCCACGTTTCACACTTCGTCTGCCAGATGATACACTAACCAAACATATCTTTAATTACCGGCAAAAGGTAAACAATCCGCATACTTTTGACTAACAAACAGGGTCATGGAACGGTTAAAAAACCGGATGAGCCATAATTTATATTTAATTAACGAAATATTTTAATTATTTTATTAAAAAAGTGTGGGTACCTACAGTTAAGAGCAAAAAAAGTGCATCTGCTTTCACAGTATAAGCGGCATATAAAACTTGCGTAAATTCGTGTAAAGGGCACAGTTCTCAAGGTCAGTCATTTATAAAAGACCTATAAATGGCTTGAATGCGGGGGGTAACTTCCGGAACCTTGCAATTATTAAAAAAATAATAATTAGTATCTAATTTTGGAAGGGCTGTTCGGGGAGGCATTGACGAATAGTATGCCAATGTTTTTTTTTTTAAATAAATGCACAGAAACTTAAAGAAAAAGCAGTTTTTTGAAACCACTAACATTGCCACAATTTACCTTAAAATCCTTGAAAGTACGGATACGTCGATTTTCAGAACTGAAGTAAAAACAATAATTTTTACTGGTAACACGATATTTTCTAGTCTATCTAGATGTCATCTCTTCTAAGAATTCTAGAGAATATGTGATTGTTTTAACAGGAAAAGGGGTCGTAATTGCACAAAACACGAAATTAAAAAAAACTAGGACCGGCTGACTAACATCTGCCTTGCTCTACCAGCTCCAGAATATCTGGAGTCTGTGTTTCTTCTTCGTATGCCAAAAGCATAAAAAAAATTACTACTTTCGAATCGTCAATAGTTAGGTAAATCGAATCGACGATAGAAAATGGCGTCGTTAATCCCACCTTAAGAGTAAATTAGAAAAAGTAAACATTGGATGATTTAGATCAAGCTAAGTTAAAATGTTTCCTTAAAGTTTTTTTAATCTATAATATCTACTATTATATAATATTCTAAAGTGACTGATTGACTGATTGACTAATTGACTGATTGACTAATTGACTGATTGACTAATCGTAGAATAATGAAATTTGTTTTCTCATTATAATGTAGGCCACCAAGAAGGGATTTTTGAAAAATCAACCCCTAATATAGTAAAAACGGGGGTTGAAATTTTTAAAGCTATTTCTGAACTTCAGAAAGCGATGGAGGTTCAAGTTCCTTTAAAATAAGAATATACATATTTCGTGATTTTCTAAAATTCACTCAGGGGTTGAGAAAGGGGTGTAACCTATAATTGTCTATAATTTTAAGCTATATTGCAGAAAACTGGTACTATGTTTACCCCCTTAACAGGAGCGAGTACGCGTTTTGGGAAATTTTGCTCCTAGGGGGTACAAATGGAGAGAGTAAGTTACCAACGCCACCGCTAGAAAAACGGAAGTAAAAAATTTTAGACGAATTCTCCGCTTGGCACAAACAAACATTTGGGCACTTACGAAAAATTTTCCCTTGGGGGGTGGAAAAAGGGACATAAATATAATTTTCTATTGGGAAAAAATGTTTGGTCTTATTTTCTTGAAATTTAGCAGAAATACTCTACAACACAAATCATAAAACATGTATTTCTTTTTTTTGGAAGGGTTTATAAAATATTCCATTGGAATACTTTTTGGGCATTATACCAGGCAGCACGACAGTTTATTATAAACAATTTTATATTTCTTTATGATATTTATAATATATTTTAATAAAACAATGCACCTATTGAGATTCATTATCTGTTGAAAGAGATACCCTCTGCCATAGTTTTCTCACAATAAAACAGTTATGCACTAAACACAATGGCATTGTTAATACCTATATTCTTTTGAAAGTTTATACAGGGTTGCCCAGAAGTCCGGAATAAAATTAATATAGCCCTAACCTGTAACTTTTTGGGAAAAACGCCCGGACACGTCAATTTAGTTTTATATATGCTCACATTTTGACGTTATTCGTTTGTTTTTTTATAGACATTTGTCAAAGATATGACGTCATCGATCTTTTTTTAAATGGAAACATACAGCTTATGATACATCATTTGAAAGGTAATATATCGTACAGTATGCTCATAAATTTTGGCGCGTTTCTGTCAAGCTATATTTAAATAAGCGGAAATGATAAATCATTGATGTTTTTTACCTTTCAAGGTAAGAAATCTTTATTGTTTTACATTCTGACAATTTGTGACATTGTGAACTTGTAAAATTAATTTAGGTATTTCCGAAGTATTATTTTACAATTTTCTAAACAAAAATGGTTTTGCCGGAAAGACAGCGTATCGAAGTCTCGATATTGTTAGGATGTGGAGATAAAATAAGAAGGCAAAGTGAAGTGTGCACTTTATTTAATGCTAAATATCTGGATAATCAAATTTCACAGGGCACTGTTAGTAAAATATTCCTTGAAAGGTGAAAAAAATCAATGAATTATCATTTCCGCTTATTTAAATAGAGATTTTTTAAAAACTATTAACAGTCGCCATTTTTAAATAGCTTGACAGAATCGCGTCAAAATTTATGAGCATACTGTACGAGATATTAGCTTTCAAATGATGTATGTATTATTCCGGACTTCTGGGCAACCTTGTATATCACAAAAATAACAACAAACTTTTCAACAAAATTAATAAACACGCGAACAAATTAATAACAATAGGCTTGATTAGCTCGCCGACTCGCCGTGGTTAGGCGGGACTCGTGTTTATGGTTGGCGTTAATTTAATTTCTAGGGAAACAATTACTTCCCCTTAAGACAACCTTTCGTAAAGATGCTACTTTAATAACACTGGTCTTATAGGGAATTAACATTATACTTTTTAGTCTTGAAAATACTACTGGGATCGTTTTTAGGCAAAATTTGCATTGGTGTCGCGGTGTCGATCTGTCGCGACCCAACACCGCAATATCTCGAGCGGTCTTGTAACATAATACTCTGATAATACTTGGTAAATATAAATATGAATAACAGCGTAAAGTCGGCAAGTAAATAATATTTAGTTTTAGTATTTTTGCACTTCAAAGTGCTTTATTAAGATAAATTATGTAATATTGTGTTTTAAAGAATGCCATAATAATTTTGTTAAAAAGTGTTTTATTAAGATAAGTTATATAATTATGTATATTTGTGTTTTGAAGACTGCCATGATAATTTTGTTAAATAAGGTAAGTTCACGCTATTTAAATCGGAATATTATATCAAAAAAAAAAAGAGTGGGAGGCAAAAAGTGGGAGCACAATAATTGCATATATAGGGTGCGCCCAAATTTGGTTAACAAATGGGATAATTTTTTTATTATTGATTTCTCAGAAAATGTTATTCTACCTAAAAGTTTTGCATCTTGAGTAAATCATTTTGACGTATTCAAATCTTCTGTGGCATATACAGGGTGAATATAAAATAGAAAAATATGACGTCAGTGACTCAAAAAATTTTAATAATTTAAAAACTGAAACAGCCATAATAAAGAACTAATAAATCCAAGATAAAAAGTTAAATAAAGTTTTTTTCTAGTGCTAATAGTTTTCAAGAAGTCAAGTTAAAAATCAAATTTTTGCTCTTATTGAATTCTTACACTTTTCATATTAACTTTACATATTAACTGTTAATATGGCTGATTCAGTTCTTAAATTTTAAAAATTTTTGGAGTCACTGACGTCATATGCCACAGGAGATTTGCATACGTCAAAATTATTTACTCAAGATGCAAAACTTTTCTGTAGAATAAAATTTTCTGAGAAATCAATAATAAAAAATAACCCCATTTGTTAACCAAATTTGGGCGGACCCTGTAGAATTAAAGAACATTTTTTAAACTTTTACAAAATACAAATTAGAATGTGGGCTTTAATTATTTTAAAAAATTTTTGAGTCACTGACGTCATATTTTTCTATTTTATATTCACCCTGTATATGCCACAGAAGATTTGAATACGTCAAAATGATTTACTCAAGATGCAAAACTTTATGTAGAATAAAATTTTCTGAGAAATCAATAATAAAAAATTATCCCATTTGTTAACCAAATTTGGGCGGACCCTGTAGAATTAAAGAACATTTTTTAAACTTTTACAAAATACAAATTGAAATTAGAAGGTGGGCTTTAATTATTTTCTCTATTTAAAATAAGCCTCTCTTATGGGAGGTGTGCAGGAAGTTCTAAGAAAATTGTAGGTGGTAAATGTGGTCTGAAAAAAAGAAAACACAATTTTTAGTACTTGATATAAATTTAATTGCGAGTCAACTTGAAATTTTGGGTAAACATAAACACAAGAAGTAGTGAATTATGTTGGAAAATATGTAACTTACACTGATATATATATATAATTTTAAAGCTGCGTCAGGTATTTTCAATATAGGATGCTTGCGTAAGGTGCAAGATCTGTGAATTTTTTTATAGGCCTGTGATTTTAACATAAAAAAAGACACGAAAACAGCGGGTTCAATGATTTAGTGTTTTTCTTCGTCTTTACGAGTAATTTTATATTTAGACCGAAAGTAGAACAAAACAAAGCAATAAAAACTTACTATACTTATCTAATGTTCATAAAACTCCACTTAAAAACGTCACTCCGCTACTGCGGACTATTTTAATAAAAGATAAGTACGAAAGTCCTAAAATACAAGGAAAAGTTTTATGGGAAAACCCTTTTTAGTAATAAATTTTCTGTGCTTGCAATTTTCTTTGACGCTATTATTATCATTATAGCTTTTGGCAGGGCTTTTTACTGTTGCCGTCGAAAAGTAGAGAAAAATTTAGTAGAGATATATAGCATACTCAGCCAACACTTACAGTTGACGACATATAAATTCGTACACTCCACCCATACATAACTCAATTACAACAAAATTGGGTAAAACGGGTTTCTCACCTTGTTGCCTATCTCTATATACATAGCTGTAAATTATTGTATGTACGATTCTTTACTATAAGTAATAATGGTTATTTCTAAATGTATAATATCAAAAGTATAAAGCCAAAAAGGGTAAATTTAGTAACAAACAACAAACAAAATACTAATATTTAATTACTGCGCCATGGTATTCTAACACTAATCATAATCTTGGCATTGACAAAATAATACTTCTGGTGTAATCCGGAGTTAGCCCTTCCCAAATTTCTTCTATTTTATCAAATAACTCTATTTCATTCTGTGTTTTAAAATTGATTTTGTACATTTTTTTACCATGAATCCCCAAACATTTTCAACTGGATTTAAATCAGGACTTCTTGAGCACCAAGGCAGACACGTTACGTTGTTTTGTCTAAACCAGTTTCCTATATTTCTTGCAGTATGCACAGGGCAGTTATCCTGCTGA
This sequence comes from Polydrusus pterygomalis, assembly GCA_963969555.1. Classification (NCBI taxonomy): domain Eukaryota; kingdom Metazoa; phylum Arthropoda; class Insecta; order Coleoptera; family Curculionidae; genus Polydrusus; species Polydrusus pterygomalis. The sequence continues at coordinate 37,085,258 of OZ018385.1, read as the reverse complement.
AATATAAAGTTATTTCCTTCAAAAACTATCGCGGCAGAAAGAAGAAAAACATTTTCCAAAATCTGAAGATATATATATATATATATATTACTGTTTAGTGTTCCACCAATATTTCAGCATACACCTGCACCGTAAACACTTATCCATGCCATCATATCGGGAATTTGTATATGTAGACTGAAAAGTTTTCTCATCGGAAAAGATAACATTTTGCCAAAAAAAAAATCATTTTCTGGTAAATAATGCATAGCAAACCCAATTCTTTGTTCCTTATCACAATTTTTAAAGCCGGTTTAGATGCAGCTGCTCGATTTCTTATTTCGGAACATTTGTCTTACTCGGCGTTGCGCAGTTCTAGATGAAGCAGGGAATCCTGTTATGTGCACAACGGATACTGCAGTTTCAAATGGATTTTGCCTTAAATACTCCACCAAATTTCGGTCTTCTTCATTTGATGATTTTCTATTATTTAAACCAGACCCAACAGACCCTTCAAGTGTTTGATGATAGCGCCATTTTTTTACAATTCCTTAAACAGTACTTCTAGGTACTCTAAAATGATCAGCTATTTTCCGATAAGACCACCCTATTTGTACTAAACGTATTATTCTTGCTTTTTCAATAATACTTAAATAAGGCATTTTTAAATCAAATGACAATACTTTGACAGATATCATGATGACAAAGAACACAAATGAATATTGGAGCCTTGAATAGGCAATTTGCTATGAATAACCCTAGTTTATAGCGAATTGGTATTCGGGACAAATGAACTACTAGGGGTAACAATATTTGGGTTTTTTCTTATTATTTTGATGCATGAATTACACCCTTAGAGTTTGGCCCATTTCTGACGACTCACCCTATACAGAAGAGGTTGCTAAACCTTGCCCTCGCTAAGACCTGATCAGCTGTTTGTATTTAAAAACACATAGCATTCTTAGCTGCTTTGTACTGCGCCGCGAGCGTAAAATATAATGGCAACGCAGTAGTGGTACCACACTAACATCGATGTATTGTTGTCATCCCTAAACTTGACCACATAGAAAGAAATCATTGACCTGTGTGAATGAAAATATAGAAGAAATAATGTACTAAAATAGTTACAGTTGACGACATATTAACTCTCTGTGTTTATATGTAAACTAGCGTGTACCCGGCCTGCGTTACAATGCCAGGCATTATACGCCTCTGAGATAATAATAAGACGAGTTCACCATCACGTCAAGATTTATAAATGCAAACCCGAACAAACCTCTAAATTTATCAGTGTTTCTCTACAATATTATGCATGTATTATACATAAGAACCTTCCTCTTGAATCACTCTGTCTATTAAAAAACACCGCTTCAAAATCCGTTGCGCAGTTTTAAAGATTTAAGCACATGTAGCTGGGCACAGACGCGACAGCGACTTTGTTTTATACTATGTTAAGATGAGCTTAGTCCGGTTCTGTCTCTGTAGCCAATCTCTTAACTGTAAATAGATCAGACTTGAACAGTGTGCCATAAATGACAAGTGAATTAGCCACTATGCGGTGAGTTCTTAAAGAAATTTGACTATACCAGTATAAAAGTCTACCAATAAATTTGCTATAACCCCCTAATACCGACCTTCTCGATATTCCGGGGGAACAAAACGAGAAACACATTAAGAAAAATGGCTCCACCAACTGAAGGAAAACGCATAAAATGCGGAAATGCTTTTCGAAAAAGCACCGTTTTACTTTTGTAACAGCTACGATGCTATGAAGCATATCGGAACTGTTTGTGGATGTATTTTATCAGATTTTTGTTTGAAGTTTTCTTTGTTTGAGAGTTGGAAAACATGTATAAATGGATTCGGAAAAATGGTGGTTAAAAATCTTTGCAGCTATATAAGATTCGTAAAACGTTCTCCCCCTCGATCATTTGCAAAGATGAAAGTATGTAGATTTTTTTTAAATTGATTTTATTTAATAATTTAGTAAACATGCATGCACAAGGGAGAACGGCTATAGGTTTTAACACAAAGTGATGATGAAAACTTACACTAACAGCACTAAAAACTACAAGTTATAAAGTTTCAGAAATTGCACAAAACTTTGTCACAACCACCTTGAGAAAAAGCCATGAATAAGTGACATCGGGCAACGCCGCATCAGCTGGGATTTGCGGATCCACAAGCTATTTGTATGACGCGCGGCAACGGGCGAGTTTTTTATTCTTTCTGATATTTTTTGTGTTTTTTTTTTGGCTCTGTTGCCACTATATTGATATTGAAAAATGTACAAAAAGGTAATAAATAATTTTGGATGACAAGAACAACTTACCTAATTATTAACTAATAGTAATATGGCGTTGACAAGCTGTTTTTTCACTACGAGAAGATTTATTTTTGATCGATCAAAAGTAGATAACATTCTATTATACAAATTATTATCTTCTGCGTTTAAATTACAGGATTGACTATCGACCTCTGAAGTCTCAAAATTTAGTAAGCTTAAAGTTTTGTTTAAGAAATCTACGCTTGTCTTAAGAAATTCACCTTCTATCTGGGTAACTTCGTTACAATAAGTTTTCAAGCTGAGACCACCTGCTTATTTTTATTTCAAAGAGTAAAATCCATTTCAAAGCATTGTAAGCCAATTCATTACCTTTTAAAAAAACCTTTACCTTCATATCAATGTCCGCTGAAACCTGATTAACAATATTTATACAGTCATTGGTCAAATCTAAACTATAAAAATATATGAGACTCTCTTCACCTGCTTTTAAAACACTTTTAGGTATAGTTAGAGTTACACCCAGGAATACACCAGGGGCTTGGCATGTTGATTAATAAACAAACTAAAAGAAAAAAATAGTACTTACCTAAGTACCTACCTATGTATCTAGAGGTATCCTACCTATTTATGAACTATCTCTACTACCTAGTGATATTTTTAAACTAATTCACATATACCTTCAAGTTAAATAAACACTTCAATATTTAATAAATTAGCTGTAGCCACAAAACAATAAAGTTTATCCCAAAGAGCTAACTAGAATACAATAAACACAACTTTTAAATTAAAACAAATAAAATTCTGCCGCCATTTATAAGACCCGTAAACAAACAGCCACGCTGTTGGATTTTTCACTTTATTAAAGCTATTAGAGCAAACCCCCACCAAAAATTTTCATCAGTATTTTGTAGAGGTTCTTAGCAATCATGTCACTTAAAATTTTTATTAGATATCAATCGAAAACCGCATAAAAACACAAATTAATACGACACCTACACCTAGTTTGCGCGTAAATTACATACTAAACCATGGCTAACCTCAAAAAAGTCACGTGACACATCTTCAAGCAGTATTGTCGATGTTTCTGTTTCACGGCTTCTTTCAAAATTTCAATTTCAAAATCTATGACAGGACAAACAACGTTTGAACATTTCCACACATATCCAGTAATGCCAAATTTATACTCATTTAAGTAAATATTAGCAGTAATTTCACCTAAACGATCTGTTTCATTTTCAGACAAGACTTAGTAGAAGGTATAGGATAAAATCAGGTGTACCAACCTTGGTTCTACTAGATAAAGACGGCTCTACAGTCAGCGTGTCCGCGCAAGAAAGGCTAATAGAAGATCCGAATGGTACTAATTTTCCATGGAGGCCGAGACCGGTGGATGAAGTAAGTCAAATTCTTAAAAAAAAAAAATTTAGAGTAAGGCAATAAATAATTGATAATTGTTTAATAATTTCCTAAACTTTTGTTTCGTAGGTATTAAAAGATGTTGTGTTACAAGCTGGAGGAACATATTACCAAGACCACCCAAACTGCATTCAAGGTGATATGACATACAAAGACCTTCCAGATGGAGTTAGAGGATTTTATTTTTCCGCCAACTGGGTAAGACTTTTTATCTTTAATTTTTAAAAACTACATACCGAATGCTTTTAAAACCAATTACCAGTAAACCTACATATATTATCGTTGTATAAATAGAGTCCATTAAATAGATGTAATGGATAATACAGGATGTCAAAAAAGTCTGGAAAATATTTCAAAAACTATTGACAGCAGGAGAACTTAACAGAAAGTATGTAAGTTATTTAATCAGCCTTACCCCAATCCAAAGGTGCAAAAACAGCTACTTACAGAAAAGCACGCAGATACGCTTTGACAACCCCACCTACTTCAGAAACTGACTGAAGATGACTTGCGAAATTCTGGTGGCAAGACGTAGTGCGAATTCCTATTTGGTCCATACCTAACATTATGTTTTCTAATAAAGCTACATGTATGCTTAACGATACAGTCAAATATTAAAAAAAAAAGAATGTTTGGGCGGATAATATTAAGTCGTAACATTATTAGACCATTTTTTATTAATAGAAACTTTACGAGAGACCTGTACTTGAATAGTAGATTCTGTAACGAGGTTGGAATGAAAATTCGATCCGAGTGGAAGATTCCGAACGCGAGCGTAAGGAACCACGAGTATCCAATTTTCAATCCAACCGAGTAGCAGGCTATATTTTCTCCACGACCATCCAGTTCCATATCTGATTCATCCGATTTTTCACTCATTTTTTGACTTGCACTAAAATTTGTCTGAAAATAATTATTACAACACGGCCATTTTTATCTGACACTGACAGTTTCGAAATTCATGGCAACCTATGTCGTTTATATCAATTACAGAATATTCATTCCGTATCTTGTTATGGAATGAAAATACACGCAAAACGCATAAGAAGCAAGTGTTTCAGAATAAATATTCCAACTCAAGAGTGAGAATTTTTACATTCTATTATCAAAAATGATTTTGGAATTATTGCATTCAGTAATGGTCGTGGAGAAAAGATTATTCCACAATTCAATATTCGTTATCCGGACCGAAAGAATATCTGGCTTCAACTAGTGTTGTGCAACAAAATCGATTATTCGATTAGAGATAATTTTTTTTATCGAATAATCGAAAAATCGATTATTAATCGAAAAAAAACTATTTTTTGATTAGGTAGGTAACTGATTATTCGAAAAACACTTTTTACGATTTTTAATTAATCGATTATTAAATAATCTAAAAAAAAAGATTTTTCGATTAATCGATTAATTAGGTATTCGAAAAAAAAAATTACGATGTTTTGATTAATCGATTATCAATCGAAGAAAAAAACGATTTTTTGATTAATCAATTGACCAAAAAAACTATTTTTCAATTATTCGAAAATATAGGTATGTTTTTGGATGATTGAAGTTGCTAGTTACTTATTATTGCTGTAAGTCTCTATATATTTATTAGCAACCCTATTACCCTGAAAATTGATTTAAAAAAGATTATAAGACAATCAACGAAATAATTTGAACAAAGTTTCAATCTGTGCGCCTTTCATAAAATTAATATTCTTAACTATCTTATAATTTGAATCGACTTTTCGATTTATTTTGATTAAATCAATCGATTATTCGATTATTAATTTCGATTATACACAAATAATCTATTATTCTCGATTAATCGATTATTTTTGATTAATGGATGATTTTTGATTTTCGATTAATCGATTATTTTTGGTTAATCGATTAATAGGAAATAATCGATTATCTTTTTCCGTAATCGCACAGCCCTGGCTTCAACTGGATGGCATCCCCTCTCATTTTGGTTTAAAAGTGCGTACATTTTTGTTTCACATGTTTCCATATCAGTGGATAGGAGGGCGTTATTAACCCTATCAGATCCCCAGACCTCAACGTTTTGGACTTTTATTTAGGGGGTAATTTGAAAAATGCGTTTGACCAAAATAGACCAGTTAATAGTAAAGATTTCAAGCCTGTTATTAGAAATGGAATACATGCTATTCAATGAAGAGATAGAGGCTTGCTTTTTGCCTAGCTAACAATTTTAAATATTTTTACCGTCTAATAAAGTAGATTTTGTTCAATTCATCAGTATCAGTCAAGTATTTCCTGTTTACATTGGGTTCTTAGTTAATTTATTAAAAAAATATTTTCCTATAATTTTGAAGAATTAAACCTTATATTATTGACATTGTTAAATAAATGGTAAAAAAATAAAAAAAAATTTTCTACAGATTTTTATTTTGACACAGTTACTTCTTCAAAGGAGTACTTAAAAAATGATACATCAGCTAGTAATATTACCTATAAACAAAACTAATTTTCAAACTGAATTAAATATTATTAAGAAAATTGCAGTAAATAATGGTTATTTCGCGATAACAATATATAAAATACTAAATAAAAAATTATACGAAAAGGATATAAACTTAGTTTTACCAAAAGCAAACACTAATATAAATAATTAAGTTAATTAAGTTATTTCTTACATAGGTCATAATATTAGCACTAAAATAAAAAACTTGAATATTAATATTGCTTTCAAAACTAACAATGCTCTAGGGAAACACATTAAAAATAATAAAAATAAATTGTCAAAAGAAATAAATCTGGTGTTTACAAATGAAAATGTAATGATTGCTCTAAAGTTTATATCGGAAAAACAGGCCGAAACTTCAAAAAACGGATGAATAAACATCATGCTATCTTATAAAAAACAAAACAGATTCTAACTATTCTAACCATCTGTTAGAAGGAAATCATACATTTAATCATAACTGCGATATCTTGCATATTAAAAACAAACGTAAGTACAAAATTAAATTTGCTTGAATGCTTAGAAATAAATAGGCTTGAAAATAACAATACTTAATGATCAATTGGATTTAAACGGATCACCTCTTTTGAATCTCTTTAATTAGTCTGTAAACATTATTATTGGTTTTTCCAACAATTTAAACCACCTGAAAATTTCCTGCAAAAAGTTATAACTTTTAAAACACCATTTTTAAGTAGGCCTACTCCATTGAAGAAGCAACTGCGTTGCGAAACATGTCGAGTCAATATAAAAATCTGTGGAAAGTGTAAAATTATAATTTTTTAATTTTTTTACCATTTATTTAACACAATTAATAATGGATTTCCACCAAGTAAAAGCCGAATCAATTCTATTATTGACATTGTCTTTTAAATAAATATTTGAATCTTTAAAATTTCTATTAATTTTTACGTTATTTTTTTTTTACAGTGCCCACCTTGTAAAGCCTTCACCCCCCATCTTGCCGAAGCCTACAAGTTAATACGAAAAAGAGAGCCCAACTTCGAGATCATTTTTGTTTCAAGTGACAGGTAACAAATTTATTATTTTCCTTTTAATGGGACATCTGTCAATGTAGAGCTAAATCTGTTAAGTACGTAACACTCAGTTTAACCTAAAAGTCGGTAATTGTAAAAAAAATCGAAACAAAATAAAATTTTGCTAATTCACTTTTACCTCTCAGGGACGAAAGTTGTTGACGTTCCGCTACAAAATGAAATATTTTATTTTGCTTTTAATTTTGGTTCGGATAAAAAATCGTTGGGTTATTTTGTAGGGGGGATTAGCCCTCTTGTAATTTATACTTCTAAAGATCCTTTCATTAAATGAATATCACAGGTTTATGACGACACTCGTGAAAACACGACCGGTTTAATTAAAAGAATTTTTACATTAATAAATTAAGCATTTAGCCAAATGAAATCTGCGGTTCAATTTTATATAACAGGACAGTATTTGGACGTTTTTAATAACTGAAATAAATCATATTGCTGCTATCTTTGTTTTGATAAACTATGAAAAGCCACAACCTTAAATTGATTATTTTTGGCATTCTTTGGGTAGAGTTCACTGTTTTTAGCAATTGTAAAAAAACGAATGTGCTTTTTGATGTTAAAATGTTTTCAAATTAATCGGATTCAGATGATGATTTGGAAGATTATGTTAATATTTTATTTAGAAAGCCAAGGATTTTTCACGACCCCCCAAATCACATAAATTACTGGGATGATACGGATTTTGTCAATCGTTTTAGACTGATACGGTACAGCTTTTTTTACATCGAATAGAGAATATGATTTGCTATCTATCCTACAGACTATTGTTATAATAAACTATATTTGAATTTGACCATTTTTTTAAATTTTATAGGAACTGTGCAACAATTCCTGCTGTGTCTGTGTAAAAAATTTGCAGACCTTTTTTTTAATTTTTCGTTTTCTTTCTTTATATTAATTTTCTTGAACTAATAATAGAATAAACTCAAACGTATATAATATATAGAAAGAATGTAAAACACATTTAAAATATAAGGTATCATGATAATATATAACCCTATAATATCTTCTTTAATTTGGTGGATTTTGCTACCACATGTTGCCAAATTGTATAGCTCCGGTTATCTATCCTTTGGTTAAAATTTTGTTGATAAACTGATCAGAAGTTTTCCGGCGGTTTACCAGAGAGATAAAATTTATTCTCTTGGTAACAATCAGAGACCTTATCAGCAGATTATTAAACCGGCCCTAAGTACTATTATACAAGGTATTATACAAAACGACCAGATCGTCCAGAGTTTTTTTTTGCAAAATCGTTTATAATATCTTCGATATTTAATGTTTTAACAAACTCGTGTTGGATACTGAGTAAGGATAAATCCGAAAGGCGTTGTTGTCCGATGGTGTTAGGTAAATAGGTTTTTACTATTTTAAGTTTGGAAAAAGATCGTTCCGCTGATGCCACACTTTGACTGGTAAAGTTAGAAATAACATCACTGATCTAGATACATTTGAAAACGTTGAAGAAACATACATACCGATTTTTTATTAATAAATGATCTGCAAGTTCATACACTGTTTTTAATTTTGAAATACTGTCTCCAAGTCCCTTTATGAGGCTTAAAATTCGACTAGGAAAGTCAATGGACAAGTCTTAATGGTATAGGGTAAACCCGGTAGAGATGGCGCACGTTTTTTCAAAGTCGCATAAAAAATCAGATTTACAATTTTTAGGTAGGAATTATTTTTTATATGATTATACTGAGTAAAATAAAAGTAGAGGATACAAAAAACAAAACTTAATTTAATTTTAATGACCATAAAATGTATTTAAAAAAAAAGCAGAAAAAAACCATCTCACCCCATGGGTAATTTTTTTGGGAAAAATAAAAGTAGAGGATACGAAAAAAATGCATTTAATTCAACTGAATAAGACATGGTTCTCTTTTTTTCTCCGGGTGAGATGGCGCTCACACAAAATATAAAAAAATATAACTAAATATTCAAATTTTGTCTCGTGCCACATAGTGAGCATATACAAAAAATAAAAAGTTAAGCTGATAAGCTTCAAGCTAATTATTTTAGCAGTTTAATGTAATAGATTGGGTGAGAACACAGGGTGATATGGCGCGCGCCATCTAACCCAACTTGCATTTGGTGAGATGGCTCGGTAACGTGCTCGGGAACAAATAACAATGTGAATGATTTTAAGGTTAGAAAACAAACTATATGCTCATTTCAAAGCGGCAATGTTACAACTAGTAAAAACTTTGGCTAGTTTGACACCCAAATAATTAGATTACTTATTATCTAGAAAAATAAAGGACATGCTGAAATATATAAAGGAAAGTTAAAATACCTTAACTCCAAATGATGGGCGCGAGGTGAACGGCATAGACGTTTACTTGCAAATGAAGGTCTGTAGCGATGGCCACGTTGCCGGATATTATTTTGTTTAGGGATATATTGCACTAACCTCTGCGCCATCTCTACCGGGTTTACCCTATCGTTTGTATACATTCCTCGCTTTCACCTACTTTTAATTCTTCTTTACTTAACGAAGTTAACGATATAAAAAAATAAAATTAATTATGAAATAAAATACCTATGAAAAGCAAAGCTGCCAGCAAGTTTAAAACGGGCCGTCAATGTGCCCCCCCTCCCCCGGTGCGGGGTCTGCGGGGGTGTATGTTACGCCACTGGTAAATCGTCATTTAGGGGCGGAGGGTAGGACCCCCCTAACCTCGCGCCTCTTCGTTACGCCCCTGATTCCACGTATCAAGCTCTATAAAGTTTTCTTCGCAGAACGTCAACTATTTAGCTACGTCATCAAGATTCTTTGCTGTAATTACTCCCTTAGTAATTATGAACCCTAACTTATGTATATGCCGATTACACTGTTCAATACAAACAAGATATTAAGGCGTTGTATCCTTAGTAATTAAATTAAGACTAACCCTGTTTTTGCCGGGCCATTAACCCTCCGGTTCATTAAGGGGCGAAAATCGTAAACTACCCCCCCCCCCCCTCCCCACGTCACACCCCTTCCTCCTTCTATAGCAGCCCTTGATAGTAATTTGTATTTAAATTTGAATTGGGAGGCGTTGGAGCTTAGATATAAGCTGATTTTGGAAAGTAATGGGCAATATTGTAATGACGCGTAGATTAGCTATATGATGTGGGGGTAAAAAAGATGTATTTATACATTGGAGGGTCGCAAATATTCGATCATTTTAAAATAAAGTAAATGGTCAAGAAAATTGGTACATTAAACAACGAGTTTAGAAAGGCAAAGTTTTACTAAACAAATATAGGTTTTGAGTGCCAGCGAGTAACTTAAAAGCTAAATGAGTTAAATACCTACCACATACAGTGGCGAGAAGGAAACCATTATTTATTTTATATAATAAATATTTATATATTTATATATTATTATATTATATCATTATGTCATTATATCACGCGTTATTATGACGGCATGGATGCTCCGATTTAGTGAAATATGTAATAATTAAATTATTATACTTAGAAATGTGTAAATTTGACTGTTTTGTTAAAATAAAAAATATAGGATAATCTGTATATTAGTACATATTGAAGAGAGCTCAAAACCACCTTTTCAAAAATAGCGACAAAAGTATTTCTTTAGCTATACACAGCCATTTACCTGCTGGTCCTTCTACTCTTTGTTCATGAAATGTCTAAATTTTAAGTCGGCTATGAAATGTTTTGGATTGGTATATACATTTTCCCCCGACTTTCTGTGTAATACGCCAAGACCGCCGCGCTATTTCGCTTTGTTTCAGCGACATTCACTGTTTATTTTTTTCCAATATAATCGAAATTGAAACAATCAAAAATGCTATTACCATGATATCGACTAATATAGACACCTGAAAATTTTAAAAATTACGAAAACGTTATCTGATATCAATGAAATTTAGACGAATAAAATCTACAAATACACGTTCGATATGAACTTTGTTAATGAAACTTGTGCAATTAAACCACTCGGCTGACGCCTCGTGGTTTAACGTAACACACGTTTCATTACAGTGTTCATCAAACTAGTATCATTAATAACTATGTATCTACTAACTGTTCTCAGACTTCTACTGTTCTCTCTCCCGGCCATATTATTCTACACTGAGAAAATCTCTTTTCATCCCTAGCGAAAATTTTAGCAACCATAGCTAAAATATTTTGCTAAATGGGGGACAGCCAAGCACATTACTGTACCAGGAGAATGCACTCTGCTGGACATACTTTGCTGTGGTAATAAAGCTACTTTGCAAGAATAATTCTGTTATAGCTATAAAGTAATTCTGCTATATCTAAAAAGTAACGTTGCTGTACTTATAAAACTATATAATGTAACTATAAAATTCTTTGCTACTGAAACAACAAATTTCTGCTACAGTGGTGACATTTTTTTATATAGTAAAAAACGTCTCTCTTGCAGTAGAAAGGATCTTTCTTGTACCTTAAAAATCTTTTGCTGTTGGTAAAAATACTTTTTCTAATAACAAAAAATGTCTCTCCTTCTACAATAAAATTATATAGCTAGCACAAGAGGGTGCTTTCTTACCCTTAAAAAGTTTTTTTTTATTGCAGCAATTTTTTTTTTGTTTTTACCATGGGTTAAAGTGCGCCTGTGTCACAAATTCGAGTGCTAGTATGGAAATCTTAAAAACTGTAATAAATACATAATGTAAAATTTAAAGCAGTTGCACTTTTTGATTTCGACTTTGATGTATTTCTTACAATGTTCAAGGTTCCCGTACATGTACTCGAATTTGTGACACAGGCGCACTTTCATCCAGGGTAAAAACAAAATAACATTTGCTGCAATAAAAAAGACAATTTAGGGGCTAATAAAATAGAGTACATTAAGCATGTAGTTGCTGTGAGGATAAGGTTTAAATATAGGGTATAGGAATAAAAGGAAAAAGCTAAATGAAATAAACATTTTTTTATATAAAAAATAATTCGACAAGAACCAAATATTAATACAGGTTATGCAAAAAACGATTTATATGAACGTTATAAGTTATAACTTTAAACAACAGGAACATAAAGCACCTAATAATAATAATAATAATAATAATAATAATAATAATAATAATAATAATAATAATAATAATAATAATAATAATAATAATAATAATAATAATAATAATAATAATAATAATAATAATAATAATAATAATAATAATAATAATAATAATAATAATAATAATAATAATAATAATAATAATAATAATAATAATAATAATAATAATAATAATAATAATAATAATAATAATAATAATAATAATAATAATAATAATAATAATAATAATAATAATAATAATAATAATAATAATAATGATACAGCACTGATACAACTATAATATATCTTGGAGAGGCAAGGTTTTCCACTATGACTCCGAACGGCTGAACAGTTAGGTTAAACAGTTGTAGCTTCTCACATTTTGCGTTTATTTTTTCTGTGAGATGATCATTCTGGAACGGAGAATGTTGATTAAATATTTATAGTAGGGGTAATCAAAAATTCTGGAAATGAAGGACCAGGGAGAAACCAAGCGAAGTCAAGAATAAGACAACTTATCGGTGTTTGTCATTGTAACACCAATGTATGCACGACTGCAATTATTAAATTTTACTAAAAAGTTCCGACTTCAAAATGTCAAAAAAAAGTTGACACTACTACCAGTTAAGCCTCCCATTAAGCATTCAGGTCAATGATCTGCTACCTAGATCATTGATTCAGGTTAATACCGTGCGAGCAAAAATTATTTGCATCAAAGAGGGCTTGGATTAAAAAACGTAGGGCTTGGTTTAGATAAAATTACGCGTAACGGCTGTCAAAGATGATGGAATAACTGATTAATTGATACCGCTAAGCATTACGTCCTTAGATGCAAGGCCCTCTTTGATGCAAATAATTTTTGCTCGCACGGTATAAGGTTAGGTATGTATGTATGATTCTTAGTTCAAGCATAGCGAATAGTAGTTAATATTTACCTCTGCGTTAAAGAACAAGCTTTCTTGCACCTCATTCCTGCTTGGTCTCCATAGAACCTTTTCTGGCACTTTTAATGGTTATGGGGCTCAATAAATATAGTAACATCAGTAGTCCCTTAGCAGTAATGTCTAAAAATAATTATTTCATTAGTTTTCAATTACAATTATTATTATACCCAAGACCTGTTTAATAGGCAAACATTTTATATACAAAATGAAACGTTTTAACTTACCAATATTTTCTTCAAGGCCGTGTCCGCTGATTTTTCGTTCTTTCAACTTTGCTATTATTCCTGCACAAACTTTCTACTAGTATATTATATGACGTCAATACAATCAGGAAACCTTTTGTTAAAAACTGCCTCTCTCTAAAAATACACAAATAAATGATTTACCGAAATATGCATAAAAATAAACAAAAATAAGTATATTATGTGTAAGATTATATAAACAAAACTTACCAATTCAATGCCTGTGTTTAACTACGATAAGGACATGGAAATGGAAAATCATCAAAAAATGTTCCCAAATTTGCATTAACGTATAGTCTTCTTCTTAATTTAAAGGTGGCCTCTAAACTTTCAACTTTTCTTGTACTCCATCAAAATAATACAGCTAGCCGCAGGTCACAAACAAAAAAAAACAAATAATTTTGTAATACTATGAGCCCCACCCTCTCCCTCAACTCTAAACTTAGCGAAATGATGCGCGAACGGCGCGACAACAGGCTCGGACGGGCTGAAATACTCGAAACTGGCTCTTAACGACACCGAATGGCGACACGGAAACACCCGAATACCGGATCTAATAAATTTTCTTTGCTGGGGCAGCAACATTTTTTCTCAGGATAAATAAAAATTCTTTTGAAAAAGTTTTTTGCTCTTACAATTACGTATTTTGCTATTGCGAAATATTTAAGAAAATATTTATTACCAACAGCAAAGTACTTATTAAAATCAATAGAAATACATCAGTAAACCTTATTCTACTGCTACAAGAAAGTCAATTTGCAACTTTGGCAAATATTTTAGCTGGGATAGCCAAAAATACATCAGTAAAGTTGTTTTTGCTGGAGATTTTCTCAGTGTAATATCAACAAATATAATAATAAATGCCGAAACCCAAAACCCAAAACAAAACAATATTAATACTCAGCAGATGATGTCATCGATCCTGTGCTGTTAGGATGTTTGTTTAGATTTCACCGCCGTGTTATTTATGTGCATGTCGCATGTCGCGTTCATTTTTCATGAAATATACCCGTATATACGCACCCAGTAGTATTTTCAATACTAATATTTGTTTAATATCCATTTTTTTGCTATTTTTAAATAGTAAATCAGAAAAATATTGGTGGCCTTTTTCGTAAATAATTTTCAAAGTGTATTTTTGAATAGTTTCAATATTATTAAGATAATTCTTATTTATTCTTATTTTGTTTTACTATTTTTTTCCATTTTGTTTTTGTAATTATAAGTAACTAATCATAGATATAAAAGTATTACGAACTTGGAAATTTAAAAAAAGTCATAGTAGATATCTGTGTGGGGCACGGCTTTGTTTGTTTACATAACCAAAGGCAACACAACTTTCATTATTGTAAGTCGAATTGAGTTTCAGTTGCATATTTATTATAAAAATGAGTCTTGCTACTGAAAACAACTTAAAAAATTATTCTGAATAAATTTTAAATGCCGCTGGAGAAGCGTCTTCTACCTTAGGTCCTTTAAAATCCAAGGAAAAATACAAGAATAGTAGATTCTGTAATGAGGTTGAAATGAAAATTCGATCCGAGTGGAAGGAGTATCAAATTTTCATTCTAACCGAGTAGCAGACTATATTTTCTCCACGACCATCCAGTTCCATATCTGATTCATCCGATTTTTCACTCATTTTTTGACTTGCACTAAAATTTGTCTGAAAATAATTATTACAACGCGGCCATTTTTATCTGACACTGACAGTTTCGAAATTCATGGCAACCTATGTCGTTTATATTAATTACAGAATATTCATTCCGTATCTTGTTATGGAATGAAAATACACGCAAAACGCATAAGAAGCAAGTGTTTCAGAATAAATATTCCAACTCAAGAGCGAGAATTTTTACATTCTAGTATCAAAAATGATTTTGGAATTATTGCATTCAGTAATGGTCGGGGAGAAAGTATTGTATATGATATAAAATATTTTGTAATCGGAGGATGACAAAAACGCACAAACACTGATGAAAGTGTAATGCTACACTGAGAAAAAATTCACATACTGTTTCTACAACTGTTTAATACTATTTTATGTGACAGCGGCGCGCTTTCCTACTGTAAGAAAACGAAAATTGCTAGACCGTTGTGTACTTAGTGATAATATCACGGTAATTTAGTCAAAAGGAGATACGGGTTATTGCTACAATAGAATGGTTTATAGACATTATTGCTTTGAATACTCATAGTAATGATCAAGTTCTATTGGGGGTGTAATCTGGTTTTATATATACTGTATTAGTTCTGACTGGCTGTAATGAAACTTGACCTTAATCATAATAATATTTGCTTGCTACGGTTAATAAAGCATAACCACTAAAAATCAGTACTGTAAGTCATCAAAAATGTAAATAGCTTCTAGTGTGATATTGTTCTTGTCGTTTAACATCGCATATGATTATCTATTAAGCAACACGGTTTACTGAGATGGTAAAATTCGTCCATAGATTATAAAGTTCAATACTAATGATGGGTTGTGCGAAATAAAAAAAATTTATTGCTTTATCTGACATGCAAGGTTTGGGAAAAACTTAAATACAAAGTAAAAATAAGTTAGGTAATTGAAATTGGTATTGGTATTGGTACGATCGATAAAATTCAAATTCAGACATGATAGTTAGAAGACTCCGAACAACGTTATGACCTCTTGACCTGCGCAACAAATACGTCAAAACTAATACTACGGCCCGCGGCGATTGCCGATCGCTACGAACCCCCACCAACGTCTTGTGGATTAGAGGTTCTAACGGATAGAATTCGTTTTTGGGGACGCTGTTCTGCTTTCTTCATTATTCTGCTTTCTTCATTGTAGAGAAAACGCTTTACTGGGAACAAAATGCGTTGCATTGAGAACATACAGTGATGGGCTAAAATATGGAACAAATTCATTTAAAAATTAGGTATTCATTTTTTGAAAAAACGCTCGGACACGTCGATTATAATTCTTTCTTCCGGATTTTTTGCCTCAAAAAGAAATTATACCGGTTGTGTCAAAAAGTAGATGTAGCAAATTTTTTTTTTTTTTATTAGAACCCCCCTATTTTTACTTATTACCCTAATTCTAAGTCAAATTCTGCGTATAATTCATGTAGCATACTCTATACTCTAACGGTTTTAGAGAAAAATTACATTATAAAAAAAAATCTTTAAAAAAAGGTTAAAAAATTAGTTTATTAAGTGTTGAAAATGCAAACCATTAACTTCTTGACAATATGCTAATCTACTTAAAAACCCTTCTAAAACATTATTTACAGTATTTTCATTAATTTGCCTAATTTTATATCTAATTTTAAATTTTAAGTCTTCCAAATTTTGCGGTTTATCCTTATACACTTTTGATTTCAAATAACCCCAAAGAAAGAAATCCATGGGTGTAAGATCGGGAGATCTTGCAGGCCATTCTATGTGTCCTCTTCTACCTATCAATCGTTCGGGAAATACAGTATTCAAATACTCTCGTACTTGTCGAGCAAAATGAGGCGGAGCACCATCCTGCTGAAACCAAATAGACGCTTCTGGTGGATGATGCTGATTCGGATTTGGAAAATTCGCTGCTAGTGAGGGAATTAATTCATTTTGAAGTAATTGTAAATACCGGTCTCCTGTAAGATTTCCATCGAAGAAAAAAGGTCCAATAATTCTATCATTTAATATCCCTGCCCAAACATTTACTTTTTGTGGGAATTGCGTGTGCTGTACTCCAATACCGAAAATTTTGTCTGTTTACTGAACCATTCAAACAAAACGTGGCTTCATCGCTAAAAAGTATGTTGCGGTGGAAAAATAGATTTAAGTTGCAAATTTCCATCATAGTTTCACAAAACTGTAGTCGGCGGTCGGGATCATCTTCGTTTAGCTCGTGCAGCAACCTAATTTTGTACGGATGGTACTTTTCTTGTTTCAATACCCGCAACACAGATCGTCGGCTAACATCATTATTAAGGGCTACTTCAGTGAATGCACTATAAGGATTATCTTCAACCTCTAACAAAATGTTCAATTGTGAGTTTTCACTAATTTTTGGACGACCTGGCCGTAGATGATCCTTTACATTCCCTGTTTCCCTGAATTTCTTCTCAATTTTACTTACTGTAGATCTTGTAATCGGCCGTTCTGGATACTTAGCGTTAAACAAGTTACAAACTTCTTTTTGACTTCTTGTTTTGTCTCCACATCCAATTAAAATTAAAATCTCGATTCTTTGTGTTTCATTTAAATGCACCATGATCACCGTTTTTCAAAATTATACCTAAACTAATTTTTGATTGACACATGACTTGCTATCGTAGTAACAATTCATTTAAATTTACCTGTTTACCTTTAAGTAGGTACATGTACCTTTTTTTAAAGATTTTTTTTTTTATGATGTAATTTTTCTCTAAAACCGTTAGAGATAAGGATAGAGTATGCCACATGAATTATGCGCAGAATTTGACGTAGAATTAGGGTAATAAGTAAAAATAGGGGGGTTCTATTTAAAAAACAAAAGAAATTTGCTACATCCACTTTTTGACACACCCGGTATAATTTCTTTTTGAGGCAAAAAATCCGGAAGAAAGAATTATAATCGACGTGTCCGAGCGTTTTTTCAAAAAATGAATACCTGATTTTTAAATAAATTTGTTCCATATTTTAGCCCATCACTGTACAATTTATTTCTTAACAATATTGCTGTATTAAAAGTAGTTCATTATTCAACAAGACTGTGCTGCTAATGGAACTGATTACTACCAATAAAAACACTGTTCCAGCAAATCTGGAATTCATATAACACTAAAGCGGGTTTGATACACTAGCAATTTATTTAATATGGGTTAATAAAAATAAGCTATGTCTTAGCAAACGTGTTGTATTAGATCATTTTCCTTTGTGCAAAAGTTGACAATTTTAAAAAATATATTTCATCAGCAACAACCTTTAGATCAATTGGGAATGGAAGGATAAATAGAATAACATAAAATTTAAAAAATTTGGTATTGTTAAGTGATAATTGTAGTTTTAATATATTATAAAGTCGATTCAGCCAGTAAACCTGCAAGATGGCCGACATGTCATATGACAAAAGTCATATTCCAGCTATTTAATTTTTAGTAAGAATAATATTGGCAGCAATAGGTCAGAAATAAGAATTAATTACAATTAAAAATATTTACCGGCAACACAATAGAATAGCTCTGAAAAGAACTGTTTTTAGAATTAAATAAAGTTTCAAGGCACAAAAATGGATAAAAAACGAATTAAAACGACAAATCAAAACACCAAAATTGAACAATGTCAACTAAAACCTTAAACATTAACTAAAATATTACTTTATAATTATATCTCTGTCTAACACGTTATATTCCGTTCAAGACGTATTGCGTGTTGCTACTCCTGGAAACCGCGGAAACGGTCTCTACGTTGCGCTTTACAACAGCAATGCCTGGCCTGCCCTGTGATCATATAACGGTTCGTGTTGGTTAGCACCGGTATGTGTCTCTCTCTATCATGCATTTAACTCGATACGAAGAAACAAGAAAGATATATGATTTAGGGACTTAATAATAGTTGCTTTTAGTTATGTTTGGAATTGAATTTTAATAATTTCTGGTGTGAAATCCTAGTAACTTTTTGCCTTAATTTATTTGTAATTGGAGAGCGCTGACATGTATTATCCGCCGCCATCTTGCAGGTTTACTGGCTGAATTGACTTTAACAATGTTACCAATATTTAAATAAACAATTCTCTGTCAAACTGTGTTGTATTTACAATGACTAAATAGTAAAGTGACATTTCTATGCGGGCAGAGCCTCGATGAAAATTTTACGATTTTTATTTCCGTTGCGATCTTAACAAAATGGTCTCATTCCTTTATCGTCACCTACAAACATGTATCCTTAATGAGATTGCGTCACCGCACCTAAAGTGACATTATTCCCATGAGCGCCTTATTAGGAACGGGGAGGTAATGAGACTATTAAAGCACCCGTAACTATGGAAACGGGGGTGTGTGAATGCCGACGCGTTACAAGGGCTTGCTTGTGAATAATCAGATTCCTCTTGTTTGGGCAACGCACACACTACATACAGTGTGGGAGCTTTTGTGTGTGTAAATACATTATAGACATACCGCACATTATGCCATGTAATTACGTAGGCATGGTTTAAATAAGATGATTTTTTTTTGTAATACAGTGTGACCAGTAAAGTCCGCATCATATGGGTTTTTTTTTATTAATAGCTTTATTCGACTTTGGCATCAAGTTCTGCTTCGATCGAGATGAAAATGAAGGGAAAAAATAGTAGTCAGGTGATTCGCATTATCTGTCAAATTTTAATTTTTTCCAGAAAAAAGTTGTTAGAAAAAGTTGTTTTAAATGCAGTTTCTAGCCCACATGCAAAGTTTCAGCTGCCTAAGATAATTTTGATTTTTTACCCACCACTAAAATTTATTTTCCACTTAATGAACATTTTACTGATGACACCGTGTTCTTTTTTGTCTTAATATTAAGGTGCATTACTTTCAGACACAAACTACGTTTTCAAAAATACTTATTTTATGAAGTTACCTTATACAGGGTCCAAAACAAATAAACTTTGCATCACATGCGACCAAATTTCAATAGCCCAATTTTGATTTTGTAGAAAAACACACATTTAATATGGCGCTACTTTAAAGAAAATTTATCTGAAATAAAGCATTGTCAAAACTAAGAAGTTTTATGTAGGTCGCGTTGAGTCTTATTTTGCAAAAGTGGGGCAATTTACAAAATATGGGTAAAAAATCAAAATTATTTTATGCAGCTGAAATTTTGTGTGGGCTAGAAACTGCATTTAAAAAAACTTTTTCTAATAACTTTTTTCGATGTCTACTTTCAGAAATAACCCCACTTTTGAATTATTTTCTGAAAAAAAATAAAATTTGACAGATAATGTGAATCACGTGAATACTATTTTTTTCCTTAATTTTCATCTCGATCGAAGCAAAACTTGATGCCAAAGTCAAATTTCGAATAAAGCTATTAATAAACAAAATCCCATATGATGCGGACTTTACTGGTCACACTGTATGTAATTGTTACAATGACCATCATCAGTGGATAATATATTTTAATATACAAATGATCCAACGTGCGCTAATGGTGATATAACTCAGGAATTCATCATTTATACCAAAAACAACGTTAATCTCAGATATTTATTATTCCACCCTCGCTCCTTATTAGCCCCCCTCCCCCCCTTTCTCACTCTCTCTCTTACCCCTTTTCATTGGGGTATAGCAAATTTATAATAATAAAGGTGACAAATTACTGAAGCATTTGAATATTTCACTTAAATGATATTGAAGGCTTTTCTTTGGTAATACTATAAACTTAAGCCGGATTAAATTTAATTAATTGATCTCTAACTAGTGATTCATTGTTGTTTATAAAACGACGTCGTTAGCTCCTACAAGACGACATCTCTATCTCATATGATTTTTTTATTGTGAATTTAAAATTGAAGAAAATATATTTTCCAGTCGCTTGTCGACCAAAAAAACTGTCTACCTAAGTTATTTTTCCAATATGACGGAAATCACAAACGGGCTTTTTTATTGGGCCATCGGGTATGATGGATCCTCAATAGTCGAATCAGTCCGCAATCTGCAAACAAACACAAAGAATTCCATATTGCATGTCACTAATTCGCATATATAACTGTGACATAGTATTTCCCGACATCCATACCGGCGTATTATGTTTGTTTTAGAATCGTGACAGGGTGTCGTGCGACGCGACGGCAAATAAACTGCCACGACGGGGGGTTAAAATTAACCCCTAAATTTATCGAGGCACGGAAGGTTTACAGGATATGTGCAATTAAAGATATTTATCATTGAATTTATGACGCATTGTCTCAAGGAAAATAAAAAAGCTAGCAAATATTGGTCACATTCGCGTGATGTGTTCCCGCCATAGATAATTACCTTTAGATACGTACAGCCACAACCGCCTTGAAAAGAAGCCATGAAGAGACATCGGGCAACGCCGCATCAGCTGGGAGTTGCGGATCCACAAGCTCTTATTATGACGCCTGACAACGGGCGAGTTTTCACTTACAATTTTTACTTCCCAAAATTCAGAAGTATTAATTTTTTGTGAATAATTACTAAGATCGTCAAAACTTTTTATAAAATCTGTTTGCTCGAAAGCTTGATTAAGTTGATAGGTACGCTCTTGTTGTTCCTCGTGTCTCTCTGCTAGACTTTTTCTAGGAATGGGAACAGTTTTTGACAAGTAAGCAGGCAAATTGGGATAGAAGTAGTTGGATTTTTTTTGTGGTGCCAACAGACAAAAGATAAATATCCACACGAATAATGTCACTGGGGACAAAATGATTAGCATAAATTACAGAATATATACTGTGTGGGTGGGCGAGCAATTAGCTCTTGGAATGGCTTTTAGCCATAGCATTTTCAGATTTTCATCTTTTGGGAAGTGGAAAAATGATAACACTCTCTTCACCTGCTTTTAAAAAACTTTTATAGTTAGAGTTAAACCCAGGAATACAGCGGGGGCTTGACATGTTGATAAATAAACAAACTAAAAGAAAAAAAAATAGTAAGTACCTACTTACCTAAGTACCGAGGTATCTAGAGTCTAGAGGTATCCTATCTACTTACGAACTATCTCTACTAGTGATATTTTAAAACTAATTTACATATAAGGTACCTTCAAGCAAATAAACACTTCAATATTTAATAAATTAACTGTAGCCAAAAAACAATAAAGGTTATCCCAAAGAGCTAACCAGAATACAAAAAACACAATTTTTAAATTAAAATAAATAAAATTCTGGCGCCATTATAAGACCCGTAAACAAACCACCGGCCGACCAGGCTGTACGATTTCTCACTTTATTAATGCTATTAGAGCAAACCCGCACCAAAAATTTTCACTAGTATTTTGTAGAGGTTATTAGCAATTATGTCACTGAAATTTTCTATTAGATATCAATCGAAAACCGGATAAAAATACAAATTAATACGACACCTTCAACTACTTCGCGCTTAAATTACATACCTACTAAACCATGGCTAACCTCAAAAAAGTCACGTGACACATGGATCTTCAAGCAGTGTTGTCGATGTTTCTGTTTCACGGCTTCTTTCAAGGTGGTTGTGGTACAGCTTATCTCCTGCGCAAACAAAAGTTACGTTTTATGGGTGAAAACATAGGTCCGAGCGCACGGCTTGTCGGTCAGATGCCTTCTCTCCCAGCAGCATCGCGCATGCGCACAAACCTTTTGTTATCGACCTGTCCTTCTTTAGCGACATGCTGAAAATACACTCCAGAACCGGCTCGGCCGCCATTTGTGTTGTTGTGTTTTAAGGTTTCTCTGTGGATTTCTTGTTGTTTTCTTTGCTATTGTAGATTGTGGGTGTTTAATATTTACGGATTTCTAGTTTTGTGTCGTTTAGTGAATTGTGTTTGTGTATTTAGTGACTCGGATTGGAATATAAACAATGACTAGTAACAGCAGTTGTATGATTTTATTATGCCCAAATAGGTAAAATACCTGGTATTTCGTATTTTCGCTAAGTATGGAGTAGTGATGTATCTTGATATATAACTTTATTTTACTATGATCAATTTAAACACATCAAACTAGGCCTAGGCTACATAAACAAGGTATGAAAATAAAGAGAAACACACACCAAGACAGATTATCCCGATGCATGTTTTGGTATATTTTATTTGGATTAGGTACGCCTATTTTTCGGTCAATATATAACTTCAAAAAGTTTAAGACACTGTTCTCTATACTTTTAATATGTAAAAGAAAAAAGTAAATACGTAGGTATGTTTATATTAATCCAAGGGTAAAAGTATTCCACGAGTGAAGTTCTCGGGCCAAAACTTTTTCAAATTCTTGAACAAGAAATTGTGTTTGAAAATGTTTTACACGTACCCAAGTTTTTGCCAAATTGCAAAAATGATTACAAGTTATATACCAACTAATACCTATTTGACTTGAAGTTGGATAGGTACGCAATAACATCAAAGATTGCTTATTTTGCTGGTTTTGTTTGTTTTTCATATTCGATTTTATAAGTTTTATAGTATAATTGACTTGTTCTCTTCCTTTTTGAACTAAAAACACGACGACGAATCATTTTCAAACAAATTTTAGAAACAAACCCGTAAAAGCAATGTTTTATCCTCAAAATCTGATTGGTTTGCAACTACTAAAAATGCCAGAAATCAACAACTTGATCAAAAATTGAGAAGAAATTCCAATTTTGAAGAATTTGGGGCCAATTTTAGCTGTTTACACGAAAAATAAATTGAATGTCAACTTTTACAATTTCTTGAGCAAGAACTTAAATTTTAATGCCCGGATAATATGTTAAATAATATGGATATATTATTAGTAGTAGTAGTAGTAGTAAAAAGATTTATTTAGCACGTGGCCACATGATACATTTTAACAAGTTTATACCCTTTTTTTTATTTATTTTTTGAATTAAATGACCTTTTGAAACTTTATTTGTCCTGTTGAGTTAATAAGAAAGATTTTAAACTTTTTTTAAAAGATTTTAAACTTTTTTGATTTTTAATTGACTTGTTTAATTTATTAAATTCAATAAGACCCTTATGAAAAACTGATTTATATGCAATATTTTTTGAAAAATTATTAAGAAAAAAATTATTGTTATTTCGTGTTAAATAATTATGTTGATCACTATTTAGAACAGTCAATTGCTTTAAATGTGGCGGTAACAAATCATTTTGAATTTTAAAAATAAATATTAGAACCAAAAATAGTACTAAATTTTTTACATTTAACCATTCTAATTTTTTTAACATCACATTAATTTTTGTATATCTATCCATATTAAGTAAAATTCGCATTGCTTTATTTTGTAAAATTTGTAATCTATTTATTACACCTTCATCCGCCATAAACAAAATTGTAGAACAATAAAGAAAATGTGGTAAAATTAAAGTATTGTATACAATTTTTTTTGAATAAAATTTTAAATTTAAACTTGTTCTTTTAAAATAACTAATTTTTCCCGCAATTTTGTAAATTAAATTTTCGAATTGGTTATTAAATTTTAATTTTGAAACAATCAATATACCTAAATATTTAAAAGAATTGACTATTTCTAGTTTATCACCATCAATTAAAATATTTATATTTGTATAATTATTTAAATTTACACCCATAACCATACATTTTGTTTTAGGAACATTTAATTTTAATTTGTTAACTTTTAACCAGTTTGACAATAGAATCAGTTCTGAATTTAAAATTTCCAAAATTTCCAAAAGATTTTTACCGCTTATATAGATAAGAGTATCATCAGCAAACATTTGTATTTTAAGAAATTTTTGGACTAATGGCATGTCATTAATATATAAAATAAAAAGTAAAGGCCCCAAAATACTTCCTTGAGGTACTCCTATGTTATTAAATTTCTTTGTTGAAAAAAAATTACCAAATTTAGTTTTCTGTGATCTGTTATTTAAATAATTTTGAAACCATTGATAAACTTTACCCCTTATACCATATTCAAATAATTTTTCTAATAATATATCTCTATTAATCGTTTCAAAAGCTCGCTTAAAATCAAGAAATACTGCTATTACATATTCTTCTCTTTCCAAGGCTCTTTTCCAATTTTCTACTACATATTGTATGGCTGTTTCA
Organism: Polydrusus pterygomalis; assembly: GCA_963969555.1. Taxonomy (NCBI): domain Eukaryota; kingdom Metazoa; phylum Arthropoda; class Insecta; order Coleoptera; family Curculionidae; genus Polydrusus; species Polydrusus pterygomalis. The sequence goes on along the minus strand of OZ018385.1, from coordinate 37,060,147 downwards.
CTAGAATATCCTTTTCGAAACCCAGCTTGAGAATAAATAAAAATTTTGTTTTTATTCAAAAAATCCATAACTTGTTCATAAACTACTTCTTCTATTAATTTTTCTATATCCCATAATACATTTATTGGTCTCATTTCATTCCATTGTTTTATATTTTTAATCTTTGGAACCGGAGTAATATATGAACATTTAAGTTCTAATGGAATTTCTCCTGTGTTTAAACAAACTTCAATAAAGTAAAGAAGATAATATCCAATAAATGTAAATGTTTCTTTCATCAATTTCTTAGTTAAAACCTCGTTGTAATTTTCATTTGAATTTAAATCATTTATAATTTTTCTTAAATGATTAAGAGATACTTTAGAAAAATTTTCCATAATATTTTTATTTCTAGAAATTTTAGGACATATAGAATGGTTTCCAACATTTATTGAGGCAATAATATCTTCAACGCTCTGAACATAATATGAGTTTAATTTTTCAGCAATGATATTCTTGTTTGATATTTATTCACCTTCTTCAAATATTATTTCTTTAATATCTATTTTTGTAGTTGGTTTAACTAAATTCCTTAAGGTTTTCCACATTTTCTTACTGTTTTTTTTATTATTTTCTATTTGTTTTTCATAATAATTTGTTTTTTCTTCTCTTAATACTGAAACACAAATGTTGCGATTTTTCTTATAAACATTCCAATCCTCTTCACTTTTTGAAATTGAAAATTTCTTGTATGCATTATCTCTTTTTTTCTAATGTCCATAATTTTTTTATTAAACCAAGGTGTTGGATGTCTTCTTAGAAATGTAGTTTTTTCTTCTTTTACTTTATTAACTGCAATCTGTACATTGGTTATCAAGTTTTCAAATATAATATTGACATCTGTAATGGTATAGTTCCAATTGTACAAAATAAGTTCCTTTGATAATTTTTCATAGTCAATAAATGTCATTTTTGTTATTTGTTTTTCATTTCCAGTAATATTTTCAATTTGAACAAATGTCCAGTCATGATCGCTTAGTTTCGGAACATTCATTATCCCAGAATTTAGAGAATGTTCATTGGTTATAATAAGGTATATAATTGTTTTACTTCTGTTTGTAGTCCTGGTAAAATCTGTTATTAATTGTTTCATTCCAGTTATATTAATAATTTGTTTAAATTTCTTAACGCATCATTTAAAAGATTTATATTAAAATCTCCAATGTGTATTTTAATACTATTAACATCCCACATACTTTCACATTTCTCTTCAAAAAAGTCTAAAAAAGTTTTGACACTTCCGTTTGGTGATCTATAATATGCAAATAAATTATACGTTTTCCAAATTTTAAATTTAATGTGTATACACCAAAACTGGTAGTCAACAGAGAATTTTTCAAAATAATTTATTGAAATTTTTGAATGTAGGTAAATTAAAACTCCACCTGTATGTTTTGAATTGGATTTGCAAATATATAGGTTATAATTTTCCATTTGTAATTCTGATTCATCAGTTTTTTCGGTAATATGGGTTTCTGAGAGACATAATGCAACAGGTATGAATCTAATCCATAAAATTGCATTTAATATGGACCTTTAGTAACTGAATTTCAATTCTATCCCTATCAAAAATACATCAAAAGCCTATAAACTTTCTTAAACGATGTCATTATTATCCCTGCCAGACGCTCTAGAGATTTAACTCTGCATTTTCGGGAGTTATGTCCCTTTTCCCTGCATGTGATGACATTCTAATGCCTTTTGAAATCCTCCGGATGAGATGCTAGTTTTACAGAAAATATTTCTTTAAATGAAGCTATTCATAATATAACTGCATGGAAATGTAGGTATTTGAGACTAAAAAAAATTGTGACACAAAACGTTTACCTATATATACCGGGTGATTCACGTTGAGTGGCCTATTGGAAGATCTCGGAAACGATTAGGGTTATCTTTTTCAAAGTTCGATAGAAGGCATAATTGACTTTGAACTTTTAAAATATTTTATTTTCAGATTTGAATCACCTTCGGTTATACCGGAAGTAATGGCCGACTTTGTTATTCAAATAGAACACCCCATATATTTAAGCATTTTTGGATACCTTATTAAAACCAAAGGAACTTTTGTCGATAAAAATTTTCAGTGTGTCCACGGATAGAGTTTGAAAGAGGAAAAACTTTCTTATTAGTAGGTATAGAAGAAAAAGTCATTCTTTATAAAAACGTCTGCTTGTGCTGAAACTACAATTTCGAATATAAAATTTGCGAATACTATACAAGGTTAGTCTCAAACAACATTTTTAGTTTTTTGGATCATTTTTTTCAATTCCTTCATTTATTAAATTAATTTTGCTAGTGTTGAAACTACAATTTCAACTGTTAGATTTGCGATTACTATACAGGGTTCGTCAGAAACAAAAGTTTTTGTTTTTTGGATTTTTTTTTCAATTCTAACTTTCAATTTCTTTTGATGATTGGCTAAATCATCACTTTGGGAACAAATGGATTGGAAGGTACCTATGGTCCAAATCAGTTGGCACGTGGGAGTCCCGATATCGCAATTATCGACTTTTATTTATGGGGATATCTGAGGTCACATATGTGTATAAAACCAATTTTTAATAATACATAACGTAGATCTCTTGAAATAAAAATAAGAGTAGTTATTGCAAATATCCCAATACAGCAAGTTAGGAACTGTTATCGGGAATTCAGATGTCGAGTTGAACTGTGCGCTAACTCGGTGGTACCACGTTTGAATAAAAGTTTTATAATTTATAATTGAATGAATTGAAGAAATATGACATGTAATAATAAAAATACTTCAAAAGTAGGCAAATAAAAAATGGCTTTCTTACAACAAAATCGTTAGGTACTCGGCCAGATATGAAATCATATTCGAAGTAAGAAAGCAGCAATAGGTGTTTGTTTTTAGGTAAATTTATTTTAAACAAAATCCAAAAATATAAAAAAAATTTTTGTGACGAACCCTGTATAGTAATCGCAAATCTAATAGTTGAAATTGTAGTTTCAACACTAGCAAAATTTATTTAATAAATCAAGGAATTGAAAAAAAAAGATCCAAAAAACAAGAAATGTTGTTTGTAACGAACTCTGTATAGTAATCGCAAATCTAATAGTTGAAATTGAAAAAAAAAAGATCCAAAAAACTGAAACTGTTGTTTGTGACGAACCCTGTACCTATAGTAATCGCAAATCTGATATGCGAAGTTGTAGTTTCAGCACAAGCAGACGTTTCATAAACAACGACTTTTTCTTCTATACCTACTAATAAAAAAGTTTTTCCTCTTCCAAACTCTATCCGAGGACACACTGTATAGGTATAGCTCTAACCGTTTTTGAGATATAAATTATAAAATGATTTTATATAAAAACGTACCGAGAAGAAAGTTCAGTTAGATTATAGGTCGCAGAGCGTTGTCACAGAGAAATGATAGGGCGAACGAGTGAAGACTTTTGACACATACCATTCCTCTGTGGTGTAGTCAAACTAGCTAAGACCATTCAATTAAATTGAAGAGATATAGTTAAATTCACATAAAGTTTCAATGCCAAATGTCAAGACTTGTCATTGTCTAGTTAAGACTTTACATTTCACCAACTTACTAAATTTCTTATACAGCTGAGATTGGTCAGTGTTTTTTCTTTTTCTTTTCTGAAATTGTTCGGCCAACTCTTTTTATTTCTCTTTTTTATCGTATGAAATAATACAAGATAGACATACTTTGTGTGCAGTACAATTATACTAATTAAATTTTGCCATTAGAAATTTATATTTTATGAGTTGGTGCAGTATTTGACAAGTATGACAGAACTGAAATGTCACGGCGTTAAAAGTTTATGTGAATTCAACTATATGCATGGCGTTTCTTGTCGTTACGATACGAAGTAAGCAACAAATGACGAGCCATGATTTTCCATAGGCGTGCGGCAAACTGGGTATGATTTTAGGGGAACCTTAATCGATGTTTTTAGACTGTTTAATAAAAAAATATAGAGTGCTTCTCTGGGACCCCCGAGGAGTCACCTATGTAAATATAATACGTCATTTCCATAACCCTAGCTGTATACAAGCTCCAATGGATTTTTCACCAAATTATGGAGAAACTTCGATACTAAATCACCCTCTTCACTAAATTGCATTTCTTCCCATCATAAATTGAGGGATAACGTTATTTTTTAGGTAATTTCCAGCGAGCACCCCCCGATATTTTACTGCTTTAGTCGCTTATCGCCAGATGATGCGTTCTATCATGCACGCACAACGCACATACATACCTTCATTTTATTAGCTCTTGCTTGGGTAAAATAAGGAACTTTTTCTATTTGACATTCATAATAAGTTCATTATGAACTTGAAATGAAGTTCATAATGAAGCTATTTCGATACGCGTTTTTTCTTTATTTGATGTTGGTAACATTGAAATTAAAAAATTGAAAAATTGACGTAAAATCACGTCTTTTGAAATTCAAAAAAAATTAGCAAAATCGCCCGAATTTCCGAACGCTCTGTATATGTATCGAATGTACAAGGATCACACAACGTATTCCGTCCAATTTCAAATCTCATATCGCTAAAATAACTTTAGAATCTCGTGGTGAAAATGGGTCAATAATTCAAAAAATGACAGTTCGTAAAATAATTTTTGTTGTCCAGAGGTTACTATGATAAAAAATAGTATTACCAACATAAAATTTAGACATAAAAATTTGAAGAATTTATTTTCTTTTTAAATATGTATTTTTTATTGAAAAAACTACAAATAGAAAAAATAGTATAAAGCATGTGGTTCATAAGGCGTTTTAGCGCACGTGTCAATTAAAAAACTCGCCACTTCGTGGCTCGTTTTTTAAAATAGACGCGTGCGCTAAAACCGCATCTTATGAAACGTGTACTTTAATATACTATTTTTTTTATAAATAATCATTAGAGACGTATAATTTGGCATTCATCATTACTTTAATTGGATTTTTACTGATAGGTAGCTGGAACTTGCCGAATTAAAATAAAGGAACTATTAGCTCGGTAAAATCTCTGTTATTAATACTGTACATGGGCTAACCCGTATCCTGTTTGTTTAAGAGCAAACATTAATTTTATATTTATTGCTAATGCTTTAATGATGTCCATCTCTGCTATATCCAGTAATTTTCTCTATTTATTTACTTTAGACATCTTACTAATTGCAACACGTGTTACACACGAAAAACTCACTTTGCATTCGACGGCACAATAAAATGAACTGGATAAGGATATTCAGGTAGATGCCGGCCAGACACTACGATATTTTTGTTTACTTAATACGTTTCTTTCTCTGTGCGACGCCATAAAGTGAGACCTACCAGTGGCGTAACACAAACTGAGTGATTTCCCCCCCCCCCCGCAGACGTTTTCAGGAGCCCCCTCTCTATAACAGATGGAAAATGATAATTCTTATATTCATTAGTATTAGGTTCAGGTTTATGAATTTTTGCATTCGTTAATCGTGTAATAATTTAATTAGGCTTAAACCCACATTATGTGTTAAGTAGGTACCTACTAAAACAACAAACAATTCGAATTTATTTTATAATCCAAGGTAGACTGGTAGACATAACATAGGTACAAAATTTTAAAACACCCTTTATAATGTTGCTTACCATGTATGGTAGTAACGGGGGTAGCAGTGATCGAGCCTCATAGAATCCAAAAGACAGAAAACAGTAAACACATGAAAACTCAACAAGTCTGCACACACATTATGTCACTAAGTACTATAATAATACAAGGTATTATACAAAACGACCAGATCGTCGACAGTTTTTTTTTGCAAAACCGTTTATAATTTCGTCAATATTTAATGTTTTAACAAACTCGTGTTCGATACTAATTAAGGATAAATCAAGGCGTTGTTGTCCCATGGTGTTTGGTTTGAAATAAAATCGTTCCGCTGATGCCATACTAACTGGTCAAGTTAGAAATAACATCACTGCATCTGGAAAATTTGAAGAAACACACTGATTTTTTATTAATAAATGATCTGCAAGTTCATACACTGTTTTTAATTTTGAAATACCATCTCCAAGTCCCTTTCTGAGGCTTAAAATTTGACTAGGAAAGTCAATGGACAAATCTTTATAGTATATCGTTCGTAAATTCCGCGCTTTCACGAATAATTCTTCTTCACTTAACGAAGTTAAATTCTCAGGATATAAAAAAATAAAATTAATTATGAAATGAAATACCTATGAAAAGTAAAGCTGGCAGCAAATTTTGAAGGGGCCGTCAGTGTGAGTTTCATTAGTTTGTTAGTTTCATCACAGAATATATATTGTTTAAAACCTTCATGCAACTTACAATGACACCACAAAAATTGATAAAACAGGCACTTCTTCCAGCAAAAGCAGGAAAGTAAGAGTCTGTTAAGAAAAATGGTTAAAATAGGGGGAAAATACGTATGTTTATTTAAGTGATTGGTGGATGTGTGTGGCTTCAGTCTCCTGCTCTCGGGAAAACTGGATGTGGATTTTGATAAAATATGTTTTGAATGATGGGATTTATGTGAGGTTGTATTTTGTTTGTGATTTTTTTCATGTTTGAACAGTTAGCTTTCTATACAGTGTGGAATTTTTAACTGGAATAAACTCAGTATTTGCTGAAAAAAAACAGAACCACGGCTGCGTTTATTTTTAGTTTGGCATACTTTTTTCGTGTCTTCATGAAATTTCCCCCTCTTTTGGGGGTAGAAACAGCCTCCAACTGTTTTTTTAAATGTAAAGTTATGTCTTGTGATAGCTCATTGGAAAGGGCATAAAAAACGCAATACGGCCCACTATTTATTCTGCATTTTGCTAATGTAGACGCCAGTTGTTTTATTGTGAATTTTTTTGTTGAAAATCCCCTAATCTATAGTAAAATTCATTCTTATTATGTTTCATATCCGGGGTTATTTGGCGAATTTCGTGTATATGTCATTACATTACAAGTTCCACTAAATTTTCTCGTTTTGTTACGTAAACTTTGGTTTGTAGGTGACCCCAAAGGAAATAATCTAGAGGATTAAGGTCCGGCCATCATGGCGGCCATTCAATGGCAAAGAAATAAAGCAGTCAAAGCTAGAATAAATTCTTCTTGCAAAAAATCCAGATAATGTATGGCCATTTAAGTTACCTTCAAGGAATACTGGCCTAATATATGACGCGGTCGCCAATTATGCCAGTCCAAACTTAAGTTTCTGCGGAAGAAGGGTGTGTGTTTCTTGCATCCAGTGAGGATTTTTTTCGGACCAATATCTACAGTTCTGTTAATCTGTAAAAAGGATCCAGTCCAATTCTAGTAAATGCTAATCACGTGCATTCCTCATCACTTTACAAAACTACAGACGACGATCCGTATCATCTTCCAGTAACGCTTCTAGAATTAACATTTTATAAGGACGCATCTGACATGATTTCGCTAACTTGAATGCACACGTATGGCTTATGTTATTTTCTTTTGCAAGTTGCCGAACTGGAGTAATATGATTTTCTTGAAGAACAAGTAAAACGTTTAATTGCGTGTCTTCATCCATTACTCCAGGCTGCCTTATTCTTGGTATGTCCCTGACGTGGCCCACTTCACGATAACGTCTTTCAATTTTGCTGATTGGGCCTTGGGAAATTGGTGGTAGATCAGGGTGTATCTTGGTATATTAAATTTTGTTCTAGCTTCAATGAAAGCTGAGGAAACCGAAAAACAAATTTTGCCGCCGATTCTACCTAGATAAAGCTTCAGGATATACACCACAAATTATTATCCAAATTGTTTTGGTGTAAAAATCTTTACTATCCAATGAAGAAGTTCTAAATATTGTACATAGCATTAGTAGATGGATTTCTCACCATGTTTCGATACAAACCTTTCCTTCAATCGCATTACGCCTGATCATAAATTGAGGGATAACCATTTTTTTAGGTAATTTACCCTCGGCACCCTCAATGTTTTACTGCTAGTCGCTTATCGGCCAACCAGATGGTGTTTCGCATTCTCTGTAGGGAGTGAAAATTGTGGATAATTTAATAGAGATAATCCGGGCAAAAGTTAAATGATATGTGTTTACTTTTCTAGATATGAAAATTGCTTTTTATATAAGCTTCCTATTGTAAAGAGTAGGTACTTATAATTAAAGGATTGTAGGGGAAAAAGTCGGTAAACACCTTTGCCCGATGCTTTTCTCGCTAATAGGGGTACTAGGTATACAGGGTGACTTTTTAAAAACTGACAATGGCCATACAGGGTGTCCGGAAATGATGAACAAAAAATTTAGGGGATAATTCTAGACCGAAAATAAATACTATCTCTTCCTATAACATTTGTTTCACTTGTAACCGTAGGAGTTACTTTGAAAGATTGGAAACGTTCCTTTCTGACAACCTAGAAGAATTGCCTCTCCAATTTAGGAACGAAATGTACTTTCAACAAGATGGATGCTCTGCGCTTAATAATATATTTGGCCACAGATGGATTGGTCGGAATGGTCCGGTTCTGTGGCCTCCAAGAAGAACCGATTTAACTATTTCAGATGCCTATCTTTGGGGGCGACTCAAACAGTTAGTGTACTCCCGTCCAATTGAGAATGACGTACAGCTTCTAAAACAGCGAATTGTTGAAGCTGTTCAAACAATTTCCATTGAAGAAATTCGAAGAAGTTTTGACCATGCAGATTCGTTTACAGCTGGAAAAATGTGTTAAATATGGAGGGAAAGTGTTTGAATAGCAAATTATGAAATTATTATTTGTTGTTATTTTAAGATTTTTTTGTGTTATTTCCGGGGTTATTTCATTTGTGAAATTAAAAATACATATTTCTGGTAACAACAAAAATCGTTTTTGAAACTTTTTGATACCCCTCTGTCATTGATAATGTATGTATTTCGACCGCTAATGCTGCTATCCAAAGAAAAAATTCTTTTACCTCTAAAAATTAAGAAAACTAAAAATATCGAAGATTTATTTTAAATCTCGGATTTAAATTACAAACGCTATTCTAAATAAGTTTTCTTATTGGCATATTGGTCGAAAATGAAAAATAAAGGTAGTTTACTCTTGGAGAAAAATCATGTTTTTGAAGTTTTTGCGAACCCTGTATAAAAAAATCTAAATTTTTTCTTCGTGAATGGCATTTCTTTTACAAGCCAAACTTTTTATCAAGAATGATTTTTCCCGAAAAATTAAATTTTTCATCCTTTTGTGCTATTGTAAACCCTATCCGCGGACAGTCTGTATACATATGTCGTAGGCTGATAGTGAAATCCGTCATTTCATGAAAAGCCTAGTCACTTCATGAAGCGTCGGCAGATTGTGTAAAAACATGAAATTACACGATCTGCCGCGTCACTTCATGAAGAGACTTTGACGTTTCGGCGTATTATGTATACCACAATCTGTCTAATTTTAAATATCGTCACTTCATGAAATGCCACAAAAACAAGGCATATTGTGTAATTCCGTCTAAAAGGTATATTGGCAACTGGTTTGTTCGGGTTTGTCAGAGCATTTTTTTTATTTTTATAAAATAATATTAGTTGAAAAAATTTAATTAAAAAAAAAATGCTCTGGGGAACAACGAACAAACCAGTTGCCAATATACCTTTTAGACGGAATTATACAATCTGCCGACTGACATGACATCGTGACGATATTTAAAATTAGGCAGATTGTGTTATACATAATACGCCGAAACGTCAAGGTATCTTCATGAAGTGACGCGGCAGATCGTGTAATTTCATGTTTTTACACAATCTGCCGACGCTTCATGAAGTGACTAGGCTTTTCATGAAATGACGGATTTCACTATCAGCCTACGACATATATATAATAAAGAAATATGGAAACTAATTTTGGTGGTATATTTTTTTTAAACTTGCTTTAACATTTCCTCCCTTTTAATGCAATTTTCTGAATTCTTAATAAACTTTTCTTAATCAAATTTTTCGCCTGCGGCGCATTGCCTGTCGCACTTTCCCCCTGCACTGACTGAATTATCAATAACAAACTCTTTCTGAATCTTTCGAAATTTCTCGCTGGCTACAGCCTCGATATAGCCCCCCCCCTTGACTTTATCCTATATCCGCCATTGATTGTATTTAGCTCTTTCTCTATATTTTCTCCCACAAGTCACCATTGCAGAAAATCTGCGTGGTATTTTTTCCCGAAGGAAATTTACGAAAGAACATCTGGTCATGCGATAAGAGGAAAACGGGAAATTGCCCAGGAAGGAGAAAGCGTCGAAATAACCTACAAATACAGTTTATCTGTAAATTTATGAGTAGGTATATATAGATATAATGCAAGTCAGCGGAGCGGATTGGTTGAATTGCATTAGGAATTTTATTATACGAGTTGTTAAGATTCGCAAGAACGCAGCAGAAAACAAATATCATAAAATTCTATTTTTTGATCAATGTTGATCATGATTTGTTTTCTTTGATTGTTAAAAACCACAAACCTGTAATATACAGGGTTACCCAGAAGTTTGGAATAAAATTATTATAGCCTGAACCTGTAACTTTTGGGAAAACACTCGGACACGTCAATTTAGTTTTATATATGCTCACATTTTGACGTTATTCGTTTGTTTCTTATATGCATTTGTCAAAGATATAACGACATCGATCTTTTTTTTTAAATGGAAACATACAGCTTGTGATACATCATTTCAAAGCTAATATCTCGTACAGTATGCTTCTCCTATACAGGGTGTTATTTAAGTATGTGGCCAAACTCCAAGGGGTGCTTCTTTAAGTGATTTTAAGAAGAAAAGTTCATATAAACATGGGTCCGAAAATGCATAGTTTTTACACTACAGGGTGTCAAACTTTTAAAAAAAATCGGATGTTGGTAAATATCTCTATACTCTCTTATTCGATTTTGTTGAAATTTGGCAATTCTGTTTGTAATAAAAAGAGGATAATTTAACCTTAATTAGATTAAAATTATTAAGTCCAGTGGCGTCCCGGAAGACAGTCCAACTAATATTTTTGCAAAAAAATTGCGCGCCACTGACTTTTTTTAATTATTTATTTTTTTCGAATTAGGCAACTACAAATACAACTATTTAATCTTATGAGTTTTTTAATATCTTGCTTTGTTTTCGAGAAAATAAAATAAAAACCACTTTATTGCATGTCCCCGGGACAATAAGAGTAAAAAATTTAAACTACTTACCACACTATCAAGATCAAGCAATTAAAATTACACGAAAGTCCTCTTTTGAATTTTTTTGCACCGATTAAAACTGTTTTTGATAATTAACATAAAATAATCGCATAACGTATTAATTTATTACTGCAATGTTTTTAAAGTAACATAGCAGCAGTATATAGCTCTTATTGTCCCGGGGAGATGCAATAAAGCGGTTTTAATTTTTTTTTCTCGAAAACAAAGCAAGATATGAAAAAAACTCAAAAGATAAAGTAGTTGTATTTGTAGTTGCTTAATTCGAAAAAAATACATAATTTTAAAAAAAGTCAGTGGCGAGAAATTTTTTTGTCAAAAATATTAGTTGGACTGTCTTCCGGGACGCCATTGGACTTATTAATTTTAATCTAATTAAGGTAAAATTATCCTCTTGGTATTACAAACAGAATTGCCGAATTTCAACAAAATCGAATAAAAGAGTATTGAGATATTTACGACCATCCGATTTTTTTTTAAAGTTTGACACCCTTGTATCGTTAAAACTATGCATTTTCGGACCCATGATTATATGAACTTTTCTTCTTAAAATCACTTAAAGAAGCACCCCTTGGAGTTTGGCCACATACTTAAATAACACCCTGTATAGACGCTATTTTAACACAGGTCTTATAGAAATTAGGCAGTCGACTTTTTTTATATGCCTGTGATTTTAACTGATGTAATTCAAAATATGCCCGTATTATTCATACAACGATAAAGTTTTTTTTAAGATTATTTATTCGCTTTTTTGCACCCTCCCTGATTTCCTGTTATTCTCTTATCGAATACACCAGATGCTGTTTTGTATCCTTTTAAAAGCGACACGAAGCAGTTTTTCTTTTATAGAAAATTGATATAACTTAACAGTGTTAACGTTTACGCGATAAAATTAACTTGAAAACTTTATATTCTTGCAAATTTGTTAAAAAAAAACTCAAAAAATTAATGTCATAATAAGAACCCCAAATATTTCTATACACAGAAATAACCACTATCACGTAAAACTATTTAAAACAGTTAATGTGCAGTTATCGCTAATAATATCAAGTGCAAATACTAGAGAAGTCCATAGAGGTAAGATCAGATGATCTTGACGCCCACTCAATTGTAGGTACTTCTTCTGCCAATCCACTGGTTGGGATAATTTTGGTCTAAAACCACCCTCTCGCCACAGCAGCATAGTGTGAAGGTTCGTATTTAAGTCTCATTAATTTTGCTATCGCTGAAAAGCATTTTTGATAAGCTTTTGAGACAGGTGTCACGAGTAGGGTAGTACCATTTAAGATTTTAAAGTAGATGAGGGTCAATGCTTCAGGGGTGGGTTAAGACGGTGCACAAAACACTCCATTTTTATTCCCAATCGTTTTTGTATAAATGGTATTTTCGGTTGTTGATATTTTCTTTAGTATTAAAAATATAGCCTTGTAAGTTCTCAAAAAGGTGTCCTGTATAAAATCGAAATAAGTTATAAAAGCAATGTGATTCTTTGTAACTGTAGCTGATATAAATTGGCGATAGTGAATTAGAAAAAAAACTTATTAAAGCACAGCTAACAGTGTTTCTGCAATTTTAAAAATTTAGTAATTTATATTACCAATTATAAAGCTGTGGCAGCATTAAAAAACAACTCTATAAGTATTTTATATTGCCGCAGTTGAAAAATGTCGAACTTCTACCGTGGAAAATAAACAGCTAAGAAATTTCCACGGAAGCGAATTTTCCTACGAATTTTACCGGAATATTGAGAAACCAGGCGAATTTAAAAAGATGTGACGGGACGTGATTAACCCGATAAAGATATTTATAGAGAAAACAGGAAGAAAACGGGTTTATTTGATATACCTTCCAGAAAATGCCCGAGGGGATAAACATCAAAGTTAGGAATAAGGTAAAGAGTTAAAGAGGTTAGATATTTTAATTTTTAACTTTTAATGAAATTTTTGTCTTAATAAAATATTGACTTCAAATATTGTCGACGATCGAAGACGAGGGATAATTGAAATATTCGTAACCAATAAAAATATTTCACCCCCTCTTCGGTAGGGCTTAGTTAGTTAGGGATTTTTTAATGGGACTCATGCCGCTCAAGTTTCCTTTCAAAAACAAAAAAGTGAAGATGTTTCTCTAGCCTTTTAGGGGTTTTCCAGGGGGTCTGGACCCCCTAAAAGGCTAGAGAAACATCTTCACTTCACACAGACCCCCTGGAAACCCCCCCCCCCCTTAAATGGTAAAGTGCTTTGTTAACAGAAAACATGGCCCAAAAGTCCCTAACTTGGAAATTATTTTCGAGGATATAGGTATTCTCTACTTACACAAAAACGAATGCAATTAATTTAAACTTAAACTTCAAGTGCTAAAGCTCAGACAGATCTTAAGACCAGTCCGTAAAGCATACATCAACTACCTACCCAATACCCATTCCCCTACTAGGGTCTACGTCATGATAGTCACATTCTGGCACGTTGCCAACTTGTATTAAAAATACCGCAGTCTATAGATCAATGCCTTCCTCATCTAATTGTATCAGCAAAACAAAGATATAACTGAGGAATAGCTTCCTCAAAAAATGTATTCTCGCGTGACCAAATTTTTAGGTTATGTCCTTAGAAGACTAGTATGGTACCTACCACTTTTATTGAAACCGACATTATTCGCGGCCAAAGCTCTGGTAAATTCTTAATAGTTTCAAACTGAGGATTACGCCGGAGCTACCTTTGAATGTGACTACTATAGAAGAAACCAAACCGACAAATAATCCAACTTTCGATTTATTAATCCATGAAAATTAGGTAACTGCAGAATTATTATTTTCCGAAATCCGAATTCTCGCATACTTGGTACTTATTGCGACTCATCTTAATTAGCCTTTAGAAAATATCACAAAACACTAAAAACGCAGCAATTATTACACAAAACCGATAAACTAAAAAAAATTTAAACCGCTGTCAAAGAAACCACATAGAAACACCAAACGGAAATAGGGATGTTCGATATACCGTGCGAGCAAAAATTATTTGCATCAAAGAGGGCCTTGCATCTAAGGACGTAATGCTTAGCCGTAGAGCTTAATACCTGTTGGGTATCAGTAACTACCTGAATTAACAATCAATCAGTTATTCCGTCATCTCTGACAGTCGGTACAAGTAATTTGATTCATCGCTAATTTTTCCAATTTCTTGAACAATTCACACAATGGGCTTTACGGAACAGCACAAAACATTCATGGTTGAAGCGTATTTTTGAAACAGGGTTAGTGTAAATGGTGAGTAGCAATACTATCCGGGTTTGTGCATGGACGATTTTCACAAACATTTTCCTAACGTTGCTTTTATTGCTGGGGATTTTTATCATTGCCTGAAAAGAACCGTGGCTCTGTTTAGGGAAACAGGTTCTATACAACACAAAAAAGGAGCAGGAAAACCATCTGTAAAAACAGAAGAACTTGTTGCAAACGTGAAATAATGCAAAATACGCCAACAAATTGTATAAGAAGCCTGTCCCAAGAAGTGGGAAGATCTTATGGAACATGCAGGACTATTCTTAAAAAGCAGCTAAATTTATTTTCCTATAAAGTGCAAGTATTCCAAGAAATACCAGCCGCAGATTTATTTTGACAAACGGAGGAATTACTATCAATGGTTTACCCATAATTTATTGGAAAGAAATGATTTATTAGACCTGACATTTTTTTCGAATGAAGCCTGGTTCCACCTCTCCGGTTATGTGAATTCTCAGAATACACGCATGTGGAGTAGTGAAAATCCCCATTTTTTGTCCACATTGCACCCTCAAAAAATTGGTGTCTGGTTAGCTGTTTCCCGAAGACGAATTGTTGGTCCTATTTTTTTCCATGACACAGTTACAGCACAGCGATATAGAGACAATATTTTGAATCCATTTGTGGAGCAATTACTTGACGACGAACTACGTTTTGGATATTTTCAACAGGACGGTGCAACCGCTCATGCAGCCGCCGAAACTATTAACTACTTACGCAATTTTTTCGACAACAGATTGATCAGTTTCCGATCAGACATTGAATTCCCACCTGATCACCTTGTTTAACGGTTATGGATTACTTCGTTTTTCCTCATTTAAAGAACACTATTTTTAAAACATCAGTTGCAAATTTAGAACAATAATTACAAGAAAGAATTATTCAAGAATGTGGTAACATTTCCCCAGAGATGCTGGTCAATACTTTCGAAAATATGAAGAGACGTGTGAATTTATGCTTGGAGCATGGCGGTGGCCAATTTCAGCAATTTATGTAATTATCTTTCTTTTTCTTTCTGTATATTCTAACTTTGTTAATTTTGTAAACAACAAAAATAAATTTGTATTTGTCTACTTATTTTATTACTCATTAGTTTGGCATATCATGTCATAATCTGAATTTGACAAAATTTTAACCTAGATTTGGTTAGATATATCGTCCCCATATCATTGAGATCTAAACCAAGCCCTACGTTTTTTAATCCAAGCCCTCTTTGATGCAAATAATTTTTGCTCGCACGGTATCTCGAAAACACTATAGTTAGGCTGTATGTATACACGCCTGTCCCTTATCTTTATATTATTTCCTGCTCATCAGTTTATCAACAAACCCGGAGAAACCTTTGGTTTCATCTATAGGTACCAGATCATCGATATTAGCCTTTATTTGGTTTTGTGCTGACTGTCCTAGTTCTCAAAGAACCGCCTACCCTGGGTTGAACCTCGTTGACCTTTGACGCCTAATAACCCAGCTATCCCGTCCGAAATTAAACTTCCGCTCATTTAGCTCCAAACTTCTCTGCAAACTCTGGATAAGTGGAGTAATTTCCTTTATTTTCCTGCTAGAAACGTAACGTGCAGAATACACACAAGGCACCGCTTTTCATTAAAATTTACTCGGGTTTTTTAGAATTGTTATACTTGGGAGAACTTCATCTAAAGCAAGATAGTCATAAATTGCACGGTCATACTAAAAGGCGGGCTATGTTGCCAGCGCCTCTAATGTTTGGGGGCTTTGTACAATCTTTATTTGGTTTCGCTATAAGAAACCGATTAGAATGGACTAACCATTGATTCATGAATAGCCTGCTTGTTTGCATCAAACATTTGCATCAAATTTCCGACTCCGTAAGGAATTGGAATGTCTCCAAGGATTCCGAGCAACTAGTCAACACCAGCGGCGTAGGGTGAGGCAAGGATTTTTAATACAATAAATATGTAATAATTAAAAAAGCATTGCGTGAGAACTTCCTATTGTTATTTACCCCTTCCATAATTTTAAAACTCTGGCTCTTCGTATTTCGTCACCTTTCCTCAATTCCTGATGTTTTTGATATTTAATTTATATGGATGATATTTTTTATATAATCCGCGGATAGGGTTTGCAATAGCTCAAATGGATGAAAAATTTTACTTTTCGGGAAAAAGTCGTTCTTCTAAAACCCTAATCTTGGAACCATAAAATTTCGTGCTTGCCTTCTTCCTATAACGTAGGCATTTGAAATTTTTTAGGACTTTCTGTAGCTTAGAAACTGAAACTGGCGTGGTGTAAGTAGGCATACCTACTATTAAAACAGCAAACAATTTGAATTTATTTTATAATCCTATGTAGACTGGTAGACATAACAGAGGTAGTTAAGTCATTACACCTATACGTAATATTCCAGCAAACATGATGCAAAATCAAAATTTTAAAACACCACTTATAATGTTGCTTACCAGGTATGGTAGTAGCGGGGGTAGCAGTAATCGAGCCTTATAGAATCCAAAAGACGACAGAAAACAGTAAAACACATGAACACTTAACAAGTCTGCAAAAACATTAATTCTATCTACAAGGTATTATACAAAACGACCATATCATCGAAAGTTTTTTTTGCAAAGTCGTTTATAATTTCGTCGATATTTAATGTTTTAACAAACTCGTGTTTGATACTGATTAAGGATAAATCCGAAAGGCGTTGTTGTCCCATGGTGTTACGTAAATGGGTATTTACTAAGTACCTATTTTAAGTTTAGAAAAGGATCGTTCTGCTGATGCCGCACTAACTGGTTAAGTTAGAAATAACATCACCGCACTATAGACGTCTGAAAAATTTGAAGAACACACTGATTTTTTATTAATAAATGATCCGCAAGTTCATGCACTGTTTTTAATTTTGAAATACTATATTCAAGTCCCTTTCTGAGGGCCTAAAATTTGACTGGGAAAGTCAACGGACAAGTCTTTATGGTATATCTTTTGTAAATTCCGCGCTTTCACGTGTAATTCATCTTCACTTATAGGGTTGCCAGGTTTAAATCTGCAAATCGCAGGACACAAGTTTAAAAAAGGAGGGACTGACACAAATAAAAAAGGACATTTTAAAAAAATTAAAAGAGAATTAATTTTATGTAAAAAATGAACAAAAGCTAAGTTTTTTCTAACAAAATAACAACTTAAAAATGCTTTAAAAAAAATGTATTATTATACAAAATATTTTTTATTGGAACGGACGGCCTCCATCAGGAGCTTTTTGTTTCTAACTGCCATATTATAAAATTCTTTACAGGTTAAATTAAAATTTGTTTTTATCTGAAGCTCTGCTTTCACGTGGTCAACCAAAAGTTTATTTCGGCTGTCGCTCCAAGCTGCACTGCATAAAGAAAAAAATCTTTCGGAGTCAGCGTTTGACCCGTATATTGAAAACCATTTCTGGATAATGGATTCCTCAGGTAAAGCGCAAGCATTGTCAAGGGTAGGTTTTAATATAAAATATTCTTCATACAAATTATCAATATTTATGTCTAAGGATAAGTTAGTTACGATTTCCACCATTGAATCAAAGTCAAAGGGGCTTTTTAGGGAAAAAATATTTAAGAAATCCAGGCATTAGGCGTCCTTCCAAAGGTCTTCGAAGGACGCTAAATTTAAGCCTCAAATCCAGGACGTCCTTTCAAATTCAGGATACCTGGCAACCCTATTCACTTAACGAAGTTAAATTCTCACGATATAAAAAAATAGAATTACCTAATTATGAAATGAAATACCTATGAAAAGCAAAGCTGGCAGCAAGTTGGCCCCCCGGCTGGCTGGACCCCGCTCCCGCGTCCCACTGATTATTTTAGCACCTTGTATAATCAATAATACACTATTTATACTGTGTGCATATTGCGAGACAGGATTATATATAAAATGTGAGGCTGTTTCTATTTACGTCAACAAACAGACATTAAAGCTTTCTGTAAACAAACCAATTACATTTGGAACTGCCAGTTTGCTAACTCTCGCAATAACGCTGTTCTTCGTTCTATTTTTTATACTAGCCTTGTTGTTGTTACAAGTAAATTTCATTACGAAACGACAGAATGTTCCTTTAATGGCTTTAGTGCCCTTAAGACCTTGGAAGATAAGCCAGCTTTCCTCGCCATAAAAGCTTATCTAGTCACTTTGTATTCTGTTATACAACTTTGCAAAATGTAAATACTGAAATAACTTTTATCTACAAGTTTCTATTATATATATGGAAAAAGGTTAACCCCTTTATTGAAAGTTTTGTAGATAGACATTCTGGCTTCTGTATTAAGCGACACAAAGGCCCTTAAAAAAAACAATAAAATTATCTGGTCCACATTAAAAAAAATAAAGTTGATAGTTATAACTTTCGGTATTTTATTCTCTGCAATGTTTCCTGACAGACAAAAAAAAGCACAGTCCTTAATATTGTTCACAATTTTGAGAGTAAAGGTACTATAATTAATAAATGCAACTGCTTAGTGCAAAATAATGATGTACCTACTCGATGGTAGAGCACAAGAAAATAATGCAGATTTAGAATTTCACTCCATATAGAAGAAATAATGAAATTAACACCAGGCTTCTTCAGTGGCGTAACTAGGGGGGACCAGCCCCCCCCCCCAGAATCCGCGAGAAACAAATTTATTCTGCCAGACCACCCAAATGCGAACGATAAGTCAAACGACAAATTGATTAATTGAATTTTTTTTAAATATTATATTTTTCAAGTTAATCTTTAAATTTACTGAAAAAAATATTATGTATAGTTAAATTCACATAAAGTTTTAATGCCAAATGTCAAGACTTGTCATTGTCTAGTTACTTTAGATTTCACCAACTTACTAAATTTCTTATACAGCTGAGATTGGTCAGTGTTTTTTCTTTTTCCTTTCGGGGATTGTTCTGCCAACTCTTTTTATTTCTATCTCTTTTTAATCGTATGAAATAATACAAGATAGACATACTTTGTGTGCATTACAATTATACTAATTAAATTTAGCTATTAGAAATTTATATTTTATGAGTTGTTGCAGTATTTGATAAGTATGACAGAACTGAAATGTCACGGCGTTAAAAGTTTATGTGAATTCAACTATAGTTCTTTGGAGGAAGGAATCGTGAACATAAACCTAACCTTATTAAATTATTTGTTTTATTTATCTTAAATTATATGATAAAATTCCTAAAAACATTTTGTTTCAAAAATGGCGCGGATCTAATCAGAATAAACATGTCCAAATTCAACTCGAAAAATTTCCAAAAAAAGTTTTCGTACAGCTGAAAAATCTAACCGATAAAAAACGAGGTCTTGTGATATTACTGTTGGTTATTGACCAAATTTGTTAAAATTTGGGCGTGGTCCAGAAAAAATTTCGCCTGCCGCGCATTTCGCCTGCGGCGGGCTCTCCACCTCTACACGAGCCGCCACTTCAAATCACAATAACAGGGCCACCCCCAGGTCAGAGGGCTAGTTACGCCACTGGGCTTCTTGGCTAAACTGTAGGAATTATTATACAGACTGTCCGCGGATAGTGTTTTAAGCACAAATGGATAAAAAATTTCATTTTTCGGGAAAAAATCATTCTTGATAAAAAGATTTGCTTGTAAAAAAAATGCAATTTACGAAGAGAAAATTTTGATTTTTTATACCTTCGCAAAAACTTCAATCACTTAGTCGCAGTCAGTTCCTTTACACTTGTTTTATAATAGTACGATATAGATAATAACATTGTGACGTCTCTGATTAAAATTAACTTAAAATTATTAATTAATAAGATTATAAGAAAAAGTGCTGATATAAAAATTTCATGAATAAATTTGAAAGCAACCTTGTTTTGTTATTATTTTTAAAAGCAATGAAAATGACTGACAGAAGGATCTAAAAGACAGAGCTGCCTTAAATTAATTTGTGTCGTAAAAAAGGTTTCAGGAATAATGAAGCTATAAATTTTCGGTTTTATTTCTCCAGTAATTGGACATTTACTGGTGCATGAAACACACTGAAAGCTTTTATTTATACCGTGTTGGTAATACACATAGGGTGTATCTATAGATACAGCTAAGTATATTTTTCTAGTTCGTGTTTATTCTCGATTTAATTTCTTTGACTTAGCACAACAATTTTTTGAGGCGTGAACCACGCATGGCGAAGCCGGAGAGGGGATCATTTATTATCTGCTACAGAAATGAATATATTCACTTCAGTATTTAGTAATATGTGGAATGTCGTTTGGGTTCTACGTTGTACCGCTCATTTTCGGATTATTTTTCATTTTATGTTGTTAACTAATTAAGTATTGCGTTGCCAGTGGTGTAACAAAAACTGAGTGCCCCCCCGCAAACCGAGCCGCAAACGTTTTCAAGGGCCCCCGGCTATAATACATGGAAAATGATAATTATTATTTTTATTACTATTAGGTTCAGGTTTATGAATTTTTGAATTCGTTAATCGTATAATAAATAATTTAATTATGGTTAAACCCACATTATGTGTTAAGTACCTAGGTACTATTAAAACAGCAAACAATTAAAATGTATTTTATAATCCTAGGTAGACAGACATAACAGAGGTAGTTATTAAGTCAGTATACGTAATATTCCAGCAATGTTGCAAAATCAAAATTTTAAAAAACACCACTATTACTATGTATGGTAGTAACGGGGGTAGCAATGATCGAGCCTCTTAGAATCCAAAAGACAGAAAACAGTAAAACACATGAACACTTAACAAGTCTGCACAAACATTATGTCTTTAAGTACTATACAAGGTATTATACAAAACGACCAAATAGTCGAGAGTTTTTTTTTGCAAGATCGTTTATAATTTCGTCGATATTTAATGTTTTAACAAACTCGCGTTCGATACTGATTAAGGATAAATCCATATAGACAATTTACCTTTAGATACCTACAGCTTATCTCCTGCGCAAACAAAAGTTACGTTTTATGGGTGAAAAAATACGTCCGAGCGCGTGACTCGTCGGTCAGCTGTCTTCATTCGGGGAACCTTCGTGCATGCGCACAAGCCTGGTGTTATCGGCCGTCCTACTTTATCGACAATAATCGACGCGCTCAAGAATACTCTCCAGAACCGGCTCGGCCGCCATTTTTGGTGTTGTGTTTTAAGGTTTCTCTTCTCTGCGGATTCCTTGTAGTTTTCTAAAGTTTTCAGCTATCGGATCGGCTATCGTGGATTGTGGAACTGGTGTTTAATATTTATGGATTTCTGGTTTTTGTGTAGTTTAGTTAGTGAATTGTGTTTGTGCTTTTAGTAACTCGGATTGTAATATAAACAATGACTAGTACTAGTTGCAGCCGTTGTATAATTGTATTATGCCCAAATAGGAGTAAAATAAACCCTCTATGGTGGCATATGAGCAAGAATGTAAATTTTAAAGCCCGGACCTGTCTATTTTCCGATTCGTCAAACGATAATGTTGCAGTGCGCATGTCTAATAGTTCCCAGTTTTGTTTACATGCGCGAGGCCATAAAACTGCCACATTCGTGATTATTGTTTGTTTATCTAAAGGTAAATTGTCTATGGATAAATCCAAAAGGCGATGTTGTCCCATGGTGTTACGTAAATAGGTTTTTACTATCTTAAGTTTGGAAAAAGATCGTTCCGCTGATGCCACATAGTTAGAAATAACATCACTGCACTAGATAGGTGCATCTGGAAAATTTGAAGAACACGCTGATTTTTATATATTAATAAATGATCCGCAAGTTCATACACTGTTTTTAACTTTGAAAGACTATCTCCAAGTCCCTTTCTGAGGCTTAAAATGTGACTAGGGAAGTCAATGGACAAGTCTTTATGGTATAGATATCGTTTGTAAATTCCCCGCTTTCACGTATAATTCTTCTTCACTTAACGAAGTTAAATTTCTCACCAGGATATAAAAAAATTAAATTAATTATGAAATGAAATACCTATGTAAGCAAAGCTGGCAGTAAATTTTGAGCAGGCCGGCGTCAATGTGGACCTGAAAAATTCAGCCAAGGTAAAAAACGAAAACAATAAACATCACTTTTTAACTCACGCCAAGTCCATTTTGTATTAATTGCTTTACATTAAAAGTCGCGCTGTCACTTTACGCTTACTAGTACGGTATATAATTGTCTTTATTGCTTCAATCTTGCAATAAAACGATAACAGTAAAAATAGGCGAGTTATCCAAGCAATAAAACTTCCAAGGCGACTGAAGCGAGCAACAACAAGAAAAGGAAAATGTAAGAAAAACATTATTGTAAAAGTTTCCAAAGCTTGGACAGTAAAATTTGCCAGTTTAAGTAAACAAGTCCCAAAAAAGAATACAATGCTTATAGGCAGCGTTGTCCATGTCCATGACCAAAAAACAGCCTGCAAAGCTCCTGGGCCCCTAGCGCTAATCCAACCTTAAATATTAATCAAGAAACGACCACTTTTATTAGTTTTATGGGTACCTATATCTCTCGTCATTACTCAACGTCTCTAGGTTCATATACAGTGTGACCAGTAAACTCCGCGTAATATGGGATTTTTTTATTAATAACTTTATTCGAAATTTGACTTTGGCATCAAGGTCTGCTTCGATCGAGATGAAAATTAAGCAAAAAAATAGTAGTTACGTGATTCGCATTAGGTATATCTGTCAATTTTTTTCCAAAAAATAATTCAAAAGTAGGGTTTCTGAAAGTATCGAGAAAAGTTATAAGAAAAAGTTTTTTTAAATGCAGTTGCTAGCCCACATGCAAAATTTTAGCTGCATAAGACAATTTTGATTTTTTACCAATATTTTGTAAATTGAACCACTTTTGCAAAATAAGGCTCAACGCAACCTTCTTAGTTTTGACAATGCTTTATTTCAGATACATCTTCTTTAAACTTTAAACAGTGGCGTAG
This sequence comes from Polydrusus pterygomalis, assembly GCA_963969555.1. Taxonomy (NCBI): domain Eukaryota; kingdom Metazoa; phylum Arthropoda; class Insecta; order Coleoptera; family Curculionidae; genus Polydrusus; species Polydrusus pterygomalis. The sequence continues at coordinate 37,036,791 of OZ018385.1, read as the reverse complement.
CTAGGATATTGTCTTGGGGGGGGGGGGGGCATATAGTTGCACAGAGGCGTAAAGCCCGCCGCAGGCGTAAGCGCCGCAGGCGAAAATTTATTGGACCACGCCCAAATTTTGCTAAATTTTTCTATTATCTATAATTGTTACGTAATCGCCTAAGTACAATCCGCAACTGAAATAATCTAGAAGTCCTACAAACAAACCACAACCAAACGTAATTACCTAGGTTTTCCTACGATGTTTATATCTTACTTTGTCTTATTTACGTGAATAAAAGAGAGAAAAGGAAAATTTACACCACCAGACACCAGATCCGCGAATGTCACATAAAACAAGACGGTCAAGACGACGGGGATGTGATGACCAAAACAGACGCGTTGTTTCTCAAAGTAAGCCTACCTACGTTAAATTTAAAAGGGCAAAAAAATTAAATTTAAATATTGTTTTTGAAATATTGTTGATAATTACTTTTTTTCATGGCTCTTGGGGGGGTGGGCAAATGCCCCGATGCCCCCCCCCCCCCCCCCTAGCTAAGCCGGTGTCTTTAAAGTAGATCGAGCGATATTAAATGTGTGTTTTTCTACAAAATCAAAATTGGGCTATTTAAATTTGGTCGCATGTGATGCAAAGTTTATCTGTTTTTGACCCTGTATAAGGTAACTTCATAAAATAAGTATTTTTGAAAACGTAGTTTGTGTCTGAAAGTAATACACCGTAATATTAAGACAAAAAAGAGTCATCAGTAAAGTGTGGAAGTTAGTGGAAAATAAATTTTAGTGGTGGGTAAAAAATAAAAATTATCTTAAGCAGCTTAAATTTTGCATGTGGGCTAGAAAGTGCATTTAAAAAAACTTTTTCTAATAACTTCTTTCAATACTTTTAGAAATAACCCCACTTTTGACTTATTGTTTGGAACAAATTCAAATTTGACAGAACTTTATGCCAAAGTCAAATTTCGAATAAAGCTATTAATTAAAAAAAAATCCCATATGATGCGAAGTTTACTGGTCACACTGTATTTAGTGACAGCCGAACGCCTGCAACTATTTTTGAATTAGCTGTCTTCGCGTTTTTTAACCGCACAAAAGTCAATGTCAAATAAATGCGTTTTTGAGTAAAATAAATTCAAGTCACAAGACTGGGAAAATGCCGAAAAGCAATGGTATATATGGTACAAATAATATGGATTTTCATAACTCTTATCGGCGGCCAATTTACCCAGACGGACGGCAGCCAATCAAAGAAACGGTAGCCACGGTTGTAGATACAATCATAAAATTTTATATTCCGGCATTTGAAAACAGGGGAGCGTTGGGCACAGAGGAAAGGAAAATACCGAATATACAAAATAAACAACGAAATAAATAAAATGGAGTATTTTTAAAATACCTAGCTTGGCCTTTCGTGGGGGTAGGGGGTATTCAGGTGAATACTAAGTATACTTAAGATGACTGGAGACACTTATTACCAGTTGAAACGTTGTGATTTAAAACAAATAAAGACAATGGAAGTCCAAAACTCTTTCATTCATCATTCAAAAAAATAGTAGTCACGTGATTGGCATTATCTGTCAAATTTTAATTTTTTCCAAAAAATAAATTCAAAAGTGGGGTTATTTCTGAAACTATCGAAAAAAGTTATTAGAAAAAGTTTTTTAAATGCAGTTTCTAGCCCACATGCAAAATTTCAGCTGCATAAGATAATTTTGATTTTTTACGCACCACTAAAATTTATTTTCCACTTAATGAACACTTTACTGATGACACTGTGTTCTTTTTGTCTTAATATTAAGGTGTATTACTTTTAGACACAAACTACGTTTTCAAAAATACTTATTTTATGAAGTTACCTTATACAGAGGCAAAAACAAATGCAAAGTGCATCACATGCGACCAAATTTTAATAGCCCAATTTTGATTATGTAGAAAAACACACATTTAATATGGCGCTACTTTAAAGAAAATGTATCTGAAATAAAGCATTGTCAAAACTAAGAAGTTTTATATAGGTTGCGTTGAGTCTTATTTTGCAAAAGTGGTGCAATTTACAAAATATGGGTAAAAAATCAAAATTAAACTGCATTTAAAAAAACTTTTTCTAATAACTTTTTTCGCTACTTTCAGAAATAATCATACTTACTTTGAATTATTTTTTGGAAAAAAATCAAAATTTGACAGATAATGCGAATCACGTGACTACTATTTTTTGCTTCATTTTTATCTCGATCAAAGCCAAACTTGATGCCAAAGTCACAAGTTATTAATAAAAAAAAAACATATGATGCGGACTTTACTGGTCACACTGTATAAGGGTGTAATAATTAGGTTTATATGACACGACTTTCCCCTACAACTTCATTACATTATTTTCTCGGTTTAGCTTACTTCCTTTTTACGTCAATAGTAAATCGACTAGATGGGCAATAACAACACGAGAGCAATTTTATGGTTGTATGCTCTTAAATCGCCGCGAGTAAAAGCAGATTTGTTCTTTCTTTAACCCATCGGTTATCTACTAAATAAACATTGCAAGGATTAAAAAAGTTTTTAAATAAGTGTAAAATGTACATTGTACCCAAAAAATATACAAATCTATAAAATATAGCCTGGTTTAATGTTCTCTACGACATTCTTTAGACAAAGACAGATTATGTAAGGTTTTACTCCAGATGTTATTAATAATAATTTTTTCTATTGCAAAAGTCGGATTTTAAAATAAAAAATAATTATAGAATTTGCAGTCAAGAAAGTGTTTGTTAAATTATCTCGAAAACACTATTTAGGCTGTATGTATACACGCCTAGCTGTCCCTTATCTTTATATTATTTCCTGCTAATCAGTTCGCATTAACAAACCCGGACAAACGCAACAAAAAAATCCGTACCTCATTTACTTTTTAATCAAAACTTTTATTAAAAATATCATTTGTGTGTTAAAGTTAAATTTCCCAAACTCATTTACTCTAACTAACTTTTTTGTTTCCGTTTTATTTTATGCTTCTGCTTTCCACTTCACAAAATTTCGTTAAGTGGATTTTACAAAATAAATATCAAAAAAAAAAACAATATTTAAATTCCCAAGTACGATTAGAACTCGTAAATTAACGTCATTTAATAGATAAGTCCATTGTACTTTATAGGACTTCAGAAAATAAATCGGGAAACTGCTTACCTATAGGTATACTACCTACTTTAATTACATTACTCTAGGGAACAGGCAACAAAATGAAAAAACCACTTTAAACTGTAAAAAGTGGCATTTTTCATGTAAAAAAAGCATTGGCGTAACTTGGGGGGGGGGGGGGGTATAAGGAGTACCACACTAATTAATGATACTTATCATTTGCGCAAAACATCCTAAAAATATTTTTGATGGCATTTTCACTGGGAAAGTACCTAGCGAGAATTTGCAGGAGTGATATAAAAGCTACCTTTATCTCAGTAAAATCAAAATCCCTGTTAGTACCTATACATTGGCTTTGGGACGGCTTCGGTGGTTCCGTGGTTAACGCGGCAGCCACTGAGAATTCTAGGACAAGAGTTTGTTGGTTCGTATTCCACGGTCGGAAAACTAGCTCCAACCTGGTGGATTTCATTTAGTGTCGAGCCAAAATTAGGGAAAATCCAATCCCACCCCATTGACGCCGGTAACCAGGCCGGATTAGATCGGATATCTCGTGGGGTTAGGGGGAAGGAACTCACTCCCCAATCGGTAGGTCAAGGAAGCGCGAAACCAAGAGTTGATAGCCTTTGGGGCATTGGCTGCTCGTCACATTTCATTAAGATAAGGCCAAAATTAAACACGCGCCCCGCCCAAATGCTGCTTAATTTAGTCAATATTTTATAGGAAATATACTAAAGAAATTAAAGATGTTGTGTATATGTATACTATATTTATTCCTTTTATCACTTAATCAGGTTTGTTCTATTGCAGAAGTGCAGAATCATACAGTGCCTACGTAGAATCGATGCCCTGGCTATCGATACCATTCCAACAAGCCTCAGTCAGAGCCGAACTTGCCCAACTATATGGAATAAGGGGTATTCCTACCCTCTTGTTATTGGACAGTAACGGTCACGTGATCAGCATGGATGCTAGAACCGAAATGATAGAAGATCCGCTAGCACAGGTACAATATATCTTTACCAACCTTTTAAAATTGGGAATGAGAGGGTACTCTATCCTTTAAAGGGTCCAAAATTTAGTCTATTCTATCTTCTATTGATGCCATATTGTGAATATTTTGCAGGCACAGCATAAGTATAAGCACAAGCATAAGTTATTATAGTTCTTTCGAAGACTACCCTCTTGGTGGCTTTAATAATATATAATAATATTATTTTGTTCTAGAATTTTCCTTGGAAACCAAGAGCAGTTAATATTCTAACAGATAGATTTTTGACGAAGCTTCACGATTTTCCAGCGATTGTACTATTTATTGGTAAGTACAATTATTGATCTTTAGTCAACAGGCCACGTCTCAATACGCGATTTGGTTCATTGGTCAGAAAATACATTTAAAAAGAATTATAATAATGCATAGGATAAGAATAACCAACATTGTTTGTTTGAAGGTGGTAGACAATGAAGTAATATTACCTTGTCGGACTATTTTTTCAAATTAAATTATTAAATTTAGTAAAGAAGAGGGTAACTTCTTACCCCTCATTAATGCACTAAACATCACACGTTCCACATTTCATACGAAATTAGAATACCATATTCCACTAATTTTCCTTCGCTGCTAATTTTAATATAGTCATAATTAGCTTACAACAAAGTTTGTCAAACAGAAAAATGGCCCACCCAACCATTAAATGCTAACTTCTTATCTATTTAGACTCTGAAGAAACCGAAGTGCAGTTCTCTGAATCCGTACTTAATCCCGCAGCCAACAACTACTACAAAATGAACAACATCAACATTTCTTCAGTGCCAGAAGATCGGCTGTTTTCGACATGCGACCAAGACGATTATTTTCTACAGTTTTTGGTGGGCACCGATTGCGAATCTACCGATATTTTGAGGGATCTTATAGGTAAGTTAAAATGGTAGAGATAATGGAAAAATAATAATGTCATACCACGTATGCCATGTGCATTTATATACCGTACTGCCGCCGGAACTTGGAGTTTGCTTGTAGTGTATGGTATTGTCCAACATAGGTATCTCAAAGTTCATGTCAGGTCTCCATATTTCCATTATCTACGTTGTTTATACAGTATAGGTACCTACTACTCTTCTTTTATACAGTGCAATTCTTGAATCCGTTCTTGCGTGTATTCACTTCCGATATGACTATATTAATCAAACTTGTTTGTGCTAAAATGGATGTACTCTCATATTAATATTTATTTTTCAGGATTAGATGATGTCGTACCTCTATTGGTAGCAATAGACTTGCCAAACAGAAGATACGCGACCATGGAGTATGGTACAGAAATCACAACGGACACCGTCAACGACTTTGTAAGGAAGTTCCAGCTAAACGACTTAAAATTCAAAGACATTAGTGAGGAAGGGGTGGAAAATGCTGGAAATTTGTAATTCAGTTAGCAATAATAGCGAAAATAAGAGAGAGAGAGAAATAAGAACAATTAATGGTTTATATTTTAATAACCGATTTTAGTGTATTATTATACCGGGTTGCCCAGAAGTCCAGAATAAAATTAATATAGCCCTAACCTGTAACTTTTGGGAAAAACGCTCGGACAGGTAAATTTATTTATACAGGGTGTTTTTTTAAGGTCGACGAGCGGCCATATCTCGGAAACTACTGGGCATAGAAACTCAGGAAAAGAAAAATTATGATTTAAAGTGGCCATGAGAAAATTCTGGAAATAATTTTTAAGTTCCGCATTTTGCCGCAAGAGGGCGTAATTGAAAAGTAAATTTTAAAATTTTACATAACTCCGAAAATTCCACATTAAGGTATATGTTTGATAACACCATTTTAAAGCTTGGACAATTATGCATCATTTTGGTCCTATGCTCATTGGCGTACCGACTTTAATAAGAGTGGGGGAAGCCGTTGAAAGTGTAAGCATTAAAATCGCTGTAACTTCTAAACGACTTATCCGATTTTAGCAACTAAAGACTGTTTGGAAGAGAAATGTATGCACTTTCACCAATCGTATTTAGTTGTCCATAATAGTTCTAAAAAAAAATGCTAGAGGGCGCAATTTGCAATAACAATACATTTTTTGATTTTACTCCGAAAAAATAAATCATACGGTATTATTATGATACCATAATCGAAAAGTAGGTGAAATTTGCTAGAAAAAATATTAAAACCGCTGTTCGATATCTTTGTTCGTTTCAATGTTATTGCCAAAACAATAATTTTTAATACAAATTGCGCCCTCTAGCAATTTTATTAGAAACTATCTTTGTACCATTAGATACGACAATTGAAGGTACTTCCAAACAAGCTTAAATTTAGTAAAATCGGATAAGTCGTTTAGAAGTTACATCGATTTTAATGTTCACACTTTCAATAGCTTCTTCCCACTCTTAATAAAGTCGGTACGCCAATGAGCATAAGACCAAAGTGATGCATAATTGTCCAAGCTTTAAAATGGTGTTATCAAATATATACCTTAATGTGGAATTTTCGGAGTTATGTAAAATTTTAAAATTTACCTTTCAATTACCCAAGTAGCACAACATATTGGCTGATCATTGGTTCCATATTGGCACAATATCGATTCATTTGTATCGGTAAATCAATATATTACCAATATTAGTCCAATATTCAATTTCGTGAAATATTAGAATACTAGCTGAGAAACAAAATGAGGAGCATGAGTCAGATGCATAGCCATAGTGTTTAATGTTAATATCATTTTTAATTTTAAAATAAATACAGTTAATAATACTAACAATAATTATTGCTATACTAATTATACAGGGTGTCCCATAACTTATGGGCCGTAGAGTAACTAAAGATACTAGACATCAAACTAAGCCGATTAAGTCATATAAGTTTTTTCGGATTGTTACTCGTTCTAGAGATACAGGGTGTTGAAAGTAAAAGTTTATTATTATTATTATTAATATTATTATTTATTTAGTTAAAAGTTTAATAAAGTGTATTGAGGTCAACGGTGGTCACTTTCAACATTTACTAAAGTGAGCTTCTTGTTTTTGTTCCACTGTTTCGAATTTATTGCGTTGTGATAATTAAAATATTAATTTAATTATGTACATGGTTTTTTATGCTTTGGGATGTTTAAAGGGAAATATCTCGAAAACCGTTAAAGATATTAAGATCAATCAGGTATACCTTTTTGACTCAGAAAATGCCCTTCTTTAAGAAACTTTAATTGAAAAACACCTAATATCACAGGTAAGAAAAAAAATCATAGATTTATGAAGTCCAGTGTATGCAACTAGCGCCCTCTAGTGTGAAACTTAAAAATTTCTACAAATTCTTATTTCTTGCTCATAAAAATATAATACTGCCAACTTTCAATTCGATTCATTAAACGGTTTTAAAATTATGGCTTATTTTCGAGAATAAACTTTTACTTTCAACACCCTGTATCTCTAGAACGAGTAACAATCCGAAAAAACTTATATGACTTAATCGGCTTAGTTTGATGTCTAGTATCTCCAGTTACTCTACGGCCCATAAGTTATGGGACACCCTATATAATACCTAATTTAAGTAACAATTTTTCAAACTTTTTAGATCAATCACAATATTTCAAGAATTGCCGATATTTACTTAATTTTCCATTAATTTTTAGTGTCCACAAAAGAATATACCTTAATAATTTTATGAGAAAAAAAATACAATAATGGGCAAATAATTCAAAAAGTCCACATTTGTTTATTGGGCCAATACATGAACGATATTGGGTCAATATTGGATCAATATTGTTGTGCTACTTGGGTACGCCCTCTTGCGGCAAAATGCAGAACTTAAAAACTATTTCCAGAGTTTTCTCATGGCCACTTTAATTATCATTTTTCTTTTCCTGAGTTTCTATGCCTGGTAGTTTCCAAGATATGGCCGCTCGTCGACCTTAAAAAAACACCCTGTATATGCACTCGCATGCCAAGTAGAGGGTGGAGGACATTTCCAGTATTTGGCACGTTAAACCACCTTTTTGTTGTGTTTTGTTTTGCTTCGTTACATTTTTATTTTTTTTAACAAAATAAATAACAAATACTTAAACCATAATTATTGTTCAGTCACAAAATGTCAGAACGTGAAACAATTAAGATTTCTTACCTTGAAAGGTAAAAAACACATCAATGATTTATCATTTTCGTTTTTTTTTTTAAACTTTTAACAGTCGCCATTTTGAAATAGCTTGACAGAATCGCGCCAAAATTTATGAGCCTGCTATACGAGATATTAGCTTTCAAATGATGTATCACAAGCTGTATGTTTCCATTTAAAAAAAGGTCGATGTCGTCATATCTTTCACAAATGGCTATAAAAACAAACGAATGTCAAAATGTGAGCATATAGAAAACTAAATTGACGTCTCCCAGTGTTTTCCTCAACAGTTACAGGTTAGGGCTATATTAATTTTATTCCGGACTTCAGGGCAACCCTGTATAGCTCGAAATGTTAAGTTAAAATACACCGTATTTCTTGGTTCCTAATAAATAGGGGGACTCCAAATAAAATTTCCTATTAATACTCTACCTAGTAGTTGGTTAGTTTATGGTGTATAGGTATAGTTAGAAACCGATTGTGATTTAAAATAATTATTATTAAAGGGTCGGAATATGGCGAAAATGTATGAAACATAAACAAAAAAAATAATAAAAGTTTTTTATTTTCTGTTGTTTCGGGTGCCACAAATTGGTATGCATGCATGGTGTTCAAACCAGGATTCAAAATAATAATATTTGGGAAAGGAACATTTTTTGAAACTTTTATAAAATTAAATTGGACCTGTATTAGAAAAAGGTGCTCCTGAAGAATGATATTTGGTTTCCAATGGACGCTGTATTTTTGCCCTGCATAGCAATAAGTTTGTATAAAATGCCAAAACACTGTATATATCAATTCTACACTAAGACCTGTGAAACAATTTATGTAAAGCCTTAACATTTAGAGTTAAGAAATATGCGTGTATTAATAGTTATTTATGTATCAAGGGTACTAAGTAGATGATTATGCCCTGAGGGCGACAGTCTTACAAAGCCGAGGGCCTCTGGCCCGAGGGTTCGTAAGTCGCCCGAGGGTATATATCTATTAGTACCCGTGGTGCATACAAACTTTTATGTCATACCAGTTCGTTTTGAATAATAAATATTTTTTTTTAATTTAATTTGATTTACCAATTTTTTATTTTTACCTGCGACTTGACATTATTAAAATGTTCAATGTGTCAAAGTCAAAAATCAAAAATGGAACAAGATGCACACTTAATGCAACACTTAATGCCCGCGCGGGCCATAATGTGTACTTAATGCCCACGCGGGCCATAATGTGTACTTTATGCCCGCACGGGCATAAAGTAATCCATTATGTAGATGGTATCTAAGGTATAAAAACACAATAATGTACTGGTATGACATAAAAACTTAAGTGAAAGTTTAGAAATAATAGAAAATAATATGTAACAATTTTAGCAATGTATGTAAATGCATTTTTGTAAATTATTAACTTTTAAGTAGTGTCGGAGAACCTATAATTTATGCGAAATTTGCAGAGATAACCCCCTCCCCTCGTACTATCCGTTAAGGGTCATAAATAGACAGAGAGCCGCCTGTCAAAGTAGGAGGCGATAACTAGAGGAAGAAATTCCGTCTAAAAGGTATATTGGCAACCGGTTTGTTCGTTGTTACCCAGAGCATTTTTTTTTAATTACATTTTTTTAACTAATATTTTATAAAAATAAAATTTAAATTAAATTAAGAAAAAATGCTCTGGGTAACAACGAACAAACCGGTTGCCAATATACCTTTTAGACGGAATTTGTTCCTCTAGTTATAGCCTCCTGTCAAAGTAGGTTAATTTCTGATAGAAAATAGAAAACTTTTTCGTCGATATATTCCTAATTCATTGGAGTAGTTAAGTTAGTTTAGGTGTTTCTATATATTGCCTTTCGAGTATTTATAAAAAGAAATTGGCTGTTAAAATAAAGTATTTTATTTTTGTAAAAAACATTATTTATTGAAAATTCTTACGACGAAATATAAAATTAAATTTAGCAGGTAGTATTTTAAAAACGTTGTCAAACAATTAATCTTTCTTTTAGATAAGACAATTAGAGTAAGTTTGTAGAGTCAGTGTTCGACAACTCTAAATATTCGACAAATAATAATTATTAAAAAATTTTTAAATTAACAAAGTTTGTTTACTTTTTATTACAACCTGTAACAATTTAAAATTATTTACATTTTTTGATCATCCCATAGAAACATGCAAATTTCCAAGGTAAGAACATCAAGGTAAAAAAAGTCAGATTTACCAAAATTTGTAAATATGACAGAAAATGTCAGAGATAAAACTTTAGAAATTCAAGTTTTTGCGACTCTGTATAAAAAATCCGCGGACAGTCTGTATATATAGGTCCATCTTATTAATCACAAAGAAGGCAATTATTTTATCTTTGTATAAAAAGTTTATTTAAATCTACACTTAATATCTAATTTGTACAATTCTTCGTAAAATTGAATTTAATAAAATATGTACACACAACAATTGCAATAAAAATTGAAGTTATTGTTGCCTTATAATTTCTATATGGACAGAAGAGCTACTCTATACAGGGTGCTACAAATTCGTTTGCGAACATGGGGATCTCAAAAACGGCAAGAGAAATGAAGATTGTTAAATTAGGGCAAAGTTGCGTATTTTAAGGACTCATAATAATTATTACGCCATAATTTGAAAAAAAAAAAGGAAAATTTTTAAAGCAGTTTTTTATGTTCTACAAGATGGCTTTATTAGTTTCCCCAATTCGTCGTTTCCTATTTAGATGTCAACGTCAAGTCAATTTTTTTAAAAGCGAACCTGGAATATTCAATACGGTTTTAGGAACTTCCAAGCTTAGAAATTTATTGCAAGTCAAGTTTTCTAAACTTCAGAGTTTCGTCATCAAATAACACATCAGTATTTCAAATATTAGTTTTTCTCTACCATTACAGCCCTAGCAATTTTAGTATCCTTAGGATTAAATTATATCATAATTCTGTTTAATTTTATTGTCTCGATTTTACGTTTATAGTCAATTCTAACTCAATTTAACTATTTTTTCGTATCTCTTACCGTTTTCAAGATCCCCATGTATATTTCTGTTCATTAAAAACTCGTACACCTAATTTGTCATGGTGTAAATATTTCTTTTTTATTTTTGACATTTAATTTTAAAAGTGCATGGTGGCAATAGGGAACTTTCCAATTTTTTTTTAATAATATGATTTAGTTGGGCCTAAAAAAATATTCCCCAATTATTACTCCTTAAAAATCAGTAATAACTTGGTAAAAATTCTTTAAATTTTCGCGCGTGTCAAAAGCATTTCAAACGACCTCTTAAGCGCGCCAAGCCCGATGACGTCAGGAAGTATGACTTTTCCGTCATCCGTCATCCTGACCGGTGGCCGAGCTACCGAGTTTGCATTTGGATTGCCGTGTGTTATTGTTATTGTATTGTTGTTTTAAGGTAGAATTTTAAACGTCGTTCAATTTATTGCCAACCGATAACCTATTTCGTGGATGTCACACACGAATTATACTTCTTGACGTCACGACCCGTTTTTACCCGCTTAGGATAATTTGAATTTTGGGGCATTTTTAAATCTTGCTAGCGGTCTTTTGGGACGAAATATGTAGTATTTTTTTTTGCTGCCATATGTTTTATGACAATATACAGGGTGTTTCAGAACATGTGGGCAATCTCTCGGATTCATATAGATTAGGTGAAAAATAACATGATAAGTTCATATAATATTTTTTCCTAAGAGCCCCCCCCCCCCCCCCCCCCCGAGGAGATATATGCCCCTAAAGACCGGCCCTGAAAACTAGTTTTTTATTGATAGCCTTTGAATCGCCCTGTATATTTTGATTAAAATTTAGTATAATCTACACTATGGAAAGCTTAAATAGGTTAACAATAAAATGTATAGTTCATTCTGTGGGCCAGGGACGGACTAGCTTGGGCATAAAAATCTTACATCTTTGACAGGTGTCATGCAATCGGGGTTTTTATATTATTTTTGGATAGCTTACATATTTTAACGCAAAATAGATACTCTTCGCAGATTTCGATAAGTTGAACCGTTTTCGAGAAAAAGACAATAACGTTAATAATTATTATAACTGCCAAATATTGATTTTTATACCTACTATCTTATTATTGTTCTTGTTTAATATAATATTCAATTTGTTCGCATTGTTATATTGTATGTTATTATAAACTAGCGTGTACCCGGTATGCGTTGCAACCCGCTGGTATAAATACAAACCCGAACAAACCCGATATATTAGTACCCGGCATGCCACTTTCTGAAATTGCACCCGTGCGAAGCCGGGGCGGGTCGCTAGTTATACATAAAAACCTTCCCCTTGAATCACTCTATCTATTAAAAAAAACCGCTTCAAAATCCGTTGCGTAGTTTTAAAGATTTAAGCACATACAGTGTCCGCAAGAAAGTCCGCATCAAATGGGATTTTTTTTTATTATTAGGTATAGGTAAAAATTGAAAAAGCAGTTAGTTTTTGCTTACCTAAAAACCAAAAATGACGTATACTGAAGCAGCTGCACGACTTGCTTTACCTGTCAAATTTGACATTTTTAATAAAAAAGGTTCAAAAATGCCCTAATTTATCAAAATATTGAAAAACTTTATTCGAGAAAGTTGTTTATTTAGGCATTTTTAGCCCTTGTACGAAATTTCGACAGTCTAATACAATTTTTATTTTTTGCCAGATTCTTGAAAATTTTGATCAACCCTCGTAGATTAACTTTTATAACTCGATGTAAAAATACTACTTCATTTGTAATCTTAATGCAATTTTGTGTAAAATTTTTGTTTCCAATTATTTCTTTTGCTTCAAAAACTGAAATTGTTATTGATCAGTATGTAATGTTTGATGCAAAGTTTACCTAATTACATCAGTTTTGCCAAAACCGACGTTTCTCATTTTTCTTAAGTTAGTAAACAGATATACAAAAAGGAAATATTAGGAAGCTTTCGATGAAATTTTACTTAATTAATATTGAATCAAAAAGAATAAAATATTAATCACTCGAAACATTTTATTCAACAAAAATATAGTTTAATATAATAATTAATTTAATTTAATATTAATTAAATAAAATTTCAACGAAACCTTCCTAATATTTTTTTTTTGTACATCTGTTTACTAACTTAAGATAAATGTGAAACGTCGGTTTTGGCAAAACTGATGTAATTAGATAAACTTTGCATTAAACATTACATACTGATCAATAACAATTTCAGTTTTTAAAGCAAAATAAATAATTGGAAACAAAAATTTTACACAAATTTGCATTAAGATTACAAATGAAGTAAAGGCAAATGGTTTTACATCGATGTATAAAAGTTAATCTACGAGGGTTGATTAAAATATTCAAGAATCTGGCAAAAAATAAAAATAAAATTGTATTAAACTGTCAAAATTTCGTACAGAGGCTAAAAATGCCTAAATAAACAACTTTCTCGAATAAAGTTTTTCGATATTTTGATAAATAAGGGCATTTTTGAACCTATTTTATTAAAAATGTCAAATTTGACAGGTAACGCAAGTCGTGCAGCTGCTTCAGTATTCGTCATTTTTGGTTTTTAGGTAAGCAAAAACTAACTGCTTTTTCAATTTTTACCTATACCTAATAATAATAAAAAATCCCATTTGATGCGGACTTTCTTGCGGACACTGTATAGGGATATAGGGACAGACGGGCGATAGCGGCTTTGTTTTATACTATGTTAAGATATAAAATATTACATTACCATTTTACCTAATTGTTTTAATTACTTCATCTACGCCAATGATTTGCGTTAATTGCATATAACCTTAAACATACGTCTCTAAAAACCTGAAAGAAATACATAATCACAAAAGCCTGCTTCAAACTGCTTAAATGATACACAAACTAATCATAAGCCTTGTACGGGGTTTTTATGAACACACACGAATTTGTAGCCCTCTGTAGTTGCTTAAAAATATGATGAAGTGATGACGCGAAGGGCTTGAGCTAATAGTACGGCCACTGTACTCTTCTGCTCGTCTAGTATCTAACGTGACATTAAAAAAATTAATTACTTCGCAAAATTAAAAAATAAAAGACCAAACGTAAAATTACAACCGCACACAAAAATTCTGCTATCTGTACAGGGTGTCCCAAATTCGAGCCTCATCATGGGGATCTCGGAAACTATAAGAGATACAGCATCGGTCAAATTGTGGCAAAGTTGCGCAATTTCGTACTGAGCAATATCGCAAAAAAATATCTCGGCTATCTTCTTTAGTTTTTGAAATTTTTGCAAAAAACTAAAATTTTGAGTTTTTGTTTTTTTAAATTGCTCGACTTATTTCATCCGCTACAGAAAAACAAGCACAACATTGTTAAGGCAACTTTTTACGCTCCATATTGTGACATTTTTAGAATTTCGTTACAACGTTTCGTTTTTGTGGAACTATTATCAACTTTAATTTTTTAAATACGGACCTGCATTTTTTATTTTATTTTTTGATAGCCCTTTAAGCCCTGAATTCAACCATGTACCACACTTAATTATATTTAGACGTTTTGATGTCATTATTACATCTTCAGGAATGTGATAATTATTTTTAAATACGGCCCTGTTGTTAGTTACTTAATCTTTTTACCACATACAACATGTAAATGGATCCAGAATTTTATACAAATAATTTACTATATTTATGTTTTTATATAAATTGTAACAAAGTAAAAATAAAACCAAACAAAACAAAGGTGGCTATGACAAGAACTTTTACTTGATTGTTTGGCTTAATTATCTTGACAACTGCAGTCACCATTTATACTGAATATTTCAGCAAAATTATGTTTTCTGCTTTAGAAAAGCGCGACATGGTACTAGTTTATTATTCTTTCAATAGGAATTCACAAATTTCTTGTGACCGTTATTTACAGGTCTATCCTGAACGCTTGCAGCCTCATTATAGTTATTTTGCTACGCTTGATACTAATTTAGCCCAGTATGGTAGTTTTAATAAACCAAGAGTCAAATATGGTACACGAATGGAGCCGGAAGAACAACAAAATATTTTAGATTCTGTAACCCACCAAAATCCCGCTAAACGATATTTCAATCTAACAACTAACACCAGGGCCGTATTTAAAAATAATTATCACATTCCTGAATATGTAATAATGACATCAAAACGTCTAAATATAATTAAGTGTGGTACATGGTTGAATTCAGGGCTTAAAGGGCTATCAAAAAATAAAATAAAAAATGCAGGTCCGTATTTAAAAAATTAAAGTTGATAATAGTTCCACAAAAACGAAACGTTGTAACGAAATTCTAAAAATGTCACAATATAGAGCGTAAAAAGTTGCCCTAACAATGTTGTGCTTGTTTTTCTGTAGCGGATAAAATAAGTCGAGCAATTTAAAAAAACAAAAACTCAAAATTTTAGTTTTTTGCAAAAATTTCAAAAACTGAAAAAGATAGCTCAGATATTTGTTTGCGATATTGCTTAGTACGAAATTGCGCAACTTTGCCACAATTTGACCGATGCTGTATCTGTTATAGTTTCCGAGATCCCCATGATGAGGCTCGAATTTGGGACACCCTGTACATTGTGATTTTAAAGGGCTATTTAAAATCAGTTAAAAAAACAGCAATTTACAATTAATGGTAAAGGAAAAAATTGGCGTTCTGTATAACAGAAATAGAGGCCACCATGTGAAAAATATCTAGTTCAGTAACACGGCCAGCGCGTCAAAGAACCTCGTCCTATCTTTTGCATGAAGTTCCAAATCTAAAAAATAATTTTAAAATTATGAGGCAACCTTATACAGGGTGTCCGGAAAAATGTGGGAAATCTCCCGGATATAAAAAAAAAACACGTGAAAAGAATACTACAAGTTCATATAAACTTCTTTCGTATCGGCCTCCTCTTCGGAGATATGGGGGCTCCCAAAGAGCTCCCATGGAATTAAGTGTTTGACACATAAATTATTAAACCAACAGGTATTTCATTTTTTTTTTCATATGATCTATACCAGGTAAGACCCTTCAAATTACTATCCCAGAAAGTGTTGCGAATTACTCACAGCTGCAGGGACGGACTAGCTTTGACACTAATGTGCCCATTTTTTTTTCGCCCTGTATGATAAAAACTTTGGACAACGTTTTTACATACCTTTAACTATTGACTAAAAATTAAGTACTCTTCATTCATGTCGCTAATCCTAACCGTTTTCGAAAAACGTCATTTTTAACATATTTACATCATATATATTTAGCGTATTTCAATAATTTGTTCCTATAAATTATAAATGTTCACTTTTAACTGCTTAATATTAATACATGATCGCAATAAATTGACGTTTTTCCGAAAACGGTTAGGATTAGCGACATGAATGAAGAGTACTTAATTTTTAGTCAATAGTTAAAGGTATGTAATAAAAAGTTGTCCAAAGTTTTTATCATACAGGGCCTTAAAAAAATGGGCACATTAGTGTCACAGCTAGTCCGTCCCTGCAGCTGTGAGTAATTCGCAACACTTTCTGGGATAGTAAATTGAAGGGTCTTACCTGGTACAGATAATATGAAAAAAAAATTGAAATATACCTGTTGGTTTAATAATTATGTGTCAAAAACTTAATTCCATGGGAGCTCTTTGGGAGCCCATATCTCCGAAGAGGAGGCCGATACGAAAGAAGTTTATATGAACTTGTAGTATTCTTTTTACGTGTTTTTTTTCATATCCTGGAGATTTCCCACATTTTCCCGGACTTAAAAAGCTCTACATGGTCTAAAACCTAAAATGCAACCATCAAATATCGAAATTTTCCAGTCATATACGAGGTTTGTCAAAAAATGTGAATTTTTCCCAAGAATGTGAATTTTTCCCAATAGTAAAGTACCTTTATTTTTGACATTATCAAGAATTGTTATAAAAAAAGTTGATCAGAACTAAAAAGCACGTCTAAATATGCAATTATACGCAATTATGTTAAAAAATGATTTTATTAATTTATTATTAATTATTTAATTAATTTAATGCGTGTTATTACATATTTAGACGTGATTTTTAGTTCTGATCAACTTTTTTCAATAACAATTTTTGATAATGTCAAAAATAAAGGTACTTTACTCTTGGGAAAAATTCACATTATTTGACAAACCTCGTATATGACTGGAAAATTTCGATATTTGATGGTTGTATTTTAGGTTTTAGACCATGCAGAGCTTTTTATGAAGAATAACTTTTTTTCGTAAAATGAATAATAAAAAAGTTTTCCATATGGTGCAAACTTACGGAGACATACTGTATATACATATTTTTTTTTAATAATTTCGATGGAGTTATTAATAGTTACTAAACATGAATTTTATTATTTGTGAATTTATATATTGTATATTTGGTGTCATATTATCTGTAATAAACTTTTTTAAGTTGGTTGAGATTAGTAAATAAAAATAACCCTAAATACGAGAAGCGCAACAGACAAAAAAATTCTCACAATCAAAGTGGCCCCGTTACGTTAAGGGGTTTTCTCAATGTCGTTTATAAAAACTTACATGATGTATCAAAATAATCACAGGTCGCCTCACAGTTCATTTTTTCAGCTGCCTGCTCAAAAGCTTTGCCAAAAAAACTAAAAAATAACAATGACGGGAAAAGGTAGTTAGATGTGTTTCAATAAGAATTTTATTTACAATGCATCTTTTCACTATAGGTTAATATAGGATTGGCATTATTACCGACGAAAAGTCTCACTAAAATAATAACACCCCAAGAAGCATTTTTAGACACATTACGGTAAATGTGTCTAAACTATTGTTTTTGTTTCCGACACAAATTGAAAATTGTTGGCAACATGTATGGAAATATTTTCGAAACGTATACATTTTAAATGGCGCATTAGCACGTGTTTCCAAGTGGTTGGTACGGGCTGTGACTTTCGCTGTTTCGACGCAAAATCGAAACTTTTATCGAAAATGTTTCGAAAATTTTTCAGAAATGTTTGGAACATGTTTCCATAAATGTGTCGAGTGAGAGTTCATTTTACAAAGAGGGCGCTGAGTGTTGGAATTGTAAATTGTCAAAATGGAAACATTATTGAAACAAATAATTAGATATATAATATCTATCTCTCTGCAGGTTGTAAAATAAAAGAAAGTAAATAATATGATGACAGCATAATTTCGCCATAATGAATTTGTCACCAGAGTATTTTCTATAAGTGATACATTTTTTTCGTATGGTTTATTGCAGAGGAAATCCAAAAATCGTTGACGAAATAAATTTTATCGTGCAATTTAGTAATTTAGCTTTATATTCTTAAGACGCTCCCGGTATATTGACACACACAAAATAAATACTTTGTCAAAAAATAAAATCTTAAATATTTTTAAAATTTTACTTAATTCTTCTTTCAATTGATTAAGCTAGCAAAATGGAACTAATGTAACCACTTTTTTACATTTCAAATGACGCAGGAAGTTAATTAAAGTCCATTTTAATAATATAAAAATGATTTTGTCAAAATTGTCGCCAGAAAGCGAGAATTATTCTGGTCTAAAATGGAGTCGACACACAATTTCTAGTATTTGGTTTCTATAATGTTTCGATAATCATGTAGCTATAATTCATAGAAAATGTGTCGAAACATGAAGAATGTTTCGATATTGTACCGAAACCATGCGAAACAAACGTCACTAAAGTAAAAAATGCACAGTCCCGTCAAGAGGAAGGTTAAGCTTAGAAGCATAAAACTTCTGTATACCGTCACGGTATACACTTTCTGTGACATATAACCTACAAAATTGGTTTGTACTTTGTTGAACGTTTAATAAAACTTACTTATAACTTATTCCTAAGTAATAATCTAAAGCATGTACTCAATTGTCGAGACAAAGAAAAAAGTAGGTTGGTAACAAAACTAAAATGTACAATTTATAGGTTATAATCGTTATAATCGAGGTTATAATAATTGTTCTGGTGCGGTAGTGTAAAGGTTTCTGGCAGTTTCGAAAATTATTTTCTGCGCAAGTTTCGTAAGTAAATGGATATCACTGTTTGGTAAATATTTCAAAGCAGAAGAATACCAATTTGTTTTAAATCACTTAATACGAAAATGTGTCGCTACAATTTGGGAGCACATGTGTCTAAACACAATTTCATAATATTATATAAAAATGTTTCGAAAAATTTTCTTTTGTGCGTTTCCTAAATGTATCAACACTGTAGTTTGGAAAGTATTTCGAAACTAACAGTTCTTAATCGTTTCTAGTAACTAAATTCGAAAATGTGTCGCAAAAGTTTCGAAACACATGTGTCTCCACACAATCTAAATAAATTTAATCGAAAATGTTTCGAAACGTTTCTCAGCAAAGAATTTGTGTCCAATTTGTGTCTATAATTTCTACTTGGGACAACTTACTTTCTAGGTGAATTTTCACAAACAGGAGGAACCCCTATTAATATACAAGTTCCAATGTCAATATTTTTAGGAGCAGATATTATTAATGGCAGTGATGACGCTCTTCTATTTCTTGACATGGACACATAGGCCTTAAGTATAAATTGAGCTAATAATGAGAGTATGTGGAGATGTGAAAACATGTACCAATCGAGACAACCCTAAAAAAATATAGATGATACCATTAATGGTAATATGCAATAATAATATTAATATAAAGGAAGGTGAAAATAATAAATATCTAGGAATAATTTTTAATAAACATTTAAAATGGAATTTACATAGTGACTACATTGTAAAAAAACTAAGAATTCTTATGCCAACATTTAAACACCTTAAACAATTTTTAAATATAAAAGAATTAGAAATACTTTATTATTTTTTAGTACAAACCCATTTAAATTATGGAATACTAGGATGGGGAGGCATGAATAAGTAATATCTTAATAATATTGAAACTAGTCAAAAATGCATTTTAAAAATTATTTACGAAAAATACCACCAATATTCTTCTGATTTACTATTTAAAGATAGCAAAAAAATGGATATTAAACAAATATTTTCGTACAGCATGTTAATATATATTTTTAAACATAAAAATAAAATAAATTATATTAATCACACACATGAAACTCGGCATAAAAATACTATTACATATAAAAATAGAGTAAACAAAACAATTTTTAAACATCAATCCATATATTTTTAATATGCTACCACAGTCAATTAAAATAATTAAATTATTAAATAATTATAGAAATGAAATTAAAAATTGGATATTATCTAATCCAAAAGATATATTCAAGAACGTCATTAATAAATAATAAATATACAGTTATAATGAATAAAATAAATATATATAAATATATTATATAGGTGCATAACGTATTGTATCTTCGTATACTATAGTGATATAAAATATATTAATAAAATATTGTCATATTCGTTTTATATTATGATCTAGTTGTGCCTAAATTATGAAATATATTCTTGACAAAAATATTACCTATATTATTTAACTCAAAACAAGTATTTTACTTTTGAGTTCGGAATTGATAGTTTATACAAGAAAATTATATATTAGCATCAAATGTCAAAAAAATATTTGAATAAACTTTTATTATTATTATTAAAATTAGGAAACTATTTTCGGTACAAACTACAAACCCCGATTAAAATATACTAAGAGTAGGTGGGTTATTTATGCCAAACTAATATGATATTTAAATGTCTTTGTATCCGTAAATTTTCGGAAGGAACCCCCAATGGCCCAAAAAGCCATAAATTTGTCACTTTCATGATTATTGTTTGCTTATCTAATGGTAAATGTCTATGGCCTGTCGCCAAACATCTGACAGTGTTGCCATGCCAGGAGAACCCAAGGAGTTCTCTCTTCCAACCATTACTGTTTTTCCATAACATTTCAAACAATAACGCATGGGCTTGTCAGGCGTTTTATAAATGAAACATTGTGAGTTTATAAGATCTTTGTATTATACGTATATACAGGGTGTTTCAGAACATGTGGGCAATCTCTCGGATTCATATAGATTAGGTGAAAATAATATGATAAGTTCATATAATATTTTTTCCTAAGAGCCCCCCTCGAAGAGATATATGCCCCTAAAGACCGGCCCTGAAAACTAGTTTTTTATTGATAGCCTTTGAATCGCCCTGTATATTTTGATTAAAATTTAGTATAATCTACACTATAGAAAGCTTTAATAAATAGGTTAATAATAAAATGTAGAGTTCATTCTGTGGGCCAGGGACGGACTAGCTCGGACATTAAAAATCTTACATCTTTGACAGGTGTCATGCAATCGGGATTTTTATATTATTTTTGGATAGCTTACGTATTTTAACGCAAAATAGATACTCTTCGTAGATTTCGATAAGTTGAACCGTTTTCGAGAAAAATCAACTTGACCGTTAACATACTTTAAAAAGGTTTAATTGTACCCGAATCTGTTTCGTGTTTTTTCGTTATAATAGGGGTGTTATGGAGGGTGCAGCAGTCTTCATTACATCATGCCCGGGAGTGTGTTAGAGTAGAGGGAACCCACATTGAGCCTTGTTATACATTTTTTAATTAAGTAAAAATCCGTTCATTTTCCTATTATTATAGTTATAATAATTATTAACGTTATTGTCTTTTTCTCGAAAACGGTTCAACTTATCGAAATCTACGAAGAGTATCCATTTTGCGTTAAAATACGTAAGCTATCCAAAAATAGTATAAAAATCCCGATTGCATGACACCTGTCAAAGATGTAAGATTTTTTATGCCCAAGCTAGTCCGTCCCTGGCCCACAGAATGAACTATACATATTATTATTAACCTATTTAATAAAGCATAGTGTAGATTATACTAAATTTTAATCAAAATATACAGGGCGATTCAAAGGCTATCAATAAAAAACTAGTTTTCAGAGCCGGTCTTTAGGGGCATATATCTCCTCGAGGGGGGCTCTTAGGAAAAAATATGATATGAACTTATTATGCTATTTTCACCTAATCTATATGAATCCGAGAGATTGCCCACATGTTCTGAAACACCCTGTATATACTTTCATTTCGTAAAAAAATAATTTTTATGTAGTAATGTTAAAAGTTTCCATACTTTTGTTTGCGGTTGTATATTGTTTAAGAGAATATTAAAAAAAGAAACCATTGGTGGACTAAACTTACCTCTTGGATAATGTAATACACGAACGGCCCCGCAGTAATAATTTGTTTCATATCCAATGCGCTCTGTACAGTTTTAAACAAAGTTTTTGCTATTATTTTCGCCCTCGCTATCGCATTGTTTATTACTTCAATTTTAGATCTGGATAGACAATCTAAGGCTTGATTAAACAGTTCTTCCGGTTTCTTATCTCTAGGCTAAAATATGTTAACATAAAATAACTATTCAAAAACGAAAAACTCATTTTACACTGATTTTATTGATTAGTGAACATTATTTGTATAAAACTCTCACGGGAAATTGTCAGAAAAAAGTACTAGGAAAGTTAAAACTTGACAAAGATATTTTCCAATATTGAAATGACAAAAACCAGATAAAGGAAAAATGTATTTGGGCAAGTGAATACCGTAGAAAATAAAACACTTTTATTAAAAAAATGTGTTTTTCTTGAACAATTCACACAATGGGCTTTATGGAACAGCACAAAACATTCATGGTTGAAGCGTATTTTCGATCCGGGGTTAGAGTAAATGGTGAGTGGCAATACAATCCGGGTTGGTTTTATTGCTGGGGATTTTTATCATTGCCTGAAAAGAAACGCGGCTGTGTTTAGGGAAACAGGTTCTATACCACACAAAAAAGGAGCAGCAAGACCATCCGTAAGAACAGAAGAACTTGTTGCAAACGTTCGTGAAACAATGCAAAATACGCCAACAAATTGTATAAGACGCCTGCGTCCCAAAAAGTGGGAAGATGTTATGGAACATGCATGCAGGACTATTCTTAAGAAGCTGCTAAATTTATTTCCTTATAAAGTGCAAGTATTCCAAAAAATATACAAGCCGCAGATTTTGAAAGACGCAGGAATTACTCTCAATGGTTTACCCAAAATTTATTGGAACGAAATGATTAATTAGACCTGACATTTTTTTCGGATGAAGCCTGGTTCCACCTCTCCGGTTATGTAAATTCTCAGAATACACGCATGTAGAGTAGTGAAAATCCCCATTTTTTTGGTGTGGAGTCTACATTGCACCTTCAAAAAATTGGTGTCTGGTTAGCTGTTTCCCGAAGAAAAATTGTTGGTCCTATTTTTTTCCATGACACAGGTACAGCACAGAGGTATAGAGACAATATTTTGAATCCATTTGTGGAGCAATTACTTGAAGACGATCTACGTTTTGGATATTTTCAACAGGACGGTGCAACGCAATTTTTTCGACGACAGATTGATCAGTTTTCGATCAGACATTGAATTCTCACCTAGATCACCTCGTTTAACGGTTATGGATTACTTCGTTTTTCCTCATTTAAAGAACACTATTTTTAAAACACCAGTTGCAAATTTAGAACAATTACAAGAAAGGGTTATCCAAGAACGTGGTAACATTTCTCCAGAGATGCTGGTCAACACTTTCGAAAATATGAAGAGACGTGTGAATTTATGATTGGAGCATGGCGGTGGCCAATTTCAGCAATTTATGTAATTATTTTTCTTTCTGTATATTCTTACTATGTTAATTTTGTAAACAGTAAAAATAAATTTGTATTTGTCTACTTATTTTATTACCCGTTAGTTTGGCATATCCTGTCATAATATGAATTTGACAAAATTTTAACCTATATTTGGTTAGATAACAAGCCCTCTTTGATGCAAATAATTTTTGCTCGCACGGTAGAATGCCCGCTATAAAGAGTGGGATATTGGATCAGCGCGAAACTACGTTTATGAATGAGATGTATTTTTTCCTTGATCGTCAATGGGGTAATTACCCCGTATGACCGCCGTTGAGTACACGTATTTGTCGCACCCTAAATGACAAATTAATACACTTACTGATGCTTCCAAAATTGCAAGTAACGCATAAACCATATCTGATGCACAATATTTATTTCTATACCCATATTGTAACACGAAAGATGCGAATTCTATATCTTGTAGCCCGTATTTTTCAGTTAATTTTTCCAGCGAGCTGTGAAAATCTTTCCTAAGTTGCAGGTCCATCGATTGAAAATGTTGCCTACTTTGAATAAGTGGTAAACTGAAATTTAAAAAATGTACAAATAAGTGATTTAAATTTATTTATTATTTATTTTTTTATTTGCAGGTTTGTTTATAATAATATTAAAAATCAATAACATTGTTTTTTTTATAAAAAATAAATGCAATGAAAGCATCATTAAAAAACCATAGATTAACAAATCTGTCCGATTTTGTAATGAGAAAATATAAACCCATTTAGATTATTAATTTTAATCACATCATAAATATAATATTTAAAAATATAAGTAAATAATTCAAAAATATTTCATCAAAAGAAAAAAAAGGAAAGAAAAAATTAAATAAAGGAGAATTTATAATAGAAAAATTGTAACATTTAGTATTATTACGTATATATAGAAGTTGGTTTACCTCTACATCATTTTGCATAATCCATGATTTTAATTTTCTTTTAAATGTCAAAAAACTCATAGTTTTCAAATCAGTAGGTAATATATAAAATACAAATTTTAAATATACCTAAACAAAATACCAAAAATAATAGAAGTTTCAAAAATATTAAAATTAGAGAATATTTTATAGATAAATTGAAACATGACCTAATAAAATTACAAAATAGGCAACATTTAATTAACGAACCAGATAAACTATATGATGAGATATTAGAAATATTTGAATCCTCATCATATACAAATACAATAAAAATTAATGAAAATTCGAAACCATGGTTTTCGAAAGATTTAGCAAAAATGATTAAAACAAGAGACAAGATATATGAAAAAAAGAAGAAATATCCAATGATTGAAGAATATGAGCAGACTTTTAATAAATTAAACAAACTTGTAAAACAAACAATAAGAACAACAAAACAAAAATATTTTAAAAACATATTTTTGAACAGTGACCAAAAAGGTATTTGGGAAAATTTAAATTTATTATTGACAAACAAGTCAAAGAAAAACAAAACCAACATTGATAGTATTATATCCAATAGTATTGAAATTAAAGACGAACAAACCATATGCGAAGAAATGAACATATATTTTATAAATGTTGGCGAAAATTTATCAAATCAAATTCCATTTATAAGAAGATATACTGAAAATGCAAACCCTAACTCGATGTTTTTGAACCTAGAAAAGATAACTATGGGTGAAATTGAAGAGATAATAGATGATCTTAATATAAAAAAAGCAAGCGGTTTTGATGAAATATCAGTAAAAATTATTAAAAAAGTCAAAATAGAAATATTACCAATTTTACTTAAACTATTTGAATTATCTGTTAAAAAGGGTATTTTTCCATCAAAAATGAAATTAGCTAAAGTATCACCAATTTTTAAAGCAAATTCAAAAAATTATCCAAGTAATTATCGACCAATATCTGTATTGCCAGTTTTTTCAAAAATTTTAGAAAAAATTATGAACAACAAATTAACAGATTTCTTAGATAATCAAAATTTAATTTCAGATAGTCAATATGGTTTTAGAAAATATAGAGATACTGAAATTGCTGTTATGGATGTAATAACAGACATTCAATTAAAAATAGATCAAAATCAAAAATGCTGTTTATTATCTTTAGACCTTTGTAAAGCGTTTGACACAGTTAACCATAATTTTTTATTACAAATAATTCATAACATTGGAATAAGGGGAAATATTTACAATTGGTTTGAAAGTTATTTGAGCAATAGATCACAATATGTTGAAATTAATAACAGTAAAAGTACTCAAAAAACTATTAAATGTGGTGTTCCGCAAGGATCAATTTTAGGACCAATATTATTTCTTATATATATTAATAGTATATCTAAATTAAACCTAAATGGTAAGATACAATTATTTGCTGATGATACAACTATTATTTATTTTGGCGATAATTACTTTGACATTCAAAATCAAATAAAAAATGATTTACAAATCATTTTTTCTTGGCTTCAGTCATATAAATTATCAATAAATTTTAAAAAATCTTCTTTTATATATATTACTAAAACAAAAATAAACAGCTTGCTATCAAAAAAAGAAATTTTATTTGATAATAAAATCATAAAATATGCTGATTCTATAAAATTTCTAGGACTGCATATAGATGAAAATTTAAGTTGGAAAACACATATCGATTATCTCAGGAAAAATATTACCCCATTGATTGGAATTTTTTATAAAATAAGATATTATTTACCAATTAAGCTTTTAAAAAATATTTATTATTCTCTAATTTATTCTAAATTTCAATATTTAATATCCGTCTGGGGATCTGCTACCTCTACAATAATAAACCCTTTAAAAAAATTACAAAATAAACTTATTAAATGTATTTACAAGCTTCCTTTTTTAGAACCAACAATAAATTTATACAAACCACTAGGATATTTAAACTTAGAAAATTTGTATAAATTAAAAATATGTGTAATTATTCATTCAATATCCACTTATCAAAAAAAATCAAAAATCACATTCCAAAAATTAAATACCGTACATAATCATGACACAAGGCAAAATGAAAGTATTTTAGCAGTAAATATTAAAAGCAATATTGGTAAAAGATCATTATTATACAATGGGGTTATAATTTATAATACCCTACCAAATATGTATAAAAATATTAAAAAATTGACACTCTTTAAAAAGAAGACAAAATTGTATTTTTTAAAAAAATAAAAGCACTCTAATTTTATTCGGAAATTAGTTTTAAAATTGATTTAAATTTGACTATTTTATTAATTTTATTTGTATAGTATTCTGTATTGTAATTCTATATTTTTGTAAAAAAATGTTGTTTATATTTGTTTATTTTTAAGTTAGTGTAATATTTTCCCTGTAATGGACTTCTAAAGTTCGTTGGGAATTATTTATTAAATAAAAAAAAAAAAAAAAAAAAAAATCCGTTCAAAATATATTTTTAATTTAAATTTTTTTCTTTATAAATCAAAAGGAAACTTTCTATGCATACTTCAATGTATAAAAAACTATTTCGGAGATGCTTTAAGTCAATGTAAATAAAAAAATATCAGTTAGATGAAATTAACTTGTTCCCCTAGAAAATAAAAAAAAAAAAATATTAAAAATTTTAATGTCAACAAATAAAGCATTATTTTTTAAAAGTGTTAAATTAAAATTATCATAACATAAACATAGATTTGTTTTTTGTCTTGTTTGGTATATATGAGTAATATTATGTAATACATTTTTATTTTTATACAGGGTTAGGAAAAATTACCAGAACGGTCGATTATTTCAAAATATACAGGGGTTATCAAAAAACGTCTTATATAAAAAATGTAGGGCTGTTAAAAATCTACATATTATCGGTGATAAATTGAAATATACAGGGTCGCCCACAAAGTTGTGGAGAATGATAGTTATATTTTTTTAAATGGAACACCCTGTATATTTTTACATTTTTCAGTTCCACATAAAATTATAATTATTTTTTATTAAATGCATTATTAGTCTATACTTCATAGTTTCCGAGATATTGACTCTCGAAAAGTTACATTTTTGAACTTTGACAGCTCATAACTTACTAACAGTACGTCTTAGAGCAATAAGGCTTACATGTCCCTATCTTCAATTTTTAATATCTTCCCAAAAAAATCAACTTCCGGTTAAACCGGATGTAAAATAACACGAAAGCAGGAAATATAGTTGTTCCGGTTTAACTTGAAGTTGATTTTTTTGGGAAGATAATAAAAATTGAAGATAGGGACATGTAAGCCGTTTTGCTCTAAGACGTACTGTTAGAAAGTTAGATGCTGTCAAAGTTCAAAAATGTCACTTTTCAAGAGTCAATATCTCGGAAACTATGAAGTATAGACTAATAATGCATTTAATAAAAAAATAATTATAATTTTATGTGGAACTGAAAAATGTAAAAATATACAGGGTGTTCCATTTAAAAATATATAACTATCATTCTCCACAACTTTGTGGGCGACCCTGTATATTTCAATTTATCACCGATATGTAGATTTTTAACAGCCCTACATTTTTATATAAGACATTTTTTGATAACCCCTGTATATTTTGAAATAATCGACCGTTCTGGTAATTTTTCCTAACCCTGTATACATATATATATAAAATGGAAGTTTTGTAATAAAGTTTTTGACATTTTGGGGGTGGTGGACACTCCACACGCAGCATGATTTTTGTAGGACAAGTTGATCACAATTTTTAAATTAATTTTATTAAACAATTTTTAAAAAATGTGGTAAATTATTGTTTGGATTGGGGTATTAAAGGTAATTCAGTAAACCTGCTAAATCACTCAGGACTAACAAAGCATACCTAATTATTTTATTCGCTGTACAAAAACATTGATTATAAATAAAATCATAAGAGGGACAGTCCATGTTAGTTACATTTCTAGTATTCAGCAGTTATTTAAAAATGATACAAAAGGGTTGGTAATGTGGGAAGTAATTGTAACTAACGAGACCCTTGAAATGTCCATTTCAGATAAAGAAAAAATATCCTGAATTTAAGAGTTTGCCAGTAGTTACTCAGGGACGATAAAATTTACCCAACACTGAGAATAAACCATATTTAAATAGTTTTGTTAACTTTTGTTTAAAACTCCTGACCTTAGCAAATTGTTGTCTGTCTGCATGACAGTAGTTGTCAGTGTTATAGTCTTGTGAAATATGTCTAAAAATTTCTGAGGAATCCAGAAAATTTTTAGTTAGTTAGTTTTTATTGAAAAAAATGCGCACCATGCTGCATTTAATTATTCAGTAAGTTTTTTTCTAGATTTTTTAAAATTTCATATTTTGGATCTAGCTGTTTCAATTATCACCAACCGTCCGTCACTGCTACTTACCCCATATCAGCTAACAATTGGTGAATTTTCTTATCTCCTTTCAGCGTCCACAGTTTCATCCTGACCGCCGTAAACATTGAAAATTTCAAACTATGTTCAACCGTCCAATGTCGATACAAAGTCAGCCTCAAATCTTTCTCAAATAATATTTTAAGTGATGTCAATACGTCCGTATCGCTTGTTTTATTTTGCAGCCTTGTACAGTGCGCACGTAGATTTTCTTAAAAAGAGGAAAAAATAAGTTGGGTTACGTTCCGGTTAATTTACTAATAAACTTACCCATTTCGAGAATGTATTGAGTGTTTTCTATTTTACCAAATAAAAGTTGCTCCGTCAAAGCCACTATTGCTAGCCACAGCAAGTCTTTGTCATCTTTATTTAATTTCCACGAAAAGTCAAACATAAATATAGCACTCTAAAAATAGTACAAGTACTTATGTTTAAAAATGATAGACGATGTTTAATTATGACTCGTAAAATACAGATAGAAAAGGAGTCTTGTCGGTAATACCGAACTTACCGCCCTGGCATAATAAGTAAATTGGGAGTACTCAAACACTAATTTTTTCATATTTTCCTCCCACAGTCTTTTCTCTCTTCGTTTCATTATTTCCTCCTCTCCTAACCTTCTCCTTTTCGCCGCCCGACTTTCGCCGTCACTGTCTGATTGATTTTCTGAGTCACCTTCATCTTCTGAGTCAGACTAGATGAAAAAAGCGTCAGGGAAATTCTTGAATGTCATTAAATATATTTTTGATTTCTTCTGATTAAAAAAAAAAGGTAAAAAGCTTCCGAATACCTATATAAACTCACCGACAAAAAAAAACCGGCACCTACATTTTTTTAGTAATTTCAATATGGCATAACTCTTTTATTTTTGACTTTATTGCAATGATTTTTCACTGGGCGATAGATCTATTCATTAAAATTACGCTGCAGTTTGTTCTGATGTAATTTTGGTTGCTTAAATGTTTATATACCAGGGTAAGTCAAAATGATGTTTTTAGTCGGAAGTTTAAAACGTCCTGTGGAAAAAACACGCCAGAGAACCTTGTTTAAACATGATTTACGATAAAGCTGGATGTATTCCTAGCATTTTGTTTTTTGAATCATCTGGTTATCTTGTTTATTTTACGAGCTACGCATTTTAAATTGAAACGCTGGATTTAAAAAAACATGTTTACTTCAAACATTAAAAGTTGTCATTAGAGCACCTAAAATTAAAATAAAATGTTAATAACGAGTGTGTTACCTCTAGCCGCAATGACAGCTTGCATTCTTCGTGGCATGGAATCAATTAGAGCGATTATTTTTTCTTGAGGAATAGCTTCATATTCTTCATTTAATGCTAACCTGAGCTCTAGTAAAGTTGTACGTTTGTTGGGACGGTGACGAACGCGTCTTTTTAATTCATCCCAAAGATGATCAATTGGGTTGAGATTTGGGCTACAGGGAGGCCATTTTAATCTTTGAATTCCGACTTCATCCAAAAACTCATTTACTACATGTTGTGCAACATGTGGTCTGGCGTAGTCTTGCATAAGTATAAACAAACTATTCTCCAATGAAACGGGCAAATGGGACAGCTTCCTGTAGTATCTCTTCAATATATCTGTGGGCATTTAGAGCTCGCTTTTCCACAAATATTAGGTTTGTACGTCCTTCTCTGACCCACTCGTTATTAACATTTTATTTTAATTTTAAGTGCTCTAATGACAACTTTTAATGTTTGAAGTAAAAAATGTTTTTTAAATGCAGCGTTTCAATTAAAAATGCGTAGCTCGTAAAATAAACAAGATAACCAGATGATTCAAAAAACAAAATGCTAGGAATACATCCAGCCTTATCGTAAATCATGTTTAAACAAGGTCCTCTGGCGTGTTTTTTCCACAAGGCGTTTTAAACTTCCGACTAAAAACATCATTTTGACTTACCCTGGTATATAAACATTTAAGCGACCAAAATTACATCAGAACAAATTGCAGCGTAATTTTAATGAATAGATCTATCGCCCAGTGAAAAATCATTGCAATAAAGTCAAAAATAAAAACGTTATGCCATATTGAAATTACTAAAAAAATTTAGGTGCCAGTTTTTTTTGTCGGTGAGTTTATATACCTAACCTAAGACTAGGTTGTCATAACTTTCATGACATATAAAATCAAAAGGAATATCTACATTAATAATAACCACCACCTAAATATAATATTATGTAGGGTAGAGGCACCACTTATGGCCAGTACCCTACTTATGGCCATTTATGTGTATGTTGCCAAATATTAGCAAGTGACCTTGTTTTCTCATCACATTTGGTGCGCATATGGGTTGGTCCATTCCACTTGCATAGGGGAGGATGCATACAAACCGCCAAAAACAAATCACAG
The DNA here is from genome assembly GCA_963969555.1 of Polydrusus pterygomalis. Lineage (NCBI taxonomy): Eukaryota > Metazoa > Arthropoda > Insecta > Coleoptera > Curculionidae > Polydrusus > Polydrusus pterygomalis. The sequence continues at coordinate 37,005,259 of OZ018385.1, read as the reverse complement.
TCTTAAAATAATTTCAAAAGTGACCGCATGTTTGATTTCCGCGAAATTCTTAAGATTTTTACTAAGAAACGAATCTAGAATCATCCCAGTTTTTGGGTAATTTTATTAATAATATTTGATGCCAGCATTTGCATACTTAAGTAAGTAACCTAATTCCTTATATATTTTTTTATACAATTAATAATTATCAGTTATTTAAAGAAAAAAAAACTAATGGCCATTAGTGGATCCATTAAATTAATAGGTTTCTACATATGGCCAGTGTGGTGGCCATTAGTAGAACTGTCTTATCCACTTATGGGGCCATATATTTTAAAAGTTATAGCACGAGTATAAGAATTCCTACTCAATTTAAAAAAAATAGAATCTTCCAAACGTAATATATTTGCCACACGAAAGTCTGATAATTCAACAGTCCTAAAGAGCTGTCTGCCTTACCCAGGTGAAAAGAAATCAAAGAAACTTAAAAATTGACAAAAACAAGATCCTTGCAGTGTAATAACGTCGGATAAATGGCTCGATATAGAAGAAGACAAAAAAAACAAAATGCAGAAGGAGCAAGAAAAACTTGAAAGAAAGCAAGTCAGAGAACTTAAAAAACAAAAAGTAGAAGAAAAACCAACAAAGAAAAAAAATAATAAAAAAATACAACATATTGAAGCTCAGACGGAAGAAACAAGCTCCGAAGAAGAATGGCAAGCTTCTGGAAGTAGCGATGATGATGTTGATATCTTAGAAGCAACTGTGCCAGATATTGACCTTATAAAACCAGAAAATCTTAATCCTGGAAGTTTCATTTTGGTAGAGTTTACGGGAACAGGAAAAAGAATGACAATGATTTTTAAATATGTAGTAACTATAGGTATTGAAGGTTGTTAGCGAATAAGAATATGAGATTAAGTGTTTGAAAAGTCTCGACAAACAAAAAACAACTTTTGATTATTTAGAAACTGACGTGTCAATCGTTAATAAAAAAAATATATTGGACAGCTTCCACATCCAGTTCTACAGCAGGATGGACAAAGACTAGTAACAAAATTCCCAGGTTCTATTAGTCAAGTTTATGAAAAACAATAATTATAATGTAGCACTTATCTTATTTGTTCCTAATAAAAATATTTCATTTGATAAATCGCACTCGGAAACTAATTTATGTTCCTGGCTATAGGTGGGTAAAACTTGTGGCGAAAAGTGGGTTGTAACTGGCCAAAAGGGGCGAATCTTGCTTTTTTCGATTAGAAAATTTATTTCTGTCAGAAATTTAAAAAGTATGTATTTTTAGTAACTTAACCCAAAAGGGTAGGTCTTAGAGACCCTAAATATATATTTTAAATTTTTTTTCTGATAGTCCTAAGAATACCAATAACTGATATACTAATTTTTTTTCTTAACCTGGCCATAAGTAGTGCCTCTACCCTAGATGGATTGAGATTTATAAATTATCATTAAATTTTAATAAATAATTTTTTTTCGTTTACTTATAAAAGTAAAAGTAAATTAAAATTAAACAATGATAATATTTCTTCACTATCTTTTCATAATCATGTAATTAAATACACTAATGCAATTAAATTTTCAGGTTTATTATAGTAATATTAAATTGGTTAAAATCAGTGAGCATTATGAATATTATGCATTTTTATGGTTATCTTTTTTTTTAACAATTTTAATACATAATTTTTGATATGTGGGTAGTAGTAGTAATAGTAGTAACATGTTTTATTTAGCAAAAAGCTACAATTAAGTAAATATTTTTTAATACATTTTTTTTAACGCATTTTTACAGATTTATTTTTAAATTTTAAAACAGACAGAAAAGTTAAACATTTTGCAAATTGTATCAAATATTACGTATCATTTTGTTATAATTAGGTAAGTAAATGTAATTTTAAATTTTTTTAAATAGTTTTAATGATATTTGAGATTTATAGAATTTTCCAAATTATAATATTCTATCAAACCTTTATGAAAAATAGACTTATAAGCTAATTTTTTAGACACTCTATCCACAAAAAAATTTTTATTAGTTCTTGTTTTATAATTATGATGGTCATGATTAAAAGAACAACATTTTTTTAAAGAATCAGGCAATAAATTATTTTTAATTTTATGTATAAAGATATATAGGTACTAAATAAAAAATTAAATTTCTGACATTCAACCAATCTAAATTTTTTAATGTAAAATTTATTTTTGTATGTGTCACAATTTAAAATAATCCGCATTGCCTTATTTTGTAAAATTTGTAATTTGTCAAATATTTCCTCACTAACAAAAATCTTACCTCATCCCTAAAAATATCATTAAACTCAGGTACTAATGCATCCTCCTCAGGCTCATTCAACAATCGCACTTGACTAGTTGAGTATATATTACACAAATCTATAGGTCTATGACTATCTAGGATAAAAAATACTATATCTTCATTAGGCTCGAGTTCTTCCACTATATCTATCGTTCCACCACAGTTTAACAACACAAAATACTTTACGTCTTCACAATTTTCAAGAAAACCACGCCTTAGGTCCTCCTTGCCTTGTACCAGAGCAAGGGTGTAGAGAACGTTGCGGTATTTTAAAAGCGATTGTAGTATTTTGCAGGCACAGATGCTGTCGATGTCATAGTGGACCATCAAAAAGATTCTCTGAAAAGAGAAGAATATTTTACTGCTTTACACTTAATACACAGCTTGTCTTAAAAAAATTCTAAGGGATAACTAAGATAAATATTGTACAAAAAACAGCAAAAATAAAATAATTGGAATCAACATGCTTACAAGTCATAAGACAATAAGCCACCAACATAAGCTCTATGTGCTCAGCTTGTCCAATTCTAATCTGTTTTGTAAACGCAAAAGCGTCCTTTCTGTTTATTTTATCACTATAACCTGTATCGTTTTTAAATATGTCTGTTTATTCGATCTATTTTATTACTATTTCTTTTCATTTTTAATGTAAGTATCTATTTTGACACCCGACCACTTTATAAGTATTATACTACTATCTTGGGAATAAAGAGAATTTGAATTTGAATTTGTCCAAAAAAAGCTAAAATTATCGCCTGCGCCTATATTTTTTGGTCCTTAGATTTAAGGTAGGAGGTAGGTACCTATTGTCGGAATAGTTCAATTCGCAATATATAGTTTATTAGAATAGTTTTAAAGCCTCTAAGTTCTAATCCTTTTATATTTGGAATGACTACAGAAAAAGGCTATTGTAAAGATGATAATGGTTTAAAGAAGAGAATTGTTTACACAAATTAAAATCTTATGCTTTTAGTAAACTGAAACCCTGCTAAAACATGGAGGACAAAGATTGTTTCAAGCGAGGTTTCAAGACTTAATAAGTAAAAAGCAAGAACATGGGTATTCAATTAAAAAAAAAACTATTATGTTTTTACAGTAAATGACATAATTTGTTAGAGAATTCGCATACCTACATAATTTCTTAAGATTGCATTTAGCCTTCATTATAAGGTCAAGCATGTTTGTAAGTTTTATGCATTCGTTTCAGTACAAACAACAAAGTCGTACTTTTGGAACTTGTTTTCTAAACATTATAAATTAAAAAAAATGCTGCTAATCCTTATCTTTATACAAAAAACTTTTGAATTGTTTTTCATAAAGATAACAGATGGGAGCCAATGCCAATACATAATAATATAAAATCTAAATTCAAGGGGCTTCTTTCCGTAAATTGGATTAAAACTAGTGCGTACTTACTTTTCCTGCTAAAAACTCATAGAAATCCTGTTTTAAATCATCCACATACATGATAAATAAATAAAAACTATTATTTTAACATTATAACCTCTCGGACATGGACAACCGCCAAAACCGTTTGATGTTTGAATCTGTCAAAGTCAAAAACATGTGTTCGATTATTGTCAGTTACCTAAGAGCACAGAGAAGTGATTTGTATTGATTTTTTGATTGACAGTTCCGCAAAAGTTAAAAACAAAACCAATATTTGCCGCATCTCATCAAAGATGCTGGCTGACTGCTGGCAAATCACACTGCTCATAAATGTAATATATAAATATACTTTATTAAAGGTTCCGCGTTCTGCTGTACGCTTTTAAGCCTGTTTAAGCCCATGTGAACTAACCATAGAAGCTCGGTTTTACAAAAATTACTTGACTGACCCACAGTTCAGTGCAATAGGTTATTTTTTAAACCTTGAGCCTCTAGGATGTTTAAGAGTAGACAAGAGCAGACCACATCAAAATGGCGTTTTGATGGATCTGGGAATCGGATATGTTGGTGAGAGGCAACTATAGTCGTTGGGTGAGAGGACTGAGAGGGGCGACCCGAGGTAACATATTATATATATTTCTCTGTGCCAAAACTTATAGCAGTTTAGCCAACATTCCCACAAAATTGTCCCTAGACACACGTGCTTTAATTTAGGTTATGTAAAACGTCATATAGTCATATGTTTACAAAATAAAGCAGTAATTTCTAATTTGTTGTTCAAATTTTTTAAATAAATTATTAATTATGTCACGGCCAGAGCATTTGGCGCCCCCTGAGATAGTAAGTACATTTTTGCACGTTTTAGAGAACTGAGGTTACCCAAACATTTAATATTTTAGTTCTACAATGAAGATGAAGCCAAGAAATACACTCAAAAGTAAGTTTAGCAATTATTTTTGTATGAAATGAGTTTTAAATTTAAAAAAAGATACTTTTTGCATAACTTCGTTTTCTTTTAGCTCTAGAATTATGGAAATTCAAGAACAAATGTCTGAAAGGGCTATTGAGCTCTTAGTCCTACCTGAAGATTCACCCTGCTTTATTTTAGATCTGGGATGTGGTTCGGGCCTTAGCGGGAATGTTTTAGAAGAAAATGGCCATTACTGGATTGGCATGGATATATCCACTGCTATGTTAGGTCTGATAAATATGGCTACACATTTTTTTAAATGGAAAATAAAGTACAAAATATAATAAATATAAGTATAAGATATATTTGCTTTTTTTAGATGTAGCACTAGATAGGCAAGTTGAAGGTGATTTAATATTATCAGATTTGGGTCAGGGATGTCCTTTTAAGGCTGGTAAGTAAACATAATAATTATTATGCTGTATAAGTATCTACTGTTGGCTTGTAAACCAAATAATTTTTTTAAAACAAATAAAGAAACCTTCGTAGGTTAAATAATAACTTGTAATGGAAACATTTATTATATTTTTTAGGGGCATTTGATGGAGCTATTTCTATCTCAGCACTTCAATGGTTGTGCAATGCAGATAAATCACATCACAAACCTGTTCAAAGGTTGTATAAATTTTTTAGTACCTTGTATGCCTGTTTGGTAAGTATAATATACTTATTATATGTACCTATATACCTACAGTAAGCTTTACAGTAAGTCCCTAGTTACATTATTTTGGTACCAACATTCTTTTTAATAATTAATTGTGAACATAAGTTTAACAGTACTGTAATCTGCAAGTATGTAATACTAAAACTTTTGGATTATTGTGCCATATTGGATGCATAAAATTTTTTCACTTATATAGAGTAGGTCAGCTCGTGCAGTTCTTCAATTTTACCCAGAAAATGGAGATCAAATGGAATTAGTAACCAGCCAAGCAATGAAAGCTGGTTTTTATGGCGGTGTAGTGGTGGATTACCCAAACTCCACCAAAGCTAAAAAGTTCTTTCTAGTACTGATGACTGGCGGAAATGTGCCTCTACCCCACGGCTTGGGGACTGAAGGTTCTACTGAAGGTTAGGCTCTTTGATTGTTAAATAAAGTTTAAATTCTTTGTTAAAGAATTTGTTATTACTCTAGTTCTGTGCTTATAACCTGTAAATATTAAAAGAAAATATTTTTCTATGCATACCTTTTACCAAAATTAGTTAAAAATTGTACAATTATATCCAAAATCCGAAAACTTCCTATTATTACTTATTAATCGCCCTCGTAAATCGTTATCGGGTAAAATGTTAAATATAAAAACCACTTTCATCGAACTTATTTACAAGTCAGGTTGGCCGAGCGGTCTAAGGCGCCAGATTTAAGCTCTGGTTCTCGAAAGGGAGCGTGGGTTCGAACCCCACACCTGACAAACTTTTTTTTAAGTTAAATTTATTTCAAAAATATTTTTTTAAATTGATAAATATTATTTAAATTTTATTTTAGGTGTCGATTATACCAAAAGAGATAGGGTTAAAAAACAAAGAGGAAAACCCCTAAAAAGTGTAAAAAACTGGATTAAAGATAAAAAGGAGAGAAGGCGACGACAAGGAAGAAATGTTAGGCCAGATTCAAAATTTACAGGCAGAAAAAGGAGTGGTCGCTTTTAAAAATTTAACAAAAAATAAGACTAAATTATTTTGGTTTAGGCGAAAAGAAGTTTAGTTTAAGTTCAACAAAGGCTGTAATGAAAATAAAGTTATAAAACAAAGAACCAGTCTGATAATATTTAATAGCTATAAAAAGTATTTTAATTATGTAAAAATCTACAATAAATAGACAATCCTTAACATTTTTAAAATTTATTTTTACCCTAGAAACAAAAAAAAAGTAGGCGGGCCTGTCCGGGATTTGAACCCGGGACCTCTCGCACCCGAAGCGAGAATCATACCCCTAGACCAACAGGCCGTTGTTATATAGGTTGGAGCTACGCGGTAATAAATTGTGGCGGTTAGATCGTAAAATCGATTGGGAAATTAATATTAAAATACATTATTTTACGCTTAAAATTTATTTAAATAAATATAAATTCAATATGTAACATCTTAATAATAAGAAATATTTTATACCAACACAATTTTATGTTTAATCGATTTCCTACCTTAGTTAAAGAAATAAGAAAATCCTTCTGTGGAAAATCCTCACAAATTACCAGAAATAATGCAGTAACGACAAACAAATAAGTTTTATTAAAACCATTACAAATTTGTCTTTATAAACGCCCATAAATAATTTAATGATTGGAAACGCAAAAATCCTTGAATTTGATTCCCTGCTCCAATGAAATGAAAACAAAAAGTCTTGTGCAGTAAAATATTGTAGGTTTTTAGGTAGTGAATAAAATTAATTTAGAGGCAAAATGAGTGAAAGCAAAAAAGTAGATTTATATAGGGAGACTCCTATAAGATATTTGGGTATGTTTTTAATAACACAAATAATTAACTTGCTTTTAATTCTTAATTTTTTTCATGTTTGTTTAGGATATGCCAATGAAGTTGGGGAAGCTTTTAGGTCAATTATTGGTTCAAAATGGGTTGCTGTAAGCTATGGAATTGCCACAATGTATGTTTTAGCAGATACTGGTGATAAAAGCGTTGAATCTTACAAGGTAATCAGGAATTCCACTTGTTTGCACCTTGTTAGTTAATTATTATCAAAATAAAACACCTGGGAATCATCGATTATTTTGTTTGTTGTCTTTTCATGTGTTACGAAACCACCAACTCAACCGATTGAATCTTCTATTTCCTTCTGTTTTGTACTGTAGTTCCAAGACGTAAGTCTGTGATAATGCGAACTTTGTGTATTGTTGGTTGCCGATTTGAAGTGAAAAATACTAAAATACAATATCTGAAAAATGTTTATTGTGCTTTTTCTTTTTAGGTAAATGTCAACGAAAAAAACCACAAAATCAAAGTAGCCTTTACGACAGCCGATACCCTTATTTGGCAACTGCTGGCGTCAGTTATAATTCCAGGATTTACAATAAACAGAGTCTGTGCTCTATCAAACTATGCCATCAAAAAGTCAGAAAGCTTACCGAAAAATGCTCGGAAATGGGTCGTAACTGCTATAGGGTTATCCGCTATACCTTTCATTATAAAACCTATCGATAAATTTGTCGATTTTACCTTAGATGAGAGTTTACGAAAGTTTGAGCCAAAATAGTAAGTTAGGTGCAATTCACAAAACATAGGTATAACAACTGCGCAATTGTTGTTAGTTATATCACCACCACCGTGTTATATCGGTGGTGGTGGTTATATAGGCTGCTAAATAGTTCAAAAGAGCAATTTAAATGTAAAGTCACAAAAGAATAAAGGGTGTATTGTAAAGTTAATTTATTTTATAGTTGCAAATATACAATTTTTCTTGTTAAAATGTTTTATTACTAAACATTGTTTAAAAGTAATTTTAAGTTCTTGAAGATGGCGCTGCTTCTCTTGTGAACTGATGTAAATCATGTAATGTTAGTTGTATAATTAAGTCGATCACTTCACTTTGGAACTAACCTAAAATTTTGTTTTGGTTATTTTTGGGTACAGTCAAAAACAAGCTTTTAATTTTTGTGAAATATGAGCAAAAGAAAAGCTGCAAGTGATGACAGTAATCCAAACCATGATTTTTGTGAATTTTTAGCAGGCATGTTTAAGCTGTACACATAACTTAGAAACTATTTTGTCTACCAAAAAAGTTTGTTTTTTACCTACTGTTTACTTGTAAATACATAACTACTATTCTTCTGTATAGGAGCAATCCTTATTGCATAATGTGTACTTACTTTTATAGAACTTGCCGACTATGAAAAGAACGTAAATCGAAACATTCACAAATACAATGTCTATCGAAAAGCTGCAGCTACCTTAGCAGCTCATCCTAAACGAATAACGTCTGGTGCTGAAGCCAAAAAACTTCCCGGGGTCGGGGACAAGATAGCAAAGAAAATCGATGAATTTTTGCAAACGGGAAAACTAAGAAAATTGGAAAATGTAAGTATAGGGGCCAAGATAACTACTACCATGAAGAAGGTAAATATAGTAAAGCCCAAATCCATAATGTTGTAAATACTTACTACAGTAACTACAGTGTTCTTTTTATGTTCACGAGTACCTATGTAGCATTGTTCAAAATAAATACTGGATGGAATTAGGTATGTATAACTACCATAATATTATCTTGAATGTCTATAATACTGACTTAGGTAGGCAGGTACTTACTTATAAATGTTTTTAGATACATAATGATGAATCTAGTCAAGCTATAACCCTTTTGACTAGAGTATCAGGGATAGGTCCTGCTAAAGCACAAAAATTGGTACAAGATGGCATTAAAACTATTGATGATTTAAGAAATCATAAGGACAAATTAAGTCATCATCAAATTATAGGACTAAAGTAAGGAGAATTTTTTTTGCATGTAATAGTCAAAAAAGGGCATTGGTTACATTTACATGTATCTGATATTAGATGTCGGCGCCTGCTGTGTTCTTTACAGTTGTGTAACAAAAACTGAGTGCCCCAGCAAGCGTTGGGCCTTCTCTAAAAATAAACACTATTCTATATATTCTATAAAACACACAATTCTTCTAAATACATATTTATAATAAATAAAATAACAGCATACCTACCTAAATCTGAACTTACATTATATGTTGGGTTTCCCTAAAGCCCGTATTCTACAGGCTAAGCTCTTGGTCAAGATATTGTAAAAGTTGCCTTCAATTTATTTTCACATGTAAACAGCTAAAATTTGCCCCAAGTTATTCTCAAAAAATTGAAACTTATGCTAAGAATTTGAAAACGTTTTTAAGCAAAAACTTGGTCTGTGGAATAAGGGCTTAAGAATTTGCCTTTGTTTTTTTTATAGATATTTTGATGATTTTGAAACGAAAGTACCAAGGGAAGAGATTCAAGAAGTTGAAGCTGTAATAAGAAAAGAATTGAGAGATTTGGATCCTAAATATGAAATCACTATTTGTGGTAGCTATAGGTAAGTAATTTTTATATTTAAAAATTCAAATTAGGTACATAAAAATCTAAAAATAATATCAAATTAAGAAAAGTCTACAGGCCTATATAAAAAAAAGTAGTCATTTAATTATTTAAATTATTTTAGGAGAGGTAAAAAAGAAAGTGGGGACATAGATGCACTTGTAACTCATCCCGACTATACAAGTGATAAATCAGGCAAAAGACACAAGGATATGGTTTTGAAACATATCGTCCAGAAGCTGGAGAAGTGTAGCTTGGTTACTGAAACTTTATCTTTGGGCGATACAAAATTTATGGTGTGTAAAAATTAGAAACTTTTTTTTGGGCGATTTGTCTAAAACTTTTACTTCCTAATAAGATGTCACCCGAGATGTCACCATTTCCGATACTTTTTAGGGTGCTTGTAGACTAAAATCTGACCTACCCACTAGAAGACTAGACATACGATTTCAACCCTACGATCAGTATTATTGCAGTGTGCTGTACTTCACCGGTTCTGACGTTTTTAACCAAAGAATGAGGGCTCATGCCCTAGAAAAGGGATTTACTTTGAACGAGTACACATTAAGGCCTGTAGGAACCACAGGTAATAATAAATAATTTGATTTGACAATTAAATAATAAAGTCCATCAATAAAAAGCGCGTCAAGTGTAAATTGTTCTTGCGTGATTAGTGTTATAACTATAAGTATTTTTTTTTCATGTTGACATTAAGTACTAAGTAGTACATGCCTTTTTTTTAATATTACTTGAGGACCGACCGGGGTGGATCAACGATTTTTTATCACATCGTCACCTTAGAGTTATACTGTGGTATGTACAGTAAACCAAGTTTTGAGAAAAAGTGTTATGAAAAATTGGCTTTTTGTTACAGTGCTATAGACAGACCTACACTTAAGAAAATTTGTACTTAGTTAGTTTCATTATAATTATTACGGTTTTTTAGAAAAAATATACACATATACATTGTTTTTTCTATATTTTGGGCACTAGAAAAAACACATACAATTATGTAACTCTATTTTTTTTTAATTATGAAAACATACAACTCTGTAACGTTACAAAAAAACAAAATAACTACAAATAAGAATATAATCCAGAACTAGAGAAATAAATATGTTAGGCATTATCATTTTTGGGAAGTATAGCCATATAGTATGCCTTATCCACCTCAGGAATCCACTAGCACACTAACTCAACGACCCAACCAAATAAAAACAAAGTTGTATGTGTATTATTTGTGACCATAGGAATAAAATATAAAATTACAAAGGTGTATGTGACACATATACAACTATGATACTCTAAAAATTGCAATTCACGTTGATACAACACTAGCCGCGTTCGGCAATTACATCTGCGATGCGATGGATATTTTGTCACGTGACCTCGGATCGGTCGGAGAATTTTGTGATAAACGAACGGTACCTAACAGCTGACCTCTGTCAAAGTCAAAAATGTAATATTTTTGTTTTGATCTAAGAAACCTAACCTTTTTTTCCTTTTTGTAAAGTTACTAAAAATGAGTAGTCCTAGCGTTGTATTGGCCTTAATTGAAGGAGGCTATATCAACTAATGTTTGAAGACGATAATGAGGAATACGTCAAGATTTTGGAAAAGGTATTAGACGGTTTTGCCGAAGAAACGGTACCCCGATCACCAGTTCAGACAGCACTTTTGATTGTCCCCAACTACCTTTGAAGACTTGCTTAATAAATTAAATGCAGTTTCAGAGAGAAGATTAATAGCTGTAGGTGCTGGCCATCCGGAAATGTTATTGGATAAACAGACCATGATAGCAATCTGGTGTTTATCAAATATGGAAAGTTTTAGGTAAAACCCACCAGATTTTATGCCTTCCTTAGCCTTGCCTAATGTGTATTTTCATTTTAGATCAGTCGCTGATCGATTTGGAATAACCAAGTCAACCTGCTGGGACGTCTTACATAGAACATGTAGAATATTTCTATGTATTTATGGTCAAATAAACATGATATAGCGTTTTTGTTCTTCCACATCATATAGTTCCACTTCCTGCATATTATTTTCAGTCAAATCACAGAAAAATAAAGGCTTTGTTCAATCAAACTACCTACCAAAATTTTAAACCTAAATATAAACATCAAACTTAACCTCACAAATTCAGCTGAGATTATTCGCTTTCCTCGGTCAAAATACTCCGAGCAAAAAGATTATCCTCGGAGCGCTCCGATTTTAATTGCCGAACTGTTGAGATTTATTTCCCCTCCATTTAGATGTCATAAACGAACGATTTAGATCAATACAAGCGGTCTGAGGTAATTGCCGAACGCGGCTAGTGTATTTATGGTTGCCAATGACATATGGTGTAACGTACAACATTGTAATTCTCTGGAAGGCAAGTTTGAGGTACATACAACTTATTAACACCGAAAAGTCAATTTCAGAAAAAATGCGACATACAACAGTATTACTCTAAGGTGACGACATGCAATTTTCAAACACATTTTTTAGATACCTCATCACCTAACCTTAATTTCCTCAATTTTTGTAAATTGACAATTTTTTTTACCGCCTATACCAGTATAATAATAGTCACGCGAGTTATGTCAAAATCAATTTTTAGGTTATTTGACATGCATATATCCAATCTTCCAGAAAAGTTTTTTCGGTACTCGGCTAATAAGAATTTTTCCCATATGTTGAGAACTAACTTATTGCCGGTCACTATACATATCTTTATTATAGGGGTGCCTGGGGAGCCCGTAGAAATTTCATCGGAAGAGGATATTTTTGACATTATTGAATATCCCTACAAAAAACCTGATGAGAGAAATGGTTAAAAACTATAAATTTATTTAATATGTATCAGTATTCTAGTCTTTTACATGTGGTGTGTATAGAAACATTAAAAAAAAATCAAATATGTTTATTTTACTTCTAGTTTATTTTGTTTCTTATCTGTGTATACATCGTGTGGTTAAGTGAATTTTAATGATTTTAATTGATGATACCATTGTTTCATTATTTTAATTAGTAAATATTAAAACAAAAAAACTATGTATTTTAAATATTTAACAATAAAATGTGCTCCTAATATTGGCAGTTTGAGATAAAATAAAATAACAAAATTCTTTGTTATACCCTAGTCAGCGGTTCTCAAACTTTTTTGGTGACGGAACCCTTTTGGGAAGCAAAATACTTGATGGAACCCTACAATAAAACAATAGTTTTTAAAAGTGTATTCTTTATTAATAAGCATAATAAAAGTACAATGTAACAGTTACTAATTATTACTTACTTTACCACATGGCAAGTACAATAATACAAGATATTAAAAAAGAAAAAATCTAACTAATGGGAGGTATGAAACTGTTTTTTATTTTTCATCAATTGGTTGATATCAGGTTTGATAGAAGACAGTTGAAGTCTCATATCAGGTTCGGCGTCCAGTCTATTGCGATATTTTGTTTTCAAGTATACATGTTGATACCAAACTTATGAGATATTGTACCAGCTATTGTAACACATGTTTATACAAATACAAATAAATAAATAAATATACCTACGCGCGGCCGCGGAGTCAAAACGTTCGACCAGAGAGAGGTCCCAGATAACACACTTGGTTTTAATCTGCCGATATTGCGTTGGCCGGCAGTCATAAAAGGATTTTGGTTTATTTCAGCTTTAACGAACAACCGCTTAAAATATAACGGCCGGCATTTATAAAATTAGCACCTCTGTAACCGTATGCCAGAAGTGCATATCTTGTGCATGTTGTGCAAGCACTTAAAAGTAATACGCTTTAAAAGCGCGTAAGACGTTGACAGTTCAGTCACACCGAGTGAGGTTATATAGTTTCGTCGTTTTTGGACGATACGAACGAGACGTTAAAATCTGAAATGTATTCCAACGACAGCGCATGTGCGAATCGAACTGTCGTTGTCGTTCGTTCGTAGTTTCGTCGCAACTGCAACTGTCACCAGTAAAACCTAAAAAGTGAAAATAAGTTTGTTTATTGCCTTTATTTTTCTGTGGTTTATTGTTTGTTTGAAGTGTTTGAGCGGATTTTGTTCGTGATTTGTTTTTCGTACCGAAACGCATAAAAATGCCGGTTATTTGCAAAATTTGCGAGAAATTATATAGCACAATTATTTGAACAAACATTGCCGTAAAATAAGCATGGTAATCAAAAATCAGAAACTGTTTTTAATTTTAAATGTCTGTGGTTTAAGATCTACTACCCCAAAAGTGTTGACCTGTGTGACCATTTGAGAAAGGAACACAAGCTTTAACAAGTTTAAAAAATTGTTGAGAAAAACATATAAATTAGACTATATATTTACTATATAGAAATAAGTATTTTGTATATTTAATAAATGTAGATAATAAGTTGTTAGTTTCCCACTTGACCAAACATAGAACGTGACAAGATTGTGATATCTCATATAGAGCTCAATTAAAGAGCACCGTTTTATCACACGGTTCTATAGCTGTTACAAAACAAACATATATGTTGTAATAGCACTAACCAAGAACATTGCTTTGCCGCAGTGTTTTATCTTTGTGACAACTCAGTGCTGAAACCGTTGTTGCAATAAAGAGAGACAAGTTTGACGTTAATATACGTCAATTTAGTCTGTCAATTTGGCGTCTTTTTCACTCCAGATGCCTTTCGTTTCGAGAGTGTTTGTTTATTGTTTGGAGAGCGAATAGTGTGTTTTTACTTCTACTTTTTGAATTGTGATTGCGTGGTAAGTTGTTTATTTATTAGCATGTGTAAAGTATACTGAAAGTTATTGGTTTTTTAAATTGTCTATATGGAACACAGCAGACGCACGAAAAAAGCATTTGTGGCTCCTTCTTGAGGCAGCAACAAAGGAGAGCAAAATTATTTTGGGAAAACTTTAATGAATCCAATCCAGAATCTGTAAGCTCTGTTACAGTCCATCAGCAGACCTCGGACATGCCCTACATAGTACCTAAAGAAAATGTCACCCGTAGCCCGTAGTGCTAAAACTTTAGGTATGTATAGTAGTCGTAGTAGACTTCGAGAACTTGAGCCTAAGGCAGAATCTGATGACTCACCTGAAGAGCAGACCTCTACTTCGAGCAGCACTGGTTTAATTTATTATTTAGTAGATACTAACAATACTAAAATTAATTTTATGAATCGTGGTTCCTTGGAAGTTGGGTAAAATTCATATTTTTTGACAAAGCTCGTAGGTATACGCATGAAAAAATTTAATATCTGATTGTTGCATTTTAGAATGTAGACCATGCAGAACTTTTTTGTAAAATTAATAATAAAAAAGTTTTCCATAATATGGTTCCAACGGAGACAAACTAATATATTCTACATTATTGCAGATATTGTCAATATGGGCCAGATTGCACGGAAAAACTTTTTGAAGAAGTCACTAGTGACTGGGTGCGTCAAGGCAAACAAAGATTGGGACGTGACGAAAAGTTAAATAAATAAAATTGTTTTAAAATTTTTCCAATAAAAGTATTATTGTTATTATTATTATTATTATTATTATTTGTTCCAATCTAGTTTTATCTCCAAGATGTAACTACAATATATTACATCTGTCAAACCGCATGGATTTATTTGACATAAGATATATAAAACAAAGATATCACAGGGATGAAACAATAACAGATTTCATCTGTCAAGCCAAAAGATATAAAATGGAACATGGTTTGTCACTGGCATAGATTTGCGTTTTGTCTCTGTGATAAAGCTTAAATCCTTGGTTGTGGCGACATTAGTGCAAGTTAGGAGCATCTCTGTGACATCTGTGTGCTTAGCTCAGTGATAAAACATTAAACAATGTTTTTTAACTGTTACATCACAGTGACATGTTTTGGTCAAGTGGGTTATTTTGCTGTTAATAAATATAAATTATAACTAGGTATAATGTTTTTTTTTTCCTTGGAACATTATATTAATAGTTGATGCTTATGAGCTAACAAACAAATATTTTACACTTGCAATTATTATAAGTAATTCGGTGCACTAATATATACAGGGTGTCCGTTAATTAATGGTACATAGAAAAACCACAGACTCCCTACGTAAAAATATTAGGATTTAATCGTACTAATAACCTATATCTAAAAGTTATATTAACTGAGTTAAAACTTCATTTTTGTTTTTCTCTGATAACTTTGAGAAAAACCAACATTTTTTCACAAAATTTTGCAGTTGGGTTTTTTTAGGATGAGAAATTGATTTTTTGTGAAATTTTAATGTGCAAAGTAGAGGGTGCTGTCTGTGGTTTTTTCGCATGTTTATTAGGTCATAACTTTTTTCTGCCTCGGTGTATTTGAGTTTTTAATGAAAATAATAATTTTTCGATATTTATTACATAAATAAAGATATAAATATACTACTATACTGTATATAAAGAACAATCCAATTTTTGTATGTATTGTTCCCAATTACCAGTACTAGAACATTATTTATCATGTAAAAGTTAATTGGTAAGAAGTAACAAAGCATTATTTGCGTGCCTGAGCTAACGCGCTGAATAATTTAAATGCAAATATCTCCGAAACGGCAACTCTGGGCGACCTAAACTTAGGATTTATGTAATAAATATCGAAAAATTATTATTTTTATTAAAAACTTAAATACACCGAGGCAGAAAAAAGTTATGACCTAATAAATATGCGAAAAACCGCAGACAGCGCCCTCTACTTTGCACATTAAAATTTCACAAAAAAATCAATTTCTCATCCTAAAAAAAACCCAACTGCAAAATTTTGTGAAAAAATGTTGGTTTTTCTCAAAGTTATCAGAGAAAAACAAAAATGAAGTTTTAACTTTAACACTCTGTATCTCAGTTAATATCAACTTTCAGATATAGGTAAGTATGATTAAATCCTAATATTTTTACGAGAGTCTGTTTTTTTTCTATGTACCTACCATTAATTAGCGGACACCCTGTATAATATAATAATATCTATAAGGAGTAAATTCAATTAACTAGTATCACTTCTGAAGACAAAAAATAATAATTGTAAATAAATATACATAATATGTGTATAATATTATCTATCCTATTCTCCATATTTATTCATCCAAGTACCTAAATTGGCCGAAATTATTCTTCCGCCAATATTTCAAATTAGACAACACCAAACGGCGCGCTTGCGCACGTGATGGAATTCATTTCAGAATTTAACGTCTCGTGTTTTTGGTCTTCGGTTTTCGACTTTCGTCACTTCGTCCATTTTTAATTGGTTTTTTGTTTGGTACACTTGTTTAGTGAAATTATATAGCAAGAAACTTCAAGAAAATGAGGTATGTATATTATAATTTACACATTTTAGTAACTGCAAATTACTTAATTAAGCAAGGAACTATGTAATAGCGGGCTATAACGGCAAGAGCTGTTGAGTTTTCCATTTTATTCGGCTTCAGGATAGAAACCACAGAAAAAAAAAGATAGAAACGACCCGCGGCCATATTGGTCGGTTTTGGCATTATATGAAATTTATATAAATAAATTAACTTTAAATTCTTATACCTACTATGAATTTTACAGTTGATAATGACTATAAATGCATTTCTAAAAGAATATTTACCCTTCCCCTCTGCAGCGAAATGGGGGTTATGACTAAAGAATATACGAGATTTAGTATTTAGTGATATTTTTGTAGCTTCGTGCAAAATACTGATAATTAAAAGTAAAAATAAATCATTTATTACTAAATATTAAATAACTTTTACCTAAAAATGCGCAGGTATATAATTAAGAAATAAATATTTTGCAAATAACGTGAATGTACATTAAATTTTACTATAACCTTTTAGGTCAGAGAGGATTTTGAAGTTGTAGGTGGACGACTCCATTGACACAACTCGAATAATAATAAGTGCAAATTATTAAGAACACTTTCGCAGAAGGAACTAAACTGGACAAGACGTAATAATAAGATTACTTTTTCTCAATTGACTGAAGTTTGAAAATTAATTTTAGGTAAGGATGTAAAAGACAATATTATAAGTATATTTTCATTACTAACCGTATATATTTAAATATCCAAGCTCAGCTAGATGGTTATAGACACTTCATATCTGTGTGTGTCAATAAACTATATAGGTAGTCAATTTTTAAAACTACATTTTTTTGTGAATTTGTTTAAAACAATAATTATTGACATTTTTTTTAGTTTAATTAATAGTAGTTCATGATGTTATAGTGTTAAAAGTTCCAATTTATTTAGTAGAAAGGTACAAGATAAAACCACTTTTAAGGGATACTTACATCATACATTATTTTTACAAAAACTGTTGAACTTGGCACTAAAATAGACGATAATATTTTAAAAACTTTTTCAAAATTAAAATTAACCATTACGCATGATGTTACAACTTCTAACACCTTACTTAGTAAGGACTAATGGTGTTAAAGTAAAACTATTTTTTTACACTGGTGTTTAAAGTAAGACTTAAAATTGCCATCTTAAAATTAATCATTTTTGACATTGAAAATTAAAATTTAAAAAGCCTATTTTTAATAGTGTTAAAGTTTGTAGATAAAAGTGCTTTAGATATAAAAGTTTGCTTTTTATTTTGTAGTACGTTGCTGTAAGAAAAAAAATGTTTTTCAAGAAATGCCACCGAAAAAGATGTAGAAGTACAATTAAATTATATCTAAGGAACAGAGAAGGAGGAAGGGGAAAAAGAACTGCATAATTATTAGTTTTACTGCTGTCCAATCTATAATTTCCAGGATACCAAGCTGATTTAAAAGAAACAAAATTGTATGTATACTATATATATTATCTTTAAAATGTCTTCCGTATTTTTATGTCTGTGTGTTACCAAGTTGTATGTGTGGCACATATTATATACCACTTTGCAATTGCTAAAATGATTTTTGTCTCCATGTGCAACTATGTATTTATATGTATATATTTACGTACTTATACAGCTGGTTACAAAACTAACTAATCTTTTAAACACAGCACTTTTATACAGTTTCGAAGATCCAGGCATTAAATCTATAAATATAAAACTGTTTATTGCTGGGTCTAATCTTATTTTTATAAACAGTGTCTTTAACTGTCTGAGGTTGGAGACAATGCATGATCTTGATTGATCGAAGAATTTTGGACTTTCATTGTCTTTATTTGGTTTAAATCACAAAGTTTCAACTGGTATGTGTCTCCAGTCGTCTTCAGGTGAATACTAAATAAGAAAAGTAACTACAGGTCTATACTAGCTAGGTGCACTGAAGCCTCGACTGAAGCATGCCTGAAATATGTGTGCAGTTATGATAAGATTACATCTACTTAACAAAGGTTTCAATATATTTCTTTTGTCTACTAATATTTACTGAAGCAACCTAGGTTTTGATGAATAGCCACAGCTTCCTTGAACATCATTGGACATAGGAAATATATGGAAACCTTTGTTAAGATATGTAATCTTAGAATAAGACCTCGAATTAAATGCATGACTGCACATATTTCAGTGCACCTATTTAGCTAGTATAAATAAACCTGTAGTTACTTTACTTTACTAATTTAGTATTCACCTGAAGACGACTGGAGATACTTACCAGTTGAAACTTGACAATGCAAGTCCAAAATGCTTGTATTAATCAATGTCATAACTAATATGCTACTTTTAGTTTATCGATGTATTAATTATAAATGTTTCTGACGAGGTAAAAAATTAAATATTAAAATTATTTTGCATTTAAAAGTCTTATTTAATTTTCTCCCCTACTCCCTTAAGTTTTAGAATACTGGAGAAAATTTAATGCTTGCGAAAGGAAAAGGTCTAGGTTTTGGTACATTCATTTTTGGTGCAACCAAATAAAATAATTACGTTATAGCGATACATAAAAAAATCTTAAAAATTACACAAAATATAATAATTAAAATGTGCACTTTATATGGACTCCATATACAGGGTTAGGAAAAATTACCAGAACGGTCGATTATTTCAAAATATACAGGGGGTTATCAAAAAACGTCTTATTTAAAAAATGTAGGGCTGTTAAAAATCTACATATTGGTGATAAATTGAAATATACAGGGTCGCCCACAAAGTTGTGGAGAATGATAGTTATATTTTTTAAATTGAACACCCTGTATATTTTTACATTTTTAAATTCCACATAAAACTATAATTATTTTTTATTAAATGCACTATTAGTCTATACTACATAGTTTCCGAGATATTGACTCTCGAAAAGTGACATTTTTGAACTTTGACAGCTTATAACTTTCTAACAGTACGTCTTAGAGCAAAACGGCTTACATGTCCCTATCTTCAATTTTTGTTATCTTCCCAAAAAAATCAACTTCCAGTTAAACCGGAACAACTATATTTCGTTCTTTCGAGTTACATCCGGTTTAACCAGAAGTTGATTTTTTTGGAAAGATAATAAAATTTGAAGATAGGGACATGTAAGCCGTTTTGCTCTAAGACGTACTGTTAAAAAGTTATAAGCTGTCAAAGTTCAAAAATGTCACTTTTCGAGAGTCAATATCTCGGAAACTATGTAGTATAGACTAATAGTGCATTTAATAAAAAATAATTATAGTTTTATGTGGAATTTAAAAATGTAAAAATATACAGGGTGTTCCATTTAAAAAAATATAACTATCATTCTCCACAACTTTGTGGGCGACCCTGTATATTTTAATTTATCACCGATATGCAGATTTTTAACAGCCCTACATTTTTTATAAAAGACGTTTTTTGATAACCCCTGTATATTTTAAAATAATCGAACGTTCTGGTAATTTTTCCTAACCCTGTACCTTTTAGACGGAATTTATTCCTTTAGTTATATCGCCTCCTCCTGTATGTGCCTTAACTAAGACCTGGAGCATTGAAATTCCGTCACTTGAAAGCAGTGCATTTAAAGCGCGTAGAATACTTATTCAGAGGTAGCGCTTTTAAAGTGCTTTTTTAGCAATCGTTATAGCGAGCCCGGCGGCCATATTTGCTGAAAAAGTACCGCGTGGATTTAGCCGGCCGTCCGGACGCCGGGGCGCTTTGCAAGTTAAATATGAAAGCGCTTCTCCGATTCTACAGTAACAGATAACAAGTACTTTTTAAGCGCTTTTGGATACAGTTTTGGTTATCTGGGGTGTTTTGATTTTTTTTCTAAATTCTTGAGGAACCCCTACAGAGGTATCGCGGAACCCTAGGGTTCCGCGGAACACACTTAGAGTATAGCTGAATCAATACCATAATTCATTTACCTCTAAAAATTAAAAAAACTAAAAAAATCGAAGATTTATTTTAAGTCTCGGAATTAAATTACAATCGTTATTCTAAATAAGTTTTCTAATTGGCATTTTGGTCAAAAATTAAAAGTAAAGGTAGTTTAAGTTAAGTTTTACTGTTGTAAAAAATCATGTTTTTGAAGTTTTGGCGAACCCTGTATAAAAAATCAAAATTTTCTCTTCTTGAATTGCATTTTTTTTACAAGCAAAACTTTTTATCAAGAATGACTTTTTCCCAAAAAAATGAAATTTTTCATCCATTTGTGCTATTGTAAACCCTATCCGCGGACAGTCTGTATATATAAGAAGGTAAAAAGGACTTTTCTTTGCCAACCAACCAACCTTTAAAACTATCTTAACAATGACCCTTCTAGGGAGCAGCTGTAACTTTTGTTACAGTTACTTTTTGAAGTACCTAACTTAAAAAATAATGTATAAGTTACAGCTACAAGCTACTTGGATTAGAAGTAGCTTCAATAAAGCTATTAGCTAACAAAGAAGTAGCTAGCTAGAGTAGCTTAACTATTTAGTAGCTAGCTATACTACCTAGCTCTGACTACGATCCTCGTGTGTGAAAGCGCTATATGTGGAAGAAAAAATACTTTAGTTTACTTCATAAATATGCTTTTTATTGGGTAACTAAAACATATTTTATCAAATATTTCCCTTCACATTGAGTTAAATTCGCCATCTTCATATGAAATTTTCAAAAAAACACAACCAACAGATAGATTTTTTTTTATATCTGGCTAATTAAAAGAGGTAGGTCAACAATTTTCCGTATACAAAGCCGAATTTAATGATCAAAGTTTATTCTTGGTCAAATTAAATACATTTTACCCATATTTACATAACTATCTTAATAGTTTTTATTCGTTTTTATATATATAATTTTTTTCATATTCATAGCATACCGGTCGATCTGTCTAGTGTTATTATAAAATTAAACGGTTAAATATATTGTACTGACCCTCTTAAATCACATTAATCGACTAAAATAACCTGGACATTCACAATGCTTTATCATATTCTGGCACATTATTTTTGACATTATAGCTTTCCCGATTTGAAGTGAGTGAAACAGAATTCCTAGCTATTTTATTTAAGCACTTTGAACCGATGAGCTATAGAGGAGGTGAGGCAATTAACGGACCTTCATGTCGGAGGAATATGAGATTTAACTGAATAAAAGAAATAGCCCATAGACAAGAACTGACATTTAAATATAGTCAGTACTAAAGCGGTTCTTATATTTCGGATGCACCAGATGCAGCAGAAACAAAATGTAGTAACAAAGGAAAGAGGTGAACATCGCCTTAATGATATTAAGAAAGAAGAAAAGAAAAGTTCTCTAGTTCTTGACTGGAATATACCAACCACAAATACCAACTAGCAAAGTTTTGGTTTGCTAGAGTTTATATTCCAGTCAAGAACCAGCCAGAAAACCACTTTGAATTAAAACAAAAACCAAAGAGAAGGGGTGTGGACAAAATGAGTTTTAGTTTTTTGAATAGGACTGTATTCTGATTCACTTACTTCTCCTCAAATCCCAGAAGGCCCTACTTCACATTACTAAACCTAAAAAAATAGCATAATTGAACTATATTCAGCTAAACTGTGCATAAAATGAAGTATTTTTTAAACAGAGAAATATGTACATACAGGGTGTTACAAATTCGACATACCAGCATTGGAATCTCGGAAACCATAGGAGTTAGAGAAACGGGTAAATGGGGGCAAAGTTGTCCAATTCGCTGCTGATTATAATGCCGCTTTAAAAGTTTTCAAATTCCGAATACTTCCGATTTTATTCGAAAAAAACCGAAATTTTGCAAAATCGTTTTTATTTTTTCCTGAGCTCATTTGACTAGCTATTTAAAATTAAATAATACTTTGTCATTGCCACTTTTTCTCCTCTACAAAATAACGTTACTAAACTAAAGATCCGCCGTTTCGTCTCCGAGCGGCCATCACCAACTTTACTTTTTTAAATACGGACCTGGATTTTTTGAACCGATTTTTAAAGCCTCCTTCCCTCAAAATGTAATGGCGATATTACTTTCTCATAATGATGAATTGTCCTTGCTTATTTTTTAAATTAATATTTTTTACACTTCTTGTCAGTCCGGTCCTGGCAACGAATCACAATATTAAATAAAAACTTTATTTTATTTAAAACCTTTACAAATAAGTTTCATGAAAAAGTTTGTATAAAGTTCACGTTAGGTATTTAAGTAATACATGTAATACCCAAAAAGAATTTTGACTATTTGAACCTTATTTAGAAAATTAGGATTTATAATTAGTAAATTTAGAATTATTAGAAAACTCTTATAAAATAAATTATATTACTTAATTATGTATGAATGTTTTACTTAAATAAAATAAAGTTTTTAATTAATATTGTAATTCGTGGCCAGGACCGGACTGACACGAAGTGTAAAAAATATGAATTTAAAAAAATAATTAAGGACAATTCATCATTATGATAAAGTAATATCGCCATTACATTTTGAGGGTAGGAGGCTTTAAAAATCGGTTCAAAAAATCCAGGTCCGTATTTAAAAAAGTAAAGTTGGTGATGGCCGCTCGGAGACGAAACGGCGGATCTTTAGTTTAGTAACGTCATTTTGTAGAGGAGAAAAAGTGGCAATGACAAAGTGTCATTTAATTTTAAATAGCTAGTCAAATAAGCTCCGGAAAAAATAAAAACGATTTTGCAAAATTTCGGTTTTTTTCGACTAAAATCGGAAGTATTCGGAATTTGAAAACTTTTAAAGCGGCATTATAATCAGCACCGAATTGCACAACTTTGCGCATATTTAACCGTTTCTCTAACTCCTATGGTTTCCGAGATTCCAATGCTGGTATGTCGAATTTGTAACACCCTGTATAGCAGACCTTTACCAAACTTATGGCAAAGTTTAACAGGACCTGTGAAAGGATGGTAGAGAGGGGAGTTGCTTATTATTATAAAAATACCTTAAAATTAAATATATTGACTTTGCCGCCTACGAAGTGTAAAAGTTCGGCCGAAACTTATTTATACATGTTTAAAATTTTATTGTATGCTGAAATTTAATTTATTTTATATAGGACGAGATCGATCTTGGGAACAGATTGAACTGTTCCCCGAAAAAAAAAAGGTCGACAGGGAAAAATCTATTTATATAGACAACACTGCCTACACGGAACCAGGGTTGTGATTTTGTCCACTTTTTTTGATTTTGTCCAGGACATGGACAAAATTGGACAAAATCGGACAATATTGGACAAAATCAAATTTCATTACATTTTATTAAATTTGTTGATTTAGGCAACCCAAAATACACGTTGGTATTTTGTATTATATAAACAATAAATACCAAATTGAAAATTCCAGAAAATGGCTATTTGTTATTTCATTATGGGGCCTTAAGGTGAATTTTCATGCGTCCGTCATCCGACGGCACGATGATCCGACGGTATCCCGTTATTGTTGTTTAAGTTTTGTTTGACACCCTAATCCTAATATAATAAAGTTTTTTTAATTTTATATGTGTTTAATTGATTTTGTACAGTTTTGTCCATTTTGTCCAGAACAATTGATTTTGTCCGGACGGACATAATTGGACAAAATCGTCCAATTATGTCCACTTGGACGAATTCAACCAACCCTGCACGGAACCCACCTAAAGTAAGCCGAACGGTGCGCGACAATACACGAACACTAGGTATGCTAATGCCGAATCCCTCATATATGCCGTTAACCCGTTATGTAATTCGTTTATGTTTGTGTTTTTGACTTGTACTTGCGACTTGTATTAAAGAAAAATTACTTCAACAGTCCAAGAAATATTACAGTTGTATTATTCCTTGGCTAAACTATGCACTAAACTGTATTTAGCTTGTCACGTAATTGCCATCAGTTTGCAAAAACTGGCGTCTAGGAAAAGGATTCAAGAAATTTTATTACTGTTTCTATTAGGAATTAAAACAACATTTTATACGCAGCTTGCGATTTTTGAGCAGATACTAGTTACATACACATTTTAACTACAGGACGATGCACATAAAACTTAAGTCGTTTTTGACCTATTTGTGGCTGTATTTATAGACTATGCAAACACAACCTATATAGATGCTGTTGGCTGTATGTAAAGACAAAAATATGTGGCAAGAAATAGGTATTTAAAAGCTTTTAAAAATACTTTTTTAATGTCTTCTTACCATGCCTATATTTTTCTTCTACCCTTTTCTGGGCCTCGTCCCTGACATAAATTGAAAACAAATCAAAGAAATTGCAATTGTATACTCTTACTTATCTTATAGATAAAACACTTTAATCTCAATACAATTACCTAATTTGTAATATTTACCTAAAAATATATGGATTTTTTTACCTCTAAATATACATAATTATTTTAATATTTTCAGTTGTAAATAACTGATGTAGGAAGGCTATTTTTAAAGTAAAATATATGTACTTCTCAGAAGATATTTGTGCAATCGTTAAGTCACTTTTTATGGTTTCATATCTCAAAAACTAATTGGAACAGCTGGCGCACCCGGTACACAAATTTCATATTTCTCGATTATACAGAGCATTCCCTTTATTTGTAGCCAAAGCAACTTCCAAAATGAACTTTCCACCACCATATTTTGTATTATTTTTCTCTGTTGTCATTGGTATAACCCCAATCCCCGTGGGTGACAAACGCCATTAGGAACAAATAAAGCTGTTAAAGCGTTATCGTTGTAAGAAACGGAGAAAATTACCTGCATATTATGTAAATTACTGGGTTTGTGTAAAGTTTTATGTAAGTAGGTACCGGGTTTTTCCATATGTTGTGAACTTTTAACCGGCACTGTATGAAGAAGATCCACTTTCTAATCACAAAAATGTTATTTTGCTTTGTTATATTGAGCAGTGGCAGATAGGAAAATTAGCAATCGCCATTAACGGATTTATTTTTCCTTTTGAAGTATGAAACCTATATTTTGTATTTTGTCAGTGATACACTGAACTGTTAAAAATAAAATATTATCACAAAAATAATCTTACCCTAATCTTTTAGTAATTTTTTAAAATGAAACTTCTTTAGACGCGTTTAGTAATTTCACAATAAATCAGCCAAGATGTGGTGCAATTCTAGAACTTTTCCAAAAAAATATACATACCTCTATAACGATTACATACAGTGTTACAGTGTGTCCACGGATAGAGTTTGGAAGAGGAAAAGCTTTTTTATTAGTAGGTATAGAAGAAAGTCATTCTTTATAAACCCGTCTGCTTGTGCTGAAACTACAATTTCGAATATCAGATTTGCGATTACTATAACAGGGTTCGTCAGAAACAACATTTTTACTTTTAAGGATTTTTTTTTTCAATTCCTTGATTTATTAAATGAATTTTGCTTGTGCTGAAAATACAATTCCAAATATCACAGTTGCGATTACTATACAGGGTTCGTCAGAAACAACATTTTTAGTTTTTTGGATTTCGTTTAAAATAAATTTATGTGGAAACATAAACAAACAAACTTTTTTACTTCGAATATGATTTAATATCTGGCCGAGTAACGATTTTGTTGTAAGAAAACCATTTTTTATTTGCCTACTTTTGAAGTATTTTTATTATTACAAGTCATATTTCGTCACTTCATTCAATCATAAATTATAAAACTTTTATTCAAACGTGGTTAGCGCATAGTTCAACTCGACATCTGAATTCCCGATAACAGTTCCTAACTTGCTGTATTAAGATATTTGCAATAACTACTCTTATTTTTTCTTTCAAGAAATCTAAGTTATTATTGAAATTGGTTTTATACACATGTGGCTTCGGAAATCCCCATAAATGAAAGTAGACAATTGTGAGATCGGGACTCCTACGTGCCAACTGATTTGGACCATAGGTACCTTCCAATCCATTTGTTCCCAAAGTCAGTGGCGGCTCGTGCCATTTTAGTGAAGTAGGGCCAGGTAAACCCTTATCCACGCCCTTTTTTGTTAATAGTTCTTGCTTTTAAAGTAGGAAAAATAAGCAAAAAGGCACCTAATTTAATTTATGAATTTACAATCATATCTTGAATATACCTAAACACGATAAAAAGTTGAAACACACAAGCAATGTCAGTGGTTTCATCTGCGATAACAGCGATAAACGGAGAGTCCTTTATTTCTTTTATGACTTCATCATCTAACATACAGTCCAGAAGTTCATTTTGTAGGGGTTTTGATGGTCCTTTAAATACTTTCGATTTTTCAATATGATCTTTAAGAGTTTTGTCTAATTCTGAGCTGAAATTTATTAATTCACGAAATACCTATGCCCCTATTTTCCGACGTCTCTTTTTCGTCATGACCTCTCAAAGCCAACTCAAATGCACCACAAACCCGAACGCAGTTTATAATTTGGTTTAATATGTATCTGTTTTTATCAATTTGTTCGTTTTTCTTCATTATTTCATTGTGATATGCAGAATTTAATTGAGTTTTAATGTTAATTTTACCAAGCATACTGAAATTAAGTATATTGTTTAAATGTACCTTCGATTTTTTATGTGTCTTCATTTTGTCCCAGAAATGGACCAAATCATCTGTACCTTTTTGGGACCAATTTTGCTTCCCACCAAATAAAACACACATAAAACAAAATAGTCTATTAGATTCATCACAACCGCACACCCAAGTATCTTTTCCATAAAGTTTCCTTTAAAAATCTAATAGTATTCATTACTTATGTATTTCTAAAATAAAAAGTTCGTTAACCCTACATTAAATCAGCCGCCGGCCGAACGAAAACAAATCGGGACGCGACGCGAACATCAGCTGTTTGAAACGTCTAACATCAAACGGTCAAACGAAGAGAGCCTGGCTACGTCGTCGAGATTTTTGCCTGCTTGCATTCAAGGTCATTTTTCAACGTTTTTTTATTGAGGTGATGGCGTTTCGTCACCTCCCGTGTGCCTCGTCGCGCTTGGCGCGGAAGCTACGTTACCGTTTTACGCATAATCGCTTCCTTTTAGATGGAAATTTGCACCCGACTGTGTTCCATTTTAAAATTATTTTGCTAATTGCTTTAAAAACGAGAATATTAATTTTAATAGGTTTTGGTAATTTGTAAAGGGCAGGACGCTAGACAGGAGGGCAGGTAGTGCCATGGCACTGTGGCTCTACCCCACGAGCCGCCACTGCCCAAAGTGATGATTTAGCCAATCATCAAAAGGAATTGAAATAAAATTCAATAAAACACCCTGTATAGTAATCGCAAATCTAATAGTTGAAACTGTATCAAATATGTTACCTACATTGCCATTGTAAGTTAAAAACAAATGCCTAACATCGCCACAAAATAAGTTACAGAATCGCACCCCAGTTACATATTACCGCGTTCAACAAGTTTATGTTACCAAAACCTAATATTCCCAATACCCATTGAATTTATTTACTTACGTGCGTTTTGTAATTTTACAACGCACAAAGTAAGTCTGAAGAAGTTTCACTTGATTACGTTAAAGTTATACTGAACTTTTTTTTATATAGTTTACCTAGAAGATACTGATACTACGCATATTCGTCATTGGGCAACTGTGAGTACATATTCGCGTCACTCTTCCTAGCTCGATTTTTCGCCAGGATCAACAGAAACACAATGGCAGTCATAGCCAAAAACAGCGCACTCACCAAAATATACAAATTCGCAGGACTATCTAACAAAAATAAACTATTACACTCGGACTCCCACTGATCAGGAGTTATCGTTATAGGAGACATGACAGTCTCGAAGTGTTTTATATCACAATCGAATTCACAATTACGTACTTTAATCGGTCTAGCTTCGC
Source organism: Polydrusus pterygomalis (assembly GCA_963969555.1). Classification (NCBI taxonomy): domain Eukaryota; kingdom Metazoa; phylum Arthropoda; class Insecta; order Coleoptera; family Curculionidae; genus Polydrusus; species Polydrusus pterygomalis. The sequence continues at coordinate 36,976,497 of OZ018385.1, read as the reverse complement.
TCGTATTTTTATAGTACAAGTTTACAAAAGTCCTGTTGGCAGATTTGTGAAGCTCAAAAATAATAGTTGCTGTGTAAGGAGGTGAGTGATACTCGAACGCTCCCATAGAGTTCAGCAAGTTAGCTATCGTCGTATCATGGGCGGAAAACATAAGGAACTTTGGCGCGTAATACAGAGCTCCTGTAGGTGTAACGGTGCGATTTCGAAAATAAGTCATAAGCTCATTAAAAAAGGGCCCGGTTTTTAACCGGGCCATGTCCGTAGTGAACGTGGCCGTAGCAAAACTAAGGAACGCCGAAGGTTGCAGTTTAACCGGGAAAACTTTCTGCGTCCAAACCGGCAGAGTAAAATTATACAAAGCCTCGATCTTCAAAGTATTGTATAGATATTCCAAGTGTTTCAAATCGCCTATAAAATCGCCAGAATACCTAGTCAAGTACGCATAGAGATCATGATTTGCATGGGATATATTTCGAAAAAATGGCGTTTTCATCAACTGTTTAAACAAATAATCGTGTTTCTTGCAAGGCTTTTTCGCTGCCAAAACTGCATCCAGTTTCTCGGGTATCGTGTGTACGGGTATTGGTTGCCAAGAGAGCCCGTTATCCCAAATGTCATTTTTGACAGGTGGATAAAGGCCTGCTAGATTAGCTTGGACCGACATGAGGGTGCGGTCGACGTCGGTAGATCGAACGTAGAGGTCCTTTTCGGAATACTGTTGCGGCAAGAAGTCGGCGTAGCGTCGACGAAAAAATTGGCCCAGTTCGAAGTGTTCACGTTTACCAATCTGAAAAAAAGTTGAAAAGTCAACTGAACAAGTCCAAGGTACGATCTTATTGATTGGTCATCAACCAGAGTTCTAATCACGTAAATAAGTTTTGTTAGGTCCTTATAATAAACATATTATTGCTCTTCCTACAGATTTGGTCCATTCTATAGTACAAAAATAACAAATAAACAGGCTAAAATTAAGTTTTGTTATCATAGTTTTTAAATTAGGTCATTTACTGTATCACCATTTGTTTATAATGTATGTAAACTAAAAAGATAAGCTTAAAAACTTGCTTTTGTATAGTTAGTAGGTAGGTACAGGGCCGGATTAACCACTAGGCCAAATAAGCCATAGACTAAAAAATAGGCGCCGCGGCTTTTTAACGAATTTCAATGCACCTATAATAATTTATTTAATAGGTACAGGGTCTTCCAACGAGGACTGAACAGGGGCTCATTTTTGAGCTTCCTTTGTATTTAAAGAAAAATCCAAAATAGCCAATCGATGTACTTTTTCCTGCAGAATTCAAAAATGAAACCAAAAATTTATTTGAACCAGAAACAAAAGAGTTACGATATGGATAAGGTGTTTTTTAAATGGAACATAGTTTTTTTTATACGATTTTTGGAACGAGTGATTTTTTTTTGTCCGTTCTGATTAAAATATTTAATATTTTGACAGCTATTTTTATTAAATTTTAATGTTTTATCCAGTATAATTTAACTTTAACCTGTTTGAAACATACACTAGGTAATAAAGGTATAATCACCTTTAAATCCTTCAAAGTCAAAAAATTTGACAAATTTACTATAATATTGCCAAAATGACTTTGAAGGATTCAAAGGTGATTATACCTTTATTACCTAGTGTATGTTTCAAACAGGTTAAAGTTGAATTATACTAGATAAAACATTAAAATTTAATAAAAATAGCTGTCACAATATTAAATATTTTAATCAGAACGGACAAAAAAAAAATCACTCGTTCCAAAAATCGTATAAAAAAAGCTATGTTCCATTTAAAAAACACCTTATCCATAGCGTAACTCTTTTGTTTCTGGTTCAAATAAATTTTTGGTTTCATTTTTGAATTCTGCAGGAAAAAGTACATCGATTGGCTATTTTGGATTTTTCTTTAAATACAAGGAAGCTCAAAAATGAGCCCCTGTTCAGTCCTTGTTGGAAGACCCTGTACATTTAAATCACTATTTAAACTATGGCATAATTGCTAATTATCATACCTATAAAGTATAAAGAACATTCTACATTCCAATCTAAACAAAAATATTCTAAATTAAAGTATTAAGACTATTTATTTATCAGATCTCGTGAAATCAACTTCTCAAACTGTCGAAAAAAACATTTCTTGTATCTTAATACTCTTAAAAATAAGTCGTTATTTTAAGAGTAAGGCGCAGACTACATCTGATTTTGGCGGTCGTTACCCAACTTTTTAAACGGTCGATATAAAAAAAGTAGGATATATACCCAAAGAGTCGCCATTTAATTAAGACCCTGTACATTAAATTTTATGAAAATCAATTCAATTACCATTACCACTTTTGTAAAATTACAGAATATGTACTATTATAAAGCAAAAATGTTAATGTTTCTTACATAGACCTAATATTAAAGGTCAAAAGATAAAATATAAGGAAAACACATCATTAATTTCGAAATATGCACTTTGTTATTTATTTATTTCCTGCTTTGTATTTAACAATCAACAATAACTCTGCAGGATTGCATAAAAATATTAGTAAATTAATTTTGAGTTAGCAAAAACTGCCTTGCTATTTAAACCTACTAATAAAATAATACCGGGTGTCCACGGAAGGTGGTTCGCCCCACTAACTTTTTAGTTTTTCAAGATAATGTAATAAAATTCGGGGGATTTGTATACGACATAAAACTGCATTTTTTGACAGGTGACTCAACATTATGGAACTTCCGGTTTAACCGGAAGTGACATAAACTTTCGATTTTTAAATAGGACACCTGGTATATTTTTACTTTTTTTGACTCAATATGACATTCTAAATACAACGATGTGTCACTTGTCACCAAGAAATTATTTTTTTTCCAAATTTATTGTTTTATCTAGAGGACTATGAATACCTTAAAATCACTTATTTCAGTTCTTTAATCTTGGGAAAAATACAATTTTACTATTTTTGGTCCAATGCTATGTGCTATGTAAAATTAAATTTTTAAAGTTGTATAACTCATTTTTTTTAAATGGCAACATGGTGGCTCGTCGGGTTAAGGAAAAAGAGGATTTTATTACGATTATTTTGATACCATACACTATTAGGTTTTTAAAAAAGCTACCATTAAAAAACTTTAAAAAGTTAACTTTGAGAAAATTTAAATGCCAACAGCTTCTGCCAAAGTAAATTAGTTTGTTGTTTAAAAAACATGGAAAATAATAGTTTTACAAGGAGTGAAAAAGTTGATATGTTATTATTGTCAGGCTCATTTCGCATTTTCGGAACCAGTTTTGGGTACCTAATAGTGCCTGGTTCAATGACGCCGATTAAATTTAAAAAATTGTGCGTAAAGTCGTGCAGCATCGGTTGAATTATTTCTACATTCTCCAAACACTAATAACATATCAACTTTTTCACTCCTTGTAAAACTATTATTTTCCATGAATTTAAACAACAAACTAATTTACTTTGACAGAAGCTGTTGGCATTTCAATTTTCTTCAAGGCATGATTTTGTTTTATCAGTTTTGCTGGTCACAGGCTACTTGATGCATTTAAATCTAAATTTATTCTCAAAAGATGCTTCATTTTAGGAAAGTTCTAAGTTAACTTTTTAAAGTTTTTTAAGGCAGCTTTTCTAAAACCTAATAGTGTATGGTATCAAAATAATCGTAATAAAATCCTTTTCTTTCTTAACCCGACGAGCCACCATGTTGCCTTTTAAAAAAAATGAGTTATACAACTTTAAAAATAAAATGTACATAGCACATAGCATTGGACCAAAAATAGTAAAATTATATTTTTCCCAAGATTAAAGAGCTAAAAAAGTGATTTTAAGGTATTCATAGCCCTCTAGATAAAACAATCAATTTGGAAAAAAATTTTTTCTTGGTGACAAAAAGTGACACAATGTTGTATTTAGAATGTCATGTGTAGTCCAAAAAAGTAAAAATATACCAGGTGTCCCATTTAAAAATCGAAAGTTTATGTCACTTCCGGCTAAACCAGAAGTTCCATAATGTTGAGTCACCTGTCAAAAAATGCAGTTTTATGTCGTATACAAATCCTCCAAATTTTATTTATATATCTTGAAAAACAAAAAAGTTAGAGGGGCGAGCCACCTTCCGTGGACACCCGGTATATTGGGGGTGACTAAGGACAAATAAAAGATAAATTTTTACATAAAGAATTATTTTGTCACTTTTCTAGGATGTAGCCAAATAAACTTTACCCTGATGAACAATTATCTTTTACTTACTAATGCTGGCACATGTTTAGTGCATATATATTTAACTTTTAACCCTTTAATACTGCTTTTAGTGCACAATTGCATCTAAGATGCTGTGCGTGCACTCCTTACCTATATAACTCTTTAATTTATGAGGTATGTGAAAAAGAACAAAAAAACAAAGCATCCTGAATAAGGGGTAACTGATTGCTTGGATACATAATTCTATACGTAGATAAGTTCCTACCTAGTTCGAAAAATTTATTAATTGAGAGATATGTTTTATTTGTTATTTCGAACTAAACAATCTAAAATACAGATTCCGTTGGGAATGCAATTAAGGGATAGCCAACTAAATTTTAATGAAACTGCAAAATTCCTAGGAATCCATATAAATGAACACTTGGATTGGTCATATATCATATAGAACAACTTGTTAAAAAACTTAACTCCATTTGCTTTGGAATTCGTGTAGTGAGTAAATATATGAATGAGAGCTCCCTAAGAATATTATATTTTGCTAACTTTGAATCTGTTCTCAAATATGGGATTATATTCTGGGGAAGGGACAGAATGTTGCAGAGTGTTTTTGTTGTACAAAAAAGGACAGTAAGAATAATTTAAAAAATGGGGTACCTTCAAAGCTGCAGATCAGTTTTTAGGAATATGGGAGTTATGACAGTACATGCCATATACATTTATGAATGCCTAATGTTATTTTTCCGCAACAAAAATATGTTTGACACAAAATCAGAAAATAGCTATAACACAAGAACACTTCATTTTAAATACTTACCACATAGGCTAGCTTTAACTGAAAAATCACCACATTACATGTGTGTCAAGCTATTTAATCCAAAAGAGGTAAAACGTATTACATCAGAAAAGAAATTTAAGGTAGAGATTAGGAAATTATTGATAAATTTAGAGCCATATTGTCTACGCGATTTCTGTCCAGATCTATAGTAATAATGTGATTTCTTTTGTAACGTCATTTCATTTTAGGTACATGTTTGTATGATGATTTGAAATAAAGAGATTATTTATTTATTCTTCTCGGATGGTTAAGCATGCTCTAGTAAGATATACATTTTATTTGGAAACCAATATGCCCTTCCCAAAATACAAAATACCTGTGTTTTACAAAATATGAAGCCCTATTATTGGCAATTTTTCTATTCAATTTACAAAAAAATGGTATGGGAATAAGCTCACTTACATTGGTTAACATTCCCCAATCGGCAGGCCAATTTGATCTGTCCTTATATGGATCAGTAGGATAGGGTCTCACTGGGGTCCTGTCACCATGTCGAAAAACCTAATTAAGTAAGTTTAAAAAAATTAGAGAAAAGCATAAATCCACAAAAATGGTACCTAAGTAGAATGTTAATATTCAAAATCACTACTATTTTGTAAACTATTAATTGAAGTACAAAATTATTCTAAATTCAAACAAAATTTTCTTTTTTTTACTTATATAGGTATTACTTAAGTAAGTAGGTGGGTATGTATTCAAAAATCCCCCAATAAATCTTTGAGAAAAGCAACTTGTACTTGTACCTATACTTACTTAATTTCTCTTATATAATAAAGTAGGAGGTAAGTTCTTGGTAAGTATACCTAACTATGATTAAACTTACCACTACAACCGCATCCAAATCACTTGAGGTGGCATAACACAAAGAAAAACTTAAAAGAGCGTGGAGGGTAGCTAAAAGCAAACAATAATTCGTCATTTTTAATAAAACTACACAAAAATCAGTCGAATAAAATTATGGAGAACGAAATCACAGCCATAAACTAACGAAAAACGAGAATCTGAAGCTAAAACATTGAAACTAAGAACATTTTTGGAAACATATGGTCACTAATTTTCTAAACTACCCTCAATAAACCACCACCTTCGGAGTTCGAAAAACTGAAAGTAAAAAAAATGACAAGTCCCCATGGTCCCAAGGTCGTTTGTCCTTTATTTATTTGATTATATTTCTCTTTTAAAAAAGGTTTTTGTTAGTCGAACATAGATTAAAATTTGTACGGCCAGTTTCATCCTTTTTTACAGTTTATACTAAAAAAGGACATACATGGTTTCTATGACGTCAAGTGTTTGTAGCCTAAAGTAACAACACTGTGGAGGCTTACACACAGAAAAGAAAATGGTTAGATCGGTGTGGTTTTGATAACCTGTGGCTTGGCTCATTCATGGCCATCTAGGTCATTACGATACAGAGTAGAGAAGGACAGAGACAATAGGCTAAAAAGGAAAATCGCTAGAAAATTGCGATGTTGTTACCCAAAAATGTATATGGCCATTGATTAACCACTATATACATAACCACCGCAGAGGGGGGAAGAAAAACATTTCTTGAGATTAGTTATATTTTTAAGGGCCAATTGTATACCTATGGATTAACTTTCGAGTTAATCCTAAGTTTTACCCTAGAGTTAATCCTTGAGTTATCCCCAGGTAAAAATGTTTGCCCGTTGTATAGGTGTGAGTTAAAGATGTTGTTTCAGCTAATATGACTTTAAATACAAAAACCAGGGAATTAACAAGAATCTAATAAAAATACGGAATAACAAATCAAAATATGCTTTATTGTTGTAAGACAAAATCTCATTAACAAAGCTTTTAAGTTTACGTAGAAGTACCTCCAAGTTAGTTTATATAATATATGAAAAGTATATAGGCATACTACATTAAATAATTTGTAAAACACAAGCTACTTAATAAAAAATAGGAATGCATTTTCTATACCTATGTGCATTTCGATAACAATAATATTATGTACAATAAAATTACAATAGGAAAACGAAATATAATTAAATAGCATCATTATAATACTCCTGAAGAATGTATAAACTTACTGTTCAGTTTTTCGTTGCAGATGTAGGCCAATATCTTGAATTATTAATTCCACTGAAGCCTTTGAAACTCTAAATCTTGCAATAAATTCGTGATCTATCCAGTTCTCCATGTTTTCAATTCGAGGCCTGAAGACTCTGGGCCTTCATCGCGTTTTCTACTATATCATTAATAATATATCTAAATCATGCATCTTCATCATCAGAAAGAGAATCGTAAACAATATCGAAAGCATCCATATTATGTAAATACCAATAGAAAACACACCACTAGAACAGAACACAAACACACCGCCTTATAAGTTAGGTTAGAAATATTAAAAATATGCCATTTTTATGCTTTTAATCCTAAGATTGAGGGTTTACTCGTAGTCCATCCACGAGTTGGGGGTTAATCCTAGGGTTGGGGGTAACCTCTGCTTATACAATGCATTTTTATACTAGCCCTCGGATTAACTCCAGTTCTTGGGTTAACCCAAACCTATACAATTGCCCCTAAAAGAAACGCTCAACTTAGGCGTTGGCTTTACTATGTTATTTAAAAGTAACTAAAAGGAAAAAGTACTATACCACATACCACATCATTTCTTTGGCCACACCCACACCGGACACCGCCACACAACCAGAAAGAAGACGTTTGACATTTTATTCTAACCTTAAATTAATCACTTCAAAAATTTTATGTTTGGGAAATAGTGATATATCCATGTAAAAACGCATATTATTATTAGATAAATCAATGAAGTTCCCAGATATTATATTTTTATAGATCCTACCTAATTTATTTATACCAAATTTTTATATTAACAGTTACAAGCTGGCATACATTTTTCATGTCCACAAGTTTAGCATGTTCAATACTGAATCGTAAATGTAAATAAACAAATATATTAAAATGTTAGTGACATGCTTCCGTCTAAAAAGAATTCACTTAAAAATACTTTTTGTTTTATTTTTAATATCTTCGGCTATACTGATGTACTTACATTATAAAGCAAGTAATAACACTCCATCGGAAACTAATCAAAAGCTGATTCTAAGTCAGGATAATCAATTTGAGCTGACGTTAAGGGAATGGGAAACCAAGATAATACCAGGTTTGTTAATAATTACAATCCAGTAGGTAAGGATGTATTGATTGAGAGCTTTTCTGTGAGCTATTTCCAGTCTAAAAGGGCCCGTCTAAGCCTTGAACAAGTTAGGGACTCTTTATAGAGTACTCACATCACATGTATACAACCATATAGAAGAATGGAATAGAAGTGTGCATGATTATGATATCATGCAAAAAAAATACCTAAAGTTAAACATCTAAAAATTTATTTTTAGGTTTAGGTGATGATGGCGAGCCAGCCTTCCTGAATGGTGAAGATTCTATTCGAGGAGAAAAAGCTCTTAAGAAATTTGCTCTTAATACTGTTTTAAGTGATAGAATGCCTTTAGATAGAAAATTACGGGACCCAAGAAACAGCAAGTAAGTATCAATTAGATATTACATATTTAGGAGATGCTCTAGGTAGGTACGTATTTATTTGTATAGGTAGGTATGTAAAATATATTTAATTGTTCATCAATCAACATAAATTTTCAATACCTAGGTACTTACTTTACTTATTTTTATTATATTTTTTAGGTGCAAAGATATTAAATATTCACCACTTCTCAAAGCATCAGTTATTGTGATATTTTATAATGAGCTTATGTCAGTTATTTTACGAACTGTATGGAGTGTTATTTTACAAACACCGAGTCATTTACTACAGGAAATTGTATTAGTGGATGACTGCAGTACAGACGGTGAGTACAAATACTTACCTGTAAATTTTCAGGTACAACTTGTCTTTTTGCAATCCAATTTTAAGGCTCCATAATAACCAATCCACCATTGAATTGCATTTTTTTGCTTCAATCTGGGCGAGGTTTAAGTGTTTTATTATTCCTTCTTCTTCAAGCATTTTCTCCATGGAAGTTTAATGGAGTATTGTTAGGGTTTGGTTTACCCCTATTTGTTCATAACTCAAATTGTGTTGTTTCTTTTGCAGATAGTTTAACAGGTTTACTGAAATATTATCTGGAAACCAGACTTAAAAATTACAGTGTTAAATTAATTAAATTGAAACATAGAATGGGACTTATAAGAGCGAGATTACAGGGCGCTAGAGTAGCTACGGGCGATGTACTGATATTTTTAGGTAAGTGCATTTTTCTATACATAACTTTTTTTTAAATGAATAGACAACAATATTTAAAAAAAAAAACAGATTTTCAGATACGTTTACTTAACTCACTTTAAAATGAAAGTTAAATATGTATTGACTATTCTTTTATTTAAATTATTATTTTACAAACAACATATTTTAGATGCCCATTGCGAAGCAACAAAGGATTGGATAGAACCATTATTATCTAGGATAGAAGAAGATAAAACCGCTGTATTAGTTCCTATTATAGATGTGATCGAAGCAAGTAATTTGGGATATTTAACTAATGGTAATTTATTTCAGCATTCTAATTTAGTATGTTTTATACAAGGTTTTATACCTGTTATTTTAATACAAACGAAAGAAAATAAGCTAACTTACCACTGGCCATTGCCGTGAATAATTAAATAAATAAATTTCATGTATACAGGGTAATGCAAAAATAAATTATGACAACTCCTACTTTTATGATATAGGTTATAAAAAAACTTCCTGTTCACAATCCAAATATCGATTTTCTCGCAAACAGTTAAATTTAGATAGGACATGATACATGAAATCTGTTTTTGCAAAATATTAAAAGTTGAGTAGCTTAGATGCTATGGAATTCGGAGTTAAAAATTGCCAACCTTTTAAACAACAAACTATTAAATTACATTAAGGCTCCTTGATTTTTTTTTGTTTTGTTATTAAAAATACATTTTACTTCTAATAAACAATTTTGGTTTCAAAAAAATAGATCAACACAAAACGCTATTTGCTATCTAACAGAACAAAATATATGATGTACTAGATAATAAAAAACCTTGTATTAGTGTTTTTCTAGTTTTAGCAAAAGCCTTTGATACAGTTAGCCCTAATAATTTACTGTTAAAAAAGTTTGAAAATATTGGATTCAGAGAAAAGCAATTAGAATTAATTAAACATTATCTGAAAAATAGACCAACTTATGTTCAAATAAAAGAAAATAGCTATCCAAAAGTATTTTAGTATGATGTTCCTCAAGGAACAATTTTAGGACCATTATTTTTTTAATATTTATATTAACGACTTATTTAGTATAAATTGCGATGGACAAATTCATAGTTTTGCAGATGATACTACAATTTTTTTCTACCGATACAAATTGGGACAACTTAAATAATAAAATTAAAAAAGATTTTAAAATTATAAAAAATTGGTTTGATAACAATTTTTTAACAATTAATTTTAATAAAACAATTAATTTTAATTAAACAAATTATATTCCTTTTACTTTAAACCTAAATATCCTACCACGAAATATGAATAGTATTCAAATAAATGAAGACATTCAAATTTTTAAAGTTAATAAAATAAAATATTCAGGAATTATTTTTGACAGTAAATTAAATACGAATTTTTACTTAAAATACTTAATTAAAAAATTAGGAAGTTTACTACCGATTTTTAAAAACATTAAAAAATTTTTAGATGTTAAGACATGGAAATATTATATTACGCGTTAGTTAAAACTGATTTAAATTACGGAATTTTAGGTTGGGGAGGAATAAATAGAACTTTAGTTAAAAAATTAGAAATATTACAAAAAAGGTTTCTAAAAATTATATTCGATAAAGATTATCTTTATCCTTCAAAAGAATTATTTTCAGAAACAAAAAAGGTGAACATAAGACATTTTTACATTTATAACATCTTAATAAGTATATACAGTATGTCTCCGTAAGTTCGCATCATATGGAAAACTTTTTTATTATTGATTTCTCAGAAAATTTTATTCTTTATAAAAAGCTCTGCATGGTCAAAAACCTAAAATGCAACTATCAGATATCGAAATTTTCCAGTCATATACGAGGTTTGTCAAAAAATGTGAATTTTTCCCAAGAATGTAAATTTTTCCCAAGAGTAAAGTACCTTTATTTTTGACATAATCAAAAATTGTTATTAAAAAAAGTTGATCAGAACTAAAAACTGCGGCTAAATTTGCAATTATACGCATTTATGTTGAAAAATTATTTTATTGATTTATTATTAATTATTTAATTATTTAATTAATTTAATGCGTGTTTTGCATATTTTGACGTGGTTTTTAGTTCTGATCAACTTTTTTTAATAACAATTTTTGATAATGTCAAAAATAAAGGTACTTTACTCTTGGGAAAAATTCACATTTTTTGACAAACCTCGTATATGACTGGAAAATTTTGATATCTGATAGTTGCATTTTAGGTTTTAGACCATGCAGAGCTTTTTATAAAGAATAAAATTTTCTGAGAAATCAATAATAAAAAAGTTTTCCATATGATGCGAACTTACGGAGACATACTGTATATTTAAAAATAAAAACCTTATACAATTTAAAAACCATAATCATAATACACGTCATAAAAAGGAAATAACCATAAAACCAAAAATAATTAAGTTTATAGGACAAAAAAATTTAAAGGCGAAATAAAAACATGGATATTAATAACAGACAATTTGAACATATTTTTAGAAATGCTTTAATTAATTAATATTGTTCTAAATAATTTATATAAGTATGTAAGTACTTAATATTTTTTACTTAAAAATTATGAATTAATAATTTTATTATAGGTAATATATTTTTTCAAAAAAACTGCGTTTATGCTATAAATTAACATTTTTACTTTAAAACTTAATTTTTAATGCATATTTATGATTTATGATTTTACATATTAAAACAACAAATAAGATTTGCCCCTAACAAGCTCAGCTTCAGGGGATTGAAGAATAAGTTTACAGAAGACAACATAAACATATTTGACAAATTGGTTTAAAATTCAAAAAAAAACCAACAAGAAGCAATTCCAACCGACGACGGCCTTTAGACCCGAATGATGACTAAGCTCATAAACATATTTATTCTATTATTAAATTTTAAATAAAATTATTTAGTGGCCGACCGAAGGTTCGGATTCGACTAGTTTCGGCCAAAAAATCTAGTTTCGGCCACAGTTTCGGTTTCGGCCAAAATCGGCCGAAACTCAGTGTTCGTGCGTCGCGCACCGTTCGGCTAACTTTGGGTGGGTTCGTAGGCAGTGTTGTCTATACCGTACGAGCAAAAATTATTTGCATCAAAGAGGGCTTGGATTAAAAAACGTAGGGCTTGGTTTAGATCACAATGATATGGGGACGATGATATATCTAACCAAATCTAGGTTAAAATTTTGTCAAATTCATATCATGACATGATATGCCAAACTAATGAGTAATAAAATAAGTAGACAAATACAAATTTATTTTTTGTTGTTTACAAAATTAACAAAGTAAGAATATACTTACTGAAAGAAAAAGAAAAATAATTGCATGTATTCTGAGAATTCACATAACCGGAGAGGTGGAACCAGGTTTCATCCGAAAAAAATGTCAGGTCTAATAAATCATTTATTTTCAATAAATTTTGGGTAAACCATTGAGAGTAAATCCTGCGTCTTTCAAAATCTGCGGCTTGTATTTCTTGGAATACTTGCACTTTATAAGGAAATAAATCTAGCTGCTTCTTAAGAATAGTCCTGCATGTTCCATAATATCTTCCCACTTCTTGGGACAGGCGTCTTATACAATTTGTTGGCGTATTTTGCATTATTTCACGAACGTTTGCAACAAGTTCTTCTGTTCTTATAGATGGTCTTCCTGCTCCTTTTTTGTGTTGTATAGAACCTGTTTCCCTAAACACAGCCACGGTTCTTTTCAGGCAATGATAAAAATCCCCAGCAATAAAAGCAATGTTAGGAAAATGTTCGTGAAAATCGTCCATGCACAAACCCGGATTGTATTGCCACTCACCATTTACTCTAACCCTGTTTCGAAAATACGCTTTAACCATGAATGTTTTGTGCTGTTCCGTAAAGCCCAATGTGTGAATTGTTCAAGAAATTGGAAAAATTAGCGATGACTCAAATTACTTGTAACGCCTGTCAAAGATGATGGAATAAGTGATTGATTGTTAATTTAGGTGACACTCACCACTGTGTCGTGACTTTTTTTTTTTCAGGTTTCGGTTTCGGCCGAAACTGAGACAAGGCCGAAGATTCGGTTTCGGCTGAAAATTTTGTTTCGGTCGGACACTAAAATTATTATTATTATTATTTTCCATATTATATTCTTAAGGTTCATGTAATGATCTAAAGTTTCCGTCAGGCGATTCCAGCTTTCAAGTCGGCGGCTTCTCTTGGTCCGGCCATTTCACATGGATCGATATTCAGGATGAAGACGACAAAGAAAAAGTCACCCCAATAAAGTCCCCGACCATGGCGGGTGGGCTCTTTGCCATTGAAAGAAAATTTTTCTGGGACATCGGGTCTTACGACGAACAGATGGACGGGTGGGGTGGCGAGAACCTGGAGATGTCGTTTAGGATATGGCAGTGCGGGGGTAGATTGGAAACGGTAAGGAAAGCTATAGACCAGGGCTGAAGCCTTTGAAAATGGTAAAAAGTGAAAAAAAAATAATAGTAGGATTAAACCCATTGGAAAAGGAAGAGAATATAACAAAAATGAAAGGAAAAATAATTTACGGGCGATCCGAGGTCGGGAAGTGGAAAGGGGTGAGTTTTTAAGGGTAGAAAACGATTTATCTCGATATCCGGCAAAACTACAAGTCCTATGGAAAAACGTTAAATGGCAAAGTTGTAGGTAATAAAAAGATCTACAACTTTTGTATTTACACTTTTTTCACATAACCTCAAAATTTATGTGAAAAATTCAAAGAAACCAAGTTTTTGGTTTTTTATTTTTATCTTTTTTATTTGGTGAAAACTTATCTTTTTAAGTCCCAAACACACTGTAATTTTTTTGATTTAAAATATTTATTTTTTCACCTTATTTTGACTTAATATCGAAAAAGCACCCTAATTTTGAATCGAAAATTCTCACGTCAAAATATCTGCTTTTTAAAAAAGTCGGTGGGCTTTTTGTTCGTTAAAATCTCTACTTTCTGATGTAAAAAAAATATACATTTCTTATTATTATTTATAAACTTCCGCACAACCGTTTTCAACTCCCGACAGTCCTTTATTCAGAGTACACCTTTTTCTGTAAGCATATTCGTTGTTCTCGTTTCAAAATTATTGTTGCAAGCAACTTTTCACTTAAAAAAGATAAAACACTTTCGTAACATTAGCAAACAGCAACAGTCGTTTTAACTACATTTTAACCTGCTGTTTTAGGTTCCCTGCTCCAGAGTCGGTCACATTTTCAGAGATTTTCATCCATACTCTTTTCCCGATAACAAAGATACTCACGGTATCAACACTGCTCGCCTAGCTCACGTTTGGATGGATGATTATAAGAGATTGTTTTTTATGTATCAACCTGGTTTAGAAACAAATCCTATCGTCGGCGATTTGACCCATAGAAAACAGTTGAAGCACAAGTTAAAGTGTAAAAGTTTTAAATGGTAAGCAAGAGTACGCTAGCGTGCGCCAGTTCAAAAATATTTCACTGCATATTAAAAATGTACAGTTGAAGTACTCAAAATTATAAGCAAGCCATATATTTTGCAACATTTACCTGAAATACAGTCAAATCTGGTCTTATCATGCGGGTCCAAAGGTCACCGATCCTATGAATCAATTCGAAAATTCCAGAGCTTATCAAAATGTTGTTAGATTATGTAGGTATCAATATACCCAGAGAAAAGAAACATAGTTTTATCATTTTAACTGTCCTGTAAAAATTATGTACATAATAGTACAGGGGTGGCGATCCTTTATGTATTAACGTGCCATTTTTTCTAAAGAAATGTTTAACGAGGCCATAGACAAATCAAATTCGTAATATAATAATTCATAGTAAACTTTGTGATCGTGTGCATGCCATAGACAATTTACCTTTAGATACCTACAGCTTATCTCCTGCGCAAACAAAAGTTACGTTTTATGGGTGAAAAAATACGTCCGAGCGCATGACTCGTCGGTCAGCTGTCTTCATTCGGGGAACCTTCGTGCATGCGCACAAACCTCGTGTTATCGGCCGTCCTACTTTATCGACAATAATCGACGCGCTCAAAAATACTCTCCAGAACCGGCTCGGCCGCCATTTTTGTTGTTGTGTTTTAAGGTTTCTCTTCTCTGCGGATTCCTTGTAGTTTTCTAAAGTTTTCAGCTATCGGATCGGCTATCGTGGATTGTGGGACTGGTGTTTAATATTTATGGATTTTTGGTTTTTGTGTAGTTTAGTTAGTGAATTGTGTTTGTGCTTTTAGTGACTCGGATTGTAATATAAACAATGACTAGTACTAGTTGCAGCCGTTGTATAATTGTATTATGCCCAAATAGGGGTAAAATAAACCCTCTATGGTGGCATATGAGCAAGAATTTAAATTTTAAAGCCCGGACCTGTCTATTTTCCCATTCGTCAAACGATAATGTTGCAGTGCGCATGTCTAATAGTTCCCAGTTTTGTTTACATGCGCGAGGCCATAAAACTGCCACATTCGTGATTATTGTTTGTTTATCTAAAGGTAAATTGTCTATGGTGCATGCCCAAAATTTTATGTCGCGTGCCATTGCGAGCCATTGGTTCGCCATCCCTGTCAATATTATATCTACTAAATCTATTTATTAAAAACGACAATAATAAACAGTGTAATTTATTTTAGCAATAAAATTACCTAACCTAAAAATACAATGGAATTTAATCCGTTTAGCTATTTCAAGAAATGAAAAGAAAAAATGGTAATTTGCCAACCAATAAGTAAAAAACAGTAGCAAAAGCACTGGTAATCAATTTAAGGATTGTACAGAAAATTGTCCACGAACAAACCGTTTATATAATTATAGACTAAAAACTTAAAAACTGTCATCATCACTTAGAGATTCTGAAAAGTCCTTGTCATCTGCGTCGTCCTCGAATGGAGCAATGATCATCGGCGCTACTTCGACATCTAATACTTATTCTCAATCCCACCAACTCCTTATTAATTTTTCTATATGTTCCATCGATTTCTTCCAGTACTACTGCGTTATATGATCCAACGAATCTTGCCAAACTATCTCTACTTGCGAGGATTTAAGACCATCACCTACATGTTTTTCATAAAAAGATTTTGCCCCCGCCCATATTGGCAATGATATGGCGGCAGTCGTAGAACCTTTTATGGCCATATTTACCCAACATTTCATCTACAGCGTATATCTTGGGTGATTTAAGAGACTTTGCCATTGACAGGAGTTCGGATTTTAACATATTTGGTAAAGGATTTTGGTTGTGATTTTCAAGCCACTCAAATATCACTTTTTCCCCAAGATGAACTAGGTTGTTTATTTAAAATTCTTAAATGATATGATGCATTGTCTAATACAATTAAAGACGGCTCATCTAAATTTGGGATTAATTGAGCTTTTAGCCATTTTTCAAACATTTCGCAATTCATATTGTCATGATAGTTATATCAAAGGTGATGGAGAAAGCTATTAACCAACAACTTATAAAATACCTGGAAGGCCTTAAAATTATCAGCGACCATCAGTATGGTTTTCGTAAGTCCAGATCAACAGGAGACCTGCTAGCCTATGTCACTCATCTTTGGAGCAACGCAATCGAACATCATGGGGAGTTCCGGGCTATTGCACTGGACATCTCTAAAGCCTTTGACCGTGTCTGGCACGAGGGGCTCCTAAGCAAACTGCGTTCTTATGGTATGCCCGGTCGATTTTGTTCATGGTTGTCTAGCTTCCTCAAGGACCGCTCTCTGCAAGTGGCGATTGACGGGTTTCTCTCAGACACCTTCACCATCAATGCTGGTGTTCCTCAAGGGTCCATATTATCTCCCACTCTCTTCTTACTGTACATTAACGACCTTCTAGCGAAAACAGAAAATCCATTATATTGCTTTGCTGACGACAGCACACTTATCTCATCTTTTACTTTGAAACCTCAAACATCGGCTACTGACGCACATCTTCGCAGACAACATGAGGTATCACGTCTCAATAAAGACCTGGAAGAAATTTTGTCTTGGGGTGACAGTAACCAAGTCGAATTTAACGCTCAAAAAACCCAGGCTGCAGTTTTCTCTAAGAAGGTCAACATTGCAGAACCCGATATCGTTATGGCAGGACACGCAATTCCACTGACTTCGTCTATTAATTTGCTGGGTGTCAACCTGGGAGGAAATATGTCTTGGCATAATCACGTAGTGGCAATCGCCAGGGCAGCTTCTCAGAAGCTCGGTATACTTTTCCGTACCAAAAAGTTGTATACACCTCAACAACTTTTGACACTATAAAGCCCAGATTCGACCATCACTGGAATACTGCTCTCATATCTGGAGTTCTGCACCGAAGCATACCCTTCGGTTGTTGGATTCCATCCAAAGGAGAGCCGTTCGTCTAATCGGCGACCACGAGCTGACTAAGAACCTCGACAGCTTAGAACATCGAAGACAGGTTGGTGATTTGACTCTCTTCTACAGATATTTTCATGGCAAGTGTTCGACAGATATTGCCCGCTCGATTCCACCTAGAGTAAGGCATAGCAGAAACACACGACGAACCACTGCCGCCCATCCCTATGTGGTTCAACTTAGTACACCCCGAACATCATTGTTTCAGAACTCTTTCATTTGGAGGACGTCGTCTTTGTGGAACGGCCTTTCTGAGACCGTGTTTCCAACCGAATATAACCTCCAACGATTCAAGAAAAACGTGAATCGCTTTCTTCGCACACGCACCGCTCCCAGAGCGCCTTAAAGGATTTTCCTATAGTGCTTGTGCTCGATCATAAAAAAAAAAGTCAGAAATTTTAAATGTGGAAGAAAAAATTAAGCTTGCATCTGGAACATATCCTGTTACAGAACCGGCATGTAAAATAATGAACCGCTTTCCCGTGCCACATCCCTTTTTTCTTTTCACGGTTTTCACAGAATCGTCTTGCCAAGATTTTGAACCACTTCCATTTGAAAATATCCATGTTTCGTCTAAAAATACTACTTTTCTAAATTTTGATTTGTAATTTTCGTATATTTTTTAAAAACTGAACACGCTGACTCACTATCTATGGCTGCTCACATAAAAATCTCCGGTTACAGCCTTTTTTGTAGCGAAAACCCAACTTTTTTACTAATTTTGATAACGATTCGAGTCCGATTTCCAAAACACCTCGAATGTTTACATTTTCTTTTAAAACCGGAAGAGTTACATTGGTTTTTGATCTGTATAAATCATAAATCACGTTCCGAACTCCCATTTTAATATTTTCGCTCAAATCTTCAGTCTTTGGCTTTCTTCGTTTACATTTTTTAGTATGCTTCGGTATTATATTATGCTTTCTTTCATGCACAATTTTCTGCACAGTTCTTTTGCTACGATTCTTTCATTGTCGAAATAGTTTAACAAATTAAGCACCATTTTTTTGCTAGGGGATGCAAAAAACCAGAAAATTGCTTTTTATCGTTCATATTGTCACATTAAATTAATTGTCAAAGTCACAACACTGGCATCTTTAAATCAAGACGATGGTGGCAGTTACAAACTTTTGTGAATCGCTGAAAATTAAATAAAATACGTAATATCCTTTTCTCCACGACCATTACTGAATGCAATAATTCCAAAATCATTTTTGATAATAGAATGTAAAAATTCTCGCTCTTGAGTTGGAATATTTATTCTGAAACACTTGCTTCTTATGCGTTTTGCGTGTATTTTCATTCCATAACAAGATACGGAATGAATATTCTGTAATTGATATAAACGACATAGGTTGCCATGAATTTCGAAACTGTCAGTGTCAGATAAAAATGGCCGCGTTGTAATAATTATTTTCAGACAAATTTTAGTGCAAGTCAAAAAATGAGTGAAAAATCGGATGAATCAGATATGGAACTGGATGGTCGTGGAGAAAATATAGTCTGCTACTCGGTTAGAATGAAAATTCGATATTCGTGGTTCCTCACGCTCGCTACGCTCGCGTTTGGAATCTTCCACTCCGGATCGAATTTTCATTCCAACCTCGTTACAGAATCTACTATTCTTCCATGTCAAAATTGCATAAGTCTGTCATATTTGTCTTACGGATTTTATTTGGATAGTATGATTAAACGCAATAAAAGAAAAGAAAAATTGAAAGTATGTCTTTGTTAAATCGTAAGACCGCGCGATAAGACCGAATCTGACTTTATCTACACTTATCTTCCCATTCGTTAAATGAACATTTTGCAGTGCGCATGCCGAGTTATACTGGACTTTATTGACATTCGCAAGGCCGTAAATTTGCCACTGTCATGATTATTTTATATTAGTCAAACAAACTTTTTACAGAAGAATGTATTCTTTAGGTATCTGGACAATGTGTATCCAGAAAAGTTTGTTCCCGACGAGAACGTTTATGGATATGGTCAAGTGAAAACGGATTTGGACTTTTGCCTAGACGATCTTCAACTGGCCGAAGATAAAGTCGGGCCCTTAGGAATCTATTTGTGTCATCAATTTTTAGCGGTTTCTCAGTATTTTTCTTTGAGCAGCAAAGGAGAACTCAGGAAGGTAAGAAACCCATGTGTATTTATAATTTCATATTTTAAAACATTTATTGTGAACATAACATCATGTACAGTTGACGACATATAAATTCGTACACTCCACCTATACATAACTCAATTACAACAAAATTTGGTAAAACGGGTTTCTCACCTTGCTGCTTATACCTGGATAGAATACCAGCTATATACATAGCTGTAAATTATTGTATGTACGACTTTTTACCATAAGTAATATTGGTTATTTCTAAATATTTTTGTGTTTAAATTACAGCCGCGAAATAAGAAAATTATAAAATAATACCAGGAATACTACAAAAGTATAAAGCCAAAAACGGTAAATTTATTAACAAACAATAAACAAAATACTAATATTTAATTGCTGCGCCATTGGATTCTAACACTTATCGTAATCTTCTTGGCATTGACAAAATAATACTTCTGGTGTAATCCGGAGTTAGCCCTTCCCAAATTTCTTCTATTTTATTAAATAACTCTATTTCATTGTGTGGTTTAAAATTTATTTTGTACATTTTTTTTACCATCAATCCGCAAACATTTTCAATTGGATTTAAATCATGACATGTTACGTTGTTTTGTCTAAACCAGTTTCCTATATTTCTTGCAGTATGCACAGGGCAGTTATCCTGCTGAATATAAAGTTATTTGCTTCAAAAACTATCGCGGCAGAAGGAAGAAAAACATTTTCCAAAATCTGTTGTTTCACCAATATTCCAGCATACACCTACACCGTAAACAATTATCCATGCCCACACATTAACGGAGAAACGTCCACTGGTTTGCATTTTTTGAGTATACTTCTCATCGTATCGGGAATTTGGTGGTCTATATACTCGAATCCTTCCATTATATGTAGACTGAAAAGTTTTCTCATCGGAAAGGATAACATTTTTGGAAAAAAAAATCATTTTCTGGTAAATATTGCATAGCAAACCCAATTCTTTGTTCCTTATCACTATTTTTTAAAAACGGTTTGGATACAGCTGCTCGATTTCTTAATTCGGAACATTGTCTCACTCGGCGTTGCGCAGTCCTAGATGAAGCAGGGAATCATGTTATGGGCATAGCGGATACTGCAGTTTTAAATGGATTTTGCCTTAAATACTCCACCAAATTCCGGTCTTCTTCATTTGATGATTTTCTATTGTTTAAACCAGACTCAACAGACCTTTCAAGTGTCTGATGATAGCGCCATTTTTTTACAATTCCTTGAACAGTACTTCTAGGTACTCTAAAATGATCAGCTATTTTTCCATAAGACCACCCTATTTCTACTAAACATATTATTCCTGTTTTTTCAATAATACTTAAATGAGGCATTTTTAAATCAAATAAGATACTTTGAAAGATATCATGATAACAATTAACACGTTACAAAGGTAATAAAGGTAAAAAAGTTGCATTTGCAGTGTCATAATTTAGTGTACGAAATTATCTGTCGTGAACTGTACCTTACCTGAGTATACGTTTTCCTTACCCTACCTGTTTGTATCTAGGAAAACTTCTGCGCCGAGGTTTTCAACGAACGCGAAGTCCAGCTGACGGAGTGCCACGGCCACAAACGGGAACAATACTGGGCGTTATACAAAAACGGTACCATCTATAACCCGGCAACCAGAAAATGTCTGAGCAGCGAAGGGGTGGAAAACGGCAAAGGGGTAAAAGTGGACAAGTGTAAAGGAGGGGTTTTCCAAAAGTGGACGTTTAGTAATTTGAATACGACAGCAGTGTTAGAGTGAGATTGTACTCGGGGTTGTTTCAGTTTTTTTTTAAATTGTGGATGCGTGTTGATGTGAACGTGGTTGTTGATGACGATCTTTTTTAAAAATTATTTTTCTGTGTTTAATGAATCTGTTTGTTTAATTTATTCCGTTTCATGTTTAAAAGCAGTTCCAAAAAAACTTTGTTTACAAATTTAAGCATTACTGTATTGTATCTAGGGCTGGGCGATATTGAAATTCCAATATCGAATATCGATATTAAAAAAAATATCGATATAGTCGATATATCGATAAATATCGATAATATCAATATTTTATTTTTTCAATATCGATATATCGATATTTTATTTTTTAAATATCGTTATTCGATATATCGATAATATATATATAACAACGTAGAGTTTATCTATTTTCAACGATTTAATTAAAAACCCCTATAGATATTATAATTTATTATTAAGCTATGCCATAATAACGTTTTTGTAGAAAAACACACATTTAATATGGTAATGGCGCTACTTTAAAGAAAATGTATCTGAAATAAAGCATTGTCAAAACTAAGAAGTTTTATGTAGGTTGCGTTGAGTCTTATTTTGCAAAAGTGGTGCAATTTACAAAATATAGTTAAAAATCAAAATTATCTTATGCAGCTGAAATTTGCGTGTGGGCTAGAAACTGCATTTAAAAAAACTTTTTCTAATAACTTTTTTCGGTATTTTCAAAAATAACCCCACTTTTGAATTATTTTTTGGAAAAAATTAAAATTTGACAGATAATGCGAATCACGTGACTACTATTTTTTAGCTTAATTTTCATATCGATCGAAGCAGAACTTGATGCCAAAGTCAAATTTTGAATAAAGCTATTAATAAAAAAAAATCCCATATGATGCGGACTTTACTGGTGACACTGTATATCAATATTTCCTGTAAAACTCCGTACCATCATTTCAAGGGGAGACTCTAATTATGAAAACATGAAGAAAAAAGATTGAATTAAATATTGGTCCTTAAATGTGTTATAAGGACGATAATAATCGAATATCGATATAGTCGATCGATAAGAATATCGACATATCGAATTTTTGCCCAGCCCTAATTGTATCTTTTTCTTGGAATTTTTTTTTTGTATCAAGAACCAAACCGTTGCCAACCAATGTTTATATGAACGTTTATCTTAAAATTAGTCAAAGATTATCCCTTTAAAGTTTGTACAAGTACTTAATAAACACCCTGTATACGTATCGTAGAAAACTATCTTTGAATAATTCTAAAATAATTCTAGTTTCCAACGGGGCAGCTAAATATGTATAATATTTTTTTAAAGACTTGTAAATTAAAATATTTTTGCTCCGCTAATGCCAAGTGACTAAAGATAAAGTATGTTTGTTGATGATTTTTAAGAGTGATATTTTTTCGAATGTTAGCCTTTAAATCTCCAGAACTAGCCCAATAACCCAGTGTTCATTACTTATTAGTTGAGGCTATGAGCGCAATATCGGACTAACCTCAATATTAATAAATGTAGGAAAATAGGTTTGAAAAAATGGTGAAAATCAGTTCATTCATAATTTCCTCCTTTTAGATCATTCCGAATTAAATCAACTAAAGTGGATTATAGCCCAGTACGTGGGTATTAAAAGGGGTGTTTGAATGCAAAAGGTGGTGTAGTAGCGATTTTTTAGTATGTTGTTAGGCTTGGGGCCCTAATGAAAAATCCAAGTTTTCGACCTCGAGGCGCATGCGCTCGAGCCGCCATCTTGGATTTTAGGTACAAAAATTTGATTTTTTGACAATAACTCAAGAACGGTGGCTTTTACGACAAAAGATATTCTATACAAAGTTAAAGAGGACAAAAATACCTACATTTTTGTAGACATTTTTTTTAGCACACCTATGTTAGCTCCGTGAAGTTACACTATTTGAAAAAAAAAAAATTGACTTAATAACTAAAATAAATAATTTGAAGAAGTAGTTCATGCTTAAAGTGGAGTTGAAAGTATAGAAAAGTAAGAAAAAACTAAAAGTCTTCCTCCACAAAATTTTGTGAAAGAATATAAATAATTTAAAAAAATACAAATCATATTGAAATAATTTTTAAAGAGCCTCTATTGAGAGAGGGTCATAAATAACCTTCCGTGCATCGAGTCTATATGCGTCAGTGTGTCATGTCTAGCTTGCAGAAGGTTACGCTGTTATAATGGAAAATTTCCGAGTTGATTTGTGCTTTATTTGTGAGAAAACATGTTGAAAATAATATTCAAGTGCATAGTTTTTTTTATAATTATGTAAATCTATAATGATATATAATAAGAATAACAAAATAAAACTCAACCAAAATGAAGGTTCCGCAGTTTTTTTTCAAATAGTGCAACTTCACGGAGCTGTAACTCCTAACATATGTGTGCTACACAAAATTTTTTTAACAAAAAATGTACTAAATTTTGTCCTCTTTAACTTTGTATAGAATATCTTTTGTCGTAAAAGCCACCGTTTTTGAGTTATTGTCAAAAAATCAAATTTTTGTTCCTAAAATCCAAGATGGCGGCTCGAGCGCATGCGCCTCGAGGTCGAAAACTTGGATTTTTCATTAGGGCCCCAAGCCTAACAACATACTAAAAAATCGCTACTACACCACCTTTTGCATTCAAAAAACCCCCACGTACAGGGCTATTATTATTATTTATTTTATTTCTTGGCTTCAATCAAATAAACTTACGTTAAATTTTACAAAATCTTTTATGTTTATAACAAAAAATAAAATAAATCCATCATTAGACCCTTAACATTTAATAATGAAACTATTCAATATTCAAAAACGACAAAATTTTTAGGATTAGTTTTAGACGAAAATTTAAATTGGAAATGCCATATCCAGTATATTATCAACTCGATATCTTCTTTGGTATCTGTTTTGTATAGAGCTAGATATTTCATTCCTTTGAAATACTTAAAAAATATATTTTTCATTAATATATTCAAAATTACAGTACTTAGCTTCTGCATGGGGATCTGCTTGTTTATCAAACTTAAAACCATTACAAAAATTGCAAAATAAAAATAAAGTTAAATGTATACACAAATTACCACATTTAGAACCAACTGTTAATCTATATAGACCGAAAGGGTATACCTATATAAATTAAAAATTTGTATTCTAATTCACTTTATTATTTTAAAAGAAAAAAAATCAAACAACACTTCAGGAGAATAAGACATTACATGATCATAACATCAGATGTTGTATAAATTATCAAACTATACCAGTAAAAAGTAATTTCGAAAAAAAATCGCTTTTATATGACGGAAAAATAAAATATAACAATATTCCAAAAAATATCAGAAAAATTAAAAAATTGGCAACTTTTAAAAAACAATTAAGGAGATATTTACTAAATTAAATTATTTAAATTTTTTTTTTAAATTAATTTTATTAATGAATTAAATTGGATTAACTATATAAATATACTATAAATAATAATAATAAATAACTATAAATATACGAAAATAAATTTAATGTTGGAGAAACTTCAGTGGTCAAATGTTAAAAATTTAATATTTCTTTTGATTTGTACTTTTATTTTTAAAATACAACATAACTTACTGCCTTCTCATTTGAAAGATTTTATAACTCGAAATTTTGAAAATCATAACTATTCAACCAGGTATAATAAAGATTTTTGTCTAGGTAGGGTATCAAAACATTTGACATACAAATCGGGTTTCTATAAAGGATTAAGTGAATATAATAACTTGAATATTTCAATTAAATCACAGAGCTCTTTGAAAAATTTTAAAAAATCATTGAAAAATTATTTATTTAAAAAACAAAATATTTTATAAAATTTGTTAAATTATAGCACATTGCTAAATAAATCTTGTTACTACTACTACTAACTTCCATTTTTTTTATTGTTATTTTTTTTAATGGTTATTATTTTCTATATTATGTTGTCACTTTCCATGTAATGAACGGTAAAAGTTAGTTTGGAATAACGACATTTTGAAAGTTAAGGTAATCTATATACAGTGAGGACCTAAAGTCCGCCCCCCCCCCCCTCTAACTTCTAAACCGTTCGGTATATTTTAATGAAATTTTGAACGATAATATTTGAGCAAGTCTTGCACTTTTTGACATACCAATGACAGCTTTAAATGTCAAGATGACAGCTGGGTCCGCTTTTGGAATATTTTTTTGAATGGAACACCCTGTATATTTTTACATTTTTAAATTCCACATAAAAATATAATTATTTTTTATTAAATGCATTATTAGTCTATACTTCATAGTTTCCGAGATATTGACTCTCGAAAAGTGACATTTTTGAACTTTGACAGCTTATAACCTTCTAACAGTACGTCTTAGAGCAAAACGGCTTACATGTCCCTATCTTCAATTTTTATTATCTTCCCAAAAAAATCAACTTCCGGTTAAACCGGATGTAACTCGAAAGCAGGAAATATAGTTGTTCCGGTTTAACTGGAAGTTGATTTTTTTGGGAAGATAATAAAAATTGAAGATAGGGACATGTAAGCCGTTTTGCTCTAAGACGTACTGTTAGAAGGTTATAAGCTGTCAAATTTCAAAAATGTAACTTTTCGAGAGTCAATATCTCGGAAACTATGAAGTATAGACTAATAATGCATTTAATAAAAAATAATTATAATTTTATGTGAAATTTAAAAATGTAAAAATATACAGGGTGTTCCATTTAAAAAAATATTCCAAAAGCGGACCCAGCTGTCATCTTGACATTTAAAGCTGTCATTGGTATGTCAAAAAGTGCAAGACTTGCTCAAATATTATCGTTCAAAATTTCATAAAATATACCGAACGGTTTATAAGTTAGAGGGGGGGGGGGGGGGGGGAGACGGACTTTAGGTCCTCACTGTATGTATCTAATAATTTTTTTTACAAAATTTTAACTAGAGACTTATTTTCGACTTTTGAATATGGGTTAGTCTGCTGTGCATTCAGAATATTTTTAATTCTTTGGATATTATCATAAATTATTACTCGATACTTGATGACAAACTTTATTATTATAAAAGAAAATACAAAACTTAACAAATAACCTCATCGCTTTCGTCGTCAGATAGGTGGGGGCAACTATTTTTCATCCAGGGCAGTAGCTATAAGAATCCTAAATCAAAAATCTTTTTAAAAAATCTTCAAATAAAAACGTTAAAGTGTCAAATACCTGTCAAGTTTTGACAGATAAATGTCAATTTTTTTTTCTTGTCTAGGGTTATAGCTGCAAAAATGCGAAATTAAAAACAAAAAATATTAAAATAAAAATGTTATACCTGAGCTGTCAAATTTTGGCAGATTGACATAATATGCTTTTTTTCGACGTTTTTTCATATTAAAAAAAATGAAGAAAAACGACCTGTATGTTTGTTTTCCACTAAAAACTAATTTTAGACCCAGCAACAATGCACATAGACTGCTAAACTTATAGCAGCAAAGTGGACCAACTACTGCGCTTAGTCCACTTTGCTACTCTATTCCCAACGAATATAAAATTCCAAAATTAGTGCTGCCAGCTGGGAGCGAGAAGAAAAAGGTAGGTTATTGTTCCACTTTGGAGTTCATAAAATAAAAGTCGAATAAGATTCTGCAATAAAACGTTTTTTGAATTTTTTGGGTTAGTCCGTTATTGCACTCATAGCCTCAGTTGTGCTTTGCCAATACCGGTGTAATGTTTACGCTTTATTGTATTGGCATACAAAAGATATACGTCATACTACATCACCAGGTTATTTACATATAATTTTAGAGGTTAATATCGCAGGTTTTGTACTAATATTTTTTTTTGATATTTTTATTTAATTTTAAAAATCAATTGCCCGTTAGATAAGATATCATTCACTAAATATACCGGTTGGTTCACAGCTAGTCTGATCATGGCAAATCCCATGTAAATTAATAATATAGGCTCCCCTGTGTTGTATGGCACACTCCTAAAAATGCAATCTTTAGTTCTTCCAAATTTGGATAACGCACATTTTTATAAATAACACTTTTAATGTGAGCCCACAGGAGAACCCAAGTCGTTTGGTGAAAGATCAGGAGACCTAACTGGCCAATTTATGGTATAATTTAATCCTATTGTGAGTCCATCGAAAACGTTTTGGACATAGACGCTTATTACTTCTCGTACATTTTGCGCAAGACAATCGTCCATTTGCAACCACATATCTTCATTCTCAGGAGCAACTTAATGCAGGTCCAATTTGATTTCGTAAAAGTTTTAAAAAATGTTCATACTTTTTCTATACAGTGTGACCAGTAAAGTCCGCATTATATGGGATTTTTTTTAATTAATAGCTTTATTAGAAATTTAAATGAAAATTAGGCAAAAAAATAGTAGTCACGTGATTCGCATTATCTGTCAAATTTAAATTTTTTTCAAAAAATAATTCAAAAGTAGGGTTATTTCTGAAAGCATCGAAAAAAGTTATTAGAAAAAGTTTTTTAAATGCAGTTTCTAGTCCACATGCAAAATTTCAGCTGCATAAGATAATTTTGATTTTTTACCCACCACTAAAATTTATTTTCCACTTAATGAACACTTTACTGATGACACTGTGTTCTTTTTGTCTTATTATTAAGGCGTATTACTTTCAGACACAAACTACGTTTTCAAAAATACTTATTTTATGAAGTTACCTTATACAAGGTCAAAACCAAATAAACTTTGCATCACATGCGACCAAATTTTAATAGCCCAATTTTGATTTTGTAGAACAACACACATTTATTATGACGCTACTTTAAAGAAAATGTATCTGAAATAAAGCATTGTCAAAACTAAGAAGTTTTATGTAGGTAGGTTTAAGTGTCTTATTTTACAAAAGTGGTGCAATTTACAAAATATGGTTAAAAAATCAAAATCATCTTATGCAGCTAAAATTTTGCATGTGAGCTAGAAACTGCATTTAAAAAACTTTTTCTAATAACTTTTTTCGATACTTTCAGAAATAACCCCTCTTTTGAATTATTTTTTGGAAAAAAATAAAATTTGACAAATAATGCGAATCACGTTCCTACTATTTTTTGCTTAATTTTTATCAAGATCGAAGCAAAACTTGATGCCAAAGTCAAATTTCGAATACAGCTATTAATTTAAAAAAATCCCATATGATGCGAACTGTACTGGTCACACTGTTTAATAAGTAATGGTAAGTAAAAAAACTTCTAATTTCTTATTCCTAGTTACTCCCGCCGGTTACCCTCGGTCGAAATCCTTGTAACCCATACTTTTTCTAAATCAGAATAAGTAATGGTATCTAGTCCTCGTACCTAGGTGTTTATTTTCTGTACTCCAACCTCTTTCATTTTTAATTTTTTTCATTTTAGCATTCGTCTGTTAACCAAACATAGCGCGATAATTGCCCATCATTAAACACCTTTTCCCTAACTAGAAGACAGAAAGTCGCTCTTCGTAATTCAGTACCTTCCCTCAATTCCTGATGTTCTTGATATCTATACAGATGTAATTATAAGTATCTCCCATGGTCAGTCAGGTAGTGGAGCACCCGGTAGAAGATGGATTTATATGTGCTAGTGCTAGTTTATATTGTGGATGGTATTCCGACAAATATATCCTGGTACTATAAAGGGGGTGAAATAGCCATTGATGGATACTTTAAAAAACTGTTTTAGGATAGCTAAAATCTATCGACTCGTTTGTTTACGCATCATTGTTACAGCATCCTGTAAGTACTAGTTATATTACAATGTTTTTATTATAGATATTCTAAGTTACCCTGTCGCCAATGAGCTTTCGCGGCGCCTCTTTAATTGTTTCTAGCGTCGCTCCAGGAACGTTTTTATTATTAGGATTAATTCAATAGGTTCAAATTCAGGATGTCAGTACTGAATATGATGAACTCTGTTGTAGTGAAAATACTCATTATGCTATATAGTCATTGTTAACCATAATAAAATTATTATTACCTTAGCACCAATGTGTATGTTGCAGGTGGGGATAGGTTATTTTTTTATACACCTTAAACTTTAGCGGATAATACATATAGTTGAATTCACATAAACTTTTAATGCAGTGACATTTCAGTTCTGTCATACTTGTTAAATACTGCAGCAACTCATAAAATATAAATTTCTAATGGCTAAATTTAATTAGTATAATTGTACTGCACACAAAGTATGTCTATCTTGTATTATTTCATACTATTAAAAAGAGATAGAAATAAAAAGAGTTGGCCGAACAATTCCAGAAAAGAAAAAGAAAAAACACTGACCAATCTCAGCTGTATAAGAAATTTAGTAAGTTGGTGAAATCACTGAAATCTAAAGTAACTAGACAATGACAAGCCTTGACATTTGGCATTAAAACTTATGTGAATTTAACTATAGCTATTTGTGTAATAGAGGGAATCATCAGCTAGGGTTTTGTGATTGAATTTAGTATTGTAAAAAAATCTAGCCTAACTTCTCCATTCTATTTTATCTATTGGAATAATGTGTCATGAAATATTTTTAATACAGACTGTCCGCGGATAGGGTTTAGAATAGCACAAATGGATAAAAAATTTCATTTTTCGGGAAAAAGTCATTCTTGTTAAAAAGTTTTGCTTGTAAAAGAAATGCAATTCACGAAGAGAAAATTTTGATTTTTTTATACAGTGTTCGCAAAAACTTCAAAAACATGATTTTTCTCCAACTACCTTTATTTTTTATTTTTGACCAAAATGCCAATTAGAAAACTTATTTAGAATAACGTTTGTAATTTAAATCCGGGATTTAAAATAAATCTTCGATTTTTTTAGTTTTTAGAGGTAAAAGAATTTTTTTTGGATAGCAGCATTAGCGGTCGAAATACATACCTTATCAATGACAAAGGGGTATCAAAAAGTTTCAAAAACTGATTTTTGGTGTTACCAGAAATATGGATTTTTAATTTCACAAATGAAATGACCCCGGAAAAAACACAAAAAAATCTTAAAATAACAACAAATAATAATTTCGTAATTTGCTATTCAAACACTCCCCTCCATATTCAACACATTTTTCCAGCTGTAAACGAATGTGGTCAAAACTTCTTCGAATTTCTTCAATGGAAATTGTTTGAACAGCTTCAACAATTCGCTGTTTTAGAAGCTGTACGTCGTTTTCAATTGGACCCAAAGATAGGCATCTGAAATAGTTAAATCGGGACTTTCTTGGGGCCACAGAACCGGACCATTCCGACCAATCCATCTGTGGCCAAATGTATTATTAAGCCATTCCCTCACTTCAATTGCGAAAGGCGCAGGGCATCCATCTTGTTGAAGGTACATTTCGTTCCTAAATTGGAGAGGCAAGGTTATCAGAAAAGAATGTTTCCAACATTTCAAGGTAACTCTTACGGTTACACGTGTTTTCGAAAAAGTATGGGCCAATAATGCCATAATAAGAAATCGCACACCAGACATTTACTTTTTTGTAATATTGTCTTCTACAGGAATTCTAAACGGGAATTATTTTCGCTCCAGTATCTAATATTTTTTTTTTTTTTTTTTTTTTTTTTTTTTTTTTATGATCGAGCACAAGCACTATAGGAAAAATCCTTTAAGGCGCTCTGGGAGCGGTGCGTGTGCGAAGAAAGCGATTCACGTTTTTCTTGAATCGTTGGAGGTTATATTCGGTTGGAAACACGGTCTCAGAAAGGCCGTTCCACAAAGATGCCGTCCTCCAAATAAAAGAGCTCTGAAACAATGATGTTCGGGGTGTACTAAGTTGAACCACATAGGGATGGGCGGCAGTGGTTCGTCGTGTGTTTCTGCTATGCATTACTCTAGGTGGAATCGAGCGGGCAATATCTGTCGAACACTTGCCATGAAAATATCTGTAGAAGAGAGTCAAATCACCAACCTGTCTTCGATGTTCTAAGCTGTCGAGGTTCTTAGTCAGCTCGTGGTCGCCGATTAGACGAACGGCTCTCCTTTGGATGGAATCCAACAACCGAAGGGTATGCTTCGGTGCAGAACTCCAGATATGAGAGCAGTATTCCAGTGATGGTCGAATCTGGGCTTTATAGAGTGTCAAAAGTTGTTGAGGTGTATACAACTTTTTGGTACGGAAAAGTATACCGAGCTTCTGAGAAGCTGCCCTGGCGATTGCCACTACGTGATTATGCCAAGACATATTTCCTCCCAGGTTGACACCCAGCAAATTAATAGACGAAGTCAGTGGAATTGCGTGTCCTGCCATAACGATATCGGGTTCTGCAATGTTGACCTTCTTAGAGAAAACTGCAGCCTGGGTTTTTTGAGCGTTAAATTCGACTTGGTTACTGTCACCCCAAGACAAAATTTCTTCCAGGTCTTTATTGAGGCGTGATACCTCATGTTGTCTGCGAAGATGTGCGTCAGTAGCCGATGTTTGAGGTTTCAAAGTAAAAGATGAGATAAGTGTGCTGTCGTCAGCAAAGCAATATAATGGATTTTCTGTTTTCGCTAGAAGGTCGTTAATGTACAGTAAGAAGAGAGTGGGAGATAATATGGACCCTTGAGGAACACCAGCATTGATGGTGAAGGTGTCTGAGAGAAACCCGTCAATCGCCACTTGCAGAGAGCGGTCCTTGAGGAAGCTAGACAACCATGAACAAAATCGACCGGGCATACCATAAGAACGCAGTTTGCTTAGGAGCGCAAAAGACACTTTCCCATTTGTTGAAAATGTCGATTCATCGGAGAACATGATAAATTTATGAAAATTCCTGTTTTTACTTTGTTTCCGACCCAAAGACAAAAATCCAAACGTTTGGCTTCGTCTCCTTCTAACGTTTGATTAAAAGTTGGCTTAAATGGGAATATTTTGTTTGCCTTTAAAATATACTGAATATGAGTTTTTTACTACATTAAGTTCTTGAGCTCGGTTTCTTAATGAAAGGGTAGAATTGTAAGCAACAGACTGCAATGCGATTAGAGAAGCTGCGTCATTCTGATCATAGTTTTTTTTTTAATTGGAAGCAACCAGTTCGCTGAAATTTTCTTAATTATTTATGAAGTCTCATTTTTGAGACGTAAACGTTAGGGTATCTTTGATTAAATTTCTCTATCACAAAGTTGTAAGAACTTTCGCCCGTACCGTAACATTGAACTAAATAAACCCTTTGTTCTAAGGTCAACATTTTCAAAACACATCGAATTCTATTTAACAACTTTAAATTTCCCCCATACGTAAAGCAAAGTAATAATAAGGTTAAAAAATCCATTTGTGCTAATGTAAACCCTATCCGCGGACAGTCTGTATATCGCCTGTATCTTTTGAACCAAGCAATCGACTGTAATGAGCCGTAGGCAAGTAGTGTTAACTAGCAGAACCCCCAAATAAACCGATCATTATCAACTTTTACCCATTCGATATAAAGCGACTTTATCTACAACCAGTTAATTAAGGCTCATAATTCTTGTGATAGTGAGAGCATTATGCTATTTATAATACACATTCTATTATATCTATTAAACTAACATATCATATCATTTTAATGTTCTTCCAATTGTCGCAAATATTAGATTTAGGTGTAGTAGTAAGGACACCATCCGTATTATCGAATCCTGATTCAGGGTGTACCCTAATCCATCCGGATCGTTACTAGATATGCGTCCCTTTCGTGGGTTACTATCCCCACTGGATCCCCGTCACTTGGTAGCTCACTTTTCGACAACATGCAGAAGGAACACCCGAATGATAACGGAGGAGCCCCAGAGCTCCTCAGCTGTATCGTATCGAGGTATTGAGAATGCCGTGTGTGTTGCATAATGCGACACTACGAAGTACTATCACTGTGCTAGGTTGCTACCGATTTAGGTATAGTACCGCTAGTTTTTTAAAATGTTACAGTGTGCAATCGATAGAGAAGAATACGTGGCAAACAATTGAGATATTGCCTGAATGTTATTGAAACGTGATACCGAAACAGCTGGCAGAAAACACGGGTTTGTAATAGAAAGTTGTCAGGAACATCCTTAAGATTTCTCAAAGTATCTGGCATTTGATATTTTTAATATAAATTTCAGGCTTGCTTAAATGACGTGAAGTACCTGTCTTTTCTGCCATTTGTAATGGTGGGGATCGTAGCAAGACCGACTATTTTTGTTTTCTACTTGTAAATTTAAAGAACCCTACAAAATATGAAGCTTGCTGACGACAATTTTTCTACTATAATATTTGTAAAGTAGTACCTATATTTTTTTGTATTTGATAACAATATTTTTGAAATGGTGTTTTAATTGAATTTTTACTTAACAGGGCCTAAATAAATACCTCTCTTACATAATTATTTATTTTATTTGGTGTATATTATTCTCTACATTTATTGTTAAACATGTTTTACATAAAAATTAAAAGTCTGATTTATTATAAACTCTGTGTTTCTTTTTTTGATTTTCGTAAGATATTGTATGATTCGCGTTAGTGGCCTATAAGAAGATCTCGGAAACAAGTAAAGCAATAATCTCTTAGCTAGCAGATCATTGGAGTAAAGTTATCATTTTTAAAATTTGATAGCAGGCTCAGCAGGCATAATTGACTTTGAACTTATTATTATATTTATTTATATATTTATTATACAAAAGCACCAAATTTCAAATTTTTATTCCTTCTACGAAAACAGCAAATGTTGAGCAGTCGAAAGCCCGAATAAGACATACTCGTAAGTGTAGGGTAATTTCTCCCGAAGTAGGTAATTAGAAATATTCAAACTAATTCTTCTCAAAATATTAAATATACGGTGTCACCAGTAAAGTCCGCATTATATGGTATTTTTTTTTATTAATAGCTTTATTCGAAATTTGACTTTGGCATCAAGTTCTGCTTCGATCGAGATGAAAATTGAGCAAAAAAATTGGTAGTCACGTGATTCGCATTATCTGTCAAATTTAAATTTTTTCAATTCAAAAATGGATTTATTTCTGAAAATATCGAAAAAAGTTATTAGAAAAGGTTTTTTTAAATACACTTTCTAGCCCACATACAAAATTTCAGCTGCATAAGATTATTTTGATTTTTTAACCATATTTTGTAAATTGCACCACTTTTGCAAAATAAGACTCAACGCCACCTACATAAAACTTCTTAGTTTTGACAATGCTTTATTTCAGATACATAAAACGTACTTTAATTAAATGCTATTAACTCATCATATAAAAGCAAACATTTATTGGCACAATGAAATTCAATAATCTTTAAAAGTATCTTATCAATTTACAAGTAAAAGAAAACAATCACTTTTCGTAACATTCTCCGCTCCAATCTTCAGCGGTAGCAGTAATAGGTTTCAATATTTTAGCGTAACTCTCGATTAATTTTGATTTTTTAACCATATTTTGTAAATTGCACCACTTTTGCAAAATAAGACTCAACGCCACCTACATAAAACTTCTTAGTTTTGACAATGCTTTATTTCAGATACATAAAACGTACTTTAATTAAATGCTATTAACTCATCATATAAAAGCAAACATTTATTGGCACAATGAAATTCAATAATCTTTAAAAGTATCTTATCAATTTACAAGTAAAAGAAAACAATCACTTTTCGTAACATTCTCCGCTCCAATCTTCAGCGGTAGCAGTAATAGGTTTCAATATTTTAGCGTAACTCTCGATTAATTTTGATTTTTTAACCATATTTTGTAAATTGCACCACTTTTGCAAAATAAGACTCAACGCCACCTACATAAAACTTCTTAGTTTTGACAATGCTTTATTTCAGATAGATAAAACGTACTTTAATTAAATGCTATTAACTCATCATATAAAAGCAAACATTTATTGGCACAATGAAATTCAATAATCTTTAAAAGTATCTTATCAATTTACAAGTAAAAGAAAACCATCACTTTTCGTAACATTATCCGCTCCAATCTTCAGCGGTAGCAGTAATAGGTTTCAATATTTTAGCGTAACTCTCGATTAATTTTGATTTTTTAACCATATTTTGTAAATTGCACCACTTTTGCAAAATAAGACTCAACGCCACCTACATAAAACTTCTTAGTTTTGACAATGCTTTATTTCAGATACATAAAACGTACTTTAATTAAATGCTATTAACTCATCATATAAAAGCAAACATTTATTGGCACAATGAAATTCAATAATCTTTAAAAGTATCTTATCAATTTACAAGTAAAAGAAAACAATCACTTTTCGTAACATTCTCCGCTCCAATCTTCAGCGGTAGCAGTAATAGGTTTCAATATTTTAGCGTAACTCTCGATATCGCAGTTAAAATCGCAACCGGAAACCGTAAGTGGGCTGAAATGGGAGCTATTTTTAAAATACAAATTTAGATAAAGGTTACCGTCAGTTTCTATCGGGCTCCTAACTTCCCATATAACCGTCGAAGCAAATTCTGGAACGGCACCATTAAAAACACCCATAGCGTATGTGCGATCAGCGACAGTAGTATCGTGTGCACTCAGCATTAAAAACTTAGGCGCGTCAGTTTGATTTTTTATTGAACCTAAATGGTTTAGCAAGTAGTCGAAGAATGGACCCGTTCTAAGTCTTGCCATATCTTGAGTATAAGCACCAATCTCGAAATAGAAACCTGCCAAAGACTGGATTTCTGGCCAGTAATATTCAGCCCAATCAGGCAAGGTTAAATTGTATCCTTTATAAATGGTTATCGATTGAAACAAGCCTGACATTGTTCCGAAGTCCACTGAACCCGCAGGATGACCAGTCACTTCGGAAATGTTTTGGAATAATTCGGCATATTGTTGGTTTAATTGTTGGAATTCTTGGGAATTGAGTAACTGTTGGCGAAGTCTGTCATACTTTGGACATGGGATTTCCGCTGGTAAGACTGGGTCTTGCAGTTCGGGAATTGTATGAATGGGAATTGCCTAAAATATTATTAAATTAATTGAGGACTTTATTATATATATTGATTATTCACTTTTATATTAAAGAGAATGTATTTAAATAGGGAATTCTGTACATGTTTGGGATCTAATATCTAACATATCGCCATGTTCAGAAGAAAAGCAAATAATGTTTTGGAATAATAGTAAAACAAATTAATTTAGTGAGGAAGGAAGTTAAAATGTTTAAATGGCGGCGATTGCTATATCGATTTTAATATCCTGAGGCATGACACTAAAGCAACTATACTGGCTTTATGCAACGGTCATAAGACCGATGTTAACGTACACGGCTCTGTAGTCTAGTGGTAAGGGTCAACAACGACTGGCCCAAGCAAAACTAGCCGGACTACAAAGACAAGCATGTCTGGCGATCACTGGAGCTATTCGCTCAACACCAACGGCAGCCCCTATTGGCACTAATCCCTCTTTATATGCTTAAAGATGGGCAACCTACAGATTGTACCAAGCAGCTATTAAAACGACCCAGTCATGTATTCTAAGAGGGTATCGGGATGCTGGAAAACACTATCACCAATACCATTTTAAAACTGCCCTACATTGTCGTTCATCCAAGAAAGGAAGAATGGGTCAGTAACAAGAAGAACCTCTATACTCAGAGCGGAGTTATTTGATTTATTCACAGACGGCCCCAAACCTTAAAAGTTATTGGAATCTATATACAGTGTCACCAGTAAAGTCCGCATCATATGGGATTTTTCTTTATTAATAGCTTTATTCGAAATCTGACTTTGGCATCAGGTTCTGCTTCGATCGAGATGAAAATTAAGCAAAAAAATAGTAGTCACGTGATTCGCATTATCTGTCAAATTTTAATTTTTTCCAAAAAATAATTCAAAAGTGGGGTTATTTCTGAAAATATCGAAAAAAAGTTATTAGAAAAAGTTTTTTTAAATGCAGTTTCTAGCCCACATGCAAAATTTCAGCTGCATAAGATAATTTTGATTTTTTACCCATATTTTGTAAATTGCACCACTTTTGCAAAATAAGACTCAACGCAACCTACATAAAACTTCTTAGTTTTGACAATGCTTTATTTCAGATACATTTTTTTTAAAGTAGCGCCATATTAAATGTGTGTTTTTCTACAAAATCAAAATTGGGCTATTAAAACTTGGTCGCATGTGATGCAAAGTTTATTTGTTTTTGACCCTGTATAAGGTAACTTCATAAAATAAGTATTTTTAAAAACGTAGTTTGTGTCTGAAAGTAATACACCTTAATATAAGATAAAAAAGAACACAGTGTCTTCAGTAAAGTGTTTTTAAAGTGGAAAATAACGTAAAGTTTATCTATTTTCAACGATTTAATTTAAAACCCCTTTACTTTATTTTTTATTTTTTTACTTTCAGACACAAACTACGTTTTAAAAAATATTTAATTTATGAAGTTACCTTATACAGGGTCAAAAACAAATAAACTTTGCATCACATGCGACCAAATTTTAATAGCCCAATTTTGATTTTGTAGAAAAACACACATTTAATATAGCGCTACTTTAAAGAAAATGTATCTGAAATAAAGCATTGCCAAAACTAAGAAGTTTTATGTAGGTTGCGTTGAGTCTTCTTTTGCAAAAGTGGTGCAATTTACAAAATATAGGTAAAAAATCAAAATTATCTTATGCAGCTGAAATTTTGCATGTGGGCTAGAAACTGCATTTAAAAAAACTTTTTCTAATAACTTTTTTTGATATTTTCAGAAATAACCCCACTTTTGAATTATTTTTTGGAAAAAATTTAAATTTGACAGATAATGCGAATCACGTGACTACTATTTTTTTGCTTAATTTTCATCTCGATCGAAGCAGAACCTGATGTCAAAGTCAAATTTTAAATAAAGTTATGAATAAAAAAAAATCCCATATGATGCGGACTTTACTGGTGACACTGTATATAAAAATGAATGTTTGCCTGTCTGTATGTCCCGTATTCGTTCCTATACCATTTATCCGATTACGATGAAAATTTGGTGAGTTGTTGTGTGCAGGCCGAGGAAAATTTCGGCATTAAAAAAGTGGCGCAACGCATACCGGGATTTGGTGAGTTGTTGTGTGCAGGCCGAGGAAGGTTTCGGCATAAAAAAAAAATGGCGCAACGGATGCTGGGATGTCGGGAGGCCGGATATTTGTGTGATGTCTTTCCTTCAGATTTATTTTAGTAAGTAGCGTAGCAACGCGCGCGGGGTATAGCTAGTAATAAATAAATAAGGAATTGATAGAGGAAGGAATGCAAACCGCGACCCTTAGCAATAATACACCCGTTATCAATAAAATTAAAATTACAAAAATGTTAGGCATGTTAAAATTTTTATTAAAATTAAAAGGAATTAAAAATGTGTCTGTTTAAAATCATAAAATAGTTCATAAAAAAAACTGAGTTAAAACGTTCATTTTATTCTTGATTACATTCTAGTGTCCATTGATCAGCATCGACAGTAATAGGTGCAAGAATTTTCACAAACTTGTTAAGATCACAATCAAAATCACAACTTGGCACAGTCAATGGACTGAAGTGGGTGCTGTTTTTGAAATATATATTCAGGAATAAGCTCCCATCGGCGCTGTTGTTTTTACCTCTTACTTCCCAAATTACTGTAGATGCAAATTCTGGAACTGAACCTGGAAAAATACCCATAGAATTGGTGACGTCAGATATAGTAGTCTCATGAGCACTAAGCATTAAAAACTTGGGTGAAATAGTATCTTCATATTTGAAAAATTGTGGTTCGAGTTCCTCAGTTAGTGTCGATGTGGTTTTAAATTGATCTTTTACCAAGTTAAGATGACTTAAAAGGTAGTCAAAAAAAGGTCCGGTCCTTAACCTCGCCAGTGCTTCAGTGTACGTTGCTACTTGATATCGTTTTGTTGCTACTTCCTTTATTTTGGACCAATAGTAGTCTGTCCAACTTGGCAGAGTTAAATTAAACTCCCTATAAATAGTAATTCCAGTAAATATCTCAGCGAAGATGTCCAGACTTATATCATCGGGTGTATATCCAGTAAGTGAAGAAATATTGAGGAAGAACTCTGTGTTTTCTGTAAAATATTTCTGAAACTCTTCGGAATATAATAATTCCAGTGTTAGATTGTCGTGTTTTGGACAGGGAATGGCAGCAACTAAACAATGGTCTTCCATGACAGGTACAGTGTGGATTGGAATTGCCTAAAAGAGAAGTAGTTGGTAGATATATATTATTGTGCAAATGCTTTAAAGTATGTAGTGGATGATCTTAATAGAGATTAAAACTGTACCAGTATTAAACTAATGTCATTAAACTATAACTAATCACCAAGATTTTCACATCTTCCAGTTTGCTGGTGTTTCAGTTGTCTAAACAAAGAAAAAATCATGCAATTATAAAGAAAAAAGAAAGAAGTCAAGTCTATATCAAATATACTTTTCCAATAGCACCTTTTATACCCCGATTTTCATCCCCTAGGGGTGTAAATTCCTAAACACATATTTATTTAGCCCACAAAACACTTTTTGGACAGTATTTTATTGCGATATCTTCATTATACTATGACTAATTTTATCCTTATATAATGTCGCTTACATACATACATAAAACGTTTTAACAAAAATTTTAAATAACCCTAGGCATTTTCTTTTTAGAAGGGTTTTTTCTTCGTCCCCAATTTATTGGGTTAGTTTAGACCCCCCGCCCCCTTTACTGACTTTTTCACAGTATGTTTTAACTTTTCTCATTTTTCTTTATAATTATGTCACTTCTACACATAATTTTTTTTATTCCATAAAAGCTCCATTAAGGTTCTACACCATTTTCTCTTCTGCTAAAACCATAGGCATTAAATAAATTTTATGTCTCCTGATGATAAACGTTTCTACGTTCGAAACATGTAGAGATCCCTAAAGAATTTTTATTCTATTAAATTTTGTGGAGGAAGACTGTTATTTTTTTCTTTCTTTCGCATGTTTATTTGTTCCAAGCATAGGCCTCTTAAATATATATCTATGGTTCCAAGCGACTTTGTCCAAAATTTTTTACATATATTTTTTCTCTTACCGTTGCGTTGGAAACTTACCCTCTCCATTTCTACCCCTTAGGGGCAAAATTTCTTAAAACATTAAAACATGTGCTTACTTATTCTAACAGAGTAAGCATAGTAGCAATACTCAGCAATATAGCTTTAAATTATATATAGTTTTAGGCAACCTCTTCCCAATAGGCTACACCCTTTTTTTTCAACCCCTACGTGAACTTTAAAAAGATAACAAAACACATATGTGTATATTTTATTATTGGAACGTAAATACTACTTTCTAGACCTCCACTAGTTTTAGTTTCTGAGATACAGAAAATCCTATAAAAGTTTCAACCCCCGGTTTTACCCTCATCGGGGTCGCTTTTTGAAAAATTCCATCTTAGTGGTTGCCTTAACATCCTGCGGGATCACCCTGGCTTGAGAGGACCTGCATCTATAGCTATCTATATAGACAGTCAAGCAGCTATAAAGGCAATTTGCTCCAGCAGTACTAAGTCAAAATTAGTAAGGCGCTGTCGCAACAATCTCTGCACACTTGGTGCTCAACATCGAATCACCTTGTGTTGGGTTCCTGGACACAGCAACATATATGGCAACGAAACTGCTGATGCGCTCGCCAGGGAGGGCGCAAGCATGTCTGTCGAACTAGCAGAGAATACTGTGGCTAGACCACTAGGATCAGTCAAAGAAGAGATAGATCGAATAGCTAAACAACTTGCGCAAAGCAGATGGACAGGACTTACAACTTGTAGCATCTCCAGGCAATTGTGGCCCTTACTTGATAACAGGAAAACCGCAGTGCTATTACAGCACAGTCGGAAGGACCTAAGAAACATCACTGCCGTAATCACCGGACATTGCCTGTTCGGTAGACACGCTGAACGTATGCAAATACCAACTAACGAATTCTGTAGAAGTTGCAGAGATGAAGAAGAGGAGGAAAGTATTCAGCATTTTTTGTGTGAATGCCCCGGCCTCGCGAGAAGAAGGGTCAATGCACTTGGCGAACCATTTTTTAATGATCTGGAGGAAGTGAGCAGCCTGCAACTGGATCGACTAACTAGGTTTATTAACAGCAGTG
Source organism: Polydrusus pterygomalis (assembly GCA_963969555.1). Classification (NCBI taxonomy): domain Eukaryota; kingdom Metazoa; phylum Arthropoda; class Insecta; order Coleoptera; family Curculionidae; genus Polydrusus; species Polydrusus pterygomalis. The sequence continues at coordinate 36,935,012 of OZ018385.1, read as the reverse complement.
GCTGGTTTGATTGAGCTGTCAAGATTCTTTACGATCGCGTTAACCATCAGGTAGCTGATGCAAATAGGTTCCGCGGAACATGTGTGGTACCACAACGGTCCTTATAGGACTACGTGTGACTGTTTGGACAATGCCAGAGGTCTGCCGCTCTAACCTAACCTAGTGGGCCTATACGTTATTAGGAGAAGACATCTTCGAAATTTTATGATTCTGGAGTTAGGGGTTTAGTCTGGGCGATAATAAATCAATCATTTTGCAATTTTGTATTAATAGTATAGATAAATAATATTTTCACGTGTAAATACTAAAATTAATTTTCATAACATTCCTGGATCCACTGATCACCGCTAACAGTAATGGGCTTCAAAACTTCAGCCAAATCATCAACATCACAGTCAAAATTACAACCAGGTACAGTCAGTGAAGTGAAATGAGTGCTGTTTTTAAAATACATGTTTACGAAAAAATTTCCAGTATTTTTACTTTTGACTTCCCAGATAACTGTCGAAGCAAATTGAGGTATTGAATTTGGGTAGACCTTCATAGCATTCGTACGATCAGCTATGGTAGTATCGTGTGCACTCAGCATTAAAAATTTGGGAACTTCAGTATCATGCGTTTGATTTTTGATCGAATTTAAGTGGTCAAGTAAGTAGTTCGTGAAGGGCCCAACTCTCAATCTAGCTAGTTCCTCTGTATACGTAGCTAATTGACGATATTTAGCTGCGAAAGACTTTATCTCTGGCCAGTAATATTCAGTCCATGCAGGTAGAGTAAAATTAAACGCCTTATAAATGGTTAAGACAGAAAATATAGTAGAAAAAGTTTTGATGCTAAAGTTTTCTAGAGGATATCCTGTAACGTCTGATATATTCTTAAAAAGTTCTGCATGTTCTTGATTAAAATCCTGGAATTCGGTAGAGTTAAGCAGGTCTTCGTAAAGTCTATCATGCTTTGGACATGCAACATTGTCAGTTAAAATCGGGTCACTATCTTCAGGCATAGTGTGAATTGGAATAGCCTGAAAAAAAGTGTGTCAATCACCAAACAGAGTCGTATTAATCACATTGGGTTAAGGAAAAAATATAGACAAGATACATTTTTATTATAAAATAAGAAATGTTGTTCATTAAATTTCATAACATTCTTGGGTCCATTGATCGACGTGTACTGTAATGGGTAACAGAATTTTAACAAAATCGTCGATTTTATAGTCGAAATCACAACCAGGTAAGGAAAGTGCATTGAAATGAGTGCTGTTTTTAAAATACATATTTATAAAGACATTTCCAGTAGGTAGTCCTACTTTTGACTTCCCATATAACTGTTGAAGCAAACTGGGGAACTACGTCAGCATAGACACCCATAGCATTTGTACGATCCAGCTACTGTGGTGTCATGAGCACTTAACATCAAACATTTTGGAACTTCTGTATCAGCCAGTGTGTTGTCTTGTTTTGTTGAGGGTAGCTGATTTTGATTTTTGAACAAACTCAAGTGTTCTATCAAGTAATTCATAAAAAGGCCCACTCTGAGTCTTGCTAGATCTACTTTATATGTACCTATCCAATTGAAAGGTCTTGGCAGTTAATGCCTTAATTTCCGGCCAATAATATTCTATCCAGTGGGGTAACGTCAAATTAAATCCCTACAGATAATAACATCGGAGAATATATGAGAAAAAGTTGATATTCCCACATTATCTAGAGGATATCCTGTAAGTTCTGAAATATTTTTTAAATAATTCCGCGTGCTCTTGGTTCCTCGAATTTAGTGGAATTAAGTAACTCACCATAAAGTTGGTCGTGTTTTGGACGTGGAACATTATCTGTTAAAATGGGTTCGGTATATACCTTCGGGCAATGTGTAAATTGGGACGGCCTGAAAACAGTGCGCGATTGACAAAAAAATAGAATTATGCCAAGTTTACATTTTTGTTAAGAGCTATACTTATTTCTTACACATACATTTTAATTTTGTTGTTTATTAAACAACATTTGCAATAATATGTTTAAGGATTTCAACGAAATTATCAATATCACAGTCAAAATCACAACCAGATCCAGCAAACGAACCTGTTGATATAATTGTAATATAGTTATCAACAGGAGATTTTCAGTGTTGTTGATTGTCCCACAAAAACTGAAGCAATCTGGGAGACTGTACGTTCGCTGTCTGTGGCATCGTGCACATTTAGATTTAAAAAAATCCTATAAGTCTGTGTCAATTAAGTTTTTTCCCTAAGATAGTTACGGGCAGATAGTTAGTATTCTAGTGTAGTTACACATCCAAGGGGTCCAGAAATAAAATAAGAGCCCATGAAAGATACTCTGCCTGTGAATTGGTTACCTCCTTTAAGACCAAGCAGGAGTAAAATTCTTGCTTAATATATGTAACGGGGCACTACAATAATAGCAGATACCTACTTACTTATAATATTAACTAAAGAACGTACTATAATGGACCGAAAACGTTACAAGAATGTCCTTCTTGAAAAAGCACTAATAGAAGTTGCAATCGTTTCCTCAGAAGTGCCTTAAAATTAATGGAGAAGAAGGTTTTACATTATTAAAACACTATAACTTATCTTCGAGGGGTGTCTCACTAGTCAAAATTTGTACACCTACTGCCAAATTTGGCAGGACTTGTCGTTTTTGCCCTTGTCCTGCCACGGTCCTGCTTGTCCTGCCACGGTCCTGTTACTCTCCTACCACGGACACACAACTTCTAAATATTTATCTTTTTCTTAACAAAGAAATAAACTCGGAAATAAACAATATATTTTATCAATAACTTGCATGAACATAATAAATGAGACTGCAAACTCGACTAGTTGACTGTTGTGATTCACCCGGTGTTTAGAACGGAACTCAAACAGGAATATTATGCGGCGACGCGCGCCGAGAACTTTAAAAACTGCGACGTCTGTTACACGCACTTCCATTTTACTTTCAATTAATAAACAAAAGCAAACAAAAACATTTTTTGCTTCCCGCTATTTATCCCTACTCCTAAAGTTATTGGAGAAATCTGATTGGATCTGAAAGGTACTGCCAGGTCCTGTCAGTCCTGCCACGGTCCTGACTTAACATTTGTACACCTACTGCCACAGTGAGACACCACTCGCTTATCTTGTTAGTTCAGGGGATTTGAATAATATTTTACGAATTATCCAAAGAAAAAAGTTTGTTCGAGTTTGTTTACACTCTAATATACATTGTTCTAGTAGCTGATGCGAAGGTATGTTACAATCATCATCACCTAGTACATATACTCTAAATTACCTATTAATCTTTCCTGGGTTGCAGGTAGCACTCTACCATCAATTACCCTGGCTTTTTGTTTATTAGTTAGGACATATATCATCATATATGTTGTAAAACCCATTTGTCTTGCCACGACAACATACCGTATCCATGGCTTGACAATACTAATTACTTTCCTAGGTAAAAAAATATAGACAACATATACATTTTCATTAAAAGTTATTTATTTCATGTTCATACATTTTCATAACATTCTTGAGTCCATTGATCGACAGTTACAGTAATAGGTCTTAAAATTTCAGCAAAACGGTCGATGTCGCAGCCAAAATCACAATCGGGTAGAGTCAGTGGACTAAAGTGAGTGCTATTTTTAAAATACATATTCACAAAGATACTTCCATTATTTCGGCTTATAACTTCCCATATAACTGAAGAAGCAAATTCTGGTACTGCGTCCGGATAAACTCCCATAGCATTCAAACGATCACCAATTGTGGTATCGTGTGCACTAAGCATTAAAAATTTTGGAACTTCAGAGTCCTTTAGTTTGTTTCCTTGGTTCACTGAAGGCAGCTCATTTTGATTTTTAAACGAATTTAGGTGTTCAATTAAGTAATTCATAAAAGGACCAACTCTTAGTCTTGCTAGATCTTGTGTATATGTATCCAACTGAAAGCCTTTCGCTGTGACAGTCTTTATTTCTTGCCAATAATAGTCAGTCCAATTAGGTAAAGTCAAATTAAATCCCCTATAAATAGTAACATCAGAGAAGATTATCGATAATGCTAAAAATCCCACTTCATCAACAGAATATCCTGTAACTTCTGAAATATTCTTATAGAGGTCGGCGTGTTCCTGATAAAATTGCTGGAATTCAGTGGAATTCATCAGTTCATGGTAAAGTCTATCGTGCTTCGGACATGGAATGTGATCTGTTAAGATTGGATCGCTTCCTTGGGGTATTGTGTGTATGGGAATAGCCTAAGAAATAAAAAAAAGTTGTGTTTTATTGAATTGTGTTACCCAGACGACTAAGCCAATTTGTTATAGATAGGAATTGTTGATGGAAGGCTAATGTAAGCGGTTTTATTACTAAAATATTCCTAGATAGACCTGTGTGAGGTAAATACAAATTGAATTATTAAACGATCACATTTATGAGGATATTAGAATTTGCAAGCTAAAGCAAAAAAACTTATGTTCGAAATAATATAATAACAATGAATTAAGGTTATGACAAGAATACCTACTTCCAAACCTTTAACCAAATTAATTTGCAGATCATTGACATTTTTAGATTAGATTGTTATATGCAGATGCAAAGAAGCAATATAACAACATACAAGGTTAATAAGTATCACGGAGCCTTGAAGGCTTCAAAAAATCTGGGCTGTGCAGTGTGCATGTTCTTATTGATAAAGCAGCAGTATTAATTTTTATTTTGTCTAATTTTAACATTAAATTTATCCACATTATATAAGTAGGTACCTACGTTGACTTACCTGTTTAAGCACATTTTAACATTTTTCGTTACTAAAAAGTTTGCATTGTTAATTTGGTCATTGCATTTGTCGTCACAAAGCTTTAGCAAAAGTAAATAGGCGAAACTACACACAAGAATGTTTTCTGTTAGTTTGGCACAATAATATTTTGCCACCACTGCTTTTAAATAGTGGTTAATTGCATTTTTTTAAATTATAGTAGATACTTTTAATATTAATAAAGAAGCTTAACACTGTGCAGTAGAAAACATGTGTTATTACAGGCCTACAAAAATTGCTATAAATAAAAGCGAGAAAAATATAACGACACACTTTATTCGTATACAAATAACTTATAACCCAAAACGAAATAGCTTCTACAACTTATTAAAATTATAAAAAGCTCCAAATCATCAAAATACGATAGGAACTTATAGCGTTGCTACGTAATTGTGGTTCCTTGTTTTTGACTGATCTTCTGTTAACCTGTCGAGGTGATCTCTTAAATCCTTACTATCTTTTGAAGTTATTTTATTGCCACACTCTTCTTTTATTTCATAGGTTATTTTTGTCGTCCGAGTGTCAAATATTGATGTTGATTTCTTTAGTTTTGTAACTTTAAATCTTGCAATCTTGTCTGTCACTTGCCTTTGTCAGCATTCGTCAGTTGCTGAAGGTTGATGGGATTAAGTGATTTAATGACTGCTGTTGCCGGTCTCACGCATTAGTCGGTTTGGTTAGTTTGGAAGTGAGTGGGTTACATTAAATTTGATCCTTCACTGCGACCATATTATGATCTATTGTAGCTCACACAATAAACTAATTTTTATTGGGGGAGACATGCTTCCACCCCGGTGAAGCTTAAATGGACGATTTCGCAACACAGTAGAAAGAGAAAGAAGAGAGAGAGAGGGGTGTTAGTGTGCCCGCCGGCCATCAGGGAAAATTAGCGCTGTTGTCGCCAGCTGGCTGTGTAACCGGGTTCTGTCGCATATTTTTGACGTATAGTAGAGAAGGACAGTTATATTCTAACCTACTATAAAGCTTCCCAAACTGCGCCAGGTGCTAATTGGAACAAACCAGCCAGCCCGCCATCCATCCATGTCACAATTCACAACTGTCAATTTTTCTTGTCCACGTTTTTTTCTGAGGAAATTAATTAATTTTTATTATCATTTTAATATACAATTATATTAGTTTCTATTCTAGAAAACTTCGCCGATGTGTGTAATCTTTCAGTTATTATTCCAGCCTACTATGCAGGTAGTATGCATTATTTTTTATTGTTTATCAAATTGATTTTACACTTCCTTACCTATTTTTTATATAGGAATATAGGAAATGTAAGTTTACAATAAATAAATTAACATGAAATGTTTCACATACATAATAGGTGTTGGTTAACAAGCCAATCTTAACAAAATATCACTGGGCAACCTGCAGATAACTGCCACACATTGTGCCCGAGGTAATACCTAACAATCTATCAGTTACGAACAGATAAGTTTAGTCTCTTGAAATGATAATTTTAACATTTTTGTTTTACTGAGTGGATTAAAAATTATAACATAATGGCACAAAGATAATGGTTTGAGCTAACTCGATATGTAGATACTTGGCCATCGGCCATATTTTACAGAGAAATTTAATGTCTACCCGATACTGTTTCTTTTGTTTCAGAGAACGCTGTAAGAATCACCTGATAGTTTATGGATCTTTTAGTACGTGTCTTAATGCATCCTAGTGCTTGTGTTTATACAGTATTTGTGATAATATTATATGAATTGAGACAATTCCAGATGAGTGAGACCTGTGAGACGTAACCTAAGGACATTAGTTTATTCTAAACAGTTATTTTTTGTTATGGTTGTCAATGCAGTTTTTATTTATAAATAAACGTAGAAAACATTATTTACGATAAAGTGCTTCCATCTTTATTTTCTAAATCTTGGTTAATATAAAATTGTGTATTATTTATTCCATAAAATAAAAACTTTTGTGCGTCTTTTTATTGATTTAATTTGTGATTTAATAATATTTATATTGAATCACAAATTAAATCAATAAAAACTCGTTCAAAAGTTAATAATTAAATTGAAAAGTCCTAAAACCGCTGTTCAAATTTCCCGCCATTGCGCCTCTGATGGCCGGCGGGCACACTAACACCCCTCTCTCTCTCTTCTTTCTCCCTCTACTGTGTTGCGATTTTTTAACAAGGAGTTAACATTTCTAACCCTATAAATTTTCTTTGCATGCTTCACGTATCCCGACAACAGTGCTACTGTGCCAAGTAGGGTGAATCTAATTCTTGCTGCTGCGTGGTAGGCGCACAGTACGTGTTCCGCTGTTTCTGCATCCTCCAGACAGAGTCGGCATTCTTCATCTTGCGCTAATCCAATTTTGAACATATGGTGTCGCAATCTGCAGTGACCGGTATACAATCCCACTAGGGCTTTAACGTGTACTCTATTGAGCCCTATCAACTGCTGATTTATAAGGCTATTTATGAATGCATTTGAGTGTGTAAGACCTGGTAAATTCAACCAGTGACTCCTTCACTTATCTGTTGCTTCGGCCAAAATTGATCTATTGGCTGTTGGGGCTCGGGTTTTGTAAATTTCGATTCTGCTCCTCTTCTAGCTAGCCAGCCTGTATAAGCGGCCTCGTTGCTTAGTTGCTCACCAGACCTATGTGTCTCGGAATCCACAGCAGCAGTAAATCGTAGATTAAATTAACACCCTTCTTGCTCTGCAGTAAAAAATGTTGCGGTACTCCTGAAACATCAATGAACCCTCGGATCAGAATAAGCCGGTTTATCGGAGTTGTTTTATCAATTAACTATTTCCTCTCTTTATGATGTCTCGAATCATACATTATCTTATTTCATTTTTACTCGGGTTTCTCTTCCATAAGTCACTAACTTTATTCGCTTGCTTAACTCAGCCTGCGTCAGTTGCTGACTGAGTTAAATAGTTTAAGGATTTATTTTGCCCATTCCTAGCTTGGCAAAAGGAGAAAGATTTGCAGTGGAGGTTAGTATCCTTGTTGCCCTGCGGTTATTACCTTTCGGACCTTACATTATTTTCTTAATTCATTTTTGCTCAGGTCACTAATTTGCTTTTCGCTGGCCTCACTGAGATTGCGTCACTTAATGAGCTTGTTAAGTAGACTGGCTTCTCCAGGATGATTTTAAGGACATTTTGGGTCATCTAATTTGTATTGTTTATTTTTTCCCTATTGCATTTTTTGTTCTGTTTGTTCGTATGTACTTCGGGTGTTTAGTTATTACACTCTTTTTACACTCACTGGACCATTTTGTACAGCAATTTGTCAATTGAGATTTTTTCCTAAGGTTCTTTTTGGGACTTTAGCCTCTCAACTACTATTAAACTGCCCCTTTTTAGTCACTTAAATATCCTTTTAGTGCCATCTTGTAGAAGCTATTTCGATGCGAGTTTCTTCGATGCAATATTTCAATATACTAAAAATCCTTGATCAAGAATCAATAATAAACACTCTAAAGGAAACCTCACCTGCCATGGAATATTGTCGTTCCAGAGTTGGTCACCAGATGGGGGATAAAGACCTGCTAGGTTGGATGCGGCGGACATGAGGGTTCTATCCACGTCTGTGGACCGCACATAGATGTCGCTCCTGTTGTATCTAGCAGGAAGAAATCCATCGTAGCGCTGCCGGAACCATTGGCCCAATTCGTAATGGCGCTGCTTACCCATCTAAAAAAGAGATGTACCTATGGTAAAGTGAGTTGTGTGCGTTATAGCATTTATTGCCGCTTAAAATTAAATGTATTTTCAAAGATAAAAGAGTGAAACTCAAAAATCGGATTGCACGGGTACAGTGTGACCGCAGTAAAGTCCGCCTCATATGGGATTTTTTTTTATTAATAGCTTTATTCGAAATTTAACTTTGGCATCAAGTTCTGCTTGGATCGAGATGAAAATTAAGCAAAAAAATAGTAGTCACGTGATTCGCATTATCTGTCAAATTTTATTTTTTTCCAGAAACGAATTCAAATTCTGAAAATATCGAAAAAATTTATTTTCCATTTAATGAACACTTTACTGATGACACTGTGTTCTTTTTTGTCTTAATATTAAGGTGTATTATTTTCAGACACAAACTACGTTTTGTTCCTTATTTTATTTTATTTTATTTTATTTTTTTAAATATTTATGCACTTTAACTTACATTATTAAGTTGTCCATAACCATCAGGCCAAAGGGATGAATCGCCAAAATATGGATCGTTGGGCCACGAAGACAAAGGAGAACGATCTCCATGTCTAAACAACTAAAATCAAATAATGTGTTTACAATTATTTGACGCTAGAATAGGGGTACATAATATAGACTATGCTATGCACTCCCTTAAATATGTCAGCAACAAAGAATAAGATGAAGTTTTGGTGTAGGATTTAGGCTTATACTTCCTACTGGCAAGCCTAAACTTACTTTCTGACTTTTAATGTAAAGGAATAATAATAATAATAATAATAAAAGTTTATTCAAATATTTTTTTTTACATTTAATGCTAATATATAATATTTTTGTATAAACTATCAATTCAGAAGTAAAATACTTGTTTTGAGTTAAATAATATAATACTTATTATCAAAAATATGTTTCATAATTCAGGCACAACTAGATTATAATATAAAATGAATATGACAATATTTTATTGGTATATTTTATATCACTATAGTATACAAAGATACAATACGTCATGTATATAATATATATTTTTATTTATTTTATTCATCATAGCTTGGTATATTTATTATTTATTAGTGATATTTTTGAATATATCTCTTGGATTGGATAATATCCAATTTATAATTTTATTTCTATAATTATTTAATGATTTAATTATTTTAATTGAGTGTGGTAGCATATCAAAAATATATAGATTGATGTTTAAAAAATGTTTGTGTGCTATTGTTTTGTTTACTCTATTTTTATATGTAATAGTATTTTTATGACGAGTTTCATGTGTGTTATTAATATAATTTATTTTATTTTTATGTTTAAAAATATATATTAACATGTAAGAAAATATTTGTTTCATATCCATTTTTTTGCTATCTTTAAATAGTAAATCAGAAGAATATTGGTGGTCTTTTTCGTAAATAATTTTCAAAATGTATTTTAAATAGTTTCGATATTATTAAGATAATTCTTATTTATGCCTCCCCATCCTAGTATTCCATAATTTAAATGGGTTTGTACTAAAGAATAATAAAATATTTCTAATTCTTTTATATTTAAAAATTGTTTAAGGTGTTTAAATTTTGGTATAAGAATTCTTAGTTTTTTTACAATGTAGTCACTATGTAAATCCCATTTTAAATGTTTATCAAAAATTATTCCTAGATATTTAATATTTTCACCTTCCTTTCTATTAATATTATTATTGCATATTATTGGACCAATATTTGGAAGTTTATTTTTGTATGAAGTAAATGGAATGTATGTTGTTTTGTTATAATTTATAGTTAATAAGTTTTTATTAAACCAGTTGCTTATTTTTATAAAAAAAAAATTCAATAGTATTTTTTAAAATATTAAAAGAAAATGTACTTGGGGAGAGTTAAAAACCACAGGAAGTAACCTCGTTACAGAGGCCATATAACACACTCCTGGACCCATATATATAATAGCATAATATTACAAATAGACCCCGCCCCATCTGGTGTATAAAATATGGATTGAAATTTAAAATGATTGATGTCAAATGTCAGAAAATACCAATATTACTCTTATAATATGGTACGTCCGTTGCCAAGTATCTAAGTATCTAGGAAACATGAGCATTTTAAAATGAATTACGCTATATTTCTGCATTAGAAAGACATAAGTAGGAAAAGTAGGAAAATATAATATAGGTACTCCTATATGGACAAATAAACATTTGGTAAGAAACAAGGTTGCTAACCATGGTTTTGCAAACAAATGTTAATAAACAATGTTTAATTTCAGTATCATAGACTTGCCTAATAACAGATTACAAAGGCTAATAAAATAAAACAATGCAAAACAAACTATTATCTCTTCACTTTTTTAAACAGTTGCATTGCACGAAAAAGTTACTTGAAAGTAGTAAAATAGGTAGTTACCAGGTAGCTACTAAACGCGCATAATGTGTTCAAGTTAAACAGTTGAACACCTATCATTATTAATTATTATGTACCGACAAGAATAACATCAGAATTTTAAATTAATATGCAGAGGTGGTGACATTCTATCAACAGAAGAAATGTCCGTTGCTTTAGGGAGGTATTTTATTTTTGTAATGAGGGGTAGGGGTAACGCTTCAACGCGATCAATAAATTTTAAATTCAGACAGGACAGATAGAAGACTCCGAATAATAATGTGACCTATGCAAGAAATACATTGAAACTAATATAACGGCGTGTTATGTATATTGTAGAGAAAGCGCTTTACTGGAAACAAAATGCGTCGCATTGAGAAGATACAATTTATTTCTTAACAAAATTGCTGTATGAAAAGTCATTATTCAACAAGACTATGCTGCTAATGGAACTGATTACTATACCAATAAAAACACTGTTCTAGCAAATTTGTAATTGATATAACACTAAAGCTGGTTTGATACACTAGCAATTTATTTAATATGGGTTAATAAAAAATAAGCTATCAATACAAACTATGTCTTAGAAAACCTGTTGTATTAGATCATTTTCCTCAGTGTATGGATTTAAAAATTATTAGTATTGTTTCACAATGCTTTCGGCTATCCGAACGATAAATGCGGTTTTACATACTTAAAAAAAAACGATGTTTTATATTAGGGTACATTCCTCTTTAGATAAAAAAAAGATAACCGGCGGCGGTAACGGAAATTTATTGAAGCTCAGAAGTACCTAGATTCAATTTTTTTTATTAGGTACCGTAGAATGGGGGATTATGAAACACCCGGGGTTATATGAAACAAACGTACCTATTTCAAATTAGGCGCAAAAATTGACATCTGGCAGTTTTCTGATATTGTCAAAAAAATTTTGCGGTTCAGACAGATAACCACCTGTGCTATTTACGATTAATTGGTTTGTGGTAAGTACCTTACAAACACTTTAAATTTATTTAAAAAATCTGATTAAAATATGACTTTTTGTGAATCCCATAGATTCTCATCAGTACAGAGTTTATTATTATAGTTTCAAATAGACTATAATGAAAAAAAGATGAGTTCATAACATCAACAAACATCTTATGTAAAAAAAATTAGTTTAAATTATAGCAATATTTGTTGAGGTTGAAAATAACAAAAATCGTCTTTTTTAGAGGTAATATGAAACATGCCTAGAAAATATAAAAGAAAGTTGGGTAAGCAGAGTTTTGTAATTCTACGTTTAAGAAAATGTTCATTGTTCATTCCGATTTTCTTTTTCATTAAAATAAGTTTATAAAACGTTATTAACCTTTATTTTTTCCCCTCGTTTTTCCCCTACAAATCGGTCGACAACTATTAATAGAGCTGAAAGCATATGAAATATTCTTTAAATATATATATGCCTACCTATCTTATCCACAAGGTCCCTACGTTACAAGGATGGTATAATATGTTTTATAAAACCCCAATAGCGTCTAATAAGAAATAAAAATCCAGATATTGTTACCTTTACTACAGAAAAATGCTAGTGTTTTGTATAACCCCGAGCATGGGGTTAAACGAAACACCTAAAAAAAAACTTTTTTTTTCGGAAGTGGGTTCACTAAATTTTTTTTTTAGTTATGGATATGATTGCTCTGGTCAACCCGCATATTTCATATTACCCCATTCTACGGTACTCATGAGAATTACCAATATGGAACTAGTAAATACAAATTTGCTATATTTTTAACGCTTTTATCAAAAAACGACTACTTACCACTATTACAGCTTTCAACTCTCCATCTTCTTGTCCCATTACCAAGCTCACGAAAAGCAACAGTAACGGTAACGGAGACCTAAAGAAAACCATTTTTTACACCTTGACGGCCAAACCAAAGTACGAATACAAAGTGATTTTATTTGCGTAAAACACATTATTTTTAAAACTAGGAATATGCTTGAGGATTAGCGAACGATAAGATTACAATACACTTAGGGTAAAAATTATGGAATTTTAAAAATAAATATTTATTTAAAATAAAACTGTCAGGCGTAAATACAATGCGAGTTTGTACTCTCCAGTTTTTTTTTTTTCGAAATAATGCCTGGCACTTGCGTAACAAACACCTCCGCAGACGCCGCACCGCAGTGTGTTTCTTCAAATTTTTCAGATTTATCTAGTGCAGTGATGTTATTTCTAACTTTACCAGTTAGTGTGGCATCAGCGGAACGATCTTTTTCCAAACTTAAAATAGTTAAAATCCATTTACGTAACACCATGTTACAACAAGGCCTTTCGGATTTATCCTTAATCAGTATCGAACACGAGTTTTTTTTTATTAAATGTCGACGAAATTAATTATAAACGATTTTGCAAAAAAACAATTCTCGACGATCTGGTCGTTTTTTTATAATACCTTGTATACATGTAGTGTTCATGTGTTTTACTGTTTTCTGTCTTTTAAATTCTATATATGAGGCTCGATCACTGCTACCCCCGTTAACCATACATGGTAAGCAACATTATAAGTGGGTGTTTTAAAATTTTGATTTTGCATCATGTTTGCTGGAGTATTACGTATAATGACCTAATAACTTCCTATGTTATGTCTACCAGTCTACCTAGGATTATAAAATAAATTCGAATTGTTTGCCGTTTTAATAGTAGGCACTTAACACATAATGTGGGTTTAACCCTAATTAAATTATTACACGATTAACGAATTAAAAAATTCATCAACCTGAACCTAATAGTAATGAAAATAAGAATTATCATTTTCCATTCGTTATGGAGAGGGGGCCCCTGAAAACGTTTGCGGGGGGGGGGGGGGCGTTACGCCACTGATGCCTGAATACGGGTATTAACATTTTAAGTCATTGTATTTTTTATAAAAAAAAAAATATTGACACACGACGAGTGCCCGTAATTATAGATATAACGATATCGATAATTTTTTTAAATGACAACCGTAGCTTTTAGACTATTTTTAAAGTGGTTTTAAAGATTCCTCCTCAGTTAAGCCACTGTTTTCTGGTTATTTTTCCTGAGACATTTAAGATATAATTACCAATAAAGGTTATTGTAATTTTTAGTAAAATTTATTGTGAACTCGTTGTAGTTTTTCGACGATGCGAACAACTCGTTCAATCTTTAATTTTGCCCCAAAGTATATTTTAAATATATAATACTCACATGTATATCTATTGTTTTAATGAAGTAGGTACTCAAATAAAGCTAGCTAATGATAAAATGTTAAAAAGTGGCTATATCTTATAAAGATTCTAAGGCACTTAAGTTTTGTAACCTTTTAAATAATATTGCGTAGCCAAAAGAAAATTGTAAATACGTTACGTTAATTTATTTTAATTTCTCTTCAGCATTTAAAAGTATCCTAGGAAGAATCCTTTGTCTGGTTCTTATTATTTTTTTAATGAAACATATTGTATATTTTTACATTCTACTCGATTCTAGACTTTTTTTTATAAATTAATCATGCCATATTAATACCGTGCGAGCAAAAAGTATTTGCATCAAAGAGGGTCTTGCATCTAAGGACGTAATGCTTAGCCGTAGAGCTTAATACCTGTTGGGTGTCAGTAACTACCTGAATTAACAATCAATCCGTTATTTCGTCATCTTTGACAGTCGTTACAAGTAATTTGATTCATCGCTTATTTTTCCAATTTCTTGAACAATTCACACAATGGGCTTTACGGAACAGCACAAAACATTCATGGTTGAAGCGTATTTTCGAAACGGGGATAGAGTAAATGGTGAGTGGCAATACGATCCGGGTTTGTGCATGGACGATTTTTACGAACATTTTCGTAACGTTGCTTTTATTGCGGGGGATTTTTATCATTGCCTAAAAAAACCCGTGGCTGTGTTTAGGGAAACAGGCTCTATACATCACAAGAAAGGAGCAGGAAGACCATCTGTGAGAACAGAAGAACTTGTTGCAAACGTTCGTGAAATCATGCAAAATATGCCAACAAATTGTATAAGACGCTTGTCCCAAGAAGTGGGAAGATCTTATGGAACATGCAGGACTATTCTTAAGAAGCAGCTAAATTTATTTTCTTATAAAGTGCAAGTATTCCAACAAATACAAGCCGCAGATTTTAAAAGACGCAGGAATCACTCTTAATGATTTACCAAAATTTATTGGAAAGAAATGATTTATTAGACCTGACATTTTTTTTGGATGAAGCCTGGTTCCACCATTTTAATTTGTATTTGCCTACTTATTTTATTTCTCATTAGTTTGGCATATCATATCATAATATGAATTTGACAAAACTTTAACCTAGATTTGGTTAAATATATCGTCCCCATATTAGTGTGATCTAAACCAAGCCCTCTTTCATGCAAATAATTTTTGCTCGCACGGTACCTATCTTCAGCCGTTTACGAAATATTAACTTTTAAAATAAAATAGACAAGCGACAAAGTACGAAAGTAAACTATTTTATAAAATGTTGAAAATGTCCTCCACCAACTTTACTGTTTTCTACAGTCGATCTAAAAATATATATAACCAGTGCTAATGGCATGTTTCAAAATTGTGTCCCCTATGGAGGACTAAAGCGGGATACAGATTTTGCGCAGTTAACATCATTTTTTGGATCATGTAAACACTGGACAGGGCCGGCTTAAAAAGAAGTTAACTATTTTTTGCTGCTAAATTTTTGCAACACTACATAGAATAACAAAGGCAGTTTAGGTACCTTTACCAGAGTTATAAATTAAAAGGCGCTATTATAGTATCTATTATAAACTAAACAATACCTACTTAACAAGGACACAAATACCAAAAGACATAAAATGAAAATAATGAAAGACCGCGGTTCTGTTCATATCGAAACAACAGTTGCTGTTCAACATTTGTTGTTTATAGTACATATGGCGCATGCTCACTATCCCCGTAACGAGCTGCATAGTGGCCTCACTTTTCAATAGTCTGGTTGCATACCATTGGCAATATACTGGTTAAATATAATATATGTGATAAAATCATATACCCTACTTAAATATAATATGTATATATAGACTCACCATGTAAAAGAAAGGCCATCATATGTATTTAGTGTCTTCGAGGACATAGAAATTTTCTTAACGTTAATGACAAATTTCAAGAATTTAACGTTTACCTAACGGTAGTCATTTCAAATTTTTGAGTTTTATAATGTTTCTGGTATAAAATTCGTCGAAAATTATTTTAAACCTCAATGTCATTGTCGTTTGTAATATTGACTTATAGCTGGAAGAAATAAATTTTAAAGTCAAATTTGAATCAGCTGATGTCAAAAATTGTCTCACATTGTAACTATAGAGGCCTATAAGGTGGGAGTATCAACATGCTTGCCAATCTATAACCTATTTCGCGTAGATTTATTTATGTTTTCTAGCTTTTACACAAAATTTAAATAAAATCAGTATCGACTTGATATTCTATAGGTAATAATTGACATATTTATTAAATATCAAGGACTTTCATAACTTATTTTAGTAGAATTGTATAGCGAAAAATAACAGGTAAGATTTTTTTTTAACATTATTCTGTCATTGTTCTTTCACTATACAATTCTCCCAAAATAAGCAAGAAAATAAATAGATATTTTTGTAATATATCAGTAATGTGCCGACAATACTGATTTTATTTAAATGTTAGTCAATAAAATAATAAACTTGAAAAAATAACGCGAAAAAGGTTATAGGTTGGTAATGGATTAAATGACGTTGAGAATGCCACCTTAAGGTGGGAGTATCAACATGCTTGCCAACCTAGCTATAACCTATTTCGCGTAGATTTATTTATTTTTCTAGGTTTTACACAAAATTTAAATAAAATCAATATCGACTGCATATTCTATGGGTAATAATTAACATATTAAATAAATATTAAGGAGTTTTATAAATTATTTTAGGAGAATTGTAGAGCGAAAAATATCGGGTAAGATTTTTTTAACATTATTATGTCATTGTTCTTTCACTATAAAATTCTCCAAAAATTAGCAAGGAAATAAATAGATATTTTTGTAATATATCAGATATTACCTAAGTAATGTGCCTACAATACTGATTTTATTTAAATGTTAGTCAATAAAATAATAAACTTGAAAAAATAACGCGAAATAGGTTATAGGTTGGTAATGGATTAAATGACGTTGAGAATGCCACCTTAAGGGGAAGTGAGTAAAACAGAATACATGCAAGCCTGTTCAATAAAAAAGTCAACTTTTTACGTTTACCCCAGCCAAACTAACCTCAGATTATTTATATTTATTTTTATTTATTATTTATTAGTTAAATTCTTTGCTGCTTACTGGAAGATGTCACAGTCACAAGCAATGCAGCATTTAAAAAACTTGAATAGAAAATATTAGTTAGGTAAAAACGTTGTTACTTAATATAATCCACGGAAAGTAAATGCATTGAGGGTGACTGTTTAATCTCGCGTTTTTTTCATTTTTAAGAAAGGATTTTTTTACTTTTTTTAACTTGTTTTACACTTTTCTATTTTTCATGCAATTCGACAAAACAATAACTCACCTAATACATTGAATATCAATATATCGTTATATTCAATATATCTATATATAACGAAAAAAAAAACATACAGGGTGAAATAAAGCCAGTATTAGAGAGCCTCTTTATTTTCTCAAAAAATACAGAACTACGGCTGGGATTATTTTTAGTTTGGCATACTCTTTTCGTGGCTACATGAAATTTACCCTCTTTTGGGAGTAGAAACCGTCCCCAAAGTTTTTTTTTTCAAATGTGAGGGTATGTATTGTGATCGCTCGTTGGAAAGAGGATAAAAAAGGGAATACAACCCACTATTTACTTTTGCATTTCGGTAATGTAGACGCTATTATTTGTTCTATTGTTAAACTTGTTGGAAATGTGGCCCATGTTTTTCTTGACAAACACCTTGTCTAAAGTAAAATTCATTCTTGACAATATGTAGGTACCATATCCGCGGTACGAATTTAGGCTTGCCAGATATAAATTTGGAAAAAGAGGTACCTACTTATCTACATGCAGGCAGGCGTGTATACAGCTCTTAGTTATGGGGGGGGGGGGGGGGGTAATTAAAGGAGAAAAAAGCGCCGAAGGAGCTTAAAAAAATAGCGCCGCAGGGGAAATTTTTTTGGGTGCCACGTCCTTTTTTCAATGTTTGTGCTTGATTTTTAATTAGGAAAATAAAATAAACAACACAGAATCCTCAAGAAAACCACAAAAATAGTGTAACAAACCATAAAAATGCTTTAAAAAAAATTCAAATTTAATTGGAAGAAACAGTAAAAATATTAAACCAAAAGTAAAACAATATGTGGATTTAAAAACTTTCTTTAATATGGTAAATTATATAACTATTTATTGTAATATAAATAAAAAATATAATAATAATTTTGCTCTTGATAAAAATGTCCGAGCGGCCTAAAATGGGGCATTTTCGGTACCCCTTTTAGGTTTTTCAAAAAGGGGTAGTTTAAAAAATATAATTACAAAAAGGGGTATTGTACCCCCAAAAGGGGTACTTCTGGCAAGCCTATACGAATTTCATGTATAAGTCGTTGCCTTGGTTCCTCTAAAATTTCTAGTTTTGTTACGTAAACCTTTGGTTTTTTAGGTGACCCAAAAAAAAATCACAAATGAAGTTTTTATACTGGGTGTGCGGAAATAACGAGCAAAAATTTAGGGAACAATTCTAAACCGAAAATAAATGCTATCTCTTCCTATAACATTTTCCCGAAAATTGATTATTACCGGAGGTACAGGGTGTTGATTATTTGCAGTTTTTTTTTGCAATACCTTTCGAAATCTCGTATATGGGGCTTCTTTGGGATGAGGAATACAAATTTGCCCACCGTTTTTTCGAATTTTGTAGAGGGCGCCACATAGGAGCCTATACTTTAATTTGAATGGTCCCAACTTTTTTGTCCTAGACTGTATGCGCGTTTTGACTGAATATTTTTATTCTCCAAACCTTTTGACAAAAAAAAGGTATACTACTTTTGTTTCGATAAATCTAACCGTTTTCGAGAAAATCGCCAAAATAACATTGCTTGTATGTGATAAACACGAAATCATTTTAATTTAATTAATTAAATTTTGTAAGAAGAATTAAATTATGCATTAAAGAGGAAGGACGTCACTTTGAACCTTTGATTTGAAAGTTTAATTTATTGTTCTAGTAACTTATGTATTTTAAAACTGCAACTTTAACTTTAACACCCTGTAAGTCCGGTAATAATCAATTTTCGAAAAAATGTTATAGGAAGAGATAGCATTTATTTTTGGTCTAGAATTATCCCCTAAATTTTTTGTTCAACATTTCCGGACACCCTGTATATAACAGGCAACATAAATTTGTTAATATATTTATAGATAAAGTTTCATATACAGTGTGCCCAATAATAAAGCCCGCATCATATGGGATTTTTTTTTATTAATAGCTTTAATCGAAATTTGACTTTGGCATCAAGTTCTGCAGATGAAAATTAAGCAAAAAAATAGTAGTCACATGATTCGCATTATCTGTCAAATTTTAATATTTTCCAAAAAATAATTCAAAAGTAGGGTTATTTCTGAGAATATCGAAAAAAGTTATTAGAAAAAGTTTTTTTAAATGCAGTTTCTAGCCCACATGCAAAATTTCAGCTGCATAAGATAATTTTGATTTTTTACCCATATATTGAAAATTGCACCACTTTTGCAAAATAAGACTCAACGCAACCTACATAAAACTTCAGTTTTCAAAAATACTTATTTTATGAAGTTACCTTATACAGGGTCAAAAACAAATCAACTTTGCATCACATGCGACCAAATTATAATAGCACAATTTTGATTTTGTAGAAAAACACACCTTTAATATGGCGCTCTTTTAAAGAAAATTGTCATAACTGAGAAATTTTATGTAGGTTGCGTTGAGTCTTATTTTGCAAAAGTGGTGCAATTTACAAAATGTAGGTAAAAAATCAATATTATCTTATGCAGATGAAATTTTGCATGTTGGCTAGAAACTGCATTTAAAAAAACGTTTTCTAATAACTTTTTTCGATATTTTCAGAAATAATCCCACTTTTGAATTATTTTTTGGAAAAAATTAAAATTTGACAGATAATGCGAATCACGTGACTACTATTTTTTTGCTTAATTTTCATCTCGATCGAAGCAGAAGTTAATGCCAAAGTCAAATTTCAAATAAAGCTATTAATAAAAAAAAATGCCATATGATGCGGACTTTACTGGTGACACTGAATGTGTGGATTTTGAAGTGTAGTAAGGTTTATTATTACTAATATTATTATTTTTAATATTATTATACGGACAATTCAATATAATTCGCTGCGACGTATCCCTAATCCTCTTTAACTAGACTCTGTTATTTCCGAGAATGGGAGACATGAGTCATGATGAGCTTTATGTCGCCTCTTAATATAATGCCAATTAATTTAGCCAATAAAGTGTTTGTTCATCGAGCCAATGTTATTACACCTATATACAGGACGTGTTGTATTAGGGTTTATTTGAAAGTTGTCGCATTAAACCCGATCAAGTACAATTTGGCGTACATTATCGGGTCGATCTAGCTCAAGATCTATAAACTAACTAGGTTGTCTTATTCGATACTGACCTACCTCAACACCGCGGCCGGCTTGCTTTAACATATCGTGGATCTCTTTTCGACTTCCGCCCTATAAACTATAGCACTTTTCTTTTATTAAAATATATGTGAAAATAACAAGCTCGTAAGAGTTATTTATCTACAAGCGTGTTGTAAGTAACTACTTACCGCACTGATTTGAGTGCGGTAAGTATCACTTTACCGCACTAGTGCTGCAAGTAATTACATAGGTACTATAAAAACAAGTTTTTATATTATTCAAGTGTATTTGTTATTTTTAAAAGAAACTCTATTAAACATTATATGTATAACAAATACTTACATATTTAAATTTCTAACCTAATCCAAACTTATAAATTAAGAAATATTAATATTAATTGTAGAATTTGTAACATTTCCAAACGATACGATATCGTTCATCGATGATGAAGGAAGTGTTTTATTATCCGATGAGACACAAGAATTCAAATTTACCGATTTACTAAAACAGGAGGTTCTCTCTGCATACTCTTCTACACCATTTATTTGCTTTACAATTCCTTTTTTTATTTTGCACCGAATGTCTTTTTAAACTCATGTTATCCCCGCCAGCATCTACTAATAATGTAGCTGAGGTCCTTCGATAACAAATGTCCCGTATAATCTTTGGGACTGGACAACATTAAATATGATGCAATTTGAGAAGCTATTTTCCCAAAAGTACTTATACCCAGTGGTTGGATAGTGCATCTTCCTTTTTATATGCAATAAATAACCGTGTATGGGCAGTATGATCAGGTCTAAGGGCTCTATATACCGTGTCTTCGGAAGTTCTTACCCAATGGGAAACTTTTTTATTAATAATTTTACGAAAAAAAAAAATAATTCTTTATAAAAAGCTCTGCATGGTCTAAAACCTAAAATGCAACCATCAAATATCGAAATTTTCCAGTCATATACGAGGTTTGTCAAAAAATGTGAATTTTTCCCAAGAATGTGAATTTTTCCCAAGAGTAAAGTACCTTTATTTTTGACGTTATCAAAAATTGTTATTAAAAAAAGTTGATCAGCACTAAAAACTACGGCTAAATGTGCAATTATACGCATTTATGTTGAAAAATTATTTTATTGATTTATTATTAATTATTTAATTTTTTAATTATTTAATTAATTTAATGCGTGTTATTGCACATTTAGACGTGGTTTTTAGTTCTGATCAACTTTTTTTAATAACAATTTTTGATAAAGTCAAAAATAAAGGTACTTTACTCTTGGGAAAAATTCACATTCTTATTGGGAAAAATTCACATTTTTTGACAAACCTCGTATATGGCTGGAAAATTTCGATAATTGATGATTGCATTGTAGGTTTTGGACCATGCAGAGCTTTTTATAAAGAATTTTTTTTTTCGTTAAATTAATAATAAAAAAGTTTCCCATTTGGTAAGAACTTCCGAATACATACTTCTTGAAAATTGAAATATTATTAATTTCTGATGAAAATCCTTCCACATAAACCACGAACTGTCGATCTACACGTGTCTTTGTATCCGGGACAGTTACAACAAGGTGGGTTTCAAATTCCTTAATATCTTCAATTTTCATTTTACATAACTCCACTCGGCGACATACCCCAGCGATGCCCCGAATGAGTACCACCTCTGTAACAAGCAAACAGGTTGTTATTTAAAAGTAAATTTAAAAAAAAATCGCAATTAAGTACCTTCATTAATAAAACACTCCATCTGGTGCCGTAACAAGAAATTTTACAACCTCATTCTTGGAGAATGCCTTTGATTTCTTAGCTTTGTATCCCACAGACTTACTTTTATGCCATCAGTTTTGCATACCTGCTTATGTAAACATTATTATCTGATGACATTATGTCATCTGTGGTTGTCAACTGTCGAAATGCTTAGTTTTATATTCAGTGTGACCAGTAAAGTCCGCATCATATGGGATTTTTTTTTAAATTAATAGCTTTATTCGAAATTTGACTTTGGCATCAAGTCCTGCTTTGATCGAGATGAAAATTAAGCAAAAAATAGTAGTCACGTGATTCGCATTATCTGTAAAATTTTTATTTTTTCCAAAAAATAATTCAAAAGTGGGGTTACTTCTGAAAGTATCGAAAAATGTTATTAGCAAAAGTTTTTTTAAATCCAGTTTCTAGCCCACATGGAGAATTTCAGTTGCATAAGATAATTTTGAACTTTTACCAATATTTTGTAAATTGCACCACTTTTGGAAAATAAGACACACAATAAAACACACATTTAATATGGCGCTACTACGAAGAAAATGTATCTGAAATAAAGCATTGTCAAAACTAAGAAGTTTTATGTAGGTTGCGTTTAGTCTTATTTTGCAAAAGTGGTGCAATTTACAAAATATGGGTAAAAAATCAAAATTATCTTATGCAGCTGAAATTTTGCATATGTGCTAGAAACTGCATTTAAAAAACTTTTTCTGATAATTTTTTTTGAAATTTTTAGAAATAAGCCCACTTTTGAATTATTTTTTTGAAAAAATTAAAATTTGACCGATAATGCGAATCATTTATGAACTAAAGTAAGAAAATATTATCATAACATCTGAATTAAATACACCTTTTTTTGATTGAAAATACTTTGTAACCTACGTAAATAAAGTAAGTAAAACGTGTTCTATAATATTTATTAATGAGTTGAAAACTACAGATTCTGATGTCATCCACACATTCTGAGATAATCTTGTGCTGTTAATGATTAAACGAAGAATGCTAAAACTCTCTAACATGAAAAATTTATCACACCTTAAGTCGTTTACGTTAAAATTGGATCGAAGATACCGGTAAACTTTGTTATATTTCCCATAAAGCCTTTATTATGGAGTCTAAGGCGAAAGACAAATTTGTTTTCGAATTTATCGCCAAGCGAGTATAGAAAATAAAGCCTAATGAACACACAGAGATTAAACTTTGTCTATATATTAAACACGAAAAGTAGATCATAAAAACGACCTAAACGAAATTCTACAGGAAAATTTGACAAAGATATCGGCTTTATACCACTTTATATTCAATCTACTAAGGTTAATCAGCTAATGATATTATATTGTTTAATTTAGATGCATCATTTAATTCTTAAATTTTTCCCGTATTATATGAAATACGTTTGGAAATTCAATTTGACATTAAAGTACCGAAATACCTTTTTAAAATCTGTTTTTAATGTTATATCTTTTGCAATATTTAGCAAAATACGTATTTTTTAAATAAGTCGATTAAAACTTAAAAACCCAGTAAAGTTTTCAATTTGATAGTTTTAATTAATAACTAGAATGACTTTTTAAATTTCATGATCAATTTCCAGAATTATCCAATAAATTTTCCCAATTATCTACCGTACGAGGACAATTTTTTAAAAAAATTTGCATTAAAAAGGGCCTTGCATCTAAGGACATAATGTTTAGCCGTAGAGCTTAATACCTATTGGGTGTCAGTAACTACCTGAATTAACAATCAATCAATTATTCCGTAATCGTTGACAGTCGTTACAAGTAATTTGATTCATCGCTAATTATTCCAATTTCTTGAACAATTCACACAATGGGCTTTACGGGACAGCACAAAACATTCATGGTTGAAGCGTATTTTAGAAACGGGGTTAGAGTAAATTGTGAGTGGCAATACAATCCGGGTTTGTGCATGGACGATTTTCATGAACATTTTCCTAACGTTGCTTTTATTACTGCGGATTTTTATCATTGCCTGAAAAGAACCATGGCTGTGTTTAGGGAAACAGGTTCTATACAACACAAAAAAGGAGCAGGAAGAACATCTGTAAGAATAGAAGAACTTGTTGCAAACGTTCGTGAAATAATGCAAAGTACGCCAACAAATTTTATAAGACGCCTGTCCCAAGAAGTGGGAAGATCTTATGGAACATGCAGGACTATTCTTAAGAAGCAGCTAACTTAATTTCCTTATAAAGTGCAAGTAGTCCAAGAAATACAAGTCGCAGACTTTGAAAGACGCAGGAATTACTCTCAATGGTTTACCCAAAATTTATTGGAAAGAAATGATTTATTAGACCTGACATTTTTTTCGGATGAAGCCTGGTTCCACCTCTCCGGTTATGTAAATTCTCAGAATACATATAATTATTTTTCTTTTTCTTTCTGTATATTCTTACTTTGTTAATTTTGTAAACAACAAGAATAAATTTGTATTTGTCTATTTATTTTATTACTCATTAGTTTGGTATATCATGTCATAATATGAATTTGACAAAATTTTAACCTAGATTTGGTTAGATATATCGTCCCCATATCATTGTATCTAAACCAAGCCCTACGTTTTTTAATCCAACCCCTCTTTGATGCAAATAATTTTTGCTCGCACGGTATAGGTTAGTGTGATATATGTTTCATAGAAATAAAAGGTCAAAAGTCATAAATCTATATATTATCTAAAATTATAACCTCTGTTCATAGTCGCCGAGGAGCATTTTACAATTTTTATATTTTCCTTTTCGTACCATTGGAACACTGGACAACGTTAAAGGGCTAGTTTATATTAAAAAATAACAATCAGAAGGCAAAACGGCCGTAGTAGAATTTAATCATTCGTGCTTTATGTTCACATTTTCCAGCTTAATGAATTTTAATAGGGAACTCTGTAAATTTGGCTTTTTTCGTTGGTTTTATCATGCTACTTCAACAGAAAAACGACTGTTTTACACTGAAACAGTTCCTAGAAATTCGAGGAAAAACTATTTTTTTGTTCCACACCTACTATGGTCGTCTAATGGGCAGCTCTTCATGCTCAGCAGTCGGTCATTTTGGTCTATTAACTAGGGAGTGTAAATATCCGCTCTTATCCAACAAATTATCCAGTTTTATCCAGCCTAGCTACCCGTGTAATTAGAATGGTTGGCTTGCAACGTATTTAACAGTTTTTCTGTTCTGACATTCTTATTCTTAAAGTATTTTTCACAATAAATGGTTGACTCCGTTTAACTACCTGGGACGTTTTGCATGAGCTCGGCCATAAAAATGCAAATAAACTGTCGGTCAGGGTCGGATTACAATTTGTGATTATAGCAGGTAATATATTTAACTTGTGCTTGCGACAACGTCTTTCAGTCTTTCTATTTCCTAATAACGAATTAAATATCTAAAGTCCTACCCTGTAGTGTATTTGCTTGTTGATTGTGTATAACAATGGGATTAAACCGGTAGTTTTATTGCAGGCAATAAGTCGATACCATTAAGGGTGAAAAATACTTTACCTCGTTTTTTTAAAACTACATTAGATTATTAAGGCTCGGCTTGAAATTGGTTTAGTAACTGATTCTTTTGTCTTATTTATTAATGTAAATTCTCTTATTGCTTGGTTTGGTAAACACAGATTTTAAATTCGGGCTTAAGGCCAGAACGAATAAATTAATTTTGCTGTGTTTTCACCGTTCTAATCCCACTGCATGCTGGTTCATTATGAACTTAACTGTTAAATTGTGTTTTTGTTAATTAATTTTCGCACGTTTTTGGACTCTTCGTTTCGAATATATAATTTTCAACATTTTCAGCTTTATTAAAGTTGCTCTATATTTGAAATTCGTACCTAATTGAATAGCTGCGATTTAATGCTTGTTTTTAACCATTAAATCGTTGTTGTCCAATTGTTTCGTTATGTCGTTATTTGATATTTTATTACCTACTGGAATATAACAAAATAAAATTGTATTTTTCAGTTTTCTAATTTATATTGTAAAAATGTTTAATTTTTTTTTACTTTGTGAAACATTATATTCGTAATTAATAAGCTCAATAAAAAGAGTGCCAAAGACTTGCATCCAAGGATTGCGTTAATGACTACGTCAAAGGTTCCCTTTATCCCTTTTGTTTTTAAATTAATGTTAGAAATTAAACTGAACATCTTATGATTTCTATTATCTAGAACCAATTCATAATAATATGTACACTAAGAAAAAATCCTTCTATTCCTTATAAGAATTCACATACTCTTTATACAACTATTTAATACTATATGTGACAGCAACACGCTTTCCTACTGTAAGACAACGAAAATTGCTAGACCGTTGTGTAGTGATAATATCACGGTAATTTAGCCAATAGGAAATAGGAGTTTTCGCTACCATAGAATGATTTATAGCCATTATTGCTCTGAATACTCACAGTAATTATTAAGTTCTATTGGTGGTGTAATCTGGTTTTATATACTGTATTAGTTCCGAGTGGCAGTTGTATTGAAAATTGATATTAATCGTAATAATATTTGCTTGCTACGGTTAATAAAACATATACTTAACACTAAAAATCAGCATTGTAGTTCTTAAAAATGTAAATAGCTTCTAGTTTCTAGTGTGATATTGTTCTTATCGTTTAACATTGTATATGTCGTAGGCTGATAGTGAAATCCGTCATTTCATGAAAAGCCTAGTCATATCATGCTGCACGCTAAAAGGTATATTGGCAACTGGTTTGTTCGTTGTTCCCCAGAGCATTTTTTTCAATTTTTTCAACTAATATTATTTTATAAAAATAAAATTTAAATTAAATTTTAAAAAAATGCCCTGGGGAACAACGAACAAACCAGTTGCCAATATACCTTTTAGCGTGCTGCATGATATGGCTAGGCTTTTCATGAAATGACGGATTTCACTATCAGCCTATGACATATACAGTGTGTGTATAAAGTCTGGAAACGGCTTAATAACATCACAATTTACTGGCCGATTTAAACCAAATTTGGTACAGTTATGTAAGAGGATATAACGCACCGAATGACGATTTTGGCGTTGTTGCCAGCTTTTTAGTTTGTCTGGAATTCGAACGAATTTTATATTTTTAAATATAACACCCAGTATATTTTTACATTTTTAAATTCCACATAAAATTATAATTATTTTTTATAAAATGCATTATTAGTCTATACTGATAATAGTAGTACATAGTTTCCGAGATATTGACTCTCGAAAAGTGACATTTTTGAACTTTGACAGCTTATAACTTTCTAACAGTACGTCTTAGAGCAAAACGGCTTACATGTCCCTATCTTCAATTTTTATTATCTTCCCAAAAAAATCAACTTCCGGTTAAACCGGATGTAACTCGAAAGCAGGAAATATAGTTGTTCCGGTTTAACTGGAAGTTGCTTTTTTTTGGGAAGATAATAAAACTTGAAGATAGGGACATGTAAGCCGTTTTGCTCTAAGACGTACTGTTAGAAAGTTATAAGCTGTCAAAGTTCAAAAATGTCACTTTTCGAGAGTCAATATCTCGGAAACTATGAAGTATAGACTAATAATGCATTTAATAAAAAATAATTATAATTTTATGTGGAATTTAAAAATGTAAAAACATACTGGGTGTTATATTTAAAAATATAAAATTCGTTCGAATTCCAGACAAACTAAAAAGCTGGCAACAACGCCAATATCGTCATTCGGTGCGTTAGATCCTCTTACACAACTGTACCAAATTTGGTTTAAATCGGCCAGTAAATTGTGATGTTATTAAGCCGTTTCCAGACTTTATACACACACTGTATATGATTATCTATTATGCAACGTGGTTTACTGAGATCGTAAAATTCATCTTTAGCTTATAAAGTCCAATACTAATGATGGGTTGTGCGAAATAAGAATCTTCTATTGCTTATCTGACATACACAGTTTAAAAAAAAAACTTAAATACAAAGTAAGGCATTGGTACGATCAATAGACAGGACAGCTAGGAGACTCCAAACAACGATGTGACCTGCGCAACAAATACGTTAAAACTAATAATACGGCGCGCGGTGATTGCCGATCGCTACGAACCCTACCAGCGTCTTGTGGATTATAGGTTCTAACGGATACAATTCGTTTTTGAAGACGTTATAAGGCTTTCTTAATTGTATCGAAATTGTAAAAAAAGCGAATGAAAAATGGAGGTAGGTACTTTACTCTTAGCGGAATTTCCAACTTTTGATCCTCCCTCGTATAATCATAAGGCTTTTATCGGATTTGATGGGTGTTAGTTTGGAATATGCAGAACTTACCGAAAGTAAAATAAATTTACTAAAATCAAAGATAATTTTTTTTCCATAAATGCTGTGTACTTTCTGCCGGTCACTGTAATCGTAATCTCAATTTTAACGATGGTCTGCAATTTTTGAAAACTTGCATGTTTTTAAATATATGATATCAAAAATATAAAATATCAAAATAATGCAAAAATTGGTGTTTTCTTAGTCAGAATATAAAGATACTTTAGAGTTTAATGTTTTTTAAGTGGATGGTTATAAAGCATAGTATTTGACTATAATTTGAGTATAATGGATCATAATACACTCGGATTATTATAACACTCGCATTTATTATACGCTAGTTTAATAATGTCCTAATATTAATAAAAAAAGAAATATTGTCGATATAAAACCGTATTTAAAACATGCGTTAATAAAAAATGCATTATCGTTTGCTATTAAGTATAACGTAAATGTTATCTATAAAATAAAAAAAAAGATAACGTATTTTTATCGGCAATTAAACTAACGACATACGTCCCTAATTATTACTAGGAACCTAACAAAAATGTTATAATATAATGAACAAATTACTTTTGTAAACGAAATACAAGGGTGTGTCTTAATGTCGCGATCGTTTTTCTATGTAACATAGGTAATAACAGGATGTTATTTAAGTATGTAGCCAAACTTCAGGGGGTGCTTCTTTAAGTAATTTTAAGAAGAAAAGTTTATATCAACATGGGTCCGAAAATGCATTGTTTTTACGATACAGGGTGTCAAACTTTAAAAAAAAATCGGATGTTCGTAAATATCTCAATACTCTTTTATTCGATTTTGTTGAAATTTGGCAATTCTGTTTGTAATAACAAGAGGATAATTTAGCCTCAATTAGATTAAAATTATTAAGTCTAGTGGCGTCCCGGAAGACAGTCCAACTAATATTTTTGACAAAAAAATTGCGAGCCACTGAATTTTTTTAAAATTATGTATTTTTTTCGAATTAAGCAACTACAATTACAACTATTTTATCTTCTGAGTTTTTTTCATGTCTTGCTTTGTTTTTGAGAAAAAAAAATAAAAACCACTTTATTGCATGTACCCGGGACAATAAGAGTTATAGTTGTTTTATTTTTAAAACATGGCAGTAATAAATTATTACGTTATGCGATTATTTTATGTTAATTTCTTTTATCGAAAACAGTTTTATTCTGTGCGAAAAAATTCGAAACAGGACTTTCGTGTAATTTTAATTGCATAATAGTTTAGAAAAGTAGTTTACATTTTTTACTTACGGGTTGGCTAGATGTGATGGTATCTAAAGTTCATTTGCAACCCGTCTCCTACTTATACCTGAGTTCTCTGCGATAATATCCAGAACATTTTCAGTTTCCACATCTAGACCCTGCACTCTTTCAGAAACAATTCTCACGCTTGGAAACATTCCAGTTTCCTAAACAATTTCAAATACTTTTTGAAAAACTCTTCTATTAGGAACTCTTCGATTTGGAAAACGACGTCGATATTTATTTATTAACTGCGCGCATCGCACTACCGTTACAGTAACCATACACGAATATCATGTCGGCATACTCCCTGTGACTGAATGTGTCAAAACTATCAATAAAAATGTATCGGACGTTTAAAACTAAAGCCTCCTACATTATTTCAATGTAAAAAAAATTCAGAACCGATTATTTCAGAAATGGTTGAGAATCGAACTAAAACATCTCTTATTTTCACCCTCTGAACACATTCCCAAAATATTGCCCTTTCCTCCCCAAACACCCTGTATATTAAATATTGTAGATATATAAATGACGAAATCGGAAGGATTTGTTAGCTGATTCGTCATATAGGTACGTCTACGGTCAAGGGCATCGCCAGAGGGGGACAGGGGGGGGTAGCAGCCCCCCCCCTAGAGGTTCTAGAAATACGGCTTACTGGAATTAAAAATAAAATTACGCGCACCCGGCTAATCGAAACAATAACCGAGAATTTCCGGGAATCAACGGCAACACTGCATTGGTTCGCGAAGATTGCTCGTCACATAAGCTCAATTTGGTCAGCAATGATCTGAACGCCCTGCCCGACATCAGAAATACCGTTGGGACCATCAAGGATATAATAACATTTTTTCGAGAATCGGTTCTAAGACGGAAATTAATACCCAATATTTCCCGGTTATGCGAAACAAGGTGGAGCGAAAAACACAAAAGCATCAGAGTTGTTAAAGATAATTTTTGTGCTATAATGGAGGCTTTAGAAACATTGTCTCGAGATGGCAATAATGCGACAAGAAAACATGCGTATCAGCTCCATGCGGCAGCTTCCAAAGCTTAATTTATTTTTAGCCTCGTATTGATATCCAAATATTCCGGTATTATAGAACTCACAGTAAACGTGCTCCAATCAGTATCCTTGGACACGGTTCAGGCATCCCAGCATATTAGTCGCATTTTACAACTGATCAAAGACCACCGTAACGATCCCGAAAAAGTTACAGAAGATATTATCAAAGATGCTACTGCTATTGCGGAAAAAATTGGACTGACGGAAGATATGAAATCCATACCCCGTACTGTTGAAAGACAACAACATCGCAGCAACCACCCGGCAAAAAGCCCTTCAGAATTCTGGCGGAGATCTATGACAATTCCTTATTCGGACTCAATTATAAATTCCCTCGAAATAAGGTTCTCTAAAGAAAATATACCATCCTTTGCCCTAACAAAACTACACCCTGCGCAAATAAAAAAACATATCTTTGGAAGACCTTAAAGAAGCATGCGAGGAATTCAGAAACTTTTACGCTATTTTGGATATCAAGAATGAGATAGAACTTTGGAAAAAAATGTGGGAGGAAAAACCAGAATCGACCAAACTAAGTGTTGTGGAAGTCCTTAAGGAAACTGACGATTTTTTTCCTGCGATAAAGAAGGCCTTAAGGATTCTTATTGCTTTACCTTGTACCACTTGTACAGTTGAAAGGTCATTCAGTAGCTTGAGGAGAATCAAAACCTGGTTGAGGAGCACGATGACTGGAACTCGCCTCAATGGCCTCGCCATGATGAGTGTACACAGGCAACACATTTTCAAGAACTTGGACGATTTATAAACAAAGTAACCAACAAATTCGCTAGCAACCCTAGACGATTATGTTTAAATTGATTTTGTATGTAAATAATTTATTCGTTTTCTATTTTTTTTTAATTAAAACTTTTCTATCTTAATGTTTTCTTCAGTTCTTCTATGCTGCCCCTCCCTAGCTCACTGGCTGGCGACGCCCTTGTCTACGGTACCATCCACCGTGAATCACCATGTGCATTAGGCATTCCAGATTTTTTTGACATTCTATACTTATGTAAATTGTATTATTTCGGAAATGGACATATTAATTGGACTTTTAGGTTAATGTTGGAACTCGTCAAAATATTTATTTGCCATTGATAAACTATATCTTCGCTAAAAGCGTAAATTTTGAACTTTAACATGAACAATAGCCTACCACTTCGCATGTTTATTTGGCGATATAATTTACCCACTCTCAATAAAAATAAAGATAACGTTTTCCGTTATGGTGATTCTAGCTCACGAGCTTTATCTCTAATCGCCATTAACCTCTAGCAATAATAGAGGCAAGTTAAATAAAATCAACAAATTACTTTTCTAAATGAAGAAGGTGCGGCTCAACGTCACGACGCTTTTTACGTCTAATTTAATTTTGTTTGTGTCATTTAATAGGGAGAGTCCATACTTATTTGTTTATTAAAGATTCAACGACATCGTCCTCAGTCAATATAAATTTAATGACAGCAGATAGAAGGCATTACTGTTCTCGTTTCTAGGTGGAAAATTTAAGGGAAAGGGAACTTTTGCAGTTATGTAAACGTTAAAATTGCGTACACAATATTCAAAATATTGAGGGGTTAAAACCGGCTTATCGCATGTTAAAGGTTATTAATAATGCAAAGCATTGGCGTTAGGCGTTAGTTCAATAGAATAACAAAAATAATTTTTTTTATTTTATAATATATCTTAACAGTTTTATAAAAATTACAATCGAAACAAAAAACGTTTAAGGTTGAATTCTCAACGTCATTCACTCTATTGCCAACCTATAACCTATTTCACGTTGATTTTTTGAGTTTATTATTTTAATAACTAACATTTAAAAAAAATCAATATCGTCGGTGCATTATTTAGGTAGTATCTGATATATTACAAAAATATCAATTTATTTCATTGCTAATTTTGGGAGAATTGTATAGTGAAATAACAATGAGTGACAATGACATAATAATGTTAAAAAAAATCTTACCCGATATTTTTCACTATACAATTCTCCTAAAATAAGTTATGAAATTCCTTGATATTTATTAAATATGTCAATTATTACCTATAGAATATCAAGTCGATACTGATTTTCTTTAAATTTTGTATAAAAGCTAGAAAACATAAATAAATCTACGCGAAATAGGTTATAGGTTGGCAAGCATGTTGATACTCCCACCTTAACATGAATAAATAAAATCTAATATTTGGTCATGTTTCCCTGTTTTTCTATTACTTGAGCCAGTCTATTCGGAATTGACTGAATTATATTTGATACAATATTTGGATCAAGCTCTTCCCAGCACGCATGTATTATTTTCCATAAATCTTCTCAATTTTGTGGCCCAAAATTTCGATTATATCTTTTTTTACGATCATACCCCAAATATTTTCAATTGGATTAATATAGGGACTATAAGCGACCCAAGGCAGCACTTCCACATAATGGGTTTAAAACCAGTGGGTTACAGCATTGGCATTTTGGACTAGACAATTATCTTATTGAAATACGAAAGTATTATTGGGATATATTTGCTCAGCAGATGGTAACAATATGTTTTCTAAAATGTTAATGTAATTTCCGGCATTAAATTTCCCTCTATTCGCCAGCAAACACCAGGTCCATGAACACTTATCCAGCCCCATACAGTTACAGAGAAACGCCCATGTCTAGAAGTGGATGGGTTCGTATAGCGCTCTTCATATCTGGTATTGTTTGAATGGTACACACGAATTTGTCCGTTATAAGTCGACTGGAACGTCTTTTCATCAGTAAAAATGACCCTGTTCCAAAATTGAGGATTGAGGTATATATAATTTAAAGCAAAAATAATCCTTGCTTGTCGCTGTTCTTCGGTAAGAAATATTTTTTTCGCAGCTGGGTGACATTTTAGTTCAGATTCCTTGACTCTCCTGGTGACGGTAGATTGGGAGGCAGGAAATGCTGCATCAATAACAGTATCCCTTGCAGTTGCAAATGGATTATTTCCTAAATATCCCAAAAAAGCAGCATCCTGTTTAGTGTTGGAACGTTTGGGACGACCTGAACCAATTCTCCTCTTAACGGATTCTTCTTGTTTCCAGCGTTGCTTAATTTTTAATATAGTATTTTTATTTCTATTATACAACTGCGCTACAGCACGGATTGACCATCCTTGTTCGATTCTTGATACAATTTGAGCCTTTTCAACTTCAGACAACTGACGAGGCATTTTTATGTTCTTCTGTCAAAGTTTATCAAACGTTACCACCATGCAGTTTCAAAATTAATTACACCGACGCCAATGCTTTGCATTTCTCATAATCTTTGACGTGTGATAACCTCCAATAAACAATCATTTAGACAAGCCGGTTTTACGCAAATATGACAAAAGTTACCTCCCATTCTAATTATTGTACGCTTTTTTATGAATACTATTAAGGTATCTGTTTGTTTATTCTTTTGGTAGTCCGGCCTTAAAAATGGAGCCAAGACCACCAGACTAATCATTGAGAAAGTCTTATATGTTATGCCTTATTTTCGATATTACCCCGTTGTTAAATTGAGCTCGAGCCGCCACTTCGGTAAAATCGATTAAATTCATTCGAATTAATATTACTCATTGTCTGTCTCCGTTCGTTCATTATTTTCCCGAGGACGGTACTGCACAATAGCGGTTACAACCTCAGTCCACCCCTGTACTATCCTATTGCGGTTACACCCGATACGTCCCGCAGTTTTCTTTTATGGCGCTGATTAGGGTCGGGCTGAGCATTTTATTAGTTTCAATCGATATGAGAGCATTGGCAAATTGATGGGGTGTCATCGGGCATATCGGGTTGCATTTGACATTTTTCTTTTTCCTTACCGGGCGGCTTTTCAAGGCGGTGGCCATTGGACCCACCCTGGGGCGGGGTCCAGTGGCGGCGTTGAAATAGATAATTATCCAATAGTTATGTTATAACTATACGGACACGTCGTACCGTGGTTGAAGCGTATTTCCGAAACGGGGATAGAGTAAATGGTGAGTGGCAATACAATCCGGGTTTGTGCATGGACGATTTTCACGAACATTTTCCTAACGTTGCTTTTATTGCTGGGGATTGTTATCATTGCCTGAAAAGAACCGTGGTTGTGTTTATGGAAACAGGTTCTATACAACACAAAAAAGGAGCAGGAACAGTGGCGCAACTAGAAATTTAGTTCGGGGGGGGGGGGGTGGGAGGTTTTAGCTTCTTGCGCCGCAGGCGAAAATAAAATACGTATGATTGACGAGAGCGACAGCCCCCTAAAACTTCTGCAATAATAAGCCGCTGGCCCTAACTAAATATTTATGAAAAAAAAATTAGAGATTTCATTTTAATTAGTAAAAATGTATTTAAAATAAGTAACGCATATATTAATCATACTTATACTAAAACAAAACAAAAACCTTATACAATAAGTTGTAAGTAATCATTAATAATACTAATATTAAAGTAAAATTCTTCGTTTTGTTTTTGCCTTTTCGTCCAGAATTTCTGCCACGGTAATATCAATATCGTGGTTCGCATAAAGAACTGCCAAACCATTTAATCTGTCCTCTTCCGTGGTGCTACGCAGATATGTCTTTAAATATTTTAAATTTAAAAAGGACCTTTCAGATGTGGCGGTTGTAATAGGCAAAGTTAAAAAAATTTGTAAAAGCCTTTTTATATTAGGAAATATATTGGCATCACATTTCAGTTTTTGTTTTTGCATTTTTTATACCACAGCTCTTTAACATCGTTTTAATGAAAACTCTTCAAGGAACTTATTCTTGTAGAAGCTGTGAAGTTTCAAAAAACATTTAAATTGACTATTAAAATCTTGATTATCATATTATGGAAAGAGGCATTCAAAATTTTGTAGGGTTTCTCGATGTTTTAAAAACCTATCCTCGAGATTTGCTATGAGGCCATCTAAAAACGGAATAAAAATTGTTATTTTTAAATACTCAGCAGCGGAATCGGTTTTTATAACCAATCTTTGTGTTTGTCTTGGCGGTAGTCTAGGTACTCTGATTTCAATATCGTATTCCGAAAGTAGATGTTGAGCTTCCTTAAAAATATTTTGAAAATTATCATCTGCCAGGCCTCTTATTTCTTTAACTTGATCTGTCACGTCAGTAGCTAACTGTAATGCTTAAAAAAGGTTTAAATCGACTGTTTGTAGAATCTTGCGGCATATATTATTTCTGTACACATTAGTGCGATCACAAATTTGGAACTTATATAATGCTGGCCAGTAATCCAGATGCGTCAGTGGAAGTATTTTGGTAGGTCCATTCAGTCAGACGTAGTATAATTTCACTATTGATAACATGATTGATATAAATTATGTGGCTGAATATAAAATATTAGTAAAAGGCGTGACATGAAGAATTGGTTTGCTATTAAACGAATAGGCTAAGTTTCTAAGCTCGGGGGGGGGGGGCTGCAGCCCGGCAGCCCCCCCCCCTCTGGTTGCGCCACTGAGCAGGAAGACCATCTGTAAGAACAGAAGAACTTGTTGCAGACGTTTCACGAACGTAATGCAAAATACGCCAACAAATTGTATAACACGCCTGTCCCAAGAAGTGGGAAGATCTTATGGAACATGCAGGACTATTCTTAAGAAGCAGCTAAATTTCTTTCCTTATAAAGTGCAAGTATTCCGAAAAATACAAGCCGCAGATTTTGAAAGACGCAGGAATTACTCTCAATGGTTTACCCAAAATTTATTGGGAAGAAATGATTTATTAGGCCTGACATTTTTTTCGGATGAAGTCTGGTTCCACCTCTCCGGTTATGTGAATTCTCAGAATACACGCATGTGGAGTAGTGAAAATCCCCATTTTTTTGTAGAGTCCACATTGCACCCTCAAAAAATTGGTGTCTGGTTAGCTGTTTCCCGAAGAAGAATTGTTGGTCCTATTTTTTTCCATGACACAGTTACAGCACAGCGGTATAGAGACAATATTTTAAATCCATTTGTGGGGCAATTACTTGACGACGAACTACGTTTTTGGTATTTTCAACAGGACGGTGCAACCGCCCACACAGCCGCCGAAACTATTAACTACTTTTACGCAATTTTTTCCACGACAAATTGATCAGTATTCAATCAGACATTGAATTTCTACCTAGATCACCTTGTTTAACGGTTATGGATTTCTTCGTTTTTCCTCATTTAAAGAACACTATTTTTAAAACACCAGTTGCAAATTTAGAACAATTACAAGAAAGGATTATCCAAGAATGTGGTAACATTTCTCCAGAGATGCTGGTCAAGACTTTCGAAAATATGAAGAGACGTGTGAATTTATGCTTGGAGCATTTGTAATGGAACTTGACACTAATCATAATAATATTTGCTTGCTACGGTTAATAAAGCATATACTTACCACTAAAAATCAGTACTGGAGTTCTCAAGAATTTAAATAATTTCTTGTGTTTCTTTTTCTATTGTTATGGTCGTTTAACATTTATATGATTATCTAATCTATTATGCAACATGGTTTACTGAGATGGTAAAATTCGTCCATAGATTGTATATAAAGTCCAATACTCCTGATGGGTTGTGCGAAATATGAATCTTCTATTGCTTTATCTGACATGCAAAGTTGAAAAAAAACTTAAATACAAAATAAAAAATAAATTAATTGAAACAGATATTGGTACGATCAATAAAATTCAAATTTAGACAGGACAGCTCGAAGATTCCGAACAACGATGTGACCTGCGCAACAAATACGTTAAAACTAATACTACGGCGCGCAGCGATTGTCGATCGCTACGAACCCCGTCACCAAACCAACGTCTTATGGATTATAGGTTCTAACGGATACAATTCTTTTTTTGGGACGCTATTCTGCTTTCTTAATTGTAGAGAAAGTGCTTTACTGAGAAACAAAATGAGTCGCATTGAGATGATATAATTTATTTCTTAACAAAATTGCTGTATTAAAAGTAGGTCATTATTCAACAAGACTGTGCTGCTAATGGAACTGATTACTATGAGCAAATCTGGAATTGATATAACACTAAAACAGGTTTGTTGATACACTAGCAACTAATTTTATATGTGTTAATAAAAAATAATAATAATAATAATAATAATAATAATAATAATAATAATAATAATAATAATAATAATAATAATAATAATAATAATAATAATAATAATAATAATAATAATAATAATAATAATAATAATAATAATAATAAGTTTATTTCAAATTTAATAATATAATAAATATGTTTATGTTGTCTTCGATAAACTTATTCTTCAATCCCCTGAAGCTGAGCTTGTTAGGTGCAAATGTTATTTTTTTTAGTATGTAAAATCATAAATCATAAATATGCATTAAAAATCAAGTTTTTTAAAGTAAAAATGTTAATTTATAGTATAAACGCAGCTTTTTTGAAGAAATATATTACCTATAATAAAATTATTAATTTATAATTTTTAAGTAAAAAATATTACTTATATAAATTATTCAGAACAATATTAATTAATTAAAGCATTTCTAAAAACATTTTCAAATTGTCTGTTTTTAATATCCATGTTTTTATTTCGACTTTAAATTTTTTTAATGAAATCAATTTTTAAATTTTTGTTGGTAAATAATCGTTTAAATAAAAACATAAATATTTGAAATTTTTTTGTCCAATGGACTTATTTATTTTAGGTTTTATGGTTATTTCATTTTTGTGACGTGTATTATGATTATGGTTTTTAAATTGTATAAGGTTTTTATTTTTAAATATATACAGGGTTAGGAAAAATTACCAGAACGGTCGATTATTTCAAAATATACAGGGGTTATCAAAAAACGTCTTATATAAAAAATGTAGGGCTGTTAAAAATCTACATATCGGTGATAAATTGAAATATACAGGGAATGATAGTTATATTTTTTTAAATGGAACACCCTGTATATTTTTACATTTTTAAATTCCACATAAAATTATAATTATTTTTTATTAAATGCACTATTAGTCTATACTTCATAGTTTCCGAGATATTGACTCTCGAAAAGTGACATTTTTGAAATTTGACAGCTTATAACTTTCTAACAGTACATCTTAGAGCAAACCGGCTTACATCTCCCTATCTTCAATTTTTATTATGTTCCCAAAAAATCAACTTCCAGTTAAACCGGAACAACTACATTTCCTGCTTTCGAGTTACATCCGGTTTAACCGGAAGTTGATTTTTTGGGAAGATAATAAAAATTGAAGATAGGGACATGTAAGCCGTTTTGCTCTAAGACGTACTGTTAGAAAGTTATAAGCTGTCAAAGTTCAAAAATGTCACTTTTCGAGAGTCAATATCTCGGAAACTATGAAGTATAGACTAATAGTGCATTTAATAAAAAATAATTATAATTTTATGTGGAATTTAAAAATGTAAAAATATATAGGGTGTTCCATTTAAAAAAATATAACTATCATTCTCCACAACTTTGTGGGCGACCCTGTATATTTCAATTTATCACCGATATGTAGATTTTTAACAGCCCTACATTTTTTATATGAGACGTTTTTTGATAACCCCTGTATATTTTGAAATAATCGACTGTTCTGGTAATTTTTCCTAACCCTGTATATTAAGATGTTATAAATGTAAAGTTGTCTTATGTTCAACTTTTTTGTTTCTGAATATAATTGTTTTGAAGGATAAAGATAATCTTTATTGTAAATAATTTATAGAAACCTTTTTTGTAATATTTCTAATTTTTTAACTAAAGTTCTATTTATTCCTCCCCAGCCTAAAATTCCGTAATTTAAATGAGTTTTAACTAACGCGTAATATAATATTTCCATATGTCTTACATTTAAAAAATTTTTAATGTTTTTAAAAATCGGTAGTAAACTTCTTAATTTTTTAATTAAGTATTCTATGTGAAAATTTCAATTTAATTTACTGTCAAAAATAATTCCTAAATATTTTATTTTATTAACTTTAAAAATTTGAATGTCTTAGCAAACCTCTGTTGTATTAGATCATTTTCGGCTTTCCGTATTCGGGTGAGAATACGATATGATGGGATAGGATATCCCATAGCCAACAGACACATAGCTATGAAATAGGTCTTTATACCAATTGTAAAATTTATGATGTTTTTTTCCGAGAATATTAAAAAAAGAACGAACGAAATTGATCGCAACCTTACATTTTTCCCTTTAGGGAAAACATGTTAAATGATGTGAAAAGGGCTATAAAAATATAAAACGCCTAATCCCCTTTTTATCCTTCATCATTGATAATATATATTATAACACCAATGTCAATGTATTCTTTCCCTTTTTTCGTATATGTGTCAGATCATAAAAAATAAATCGAATAAAAGAAAAATATCGGTAGGCGACGTCACGCGCGGCTTCCCAATAATTTATCAACAGAAGATAGAGTTACGGCCATATTATTTACTTGATGAAGAAGTTGTTATTGTAGTGCTTAATAAAAATAAATGCCTCGTACACATTCTCAATTAATAATAATTTAGTTCTCCAACACACAGTGGCGGCTCGCAAGGGAACTACAAAATAAGCTAATATTATGAAAAAAATGTTTTTCTCAAATTTTGACCTTAAGGGTCCAGTTCTCAAGGTCAATAATGTATAAAAGAGAACTATAAATGGCTTTTTTCTAATTTTGTAACATAACAAATCTATTACGATACGCATTTGCGTAACGTAATGAAGCTATTTCGATACGCGTTTTTCCTTTATTTGATGTTGGTAACATTTAAATGTTTTATTTCATTAACTTCCGCGGCCTTTGTGATTTACGAGAAAACCCATTTTTCGCAGAGGAAAAATAGCTTGATAACTTACTTTTTTATTCTGTGTGGATAACAGTCATGTATGTTGGTTGCATAAATCTATAAATCAATCTTTTGTAGATACTTCAAGCTATCATTTTCTGCCAAATCCTATCCAAAATTCAATCTACTAACCTTCCAATGTCGATTTTAACTTCAACTTTATTTGAATTTTCCATCTTCCCTATACTAAATTGCAATGCCGTGACGTAAAATCACGTCTTTTGAAATTCGAAAAAAAGTAGCAAAATCGCCCGAATTTCCGAACGCTCTGTATATGTACCGAATGTACAAGGATCACACAACGTATTCCGTCCAATTTCAAATCTCATATCGCTAAAATAACTTTAAAATCTCGTGGTGAAAATGGGTCAATAAATCAAAAAATGACAGTTCGCAAAACAATTTTTGTTGTCCAGAGGCTACTATGATAAAAAATAGTATTACCAACATACAATTTAGACCTAAAAATTTACAAAATTGGGAGGATTTATTTTCTTTTTTAATATGTGTTTTTTATTGAAAAAACTACAAATTAGAAAAAATAGTATAACGTACGTGTTATATAAAGCAGTTTTAAGCACTTGTCCCGTTCTAAAACTCGCCGCAAGCGGTTCGTTTTTTAACATGGACGCGTGCTATAAAATGATGCTTTATAAAACGTGTAAGTTAAAAGCTAGAAAATGGCGTCGGTAAACCCACCTTAAACAGGGTGTCGCCTAAAATTTGAATATATTTTCAAAGATGAAATAGGGAAACTAGGAATTTCGGTTATGGAATTAGATATTATTGTGCCGGATAATGAATTGTCTGAAAATAGAATTTTAGATACACACTGAGAGAAAACTCTATTAGACATAGCACATAGCTGGAAATCCATTTGTAGTAGCAAAAAATCTAAATTAAATGGACGCAGAAAAAACAACTCTGTTGTAGCTACTAGGTTCATTTTTTTTAATGACTTTTTAACCTCAATATGGTCGTTTTTGAAATATATTTTTTTTGCTGCTAAAAGACAACTCTATGGCTCTAAGAAAATATATGATGCAGTGAAATTACCAAAAACCAACAAAATTGAATAAAACCAAGAGAAAATTTTGCCGATACAAAATTTTCTCTCGAATGATATTCGACAAGACTATTTCACGAGAAAACAATAAAAACATACTGTTTATTTAGCAAACTAGAAACTTTATTTATTTATACTAATATTAAACGTACAGTTCTTATAAGTAATAGTTTGTCCATTATTTTCTATCAAAGCATGGTTTTGGGTATGATTGGTCCACATGCTTCATTTGTAGTTCTGAGATTTTCGATGAGGTTTAGATGATAACTAGGATCTAGCTGCAGATAGGGTTTCAGGGAATTAGCGTTTGAGTGGCCAGTTAACTTAATCAACTCTTGTTTCCTAACACCTTGTTTAAATAAGGCAGACACAGCGGAAGATCGATGAGAATGATTTGTTATATTATGCTTCTTCGTATATATTCCAATTGTTTCCGCTGAAGTTTTGTTCCACTTAGATACTGTATTTATTCCTAGTGGAGTATTTTAGAACCAACATTCCTTCTGCCAGTTTGGATGAACGAAGAGAAATAGTCTTTCTGTGGAAATGTTTGGTCCTCTTTTTCCAATAATTTTTAAAATAATCTTACAGGGCATAAGTCTTTGTTTGATGAATTTCTTACCAACCATTTTCTGTTTGCCAATCCTTTTGAACCACCTTGAGCTTTCTTTGAAAATTCAATTCGTCCGGTAAATTCTCCTATGGTATCAAT
Organism: Polydrusus pterygomalis; assembly: GCA_963969555.1. Lineage (NCBI taxonomy): Eukaryota > Metazoa > Arthropoda > Insecta > Coleoptera > Curculionidae > Polydrusus > Polydrusus pterygomalis. The sequence continues at coordinate 36,892,577 of OZ018385.1, read as the reverse complement.
TTCCTTTTGAAAATATTGAATTTTGCAATTTACGGCCTCATTGCCTCTCCAAGCTAGTTCAAATGAGCAGAGATGGAAAAACTTTTTTTGTGCTTCATCGGGGTTTTTTATATTGTCGCATTGTATTATTGTTAGTAAATCTTTGGTAGATAATGCTCTTGAACAGACTTTTCTCTTTTCCTGACAACTTTGAAGCTGCTTTCGCTTTGCGTCTCTTGCCATTCGCGCATATTTAAAGGAAATATCCGTACAAGGGTCAATCTTCATTTCGTATTCTGTAAAATACATTCCTTTACAGAAGATTCTTTATAGTCTTCGCCATTACCCTTCTTCATACTAAAGGCGTAAATCTTCGAGGGCTTTCGCCAGTTCCATCACAGTAGTACATTTTTCCAGTATATAATTTCTTACCATTAGAAACTCTGAGAACTGTGCCCAAATTGAGTTCTTGGATTTCTGTGTGTTAAGTGGAATAATTTCTGCTATCGATTTTTTTATTTCTTGGATAGATTGGCACCCAAATCTTGCATTTTCGTTTTTTTACCTGACATCTATCAAAATTATGCCGCTGAAAAACTATCTTGTTGATTCTGTCCAGGTGTTCAGGTGTTATATAATTAAGAGTTTTCCACTAGAAAACAGGCCGTTGCTATGATATTTTGCCAGTATAAAACACTCTAGTGAAATAGTCATATATAATATCACAAGAGATAAAATTTTGTCGGCAAAATTTTCGAAAGGTATGAAAGTTTGTTGCTTGGCAATTTCGCGAATGACATTTTTGACAAAATCACGAGCCGTCAGGCGAGTTATTTTGTCGAAAATGTCATGAGCGAAATTGCTTAAAAGCAACAAACTTAAATAAATCCTTGAGAACAATTTTGCTTACACAATTTTTTCTCGAGTGGTATTCGACATGACTATTTAACTAGAAAAAAGACAAAATTTTGCCGCGGCAAAAATCACATGTGAATTTTGTCCAGGTAGGTGCAGGTAGTAATTTTGCCAGTAGAAGACCGGCCGTTGCTATGACATTTTGCCAGTGTAAAACACTCTAGTTAAATAGTCATATATAATATCACAAGAGATAAAATTTTGTCGGCAAAATTTTCGAAAGGTATGAAAGTTTGTTGCTTGGCAATTTCGCGAATGACATTTTTGACAAAATCACGAGCCGTCAGGCGAGTTATTTTGTCGAAAATGTCATGAGCGAGATTGCTTAAAAGCAACAAACTTAAATAAATCCTTGAGAACAATTTTGCTTACACAATTTTTTCTCGAGTGGTATTCGACATGACTATTTAACTAGAAAAACGACAAAATTTTGCCGCGGCAAAAATCACATGTGAATTTTGTCCAGGTAGGTGCAGGTAGTAATTTTGCCAGTAGATGACCGGCCGTTGCTATGACATTTTGCCAGTGTAAAACACTCTAGTTAAATAGTCATAAAAAAATAAATAGCAGAATTAAAACAAAAAAGAAACCAAACAAAAAAAAATTAAAGCTCTGTTACTGGAGTCCCAAATTGCTTAATAATTTTTTAAGAGCAGTAAACGGCAGCAATTACTTTTTTGGACCATTGCCCTTTTATTCCCTAATGATCTTCTCGGACTTGTGATAATTACAAAATGTGGACCTTTTTGCTTTTTTTTTGTTTCGTGATTTTTATTCCGAATTGTGGCCGATGAAATAAATGTAGGGGAGAGTAAGGCAAAATGACACAGAAGGCAAAACGACATACGTTCTGGTTCTCGGCGCTTTTTCAAATAATATAATTTCTGTGTCTGGCAACACTGCGACTGTAATATTCTCTGTACCTTGAGTCACGTTAGAGACGTTGGAAGTGATTTCCGTTACTGTTATATTGCATAATATGTCATTCATAAACGCTATTAAAATGTGATACTTGCGACTCATCTTAATTAGCTTTGTGATTTAGCAGTTAAAGTTGAGTATCGTCCGCGTAAGCGTCTGACTGACAGAATTGCGTAGAAGTTATGATCTCTGCTGTATAAATAATGAACCATTAATGGAGATAGAATGGAGCCTTGCGGAACCCGTGAAAGAATGTCAATCGGATTGGAGTTTATGTTGTCAACAACGACTTTTTAAGCACGGTTGGCTAAAAAATATGATATAAGTTTAACAGAATCCACGTCAAACCCATAATAATGTAATTTAGAGGACAAAAGCCTATGATCGAGTGTATCGAAAGCTTCGGAGAAATCCAACAAGATCAACAGGCTGGCCTGGCCTTTATCATGGGCAGTCATGACATGATATCGTCTATAACTCAACTTAATACTGTGGCCGTCAAGAAATCTGGCCTTCGGCGCCAATTTCCCCTGGTGGTCAGTTGGCTGCAGCTAAACTCAAAAATTCAAATTCAAATTAAATTTATTCTACTAAGGATTATACATTATGATTTGAGGTTCGTCATATAAAACTATAAAATTAACTACTTAACTTAGGAGGCAGTTTAAATTTAAATTTCAGACTACTAGCATTAAATGTACCTACGAGAAAAATCTAGAAGGTTAAAACCTTTTACGCAAATATGACATCGTTTATGCATTCAAAAAGTCTTTTAGTGTGTAAAATGCATTGTTTATAAGAAAGCCCTTTAGTTTTCTTCCAAATATACCTCTTATTTTGGATTGTTTGATTTCTTCTGGCAGTTTATTAAAAATTTTGATGCAGGCATAGTGGGGAGATTTTTCGTATCGTGTTGAAGTGTGTCTAGGGACTATAAGGCCATTTGCGTTTCTTGTAGGATAGTTGTGATTGTTTCTGTTTTATTGGAATTCGTTCTTGTTCTTGTATACATATGTGGAGCACTTAATGATGTATATTGAAGTAACTGTGAGGATTTTCTGTTTTTTGTATATTTCTGTGCATGTTTGTGTTGGTTTCAATCCAAAGATGAGCCTTATTAGACGTTTCTGTGCTTGAAATACTCGGTTTATGTTTACTGCTTGTCCCCACAGTAAAATATTATAGCTGAGATGAGGATAAGCTAATGCGTAGTAAGATGTTATTTGAGTTAGGACAGGCACTGTGTATCTTAACTTGAGTATAGCATAGTAAGCTTGTGCCAATTTTGAGCATACATAATCCAGTTGAGGTTCCCGCGATAGTTTGGAATCAAGATACGTTCCCAGAAATTTGGAAGAGGATGCTGCCTGGTTCAATTGCATTTTCGGAGAAGTTTTGTAGAAATGAATGTGAACCGTTTTGTCCTCGTTTAGTATAAGTTTATTCAAAAAACACCATCTGTTCATTTCTTTTCTTGTATTTTCCTGTGTGCTTCAGGGTCATCTAGTGCTGATATGGCAACCGTGGTATCGTCGGCAAATTTGATGGTAAATTCCGGTAGTGATAGATCGTTTACAAATAATATGAATATGACAGGTGCGAGGACAGATATCCTTGGGCAGCTCCGATGTTTAGTTCATATTCTGATTAAATAACTTGTGATGCAGGATCGCTTTTTAAAAAATTAACGGGGTGCAGTAAACTTGGATGGCTATATGTGGCAGGGTTATCTACAAGGATAAATCATAAATATTTTTTTTAATAGTTTATCGTCTGCAGAATCCCAGACAGCACAAAGATATCTTAAAGATATCCAAAAGATGTCAACAATAGACATTCATGACGTCTTATGGACGTTTCTTAACGCCATCAAGACATCTTATGGATATCTTAAAAAGGTCGTATGTTACAAAACCCAACGTCTATACCACATCTTATGGACGGCTTAAAGATATCTTATGGACATCTTATAGATATCTTATGGAGACCTTATAGATGTCTTTTGAATACCTTATAGATGTCTTATGAAGATCTTATAGATGTCTTATGGACACCTTAGTAGATACATTTTATAGGCCAAACCGCAGAGTCCTAAAACATTTTGTTTTGTTTGTTAAACATGAAACATCATATTATTGCTTAATAAATGGTTTTATTAATGTATAACATAATAACATTTTTTTTAATAATAAATTTCGCCTATCTGTAGCCCTTCTTAGCCACGTCGCGATGGCATCCTTGGCATCTTTTCTACTGTTTTGAAGCCCTGCACCGCTATATTTATATTTGAGCATCCACTGATTACACCAATTTTAATTATTCGAAAACTAAAAACAAACACCACACCACAGAAAAATATGTACCATACAAAACGTTTTTTAATATACAATTCGTTTTCTTTTAACGGTTCACTAAGTAGAAAGTAAAAAACTGCAAGTCATCATTAGCAAAACTATCAAAAATCAAACCCATCGACAGTTGACAGTGTTGACATTGCGTCAATTTCAAATGGCAAAGGGGAGCGCTTTGTTGCCAATTCTAAGTTGTTCGCGATGTTGCCAAATTTACTGATTGTAAAATTTATCTCTATTTTTTGTCTTTTACAAAAAAAAACCGATTCAAGAAAACGTCCGAATGGGTAACAATAATTTAAATTTGATTAGACAAGTATACAAAAAAATAATAAAAGTTCTGAGAACGGCGACGGTCGGCGAGCGGGCTGACGATCCGAGATGGCGGCAATCGAAAGTGTCCATTTAAAAAATATATAAGCTAGAGAGAGACAGGGATACTACAAAGACAGAAGAGAGACAACTCTCTTTCTGTGCTATAACCTAAAAAAAAACACGAACGTCATATTTACGATATTTTAGCGACATCTTATGGACGTCATCTTACAACATCTTATATATGTCTGGAAAAAAACGTATTTAAGATGTCTTTTGTAGGTCTGCAGGCGTTCAGACATAATTAAGACCTAAAATGGACGTCTTTAAGACATTGTGTGCTGTCTGGGATGATGTCTCCAGGGTTGATTTTTTAACTTCCGAAGATCGTGACTTTTTCAAACGATGAGACTTAAAAGAGATAAATTGCTTTAGAATTCTTACTTTTTTTTTTAAATATTACCCCTTGAACAATCGTTCAAATTGCACCACGGTTTTTCCATATGCCCCAGTTTCCGTCTCCGCGGCCAATCTCGCGTCGCGGCGCCGGAGATGCGTCTGGGCCAGTGGCGTCAGCCGGCGCCAGACGCCATTAATTCAGCAAACAGTGCCTTAATGATAGAATCAACAGTGTGCCGCTGCCTTTTAATGTTCCTTTTTCTCCCATGTCCGTATTTTGCCGGAGTCGGAGCCTGTAATTTTCAAATATTTCAATTTTCTTATTTGAATATTTCATTTCATTTGTGAATGGTATTTGGATATTTATTTGATATGCATAAATTACAGAGAGGGGTGTTCTTGATACGCCTAAATTTGATTTCCTTTAGGTTTTACTCCCACCTTAAGGTGGGAGTATCAACATGCTTGCCAACCTATAACCTATTTCGCGTAGATTTATTTATTTTTTCTAGTTTTTACATAAAATTTAAATAAAATGATTAACGTCTTCATATTTTATAGGTAATAATTGACATATTAAATAAATATCAAGGAATTTCATTAAATATTTTAGGAGAATTGTATAGCGAAAAATATCGGGTAAGATTTTTTTTGTAACATTATTATGTCATTGTTCTTTCACTATACAATTATTCCAAAATTAGCAATAAAATGAATAGATATTTTTGTTATAAATATGTCAGATATAACCTAAATATTGTACCGACGATATTGATTTTATTTAAATGTTAGTTAATCTAATAATAAACTAAAAACAGCAACGCGAAATAGGTTATAGGTTGGCAATAGATGGAATGACGTTGAGAATTCCACCTTAACCCCAAACATAAGGGTATTTTCAAGTTACGTCGATATTTTGATTTTGGAAAACAAAACAGTTCTTCTCATAAAATTCACATTATTGCACTCTATTTTCTTAATGGTACACTCTGGCGCCAAACTATTGAACTAGGGGCCAGGCCGGGCAGAAGGCCCACATTGACGGCCCCTTTAAAACTTGCTGCCATCTTTGCTTTTCATTGGTATTTCATTTTATAATTAAATTTATATCCTGAGAATTTAACTTCGTTAAATGAAGAAGAATTATACGTGAAAGCGCGAAATTTACAAACGATATACCATAAAGACTTATCCATTGACTTTCCTAGTCACATTTTAGGCCTCAGAAAGAGACTTGGAGATAGTATTTCAAAATTAAAAACAGTGCATGAACTTGCGGATCATTTATTAATAAAAAATCAATGTTTTTCTTCAAATTTTCCAGATGTATCTAGTGCAGTGATGTTATTTCTAACTTTACCAGTTAGTGTCGCATCAGCAGAACAATCCTTTTCCAAATTTAAAATAGTAAAAACCCATTTACGTAACACCATGGGACAACAGCGCCTTTCGGATTTATCCTTAATCAGTATCAAACACGAGTTTGTTAAAACATTAAATATCGACGAATTTATAAACGATGTTGCAAAAGAAAACTCTCGACGATCTGGTCGTTTTGTATAATACCTTGTTTAGTACTTTAGTGATATAATGTTTCTGCAGACTTGTTGAGTGTTCATGTGTTTTACTGTTTTCTGTCTTTTGGATTCTATGAGGCTCGTTTACTGCTACCCCCATACATGATAAGCAACATTATAAATGGTGTTTTAAAATTTTGATTTTGCATCATGTTTGCTGGCATATTACGTATAATGAATTAACAACTACCTATGTTATGGCTACCAGTATTCCTAGGATTATAACACAAATTCGAATTGTTGCTGTTTTTATAGTAGGTACTACTAGGTACTTAACGCATAATGTGGGTTTAACCCTAATTAAATTATTATACGATTAAAGAATTTAAATATTCAAAAACCCAAACCTAATAGTAATGAAAATAAGAATTATCATTTACCATTCCTTATACAGTGATGGGCTAAAATATGGAACAAATTCATTTAAAAATCAGGTATTCATTTTTTGAAAAAACGCTCGGACACGTCGATTATAATTCTTTCTTCCGGATTTTTTGCCTCAAAAAGAAATTATACCGGGTGTGTCAAAAAGTAGATGTAGCAAAATTTTTTTGTTTTTTAAATAGAACCCCCTATTTTTACTTATTACCCTAATTCTACGTCAAATTCTGCGCATAATTCATGTAGCATACTCTATACTTATCTCTAACGGTTTTAGAGAAAAATTACATTATAAAAAAAAATTCTTTAAAAAAAGGTACATGTACCTACTTAAAGGTAAACAGGTAAATTTAAATGAATTGTTACTACTATAGCAAGTCATGTGTCAATCAAAAATTAATATTTTGAAAAACGGTGATCATGGTGCATTTAAATGAAACACAAAGAATCGAAATTTTAATTTTAATTGGATGTGGAGACAAAACAAGAAGTCAAGTTTGTAACTTGTTTAACGCTAAGTATCCAGAACGGCCGATTACAAGATCCACAGTAAGTAAAATTGAGAAGAAATTCAGGGAAACAGGGAATGTAAAGGATCGTCTACGGCCAGGTCGTCCAAAAATTAGTGAAAACTCACAATTGAACATTTTGTTAGAGGTTGAAGATAATTCTCATAGTGCATCCACTGAAGTAGCCCTTAATAATGATGTTAGCCGACGATCTGTGTTGCGGGTATTGAAACAAGAAAAGTACCATCCGTACAAAATTAGGTTGCTGCACGAGCTAAACGAAGATGATCCCGACCGCCGACTACAGTTTTGTGAAACTATGATGGACATTTGCAACTTAAATCTATTTTTTCATCGCAACATACTTTTTAGCGATGAAGCCACGTTTTGTTTGAATGGTTCGGTAAACAAACAAAATTTTCGGTATTGGAGTACAAATAATCCCCGTTGGATGAGAGAACAGCACACGCAATACCCACAAAAAGTAAATGTTTGGGCAGGGATATTAAATGATAGAATTATTGGACCTTTTTTCTTCGATGGAAATCTTACAGGAGACCGGTATTTACAATTTCTTCAAAATGAATTAATTCCCACACTAGCAGCGGATTTTCCAAATACGAATCAGCCTCATCTACCAGAAGCGTCTACTTGGTTTCAGCAGGATGGTGCTCCGCCTCATTTTGCTCGACAAGTACGAGAGTATTTGAATACTGTATTTCCCGAACGATGGATAGGTAGAAGAGGACCCATAGAATGGCCTGCAAGATCTCCCTATCTTACACCCATGGATTTCTTTCTTTGGGGTTATTTGAAATCAAAAGTGTATAAGGATAAACCACAAAATTTGGAAGACTTAAAATTTAAAATTAGATATGAAATTAGGCAAATTAATGAAAATACTGTAAATAATGTTTTAGAAGGGTTTTTAAGTAGATTAGCATATTGTCAAGAAGTTAATGGTTTGCATTTTCAACACTTAATAAATTAATTTTTTAACCTTTTTTTAAAGAATTTTTTTTTATGATGTAATTTTTCTCTAAAACCGTTAGAGATAAGGATAGAGTATGCTACATGAATTATGCGCAGAATTTGACGTAGAATTAGGGTAATAAGTAAAAATAGGGGGGTTCTATTTAAAAACCAAAATAATTTTGCTACATCTACTTTTTGACACATCCGGTATAATTTCTTTTTGAGGCAAAAAATCCGGAAGAAAGAATTATAATCGACGTGTCCGAGCGTTTTTTCAAAAAATGAATACTTGATTTTTAAATGAATTTGTTCCATATTTTAGCCCATCACTGTAGAGAGGGGGCCCTCTCAGTTTTTGTTACCCCACTGCTCTCTTAAAAAATGGTCTAAAGAGATTGGCTAATAAGACAGGAACGGACTTGGTTCTTTTACCTGCGCCTTGACCATCTTTTAAGCTTTTTAAGAGGTCCTCGTCAGAGACATACGGAAAGGAATTTTTAACTGGATATAACCATTAATACTGGAAGAATGATTATTCTTTATATTTCTTTTCTAAGCTTCTACAAAATTTAACACCGTTTATTTAATGATATGTTTATTGAAGGGTTTTTGTTTGCAAAATATCTTGGGCTTTTAGTGCTTCTTAACTTTGGACATTATCGCAAAGAAGAACAGTTTCGTAATACAAACCAGGACTCCTCTGTAGTTTACAATTATTTGTGGCCAGCAGGCAGTGAAATATTATATCATTTTAACAAAATGAAGACGCGATAAAGACAATTTAATACTCGAGGAAATAATAGTTTCATCAAAAAACTAGTCACGCTTTCCTATACAATAATTTTCCCGTTTCCTGGCTTCCCTTTGTCTTGGACCAGCTGGAGGGCACCGGCAGTTTTTCTTTTTTCCTTAGCTGGAGAGTGAAAAATAATGTCATGGGATAATCCCCAAAACTAATGGCTTACTTCCGGGTGATTGAACATGTTAACATAATAATTTTAATTGACAAAAACAATATTTTTATATATCATAGTGTTATTACATTTATATAATAATTAGTTTCAGCTTTGTACCGTGCCAGCAAAAATTATTTGCATCAAAGAGGAAAGAGGGCTTGGATTAAAAAACGTAGCGCTTGGTTTAGATCACAATGATATAGGGACGATATATCTAACTAAATCTAGGTTAAAATTTTATCAAATTCATATTATGACATGATATGCCAAACTAATGAGTAATAAAATAAGTAGACAAATACAAATTTATTTTTGTTGTTTACAAAATTAACAAAGTAAGGGTATACAGAAAGAAAAAGAAAAATAATTACATAAATTGCTGAAATGACCATCGCCATGGTCCAAGCATAAATTCACACGTCTCTTCATATTTTCGAAAGTGTTGACCAGCATCTCTGGAGAAATGTTACCACATTCTTGGATAATCCTTTCTTGTAATTGTTCTAAATTTGCAAGTGGTGTTTTAAAAATAGTGTTTTTGAAATGAGGAAAAACGAAGTAATCTATAACCGTTAAATAAGGTGATCTAGATGGGAATTCAATGTCCAATCGAAAACTGATCAATCTGTCGTCGAAAAAGTTTTTTGGCGGCGGCTGTATGGGCGGTTGCACCGTCCTGTTGAAAATATCCAAAACGTAGTTCGTCGTCAAGTAATTGCTCCACAAATGGATTCAAAATATTGTCTCTATACCGCTGTGCTGTAGGTAACTGTGTCATGGAAAAAAATAGGACCAACAATTCTTCTTCGGGAAACAGCTAACCAGACACCAATTTGGAACCAGGCTTCATCCGAAAAAAATGCCAGGTCTAATAAATCATTTCTTACCAATAAATTTTGGGTAAACCATTAAGAGTAATTTCTACGTCTTTCAAAATCTGCGGCTTATATTTCTTGGAATACTTGCACTTTATAAGGAAATAAATTTAGCTGCTTCTTAAGAATAGTCCTGCATGAGCATGTTTATTTATTTATTTATTATTCACTTTACAAACACACTTAGGATACTTCCTATATGTACTTACAAGTAAAGGCTAGAAAATAGAAAAATCTAAGTACTTAACTGAGATTAGTTGTACTAACAACTAACAAAATAATATAAAACAATATAACAAAACAATATTTTAAATCTCTGCATTATTGTTAAACAGTTTCCTAAGTTGTTCAACACTAATAAGAAACATATCAAAAGGTTTCCTTATGTTTAATTCATTGCACTGTACCAACATACGACTTAACGGGGATATATTTTCACTAATATTAAATAAATCATTGATTGTAATTCTAAGGTTAATCTTTGGTACTTTAATGCCTATGTAACTAATTAAACCACATTCTTTGTATTTGGTATGATTGATAATATGGTATATAAACATGACAGCTATTTTGTTTCTTCTATGCAATAGAGTTGTAAATTGAAAATTATTCAACATTACCCTGTATGAAACCATGTATGGATATGCATTATTTTCTCTGATATACAGTGACCGGCAGAAAGTGCGCAGCATATGGGAAAGTTTAAGTTTAGAAAATTAATTTTATTTTAGATAGGTTCTGCATGTTCTCAAACCAAAATAACACCCATTAAATCCGGTAAAAGTCTTATGGTATACACAAGGTAGGATCAAAAATGTGAAATTCCGCTAAGAGTAAAGTACCTCCAACTTTCATTTTAGAATATTTTTTTACTAAGAATTATTGTTTTAATTTTAAAGTTATACCCAAATTCCAAAATTTCGCTTATTTTGAACAAAAAAATGGATTTAATCGTATTTTCTGAATAACCCTGTATAAAAAATAAATGGCAACCGAATAGTACGAAAATAAGGTTTTCTGCAGACTTTGTTAGAGATAACCGTCGATCATAAGTCCGATTAGTTTGTTTTCATAATATTATGGCTTTTTAAAATAAAAATATAAAAATATTAAATATTTTTGCTGCACACCGTATTTTATTTTCTGAGGGAACAAGTTAATTTCATCTAACTGATATTTTTTGATTTACATTGACTTAAAGCATCTCCTAAATAGTTTTTTATACATTGAAGTATGCATAGAAAGTTTCCTTTTAATTTATAAAGAAAAAAATTGAAATTAAATATATATTTTCCTCCTTATTTTGCGCGACGAATAAAATCCGTTCAAAATGTATTTTTAATTTAAATTACTTTCTTTATAAATCAAAGGGAAACTTTCTATGCACACTTCAATGTACCTATAAAAAAACTATTTAGGAGATGCTTTAAGTCAATGTAAATCAAAAAATATCAGTTAGATGAAATTAACTTGTTCCCTCAGAAAATAAAATACGGTATGCAGCAAAAATATTTAATATTTTTATATTTTCATTTTAAAAAGCCATAATATTATGAAAACAAACTAATCGGACTTATGATCGACGGTTATCTCTAACAAAGTCTGCAGAAAATCTTATTTTCGTACTATTCGGTTGCCATTTATTTTTTATACAGGGTTATTCAGAAAATACGATTAAATCCATTTTTTTGTTCAAGATAAGCGAAATTTGGAATTTGGGTATAACTTTGAAATTAAAACAATAATTCTTGGTAAAAAAATATTCTAAAATGAAAGATAGAGGTACTTTACTCTTAGCGGAATTTCAAATTTTTGATCCTACCTCGTATACCTTAAGACTTTTACCGGATTTGATGGGTGTTATTTTGGTTCGAGAACATGCAGAACCTATCTAAAATAAAATTAGTTTTCTAAACTTAAAGATAAAAGACTTTCCCATATGCTGCGCACTTTCTGCCGGTCACTGTATAGAAATCTTAGAAAACGTCTCTGTACTTTTTCAATATGGTTAGTGGAAGTTAAAGCAGTGGGCATCCAATTCCATAAGATCTTCCCAGTTCTTGGGACAGGCGTCTTATACAATTTGTTGGCGTATTTTGAATTTTTTCAAGAACGTTTGCAACAAGTTGTTCTGTTCTTACAGATGGTCTTCCTGTTCCTTTTTTGTATTGTATAGAACCTGTTTCCCTAAACACAGCCACGGTTCTTTTCAGGCAATGATAAAAATCCCCAGCAATAAAGAATAAAGTAAGGAAAATGTTCGGGAAAATCGTCCATGCACAAACCCGGATTGTATTGCCACCTACCATTTACTCTAACCCCGTTTCGAAAATACGCTTCAACAATGAATATTCTGTGCTGTTCCGTAAAGCTCCTTGTGTGAGTTGTTCAAGAAATTGGAAAAATTAGCGATGAATCAAATTACTTGTAACGACAGGACTGTCAAAGATTACGTCCTTAGATGCAAGGCCCTCTTTGATGCAAATAATGTTTGCTCGCACGGTACATATTCCCATAGTTCGTGTGTATTATGCGCAGGATAACCGTCCATTTAAAACATAATATTTTCATTCGCAGGAGCAAGTTCTTCTCATGCAACTCCAATTATATTTTTGAAGTTTTTTTAAAATAATATCGTCAATCTGACAGACGATGTTTGGAAAGGTAAGAAAATTATCTTTCTTTTAGAAAGACGAAAGTTATTTTTTATATTAAAAAAAGATAATTTTTGTAGCTATTTAACAATTTAGTAATAAAATTTTATGTTACACTGCCGGTCGTAAATTGGATGTTCTAGATAGAATAATATTTTATTGGCAAGATAAGGTTAGCATTTTGCATTATCATGTTATTGCATATAACATAACCCAAGACCCATGAGTACTGGTTATTGTCGTTAATGATAAGCTCAAGTTAGCTAACCGCGATAAGTGGAAAATTTAGTGGTTTCGTTGTTGCCCGATACTTTAAGGTGGGATTTTTTGCTACTACTTTGAAAATATATTCAAATTTAGGCGACACCCTGTTTAAGGTGGGATTAACGACGCCATTTTCTAGCTTTTAATTGTCAATTCGATTTGCCTAACTCAGTGGTTCTCAACCGACGTTCCGCGGAACACCGGGTGTTCCGCAAACCTCTTCCAGGTGTTCCGCGAAATAATTTAGTAATATCAACTAATCTGAATCATGATATCGTATTTGATAAATTGATTACTTCACCGCAAATATGTTGACAAAGGTGGTGTTCCGCCATTTTCCTATTGCTACCAAAAGTGTTCCGCCACCACAAAAAGGTTGAGAACCACTGGCCCTAACTCAACGATTATATACAAGAAGGATAGCTTACTTCGCCCGATTTCTCTGCCGAAGGTCAAATATGCAGTGACGTCACATCAGTACACTTTCAGACGTGCCCCGTTTAAAATGTACGGTAATACATAGCAATTTTATTTCAATAATTTTTTTGAAGCATTTCTAGTCGTCAAACGTAAAAATTGTATAGAAAGTAGGGTATTCTCCTTGTAATGAGCTATATTACAGTATTTTCTTATTTTTGAAAAATCGCAAAATTACGCGAGTTACTTAGCGCGCAATAATTTAATAATTTTTTTGGGACATTTCCGGTCGTCTAACGCAAATTTGTATAGAAAAGAAAATGTTTCACTTGTCAAGAACTATGTTACAGTATTTTTTATTTTTCAAAAATCGCAATATCAACGAATATAGACTTTGCGCAGGTTTTTTTGGTTCCGAGTGTTATATTTGAATATGATAAAATTTGAATACAATTTTAGTAGAATCACTTAAAAAAGTATACTTACAAACTATATTATTTACAATTCAATAATAAAATAAAATATTTATTAACGGACAAGCCATTTACGACTATATACCTTAACTAGGCACAACACAATAATAGTATAAAAAATAAAATCTGCCCAGGCATCGCAATCTATAACAACAAAATAGTATTTTAGATATATTTTTTGAATATTTTATTGAGAAAACTTACCAAAACTGTTAAAAAAGATTCGAATGCAAAAATGTCCAACTACTGATAAAAAACCAAGTCCGGGTAAACACCAAAAAAATACGCAAAATTAGGCTTAAATTATAAAATTTTGATTGTTCGATGTTCTTAAGTGTTTATTATTACTAAAAAACAGTTAAAAATTAAAAAATAGTCACAGAAAACTAACAAAAAATACAATTAATCAGAACAAAAACACATAGGATTTCACCGATAAAAACAAATTTGGTACTTTCGTGTCGTCACAACCGTTCAGTCCACCGTCCGTTAAAAATCCAACGTTGCTCTTATGGCAATAAGCTATCCTTCTTGTTTACAGTTCTTGGCCCTAACTATTGACGATTCGCATGCGAACTGCAGTGCTGCGTCGATCAGAGTAGTTATTTTTATGTGAAGAAAAAAGACAGACATATTCTAGAGCTGGTAGAGCAAGGCAGATGTTAGTCAGCCGGTCATAGTTTTGTTTACTTTTGTGTTTTGTGCAATTACGACCCTTTTCCTGTTAAAATAAACACATATTCTCTACGATTCTTAGGAGAGATGACATTTAGATCGACTAGGAAATATCGTGTTACCAGTAAAAATTGTTGATTTTACTTTAGTTCTGAAAACCCGAACAAACCCGAACAAACCCGAACAAACCCGACGTGTTTACTTTTAAGGATTTTAAGGTAAATTGTGGCAATTTTAGTGATTTCAAAAAACTGCTTTTTTAAAGTTCCTCTGCATTTATTAAAAAAAAAACACCGGCATACTATTCGTCAATGCCTCCCTGAACAGCCCTTCCAAAATTAGATAGGTAGGGGAGACCGGGGCAAGAAGAACTCCCTAATAGTTTTGGCCTTAGATGTCCCATTCACTGAGAGTTAGGAGTTTGTCTTTTTGCAAAATGATTCCCTATGCAAATTAAATAAAATTTTCTTGTTTTTTTTTCTAAAGCTAAATTTGTGAATATAAAATTAACAAGCCGTTTTCTAAGCATTTTTATTAAAGAAAAGAACCAAATGAACCGAAAAAAATATAAAACTTACAAAACCCTTAAAGTAATCATTTTGCCCCGCTACCCGGGGAGGCATGACTCTTCGTTCGTCTTCTGACCATTGTTGCGATCTGAAACAAAATTATGGTAAATAATTCTTGTCCTAATACTGAAAACATTAATAAAATTTTAATTTTAATAAAATTACCGACAATATCTACATATTGCATATTATTTTCGAAACACGTGTGGGTAAAACGATCCCTGTAATCATTTTGCCCCATTGATTTATGGGATCATTTTGCCCCATTGTTAACGGGATCCTTTTGCCCCATTTGTAAGCGGCATAATAAAGTTAACCTAACTTTTTTTAAACGTACTAAAATTTGCAAAACTATCGACCAGTTTGTTCACCACACTATACTTTCTCATAGCTACTATAGAATATTTTTATACCTAACTGTTTTTTAGTAACGAACATGGATAATATGAAATGCTTACCTATTATCAAGTCGGTAAAATTCATAAAATGCTTTACACTGCCAAAACACTTGCACACTGATCGCTGTCATTTATTCAGCGTTGCCAGATTTTTGGGAGAAATTTCATGGTGATTTTCAAGAAATAATGGTACTTCTTTAAAACATAAAAACCTATGGACGAAAAAATATCAATGATTCAGTAAGTATTATCTTAATTTCCTCTACCAGAGAACCAAAAAAAAAGGTCCACGGAGTAGTACAGTTCAAAAAACCAGATAGATACGGAAAGAATGGAAGGATCCAAAATAATGGTATTTTTGTTACTTTTAAAGGTACGGGTACATCATGACGAAATAATGGTATAAATACCATTAAAATGGTACGCTTGGCAACGCTGCATTTATTGTACTTACCCGCCGTACTTGAAAGACACTGTTGCCAAGTCTGCGGATGCTCTTGTGCATACAGTGGTGACAAAAAGTCGTGGGATTGTTTAACCCCAGGGGATCTCCTTGCCCCGGTCTCCACTACTATTTTTTTTTAAATTATTGCAAGGTTCCCGAAGTTATCCCTGCATTCAAGCCATTTATAGTTCTCTTTTATACATACTTTTGTAATACTAATTTTAAACTTGGGTAAGAAAATCGGGACCTCAGAAAACTTGGTGCCTTATCATGCCAATGGGTTCTAGTGGGGATGGAATTCGGTTTCTGCACTTCTGCAGAATGATTGCTACCGTCAAGTTTTAATGTGTGAACTACCAGTTAGTCTTACCTTAAATTCATAATTCTTGAAGCGATTTATTGTGCAAGATTATTTGATTGATTGATTGATTATACTGCGGGTAGGTATTATTTGTAAAAATCAATAGATTAATTAATTGTTATATTATGAATATGACCTAACCTTTCAGATTTTTTTTGTATAGTTTCTTAATATAATTTGTATTATTTAGTGGCCTAGCCAGGTGGGTCAGGAAGCGTGCCCCTATTCTTTCTTCGAAGTAATTGGGAATAAAATAAAAGATTACTTATTGCATTGTAGTATTATGGGATACGGTGAAACAAAGTTGAACTTGCAAATTTCCACTATATTTACAAGAAAATGACAGGTTTCGCCAACACTGTAGCTTCGTCAAAGGACAAGGATTTAATATTTTAATTTTTAATTAAATCATTGTCATTCATCATATTTTATTCCAAATCAAATCAAATCAAAATACACTTTATTGTTGTAAAAAGTACATCTTATTAATAAAGCTTTGGACAGTATTAAAACGATTATGGAAATTACAATGTTCACTATTTCTTAATAAGACGTAAATATTTAAGGAGCTTATTATAGGGCTCATTTTAAGAAAAAAACTTTATATAAATATATGTTCTAAAATTGTTAACTGTTGAACTACAGGGTGGTAAAGTTTTAAGAAAAAAATATTTTTTTTATGATAACTTTGGTATGACCCTGTATATTTTTGTGAAACGTGGTACGCATCTTCTATGAATCAAAAGGCGTTTACTGCTGTACAACATAATTTTTTATTCTTGCCAGTGGCGTTCGTGCGGGATTTGAACTGCATCATTTTAAAGAGAAAAGTGTTACGTCACTGCTTTTTCTTTACATAAAATATATTTTTTATTTCCTTATTCCTTACTGAACAAATCTGGTCTCTTCAGTTTGATTCATTTGACGTATGGTTTTCGCATAAAAAAATAAAATACATTGATTTGCATCTCGCAAGACCACTTACCAGAAAAAACAATTTATGTAACTTTAAACAACAATTTATTTAACAGAATGGTTTTTAAACGGTAAAATTATGAAATTATAAGAACTTAAATACATTTTGGAATGTTAACACAAAATTACCCTGAACGCACAAAGAAATAAATTAAATCAGGTGTTGAAAATGTCCACCTCCTGCAAATATGCATGCATCTGCTCTTTTTCTCATGGACTCACGTACTCATTGGAAAATACTGGGACTATTCCTAATTGTTTCGCAAGAAACTATAATGCGATTTCTTAACTGCTCTTCAGTATGAATTGTTGTGCTGTAAACCAATGTTTTAAGATGACCCCACAGGAAGTAATCTAAACTATTGAGGTCTGTGGGCCTCCGCGACCTATCCAGCGATTATTATAATTTTCGTTTAAATGTTCGCGCGCCAGAATACTGAAGTGCGCTGGCGCCCCGTCGTGTATAAACCAGAGTCGATTTCTTACTAAAATGGGAACATCTTTCATCAAAGCTGGTAATTCTTCCTCGAGGAACTGCCGATAATTATAATTTCATAATTTTACCGTTTAGAAACCATTCTGTTAAATAAATTGTTGTTTAAAGTTACTTACATAAATTGTTTTTTCTGGTAAGTGGTCTTGCGAGATGCAAATCAATGTATTTTATTTTTTTATGCGAAAACCATACGTCAAATGAATCAAAATGAAGAGACCAGATTTGCTCAGTAAGGAATAAGGATTTAAAAAATAATTTTTATGTAAAGTAAAAGCAGTGGCGTTACACTTTTCTCTTTAAAATGATGCAGTTCAAATCCCGCACGAACGCCACTGGCAAGAATAAAAAATTATGTTGTACAGCAGTAAACGTCTTTTGATTCATAGAAAATGCGTACCAAGTTTCACAAAAATATACAGGGTCATACCAAAGTTATTATAAAAAAAATATTTTTTTCTTAAAACTTTAGCACCCTGTAGTTCAACAGTTAAGAATTTTAGAACATATGTTTATATGAAGTTTTTTTCTTAAAATGGGCCCTATAATAAGCTCCTTAAATATTTGCATCTTATTAAGGAACACCCTGTATAAAGTAAGAATAAGTAATCCAATAAATAGATAAATAAATAAATAGATAATCACACCTTATGAGACAATAAAATAATTCACATACAAATCAATCTAAGACGAAGACAAGCTCAATCTTACACAAAATCTGGCAAGAATACTAATCAAAGTTAAAAAAAAAAATTAAAGGAAATGCCTGGATATTATCATTGTAAAATTCCTGGATATTATAGTAGGTTCTAGTAATTAGTTGCCTTTTCAGTCTTTGCTTAAAAATCATGTCATCAATCACCTGCCGATAAGCCGATAATAATGGTATGTGGTTATAAATTTTGATGCTCTCAAATCTTAAGGATTTTTGGTGAGAGTTGTTTTTGGTATAGGAAGAGGAATATCACAGTACGCATGTGATAGGAGCTGTTAGTAGCATAAGTTTTATATTTTTTTATGGATAAGGCAGGTCGTTTCCAAGATAAAAATTCCAATCAAAGTTAAAATATTTTCCCTGACAAATAAAGGTTTACAGTGAGTATGCCTTACCAACAAATTTTCCCAATGAGCCTTTTCACTATAACCGAATTCATTATATTCAGCATAAGCATCCTGAATTAGGACCTATTAAACATATATCCCAATAATAAAAATCTTTCTAAAGGGTCACAAACCTTTCCTAGGGACAATTAGAAAGACGCCACGAAAGCAGAAAGTTTGAAAACATGAAATGAAAACCTTATTACGTCATCCCATTATCCGGGCAATTTTTTTATTTGTCAGCCTTAACGGATGATATTGCTATCTTTGTTGTGATGAACTAAATAGACAAGAACAGCTTAAAAATAGAAAACAACCCGCCCGATATTCAGGTAGATGCGGCGTTCGACCTTCAGCTGAATAACCGGGACCCATAGGTCGAGGCAGATGTGACGTCAGTGAGTTTATTCCCGGGATTTTATTAAAGAGCCTATTTTGTTTATTTATTTCCTCAGTAAATAATTCAAAATTTTTATTTAAAACTGAAACCGTTGAAACTTTTATTTTTTCTTTCTTTATGCGATAGAAGTCCATTATCTTTATAACCCATTCCAAATATAGTTTAAACGCACACTTTTTTATTTATTCTTACGCTTTTTATTTTTTAAGTGTGTACCTACTTCCCAGCTTACCTGACTACCTGACTTCTTGCTGTTGCGCTGTTTGGAAAAGCCCGAATTATTTTTCAGGTAAGTGAAAATCTTAAAAATTCGCTTTCCCTTAAGTCCTTTTATATTAATAAATTATTAGCAAGTTTCGACGTTTGTAGTTTTATTTGTGTTCATATAGTGTGTGGAAAAAATGAGTATTTTATTATTTGTGTTTAGAGAATATATGCGGACCAAAAATATTTTTTTAGTTATAGGTACAACACTTAAAATAGGCTAAACCCCTGTTTTCAACTACTAAGTGAATTGTTTTCAAAAAATTACGAAACACGTAGGTATATTATTTTATTAAAGAAACTTATACAGTGTGACCAGTACAGTCCGCATCATATGGGATTTTTTTTTATTGTTAGCTTTATTCGAAATTTGACTTTGGCATCAAGTTCTGCTTCGATCGAGATGCAAATTAGGCAAAATAATAGTAGTCACGTGATGCGCATTATCTATCAAATTTAAATTTTTTCCAAAAAATAATTCAAAAGTAGGGTTAGGTATTTCTGAAAGTATCGAAAAACGTTATTAAAAAAAGTTTTTTTATATGCAGTTTCTAGCCCACATGCAAAATTTTAGCTGTATAAGATAATTTTGATATTTTACCCATATTTTGTAAATTGCACCACTTTTGCAAAATAAGACTCAACGCAACATACATAAAACTTCCTAGTTTTGACAATGCTTTATTTCAGGTACATTTTCTTTAAAGCAGCGCCATATTAAATGTATTCTGTGTTTTCCTACAAAATCAAAATTTGGCTATTAAAATTTGGTCGCATGTGATGCAAAGTTTATTTGTTCTTCACCCTGTAGGAAGGTAACTTCATAAAATAAGTATTTTTGAAAACGTAGTTTGTGTCTAAAAGTAATACACCTTAACATTAAGACAAAAAGAACACAGTGTCATCAGTAAAGTGTTCATTAAGTGGAAAATAAATTTTATTTTAACTTAACGTAAAGTTTATCTATTTTCAACGATTTAATTTAAACCCCCTTTATTTAATTTTTTATTTTTTTACTTTCAGACACAAACTACGTTTTCACAAATACTTATTTTATGAAGTTACCTTTTACAGGGTCAAAAACAAATAAACTTTGCATCACATGCGATCAAATTTTAATAGCCCAATTTTGATTTTGTAGAAAAACACACATTAAAAATGGCGCTGCTTTAAAGAAAATGTATCTGAGATAAAGCATTGTCAAAACTAAAAAGTTTTATGTAGGTTGGTTGAGTCTTATTTTGCAAAAGTGGTGCAATTTGTAAAATATGGGTAAAAAATCAAAAGTATCTTATGCAGCTGAATTTTTTTCTTCCTCCATGCGGTAGAGTAAAAATCAAAATTTAATTTAAAACAAACCATTAATCAAAGGGCAAAGGCAAATAAATACCAGAACTTATAATTTTTTTCGTTTAGGAGAGATGGTGCCACCAAAAGCCGTCATCACTGCCGAACTTAAACGTCCCCCCACTAAAACCACCAAAAAACAAAAGAAGGACACCGTGATCTTCATCAGAGCCCCTGTTCCCTCAATTATCAGCTGCACAGAAATGGCAACAGCGCAACCGACGCTTCTTGTGCGTAAAGTCAACATAATTATCCTGATCATCTTAGCGATAATGTTGCTTTTGGTTGAAATCGTCTACTTCCTGATAACCGAATGAAGATGTACTGAGCCAGATTCTAGTAAAAAATAACTTCGTAAAGTTAAAAGAATAAAGATCGAACTGTCAAGTTAGTAATAGAAACGTCAAGTTTTGTAGTGGTTAGTGGTATTGTCAAGTTAAGTCAAGCTAACTTCA
Organism: Polydrusus pterygomalis; assembly: GCA_963969555.1. NCBI lineage: Eukaryota > Metazoa > Arthropoda > Insecta > Coleoptera > Curculionidae > Polydrusus > Polydrusus pterygomalis. The sequence continues at coordinate 36,871,133 of OZ018385.1, read as the reverse complement.
ATGGTTGTCTTAGAGTTTAGAGGATTCTACTATTTGTGTCGGCTTAGACGAACATGTTAGTCCTAGGGTTCCAACTATCGACCTTGGGTATCGATACCAAGTACTTGTATTGGTAGGTATTGCATGAACTCAAAGTATTAATACTACTCAATATCGAATATTTATCTGTAAAGTTCTAAGATTTAGAATTTAAAGTCACTTTTTTGGTTTCTGAAGTTAGTGACGAATATTGCTCCTCAGATAACATATTATTTTGATCAACAATAATAAAATTATCAACTTATCCTTCGTTTCTAAATGTAAATTATGGTGACTGGTAATAGTTAGCGGTGACAGTATTTGATACTCGATACAAGAGATTTAACGTTTTTCACTCGAGTAGTATTGTGCTTTGATATCGAGTATATACTCAAGAATCGGGTATCGACTTTCAAATATCGATACTTACTCGGTAGTTAGGCCCATTTATTTGGATGTTTATTTTGACGTAACCAATTTACTTTGACATTTCGATTTTTATCTTATTTTGTTACAAAGTTTACTTTTCTTTTTTTTTTACGATAATATGAATCATTGTATTTACAAATAGTTTATAGGAAACTACCAGAATTATGATATACAGTGTGTCCTTAGATTGACTTAATTATACTTGCCAATTTTTTCCTTGTGTATTTTAGGAGAAATAGTAATTTTTCTTGCCACCTTCCATCAAAAGAACTAACAGGAATTTGACAGGAGTCAAAAATAAAGTAGGTACGTCTTATTTGAAAGAACAGTAAACGATTTTAAAGACATTGACTACGTTTTTACATGTATGTGTCAAATTTAGGCCTGATATGCTCGTCTTGTAATAAAATCAAAGACCTTTTTGTAATCCACCGTTCAAATCCTTGGTCAAGAAATTGTAAAAGTTGACATTCAATTTATTTTTACGTGTGAACAGCTAAAATTTGCACCAAGTTCTTGCCACAATTTACTGTCAAAAAATTGGAACTTGTTCTAGTTTTTTGACCAGGTTAGGGGAACGGGTAGTGATTTCTGGTATTTTTAGTGACTGCCAACCAATCAGATTGTAAGAAAATAGTTTTTGATGTTTTGTTTCGAAAATTTCAAGTCAATGAAACTTACCTTATTCTATAGCTAACTAGTTATTAAAGAGAACTGCCAAAACCGCAAGTTGTTTTCTCTTCTCTCTTAAAAGTTATCGCAAAAATAGTGGAAGAGTGTAAAATTATTCTATTTCGGCTTTTAGCAAAGTTTTGCAATTCTTCTTTTATTAAAACGTTGAAATTCTTGCAGCAATAGCTTTTCCAAAAAGTTAAAATGGTTGGATGGTTGCATTCAAATTTATTAAGAAATCGAAGCTAGAAATATATTTTTTTAAAAGTGCCCTCTATTATCAACCTCACGCAATAATTTTAATAATATTTATATCAACGTTCAATCAGGATAAACCGTTCTTTAAAATAAGCCATAGTTTGTTAAATTCGGTTGACGCAGACCGAAGTTACAGCCTTTTAAGTACTTTTGTTACCCTTCCCCAAGCTGTTACTATGGTTTTCAAAATAAAATTAATTTCACCGACGTTTTCTATACTTAAGGTGGGAGTATCAACATGCTTGCCAACCTATAACCTATTTCGCGTCGATTTATTTATGTTTTCTAGCTTTTATACAAAATTTAAAGAAAATCAGTATCGACTTGATATTCTATAGGTAATAATTGACACATTTAATAAATATCAAGGGATTTCATAACTTATTTTAGGAGAATTGTATGGCGAAAAATATCGGGTAAGATTTTTATAACATTATTATGTCATTGTCACTCATTGTTCTTTCACTATACAATTCTCCCAAAATTAGCAATGAAATAAATTGATATTTTTGTAATATATCAGATACTACCTAAATAATGTACCGACTATATTGATTTTCTTTAAATGTTAGTTATTAAAATAATAAACTCAAAAAATCAACGCGAAATAGGTTATAGGTTGGCAATAGATTGAATGACGTTGAGAATTCAACCTTAAACCTTATGGTTTCTGAAATATTTCGTAATTTGTAAAAAAGTAGTAACCATTTTAATGATTAATTTCTCAAATAGTATTTTATTTTTTTAAACCAAATTGATACTCTCTGACTAATTAAGTTTTGTGTTACACTTATGAAAAATTCACTCACTTAAACAAGGTGTCCAAAAAGCACGATACAATTAAAATTTGAACACCCTGTATCTGCAAAACAGAGCCGTTGTGTTGTACCCATACTAATATGAATTTTTGTCCTAAAATCAACCGAAGCTATAGTTTATGTACATACTTAATTAACACTCTGTATATTATTATACTTACACATTGACACAATAAACATATACTTGAACACTACAAAATTGCATTGTCGCATCAGAATTAAATGTGTTGATTGACATAATTTCCTCTAGAATAAATAAACGACAGTGTTTGTTTAAATCTGCATTTTATTAGCCTAGCGGTACATTGTGGAATTAATAACATTTGCGTTGATTGAATAATAATTTTTAATAATAAAAGGTTTTAATATTCAAGACCATAGTATTTTTTTTTTAGTAGACTAGCGACAAGAATACCTTTACAAATTGAGTTGACCTCCTGATCTTCCTCTCCTCTGAGGTTATGTAAAAAAAGTGCAAATACAAAAGTCGTAAATCTTTTTATTACCTACAACTTTGCCATTTAACGTTTTTCCATAGGAAATCGAGATAAATCGTTTTCTACCCTTAAAAACTCCCCCCCACCCCCTTCCCGATCTCGGATCGCCCGTAATTTATTTTTCCTTTCATTTTTGTTATATTCTCTTCCTTTTCCAATGGGTTTCATCCTACTATTATTTTTTTTTACTTTTTACCATTTTCAAAGGCTTCAGCCCTGGTCTAACAGTAAAAAGCTTGTCTTTTGGAAAAAATGAAGAAATATGTAGGTAAAAATTTTAGGGAAAATTATAATAAATTCGAGAAAAATGGAAATTAACTCTTGTAAAAAGTCTCGACAGCGAAAGGGTATTTTTGTAATGGGTTATTGTCATTTCTGACCAGCCAAAGGGGTCCCCCGTTGCTCCCCCTCTTCGGACGCACATAAATTAACCTACCACAATTTTGCACTTGTCCTAAAAATGCTTGTGAAATACATCATACAGCCCCAACAGCTAATGCTACATATATAATTTACAATTTTTTCTATCCGACGGGCAATGAATCTTGCAAATCGTGCTGCCCCCTCGGGTTAATATGCGGCGTTACCAACACACAACATGTTTTTATCAAAATGAACTAGAAAATACTAAGACAGATTAATGTGAGAAATTCTGTGGTAATTGCCATGGAAAAGGTGCCCTACGTTCAATTGCACTTTGTTGATAATAATGTGCGTGTAAATAGGTTCAAGCAGTGACGTGCAATCGTGCAAAATTGTGATATAATAATAAAACTAACGAAATTGAGCCTAGACGATGTTGATCGACCCAAACAATACATTTATTTTGGTTTACTCGTATAGTAACGCATATAATTTTAGGTTCCAAATATCAGGAAAATGGAAAATATTAATTATTATTATTAAATAGACTAAAATTTTACAGGCAATTAGTACTTATCACAAAGGGCATAAACACATCGACTTCGCCCCTTTTCTCCTCTGGGAGGAGCTGCTCTTAATGTAATATCATTATTAATGTATACGAAATGGTCAATAATTAGTACTTATACTCTACCGTTATAAGGAAATAAATTTAGCTGCTTCTTAAGAATAGTCCTTCATGTTCCATAAGATCTTCCCACTTCTTGGGACAGGCGTCTTATACAATTTGTTGGCGTATTTTGTATTATTTCACGAACGTTTGCAACATTGCAACAAGTTCTTCTGTTCTTACAAATTGACTTCCTGCTCCTTTTTTGTGCTATATAGAACCTGTTTCCCTAAACACAGCCACGGTTCTTTTCAGGCAATGATAAAAATCCCCAGCAATAAAAGCAACGTTAGGAAAATGTTCGTGAAAATCGTCCATGCACAAACCCGGATTGTATTGCCACTTACCATTTACTCTAACCCCGTTTCGAAAATACGCTTCAACCATGAATGTTTTGTGCTGTACCGTAAAGCCCATTGTGTTAATTGTTCAAGAAATTGGAAAAATTAGCGATGAATCAAATTACTTGTAACGACTGTCAAAGATGACGGAATAACTGATTGATTGTTAATTCAGGTAGTTACTGACACCCAACAGGTATTAAGCTCTACGGCTAAGCATTACGTCCTTAGATGCAAGGCCCTCTTTGATACAAATAATTTTTGCTCGCACGGTACTATGAAATCATTGAAATCATAGAAACAATGAATGATGAAATGATATATTTTTAGTAAACATTAAGTAGATATTAATTAACTATACGTGTTAATTAGTAAATTAACTTATCTCGTAAACAACTTTAAAAAGCGTAAATAATGCGATATAATAATTAGTAATTAGTTAGTAAACAACTGAAGTTACAACTGGTGTAACTTTCATTTGTAATCTGACAACTGAGGTGTCAAAGTCAAAGACACAAAGCCGCAATTAAAGCTGCCTTGAATTTGAAAACAATTGCCTTTTCTCATTTATTTTGAATGGGTAACTTACAAAACTAGTTGGCTTTGACTGGCTGTTACCTGTTACACAATAACATTTTGCACACTGTTACGCAATCTTTTATTAACTATACAACCGTTTTCAGCTTTAAAGTATTTAGTTTACAAAGCAGTAAAAACCAAACTTGTTCAGAATACCTTATAACTTATTTTCGAATTAAAAATATTTAAAGAGTCATGAAGGCCTTAATATCCGATTGTATTATGGTTCATTATACGCCAGTCAAATACTGTGCTTTATCACTTATAATCTCCCTAGCAGCAGAATTATCGGGAATTAATTCTGCTCGTGGGAGATTCGGTAAGAAAATTTCATAAATGGGAGTTTCTTTTAATGTTCCTGAAATTTTAGTAATAAACCTTAGTTACTAACAAGTAAAATCAACTTCTATTGTAAAAATACAGTGCGTCATATTAAACTAAACTCATCGGAAACATATTTTTTTAAGTATTATTTGAATTTAAAACTATAAAGACATTGGATTTCAGATAACAAATTTGTTATTTAATGTTTCCCACATTTTAGTAATAAAAATTAGTTACTAACTGCTCAATTTCTTTACCAATCGAACTAGCTGATTCATTACCAAAACGAATAATTTTTTACACAAAATTATTGTAACAATAAATATCACGGGTACGACTAAAAAACTGATTGTTACTTGCTGGTTTGTCTTACCTGTCAGAATAAATTTGGTATCATAGGACAGCTAAAGGTTCAATCGTTGTCTGCCTTGTAATAGATTTTTAATTTGGGCCTTTATTGCGGAGAATAGTTATTTGTTTTACTAGGCAGCAAAGCCTTAGCTGAATTGCTAGCCTCGCTACGCTCGGCTATGTATATTGTATTAGCAGATTGTTACAATTCCCACAATCTTTTTATTTTTCCTGTAGTGATAAATTAAAACAAAATTTGATAGAAATTGCAATTATTGTTGGAACGGTTGGTTACTATGGAAATGTCCATAATAATTATATTTTGACAAATTTCTGCCAGTTTCGTGGAAAAATATCGGTATATTTATATTATGGACAGTGATAGCGACTTAGAAGTACTTACTCCTCCAGAAATAAGGGAGGTGGCAAAAAATACTGAGTTAAATTTGTTGCCGGAGAAGTCTCGGATGAGCTATGAAGGAAATTATAAACGATTTATGGATTATTGCATGGAGAAAAATGCGAAGACTTTTTGGGAGAATGTATTACTTGCTTATTTTGCTGGATTATCTAAAACAATCAAAAGTTCTACACTTTGGTCTGTATATTCCATGTTGAAGGCAACTATGAATGTTAAAAATGGCGTTGATATAGGAAGTTGCGGGCATATTTAAAACGGGAATCCGAAGGCTACCAGGCAAAGAAGAAGAGTTTGCGAAAAACAATATATTAGAAAATTTATACTGGATGCTCCAGATGATGAATATTTATTAGCAAAAGTAAGTTTTAAATAAGGTATTTATACGTTAAAGTGAAAATACTTATAATCCATTCTTTTGGGTTGTATTGATTTTTGGAATTACGGGTGCATGTCGCTGCGACGAACTATTGAATTTAAAGTTAGAAAATATTGAAGATATGAACAATAAACTATTGGTATCCCTATTAAACACGAAGACGAAGAATTCGAGGTCTAATAATGAAATATTTAAATGTTGTTAGAAAATATATAGCTATTCGGCCTGCTGAATTAAAAGACACAAGATTTTTTTTTAAATACGTAAAAGCTAAATCCGTAAAGCAATTTGTTGGTAAGTACCCATAAATTTGGTAAAATACCTCAAGAAATAGCTGTCTATTTAAAGTTGCCAAATGCTAAAGAATATACGGGACACTGCCTAGGCAGAAGTTCTGCCACTTTACTTGTAAATTCACGAGGTGACATAACAATGTTGAAAAGTCATGGCGGGTGGAAGTCCTCAACTATAGCAGAAGGGTACATTGAGGATTCAATGGCAAGTAAAACTTATATTTGTGAAAAAATTTTGACAAACGTAGGAACTACTTATGAGGCGAATCAAATTGGTAATATAGTGAATGTAAAGAGAACGATATCTGAGGAAAGAAAATGTGGCCTATTTATTCTAAATTGTAGTTTTTTACTATCAATGTAAATAACAAATAAATAGGTTTTTTAAATTCTTGTTTAAAGTATTATGTAATTATTAATAAATGTTTGTTTTTGTCAAAAAATGTAAAATATTTTATTCCCATTGAGATAATCATTTTGCTGCCTAGGCAGGAATTTACTGCCGAGGCAGAAAAAGTAATACTTTACTGATTGATATATGTCTACAAAATTAATATTTGCTGTCAATCGGAGAAAAAATAATTTTTAAAGTTTGCCTATTTATACTAAGTAGCACAAATTATAGAATATTTTAAAAACGAAAGGATAATAGGAAAATCTGCTACATGAGAGACATAGCTTAAGGATGGGTCTTTCAATATTTTTAATTTGAAGAGAATCGAAGGTGCAGTTTCGAAGAAATTCGGTGAGAGCAAATGCCAAATATTGGATTTATTTTACATGCGATGAATGCCCTCTTAAATCCATGTTGATGGTACCAAAAATTATGACTTGAATTTTACATGATAGGCGCCCCCATAATCATAAGTACCTATGACGCCACTGGGTATATTGAAAGATAAATTTAAACATTTTGAACTTGTTTTATGTCAAAATATAAATGTTGTAATTGATGGTGAAAAATTGGAATTAGTAAAAAGTTAATATTTAGGGATAATTATTATTAATTTAAAATAAAAAATGTTTAATTATTTTGAAAGTATCATATCAAGATTGCCGGAAAAGTAGGTTAAATAACCTACAGAATCAGTTCTAATTTAAGTTTGTTTTCTAAAAAAACTGTATTTAATACTATTATATTTTTCTTCCATTTTATCTTGTGCTAATGAGGAAATATTAGTTAAAAAAAATTTGTTCTTTTAATCATGATCATAATTATAAAACAAGAACTAATCAAAATTTTTTTGTGGATAGAGCGTCTAAAACATTAGCTTATAAGTATATTTTTCGTAAAGGTTTGATAGAATACAATAATTTGGAAAATTCTATTAAATCTCAAATCATTAAATCTATTTAAGAAACTTTAAAATTACATTTATTTACAAAACAAAATGATACGTAATATTTGATACAATTTGCGAAATGTTTAACTTTTCTGTCTGTTTTTTGTTAAAAGAAAGTTCCGTTTTAAAATTAAAAATAAATCTATGAAAATGTTGTTAAAAAAATTTATTAAAAAAATATTTAATTGTAGCTTTTTGCTAAATAAAGCATGTTACTATTACAATTACATAATTGCACTTGTTGTGTTATACATAGCTCATTATGATCTCGTATTATGCGCCTATTATTAAACGGTTGTTGTAGATAAAAACATCTTAAAAACAATTTTACATTTGCTTGTGACCCCTTTTAACTGTTCCCATTGATTTCTACACCAATGACTTAATATGGGAATAAAAGTAACGGTCATTACATGAACATTTCACCTGATAATGCATCTATAAAGTGCATGCAGCTACCAAGGAGGTCTCGTTAAACGCGTTCATTGTTCAATTGTATATGATTTCTACGACTGCATAGAGATGGTAAATATGCCATTGAGAGATAAAATATTTGCCCAATGCTGAATCCAGGTTCGGACTGGCTGGTGCCCTATTAAAACTGATGTCTAATCTACCATAGAAGGGTCGTAGAAATGCGAGATCTTGGGGTAACCTTCGACACTCAGCTGACATTCAGAAGTCATATGTATGATATAACTACTAGGTCATCCAAAATGTATGGATTTGTTGTTAGAAATAGTAGAGAGCTTAATGTAGAAATAATGAAAGCCCATAACATTCAAACTCTTGAAAAGAGGAGAAATGTTTTTTTCGTCCGTTTTTTATACAAACTACTAAATAACATGATAAATTCTCCCGATTTATTAGCCTGTTAGCCTGTTATTGTAATGTGTACATTGTATAATCAAAAACGATTGCAGTTTGATATATGGAATATAAGATCAATAAATAAACTCAAATCAATACTTTATGGAATATTGTAAATGTGGAATTCATTGTTGGGTATATTTATGTTTAGCTTTGGTTTTAGGGTTTTGGGTTTAGTGAATCGACTCTACTACTACTACTAGAGAGTATGTGCTTTTTTATAAGGAATTTAATAGAAGGCTTTTTCTCAGTGTGGAGAAAACTTACTTCTGGTTAGAGAAATAGAATAAATGGCGATTTCACAAGTTATTAAAGGTTATTAAAGGAAAAAAAATTGAATTAAAAATATTGAGTTTAAAGGAAGAAAAAACATTTAATAAATTCTTTCCCCCACATGAGTGAATTCTCTCAGATTTATGATATACCACTGAATAATTTTCCCCGAACGGAGATACATTTCCACAATAATTCCGGGATATTCATTCAGAGAAGTTTTCGTTTCCATACTAATTTAGGAGCTCGGATCCACGAAAGGGCTGCCGGATTATTCCCGGTATTGTTTTTGTGTAAAAGCTTAGAAATAATGAGCGAGGAGGAATAGAATAGGTATATTAATCTAGAAAGGTAGTTGTTTTCAATATCCGTAAGGGGGTCTATTATATCTAATATAACTTAGATGTCTGTTGCATTGTTTTACCGTGTTAAGTTATATCACGTGTTTTTGCATAGGGCATTGGCACAAGGGCCGGATTATTTCATTTATACCTACAGACCCTTATTATTACGGAAATTAACAATTTTTTATTTTTTATTTAAATTGGTTTCCATAGAAAGCTGGGATAGACGGGAACTAGAGTTTGACGTGGGTTCCGAACCAGACTATTCTCGGTAGGTATAGTTTTGACATTCTTGTGTCTGTTTGAAGGTCGGAGACAATGGTGTTTGAATAATAGAAGAGTCTTGGACTTGCAGTGTCTTTATTTATTGTATCACAATTTGAGAAAAAATTCTTCTATTTCTTATAAGAATTTACATACTCTTTATACAATTCGTCCCCAAATTCACGAAGTGGCGTATATGAGTTTGCCTCGGTTTTCAGGAAACGTGTTTAAAGTTTGGGGTGATCTATGAACTATCGTATTTCGTAACATAATTAAGCTATAGGTTTGAAATTTGGGATAGGTATTAAAGAGTTGGAACATTCCAATAATCTTATAAAAAAAATAGTTTTTTTCTTATAATATATTCAAAAAACAACATACGCCTTTTTGAGAGCTGAAACTTATTAACAATTTAACATATGCCTTAGAACATAGGCCCTTTTAAGAGCTTAAGGTTATTAACAACTTAACATAATATGCCTTAGATAAATAAATATACATAATATTACCACAATCTTATTTTTTTTAATTAACAGAAAATTATCAACTAAGCGATAGAATATTAATGGGGTAATTTTTTATAATATTCTTGATATTCTTGAACTCTTATTATGGGTGCAGATCCCTCACAGAGAGACCTTAAAGAATTATATTTTTTTTCTGGCACTTTTTGTGGACCTCTATTTAGTTTGTACAGTTTGGCGTTTGAAAGTTCAAAATTTCGTGAAAATGTAATTGAGCTAAAGGTATCGCTAATATTACCTTTATAAACCTAGCAGAACAAGGTGCTCAAAATTGAAAATTTTTGTATGGAAAATTAGGTGCTAGTTAGGTGCTAATTAGGTGCCAACTTTAAAATTTAGGTGCTCCTATGGTTTTTGAGAAAATTATATTTTTGTGTTGTTCTGCTAGATTAACGTTAAGCTAGCAGAACATTACTGTAAATAAGCTAATCAAGAACAAAATGTAGTACCAAAATACCGCCATGTTCTGCTAATTTTAAGAGAAACAAATTCCGTCTAAAAGGTATATCGGCAACCGGTTTGTTCGTTGTTACCCAGAGCAGTTTTTTTTGTATTTAAATTTTATAAAATAATATTAGTTGAAAAAATTGAATTAAAAAAAAATGCTCTGGTAACAACGAACAAACCGGTTGCCGATATACCTTTTAGGCGGAATTTGTTCCTCTTAAAATTAGTAGAACATGGCGGTATTTTTTAAAAACCTTAACTAATTAAATTTTTTTTAGATATTTAATAAGCACCTAAAACGCACCTAATTTTGGTACTACATTTTGTTCTTGATTAGCTTATTTGACAGTAATGTTCTGCTAGCTTAACGTTAATCTTGCAGAACAACACAAAAATATAATTTTCTCAAAAACCATAGGAGCACTTAAATTTTAAAGTTGGCACCTAATTAGCACCTAACTAGCACCTAATTTTCCATACAAAAATTTTCAATTTTGAGCACCTTGTTCTGCTAGGTTTATAGGGGTGCTAAAATGGCTTGTTTTTATCTATATTGTGTTCAACTTTTGTTTCTCTACCATTATAGGTACCTACATAAAATTTTAGTCCAAGTCCAGTCCTTGTATTTCATTTTTACCTTAACACCTACACCAATTATGTCATTTCCATTTACACTCACAATGTCTTTTACATCCACAACATTTTTTGAACCATCTCGCCACACTACAAGAACATCCATTTCCTAAAACTAGTTTTAATCTCGCAAAAATACAACAATAACTAGCATTTAATACAGGGGTCTTCAACCGGCGGCCCGCGGGCCACATGCGGCCCGCCATTAACTTTTTTGTGGCCCGCATAAAAATTTATTAATAAAATTAAACATTAATGTGTTTGTATAAATATTGTCTTGAGTTTACTATATTTCAGCTATATTAAATTTCTCACTTTCTATTTGTTCTGGCCCGGCAATCCATGGGTAGCTTAAATATGGCCCTTCTATGAAAAAAGGTTGAAGACCCCTGAATTTTAATAGGTTATAAAATTTGGCGGTATATTTTATTTTGAGGTTAAAACAGTAGGCGACTGAGATTACAAACCGGCGAATATCATGCATTCGCCATATACTCCGCCCTTGGTTTAGGTTTACAAAGGGGCGAATATCAAATTCGCCAGTTTGCGATAATTCAAAATAACCTGTTTGTAGATCTGCCCAAACAAAAAATAGCAATATCTATTTACCGATAATAAACACAAATTCGCCACTTTGATAACTCATTTGTCATTCCTTTCCCGTTATATTGCGCATAAAATCCAAAAATCGATTTTTTTCATATACGCCACTTTGTGAATTTGGGGACGAATTGTTTAATACTAAACAAGGTTTACAATTCGTTTTTGGGGACGCTGTTCTGCTTTCTTAATTGTAGAGAAAAAATTAACGAGCTAGAAACAAATGCAAATAACCGCCTCTTAAAGCAAAGATTAATTTAATAGACTCGGTTTTTCAAAAAAATATTTTAACTGAAAAACCAATAAAATGTGACATTTTCTTTAAAATTTAACGTGGAAGAAGTTTAAATGTCAGTGTGTAACAAAAAAAAACTATTTGCAAAGAGGAAGAAAAAACTGTTCTTACATTATTAGGTTGATACGCAGTGATTCGATGGCATACACCTGAAATTTGATTCTCTAAATTTTGATAAATAACGCACATCTTAACATAGTATAAAACAAAGTCGCTGTCGCTGTCTGTCCGTCCCTACCTATATATGCTTAAATCTTTAAAACTACGCAACGAATTTTGAAGCGGTTTTTTTTAATAGATAGAGTGATTCAAGGGGAAGGTTTTTATGTATAACTAGCGACCCGCCCCGGCTTCGCACGGGTGCAATTTCAGAAAGTGGCATGCCGGGTACTAATATATCGGGTTTGTTCGGGTTTGTATTTATACCAGCGGGTTGCAACGCATGCCGGATACACGCTAGTAATTTGATAAACTAGCAATTTCTTTAATATGGGTTAGTAAGCTATGAATACAAGCTATGCTCTGGCAAACCTGTTGTATTAGATCATTTTCCTCGTAGACCAGGGCCTGAAGCCTTTGAAAATGGTAAAAAGTGAAAAAAAAATAATAGTAGGATGAAACTCATTGGAAAGGGAAAATAATACATCAAAAATGAAAGGAAAAATAATTTACGGGCAATCCGAGGTCAGGAAGTGGAAAGGGGTGAGTTTTTAAGGGTAGAAAACGATTTATCTCGATTTCCGGCAAAACTACAAGTCCTATGGAAAAACGTTAAATGGCAAAGTTGTAGGTAATAAAAATATCTACAACTTTTGTATTTACACTTTTTTCACATAACCTCAAAATTTATGTGAAAAATTCAAATAACCAAGTTTTTGGTTTTCTATTTGTATCTTTTACAAAATTTTTTTTTTCACGTAATTTGGTGAAACTTACCTTTTTATGTCCCAAACACACTGTAATTTTTTTGATTTAAAAAATTTATTTTTTCACCTTATTTTGACATAATATCGAAAAAGCACCCTAATTTTCAATCGAAAATTCTCACGTCCAAATATCTGCTTTTTTTAAAAAATCGGTGGGCTTTTTGTTCGTTGAAATCTCTACTTTCTGATAGTGTAAAAAAAATATACATTACTATGGTAAATGTTCTCAAAAAATGCAAAGAAACGAAAAAAACTCGAATCCGAAATTTTTTTTTTAAGTTATACACAGACTTTTTTAAAAAAGCAGATATTTTGACGTGAGAATTTTCGATTGAAAATTAGGGTGCTTTTTCGATATTAAGTCAAAATAAGGTGAAAAAATAAATATTTTAAATCAAAAAAATTACAGTTTGTTTGGGACATAAAAAGGTAAGGAATTTTTTTTTTGTAAAAGATACAAATAGAAAACCAAAAACTTGGTTATTTGAATTTTTCACATAAATTTTGAGGTTATGTGAAAAAAGTGTAAGTATAAAAGTTGTAGATCTTTTTATTACCTACAACTTTGCCATTTAACGTTTTTCCATAGGACTTGTAGTTTTGCCGGAAATCGAGATAACTCGTTTTCTACCCTTAAAAACTCACCCCTTTCCACTTCCCGACCTCGGATCGCCCGTAAATTATTTTTCCTCTCATTATTGTTATATTTTCTTTCTTTTCCAATGGGTTTCATCCTACTATTATTTTTTTTTGGTTTTAAAAATTATCGACCCTGGTCTATCGGTGCTTCGTTTCAACGGGTATCTCCGTTGGCCGATTCTTGAATTGAATTGATTCAAGAATCAGCCAAACGCCCAAAAAGCAGAAAAAAAGGTAAAAAATATCTACATTTTCGTACCTTTTATGTTAACTGATGGATATAATAGCTCTCTTCTAAAAAACAATTCTATAAATTCATAACAGCCGTAAAGTTTACAGGCATATTTTATGGGGCACAGTGACCTTTAAAAAATAGCGACGAAATGTCAACGATAATGTAATAGAAGGCCCGCGCATAAATGGCATTCCTAAAAAGCTCATAACCCGTAAATGCCACTTTCGTCTAAAAGCGAACCAGTCACTAATGTTATTTTCATGCCAAGTTGCCGGCTCCGCCAGTATTACACTCGACAAGGACGTAGTTTTGGGGAGGGGGAGAGAAATTTCTAATAAAAATAGGGGACCCACAGACATGTAATATACGGAGACAACCAATGATCTGCCACACGCCATTCATTAACGCTATTTAAATCTGCTGACAAAATCGTTTGTAGGATAGAGGAGGTGAAGAGCTTGGTGGGGGCCCGGAGTGGGGATTACGTTGGTCTCGTTAGAATTTTACCCCGTTACTATGCGCTGTCACATGGTCACAGCGGCGTCTCGTTTCAGGGTTCACAATAAAATATAATTATCCAATCTGAAATTAAATATTTTTTAACGTTTGTGAAAAAAGGGTTTGTACAACAGTAAAGCTTATTGTATGATTGAAAAAAGAGTCCGCGGAGCAGTAAAATTCAATGTAAGTTAATTACTGTTTGTAATAATAATTATTATAAGGGAAACTTAGGATAGCTATAAGTTTAACATTTGGTGAACTGAGCTGACTTAAAAAATAATTACACTACTTACTTAAAACACGGTTCTTAAGGTTTTATTGAAATTTAAAGAAAATAAGTTTACAAAAGCCAAGTTCCTTTTACGTTAATTTTAAATAGCGAAGCAAAGCACAACAAAAATTTTTTCTACTCCTTACTCGGTAAGTACTTCATTTTGATACTGATTTGAGGGAGGTAAGTACGTTTTACCTCCCTAGGGAGGTAAGTAAGTAAATACTTACCTCCCTAGGGAAGTACAAAGTACGCCAGCATAGAATTCTCGGTGACTTTTTCATCACTTGCATTAATACTGCACCAATCCTTGAAGTCCTTGTAACACCGATTGTACCGTTCCTTCGATTTCTGAGGTAATAGAGCAGCGCAAGCTGCATTCGCAACGGCATCGATATCCATTTTTTCGATTTCTTAAAAAAACTGACACTGACAGAACGTTTGTTTAATTATGAACATTATGAATTCCATATCAATCAACGTGTCAATACTAGGAAACCTGTCATACATACAGGGTATTTCAGTTGGATAGCTCAAATTATAAAATTAAAAAACATTTTTTTTTTAAATTTGAGGGAACTGGAGTAGAAAAAATATAATACAAAACTCGGGAGGCAGTATTCTTGACCAGTCTCGGACTATTTTGCAAGCCCTCGCTATCGCTCGGGCGCAAGCTATGTCCTCGACTGGTAAGTATCACCTGCCTCCCTTGTAGTATAAATAACTATTTCTTACCCCTTGCCGCGGTCAAGGATGTCCCCTCTCTATTTCCTATACGAACTATACGAAGATGTTTGCGAAGTTCCTTTAAAAACTTAGCTCAGCAAAGATATTTGCTTTGCTTAGCTGTTTAAAAGGAGCAAATGGAAAGTACCTATTGACTTACAATGATCGACTATGGGTATGGCCCGAAAATGGTATTGATAACAAAAAAAGGTCAATTTCGGACCACGGTTTTATGAAATGTGATCATTTAAGTGTCAAAATGCTCATTGCTATTAGAAGCCTGGTTACTGGTTTCACTGTCACTTGTCATTATGAACTTTTTTTCAAAATGTTTGACTGGTAATTTATTATTTTTATGCAGAAAACAATCTTACAATAATGGTTTGTATTAGCACTCCTGTAAATAATCAATCTATTAAAAATTACAGCTTATGTTTTCAACCGACACGGTGATTTGTTAAAAATGTTGGTCTAATATTAAAAGCTATAAAATTAATATTTACACACTACCAATACGGTTACATATTCTTATAAAAGTAACGCATCGAAATAAAACCAGCATAAAAAAATAATAATAATCATATATTATATCTCTTTATTCTCAAGTAACTAAGTATAGTTTATTACAGGAATTAACTTACATATCCAAGTAAAGGATTTGCAGGAATGCTTATAATGAAAATATATTTTATAGATTATTTTACACACGCAGAAAAGAGACATGGCATGGAGAGAATTTGAAAATAGCTATTTATACAATAAGTTGCGAAATTTTTTGTCTTTTAGGCACGCGACGTGAAATTGTCCAACGAGGCAAAGCCGAGTTCGACAACACGTTAAAGTGACTAAAAGACATTGTTTCGTAACGAATTGTATACAATATTTTTTCTACTGAGGTTTTATAATAAAAAACTTAATTTTACTAACATTTTATTACCTATGTTTCATTGACACTTGCCAAAAAATATTAAATTATACCTAGTCTGTGGTTACGTTTTAATTGTAAATAATTACCTGCGTTACTTTTAAGCACGTTGCTCCTGGTAACGTGCTTAAAAGTTTTTTAAGCACGCTGCGCTTAAAAGGAGGTTATTAAAAAACCATAATGACAATCGAAAAGGGGTTATTATAAAACGTCAGTAGAAAAATGAAATTGTTTATGATAAATTATTTACTTATACAGTGTGGTTGTTTAAGTGTGCAACATATGGGCATTTTTTTTATTACCGATTTCTCAGAAAATTATTCTTGATAAAAGTTGATGCATATTCGATAATCATATTAGGTGCACTTAGAATGGTTGCAAGTCAAACGGCATACAGGGTAGACCAAAAAATATAAAACTTGTACAAGAATAAAGTACCCCTATTTCAGAAAATTCAGCAAAATGTTATTAAAAAAAGTTGTTAAGAATTGAAAGTTATGCATAGACTCAAAAACATAACCTCCTAAAATAAAAAAATATATTTTCTTAAAAAACATTAATAATTTCCCAAAATTTTGTTCATATAACAACAATAATTATTTATGAAGAAATAATGCCACCAAACTGTCATAATAGCTTTATTCGGGTTTCGTCTGGGACGGTCCTAGAACTGTCACGAGTGTGCGCAGTCTAATTCCTCGCGTTCGGGTTATTTTGAACCGATTTAGAACTGATATTTTGACAGCAGTTTGTTGTTCGGGTTTAAATAAGAACTGTTCTGGGACTGTTCGAGAACTATCAGAAACAGTCCTTGCTCCAGAGTAAGAACTGGTTTGGGATTATTTTACGACGCATGTGTAAAACATATTTTCGATTTGCCGCAGTTTTAAAACGTCAAAATTCGCAAGTGTAACCTTACAATTTATTTTTAATTATTGTTTGGTTTATAAATTGTATTTTTTTGGCCGGTATTTTCTTTTTACGTTAATACTATCTGAAACAAGATAAGAGCTAATAAAATAGCCTTAGTTTAAATTATTTTAAGCAGAACCTACCTTCACTAGCCATTTTAAATTAATTTAATTTATAAATATAAAGTTGAATCCATAATGTTTACTTTTAATCCTTATTTCTTTATCTGATATTATATGGTATCTGCGATTATTTTAGTAGGATTTCATGTTGTCGCCTAATTTGTACAGTTTTTTTAATAAACATTTAAAATAAAAATTTTGCAATGATAGTTTTTTTATTAGCAGTAGAATAACCAATGTTTTATCTGGTTAAAAATAATTTTTAGAATATTTTAAAGTTGTGTTTAATATCGTTGCAACAAACATGAAGTTTGTGATTCCTTAATAAATTAAAAATTCAAGTTTATTTTACCAATATGCTTAAATATGAACAAAGATTTATGTGAAATTCATTTGATTTTGATCAATTTATAAAGGTCTTTATGGTGAATATAAAAAAAATTTGGGAAATTATTAGCTATTGTTTTTTAAAAAAATATATTTTTTTATTTTAGGAGGTCATGTTTTTGAATCTATGCATAGCTTTTAATTCTAAGCAACTTTTTATAATAACATTTTGCTGAATTTTCTGAAATAGGGGTACTTTATTCTTGTACAAGTATTATATTTTTGGCCTACCCTGTATGCCGTTTGACTTGCAACCATTCCAAGTGCACCTAATATGATTATCGAATATGCACCAACTTTTATCAAGAATACTGAGAAATCAATAATAAAAAAATGCCCATATGTTGCACACTTAAACAACCACACTGTATACACTGACCAGGTACCCTGCGGTGCGGGGTCTGCGGGGATGTTTGCTTGTTTGCTACGCCGCTGACACAACTGTCCGCATTGGACTATGTAAGACTATGTGGATAGTACTAGAAGTCTGCCACTCTAACATAACCACAACTTGGCAACGGGTCAAATTGTGACCGTCACAATGTAAACGTTGCTAGTGTAAATGTCGTCCATACTGGCCCTATATTCCGCATCGAACAAGAAAGGGTGCTTCATGAGCCGAATACACCGCGTCGCTTTTTTTTTTTGCAAAGGGCGTTAGTCGCGATCTTTCGAAAAGGGCCCGTCTCTGGGGCCCCAACGACCTTTCAAACTTTTATATTAATTTAGCGGCACGGCAGAATGAATACAAAGGGGGTAATGTGCCTTTGTTTTTGTGTAAAAGGTTGAGAAATTTATTTGAAACTTTGGAAACCGAACGGTAGATAAGAAGGCTAGATAGGCGTCCTTTGGCTGATTAAGTTTCGATGAGATATAATGGGAGAGACCCCAAATTAAATATAGAAAAATAGGTCGTAAATACAATGTATTCCATATTTTAAATGGTCAGCCGGCATTAGTTACCAATTGATAAACTCTAGTAGGATCTACTACCATAGACCACAACCACCTTAAAAAGAAGCCATGAAGTCACATCGGGCAACGCCGCATCAGCTGGGCGTTGCGGATCCACAACCACAAGCTATTATTATGACGCGCTGCGACGGGCGAGTTTTTAATCTTTCAAAGGGTAAAATCAATTTCAAATCATTGTAAGCCAATTCATTACCTTTTAAAAAAAATCTTTACCTTCATATCAATGTCCACTGAAACCTGATTAACAATATTTATACAGTCAATGGTCAAATCTAAACTATAAAAATATATTTTTGTGTCACTTACAATTTTTACTTCCCAAAATTCAGAAGTATTAATTTTTTGTGAATAATTACTGAGATCGTGAAAACATTTTATAAAATCTGATTGCTCGAAAGCTTGATTAACTTGAGAGGTACGCTTTTGTTATTTCTCGTTTCTCTCCGCTGCACTATTTCTAGGAATGAAAACAGTTTTTGACAAGTAAGCAGGCAAATTGGGATAAAAGCACGGAACAGCTGTTAAATTTAGTCACTTTAGTAGAAATTTTGTTTTGTAGTGCCATCCGGCAAAAGATAAATATCCTCACGGATAATGTCACTGGGGACAAAATGCTTAGCACAAACTACAGAATACTGTGTGGGCGACCAATTAGCTCTTGGAATGGCTTTTAACCATAGAATTTTCAGATTTTCATCTTTTGGGAAGTGAAAAACTGATACACTCTCTTCACCTGCTTTTAAAACACTTTTATAGTTAGAGTTACACCCTGGAATATAGCAGGGGCTTGGCATGTTGATAAATAAACGAACTAAAAGAAAAAATAGTACTTACCTAAGTACCTAGGTGCCTAGAGGTATCCTACCTACTTACGAACTATCTCTACTAGTGATATTTTTAAACTAATTCACATATACCTTCAAGTTAAATAAACACTTCAATATTTAATAAATTAACTGTAGCCACAAAACAATAAAGTTTATCCCAAAGAGCTAACCAGAATACAAAAAACACAACTTTTAAATTAAAACAAATAAAATTCTGCCGCCATTATAAGACCCGTAAACAAACCGCCGGCCGGCCAGGCTGTTGGATTTTTCACTTTATTAAGTGACTCCGAAATAATTGCTTTTAAATAGCATAGCAAAGCTAACGGCTAAGTTGAGCGTTCATTTTTAAAATTTAACTCAGCTCAGGTCAGGAAAGATTTTTTCCTCTTCACTTGCCGCGGTTAAGTATGTCCATCTATATTTCTAGCATTCCTTTAACAACTTAGTTAAGCAGATATTTTTACTTAGCTATTCTGTTTAAAAGAAGAAAAAGGAAAGTTCCTATTAGCAAGAAATCCACAGGGAAAACGTAATAGCAAAAAAGGCGCCGAGCCGGTTCTGAAGTGTATTTATATAAATGTCGATAAAGAAGGAAAACCTAATAACAAGAGGGTTTGGAATCTGACCGGCGCGCGGCGAGCCGTGCGTACAAACGCAATATTTCCAATAAGACTTACCTTTTGTTTGCGCATCAGATAAGCTGTACGGATCTAAAGGTAAATGTATATCGCTATTATACACAAAAAGGAATAAAAATGTATTTTTATTTTATTTATGAATTTAGGTACGATAAAATATGTTTCACAATAAATGGTTGACTCCGTTTAACTACCTGGGACGTTTTGCAAGAGCTCGGCCGCCGGACTTTACATGAAATATATTTAGAACTTTATGCAGAATTAAAAAAAAATGAATCCATATAAGAAAGTTAAGCTTTGCTCATAAAACTAATATCTACCATAAATATAGATTTATCATCATTTAAAAAAATATATCTATTTAATTACAGACCGGTACTAACGCTCACAGGAACTTTCCATAAACTTCCGTTTACAAATGCCTTAGGGGTAGAGTTTCTTGAAACAAGTTTCAAGAAAATATGACAAAAAATATTTATTATATTATAAAAAAATATATAGGTATAATTTATCCAAAGTCAGTGTGATGACATTAAAACGGCGTGACATTATGTGGTCCGCTCAAAATACCGCATGACGAATTGAAATAAAATATCAAAATATATATTGATCGGTACTGGTAGCAGAAGCTACCTGCGGCTGGTATAGCAGAGGCAGTCCCCGACCCGTTCAACGATCGATTCTTGTCAGACAGAGATAGGCCAGTTAGCGCGGATGGCGTGGAAGAGACGGAGATAAAATATGCGTGGTTATGAATTATGGACGGGCCGGCGACTAGATAGGAGAATGGAGTTCTGGTAAAAAAATTAAAGCATTTTCTGATCAGTGTCGTCGTGCCGTGTCAGTCTTATTTTTTTTCTTTTTGTAGTGTGTATAGAATTTTTGAGTTATAAACTTTTTCCAAACTCAGTTTGAGGACATTAAAACGGCGGTAAACGGTTGCAAAGAAGAACAGGGTTGTCAGATCTTTCTTCTTCAATTCTTTAAGTTTTTTTATTAATAATGTTTCATTTATATTAGTATTTAATTGTTAGTCAGTAACTTTCTTTAAAAGCTAGTTTGCAAATATACTTTAAACCGAGGAGTTTTGAGTGTGACAGAAAAAAATACCAACCCATTCATTGTTTAATACATTCTTTAGTCCTTAAGAAACAATATAACTGAAATCAAGATAAAAAGTGTTTTTAGTGTTTAAAAACAACTAATAACAAACCCTTGTTTCACTTATACCTACATATTGCATTTACAAATCCGAAAATTTGGAAGAATTGGCAACAGCATATAATTTGTTCGCGTTGCCATGAGAGACAAGCGCCGGTACGGGCGCCAACGGCCGGTCTAGACAAAGGTAGTTGCAAATTTATATGTCCTAGATAAGAAAGGCGAATGAATTTTTTCTACCTGCTAACACATAATTAAGCAATTACCACTGTTGCCACAGATTGTAAAGGGAATAGGACAGTGTAGTAGGTGGTTTAATTTGCTGTTATTTACGTATTTAATTTTGTGAAGAACGGTAGGGTAAGGAAAGGAAAAAAAAAACAATTAAATTGTCACTGCATTTTGAATCAATAATGTTTGTTTAAAACGTGTTACGTATTAAAGTTACTTTATTTATAATATTATTATCATATTAAAAAATTGAAACAATACCCTACGCATTTTAATTATTTGTTTGGGACGCCTATGGTTAGGAGTTTCATACTGTTTAATGTCATTAAATTGACCGAAGAAACACTATACCTATATACATATTATATTAAATATTACAGTTACAAAATACGTAACAAAAACAAACCGGGGAGGAAAAATATGAAAATTCTCAGCCTGTTTATTTTTCCTTTTATTTATGCAATCTATTTGTTTTATTTTGACAATTTTCATAATTTTAGAGTTGCGCGTCTCATGTGCCCCCACCCCCTGCATCCGCCAGTGGTCAATGTCTGTACATACCACGAACTTTTATATTTAGTTTAAGAAATTCGCTCCCTACACCTGAACATAAAAAGCCCTAGAAATCTAACTTCTTTTATATCAGAATTCTGACTTGTTTGTTCCAGAATGTTGACTCCTTGACTGACATTATAGGAATTAAAATATTTTTTTCATGGCCATAGGACTCAATCACGTTGCGTCGCGCGTCGCAGCCGTATATTTTTTATTTTATTGCATTAAGTTTCTTCTTTTTTCAATAAAGCCTATGATCATCAAGCTCTGTTATTCTGTATCAAACTTTCTAACAAATGATGAGTGGTCAAGTGAAAATATCGCCCTTAAACCGCCCAAGACGAGAACATTGAATTTCTTTGATTTATTAAGGGGAAGATAACCCTATAAGGAAAGTTTTTGACTTCTTAGGATATTATTAATTGAAGCATCATTTAACATGTCACATCGAAAGAAAAACCGATGTATAACACAGAACTATTAAACATATTTCTGTCGAGAAATATTGGGTATTTATAAAAATAACATTTTTCATTACATTAATTTCCTTAGTCAAAAAATAAATGTTGTAATTGATGGTGAAAAATTTGAATTAGTGAACAGTTTTAAATGTTTAGGGATAATTATAGATTCAAAATTAAAATTTTGTAATTATTTTGAAAATATTATATCGGAGATTGCCGGAAAAGTAGGTTATTTTAAAAGAATCAGTTCTAATTTAAGTTTGTTTTCTAAAAAAACTGTATTTAATACTATTATATTACCACATTTTCTTTATTGTTTTTCCATTTTATATTGTGCTTGTGAGGAAATATTTGATAAATTACAAATTTTACAAAATAAGGCAATGCGGATTAGTTTAAATTGTGACAAATATACAAAAATTAATTTTATGTTGAAAAATTTAGATTGGTTGAATGTCAGAAATTTAATTTTTTTATTTAGTATGTATCTTTATACATAAAATTAAAAATAATTTATTGCCTGATTGTTTAAAAAATTGTTTTCTTTTAACTATGACCATCCTAATTATAAAACATGAACTAATCAAAATTTGTGTGTGGATAGAGTGTCTAAAACATAAGCTTATAAATCTATTTTTTATAAAGGTTTGATAAAATATAATAATTTGGAAAATTCTATTGAATCTCAAAAATCATTAAAACTGTTTAAAAAAACTTTAAAATTAAATTTAATTAAAAAACAAAATGATACATAATATTTGATACAATTTGCAAAATGTTTAACTTTTCTGTCTGTTTTTGTTAAAAGAAGGTTGCGTTTTAAAATTTAAAAATAAATCTATAAAAATGGGTTAAAAAAATGTATTAAAAAATATTTAATTGTAGCTTTTTGCTAAATAAAACATGTTACTACTACTACTACTAGGTTAAATAAGAATTTTCTTGGGATTTTAATAGATGTTTTACAGTATCCGGAAAATACGTATAGAACATTTGATTATAGTAAAGTAAGTTTTTAATTCCCCTCGCAAGATGGACTCCATGTCACCTGATACTTTGCCAATTCTTGTAGGACCGAATTTGGAAATTATACACATTTAATTTTGAAAATTTTGTCATGTAAATGTTATATTTTAATGGTAATAATAAACATGAGTTTTTAGGTGCCTATATGGTTTTAAGGTAAAGCGTCATCCTCTCAAAATCTGAGGTTAACAACTACTAAAAATGCCAGAAATCACTACTTTATTTTCCAACTTGATCAAAACTTGAGAAGAAATTCCAATTTTTTTGGCAAGAATTTGGGGCAAATTTCAGCTGTTTATACAAACCCCAATAACTTCCTCTGGACGCGCCAGTGTCCCTGATTATTTAAGTTAAAATTCGATTGTGTAAATTAAATCCACCGAATTAATCTAAAAACTGCAACATAGAAACTTACTCGGAATTAGTCACCAGGCGGGCGTGGCCTTATCCTATTATATAATACACAATCGTTGCGTGCGGAACTCCCCACCGGGATTGTCCATTAGCTAATAAGATCCGACCTGACCGGGAGTTTCGAGTCTATTTCCTAAAAACGAAAGAAAACTCTTTCCGTGTTCCTATGAGACTTGCCTAGAAAATTCAGGGGTGGACATCGCAACAAAGTTATTATTTAAGGTGGAATTATCAACGTCATTCAATTTATTGCCAACCTATAACCTATTTCGCCTTATTTTTCTTAGTTTATTATTTTACTGACTAATATTTAAATAAAATCAATATCGTCGGCACATTACTTAGGTAATATCTGATATATTACAAAAATATCAATTTATTTCATTGCTTATTTTGGGAGAATTGTATAATGAAAGAACAATGACAATAATGTTAAAAAAAATCTTAACCGATATTTTTCGATATACAATTCTCCTTAAATAACTTATGAAATTCCTTTATATTTATGTAACATGTTAATTATTACCTATAGAATATATATATATATATATATATATTTAAATTTTGTGTAAAAGTTAGAAAAAATAAATAAATCTACGCGAAATAGGTTATAGGTTGGCAAGCATGTTGATACTCCCACCTTAAGTCATAATATAGGAGAAAATAGTGCGAAGAAAGTATTATTTATATAAATAAAATTGGCTTAACTAGCAGTCCTTTCTGGTAGAGCTGATGGGCAAAGCACTTAATGAAAGCAGGGGCATCGCTAGGCACTTACGATTGGGGGGGTATAATTCAAATTTTCTCTATTTGCTCGCCCTATCATTCCTCTATGATAGCGTTCCTGCGACCTACCATTCCTCTGTTACAGTGTTGCACTGTACGCCCAACAAACTTGATAGTTGACACTGACAGTTTAGTTCAAAATTTTTCTGATGGGGCTAGTCAACGGACGCCTATTTCACTAGAGTGTTTTATACTGGAAAAATATCATAGCAACGGCCTGTTTTCTAGTGGAAAAACTTTTAATTATATATACCTGGACAAAATCAAGAAGATGGTTTTACAGCGACTATTTCACTAGAGTGTTTTATACTGGCAAAATATCATAGCACATAACGGCCTGTTTTCTAGTGGAAAAACTCTTAATTATATACACCTGGACAAAATCAACAAGATGGTTTTACAGCGACTATTTCACTAGAGTGTTTTATACTGGCAAAATATCATAGCAACGGCCTGTTTTCTGGTGGAAAAACTCTTAATTCTATACACCTAGATAAAATCAACAAGATGCTTTTACAGCGACTATTTCACTAGAGTATTTTATACTGGCAAAATATCATAGCAACGGCCTGTTTTCTAGTGGAAAAACTCTTAATTCTATACACCTGGACAAAATCAACAAGATGGTTTTACAGCGACTATTTCACTAGAGTATTTTATACTGGCAAAATATCATAGCAACGGCCTGTTTTCTAGTGGAAAAACTCTTAATTCTATACACCTGGATAAAATCAACAAGATGGTTTTACAGCGACTATTTCACTAGAGTATTTTATACTGGCAAAATATCATAGCAACGGCCTGTTTTCTAGTGGAGAAACTCTTAATTCTATACACCTGGACAAAATCAACAAGATGGTTTTACAGCGACTATTTCACTAGATTATTTTATACTGGCAAAATATCATAGCAACGGCCTGTTTTCTAGTGAAAAACTCTTAATTATGTACACCTGGACAAAATCAACAAGCTGGTTTTTCAGCGACATAATTTTGATAGATGTCAGGTAAAACTATTGTTAGTCTGACAAATGTCATCCTGGTTTGGAAAAGACAACATGAGCAATTTAAACAAAAATGAAAGATTTTTGTGCCAATCTATCCAAGAAATAAAAAAAAATCGATAGCTGAATATATTCCACTTAACACACAGAAATCCAAGAACTCAATTTGGGCAAAGTTCTCAAAGTTTCTAATGGTAAGGAATTATATAAACTGGAAAAATGTACTACTGTGATGGAACTGGCGAAAATCCTCGAAGATTACGCCTTTAATACGAAGAAGGATAATGGCGAAGACTATAAAGAATCTTCTGTAAAGACTATACGGAACACTATAGTAAAAATGGTTCAAGAAATGTATTTAACAGAATACGAAATAAAGATTGATCCTTTTACGGATATTTCCTTTAAAAATGCGCGAATGGCAAGTGACGCTAAGAGAAAGCAGCTCAAAGTTGTTAGGAAAATACGAAAGTAAGATGAAAAGCATTATCTACCAAAGATTTACTAACAATAATGCAAAGCTACAATAAAGAAAACCCCGATGGAGCAAAAAAAAGTGTTTCCATCTCTGCTCATTTGAACCAGCTTGGAGAGGCAATGAGGCAGTAAATTGCAAAATTCAATATTTTCAAAAGGAGTTTGATACCATGGGAGAATCTACCGGACGAATTGAATGTAACAGCCAATTTTTTTTAAGACAGCTAAAGGTGGGTCAAAAGGATTGGCAAACAGATAATGGTTGGTAAGAAATTCATCAAACAAAGACTTATGCCCTGTAAGATTATTTTTAAAATAATTGGAAAAAAGAGGACCAAACATTTCCACAGACAGACTATTTCTCTCCGTTCACTTCGTTCACTAGGAATACATACAGTAGCTAAGTGAACCAAAACTTCAGCGGAAAGAATTGTAATAGATACGAAGAAGTATAAAATAACAAATCATTCTCATCGTTCTTCCGCTGTGTCTGCCCTATTCAAACAAGATGTTGGGGAACAAGAGTTGATTAAGTTAACAGGCCACTCAAACGCAAATTTCCTAAACCCATATCTGCAGCTACATCCTAGTCATCATCTGAAGCTCATCGAAAATCTCAGAACAACAAATGAAACATGAGGACCTTCGACTTCTCAAATGCAAGTCATATACCCAAAATCATGCTTTGATAGAAAATAATGGACAAACTAGTAATAGTTTACAATAAGTAATCATAACAACTGCACGTTTAGGATTAGTAATTAATAAATAAAGTTTCTTGTTTGCTGAATAAACAGTGTGTTTTTATTGTTTTCTCGTGAAATAGCGTTGTCGAATATTATTCGAGAGAAAATTTTGCCGATACTCGGTTTTATTCAATTTTGTTGCTTTTTGGTAATTTCGCTCATGACGTTTTTGACAAAATAAAATCACGAGCCAAAGGCATTCGCAAAAGTGCCAAGCAACAAACTTTCATACCAGTCGATAATTTTACCGGCAAAATTTTCTCTCTTATGATATTATATACGATTTTTTACGTTTTCGCTGTGTTTCATTCCTGATTTAAAAAATTGACGGAAATAGACTCGAAACTCCGAATTTTTCACAGGGAAGAGTGTTTGTGTGGGCCCCACTTCGTGGCGCTGGCAGCCTAGGTAGCCTATTGTTAAATCCGGCACTGCACTGCTTTATTGAATACAGAACTTTCATTTTAATATTAGTTTTCTTAACCCAATTATAATGTACCTGGATATATCTACGTAAAAATTTAAATAAAGGAAACTTTATACTACAGACATTACTAGCGACTTTTTCTTTATTAAACACGTTCAGATTAACAAACCCTTTACATTAAGATTGTCAAGCTCGGCCAGCTCCCATTAATTATTTTTATTTGCGAGATACAAATTCCAAAATTACTATTTTCATTCCATACTAACTAGAAACTTTCCGATAAAGAAAAACTATGTTGCTTTCATCCATCTCTTCTTATTAAATCTGAAGAGACAGAAATAAATATTTTCAACACTGTTGCCGTCTCACACTCGACTCGGTAAAAGATTGCTATTCCAGTTGACATCTTCACATTTGTTACCGTTAGGCTCTGGAATAACATAACTTGACACTCAGTGGTTTTATGCGAAGGAAAATTGACGTGAAAACAAATGATGTACCAAAGTATTTGCAGAATATTTTGTAGAATGAATTTAATCTTTAAAAAGAAATATCGACTGAACATTAATAAAAAGTATTGTTGTAAGTATACTGCCATGCCAAGATAAAAGGTCGTAACTGACAAAATGTGTGATTTTTCGATTTTGGTATATTGGGAATGTAGGTATACAGTCAGTTCTGTCAGTATACCAAGTCCAAAAGTCGTATCTGTAGTAGAAATACTCGAAAAAATGTAACAATTTTGTCGTATTTGCCAAATATCAAGTGAATACCAAGTCAAAATGTCTTATTTGATTTGTAGAAAAAGAAAATGTCCTATGTGTCACTTAAGACGTCATATTGATTTGGCTTATTAGAAAAAAAATACAACAGTACAAGATGAAAATTACTTATCTATCACATACAAAGTCGAATTATTGTCTTATGTTTTTCTCATACTACTTTTGGACCAAGTATGATGTGCATTAAATTAGTTATAGTTACGACTTGCGTACACAGGCGGGCGGTCAGCGGTTAGTCCAAGAAATAAAGCAAAGGTGTGATTATGTTATTATTTTTCCGATATTTTAATTGTAAAAGTATCTTGATTTGTTTGTTATTATAATAATAGTTGACCAGTGTTTTAGCGTTCTGGATTATTCGTTACATTCATGTGTTATTCTTGATCAGAACTGCCTTATTGTTATAATAAAATCCTGTATTATGATTTACAGGGAATTTAGCAGGTAAGTTTAAGTATAGGTTAGTTTTTATAGAAATTAGCTACAATCATTTTCTGAACGTTAAAGATTTTTCTTCCCGATTGAAATTAAATGAAACTCAACCAATACCTTACCTTTCTAATATTTGCGAGGTAGCTTTTGTCAGATGATGTATTTATATTAATATATAAGACAAATTTCAAGAGCGCTCCGATTGGACTTTCAAAGCATTAAAGGAAGGTGTTCCTATGGAGAACTATAGGGTAGGAGGCCGATCGACAATGGCAGCATTTTCAAATTCTGTCCCGGTTTTTTGGTTAGTTCGCTATTGGCCGATAGATGGCTCTCGCGTCCGAAGTGGGCTAATGTTGTCTTCTTCTTCTTCGTTTTTAATATGGAAAACTAGATCCTCCATAGTTTTTAGCTTTTACTTAACCCTTTATAGGGCAGACAATCAAACATCAAAATTGCAAAACCTGTTGTTTGAAATAGCTTTATTTAACATTAAGGACCCTATCTACAAAATCTTAGAAAAAAATAAAACACGTAACCCATTTTTTTGAGGAGGTCGATATTTTAACCAGTATCCATTTCGACAAATTTTAATTGGTTGTTATAACAGGCAATGGTAGTCCAGAACGCGCAGTGAATTGGTTACAAACCCTTGTAATAATTAGTCCTTTGTGCCGCAATGGCATTACGTTGTATATTATGTGTTACATGTATGTTACATACTTAAAATAATATCATAAGAATGCAAAACGTAAAATTAAGTTATAAATTTAAAAATTTTGAGTTTTAAAGCAAAATATTATCTTGCCGATAAGTTTTATCCATATTATAATTAGTGTATCGAAAGCTACGTATTTTAATGTACTTACCAACAAATTTTCACAAAATTATTAGCAATATTAACACAAAAACAACAATTTTTTCCCAGACAGCACGTAAACATGTGACTTTTTGATCACTATCCTAATCGGACGCTGGTTGAAATTTCGACCACTTTGTCAGTAATTCAGACTACGTAAGTATATGGTCGAATATTTTACCATTATTCGTTTGCACAGTTAAATATAAACAAACTGGCCGAATATCAAACCGGTGTGCGAACAGGAAATAATTATTTTGACGCTGGTTGAAATATGAACCAGTATCCTATAAAGGGTTAAACCCTTTAGTTTTCTGTGCTTTTACTTTTGACAATTGACATTTTATTTTTCGAAATAACAAATAATGTTTGAAGGCAAGACAAGACAAATTACGTTGTATTGTAATTAATTTCCATATTTATAATGAATAATGGTACAATTTATAAAAGTAGAGTTTGCTTTGTGTCGGGGTGTAAGACAGGATCTTTTTCAGAGAGAAAACGCAGCCAAATAAGTCTCTTTCTAGCTCCAAAGGTATAGCTAGAATGTTTAATACCCTGTATTTTAAAAACCAAGCATCGTTGGAACTTTATACAGGCCGAGTTTACTAATAAGTATAACAAAGTAAGTGTAAATTCATATAAAAGTCCTTATTTCTTCCTTAAAGAACTAATTTAAATAAAAATAGTTATTGCGTCCATAAGAAACCATTATTTGATAGCCCACTTCGAACACGCGCGCCATCTTACGGCGACTCGTAAAGCTGAATTACCGATGCTAATTTGGGACCGAATCCAATGCATTGCGATCGGCCTCCTACCTCAAGTCCTCCATAGGTGTTCCTAAGCCAGAAAAAAAAAGAATCTCCTAGAGGCATCAGTGTAAATAGAAAACAGAATCTGATCAAAAACTGACAGTTATGGGTATTTCACAGAGTAGAATCATTTGGCAAAGTTTGCCTGAAAATCATGAAGATACAAATCTTGATGACTAAAATATTTATTTTCACGTTAATGTTAATATTTTTGAAAATTAATCTTTATTTTACATTTGAGTTAATAATGACATAATTTTATATTTGCAGTTTTTTCATTTCATTGTTTTATTTCTCACTGAACGATGATATTTTCCTATCTCAACCCATGATAACAATATTTGTAACATTACATTGTAATTCACACAATATATTCCAAAATATTCTTAAGACAGTATGTCGTAAGTTGTTATCATAATTTATCCACAATTTTATAACACTAAGAGGATAATATTATTATGTCGTATCTTGATAATCCAAAGTCCAAAAGTCGCAACTGTCAGAAAGATAGGTCATTGCCAATGCAAAAATCTGCATATTTTCGTCGTATAAGTCGAAATGTCGTAAATTTCAAAATTTCAAATATCTCTACTAAAGTACTATTTGGGATATCAATCAACTCATACGATAGATCAGATATATTTCATTTTTCCGTTTAGTCCAAAAACATTTTGCATATAACTTTTTTTGAGAGCCAAGGCGGCTAAGGCTCCCAACCAATAGAACTCTTTTAGTCAGTTGCTATTATCTGTTATAACGCGGTGGCTCGATTCCGTTGTTGGCTCGTTGTTTGTACTTTGTTCGTTCCCGTGCACAAAGAATTTCCTTTTTCATCTAACTTTTCATAATTTAACAAGTATGAATAAGATTCGTTCTTTAATGGACAATCCGTTTTATACAATATCTTTGGAACAAGAAGTGGAATTTAAGGCCATTTAAAAATGGAAAAACTCAGGGCGGACAGAAGCTGCGTTTGCGTAAATTTAATAAAAACCTTTATACCAAAAATAGATGGGTGTGCTGGTCATTTTTTCGTTTGCAGTGCATCGCCTAAACTAATTTACCAAATAACGTTGTACTTTTACTATAGATAATCACAAACATGACCGCATTCGCCGTCCGTGTGAAATGAGCAATTTATTGGTAAACCGCAGACCTAGCATAATTCCTAATCCTAATATTACCTTCGACACGAAACCACATAAATGTAATTTCATGTTCTCCTGGTTAAAACGTTTTGGTCACAGATTTGCGTGGTCCATTCTGGTTTGATCGTTTTGAACATAGATATACGCTTGGAATTTATCGAAATGACCATGCATTGGATTACGTGTAATATCTTCCCAAAAAAAACTGAGATATGGATACAGTGTGTCCGCGGATAGAGTTTGGAAGAGGAAAATCTTTTTTATTAGTAGGTATAGAAGAAAAAGTCATTCTTTATAAAAACGTCTGCTTGCGCACTACAATGTCGAATATCAAATTTGCGATTACTATACAGGGTTTGTCACAAACAACATTTTTAGTTTTTTGAATTTTTTTCTTTCAATTTATGGATTTATTAAATGAATTTTGCTAGTGTTCAAACTACAATTTCAACTATTAGATTTGCGATTACTATGCAGACTTCGTCACAAGCAATATTTTTAGTTTTTTGGATTTTGTTTAAAATAAATTTACGTAAAAACAACTATTGTTGCTTTCTTATGTCGAATATGATTTTATGTCTGGTCAAGTAACGATTTCGTTGTAAGAAAACCATTTTTTATTTGCCTACTTGAAATATTTTTATTATTACATGTCATATTTCTTTAATTCATTCAATTATAAAACTTTTATTCAAACGTGGTACCACCGAGTTAGCGCATAGTTCAATTCGACATCTGAATTCCGGATAACAGTTCCTAACTTGCTGAATATTTGCAATAATTACTTTTATTTTTTCTTTCAAGAGATCTAAGTTATTATTGAAATTGGTTTTATACACAGATATCCTCATAAATGAAAGTCGATAATTGTGAGATCGGGACTCCTACGTGCCAACTGATTTGGACCATAGGTACCTTCCAATCCATTTGTTCCGAAAGTGATGATTCAGCCAATCATCAAAAGGAACTGAAAATTAGAATTGAAAACAAAATCCAAAAAAACACTGTTGTTTCTGACGAACCCTGTATAGTAATCGCAAATCTGATATTCGAAATTTAATTGTAGTTTCAGCACAAGCAGACGTTTTTATAAAGAATGGCTATTTCTTTTCTTCTATACCTACTAATGAAAAATGGAAATTGATATTTTTATAGAAATGTCTGTATCTATCTATCTATCTATCTGGAACTAAAACTGGTGGAGGTCTAAAAATTGGTATACAAGTTCCTTTAAAAAGACAATAAGATGCTTTTTTCAGAATTCACAGAGTTGAATGAAGAATTGTAGCATATTTTGACGCAAGTACCTATAAACGTTTATAATTTTAAGCTTTATTGCTGAAAATGAGTACTCTGTTATAAGTACGAGTTTTGATGTTTTGGGAAATTTTGCCTCTTTGCAACTCTTAGAGGAAAATATATAAGTAAAAATGTTTAGACACATTTTTCGCTTGGACACAACTTTCGCTTGACGTATTTCAATATTTTAATAAATTATACCTAAAGTGAGTTTGACTTATTGAATTCTTTGAAAACTTAGATACACTTTTAGTGTAATAAACAAAGGAGCCAATATTATTTCACCACCTTAAATTGTGCATGGAATTTCCGATGTTGCGTCAGCCATTCAGACCAATCTCCTTAATAACATAGAGTTCATAAATCGTCGTTTTCAACTAAACCCCAACCAACTCAACTTAACTTACCAACGGAACACGAAACGTTCACAGATAATTTACCAAATAACTTTAAAAACTGAAATCCAATTTAGTTCCTATGATATTTTCCCATTATAGTTAAGAAAACTGCTCCTCGCTCTAATAAATTAAATAAAACACTGGAATCGCGTCTTGAATTTCATCGAGGGCCCTTAAAAATATCCTCTTGCTCTCCGCAAATACAGAGAAATTCCACTCGGTGATAAAAGGGTTCAGCTCGATTTTAAACAGTGGTGGTACATTTTTTTTTTCGAATCTATTCCAGTTAATAGATTCACTTTTCTCAATATGACAAATTCCTTTATGAAGCTACGACAGAACCATCCTTAAATAGACAATGGAGGCAAATTAAAGAGCGTCTAGGACCAAGGATGAAAGTAAAAGGGGAATGGAAACAACACCCCGAGAAAATAGGGCACACAAAAGCCATGGATCTAACGACTACCTCTCTAATACAACATTAAGCAGATCGGGTTTGTTCGAGTTTATCTTAACATCTATCTTGATGAAACGGTACACCTGGTCAAACATACGCACGGGCCAGTTGGAAAACCCTTGAAGAAACTATTAACTGGAATGCTACTTCTTACGTCCAATCGGATGGTTCGATCTTAAAAAATATCTCTAATGAATAGGAATTTACAATGGACGCATTGAATGCAGACTTTGCGGCGAATAGGGCGCAACCGCATGCCTACAGCTGCTAAACCGCCAAATATTTTAAATATTCAACGCGTCGACAACCTCCCGCATGACAAACTTGGTAGGAAATTATTGGACCTTATAAACGGAACACATATTTTCTAACAAAACTGGGACGTACAATAAGCCATAAGGCTACAGTGCAAGACCCTTGGGCCATACACCCGACGACCCACGCTTTTAACCAACGAACCTTTTTATAGTAAACACGTAAAGGATATTGCATTTGCAAAGGAAAATAATCTAAAATTGTAAGGCATCTCAAAATTTTCAAAGTGATTTAGGAAAAGAATTTTATAATAAAAACATTCAAACTTTTAAAATGAACGAAGAATTGTTATGGTATAAATCTGGTACCTATAGATGTGAGGGTGTGTATGTGTGTGTGATGTAAATCGAAAATCCCTATTTCGGTTTGGTATTTCTTTGACAGAGATCTGAAATTTTCTTTCGTTTATCGGTTTTGTATAATAATTGCTGTATTTTTAGTGTTTTGTGATATTTTTTGGAGAGAGTCGCAAGTGTTAAGTATACGAGACTTCAGAAAATAATAATAGTTACTTTTCATAGGTAAGTAAATAGAACGTTCGGTTATTTGTAGGTTTGGTTTAAACCTCGGTTTAAACTATAGTCTCAAGGTCACATTCAAAGGTAAATCCACCTTAATCGCTACCACCCACCCAACTTTTCACCGCCTCTCACCTACGAACGATGTTGTCAACACATTTTAATAGCGTTTATGAATGACATGTGCTCATTGTTTATGATACTACCACCCTACGAACATGCCTGCTGTTACTGAATTATCCGGATTGCGACATACACCGTTTTTCACATGTCAGTTTTTTAGCTATTCGTTTGCAGTACTCTTCGACTTTTTTTCGATGAAGGAAAAAAAGGTACCTACCCTTATTTACTGATCTTCAGAAGGAACGAATAGATTCCTTGTTAAAGGATTTACCATGTATATCGATATTTTCAAAGAATAAGGTCGCACTAAACATAATAATATGTCAATTGAAGTCAAATCTGGTAAGCAGTTTTAGAGTTAGCCTGCGAACAGAAGATCGAAGGACAGGCAACATAATTAATTTGCCTGTAAAGATTTTAAAAATAGTTCACAATACGTCAGTACGTGGTTTATAACAGGTGAAACAATCCAGTAGGATACAAAATGGCTTTGTTATATTAAAGTACTGCAATCGTGTCTCGAATTTAATTAAGGACCCTTAAAAATACCCTTCAGTTGACCGCAAATACATAGGAATTCCACTCGTTCGGAAAAGGGTTACGCGTTCCTGTTGCTTGATTTCAAATCAGTGGTGGAGAATTTTCTAGAAAATTCCATTCCTGAAGTGAAATGGCCCGAAAGATGTTTTAAATTTAATTGTTTGTTTGTCGCAATTCTGTCTTTCTAAACTCTTAAACATCCAAGTTTATAATCGTTGCTAAATAGAAATAGATATTACAATAAGAAATTTAAACACATGTTGATAGATGTTACTACCGTGCGAGCAAAAATTATTTGCATCAAAGAGGACCTTGCATCTAAGGACGTAAAATGCTTAGCCGTAGAGCTTAATACCTGTTGGGTGTCAGTAACTACCTGAATTAACAATCAATCAGTTATTCCGTCATCTTTGACAGTCGTTACAAGTAATTTGATCCATCGCTAATTTTTCCAATTTCTTGAACAATTCACATAATGGGCTTTACGGAACAGCACAAAACATTAATGGTTGAAGCGTATTTTCGAAACAGGCTTAGAGTAAATTATGAGTTGCAATACAATCCGGGTTTGTGCATGGACGATTTTCACGAACATTTTCCTAACGTTGTTTTATTGCTGGGGATTTTTATCATTGCCTAAAAAGAACCGTGGTTGTGTTTAGGGAAACAGGTTCTATACAACACAAAAAAGGAGCAGGAATACCATCTGTAAGAACAGAAAAACTTGTTGCAAACGTTCGTGGAATGATGCAAAATACGCCAACAAATTGTATAAGACGCCTGTCCTAAGAAGTGGAAAGATCTTATGGAACATGCAGGACTATTCTTAAGAAGCAGCTTAATGTATTTCCTTATAAAGTAGAAAGAAGAAATACAAGCCGCAGATTCCCACCTAGATCACCTTGTTTAACGGTTATGGATTACATTGTTTTTCCTCATTTAAAGAACACTATTTTTAAAACACCAGTTGCAAATTTAGAACAATTACAAGAAAGGATTATCCAAGAATGTGATAACATTTCTCCAGAGATGCTGGTCAACACTTTCGAAAATATGAAGAGACGTGTGAATTTATGCTTGGAGCATGGCGGTGGCCAATTTCAGCAATTTATGTAATTTTTTTTTTCTTTCTGTATATTCTTACTTTGTTAATTTTGTAAACAACAAAAATAAATTTGTATTTGTCTACTTATTTTATTACTCATTAGTTTGACATATCATGTCATAATATGAATTTGACAAAATTTTAACCTAGATTTGGTTAGATATATCGTCCCCATATAATTGTGGTCTAAACCCTCTTTGATGCAAATAATTTTTGCTCGCACGGTATATGGGCAATCACTTGTATCGCTGCTGCGCAGCCAGTCACATTCTTTGACCCAAATTTGGTTGGAGTAGCGCAATCCATTTTAAACTAATCCTCTGTCGTTCTCCAACCTCGACTGTTTAAACTCTAACTTCTCCTTCTTTATCAAATCAACTGACGAATTTTTATTTCCATGTTCAGAACTTTCGGATTCGTTCTCTATCTGGTCACACATCAGAAATATTGCTACTTTTTATGTCTCTCCCGCTTTTATATTTTGGTAGTTAGGATTATCCTTTTAGTAAAGCAGTGGAAAGTCACGTTAGTAGGGTTTCCTTTTTGTTTATATCTTCCTTGGCTTGTCCTTCCATAACTCTCATTTAAGTGATCCGATTCGGTCAAAGGAGTTTTTGCTACTGTTTGGAAGGGTTAAAAGAATTATTAATAGCTATAACATATTGATAGTAAAATAAGTATTCTTGCTGTTACTTTTTTTAAATTGTTTTTATATTGTTATAATAATAATAATATGTAATAATAATCATCTTTACTGTCTAACAGAACAGGTTCCAATTACAGGACAATGTTAACGTTGTTGTAATAGTTTGACTTTAGTTGCATTTGCAAACTGAGTAGAGGACAGGCCGAATACATTAATATCATTGCAAGTATTATTGAAAATAAACATTGATTGATAAATTGGTGTTTTAATTAAAAAGTTTGTTGAGGGAGTAGGCAGATGAAAGACGGGAGAGGATCTGACAGTGCGTGAGGGAACATGGAAGTTTATACAGGATAGTAGCATAGGGCAATCGATGAGCGACCTGCACACTTTGAACAAGAACTGAATGAACAAGTAATATCTGCGATTGAGAAGCGATGGATCTGAAATCTTATAAAAGGGCATTTTGATCAGTGCCTCTAGGGGGATATGTGCCATCTTAATTAAATGAAAGGTATTTGACAACCTTTCTTTGCACGTTTTCTAGGAGATTAATGTATTTGTGGCAAATGGGATGCCATATAATAGCACCATATTCTAGTTTGGATCGCACGAAACTATAATAAAGTTTTTTCAATGTTTGAGTATTCGTAAAATCAGTCCAATTCCTTATAATGTATTCAATATCCAAGCATCTTCATTGCATCGCTGTAGTTATTACTGATGTGAAAAGTAAAGGAAAGCTTTGGGTCGAAAACCGCACCAAGGTCTCTAAAAGTATCACACTGCTTAATCACATCGGAGACTTGACTGCCATATCTGGTAAAATGTATGTTAATCTTCGGAATTAGCCGTATGGGTTGTCTAAAATAAATTCTCCTCCAGCACTTGTTCCTTTCTTGCTATGTCTTCGCACTAAAAGCTTTTAGGATCGAAAGTAGCTTTAGAAATGGTGGAAGCGTTGATGGCCAGTGAGTTTATTTAACAAGGAACGTCATTCAGGATTTTATAGTCATGGATTTCAACCAATTTGGACAAGTTTTGCCTGGTGTGGCTTTATTTATAGAAACAAGAAATGTGAATGGAAAGGAAGATAATAGGAGACCTCAAGTCCGCACAATACAAAAAGTAAGAGAAGTGAAGCAAATGAATAATGAACACCCACAAACCCGTTTTCGGTGTTTGCCAGCAACTAAATTTATCTTTAGAAACCTGCAATGCAATCCTAAAATATTACTTGTATGTGCAGGGTCTAAGCCCAGTCCAAGAATGGTTTACCAAATGACCAGCCGCATCGAATGCCGTATTTAGAGTGGTTTATGCGTAATTTGCCAAATAATGAAAACGTATTTAAAAATACTTATTTTACTGACTAGACACGGCTTTTCCTCTCTGGTCTGTGGCAGTCTCTTAATACGCCAATGGTTGACTATAAAATAAAATCCATAAAATATTTGAAATTTTCACACGTAGTTATGGATTTCAACCAATTCTACCTAATTTTGCCTTGATCTGTGGCTCTGTCTAGAGAAATAAGGAGTATAAATAGAAAGTCTAAAGTCTGCACTTCACAAAAGTAGAAGTGAATTTATTTCTGAACACCCACGAACCCATATTCGACGTTTATGCCAAGAACTAAATTTATCGCGAAGTGAGTGAGAAGTGACCTGCATATCCACGGTTATCGTCTAAGCCCAGTCCAAAATCCAAGAGTGGATACCAAACGACCAGCCACAGCATGCAGCTTTCAGAGTAGTTTTTTATGCGTTTATGCGTAATTTGCCAATCACACTTTTAAAAAAATATTAAGTTTTGAATCAAAAGGAACTCAGTGATAACTAAATCTAGGTCCACACCAGATTGATTTAAAAAATTAACACACCTAGTGATTAAATCAGAGATTCCGTGATTAAGCCGTCTGCAAGAAACCTGATTAATCTAAAAATTATACTGATTGATTATACATTAATCCATTTAAATTAAACATTTTAACGAAAAAGGATTAAATGGGCTTCAATATGTAATAATTCAAGAACTTTTTATTTAATCTTAAATCATTTTTGAATGAATTTACAAAGCTGATGGATAATTTTGATTTTTTACCTATATTTTGTAAATTGCACCACTTTTGCAAAATAATACTCAACGCAACCTACATAAAACTTCTTAGTTTTGACAATGCTTTATTTCAGATACATTTTCTTTAAAGTAGCGCCCTATTAAATGTGTGTTTTTCTACAAAATCAAAATTGGGCTATTAAAATTTGGTCGCATGTGATGCAAAGTTCATTTGTTTTGGACCCTGTATAAGGTAACTTCATAAAATAGGTATTTTTGAAAACGTAGTTTGTGTCTGAAAGTAGTACACCTTAATGTTAAGACAAAAAAGAACATAGTGTCATCAGTAAAGCGTTCATTAAGTGAAAAATAAATTTTAGTTTAACTTAACGTAAAGTTTATCTATTTTCAACGATTTAATTTAAAACCCCTTTATTTTATTTTTTATTTTTTTACTTTCGGACACAAACTACGTTTTCAAAAATACTTATTTTATGAAGTTACCTTATACAGGGTTAAAAACAAATGAACTTTGCATCACATGCGACCAAATTTTAATAGCCCAATTTTGATTTTGAAGAAAAACACACATTTAATATGGCGCTGCTTTGAAGAAAATGTATCTGAAATAAAGCATTGTCAAAACTAAGAAGTTTAATGTAGGTTGCGTTGAGTCTTATTTTGCAAAAGTGGTACAATTTACAAAATATAGGTAAAAAATCAAAATTATCTTATCCAGCTGAAATTTTGCATGTGAGCTAGAAACTGCATTTAAAAAAACTTTTTCTAATAACTTTTTTCGATATTTTCAGAAATAACCCCACTTTTGAATTATTTTTTGGAAAAAATTAAAATTTGACAAATAATGCGATTCACGTGACTACTATTTCTTGCTTAATTTTCATCTCGATCGAAGCAGAACTTGATGCCAAAGTCAAATTTTGTATAAAGCTATTAATTAAAAAAATCCCATATGATGCGGACTTTATTGGTGACACTGTTTTACGTCGTCCCTAAATGGTTTCTTAACCTATGGTTTTGCCGAACTAGCATAAACTAGTTTTAACGGCGCTGCCTGTCGAATTTCAAGGAACTAATCTGCATAGCACCCAAAATATAGCTTCTCTCTGAAATGTCCGATTAGGATGTCAGTTTTGATTTACGCTAGTAAGAGAAAAACATTATAAGGAGCAGAAACGTTTTAATTTGAAGAAATAATCTATGCTTAAAGTGGAGTTGAAAGTATGGGAAAGAAAGAAAAAACCAAAAGTCTTCCTCCACAAAATTTAATAGAATAAAAATTCTCTAGGGGTCCCTACATGTTTCGAACGTAGAAACGTTCATCATCAGGAGACAGGAAATTTATTTAGTGCTAATGGTTTTAGCAGAAGAGAAAATGGTGTAGAACCTTAATGGAGCTTTTATGGAATTAAAAAATTGATGTGTAGAAGAGACATAATATGAAGAAAATGGATAAAGGTTAAATCATACTGAGTATGTGAAAAAGGTATTAAAGGGGGTCTAAACCAACCAAATAAACTAAGAAAGAAGAAAAAACCTTCCTAAAAAAAAAGGCGTCGAAGATTATTTAAAGAAAAAAAAAATTACGGTTAGAAATACTAACTAGCCGAAACGTTGTGCTAAGTAACAAAATAAAGACAACAAAGTAATTTTTTGATATTCTGGTTCTATGGTATTTTCTTAATACGCCACTGGTTCGACATTGCAAGTGTCATCCTAAAAGTAACTACGCCAATGATTGACTATAAAAATAAAAGCCATAAAATATTTTAAAAGGACATTGGGAAACCTTTATTCCTAACCTTTATGGTATACTCTTCATACCTCTGACTATGTAGTAAATCGGAGGAGGATTTTCCGGAGCAAAAACGGCCAATTCGATAAATCATTTTCACTCGAGAACAAATAAAAAGTAAAATGGGCGATTTTTATTTTTCCTTTAAGAAACGCCATCGTAAAAGTAAGTTACCTGACATAAAACCCAATGCCGTTTTATTAAAAATTTCGGTTTTATAGTTTCCATGTAAAGAAAATCTCTATACCTATTATAGGCCTGGGGTTAGAACAAATTTAAATCAAAAGAACGTAGAAGCTGCCTCATACGAGTCCTCTTCTATGTGCGTGTGAATGGAGTAGGAGAGAAATAAGATATTTCTAGTTGGCTTTAAAAACAAAATAAAGTTTATACAAGATGGAATTGCACTTATTCTGACGATAATAACCATTAGAGTCCAAAACGTGTTATTAACATTAGATCTAATACATCGGTAAATTCGAATTGAGGAGGAGAAATTTAAAAAAAATAAAATTTATTATTTCGACTATTTAAAAAAAGCAAAGTTGAAGATGATCGACGAAACGTCGGATTGAAAATCTAGATACCAACCCAGCTCTTCTGGAATGCATCATTGATATGTTTCTCGACTTAGCAACGTTCTAGTCTCAAGTCACAATCATTAAGGCATTGACAATGACAATTTGCTATCGAGGTTTGAGACGTCAAGAATGTTAATTTTGCTTTGCTGATATTACATCCCAAATGTTCCTCGCTGACGTTAAACACATAGAAATTTTGATTATGTTGGGTTGTGTAGATAAAAGTAGAAGTCATAGTCCGTGAGATGAAAATACTCAAATCGCCCACCTATTAGAAAATCGACACTGTCTAGGGTAGCAATTAAGTTGAAAACTTCCCGTATTAATAAGGATAGTGTTAAAAGTGGTCGTCCATTCACACTACAGTAAGATTCTTATAGCTCAAGCACACAAATCACCGTATCTAAGTTTTTTTAAAAAGAAAAGTTTCATCCACACAAAGCAGTATTATACAGTGTCCGCAAGAAAGTCCGCATCAAATGGGATTTTTTTTTATTATTAGTTAAGTTTATCTAATTACATCAGTTTTGTCAAAACCGACGTTTCTCATTTTTCCTAAGTTAGTAAACAGATGTACAAAAAGAAAATATTAGGAAGCTTTCGTTGAAATTTTACTTAATTAATATTGGATCAAAAAGAATAAATATTAATCGCTCGAAACATTTTATTCAACAAAAATATAGTTTAATATAATTAATTTAATAATAATAATTAAGTAAAATTTCAACGATAGCTTCTTTTATATTTTCTTTTTGTACATCTGTTTACTAACTTAAGAAAAATGAGAAAC
Organism: Polydrusus pterygomalis; assembly: GCA_963969555.1. NCBI lineage: Eukaryota > Metazoa > Arthropoda > Insecta > Coleoptera > Curculionidae > Polydrusus > Polydrusus pterygomalis. The sequence continues at coordinate 36,829,071 of OZ018385.1, read as the reverse complement.
GTCGGTTTTGACAAAACTGATGTAATTAGATAAACTTTGCATCAAACATTACATACTGATCAATAACAATTTCAGTTTTTGAAGCAAAATAAATAATTGGAAACAAAAATTTTACACAAAATTGCATTAAGATTACAAATAAAGTAAAGGCAATTTGTTTTACATCGATGTATAAAAGTTAATCTACGAGGGTTGATCAAAATTTTCAAGAATCTGGCAAAAAATAAAAATTGCATTAGACCGTCAAAATTTCGTATAGACGCTAAAAATGCCTAAATAAAGAACTTTCTCGAATAAAGTTTTTCGATATTTTTATAAATAAGGGCATTTTTGAAAATATTTTATTAAAAATGTCAAATTTGACAGGTAACGCAAGTCGTGCAGCTGCTTCAGTACACGTCATTTTTGGTTTTTAGGTAAGCAAAAACTAACTGCTTTTTCAATTTTTACCTATACCTAATAATAAAAAAAAATCCCATTTGATGCGGACTTTCTTGCGGACACTGTATAAGAGTTATTGGACAATGATCATGAGAGGCGAGAGCAAATAAAGATTGAGCTAACAGATAATCACTCACAAATTGTGTTCAAAGAATTTGTTTTTAAGATAAACCTATGTTTCAGGTAAATGAGTAAAACTACGAATACTGGACGTAGGAAAATCCTCACTGGTCAATCACACCCAGTATGACGACAAGGTTACTGTCTAGGCAGGCATTGTTGAAAATAGAGTAACCGAACCAAATTTCCTTGATGATAGCATCACTCGAGAAAGATAATTAAAATTCCTCGAAATGATCTGGTTCCAGCTCCTACCACTCTATTTCCAGATGATAATTATCCTGATTTACCAAGTAACCTTATGGTTTCAACAGAATAGGGCTCCCCTGCATTATGCTGCGCATGCAAGGGAGTAAATAATTACAATTTTTTCGGGTGGTGCATAGCTAGAAGGGGGTCAATAGAGTGACCAGCCAGATCGCTTGATCTTAACCCACTGGACTTTTTTTCTTGTGGGGCTACATCAAAAATAAAACTTTTTACTGTTCATTCTTTATTATATGATTAGGCCAACAGTAAAACATTAAGGAAAAGGAGATTATAGACTATTGTTTTTACAGACGAATAATTTTTTCCATATCCAAAATAATCCGTGTAGACAAAGCAATGGTTATTTCCCGTTTTCTTTAATTTTATCTATGCAATATGGCTTTTTTTCGAAAAAAAATTCAATTTCTTAACTTTTAAGACGATGATCGGGTCTGGCAACGGAGGATTTTAAACTCTTCATCCGCTCAGTAGGACACGCGGTTTTGACGCACGCGCAGTGTTGCCAATGCAACAGGCGATCGATAGGCTTCGCGTCCCGACGCCGCCGATGCCGGCCGTCCGACAGGCTCCTGCTGATTAGGACAATGTTGGACTTTTTACTGGTTTCGTAAGACCGTTGCTCGATTTCAATATGGGTTTTGACATTTTATGCAATATCGACCATTATTACGTCCGGCTCCATAAAAACCGAACAATGTAATATACATATTTCTTATACATTTTGATGGATTCCCGTTATGTAAGAGAAAACATCTTTATTGACTGCCTGTCAATAAATAAATAAAAAAATCAATCATCAACACTTAAGGACATTTTAGTATTACGGTTTTGAAAGAAGTTAGCAAATTAAAATGCAATTTGTACTTCCAAAAGAAATTTTTTGTATTTTTGTTTTTAAATTACGCACCATTTGAAACAGTAATTAATTCTCTAGGCAAAGAATTATAAGAAACGACAGCCCTATAAGTAAAATACCTCTGTAACAAGGAACTCTGATGGTGAGGTAAAGTTAACTTCATCACTATAGCGAGTGCTAACACTATGTATGTTAGAGCAAGGCGTTCACGAAGAGTGGTGGTAGAGTCAGGTTCATTTGAAATTTTATATATAAAACTAATAAAATGCAGAAGCTCAGAGTTTTCATGCTAAGCCAATTCAGTTCTGAGAATATATATGAAAGGTGGTCATATTTCCTAAGACCATACCTATATAAATCTTGCGCAATCTGCACTTTCGAATACGAGACTTGCCAAATATTGTCTATAGTCTATAAAATAACCATAAACAAAAATACAAGTAATAATAATATATTACATATTCCTGAAAAGAAATGTCTACATGATTTATAGGATTTTTTAGTTTTGCACCTAGAGAACTAAATCCCTGTATGTGCAAAATTTAATTCTAATTAATAATACACTAATCTTAATGTTATTAAATAAGTAATATAAAGGTCTTAAATATAATTTTTTTTGTAGAGTATATATAATAATATTAGAATAAGTGTAAAGTAAAGTAGTATATTATGTGCACTTGGGTGCCTTATTATCAAAATACGCGATAAGGATTAATTTTTAAAATAATACACTACATTTATTTAAATGGCTACTATATAAAAGTCCTACATTTTTTCTAAACTTTTGCTGTTTGGAATATTTCTTATTTCTAGTGGAAGAGCATTATAAATTTTTGGAGCTGAGTAATGAATAAGTTTTAAATTAACATTTTTAAAACTGTTAGGAATTATCAACTCTCCGTTGATATGATTGCGGATCTGATATGGGTGATTTATATAATTTCTTAATGTGGAGGTTTTATGTGTTAATACAGCAGTTGATAATATACAGGGTGTCCCATAACTTATGGGCCGTAGAGTAACTGGAGATACTAGACATCAAACTAAGCCGATTAAGTCATATAAGTTTTTTCGGATTGTTACTCGTTCTAGAGATACAGGGTGTTGAAAGTAAAAGTTTATTCTCGAAAATAAGCCATAATTTTAAAACCGTTTAATGAATTGAATTGAAAGTTCTCGGTATTATGTTTTTATGAGCAAGAAATAAGAATTTGTAGAAATTTTTAGGTTTCACACTAGAGGGCGCTAGTTGCATACACTGGGCTTCATAAATCTATGATTTTTTTTCTTACCTGTGATATTAGGTGTTTTTCAATTAAAGTTTCTTAAAGAAGGGCATTTTCTGAGTCAAAAAGGTGTACTTGATTGATCTTAATACCTTTAACGGTTTTCGAGATATTTCCCTTTAAACATCCCAAAGCATAAAAAAACAAACATAGTACATAATTAAATTAATATTTTAATTATCACAACGCAATACATTCGAAACAGTGGAACAAAAACAAGAAGCTCACTTTAGTAAATGTTGAAAGTGACCACCGTTGACCTCAATACACTTTATTAAACTTTTAAATAAATAAATAATAATATTAATAATAATAATAATAAACTTTTACTTTCAACACCCTGTATCTCTAGAACGAGTAACAATCCGAAAAAACTTATATGACTTAATCGGCTTAGTTTGATGTCTAGTATCTCCAGTTACTCTACGGCCCATAAGTTATGGGACACCCTGTATACAGTGATCAAACATTTAGGATTTCTGATTTGTAGAGTAAATGTGTGGAGTAGCTTTTTTTATAGATTATTTTTAGAATATAATTTTTTTTAGAGGTCTGAATGAGTTTTTGTAGATCTCACCCCACGCAATTATACCGTATCTTATTAGAGATTCTACTAAAGTCTTTTATAAATTAATTTTCTAATATTGTTGTCAAATAACTGATATGTGGTCCCCATTTAAGATGTTTATCAATAGTAATTCCTATTTTGTTGAGTTTACCTCACAGATAACTTCTTTGAGATTTTCAATTTTTATGTTGTTAAAATTGGGACGATTAGAAGAAGTAAGAGAGAATGCTATGTAATTAGTTTTGAAAGTATTCAAGGTTAATTGAATGAAATCCAGCCAGATCTTAATATTTTTGATACCATCCCTAACTGACTCTTTTACTTGAGTTTCACCATTGAATACCACAGCTGTGTCGTCTGCATATGATATGACTATTCCGTTATTAATACTTATATTAGCTAAGGAATTTATATAGGTAATAAATAAAATAATCAAACTATGAAGACACAAAGGGTTAACGGCATACGGGTATACCAATTTTTAGGGCTCCACAAATTTTCAGAGACCACTGTAATAAAAATCTGGCAGTTAAATTATTTCAATTTCACATCAACGAACAAGCTCGTTTTTTTTTTATATAAACATATCGTTGATAATATTGCAAAAAATAAAATTACTAACAACAAACACTTTTCTAAAAGTTACTTTTAAAGAAAATCATATTTTATGTACAAGTATTTACCCCTTAGCCAATTTTATGTGAAATTCCACCTGAGTTACATATTTCGAGTTGATTGAGGGTTTACAAAATTTTCGATTGTTGTATACAGTGTGAGGATTTTAAAGTGTTACAACGCAATATCTGAAAAACGGCTGGAAATATTTTAGTCAAATTTTGGGACGTGGATAAAGAGGTTGGGGGACAAATATTAAAATATTTTTGACATTTATCCCCCCTCCAGATTTTATGTGGCTAGTGACAAATTTGAAATGTCAAATGGAAAGGTATTTATTTTTTTCGATAATTCGATTCCTCGTCAATAATTACGTAAGTGAGCAGAAAATTGTTACATTTACGCTACTGGTTGCTTAGTTACGAATTTTTCAATAAATAAAATTGGAATACTTAAAACTACACATTTTAAATCATGACACCTACCTCCTATGATTATTGTTTATCCAAACCTTTAATTATGTTGTATCCTAGGAAACCACTTTTGTCTTTGACAAGTAGTAATAATCTGATTCTGATTCAAACGTATTTTCTGTTGATAAAGTTCATTATTCAGTGCAATTATGGAACAATCTTATGACATTGAAATAGACATGTTGTTAATTCTGGGAGAATGTAGAAAAAACTACCGGGAAGCGGCGCAATTGTGGACTGTTAGGTTTCCCGCCATTCAAAAATCTCATATGGCATTTAAGCGATTAGAAGATCGAGGTCGCAGCACGGGAATCCTTAAAAATAAGAACAGAGTTAGAAGACAAACAAAAACTAATGACGATATGGCCGTTGGACTGTTGGGTGTAATAGCTGTAAATCCTCATTGGTTCAAGGGAACTTGCTCGTGATTCAGGAATGTGCCAAAAATCGGTACTGGCTATTTTACACAAGCACAATTTTCACCCTTACCACATAACTCTTCATCAGGAATTGTATGGCCAAGACTTTCAAAATAGGATTACATTTTGTACGTGGTTACAAACTTTAATTCACGAAAACAATGCATTTTTAAGAAAGATAGTATTTTCTGACGAAGCTACATTTACCAATTGTGGTCAGGTAATATGGATTAATGTAACTTTTAATAATCAAAAATAAGTAATCCACTACTTGATAGGTGTACATAGATAAATACATATCTAAACACCCGTTAACGGGTGTTTAGAGAATATTCTCATACATTTAGAATTATTTTTAATTTTGTACTAATTCAATCAATTTTGCTTTTCTTAATTTAAGGTCAACCGGCACAATTTACACTATTGGGCACCTCAAAATCCTCACTGGATGAGATTTCTGCCAAACCAACATCCTTGGTCGGTTAATACCTGGTGTGGCATAGTCGGAGATAGAGTCATTGGACCACATTTTTTTGACCGTCACCTAAATGGAGAAATGTATAATAATTTTTTACAAACCGATTTGCCACAACTTCTGAATAATAATGGAAATCAACAAGGACTATGGTTTCAGCAAGATGGTGCTCCGCCACATTTTGCCCGACAAGCTCGAGATACACTAAATGAAATGTTTGGAAACAGATGGATTGGTCGTGGTGGTCCTGTAAATTGGCCTGCAAGGTCACCAGATTTAACCCCATTAGATTTTTTCTTGTGGGGATTTATAAAAGATAAAGTTATGGCTACACCACCAACCACACCAGAAAACATGAAAGATCGTATTCAACAAGCATGTAATTTAGTAACTCCTCAAATGTTAACTCGCGTAAAGAATTGCAAAATGTTTAGAAATGGATGGGGGTCATTTCGAACACCTGTTGAAGCATGATCGTCGTTAAATTTAAGGAATTATCATAGTTTTAAGTATTCCAATTTTATTTATTGAAAAATTCATAACTAAGCAACCAGTAGAGTAAATGTAACAATTTTCTGCTCACTTACGTAATTATTGACGAGGAATCGAATTATCGAAAAAAATAAATACCTTTCCATTTGACATTTCAAATTTGTCACTAGCCACATAGAATCTGGAGGGGGGGGGGGGTAAATGATGTCAAAAATATTTTAAAATTTGTCACCCAACCTCTCTATCCACGTCCCAAAATTTGACTAAAATATTTCTAGCCGTTTTTCAGATATTGCGTTGTAACACTTTAAAATCCTCACCCTGTATATTTAAAAGATAACATATTCGCATTAAAATTTACTTAAGTGGATTGTGAGTTCCTCGATACATAAAGATTATGATTTAAACAGAAAAACAAATAATTGTCAATGAACATTCAATTAAAAATATGCAAATATAAATTGGAAAAACAATTTTTATTGCTTGTCTTATTTTTTCGGGTTTCAAAAAAAATAGAACATTTTATTAGTTCCATTATATTCTAGGTCTTTAATTTGGTATGTAAGCACATCAGTCGTAATACATTATTACCGAGCTAGGAGAAATAAATAAATGTATGTCATATTAAGGGATATTATTGTGAGCTAGGAAAATAAAGAAATGTATGTCATATTAAGGGATATTATTGTGAGCTAGGAAAATAAAGAAATGTACGTCATATTAGCAGAGCAGATGTTGTGAGCTAGGAAAAATAAAGAAATATATGTTATATTAGCAGATATTGCGAGCTAGAAAAATAACGAATTATATGTCATCGTAGCAGATGTTGTGAGCCAGAATGTTTTAATTCTTTTTATTAACTATTGCTAGAAATTAAAACCTAGTTTTAAAACATGCTTTAATTTATTTTAACTGTTTAAAGAAACCCATTTTGATTTTCATCGTTATTCCTGTAACTTTACTCTTACTGCCCTCGTGTACCAAACTGCCCTTTTAACAAATGAACATGACGCTTTTTAAACTAACTTCACAAATTACTATTCTACGATTTTTTAAAATCTCGCCCTACTTATAATATCAAGTTATACGCATTTCTTCTCAATTGCTAGGAAAATTTATTTAAAATACGTTTTTTCGAAAGATTTATTTCGCCTTTTTCTACATGACAAAATTTAACACAATAAGTAGCTATTTTCTTTTTTACCGTTTTTCCTGTAAGAAGATTCCTCACCGGAATTTAAACGCAAGTTCCTTATTGAAAAGCTTTTTAACTTAACAAAGACGTTTTGGAAGCCCAATGGGGAATTCCTTTTCAGCAGGACCGACTCAACGAAAAAAAATGTTTATTAGAAAAACTAGCAATAAAAGAAAAGGTTTTAGGATTGAAGCCCCGAGTGAATTCAAATACAGGGACAAATTTTTATATAAAAAAATGGGCCATTCTTTTTTTATCTGTGATATGTCAAATAATATAATAATATGTTATATTTCGTTGATTTACTTAACAGAACAAGAATTCTACCTGCACAGAATTTTTTTTATGTAGTATACAGGGTGTCCCGAAATTAGCGTGCAATATTTCTAGGGCGTAAACTATATCCAAAAATATGACAAAAATGCCCTATAAACATACCCCGAGAAATGCTCCTTTAGGGGGCTAGGGCCCCTCAAAGAGGATCGGGAAGGAAGTATTTTTTTATAATAGTATGGAAACCCTTAAAGATAATAACATGAAAATTGGTACGTGCCTTCCAACCGATAAGTTGTACATAATAGTTAGTTTAGAGTGAAAATATTTCTTCCAGTGGCGTCGCACGGAGTGGGGCTGAGTGTAAATATTATCCTATATTTTTTATTTCTAGGATTTTTTAATTTTAAGTACAATATTTTAAGAACCTTGAGTTTTTTCTTTAAAAAAGTACCCCTTGTTTTATTTTGATAGAAGGCACCGTTTTCAAGTAAAATTAATTTTAAAATAAAACGTATTTTTCAAAAGAAAGGTTAGTCCATATGAGTTCAGGTAAATCCGAAAGTTAGCGTGCAATATTCCTAGGGCGTAAAGTACTTCAAAAAATATTACAAAAATGTTCTATAAACATACCCTCAGAAATGCTCCTTTAGGAGACTAGAGCCTCTCAAATGGGGGCAAATTTTTTTTCCTAATAGCATGAAGTCTTTGAAATGATCCATTTTCTATTAAATTTCGATGGACCGTAGCAAATCTTCTACGGCTAGGTGTTCTTCTATGCGGAAATCGCCTCCTGTACTCTATTACAGCGGCAGTAGAACTACCATTACCATTACAAAATCCATACACAAAATGAATATCTGTGAGTTCTCTGTTGCCCCCTTTTGAGAGGCTCTTATTCCCCTACACGAGCATTTCTGAGGGTATGTTTATAGAACATTTTTGTAATATTTTTGGATGTACTTTACGCCCTAGGAATATTGCACGCTAACTTTCGGATTTACCTGAACTCATATGGACTAACCTTTCTTTTGAAAAATACGTTTTATTTTAAAATTAATTTTACTTGAAAACGGTACCTCCTATCGAAATAAAACAAGGGGTACTTTTTTAAAGAAAAAACTCGAGGTTCCTCAAATATTGTACTTAAAATTAAAAAATCCTAGAAATAAAAAATATAGGATAATATTTACCCTCAGCCCCACTCCGTGCGACGCCACTGGAAGAAATATTTTCATTCTAAACTAACTGTTATGTACAGTTTATCGGTTGGAAGGCACGTACCAATTTTCATGTCATTATCTTTAAGGGTTTCCATACTATTATAAAAAAAGACTTCCTTCCGGACCATCTTTGAGGGGCTCTAGCCCCCTAAAGGAGCATTTCTCGGGGTATGTTTATAGGACATTTTTGTCATATTTTTGGATATAGTTTACGCCCTAGAAATATTGCACGCTAATTTCGGGACACCCTGTATATTTAGCGTATGGCTCATTTACATCACAAAAGTCAACATAGGTAAACATTTATATAAAAGCATAAAAGACACATTAAATTAAATTCACAAACAGACATCTAAGGCACGTATACAGGGTCCTGCACCTCACTTCCCGTCTTCTATAGCTCACTTAGTAATTAAGTTAGAATTTTCATATTTTGCAGACCTTATCTGTATCTTGGGGCGCATTTCAGGAAAATATTTTTTTTCATACAGGGTGTTCCAAAAAAGTGTGACGTCATAAGGGTGTATTTTTTTAAATTACATGCTATATATTTTCTTACATTTTTGGGAGCCTCCTATAGTTACATACATACCCCTAAAATTTTATTAAAATTGATTCAGTATTATAGACGAAACAAAATAAAAACTAAAAAATATCAGTTTTGCGCCACTGGAATTCAAAATAAATAAAAAATAAAAATAATGCCTCGTTAATAAATTTATACAAAGGTACCTATTAAATAAGGTATAACAATTTCGTTAACCAAGTTTGGTTAACACGAATTGTACAGGGTGTCCAAAGTTTAGTGTCAAACTTTGCAAACTTTAAAGCAATTTATTTTTCTTATTTCAAACGGGAACCCCTGTATATTTTTATGTCATTCGATGCAGAATTAAAAATCAAACTTTTTTCCTAATTGCAACCCTATCGCAATTTCTAACGCATCAAGAGTTATTTGCAGAAAACTAATTTTATCAACTATTCCAACAGTCATTATTATGAATAAATATCGAAGGTGGCTTTGAAAAACAATTTATTGGTACTAAAGTTTATTAAAGTGACCAGAGACCATTTTGACTTTAGTAATCTAAAAGTTTTAAATACTGTTAAATTGTTAGTAATTATTTAAGCTGTTATAATTACTTTATATTGTTTTTTGTGATGGACTACAACCAAGAAGAGCTCGTAGATATGATTTTTATATTAGGAGCATGCGAAAAGAACTCTTTTTTGGCAAGCCGAGTTTACGCACAGTGTTATCCGGAACGACGACATCCAGACAAAAGGAGCCTGCAAAACATATTAGAGAGGTTTGTACAAACGGGAAATGTAAACTACCCAAAACCAGTGAGAAATAAACCGGTCCGAACTGAACAAAATCAATTGGCTGTGCTATTATCTGTTATAGAAAATCCTTCAGTTACCCAACAAGCAGTCGCTGATGCCGTAGATGTAATCGAAAGAACAGTTCAACGAATTTTCAAGGATAACCATATTCACGTTTATCATTTCCAGTTAATAATGACTAACAATTTAACAATATTTGAAACATTTAGATTACTAAAGTCAAAATGATCTATGATGACTTTAATAAACTTTATTACCAATAAATTGTTTTTCAAAGCCACCTTCGATATTTATTCATAATAACGACTGTTGGAATAGTTGAAAAAATTAGTTTTCTGCAAATAACTCTTGATGCGTTAGAAATTTCGATAGGGTTGCAATTAGGAAAAAAGTTTGATTTTTAATTCTGCATCGAATGACATAAAATATACAGGGGTTCCCATTTGAAATAAGAAAAATAAATTGCTTGAAAATTTGCAAAGTTTGACACTAAACTTTGGACACCCTGTACAATTCGTGTTAACCAAACTTGATTAACGAAATTGTTATACCTTATTTAATAAGTACCTTTGTATAAATTTATTACGGAGCATTATTTTTATTTTTTATTTATTTTTAATACCAGTGGTGCAAAACTGATATTTTTTAGTTTTTATTTTTTTTCGTCTATAATACTAAATCAATTTTAATAAAATTTTAGGGGTATGTAGGTAACTATAGGAGGCACCCAAAAATGTAAGAAAATGTATGGCATGTAATTTAAAAAAATACACCCTTATGACGTCACACTTTTTTGGAACACCCTGTATGAAAAAAAAATATTTTCCCGAAATGCGCCCTAAGATACAAATAAGGTCTGCAAAATATGAAAATTCTAACTTAATTACTAAGTGAGCTATAGAAGACGGGAGGTGAGGTGCAGGACCCTGTATATATTCAATTGCATCTTTAGTCGCTATCTGGAAGTCATATGGGTCGCCGGTATATAGGCCCTCAGTGTGCATTCTTCAACAATGTGGCGGATTGTCTGCATGCCATCTCCGCAGTCACACCTGGGGGAAAGGTTTTTACCCCATTTAAAAACTGAGTCGGCGCATCTCCCACATTTGGTTCTAATTCTATTCAGGGCTGACAATGTTTTGCGGGGAAGGTCGAATCCATTGGGCTTTCCGGATATGCAGGGCATGTTATGGTAGGCGAGTGGAGCGTTGTCCTCCCATTCTTCTCGCCATCGGGCAGTAATGTCAAAACCGGCACCTTGCAGGGACTTTCCAGTTCTGAGAGGGGGATGCCTGGAGCGGAGTCGATTTCTTTCGAGGGCGGGGAGTCGGAATGGATCGGTAGTTGAGGATTGTTGATGATCTTCCTGTATTCCCTAACAAGAGCGTGCTCTCTACGGAGGTGAGGAGGGGCTATGTGGTTAAGCGTGGGGAGCCAGAAGGTATATAGGTGTTGGTTTGATCGTGCCCGTAATGAGCCGCAATATGTGATTGAGCTGGGCGTAGTAATGTATCAACATAGTATAAAACAAAGTCGCTATCGCCCGTCTGTTTCTATACAGGGTGGCCCTTTAGTGTGGCAAAGTACAATAGCTCCGTTACTATTTCAAATACATTAAAAATATTAATACAAAAGTTGAAGGGCAGTAAGTGACTTATAACGTAAAATTATTTTTAACTTTATAGGGTGGGTCGAAAAAGCGGAACAAAAAAAATGTACTTTTTTCAAATGGAACACCCTGTATATTTTTTCATTTTTAAATTCTACATAGAATTATAATTATTTTTTATGAAATACATTATTAGTCTATACTTTATAGTTTCCGAGATATTGACTGTTGAAAAGTGACATTTTTGAACTTTGACAGCTTCTAACTTTCTAACAGTACGTCTTAGAGCAAAACGGCTTACATGTCCCTATCTTCAATTTTTATTATCTTCCCAAAAAAATCAACTTCCAGTTAAACCGGAACAACTATATTTCCTGCTTTCGAGTAACATCCGGTTTAACCGGAAGTTGATTTTTTTGGGAAGATAATAAAAATTAAAGATAGGGACATGTAAGCCGTTTTGCTCTAAGACGTACTGTTAGAAAGCTAGAAGCTGTCAAAGTTCAAAAATGTCACTTTTCAAGAGCAAATATCTCGGAAACTATAAAGTATAGACTAATAATGTATTTAATAAAAAATAATTATAATTTAATATGGAATTTAAAAATGAAAAAATATACAGGGTGTTCCATTTGAAAAAAGTACATTTTTTATTGTTCCGCTTTTTTGAGCCACCCTATAGAGTTAAAAATAATTTTACGTTATAAGTCACTTACTGCCCTTCAACTTTTGTATTAATATTTTTAATGTATTTGAAATAGTAACGGAGCTATTGTACTTTGCCACACTAAAGGGCCACCCTGTATGTGCTTAAATCTTTAAAACTACGCAACGGATTTTGAAGCGTTTTTTTTTAATAGATAGAGTGATTCAAGGGGAAGGTTTTTTGATCAAGTTGGGGGAAAGGGTTTGTGGTGTTTATAGTGATTGCCAATCTATCAGATTTTGAGGTTAGAAACTTGTTTTCAACGTTTCGTTCCTAAAATTTGTTTAAAAATGTTTCGCTCTTCGTGTTTTTAGTTCGAGAAGCAAGGGAACAAGTCAATTAAAGTTACCTTATCAAATCAAAAATAGAAAAACAAATGACACAGCAATTTTCACTGTTATCGTGTACCCAGACTCAAGTCACATATGAGTTGGTAACATTTAACAATTTGCCAAAAACTTGGGTACGTTTAAAACATTTTCAATTCTAATTCACAATAAGTTGTTCGGAAAGCGTTCCTTTAACAACTTAGCTAAGCAGATATATTAACATTGCTCTTTAACACGGAAGCAAAAGGAAAGTTCTAGTTAATAGGAAAGAATATAAGAAATCCACAGAGAAAATTTAGTATACAAAAATGGTGCCGAGTCGGTTCTGAAGTTAATTAAACCATATATTTTTCGTGTCTATTTATAATTTATTATACAAGCATACCTACATTTATTAAAATATACTGTTAAACTATCAGAAATTTCAAAAACTAATGCCGATACTGTTTTTCTCGGGAAAATTGCATTTAAGTGAAAAACACTGCTTGGGAGTTCTTTTTCGATCGGAAGTCATTTCGCGTTAAATCTAATAGAAGCTCAATTTGTCTTGTAGTGTCTTTATAAATCTTTTGGGGTTTTATAAAACGTACAGGAATTTCTGGTTTCGTTGTTAAATTTAAATTGAAATAAAATTCTTAAGTTCCTCAAAGGATTTGGAAGGTATTTGTCGAGTATAATAATATTAGTGGACCGAATCAAAATTTAAATAGTAAAACCTTTAAGACTTAGGTATTGTATATAACAGACACGGAATGTTTTTATGACATAACTAATATACCAGATAAAAAAATTGGTCACCTTTTTTTGAGGTTGGTGTGTTTAAATTCGGTGAGAATTTCATAAATTTATTTTCAACCAATTAGAAGGCTCCTTTTTGTTAACGTTGCTTATAGCAACGGGAGACTATCGCAATAGTCTATAGCCTATTAACCGAATGAAATTAATAAGTGATAATTTTTAGGTATACTACTACGACTTAATTTTAATTCAAATGTCAAGTCATTTCGAAGTGACAGGTGAGACAAACCAGCAAGTAACAATCAGTTTTTTAGTCGTACCCGTGATATTTATTGTTACAATAATATTGTGTAAAAAATGATTCGTTTTAGTAATGAATCAGCAAGTTCGATTGCTAAAGAAATTGAGCAGTTAGTAACTCATTTTTATTACTAAAATGTTAGAAACATTAAATAACAAATTTGTTATCTGAAATCCAATGTCTTTATAGTTTTAAATTCAAATATAACTTTAAAAAACATATTTCCGATGAGTTTAGTTAAATATGACGCACTGTATTTTTACAATAGAAGTTGATTTTACTTGTTAGTAACTAAGGTTTATTACTAAAATTTCAGGAACATTAAAAGAAACTCCAATTTATGAAATTTTCTTACCGATTCTCCCACGCAGCAGAATTAATTCCGTATAATTTTTTTCTCGGTTTCACTCATGTTTTTGTTAATAGAAAATTTCCCTCGTCTTCGACTCGGGATTATTTTCTATCAAAAACACCATTCGTAATAAAAGTATTATTAGTCTATACTTAACAGTTTCCGAGATATTGACTCTTGAAAAAATGACATTTTTAAACTTTGACAGCGTCTAGCTTTCTAACTGTACGTCTTAGCGCAAAACGGCTTACATGTCTCTATCTTCGATTTTTATTATCTTTCCAATAGTGTCAACTTCCGGTTTAACCGGAAGTACTATGAAAAACCAATAAAATTTTTATTTTCTACCAATTGTATTTAAATAAATCTTACATAATATTGTAGCATATCAAAATGGTAGGCGACTGGGTTGTGTAGCTTAAATGGTTTTGATTTATGTTTTTATTTTCGACTGGGAGTGTTTATTATTTACTGTGCCGCTGTGCCCTTATGGTGCGCTATCTAATCACTGAAACACTAAGGATTTTTTAAGAGATTTATTTGATGAACAGCAAAGCAATGAGGGAATGAAAGATTACAATAAATATGGCGAATAAAATACAAATTAACGACTTGAAAGTATAAAACGGTGAATTTAAATAGTTCTCTAAAAGGGAGAGAGATTGTCCCTTTTTACTCACTTTAGGAAAGTGTTATTCCAGTAAGTTACATGAAACTATTTCCACTTGATAGATAACTCTGACCAAAAGCAGAATTATGCAAAATTTACACAATAAACAGTTAAATAAATTACTCAAGAAACACTTACGCAATTGCAATTGGAGCAAAATAGACTGGTTCTGGTGCAGAACTCTTCATGACGTTAAAAAATTGTTGAATTTAGTCTCGACTTTAAACTGAATAGACAAACGGGCAGAAGTAACCCTTACACTTGAACAATTGCTACAACTCTCTACGTAAGTGTTCCTTCGAGTTTTTATACAGTTTTGCAACCCTTATCAACTGGAAGAAGGGGTTCCGTTTTGCTATGTCAACAATAATTTTGCACGTTAGTAAAGGAGGGGATTTCCCCGGATCTCCTATTAGAAGTGGAACCCTTTATCCCAGCCAATTACAAACAATTATTTCTTATTAACATTTTCAATTTTTACTGTCAAGAAAAACTACAATTTTGATGATGATACGGTAATTTTTTATGAAGGTCTAAATTGGAATATTTAAAAAAATACTATTGAAAAATTATAAAAATAAGCAACTGGTTTAATAAAAACTTATTAACTATAAATTATAACAAAACAACATACATTCCATTTACTTTATACAAAATAAACTTCCAAATATTGGTCCAATAATACGCAATAATATTAATATAAAGGAAGGTGGAAATATTAAATATCTAGGAACAATTTTTGATTAACATTTAAAATGGGATTTACATAGTGACTACATTGTAAAAAAACTAAGAATTCTTATACCAAAATTTAAACACCTTAAACAATTTTTAAATAACATAATTAGAAATATTATATTATTCTTTAGTACAAACCCATTTAAATTATGGAATACTAGGATGGGGAGGCATAAATAAGAATAATCTTAATAATATTGAAACTATTCAAGAATACATTTTGAAAATTATTTACGAAAAAGACCACCAATATTCTTTTGATTTACTATTTAAAGATAGCAAAAAAAAATGGATATTAAATAAATATTTTCTTACAACATGTTAATATAATATACTTTTAAACATAAAAATAAAATAAATTATATTAATCACACACATGAAACTCGTCATAAAAATACTATTACATATAAAAATAGAGTAAACAAAACAATAGCACACAAACTTTATTTAAACATCAATCCATATATTTTTGATATGCTACCGCAGTCAATTAAAATATTTAAATCGTTAAATAATTATAAAGATAAAATTAAAAATTGGATATTATCCAATCTAAGAGATATATTCAAGAACGTCATTAATAAATAATAAATATACTAAGTTATAATGAATAAAATAAATAAACATATATAATATATACGTGACGTATTGTATCTTTGTTTACTGTAGTGATATAAAATATAACAATAAAATATTGTCATATTCGTTTTATAGTTGTGCCTGAATTATGAAATATATTCTTGAAAATAAATATTATATTATTTTACTTAAAACAAGTATTTTACTTCTGAGTTCGGAATTGATAGTTTATACAAAAAAAATTATATATTAGCATTTAATGTTAAAAAAATATTTGAATAAACTTTAATTATTATTATTCGTTTACTGACTCCTCCTACGAAACTAGAAATGTCCTTGTCCTTGTTCTATACACTATCTTTCCACTACACCTCTTCTTATCAAGCTCAACACCCATTAAGAGTCTTAGCACCACAGCGAAGTACGAAATGAGCAATCCATCCTTAAGGATACCAATCCATATCCGACAATTTGAAATAATGAGCTATGTCAAATATTGTAATAATATTTTTGCGCAACTACAATCGATATTAAAAAAAATATGGGTGTTAATTTATACTTATTATTATAGAATAACAATGCACTTTAGAAAAATTGCACTTAAGAAAAATTGAAAAAACAAATGTTTGACTCCACGATAATTTTTTTCTCGTGTACGCCCCTGAACAAGACCAATTTTTCAAATCCTCTCACAAGTACAAAATAACTTTAATGGTAATGCGAGAAACGTCCATAATAAGCTCTAAGGTTTCATGATCGACTCCGGGCAAGTCTATCTGTCATTTGAATGGATATGCCGCATTTCCGCTATGCCATCGATCAAAAAAATTAAGGCCTTGTTAGTTGGCGAGTTGAAAAAGGGAACAAACGGTATAATATGTCTCTGTCTGAAATGCGATTCCCGAGAACAAATATTAAATTTGGTAGAGATGTTTTCGTGGGTGGATTGTTTTCTTATAATAATTTTAGTGTTTTATTTTACGAAAACCAGATGGTTTCAACAGTAAGAATATGAGGAAGTTAAAAGCAAAACGACCCACATACGGAGCAAATTGATCAAATTTATTTACTTTGTGAAAGGTCCCAAATTAGCGTTTTTCACTCTTAAACAGTGGCATAAGAAACACCCCCGCAGACCCCGCACCGCGGGGGAGGGGCCGACCAGCCGGGGGGCCCACATTGAGGGCCCTTTCAAAACTTGCTGCCAGCTTTGTTTTTCATAGATAAACATTTCATAATTAATTTTATTTTTTTATATCCTAAGAATTTAACTTCGTTAAGTAAAAAAGAATTATACGTAAAAGCGCGGAATTTACAAACCATATACCATAAAGACTTGTCCATTGCCTTTCCTAGTCAAATTTTAAGCCTCAGAAAAGGACTTGGAGATAGTATTTCAAAATTTAAAACTGTGTATGAAATTGCAGATCATTTATTAATAAAAATCACGGTGTTCTTCAAATTTTCCAGATGTATCCGGGTGCAGTGATGTTATTTCTAACTTTACCAGTTAGTGTGGCATCAGCGGAGCGATCTTTCTCCAAACTTAAAATAGTAAAGACCCATTTACGTAACACCATGGGACAACAACGCCTTTCGGATTTATCCTTAACCATCAGTATCGACCACGAGTTAAAACATTAAATATCGACGAAATTATAAACGATTTTCCAAAAAAACTCTTTACGATCTGGTCGTTTTGTATAATACCTTGTATAGTACTTAGTGATATAATATTTGTGCAGACTTGTTGAGTGTTCATGTGATTTACTGTTTTCTGTCTTCGGGATTCTATGAGGCTCGATCACTGCCCCGTTACTACCATACATGGTAAGCAGCATTATAAGTGATGTTTTAAAATTTTAATTTTGCATGATGTTTGCTGGAATATTACGTATAATGACTTAATAATTACCCATGTTATGTCTACTAGTCTACCTAGGAATATTTTTACGAATTGTTTGCTGTTTTAATAGTAGGTACTTAACATATAATGTGGATTGAACCCTAATTAAATTATTACGCGATTAACGAATTCAAAAATTCATAAACCTAAACCTTACAGCAATGAAAATAAGAATTATCATTTTCCATTCGTTATAGAGAGGGGGCCCTGAAAACGTTTGCGGGCGGGGGGGGGGGGGCACTCAGTTTTTGTTACGCTACCGCTCTTAAAACTTAACATTTGTTTGCGTATGAAATAAGCTGTACGGGTGTAAAGGTATAAAAAAAAATAAAAATTATTCAAATTTAAAAAGTTTGATTAAGATTTTTAAGCTATAAAAGGTTAATACCTTTTCGTAAAAACATCGTTCTTATGCTTTATTCAATCTCTTGAGACGGTTTTGGCAGTAATAACTTGAGTAAAACGACGTTAAAACATACCACGAGAAAACACTATCTCCTAACAAAATGCTTGAAATTTTTTTATTTTTTGTACGACTTTCTTTTCTACCCTGTATAATACTAAAGTGTATTAATTACATTATAGGCGTACCACACTATTAATCTGCAAGAAACAATCTTTTAAACTCTGCAAACCGCATTCAAATCCGTGATCTGATTTCCAAATTACAGACTTGTAATACAGGTAAGTATCAAAAAAACAATTTGTGATAAGTACCAAAAACCCGAGATACACACAGTAATATTTTTGAAAACAATTAAGCTACCTTTTTCTCATTTCTCAGTTCAAAGACATGTCTGCATATCGATCTTGACACGGACTACTTAAAAACAGACTCGGATAATACCCTGTAAGTCCTGTAACCGAAATGAGGCCCTTCAGAATAATTTTTTCCTACTAAGCGGTTTTATGTAAGACTGGGAATGTCCTTTAAAGAATTCTAGCCAAGAGGAATAAGGGCTCAGGGTAATCGCTGGCTTTTAAACATTTTTTGCAGTATTTAGCAATTAGGAAGATTCTTTTTAAACGCTCTTTGTGTTTAACTTTTATTTGTGAATTGCCAAAGGGTCTTGGTCGGCTTTGTTTGTGCATTTCCCTTTGTTTGTAATAACCTATACCTATTGACATAACTTTAACCCTCCCTGTATAATAAAATGTGAAGATAGCTACGGAATCAAAGGACCCATCTTTTGGTCAATTAATATTGTTATTGGTTTTAGAGTTCCTGCGTTTTCTTGTTCTATATGTCTTTATATAAAAAATAAATTTATACTTTTATATACAGTGTGTATCAGCCAAATGGAATAAATTCGATAATAAATACATGGGGGCGTGTCCGAAAAAACGCTCGGACACGTCGATTGGTATTTCTAGTTGCGCATTTCTTTCAATAGAAACTTTTTATACAAGGTGTGTCATGTAATAGTGGCAAATACCAAGTTTCTTATTTTAAACGCAATACCCAGTATATTATTCAATTCTTGAATTCTTCAGAAAATTTTAGACATTTCAAGTACAATATCCTATACCTATCTTCAACTGTTTCGGAAATATTAAGTGTTTTCAAATTTCTTGCAAATATTAACAACACACTCAAAAACTAATAAGTAATGCTGTTTATTTCTTGATAATGAAAAAAACAAAAAAACATTAATGTAAGAGCTGTTGAAAATGCTCGCCGCGAAAGTCTTGGCAACGTCTTAAATAGACATTTCTTCTAATGTTACTGAACATCTCAGGCGTAACCGATCTAATCGCAAGCGTTATTCGTCCTCTTAAGTCAGCTAAGTCGAGGGGTTTAGTTTTGTATACAATATTTTTGACATAACCCCATAAGAAGAAGTCTAATGGCGTCAGATCAGGGGATCGTGCTGGCCATTGCCATCGATCCACGCCTCCCTATCCACCGTTTTGAAAATACTCGGTTGAGGTACTGCCGGACATTGATTTGATGAAGTTGTTGGTTTGCTGGGTCAGGATATAAGTTTGTCAAAGTTGGCAAGACATTATTTTGAAACAGTGCTAAATAATTATCGCCATTTAAATTGCCATTAATGAAAAAGGGACCTATGATATGATCTCCAACCATTCCTGCCCAAACATTAACCTTTTCAGGATATTGCGTATGTTCTTCTCTAATCGAGTGAGGATTTTCCCTAGACCAATAGCGGCAATTCTGACGATTAGCATGACCGTGAAGTGTAAAGATGCACTCATCAGAAAACAAAACATGTTCTAATCGGATCACATTGTTATTTAACATTGCCATCATTTGTTCACGAAAATACGTACTCCCATCAAAATCGTCTTCCATGAGCTTATGAGTAGGTATCATTTTATAGGGATACATTTTATTTTCTTGTAATGTTCGAATAATCGATGAATGGCTAACATCGAACATTGGGGCTGCTTTTCGACTATAAGTATGTGGGTTTTTTTGGAAATTTTTCATGAAATAAGCGAGCAACTTCCATTTGTGTCCGTGTTTTATCCCCATAACCAGATTGTAGATTTGTTATTTTGTGCATTTCTGTCAACTGTCAGGAGTTTTAAACAAAACTAATTATACCTTTTTTTAATTTCATATCAGTAAAAAGAAACGCTGAAATGCAATAAATCTGAAAACACTTAATATTTCCGAAACGGTTGAAGATAGGTATAGGATATTGTGCATAAGATATGTCTAAAATTTTCTGAAAAATCGAAAAATTGAATAATTTACAGGGTGTTGGTATTGTCACCCTGTATAAAAAGTTTTTATTGAAAAAAATGTGCAACTAGAAATACCAATCGACGTGTCCGAGCGTTTTTTCGGACACGCCCCCATGTATTTATTATCGAATTCATTCCATTTGGCTGATACACTCTGTATATCATAATGTTCTTACTATCAGAGGTCATACGCCTCTATTATTTAATGGTTGTTGATGAAATTTTAAAGTCAATAATATTCCTGTTAACCAATTTTAAAAAATAACTTTACTTCTTTCAGAGATGCTCAACATGTAGGCAATAATGGCTGAATTAAAATAATATAAATTTTTTGCAAAAAATATATAAATTAAACTGTAAACGTTGCTGTAAATCGCCAATCAAGGATATATCTAAAAAAACCGCACACACAATTTGTCAAAACATATTTCTTATTCACGAGGCTACACTCTTTCTTCTACTAATCCCTGTTTCATGAGCGAGTCGTTTTTAAGGTGGGAGTATCAACATGCTTGCCAACCTATAACCTATTTCGCGAAGATTTATTTATGTTTTCTAGCTTTTATACAAAATTTAAAGAAAATTAGTATCGACTTGATATTCTATAGGTAATAATTGACATATTTAATAAATATCAAGGAATTTCATAACTTATTTTAGGAGAATTGTATAGCGAAAAATATCGGGTAAGATTTTTTTTAACATTATTATGTCATTGTCACTCATTGTTCTTTCACTATACAATTCTCCCAAAATTAGCAATGAAATAAATTGATATTTTTGTAATATATCAGATACTACCTAAATAATGTACCGACGATATTGATTTTCTTTAAATGTTAGTTATTAAAATAATAAACTCAAAAATCAACGCGGAATAGGTTATAGGTTGGCAATAGATTGAATGACGTTGAGAATTCAACCTTAAGAAATTTGCGTTTACGATTTTGTTTCGCTATTCAGTATTTCTTTGCTGGAAACAAGAGCGGTGAATAATAAGGAAAGACTGTTATGTTAATATAAAAGGAAAAGTAACGCCAGCAGTGTCATATAGCCTAGAACCACTTCGTCTTAGTTTCTTGGTAAAAAATCTACTTGCTTCTTTTAAACCAGTGGTAGAATTAAAATGGACTTATTATAAATAAATCTATATTTTTATTTATTTTAATAAAGTCATCGACAGGGCCATTAGAGCCGAAGTAAGTGTGGGTTGACAATATGTATTAATATTATGAAGTCGCAATCATTTGGTAAAGGTTAAATTAAAATTCTAAAGTATAACATAATTCCTATATTACATCATCTAATCAAGATTTCTTTTAAAACCGAATTATTCCCAGCTAAATGAAAAATAGCCAAACTATCACCAGTTTTTAAAAATGCAGAAAAATATTGTAGTAGTAACTATTGCCTCATTTCTGTTTTATCCACATTTTCAAAGATTTTAAAAAAAATTTTAAATAATAGAATAGTAAATTTTTTTGAAGAAAAAAAAATTCTCTCCATTATTATATTTCGTAAAGTTAGAGATACAGAAGTTGCAGCTGCAGATATTATCAAAGATATAAAACAAAACGTTGATAGCGACCAAAAATGCTGCCTATTGTCCCTAGATTTATGTAAAGCATTTGATACAGTCAATCACAACATTTTACTTAAATGCCTATACAATAATATTGGAATTCGAGGAAATAATTATTTATTAAAAAATTACTTAAGTAATAGAAAGCAGTTTTTTCAAATGGAAAATGTTAAAAGTTCACAAAAAAACTTGTTTCTTGTCAATGAATTAGAACAAGTTCCAATTTCTTGTCAATAAATTAGAACAAATTCCAATTTCTTGTCAATAAATTAGAACAAGTTCCAAATTTCTTGTCAATAAATTATAGAACAAGTTCCCATTTTTTGTCAATAAATTAGAACAAGTTCCAATTTTTTGTGAATAAATTAGAACAAGTTCCAATTTATTTTCAATAAATTGTTGCAATAACCTGGGGCAAATTTTAGCTGTTTACACGTGAAATGGCATTGAAGTTTCAATTTCTTTTCAATAAATTGTTGCAATAACCTGGGGCAAATTTTAGCTGTTTACACGTGAAATGGCATTAAAGTTTAAATTTCTTTTCAATAAATTGTTGCAATAACCTGGGGCAAATTTTAGCTGTTTACACGTAAAATGGCATTAAAGTTTCAATTTCTTTTCAATAACCTGGGGCAAATTTTAGCTGTTTACACGTGAAATGGCATTGAAGTTTCAATTTCTTTTCAAAAATTGTTGCAATAACCTGGGGCAAATTTTAGCTGTTTACACGTGAAATGGCATAAAAGTTTCAATTTCTTTTCAATAAATTGTTGCAATAACCTGGGGCAAATTTTAGCTGTTTACACGTGAAATGGCATTGAAGTTCCAATTTCTTTTCAATAAATTGTTGCAATAACCTGGGGCAAATTTTGGCTGTTTACACGTGAAATGGCATTGAAGTTTCAATTTCTTTTCAATAAATTGTTGCAATAACCTGGGGCAAATTTTAGCTGTTTATACGTGAAAAGACATTGAAGGTCAACTTTGATAATTTCTTAACCAATAACTTGGCCTGTGATCCTGTGAATTAAAATCTGTGCAACCCACCATTAAGCATTTAGTAAGATTATTTAGAATTAAACTTTGCACATACAAGGATTGAGTCTAGCTATTTTTGTAGCCACGACCTGTAAGAGCCGCCACTGCTTTATACCCTCCAGTTAGAGAGAGAGTTAACTCCTTGGAAAATTCTCATTAGTTATGACCTCATTATTTTTAATTTTCAGCTTTGCGCTTAGCAAAAAAATTACCCAGTTATAAGAGAAAATTGTTGGGCATATTATTTATCGCTGCTACAGGCTGTTACACATACAATTTCCCATTTCCCAAGCCATTTTCTTTTTAAGTTTTCGGCCGAGGCAAAAAAAAACGTTAAAAAAGGTTAGAGCAAAAGTAAGGAATATTTAGTCTTGTCTGTATTTATTGCTTCACGTTGTTTAACTTTTTTTTTAAATGTTTTTTGGTAGCTTGTTGGGTCAGCGGTAAAATATGGAAATTTATTTATTTATTTATTCACAATAATACACTACAGAGATCTCTCTCCAAATGGTATAGGTAGGCAATTAAAAACATTATTCTTATATACAAAAAAGAAACAATACATTCACAAAGACCAAAGACAACGGATTAAAATTTCAAAATGTTTCTTTTGAAAGTTTCGAATGACTGATAAGATCGTAATCCAGGAAGTTCGAATTATAATTCTTCTTCAGTCTTCCCACACACGTGGTTCTTAAAAGAGCAGCGTACTTCGAGTGTCTCTTTGTGGAATGCGAAAATTAATACTATAAAGTAATTCAGCACAGTCTATTTTGCCATTAACAATTTTAAGTAAGAAAAGCACCATAGCATTTTTTCGTCGATTTTCGAGACTATCTAGTCCAACTAACTGTATCCTAGTGGTATATAGTAAATCTCTATATGGAAATCTGTGTTTATACAAGAGGAATTTAACAAATTTGTTTTGTACTGCTTCCAGGCGATTTATATGACACTCGTATGATGGCGACCAAACTATATACTACTATATTCCAGAATACTCCGAACAAGGGAGTTGTAGCGGCATTTTATGGCGAAAACATCGTACATATGGTTACAGTTTCTTCTCAGAAAACCCAGTATTCTATAACTTTTAAGGGTAATATTAGAAATGTGTTCGTTGAAAGTTACTTCTCGATCGAAGGTAACTCCCAAATCGTTGACAAAGAGCAAGAACACTATAGGGCCCAAATGTGATCCCTGTGACCCCTGTGGCACTCCGGATTTGACTACAATCTCTCTTGATGTTATGCCATTCATTCCGACATACTGTCTTCGATCAGTCAGATAGAATTTGATGAAATCTATATAACTGCCTGCCATTCCGTATGTTCTTAACTTTTCTAACAACAGGGTATGAGAAACTCTTTCAAACGCTTTAGAAATATCAGTGTAGATTACATCAATTTGAGAACCCCTTTCTATGTTTTGGATGAGATAATCCTGAAACAGAGCTAAGTTGGTGGCAGTTGACCGCCCCTTGAAAAAAACGTGTTGTTCTGGAACCAGAAGTTGTTTAAAAGATTCAAATATTGCATCTGTTAATATGGCCTCAAAGATCTTGGGAATTATGGATATTAAGGAAATTCCCCTGTAGTTTTTAATATCGTCTATAGCTATCTATATAGACAGTCAAGCAGCCATAAGGGCAATTTGCTCCAGCAGTACTAAGTCAAAATTAGTAAGGCGCTGTCGCAACAATCTCTGCACACTTGGGTTCCTGGACACAGCAACATATATGGTAACGAGACTGCTGATGCGCTCGCCAGGGAGGGCGCAAGCATGTCTGTCGAACCAGCAGAGAATACTGTGGCTAGACCACTGGGATCAGTCAAAGAAGAGATAGATTGAATAGCTAAACAACTTGCGCAAAGCAGATGGACACAGCTTACAACTTGTAGCATCTCCAGGCAATTGTGGCCCTTACTTGATAACAGGAAAACCGCAGCGCTATTACAGCACAGTCGGAAGGACCTAAGAAACATCACTGCCGTCATCACCGGACATTGCCTGTTCGGTAGACACGCTGAACGTATGCAAATACCAACCAACGACTTCTGTAGAAGTTGCAGAGATGAAGAAGAGGAGGAAAGTATTCAGCATTTCTTGTGTGAATGCCCCGGCCTCGCGAGAAAAAGGTTCAATACACTGGGCGAACCATTCTTTACTGATCTGGAGGAAGTGAGCAGCCTGCAACTGGGTCGACTTACTAAGTTTATTAACAGCAGTGGCTGGTTTAATTGAGCTGTCAAGATTCTTTTACGATCGCGTTAACCATCAGGTAGCTGATGCAAGTAGGTTCCGCGGAACATGTGTGGTACCACAATGGTCCTTATGTCCTACGTGTGACTGTTTTGACAATGCCAGAGGTCTGCCACTCTAACCTAACCTAACCTAATATCGGATCTTGAGCCAGATTTAAAAATTGGAAATAGACTAGATTTTTTCCACTGTGTGGAAAAGTGGGCGGTATCAAAAGATCTTTGGAAGAAAAGGCATAAAGGTGCGACCAGTAATAATGCACATTCTTTAACAAAAACAAGAGGTAAGCCATCCGGCCCCGAACTCTTCTTACTTTTTGTTTACTTTTATTCCATAAAACAATTATATTTATAAAAATTACCTTTATCATTTGCGAGGCTCTTAAACCCAGGATTGATCAAATGAGCATACTTTTCTCAAATCTAATTAAATTTAATAATATAACAATTTGAAAAGTTCCCACCCATCGCTTCCAGTAAATAATTTAAAAAATCGGCAAGATAGATTTAGATGAAATGTAGATTTACCGCTAAAACAGATATTTCTCTGAAGATTAGGGGTGGCGTTGACTAGATTAGTTTAACAAAACTCTATTTTTCTGCATTTTATAGGAATGAAATTAATGTAATTTCAGTCAGTATCGTGTGACATTCCCGTTAGCGCTGCCAGTGTTCATAAGGAGCTGGTAGACTCTGTAACAAATGTTCCCACAAACTCAATTCATTTATTTTATGTTTTTTGGTTGAAAAAAAAGGGTGTGTTTCAAAAAATACAACCTAAGAACCAATATCGATTCAATAATATTTATTAAACATTTGCCAGTTACATAAAGTGCATATTACATAAAAAGAAATCACTTATAACGTATTAGGAAGATTTTCAGATCAATTTGTAGTATTTTTTTATTAATTTTTTGAAAATTATTGTACAAAATTTTCAAGTCCAAATATGATAAACCTTAGGACAACAATGAGAAGAGAAATAATGTTCAATGGTGAGTCCAATTCTAGAACCTACAACACTACAAATAAATCTGGGTAATTATATCTGAACATTGTACTACAATAGGAGATAATTATTGTGTCCGCGAAAACAATTAAAAGCAACGAAGTTGTGGCACATGGGACAAGTGTACAACTGTCTTTTATATTGGAATACATAGGGATCCAAGCAAATTGGATTCCCTAGGGCGGGTAGACCACGACGACCGTTTTGTCCTTATTAGGACTCTTCGGGCAGCCATAACTCAAAGCAACTCCACAGAACTTAGCTTTACATTGCTTCTGACCACGATACATTTGTTGTATTATGGCTTTTGAAGGATTCTAGTGCAAAGTGTTTTGGTGAAACGCGTGTGCGTTTCTTTTCGTATTGGAGTTGATTCTGTTGGGATGGCATTCCGGTATATATTGGCCGCTGGACTTTTGCGACGTGGCTTTTAATGCATCGTGCAGTTTTCTGTGGAGTTGCTTTGAGTTATGACGGCCCGTGGAGTCTACCTGCCCCAGGGTATCAATTAAGTTTGGATTCTTGTGTATTCCACTAAAAAATATAGTTGCACCCTTGCCCGATATACCACTTCTTTGTTGCTTTTAATTTTATTGTACTATAATGTATAAATATGACTATTGGTTTTAACATTGACGCCCAGCTATATTATAAATTCAAGAAATTTCAACTATTATTTTAGGCCAATGAAGCTAGAACATAAAATACTATGTTTTTCTTGCAAACAGGCAGTGGTAATAAATGAAATTAGTTTGCAATCATTATGTTTGATAAGGTAACTTTTATTCTTGTCTTGGGTTATTTCGGAAATAAAGGACGTCTGAAATGGAAACTCTGTTTTGGCGATGTCGGGTCTGTCGTGCTTTTAATTATTTAAGACCGATTAGGTTTCAAAGTACGACTTGGTGGTGGCGGTATCCTGGAGAATCCTGCCGAATCGAAGACAGGAAGAAGACCTAGGAATAAAAAAAAGGGAGATACAATATCTACTTAATCACAGTGGTGCAATTAAAAAAAAAATCCCATGAACGATAGATCAAATATTTTATAAGGATAACGCACCAGTCCACATAAGTACAATTTCTCAACAAAAAATAGCAAATTTTAAAATCCTTTCTCATTCACACAATTTTATTAGCAGGACTTCTACAGCTGAAAAGAAATTAGATAAAGCTTGATATTCTCATCATCTGCTTCCTCAGTATTATTGATTCCTTCAGACCGAAACAGCTGACAGATTTTGTAAAAATGAAATTGAAAATTTAAAAACCGAATTATTGTTCAATTTTTTAAAATTTTATTATGAATTTTCATCAAGTCAAGGCCTCATCAATCGTAAATTATATCTTAGTTAAGTTTTGATGTACTTAATTCTGCTGCCATCTGTATAGTATACAGTGACATGCAGAAAGTGGGCACCCAATGAAATAAATGATTATGTTTCTGCTCTCTGCATGAATTTAACTACAATTCAGCCATTAAAAAAAACTACAAAACAACATAATTAAATGCATACATAAACTTCCTTTTTTGGAATCAACTATAAATTTGTATGAACTAAATGGATATTTAAATTTGGAAAAGCTTTATAAATTTAAACTATGCATTCTACTACACTCTATTATTGTTAAAGAAAAACAATCGAATATAATATTTCCTTTGACCAACATTATTCACATCACGGGACAAAATCATCATATTCAAACACCAATGGTAAAGAGTACTTTTGGCCAAAAATCAATATTATATAAATATAAAGGAATAACAATTTACAACAGTTTGCCGAAAAAAATTAAAGAAATATCAAAATTATGGACTTTTAAAAAAATATTTTTCAAAACATTAACGTATTATAATATATTAGTTTTTTTTTGTAAATGGTTGTTATATATATATTTTTTTTGAATAATTTCGATGTAGTTATTAATAGTGTTACTAAACATGGCTTTTATTATTTGTGAATTTATATATTAGGTATATACAGTGTCACCAGTAAAGTCCGCATCATATGGGATTTTTTTTTATTAATAGCTTTATTCAAAATTTGACTTTGGCATCAAGTTCTGCTTCGATCGAGATGAAAATTAAGCAAAAAAATAGTAGTCACGTGATTCGCATTATCTGTCAAATTTAAATTTTTTCCAAAAAATAATCCAAAAGTGGGGTTATTTCTGAAAATATCGAAAAAAGTTATTAGAAAAAGTTTTTTTAATGCAGTTTCTAGCTCACATGCAAAATTTCAGCGGGATAAGATAATTTTTATTTTTTACCTATATTTTGCAAAATAAGGCTTAACGCAACCTACATAAAACTTCTTAGTTTTGACAGTGCTTTATTTCAGATACTTTTTCTTTAAAGTAGCGCCATACTAAATATGTGGTTTTCTACAAAATCAAAATTGGGCTATTAAAATTTGGTCGTATGTGATGCAAAGCTCATTTGCTTTTGACCCTGCATAAGGTAACTTCATAAAATAAGTATTTTTGAAAACGTAGTTTGTGTCTGAAAGTAAAAAAATTAAAAATAAAATAAAGGGGTTTTAAATTAAATCGTTGAAAATAGATAAACTTTACGTTAAGTTAAACTAAAATTTATTTTTCACTTAATGAACACTCTACTGATGACACTGTGTTCTTTTTTGTGGTAATATTAAGATGTATTACGTTTAGACACAAACTACGTTTACAAAAATACTTATTTTATGAAGTTACCTTATACAGGGTCAAAAACAAATGAACTTTGCATCACAAACGACTAAATTTTAATAGCCCAATTTTGATTTTGTAGAAAAACATACATTTAATATGGCGCTACTTTAAAGAAAATGTATCTAAAATAAAGCACTGTCAAAACTAAGAAGTTTTATGTAGGTTGCGTTGAGCCTTATTTTGCAAAAGTGGTCCAATTTACAAAATATAGGTAAAAAATCAAAATTATCTTATCCAGCTGAAATTTTTGCGTGTGGGCTAGAAACTGCATTTAAAAAAACTTTTTCTAATAACTTTTTTCGATATTTTCAGAAATAACCCCACTTTTGAATTATTTTTTGGAAAAAATTAAAATTTGACAGATAATGCGATTCACGTGACTACTATTTTTTGCTTAATTTTCATCTGGATCGAAGCAGAACTCAATGCCCAAGTCAAATTTTGAATAAAGCTATTAATAAAAAAAATCCCATATGATGCGGACTTTACTGGTCACACTGTATTTGGTGTTATATTCTCTGTAATAAACTTTTTTAAGTTGGTTGAGAATAATAAATAAAAAATTGAAATATATTGGTACAATTTTTATTGATGTATAATTTAAAAAAACTTTTTATACCGAGTAGGTATCTCTGCATAATGGGTATTTTAACCCAAAAATTTATTTTCAGATTTGTCACGTTTTTTTCAATAAATTTTAGATGTAGATAAAAGCAATTAAAATTTAAAAAATATATATGGTTGGTACTGGCCATGGCCTCCAAAAAAAAACTCTAGTTTAAATGGTCTCTACATGTTTCGAATGTAGAAACGTTCATCATCAGGAGACCTAAATCTATTTTATGCTGATGGTGTTAGCAAAAGAGAAAATTAGAACCTTAATGGAGCTTTTATGGACGCAAAAAACTTAGAAAAATATTTCTAAATGTAGAAGAAACATGGCATGAAGACAAATGACAATGGTTGAACCATACTGAGCATTCAAAAAAGTTATTAAAGTAGGCCTTAACCAACCAAACTAAATGGGGAAGAAGAGAAAAAATTCTTTATAAGAAGGTGTCGAAAATTATTTAATTTTTAATTTTTGGAAAACGTATCCAGCATAAGTAAGACATTATGAGGATAGAAGTGCAGTAGCACAATAATGTTGTTAGGTAGACAGAGTTTTTTGGGGTACTGTTGTCTGTGTGTGTAAACGTTTCTACGTTCGAAACATGTAGATACCATTTAAACTAGAGTTTTTATTCTATTAAATTTTGTGGAGGAAGACTTTGTGTTTTTCTTTCCTTCTCATAGTTTCAACTCCACTTTAAATATGAACTATTTCTTCAAATTAGATTTGAGAATATTTTATTTAACTTGGATATACATATTTATTGAGATACAATTCAATTGACAAAATTGGTAAAACGAACTCTTGTTGCATAAAATGAAATGTGGAATTCAAAAATCTTCACTAAATAGCGAAGGAAAAATATAAGAATAGAATAAATAAAGCTTTATTTTAATTTACACAGAAGATACATCCATGTTAGAATTACTGGAACATTGCAAGTTCTATCCAGCTATTGGTCAGGCAATTGCGATAGCAATTTATTTACCTCCAACTACATGTACAGTCGCAAGATCATTCAGTACTCTCAAAAGAGTAAAAACCTGGATTCGCTCGACTATGACTGAGCACCGATTGGACGGTTTATGTATGATGAGTGTTCATCGCAAATTTGTAAAAGAAAAAAAAATACATTTAATTGAAAAAATTATTGATGAATTTGCAAAAGATTCAAGAAAATTAACATTTCTTTTCTCCAATAAATCTGAATAACTTATAAGTTTTTGTTGTATTTTTTTTTTGTTATATTTGAACATTTTTAAATATTTTGTTTAGCTATTTTTTGTTATTTAATATAAGTATTAGGTGTTTTGCTCTATTCTTTTATTGAAGGTTTGTTGAAGTGCTAAAAACAAAAATAATTCCAATTATGATTTGCCCCCCCTTGGAAAAGTTCCTTCGGACGCCCTTGCGTATAGGTATTTTAGTTAAGAGGACTAACGGGTTAATTGCAATAACCTTTTTTTCCATATGGTGACCACTTTCTGTTTGTCACTGTTTATACTTACGAGTCCTATAATCGATAAATGAATGGTTGTTTTCCTCACCTTCCTTGCTGCCTTTCAACATGTCTTTCTTCAAAGCTTCGGTGGGAAAATAAGTAGCACCATAAAAATCAACACCCTGTTGTAGTAGAGTGTTGTATTCATCTAAGGAGGCGACGGTTACTCTTATCGGGTTGGGCGTGCCGGGCGTTTGGTCCATTCTAGATTGTAATCTAGTTACTTCAACCTGAAAATGGATTGGTATTATTACCATTATAAGTAATGATTGATATAGGCTACGCCTTTACTTCTGTTATTAACCCCTTTATTTGAATATACATTTTCTGGATTATATACCGTGCGAGCAAAAATAATTTGCATCAAAGAGGGCTTGGATTAAAAAACGTAGGGCTTGGTTTAGATCACAATATGGGGACGATATATCTCTAACCAAATCTAGGTTAAAATTTTGTCAAACTCATATTATGACATGATATGCCAAACTAATGAGTAATAAAATAAGTAGACAAATACAAATTTATTTTTGTTGTTTACAAAATTAACAAAGTAAGAATATACAGAAAGAAAAAGAAAAAGAATTACATAAATTGCTGAAATTGGCCACCGCATACTCCTTTCTTCTAATTGTTCTAAATTTGCAACTAGTGTTTTAAAAATAGTTTTCTTTAAATGAGGAAAAACGAAGTAATCCATAACCGTTAAACAAGGTGATCTAGATGCGAATTAAATGTCTGATCGAAAACTGATCAATGTGTCGTCGAAAAAATTGCGTAAGTAGTTAATAGTTTCGGCGGCTGTATGGGCGGTTGCACCGTCCTGTTGAAAATATCCAAAACGTAGTTCGTCATTAAGTAATTGCTCCACAAATGGATTCAAAATATTTTCTGTATACCGCTGTGCTGTAACTGTGTCATGGAAAAAAATAGGACCAACAATTCTTCTTCGAAAAACAGCTAATCAGTCACCAATTTTTGAGGGTGCAATGTGGACCCTACGAAAAAATGGGGATTTTCACTACTCCACATGCGTGTATTCTGAGAATTCACATAACCGGCGAGGTGGAACCAGGCTTCATCCGAAAAAATGTCTGGTCTAATAAATCATTTCTTTCCAATAAATTTTGGGTAAACCATTGAGAGTAATTCCTGAGTCTTTTAAAATCTGCGGCTTGTATTTCTTGCAATACTTGCACTTTATAAGGAAATAAATTTAGCTGCTTCTTAAGAATAGTCCTGCATGTTCCATAAGATATTCCCACTTCTTGGGACGGGCGTCTTATACAATTTGTTGGCGTATTTTGCCTTATTTCACGAACGTTTGCAACAAGTTCTTCTGTTCTTACAGATTGTCTTCCTGCTTCTTTTTTGTGTTGTATAGAACCTGTTTCCCTAAACACAGCTACGGTTCTTTTCTGGCAATGATAAAAATCCCCAGCAATAAAAGCAACGTTAGGAAAATGTTCGTGAAAATCGTCCATGCACAAACCCGGATTGTATTGCCACTCACCATTTACTCTAACCCTGTTTCGAAAATACGCTTCAACCATGAATGTTTTGTGTTGTTCCGTTAGTTCCGTAAAGCCCATGGTGTAAATTGTTCAAGAAATTGGAAAAATTAGCGATGAAGTAAATTACTTGTAACGACTGCCAAAGATGACGGAATAACTGATTGATTGTTAATTCAGGTAGTTACTGACACCCAACAGGTATTAAGCTCTACGACTACGCATTAAGTCCTTAGATGCAAGGCCCTCTTTGATGCAAATAGTTTTTGCTCGCACGGTATAAAATGGTTACTGAGTTAAATAACCAATTTTCGAATTTAACGTATTTAATCAACTTCTAGTTATAACTGCTCAGTAAATTTGAATTAGGTACCGTTAAGTTGAAACATTACACCTTCGATTATAGCGTGCATCAGAAAAAAATATTCAGATATTAATTTGTTATCGTTGGTTCGGTAACGGCTTAAAATAAACACATTCCATTGGCTACAAAATATAGGTGTGAGATATAAAAAAACTTACTCGATAATATTCCCTATTTATATTCGATGCACAACTTCCCTAAGAAGCAAACTTACGAGTTCTACGAGCATCTGTTTATGTTTTTAAAAGTGTTCGAACTGTAAATAGGATTCGATATGCAAAAATACATATCACATACACGTGCCGAGCAATCGAAACACGTCGGTTGTTATTGTATTTGATTTCCTGAAACGACAACGTGCGAGGAATACCCCGAAAATCGATGTAGAACTTCGTGATGCAAAGTTGGATATTGTCGGCTCTAGGATAACTTTTGTAACTTGTATGGAGTTTAAACTAACCCCATTAAAAGGGAATGTGGCAGAAGAATTCTTATAGGCGAAACATTAGGTGTGTGTGTTATTTATTAAATTCGTCATATTTGAAAGATATTACTAGATAATATATGCTAGAAAGAAGAAAGAACGCGGCAATATTCCAACTCACTAGGAAAATCGTCACCAAATGGTTATTTTTGACAGTCGTTACAAGTAATTTGATTCATCGCTAATTTTTCCAATTTATTGAACAATTCACACAATAGGCTTTACGGAACAGCACAAAACATTCGTGGTTGAAGCGTATTTTCGAAACGGGGTTAGAGTAAATGGTGAGTGTCAATACAATCCGGGTTTGTGCATGGACAATTTTCACGAACATTTTCCTAACGTTGCTTTTATTGCTGGGGATGTTTATCATTGCCTGAAAAGGACCGTGGCTGTGTTTAGGGAAACAGGTTCTGTACAACACAAAAAAGGAGCAGGAAGACCATCTGCAAGAACAGAAGAACTTGTTGCAAACGTTCGTAAAATAATGCAAAATACGCCAACAAATTGTATAAGACGCCTGTCCCAAGAAGTGGGAAGCTCTTATGGAACATGCAGGACTATTCTTAAGAAGGAAAAAGAGAGGATTATCTAAGAATGTGGTAACATTTCTCCAGAGATGCTGGTCATCACTTTCGAAAATATGAAAAGACGTGTGAATTTATGCTTGCAGTATAGGGTTGGCCAATTAAATTTCTATTTGTCTACTTATTTTATTACTCATTAGTTTGGCATATCATGTCATAATATGAATTTGACAAAATTTTAACCTAGATTTGGTTAGATATATCGTCCCCATATCATTGTGATCTAAACCAAGCCCTACGTTTTTTAATCCAAGCCTTCTTTGATGCAAATAATTTTTGCTCGCACGGTATGACTTTACAAGACCATTCAATATCAGCTGCGACTCTGATATATATAGACAAAAGGAACACCTTCATCCATGATTAGACGTTAGCCTCGTTTAATACAGTGGTGGATCAAAAGCGGTCGACGAAATAGGCGCAGGCATATTTGGGGAAATAAAATAAATAAATATATTGATGAGAAATATAGTCAAACTATCGAAAATCGCCAATAAATACTAAGTACTTTACCGAATATATACGGTAAGAAAATAGATTCTTTTACTGATATTTCTTTTAAAATCAGCAAGAGATGCTCGGGGTAAGAAAAATATAAGATGAAAACACACAGAAGCAGGTGCAGAAGAAGTGTGTCGTTTCTTATGAGCTTGCTTGGCGCGGTAGGGAAGCTGTAAATAGCTCATTCCAATTTTTTGAAGAATAATCTTCTCAGTAACTGCTCAAAAGGAGCTTGACAAGAAACAGTGATTGGTTCAGAAAAAGTAAACTAGAATATTTAGCCGGTAGGACTTAAAAATAATTGTTTCCAAACGACAAACTAAGATTAAAACGGAAACCGATTCCTAAGTAGCAAGGCTAAATGATTCAAAAATTCGCTAATTGGTGAAAATTAAATTTCTATTTGGACAACAAAAAAAAGGGTTGAACATTAGAGAAAACGTTAAGTACCAATCATTCGTACAGATCAGCAGTAGTCAGCTATTTATCAATAATGAAAAAGCTGAAAGGAAAACGGGCTTAAAATAAATTAATTTTACAGTCAGTTTTTAAAAGTTGTATGAGAAAAGGTTGACTGCAGGTGTCTAGGTAATAGTTTAGGTTCTATTATGGTCACAAGTAAAATATAAGCAAATGATAAGTATTTTTTTTTTATTATTGAAGCAGATCTTAAAAGCTCAGGTCAAACCCTAAAACTATATATTTAGTTCAAAATATTCATGCATACATACAAACATCTTGTACTTAAAATTTGCTAGTGTTCTGAAAATGACTTCATAATGGTGGACAATGGTGATTTCTTGGGTGTCCTAGAAAAGCGCTTCATCATCGTTTTAATAATTTGGGTTTGTTTGGATCTGTTATCGGGTAAGGACCTCTATAACCAGACCGAATTGGCCACACGTCAATTGCTTCGTATAGTAACAGTAACAAAACCAGATCTCTTCGATTTCATTTAATAGCCTTAGGTGCTAACGCTACATCACAGAGGAATGATTCAAAAAGTGTTTATTTGCTCGCCCTATAATTTCTCTATGTCAGCGTTTCTGCCACCTATCATTCCTCTGCTGCAGTGCTACACTGTACCGCGCTAAATACTGTCGACGTTGATAGTTTAATTTACGTACACCCTGTATATGATATATTTAATACCGCTTTTCCAAAACTGACAAAAGCATAAACTTCAGCTTTAGTTAAAATGCAGACCTTTATTATGTTCTTAGTTGTAAATCAAAACTTTTCTTCTATTGTTAAATTTTGTCAGAAGGCACTGAATAAAAGCGACAGGAAATGCGGTGAGTGTAACACATACAATAATAATAGCAGTCACATTGCACATTTTGCTAAAATATTTTTCATTATTCCTGATAAAAGATTTTTGTAAACAAAATCAAAATCGCTTTGTGCTTCTATGTGAAATTGCGTTCTAGAAAATTTTTAATTAAAAGATTTTCTTTAAATGTTATAGTTTTTCCTAAAATTGGTCCTCCAATTGCCCAATTATGATAATCGTATTCAAACTGACGAGGAAACATGACCAGTCGCTTTAAAGTTTTTTTTTAATAGTAAAACTCGGCGTTTTGACCAGTGGCGCAGCGAGGGGGGGGGGGTTAGGGTTAAAACCCCCCCAGACGCCCAGAATAAGATGGTTTTTTACGGTTTAGACCAGGGCTGAAGCCTTTGAAAATGGTAAAAAGTGAAAAAAAAAAAATAATAGGATGAAGAGAATATAACAAAAATTAAGTGGAAAGGGGTGAGTTTTTTAAGGGTAGAAAACGATTTATCTCGATTTCCGGCAAAACTACAAGTCCTGGAAAATTGTTAACTGGCAAAGTTGTAGGTAATAAAAAGATCTACAACTTTTGTATTTACACTTTTTTCACATAAACTCAAAATTCATGTGGAAAATTCAAATAACCAAGTTGTGTTGGTTATTTATTTTTATCTTTTATAAAAAAATTTTTTTATACACGAAATTTTTGGTGAGAATTTACTTTTTTATGTCCCAAACAGAATGTAATTTTTTAAAATATTTATTTTTTACCCTTATTTTGACTTAATATCGAAAAAGCACCCTAATTTTCAATCGAAAATTCTCACGTCAAAATATCTGCTTTTTTAAAAAAAGTCGGTGGGCTTTTTGTTCGTTGAAAGCAGAAATTTCAACGAACAAAAAGCCCACCGACTTTTTTTTTTAAAGCAGATATTTTGACGTGAGAATTTTCGATTGAAAATCAGGGGGCTTTTTCGATATTAAGTCAAAATAAGGTGAAAAAATAAATATTTTAAATCAAAAAAATTACGGTGTATTTGGCACATAAAAAGGTAAGTTTTTACCAAATTTCGTAAAAAAAAAATTTCTTGTAAAAGATAAAAATAAAAAACCAAAAACTTGGTTGTTTGAATTTTTCACATGAATTTTGAGTTTATGTGAAAAAAGTGTAAATACAAAAGTTGTAGATCTTTTTATTACCTACAACTTTGCCATTTAACGTTTTTCCATAGGACTTGTAGTTTTGCCGGAAATCGAGATAAATCGTTTTCTACCCTTAAAAACTCATCCCTTTCCACTTCCCGACCTCGGGTCGCCCGTAAATTATTTTTTCCTTAATTTTTGTTATATTCTCTTCCTTTTCCAAGAGGTTTCATCCTACTATTATTTTTTTGGGTTTTAAAAATTATCGACCCTGGTCTAGTTTTAGTTTTTAAAGTTTTGAAATCCTTTTTTTTTTTTTTTGAAAACCCCCCCTAATACAAAATTCTGGCTGCGTCACTGGTTCTGACTGTTGACAACCACAGATGGCATCAACAGTTGATAAACTGGTTCCTACAAAAAGTTCCTAGTTCTGTAGTGGGAGTTACCCTCATTATAATTTTTGTATTAAGCATATAGGTATACAGGGTGTCCGGAAATGATGAGCACAAAATTTAGGGGATTATTCTAGACCGAAAATAATTGCTATCTCTTCCTATAACATTGTTCGAAAATTGATTATTATTAACGAAGTTATGGTGTTAAAGTAATGTAAATGTTATTTTATTTACAGTTTTAAAATACATAAGTCACTAGAACAATAAATTAAACATCCAAATCAAAGGTTCAAAGTGACGTCCTTCCTCTTCAATGCACCAATTAATTTTTCTTAAAAAATTCCGACGAACTCCATGGAATATTCCTTCCTTTGCTATATGCTATGTTGAAAATAAATTAAGATGATTTCGTAGTCATCACATGCAAGTAATGTTATTTTAGCGTTTTTCTGGAAAATAGTTAGATTTATTGAAACAAACGTAGTATACCTTTTTTATGTCAAATAGTTAGAAGAATAAAAATATTCAGTCAAAATACGCATACAGTGTAGGGCAAAAAAGTTGGGACCATTCAAATTAAAGTATATTATGCTCCTATGTGGCGCCCCCTACAAAATGCGACAAAACGGTGGGCAAATTTGTATTCCTTATCCCGAAAAAGCCCCATACACGAGATTTCGTCAAATATTATGAGCGTGGCAAAAGGTATTGCAAAAAAAACTGCAAATTAAATTTAACTTTAACCCTGTAACTCCGTATAATCAATTTTGGAAAAAATGTTATAGGAAGAGCTAGCATTTGTTTTCGGTCCCTAAACTTTTTGCTTATCATTTCCATACACCCTGTATATATGTAGTTATGTAATATTTTCTAAACCAAAATAAATTATTTAAAAAAAATACCGTAAAGTTGCGTACCTATTTGATGACGTAATTGCTTTAACTAAGTTGTTTGATCAGTGACCGTAACATGTAAAATACTGTTAATTGTGTCCCTTTGAATTCGACATTGTCACAAAATTAAAATAGTTCCTTTGTCCGGAATATTATCCAACATCAGTAGGGGAGACCTGGTCTAGTGGCCACTGGCCACACGGGTTGGTCGCTACCACAGGGCTATAAAAAACAGTGGAATGCTTATTATCTATAAGATCTTTGTTATTAAAATAGCACTTCCAGGAAAAGCTGTCTGCTCAGAGAGTTAATTTTTTTTCCCTAGAAAAAGTTGGCAACCATTTGAAATGATATTAACGCGAACTGAAAACACGAGTCTTGCCGAATCACAGCAAGCCAATCCGGCCTATTGTTATTAACTTCTTCTTCACTATTATCATAAGTAAAATTTAATTAAACATGCATGTATCAATTTTAAAACAATTATTACCTTGTCGGACTTCCATTGTCTTTATTTTTTTACTTAACACAACGTTTCAGTTAGTTAGTATCTCTAACCGTTTTCAAGTGTAAACTATAATCTACTATTTGAAAAATGGCTAAAAGCTCAATTAATCCCAAATTTTGATGATCCGTCTTTAAATGTATTAGACAATGCATTATATCATTCAAGAATTTTATATAAACAACCTAGTTCATCTTGGCGAAAAAGTGATAATTTGGCAACATTCGTTGGATCATATTACGCAGGAGTACTGGAAGAAATCGGTGAAACATACAAAAAAATTAATAAGGAATTGGTGGGATCGAGAACAAGTATTATTGCTCCATTCGAGGACGACTCAGACGACGAGGACTTTTCAGAATTTCTAAGTGATGATGACAGTTATTAAGTTTTTAGTAAAAAAAATAAATTAAATTATAATTCTAAGGCTACTGACTTAAATAATATCCATGTGCAATGAAGCTTGATCACTCCGCCTACGTGCTTATTGGAGTGTGAAGTTTCAGCTGTTGGTTTTGGACAAGAAGATGCTTCCAGATATTGGGAATATCTATACTTGGTTTACTAAATATATGGATATTTTGATTCATGAAAGCTGCTTCTTTGAACTTACCTACCTACGTCTACTTCCCTCACCCACTTCCCTCACCCATTTCCCTCACTCATTTCCCTCATTCTTGTCATTCAACCAGCATATTTTTGTTTGGCGTCAAAACAATAAATGTCATATTTTGACATTTTTACTACATTTTTTGAAAAAATCAAATATTATCTAATTTTCAATTAACAGTGTGGTTGTAAATAAAATAGTATACAAACCTCAGAGGAAAGTTTTCATTACTGTCACGAGATTAAAGTTAACCTCGACGCTTCGCGTCTCGGATAACTAACTAATCCCTCGACAGTAATGAAACACTTTCCTCTTCGGTATGTAATATATACTATTTTAGTGTTTCATGTAAAGTATTTTTCACCCCAAATGGTATTGACTTATTGACTGTAATAAAACTACCGGTTTAATCCCATTGTTATACACAATTAACAAGCAAATACACTACAGGGTAGGACTTAGGTAGATATTTAATTGGTTATTAATAATTTAAAATTATTGTATCGTAACTGTAGCACAACTTGAACACTTCCTAAGAAACACAAAGACTGAAAGATGTTATCGCAAGCACAAGATAGTTAACTGTTACCTGCTATAATTACAAATTTTAATCCTACCCTGACCGACAGTTTATTTGCATTTTTATGGCCGAGCTCTTGCAAAACGTCCCAGGTAATTAATCGGAGTCAACCATTTATTGTGAAAAATACTTTACGTTAGAATTAAATTATTAATTAATTAGCGAGCTATATTTTGAAAAATTTTGTTACTTCGATAATGCTTGGTTTTCGCAAATAACAAGAAAACGATGACAGATACGATAAAAATGTAATGAACCAAAAAGAATGAGAAAAGAACGGGAAGCCAAATTATTATATTAGTATATATACAAGGTATTCCAAAAAAAAAAATACAAGACAGTGGAATTGTCGGTAGTACAAAAAATTATACTGCATTCGACTATTTTGATATTTTCTTGTAGAGATTCCAAAAACTAATAAGTGTACCATATTGGAAATTATTATCACGGAAAATGTGTGAGAAAACCAAAAAGAACGAAAAAGAAATTAAATCTTTGACACCCTGTATAGCAAAAATGAAGCCCTTTTGACTGCATGTTTATAAGTATTTTTCCTATCTTGGGAAGCACTACTCACTCCCTTAAATATCTACGTGACATTCATTAACACCCTGTATAGGCAAATTCTGAAAATGCTAGTACCAATAATATAATATAATCAGGTAAACTTTTAAATAAAAATCATGCAAATAAAAAAATGGTGATAACTATATCCAGGCTCCCCTAACTTGACAGATGTTTTTCAGTTTGTCGCCTCGATACGTAACAGTAAATCCTTTAATCAAAACCATAAAGAAAATTCAAATAGTAATAAATAATAATACAATTTTATACAAGATGGTGTGTCTTACTTTTGTGCTCGGATAATTTACTTGCTGCGTCAGGTTCTTTGAGAAAAATATGTTAATTTTCTTTGTTTAAAGTTTCTATGCGTGTAAAGTACCATTAAGACGCTATTAATACTTAATAAGAAATTCTGTGTTCATAACTTTGATCGTTCAAGTATGTATAGTAACGGCCATTAAATCTTGGGCAGTACTTTTTTAGCTTTATAACAAGTACACCACATTTTACTATAATAAAACATACCTGTAATACTTGTTAAACAAAAAACACAATAATCAAACGTCAGTGTTTTTATTTTCGACAAATGCCAAACTTAACGACCCAGCAGAAAGTTTTAATAATTCATTATATTATTGAGCAGGAAGGTTGGTTTGTCTATACACGTGTCATACGCAAAATATAATATAATAATAATATACAGGGTGTCCGGGAAAATGTAGGAAATCTCCAGTGTAATGAAAAAAAACACGTGAAAAAAATACTACAAGTTCATATAAACTTCGTTCGTATCGGCCTCCTCTTCGGAGATATAGGCTCCCAAAAAGCTCCCATGGAATTAAGTTTTTAACACATAATTATTAAACCAACAGGTATATTTTAATTTTTTTTTCATTATGATGTATACCAGGTAAGACCCTTCAAATTACTATCCCAGAAAGTGTTGCGAATTACCCACAGCTGCAGGGACGGACTAGCTGTGACACTAATGTGCCCATTTTTTTTTACGCCCTGTATGATAAAAACTTTGGACAACGTTTTTTTGCATACCTTTAACTATTATATATAGTACCTACCTATATATTTAAAAATGCTTAATTTATGAAGCTACCTTACACAGGGTCAAAAAATAAACTTTGCTTCACATGCGACCAAATTTTAATAGCCCAATTTTGATTTTGTAGAAAAACACACATTTAATATGGCGCTACATTAAAGAAAATGGATCTGAAATAAAGCATTGTCAAAACTAAGAAGTTTTATGTAGGTTGCGTTGAGTCTTATTTTGCAAAAGTGGTGCAATTAAAAATATGGGTAAAAAATCAAAATTATCTTATGCACCTGAAATTTTGCATGTGGGCTAGAAACTGCACTTAAGAAAACTTTTTGTAATAACTTTTTTCGATACTTTCAGAAATAACCCCACTTTTGAATTATTTTTTGGAAAAAAATAAAATTTAACAGATAATGCGAATCACGTGACTAGTATTTTTTTGCTTAATTTTCATCTCGATCGAAACAGAACATGATGCCAACGTTAAATTTCGAATAAAGTTATTAATAAAAAAATCTCATATGATGCGGACTTTACTGGTCACAGTGTATAAGGTTATATTGGGTAGTATGGTATGGTAAAGTATTTTTCACGATAAATGGTTGACTCCGTTTAACTACCTGGTACGTTTTGCAAGAGCTCGGCTATAAAAATACAAATAAACTGTCGGTCAGGGTCGGATTAAAATTTGTAATTATAGCAGGTACTATTTAACTATATTGTGCTTGCGATAACATCTTCCAGTCTTTGTGTTTCTTAGGAAATGTTCAAGTTGTGCTACGGTTACGATACAATAATTTTCTTCTCTAAGTCCTACCCTGTAGTGTATTTGCTTGTTGATTGTGTATAACAATGGGATTAAACCGGTAGTTTTATTGCAGTCATGAAGTTAATAAGTCGATACCATTTAGGGTGAAAAATACTTTTCCCGCTGTTGTGTTTCGATAGCAAATTTGTAATAATTCAATTGCTCCAGCGAAGCCGCTGGTAAAGTATGTTTCACAATAAATGGTTGACTACGTTTAACTACCTGGGATGTTCAAGCTCTTGCAAAACGTCCCAGGTAGTTAAACGGAGTCAACCATTTATTGTGAAACATACTTTACCCTCCAGTACATTATATTTTTGTATCTTTAAGGTTACTTACCACTGAACCAAACCTGTACAAACAAGCCCTAATGTCATCTTCTGGCAAATCTATAGGAACTTCGTGAACTAATAAGGAAAACGTTTTTTGTGGTCGACACGGAATAGCCACTTTCCTGTATAATCGTCCCCCTGTGACCTGTAAAAAGTATTGGATTTTAGATTTGTATTGGACAAAGTGTACTTACGAAATAAAAGAGAAAAATATTGTTTTTTTAAGAATCAAAAAGGTAGGGTAAAGTTGCCTAAATCGTACCACATTTTAATTTCAATTTTTTTTTACAAACTGATAAATGCAATATATATTTTTTAGTTTAAGGGATACATAACTGCAATTTTTAAAATAATTTTAATTTAATTTTTAAGAAACAGTAGTTTCTGTAAGGAGTCCTCAAACGGTACGATTTGGAAAACTGGTTGCTTAAATCGTACTAGTGGGTTCCTAACTCGTAACGCAGTGCTCTTTTGGGGTACTATATAAAATAAGTACATTTGTTCGCCTATAAAGAAAAAAAAATGCACAGAATTGGCCTTTATATTAAGTATTTTAGAAAACAAAAAAACGTCATTTTAAAAGAAATTCACCAAAAGTGGACAATACATTCCTGGCATATGAAGTAGAACCATTCATCTGCACTAATCCCGACTATTATCTCATTTTTCTGTAGTAGTAGTAGTAGTAGTAGTAGTAGTAGTAGTAGTAGTAGTAGTAGTAGTAGTAGTAGTAGTAGTAACACGTTTTATTTAGCAAAAACTACAAGTAAATATTTTTTAATACATTTTTTTAACACATTTTTATAGATTTATTTTTAAATTTTAAAACGCAATCTTCTTTTAACAAAAACAGACACAAAAGTTAAACATTTTGCAAATTGTATCAAATATTACTCATCAATTTGTTTTTTAATTAAATGAAATTTTAAAGTTTTTTTTAAACAGTTTTAATGATTTTTGAGATTTAATGGAATTTTCCAAATTATTACATTCTATCAAACCTTTATAAAAAATAGATTTATAAGCTAAATGTTTTAGACACTCTATCCACATAAAACTTTTGATTAGTTCTTGTTTTATAATAATTATGATGGTCATAATTAAAAGAACAAAATGTTTTTAAACAATCAGGCAATAAATTATTTTTAATTTTATGTATAAAAATACATAGGTACTTAATAAAAAATTAAATTTCTGACAATCGACCAATCTAAATTTTTCAACATTAATTTTTGTATATTTGTCACAATTTAAAATAATCCGCATTGCCTTATTTTGTAAAATTTATAAATTATCAAATATTTCCTCACTAGCACAATATAAAATGGAAGAACAATAAAGAAAATGTGT
Organism: Polydrusus pterygomalis; assembly: GCA_963969555.1. NCBI lineage: Eukaryota > Metazoa > Arthropoda > Insecta > Coleoptera > Curculionidae > Polydrusus > Polydrusus pterygomalis. The sequence continues at coordinate 36,784,715 of OZ018385.1, read as the reverse complement.
TAGTATAATAGTATTAAAATTAAATATAGTTTTGTTAGAAAACAGACTTAAATTAGAACTGATTCTTTTAAAATAACCTATTTTTCCGGCAATCTTCGATATGATACTTTCAAAATAATTTAAAATTTTTTTATTTTGAATCAATGATTATCCCTAAATATTTAAAACTGTTTACTAATTTCAATTTTTCACCATCAATTACAACATTTATATTTTGACAATTTAAATTATTACCCATAACATTACCATAATGTAATGGCTTAGTTGTTTTAGTTTTTGTTTTGACTTTCCTCCATGAAAAATCACTTTCTTGGCAATATCCTTTGCTTTTTATATTTTCTTTTTTTGCCCTTAGACCATATTTGACCTGAAAATTTCATCACTAACCCGTTACGATTTAGCAAACTCAATGAAAATAAATAATAAATAAAATTCTAGTATTAAGTAGATCTAAAATTAATTTCAATTTTTGCAAAAGTACAAGAACTTCCTAGGCTATTTTACTAAAAAAAAAATAATCTGTATAAATACTATTTACCAATGAACACCACACAACAAAATTAACACGAAAACAACACAATTCTTTTAACTTACTTTTCATACTTACACCACCGGCGCAGAACGATTATACCATGTAACTGACACTAGTTAGACACTAAAACTACGTTCGATCATTATTATCTATCGCCTAATTCGAAAAATCGCAATGAAACGATTTACGCAATTTGGCGACTTTACCCTACTATATTTATTGAATTTAACTTAACTTAACGGAGGAGATTATTTAATAATTTTTAGGATGAGGCTACGCTAAATAAACATTTTTGTAATAATTTATTATAATAGAACCTACTTTGTTAGTTATCCAAAGTTTTTGCCATAAGCAATAGCGATTATTGTCTCTAAGCACCCCGTGAATGATCATTGGATATATTTCACCAATTTGGTAAAATTTATCTTTATTTTTATTTAATGGAAAAGTGTATTTTTTAGGGAGGCTCAAGCCTCTCTCCCAAAAAAATTGTCCCACCGCCAATGAACATCTGAACTGATACAGTTTTGTGCATATTTCTTGTACGGATTGTATTTATATTTCTTGCAGACTATACAGGGTGTCTCGAAATTATGAGCAAAAAATTTAGGGGATAATTCTAGACCGAAAATAAATGATATCTCTTTATTTTGCAAATAAAATTTAACTTTAACACCCTGTAACACCTTGTTCCCTAAATTTTTTGCTCATCATTTTCGGACACCCTGTATAATAACAACTCTCATACGATTCGTTTAGTGCAGATTTATGCACAATTATTATGTAAAAATAATGCATATTTTTCTTTCGGTGAGATGCTCTCATAAAATATAGTATGACTAGAGCTTTTTAAAATTCAAAAAGCAACTTATGAGCGAATAAAAACTAAACCACGATCCATCTCGCTCCGAAAATCCAATAAGTTTGCTTGACAATAGGCAAAACTTTGAAAGGCTGCATTCTTCGTGGCACACAAAACTTTAAGCAATATCGAACTTTCAATAATTTTCGACGTCTAGAACACGGAAAACCACCTTCGAAAAGTTTTCTTAAAGTCGCTAAGTTGAAAATTTAAACAATATCGAGATGCAATTTCTCGAAAACGCCAGTAGGCCGGGTGGTCAAATAAACGACCTACTTACTTTTAGTATTACGCCGTTTTAGGCAACGATTACGCTTAGGATAGGTATATATTATAGTATTTATACTTATGTACCGGGTGGTCAAATAAGTGAGTACGTCGGCTTTATCTCGGAAACCATTAATCGTACAACTTTCGGAAAGATTTTTATATGAGTAAAGTGGTCAAGGGAAATTGCTGGAAATTACTTTTAAGTTCCTCATTTCGCCGCAAGGGGGCACAATTAAAAATTGTTTTTTTTAATTCTAAATTTTTCCGAAAATTCCCATATTAAGGTATAACTCTGATTACATCATTGGAAAGCTTAGACAATTCTGCATCATTTTGGTTTAAGGCTCATTGGCGGACCGACCTTGATAAGAGTGGGAGAAGCTATTGAAAGTGTAAACATTAAAATCGCTGTAACTTCTAAACGACCTATCCGATTTTACTAAATTTAAGCTTGTTTGGAAGGGGAAAATAAGTATCTTTAATTGCCGTATCCAACAGTACACGATAGTGTTTAATAAAATTGCTAGAGGGCGCAATTTGTAATAATAACAGTTTTTTCGATTTTATCCCGAAAATTCAAATTATACGGTATAACTATGACATCATATTCGAAAAGTAGATGAAATTTGCAAGAAAAGATGTGAAGACCGCAGTTCGATATCTTTGTTCGTTTCAGAGTTATTGCCAAAACAATAATTTTTAATACAAATTGCGCCCTCTAGCAATTTTATTAAACACTATCGTGTACTGTTGGATACGGCAATTGAAGATACTTATTTTCCCCTTTTAAACAAGCTTAAATTTAGTAAAATCGGATAAGTCGTTTAGAAGTTACAGCGATTTTAATGTTTATACTTTCAATAGCTTCTCTCACTCTTATCAAGGTCGGTACGCCAATGAGCCTTAAAACAAAATAATGCAGAATTGTCTAAGCTTTTCAATGATGTAATCAGAGTTATACCTTAATATGGGAATTTTCGGAGAAATTTAGAATTTAAAAAAACAATTTTTAATTGTGCCCCCTTATGGCGAAATGAGGAACCTAAAAGTAATTTCCAGCAATTTCTCTTGACCACTTAACTCATAAAAAAATCTTTCCGAAAGTTGTACGATTAATGGTTTCCGAGATAAAGCCGACGTCCTCGCTTATTTGACCACCCGGTACAGATTGGTTTTCAGTAAAGTTACACAGAAAAAAAAAACTTGTATAGATTAGATAAAATACTTAAGCACTATAGGGACAGACAAAACCTTATTTACCTTATCCAAAAGTTTTTACTAACATTGCTTTACCTAATAGAAGTAACCATATTATCTAATTTATAAAATATCTATTATTACGAATTGATAAACATTTTTGGCCTTAAGAAGAAGTCCTTAGTTCTTTTAAATAAAATATTATGTAGTATAGAAAAGAAAATTTTGTTCTGATAAAAAGAGTTTTATTAAAAAATGGTGAGACAATTGACTAACCTACATCGAAAGAATTACTAATTTAGGAAAATCATATGTTGTACTAAATATTTTTATTTTGTTAAATAGAAAATAAACGTGCTGGCATATATAATAGCTTAGTGTGAGGGAACTTATTTACTACCTCCATTAGACAAGTGTTTTACTAAACCACGAAAAAATGAATTTGCTAGAGTAGATAAGTACACTTGCGTGCTTAGACAAAGTTCTTATGTAGGTACAGGGTTATTGGTCATTTGTCCTTATTTTAGATGTTTTAGTCCAATTCTCTTCTACTGTTGTCCATGGTGGAGTTTTTCAGCCACAAAATAATGTCTTCGTGCGTGTTTTCTGTAATTACAAGATATGTTCAGTGTTAACATAATTTAAACAATTTCAAAGTCTTCACTTATCAACAATGTGCTAATGCTGTTTCTTACCTTCATCAGCTGTAGGTAAATTGATGTCTGATTTTGGTTTTCCATCTTATGGTAATAAGCCACACTCCCGAAATGACCTTCTGAGAGTATAAAACTTTGACACGAATTTGCCTTTTGCCACAGTTTCGGTTTTCTGATTTTTTTCAACTTTTTCTTTCGAAAAGTATATTTGCTAAAATTAAAATAAAAAATGTGAAATTTAAATTCTAAAATAAAAATAAACGATTAGGTGATGCGACATATATAGGTACGTATACCAAAATATTTATTATTGTGAAAGTAGTTTAAAATGTAGAGAGAAATAGATACCTTATACTCTGTCGGAAATAGCATTTTAGATAACTCCATGAATCTGGTTCCACTAATCCTTTTGTCAGGCTGCCCTTCTATTTCATTTCTTATGACAATCTCGGCTATAGTTTGTCTATGTGCCCGTTGAAAGGTAGAAAATTTATAAACTTCTAAAACGATTTTGCCAGTATTTGTAGAATTGAAAAGGTCTCCGATTTGTGCGCTAGTGACTATTTTATTTGCAGGTTTAGTATTGGTAAGCGTTTCATCAGGAGTAGCATCAATATTCAGAATATAAAGCTTATTGCTTTGTGTTGTTCCTGAAATTTAACTAAAAGTAATTATGTATTTTTTATTTTGTTCTCATCGAACCGTTATCTTATTGCAAATTTGTCGTAAAATTATAATAATTATCGGAATAAAATTGGAATTTACTTACCCACCAAATCTTCCACGATTTCTTCGAGGTCCCACTCAATTAGTAATCTTTTTGTTTCTTCCATTATTAGCACTTGAACATTTAACACAATACACAATAAAACAAAAAAAAATCGACTCTATTCACCCTCCGTGCAAACTAAACGACACACGTACGTAAACTGAATGTTCCTGTAACCTAGAACCTGTCTGAGAGAATAATTTTTTGTTAAGCATAAAAATAATTTGTCTTCAGTGCAGCTAAGAACCTTGTCTATTGCAAAAATCATTGTTTTTAATATAACAAAATATTGTTTCGAACACATAAGTTATGTTTTTTAGATTGCTAACGTACTTAAAAACTTATTTAAGTTAAATAATTTAACAAATGACCGTCTACAAGTTTTTTGATTATTTTAAACAAAATAATTACCTATTCTATTTAAAAAATGCACCAACGGCATAAAATAAAATCGTGTCAATTAAAAAAGTTTTCTGTCAAGTCTACACAAAATGCCTATAGTACTAAATAACACTTCTTTTAAAAATAAATAGATAATGTGTTTAAATTACAAGATTAAAATTATTAAACATAAACAAACGTTTTGTGTGTTTTTAATTATTAGCGAGTTGTGTAGTTGGTATAATCTAATTCAGATTAGGTTTAATTTGAATTAGAAAATATTGTGTTAGAAGAAAAAACTATTTCTTTTGCATAATGTGTCTTTTAAATTTGACTACTACTTTATCTAAATCAAAAAAAATGCACCTATAATCTAATAAATTTCTCTTTAGATAATAATTCTTATCTCAATATACCAAGTTTTTTTTTTCTGTGTAAATGGCTTAAAGGTTTAAATAATTTACATACCGACAATGGGTCGACATAAGTTTCCATCCACAAAAATAGTGCATTTTATTTCAAAAATATTTTACTGCTTTTTTTTATCAATAGGGAAAAGTCCCCTAGTATCGGACACCTAGTTAAACATAATAACGAATTACTTTATTGTTTGTTAACATTTCTATTTAGAAAAAAGAGACAAAACGTATCCCCAGGAACCTATAGAAAACAATGATTGATCTTTCTATCATTTTGGAGTTCCGTTGATACTGTATGCCCCTTTGGTATTTCTATTTTGTTCTGTATTCTCCTGAGCATTAATGGTTATGCATTCGCAAGGGCGTCCGAAGGGGGGGGGCAAGGGGGTGCGCTTGCCCCCCCCCCCCCTGGCCCAAGTAGATTTGAGAATATTTTATTTAACTGGGATATACATATTTATTATTATTAAAATTAGTAAAACGAACTCTTGTTGCATAAAATGAAATGTGGAATTCAAAAATCTTCACTAAATAGCGAAGGAAAAATATTAGAATAGAATAAATAAAGCTTTATTTTAATTTACACAGAAGATACATCCATGTTAGAATTACTGGAACATAGCAAGTTCTATCCAGCTATTGGTCAGGCAATTGCGATAACAATTTGTTTACCTCCAACTACATGTACAGTCGAAAGATCATTCAGTACTCTCAGAAGAGTAAAAACCTGGATTCGCTCGACTATGACTGAGCACCGATTGGACGGTTTATGTATGATGAGTGTTCATCGCAAATTTGTAAAAGAAAAAAAAATACATTTAATTGAAAAAATTATTGATGAATTTGCAAAAGATTCAAGAAAATTAACATTTCTTTTCTCCAATAAATCTGAATAACTCATAAGTTTTTTGTTGTATTTTTTTTTTTGTTATATTTGAACATTTTTAAATATTTTGTTTAGCTATTTTTTGTTATTTAATATAAGTAATAGGTGTTTTGCTCTATTCTTTTATTGAAGGTTTGTTGAAGTGCTAGAAACAAAAATAATTCCAATTATGATTTGCCCCCCCTTGGAAAAGTTCCTTCGGACGCCCTTGTGCATTCGAAACATGTAGATAATTTACCCTTTGTTAAAAACTGTTTACTGAAATATACCAGTGGAGGAAGACTTACTGTCATATCTTTCCTGAAAAAAATAGCATGTAAAAAAACATCTTACCTTATGAAATCCTTTCCTGAAAACTTGCTGAAAATCATCGGGCTCGGAAAATTTAAACAGAATCCCCGTTGCTGTCTTCGTCAAACTGAAACTGCCCCTAAAGTTAAGTTTGTCGCAGATGTTAGCCGCTTTGTCCAAGCTTAGATCGTGAGAGGGAGTGAGTAGGAAAGCGCCTGCAACAGGGATAGAGCCATATTTAACTTATAACAGGGAATTGCTAACCCTGTCCTGTTGAACATATTTGTGTTTGAGGAAGCGAGTTTATGTACAGCAGGACTATGTTTTACTTTACTACTAATTTTATACTATTTTTAAATAATATGATATTCCTAGTTGTTCTATCGTTGTATGTATTATCGTTAACAACACATAACGTAGAAAAGAAGGTCTCAACCTCCAAGTATATAGTGGAATCGATACCTCAGGTCTTAAATTATTGCTTAAAGATAATTAATTTTTGGTCAAATTATGTCCCATAAAAAAATTTGATAAATCCAACATGAAAGGAGATATTTGCGGTTAAGTTTTTTTAAAATAATTTTAACGAGTATTTTAATTATAAATATTTTTAATATTCTTTAGCGGATTTTAATTTAATTTTGGTAATGAAAATTTTAGTGATAAAACGCTCGTATAGCGCTAAATTATTACGTCCAGTGACGTCTCAGGGGGCGCCTTAACAAATAATATTGGCAAAAAATAAGACGCCACTGAGTTTTTGGTATTTTTTTTCGGATTAAGCAACTATAAATATCATTTTCTTGTCTGTTAAATTGTTTTCTTATCTTTGACATATCTCTGGGAAACAAAAATCATTAAATAATTAATATGTTGTATTTTTTGCTGTTTAAAAGCATTAAAAAATTAATCATTATAAAATAAGATTAAAAGATGTTTTAAATTTTATGAAAGAACTGATGAGAAATTATACAAAATTATTAATGAAAATTAGAACAATACCAAAAACCAATGGGGTCGAATGAGGTGTTCAAAATTATTGCCGTTTTCATATACACACATAGCAAATCGATATAATAATTCGGTTCTGCAAACTCTCAATAGTGTATTTCGATTAATAGCAAAAGATACAACGTATTAATTATTATTTATGATTTTTGTTTTCCAGAAATATGCAATAAAATTGTTTTTATTTTTATTTCTCGAAAACCAAGCAAGATAAGAAAACAATTTAACAGACAAGAAAAGGATAAAATTACCAAAAACTCATTGGCGTCTTATTTTTTGCAAAAATATTATTTGTTAAGGCGCCCCGCCCCCTGAGACGTCACTGGACGTAATGGTTCAGCGCTACACGAGCGTTCTATCACTAACATTATCATTACCAAAATTAAATTAAAATCTGCTAAAGGATATTAAAAATATTTATATTTAAAATACTCGTTAAAATTATTAAAAAAAAAAAATTAACCCCAAATATTTCCTTTCATGTTGGATTTATCAAAAATTTTTATGGGACATAATTTGCCCAAAAATTAATTATCTTTATGAACGACAACATTTAAAACTTCCTGTCATCGAAAAATTTTTTTGCAACGTGGCGCCACCTGCATCGTGTATTATTCAAGCACATTTTTTACACAGTTGTGAAGCCAATCATAGAGGTTAAAAACTGGCGTTTACAGAATTAACATGTCGCTTTTAGTTTTCGAAATAATTGACCTGTTTTTATTGAAACACCCTGTATATATTATATATATACAGGGTGATTCACGGTGGATGGAACGTTAGACGTTTCTGACGAACCAGTAAAGGAATCGTTCAGAAAATTTGGTCCCGTACATAAACGGACATGCTCTACCAACCTAAAATATTTTTAACAATACAGTGTTGCCGCTTCCACACAAAAATAATAGTAACTTCGATTTTTTAAATGCAACACCATATATTTTATTTTATTATTAAATCCCCCATTACCTTTCTTACAATTTTTATTAACTCTACTCTATACTTATCTCTTACCGTTTCTAAGATATAACTTAATTTCCGTTTTTTTTTGTCCGAAAACGTCACTTTTAAAAATGCTGATAATTTTGAATTCTAAAACACTGAAACCCTGAAATTTGGTAAATAATTAACTAATACCATGGGGCTCTTTGCCCTTGTCCCAAATCTTAGTTGCAATATACAGGGTGATTAAAAAATACACTTATTCTGGTAACTTGAAAAAGTGACCATAAGTCCTTTTTTTCAAATGTAATACCCTGTATATTATTACGGATTTGAAAAGCTGCTAAAATTTCACTTCATTCTTGTATATCATACCTGTACCTAACTAACTGGTTTAACCATTTTTTTTGCGTATTAAGCATAATTTGTTAAATTTTCTATACAATTCAATTTTTATTCGGTTATTAGTAAGTTGGCCATGACAAAAACTGATGTTTACGTATGTTACTATGGTTATCGTTTTGGCATTTCATTAAGTTTAGATACAAGATAGAAATACACTTTAAAGCCATGGAAGAAAACTATACAAATACAAATGCAGTTCTTATGAATTTATTTATTTTATTTGGACAATGTGTGTTTGCATTAACATGCAAAAAACATTAAAACTAAATTTTTCTTGAAATCCATGCAGTCAACACCCGCATATTAAAGTGTTAGGATGTAAACGGCCAGCGTTTTGAACATCTGTTAAAATAGCATTTTATTAGTTATAATTTTAGTAGTCTTTTATTATTTGACTACCTAGTTAACATTTATTAAAATTGTTCTGGATCCTTATGAATTTTCTAAGATTCATTGGCAGTAAATTAGAGTACATTTCGTTAAACTTTATACATGTCCTGGCGATAATTCACATTGTCCAAATAAAATAAATAAATTCATAAAAATTGTATTTGTATAGTTTTCTTTCATGACTTTAAAGTGTATTTCTATCTTGTATCTAAACTTAATGAAATGTCAAAACAATAACCATAGTAACATACGTAAACATCAGTTTTTGTCATGGCTAACACTAATAACCGAATAAAAATTGAATTGTATAGAAAATTTTACAAATAATGCTTAATACGTTAAAAAAATGGTTAAACTAGTTAGTTAGGTACAGGTATGATATACAAGAAGGAAGTGAAATTTTAGCAGCTTTTCAAATCCGCAATAATATACAGGGTGTTACATTTGAAAAAAAGGACTTATGGTCACTTTTTCAAGTTACCAGAATAAGTGTATTTTTCAACCACCCTGTATATTGCAACTAAGATTTGGTAAGAGATGGTATTAGTTAACTATTTACCAAATTTCAGGGTTTCAGTGTCTTAGAGCTCAAAATTATCAGCATTTTTAAAAGTGACGTTTTCGGGCAAAAAAAACGGAAATTAATTTATATCTTAGAAACGGTAAGAGATAAGTATAGAGTAGAGTTAATAAAAATTGTAAGGAAGGTAATGGGGGATTCGAAAATAAAATAAAATATATGGTGTTGCATTTAAAAAATCGAAGTTACTATTATTTTTGTGTGGAAGCGGCAACACTGTATTGTTAAAAATATTTTAGGTTGGTAGAGCATGTCCGTTTATGTACGGGACCAAATTTTCAGAACGATTCCTTTACTGGTTCGTCAGAAATGTCTAACGTTCCATCCACCGTGAATTACCCTGTATACTATAGTAATAATAAGTAATAAAATAAAGACAATGCAAGGCCGACAAAGTAGTTCATTTGATGAGCTTTATTTATAATTCGGGCTTTGTTAAATTTAATTTTGAAAATTATTTATTTAAAACCCTTTTTTTTATAGTTTTTCTAAAAATTTTGGAATTCTTTATTTTTATTTTCCAATTTTTCAATTTATCCATAGTTTGACATAAAACATATTTAGTGGACAAATAACTACTCTATATCTAATTTTTGAAAATATTAAAAAAAACAGCACAGCACCTGTAAAAACGTCGCGTTGCCAAATAACGTTTTAATTCAAAGTAAAAGGGTTTTAACATTTCAACGCACAAAATTATAAATGAAAACAACCTCTAGTGAAACCGAGCCGTGATCCGATGCAATTTCAAATAGATTAAAGGCATTGGATTTTCCGGATAACCATTCTCCATTAAAAACTTTGTTGCGGTAACAAAAATATTATTTTTCGCAAACTATAAACTTAATGGATAATAAAAATAAAATGTATGGGTTGAATGTGGGGGATTATAAAACGAAAAATACTTTTCAAAGTGTTATTTTATTACTTTTGTAAAAATATGTTCTCGTTTTTTATTAGGGGTCAAAAAACCCAAAGCGTGTTTATTTGTTAATCCAGGGGCTCCTTATTTGAAACGTCCTAATTGAAAAAGTGCACGTTTTGACATCCTATTCGCATATTTTTCACTAAGTTGACAAGTTTTGTCCCAAAAGACGACGCTTGGTAAAATAATTTTATTTACAACCATACATGTAATGTTGACACTACAACATTTTTAAGTTTGGAAGTGTCACATTACCTACGTCTATTTCCCTCTTCCACGTCCCTCACCCACTTCCCTCACCCACTTTCCTCACCCACTTCCCTCACCCATTTCCCTCACTCATTTCCGTCATTCTTGTCATTCAACCAGCATATTTTTGTTTGGCGTCAAAACAATAAATGTCATATTTTGACATTTTTACTACATTTTTTGAAAAAATCAAATATTATCTAATTTTCAATTAACGGTGTGGTTGTAAATAAAATAGTATACAAACCTCACAGGAAAGTTTTCATTACTGGCACGAGATTAGAGTTAACCTCGACGCTTCGCGTCTCGGATAACTAACTAATCTCTCGACAGTAATGAAACACTTTCCACCTCGGTTCGTAATATACTATTATTTACAACCATACATGTAGTGTTGACATTACTGACTTTATTGAAGGTTGGGAAGTGTCACATTGCCTACCTCTACTTCCCGCCCTGACTTCCCACCCTGATTCCCCGCCCTCATTTTCAGTCCACTAAAATGTAATATTTTACCTAAAATTTTATCATTTCATTCAGCGGCTCCCCTTATTTCCGGCGGGGTACACTCCATTGATTCTTCTTCCATTAATTTTTAAACTTTATTGTATTGATCGCAGAAGATCAAACTTGAACTGACGTTTATTGTTTTAATTTCAAACAAACCTTTCCTTGACAACCGTCGCCTAATTTGAAAATATGCCTACTTGTAAATTTATTTGATTTTTTTAATATATATTTTTTTAAAACCGACCTGAAAATGTACACTTTCTGGACAATTTTTCGTCTAGAAAATAACGTTTTTCCGGTCTCTAATGTCACTGTCACCCTGTTTTTTGTTTTTCAAATCGCTCTTTGATAATACAAGATACCTTGATTTCGTTATTATGACAACAACATTTCGATGTATTGTCGAGTGACAGTTCGTTGATTTTTAATTTTGTTCTTTATGTCAAACTTGTTTCGCGTAGATTATAAAATATATCGAAGTGTCGGCCTTAAAAAAAATATTGTACGTCACGCAACCGAAAATTAGTGTTTTCCAGGTCTCTCCAAGCTTCCAGGACTCGCCCTGGAAATGCTTGTCTCGACCTGAAAAACACTACTTTCCGGTCTTGTAAAGTAAATTACTATGATATTTTTAATACATATTTTCTATAATACTACGTCAAAATGACATTTTTCTTTTAATAATATTTTTAGTTAAAAATTATAAGAAGTGGATGTAAGATAGGGTTGTAAATAAAATAGTATACAAACCTCGGTGAAAAGTTTCATTACTGTCTCCGAGATATAGTTTACCGAGACGCGAAGCGTCGAGGTAAAATACCTATCTAATCTCTCTACAGTAATGAAACACTTTCCACCGCGGTACGTAATATACTATTACAGTATTGCAAAAAGAATATAGAGTTTTAGCACTGCAATAGTGTTCTAATTTAGGTTTGGGATCATTTGTCATTATTTAAGTTTATTTTCTAATTTTTCTTGCCAAATTTTGCAAAAGCCAGTGGGGTAGTGGCATTTAAGATTTGAAAGTCCTCAAGTTACCTCCTTTTTCGTGTTTTTGTAGAAATGGTATTTTTGGTTTTTTTTTACTTAAAAAAAATTAAAATCTAATAGGTTATTAGTTTGACTTACCTTTTGTTAAAAATCTGGCGTGTTCACTCAACTCACTATTATCATCGTCATTTTCGCCCATCATTTCAGATAACATAAGCGACATGATACCCCCCCAAAAATGACATACTCTGTGTCTGCCAAATTGCTTACCTTAGCTTTTATACTGCCGCTGGCTCACCTAGAAAAAAATCGTCCTACGCCTATCAATTTTCGATAAATTATAAGTAATTTTAGTTTTATAACTATTATTTATAACTATAGAGAACTATTGATGGCCAATTATGTTGTTAAATTGTTTTAAAGGTATCACTAGCCCGTATTGTTTTGGGACATTATAGCTGCGTTCCAAGATTAAGAAGGCAATACGTTCGTCGAAGAAAAAACATTAGACCTAAAATAAATTGTTATCTTGACTATTCGCTTCATAATTTTCTTTTAAAAGTAAAACTGGGCAATTAACAACCACAGATGATATAATACCGTGCGAGCAAAAATTATTTACATCAAAGAGGGCTTGGATTAAAAACCTATTGCTTGGTTTAGATCACAATGATATGGGGACGATATATCTAACCAAATCTAGGTTAAAATTTTGTCAAATTCATATTATGTTTTTTCCAAACTAATGAGTAATAAAATAAGTAGACAAATAGAAATTTATTTTTGTTTTTTACAAAATTAACAAAGTAAGAATATACAAAAAGAAAAATAATTACATAAATTGGTGAAATTAGCCACCGCCAATAGGTTTTTCCCTAAAAAAATGTCAGGTCTAATAAATCATTTATTTTCAATAAATTTTGGGTAAACCATTGAGAGTAATTCCTGCGTCTTTCAAAATCTGCGGCTTGTATTTCTTGGAACACTTGCACTTTCTAAGGAAATAAATTTAGCTGCATCTTAAGAATAGTCCTGCATGTTCCATAAGATCTTGCCACTTCTTGGGACAGGCGTCTTATACAATTTGTTGAGGTACAACAAGTTCTTCTTTTCTTACAGATGGTCTTCCTGCTCCTTTTTTGTGCTGTGTAGAACCTGTTTCCCTAAACACAGCCACGGTTCTTTTCAGGCAATGATAAAAATCCCCAGCAATAAAAGCAACGTTAGAAAAATGTTCGTGAAAATCGTCCATGCACAAACCTGGATTGTATTGCCACTCACCATTTACTCTAACCCCGTTTCGAAAATACGCTTCAACCATGAATGTTTTGTGCTGTTCCGTAAAGCACATTGTGTGGATTGTTGAAGAAATTGGAAAAATTAGCGATGTGGTAACGACTGTCAAAGATGACGGAATAACTGATTGATTGTTAATTCAGGTAGGTACTGACACCCAACAGGTATTAAGCTCTACGGCTAAGCATTACGTCCTTAGATGCAAGGCCCTCTTTGATGCAGGTCGAAATGTCTAATTTTGGACTTGTACTGTTCTTATTCTCACATTCTCACCGATTCTATTTAGGTAAAATTCATTTTCCATTCGTCCCCAATATATTAGCACCAAATCAGCCAAAAATAATTCCGGAACACAACAGATCAAAGTGAGTTCGGATTTAGAATGACAGTTAAGCATACCTAATTTTCTTGTCTATTTGATTTGAGTGATTGGCAGAGTGGCCTGGCCCTCCTAATTGCTCGTTGGCCTTTTAAATAATTCCGCAATAAATGACAAGATTATACTAAAGAATGTAAAACTTGATGAAACAGAGACAGACGACGCCAACGCCTACTAGCCGTTTATAATTTTCTATTAATTTCGGAAACTATAATGAACAATTGATTACTGCAAAAAAGAACAAAAAGTAACGACGGAATATTCAAAAGCACTTATATAATATAATGAGATGTATGTTAGGGCAGAGTTAATTTACCTACATTTTCATGGCTGCTTTGATTTTTCACCAATTTTTTACAGAAGGAATATTTTCGTATATAATATCATAAGAGAGAAAATTTTGCCGGTAAAATTTTCGACTGGTATGAAAGTTTGTTGCTTGGCAATTTCATGAGCGAAATTATCAAAAAGCAACAAAATTGAATAAAACCAAGAGAAAATTTTGCCGATACAAAATTTTCCCTCGAATGATATTCGACAAGACTATTTCACGAGAAATTAATAAAAACACACTGTTTATTTAGCAAACTAGAAACTTTATTTATTTATTAATAATATTAAACGTACAGTTGTTATAAGTAATAGTTTGTCCATTTTTTTCTATCAAAGCATGGTTTTGGGTATGACTGACTTGCATTTGAGAAGTCGAAGGTCCACGCATGCTTCACTTGTTGTTTTGAGATTTTCAATGAGCTTCAGATGATGACTAGGATCTAGCTGCAGATATGGTTTCAGGGAATTTGCGTTTAAGTGGCCTGTTAACTTCATCAACTCTTGTTCCCCAACACCTTATTTAAATAGGGTACACACGGCGGAAGATCGATGAGAATGATTTGTTATTTTATGCTTCTTCGTATCTATTCCAATTCTTTCCGCTGAAGTTTTGGTCCACTTAGATACATTGTATTTATTCCTAATGGAGTATTTTTGAACCAACATCCCTTCTGCCAGTTTGGATAAACGAAGAGAAATAGTCTGTGGAAATGTTTGGTCCCCTTTTTTCCAACAATTTTAAAAATAATCTTACAGGGCATAAGTCTTTGTTTGATAAATTTCTTACCAACCATTTGCTGTTTGCCAATCCTTTTGACCCACCTTGAGCTGTCTTGAAAAATATGCTGTTATATTCAATTCGTCCGGTAAATACTCCCATGGTATCAAACTCCTTTTGAAAATATTGAATTTTTTCAATTTACGGCCTCATTGCCTCTCTAAGCTAGTTCAAATGACCAGAGATGGAAAAACTTTTTTTATGCTTCATCGGGATTTTTTCGTTGTAGCTTAGTAGCAAACCTGTTGTATTAGATTACTTTCCTCAGTGTGAAAATTGAAATAACTTTTTATAACTTTGTTTAATTTTTGAAATTATCCACGTATTAGAAAACTTACTTTCGTATAATATACTAACTACACAATAGGCATAAGTACAAATATTTTCACGAATACTCACAAGATTAAAAACAATATTTCTTTTTATAAATAATATTCTATAGAATCATGACATTAACCAAATATATTCTCGTATCATAAAACCATTTTAGTGTAAAATAGGTGTAATAAAACGTGCTTAAGCATTAAATTACGATGTAAGTATGCAGGTCACTTATGACTATGAGATAATAATATATTATTGGTCGTAAAATTTTAATACAAGAAGTAGTGTTAGTTGGTTATGGAATATAATATACGAAAAACCGTATAGTCCGAGAGCCAGCTACCCCAAATAGCATTTCTAGACACATTTTTGTAAATGAATTGAAACTTATGTTTCTGTTTCCGACACAAAAAGAAAATCGGCAATTGCTGATCGCTACGAACCCTCACCAACGTCTTGTGGATTATGGGTTCTAACGGATACAATTCGTTTTTGGGAACGCTGTTCTGCTTTCCTAATTGTAGAGAAAGCGCTTTACTGGGAACAAAATTCGTCGCATTGAGAACATTTAATTTATTTCTTAACAAAATTGCTGTATTAAAAGTAGTTCATTATTTAACAAGGATGTGCTGCTAATGGAACTGATTACTATCAATAAAATCATTGTTCTAGCAAGTCTGCAATGGAAACTTTCGTTGAGATTTTGCCACCCTGCATTTTTTACGTATGGAAATGAATTTTTTGGAAATTTTATATAAATAGCAAACTATACCACATTTCATGTGTCTCCGAATATTAAATAAATGTTCATATGCGAAATTATTGATGTGACAAATTGTTATGGAAATTTTAAAATCAACCACAACCGCACAAATTGCTAAATGAGAACCGGACGTTTTGACACGGGCAATGATATTTTAATGTATGCTGGCTGACTTTATTTTTGCATGTTTCATAATAATATTTTAAAGTTAACAGCCGAAAAAAACATAATGAAAAAAGATAAATCGGTTTAAAATAGACTGGCAAATTTTTTAGATGGAAAAGAAAATCGAACAGGAGCTCTAGAAAGGTTTGCTTCCTAATAATAAAACAAAGCAATAAACGATTTTTGGATAAATTTAGTTTTTAACGTTATCTGTTAAAAGTTCATCGTCTCATTAAATTAATTAAAATAATTAAATTAAATTAATTAATTAAATATAACTTATTAATTAAAATAATTAAATTAATTAAATTATACGTTTTTTTATTTAATTAAATTAATAAAACAAAACAATAAAATTATGTAGGTACTAGAAACAGTGGACTTCTCAATACGTAATGTTTTTTAAGTTTAAATATCCTAAAACGCCACAAAAATAACAACAAATTGAATAAAAATAACCATATGGACAGCACTTAACAAAAATAGGTTACATCGGCCATCGAACATTCAGATACTTTGGCGTTAATATAATTTCAAATCGTTGCCAACTTTTGTCTGGTGGAAAAAATTATTTCACCAAAGATTGGGCCTTGCCTAGAGATTCTATGAGGAAGTAACAAGTATTCTACTTATTTTTTAAGTTTTTTGTTGAAATTTCGTTCTTCTGCATTCGTGTATGTTAAATTTTAGTAATTAAAAAAGAAATATCCACCCTCTCATAACACAAGAACCTCTTTCTATTTTCTCGGTTTAAAAATTTAAATAAATTGACAAGAATAACGGCTTACGGAAACGCTGGCCATAATTTTCCGGAATTTATGGCCTTGTTAAATGGATTAAAAGATTTCAGTGCGCTGATATAGGCTACGCCATACGCTGCGAATAATAGGACGTTTAAATTGTAAATTGTTGCAATAATATCTATGTTTTGTTATTTTACCACATTTAGCTTCAATTCATAGGTTTGGTTTGGTTTCATTTAGTTTCTCGTTAAAAAAAAGATAAACTTCATAATCATCAGCTTTAAAACAAGGTTCTTCTTTTTAACTCAATGAAAGACAATTTATTTTGTCAAATTTCCACTTTTATTGAAAAACTTTTTCTTTACACGATGCGTTTCGCTACATTGCAGCTTCTTCGGGTGTATGGTGCTACCTAATTTTATTTCAGTACAATAACAAAATGGTCTAGATACTTAATTACTCAATTCAGGTGTCCACATTACAAGCCTAATTATTTAATTATAATATGTTCTTAACACTGTTTAGGTACCTATTGTAAACTTAAATATTATTGTCCATAAATATATCTTAATCTTATGGGAAATCCAAGGAACTCTATTTAGATTATTGACACAGATTTAGCAAAGGGGAACTATTTAGTTTTAATTGGTCGTTTAATAATGCACCGGAATTTTTCAATCGATTTATTTCTAATCTTTCCAAAAGATTAAGTTTTTGACCCTTGTTTTCAATATGTAAAATTTTAAATTTGTTATCAAAATTATGTTGTTCCTGTAAAAGATGATTAGAATAAGTTGAGTCGGTTTTATGACTGAAAAAACTTATTCTATGTTCCAAAATTCTCGTTTTAAATAATCGACCTGTTTAGCCTATATAAGTTTTGGGACAAGAGTCACAATTTAATTGGTAAACCGCCAATTTATTATCCTTGTTGCTTTTTGATTTATAGTTTTTTAAAAAAATTCCCAAAGAATTGTTAGTTTTATAAGCGACGTTGATATTCCTTTGATTAAGGTGTTTTTTTAATTTTAGCCGATGGGTTTCCAATATAAGTGATAGTTTTAAAGAGGCCTGGTTTTTCCTTTATAAGAGGGTAGGTTTCAGAAATAGCCTTCTTTTTTAGTTTTTTCGATATTATGGTATCAATGATAGATGATGAATAGCGGTTATTAATTGCCGTTTGTTTATTTAAATTTAATTCGTGGTTAAAGTTGTTAGCAGATAAAAGAACACTAATCAATCTATAAATCATGCTGTGATATGCAGCTAGCAGCTAGCTTGTGCTGTATTGGGTGAAAGGGGCTTTTGTGAATTGTTGTCTCAGTATGTGATGGTTTGTGCTAAATGGAAAAATTATGTTTCTTTGCGACTTTGGTAATTGTTAAATCTAAAAAGTTCAGAGAGCTATTTTCTTCCATTTCCATTGTGAATTTAATATTCTTATGAATAGAGGTTAAATATTCCAAAAAACTATCAAGCTGTCTACCTGTACCTACAAAACAAGCAAAAATATCATCCACATATCGATACCAGGAAATAAATGTGTTTGCCATTTTACTATTGTGTATTATTTGTTCCCTGTTGTTCATGAAAATTTCTGCCAAAAGAGGGCTTCGTGGACTGCCCATAATAGGGAACTTGACTTGAAATTTTAAATGGGGAAAAAATTCTATAAATCATAAGTATATATTGTCATAAAACATATGGCAGCAAAAAAATCTACATATTTCGTCCCAAAAGACCGCTAGCAAGATTTAAAAATGCCCCGAAATTCAAATTATCCCAAGCGGGTAAAAACGGGACATGAAGTGAAGAAGTATAATTCGTGTGTGACATCCACGAAATAGGTTATAGGTTGGCAATAAAGTGAACGACGTTGAGAATTCCACCTTAAAACGACAATACAATAACAAGAACACACGGCAATCCAAATGCAAACTCGGTAGCTCGGCCACCGGTCAGGATGACGGATGACGGAAAAGACATACTTCCTAACGTCATCGGGCTTGGCGCGCTTAAAATGTCGTTTGAAACGCTTTTGACACGCGCGAAACTATAATGAATTTTTACTTATTTTTAAGGAGTAATAATTGGGAAATATTTTTTTAGGCCTAACTAAATCATATTATTGAAAAAAAAAATTGAAAAGTTCCCTATTAAACCTTCTTTGCTATTGTAAAATACATTGGTAAAAAGGAAGTAATTTTGACAAGTTATTAATAAATTAAGTATTTCTTTTTTTCTTCTTCTTTTTCGTTATAATTTTTTTTGCAAGCTGCATGGTAAACGGTTTTCAAGATACAGCCGGCGTCACTTTTTGGTGGTACACTCATAAGATATCTAATAATAAAACAATTATGAGTTAATAAATCAACCTAAATTCTATATCATTTTTATAAATATTAATTTAAATAATTGTAAAGTCATCCAATTGTCAAGTTTTACCCAATTTAAAACCGTTTGGTTCCAATTAATAATACTTCACTGTGGGTGTCTTAATTTTCCCGTTTCATTAAATTAATTGGTCTCTTAACTATTTCCAATTATTTATGTATTTTATGGCTTTTGTGCTTCATACTAATTTAATTTAGATAAAAGGCCATCCAAATTATTGGGTCACAGACATAATATACATACATACATATCATCTTAAATGGTTTATAAGGGTTGGTAAAATTTGACATATTGTTGTTCTAGCAGTGGCGGAACAAAAACTGAGTGCTTCCCCCCCGGAAACCTATTCAGGGGCCCCTCTCTATAACCAATGGAAAATGATAATTCTTATTTTCATTACTATTAGGTTCAGGTTTATGAATTTTTGAATTCGTTAATCGTGTGATTATTAGATTAGGCTTAAACCCACATTGTGTGTTAAGTACCTACCTATTATTAAAACAACAAACAATTCAAATTTATTTTATAATCCTAGCAGTGGTGGTTGCTCTATAAGGCCGCGTGGCCGCGCGCCCCTCCTAGGAATTTTACCATAACACACAAATTAAATGTTTATTTAAATATTTATTATTACTATTCATTTTAATACTAATATTATTATTATTATTCATATAAGTAGTTAAAATTTTAAAAAACCATAGCAACTCACCAATTCTGAACTCATCTCTAATTGTCCGTTTTCGTTGACCAACGATAAGCACACCTCATCGTGTGATTTTAGATAATTGAATTCCGTCGCTGAAACGCGGCGACGGACGGTGAAGTGGCCCTGGCGTATATAAATTTCGCGGAATGAACCCGAACGTTAGTTACCCGGTTATATCCGATTTATTTAGGGACTCTGCCGGCGCGGTATTTTAGCGCCTGTATTGCTTTAGTTTTACATTTCGGACTTTGTTGTGGTGTAAGCGCGCGTCGAGTTCGAACTAATAAAAATGAATTTCGTCAATAATAATATTATTATATTATAATTCAAAGAAATTTTTGTAGGCTGCCCTAGCGCCATTTAAAACGAGCCTTTTTTTTTGTATTTTTACCGTTTTGATTTACAATTATTATTGTTTTTGTTGTCATTGTAGGTATGAATATTTTTGAATACCTATGTATTAATTTACCTAAAATTTTTTTTATAAATAGATACTTTTTCGAGCAATTTGCTTATATGTCATTTCGTATTGGATTTCTATTGCGCCCCTCCAAACACAAACCCCACGACACGCCACTGAATCCTAGGTAGACTGGTAAACATAACCAGGGCCGATCCTAGCAGGTGTGCAGCGCGTGCACCGCACGCAGGCGGCCAAAACAAGGGGCGGCCGTAGGCCGCAGATAGTTCTGTCAGTCAAGCAAAACTTTTTACGAATTTCTCGAAATAAAAATAAAGTGACATTTATCAAACTATAAAAGATAACTTTAAATTAACGCCGAAGAAGAAAACAATATTTTTGTGAATTATTTCGAAGCTCAGAAAAAAAGTTCGTTTATTTGATTACGAGGGCAGTGATGAACCAGTTTTAAATCCCTTCCTGCAATTCAAGATTGCTTTCTATTTTGCAGTTCTTGATTACGCGATCTCTTCGATAAATGAAAGATTTACCTTATTATCTGAGTGCTATTCAATATTCTGCTTTCTGTATGAGTTTCACACCATTTCCAATGATGACCTCATGAAAGCCTGCATGGACTTAGATATTAAGTTACAGGTACAGGAGGAAGGAACTATTGTGAAAGATATAGACGGTATACAACTCTTTAATGAAATAACTTCATTTAAAGATATTTTTCCAGGTAAAAAAACAGCCAATTAAGATATTAGAAATTTTAGTCAAAAATGATCTCATTCCCTGTTTTCCGAGTTTTGCTCCAGCAATAAGGATTTTTTTAACCTTACCTGTTTCTGTGGCTTCAGGTGAAAGAAGTTTCAGTAAATTAAAAATTATTAAAAATTACTTGAGAAATAATATGACACAAGAAAGACTTTCAGATTTGGCCATCATCTCTATTGAATCCGAAATCTCTGAAAAAATTGATCTTACCGCAATTATTGACAAATTTGCTTCTCAGAAAGCCAGAAAAATCATTTTATAGTTAACTAGCGTGTGCCCGGCCTGCGTTGCAGCGCTTTCTCTGAGATAATAAGGCGAGTTCACCATCACGTCAAGATGTATAAATACAAACCCGAACAAACCTCTAAATTTATCAGTGTTTCTCTACAATATTATGCATGTATTATACATAAAAACCTTCCTCTTGAATTACTCTATCTATTAAAAAAAAACCGCTTCAAAATCCGTTGCGTAGTTTTAAAGATTTAAGCACATATGAAAGGGGGCAGACGGGCGACGGCGACTTTGTTTTATAATATGTTAAGATTATTAGGTAGTCTTCGAGGAAGGACTGATTTATATACTTTTCGTTTCGCGAGATTTATGCTTTAGTACTTTTTGTTATTTTATATTTTCTGGTAAATACTGTTGTCTTACATTTCTAATTATAAAATGTCTATTTCTGTTTCAAAAGTAATATTTTTGTTGGTTTATTATTTTGTTAAAGTAAAAAGAAAAAAAGGTAAACGAAAAATGTTAATCGGCGTGCAGACAAAGTTTTTTAAGTTAGAGCGTTCGACTAGTAATCGAGAGGTTCTGGGTTCAAATCCCGGCGGAGGTGAAAACCTTTTTTCAATTTTAAAAAACTTTGTCTGCACGCCGATTAACATTTTTCATTTATATTTAATACAGACATTAAAAACTACCATTTCTAGAAAAAAAGGTGTCGCTAATATAACATAATATTAGCTGGCCCAAAAATAAAGTCTTTCCTGTAAAATTTTATTTGTAGTTAACTTTTTACTCTTATGTACATGTAGATGAGTTTATAACGTCAACGTTAAGTATTACTCAAAATAGGAAAAATTCTTTAGAAGGGCGGCATAATAGGTCTTTGCACGCGGGCGGCCGACACCCTAGGATCGGCCCTGAACATACCATAGGTAGTTATTAAGTCATTATACGTAATATTCCTGCAAACATGATGCAGAATCAAAATTTTAAAACACCACTTATAATGTTGCTTTCCATATATGGTAGTAACAGGGGTAGCGGTGATCGAGCCTCATAGAATCCAAAAGACAGAAAACAGTAAAACACATGAACATTTAACAAGTCTGCACAAACATTACATCATTAAGTACTATACAAGGTATTATACAAAACGACCAGATCGTTGAGAGTTGTTTTTTGCAAAATCGTTTAGAATTTCGTCGATATTTTATGTTTTAACAAACTCGTGTTCGATACTGATTAAGTATAAATTCGAAAGGCGTTGTGGTCCCATGGTGTTACGTAAATGGGTTTTTACTATTTTAAGTTGGGAAAAAGATCGTTCCGCTGATGCTTAACTGGTAAAGTTAGAAATAACATCACTGCACTAGATACATCTGGAAAATTTGAAGAACACACTGATTTTTTATTAATAAATGGCAAGTTCATACACTGTTTTTTTTAATACTATCTCCAAGTCCCTTTCTGAGGCTTCAAATTTTACTAGAAAAGTCAATGGACAAGTTTTTATGGTATATCGTTTGTAAATTCCGCGCTTTCACGTATAATTCTTCTTCACTTAACGAAGTTAAATTCTCAGGATATAAAAAAAATAATATTAATTATGAAATTAAATACATATGAAAAGCAAAGATGCAGCAAAGTTTAAAGGGGCAGTCGATGTGCCCCCCCCCCCCCCCCCGCGGTGCTAAGTCTGCGGGGGTTTTTGTTATGCCACTGGTTTTTAGTAATATTTTAAACGGGGCCTACAGGCTACATTTAACGCAGTACAGCACAGTACTAACTGCTTCGTAATTAATTAAAGGTCAATCAAAGTCAAAATTAACTGCACCAAAACCACTAAATACTTCTAAAACGTAATAAAATGTAACAAAAAAGGTAAATTCATTAGACGACGTGTGAGTTTAATACGTTCCCTACTAATCTGAGGATGCTATAATTTCGCTCCTTTTAAACAGCATAATACCAAGGAAAAAATATTTTCTTAATTAAGTTCCTAAAGAAACGTTTTGCGAACAACTTCGTACATATGAGAAATATAGAGAGACGCACTTAACCTTGGCAAGGGAGGGGGAAGGAACAATAACAAATCTTTGCTGAACCGGGTTAAATTTTAAAAAGAAACGCTAAGCTTAGCCGTTGGCTTTGCCATGTTATTTAAATGTAACTAAAGAAAACTGGGATCATATCCCAATATCAGTTGATCGATGACAAATGACTGGTGTCGTCTGTTGAAAAAGTGGATTCGTTAAGTTTACTATATTATCTACCTTCTGTTATGATGTCTATGGTTAGAATGTCATCTATTGCTTATAGACCAGTGCTGAAACCTTTGAAAATGGTAAAAAGTGAAAAAAAATAATAGTAGGATGAAACACATTGGAAAAGGAAGAGAATAGAACAAAAATGAAAGGAAAAATAAATTACGGGCGATCCGAGGTCGGGAAGGGGGGGAGGGGGGTGTTTTAAGGGTAGAAAATGATTTATCTTGATTTCCGGTAAAACTACAAGTCCTATGAAAAAACGTTAAATTGCAAAGTTGTAGGTAATAAAAAGATCTACAACTTTTATATTTGCACTTTTTTCATATAACCTCAAAATGTATGTGAAAAATTCCAATAACCAAGTTTTCGGTTTTTTATTTTTATCTTTTACAAACATTTTTTTTAACCACGAAATTTGGTGAAAACTTACCTTTTCATGTCCTTAACACACTGTAATTTTTTTGATTTAAAATATTTATTTTTTAACCTTATTTTGACTTAATATCGAAAAAACACCCTAATTTTCAATCGAAAATTCTCACGTCAAAATATCTGCTTTTTTAACTTTAATTACTCGAAAAACGTAAGATTCCATGTTACATTGATAAAAAAAAAGTATAAATTTTAATAAATAGCTCAAAATTGTACATATTGATCTAAAAAAAAAATTTCGGATTCGAGTTGTTTTCGTTTCTTTGCATTTTTTTGAGAACATTTACCATAGTAATGTATATTTTTTTTAACACTATCAGAAAGTAGAGATTTCAACGAACAAAAAACCCACCGACTTTTTAAAAAAAGCAGATATTTTGACGTGAGAATTTTCGATTGAAAATTAGGGTGTTTTTTCGATATTAAGTCAAAATAAGGTTAAAAAATAAATATTTTAAATCAAAAAAAAAAACAGTGTATTTAGGACATGAAAAGGTAAGTTTTCACCAAATTTCGTGAATAAAAAAAAATGTTTGTAAAAGATAAAAATAAAAAACCAAAAACTTGGTTATTGGAATTTTTCACATACATTTTGAGGTTATATGAAAAAAGTGCAAATATAAAAGTTGTAGATCTTTTTATTACCTACAACTTTGCAATTTAACGTTTTTCCATAGGACATAGGAGTTTTACCGGAAATCGAGATAAATCATTTTCTACCCTTAAACCCCCTCTCCCCCCCCCCCTTTCCGACCTCGGATCGCCCGTAATTTATTTTTTCTTTCATTTTTGTTCTATTCTCTTCCTTTTCCAATGGGTTTCATCCTACTATTATTCTTTTTTGTTTCCAAAATTATCGACTCTGGTCTATTAGGTATAAATAAGCATAAAAGTTACTTTACCAATTAATTTATTTGGTTTCTTGTGAAACATACATCGTTATGAGGCTTTTATTATATACAGTGTGACCAGTAAAGTCCGCATCATATGGGATTTTTTTTATTCATAGCTTTTTCTAGCATAACTTTTTTTCGATATTTTTAGGAATAATCCCACTATAAAATAATTTTTTGAAAAAAAAATTAAAATTTGACAGTAATGCGAATCACGTGGCTACTATTTTTTTGCTTAATTTTCATCTCGATCGAAGCAAAACTTGATGCCAAAGTCAAATTTTGAATAAAGCTATTATTAGATAAAAAAAAAAACCCCATATGATGCCTAACCTAATCAAGAATGACTCGGACCCGTCAAATTATTTTTTTTATATACAGTTTCATTCATAATAGAAACTTCGGGGGAAAAGATTATTATTAAAGTGGCTATGAGAAAATTCTGAAAATTAAATTTAAGTTCCGCATTTCGCCGCAAAGGGGCCCAATTGAAAATTAATTTTATGATCATTAGAAATCTTAGACAATTCTGCATCATTTTTTTCGTTTAAGACTTATTGGCGTGATAGGCGTGGGAGAAGCTATTAAAAGTGTAATCATTTAAATCACTGTAACTTCTAAACGACTTATCCGATTTTACTGAATTTAAGCTGGTCTGAAAAAGAAAGGTAAGTACTTTTAACTGTCGTATCCAATGGTACACGATAGTTTCTAAAAAAATTGCTAGAGGGCGCAATTTGTAATAATAACAGTTTTTTTATTTTATCCCGAATATTCACCGTCTATCTATAACCATTTACCAAATATTAACTTTAATAAATATAGTTTAAAAAAACTAAAAAACACGCTTTCATAATTAATCAAACTAAAATGCGGAAAATAAATATAGTTTAAAATAATTCTTGAAATTCTTAATATAGGCAGAAAATAATACTAATGTTTATCGTTCATTATTATTTTCTGCCTATATTAAGAATTTCAAGAATTATTTTAAACTATATTAATTTATTTTCCGCTTTTTAGTTTGATTAATTATTAGCGCGTTTTATTAGTCATAGAGAGGTCCGGAGTAGAGATGGAATACTGTCACTAATTAAAATGGCTAGATTTAAAGCAGTGGATCCATTTATTTTTAAATGGCTATAGATTCAAAACATTGGCTCCAAAAACCCGAACAAACCCGCTCGGCCAATGGACCAACTGATAGCGAAAAAATGTACCAACACTATTAAGCCGAGTGCTCGAGCTGGAAAGTAGGTAGATAGTACGCATGCACATACGGTGAGCTCTATCTCTCTCACTCTCATACAGAGGACCTGTAAGGAAATGATTTAATTCCAGCGATCCTGATCAGGATAATGAGATAAACTTATCAAATTATTGTATTGTCAGCGGTTCTTGATAAGTCAATAAAATTTAAATTAAATCTGACCGTTTAAAGTGGGCCAAAATCGGGTTCAAAGAAGTCGGTTACAAACAAACATAGGGGAAAGTAGTCGAATATCGACCACTTAAGAGAAAAGGCTGATATATCGCTAATGTAATCAGATATATATCTGGATTTTATGGTAAATTATTTTAAAAACATTTATTTAGGCAACACTTTCTACAGTTATACTCAATAATTATAAATTTTTGTGAGGATTTAGCGGGTAATATCGATCAGTCGGGTAAAATCGATCAAGCAATGGGCAAATATCGACCAAAAACTTTATTGAAAATTAGGCAGTTAACTTAAAAGAAAAACGCAAACAAAATAATTATAAATCATAGCAGTTTTCACACACATAATTTTTTGCCTCTTCAACATCAGTACAATCAGCGTGAGCCCAAGAACCACACAAACGACACCTCCACCACAGATATTTTTTCCACCAAAACCATGACAAACACTACATTTATCTTCATTTTCTGTATTTTTCTTTTTGTCAGACCCTATGTTTTTCTTGACTTTTTCAACATCTTTCAGCTTTGTCTTTTTTTCTTTCTTCTTTATTTTTCGGCTCGTCTTTATTAGGAGTTGCAGTCATAATTTTGAAGTGTTGAGTTCTTTTTGATATACTATTTCTGGATCTTAATTTCGGTAGGGGCAGAAGATCAGCAAAACTTTTGTTACTCTGCTTTGGTTTAAGGGTCTTGTGAGTTTCATCACTCGACTCATCCTTTATAACGTCCTCTAAAATAAAATTAGAATTATCTGAAGATGATGAGGTTTGACGTTTACGTTTATTTCGGGCAATTTTAGGTGACGATTGACGTGGATGGCCCAGCTACGGGTGATGGAGTTTTTAGGCCACGTTGAAGTGCACGCTGCATGTTTTCTTCAGACCACGAAGAACGCTTACTTTTCCTCTTATATCTTTCACGAGGCATCTAAAAGAAGTAACACTCACAGTAGTACAATATCGATCACCGTAGGGTAATATCGATCATAGTGGTCGATATTAGCCGACAGTAACAAAGAAGAAACTCGCATGCAGTAAAAAAAACTGGGCTAAAATTCAACAATAATTTTATCATAAATTAATTTACAGACGGGTCATTTATGTTTTGTGATAAAAATAATAAATATAATTGTCATAAAAACTGTCAATTACCTTAAGTTAAACACTATGTAATTTATAAGGTGAGGCACAAAATTAAACAAACTATCTGTATCATACCAAAAACAATAATAAACAGCAATCTGTTGTTTTCAATGAAGTTCGCTTATGACACACGTACCGTGGCTCCCTCTTACGATTGCACAATTCATACAGGGTTCTCCAAAAGTGCTTGGTCGATATTCGACTGTGGTCGATATTCGACGACTCTCCCCTACAGGTGAAGCTAATAAAAGCGTGTTAAAAACAAAATAGATACACAATAAAGTTTGGAAAGAAACTATTTTATAAGATGTTGAAAATGTCCTTCACCAACTGTTCTGCAGTAGATCGTAGAAAATATTTTTTTTCTACTACCGTGCGTAAAACACTAACTTTACACACTATGGAAGGTGTCTAAAATTTAACTTTTTTTAACTAGTGCGTAAAGTAAATTACTTTACGCACTAGTTAAAAAAAGTAAAAAATATGAATGATTACATTGATATGGATACCTGCATTTTTACTTAAAATTGGTCTGGTTGGCCATGGACAAATGGCGATTTCTGTTTGACGTATCTGAATGTTGACAATTTGTGATTTATGCCAGGTGGTTTAATGATTTTAGGAATTAGTGAAGATTTTAATATGGTAAGTTTTGAGTTGTGATATCAAATGTGTTATATTGTTATGATTTCGTTTAATTTTATTTCAGATTTTTAAATCTCAACATTATGGAAAGTGATTTATCGGATTTTGAGAACACTCCGCCGAATATTGCAGATTCTGCACAGGAAGCTACTTTGAATTTGCTTCCCAACAAGTCTCGGTTAATTTACGAGCAAAAATATACATTGTTTATGAGTTGCTGCAAGAAAAATAAAGTGACAAGGTACTCAGAAAATGTTTTGCTAGCTTATTTTTCAGATGAATTAAAAAGCTATAAATCATCGACAATGTGGTCAATATTTTCCATGCTAAAGGCTACCTTGAAAATTAAAAATTCAGTAGATATTTTAACCTACCACAAGTTAATTGCCTTTTTTAAACAGAGAAGCAAAGGCTAGAAAGCAAAGAAATCAGGAATATTTGACAAAAGTAATTTCATTCGGATTCGAAGTTTTTAATGATAAAGGTAACTTTACATCAATTTAATTCTATTGGTAAGGTAAAATATCATATCAAAATTATAGAAGTTTTACCTTAGTTCTTAATACTTTTAGATTCTCTATAAAATGTTTGTATTTAATAGTTATTATAGATTTTATATCGACACGATTTATTATTTTAGGTTGCATTTATTATTGACATTTCTGGAGCTTGTCGCAGAGAAGAACTGATGAAAATGACAATAACTGATGTTGAGAACAAGGAAACAGTCCTTATTATAAGAATTCCTGATTCAAAAAATGGTATGGAAAGAATTTTTACAGTTCTAAACCCAAATCATTCCATAAATTATTTATCGTACATTATAAAATATATGACATTAAGACCTCCTAATATTGAATCATCCAGATTATTTTTAAAATATGCCCAAAATAAATGTTCGAAACAACCTGTGGGCATAAACACATTTGATAAGATGCCTTCTGTAATAGCTGAATATCTGAAATTGCCAAATCCAACATGTTATACTGGTCACTCTTTTCGAAGGTCATCTGCCACTATGTTGGCAAATTCTGGAGGAGAACTTATAACAGTAAAGAAGCATGGGGGATGGAAATCATCTGCCATCGCAGAGGGTTACATTGACAGTACACTGAGCAAAAAAAATGACATATCGAATAAAATATTAACAAATGATGCTTCCTCTTCTAATTCCACTAGTACGTTTGACAATATTCCTGAAATCGAAATAAGTAATATTACATCAAATTTGTCTTCTGAAGTTTCAACCAATATAAATAAGCTAACTGATACACCATTTATATCTAGTTCTAATGTGGCTTGTAACAGCAGACGTGTGGATTGTGAAGATTCACAAGTAAATTCTAGACTTAAGAGTCAGGGATTAACTTTTAATAATTCTAATAGCTGTACATTTAATATTCATATAGTCCACAATTAAATTGAATATAAATCCGTATTTGTAAGTACATATATGAAATTTTATTATTGTTATTGTTCCTATAACTATTGTTCTTAATATTTTTTAGATAACTCTCTTCCTTTAAGAAATAGTCGACCATTTCAATACATCACAGCGACCCTGTATAACGTCCGGTAGTAGAAAAAAGTTTGTATGCAATTCGTGCGTAAATTGCCTTTTTTTTACTCATGTGATTTGCGCACTCGCCTGCGGCTCGTGCGAAAAATTTCCCATTCGTAAAAAAAATGCTACTTTACACCCTTGTTGCATAAATAACTATTTTTTTATCTTTTCGGCCTCCAATTGTAACGACCTGCAAAACAAATTTTACCCGTTAATTGCTTCTGGAAGGTTTTTTTTATTGCTTTCTTTACAAATGTACCCATTCGCCATTAATTTTCACCTCTTGTCTATCGCATGTTGGACCCAACCCCATGTCACCCCGACCGACTGAACGGACGCATCTTGGGCCGCACCCAGGCACCGCTCCCTCTGCTTCCGCGGCCGCGCCTTCAATTACCTAATGCCCAGGGCTTGGCCCATGGCGATGATGCCCACGGCGGCGGTAAATACAGCGGCGGGTGCAGGAAAGGTAAACATTGTCGTAATGGTTGAATTATTAAAGTTACACAGAGAAAAAGAATTACGTTTAAATAATCTCAAAGATTTATTGAAAGATTGCTCTTGTCAATAGAAGGTGTCGCGTCACCGTAATAGTACAAATTACAAAATTAAAAAAGTAAGAATACACAAAAAGAAAAAGAAAAATAATTACATAAATTGCTGAAATTGGCCACCGCCATGCTCCAAGCATAAATTCACACGTCTCTTCATATTTTCGAAAGTGTTGACAAGCATCATATTATTATTTCACGAACGTTTGCAACAAGTTCTTTTGTTCTTACAGATGGTCTTCCTGCTCCTTTTTTGTGTTGTATAGAACCTGTTTCCCTAAATACAGCCACGGTTCTTTTCAGGCAATGATAAAAGTCCCCAGCAATAAAAGCAACGTTAGGAAAATGTTCGTGAAAATCGTCCATGCACAAACCAGGATTGTATTGTCACTCACCATTTACTCTAACCCCGTTTAGAAAATACGCTTCAACCATGAATGTTTGGTGCTGTTCCGTCAAGTCCATTGTGTGAATTGTTCAAGAAATTGGAAAAATTAGCGATGAATCAAATTACTTGTAACGACTGTCAAAGATGACGGAATAACTGATTGATTGTTAATTCAGGTAGTTACTGATACCCAGCAGGTATTAAGCTCTACGGCTAAGCATTACGTCCTTAGATGCAAGGCCCTCTTTGATGCAAATAATTTTTGCTCGCACGGTAGTAACATGTTTTATTTAGCAAAAAAAACATTTTTTTATAGATTTATTTTTACATTATAAAACGCAACCTTTTTTGAACGAAAACAGACAGAAAAGTTAAACAATTTGCAAATTGTATCAAACATTACGTATCATTTTGATTTCAGATTTAATAGAATTTTCCAAATTAGGTATTATATTCTATTAAACCTTTAGGAAAAATAGACTTATAGCACAGAATATATAGTAGCTATATATTATGTGCTTATAGGTTAATGTTTTAGACACTCTATCCACATAAATATCTTATTAGTTCTTGTTTTATAATTATAATGGTCATAATTAAAAGGACAATTTTTAAAAAAATAATCAGTCAATAAATTATTTTTAGTTTTATGCATAAAGATAGATACTAAATAATAAATTAAACTTGTGACATTCAACCAATCTAAATTTTTTAACATAAAATTTATTTTTATATATTTGTCACAATTTAAATTTATCCGCATTGCCTTATTTTATAATATTTGTAATTTATCAAATATTTCCGCGCTAGCACAATATTAAGTGAAAGAACAATAAGGAAAATGTGCTAATATAATAGTATTGAATACAGTTTTTTTTTAAACTAAACTTAAATTAGAACTGATTCTTTTAAAATACCCTACTTTTCCTGCAATCGTCGATATGATACTTTTAAAATAATTAAAAAACTTTAATTTTGAATCAACGAGTATCTCTAAATATTAAAAACTGTTTACTAATTCCAATTTTTCATCATCAATTACAACATTTATATTCTGACAATTTAAATTATTACCCATAACCATACATTAAGTTTTTGAAATATTTAATTTTAATTTATTTACTTTTAGCCAATTTAATAATATATTTATCTCCGAATTTAGAGTTTTTAGACCATCAAAAATATTTAAAACATAAATGTAAATTAAGGTGTCATCAGCAAAGGTTTGTAACTTACACATTTTTAAAATTGTTTAATTTCGGCACACATAGTTTTGAACTAGATTTGTGTAAAAAAATTACTTCAAACTATTTACCTACAACCAAATTGTAAGATGCATTAAACATTTAGATTCAAACAAAAAATTGTCTAAAATTTCATGCCTTCTTTCCAGTGGCTTAACATACACCCCCGCAGACCCGCACCGTGGGGGGGCCCACGTTGACGGCCCCTACAAAATGTGCTGCCAGCTTTGCTTTTCATAGGTATTTCATTTCATAATTAATTTAATTTTTTTTATATCCTGAGAATTTAATAAGTTGGATAAGTGAAGAAGCATTATACGTAAAAGCGCGGAATTTTCAAACCATATACCATAAAGACTTGTCCATTGACTTTCCTACTCAAATTTCAAATTTAAAGCCTCAAAAAAGGACTTGGAAATAGTATTTCAAAATTGAAAAATAGTGTATGAACTTGCGGATCATTTATTAATAAAAAAAATCAGTGTGTCCTTCAAATTTTCCAGATGTATCTAGTGCAGTAATGTTATTTATAACTTTTCCTACGACCACCTACGAAAATGACAATAACAGCACGGTTAACTTGGCTAGAAAGTGCTAAATATCACACGCGTGTTGAAAAAAATATTTCAACACGAGTGTGGAAATACAAAGCACACTATATTTAATTTAAACAAGTGTCAATTTGACAACAAAACTATTTATTAAAAATAACAAACTTACGGGACACGTGGAGTGAATTTGGATGCTGGGTTGGGTAAAGTACACTAGGGCATTACCGCAAATTAAAAAAAAATCCTTTTTTTCGTTATTTTTTGGAACCTAAGAGTATTATTTATGATGGCCGTTTTACACCAACAATTTCTTCCCAAATTAATTCATGAATTTATTCATGAACTTCTTTGATGAAGTTTTGCGCTTTACACTGATCAAATAAATTCACGAAGTTTCAGCCTATTTTTACTGTCATTTAACAGTTATACCAACATAACAATTTAAACTGTACTTTTAAGGTTATTTAATTTGTGACTCTTGAGTTTTTCGTTATTTTGAGCTGTGCTTTGCGGTTTTGTTTGTATTTTATATTGAACTATGAATAAAATTAAAAATAGAATTCCATTAATTTTCCTTGACATTTTATTTTTGCTGTTGGCACTACTGAAATTCACGAATAACTTTGACGCAATTAGAACAAGTTTTAATTTCGTGAAGTTCTTCACGAAGACGACCGTGAAGTTATTTGATGTCAAATTTGGGCTTTACATATATCAAATTTCTTCATGAAGTCACTTCGTGAACTTATTTGACAAAGAAATTGTTGGTGTAATACGGCCTTGTGATAAAAATATTATTATCAAAAACAAAAAGGGAAAATATGTCAGGCAACCCACCAACTGTCATGTTTACATGTCAACTGAGTTGAACCACAGAAAAAAAGGGTGGTAGCTATAGAGCAGAAATAGAATACCTTAGGAAATACCGATTTTTAATTTTGCCATTATCTCGGACAAAAATATCCATACAATGGTTATGAATATGTGCTTTATGTATGTAAATTTATTTTAGCTATATTTAAAACAAATCGAAAAAGATTTAACTTTTATAATTAACAAACTATCTATACTTAACTCCATCTCTATCTTTCTATAATGTTGAGCAAATGTTGAGGTTATGTTGTAGTTTTTTGTTATGTTGTTTTCGTAGGTACCTATATTATTGCTTTATTAAAAGAATGCAAGCCACTAAAAGATCAGAAACGAAATTTATTCACTGTACATACATAGATAGTAGGTATGATGTGCGTAAGCAAATAGGAGAAAAAGTTATTCTTTTTATTTAAATCTAGGTAAGTTAAAATGTGTAAGTGGGCATTGTTTTTTTTTTAATTTGATTAACACAATGGTGACACCTACAAACTATTAAAAACAAATCAAACTCTATTTGATTATATTGTATGGTCGTAGGAAAAATTGTGTACATTACTCGTGTGAAAGTGATTTTCTCACACTCGGAGAATTTCCGCACTCAGCTGACGCCTCGTGCTAAATACCTCGTCGTTTGAAAAGTACCACTTTCAACACTTGTTATGTAATATACTATTACCAGTTAGTGTGGCACCAGCGGAACGATCTTTTTCCAAACTTAAAATAGTAAAAACCCATTTACGTAACACAACAACGCATTTCGGATTTATCCTTAATCAGTATCGAACACGAGTTTGTTAAAACATTAAATTATATCGACGAAATTATAAACGATTTTGAAAAAAGAACTGTTGACGATCTGGTCGTTTTGTATAATACTTACCTTGTATAGTACTTAGTGACATAATGTTTGTGCAGACTTGTTGAGTGTTCATGTGTTTTACTGTTTTCTGTCTTTTGGATTGTATGAGGCTTGATCACTGCTACCCCCGTTACTACCATACATGGTAAGCAACATTATAAGTGGTGTTTGAAAATTTGTTTTGACTTAATAACTACCTATGTTATGTCTACCAGTCTACCCAAGATTATTAAATAAATCAAATTGTTTGCTGTTTTAGTCGTATTTACACATAATGTGGGTTTAAGCCTCATTAAATTATTACACGATTAACGAATTTAAAAATTCATAAACCTGAAGCTAATAGTAATGAAAATAAGAATGATCATTTTCCATTCGTTATAGAGAGGGGCCCCTGGAAACGTTTGCGAGGGGGGCCATTCAGTTTTTGTTACGCTACTGCTCTTTTTAACTTTTTCATGACTATTACCATCCAAACTAGGTTTTTAAACTCTGGAAATATCACAAAATAAGTAGAAACTGCGCCATTTTATTTAAAAGTTAGAAAAACTGTTTCAAAATTAAACTTTTGTAATTTTCTGGGTAAAAATTAGGTTAGGGTATTATACTCAAATGAATTTAAATGTAAATGCATTTTACATTTAAATGAGAAAGCCCGAAAGAAGCTAAAATGGGGAAAAAAGGTTCTTTCGTACAAAAATATTCGGCTTAATACGTATACTCAAGAAGGGAACGTCTATTTTTTCCAGGGATAATGCTGTCATGAATAAATATAAATACATATTTATTTAATGGGTTTCTAGTGTTCGGTCGATAGTTATATAAAAAATATACGATTTTTGAAAATATGCCTAAAGGCAGCGTAGGAAAAGAAAAGAAATATTATATCGGGGGATACGGTGAGATTTAAAGAAAAAAACAATTTCTATTAATTGTGAACATAAAAAATTGCCTGTTCTATTATAGGCAATCCATCTTCATATTTTCACTGACGAACCCTGATATGATTTCTTATTTTAAATGCAATACCCTATATATTATTAAATTTTTGAATCCTTCAGAAAATTTTAGACATATTTCATGTACAATACCTATATTCCTATCTTCAACTGTTACGGAAATATTAAGTGTTTTCATATTTATTGCATTTCAGCGTTTTTTTTTACTGATATGAAATTTAAAAAAAGGTGTTAACAGTTTTGTTTACTTTTGTTTAAAACTCCTGACCTTAGCAAATTGTTGTCTGTCTGCATGACAGTAGTTGTAAGTGTTATAGTCGTTTAAATTTCGTTAACTCCATATCAGAAAAATGGTTTATTTAACAGAAATGCACAAAATAACAATACTACGGATGATTGGTTATGGAGATAAAACACGGACACAAATGGAATTTGCTCGCTTATTTCATGAAAAATTTCCAAATTTGCTGTCTATAACTCAAGGGAAAATTAGTAAAATAAAGAAGCAGTTTCGCCAGCTTGGACACAGCAGATAAAAGAAAGTAGCTGCCAATACAATAAGTGATGATTCCAAATTAGATGTTAAGCTTGAGTTTGAGGAAAATGCACATACTTCTAGTCGAAAAACAGCCTCAATGTTCGATGTTAGCCATTCATCGATTATTCGAACATTACAATAAAATAAAATGTATCCCTATAAAATGATACTCACTCATGAGCTCATGGAAGACGATTTTGATAGAAGGACGTATTTTTGTGATCAAATGATGGCAATGTTAGGTATCAATGTCAATCCAATTGGAACATGTTTTGTTTTCTGATGAGTGCACCTTTACACTTCATAGTCACGCTAATCGTCAGAATTGCCGCTATTGGTCTAAGGAAAATCCTCACTGTATTAGAGAAGAACATGCGCAAAATCCTGAAAAGGTTAATGTTTGGACAGGAATAGTTGGAGATCATAATATCATAGGTCCCTTTATTATTAATGGCAATTTAAATGGCGATAATTATTTAGCACTGCTCCAAAATAATATCTTGCCCACTTTGATAAACTTATAGTTCCAGCAAGATGGAGCACTGCCCCATTTCCAAGTCAATGTCCGGCAGTACCTCAACCGAGTATTTCCAAATCGGTGACTAGGGAGGCGTGGATCGATGGAATGGCCAGCACGATCCCCTGATCTGACGCCATTAGACTTCTTCTTATGGGGTTATGTCAAAAATATTG
Organism: Polydrusus pterygomalis; assembly: GCA_963969555.1. Classification (NCBI taxonomy): domain Eukaryota; kingdom Metazoa; phylum Arthropoda; class Insecta; order Coleoptera; family Curculionidae; genus Polydrusus; species Polydrusus pterygomalis. The sequence goes on along the minus strand of OZ018385.1, from coordinate 36,748,113 downwards.
TATACAAAATAAACCCCTCGACTTAACTGACTTAAGAAGATGAATAAAGTTTGCGATTAGATCGGTCACGCCTGAGATGTTCAGTACCATTACATGCAAGCAATTTCTATTATTAGATGTTGCCAAAACGTTCGCGGCGAGCATTTTCAACATCATCTACATTAATGTTTTTTTTTGTTTTTTACATTGTCAAGAAACAAACAGTATTACTTATTAGTTTTTGAGCGTGTTGTCAATTTTTGCAATAAATCTGAAAACACTTAATATTTCCGAAACAGTTGAAGATAGGTATAGGATATTGTACATAAAATGTGTCTAGAATTTCCCGAAGAATCCAAAAATTGAATAATATACAGGGTGTTGTATTTAAAATAAGATAGTTGGTATTGGTCACTGTTACATGACACACCCTGTATAAAAAGTTTTTATTGAAAAAAATGCGCAACTAGAAATACTAATCGACATATTCGACCATTTTTTCGGACACGCCCCCATGTATTTATTATCCACTGTAAAAATAAACATGGTAAAATTCCTTAAACTATCCATGGTAACCTGATGCCATGGATAGTTTATGTAAAATTCATATCGACTTATTATGGCTTAATTTTCAGTACGTAATTATTAACGTAATATTAAAAGTAGGGTGTGGAATTTCAAAAAGAAAATTGTATAAACCATTAGGTAAAAATAATTTAATTATATAAAATTATTTTTTAAATTCCATTACCTTTTATGTTATATTTCGTGAGATTTTTAAAATGCAATGTTATATTCAATAAACATTTAAGCGTTTTTATTATTATTCCTTAAAATTTTATTTAAAATAACATAAATCTTTATGTAAAATATAATTTTCTATGATATTTTATACTATTGTTCAGTTACTATTTAAGTAATATTAAGATTGGCTGGTAAAAGTAATCTTAAAATTCCATAAAAACTTATGTGAAATTCATTTAACTTTATATGGTTTTTAGTCACATCGCATGTAATATTACACGCTGTGGAAATGTTTTTTTAGGACAGAAAAATGCACTGCAATTTAAAACAAATATGTATTTCAATGAAAAAAGATCAACTTCGAGGGAAATAAACGGTTTATTTAAAACAAATTACTTACATTGTTTAAGTAAATAAGGTTATTGTGACGGCAAATACATATTAAGCAAAAGTAAACAAATAAATACTTGAATAAAATATGTATAAATTTCAATCAAATAAACATTTCACTAATTCCTTTAAGCTTACAACGCATTTAATTTAAGTTAGGAGAAATTTAAATGAAATAAACATTGGCCAACATTTTTTAAAAAGTGATTACGGCTAAAAAATGATTTGTAACAAATTAAATAATAATAAGAGTTCAAATAATTTCATAGCACAATTCAAATACATAATAATTGTTTATTGGCTAACAGGAAAGAAATATTTATTTGACTGAATGCAAATTTTTTTAGTCAAAATAAATAATTTTATCCGTGTAGATAATTAACGCTACAACATGAATATAATACATAATAATATAATAAAACATTTTTAGGTCAAACCATAAAACATATTTTTAATCACGTAATATTAAAAACATTAGAAAAACGGTATTTTCACAACAATAATTCGCGCGTCAGAACCATGGGTAATGACTCTACTTTTAAAATTTTTATTTTTTTTGACTGAGGTGTTGATTTGCTTCCCGAGTCTGGATGAATTTTTAAAAAATATCTTTGAAATAGTTCCAAACTTAATGATATTCCACTTGGGTATTTTAAGTTAAAATTAAAATATATGGCGAAGGCGAATTGAAAAGCCTCGTCAAAAGTTTTGAAGCCAGCTTCTGTGGTCGGATCGTTCTCATAAACAACAAAACGTTTGTCTTTCACCACTGTAAAAAATACAAAAAAAATATTCACATAAAATATATCTAGGTTTTTTTTTTCACATTTTGTGACACCACTTTTACTGAAAGCGAATAAATAATTCATATGCCAATAATTATTGTGTAACAAGGTGTAAATAAAAAAAATAATTGGTGGAGACCTTAAAGCGATCGAAAATAAAATGATCAATATTAAGTTTTATTGCTATTATATGTCCCTTTAAATTGTTATTATATTTGTTTTGGTAAAAAGTTATGACACGAAAATGAAATTTTAAAACTGTACCTTGCACCCTTGGCGACAACAAGCAAATTGCATACGCGGTACATTTCAATTTAAATATAAATGTTTATTATATTTCTCAAAACTTATACATTGAATATTACAAAATAAACAAATTATTATTGTTATTGAAAGAGTACTTAGCTTTTCCAATTGATTATCCACTTAATAAATGAAAATACAGACATCACAGCACACTTGTTCCAACCGCTGCAAGAGTTGGTAGCGTCTTCATATAAATGGAGATAAACGCGCCTTGCGCGACAATAAATTAAAATTCCATAAAGGATTGTAATTTTTATAAGGATTAATGTAATTTTAACATGTATTTTAAATTATCAGTACATGTTCTTAAAATTTACTACTTTTAAGATATTTTTCCATTATTGTATATGAAAAATACTAGGGTTTGTAGTGACATTAAGTGGTAGATGTAAAAATAATAATTGAAGGAAATATTTTTACGGTATGTTAGCATGAAAAATCCTTTAATATTTATGTAATTTTTATAAAAATAAATTAAATTTTGTTGTAAGCTGTAAATTTAAATGTTATGTCTTAATTTTCCATAACTTTCCTGAAATTTACTTAAATAAAGTTGTTTATTCATCACTGCGTATTAAAAATATATTGTTTTATTGTAAAATTAAAACAAAATTTAATATTACAAAAACATTAATGTACCACATGAAAGTATGTGTAAAATTAATTTATATTTTTATATTTTTTAAGGAACTATCATGTAAAATTCAACCCATTTTTTACAGTGTCGAATTAATTCCATTTGGCTGATACACATTGTATTAATCATTAAATATAGCATCTGGCAAAATACTGTCCGGATTTCAGATTCGCTAACTGTACATTGTACAATCCAAAATAATAAAAATTAACTTAATCTTATGTGACGTCTTAGTCTTCGTTTCAAATAATATACTCACTAGAGAAACTTCGGAGCCTGCAAGTGCAAATAACCAGATGAAAACTAATTTAGTTACGTTGCCGGGTAAACTGTTGAAAATAAGGAGCTTAATTTATTTTTATAGACTTTTAAACGCCCAAATGTTCCCCAAAGTCAAGTTTGCCACTATATGGGAAATGGGATGATAAAAAGAAACTGTTGAGTTAATTTCGTTAAATAAGTTTTTGCAAAGTAAAGTAAAATATACGGGGAAGAAATTAAATTAAAAAACAGATAAATCCACTAATTTGTTCATTTATTTGTGAGGTTATTCTACGAACTGGGAATTCTTCGTTGAAATTCTTGTAGCAGGACGCAGTGTCATTATAAACAGGCCTTTAAAAAACAAGATGTTCTTATACAAAAAGCAGTACCTACTGTCGATTCTGTAATCAACAATATAATGTTCTCATTTTAAATAATTATGATATTAGGAGAATAAGAGAGAGACTTTATGTGCTGAGCGTGCGAAGCACATAAAGTATCTTATTCTCCGAATATCATATTATGCTATTTTTTCTTCAAACGTGCATCATATTATTCGAGATAAAACAATAAAAAAAACGAATTTTTTAATGAAGATAAAAAGATTGAATTTTTAACTTATTTCACTGTATAGGTATTCCATTTTTGGTATCGTTATCATGAATACGTACTTGTTTGGCATCTATCATAGACAAGCGAGTTGCGCGCTCTCAAGGATAGATAGGCAACTTAAAATACTAAATTGGTTCCCTGATAGCGCCACATGCGACCGGGGGCGAAACTAAATATAGTCGTGGTGGGGGTAGGCGCCAAGCATAAAAATTTAAATTTTATTATTACTTTGAATTCAAATTTTCGCGCTTCTAACTTAACGGAAAAGTTTGAAGTGCGAAACATCTGATTCAAGTTAAAATAATTTGGGAGAACGAAAGGAAATTATAACAACGTTTCTGATATGGCGACAAGATTTATTAATAATTAGATATTTACATAAATAGGTTTTAAATAAAAAAACAGCTTATATTATTATATTATTATTTTCTGTAGATTTTTCTAACAATTCCGTGTTATTTTCAAAGTTTTTATTTAATTAACTAGTTATTGTACCTTGTAGTTTATTAAGTTGTAAAGTAACGTTTCTTTCTAAATCTTTTATAGCTTTCTCTGTACTTTCCAATCGTTGGGCGACATTAATGAAGTCTTCAGGAGGTTCCACGCTTTTGTTAATTGCCTTGGTTTTTCTTCCCGATTTCTTTGGTCGCGACATATTAAATATATATGATTCTCAAACTACCGACTGCGCCACGTTAAGTTTATAAATTATATATGAATAATTATTTAATAATAACTTTATTTTTTATATATTTTACAAATCAATCATAAAATGACAATGACAATCTTTCACCAGTCCAGGTAAGACTTTAGGATCTGTCACAATAAGCCATATTTTTATCTTTCTCGCACATATGCTGGTACCTACAGTTTAATACAGAGAGAGAGAGAGCGGTACAGAATGTTGGCCATGCTCATTCTAAATGAATATTCTGTTCCTACCAACGTTAGGAGATGAACAACCTTATAAAACAAAATTCCTACAATAGCGCCACTAGCGACCGGGGGCTAAATTAAACGAACAGGAGACGACCTTCACCATTTAAGTTATCCTAGCCTGGCATCTATCAAAACAAATATTTCAAATTCGGTGTCGCGTCAGTTGAGACCGAATAAATCTACAGAAAATGAGTTTAGAAGTGCCTGATGATCCTCCCGACTCCCGAGGTAGTAGAGGCAGCTAGAATAGCTATTCAAAACTAGCTGCCGACGAAATCTGGTGCAGTATATGAAGCTGTCTTTGTCAAGTTCAACAAATGGTACACTGAACAAACCCTTAATTTTTTAGGTAGTTTTGATATTTGGAATATCTGGGACATGTCGTTGCGACGAATAAGTGAATATGACAGTTAATGATCTTGAAGATATGGGTTATTTGCTGCTAATAAAAATTCCCAACACTAAAACTAATAAGAGTAGAACTTTCAACGTCCTGGGGGATGAATATTTAAGCAAATATAGAAACTACGTTAAATTGCGTCCTGCCGATTTTAAGGAACGACGTTTTTTCTTGAAATACCAAAATGGGAAATGTTATAAAGCTGTTATGGGTATGCATAAAATTGGTAGTGTAGCAAAAGATGTGGCATTGTATCTGAAGATTCCAAATTGGAAATATTATAAGACGAACGTCCGCAACAATTCTTGTTGATAGTGGGGGGGATATTACTATGCTGAAAAGGCATAGGGGTTGGAAATCTGATGCAGTTGCCGAAGGGTACATTGAAGATTCTGTGCAAAGTAAAACCAAAATTGCTAAGAGAATTCTTCGACCTAGCTCTGAATGAATGGCCGACGCATGAAAAAAAAGCAAGGTTGCCGCTATTATTTTAGATTTTGTCTAGTAATAAGTAGGTACTAAATACAAAGATCTGAAATAATCCCATTTATTTTATTTAAACCAATACCTGTAGTATCTTAATAACGTGTGTAATTTATCTAAATTATACTTGTAAAAGGTGTATTTTATTAATTTCATATGTGACTTAACAGTAAATTTGATTAAGTTCTTACTTTTTCAACTCCTCAAAGAGAAAGGACGGTTCATGTATATTTTGGCAAGTATGTTGTTCCTTATGAAGTGTGCTCTAAACGCTTGAATTTAAAAGATAGCGTTGCGCTATCAAATATATATACAGTGACCGGCAACGAGTTCGCAACATATGGGAAAAATTTTTATTAGACGAATATTGAAAAATCTTTTTTGGGGGATTGGATGTGCATGTCCCATAACCTTAAAATCGATTTTGACATACGTCACGTGACCAATGGTATGGCGGGAAAGTTGAAAAAACCAATATGAAATCATCATAAATCAGATAAGTTGATGAGATATCGAAAAAATTCCAAGAATAAAAAGTGTTTAGAATTCCATTAGAACCTTAAATACAATGTTTGGGATATCTACTTGAAAAAACATAAAATCGAATATTTTTGTAAATATTTTTTTACCGAATTAAAAATTTCCATATTTTTCCTTTCTTAAAGCTTCATTAAAGTAAAACTGACATCTGGTGACCACAACTAGAAATATTCTTTTGTTTTTCTGACAATTTGAAGCAATAATTCAAAAAATTCGTTTACACTTGGATACCAGCTGTTGCAATAGTCTATTTCTAATAACCTTATCGATATTTTTTATATCGAAATATTCTATTATGTTAAGAAATCCTTAAATTCATTAATCCAAAGAAAATTTTATTTATAACCGTAAAAAATAATTTTGAATTTCGCAGAAATCTTTAAAAAAATCTAAAAATTAATAAAAATTTAAATTATTTTATTGAGCCAAATTTTGTCAATAGTTGTCAAAATAATAATAACACATTTATGTAGAACAAAATGGCAGATTTTTTTTAGAAATGTCTTGTTTTAATTTCAACGCCTACTTTGTCATTCTTTTGTTTGGTATAATATGTATAAATTGTTGTTTATTTGGCTCAATAAAATAATTTAAATTTTTATTCATTTTTAGATTTTTTTAAAGATTTCTGTGAAATTCAAAATTATTTTTTACGGTAATAAATAAAATTTGCTTTGGATTAATGAATTTAAGGATTTCTTAACATAATAGAATATTTCGATATAAAAAAATATCGATAAGGTTATTAGAAATAGACTATTGCAACAGCTGGTATCCAAGTGTAAACGATTTTTTTGAATTATTGCTCCAAATTGTCAGAAAAACAAAAGAATATTTCTAGTTGTGGTCACCAGACGTCAGTTTTACATTAATGAAGCTTTAAGAAAGGAAAAATATGGAAATTTTTAATTCGGTAAAAAATATTTACAAAAATATTCCATTTTATGTTTTTTCAAGTAGATATCCCAAACATTGTATTTAAGGTTCTAATGGAATTCTTAACACTTTTTATTCTTGGAATTTTTTCGATATCTCATCATTTTATCTGATTTATGATGATTTCATATTGGTTTTTTCAACTTTCCCGCCATACCATTGGTCACGTGAAGTATGTCAAAATCGATTTTAAGGTTATGGGACATGCACATCCAATCCCCCAAAAAAGATTTTTCAATATTCCGCTAATAAATATTTTTCTCATGTGTTGCGAACTCTTTGCCGGTCACTGTATCAAGTATATTTAAAATAACCAATAGAGCGTTTGGTGGGCGTGTAGGTGCTGTGCTTAAGTAGGTTTAGAAAATACGCAACCGGAACACTTTGATTGCAAGAGATTTATTTTCATCAAACATCTATTTTTCAAGGTGTAAATCAAAGAAACATTATAATATTTACGATCACGACACCGTCTACCAAGCTTACAGCAATTAAATAATTTTCTCGCTTTGTATTTACGAATTTTGGCCATAAGATATCCCTCAAAATAATCTAACTCACTGCGAACTCTTTGCCGGTCACTGTATCAAGTATATTTAAAATAACCAATAGAGCGTTTGGTGGGCGTGTAGGTGCTGTGCTTAAGTAGGTTTAGAAAATACGCAACCGAAACACTTTGATTGCAAGAGATTTATTTTCATCAAACATCTATTTTTCAAAGTGTAAATCAAAGAAACATTATAATATTTACGATCACGACACCGTCTACCAAGCTTACAGCAATTAAATAATTTTCTCGCTTTGTATTTACGAATTTTGGCCATAAGATATCCCTCAAAATAATCTAACTCACTGCGATCTCTTTGCCGGTCACTGTATCAAGTATATTTAAAATAACCAATAGAGCGTTTGGTGGGCGTGTAGGTGCTGTGCTTAAGTAGGTTTAGAAAATACGCAACCGGAACACTTTGATTGCAAGAGATTTATTTTCATCAAACATCTATTTTTCAAAGTGTAAATCAAAGAAACATTATAATATTTACGATCACGACACCGTCTACCAAGCTTACAGCAATTAAATCATTTTCTCGCTTTGTATTTACGAATTTTGGCCATAAGATATCCCTCAAAATAATCTAACTCACTGCGAACTCTTTGCCGGTCACTGTATCAAGTATATTTAAAATAACCAATAGAGCGTTTGGTGGGCGTGTAGGTGCTGTGCTTAAGTAGGTTTAGAAAATACGCAACCGGAACACTTTGATTGCAAGAGATTTATTTTCATCAAACATCTATTTTTCAAGGTGTAAATCAAAGAAACATTATAATATTTACGATCACGACACCGTCTACCAAGCTTACAGCAATTAAATAATTTTCTCGCTTTGTATTTACGAATTTTGGCCATAAGATATCCCTCAAAATAATCTAACTCACTGCGAACTCTTTGCCGGTCACTGTATCAAGTATATTTAAAATAACCAATAGAGCGTTTGGTGGGCGTGTAGGTGCTGTGCTTAAGTAGGTTTAGAAAATACGCAACCGAAACACTTTGATTGCAAGAGATTTATTTTCATCAAACATCTATTTTTCAAAGTGTAAATCAAAGAAACATTATAATATTTACGATCACGACACCGTCTACCAAGCTTACAGCAATTAAATAATTTTCTCGCTTTGTATTTACGAATTTTGGCCATAAGATATCCCTCAAAATAATCTAACTCACTGCGATCTCTTTGCCGGTCACTGTATCAAGTATATTTAAAATAACCAATAGAGCGTTTGGTGGGCGTGTAGGTGCTGTGCTTAAGTAGGTTTAGAAAATACGCAACCGGAACACTTTGATTGCAAGAGATTTATTTTCATCAAACATCTATTTTTCAAAGTGTAAATCAAAGAAACATTATAATATTTACGATCACGACACCGTCTACCAAGCTTACAGCAATTAAATAATTTTCTCGCTTTGTATTTACGAATTTTGGCCATAAGATATCCCTCAAAATAATCTAACTCACTGCGAACTCTTTGCCGGTCACTGTATCAAGTATATTTAAAATAACCAATAGAGCGTTTGGTGGGCGTGTAGGTGCTGTGCTTAAGTAGGTTTAGAAAATACGCAACCGGAACACTTTGATTGCAAGAGATTTATTTTCATCAAACATCTATTTTTCAAAGTGTAAATCAAAGAAACATTATAATATTTACGATCACGACACCGTCTACCAAGCTTACAGCAATTAAATCATTTTCTCGCTTTGTATTTACGAATTTTGGCCATAAGATATCCCTCAAAATAATCTAACTCACTGCGATCTCTTTGCCGGTCACTGTATCAAGTATATTTAAAATAACCAATAGAGCGTTTGGTGGGCGTGTAGGTGCTGTGCTTAAGTAGGTTTAGAAAATACGCAACCGGAACACTTTGATTGCAAGAGATTTATTTTCATCAAACATCTATTTTTCAAAGTGTAAATCAAAGAAACATTATAATATTTACGATCACGACACCGTCTACCAAGCTTACAGCAATTAAATAATTTTCTCGCTTTGTATTTACGAATTTTGGCCATAAGATATCCCTCAAAATAATCTAACTCACTGCGATCTCTTTGCCGGTCACTGTATCAAGTATATTTAAAATAACCAATAGAGCGTTTGGTGGGCGTGTAGGTGCTGTGCTTAAGTAGGTTTAGAAAATACGCAACCGGAACACTTTGATTGCAAGAGATTTATTTTCATCAAACATCTATTTTTCAAAGTGTAAATCAAAGAAACATTATAATATTTACGATCACGACACCGTCTACCAAGCTTACAGCAATTAAATAATTTTCTCGCTTTGTATTTACGAATTTTGGCCATAAGATATCCCTCAAAATAATCTAACTCACTGCGAACTCTTTGCCGGTCACTGTATCAAGTATATTTAAAATAACCAATAGAGCGTTTGGTGGGCGTGTAGGTGCTGTGCTTAAGTAGGTTTAGAAAATACGCAACCGGAACACTTTGATTGCAAGAGATTTATTTTCATCAAACATCTATTTTTCAAAGTGTAAATCAAAGAAACATTATAATATTTACGATCACGACACCGTCTACCAAGCTTACAGCAATTAAATCATTTTCTCGCTTTGTATTTACGAATTTTGGCCATAAGATATCCCTCAAAATAATCTAACTCACTGCGAACTCTTTGCCGGTCACTGTATCAAGTATATTTAAAATAACCAATAGAGCGTTTGGTGGGCGTGTAGGTGCTGTGCTTAAGTAGGTTTAGAAAATACGCAACCGAAACACTTTGATTGCAAGAGATTTATTTTCATCAAACATCTATTTTTCAAAGTGTAAATCAAAGAAACATTATAATATTTACGATCACGACACCGTCTACCAAGCTTACAGCAATTAAATCATTTTCTCGCTTTGTATTTACGAATTTTGGCCATAAGATATCCCTCAAAATAATCTAACTCACTGCGAACTCTTTGCCGGTCACTGTATCAAGTATATTTAAAATAACCAATAGAGCGTTTGGTGGGCGTGTAGGTGCTGTGCTTAAGTAGGTTTAGAAAATACGCAACCGAAACACTTTGATTGCAAGAGATTTATTTTCATCAAACATCTATTTTTCAAAGTGTAAATCAAAGAAACATTATAATATTTACGATCACGACACCGTCTACCAAGCTTACAGCAATTAAATAATTTTCTCGCTTTGTATTTACGAATTTTGGCCATAAGATATCCCTCAAAATAATCTAACTCACTGCGATCTCTTTGCCGGTCACTGTATCAAGTATATTTAAAATAACCAATAGAGCGTTTGGTGGGCGTGTAGGTGCTGTGCTTAAGTAGGTTTAGAAAATACGCAACCGGAACACTTTGATTGCAAGAGATTTATTTTCATCAAACATCTATTTTTCAAAGTGTAAATCAAAGAAACATTATAATATTTACGATCACGACACCGTCTACCAAGCTTACAGCAATTAAATAATTTTCTCGCTTTGTATTTACGAATTTTGGCCATAAGATATCCCTCAAAATAATCTAACTCACTGCGAACTCTTTGCCGGTCACTGTATCAAGTATATTTAAAATAACCAATAGAGCGTTTGGTGGGCGTGTAGGTGCTGTGCTTAAGTAGGTTTAGAAAATACGCAACCGAAACACTTTGATTGCAAGAGATTTATTTTCATCAAACATCTATTTTTCAAAGTGTAAATCAAAGAAACATTATAATATTTACGATCACGACACCGTCTACCAAGCTTACAGCAATTAAATAATTTTCTCGCTTTGTATTTACGAATTTTGGCCATAAGATATCCCTCAAAATAATCTAACTCACTGCGATCTCTTTGCCGGTCACTGTATCAAGTATATTTAAAATAACCAATAGAGCGTTTGGTGGGCGTGTAGGTGCTGTGCTTAAGTAGGTTTAGAAAATACGCAACCGGAACACTTTGATTGCAAGAGATTTATTTTCATCAAACATCTATTTTTCAAAGTGTAAATCAAAGAAACATTATAATATTTACGATCACGACACCGTCTACCAAGCTTACAGCAATTAAATAATTTTCTCGCTTTGTATTTACGAATTTTGGCCATAAGATATCCCTCAAAATAATCTAACTCACTGCGAACTCTTTGCCGGTCACTGTATCAAGTATATTTAAAATAACCAATAGAGCGTTTGGTGGGCGTGTAGGTGCTGTGCTTAAGTAGGTTTAGAAAATACGCAACCGGAACACTTTGATTGCAAGAGATTTATTTTCATCAAACATCTATTTTTCAAAGTGTAAATCAAAGAAACATTATAATATTTACGATCACGACACCGTCTACCAAGCTTACAGCAATTAAATCATTTTCTCGCTTTGTATTTACGAATTTTGGCCATAAGATATCCCTCAAAATAATCTAACTCACTGCGAACTCTTTGCCGGTCACTGTATCAAGTATATTTAAAATAACCAATAGAGCGTTTGGTGGGCGTGTAGGTGCTGTGCTTAAGTAGGTTTAGAAAATACGCAACCGAAACACTTTGATTGCAAGAGATTTATTTTCATCAAACATCTATTTTTCAAAGTGTAAATCAAAGAAACATTATAATATTTACGATCACGACACCGTCTACCAAGCTTACAGCAATTAAATCATTTTCTCGCTTTGTATTTACGAATTTTGGCCATAAGATATCCCTCAAAATAATCTAACTCACTGCGAACTCTTTGCCGGTCACTGTATCAAGTATATTTAAAATAACCAATAGAGCGTTTGGTGGGCGTGTAGGTGCTGTGCTTAAGTAGGTTTAGAAAATACGCAACCGAAACACTTTGATTGCAAGAGATTTATTTTCATCAAACATCTATTTTTCAAAGTGTAAATCAAAGAAACATTATAATATTTACGATCACGACACCGTCTACCAAGCTTACAGCAATTAAATCATTTTCTCGCTTTGTATTTACGAATTTTGGCCATAAGATATCCCTCAAAATAATCTAACTCACTGCGAACTCTTTGCCGGTCACTGTATCAAGTATATTTAAAATAACCAATAGAGCGTTTGGTGGGCGTGTAGGTGCTGTGCTTAAGTAGGTTTAGAAAATACGCAACCGAAACACTTTGATTGCAAGAGATTTATTTTCATCAAACATCTATTTTTCAAAGTGTAAATCAAAGAAACATTATAATATTTACGATCACGACACCGTCTACCAAGCTTACAGCAATTAAATCATTTTCTCGCTTTGTATTTACGAATTTTGGCCATAAGATATCCCTCAAAATAATCTAACTCACTGCGAACTCTTTGCCGGTCACTGTATCAAGTATATTTAAAATAACCAATAGAGCGTTTGGTGGGCGTGTAGGTGCTGTGCTTAAGTAGGTTTAGAAAATACGCAACCGGAACACTTTGATTGCAAGAGATTTATTTTCATCAAACATCTATTTTTCAAAGTGTAAATCAAAGAAACATTATAATATTTACGATCACGACACCGTCTACCAAGCTTACAGCAATTAAATAATTTTCTCGCTTTGTATTTACGAATTTTGGCCATAAGATATCCCTCAAAATAATCTAACTCAAACGACCCGATCCCGTAATGAAATTTAATATAAATTCGGCTGTTTAGGGAACATTTGCAATATTATCACTGGCATTATTAGTGCTGCAAAGCCTCGGCTTCGCCAAAGGAATTAATAAATCCCACGGGAGTCTTTGTCGGGATCGGGCAAGTTTGAAACTTTTAATACCGGGATGCGGGATAATAGAAAATTTAATACTTTGTTGGCCGGAGAACGATACACTGATTGCTTGGGGAATATGAGATAAATTTATCGAATCAAATTTGTAATTTCATGTCTTTTCGAAAATACGGCCAGACACTAAATCTAGAGTGCTAGGTTAGAGTGGCAGGTTCTGTTACCTTCCAAATCGTCTTACGTAGTCCGATGAGAACCTGTGTGATACCATGCATGTTTCGCGGAACTTAGCCGCATCAGCTCCCTGATTTCTAGCACGACGTATAACGTAGAAGGATCTTGGCAGCTCAGTCAAATCAGCCACTACTGCTGATAAACTGTCTACATTGTTTAGAGAGTAGATGTGGTTCCAATCGATGCTAAACAGATCATTCAAAAAGTTATTGAAATCAAAATTAGAGTAATCTCGGTAAGTTCGAAAGCAGATGTTAGGTCGAGTTTTCATTATCTTTAAACTACAGTTTACCAGCCGATGGTCAGATATATTTTCCATTCTGAGAACGTCTTGTCCCTCTACCATATCCCGGTTTGAAATTACAAGTATATCCAGCAAAGAACTAGAGTTGTTTGTAATCCTAGTGGCAGAACTAATTAGTTGATGCAAACCGTAATTAGTTAAAAAAACGAGATAGAATGTTATATTCATTACTCAAAGCATTGTTAAAATCCACATTAAGATCACCTCCAAATAGGATGCAATCATACTGAGGTAAGAAGGTAGTTAGAACCGACTCCAAGTCGTTGATGCAACTGTTAAGATTCGCTGTTGGCGGACGGTACAAAGACCCCAAACACATATGCTTACCTTGTATTTTTACACTTACCCATATCTGCTCTAGCGCGCTAGTACCAGGAGGCAAAGTGGGTCGACTCAGTTGTTTGTTGCTCACTTATTTCAGATTATTACAGAATGGTTTACAAAGGCTCTTTTTGCGAGGCCAGGATACACAAGAAAGGTTGAATAGTTTCATCCTCACCGAATGAATAAAAATTAAGCAATTACTTTTTAGTAAAGGCGATTGCTTGACTAGCAAATGCTATAAGTAAAAGCAATCGCTAGATCTGGATATGAATAAAATTTTGAAGCAATTGCTGTTTTTCTTACACCTCTGTAGCAAATGCTTATTCAACACAAGTTCAGACGTGGCTTATCTACTTGTTCAGATTATAGATTTCATGTTCAGTTTGGTGCCTAATTTGCGAAAGAGTTGATGTAAATACAACAACGTTGGTCTATTTATTTAGTACAATAGTAATCTGTTACTGTACGTTTTTATGGCAAATAGGAAACTTATATTTATGATATGGCAGATTTCAGTGAAAATGAGGAAAGTGATAGTAGTGATGAAGAAATTAAAGACAAGCAATTGATATTCGTTCACAAATTGAAGGAGCATAAATAAATCTCTCTGACCACAACCGTTTAGCTCCCACACAGCTTCAGCACTTGTAGGAAATTTAATAAAAATATTGGCCTTCTCCAAAACTGCATCCATTACAGAAGTGTATCTCTTACAGACAGTAGTTTGGTGAACTCAGAGTTCTTCACCTACAGAATTTTGAAAGCCCGGATCCGACAATTTTCGCAGAAAGACTTTAATCTTATGTAAAGGCGATAGTGCACCCCCTCGCCTTTTACCAGTATCAGTCAAAAAAATAATTTGCCAACCACTCAACATTTTCGTAGTCAGATCGATATAACTTTCTGAAATCATCATATCTACAATTTTTACGTACACTGTAGATTTTTCTTTTACGGACGTTCATATAGGTATTCAGCCATAATTGAAGACACAAATTAGGAGCAACGCACGTGTATGCCGCGGAGAACTAAAGTTGACTGCTACCAAGCAAATGATACAGGGGTCGACCTACCTTAAAAAGTTCAAAGCGATTGCTACACTAGAAAAAGCAATTCCTTAATATATTCATCACATTTTAAGCGAACGATAGCGATTGCTTCTATTTTTTAAGAAAAAGCATTGACTAGAAACCATTCCTGCACTTTTAAGCAATCGCTGGACGGAAAAGCAATTACTTTAGTTTGTGTTCATTGGCTTTCAAGAAATTACTTCAATTATATAAGAAAAAGCGATCGCTACATTTTTATTCATTAGGCTCATTGTCCGGTAACTACGGTAGTGATCTTTTTTAGGTCATTCCGACTATGTTGTAACAACGCTGCGGTTTTTCTGTTATCAAGTAGGGGCCACAATTATTTGAAGATGCTACAGTTTATAAGCTCTGCCATCTGCTTCAGGCAAATTTTGGTCTCCTCTTTGAACTTTGACCGATCCCGGTGGTCCAGCTACAGTATTTTTGCTAGATCGATAGACACATCTACTCCTTCTCTGACGAACGCATCAGGAGCCTTATTGTCATCTTTATCTATATTGTAATAACCAGGAACCTGACACAGAGTGACTCGGTGCCAAGTACCAAGCATGCTGCAAAGATTATTGCGGCAGTAATTATTTTTTGCCTTGATTCTACTAGAACAAATTGCCTTCATCGCTGCTTGCTGTTGATATCGCTGTTACCTTGACTTCTCTGGGACCAGGATGTTTATGCGGAATATCGACTGCTTTATCTTCTGCAATAATTTCTACTTAAAAAGGCTGCAGTATTCCGGAAGTCTGTACGACCTCCGTATTTGCATGCTCTCAGGGAGTATACTAGCTTCCTTTTCGAAGTCCATTTTTGAACTGTTTGTGAAGCTCGAGTGAATAATATGGAAACGCTCAACAGATTTAAAACAACATTTCAAGATATACACATGGTGACAAAAGAATGCCGTACTTCTATTACCATAAATATTTTAATGCTCTCACCAGCAGAACATTTAGTGTAAACCATTTGAAGAACTATTTCATTAGGTATGATTAAAATAAATTAAAATTTTTCTTTTACTTATGATGACTAGGTGTACTCAAGAATTTTTTTCAGGAGTTTTACAAATAGTTCTTTTTGGAATAGATAAGGGAGCTGGGGGGGGGGGGGGGAGTTTAGGCTAAAAATTAAATAAAATTTGTCAAACATAACCATTTGACGAGCTCTTTCATTTGACATCAAACTTAAAGGGATAAGATTTTGCCTTATACATGACAATACTCGTGAATTTTACAAATTATTCTTGTGCTTAACTACATTGCCACTTCTGATATATAAACCGGGCTTTAACAGATTCGAGCGAGTGTTATGAATAGTTTTACGAACATCCGATATATCATCAAAACATCGCCCCGCCACTTCAATGCGCATACTTGCCGGAAGCGCTCTCAAGAGTTTTCCCTGCATTATCTTCTTTATGATGAATTTTCCAGAATGTAATCCCGATACAGCATCGTTAACACTTCAGTTACCAGGTATAAGATAAAAACCTTTTAGAAATTCATTGGGTTTCGTTTGTTTAGGGAGTTGTTTTAGTTTTTCTTTTTTGCATTCATGTAAAAAGTTAAGATAAAACGATGGCATGGTTCTTTGCCGATGGATAGGTTGGTACACTGGTCACCTTTTTAATAAACTTTTAAAGTAAAGCATAACAATATTAAAACGAAAAATGTTCTTCTGATTTATTTTAACTAGACCCTTGTAGATTAGCTCATTCACTTTGGCTTGCTACAGCAAGCAAAAAATATCTAAAAAGCTATTCAGGGAAGTCAGTAGTTTCAGTTAATTAGTATCTCTAACCGTTTCCAAAATGTAAATTAACCTATAATTCTAGGGCTACTGTGTAAGTGCTTGTCTTTTTTTTTAGAACTCTGACCACTAAATATTTTGAAAACGGTCAATTTAGAACCACAAGACACATTGGTCAGTTTCCACGTAGAGAACTTACATACCAACGTTCCGATAGGGGAATTACTGCATATCATCAAGCAAAAGTTGCAAGTGTGTTGTCTTCGTAGTTCCTACTTTCAAGCAAAAGATAGGTTATGTTCCCAGGATGACGGTCTTCCAATAGATTCTCTCTTTTTCCCGTGATGGCCAACCTGTATATGGAATGGTTCGAGTTATACGCAGTTTATACTGCCAAGATTAAACCTGAACTTTGACTGTTGTAGGCACAAGCTGTTGACGATACTTTAATTATTTGGACAGGCAGTAAGGAGGAGCTAATACGGTTTTTGGAACATATTATAGTTATTAATGATACTAGTTCGATATGAACACTATAATGAAACGTATGCAATATTAAACCACGAGGCGTCAGCCGAGTGGTTTAATTGCACAAGTTTCTTTAACAAAGTTCATATCGAACGTGTATCATTCAAAATTTAATCTACGACAGTGCAAATAGATTTTATTCGTCTAAATTTCATTGATATGAGATAACGTTTTCGTAACGCTGTAGTCAGAAACGAACCAGGAACCGGCATTTCCTACAATACCTTATATTAAGGGGATTTCTGAAAAGATTAAAATCAAAAGTTTTATTTTACAAAATACTAAACCTACTTACTCAATGTAATGTATTTTTATTTTAACCAAATTTTTACCAATATTTGTACCCGTGTATTGCCATTCCTAATCAGCCAGGCTTCAATAAATTCGCGCAAGAAATTTAAATAGTTTCACGAACATCGCCACATCACTGCTCCGGTGCGCATACTTGTTCAAAACGGTCTCAAGAATTTTCCCAGCATTTCCTTATTTCGATGGATTTTCCTCGATTTAATCCGGATAAAGCGTTACTAATCAGGTGTAAAATAAATTCTGGTTTGAATTAGTTGTGACATCATTTGGATAAAAAGTTAAATTTATTTACTTGGGTAATTTCCCATGTTGGCAGGATGTTTTTAGTGGTATGTGGTATTTTTCTTTAATTAGTTATTAAATTAATATAAAAATAATATTTATTTATTTACAACAACAGAACCTACTTTAAAGAATCATAAATTCCAAATGGTACATATCAACACAACATTATTGTTAATATAGAGTATATATTATGTATTATATTTATAACTATTAATCAATGTCTCTTTGGCGCCCCAAGACTTATTCATAAAATATGAATTACTTCACATTTATTCAATAAAATCATTACCTCCATAATTTGTCCTATGTGTCGTTCCAAAAACAATTGGAGTTGCCTGGTTCTCCTTACAGTGCATATGGCCAACTTGGTACAAAAAAATAACAAAGCTTTCTTTCCACGATATTCAAGAGATTGCAGACCACACATAGTAGAAGCTTAGTTTTATAAAAAAGGCCTTAATATGGAAAATGAAATTTAAGAAGCAGATACTTGGCAAATTTATTAAGAAACATATGAAAGTAGCAAATATTACATTAGATGCTGTACCGTGCGAGCAAAAATTATTTGCATCAAAGATGGATTAAAAAACGTAGGGCTTGGTTTAGATTACAATGATATGGGGACGATATATCTAACCAAATCTAGGGGAAAATTTTGTCAAATTCATATTATGACATGATATGCCAAACTTAATAAAATAAGTAGACAAAATAAATACAAATTTATTTTTGTTGTTTACAAAATTAACAAAGTAAGAATATACAGAAAGAAAAATAATTAGCATAAATTCACACGTCTCTTCGTATTTTCGAAAGTGTTGACCAGCATCTATAGCGAAATGTTACCACATTCTTGGATAATCCTTTCTTGTAATTATTATTGTTCTAAATTTGCAACTGGTGTTTTAAAAATAGTGTTCTTTAAATGAGGAAAAACGAAGTAATCCATAACCGTTCAACAAGGTGATCTAGGTGAAAATAAAATGTCTGATCGAAAACTGAGCCATCTGTCGTCGAAAAAATTGCGTAAGTAGTTAATAGTTTCGGTGGCTGTATGGGTGATTGCACCGTCCTGTTGAGAATATCCAAAACGTAGTTCGTCAAGTAATTGCTCCACAATGATGGAATTGTGTCATGAAAAAAAAATAGGACCAACAATTCTTCTTCGGGAAACAGCTAACCAGACACCAATACTTTGAGGGTGCAATGTGGACTCTACAAAAAAATGGGGATTTTCACTACTCTACATGCGTGTATTCTGAGAATTCACATAACCGAAGAGGTGTAACCAGGCTTCATCTGAAAAAAATGTCAGGTCTAAGAAATCATTTATTTCCAATAAATTTTGGGTAAACCATTGAGAGTAATAATTCGTCTTTCAAAATCTGCGGCTTGTATTTCTTGGAATACTTGCACTTTAAAAGGAAATAAATTTAGCTGCTTCTCTCCGTCCTGCATGTTCCATAAGATCTTCCCACTTCTTGGGACAGGCGTCTTATACAATTTGTTGGCGTATTTTGCATTATTTCACGAACGTTTGCAACAAGTTCTTCTGTTCTTACAGATGGTCTTCATGCTCCTTTTTCGTGTTGTATAGAACCTGTTTCCCTAAACACAGCCACGGTTCTTTTCAGGCAATGATAAAAATCCCCAGCAATAAAAGCAACGTTAGGAAAATGTTTGTGGAAATCGTCCCTACACAAACCCGGATTGTATTGCCACTCACCATTTACTCTAACGCCGTTTCGAAAATACGCTTCAACCATGAATGTTTTGTGCTGTTCCGTAGAGCCCATTGTGTGAATTGTTCAAGAAATTGGAAAAATTAGCGATGAATCAAATTACTTGTAAGGACTGTCAAAGCTGAGGGAATAACTGATTGATTGTTAATTCAGGTAGTTACTGACACCCAACAGGTATTAAGCTCTACGGCTAAGCATTACGTCCTTAGATGCAAGGCCCTCTTTGATGCAAATAATTTTTGCTCGCACGGTGCAAACCTTACTCGTGAGACCTTCATGAGGAATTCTCTAGTTCTGAGCATGAATACTGACTGCTGTTGGGTAAGCATCCCCGTATAATGTTGCAAGTGGCTCCATTGGTGCTTCGTTTTAAGGAGTACCAATTCGCGATAGTCCAAATTTAGGAGGCGGTGCAATATAGTCAACTCAATCGACAACGATTTTCACTAAGATTGGTTTTGAAGATTACAGATTTGTTTCTGGAAATACTGCCAAAAGTTTAACGGTGTCTACTAACTGCCCACTTACCCTTTGTAAGTTTTGGAATGTAAAACGATACGTAAATCAGTTTCAACGTGGCTTTTACAATATATCAAATATCCAATATAATCAAAATATTTTATAGCATAAAATGCTTTCTTTATGAACGATATATGGTATTTGCGTTTGCCCCATATGAATATTCTTTCCTACTAACCAAGTTTAACCTTAAAAATTTTCTTTCACTGACTTTAGGTTCAACTTCTTTGCCACTTTCACGTCTGTAATTTTATTTTTAGTCTACCGACGTTATCGTCTCTATTCAGCAAATTGGAACGGTAAACAGAGACTACAAGGCTCGGTTAAATTAATTTCGATTCGATGCATAATTATTATCGAGAAGTGAAAACCGTTAAGCGGACCGATCAAGTTTTCCGCGATGTAAACCCAAGAAAGCACCGATAGCAGACAGTTAGTATGTGAAAATAAGACATAGTAGACCAGGGCTAAAGCCTTTGAAAATGGCAAAAGTGAAAAAAAAATAATAGTAGGATGAAACCCATTGGAAAAGGAAGAGAATATAACAAAAATAAAAGGAAAAATAATTTACGGGCGAGTTTTTAAGGGTAGAACACGATTTATCTCGATTTCCGGCAAAACTACAAGTCCTATGGAAAAACATTAAATATCAAAGTTGTAGGTAATAAAAAGGTCTACAATTTTTGTATTTACACTTTTTTCACATAACCTCAAAATTTATGTGAAAAATTCAAATAACCAAGTTTTTGGTTTTTTATTTTTATCTTTTACAAAAAATTTTCTTTTCACGAAAATTGGTGAAAACTTACCTTTTTATGTCCCAAACACACTGTAAATTTTTTGATTTAAAATATTTATTTTTTCACCTTATTTTGACTTAATATCGAAAAAGCACCCTAATTTTCAATCGAAAATTCTCATGTCAAAATATCTGCTTTTTTAAAAAACTCGGTGGGCTTTTTGTTCCTTGAAATCTCTACTTTCTGATTATGAAAAAAAAATATACATTAAGTACCATGGTAAATGTTCTTAAAAAATGCAAAGAAACGAAAAAAACTCGAATCCGAAATTTTTTTTTTCTAAATCATTATGTACAATTTTGAGCTATTTATTAAAATGTATGCTTTAATTACTCGAAAAACGTAAGATTCCATATTACATTGATAAACAAAAAATTGCAAGTCGAAATATACTACTATAATAATTAACAACCAAATAAGTTAATAAAGTTAATATTTAATAAGTTCGTTTCTTTGCATTTTTTGAGAACATTTACCATAGTAATGTATATTTTTTACACCATCAGAAAATAGATATTTTAAGGAACAAAAAGCCCACCGACTTTAAAAAAAACACAGATATTTTGACCTGAGAATTTTCGATTGAAAATTAGGGTGCTTTTTCGATATTAAGTAAAAATAAGGTAAAAAAATAAATATTTGAAATCAAAAAAATTACAGTGTGTTTGGGACATAAAAAGGTAAGTTTTCACCAAATTTCGTGAAAAAAAAAAAATTTTTTGTAAAAGATAAAAATAAAAAACCAAAAACTTGGTTTCTTTGAATTTTTCACATAAATTTTGAGGTTATGTGAAAAAAGTATAAATACAAAAGTTGTAGATCTTTTTATTACCTTCAACTTTGCTATTTAATGTTTTTCCATAGGTCTTGTAGTTTTGCCGGAAATCGAGACAAATCGTTTTCTACCCTTAAAAACTCACCCCCTTCCACTTCCCGACCTTGGATCGCCCGTAAATTATTTTTTCTTTCATTTTTGTTCTATTCTCTTCCTTTTCCAATGGGTTTCATCCTACTATTATTTTTTTTGGTTTCAAAAATTATCGACCCTGGTCTATAAAGGTCCATGCATCTCAACAATCCAAAGGTGTTCTTCTGAGAGAGATTTCACGGTATATGATTTTGCCAGCTTTTAAAAAATTAAAACAGTAATGTTTTGAAATATTTGCAACACCAAGTTCTTTCCAAGAACGCAAAACTCTTATCTCTGGACATCTTAACGCGACATCGGCGTCGACTTCGCCGTCCCTATTCAGGAAATTACAAGAACTGTAAACCAAGACTATCCAGGCTCGGTTATCAAATTAATTGCGATTCGATGCACAATTATCCAGAACTGGAAAGAGCCAAACAAACCGATCGAGTGTTGCTGCCGTTCCGTCTGCCTTGTGGAACTTTCTTCTGATAAGGGTGTGCAGGAAAACAGACTTTAATCGGTTAAGGAGTAATTGAGTTACCGCATTGCGACAAATAAAAACAAAAGTATAACCTACTGCATGCTATTTATAAAATATTTAAATTAATTTAACAATATCATCGTAACAGTATTAAAATTTTTTTTTAATTTTATCAGCACTATTTTGTTTTTTAAATAAATAATTTTTCAATGATTTTTTAAAATTTTTCAAAGAGCTCTGTGATTTAATTGAAATATTCAAGTTATTATATTCACTTAATCCTTTATAGAAAACCGATTTGTATGTCAAATGTTTTGATACCCTACCTAGACAAAAATCCTTATTATACCTGGTTGAATAGTTATGATTTTAAAAATTTTGAGTTATAAAATCTTTTAAATGAGAAGGCAGTAAGTTATTTTGTATTTTAAAAATAAAAGTACAAATCAAAAGAAATACTAAATTTCTAACATTTAACCACTGAAGTTTCTATAACATTAAACTTATTTTCGCAAATTTATCCGCATTTAAAATTATACGCATAGCTTTATTTTGCAAAACTTGGAGTCTATTAAAGACCCCATCATTTGCTGTGTATGAAATAGTTGAACAATATAAAAAATGAGGTAAAATTATAGTGTTATGAATTGTTTTTCGTGAAAATAAAATTAAATTTTGACTAATTATTTTTAAATAATTAATTTTTTTTCCAATTTTAGATACCAGATTTTTAAAATGTAATTTAAATTTTAACTTAGAATCTAAAATGACTCCCAAATATTTAAAATAGTGTCTAATTTCTAATTTTTCATCATCAACAAAAATATTTATATCTGTATTAATCACGTTATTTTCAATAACCATAAATTTTGTTTTAGAAACATTTAATTTTAATTTATTTACCTTTCACCAGTTTAATATAGTTTTTAATTCAAAATTTAAAATTTCTATACAATCAAGAATATTTTTACCCTTTATATATAATAAAGTATCATCAGCAAACATTTGTACAAAACTTTGTTTTAAAACATTTGACATATCATTTATATAAAGAATAAATAATAATGGACCTAAAATGCTACCTTGTGGTACCCCAATCGTATTATATTCCTTTTTAGAAAAAATATTGTCTATTTTTGTTTTTTGCTGCCTATTACTTAAATACTTTTGAAACCATTTATAAACAACTCCTCTTAATCCATACTGATATAATTTTTTTAATACTTTATACCTATCAATTGTTTCGAATGCACGTTTAAAATCAAAAATACTGCCAATACAACTTCATTTTTGTCAACGCTTCGCTTCCAATTTTCAATAACAGACTGGATTGCTGTTTCTGTTGAATATCCTTTTCTAAAACGTCCTTGCATATTTACTAAAATTTAGTTTTCTTCAAACTATTTCTTTAATACTATTAACGTAATAATTATTCATATTTTCAGCAATACAATACGGATTTGTTTCTTTTCTGCCGTTAAATGTAATTTCCTTTATTTTACTTTTTGTAGTTGGCTTGTAAAAATTCTTTAAAGTTTTCCACATTCTTTTCGGATCATATTTATTTCTATCTATTTGTTCATCATAATAGTTAAATAATTATATAAGCATTATAGACAAAAGTTCCTGTTGATCTTTATAATAACATCAATATACTATTTCAATTGAGCCCTAAGGTCCTTTACGAAATATCTGTAGACTCTGACCTACTCTCTCATATAATGACGGGCGTTTAACACTGGCGTAACAAAAACTGAGTGGGCCCCTCGCAAACGTTTTCAGGGGCCCCCTTTCTATAACGAATGGAAAATGATCATTATTATTTTCATTACTATTAGGTTCAGGTTTATGAATTTTTGAATTCGTTATCAGTGTAATAATTTAATTAGGCTTAAACCCACATTATGTGTTAAGTACCGTCAACCGGGGCTAAGAGGACCACAGCTGGTAAAGTGGTCCGAAGGGACAAAAATGTGTATCTGCTAAAATACAACCGGTAACAACGGTTTCGCACGCACGTGTGTCTAGGAATACCTAGCGCAGGGTTGAGTATCAAGGTCGAGCGCGTTACACTTCTTTAGTCCCAGTTAGTAAGCGGAAATAAACACATGCAAATTTTTATTGTTTTTTATTTTCCGGAAAACCTCCATTGCAGTACGTTCACAGGTAAGTTTTTTGAGTTTCAACTTATGTTAGGCACTTGTACGTTAAGTTTTGAAAAATAATTTAGTTTAAAAACATTTTTAATTATTTGTGTTAGCAGTGGGGTAGTTAAATATAAAAAATCTGCAAAACTCTGGGAAAAGTTGACCGTGAAATATAAAAAAAACTAGATATATTTAAGATAAAAAATTTCACAGGCAGCTTACTAAAGTATGGTAGATTTTATATTAAAATCCTTAAACCAAAATATTTATTAGTTTTCCAAAAATCTGCAAAAAACCGAAAATATTGGACCACTTAGCCCCGGTTGACGGTACCTACTATTAAAACAGCAAACAATACGAATTTATTTTATAATCCTAGGTAGACTGGTAGATATCACATAGGTAGTTATTAAGTCATTATACGTTATATTCCAGTAAACATGATGCAAAATCAAAATTTTAAAACACCACTTATAATGTTGCTTACCATGTATGATAGTAACGGGGGTAGCAGTGGTTACCATGTATGGTAGTAACGGGGGTAGCAGTGATCGAGCCTCATAGAATCCAAAAGACAGGAAACGGTAAAACACATGAACACTCAACAAGTCTGCACAAACATTATGTTACTATAGTAGTACTATTCAAAACGACCAGATCGTCGAGAGTTTTTTTTTTGCAAAATCGTTAATACTTTCGTCGATATTTAATGTTTCAACAAACTCGTGTTCGATACTGATTAAGGATAAATCCGAAAGGCGTTGTTGTCCCATGGTGTTAGGTAAATGGGTTTTTACTATTTTAATTTTGGAAAAAGATCGTTCCGCTGATGCTATACTAACTGGTAAAGCTAGAAATAACAACACTGCACTAGA
This sequence comes from Polydrusus pterygomalis, assembly GCA_963969555.1. Taxonomy (NCBI): domain Eukaryota; kingdom Metazoa; phylum Arthropoda; class Insecta; order Coleoptera; family Curculionidae; genus Polydrusus; species Polydrusus pterygomalis. The sequence goes on along the minus strand of OZ018385.1, from coordinate 36,722,575 downwards.
TACATTTGGAAAATTTGAAGAACACACTGATTTTTTATTAATAAATGATCCGCAAGTCCATACAGTGTTTTTAATTTTGAAATACTATCTCCAAGTCCCTTTCTGTGGCTTAAAATTTGACTAGGCAAGTCAATAAATAAGTCTTTATGGTATATCGTTTGTAAATTCTGCGCTTTCACGTATAATTTGTCTTCACTTAACGAAGTTAAATTCTCAGCATATAAAAAATAAAATTAATTATGAAATTAAATACCTATGAAAAGCAAACCTGGCAGCAAATTTAAAAGGGGTCGTCGTTGTGGGCCTCCCCGGGGTCTGCGGGGGGTGTTTGTTATTATTATCAATTAATTAATCGCTGTATTATCCATGCTAAAATAAAAAAATGTCAACTTAAAAATTTCACAAAAAAGTTATCTTTAAATATGAAAGCAATAATTATTGTAGAATTTCCTATTTTTAATACATTTTAAATATATCGGTGTAGCTCGACAATGACCGGGTCAGGTTGTAAAAGATTGTGCTTCCTCCCTTGACCTAGGCACAGACCCGTATGTCGACATTGTACGTAAGCAGTAAGCCCTAATTACACTAAAACAATAATAGCTAAACAGACTGATTGCTTGGCACGTTGTTTGGCGCGAATAGAGCGAAAAATTTGCGCCCACCGCACTGGCGTTAATATTTCTCGATTGTCTGTTAAATTAAGAAAATTGATTTTTACACAATTACAATACATACAATCTTGCGGCTTCAGAAGAATTTTTCTGATCACTCCAGAGCATATTAATTTGTCCATTTCTAGTAAAACCAACCATTTTATCCGATTTACAATGTAAGTTTATTAAACGAATGACATTACAATTTAAATTTAAAACCATATTGGTTTTCAAAACCATTCCATTGTTTTTCAAGGCCGCCTTTATATTTCTTTAGAAAAGACAGGGCGGCAATTATGCATAACGCTTTTAAATTTGCGATTGGAACTTAAGGCACATTTTTTCGTGTCAATTTTAAAATAGCATAAGAGTGTACGGTATCAAATTGTTAGAAAAAAAATATTCGTTTTAAATATCGTAGTGAACTATCATCGTTCCATTTGGAAAAATGGAGTAAACGTCAAGAAAACAAAATTTCATTTTTTAAACGCTTGTGAAACTTAGAAAGTCAATTATTATGACATAATTTTAATTTTCATGTACTACTTGACTATAAATTAACAGATTTGATTATTTTGTAGCACTCTAGATTGAAAATAAACATAAAAATGAAAAATGGTATAACACGTCAAAAAATGACAAGTGAGGTGTCATTTTACTCAGAATGTTATGCTGAATCCCAATAAGTAAAAATATACAAGATGCCCCATTTAAAATACCAAAGTCAAGGTCACTTCCGGTCAAACCGGAAGTGCTAACAAATTGAAAATTATGCAATAAATGCAGACCACGCATAATCCCAATATTTCATGTTAATATCTATGAATACAAAAAAGTTATAGGGGTGAACGTGTTTTGAGAAACACCCGATATACAGAACGTATTAAGAACGGAAAAAAGAAATTATTAATTATTGATGGCGCGAAATGAGGCAAAGTGATGGCTTAACAAAGACAATGGTCTAAAAATCATCGCTACTTCATTTTTTTTTAACCGTAACATTAATTAAAGTCGCCTAAGGAAGCAATAATTGCAATAAGGAAATATTTATTAGGTCCTGTTACACGATCATTTTAATTACTGACGCTGGCACCAAATGAAATAAAAATCTCCTGGTCTGTTTACGAGGCAAATAATGGAAAACCTAAATGTTTCCTGTATTTGTGCCCCGCTTATTGTATTTTATTTGTTTTCATTGCAATGCTGGTTTAGAACTAAAATGGAGTTTTCGCTTGTTCTGTTTTGTTTTATTTTTTATAAAAAGAAAAGTATTAGAAATAATATTTCCGCTGGAGCGACGTATAAGTCGTAAGCGTCTCTGGTTCGATTCCTGGCTGATTTGACAAAATTCGCCGCATCATCTGTCATTAATGGCATCCTGTTGAAGTCTGGTGTATTTTATGTTAAGTGGTTGGCTACAGAAACAGAACCGCATTAAGTTTTTTTACCTTCGTCTTCGTCATCTGTTAAATTTTGTAAGGGAGTCTTAATATTCTGTATAAACTAATTTTATTATTTATAAAATAAAATAATAACACACCCGTACCTACCTAACAAAACAAGAATGTGAAAATATTATAAAATTAAAGGAAAAGAAGAAAACAACATTTATTTCTTTTAGTATTTATTTATAAAAAGCAAAATAGCTATTTACGTATCTAAAAAACAAGGAAAAAAGTAATACATTTTTTGCGAGTTGTAAGCTATTGTGGTAAACATCAGCTAATAATTAAAACACCATATTGGGAACCTTTTTGATATTGTTACTTTTGTGGGAATTTTATATATGGATATACCGGGTGTAACAGGATCATGGTACACCCCCCGTATCTCCGTTAGGTTTAAAGGTAATTGATTGAAATTTGGGATATCCCATATACATAATAAGCGGCACTTTTTGACCTACAAATGATTTTTTTTCACTTCCGGTTTCGCCGGAAGTGACACCAACTTTTGATTTTTAAATGGAACACTCTGTATATTATTACATTTTTGAATTCTGCATGATTTTCTGAATCCAATGATACTACAAAAGTGACATTTCAAGCGTAAGAAATATTTATTATTTAATTTTTAATTTTCCATTTAAGTGTGCCATGACGGTTCTGATTTATTCCAATTGATCCATCTAATGCTAGAAAAATCGAAGTCCCGTCAAAAATACTAAATTGCATTTTTTATAAGCAAATAAAATTCATCGTAATCGTTTTTGGGGTAAAACTCAATTTTTCCAAATGGAACCATATTGGTACCGTGGTATCATTTCTTAGTACCATTAATAAGGAATTTATTCATACCTGGTAATAACATGTGCGATAAATACAATCAAAATTATAGCTGAAAGAAAATACAATTATTTTGTTCTAATTTAATGCTAAGAAGTTACTACGTGACTACTATTTTTTTGCTTAATTTTCATCTCGATCAAAACAGAACAATGCCAAAGTCAAATTTTAAATAAAGCCATTAATAAAAAAAAATCCCATATGATGCGCACTTTACTGGTGACACTGTAGAAGAAATAAAGATAGTTTGCTAAAACTACCTAATGCTCAAACAATGCAACTATAAATTGTCAGAAAATCTGCGTGTTTTAACGAGCACTCATTTTAATAACAATTTACTGCTCTGACCGGTTTTGCTCTATTTATTATGACTATTAGAATAATCGGTTTTAACGTAAAGATAGCTTTTAGTCAAATTAAAATGGAAGGAACAACTAAATGTTAAACTAATTATGGGTTTAGTTTAGAGTGAGCAGAAGCGGTGTGTCTTTAGCTACTATAGAACGATTAAAAATTTTATCTAATAGGGCTTGGCACTCTGGACAGCTCTATATAGGGTGTCCGGAAAAAGAAGGTCAATCCTTTAACCATATATTCCTTGATCAAAAATAATATGATTTTATAATGTAATTTTTTCATTTTTGGCCCCCATGTTATTGCTAATCTTCTTTACATATATCAGTAATGTTATCAGGAAATTTTACTGATCATTCATTTTTACTATTTCTTTAAAACACACTACCCGATTTACTTGATGATTTGCCTCCAGTAGTAAGACAAAGCATTTAGTGTCATCTAGACGGTGCTCCCCACTATTTCTACCAAATCTTTCCTAATCGCTGGATGGATCGAGACCAAGATGCTCCTGTTGAATGGCCACCCCGTTCCCCAGGCCTTACTTCCTTGGACTGTTCAGTCCGGGGGTGTATGAAATCATTTTTGTATATGATTTTGAGCAAGAATCATTTAACAGGAAGAATCCTTTAAACTGGAGAGCAGTTCAGGTTGAAACCACACATTTTTCATTGAACAGGAAGAAAAAATATTAACTACTTGTTATGTTTCACAGATTTAATCAGTCGGTTACAAACAAACAAACATACATACAGGTGACGCTAATAAAAGCGTGTTCATAAATGATTACCTGAAAAATATAGTTCGGAAGGCATTGGCGCACGTACTAAAAAATAGGGGACGACGAAAACCACCCCTTTCTCGGGTTTCGCGTACACTGACACGCGACAGCAGTGTTTTTTTGATAGACATTGTAAATGATTTGTCAAAAGAAGAAGAATTATGGCAGGGACTTGACCCCTTTTTCAAGGATGGTAATTACAAAAATCCGTATCGACAGCAAGCCAACCAATAGGATGATCAAAATTCTGCATCCTTCACTTTATGTCGCAACACAATGTATTTATTCATATTTATCCCAACGTAACATTTTAAGCTTGCTTTTAAGCTTTTCTATTTAAAATTTATAATGGGAACGCTTTGCATCAAAAAGGATAAGCCAATTTTAATAAGAAGCAGCATTATTGTCATGTGTATGTGTACGCGTACGTGGGTATTTTTGGTTAACGATCAGTAAGTAGCAACATATGGAGCTTTCAGCTTATCCCGTTTAATATTTTTAAGCCAAAGAATTTAGGCATGTAATGTGAAAAATAAAGGAGATTACAGCAATATCTAGGTTTTTCCGTTGAAGAGGGCGTTCAAAAAAGGAGTTTTTTAAAAAATCACAAGCTTTTGAGCTTAGACGATGTATTTTTCAGTAGAAGTTTCGGTACAAATAAATTTATTATTATTTGTATTGTAAATGAGCTCTTAGGTAAATCGCTACATAGGAATTTTAAAATCATATTTGTAACTATATAGCGGATACCAGCGGCTTCGCTCGTGGAGCGGATAGATTCTCATTTATTCTCGAATTGCCGAATTAGTTTTCAAATAAGGGATTTGCAAATGCAAAAGTAAACAGTGTACAAGTAGACAAATACAAATTTATTTTTGTTGTTTACAACATTAACAAAGTAAGAACATACAGAAAGAAAAAGAAAAAAAAACTAAATAAATTGCTGAAATTGGCCACCGCCATGCTCCAAGCATAAATTCACACGTCTCTTCATATTTTCGAAAGTGTTGACCAGTATCTCTGGAGAAATGTTACCACATTCTTATACTTAATCCTTTCTTGTAATTGTTCTAAATTTGCAACTGGTGTTTTAAAAATAGTGTTCTTTAAATGAGGAAAAACGAAGTAATCCATAACCGTTAAACAAGGTGATCTAGGTGGGAATTAAATGTCTGATCGAAAACTGATCAATCTGTAGTCGAAAAAATTGCGTAATTAGTTAATAGTTTCGGCGGCTGTATGGGCGGTTGCACCGTCCTGTTGAAAATTTCCAAAACGTAGTTCGTCGTCAAGTAATTGCTCCTCAAATGGGTTAAAAATATTGTCTCTATACCGCTATGCTGTAACTGTGTCATGGAAAAAATAGGACCAACAATTCTTCTTCGGGAAACAGCTAACCAGACACCAATTTTTTGAGGGTGCAATGTGGACACTACAAAAAATTTCACTACACACGTGTATTCTGAGAATTCACATAACCGGAGAGGTGGAACCAGGCTTCATCCGAAAAAAATGTCAGGTCTAATAAATCATTTGTTTCCAATAAATTTTGGGTAAACCATTGAGATTAATTCCTGCGTCGTTCAAAATCTGCGGCTTATATTTCTTGGAATACTTGCACTTTATAAGGAAATAAATTTAGCTGCTTCTTAAGAATAGTCCTGCATGTTTCATAAGATCTTCCCACTTCTTGGGACAGGCGTCTTATACAATTTGTTGGCTTATTTTGCATTATTTCACGAACGTTTGCAACCAGTTCTTCTGCTCTTACAGATGGTCTTTCTGCTCCTTTTTTGTGTTGTATAGAACCTGTTTCCCTAAACACAACCACGGTTCTTTTCAGGCAATGATAAAAATCCCCAACAATAAAAGCAACGTTAGGAAAATGTTCGTGAAAATCGTCCATGCACAAACCCGGATTGTATTGCCACTCACCATTTACTCTAACCCCGTTTCGAAAATACGCTTGAACCATGAATGTTTTGTGCTGTTCCGTAAAGCCCATTGTGTGAATTGTTCAAGAAATTGGAAAAATTAGCGATGAATCAAATTACTTGTAACGACTGTCAAAGATGACGGAGTAACTGATTGATTGTTAATTCAGGTAGTTACTGACACCCAACAGGTATTAAGCATTACGTCCTTAGATGCAAGGCCCTCTTTGATGCAAATAATTTTTGCTCGCACGGTAGTTAGCTTAGAGTTTTTATTCCAGCAGGTACTAATCTAATTTCATTGTGTAATGAACTAATTCTGAAACATATTCACAATAATTATAATCTATATTATATTATAGCAATCTTACTAATAAGCAAAACCTAAATAGGGGCAGGTAGCCTCCCCCATTTATCCCAGATTTCCCGAATTAGTTTCTAAATAAGGGATTCGACCCTAAGGCCAAATTTCACACGCTCTCCGCATCCAGGCAGTAAGCAACAGCTTCAGTTTCCCACCTGTTGAAACCCTGTATGTTAATCGTGTCCCTCCACGTGACCCCGTGCCCCGGCGCGCTATAGGCGATCGATGGTTGCGACGTTGCCACATCGCGTAGCCTAGTTTATGAGGTTTCGGAAAACGTTTTCTATGTGGAGTATTTCTAAAAGGAAAACTGGAGATTGGAGCGGATTTCTTTGATGATGTAATAATTGGTTAGACGGAGCCGGATGCGATTTAAATGTAGCGTGTATTTTTATGTAAGATTTGTTTTTAAGAAAACTTGTTTTTGTATGTTTGATAATAGCAAGAAAAATAGATTAAATTTTTATTGCGTGACGCAACATTGAGACAACTAAAAAAGCTGCAAACATTGTTTGATGGTAATCCTTATTTACGAAATATTAATATATACCGTGCGAGCAAAAATTATTTGCATCAAAGAGGGCTTGGATTAAAAAACGTAGAGCTTGGTTTAGATCACAATGATATGGGGACGATATATCTTACCAAATCTAGGTTAAAATTTTGTCAAATTCATATTATGACATGATATGCCAAACTAATGAGTAATAAAATAAGTAGACAAATTCAAATTTATTTTTGTTGTTCTTCTGTTCTTACAAATGGTCTTCCTGCTCCTTTTTTGTGTTGTATAGAACTTGTTTTTCTAAACACAGCCACGGTTCTTTTCAGGCAATGATAAAAATCCCCAGCAATAAAAGCAACGTTAGGAAAACGTTCGTGAAAATTGTCCATTCACGAACCTGTATTGCCACTCACGATTTACTCTAACCCCGGTTCGAGAATACGCTTCAACCATGAATGTTTTGTGCTGTTGCGTAAAGCCCATTGTGTGAATTGTTCAAGAAATTGGAAAAATTAGCGATGAATCAAATTACTTGTAACGCCTGTCAAAGATGACGGAATAACTGATGATTGATTGTTATTTCAGGTAGTTATAATACTGACACCCAACAGGTATTAAACTCTACGGCTAAGCATTACGTCCTTAGATGCAAGGCCCTCTTTGATGCAAATAATTTTTACTCGCACGGTAGAGTTAATATTACTTTCGCGTACTTTAACTTTTGTATAGTATGAACATTGCATTGCATTGTACAGTTGTACATAGCCATCCTAAACGTCCACCCTGTATAAAAATCCACTTAGAAGAATTAATTCCGGGACAGGATGAGGACGTTTTAAAACCCGATTTAGTACGTACTTAATTTTCCAAAACGTTTCGTTTTAGTTTTACTTGTCGTTCCGTAATTTGCTTACGCGATTAGCGGCCATCGCTATTTGTTTGTTTGCATAAAAAATGACATCATTGTAGTTATTTTTTACGAGCACTTAGTCATCATGTGTAATGTAGTGTAATGTTAAAGTAAATGAAAGTCATACCTTCTTAATATTCTCCGCGTTAAAAAATATGGCCGGGTTACGTTTTCGTTATAATGTTGGCATTCTTACATTGTTGTGAATGAGATACCCGCTTTACCGCCCGATGTGTTACACTTTTCCATTGTCTTCGTTTCTAATAATTATTGAGTCTAATGGTTGCCCAATATAGCTAATCTGCGCTTGCGCCCTGCACCCTATGGAGTCCAGGGACCTGGATCAGTTAATCTATCTTAAAAGCTGAAAGCCTTTTCAGGGCATCTACACCCTTTTCCGCAAGTACTGATATAGCTCTGAGCTTGTAAACCGCCTTATGGACAGCATGGCTGGTCTAAGCAGATATGTAGTACCAGCTTTTCGCACACTCTGACCTCATCTAGATTATAGACTTGCAGTAGTCAGAATGACGTAGCTTAATTTCTATTTAAAAAAACTGTCGTATAACGACCCAGTGGGTACCTTCTACAAATGTCAGTTTCTGCCAGGTGCAGCTTCCGAAGACTGCATTCCAGTCATGCATGATTCGTCAGTGTAGCAGGCCAGAGTTTCCTCGGGAAATATCGCTTCATTCTTCTCCGACAGTCTCTTACTCGGTATCGTGAGGGTGTACGTTCTGTTCAACCCTGAAGAGTTCTTGACGGGGAGTCGCCTTAAAAGAAAGTATCTACTGGGATTTTCCGAACGACTAGGTGCTATGCTAGGGTTTATAAAGAGATCTTCAAGAGATTTTATCAGACCACGATCCTTAAGCTCTCTGTATGTTCTTTGATGAGACCCAATCTTGAATATGCAATACATGTAAAGGATTTGAAGAGTTACAGACAGTTGTGCGATGTCTTATCCTGAACTTCAGTCTGTATTTAGGCTGGTTTCACTTGAGGTTCGCCGTAAAAGGTATAATTTGAAACTTTTATACAATATCCTAAACCATTGTTTGTTTGAAGGTACCTAGTAGACAATGAAGTAATATCAAAAAAAATTACCTTGTCGGACTTCCATTGTCTTTATTTTGTTACTTAACACAACGTTTCGGTTAGTTAGTATCTCTAACCGTTTTCAAGTGTAAACTAAATTATAATTCTAATGCTACTGTCTTAAATACTATCCATGTGCGATAAAGCTTGATGACTCCGCCTAAGTGCTTACTGGAGTGTGAAGTTTGAGCTGTTGGTTTTGGACAAGAAGAGGCTTCCAGATATTGGGGACATCTATACCTGGTTTACTAAATATATGGGTATTTCGATTCATGAAAGCTGCTTCTTTAAATTTTCGTTTCCTCCAGTGCTGTTCCGTGTCCCAAACTTTGACTTCTGACCACTGCTGGTTGGTCCATACATGTTCCGTTATACCTGATGTCAAAGTTTCACCTCTTTGAGTATGTTTCAGATGTTCTTTAACTCTTACGGGAAGAGGTCTTTTTATTTCTCCAATGTACGATTCGCCACACTCGCAAGGGATTTTTTTTTAATATCTTAAACCATGTTTACTATTGTCCGGATCTGTTAGTGAAATTCCACTATTTGTCCCACTTTTTCCTACAACCTTAATTATTACTTTCCGGTAACCAAAACAAGTTTTCCGCCAATTAAGTATACTTTAAATGAGTTTTTCGTCCTAAGTCAAATCAGAAATTAGTTGTATACAACACAAAACAGATTACCGGCGATCGCCATTAATTTCCTAAATCCCACAGTGATGTTCTTTAATCTCTTTACGTCCGTTGAGCTGGTAATTAAGCGGCCTAGTGACATCGAGAATTTATCAATAACCATGGGAATTATAATTTACGTTTTAGGAACGAGAAGCAAAACCGCGAAAACTACCTAGAAAATGCCGGATTTAAGTATAGGATACCTAGGCTGTAGCCTATGGGCCCTCATCACAAATAGGGCCTGCACCACAAAAAGCCCAGCCGCCACTATCCAGGTCCAGGCTAGCAATTAAATAGTATAAAAAAACTTTGGTGTTCGTAATCATCATTTATCATATTATCATTTGCATTTGGTGGTGTTTGGGTGTTTGACTCATGATACAAAGGAAACAAGAAATTACATTGCGCATGTGATCGGAGTCTACGACGGCGAGAACCGCGTCATGTGGCCATGTCATCGACCCTTAAGTGGGTTAAAACGGGTGATTGAAATTTTTACAGGAATTACTGTATCTCAAAAAGTACGATTGGTCGAGGTAAAAAATTGGTATCTAAGTTCTTTTAATGAAATAATGATATACGTGTTTCTGCATTTTTCCAAAGTCAACCTAGGGGTTGAAAAAAGGGGTGTAGTCTATTTTGAGGGGGTTCATAATATAACTTTCTATAATTTCAAGCTATATTGCTGAAAATTGGTATTACGTGGGGTATCTGTTAAAATAGGCAAGTATGTGTTTTGATGTATGTATGTAGGGGGTAGAAATGGAGGGGTAAGTTTCCAATATAAACTTTTATACCCCTTTTATATTATACCCATATATTTCGTAAGCCAAGTATAGATATCTCCAATTTCCGGAAGCCCCTCCATGTCCAAAACAAACAGCTCAAAATTTACACTCCAGTAAGCACTTAGGCCGAGTCATCAAGCTTCATTGCACATGGATAGTATTTAGGAAAGTATCATTAGAATTATAATTTAGTTTATACTTGAAAACGGTTAGAGATACCAACTAACCGAAACATTGTGTTAAGTAATAAAATAAAGACAATGAAAATCCGACACGGTAATTTTCTTGACGAATTACTTGTTGTATAAATAATTTCGGCAGATCTTCGTAATTTCAATCTTGGTGATTTTTTAGATTTGATGAAAAAGTTAAAAAATTACAATTTTTAGGAAAAATTATAAATTTGAAAACCTTTCGGAACTGGAAGATTTTTTAACTGTGGTTGTCAACTGTCGAAATGCTAGGTTTTATCGTAAATAGGACAATATAGCGGTTGATATCAAAACCATTTCGTATGCGATAGACGTCTATCAATTCTAATTTTTTCCACTAGATTTAACAATAGTTTTATTTAGCTGGGTATATAAGCCTTCAGTTAAGTTGCAATTATGAGAATTGTATGGGTGTATTATACCTCCTACATGCTTGGGAATGCACTTCATACATTTAAATTAAAAATACATTTATTTTTAAGGTAATGAATCGTTTCCAAAAAGTAAATGGTGCAGTTAATACAGTTAGCATTGCTAATGTTCTGATACGTTTGTTATGTTAATTCAATATTTAATTTGATTTTTGAAAGTTGATTACAAAATTGTTTGGATTGGTTGAATGGAAAATATATATCTGACTATTTCACTAGAGTGTTTTATACTGTCAAAATATTATAGCAACGGCCTGTTTTCTAGTGAAAAAACTCTTAATTATATACACCTGGACAAAATCAACAAGATGCTTTTACAGCGGCATAATTTTGATAGATGTCAGGTAAAAACTATTGTTAGTCTGACAAATGTCATCCTGGTTTGAAAAGACAAAATGAGCAATTTAAACGAAAATGCAAGATTTGGGTGCCAATCTATCCAAGAAATAAAAAAATCAATAGCTGAAAATATTCCACTTAACACACAGAAATACTTGATTGGGGCACAGTTCTCGGAGTTTCTAATGTTAAAAATTATAAACTCGAAAAATGTATGACTGTGATGGAACAATCGAAAATCCTCGGAGATTACGCCCTTAATATGAAGAAGGGTAATGGCGAAGACTATAAAGAATCTTCTGTAAAGGCTATATGGAACACTACAGCAAAAATGATTCAAGAAATATATTTTACAGAATACGAAGTAAAGATTGACCCTTTTACTGATAATTATTTTAAAAATGTGCGAATAGCAAGAGACGCAAAGAGAAAGCAGCTCCAAAGTTGTCAGGAAAAGAGGAAAAAGTAAGTTTAAAAGCATTATATACCAAAGATTTACTAACAATAATGCAAAGCTACAATGAAGAATACCCCGATGAAGCACAAAAAAATTTATTCCATGTCTGCTCATTTGAACTATCTTGGAGAGGCAATGAGGCCGTAAATTGCAAAATTCAATATTTTCAAAAGGAGTTTGATACCCTGGGAGAATTTACCGGATGAATTGAATATAACAGCATATTTTCCAAAATAACTCAAGGTGGGTCAAAAGGATTGGCAAACAGCAAATGGTTGGTAAGAAATTCATCAAACAAAGACCTATGCAATGTAAGATTATTTTTGTTTATTGGAAAAAAGAGGACCAAACATTTCCACAGACAGACTATTTCTCTCCGTTCATCCAAACTGGCAGAAGGGATGTTGGTTAGAAAATACTTCAAGGAATAAATACAGTATCTAAGTGGACTAAAACTTCAGCGGAAAGAATTGGAATAGATACGAAGAAGCATAAAATAACAAATCATTCTCATCGATCCTCCGCTGTGTCTGCCCTATTTAAATAAGGTGTTGGGGAACAAGAGTTGATTAAGTTCACAGGCCACTCAAACGCAATAAAAAATAGGAGTGAATGCTACCATAGAATGGTTTATAGCCATTATTGCTCTGAATACGATTATCAAGTTCTATTTGGGGTGTAATTTTGTTTTATATACTGTATTAGTTCCGACTGGCAGTTGTAATGAAACTTGACAATTATTATAATAATATTTGAATCGCTAACTGCAGAAAGGGGACATGACACATTTTCTAAATTGTTCAGGAAGTTAAAAAAAACCTGCCAACTTGTTTAATATATTTTTTTTGCTCAAAATTTTATGAAAAATAATTTTTCAGTTCATTAAGTGAATGCTACAATAGACCATTTATTTTTTGACATTTTAATATGGGCGTAAGTGTTAGTTTTGACATATGGAGATGTCACCTTTCTGCAGTAAAGGGAAAATAACAAGAAAAATTTAAAGAAATTGTTTTATTAGAGACACCCTTATAGAAAATATGTAATAATATGTAACAAAAAAATAAGTTATTCGACATCATGTTTCTTTAATGCGGTAGGCCAACCAGTTATTTGATTCCAAAAGGCTAAATAATCTTCTGGAATAAATTTGATGGTGTTCATTATATCAGCCATCTTTTTTGTGTTAATAGGAAGCTTCTCATAATAAGCTTTAATTTGTTGTAGGGAACGTAATTTCACTTTTAGTGTGCCTTAGTCGATATGTATCTTTTACCGGACAATTTATGAATTCTCGACAAACTACTTCTTGAGGAGCGGAAATGGTCAAGTGATGAAAAGAGGAGATTGCAAAAGATTTTTTATTACGAACAGGTACATGTTTTCCATAGGATTCATTACTAAGGCAAGATTTTTTGTAAAATTGTGGCCACCAGTTTTTATAATCATAAACTAAATCTTTTGTAACCTGCACAACTGAAAATTTTTGCATATTCTTGGATGCTTCAGAGGTTATTTTGATATATTCCTGAACAGTATAATATCTCTCATGTTTATTCAACTGTCTTCTAATTAAACCAAAGTCTCGGTACCATGGCATATATAAATGACCCCTCATTGGAAAATATATTTCTATTTCATTAAATCTCTTTAGTTCCACTAAACTCAAGAGGAAACGAATCATCGTTTTTATATTACAATTAATTATTTACTACAGAAAGGAGACATCTCCTGGACATATCCCGTTTCTGCAGTAAACGTAAATTTTATCGGCTCACAGCGTCATTAGCGTTAATGCAACATGTCCCGTTTCTGCAGTCAAGATGTGTTTAGATGTCTAGATAAAGAAAATACGCAAATGTCATTTTTGGAAAAAAATGGACATGTCCCCTTTCTGCAGTTAGCGATTCATTTACTTGCTACAGTTAATAAAGCATATACCTACCAGTCTTACCACTAAAAATCAGTAGGTAGTTCTCAAAAATTTAAATAGCTATATTGTTCTTGTCGTTTAACTTTGCATATGATTATCTATTATGCAACATGGTTTACTGAGATCGTAAAATTCGTCCATAGATTATAAAAGTCCAATACTAATGTCGGGTTAGGCGAAATCAGAATCTTCTATTGCTTTACCTGACATGCAAAGTTAAAAAAAATCTACTTTACGTATCTAAAATAAAACTGTTATATATTTTCAAAACTCTTTGGAAAAGCTTAGTTATTTCTAGAGAAGCGGTCAAGTTCAATAGGCTCGCAGTGAGAACATTATTTTCCTATATTATGTACCCTTCAAATACTGTTAAACAATTGACCATTTTCTTAATCGAAGCAAATTCCCGGACGTTCCTGCAAATCCCCCTCTTCCTGTTGCTCCTCAATTTGAATGTTCATTAACCGGGAGCTAATCTATCACGTCTTTTGATTTCTCCATTAATGAAAACCCGAGTCGATCCCTGCTTTCCCGAAATACTTTGCTATCTCAATTCAAATGATTTAGAACGGTCTCGTGGGAAGGAATCAGTGCGGTCGGACCGGTGGGCGACTGGAATGGAGTAGGCAACAGTGGCGGAGCCTGACTTTAGGGGGGAGGGGACTAGTGTTGCCGCCGAGATGAGAGATTCTCGTCTCTCGTCTCGTCTGGCCCTCTCTCGACGAGACGAGAGAGATATTTTCTCTCGAATAAAGCTCCGAGACGAGACGAGACAAGTACCCTCTCTCGTCGAGAAATTCTCGTCTCTCTCGATCTCTCTCGAGCAAAAAACGTTACTTTTTTGAGCTTTTTTAAATCTTCTTAAATTCCTCTTTGCAAAAATATGCATAATGTCTATATTTGGACCAGCGGTTTTCGAGTTATTTAACTGCAAATAGTTTTATCTAGTTAGCCGTGCCTGGCCTTTCAGAATAACATAATAAGTATTATGACGTTTTATCGCTGGATAAAATTATTTGCAGTCAAATAACTCGAAAACCGTCGGCCCAAATATGGACATTATATATTTTTGATAAGAGGAATTTAAGAAGATTTTAAAAATCTCATAATAGACAGGGTGTCCCAAAAAAAAATATTTTTTATCAATTAGTCTATAGTTAATAGTTTCCAAGATATTGACTTAAAATTATATTTTTAAATTTCGACAGCCTATAGCTTTCTCACAGTACATCTTAGAGCAAAACGGCGCATATGTCTATATCTTCCCTTTTCACTATCTTCCCAAATCAATCAAACTTCCGGCTAAACCGGATGTAACTCGAAAGCAGGAAATATAGTTCTTCCGGTTTAACCGGAAGGTGATTTTTTTGGGAAGATAATAAAAATGGAAGATAGGGACATGTGAGCCGTTTTGCTCTAAGACGTACTGTTAGATCTGTCGAAATTCAAAAATGACATTTTTTAAAAGTCAATATCTTGGATATGGAAATTTCTTACCGTGCTGGTGTTTTGGAGCACCCTGTATAGACAAAAATAATTTTATAAGAGGCACCTCTTAACCCTTAATAAGCTCCGTCAAAAGTTTTCCGCTATCTTAGTGGTACAGGAGATATTGACCTTTGTCGCACTAATGGGCCACCCTGTAGTAAATACCAAGCAAAGTTTTAACGCATTTAGGTTAGGTTCTGTCATATATGACATATGTTGCACACAATTTATGTCAAATATGATAGAACCTAACCTAAACGCGTTAAAATTTTGCTTGGTTTTTACTATATTTGGTTTAAATCACGAGAGAAGCGAGACGAGAGAAGGTCGTCTCTCGTCTCGTCTCGCCCTCTCTCGACGAGACGAGAGGCCCATTTTATCTCGTCTCGCGGCAATACTAGAGGGGACGAAATTATTTATGGGTGCCCTATTGTAAGTAGCTTATCGAAATTTGGTAAGTGAAAGTTCAGATCATTGAGTAAATTGTATCAGTATGGTATGGTATTCGCGGAAACGTTTATAAATGGTTTAAAAATTATTTAAGTAACAGGTCACAAAAAACAAAAATATCAAAAACATATTCAAATAACAAAATAAATAATATATGAGTTCCTCAAGGAAGTATACTAGGTCCAATATTATTTTATTTTATACATCAACGATATAGCTTTAGTTTTAAAAATGTGTAAGTTACAAATGTTTGCTGATGACACCTTAATTTATATTAATGTTTTAAATATTTTTGATGGTCTAAATACTCTAAATTCTGAGTTAAATAGGTTATTAAATTGGCTAAAAGTAAATAAATTAAAATTAAATATTTCAAAAACCAAATGTATGGTTATGGGTAATAATAATTGAAATAATTGTTAAAATATAAATGTTGTAATTGATGGTGAAAAATTGGAATAAGTAAATAGTTTTAAATATTTAGGGATAATTATTAATTCAAAATTAAATTTTTTAAATTATTTTGAAAGTATCATAATATCGAAGATGGCCGGAAAAGTAGGATGCTTTGACTTTTAGGGAAAAAAATTTTTCTTTTTTTTTTACCTCCCATTTCACCACTTTTAAATGTCTCCGACAAAGTTAAATGAAACTTAAGATTTTTCACTACTTTTACCTGAATGATTTTCACAAAGTCTGTTAAAACTCTCTAATTTTTCTTCCACCCTCCTCATTTTTCTGCCGAAGACAGGACCTTTGCACTAGCTCTTGACTTTCCAGTATGCTGAAGTCTTGTCGGTCTTCTGACTTTTCATTTTTTACACCTCGTGTACACCATTGAAAGCTCCATTACGGCTCAATCCCACTTATTATTTTCTCTACTGCTAACAACATCAGCATTGTAATATTTACTTTGTTTTCCTTATGATGAGTGTTTCTACACTCGAAACATGTTGAATTATTATGAATCACTCTAGTTTCGTCTAGTTTTCTAATAAACTTGTGGAGAAAGACTTTGTGCTTTTCTTTTATCTTTACAATTATGGTTATAAAATGTTGCTTTTGCCGAAAATTCTTCTCGTCCTGTATTTTATGAATAAAGCCGTTTTTCAAAAATCATCAAGGGACGAAATATTCTTAGAATAGTCCAGGAAATAATTCCATCAGTTTTTGCTATTTGTCTAATTAATACTTGTATATTCGTTCGAAGTTATTACTACTTTCCCTTCTGACCGATTAAAATTTAAAAAAACTAATCCCGATGCGATTTACTGGGTAATTTAACAGACCTATCGTGTCTTCCTCTCATAACAGAATAAGGGATTTGTATAGTAAAATAACTGTTTTTAGAGAAAACAAGCGAGGCAAAGAACAGCAGACTAAACTGACCTGTTCCGTGTCGACGAGATATTTAATTTACTTTCATGAATATTCAAAGGATTTAGTAGTATGAGGGGGGAGACTGGAGCATTCTTGACGACACAGCCAAGCCACCGTATTATTAAAATAAGTAATATTCGATTTAAATTAGAAAATTAATTCATAAATTCTATATTTTAAGGGAAATTATTGGCAAAAAACTAGTACTCTCCATAAGACTTTAGTAGAATCTCTAATAAGATACGGTATAATTGCGTGGGGGGGATCTACAAAAACTCGCTGAAACCTCTAAATGTCGTTCAAAATTATATCCTAAAATAACCTATAAAAAAAACGCTACTCCACACATTTAGTCTACAATTCAGAAATCCCAAATGTTCCATTACTGTATACAGTGTGTCCGCTTGAGTTCTGTACATATGGAAAACTTTTTTAATATTAATTTTACGAAAAAAAGTTACTCTTTATAAAAAGTTCTGCTTACTGAAAAAATAATATTAGACTATTCAAACTTGAACTAGTATGTACAGGATGATCAAAAAGTATCAAATCAAAATTGACCTACGAGAAAAGTACCCTTAATTTTAATTTTAGAGCAAAATGGAATAAGAAAATGTTGATTGGCATTAAAAATTATATCTCTTTCTACTCTTAGTAGACTATTATTGAAAATATATTTGACATTTCAAAAAATATAATTTTTTGAAATGATTTATAATTATTCATTGTATGCAATTCAAGCTAATGAACATTTATCAATTATTTTTATTCAAAGCGTAACCTTTGATTCTTTACCCTGTTTTATAGTAATTTTATGACGCATTTAAATAATTATTGATAGAAACATGATAATTTATTTTGGAAAAATACAATTATAATAATAAACATTAAAATATGAATCATTAACCCCTCACTGCACATTTGCCTTGACATATCCTCCCTCCATTTCAATACATTTAGCCGTTCTTGCAGAAAATTCTCTTAAAACATTTCTAATCATGGCAGGAGTTATATTTGTAATTGTCTCTCTAATTACCCTCTCTAAATGGTCAACATTTTGAAATGGCCTTTGTAGGTATACATTCTGTTTTAAGTAGCCCCACAAGAAATAATCGAGGGGGTCAAGTCCGGAGACCTAGCGGGCCAAAAAAGGACAGAATATCTATCGATAACTTTTCCATTAAAAAGGGTATTTAAATATTGTCTTACATTCCTCGCACTGTGGCATGGTGCACCATCTTGTTGGTACCATATCCGTAGTCTATCGGGTATTTGAAGTCCATGAATAAAATTAAACAAATAATTATTTTAAAAATGCAAGTAACGTTCACCATTTAAATTTTGTCGAAAAAAAAAGTCCTATTATTCTATCTTTGTAAATTCCGCACCACACATTTGTTTTAAATGAGTACTGATCACGTGTCTGTATAGTGAAATTCGGATTAACGTCACTCCACCAACGACAATTTTGTGAATTTACAGTCCCGTTCGAGGTAAAGGTTGCTTCGTCTGTAAAAATTATATCTCTTGCCATGAAAGGGTTATCTTCTAAATCTCCTTGTATTAAAAAACAAAATTCTAAGCGTCGCTCAAAATCACCTGGCTCCAAGGTATGTATAAATTTTGGTTTGTAGGGCCGAAATTTATTTTCATGTAATATTTTTGAAATCGCAGTTTTCCCTACATCATTTGGTAATGTTGTTGACCTATTTCGCAATGATTTTTTAGGATCTTTTACTGCAGACAACATTACTTGGTTCACAGTTTCATTATTTGCAACCCTTGGTCCACGGTTCTTATTGTAGTTATTTTCCACACTTCCAAAGGTCTTGAATTTAGTCACTATGTTCCCTACTGTTGTAAAATAAATTATTTTATCAGGATATCTGTAGTTAAAAATTTCGGCAGTTTCCCGATAAGTTTTGTAATTTTTACCAACAATTAAAATTATTTCAATTTTATCTTGCATACTCAATTTCAACGGCATATTTATCGAATTATTCTACCGATGTTTCAGACAAATAACATAACTGACAGTTGAAATTCAAATTCAGGTGGGAAATGGTGGCAAGATAAAGCACATGCCATTAAGAATTAAGATTAAAATTTTTAATTTAGTTTTCAATAATAGTCTACTAAGAGTAGAAACAGATATAATTTTTAATGCCAATCAAAATTTTCTTATTTCATTTTGCTCTAAAATTAAAATTAAGGGTACTTTTCTCGTAGGTCAATTTTGATTTGATACTTTTTGATCATCCTGTACATACTATCTCAAGTTTGAATAGTCTAATATTATTTTTTTAGTGCGCAGAACTTTTTATAAAGAGTAACTTTTTTTCGTAAAATTAATATTAAAAAAGTTTTCCATATGTACAGAACTCAAGCGGACACACTGTATATTATCAACTGCTGTATTAACACATAAAACCTCCACATAAAGAAATTACATTAATCACCCATATCAGACCTGCAATCATATAAACGGACAGTTGATAATTCCTGACAGAAGTAAAAATGTTAATTTAAAATTTATTCATTACGTAGCTCCAAAAATTTATATTGCTCTTTCACTAGAAATAAGAAATATTCCAAACAGCAAAAAGTTTAGAAAAAAATGAAGGATTTTTATTAGTAGCAATTTTAATAAATTTAGTGTATTATTTTAAAAATTAATCCCTCACGCGTATTTTGATAATAAGGCACCCAAGTGCATATACAGTGTGACCAGTAAAGTCGGCATCATAAGGGATTTTTTTTATTAATAGCTTTATTCGAAATTTGACTTTGGCATTAAGTTCTGCTTCGATCGAGATAAAAATTAAGCAAAAAAATAGTGGTCCCGTGATAAGATAATTTTGATTTTTTACCCACCACTAAAATTTATTTTCCACTTAATGAACACTTTCCTGATGACACGGTGTTTTTTTTTGTCTTAATATTAAGGTGTAATACTTTCAGACACAAACTACGTTTTCAAAAATACTTATTTTATAAAGTTACCTTATACAGGGTAAATGACAAATAAACTTTGCATCACATGCGACCAAAATTTAAAAACCCAATTTTGATTTTGTAGAAAAACACACATTTAATATTACTAACTTGAAAATGTATTTGAAATAAAGCATTGTCAAAACTAAGAAGTTCTATGTAGGTTGCGTTGAGTCTTATTTTGCAAAAGTGGTGCAATTTACAAAATATGGGTACAAAATCAAAATTATCTTATGCAGCTAAAATTTTGCATGTGGGCTAGAAACTGCATTTAAAAAAGCTTTTTCTAATCACTTTTTTCGATACTTTCAGAAATTGAATTATTTTTTGAAAAAAATTAAAATTTGACAGATAATGCGAATAACGTGACTACTATTTTCTTGCTTAATGTTTATCTCGATCGAAGCAGAACTTGATGCCAAAGTCAAATGTCAAATAAAGCTATTAATAAAAAAAATCCCATATGATGCGGACTTTACTAGTCACACTATATAATATAATACTTTACATTACTCTTATTCTTATATTATTATATATACTCTATGAAACACTTATATTTAAGATAGAATATATAGTATATACTAGCTTTTAATTAAACCTTTATATTACTTATTTAATAACATTAAGATTACTGTATTATTATTTTGAATTAAATTTTGCACATACAGGGATTTAGTTCCCTAGGTGCAAAACTGAAAAATCCCATAATACTATAAAAACGTTTAGATATATCATGTAGACATTTCTTTTCTTATAAAAAAAAAAAAATTACATTTTTTTACAAAAGCGACCAAAATAGTTTTAAATTTTCGGAAAATATTTGCTTATAAAAAAAAAATTGTTTGAGGTAAAAACACAATAAATAACAATGTTGAAGTAGTAGTAGTTATACATGATATAAATGGCAATCAGTAGAGGGTGATTTACCTTAGTCACAGCTGATTTGTGCCTACGAATCTGAAAAATCGAGGCAGACGCCGGCCGGTAAGACGTTGGGTCCGGAAACGGGAACAGCTGAGAGTCTGAGAACCGGGCAGATGCACTCGGGCACCTGCCTCCGCGGCCCGTGCTCGGGATTAAGACAGGTTTTCGAGGATTTCAAGGCTTATTTCTGAAATGATAAACAGTGGGCTCTACTGTGCAGAATTTACAATAATAAATTGTCATAATACCTAGTTGAAGAAGATTTACAGATAGTAATCGAAAATTTCTAAATAAAACCGTTTATAATTAAAATTGAAATACCTAATTACAATTAATTATCTTTACAAAAAATCAACATTTCTGGAAAAAATTTAATTTGCTCAAGTGACACCAGTTTTTAAAAGCGATAAAACGAATACCTAATCCTAATAATTACCGTCCAATATCTGTTTTGCCTGTTCTGTCAAAAATTTTGGAGAAAATTATAAATATAAAATTAACGAATTTTTGAGAAAGACAAAATTTACTTTTCGAAAATCAGTATGGGTTTCGCAAATCTAGAGATACTGAAGTTGCAGCTATGGATGTTATTACTAACATTCAATTAAATCTAGATACCGAAAAAAGATCCGGCATTTTATCTCTAGACTTGTGTAAAGCTTTTGATACCTACTGTAAACCATGATATATTATTATGTACTTAAATTATTTGATATAGGCATAGGAGGAAAAATTTATCGTTGGTTTGAAACTTATATAAAAAATAGAAAACAGTGCGTTAAAATAGGAAGCAATATTAGTTCCTATCAAACAATTAGATGTGGAGTACCACAAGGTTCTATTCTAGGATCCACATTGTTTCTCATTTAAATCAATTCTATTTCAAAATTAAAATTATATGGACAAATAAAACTTTTTTGCCGACACAACAATTATTTATTATGCTAAAAATATTAGTGACATCCAATTAAATATCAAAAAAGATTTTAAAATTATATTGGACTGGTTGCAATCTTATAAATTAACTTTAAATTTTAATAAATCTTCATTTATGTACATTGACAAACAAATACTAGATATAGAGACGCAACCAATAATATTTAATGGGGAAAATATTAATTACAAAGATAACATAAAATTTTTAGGATTATACAGGGTGGTCCTTAAGTACATCAAGAAAATCTAGGATATGATTACTGGCATCAATTTAAGTTGAAAAGTTCATATGGACTTATGCCCTAAAATGCTTACCCTCTAAGATACAGGGTGTTAAAATATTTTTAAAAAATAATTGTTTTTTTAAAATTTCGAAACTCCTTGAAGATACGGTATTGAAAATTGATGTCGATTGATTTCGTATTAAACTGCACTTTTTGGGTAAAAAAGGGTTTGCCTACTTCCACCAGTGGCGTGCATGAAGATACCATCAATATTTTTTTTGTGAAAATATGTGATACGCCACTGTTTTTTTTTAAACTCTGATGCATTTTTATGCATTACTGATATAAGCGGAACAAAAGTTGTCTCTACTATGTTTTTGAAAAAAATGGTAGTTTTAAAGGAAAATGGAAAATATTTTAACACCCTGCATCTTAGAGGGTAAGCATTTTAGGGCATAAGTCCATATGAACTTTTCAATTTAAATTGATGCCAGGAATCATATCCTAGATTTTCTTGATGTACTTAAGGACCACCCTGTATATGTTGATCAAAATTTAAGCTGAAGAAAACACGTAACATATTAGAACTTTTATTTCTCCGTTAATTGGGATATTCTTTAAAATTCGTCATTGTATATCTTTAAATTATTTTGAAAAATATTTATCATGCATTAGTACAATCAAAAATTCAGCATCTTATTTCTATTTGGGGTTCAGCCAATTCAATAGTACTAAAACTTTTAAAGAAATTGCAAAATTAAGTTATTAAATGTATTCATAGATTTCCGCACTTAGAACCAACAACAAATTTATATAAACCGAATAAATACCTGGATATAAATAATTTATATAATATAAAAATTTGCATAGTTATTCATTCTTTACTTTTAAAAGAAAAAATGTCTAACATAACTTTTACAAAAGTTCATGATATTCATAGACATGATACTAGACAAACTAATTTTTTACAAACTATTAAAATAAACAGTAACTTTGGAAAACGGTCATTGTTATATATGGGATTAATATTATATAATATTTTACCCGAAAATAATAAAAAATTTAAAAAACTACCATTATTTAAATTTCATTTAAAAAATATTTTCTAGTATAATTTTCTTTCTTAACGAGTTAATCAAACGTTTATAATACAAAACGTTTTTTTTAACTGTTTCTTTTTTATATATACCTATACCTATTAAGTTAGAGTAATAATAATTGTTATAGTAAAAATCAAGTAAAGTTTTACTATAGTTATTTTTATATACCTACTTATCCCTGTAATAAACTTGTAAAGTTGGTTGGGAGTAAAGCAAAATAAAAAAAAATCGCCTTATCAATAATTTTACAAAATTTTCTAAACTTTAAATTATAATAAGTGTAATTATAAAATGTTCACAATCGTTTATTAACACCTTCATTAAAGGACAGGTCTGTAGTTCGGAAACGACATCAAGATGTTTAATGCGGTTTGCGGAGTTTGAAAGATGATTTCTTGCAGAGTAATAGTGTGGTACGCCTATGACGTAACCAAAGTACTTAGTATCATACCATGGTACAATAAACTGAAGGTAAGATATCGCGCAGATGAGACGCGGCATAGCGAAGTCATACTGAGGAAAATGATCTAATACAACGGGCTTGCAGCTTGCAGGCTTGATATCTTATTCTGTATTAACCCATATTAAATAAATTGCTAGTGTATCGAACCCGCTTTAGTGTTATATCAATTCTAGATTTGCTAGAAAAGTGTTTTTATTGGTAGTAATCAGTTCCATAAGGAGCACCGTCTTGTTGGATAATAAACAACTTTTAATACAGCAATTTTCTTAAGAAATAAATTGTATCTTCTCAATGCGAAGCATTTTGTTGTCAGTAAAGCGTTTTCTCTACAATTAAGAAATCAGAACGGCGTTCCCAAAAACAAATTGTATCCGTTAGAACCTATAATCCACGTTGCGTGGGGGTTCGTATATAGCGATCGGCAATCGCCGCGCGCCGTAGTATTAGTTTTAACGTATTTATTGCGCAGGTCACATCGTTGCTCGGAGTCTTCTAGCTGTCCTGTCTGATTTTGAATTTTATTGATCATACCAATACCGGTTTGTTTGAAGGTGCTAGACAATGAAGTAATATCAAAAAAATTACCTTGTCGGACTTCCATTGTCTTTATTTTGTTACTTAACACAACGTTTCGGTTAGTTAGTATTTCTAACAGTTTTCAAGTGTAAACTAAATTATAATTCTAATACTGTCTTAAATACTATCCATGCATGTGCAGTGAAGCTCCGCCTACGTGCTTATTGGATTTTGAGCTGTTGGTTTTGGAGAAGAAGAGGCTTCCAGCTATTGGGGATATGTATACTTGGTTTACTAAATATATGGGTATTTTGGTTCATGCAAAGCTGCTTCTTTGAATTTTCGTTTTCTCCAGTGCTGTTCCGTGTCCAAAACCTTGGCTTCTGACCACTGGTATATTATGTTGGTTGGTCCATACATGTTCCGCTATACCTGAATTATTTATTATACCTAAATTTTTTGATAACAATACCTGTTTCAATTAATTTATTTTTACTTTGTATCTAAGTTTTTTTTTAAACTTTGCTTGTCAGATAAAGCATTAGAATATTCTTATTTCGCACAACCCATCATTAGTCTTGGACTTTATAATCTATAGACGAATTTTACTATATCAGTAAACATGTTGCATAATAAATAATCATATGCAATGTTAAACGATAAGAACAATATCGCACTAGAAGCTATTTAAAATTTTGAGAACTACAGTACTGATTTTTAGTGGTAAGTATATGCTTTATTAACCGTAGCAAGCAAATATTATTATGATTAATGCCAAGTTGCATTATAACTGCCAGTCGGAACTAATACAGTATGTAAAACCAGATTACACACCCAATAGAACTTGATAATTACTGTGTATTCAGAGCGATAATGGCTATAAACCATTCTATGGTAGCTATAACTCCTATTAGGGAACTTTCCAAAAATTTTTTTTAATAATATGATTTAGTTAGTTAGGCCTAAAAAAAATATTCCCCAATTATTACTCCTTAAAAATCAGTAATAACTTGGTAAAAATTCTTTAAAGTTTCGCGCGTGTCAAAAGTATTTCAAACGACCTTTTAAGCGCGCCAAGCCCGATGACGTCACGAAGTATGACTTTTCCGTCATCCGTCATCCTGACCGGTGGCCGAGCTACCGAGTTTGCATTTGGATTGCCGTCTGTTATTGTTATTTTATTGTTGTTTTAAGGTGGAATTCTCAACGTCGTTCAAGTTATTGCCGACCTATAGCCTATTTCGTGGATGTCATCATGACAAATGATACTTCGTGACGTCACGACCCGTTTTTACCCGCTTGGGATAATTTGAATTTTGGGGCAGTTTTAAATCTTTCTAGCGGTCTTTTGGGACGAAATATGTTGTTTTTTTTTGCTGCCATATGTTTTATGACAATATATACTTATGATTTATAGAATTTTTTCACCATTTAAAATTTTTGTCAAGTTCCCTTTTCCTATTGGCTAAATTACCGTGATATTATCACTACGCAACGGTCTGACAATTTGCGTTCTCGTCAGTAGGAAAGCGCGTTGCTGTCACATAAAATAGTATTAAACAGTTGTAGAAACAGTATGTGAATTTTTATAAGCAATAGAAGCCTTTTTCTCAGTGTATAGTTGTTTTCTCTTCTGAAAATTTAAATAACTTTTTGACCATGATAAAATGATAATGACATTTTCCGGTTTTTGGTCTTGGTTTATAAGCTTAGAGCACGCCATTGACCGGCATATGAATTAAAACGGAGATAACTTAGTCTCTCTAATAGCCTTTATTATTCTCTTACAATCGACTCGAAGCTACCTCTCTTTTGTACGGGAAAATGATCGGAAATTGACACCGATTCCGTCGTAATTCGAAATATATCGTAGAATGACAGGCTTTCAAATTGCACTTTTTGTTGGAATTTGTCGATAAATTACTAAATATACTTAAAAGAGCGATACTACAAGTCATGCTATCTCTAAAATATTTTCCGCACCCTCGTCATATCGATTCTCACTATAAGGAGTGGTTGTCTGATGTATTTGCGCTCCTTTTACAAAAAATGTAGGGTTTCTCTACATATTAATGAAATATTTCATTTTACACGTTTAAATTAAGGTTATCTTCATTTAGTGTAGCAGACAGGGCTGTAACCAGCCTCAAATTTTAAACCGGGCTTACCGTTTCTTACCAGGGT
This sequence comes from Polydrusus pterygomalis, assembly GCA_963969555.1. Classification (NCBI taxonomy): domain Eukaryota; kingdom Metazoa; phylum Arthropoda; class Insecta; order Coleoptera; family Curculionidae; genus Polydrusus; species Polydrusus pterygomalis. The sequence goes on along the minus strand of OZ018385.1, from coordinate 36,696,192 downwards.
TCATATCTCTTGTATAGGTACAGGATGTTACTTAAGTATGTGGCCAAACTCCAAGGGGTGCTTCTTTAAGTGATTTTAAGAAGAAAAGTTCATATAAATATGGGTCCGAAAATGCATAGTTTTAACGATACAAAGGTGTGAAACTTAAAAAAAAAATCGGATGGTCGTAAATATCTCAATACTCTTTTATTCGATTTTGTTGAAATTCGGCAATTCTGTTTGTAATAAAAAGAGGATAATTTAACCTCAATTAGATTGAAATTATTAGGTCCAGTGGCGTCCCGGAAGACATTCCAACTAATATTTTTGACAAAAAATTGAGCGCCACTGATTTTTTTAAAAATTATGTATTTTTTTCGAATTAAGCAACTATAAATACAACTATTTTATCTTTTAAGTTTTTTTCATATCTTGCTTTGTTTTCGAAAAAAAAAAAAAAACACTTTATTGCATGTCCAGGACAATAAGAGTAAAAAATTTAAACTACTTACCAAACTATTAAGCAATTAAAATTACACGAAAGTCCTCTTTTCAATTTTTTCGCACAGATTAAAACTGTTTTCGATAAAAGAAATTAACATAAAATAATCGCATAACGTAATAATTTATTACTGCAATGTTTTAAAAGTAACAACTATAGCTCTTATTGTCCCGGGTACATGCAATAAAGTGGTTTTTATTTTTTTTCTCTTAAATTTCAATCAATCTAAATTTTTTAACATAAAATTTATTTTTGTATTTTTGTCACAAGTTAAAATAATCCGCATTGTCTTATTTTGTAAAATTTTTAATTTGTCAAATATTTCCTCACTAGCACAATATAAAATGGAAGAACAATAAATAAAATGTGGTAATATAATAATATTAAATACAGTTTTTTTAGAAAACAAACTTAAATTAGAACTGATTCTTTTGAAAATAACCTACTTTTCCGGCAATCTTTGATATGATACTTTAAAAATAATTAAAAAATTTTAATTTTGAGTCAATAATAAAATTATCCCTAAATACTTAAAACTATTTACTAATTGAAATTTTTCACCATCAATCACAACATTTATATTTTGACAATTTAAATTATTACCCATAACCATACCGGGTGTCCACGGAAGGTGGCTCGCCCCTCTAACTTTTTTGTTTTTCAAGATAATGAAATAAAATTCGGGGGATTTGTATACGACATAAAATTGCATTTTTTGACACGTGACTCAACATTATGGAAATTCCGGATTAACCGGAAGTGACATAAACTTTCGATTTTTAAATGGGACACCTGGTATATTTTTACTTTTTTTGACTCCATATGACATTCTAAATACAACGATGTGTCACTTGTCAGTTTTTGTCACCAAGAAAAAAAAATTTTTAACTTTTTCACTCCTTGTAAAACTATTATTTTCAATGTTTTTTAACAATAAACTAATTTACTTTGGCAGAAGCTGTTGGCATTTCAATTTTCTTCAAGGCATGATTTTGTTTTTCAGTTTTGCTGGTCACAGGCTACTTGATGCATTTAAATCTTAATTTATTCTCAAAAGATGCTTCATTTTAGGAAAGTTCTAAGTTACCTTTTGAAAGTTTTTTAATGGCAGCTTTTCTAAAACCTAATAGTGTATGGTATCAAAATAATCGTAATAAAATCCTCTTTTTTCTTAACCCGACGAGCCACCATGTTGCCATTAAAAAAAAAATGAGTTATACAACTTTAAAGATTAAATTTTACATAGCACATAGCATTGGATCAAAAATAGTAAAATTGTATTTTTCCCAAGATTAGAGAACTGAAATAAGTGATTTTAAGGTATTCATAGCCCTCTAGATAAAACAATAAATTTGGAAAAAAAATATTTTCTTGATGACAAAAAGTGACAAGTGACACATCGTTGTATTTAGAATGTCATATGGAGTCAAAAAAAGGAAGAATATACCAGGTGTCCCATTTAAAAATCGAAAGTTTATGTCACTTCCGGTTAAACCGGAAGTTCCATAATGTTGGGTTACCTGTCAAATAATGCATTTTTATGTCGTATACAAATCCCCCGAATTTTATTTCATTATCTTGAAAAACAAAAAAGTTAGAGGGGCCTTCCGTGGACACCCGGTATACATTTTAGTCTTTGAAATATTTAATTTTAATTTTATTTACTTTTAGCGAATTTAATAACATATTTATCTCAGAATTTAGAGTATTTAGACCATCAAAAATATTTAAAACATTAATGTAAATTAAGGTAATTGCTACTTAAAGGGAATTTGGTCGCTTTTTTGAAAAAAAACAAAAAATAAACGAAATATTGATAAGAGAATGAAATGGCGAATGCATCACTAATGTTTTCTCCTAAATAAACGGGTCAAAAAAATTATATTAATAATTTTGGACATTTTCTTGTGGTTTTTAAGTGATAAAGTATCTAATAATTCATCAAAATTAAATTATTGGCCAATTTTAGCAAAAACATTTTTTGCGGCGGGCTTTACGCCGTTATCTTTGTGCAATCCGACAAAATATATCTAATTAAAGTAGTTTGGTTTAAACGCCTGATTGTCTTTACTTACCGATAGTTTTTAATTAACATCTGGGATTTTTTCAAAACTAAACAAAAACCGTCAAGTGTTCCAAAAAATATACTCGGTCTAAAATAGATAATCCAAATATTTACTTTGGTTACAATCCATATAAAAATGTGTATAAGTAGCGTGTGGTGCGTGAACTACTGCACAAATATTATAAATACTTTTTAAATGAACACACAGTTAAGTTTATCGTATCAAACGTGTTAATGTTTGATTTTAATTTTTAATTAAATATAGGATTCTCCTCAGTTACTTATTTTATACCTGTCTTGCACAACAAATTACATAATATAATACATTATGGAATTAAATTTATAAATTAAATAATACAAAAATGTTCCCTCCACCCGCAATAAAAGTACACAGTAGATAGAAAATGACAGCGTACTTTAAAGGCAGAAGCGACCCCTATTGATTGACATACCACTTGTGACAAGCGTATGTTTTACCTTTTAAATCCTTCCTTGCAACTACATAGCCTTAATACCATAGACATCTGATAGAATAGAATACATTGTTTACGTTTTATAAAATCCATGGTCCCCTATAAACACGTCCAACAAAAGAAGCACTGTTATCAAACTTACTGTTAAGTCACATATTAAATTCATAAAATTAATAAATAAAATACACGTTTTACAAGTCTGTACTCTGGAGGCATAAGGCACTATGTCCAATTTTTACAAAAATTAGGTAACTATGTAGTTTTATTCAGAAAATTAAACTATTTTGTGGGGCATACAACACCAAATCCAATTAGTTAAGGTAGCTGAGAAACAGGGTAGACTTTTAACACTATGTGCATTTTTATTCAGAGGCCTAAGACACCAAGGCATAGAACACTATATAATTACTTGGTGTTATATGCCTCTAACTAGATCTCTATATAGTAGGTCTTTTCTGTGAGTAATCGTAGTATTTGTTTTTGCAATATCGTGGTCTGTGAAGTTTTGTATTTTCTTTGAGTTTTTTTAAAGGATTTTTCATTTTATTGGTATAAGTTTGTTCGAAATATAGGACATTACCCGTATAATACTTTTTTTTCTGTATAGTTTATTACCAACAAAGCTATCATAAATAAAGCCCTACCCACCACTTTTGCACGTAAAAATAATCTACTTCAAAAACACTTTAAAAAGTATGAATTATAAATCATAATAAACATAATATTATGCAAATCTGAGCAAAAGTAGACAGTTTCTCACCTATATTTTATAAACGCGTCCTTCTGTATGTCACAAATTTAATTCACAAGAAAACAAAAGCAATTTTATTTATTCATTTGTTCAAACCGGTGAGAGATTGACTGATTCTAACTTTATTCAACTCTCATTCTTTATTTTATTTCCTTTTTTAAACTCATTCTGCAGCAAATTTAATTCGTGTATGTATGTATCACATAGAGGGGTATCTCAGAGGGATTGATGAAACCCGACTTTAAACTGGCAATGGAGTTTTGTTTAAACCGACAATGAAGTTTATCCTGCGATTGCGAGGCAAGACGTAATTGAATAAATAAAGTTTCCATCCTTTTCTAAGTACCATCTGCATTCTATGTCCTATTTGACTTCAGTGTGTGTGATTGAAATGACAGTATGTTGCGAATATCTCTGTTATCATCTTTAGATCATTCCCAATAATTTTGAGGAGATGTTTTTCCGAGTTGGTTACCCAACAATGAAACCATACTGCCATTAATGTTGACTGGCTGGTGATTTCTTATTCTTCTTTTAGTGAAGTTAGGTCGATGAAATTCGGTTCAATGTACTTAATCCTTTAATCTGTGAGCCATTTCTATCTCTGGTCTTCCGTAGTCACCGGACATTGCCTGTTCGGTAGACACGCTGAACGTATGCAAATACCAACTAACGACTTCTGTAGAAGTTGCAGATATGAAGAAAAGGAGAAAACTTTTCAGCATTTCTTGTGCGAATGCCCCGGCCTCACTAGAAAAAGGTTCAATGCCCTGGGCGAACCATTCTTTAATGATCTGGAGGAAGTGAGCAGCCTGCAACTGGGTCGACTCACGAAGTTTATTAACAACAGTGGCTGGTTTGAATGAGCTGTCAAGATTTTTCTACGATCAACGTCACGTCGCGTTAACCATCAGGAAGCTTATGCGGATAGGTTCCGCAGAATACGTGTGGTACCACAACGGTCCTACAGGACTACGTGTGACTGTTTGGTCAATGCCAGAGGTCTGCCACTCTAACCTAACCTAACCTAACTCTGGTTTAGCTTGTTGTAGGTGATTTGTAGAAGCAGCTACATTTTAAATCTATTGCTAATAAAGCAGTATCCTCGTCGAGTGCAGCTACAGTCAATGTTTCTGTTTATGGGAGCTAGCAAGGGTATCAATTTTAAATTACACCGAAATCACACTGCAATTTCCTGTTCTTATTAGTTTTAACAAAAATACCGACACGCCACTGAATCACTAAGGACATATTTTTTAATTAAATTGATTTGACGAGAATACATACCTCCTATAGCGTGTTTTAATACTGATGGCGTTTTATGCCCTTCTACAATGTCGCTTAGAATTGCCTTTGATTAGTTTTCCGTATAGGAAAATGGCGTAATTTTCCTTTGTTTGTTTGGTGTGTTTAAGGTATAAATTACATGTTAAAGATTTTTTGTTGAAGACAAAACGGAGTAAATTGGGGTTTTATGGGTGATAAAAAGGTTATAGATTGATATTGGTTAATTTGGAAGAAACAAGGCAGTTTAATGAAATGAATTAATAGGTCCAAGGGGTCGCCTGTGCATCTAAGTAATTGAGGAATAAAATGTTATATTGGGGAAATGTTTGATATGTGAAATAGTTATTTTATTACATTTATTTAGCATTTATTTGGTTCAGCGGGTTGTTTCTGATAAATACCAGTTGTTATTAGTCATTTAATGATACTAGTTCGATATAAACACTATAATGAAATGTCAACGTTAAACCACGAGGCGTTAGCCGTAGCCGAGTGGTTTAATTGCACAAGTTTCATTAACAAAGTTCATATCGAACGTGTATCATTCAAAATTTAATCTAAGACAGTGCAAATAGATTTTATTCGTCTAAATTTCATTGATATCAGATAACGTTTTCGTAATTTTTAAAATTTTCAGGTGTCCATATTATTAGTCGATATCATGGTAACTGCATTTTTGATTGTTTCAATTTCGATTTTGACAACGTCATTATTGCCGTCTAATTTTCTATTGTATGCAAAGTGTTGGCCAAAAATAATTTAAATATCGGGGTGATTCTGAATCCGAAAGTGTCCCTTCGGATGTTTACAATAAATAAATGCAATCCGTTTTTCTAAGTAATAATAACAAATAAATAGTTTGCACCGACTTTCTTTTTGTTTTTCTTGTATCTTAATATTTGGATGTTGTTATGAATTCATAATGGCACTGAGTGCTATTATGAAGGTCATAATGACATCTAAATGATAATGCTAAATACGTCATAATGCCACTAACGTAGATTAAATAATATACAAGGTGTTATTTGAGTATGTGGCCAAACTCCAAGGGGTGCTTCTTTAAGTGATTTTAAGAAGAAAAGTTCATGTAAACATGGGTCCGAAAATGCATAGTTTTTACGATACAGGGTGTCAAATTTAAAAAAAAAATCTGATGTTCATAAATATCTCAATACCTATTCTTTTATTCAATTTTGTTGAAATTTGGCAATTCTGTTTGTAGTAACAAGAGGTTTTTTTTAGCCTCAATTAGATTAAAATTATTAAGTCCAGTGGAGTCCCGGAAGACAGTCCAACTATTATTTTTGATAAAAAAATTGCGCGGCACTGACTTTTTTTAAAAATATGTATTTTTCTCGAATTAAGCCACTACAAATACAACTCTTTTGTCTCCTGAGTTTTTTTCATATCTTTCTTCGTTTTCGAGAAAAAAAATAAAAACCACTTTATTGCATGTCCCCGGGACAATAAGAGTAAAAAATTTAAACTACAAACTACCTACCAAACTATTAAGCCATTAAAATTACACGAAAGTCCCCTTTTGAATTTTTTCACACAGATAAAAACTGTTTTCGATAAAAGAAATTAACATAAAATAATCGCATAAGAGTGCTATGGAAGAAAAAACAGTTGATGTTCAAACAAATTTGATTTTTAAATTAACTGTCAAAAAAGAGTGCCAAGTAATTATTTCATCGCAATTATTTGAAGTGTTTTTAACAGTTTTAAGATTATAAATTTACTAATTGTTGGAAAATGGTTCAATTTACAAACTCAGAAATAGGTAGTCGGATATGCATTTTGTTTATGGAATGGCCCAAGGCAATTCCAGAGAGGCTGTGCGCATTTATCAAGAAAGATATCCACACCGTATTGTACCAAATACAGTGTCCGCAAGAAAGTCCGCATCAAATGGGATTTTGCAAAAATAACGTATACTGAAGCAGCTGCACGACTTGCGTTACCTGTCAAATTTGACATTTTTAATAAAATAGGTTCAAAAATGCCATTATTTATCAAAATATCGAAAAACTTTATTCGAGAAAGTTGTTTATTTAGGCATTTTTAGCATCTGTCAAATTTTGACAGTCTAATACAATTTTTATTTTTTGCCAGGTTCTTGAAAATTTTGATCAACCCTCGTAGATTAACTTTTATACATCGATTTAAAACCATTTGCCTTTACTTCATTTGTAATCTTAATGCAATTTTGTGTAAAATTTTTGTTTCCAATTATTTATTTTGCTTCAAAAACTGAAATTGTTATTGATCAGTATGTAATGTTTGATGCAAAGTTTATCTAATTACATCAGTTTTGCCAAAACCGAAGTTTCTTATTTTTCTTAAGTTAGTAAACAGATGTACAAGAAGAAATTATTAGGAAGCTTTCGTTGAAATTTTACTTAATTAATATTGGATCAAAAAGAATAAATATTAATCGCTCGAAACATTTTATTCAACAAAAATATAGTTTAATATAATTAATTTAATTTAATATTAATTAGGTAAAATTTCAACTAAAGCTTCCTAATATTTTCTTTTTGTACATCTGTTTACTAACTTAAGAAAAATGAGAAATGTCGGTTTTGGCAAAACTGATGTAGTTAGATAAACTTTGCATCAAACATTACATACTGATCAATAACAATTTCAGTTTTTGAAGCAAAATAAATAATTGGAAACAAAAATTTTACACAAAATTGCATTAAGATTACAAATGAAGTAAAGGCAAATGATTTTACATCGATGTATAAAAGTTAATCTACGAGGATTGACCAAAATTTTCAAGAATCTGGCAAAAAATAAAAATTGTTATAGACTATCAAAATTTCGTACAGAGGCTAAAAATGCCTAAATAAACAAGTTTCTCGAATAAAGTTTTTCGATATTTTTATAAATAAGGGCATTTTTGAACCTATTTTATTAAAAATGTAAAATTTGACAGGTAATGCAAGTCGTGCAGCTGCTTCAGTATACGTCATTTTTGGTTTTTAGGTAAGCAAAAACTAACTGCTTTTTCAATTTTTACCTATACCTAATAATAAAAAAAATCCCATTTAATGCGAACTTTCTTGCGGACACTGTAGACAAACATTTGTGAGTATACATAATAGGCTCTGCGAATCAGGCACCTTTCAAAGGTCTGCTTTTTTTTCTGTTAAATACATAATTAAACATTGCAGTAATAAATTATTACGTTATGCGATTATTTTATGTTAATTTATTTTTTCGCATTTTATACAGTAATGCACTAGATTTATGACCTCAAAATCGTACAGTAATGGGTCACTTTACAGCATAGCAACCGTTACTGCATAAAACGTCAATGTCATTCAAAACACAATTTTACATATTATATGTTTTCTCGTATCTTTCCTTGGATTTTACTGGAAGCAAACTTGAAGAAGCTTCGCGGGCCGCATTCAGGATATCTTCCAAGTCGTTTTCATCAGCTATTTCCATAACTCTTGTGAAATTCACTCTTTAAATATGATTTTATTTGGATGCTGTCAATAGTCGTCAAGCACAAAAAACATCTTGTTTATATTGCTAAGCTACCGAGAAGTCATACTACTAAGTTTTTGTAGATTTGCTTCAGTAACTATTCTTTTTAGATTTTAATATGACATGCAAAATAATTAATTACTTATAAAATGCGAAAAAATAGTATACGCACCTCGTCAGAAAAGTGATTTTACTTGACTCGTAAGGAAATTATCAAACTACCCAAGTAGCAATTATAGACACAAATTGGACACAAATTCTTTGCTGAGAAACGTTTCGAAACATTTTCGATTAAAATTATTTAGATTGTGTGGAGACACATGTGTTTCGAAACTTTTGCGACACATTTTCGAATTTAGTTACTAGAAACAATTAAGAACTGTTAGTTTCAAAATACTTTCCAAACTACAGTGTCGATACGTTTAGGAAACGCACAAAAGAAAATTTTTCGAAACATTTTTATATAATATTATAAAATTGTGTTTAGACACATGTGTTCCCAAATTGTAGCGACACATTTTCGAATGAAGTGATTCGAAACAAATTGGTACTCTTCTGCTTTGAAATATTTACCAAACAGTGATATCCATTTAATTACGAAACTTGCGCAGAAAATAATTTTCGAAACTGCCAGAAACCTTTACACTACCGCACCCGGACAATTATTATTATAACCTCGATTATAACGATTATAACCTATAAATTCTACATTTTTGTTTTGTTAATATGGGAAGAAAACAACAGTTTAAACATTCTTCGAGGTTTTACAAAAGTTTTATTAAACGTTCAACAAAGTACAAACCAATTTTGTAGGTTATATGTCACAGAAAGTGTAAAGTGGTAGTGTATACCGTGACGGTATACAGAAGTTTTATGCTTCTAAGCTTAACCTTCCTCTTGACGGGACAGTGCATTTTTTACTTTAGCGACGTTTCTTTCGCATGGTTTCGGTACAGTATCGAAACATTTTTTATGTTTCGACACATTTTCTATGAATTATAGCTACATGATTATCGAAACATTATAGAAACCAAATACTAGAAATTGTGTGTCGACTCCATTTTAGACCAGAATAATTCTCGCTTTCTGGCGGCCATTTTGACAAATTCATTTTTATATTATTAAAATGGACTTTAATTAACTTCCTGCGTCATTTGAAATGTAAAAAAGTGGTTACATTAGTTCCATTTTGCTAGATTAATCAATTGAAAGAAGAATTAAGTAAAATTTTAAAAATATTTAAGATTTTATTTTTTGACAAAGTATTTATTTTGTGTGTAAATGTCAATATACCGGGAGCGTCTTAAGAATATAAAGCTAAATTACTAAATTGCACGATAAAATTTATTTCGTCAACGATTTTTGGATCTCCTCTGCAATAAACCATACGAAAAAACTGTATCAATACTCTGGTGACAAATTCATTATGGCGAAATTATGCTGTCATCATATTGTTTACTTTCTTTTATTTTACAACCTGCAGAGAGATAGATATTATATATCTAATTATTTGTTTCAATAATGTTTCCATTTTGACAATTTACAATTCCAACAGTTAGCGCCCTCTCTTTGTAAAATGAACTCTCACTCGACACATTTATGGAAACATGTTCCAAACATTTCTGAAAATTTTTCGAAACATTTTCGATAAAAGTTTCGATTTTGAGTCGAAACAGCGAAAGTCACAGCCCGTACCAACCACTTGGAAACACGTGCTAATGCGCCATTTAAAATGTATACGTTTCGAAAATATTTCCATACATGTTGCCAACAATTTCCAATTTGTGTCGGAAACAGAAACAACAGTTTAGACATATTTACCGTAATGTGTCTAAAAATGCTACTTGGGTAACCATACTCGTCAAGTAAAGTTCCACTTTTCTAAACTTGATACGTAATGTACTATTATTGTCAACCGTCAGTAAAGCCGTGCATTGTCAGAGTGATTTCCGGAAGTAAACGAACACTTTATTTTATTGTAAAATAAAATACTTTAACTGCCGCAAATGCGGCAGATAAATTAGTTTTTACTGTTAATGTCCCGGGAACATGCAATAAAGTGGTTTCTATTATTTTTCTCGAAAACAAAGCAAGATATGAAAAAAACTCAGGAGACAAAATAGTTGTATTTTTACATATTTTTAAAAAAGTTAGTGGCGCGCAATTTTTTGTCAAAAATATTAATTATACTGTCTTCCGGGACGCCACTGGACTTAACAATTTTAATCTAATTAGGGATAAATTATCCTCTTGTTATTACAAACAGGATTGTCAAATTTCAACAAAATCGAGTAAAAGAGTATTGAGATATTTACGAACATCCGATTTTTGACATCCTGTATCGTAAAAACTATGCATTTTCGGACTCATGTTTATATGAACTTTTCTTCTTAAAATCACTTAAAGAAGCACCCCTTGGAGTTTCGTCACATACTTAAATAACACCTTGTATGTCTATATTTAACATATTATGGGTCACTCTCTACCTCCAGGTAGGTATTTAGCGGTGTTTTCTTGACGAACTTTACCCTTTGCTTTAAGCCGGGCTCCCATTCTCGTGTATTTGGCGAAATATTTGTCAAATGCCCATAATATTTGCCAAGTAGTGGAAGTGGTATACTCTGCGAATATTTCTACAATTATTGGTCACTGGCAAAGTCCCGGCGATTGTCGGTAAAAAGTACGCGAGTCAAAGTGATTACAATTATTTGCGTATTTGACGAGTTCATACTTGTTGATGCACTCTCACCACTTGCCTGCTTGTCCTGACGGTTCTCGAATAAGGTCCTCTATCATAATGGAGGCATTGTACCTGAAACAAAAATTTTGCCTAGTATACCTACAGAGGTATGGTTTCTGCTTTTGGTCGATCGGGATAGTAGTATTAACTTACCTGTCTCGACTTTTGTTCAAAGAGGTCATCCACCACCTTCTTCTTCTTTTTGCTTTCTGCACTTTCTTCCTCCTCGTCACAATATAGCTGCCAGCTACTACCACGAACGCTGCGGCAACGCGGCTCTCCATATCGAAACAAAATGAACACTGACTGATCGAGAAAATGCTATAATTGCCAAGTACACAAGTATTGGCGTACTTGTCAAATACAGGAGTAGTGGGAGCGCTGCACTTGTCAAATTGACTTCGGAACTTGGTGTACTTGCCAAGTATGCCCAAGTACGCAAATATTTGCGTACTTGCCAAATACACGAGAATGGGAGCCCGGCTTTATAGGATGGTAGGTAATCGCCAAGTATATTGTTCGGGAAGTTGATAATGGTTATATAGCTTTTTGTGTATTGAGTTTAATGTTCCAATTCGCTTGGATTTCTATTAGCTAGTTTCTTGAAGCTCATTGATATGCAAATACATGTGATTCTATTGCTAGCTGTTGACGCCATTTATCTTTTTCCTGCGGGCCTACCGTTTCTCCTCTACCTCCATTAATAATTTTACCAGATCTAATTTTTAAAGAATCCCGCTATAATGTCTCAATTTTAATTGAACATTACCTAGGCCGGCCATAGTCATAATAAGAGATTACAAGGGGTGTTTGCATTGCTATAAAACTGCGATTTATAGTGGCAGATAATGCCTTTGCTGGGGCGTATTCCGCACTGTGAAATCGATTTTGTAAACACTTTTGATGAAAAAGGGATTTGCATATTATAAGATCGATACGGTTAACGTCTTATTTCTTTTGTAAGCAATAAAGCCATGGCCAGTTTAGTATAGGTAGACATCGAGGGCACGGGGAAAGTTGTTCTAAACAATGACTGATCAGCATCAATTTCGGGCACACTGTATATTGTCTTTGTTGTTTCCGTATCGGCTTTTATTAGTAATAAGTTATTAAATAATTTGAAGAAATAGTCCATACTTAAAGTGGAGTTGAAAGTATTAAAAAGAAAGAAAACACAAAGTCATCCTCCACAAAGTTTAATAGAAAAATTATTAAATCATAGGTCTCTACATGTTTCGAACGTAGAAACGTTCATCCTCAGGAGACAGAAATTTTTTTATTTTGTGCTGTTGTTGTTAGCAAAAGAGAAACTTAAAAATAGAACCTTAATTGAGCTTTTATAGACTCAAAAATTGAAGTTTAGAAGAAACACGATATGAAGAAAATTGGAGATGGTAAAACCATACTGAGTATTTAAAACATTATTAAAGTTGCCAACGAAGTTACATTGGGAAAAAAGGGAAAACCTTGCCAGGAAGGTGTCGAAGATTATTTAAAAACTGTCTTCAAAAATCAGACTTATCGAACATAACTAGTCTTTAAGACATTGTGAAGGTGAAAATTTGATAACCAAATTATGTATTCCGTAGGAAAGAGTATTTGGGGTACTTACTGAGGTTTGATCCTCAGTACCCCAAATACGATCCAGTTAAATATTGAATTTTGCATTGAATGCTGTTGATAATTATTATTCAGTCAATAAACCTATTCAAGAAAATTGATTCGGATAAGGATTTTTCGTGTTCGCGTAAAAACATCGCACTTATTTTGCAATTCCAAATTTCAGAAATACAAATAATTATTTTTATCGTACACTCGCATAGCTTCCTTATCGGTTTCCTCTTTTCCAATAATTGCCATATATAGAATTTCCACGAGGTTAAAAGAAGGAATAAATAATTGCTTTCCGGCTCAGTTTTTAGTTTACGTAAGATGGTTTGGCTTTGAAAAAGAGGAGTCTTATTTCCAATATTCTTTGTTTTAAATTAGACAAATTGAGTGTAAACTTTGGATTAAGCGGCTCAATACTTAATATTATTATACAGTGACCGCCAGAAACTGTATACATCATATAATAAAAACTGCACAGAACGCCTATGCATTCCCTATACCCCTATACTTGAGTGTGTGGCCAATTGGTTTATGGCTCAAAACTTAAACGGATTGCGCGCATTCTAGTGGGTGCCAGCGTTGATCTGTTTTATGGTTTGCAAAATGGCAGATGTTTTCGGTGAAAACGCAAATAGCGTTCCCTATACTGGATTGTGATGCACTTTGTGGTTTATTTAGTTGTCTACCTTTCGATTATTACCAGTGTGACTGCTGACTGGAGTTTATTTCGCTGGGATGGCGCTACGGTGTATTGATGGCCGCTTTGATTTTGCCAAGAGGCTTTTAGTACATTTTACCGTCGTTCTTGGAATTGCTTGGGTTATGGCTGCCCGTAGAGTCCTAACAAGGATGAAACGGCTGTGGTGGTCTACCCGCCCCAAGGTTAGCCATTGTGCTTGGATTCCTGTGTATTCCAATATAAAAAATAGTTACACGCTTTTCCGATATGCCACAATATTATCTTTTAATTATTTTCGCCGACACTATATCATATTCTAAACGTAAATAATACTGTTTAACCTTGCTTAGGTTTATTTAAAAATCTTTTTATTAAAAAAAAACGTAATCGAAACACGTCCGTAATTGAAGGGGCAAGTGGATGAAGGTGTTATGTAACATTTAAAAAAAAAAATTAGAAAATGTTATGGATGAAAGTGTTAACTACCTGTATACCCATAGATGTAAAGAAATATTCAATTTTATTATTATTAGCGTCAATATTTTATGAATGAATGTGTTATGTACCTTATATTATCCAAAATGTAATATATGAATGTGTTAAGGGCACATAGCGCTTTCATTCATTTCAGGTATGGCAAAACAGTGGTACTTAACACATTCATTCGTTTTCGCAACAACAGCGTAGTGTACATAACACATTTATCCAGTTCGATGCATACATAACCTTAAAGTGTCAAGTAGTTTTTGTGGGAAACATGTTATCCATTTAACTCCTGAGCAGTATCGAAATACAATAAAAAGTGGGATAACTAAAAATTCAGTTGTAACTGAAATGCAAAATTATTTTATGAATGTTGAAAGCCTTAACACTAAATTAGGATTGGTAAATAAGAAAAGGTACAGTTTCGAGATGGAATTAAGTGGATTCGAGTGGAGGAATTTGGTAGCTACCTTTAGAACAAAAGTTACGATGAAGACACACGATTTAAGAAGGCGTGCATATTAAAAAATCCAAATGGAATGGCTTCCAATAACGTTGAGCTAGAACAACAGGTTGATAAAATAGGAAGTAAGTTCAAGGAAAAAATTCAGAATCTTTAAACTCAGTTACCATTTGTTGCTACTGAACATCGATGGTTTTATGATCAGATATTTACAAAATTTGCAAATGATAAACCAGCAAAGAAACGTAAACGCACAAAATAATTTTTTGTTGTATTAGGAATGTTTATATTATGTATTGTTTTATGTAGTCCTTTAATACATTATTACACATGACACGCCTTTTTATAATGTTTGAGTGAATATTAAAATAAATGAAGGTGTTATGTACACAAAACTTAAATTTTTTGCCGATTTTGAAAACAACATTAAAAACTAACGTTAAACTTTCATTAGAACTCTAATTCGCATAATAGCAAATGAATTTAACTTTTTGTATTTAACAAAAAATGCTAACAAATTAACTTTAATTCCACTTTACTTAAAATAAACATTTTGTTACATAACACCTGCCCCTTCAATTGCTTTTCACGTACTTATCTACAGTTGAGTAATAACTAGTCAGTTATCACCTACACAACATTTTTTCAACACATTTCACAAGTTTGCGCTATTTCCGAACGAATATATCAATTATTGCGCAATATGACATCTCCCGGATTTCTACATGCTGCAACAAATTACAGAATCGAACTTCATTCATTAATATCCCATGATGACGTGCCTCAAAATGCAACTGCAACGATACTCTCGTAATCCATCATTTGATTTTATTAATGGTTGTGTATATGCATATATTGTGTACGGTGCATCCACTGATGACAAGGATCATTCTTTAGTAAAAACAGAAAAAAGCAATGATATTTATTTGGTTTTTTCAAAGGGGAAGTTTGCATAATTGCATAAAACACCCTAGAATCGACTCGGGACGGTCCGCTCGACTCCGTTTGAAGAGTCGCGGTAGCTCAGTGCCAGATCCAAGAGGGGGGGGGGAGGGGAGTGCAATTGCCACTGCAAGCCGCTGAGGTCGTGTAAGAGCTTGTCTTAATTGCGTGTCTTGTTTTATGATAACATGAATTACAGTATTGCCCGAAATAAACAGTACTGAACTTGTAATCGTATTATATATTTAAAAAATACATATTATTGACACTTTATTATATGTTCTAAATGTGCACCTCCTCGTTCAAGACAGACTTCATAACGATGTTCTAAGTTTCTGGTCATGTTATTGAATAAGAGTTGTCTCAGAGCTGCGAAGAAGACTCTAACGGCATCCTTTAATTCATCGATGGTTTGTGGTGCCTGTTTGAAAACGGCATTTTTAGCCATGCCCCAAATGTATGCGTCTGGAGGTGTGAGGTCTGGAGAATGTGAAGGATAAGGGAAGTCAGTAAATCGTGAAATGAATTTGCTTGAAAAATGTTCTTGAAGAAATTGACGAATTGCGGCAGCAGTATGGCAAGTTGCCCCGTCCTGCTGAAAAAATTGGTTTCGAAATGCCAAGTTACGTGCACGACAGAATTGACGTAGATCAGGGATAAATCGTGTTAAAATGTGTCTGTACCTCTGTTGATTAAGTGTGACTTGCCTACCATTCTCTTCGATGAAGTACGGACCAATGATTCCGTGTCCGGACACAGCACACCAGACACTCACTTTTGCACTATGTAAAGGAACCTCTTGAACCTCATCGGGTCTGGCAAAGCCCAGAAATCGATTTGTGCGACGATTCACATAGCCTGACAAGTGAAAGTGTGCTTCGTCTGAAAACCAAACATGTTTCAAAAATTCAGGATTTTCATACTGTAACGCGAGAATTCTGGCGCAATATTCCACTCTACTGCGATAATATCGAGGATGTAGTTGTTGATGTACCTGAATCACATACAAAAATGCACCCAGCTCCTTCAGGATTCTTTGAAAGGAAGTTCTTTTTAAATCAAGTTGTAACGCTGTCCTTGCCTGGCTGGCTTTCGGATTTTGTAAGATTTGCTCAAAAACACGTTCACGGTTATTATTGTTGTTAACTGTCCTGGGACGCCCTGAGTTACCTTTTCGTTGGCACAATACACTACCCGTATTTCTGAACTTTTCAATAACCTTCAAAATTACAGCATTACTTGGAGAACGTTTATTAAACCGTTGTGTGAATTGATCAGACACGTATAGCAAACTTGCACCATTATGTCGGCCAATTCCGTATGAGCGAAAATAATGCTCTACCAGAAACACTTTCTCCTCTGTACTTAACACCATTTTTAACAATTAGGCCCTACTAATTACTTTTTTGAGGTTTACTTGACAGGTCTATACTAGCTAACTTGAGTGTGACAGCGCACGCATAAAAACACCGCCAACTTAGTTTCAGTACTGTTTATTTCGGGCATATCTGTACTAAGTTAATAATAAGTTTCGTAATCCATTTCCAAATAATTAAATCAATCTCCCGTGTCCAGGTTCAGCTCATTTAACAGGTTAAAATGGGAACACTTGTATCTCTTCAATAGCCATTCCTTTGCCATTCTTTAACCCCCGTATGGGCCAGTGACTTTGTTATTTTCACGCTGACACCGAATAAAGGGCATTAAAGAATTTAGTATTTTTTCTTTTTGCTCCTTCGGCCGTCTTGAATTTCTCGGTCTCGGCTGTTCGAAGAAGAATAAGAAATTGGTTCAGGGATCGCGTTTCGGTTATTATTGCCGGTTTGGATCCGTTACCGCATTTATTTCGTAGCATCGGAGAGATGCTGCCTTTAGATTTATTAATAATTTTTGTAAACCTTTTTAGGGAAAAATGGATTTGGAATGGGCTAAATAATTTAAATATATTTATCTACGACACACACGATAATTGCTTATTACATGGTTCATTTTGACTTAGCTATTTGAGTTACGTAATTAGAGTCGTTACATCACTAGTGATGTGGCGTGTATAATACGTAGATCTACCTTATTTGGCGGAACACGTAACCAACTATACTATATATTATAATAATAGAAGTGTACAAAGAGGTCGGGTCTCTTTCACGTCTCTATCACACATTGAATGGCTGTCTCTGTAGAGTAGGTACCCTTTTCGAATACCAGCTTGAAAGGAAACTAAAATTTTGTTGGAATCAATGAATTCGAATAACTGTTCATACAGGGTGTTTCTTTAAGGTCGACGAGAGGCCATATCTCGGAAACTACTGGGCATAGAAACTCGGGAAAGGAAAAGTGATAATTAAAGTGGCCATGAGACAATTCTGGAAATAATTTTTAAGTTCCTCATTTTGCCGCAAGAGGGCGTAATTGAAAAGTAAATTTTAAAATTTTACATAACTCCGAAAATTCCACATTAGGGTATATGTTTGATAACACCATTTTAAAGCTTGGACAATTATGCATCATTTTGGTCTTATGCTCATTGGCGTACCGACTTTAATAAGAGTGGGGGAAGCTGTTGAAAGTGTAATCATTTAAATCGCTGTAACTTATAAACGACTTATCCGATTTTAGCAAACTAAAGACTTCTTGGAAGAGAAATGTATGCACTTTCACCAATCGTATTTAGTTGTCCATAATAGTTCTCAAAAAAAAATGCTAGAGGGCGCAATTTGCAATAATAACACATTTCTTAACTTTATTCATTTATTTCAAATCATACGGTATAATTATGATACCATAATCGAAAAGTAGATGAAATTTGCAAGAAAAGATGTGAAGACCGCAGTTCGATATCTTTGTTCGTTTCAGAGTTATTGCCAAAACAATAATTTTTAATACAAATTGCTCCCTCTAGCAATTTTATTAGAAACCATCGTATACCATTAGCTACGACAATTGAAGGTTCTTCCAAACAAGCTTAAATTTAGCAAAATCAGATAAGTCGTTTAGAAGTTACAGCGATTTTAATGTTTACACTTTCAATAGCTTCTCCTACTCTTATCAAGTGAAAGTGTAAACATTAAAATCACTGTAACTTCTAAACAACTTAACCGATTTTACTAGATTAAGGCTTGTTTGGAAGAGAAAGGTAAGTACCTTCAATTGCCGTATCCAATGGTACAAGATAGTTTCTAATAAAATTGCTAGAGGGCGCAATTTGTATTAAAAATTATTGTTTTGGCAATAACTCTGAAACGAACAAAGATATCGAACTGTGGTCTTCACATCTTTTCTTGCCAATTTCATTTACTTTTCGAATATGGTATCATAATTATACCGTATGATTTATTTTTTCGGAGTAAAATCAAAAAATGTATTGTTATTGCAAATTGCGCCCTCTAGCATTTTTTTTTTGAGAACTATTATGGGCAACTAAATACGACTGGTGAAAGTGCATACATTTCTCTTACAAACAGTCTTTAGTTTGCTAAAATCGGATAAGTCGTTTGTAAGTTACAGCGATTTAAATGATTACACTTTCAACAGCTTCCCCCACTCTTATTAAAGTCGGTACGCCAATGAGCATAAGACCAAAATGATGCATAATTGTCCAAGCTTTAAAATGGTGTTATCAAACATATACCTTAATGTGGAATTTTCGGAGTTATGTAAAATTTTAAAATTTACTTTTCAATTACGCCCTCTTGCGGCAAAATGAGGAACTTAAAAATTATTTCCAGAATTGTCTCATGGCCACTTTAATTATCATTTTTCTTTTCCTGAGTTTCTATGTCCAGTAGTTTCCGAGATATGGCCGCTCGTCGACCTTAAAAAAACACCCTGTATACGACTTTTTGTGCTGTGATTTCGCCTAAATGACAAAACTGGTACAACGAAATCTCTTATAATTGTTTTTTAATGGAACAAAAATTACTATTTATTTATCCCAAACACCTGAACCTACAACATCAACAAAATATTTTATCGATCAGGAAGTGATTAGTTGGGCATGGTTGTAGGTTGTAGGTACATGCACAGTTGTACACAGAATGGCACTCAGAGTCCAAATAACTAAAAATATACATGGTTCGTTTCAAAAATTTTGCATATTAAAATACAACGAAATTAAGGGAGGAAATTGGCCTCTGCTTCCCCTTGATAGCACGTTAACAATTTTCAGAGTCCAAGAGTTAAAATCGTTGACTAAATAAACGCAACCAAAACCATTATACGGCAACTCCACTTCTTCCAAGTGAACTTTGTCCTTACGGTGTCGAGAACTCTGCTGGTCCATATTTCAGCGCCAGCTTTCTTGGTTCTTGCGGTCTATACTTTCAGTTGTTTTCTTCGGTCCCATTACGGTAATTATATCTTGCATCTGGTGCCGATGCAGTGTTGTCAATTCTAATAATATTTCAATATCTGCGAAGGTAATTCCATTACGTGCTACAAGCAAATACCTACAAACTGATTAGTGCAGAATACAAAAAAACTTTGGGCCCTGTAAAGCGCTTTCTCTACAATTAAGAAAGCAGAGCACCGTCGCCAAAACGAATTGTATCCGTTAGAGAACCTATAATCCACAAGACGTTGGTGGTGGATTGTAGCGATCGGCAATCGCCTCGCGCCGTATTATTAGTTTTTACGTATTTGTTGCGCATACCACATCGTTGTTCGGAGTCTTCTAGCTGTCCTGTCTGAATTTAAATTTTATTGATCGTACCAATACCTGTTTCAATTAATTTATTTTTACTTTGTATTTAAGTTTTTTTAAACTTTGCATGTCAGGTAATGCAATAGAAGATTAGTATTGGACTTTATAATCTGTGGACGAATTTCACCATCTCATTGAAGCCATGTTGCATAATACATAATCATATTATTATGAATGTTAAACGACAAGATCAATATCACATTAGAAGCTATTTAAATTTTTGAGAACTATATAGTATTGATTTTTATTGGTAGGTAGTATGCAAGCTACGTTTTTTTAAAATGGTCAGGTGAATAGACGAAACGAGAGATACGGGAACAGAAAAATTCTCACTGGTTTATGGAAAATCACACTTAGTATAATGGAAAGGTTAATGTTTGGGCGGCCATTGTTGAGAATGGGGTAATTTGACAATTTTCTTTGACGAGAGCCTCACTGGAGAATAATATATAAATTTCCTTGGAAATTATCCGGTTCTAGCTCTTCCCAATCAATTTCCAGATGATAATCATCCTGATTCCCCAAGTTTAACCTTATGGTTTCAACAGGATGGTGCTCATCAGGGCAGGCACAGGGCCGTAACTAGGATTTTATTTCGGGAGGGGGGGGCGGGGGGAGGAGTAAAGGCAGGCGGTGTGGGACGCAAAATTTTTTTCTCATCTTCACTCCAGTTCACGCCTTTATTTTAAAATGACATTACAGAACCATAGTTTAAACGAACGATAGTTATGTTTTTGCCAATATTTGTGTGGACTGCGAAGTTCCTGCACCGATCGTCGCTATTTCGGAGGGAGGGGGGGTTTAAACCCTCTAATTTCCCCCTTGGGTTGCTGAACGGGAGTAGCTTTGTTTGTCAAATGTTAATAAAAAAATTACCTTGTCGGACTTCCATTGTCTTTATTTTGTTACTTAACACAACGGTTCAGTTATTAAGTATCTACAGTGTCACCAGTAAAGTCCGCATCATATGGGATTTTTTTTATTAATAGCCTTATTCGAAATTTGACTTTGGCATCAAGTTCTGCTTCCATCGAGATGAAAATTAAGCAAAAAAATATTAGTTACGTGATTCGCATTATCTGTCAAATTTTAATTTTTTCTAAAAAATAATACAAAAGTGGGGTTATTTCTAAAAATATCGAAAAAAGTTATTGGAAAAAGTTTTTTTAAATGCAGTTTCTAGCCCACATACAAAATTTCAGCTGCAGAGGATAATTTTGATTTTTTTACCTATATTTTGTAAATTGCACCACTTTTGCAAAATAGGACTCAACCCAACCTACATAAAACTTCTTAGTTTTGACAATGCTTTATTTCAGATACATTTTCTTTAAAGTTGCGCCATATTAAATGTGTGTTTTTCTACAAAATCTAAAATGGGCTATTAAAATTTGGTCGCATATTGTGATGCAAAGTTTATTTGTTTTTGACCCTGTATAAGGTAACTTCATAAAATAAGTATTTTTGAAAACGTAGTTTGTGTCTGAAAGTAATACACGTTAACGTTATTATGACATAGCTTAATAATCATTATAATATAGGGGTTTTTAATTAAATCGTTAAAAATAGATAAAAACTTTAAGTTGTTAAACTAAAATTTATTTTCCACTTAAAAAACACTTAACTGAAGACACTGTGTTCTTTTTGTCTTAATATTAAGGTGTATTACTTTCAGGCACAAACTACGTTTTGAAAAATACTTATTTTATGAAGTTACCTTATACAGGGTCAAAAACAAATAAACTTTGCATCACATCCTAAAAAATTTTAATAGCCCAATTTTGATTTTGTAGAAAAACACACATTTAATATGGCGCTACTTTAAAGAAAATGTATCTGAAATAAAACATTGTCAAAACTAAGAAGTTTTATGTAGGTTGCGTTGAGTCTTTATTTTGCAAAAGTGGTGCAATTTACAAAATATAGGTAAAAATCAAAATTATCTTATGCAGCTGAAATTTTGGATGTGGGCTAGAAACTGCATTAAAAAAAATTTTTTTAATAACTTTTTTCGATATTTTCAGAAATAACCCAACTTTTGAATTATTTTTTGGAAAAAATTACAATTTGACAGATAATGCGAATCACGCGACTACTATTTTTTGGTAAATTTTCATCTCGATCGAAGCAGAACTTGATGCCAAAGTCAAATTTTGAATAAAGCTATTAATAAAAAACAATCCCATATGATGCGGACTTCACTGGTGACACTGTATAACCGTTTTCAAGTGAAAACTGAAACAGTTTTTAATTATTTGGATGTATTATTATCAATAGGTTTTATTTGAGGATGTCAGTCCAGAATAGAATTAATTCGGTTATGGTAAAAAGGACTATTGTAGGTCTTGTATCTAGTTTTTAGGGAATGTTTTGTTAAATCGTTAAATGCGACTTCTTGACCCTTCGTACTGTGGTTCTAGGCCTGCAGCCTCAATCATGGAGGCCCTTCGGGCGATCGTTCGACCGACGGTCTCCAGTCCGACCCTGATGATGATTAGATTACAATTTGATCCTTCTCTAAAACCTCGCTTCTCCATTTCTGAAACCTTATTCGGGTTATCAGATCTTATCTACTAGTTTAAAAGCTAGAATAAATCGGATAATAGGATTTAACTTTAAACTCCTTTTATTAAACTCAAACTTTAATAATTGAAGTTTACTTAATTTCCACTCTAAATTTGGAAGCTTATTTAACGAAATCTCCCTTTTCGTCTACGAGTTTAACTAAAATTTGCCCATAAATTTAAAATTTTAATAAGTTCTTATTTTTAATTTAACATTTTATTTCACTTTACATATCAGAGTCAACGAGTATATCATATAAAAGGGTATTAAAATGGATGTTAAGGGGTCATCATTATCACCTCTTGCAAAATAACACAATTTTTTGCCCACTACTGAATATCTCAGAATTAACCTACGATTTACTTTAAATTAATTAATTAATAATAAGAAATTAAGAGGCACAACCTTAAGCAGTGCATGGCGTAATGAATTTTCAGACTTAAGAGTCTACCATCGTCATTATTTTATTGTCAGTAAATGTGCGTATACGTCTTTTACATTGAATCGTACACTGAGGAAAATGACCTAATAGAACAGGTTTGCTACTAAGACATAGTTCGTATAATATGTCTGATGTCGTAGGCTAATAATTACAAATTCAGTCGTTTTATAAAACGCCTTTTTTTACCTTCGATATCAAACAAGGTTAAAATACTGTCAAAAAAAATCACTTTTCTGCAATAATCATAGAAAAATATTGGAAAAGAATAGCTATTTATGCCATCAGTTACGAAATGCCTAATTTTGTGTAACGCGTGAGATTTTTGCGGAACGAACGAAGTGAGTTTCGCAAAAACTCACAAGTTACACAAAATTTCATTTCGTAACGTATTGCATACAAGATTTTTTCTAATTTTGAAGAAAGTAATAAAAAAATAAAATTTAATATAATTGATAAAAATTTGGAAAACATAAATTTAGTTTTTCTAATTTTGACATATAACTGATGGCATAAATAGCTATTGTTGCTGTTACTTCATGTTAGTTGTCAGTTTGACATTTTGTAAAAAAGTCTAGACGGAAGGTTTTTAGCGAGATTGATATATTTTTAGTTTTATTTTTAAAAAATGAGTCATTCAAGTTCTGAAGAGCTACCAAGCGATATTGAAGAGGCAGCAGGTAATGCTCTATTATCAGTAATTCCCAAAAAGTCAAAGGCAGTTTATGATTTGGCATACGAAAAATTTGTTACGTGGTGTGATGAGAAGAAAATTAAACATGTTAATGAGAAAGTTTTACTTGCATATTTCAAGGGTAAGAAAGATCTAAAAGTTTCCACATTATGGACACTTTACTCAATGTTAAGGTCTGAACTAAATCTGAAAAGGAATATTGATATTAAAAAATATACAAATTTGGTAGCATATATTAAAAGGCAAGCGGACGGGTACAGTGCTAAAAAGTCAAAAGTTTTTATTAAAAAAGATTTTGCCAAATTTTTATTGGAAGCTGATGACAAAGAATACTTAATGGCTAAGGTTGCAATGATAATTGGAATGGCAGGAGCATGCAGAAAAGCAGAATTAACTTTTCTTCCAGTTGAAAATGTTATAGACGAAGGAAGCCATTTTCGTGTTGATATCCCACCTTCAAAAACAAAAGTTATACGGCAGTGTGCAATTACCACTGGAGACATTGAAAATACGAATCTTGTTGAAATATTAAGAAAATATATTAAGTTGCGTCCCCAGATTCTTAAACACAACAGATTTTTTGTAAAATATGCGAATGGAAAATGTACCAGAAATCCTGTGGGAATTAACACATTTAGCAGTCTGCCAAAAGTTATTGCACAATTTCTTGGTCTTTCAAATCCTGTTCTATATACTGGCCACTGCTTCAGAAGAAGCTCTGCCACTTTCCTAGCAGACAGCGGCGCTGATCTTTTAAAATTAAAGAGGCACGGAGGTTGGAAATCTAGTTCTGTTGCGGAGGGATATGTTGAAAATTCCATGAATAATAAAAAACTTATAGCGCAAGAAATATTTGGTGAAACATCTAATACAATGTGCGTCGCTTCCCAAATAACAGCAAGTTCGAGCAATGAAAAAAATATGTCGTCGGGAATTAATTTGAATAATTGCAATAATTGTGTTATCAATCTTTATAATAATTAATTAATTTATAATTTATGTTTTTAACTTGCATTATAACAGTTTAATAAATAGAATAATTCTTTTTGTCACTAATTTTGAAATACATTTTTCGTCACCAATTGCATAAAATTTTACTTTATGCAACTAGTTACAAAAAGTAAGACGTTTCATAATGTCAATCAGTTTTAAAAAGTGTCACTTTATATGTCAAAATTAGAAAAATATATTTTCGTATCAAGAAATAAATAAGAAAATAGTAGAAATTGAAGTTTATTAGAAAATGGATAAAAATGGGTCGTAGAAAAAATAATAATACGTCACTGTCAGTGTCTTGTAATAATGACAAAAAAAATACAGAAGAAAATGAAAGTGAAATATGTTCCGATGATGAATATTTACCTTTAAAGTATCCAAAGGACGATAAATTCGATAAATATTTAAATAAATTTAAAATTTCAACACAGGATAGGAACGAAGCTGAAAGTTCAAATGTAAATAAATTAAATGAGACTAAAAATTGTAATGATTGCCTAAAAAAATTAACAAAATCAGCAGTTGCAATATTATGTTCTACTTGTAAAAAATGGAGTTGTTTAGAGTGTGCAGGTAGAAAGAAGAAAGATATATTGGAATATGAGAAAAATAAAATTGTCTGGAATTGTTCAGTATGTACCCATAATAATAATATAGAAAAAAATAAGGAAATAAAAAGAATGTTGGAAAATCCTAAAACAGAAAATGCATTTCTTAAAAACATAATTTTCGTCGACGTTGTGGTCTAGTGGTTAGCGCAGCAGCCTTACAGATCGTAGGCCCGAGTTCCATTCCCGGTGCCGACAACGTCGATGTTAAATTTGGAATTTGGTTTAAGAGGTGGCGCCGTCTTTCGGAAGAGACGTTAAACTGTGGGCCCCGTGTCATGGATATTGGCACGTTAAAGAACCCTACCCTCGACAAAGAGGGATTCGGCAAAATTACCAGATAGTGTGTGACAAATTCCCTGGCGTCGGTGATTGGCCTCGTTGCGGAAAAAGGCCGACGTAAAATAAATAAATAAAAAAAAAAAAAAAACATAATTTACGATATGGATAAAAAAAATGGACTATTTAATTAAAAAATTTAAACAATTTGAAGAAATAGAAATCAATACAAAAATAAATAAATTTGAAAAGGATATTAATCAAATTTTTAAATTATTAGAAGAAAAAGAAACTAGTAAAATTGATTATAATAGTAAGTTATACTCAAATATCCTGAAAAAGAATACAAATCAATCATACACAAAGGAAAATGTGCCAATACTTATTATCAAACCAAAAAAAATCAAAATAGCCGTGAAACAAAAAATGAATTGCAGAAGATGGTAAATCCAACGAGCGTAAATGCATTAGTATGTGAAGTGAAAGAATTAAAGAATGGCGAAATAATAATTAAAAGTAAATCTAAAGATTAAATTGAAAAAATTAGAAAATTATCTGAAGAAAAATTAAATGAAAATTATGTAATAGAAGTTCCAAAATTGAAAAATCCAAAATTGGTGTTAATTGGATTTAGAAAAGAATACCAGGAAGAAGAGCTTTTAGAGGAATTAAGAACATTGCGATATATAGATACAAGTGATAAATTAAAAATAAAATATATAAGACAATCAAAATTTTCAAAGAAATACATAATTTATGTTGAAACTGAAGCTGAAACGTTTAAAAAATTAGTTAACCAAGAAATATCATTGGGTTGGAATAAAATTAAAATTAAAGAAGAACTAAATATTTTAATTTGCCATAAGTGTTGTGGATATGGGCAGAAAATAAAGGACTGTAGAGAAAATCAAATATGTTCTTTTTGTTCAGGAAATCATAACTTTTGGAACTGTAAAAATGAAAAACAAATCTGTAACAATTGTAGAAATTATAATAAGAAATACAATAAAAATATAAATTTTGAACATCAAGCAATAAGTAATGAATGCTCCAAACATCAACAAAAAATTAAAATAGCAAAAGAAAAAATCAATTACTGGTATCAAAAATAAAAATATGAATACACTAAAAGTTATGTATTTAAATGCAATATCGATAAAAAATAAATTGGAAAATATCGAAATAATGATATTTGGAGAAAACATTGATATTATAGTTATAACAGAACAATGGGTGAATAAAGGGGAAGAAAAGTATTATAATTTTAAAAATTTTAAGTCAATATTGGCATGCAGAAGAAAAAGAGGAGGTGGATTGGGAATTTTTATTAAAAGAAATATTGAAATTGAATTATTGGAAACGATTGAAAATGAAATATTTTTTATTTCAGTAAAACTAAAACAATATGATATCATAATAAGTGGAATTTACAGACCACCAACAATTAAAAATAATATATTATTTACATTTTTGGATGAAAAATTGGAAACTTTTGCAGATTCAAACTTTGAGAGTTATTTGCTAGGAGATATGAAAGTTGATATTCTTCAAAGTGACACACAAGGAAGAAGAATAATGGATATTTATTTAACGAATAGTTTTAAAATTTTAAATTCAAGTATATCAACAAGAGATGCACCTAATAGCAAATCATTAATTGACCATATAATAACTAACTCATCCAAAGATATACGATTAAATTTGGAAACTAGTCAAATAAGTGACCATAAAATTCAAATTATTGAAATTCCATTAATATGTAAAACAAAAATACCAAAATTTAAAACAATTAACGTCATAGATTTTGATGTAAAAAAGCTAAAAATTGAACTAATCCAATATAAACAATAATAAAATATTAGTAAAAGATCCTGATGATATTTATGAAGAAATTATAAAAGCATTTGAAAAATGCTCGTATGAAAAATCGATTAAAATTAAACAAAATTCAAAATCATGGTTTAATGAAGAGTTAACAAGAATGATAAAGATTCGAGATAAATACTATGAAAAATATAAAAGAAATCCAGATAATAAAAACTTTAAAGAAACATACAAAGATTATTATAAAATTGTAAAAACAAAAATTAAACAAACAAAGAATGAGTTTTATCGTAAACAATTTAACAATGGAGACCAAAAAGCAATATGGAACAATTTAAATTTAATCCTTACAAATAAATCAAATAAAGAAAAATTAAAAATTGATCATCTAGTTATAAATGGAAACAAAATTGATAAGAATGAAATCAGTGAAGAAATGAATAAACATTTTGTAAATGTTGGAGAAAAACTTGCAAAAAAAATTACGAATACACCAAGAATTGTATGTCTAGAAAATGAATCATCTATGTTTTTCGATATGAATAAAATTTTTGAAAAAGATATTGAAGATATACCTAATTCAAGAACTTAATAGAAAAAAAGCCAGTGGATTTGATAATATAACAATCAAAATTATACAAAGTGTCAAAGTAGAAATAACTCAAATCTTAAAATATCTTATAAAACTATTATTGGAAAAAGGAATTTATTCAAAAAAATTAAAAATAGCTAAAGTTTTTCCTATTTTAAAAGCAAATTCAAAATCTAATTGTAACAATTATCGTCCAATTTCTGTGCTATCAGTAAGTTCAAAAGTATTTGAAAAAATTGTTCAACAAAAAATATCCAATTTTTTAGAAAATAAAAAATTATTATTTCATGGCCAATATGGATTTCGTAAATCTAGGGACACGGTGGTTGCAGTGGCAAATGTTATCACAAAAATTCAAAATAATGTTGACAATAATAAAAAATGTTGCCTAGTGTCTTTAGATTTATGTAAGGCATTCGATACAGTAAACCATAATATTTTATTACAATGTATTTATAATATTGGAATAAAGGGAAATATTTATAATTGGTTTCAAAATTATTTAACTGACCGTAAACAGTTTGTACAAATTGAAAACACAAAAAGTTCATTTAAAAAAATACCTTGTGGTGTACCGCAAGGATCAATTTTGGGACCTATTCTTTTTCTAATATACATAAATTCAATTTCAAACTTAAAATTAAAAGGTGATTTAAAATTATTTGCAGATGATACAACAATTATATATTTTGATGATGATATAGATCAAATTTTACATAATATAAAATAATTTTTAATAATTTAATTCAAATTTTTTCGTGACTACAAAGTTTTAAATTAACTTTAAATTTTGAAAAATCTTCTTTTATGATAATAACTAAAACAAATCAATATGTTGGATATAAATTTAAATTACTTTTTAATGGACATATTATAAAATATTCAAATACAATAAATTTTTTAGGTTTACATATAGATGAAAATTTAAGTTGGAGAACACATATTAATAATTTAAGAACTAATATTTCTCCTTTAATTGGTATTTTATACAAAGTGAGATATTACATCCCATTGAAATTTTTAAGAAATATTTACTTTGCATTAATATATTCAAAATTGCAATATTTAATATCAGTTTGGGGTTCTGCCTGTTTGTCAAGTATCAATCCTTTAAAAAAATTACAAAATAAAGCCATAAAATGCATTCATAAATTACCATTTTTAGAGCCTACTGTAAATTTATATAAACCAAATAATTATTTGGATATAGAAAATTTATATAAATTAAAAGTAGGTATATTAATTCACTCAATCAATGAAAAGATTAAAAATTCTGAAATAAAATTTATTGATAACACAAAAATTCATGAACACAATACAAGAAAAAATAAAAATTTAAAAACTGTAAAAATAAAAAGTAATTTTGGAAAAAAATCAAGTCTTCATGATGGTATAAAAATTTATAATAATATTCCAAAACAAATTAAAAATACAATCAATATAAAAAAGTTCAAATATTTATATAATTTTGACTCTTAATCTTAATTAATTAAATTTTTTTTTTACTTAGAAATTTCCCTGTAATAAACTTTTGTAAAGTTGGTTGGGAAATTAAAATAAATATTTTAATTAATTTTCATCTCGATCGAAGCAGAACTTGATGCCAAAGTCAAATTTCGAATAAAGCTATTAATAAAAAAAATCCCATACGATGCAAACTTTATTGGTCACATGGACACACTGTATTATTTAGTCGCTACTTAACAATCATGGTCCATAACCCAAATTTCATGTATTACTGTCGCCCTGTTCTACCGACAAGCGCATTTTTTTTTAAGGGTTGCAAACCATCAAATTTTTGAAAAATCGTTCATAACTCAAAAACTAATTATTTTAAGCATACCTATATGTTATACAAAATGTTCTTAAAATTATTAAAGCAATCCAAAAATATCATAATATACAGTGTGTTCCATTAAAACGAAATTATTTTCGATATGCCCTGAATATTTGGGAGACCCTGTTGTATAATTCAAAATAATTTTAATTTGCAGTTGCATCAATTAATCTTTTTTTTTTAATTTACAGTGTGACCAGTAAAGTCCGCATCATATGGGATTTTTTTTATTAATATTCTAAATTTTACTTTGGGATCAAGTTCTGCTTCGATCGAGATGAAAATTAAGCAAAAATATATCTGTCAAATTTTAATTTTTTTAAATAATTCAAAAATGGGGTTATTTCTAAAAATATTGAAAAAGTTATTAGAATAAGTCTTTTTAAATGCAGTTTCTACCCACATGCAAAATTTTAGATGCATAAAATAATTTTAATTTTTTACCCATATTTTGTAAATTGCACACTTTTGCGAAATAAGACTCAACGCAACCTACATTAAAATTCTTAGTTTTGACAATGCTTTATTTCAGATACATTTTCTTTAAAGTAGCGCCATATTAAATGTGTGTTTTTCTATAAAATCAAAATTGGGCTATTAAAATTTGGTCGCATGTGATGCAAAGTTTATTTGTTTTTGACGTATAAGGTAACTTCATAAAATAAGTATTTTTGAAAACTCTGAAAGTAATACACCTTAATATTAAGACAAAAAAGAACACATTATGTCATCAGTAAAGTGTTCATTAAATGGAAAATAAATTTTAGTGGCGGGTAAGAAATCAAAATTATCTTATGCAGCTGAAATTTTGCATGTGGGCTAGAATCTGCATTAAAAAAAAACTTTTTCCAATAACATTTTTCGATATTTTTAGAAATAACCCCACTTTTGAATTATTTTTCGAAAAAAATTAAAATTTGTCAGATAATGCGAATCACGTGACTAGGTACTATTTTTTTGCTTAATTTTCATCTCGATCGAAGCAGAACTTGATGCCAAAGTCAAATTTCGAATAAAGCTATTAATAAAAAAAATCCAATATGATGCGGACTTTACTGGTCACACTATAAAAAAAAAACATTATTTTCTTTACAAAAAAACTTTTGATCTTTTACCCACTTCTTTCAAAGGTAAAATACCATCGAAAGATCGTTCATAATTCATAGACCAATAAACGTAAAACACCTCCACATAAATCAAACTTATCAGACCAAAGACAAAAGAATGTCAACACGACATTTACCATCCAGTCCATCAATACCATCCTTCGACCAATCCGCGGCGGCAACGCGGCAACACCGCCCGCTCGCGCGCTTCTGCCGGTTCGCGTCCGACGTGCAGTAAAAAACTTCCGGGATTGCGGGGGTGGATTCCGCATTCGGCAAGACAGAGACGGAATTATTATTGACGTAACAGCGGAAGAAAGCGAGTGCGCACGATCTCTATGAACCGGCGGCGGACGAGTTATATTGCTAGAGCGAATTTCAAGCGAAGATTAGTCTTCGGCTAAGCGGGTTTCGAAGTAGACTTGTTTTCGGGATTGGGGGGACCCCCCCAGTTCCGAAACGGTTTTTCCGGAATTGGGCTCTTGAGACTTTTTCGAAAATAAAGTGGTTTTTAAGTGACTTATTTTTTGCTTTAATTTTTTTGGATTTTTGATTTTTTTCGCTTACGTTCTCCTAAAAATGGTAAGTACATCTTTGTTGCTTACCGGAATTACACGTTTTATCCAGTTTTTAGGTATAAAGTAAGTCGGTACCTTCCCAAATTATTCCTATGTGGGTACGTAACACAGAAGAAAAGGGTTTGTTCGGATTGTTGAAGTAGGTACCTACCTAAATAAAAATGTTTTGAAGCCAGCTGATGGAACTGCTGGAGGAAAAGACCGATATTATGTACGCGAGTTATACCTACGCTACGGTGTGAATTTGTCCCGGTAAAGTAGGTACAGTTTGTTTTGGAAAAATGCTTAGGAACGGGTATTAACATTTTAAGTTGAAACAAACCCCACAAACCATTTTCTACAATATCTTCATTATGATATCTTCACATATACCTTTCTTCGAAAAATTTTACCTTTATATGGTCTTACAGACATGTTTCAAAAATTTTACAAAAAAATTTTAAAAAACCCTCGACACCTTCTTTTTAAAAGGACTTTTTCTTCTTCCCCAATCTATTTAGTTGATTTAGATTTTCTTTAGGTACTAACTTTTTCACATACTCAGTATGTTTTAACCTTTTCAATTTTCTTCTTATTGTGTCACTTCTACACTTCAATTCTTTAATTCCATAAAAGCTCCATTACGGTTTTATACCATTTTCTCTCCTGCTAAATAAGTTTTCTGTCTCCTGATGATGAACGTTTCTACGTTCGAAACATGTAGGGACCCCTAAAGAATTTTTATTCTATTAAATTTTGTGGAGGAAGACTTTTCGTTTTTTCTTTCTTTCCCTTTTGGTATTGTTACTTTTGTGGGAATTTTTGATATGGATATATCGTGGGCTTGCGGCGAAAACTCACTAAGTCATATTTTTCCAGTTTTGACATTTTTACATATTTCATCAAGTCTGATTTAGGTCTAACATATTGCCATGTATTTTCGTTGAAAAACTCACTAAGTAACCAGAAATAGCATACTAAGAATCGCATTAAGTCAATATTGTCCTTTTTGGTAGTTAATGCGAGAACTCACTAAAAGTGACTTGGTGAATTTTATGTATATTATGCTGCGCAAAATCTGACTTAATGAGTTTTATATGCCAAAATTAACAATAATTATTGTGCATGTATGTGTTAGAGACTACAAAAATCTACCGCAATGTATTCAAATCGACAAATAAAATAATACAGCTATCAAAAAGTAATAAGTTGGAGCCGCGATAATATAAAATATAAAATTTTTTTAATAAGTCAGTCCTCTAATAAAACATGATCAAATTTAAAAATCACTAAGTAACACCTCGGGTCACACCACTTGTATTTTTCTATTTTTACGCAAAAAATTAAATTCATGTAACATTATTTTGTTAAAAAATGTTAAAGAAACAGTATATATTTTCTATAATCCAAACTTAAAACTTAAATATTTCTTTCATTATTTGGATTTAAACGACAAATGTCTAAGTAATTTTTTAAATGGCATTTTCTCGAAACTTCATATTTTGACTTAGTGAGTTTTCGCCGCAAGCCCACGATATAGGGTGTCCCGTAACTAAGGGGCTATACAGCAACTGGAGATAGTGGATTTGAAAATATGTCATTTAATTTCATGTCTAATACTGTTGAAGAGATACAGGGTGATCCAAGTAAATATTTACTTTATAAAATTGGCGATGATTTGATGTTACCTAAGCGGATATGAATCAAATTTGGTGTGGTTGGTTGTGGTGATTTGGTTTTTGAGGGCAAAAAGGAGGATTCCATAATGAGTTTTAAGATATCTTCTAGAGAACGCTAGCTACACAAATTAAAAAATAATAAATTAAAATGATTTCGTATTCATCGCATGCAAGCGTTAATTTAACGTTTTTCTCGAAAACGGTTAGATTTATCGAAACAAAAGTAGTAAGTATACCTTTTTTATGTTGAAAGGTTAGGAGAATAAAAATATTCAGTCAAAATGCGCATACAGTATAGGACAAAAAAGTTGGGACCATTCAAATTAAATTATAAGCTCCTAAGTGGCGCCCTCTACAAAATGCGAAAAAACTGTGGAGAAATTCGTATTTCTTATCCCGAAAAAGCCCCATATACGAGATTTCGTCAAAATATTATGAGCATGGCAAAAGGTATGACAAAAAACTGCAAATAAAATTTAACTTTAACACCCTGTCACTCTGTTAATAATCAATTTTCGAAAAAATGTTATAGGAAGAGATAGCATTTATTATCGGTCTAGAATTATCTCCTTAATTTTTTGCTCATCATTTCCGGACACCCTGTATAAGGGCCGAGACTCAAATAAGAAATGAGCATTAGGCGATTACGAATAAAAATAAGATTTTATACCTAGAAACAAATCAATCGCGACACAATTAGGATTCAAGTAACAAGCAACATTATGTATATTTTTTTAATTAATATTATCTATTTCTTATTGCATGTTGCTTATTTTTTAAATTGTGTATCTGCCTTTAATTTGTTTTTGATATAGGTACTCATAGAGTTGGGCATGGTCAATTGACCGGTCAATTGACCATGACGTATTTGACCGGTCAAATTCGGTCAAAGTATATCAATTTTATTTTATTATTTATGCTTTTGTGATCTGTCCAGATTACCTCCTACCGATGAGTTTGGGGAAGTCCAAAACCAAAATTTGGAATTGTTTTACCGAAATAAGAGAAGAAAACAAAGTAAAAGGGAAATGTAGGTATATACTGTGGAGCAACTATTGAGATATATATACACTTATAGAATGTGTACCTGGATGGACCTAACTATATCATCCATTTGACCACCCTGTATAAAATTTAGGTATAGCAATAGATTTTTTAGAACAAGCAAAACTTGTTATAAAAAAATTAATTCTTTCCAAAATACAAAATAAGAAATTTGGCAAGTATAGTTAGGTTCATCCACTGCATTTTTAAATTTAAATTTATTTCAGTCAATTGACCGGTCAATTGACCAAAAACAAATTGACCGGTCAAATTCACAACCCTAGGTACTCATAACACGTCTAGTTAAATGGAATTTGACTAGGTATAGGTGTATGGGACATGATTTATGAAAAATGTCTAGAATTGATTGAAATTGATACACGTAGGTAGCATTTTTATGATCCACCATAATACCTATATTTTTTCGAGAAAAAAGCATTTAAAAAAAAATTATTTGACGGATCCAAGGGATTCTTGATTAAGTGGGTGGTATTATACAGGGTGTCCATTTAGTGTGCCGGTGGACGATATATCGTAAACAGTCGACTTAAGGAATAAAACTTTTATACAAAAGTTGTACATGTTAATGTCGCGCACCTTTTAAAAATAATTTTAAATATACAGGTTGGACCAAAAATCCAGGGTGGGCCAGACATATATTTTTTTAAATGGAACACCCTGTATATTTTTACATTTTTAATTCCACATAAGATTATAATTATTTTTTATTAAATGCATTATTAGTCTATACTTCATAGTTTCCGAGATATTGACTCTCAAAAAGTGACATTTTTGAACTTTGACAGCTTCTAACTTTCTAACAGTACGTCTTAGAGCAAAACGGCTTACATGTCCCTATCTTCAATTTTTATTATCTTCCCAAAAAAATCAATATCCAGTTAAACCGGAACAACTATATT
The DNA here is from genome assembly GCA_963969555.1 of Polydrusus pterygomalis. NCBI lineage: Eukaryota > Metazoa > Arthropoda > Insecta > Coleoptera > Curculionidae > Polydrusus > Polydrusus pterygomalis. The sequence goes on along the minus strand of OZ018385.1, from coordinate 36,660,874 downwards.
TCCTGCTTTCTAGTTACATCCGGTTTAACCGGAAGTTGATTTTTTTTGGGAAGATAATAAAAATTAAAGATAGGGATATGTAAGCCGATTTGCTCTAAGACGAACTGTTAGAAAGTTAGAAGCTATCAAAGTTCAAAAATATCACTTTTCGAGAGTCAATATCTCGGAAACTATGAAGTATAGACTAATAATGCATTTAATAATTATAATTTTATGTGGAATCTAAAAATGTAAAAATATACAGGGTGTTCCATTTAAAAAAAGATATGTCTGACCCACCCTGGATTTTTGGTCCAACCTGTATATTTAAAATTATTTTTAAAAGGTGCGCGACATTATCATGTACAACTTTTGTATAAAAGTTTTATTCCTTAAGTCGACCGTTTACGATATATCGTCCACCGGCACACTAAATGGACACCCTGTATATAAAAGGTTAATCCGTTACTTTATCATAATTCAATAAAAAAACAATACTGTTAATCGATACTAGCACACGCACTAATAGGTAATACCAGAATATATTATTTGAAATGATAATAATAGCTACTTACCTACATTAGTCATTATCTAATTCTGAGTATACACAAAGTCACAAGTAAACAAAAGTAGTTTTATCTCGGGATGATCTTACGCTGAGAAAAATATTTCTATTCCTTATAAGAATTCACATACTTACTCTTTATACAACTGTTTAATACTATATATGTGACAGCTGACAGCAACGCGTTTTTCCACTGCAAGACAACGAAAATTGCTAGACTCTTGTGTAGCGATAATATCATGATAATTTAGCCTATAGGAAATAGGAGTTAATGCTATCATAGAATACTTTAGAGCCATTATTGCTCTGAATACTCATAGTAATTATCAAGTTCTATTGGGGGTGATGTAATATGGTTTTATATAGGTACTGTATATGGAGGGCTTTAGGAAGGAGTCCGATCGAAAATGGCTGTTCTTTAAATTTACGTCCCTGTTTAGTAGTTAGTTCGCTGTTTCCCGGTCGCGGCGCAGTGATCGTCAAATGTTTGACTTTTTACAGGTTTTGATAGACGTCAGCGGTATTTTTATCCAGTAATTAATAAAATAAGCTTTATAAGATATAATATATACATATCTCAGCCTGTAGAGGGTTTTAGTTAACTAAATTCAATAAAACAGTTGATTATCCCATAAGAACCCATGCATTTTACAGATTTAAAGGAACACATGCGCCCCTGACGGCAATTTTTAAAGCTGCTTTACCGATCCAAAACTTTGCCCGAAACCAATGTATTGCGATCGGTCTCCTAACCTAAAGCCCTCCATAGTACTGTATTAGTTCCGACTGCCAGTTTTTGCTTGCTAAGGTTAATAAAGCATATTATTACTTATATGAACTATGTACTTACCAATAAAAATCAGTAAGTACTATAGTTCTCAAAAATTTAAATAGCTTCTAGTGTGATATTGTTCTTGTCGTTTAACATTGCATATATAATAATTCTCTATTATGCAACATGGTTTAAATGAGATGGTGAAATTCGTCCATATATGATAAAATCCAATACTAATGATGGGTTGTGCGAAATAAAAATATTCTATTGCTTTATCTGGCATGCAAAGTTTAAGAAAACTTAAATACTTAGTAAAACTGAATGAATAGAAACAGATATTGTTACGATCAATAAAATTCAAACTCATAGGACAGCTAGAAGACTCCGAACAACGATGTGACCTGCGCAACAAATACGTTAAAATTAATACTACTGCAAACAAACCCGAACCCACGCCAACGTCTTGTGGATTATAGGTTCTAACGGATACAATTCGTATTTGAGGACGCTGTTCTGCTTTCTTAATTGTAGAGATAGCGCTTTACTGGGAACAAAATGCGTAGCATTGAGAAGATACAATTTATTTCTTAACAAAATTGCTGCATTACTCAATAAGACTGTGCTGCTAATGGAACTGATTACTACCAATAAAAACACTGTTCTAGCAAATCTGGAATTGATATAAGATTAAAGCTGGTATAATACACTAGCAATTTATTTAATATGGGTTAATAAAAATAGGCTATCAATACAAACTATGTCTTAGCAAACCGTTTGTATTATATCATTTTTCTCAGTGTATAATGTTCTTTAATTATGGATTGTTCGAATGTGAACCCAAGGACCAGGGTTCCACAACACCGATATTTTTTTTTGTTTATGTAACAATTACGTAACTTTAATATAACATTTAATTACAAGAACTTAACAATAGTAAAAATGCTATGCTATTTTCTATCTGCAACTATCCTTTCCAGAAGGAAATTATATTTTGTTCTCTATTAACCTATATACTGTAAGTAGACATTTAGTACGCGTTACTTTTTATTTTTTTAAAGAAAAGTAAATATATAATGAGCAGTATTCATTTTTTATGTGATTTATCTCGGATTTATCCGTCTATTAAATTGAAAATGACTTCGTACCAAGGGCAAAACCGAGGGCAGAACTTATGACCGGATTTCGTACATATTTTTAAGAGCCAAGCAAACTGTCATCTTCAAAAAAATGGTAGAGACCCGAGTCAAAAACCTATGCTTTCTTCCGCAATCGCGTAAATTTTATATATTTTCCACTTTTTTTTTTTGGTATATGAATAAATCAACTAGACCCTCGACCCAAATATTCTTTTGAGCCCTTGAGGATGGTCCCAATAGAGCCACTTTTTCCAGCTGACACTGTGATTTACTTGTGTAGCTTTTTCTTTGAAAATATATTTGATTCGGATAAGATACGGTGTCTCCATATGCCCTTTTATATTTAGAGATTTCGGTTTTTTTTTTTCGGAAAGCTGAGTTAAAGGTCTAAAAGAAGTGGGTAAGTATTTAAAAGGTCGGAATAAGTTTGTAAAATTATATTTCAGTTTTGAAGCGGCTAAAAAGGTCCGATTTTGTTAGCATAGTAAAATTTGAGCTTTAAGGTACATTTTGAATTTACAATTACAGAAAGTTGCCAACGAATATACATATTTTATAATATATTTCATATCATTAATACAGCATTACAAAAATGTATTTCAAGTAAATGAGAAAATGCTGGTAAAATTCAACCAAACGGCTATCCTTATTTTGAAAATTGCGTACGTACTATTTATATGACAATGACATACATTTTATAGCAAAAAAAAGTCTCTCACGAGAAATATGATAAACGGTTTTACCATTTGTCCCAATGTTGTTGTATGAGTCGTAGCTGTCGTCGTAGCCTTTCTATAATGCCACCTATACCTAATATGGCCTTAAAATTTTATTTATACATCAAAATGACCTTTTTAACGCCATTTGGGATTCCGAGAAATAAGATATAACTTATATACGCATTATAAAACTTGTAGTTCTTCATTTAATTCAATAAAAATAAAAGTTTTGTTGAAAATACCCCAAAGTTAAATTAAACGAACTTTGTAGGGTTTCTTTCCCCTATCCTTCAGAAATACAGTTTAACAATAGTTTATTACAGGGGGGAAATACGAAAAATTATCACTACCTATATAGTTTTTCTTTTTTGTCAGTCAGATGTCATTCTTCCCAGCAGGATTGGGCATGCGCACAAACCACTTGTTATCGGCCTGTCGTCCTTCTTTAACGACATGCTCAAAATACACTCCAGAATCGGCTCGGCGCCATTTGTTGTGTTTTAAGTTTTCTCTGTGGATCCCTTGTTGTTTTCTTTACTATTGTGGATTGTGGGTGTTTAATATTTACGGATTTCTAGTTCTTGTGTAGTTTAGTGAATTGTGTCTGTGCTTTTAGTGACTCGGATACTCGGTTTGGAATATATGACTTTAAAACCCTTGTATGATTTTATTAGGCCCAAATAGGGGTAAAATGTGCCATGAATTATTTTCTAAAACCGTAAAAGAGAGGATTTCCCTGGATGTTCAAAATGGAACCCTTTATTCCAACCAATTACAAACAAGTATTTTATAAGTATTCTTATTCCGACTCCCCCTACTAAACTCAAATGTCACTGTCTCTCTTCTACACACTAGTTTTTTTTTATCACACCTTTTTTTTTTTATAAGCTCCGCCACCTTAAGAGTCTTTACACTGCAGTTAAGTTTTAACTATTTCATCTAGCCTTAAGGATGCCAATCCACCATATCCGACAATATAAAAATCAAGATTTTAGGTTATGTATGTGCATCGGATTAAGGTAATGAATGTGTAAGTACGCCGCTGGCGCAACATAAAAATCACTGCACACAATGTTTTAAAATTACATACTTACTATGGTTTATTAAGTACGAAAAGAGCTGTTTATAGCGGGTCGTAAAAAACGATCGCACTGTACATATCCTGCAAATTCTGTATAATAATTCACGATGTGCGCCCAATGTTGCCAGGTCCAAATTTTTTTTTCCTAGATAATTTCTTAAAAATTCCCCAGATTTTCCCCCAGATCTTTTAATTTGGAAACGAAGAAAAAATATACTTGAAAACAAAACATATCCCTATTTAATAAAAAAATTTCTACAAATAAAAATCAAGCCACTTGTGGTTCATTTTTTATTCAAAAATAATACATTTTTCATCCAACAATAAACAATAATACATTTAATACAAGATAAATACATAGAAAATAAACTGGTCATAGCTACTTATTATTTGAAGTATTGAAATTAACGCAGAAAATTGAAAAAATGCGTGGTTCCCCTTGTGGGATTTACCGAGTTTTTCGTTGTCTATATCTTGAGAGTAAGGTTTATGGTAAATTCGACCTGCCTCAGATTCTGAGTTGCTTATAGTAAATCGGACTTAGGATAGATAGCGTTTTTGCCATGGATCAATCGATTTCTTATAATTTTTTCAGTGTTTGCTTAATATATTTTTAACCAATATCACAAAATCAAAGAAGTATAAAAATTCCCTAAATTATAGAAAATTTCCCTGTTTCCCTACTGATTGCAGATTTTCCCCAGATTTAGGGAAATTTCTCTAGCAATGGCACCCTGTGTGCGCCCTCCCGTCATTACCGTGTTTTGGCAGATTAACTTTCGAGTATGTCGCGGTTTACGGCACATCACTTTGGTATAATTTCCTGCAAAACTGATGTGCCATTCAGTTGTCGTGCACCAGCAACAAAAATTCCTTTAATGTCTACAAATTATTGTAATTTTTTTCATTAACTATTATAGTATCATTCGTTCAGTGAACCCTTTATGGGTGTTCAATTTATGGATAATGTATGGAGTGTACCAAATTTTTACGTTGCTATAATACTTTTAAACACTATACGCACAACATAATATACAGTATGATTGCACATACAGACATACAGTCATATATAGCTCCTGTACGAATTAATTAAGGAATTTTATACATTTGTTGACCTATGTTGTAACACGGGATGTATTTCAGGAAAATATTTTCCCATATACAGTGTGGCCATAAAGTTGAATTTTTTCAAACGGGACAACCCTGTATTTTTTTCTATTTTTAACGCGCTTTTATTAGCTTCACCTGTATGTATGTGTGTTTGTAACCTCTTTAAACCCGATTTTGACCCACTTTAAACAGTCAGATTTAATTTAAATTTTGCAGACTGATCAAGAACCGCTGACAATACAATAATTTGATAAGTTTATCTCATTATCCTGATCAGGATCGCCGGAATTAAATAATTTCCTTACAGATCCTTTGTATGGGAGTGAGAGAGATAGAGCTCACCGTATGCGCATGCGTACTATCTACCTACTTTCCGGCTCGAGCACTCGGCTTAATAGTGTTGGTACATTCTTTCGCTATCAGTTGGTCCGTTGGCCGTGCGGGTTTGTTCGGGTTTGTGGATCCAATGCTTTGAATCTAGCCATTTAAAAAAAAATGGATCCACTTCTTTAAATCTAGCCATTTCAATAAGTCATTGTTAAATTAGTGACAGTATTCCAAATCTACTCTGGATCTCTCTATGACTATCTCTACTAAAAAAAAATTTTTTTCTTATCAAAAGCACAAACTAAAAAATGAAAAATAAATATAGTTTAAAAAAACTAAAAAACACGCTTTAATAATTAATCAAATTAAAAAGCGTAAAATAAATATACTTTAAAAGAATGCTCGACATTCTCAAAATAGGCAGAAAATAATAATGAACGATAAACATAAGTATTATTGTGAAAAAAGCGTGGGGCGCTTTGTGCTATATTTTTCGTATATCGAGCACCCCACGCTTTTTTCACAATAATACTAATATAATGTTTATCGTTCATTATTATTTTCTGACTATATTAAGAATTTCAAGAACTATTTTAAACTATATTTATTTTCCGCTTTTTAGTTTGATTAATTATTAAAGGGTGTTTTTTAGTCTTTTTAAACCATAGTTAATATTTATTAGGTTTGTATTAGTGTTTTTTTTTGATGACTTAGTAGTTTGGGAGAAATAAATTAAAAACTAAAAAAAAAATTTTGCCGCCCTGGAAAAGAAAATTAGAAGACAATCTAAAAACATTTTTTTGAATTACGGCATTGCGTGAGATTAATGTCAAGAGGTCAAGAAAGGCTATAAATCAATTAGATTTTATCTATTTTATACAGGATGTTCAAAATAAGGTTTTAAAAATTACACATTTTAAACTAATTTTACTCAAGTTTTTAAATGAAACAAACTATATATAATTTTACTATTTTATGAAAAATTTCATCAACAATTTTTGTATTTACAATTTATTTAAAACTCCAACCCGTTTTCATTATATTTCTCAAAAAACATAATATACCAAAACCTGTATCGGGATAATCTGCTATATCTACTATAGTCATTGTTTATTTATATTCCAAACCAAATCAATAAGTAAGAAGTGATAAGTAATATTAAATTATTTTGATGATAAACTATTCTTTTTTAAACTAATAAAGTTTTCACTGCACGCCACTGGGACTAGCATTTTTTTTATCTCGGAAATACTCTATTTAGATTAGGCGGATGAATAAAATTCTAATAGTAATTAATTTTTATTATAGCATCAGCGTAAGCAAGGCAAATATACATTGTCAAAATAAATATTTACAGTAAAATAAATAATGCTTGTATATTATGGGCCTGACTTGTTTTCAATTCGGCCTGCAAACCGGCATAAAAGATTTTTTTTTTATTATACTTCAAAAAGGAGGTGGTTATCAATGGGCATGCCAAGTGGATTGGCGCAGCTAAAAAACATATCTCCTCCAAAATTTGCTGCCAGCTTTGCTTTTCATAGCAAAATATATAATGGAATTATTTCATAATTAATTTTATTTTTTTATAAACTGATAATTTAACTTCGTTAAGTGAAGAAGAATTATATGCGAAAGCGCGGAATATACAGTCGATATACCATAAATACTTGTCCATTGACTTTCCTAGTCAAATTTTAAGCCTTAGAAAGGGACTTGAAGATAGTATTTCAAAATTAAAAACATTGTATGAACTTGCGGATCATTTATTAATAAAAAATCAATGTGTTCTTTAAATTTTCCAGATGTATTTAGTGCAGTGTTATTATTTCTAACTTTGCCAGTTAGTGTGGCATCAGCGGGACGATCTTTTTCCAAACTTAAAATAGTAAAAACCTATTTACGTAACACCATGGAACAACAACGCCTTTCGGATTTATCCTTAACCGGTATCGAACACGAGTTTGTTAAAACATTAAATATCGACGAAATTATAAACGATTTTGCAAAAAAAAACTCTCGACGATCTGGTCGTTTTGTATAATACCTTAAATAATACTTAGTGACGTAATGTTTGTGTAGACTTCTTGAGTGTTCAATGTGTCTTACTGTTTTCTGTTTTTTGGATTTTAAAAATTCACAAACCTGAACTATTACTGGTGGTTTCATCGATTTTAAATATGTAAGTATCAAAAAGGTATGTAATTTTTAATTTTTTTTTCGAGTCCAGCACAAATGGAGCATCAAAAAAGTCTTATACTTGATGTAAAATTAATATCGAAACCAATATTTTTGATGGTAGCAAAATTTAAATAGGATTTTTCCAGGGATTTCCATTGGCAGTCTGGCGGTGCACCTTGTATAGTAGAAACATCTTGTACACAACTTTGGACTTCTTAAATTTCTATTAAAATTTATGGCCTCAACGGTTTTAACGACCAATAAAATCAGTTATTGATTTGCATTGTTGTCAGCTCGATTGCCGAAACCTGTTTTATTATGAATTTGAGGAATATTTTTGCTTTAAAAGCTGTACCAGTTCAGCAAAATATACATATTACACGTTTTATCATTGTAACACGCCCACCACGTGTATGTGTATGATAAAAAAATTAAATGCAATAAAATAATATTTTAATAACAGATGATAATAATCGTTGACATTGGTACTTAACCTTTTAATTGGGAATGAAATTTTCACAATATCAGTTAAGTGACAAAACGTTCTTTAGTGATTAAGTAAGAAGTGAGAAACCATTATTTTTTTATGTAGAACTACATTATTTGTGATTTTTTTTTTTAAATGCTCATAATAATACATTGCGAAACCTTGGTGCACCTACCTACTATTTAATTTTTGGAAATTCTTCAGCAGGTGTTAGTGTTGGGCATTAGTTTTTTTTTTAATTTACTTTACTTTACTTTCAAAATATCTTTATTTTTCGTATTTCTTAACATGTCATTATATAACTACATTTTTCTTACATAATATAATATACAAGTATAAATATATATCTATTTGATTCCCTCTGGGTTCTGTCCAGGACACGCACTGGCAACGCCTGTGGGGCTGATTTTAACCCTTGGTAGCTTCTAATGACGTTCAGCAAAACTTTGTTTGGTCGGTTCCGTAACCCTCTACCGCCATGAAAGAGTTTTGTTTTTATATAAATATTTGAAATGATTTAATTAGAATGATTAAAATGATTGAAATGTTAAAGCTTTTGGTTTGCGATTACTGGAAAAATAAGATGAAAAACCAGCTCAATTTTATCAGGTACAAGGTAGCACATAGTTGTCTTTCGACTTGAATGTAATTTGAGGGCGGGTCCCCTCTCTTTTGGGGCGGAGTTAATTTTTCGTTGCAATTTCATGTTTGATGCACTTATTTTTGGAAGTTTTTGAATTTATTAATGCGGATTATTTTGCTGGAAATAAATCGGCAATCTTGCATGCAAGGGTTTGTGTGTAGGGTTGTCATTTTGTCTTATTTGCGTAATGTCCTGAGTCAGTGTCGAATTTCGTATTTGATTATTATAGAATTTTGTACTAATGTCTTGTATATATTGAAAAATTGTCGGTGTCTGGGTAGCTTGGTGCAGATGACGGTTGGAGGTGTATCGGTTTGTTCTTAATACTTGCCTTAATATTTTATTTTGTTGCACTTGCAGTTTATGGTAGTGTATGTCCGCCATGCTGCACCAAACTGGACTTGCGTAGGTCATTGTCGGTTTTATGATTTGATTGTAAATAATTTATTTATTTTGGGGAGAGAGAGGGGAATTGTTTTTTAGTAAAAAAAGAGGCTTAAAATGGGTAAGTAAAAATCGAGGCGGAAATATACAGTGTGGTTGTTTAAGTGTGCAATATATGGGCATTTTTTTTATTACCGATTTCTCAGAAAATTTTATTCCTGATGAAAGTTGGTGCATATTCGATAATCATGTTAGGTGCACTTGGAATGGTTGCAAGTCAAACGGCGTACAGGGTAGGCCAAAAAATATAAAACTTGTACAAGAATATCTAAAGATTCTAAAGTACTCCTATTTCAGAAAATTCAGCAAAATGTTATTAAGAAAAACTGTTTAGAATTAAAAGTTATGCATAGATTCAAAAACGTGACCTCTTAAAATAAAAAAAAATATATTTTTTTTTAAAACATTAATAATTTCCCAAAAAAAAATTTTTTTTATTCACCATAAAGACCTTCATAAATTAATCAAAATCAAATCAATTTCACATATATTTGTTCAAATTCAAGCATATTTGTAAAATTTACTTGAATTTTTAATTTATTAAGGAATCACAAACTTCATGTTTGTTGCAACGATATTAAACAAAATTTTAAAATATCCTAAAAATTCTTTTTAACAAGATGAAACATTAGTAATGATAATATGCTAATTAAAAAACTATCATTTAAACTGCAAAATTTTTATTTTAAATGTTTATTAAAAAACTTTATTCTTGTATACGTTTTATATTTTTTGGCCTACCCTGTACGCCGTTTGACTTGCAACCATTCCAAGTGCACCTAAAGTCGATTCACTCAGTAAACCTGCAAGATGGCCGACATGTCATATGACAAAAGTCATTGAAAATGCAAAAATTTATTTTATTTAGCTGGAATATGACTTTTGTCATATGACATGTCGGCCATCTTGCAGGTTTACTGAGTGAATCGACTCTAATATGATTATCGAACATGCACCACCTTTAATTAAGAATAATTTTTTTTGGGAAATCGGTAATAAAAAAAATGCCCATATGTTGCACACTTAAACAACCACACTGTATACAGGGTTATAATAAAATACGGACCAGCCTTTTATATACAGACTGTCCGCGGATAGGGTTTACAATAGCACAAATGAATGAAAAATTTCATTTTTCGGGAAAAAGTCATTCTTGAAAAAAAGTTTTGCTTGTAAAAAAAAATGCAATTCACGAAGAGAAAATTTTGATTTTTTGTACAGGGTTCGCAAAAACTTCAAAAACATGATTTTCTCCAAAAGAGTAAATGCCAATAAGAAAACTTACTTAGAATAACGTTTGTAATTTAAATCCGAGATTTAAAATAAATCTTCGATTTTTTAGTTTTTTTAATTTTTACAGGTAAATGGAAATTTTGCTGCTCAATAAACATATTAATATAAAATTTTATTAGACTTTATTTTCATAATGGGTGGTGTGTATCTTATTTTAAAATTTTAAATGCATTCCTACCATCTTTTGTAAAATAAGGATTTTTTTTACGTTTTTATTACTTTGCTTTACGTATAGGGCAAATTTGAAGTTGTCAAATAGAATTTTATGTGTTTTGAAAATGTTGACCTTAGAACAAAGGATTTATTTAGTTCAATGTTACGGTGCGGGCGAAAGTTCTTACAACTTTATATATATACAGGGTTCCCAATTTAAAACGAAACAGGCTAAATATCTGGTTCCACGTTAATTTAAAAAAAAAACGCTCGGACCCGTCGATTTTTATTTCGAGTGGACATCTTTTGCGTATATTGTCAATCTTGTTACTTCAAGCCCCTAGGAGGGGGGGGGGGGGGGGGGGGTAAGATCTAAATCTTAAATGGATACCCCTATTTTATATTTATAATTTATAATTTTTTTGGATTCTGCATAAAATTCTGAACATTTTTTTAATAAAAGCATTATTAGTCTATACTAAACAGTTTCCGAGGTATTGACTCTTGAAAAATAAGATTTTTGAACTTTGACAGTGTCTAGCGTTCTAACTGTACGTCTTTAGAGTAAAACGGCTTACATGTCCCTATCTTCGATTTTTATTATCTTTCCAATAGAGTCAATATTTATTCAATATTATTAAGAAAATGTCAGCGAACTGGTTCAGTTTCCAATTTAAAAAAAAACTATGATCAGAATGACGCAGCTTCCCTAATCGTATTGCAGTCTGTTGCTGACAATCCTACAATTTCATTAAGAAACCGAGCTCAAGAACTTGATGTAGTAAAAAAAACTCATATTCAGTCAATTTTAAAAGCAAACAAAATTTTCCCATTTAAACCAACTTTTAATCAAACGTTGAAAGAAGGAAACGAAGCCAAACGAACGGACTTAAGGCAAATTTTTTCGTGTCAATTTTAAAATAGCAAAGGAGTGTATGGTATCAAATTATTGGAAAAAAAAATGCTCGTTTTTAATATCCTAGTGAACTACCGTCGTTCCATTTGGAAAATGGAGTAAACGTCAAGAAAACAAAATTTCATTTTTTAAACGCTTGTGAAACTTATAAAGTCAATTAATCATTATGACATCATTTTAATTTTCGTATACTACTTGACTACAAATTAACATATTTAATTAATTTGTAGCACTCTAAATTGAAAATAAAAAATAAACTTAAAAAATTTATAACACGTCAAAAAATGACAAGTGAGGTATCATTTCACTCATAATGTTATGCTGAACCCTCGGCTGAACCCAAATAAGTAAAAATATACAAAATGTCCCATTTAAAATATCAAAGTCAAGGTCACTTCCGCTGAAACCGGAAGTGCTAACAAATTGAAAATTATGCCAATAAATGCAGACTCATCTCTTATGCATAATCTTAAAATTTCATTTTAATATCTAATCCAGAATAGTTATAGGGGTGAACGTCTTTTAAGAAACACGCGGTATACGTATGAAACTTAAAAAAACATTCGATTCTTTAAAAAATAATATGAAATATATTTTGAAATAAATTTGATAGCATTTGATGCAAAATATAATATGACGAATATATTTTTTATATGACGATCTAAAGCAATGGTTTAACAAATTCCATAAAACTACCACTTTATTTCATTCAATGATTAATGCGACAAGTTATACAAGCAGTACTATTAAACAGTACTTATTTATGCGGAAAGGATTAAGATAAGTTTATCTATTACATGATCACTTAAAGAAGGAATTAGTTTTTACAGTTTTACAACGTCTATTGTAATGTCATTTACATTACCACATCTAATCGTAACTTGTCTTGATAGTACAATGGCTTTGGCTTACCGGGTAAATGTCAGGATTCTATCAGTACAAGAACATACAGAAAGTTAAGTAGTTTTAAGAAGTATTTTAAAGTAAATGGTTAGAAGATGAACCATGAACAGTTTTACTGCTGTACAAATTTAAAAAGTTGTTCAGAAGAACATAGTGCTCCAAAAATTAGCTTTCGACCCTGTAGCACACGAGGCACGTAACATCTGTTGCTTCACCCCATTATTAATGCGACGCAACAGGGCGAAACAACCAAAACATACATTGCTACACTACACAGAACAATCGCATTAAGATGCTTGTCCGAAATTGGTACTAGAGTCATCTATGTAATTTAAAAAAAAGTCACTGCTTGTTTTTTATATCCTGAGAATTTAACTTCGTTAAGTGAGGAAGAATTATACGTGAAAGCGCGGAATTTACAAACGATATACCATAAAGACTTGTTCATTGACTTTCCTAGTCAAATTTTAAGCCTTAGAAAAGGTCTTGTAGATAGTATTTCAAAATTAAAAAAGTGTATGAACTTGCGAATCATTTATTAATAAAAAATCAGTGTGTTTCTTCAAATTTTCCAGATGTATCTAGTGCAGTGATGTTATTTCTAACTTTACCAGTTAGTGTGGCATCAGAGAAACGATCTTTTTCCAGACTTAAAATGGTAAAAACCCATTTACGTAACACCATTGAGCAACAACGCCTTTCGGATTTATCTTCAATCAGTATCGAACACGAGTTTGGTAAAACATTAAATATCGACGAAATTTTAAACGACTTTGCAAAAAAAACTCTGTCGTTTTGTATAATACCTTGTATAGTACTTAGTGACATAATGTTTGTGCAGGCTTGTTAAGTGTTAATGTGTTTTACTGTTTTCTGTCTTTTGGATTCTATGATGCTCGATCACTGCTACCCCCGGTACTACCATACATGGTAAGCGACATTATGAGTGTTTTAAAATTTTGATTTTGCATCATGTTTGCTGGAATATTACTTATAATGACTTAATAACCACCTATGTTATGTCTACCAGTCTACCTAGGATTACAAAATAAATTCGAATTGTTTGCTGTTTTAATAGTGGGTACTTAACACATAATGTGGGTTTAAGCCTAATTAAATTATTAGACGATTAACGAATTTAAAAATTCATAAACCTAAACCTAGTAATGAAAATAAGAATTATCATTTCCATTCGTTATAATGGGGGGGGGGGACTAAAAACGTTTGCTATTTTGATTTTTTGATATTTTGGTAAATTAAGAATAATCAAATCTTAGCTATTATTTGCGTTAAACTTTTTGAAATTGTTTATTTTTTATTATGTTAATAAGTAACAGCCATACGTATTACTTACATGGTCGATAAATGAGTCGAAGTTTTTTTTTAAAATAATGCACATACATAGAAATAAATAACTCTTCTATTTATACAGCAGTATAAATAGACATCCTGATATTTTAAACAGATCTTTTAAAAAATTTTATTCTTAATACCTTTCAGTATTGGGGTTCGGTTCTAGCCAAACCTGTTGGACATGCAAGCAGGTAGTTTTGCTTTTAACAATGGGGCATTAGAGGAGCAATAATATCTCATATACTATATAGCGTCTATGCCCTGCGAGCCACAATTTTGCGCGATGCTATATAATATACAGGGTGATTCACGTTGCGTTACATATTAGAACAACTTACAAATTTCAAAAGTTCTCTTTCTAGTAAAATACACTTCAACACAAAACTATACTTGCTTATGCGTAGAAATAGGTTGGAGTAATAAAAAATAGTTTTTGACTGCTAACAGTCTTTTATTCAGAGTATCCATATTCTGTAGGAATCCTGGTTGTTCCCGCCCCTATAGACCAGGGTCGATAATTTTTGAAACCAAAAAAAATAATAGTAAGATGAACCCCATTGGAAAAGGAAGAGAATATAACAAAAATGAAAGGAAAAATAATTTAGGGGCGATCCGCGGCCGGGAAGTAAAAGGGGGTGAGTTTTTAAGGGTAGAAAACGATTTATCTCGATTTCCGGCAAAACTACAAGTCCTATGGAAAAACGTTAAATGGAAAAGCTGTAGGTAATAAGAAGATATACAACGTTTGTATTTACACTTTTTTCACATAACCTCAAAATTTATGCGAAAAATTCAAATAACCAAGTTTTTGGTTTTTTATATTTATCTTTTACAAAAAATTTTTTTTTTTCACGAAGTTTGGAGAAAACTTACCTTTTTATGTCCCAAATACATTAAAATTTTTTTGATTTAAAATATTTATTTTTTCACCTTATTTTGACTTAATATCGAAAAAGCACCCTAATTTTCAATCGAAAATTCTCACGTCAAAATATCTGCTTTTTTAAAAAAAGTCGGTGGGCTTTTTGTTCGTTGAAATCTCCACCTTCTGATGGTGTAAAAAAATATACATTACTATGGTAAATGTTCTCAAAAAATGCAAAGAAACGAAAAAACTCGAATCCGAAATTTAATTTTTTTTAATCATTATGGACAATTTTGAGCTATTTAGTAAAATTTATACTTTAATTACTCGAAATACGTAAGATTCCATGTTACATTAATAAACAAAAAAAATACAAATCCATAAAACATAAAGATCGCAAAAAACATGCGAAAATAGTTGCTCTAAATATAATTAAAGGTAGGATTTAAAGGGGATTTCATCACATTTACCATAGTAATGTATATTTTTTTACACCATCAGAAAGTAGAGATTTCAACGAGCAAAAAGCCCACAGACTTTTTTAAAAAAGCAGATATTTTGACGTGAGAATTTTCGATTGAAAATTAGGGTGCTTTTTCGATATTAAGTCAAAATAAGGTGAAAAAATAAATATAAATGGTAATAATAATAAAATATAATGGTATATAATAGTTATTGTTAATTCAGGCTTTTCACTAAACTACTTACAAAAGCTAAAATAATGCCGTCATCAGAACCGCCATTTTAACTACTTTTCAACGGCTATTAGACAGTAACCGACCGGCGCCGGTGCAGCCAATCAACTGGCCGGATGCAGGACATTGAGATTCGAATTTGCGAACTCCTTGGTATTTCCACTGGGTTGCGACGCATTTAGTACACCCAAGGAGTCACTTATTTAAATATAATAAGTAATTTCCATAGAACCCTGTCCCTGTTTATGCAAGAAAAAAGCCTGGATATTCGATGATCGCGCTTTGTCTATTAAATCTTATTTATTAAAATGTTAAAAGATCAGACGAGATGGAGTGGCTGGCAACATAGCATGACCTATATCAGAGGGCAGCAAAAATTGTGGCCGTCACGCCTTAGACGTAAACGTAACCGATCAGCTTTGCTGGTCGAACAAGATTTACAAGTACTTATTTACTTTTGAATAGATGCACCACTAAGAGTGATGGATGGTATCTTAAAAATTCATTTGTTATAGGTTTTCTGATAAGCTGTGAGTGAGCGAGAGTGATGAAGATGCCACTTGAAAAATCGGCCTTTAACAATAAAACACAATAGAAAGAGAAAAAGTATTCAGTTATCAGGTGTTTAGGAATAAGCGTTAAAAATTATTTTAGAGTTCCTACATTACTTTTTTTTTTATTGAGCAAGGTTCACCTGCACCCTTTTCGGTATCCACCTGTCCACAGGTGAAAACGATAACAAGATGTGTCTGCACCACATGCCCTTTAGGAAATAGAGCTAGGGCAGTAATCATTTCATATTCTAACCAATATTGCGTAATTCTTGTGATCCCTATCTAAAAATCGAACAAATAGTGCTTTGGATCCAGTTATATGCGGTTTTAAGTTAAAAAAATTTAATTGAGCAATTACCGGGCTTGAGGAGAGGCTCGATAGATCGCGAGCCACAAGCAACATTGTTGTCCTTAGTCTCAAAAAATCCGAGAACAAGCATAATTCAGCCGATTGGAGTCAGTAGTACTTAATAACTTGCTTGACATCCCATGGCATTAATAATGTATTACAGGTAAAGTTAGATAAGCGAGTAAACCTAGGTTTACCCGGGTAAACTCAGGCAACCGGTTTGTTCCATTGTTACCCATAGCATTTTTTTTAATTCAATTTTTTTAACTAATATGAAAACTAAGATGAAAAAATTGAATTAAAAAAAATTGTTGGTGTCTTGGGTATTACGCAGTTTACCCGGGTAAACCTAGGTTTACTCGCTTATCTAACTTTACCCGTAACATATACACTAAGGAAAATGATCTAATACAGCAGGAGTTTCTCAAGGAAGTATACTAGGTCCAATATTATTTATTTTATACATCAACGATATGCCTTTAGTTTTTAAAATGTGTAAGTTACAAATGTTTGCTGATGACACCTTAATTTACATTAATGTTTTAAATATTTTTGATGTTCTAAATACTCCAAATTCTGAGATAAATATATTATTAAATTGGATAAAAATACATAAGTTAAAATTAAATATTTCAAAAACTAAATGTATGGTTATGGGTAATAATTTAAATTGTCAAAATATAAATGTTGTAATTGATGGTGAAAAATTGGAATTAGTGAACAGTTTTAAATATTTAGGGATAATTATTGCTTGGAAATTAAATTTTTTAAATTATTTAGAAAGTATTATCGAAGATTGCCGGAAAAGTAGGTTATTTTAAAAGAATCATTTCTCATTTAAGTTTGTTTTCTAAAAAAACGGTATTTAATACTATTATATTACCACATTTTGTTTATTGTTCTTCCATTTTATATTGTGCTAGTGAGAAAATATTTTACAAATTACAAATTTTACAAAATAAGGCAATTATTTAAATTATTTATTATTTTAAATTGTAACAAATATACAAAAATAAGTTTTATGGGTCATTCTTGTTGAAACCAGAACATTTTTGGTAAGATTTTTTAAAAAATTTAATTAATTTTTTTAAATTATCATTTTACTGGAGAATAGAATATTGGATATCTTATTAATGTTGATATATTTCCTAGCTTCCAAATGAAGATTTTTTGAAAAAATCTTAAAATTAAGTTTTTTCACTTAACGGAGTAGAGGTTAGCTTTAATGGAGGGGAGAATACGGAGAAACAGCAAGGATAAAAGAATAGGATCGACAAAACAAGGAATATAATAAAAGTATAGCCAAAGTATAGTTTTTACAAATTAAAGATTTATTTTTTATAAGTGAAAAAAAATTAAACGAGGCCTAAAAACTAAGTTAATATAAATTGATTAAACCCTCTAAGTCATTTTCAAAAGGAGAAGTGTTTTTTAATTCGTTAATATGCGGTTTACTAAGAACTTTCATAATAACACCCAGTTCTATTGTATATATGTCGGGTTTTTCCGGAAATTCAAAGTGACGACTAGTGACTTTTTTCATAAACGAGACTGTGTACAAACCATTTTGGTTAATTGAAATTATTTTAGCTAAATAATGCCTAACAATTTTTTTGTCACAGGGTTTAACAACAACGAAAGAATCTGCAGTAATAAGTTTTATCAACATTTTTTCTCTATAATACTGTTGAAGGGGAATATCTTCTTCGCTGGAACTGTCTCCTTTTGCTTTAGGACCTTCTTCTGAGGAGGAGTAGACGTCTTCATATCTTAACCGATCTTTCTTTTCTTTTAATCTCCTCATACTTAATTGGATCTCTTTTTCTTTCTTCTCGAAGTCTACGCATTGATTCTTTGCATTTTTCTCTCTTTTCTTCGCTTTTATTCTTTGTCTTTCCCATTCTATAATAAAAATGATTTGCTACATAAATTATGGGTAATAAGATAATCTTAAACACACAAACTAACTCCACTCCGTTATTGTTACTCCCCTCCGTTACTAATAAGAATGACGGAGGTGAGTCTAACGGAGGAGAGCATTTTTAAATTTAGCGCCATTTTTATCCAAACGAGTCAGGTTATCTATATCTGCGAACTACGTCACAACGGTTGTTCATGATAATTTATGTAATTTATTATTAAACATTGCAAAACTACCTTAATTAACTAATTACATAGGTTAACGGAGGGGTAACGCATGCTTGACAAATATAATTTTACTTACCTTTTCAATAAAAATCTTAAAATTTTCACAAAATAACAGAAGTAAACCAACATTGCACGTTCTCAAATATAAAATGGCGTAACACTATAACCGACTGCTAGATGGCAGACCATTTCATTTAATTTTAATTTGTTTTTAAAATGCTCTAATAGAGGAGAGACAATTGGGATGAGACAAGATATTTTATTTATTTTAGCGACTTTATTTTTCAGTAACATCTTAAATGCAAAATATAAAATAAAAGTAGGTATTTTGCGATATATTTTACCAATTTGAACAATTGTAATAATACAATTGCGTTTTCAATTGGTAATTACATGATTATATCCACCTTGTGAGACCGATAACGGAGGAGAGTTTTGGGGTGCTTAATCTACATTTTCGACAAAAAATAATTTTTTTTTATCATTTTTTTTTATGTAAATAAAATAAAATAAAACTTAAAGAATTTAAAGTACTTTTTAAAGAAGCCGATTGTGCATTTTTTACAATAAAAAAGCAGGAGAGACTTACATGTTTTGACTTTTACAAGAATTACCCTTATGTTAAAAAATTTAGATTGGTTGAACGTCAGAAATTTAATTTTTTATTTAGTATCTATGTAACTTTATACATAAAATTTAAAATACTTTATTGCCTGATTGTTTAAAAAAATTTTGTTCTTTTAATCGTGACCATCATAATTATAAAACAAGAACTAATCAGAAATTTTTGTGGACAGAATGTCTAAAACATTAGCTTATGTCTATTTTTTATAAAGGTTTGATAGAATATATTAATTTGCAAAATTCTATTAAATATCAAATATCATTAAAACTATTTAAAAAAACTTTAAAATTACATTTATCTAAAAAACAAAATGATATATGTATACTTAATATTTGATACAATTTGCAAAATGTTTAACTTTTCTGTCTGTTTTTTGTTTTAAAATTAAAAATAAATCTATGAAAATGTTAGAAAAATGTATTAAAAAATATTTAATTGTAGCTTTTTGCTAAATAAAGCATGTTACTACTACTACTTCTACTACTACTACTACTAAGACATAGTTTGTTTTGATAGCTTATTTTTTATTAACCCATATTAAATAAATTGCTAGTGTATCAAACCCGCTTTAGTGTTATATCAATTTCAGATTTGCTAAAACAGTGTTTTATTGGTAGTAATCAGTTCCATTAGAAGCACGGTCTTGTTAAACATTGAACTACTTTTAATACAGCAATTTTGTTAATAAATAAATTGTATATTCTCAATGCGACGCATTTTATTCCCAGTAAAGCGCTTTCTCTACAATTAAGAAAGCAGAACAGCGTCCCCAAAAACAAATTGTATCTATTAAAACCCGAGTTAAAACCTATGTGTCCAAGCATTTTTCCAAAAGAAAAACTGTACCGGATTTACTGAATTTCTTTCAAGTTTCAAACTCACACTGTATGTACATACACGTAGGGAAAATGTTTGTCCGCCCATCTCTTAGTAATAAGTTAGAATAGTACAAATATGAAGTATCGCAAAGCAAACAGAGGTAGGTAGATTATGTTTCCCCCGCTCCATCGTATTGCATCTCGCTCATGGCACTTGCTGGGGGCACGCCGCGCCGCTTCGATTCTATTAATATCAAATAAATATTCATTCTTTTGTACGTTGCCGCCAGTGTTGCCGTTTCAGTACATTTGTACTAAATCTAGTACATTTTAGACAGCAAAGTACAAAAGTACATTTTACCATAAATTACCTGAATTCTAGTACATTTTCCCATTTTCGAAGGGGAACAAAATAATTAAAAATAAAATAATTTTATTTCATTAAAATGTTGTAATATTATTATTATTTAATACCAACCAACAATTCATTTTTAAAACGATGATTTTATAACTATCATATCGTCCAACACTATCGTCTATATTCACTCCTCTGAACGCGCCTGTTTGCGGATAAAATCTGTCTTCTGTGATCGTATAAAAAAATGTCTACCTCTGGCAGCAGCCCTGGTTTTGTCGTCACAAAATATGATTCCCCGGTTTAGTGTAGGTTAATGCGATTTATTATGTTTAGTTTAGTTAGTTTAGTCTCGTTGGTGTCTTGTGAATCACATGATAGACTTATAATTTAGCCAGTTATTTGGCTGACATGGACAAGTAAGTTTTTTTTGTAGATTATTTAGTTATTTGGATATGAATATATATTGGTAATTTTTCACTTTACGTGACAGGACAATTTATTGATTTTTTCCTGAATAACACACAAATTGATTGTTTTTAAATCGTTTTTAAACTTTGGCGGAGTAAACCTTATAATTATCAACTGTCTTACGGGACAGTGGAGTAAATAGGGATGCTAGGTGGGCAAAAAATACTTAAAAACAGTGTAACAAAATAAAAAAATATCGATTTTTAAAAACATTTTTTTTTAAATGTGCGTTATTTTTTTTTGAATACCAGTAACGATGTTAGGAATGAAATTTTAGTACATTCTAGTACATTTTCCAGCTGCTTGTCAGTACATTTTAAAATCTGGTTGCGGAAACACTGGTTGCGGCAACACTGGTTGCCGCCCGAATGAAAGGATCAGGATCAAGCAAAACGCTTCAAGCCAGCCAGATCCAATGCGATGAAGTGGGGGAAACATAATCTACCTCTTTCTGTTTACTTTGCGATACTTCATATTTGTACTATTCTAACTTATTACTAAGAGATGGGCGGACAAACATTTTCCCTACGTGTATATTATGTATGTACGTTTCTATGACACCTTATATTATGTGTTTATACTTTTAGGGTTTTTATATATTGATTTTTCATGTATTATTACTTATTATTATCTTAACATAGTATAAAACAAAGTCGCTGTCGCCCGTCTGTCCCTATTTATATCTGCTTAAATCTTTAAAACTACGCAACGGATTTTGAAGCGGTTTTTTTTAATAGATAGAGTTATTCAAGGGGAAGGTTTTTATGTATAACTAGCGACCCGCCCTGGCTTCGCACGGGTGCAATTTTAGAAAGTGGCATGCCGGGTACTAATATATCGGGTTTGTTCGGGTTTGTATTTGGGGAATCTGCTATTTTTTCCACTTAACCTTATATAACACTAGCGTGTACTCGGCGTGCGTTGCAACCCGCTGGTATAAATACTATTTATGCATGCCGAGTACACGCTAGTGTTATATAAGGTTAAGTGGAAAAATAGCAGATTCCCCTGAACCCTGCTAAACTTCGCCTCTAATTATAAATTTTGTATCGTATATTTGTTTTGTCTAATAAAAGTCCATTATTACTATTATTATTATTATTATTATTAATATTATTATTATTATTATTACTAAACGAAAACCCCATTGATTTTTTTGTTTGTTTCAGACATAATTGGGCAATGGCAGACCTTACCATCAATTTAATGCTAAAGGTAAGTTATAAGTTGATTACCTTTCCAGGGGTGTCCAACTTCAAGTGTCCCAAGGGCCTTTATAAATAGTATTGCAGCTTGAGATTTGGTATAGGGTTTAAGGTTACAATTCTAAAGTAGGAAAAACGCGAAAATTGGCAAATTTTCATTTATGAGACGAGTTATATATGTCATTTACTGACGCAAACGGCAAAGCGGCCGATCAGGTATGTTTTTTATCGACAATAATTAAAAACATCAATTCGTTAAACTCGCACTTGTCCAATTTTATAAAAATTAATTTTTCCAAGAAACAATCGTAAAATAAAAAATAAACCCGAAAAAGATTTTATTCGCATCGCAGCTCATTTTTACAGTGGAAAATTTGTCATCAATCGTAAAACGTCCACACAAAACTTTTATATTCTGGATAAATGAAAAGTTAAGTGTCGTTTGGTGTTCGAGGCACATCACTAAAATTTATAATTAAACGACGCGAACGTGACTCTTAGATTGGATAATAGCCTTACGATATAGTCCGGGAGGTTTGGTAATAAAATAGGTTATAAAACAGCGGCGGCTCATATATATATACAGTATACAGTGTGTCCAAAAAAGTATGCAACATATAACTTCTTTATTACCGATTTCTCAGAAAATTGTATTCTTGGTAAAAGTTGGTGCATGCCTTAAAACTATAAATGCATATTTCATATTTCACCTGCGGCTAATAGTAAGGGAGCAAATGCCATTTTTTCGAAATGGCCTTGTTAAGAGTAAAGTACCTTAATTAGTACAAATACAACAAAATTTTATATGGAAATGTTTTTGCAAATAAAAAACTTAGTACACATACGAAATTTGAGTTATGTGTTTCAATTTTTTATTTTTTTTTCTTAATATCTATTTTCCCCTAAACGGTACGCCTCTGGTCGATTTTTTATTTACGCGATTTTAATATATTACAAATATCTTAATCATGTGTTTATTATAAAAATGTATTAAGTAGTTGCAAACCTTTTAAAACTTTTCAATGATACGGGTGGGTTTAGATATTAGCGTGTTGCACGCATATTTAAAACTTATGTTAGGCAGCTTGGGTTCTAATAAAAATTATAACAGAATCCAACTCTATTTATATGACTGGAAATAACTAATAATTTATTTGTCATTTTCACCTAGTACGGTCAAGTCCAGTCTTAAAGAAATTTAGAAAAAATGGCATTTGCTCCCTTACTATTAGCCGCAGGTGAAATATAAAATATGCGTTTATAATTTTAAGAAATGCACCAACTTTTATCAAGAATAAAATTTTCTGAGAAATTGGTAATAAAAATCTTTCCCATATGTTGCATACTTTTTTGGACACACTGTATATTATTATACACGGTAGGTAGTTTGGTAATACAAATTTTGTGGCACTTTTGTGGTCAAAAAGTTTAAATCAGTACCTTGCAAGTAAGCCTAATGAATAAAAATGTAGCAATTGCTTTTTCTTATAAAATCGAAGTAATTTCTTGAAAGCCAATGAATAAAAACAGGTAATTGCTTTTGCGTCCAGCGATTGCTTAAAAGTGCAGGAGTTGCTTCTAGTCAATGCTTTTTCTTAAAAAATAGACACAATCGCTTGCTTAAAATGTGATGAATAAATTAAGGAATTGCTTTTTCTAGTGTAACAATCGCTTTCAACAAGGTAGGTCGACCCCTGCATCATTTGCTTGGTAGCAGTCAACTTTAGTTCTCCGCGGCATACACGTGCGTTGCTCTTAATTTGTGTCTTCAATTGTGGCTGAATATATGAACGTCCGTAAAAGAAAAATCTACTGTGTACGTAAAAATTGCAGCTATGATGATTTCAGACAGTTATAACGATTTGACTGCGAAAATAATGAGTGGTTGGCAAATTATTTTTTGACTTATACTGGTAAAAGGCGAGGGGGTGCACTGTCGCATTTAAATAAGATTAAAGTCTTTCTGCGGAAATTGTCAGATTCGGGCTTTCAAAATTCTGTAGGTGAAGAACTCGGTGTTCGTCAAACTACTGTCTGTAAGACATACACTTCTGTAATCGATGCAGTTTTGGAGAAGGCCAATATTTTTATTAAATTTCCTACAAATGCTGAAGCTGTTGTGGAAGCTAAACGGTTGTGGTCAGAGATTTATTTATGTTCCTTCAATTTGTGAACGAATATCAATTGCTTGTCTTTAATTTCTTCATCACTACTATCACTTTCCTCATTTTCACTGAAATCGGTTTCCCATTTTCCACAAAAACGTAACAGATTACTATTGTACTAAATAAATAGACCAACGTTGTTGTATTTACGTCAACTCTGTTGCAAATTAGACACCAAACTGAACATGAAATCTATAATCTGAACAAGTGGATAAGCCACGTCTGAACTTGTGTTGAATAAGCATTTGCTACAGAGGTGTAAGAAATACAGCATGAAATTTTATTCATATCCAGATCTAGCAATTGCTTTTACTTATAGCATTTGCTAGTCAAGCAATTGCTTTTACTAAAAAGTAATTGCTTAATTTTTATTCATTAGGCTCATTGTCATTTTTAAACATACCCTTTGGTCTGCTCAGTGGGGGCCCAGATGGTTTGAATGCAGGGGTAACTTCCGGAACCTTGCAATTATTAAAAAAAAATGATTAGTATCTAATAAGGAACTTTCCAATTTTTTTTTTCAATAATATGATTTAGTTAGGCCTAAAAAAAATATTCCCCAATTATTACTCCTTAAAAATCAGTAATAACTTGGTAAAAATTCTTTAAAGTTTCGTGCGTGTCAAAAGCATTTCAAACGACCTTTTAAGCGCGCCAAGCCCGATGACGTCACGAAGTATGACTTTTCCGTCATCTGTCATCCTAACCGGTGGCCGAGCTACCGAGTTTGCATTTGGATTGCCGTGTTTTATTGTTATTGTATTGTTGTTTTAAGGTGGAATTCTCAACGTCATTCAATTTATTGCCAACCTATAACCTATTTCGTGGATGTCATCATGACAAATAATACTTCGTGACGTCCCGAACCGTTTTTGCCCGCTTGGGATAATTTGAATTTTGGGGCAGTTTTAAATCTTTCTAGCGGTCTTTTGGGACAAAATATGTTGTTTTTTTGCTGCCATATGTTTTATGACAATATATACTTATGATTTTTAAAAAAATTTTCCCATTTAACATTTTTGTCAAGTTCCCTATTGTGGAATTGTGTAATATGCAGTGATCAGCTAAAACTGTTTTATTTTGTTTTTTAAAATATATGTTTTGTGTTCTTTAAGCCTGGTGTCAAAATTTCTACCTGTTTGTCCAATGTAGATAGCCTCGCAGTTGTCGCATTCTATTTGGTAGACCTCACTTTGTAAAAGTTTGTTTTTAGTTTCTATTTTAGCATTGGATATGTGTTTGTGTAAGTTGCTTTTATTGACTTGTATAGGAATGATATTAAGGTTTTTAAGTTTTTTGGCTTGTGTTCCCAATCACTCAATCTCTAACAACATTAAACCCATATACACACAATAAAAGCAGAAAACTAAATTTACTAGAAACAATAGCTATCAAAATAGCCATAAAAAATAAATGTAATGTTGTTAATAATCAAACCGAAATACCTTCAGGTACTTCCCTAATTCTTAATAGTACACTAATTTAGGACTAAATATGTATATGTACCTTTAAAAGTTAGGAAAATCCACAGTTGACCATTCAATGTTCTAATTCCAATTTAAATTTTATGACATGTTTATAATTACCATCATATGATATAAATACTTTTATAATGACACGTAGAATTTAGTATCTTCTTGTACTCCTTTGAAAATGGCCCGCAAGGGCCGAAACACGTGTCAGGAAACTGATTAAATTTGTGAAACATAACAAGTAGTTATTATTTTTTCTTCCTGTGCAATTATTGGGTACTGTATAAAATTGCTTCATTAGAATTAGAAGTGTTATCCTTATGTACTGTTATTGGCAACACATAATACACCTATAGCTTTATGTAAACATATCTGATAATTGAAAATTTATACAATATTAAAATTCCATATTTCTGCCAAAACCAATCTATCTTAATATTTCATTGGAAAATTTCAATGCACGTGTATAAATATCGACTATTGGATATAAACCAGTGCCAAACTAAATTTATTTGAAAAATATTTGATTTCGACCAGGTTTAATAAATTCCAATATAACTCAATATGGATGATGCATTTTAAAATATTACATTTTTTATTTTAAAACAATATTCATTTATTTGTATTTAATTTTTTCACACATTGATGATATTTGGTTTATCAACGCACAAAAGCAATAAAAATAGTTAATTTTAAAATAGCGCTTTGCAATACAAAATTGACTGCAAAAAGTCAGGTTTTGTGGATGCTGGGGAGCAAAGAAGGGGTCGACTATTTGATGCAGCGCGAAACATACTTCCCCTGTCTCTTCGTCACGTTTCCGATAGTACTAAATTAGTCCACACTTTTTCGTAATTATTCAGTATTTTCAGTCCACGCGGTGGCGCGATTCCGTTGTTGGTTCGTACGTCGCGAATGCGTGTTGTTTTACTTTGTTCGCACTCGTAAACAAAATAATTTTCTTCCTAATTTTTTATAATTTAAAACTACCAATAACATTACTTTTTTGATCAATCCGACGGGACTGGGAAGTGATTCATTGTGGTTTCCATTAAAAATTATATTAAATGTGAAGTGCAAGGTACAGTTGTATTCATAAAAAAAGCGTACACGAATTTGAATGAAGGAAAACCTTAACCATATTTGCGTAAAACCGGATTATCGCATGTTAAAGGTTATTAGAAATGCAAAGCATTGGCGCTTGGCGTTAGTTCAATAGAATAACAAAAAATAATTTTTTTATTTTATAAAATATCTTAACAGTTTTATAAAAATTACAATAGAAACTGGAAAAATGTCGACGTTGTGGTCTAGTGGTTAGCGCTACAGCCTTACAGATCGTAGGCCTGAGTTCCATTCCCGGTGCCGGCAACGTCGATGTTAAATTTGGAATTTGGTTTAAGAGGTGGCGCCGTCTTTCGGAAGAGACGTTAAACTGTGGGCCCCGTGTCATGGATGTTGGCACGTTAAAGAACCCTACCCTCGACAAAGAGGGATTCGGCAAAATTACCAGATAGTGTGTGACAAATTCCCTGGCGTCGGTGATTGGCCTCGTTGCGGAAAAAGGCCGACGTAAAATAAATAATTTAAAAAAAAAAAAAAAAACTGGAAAAATGTGTTGAATATGGAGGGGAAGTGTTTGAATTATTATGAAATTATTATTTGTTGTTATTTTAAGATTTTTTTGTGTTATTTCCGGGGTCATTTCAGTTGTGAAATTAAAAATATATATTTCTGGTAACACCAAAAACCAGTTTTTGAAACTTTTTGATACCCCTCTGTCAGTATTTCGACCGCTAATGCTGCTATAAAAAAATCTTTTACCTCTAAAAATTAAAAAAACTAAAAAAATCGATGATTTATTTTAAATTACAAACGTTATTCTAAATAAGTTTTCTAATTGGCATTTTGGTCAAAAATGAAAAATAAAGGTAGTTTTCTCTTGGAGAAAAATCATGTTTTTGAAGTTTTTGCGAACCCTGTATAAAAAAACCAAAATTTTCTCTTCGTGAATTGCATTTTTTTTACAAGCAAACCTTTTTATCAAAAATGACTTTTTCCCGAAAAATGAAATTTTTCATTCATTTGTGCTATTGTAAACCCTATCCGCGGACAGTCTGTATACGTGTAACGTACCATCCATACCTTGACTGATTGTATATAATTTTTAATTTAGATTATGCCTAGCCTGCAATATCCAGCGATAAATCGACCCACACTATAATAAATTTTAATTCCTAGTTAACCCAGAAATCGAACCCCATCATAATGTAGCAGTAATAATAATCCCAAGCGGCACGGCGTTCATCATTTGCGCGCAAAAATTACTTAGGTATACCGAGAGGCGCATCGCTAGACTGGCCATAGGAATTCCCATGTAAATTTTGCACCCTCAAATATTGGCTCTCCTATAAATTTAACATTGAAATTGTATTAGACTTTTTTGAAGGTCCTTGTATGATTGACTTGCACACCAAATTTTATTATTTTCTAATAAGCCATTTAAAAGTTATTATATTAAAAAGCATTTTATCACCTTTCCTCAATTCCTGATGTTCTTGATATAAGTACTGATGATATTTATACTTATGTGATTTGCGCAGTACTGTAGAATGATGATTTCTACAGTTTTCCCAAGAAGCCTGGTTCTAACTCCATTATTCTGTTCTACATGGAGTAAAAGTGCCAAATCAGCATTATTTTCCTGTGCACTTCCATCAAGTACATTATTATTTTGCTCTAGGTTAGGTTAGATTAGAGTGGCAGACCTCTGGCATTGTCCGAACAGTCACATGTAGTCCTATAAGGACCGTTGTGGTACCACACATGTTCCGCGGAACCTATTTGCATCAGCTTTTTGATGGTTAACGCCATCATAGAAGAATTTGGACAGGTCATTCCGAAAGGTAAACCACCCCCCAAAATTTGTACACTGATTTCCTATTTGCGAAAATACTTCTGGTATTTCTATGGTAATTCCAAGTATTGCCAGGCATTTCCATGTGTTACCGAAATTTGGTAATACTTGGAATTACCATAGAAATACCAGAAGTATTTTCGCAAATAGGAAATCAGTGTACAAATATTCTATGATATTTCTAGATATTTCCAAATATTCCCTTATATTTCTAGGTATTCCCAAATATTTCCTTGTATTTCTAGGTATCCCTAGGTATTACCAAGTATTCCTTATATTCGCACTTATTCTATAAACCGCTCGCAAAATCACCGAAAATATTAAACGTCAATATTATTTTAAAAAGTTTATTATGGCACCGTTTTTGCTACACAAAAAAATATAGCTTAGAACAACCTGCTGAAAGCGCATACCACATATGACTAACCGTCCCAGGTCCGATCCCCACTCCTCGTATTCCCACGTATTTCCATATGTATTTCCTCATATATTCCCAAGTATTCCCATATATTTTCAAGTACTCCTATATATTTCCAAGTACTCCCAAATATTTTCATGTTTTTATACAAATATTCCCTTGTATTTCCAAGTATTCCCAGATATGTTCATGGTTTTCCTTTAATTTGTACACTGATTTCCAGGGGTGGTTTACCCCTTGGGTCATTCAAACCAGTCACTGCTGTTAATAAAGTTAGCAAGTCAACCCAGTTGCAGGCTGCTCACTTCCTCCAGATAATTAAAAAATGGTTCGCCCAGTGCATTGAACCTTTTTCTCGTTAGGCCTGGGCCACACAAGAAATGCTGAATACTTTCCTCCTCTTCTTCACCCCTGCAACTTCTACAGAAGTCGTTAGTTGATATTTGCATACGTTCAGCGTGTCTACCAAATAGGCAATGTAGCAAGTCCTTCCGACTGTGTTGTAATAGAGCTACGGTTTTCCTGTCGTCAAGTAGTGGCCACAATTACCTGGAGATGCTACAAGTTGTCAGCCCTGTCCATCTGCTTTGCGCAAGTTGTTTCGTTGTTCGATCTATGTCTTCTTTGACTGATCCCATTGGTCTGGCCACAGTATTCTCTGTTAGTTCGACAGACATGCTTGCACCCTCCCTGGCGAGCGCATCAGCAGTCTCGTTGCCATATATGTTGCTGTGTCCAGGAACCCCACACAAGGTGATTCGATGTTGAGTACCAAGTGTGCAGAGATTGTTGCGACAGCGCCTGACTTAGTAGTGCTGAAGCAAATTGCCTTTATGGCTGCTTGACTGTCTCTCAAGCCATCAGGGTGATGCCGCAGGGTATTTTATATATGTATATTTTTGAACCGTCTGTGAAGATCGATTTGCCTAACTATTGATTCGCATGCGTACTGCAGTGCTGCAGAGTAGTTTTTATGCTTTTGGCATACGAAGAAGAAATACAAACATATTCTGGTAGAGCAAGGCAGATGTTAGTCAACCGGTCATAGTTTTGATTACTTTCGTATTTTGTGCAATTACGGAACCTTTCCTGTTAAAACAATAGTATATTACATAACGAGTGTTGAAAGTGGTACTTTTCAAACGAGGAGGTATTTACAATTTCTAAAAAAGTATTATTTTAGATATCATTGTTCAGAGATCTAATATTGGATTCCTGCCGAAGTTGCTATATATCGACGATGCATTTGGATGAATGATAAAATCTTAGTGATCAGTGATCACGAATGAGTTCCTTTTCCATAATAGCCCCCTCCCCGGGTATTTCAGGGTATTTCAAACTGTATTAAAATTGAATAAAGTTATACATAACTACCAAAGTTTTCAAGTTTTTATTCCTTGTCAAATATTGAGGAGTTGAAAGCACGAATAAGACATGAGTATAGGTAAAATTGTCCCAAAGTACTTATTAGAAACGTTCAAAACAAGTTCTACTCGCGGTTAAGATATTGCCAAAAAGTGAATGGACAACATTTTGAGCATTTATTGACGAAAAGGTATGGATAGAAGGTTTTTTTTTTTAATTTGAAATTTGGTCCTTATGTATAACTTAATATGCACTTTAAAAATAGTCAATAAAATAATGCGTAAAAATGTCAAGCAAAGTTATCCTAAAACCCGATCAGCACGTTTAAACGATTCACAAAAGGTGCAATATCTTCAATGTGGTGTATTTGTTAACATTGCACCTGCCTTCTATTTACAGGCCCGTACGGGATGCAGCTGCAGCTGATAAAACTGACTTCAGCGCGCAATTTTTTCTTCCCTCGTAATAATAATCCCAGGCTGACTGTTCGTATGATTCATAAACCGTCAATAAGTATTAAATCCCAAAATAGCTTCACGATCGGGCCCCATGGTGCCAATGCTCCAAGATGTAATAAAATTGACGGCTGGGCATTAGATATTATTTAATAATATATAGTCCGGGTGTTATGTAATGTGGTAGAAACACTACCAGCCAACAGGGTTCCTATACAGGGTGCCCGCGAAAATGTGGGAAATCTCCCGGATATGAAAAAAACACGTGAAAACAATACTACAAGTTCATATAAACTTCTTTCGTATCGGCCTCCTTTTCGGAGATATGGGCTCCCAAAGAGATCCTATGAAATTAAGTTTTTGACACATAATTATTGAACCAACAGGTATATTTCAATTTTTTTTTTCATATGATCTATACCAGGTAAAGACCCTTCAAATTACTATCCGAGAAAGTATTGCGAATTAATCACAGCTGCAGGGACGGACTAGCTGTGACTCTAATGTGCCCATTTTTTTTTACGCCCTGTATGATAAAAACTTTGAACAACGTTTTTTACATACCTTTAACTATTGACTAAAAATTAAGTAGATACTCTTCATTCATGTCGCTAATCCTAATCGTTTTCGGAAAATGCCATTTTTAACATATTTACATCATGTATATTCAGCGTATTTCAATAAAAGATTCATCTTTGTTCCTATAAATTATAAAAATGTTCACTTTTAACTGCTTAATATTAATACATGATCGCAATAAAATGACGTTTTTCCGAAAACGGTTAGGATTAGCGACATGAATGAAGAGTACTTAATTTTTAGTCAATAGTTAAAGGTATGTAAAAAACGTTGTCCAAAGTTTTTATCATACAGGGCGTAAAAAAATGAGTACATTAGTGTCACAGCTAGTCCGTCCATGCAGCTGTAAGTAATTCGCAACACTTTCTGAGATAGTAATTTGAAGGGTCTTACCTGTAATAGATCATATGAAAAAAAAATTGAAATATACCTATTGGTTTAATAATCATGTGTCAAAAACTTAATTCCATGGGAGCCCTTTGGGAGCCAATATCTCCGAAGAGGAGGCCGATACGAAAGAAGTTTATATGAACTTGTAGTATTATTTTCTTTCACGTGCTTTTTTCATATCCGGGAGATTTCCCACATTTTCCCGGACACCCTGCATAAGTAATATATTCACCGCTTATTCAAGTTTTACTCATTTCTTGAAAATTTTTCTCTGAGAGCGGGAAAGTATCACTGTTGTAAATATATTATAACTTTACAATACATAAATAGCTATAATATGTTATATTTATGAGTTGATCACCTCGTGTAAAATAAACCCACTCATGCAGCAGTCACTGAAT
This sequence comes from Polydrusus pterygomalis, assembly GCA_963969555.1. NCBI lineage: Eukaryota > Metazoa > Arthropoda > Insecta > Coleoptera > Curculionidae > Polydrusus > Polydrusus pterygomalis. The sequence goes on along the minus strand of OZ018385.1, from coordinate 36,628,562 downwards.
ACATTTGTCCAAATTGGGAAAGCACATCTGAAACTATTATCTTAATTTTACTTAAATTTTACCGGTGATATAACAACTATTTTTAAAATATTTATCTTTGTTTTGGTATTTAATTTAATATTACTGGCGTTATTTTGCTGCTATTATTAAATCTCCAAATATCTGTAACTAATATTGAAATATTAATGTGTTCGTTAATAACCCAAAACCCAAATAACCAAAAATAAGTATAGTATATCAATAAATAAAAATATATCTGGAAATAAACTGACTTTAGTTGTTTTTGAGTAAAAGGTACACTGAGGAAAATGATCTAATAGGTTTGCAAAGACATAGTTTCTATTGATAGCTTATTTTTTATTAACCCATATTAAATAAATTGCTAGTGTATCAAACCCGCTTTGGTTTTTTATCAATTCCAGATTTGCTAGAACGCAGTATTTTTATTGGTAGTAATTAGTTCCATTAGCCAGTCTTGTTGAATAGTTAACTACTTTTAATCCAGCAAATTTTGTTAAGGAATAAATTGATTGTATCTTTCTCAATGCGACGCATTTTGTTCCCAGTAAATTAGGAAAGCAGAAAAGTGTTCCCAAAACAAAATATTGTAATGTAACAATAAACAGAATAAACTCCAAAGAAACAAAGCAGTTAGTTCTCAATAACCCGACCAACTGTAAGTTTTAAAAGTCCAAGATCCTTTAACTAAACCAATAAATTCTGCAAAAAAAAGATATATGACACAAAGTGGAAAAGTTCGAAAACTTTGCTAGCGACACGGATATTTCGAATAAAACAAAATTTCCACTTTGAACTTTCCGGTTCTTTTAAAACCGGCGAATTGTGAAAATTGGTCCTGTTGCATCTTTCTATATATAAAAGATTTCTGAAGATAAACTCAAAGTTCAAATCTACACGGTGAGAAATGCATTGTGATGTGTGATTTTGTACAAAATATACCAGAGTCGATTCACTCAGTAAACCTGCAAGATGGCCGACATGTCATATTATGACAAAAGTCATATTCCAGCTAAATAAAATAAATTTTTGCATTTTCAATGACTTTTGTCATATATGTCGGCCATCTTGCAGGTTTACAGAGTGAATCGACTTTAACTCTCTTTAGATATTTGCTATGTCTAGAAGAGGGGCGTTCGTTCCACTGAAGGTTGAACCACAACCACCTTGAAAAGAAGCCATGAAGTGATATCTGGCAACGCCGCATCAGCGGAGTTGCGGATCCACAAGGTATTATTATGACGCGCGGCAACGGGCGAGTTTTTTATTTTTTCTGATAATATTTTTTTTTAAAACCGACAAGAAAATTTACACTTTCTGGACAATTTTTCGTCTAGAAAATAACGTTTTTCCGGTCTCATGTCACTGTCACCCTGTTTTTTGTTTTTCCAATCGCTCTTTGATAATACAAGATACCTTGATTTTGTTATTATGACAACAACATTTCGATGTATTGTCGAGTGACAGTTCGTTGATTTCTAATTTTGTTCTTTATGTCAAACTTGTTTCGCGTAGATTATAAAATATATCGAAGTGTCGGTCTTAAAAAAAATATTGTACGTCACGCAACCGAAAATAAGTGTTTTCCAGGTCTCTCCAAGCTTCCAGGACTCGCCTATGGCTCGCCCTGGAAATGCTTGTCTCGACCTGACAAACACTACTTTCCGGTCTTGTAACGTAAATTACTATTCCGGACTCTAATGTGACTTTTCCGGTCTCTAATGTCACTGTCACCCTGTTTTTTGTTTTTCCAATCGCTCTTTGATAATACAAGATACCTTGATTTCGTTATTATGACAACAACATTTCGATGTATTGTCGAGTGACAGTTCGTTGATTTCTAATTTTGTTCTTTATGTCAAACTTGTTTCGCGTAGATTATAAAATATATCGAAGTGTCGGTCTTAAAAAAATTATTGTACGTCACGCAACCGAAAATTAGTATTTTCCAGGTCTCTCCAAGCTTCCAGGACTCGCCTATGGCTCGCCCTGGAAATGCTTGTCTCGACCTGAAAAACACTACTTTCCGGTCTTGTAACGTAAATTACTATTATGTTGTTTTGGCTCTGTTGCCACTATATTGATATTGAAAAATGTACAATTGGTACCGAGACAATAAGTTTTTAAGCTGAGACCACCAGCCTAGTTTCATTTCAAAGGGTAAAATCCATTTCAAATCATTGTAAGCCAATTTGTTACCTTTTAAAAAAACATTTACCTTCATATCAATGTCCAATGAAACCTGATTAACAATATTTATACAGTCATTGGTCAAATCTAAACTATAAAAATATATTACACTCTCTTCACCTGCTTGTAAAACACTTTTATGGTTAGAGTTGCACCCAGGAATACAGCAGGGGCTTGGCATGTTGATAAATAAACAAACTAAAAGAAAAAAATAGCACTTACCTAAGTACCTAGGTATCTAGAGGTATCCTACCTACTTACGAACTATCTCTACTAGTGATATTTTTAAACTAGTTCACATATACCCTCAAGCTAAATAAACACTTCAATATTTAATAATTAATTTTATTAAATTAGGTTTACACAAAACTGTATTATTTTAATTTTAAAGAAGTAGTCCATACTCAAAGTGGAGTTAAATGTATAGAAAAAAGAAAAGCACAAAGTCTTTCTCCACAAGTTTATTAGAATAGCTAGGCGAACCTAGAATAATACATAATAATCGACATATTTTGAGTGTAGAAACACTCATTATCAGGAAAACAAAGTAAATAGTACAATGTCGATGTTATTAGCAATAGAGAAAATAATAAGTGGGATTGAGCCGTAATAGAGCTTTCAATGGTGTACACGAGGTGTAAAAAATGAAAAGTCAGAAGACCGACAAGAAGAAAAAATTCAAAGCATCATTTAGCTTGAAGTAAAATGCTGTTGGGGTGACTGGCCCTTGTCGGTCTTGTGACTATTCATTTTTTACACCTCGTGTATATGTCGTAGGCTGATAGTGAAATCCGTCATTTCATGAAAAGCCTAGTCACTTCATGAAGCGTCGGCAGATTGTGTAAAAACATGAAATTACACGATCTGCCGCGTCACTTCATGAAGAGACCTTGACGTTTCGGCGTATTATGTACAACACAATCTGCCTAATTTTAAATATCGTCACTTCATGAAATGCCACAAAAACAAGGCATATTGTGTAATTCCGTCTAAAAGGTATATTGGCAACTGGTTTGCTCGGGTTTGTCAGAGCATTTTTTTTATTTTTATAAAATAATATTAGTTAAAAAAATTTAATTAAAAAAAAATGCTCTGGGGAACAACGAACAAACCAGTTGCCATTATACCTTTTAGACGGAATTACACAATCTGCCGACTGACATGACATCGTTAGGTACTACATGAAGTGACGATATTTAAAATTAGGCAGATTGTGTTATACCTACATAATACGCCGAAACGTCAAGGTCTCTTCATGAAGTGACGCGGCAGATCGTGTAATTTCATGTTTTTACACAATCTGCCGACGCTTCATGAAGTGACTAGGCTTTTCATAAAATGACGGATTTCACTATAATAATAATAATAATAATAATAGTCTTTATTAAGAATATAAATTATAAATTACAATTCTTAAAGGGCGAAGTCTAGCTGATAAATATCAGCTACTCAACATCAGCCTACTATCAGCCTACGACATATACACCATAGAAAGCTCCATTACGGCTCAATCTCACTTATTATTTTCTCTATTTCTAACAACATCGGCATGCATCTAGACATTCCGCTATAGGATTCGGCACCCGTCTCTATTCTGATTGGATGATTTCAAACGTCTCTATTCTGATTGGCCGAATCTTAGTACGGTGCCGAATTACATAGGTAGCGAAATGTTTAAACAGTGCTGAAATTTTAATCAAGAATGAAATTTTACACAAAGGTATATTGGCAACCGGTTTGTTCGTTGTTACCCAGAGCATTTTTTTTATTCAATTTTTTCAACTAAGTAATATTATTTTATAAAAATTAAATTAAAAAAAATGCTATGGGTGTAATTCGGCACCGTACTAAGATTCGGCCAATCAGAATAGAGACGTTTGAAATCATCCAATCAGAATAGAGACGGGTGCCGAATCCTATAGCGGAATGTCTAGATGCCATCGGCATTGTACTATTTACTTTGTTTTTCTGATGATGAGTGTTTCTACACTCGAAACATGTCGATTATTATGAATTATTCTAGGTTCGCCTAGCTATTCTAATAAACTTGTGGAGAAAGACTTTGTGCTTTTCTTTTTTCTATGTATTATTTTACCTTTTCTGTATTCTGAGTAATGTCGTCAGCTCCTAGGTAACTGTTACTTCTTGACAAGGGAATGCTTACCCAAAATTCGGTTTGCCCGACTTTTAGATGAATTAACCTAAAATTAAATAAAGAATAACCGAAACCTAAGTAGCTAAATTCAATTAAAACTCCCATCACATACAGTGGCGTATTTAGGGGGGGGGGGTCCGAGGGGTCTGGACCCCCCCCCCCCGTAGGCTCAACATTAAAAAAAACTCAGAACAGATCAGATGCCTTGTTGCATTTAATTTCTAATTTAAGTGAGTAAAATAATATATACATGGTGATTGATAATTCGATTAATTCCTTTTTCTTGTTTTTTACCTGCGTGTCTAATTTATTTAATTTAAAAGATGTTCACTTAGTTTTGTAATTTTTTTGCAAACTAGAACTATTAGCAATACTTTGTTTTTACAAATAATTAAGTAACTGTGTCACAGATAACAAAACGACATGGCCAAACTTGGCAAAAAAAATGGCAAAAATAACTTGAAAACCAATCATTTTCGGAATCGGTCATATTATGTAGAAATATATATTTTTAAACATAAATATTTAAAAAATATATATATTCCCATTATTGCGTTTATATTTAAAAATTTCTTAATTTCTTCCTTTTTTGGGTTCAGCTATCAAAACATAGAAATTTTAAATTTTGATAGTTCAAAATAGGGCGTGGCACCGAAAATTTTTTCGCGCTTTTTTAAAGAAAGAAACAAAGAAAGAAAGAAAGAAAGAAAGAAAGAAAGAAAGAAAGAAAGAAAGAAAGAAAGAAAGAAAGAAAGAAAGAAAGAAAGAAAGAAAGAAAGAAAGAAAGAAAGAAAGAAAGAAAGAAAGAAAGAAAGAAAGAAAGAAAGAAAGAAAGAAAGAAAGAAAGAAAGAAAGAAAGAAAGAAAGAAAGAAAGAAAGAAAGAAAGAAAGAAAGATAAAACGAAAGGTATAGACAACCCCCGTGGAAATATTCTAAATACGCCACTGATCACATAATTACAAGATCCTCTTTTTCATCCAACAAAATAAAAACAAATTTCCTGTTCTCGGTAAGAAACGGATTTATCATTTTACATTTTAGTTCTATATCGCCATTCGAACGTCAAAAGTGTATTTTACTTATTTACTAATAAATTAAATTTTATTTCGCATTACCGTAGCTCTGTATCTTTCTAGCAAATAAAGAGGCTTCCTAATACTGAATTTATTCCAGTTCAAAATTCCACCCTGTATTTATTAGGGTATACAGTGTGACCAGTAAGGTCCGCATCATATGGGATTTTTTTTATTAATAACTTTATTCGAAATTTGACTTTGGCATGAAGTTCTGCTTCGATCGAGATGAAAATTAAGCAAAAAAATAGTAGTCACGTGATTCGCATTATCTGTCAAATTTTAATTTTTTCCAAAAAATAATTCAAAAGTGGGGTTATTTCTGAAAATATCGAAAAAGTTATTAGAAAAGGTTTTTTTAAATGCAGTTTCTAGCCCACATGCAAAATTTCAGCTGCATAAGATAATTTTGATTTTTTACCTATATTTTGTAAATTGCACCACTTTTGCAAAATAAGACTCAATGCAATAACCTACATAAAACTTCTTAGTTTTGACAATGCTTTTATTTCAGATACATTTTCCTTAAAGTAGCGCCATATTAAATGTGTGTTTTTCTACAAATCCAAATAGGGCTATTAAAATTTAGTCGTAGGTGATGCAAAGTTTATTTGTTTTTGACCCTGTATAAGATAACTTACGTAGTTTGTGTCTGAAAGTAATACACCTTAATATTAAGACAAAAAAGAACACAGTGACCTCAGTAAAGTGTTTTTTAAGTGGAAAATAAATTTTATTTTAACAACGTAAAGTTTATCTATTTTCAACGATTTAATTAAAACCCCTATATTATAATTTATTATTAAGCTATGTCGTAATACCGTTAACGTGTATTACTTTCAGACACAAACTACGTTTTCAAAAATACTTATTTTATGAAGTTACCTTATACAAGGCCAAAAACAAATAAACTTTGCATCACATGCGACCAAATTTTAACATTTAATATGGCGCTACTTTAAAGAAAATGTATCTGAAATAAAGCATTGTCAAAACTGAGAAGTTTTATGTAGGTTGCGTTGAGTCTTATTTTGCAAAAGTGGTGCAACTTACAAAACATAGGTAAAAAATTAAAATTATCTTATGCAGCTGAAATTTTGCACGTGGGCTAGAAACTGCATTAAAAAAAACTTTTTCTAATAACTTTTTTCGATATTTTTAGAAATAACCCCACTTTTGAATTATTTTTTGGAAAAAATTAAAATTTGACAGATAATGCGAATCACGTGACTACTATTTTTTTGCTTAATTTTCATCTCGATCGAAGCAAATGATGCCAAAGTCAAATTTCGAATAAAGCTATTAAAAAAAAAATCCCATATGATGCGGACTTTACTGGTGACACACAATGTGGTGATATTGATGAGAGTATGGCCAAGGTTCAATTATCTTACGTAATTCCATCGGTCTACAACAAACTTACATACATTTCTCCAGCTTTATTCCTTAAAAATATAAGGGAATTTTTCGATTTCCGAATATTGATCAAGCCATTAGTGGATAAGACAAAGGAACATTTATTTCTATTATGTTGGATAAAAAAGAGAGTTTTGTGGATGTGGCTCAGATGAGAACTGAAAGTAATTAAACTGTTACAGTCCTATATAATTGTGTTTCGTTGTTTTTTGACGATGTAGTTAATTAACATAATTAAATTCAATGAGCCATAATTATTCTGGTGAAAAAGAATGATAGATCTACGTCAGAAAGAAAATAGAGTTTAACATGCCAAGCACCTAAATAGTCTGATGAAAACAGGACTAATACCGTGCGAGCAAAAATTATTTGCATCAAAGAGGGCCTTGCATCTAAGGACGTAATGCTTAGCCGCAGAGCTTAATACCTGTTGGGTGTCAGTAACTACCTGAATTAACAATCAATCAGTTATTCCGTCATCTTTGACAGTCGTTACATGTTATTTGATTCATCGCTAATTTTTCCAATTTCTTGAACAATTCACACAATGGGCTTTACGGAACAGCACAAAACATTCATGGTTGAAGCGTATTTTTGAAACGGGGTTAGAGCAAATTGTGAGTGGCAATACAATCCGGGTTTGTGCATGGACGATTTTCACGAACATTTTCCTAACGTTGCTTTTATTGCTGGGGATTCTTATCATTGCCTGAAAAGAACCGTGGCTGTGTTTAGGGAAACAGGTTCTATACAACACAAAAAAGGAGCAGGAAGACTATCTGTAAGAACAGAATAACTTGTTGCCAACGTTCGTGAAATAATGCAAAATACGCCAACAAATTGTATAAGACGCCTGTCCCAAGAAGTGGGAAGATCTTCGTTTTAACGCATTTAAAGAACACTATTTTTAAAACACCAGTTGCAAATTTAAAGCAATTACAAGAAAGGATTATCTAAGAATGTGGTAACATATTTTTCCAGAGATGCTGCTTTTCGAAAATATGAGGAGACGTGTGAATTTATGCTTGGAGCATGGCGGTGGCCAATTTCAGCAATTTATGTAATTATTTTTCTTTTTCTTTTTGTATATTCTTACTTTGTTAACAACAAAAATAAATTTATATTTGTCTACTTATTTTATTATTGTCATAATATGAATTTGACAAAATTTTAACCTAGATTTGGTTAGATATATCGTCCCCATATCATTGTGATCTAAACCAAGCCCTACGTTTTTTAATCCAAGCCCTCTTTGATGCAAATAATTTTTGCTCGCACGGTACAAGGGACACCAAAGGTGGAAAGTGTTTCATTATCATTACCGGCGAGAGATGATCTTTGGCTTCGACTGTATTTTAAAATTTCCGTGCTATTTACGCTTTCAAACCGAGATGTACTATGTTCGACACAGATGCCCCCCCGACATGGATCCACCACTGCCTGCCAATAAATGGATGATAACAAACTTGTAAAACATAAAAAGTTTTACCTCTACTTACAAAAAAAAGAATTATGTAGTGCGCAATCTTGCCTGTATGCGTATTATTGCGTATATTCAATATTCAAACCAGGTTTACATAACTTATTCCTTCAGGGATATTTTTCAATTTATTTCATGGAAGACGAAGCGTTTTTAACCGATTTCTCAGTTAACCTCATTCCCGCTGTTTTAAAATGTTTTCGGGGCACAAGGGAAGTCGTTCAATTTTCGAATAACGATAAAATGGAAAAATAAAAATGTTGATCAAGCCATTAGTAAAGGACAAAAATGGAAATTTGTTTTTATTTCGTTTGATAAATACGGTTCTTTTGTGAAGAGAGTGGAGAGAAAAGACAAACACTTAACAAAGAACGGTTGTTATATCAGTAAAAAGTTGGTATATTGGGACAAACGGAATATTTAAAAATTTTCCATTGAACCAGTTGATTGACACCATTAACATTTTAATCAAGACAAAGAACCGTTATGTTGAGATAACGAAAGTATTGTTATTAAAGGGCTACAAATTCGTAAAAATGTTCATTCACATTCAATTTCAAGAAAAACTGTGCGAAACCGGAACGCTTCCAAATGCTAATGTAACATACGAACGAGCCATTCGACAGGATTTAGAAGAAATAGAAAATGTGCTATAGCTTTAGTAGAAGAAGATGCAACGACCAACTCACGAAGAATTGGAACTCAGTTAAGGATTCCCCAAAAAAGAGTGATCAATACGCTTCACGAGCAAGGCTTATACCGGTATCATGTACAGCGTGTACAGAATCTTCAACCTGGAGACTACGCCAAGCGTATGCAATTTTGTGAGTGGATAATTATTAATCGTCATCTTGTACCGCACATACTTTTTACTGACGAAGCTACATTCACCCGTGACGGCATCAACAATAATCGAAACTCCCATGTATGGTCGGACGAAAATCCTCACGCAATTATCAAAAATAATTTTCAACGCAGGTTTTCAGTAAACATGTGGTACGGCATGATCGACAATAATTTAATTGGCCCTTTTCTATTGGAATATCGCCTTACAGGGGATCACTACTTAAGTTTTTTACAAAATGAATTGCAAGGACTACTGGAGGAGATTCATTTAAACATCAAAATTCAAATGTATTATCAACACGACGGAGCGCCTGCCCATTTCGATCGTCGGGTCAAGCAATATTTGGACCAAAAGTTTCCAGAGGTTTGGATTGGTCACGGTGGTTTTATTAGTTGGCCTCCTAGATCGCCAGACCTCACACCGTTGGTTAAAAAATGAGGTATACAAAGTAAAAGTAGATACTAGTGATGCATTAATTAGACGCATTTGAAATGCTGCACTCAATATTAAAGAAAGGCACGAATCAATTAGAAGAGCCACGCGCGCCCTTCGTAAACGAAGCAGGAAATGTTTGGAAGTTAATGGCGGTATTTTTAAAAATTTACTAAACCAATGATTTATCTAAAACAATGTTAATGTGGCATGTTTTGGTTTAATAAACAATATTATTATTTTATTTAACGCTGTAATTTGAAAACAAATGGATATTGGGTAAGAACATTTTTTTTTAATTATTTTGATGCATAGATTACACCCTTAGAGTTTGGCCCATTCCTCCCGACTCACTCTGTATATAAACTGACGATATTATATGGCCAGTCGACTGATTACATTCACTTGCTGGCCAGTTTTACCTTATTCCTTAGAAGCCTTTATGCCCAAAAGTAATAATACTCAATGATGCCCCTATGACCCACTCCTATGCTCTAATTTCCTTTATCGGCCCTAAGGGTTTAATACGGACCTGACGCAACCGAAATGCTCCCCTTTTTTACCGGAGTTTACCACTCGATCCCCAAGACATTATTGTGTTTGGCAATTTGGTGACGTAGGCACAGGTCGGGGGCTCGGGGGGTGGCTTTAAATAGAACTTTGAACAGAAGGAAGACAAGGCAATTTTCTGCCAATTGGTTTTGAGTTAGGTGTTACAATATAAATTGTTTTAATTATGTAATAAGGTAAAATCAATTTTAGATTTGTTATATTGACATTGCCCAACCGAATTTATGAAATCTAATTTAGGGGGGCAATACCATTGTTTTAATGTACGTCAATTAACTATAAAACAAGATATTTTACAAGCGGTTGCGCTATATACCGTGCGAGCAAAAATTATTTGCATCAAAGAGGGCTTGGATTAAAAAACCTAGGGCTTGGTTTAGATCACAATGATATGGGGACGATATACCTAACCAAATCTAGGTTAAAATTTGTACGTCAATTAACTATAAAACAAGATATTTTACAAGCGGTTGCGCTATATACCGTGCGAGCAAAAATTATTTGCATCAAAGAGGGCTTGGATTAAAAAACCTAGGGCTTGGTTTAGATCACAATGATATGGGGACGATATACCTAACCAAATCTAGGTTAAAATTTGTACGTCAATTAACTATAAAACAAGATATTTTACAAGCGGTTGCGCTATATACCGTGCGAGCAAAAATTATTTGCGTCAAAGAGGGCTTGGATTAAAAAACCTAGGGCTTGGTTTAGATCACAATGATATGGGGACGATATACCTAACCAAATCTAGGTTAAAATTTGTACGTCAATTAACTATAAAACAAGATATTTTACAAGCGGTTGCGCTATATACCGTGCGAGCAAAAATTATTTGCATCAAAGAGGGCTTGGATTAAAAAACCTAGGGCTTGGTTTAGATCACAATGATATGGGGACGATATACCTAACCAAATCTAGGTTAAAATTTGTACGTCAATTAACTATAAAACAAGATATTTTACAAGCGGTTGCGCTATATACCGTGCGAGCAAAAATTATTTGCGTCAAAGAGGGCTTGGATTAAAAAACCTAGGGCTTGGTTTAGATCACAATGATATGGGGACGATATACCTAACCAAATCTAGGTTAAAATTTGTACGTCAATTAACTATAAAACAAGATATTTTACAAGCGGTTGCGCTATATACCGTGCGAGCAAAAATTATTTGCATCAAAGAGGGCTTGGATTAAAAAACCTAGGGCTTGGTTTAGATCACAATGATATGGGGACGATATACCTAACCAAATCTAGGTTAAAATTTGTACGTCAATTAACTATAAAACAAGATATTTTACAAGCGGTTGCGCTATATACCGTGCGAGCAAAAATTATTTGCATCAAAGAGGGCTTGGATTAAAAAACCTAGGGCTTGGTTTAGATCACAATGATATGGGGACGATATACCTAACCAAATCTAGGTTAAAATTTGTACGTCAATTAACTATAAAACAAGATATTTTACAAGCGGTTGCGCTATATACCGTGCGAGCAAAAATTATTTGCATCAAAGAGGGCTTGGATTAAAAAACCTAGGGCTTGGTTTAGATCACAATGATATGGGGACGATATACCTAACCAAATCTAGGTTAAAATTTGTACGTCAATTAACTATAAAACAAGATATTTTACAAGCGGTTGCGCTATATACCGTGCGAGCAAAAATTATTTGCGTCAAAGAGGGCTTGGATTAAAAAACCTAGGGCTTGGTTTAGATCACAATGATATGGGGACGATATACCTAACCAAATCTAGGTTAAAATTTGTACGTCAATTAACTATAAAACAAGATATTTTACAAGCGGTTGCGCTATATACCGTGCGAGCAAAAATTATTTGCGTCAAAGAGGGCTTGGATTAAAAAACCTAGGGCTTGGTTTAGATCACAATGATATGGGGACGATATACCTAACCAAATCTAGGTTAAAATTTGTACATCAATTAACTATAAAACAAGATATTTTACAAGCGGTTGCGCTATATACCGTGCGAGCAAAAATTATTTGAGTCAAAGAGGGCTTGGATTAAAAAACCTAGGGCTTGGTTTAGATCACAATGATATGGGGACGATATACCTAACCAAATCTAGGTGAAAATTTGTACGTCAATTAACTATAAAACAAGATATTTTACAAGCGGTTGCGCTATATACCGTGCGAGCAAAAATTATTTGCGTCAAAGAGGGCTTGGATTAAAAAACCTAGGGCTTGGTTTAGATCACAATGATATGGGGACGATATACCTAACCAAATCTAGGTTAAAATTTGTACGTCAATTAACTATAAAACAAGATATTTTACAAGCGGTTGCGCTATATACCGTGCGAGCAAAAATTATTTGCATCAAAGAGGGCTTGGATTAAAAAACCTAGGGCTTGGTTTAGATCACAATGATATGGGGACGATATACCTAACCAAATCTAGGTTAAACTTTTGTCAAATTCATATTATGACGTGATGTGCCAAACTAATGAGTAATAAAATAAGTAGACAAATACAAATTTATTTTTGTTGTTTACAAAATTAACAAAGTAAGAATATACAGAAAGAAAAAGAAAAATAATTGTACATAAATTGCTGAAATTGGCCACCGCCATGCTCCAAGCATAAATTCACACGTCTCGGCATATTTTCGAAAGTGTTGACCAGCATCTCTGCAGAAATGTTACCACATTCTTGGATAATCCTTTCTTGTAATTGTTCTAAATTTGCAACTGGTGTTTTAAAAATAGTGTTCTTTAAATGAGGAAAAACGAAGTAATCTATAACCGTTAAACAAGGTGATATAACCTTGTTTAACGGTTATAGATTACTTCGTTTTTCCCACCCAGAGGTGGGAATTCAATGTCTCATCGAAAACTGATCAATCTATCGTCGAAAAAATTGCGTAAGTAGTTAATAGTTTCGGCGGCTGTATGGGCGGTTGCACCGTCCTGTTGAAAATATCCAAAACGTAGTTCGTCATCAAGTAATTGCTCCACAAATGGATTCAAAATATTGTCTCTATGTCGCTGTGCTGTAACTGTGTCATGGAAAAAATAGGACCAACAATTCTTTTTCAGGAAACAGCTAACCAGGCACCATTTTTTTGAGGGTGCAATGTGATTTTCACTACTTTACATGCGTGTATTCTGAAAATTCACATAACCGGAGAGGTGGAACCAGGCTTCATCCGAAAAAAATGTCAGGTCTAATAAATTATTTTTTTCCAATAAATTTTGGGTAAACCATTGAGAGTAATTCCTGCGTCTTTTAAAATCTGCGGCTTGTATTTTTTGGAATACTTGCACTTTATAAGGAAATAAATCTAGCCTTTTCTTAAGAATAGTCATGCATATTCCATGAGATCTTCCCACTTCTTGGGACAGGCGTCTTATACAATTTGTTGGCGTAATTTGCATGCACATCACGAACGTTTGCAACAAGTTATTTTGTTCTTACAGATGGTCTTCCTGCCCTTTTTTTGTGTTGTATAGAACCTGTTTCCCTAAACACAGCCACGGTTCTTTTCAGGCAATGATAAAAATCCCCAGCAATAAAGGAAAATGTTCGAGAAAATCGTCCATGCACAAACCCGGATTGTATTGCCGCTCGCCATTTACTTTAACCCCGTTTCGAAAATACGCTTCAACCGTAAATGTTTTGTGCTGTTCCGTGAAGCCCATTGTGTGAATTGTTCAAGAAATTGGAAAAATTACCGATGAATCAAATTACTTGTAACGACTGTCAAAGATGACGGAATAACTGGTAGGTAGTTACTGACACCCAACAGGTATTAAGCTCTACGGCTAAGCATTAGGTACATCCTTAGATGCAACGCCCGCTTTGATGCAAATAATTTTTGTAGTTTTTGTTGATTTGTTGAATCGCGATCGCCATTTTGTTCGTCGCAAGCAAATCTGCTAACAAAGCCGTTGGCTGCGGGCTACTTTAATTTTCCAAAACATATTTTCAATGTATTTTAAGGGTTATTTTAAATGTCACAAACATCCTCGCAAGTCCTCCGCAAACAATCGCACATTATTATAATAATGATCCACAATATGTCTCACTCGAAACCAACAATGCTGTCACTCTGTTTGTCCGTTAGTTTACGCAAAATATAGAAAATCAACAATAGTCCATCATTAAAATTGACATGAAGTGTCATAATATTGATATGTATATTAACATACGCAAACTATTAACAAATGGCTAGGAAAAAAAACGGGGAATAATGCAGAATAAACATAAAACTGATAGAGCAAAAAACGCGGGAGAAATAGGTTTTATTTGTAGTGATTCAGTCTTGGCGACATATGTCAATTATGTGTAAGAGCCCGTGTTTGAGCTTTCTGGTTGAGACAGTGATTGGGGATTTTTATCTTATCGAAAACGTACCAGAATAAATTTGATGATACACCATGATATAAATATTTATTTGTTATATTTTTAGAGAATATATTTAGTAACTGTTAATTTAATTGCTACTATGGCCGTCTACGATGTCCGTTGGTATAGATAAAGAATCGTCCGGAAATACTGAATACTATTTTTGATATTTTTTTTTTAAAAGTTCAAAACGCCCCAAAGACCGTCGGGAAAACGGCCGTAAAAAAATAACGCGATATCGTAGCCGGTTCTAGTTTGCGCAGATAGATAGCTAAAAGACCTCTATAACATATTCCGAATTCAAATGGATGCCTCTACAGGAAAATTTGCTACATTTTTTTCAAGCAATGAACAGTTACGATATATTTTTCCGAAATCTTCGTCTAAAACATTTTCCAAAACATTTATTTTCCTATCAATTCGAGTATAAAAAGAACAAAAAAAAAAATTTATTGTGATCGCAGGCGTCCGGAAATATTTTATTTTTGATATGGTTTTAAAAAAAGTTCAAAACGCCCCAAAAGACCGTCGGGAAAACGGCCGTAAAAAAATAACGGATATCGTAGCGGGTTTTAATTTGCGCAGATAGATAGCTAGAAGATCAGTCTATAACATATCCCGAATTTAAATGGATGCCTCTACAGAAAAATTTGCGACATTTTTTGTTATATTTTTCCGAAATTTTCGTCCAAAACATTTTCCAAAACATTCATTTTCCTATCAATTCGAGTATGAAAAGAACAAAAAAAACATTTATTTTGATCGCAGTCGTCCGGAAATATTTCATTTTTGTTATTTTTTTTTTAAAAGTTCAAAACGCCCCAAAGACCGTCGGGAAACGGCCGTAAAAAAATAACGCGATATCGGAGCTGGTTCTAATTGGCGCAGATAGATAGCTAAAAGACCAGTCTACAACATATTCCGAATTCAAATGGATGCCTTTACAGAAAAATTTGTGACATTTTTTTCTAAGGGTTCCCCCTTTGTTATATTTTTCCGAAATTTTCGTCTAAAACATTTTCCAAAACAGTTCTTTCCCTATAGATATGAAAAGAACAAAAAGAAACATTTATTTTTATCGCAGTCATCCGGAAATATATTATTTTTGATATTTTTTTAAAAAAAGTTCAAAACGCCCCAAAGACCGTCGGGAAAACGGCCGAAAGAAAATTTCCCTATATAAAAACAACAAAAAAAAAACATTTATTTTGATCGCAGTCGTCCGGAAATAATTTATTTTTGATTTTTTTTTTTTAATTTCAAAACGCCCCAAAGACCGTCGGGAAAACGCCGTAAAAAAATAACGCGATATCGGAGCCGGTTCGAATTTGCGCAGATAGCGACATTTTTTTCAAAGGGTTATATTTTGTTATATTTTTCCGAACTTTTCGTCTAAAACATTTTCCAAAACAGTCATTTCCCTATCATTTCGAGAAAACATTAATTTCGGTTTCTTCCCGCTCTTCAACTTTTTATTAAACCATTCTTTACACACGTTGCCAATTTAGACGGTACAACAATGACTTTTCGGTCAATTGGCGAAGATCCATAGGAAAAGGGAGAAATATCCGATGGTCAGGACCGTACCGAACGTCGGGGCAATAAAATAAATTGGACAAAAAAGGGATAATTCGAATGTTATCACTTTTAAGGGACCGGCGACCATAGTTGTAAATAATAAACGATAAAACGATCCTGCACAGCAAAAATATTAGGCTATGTTCTGGTTGGTTAAAGGCGGCCTTACGGGCAGGGGGAGGGGGCAACCCCCTCATGATTTTTTGCATACAAAAAAATATATATAATATTTAAATTTGAAAGTACCTAGATCATTTGTCATGTAGCATGGGCGCCTACAATGTACATACAAAAACTCTCAGGCATTGGCAAAAGGCATTAGCGCCATTAAAATTTATTAATTTACAACATAGCCCTCTAGGATAACAAGAGTAGACAAAGATTGTCATCGGGCCACGGCAAAATTGCGTTTTGACGGATCCCGGGATCGAGGAGGTTGAGGGGCAATAAACAAACCAATGTTAACGTCTTGTCAAGTTGACTTTGATTATCGAACCCCGGCCCTTTGCCATGGCCTAAGAATTCTCTGTGTCTTTACATACATATGGGGTGGGTTAATTACTGACCAAACTTATATTTATATTGTTCGTTGGTATAATACTAGGTATAATATAACTTATTCTTTTTTTTTTCAGGTAAGCAAACCACTTCTATTCAATTGGTAACATCCCCAGAAGTAAGTAAAAATTAGGTTATGTCTACATTTCTTACTTTAAAAAAGTTGGAAAATATCACTTCTTTAACTTTCGCTTCCCGCTCACGGTTTCCATGTTTTGACGTTTTGGGAAATTTTGCCCCTAGAGGGGTGGGAATGGGGTTTAGAAGTGTATATTGGGCCCCTCCATTTCTAAAGGGTCGGTTAGGACTCTACGAGCAGTCATAACCCAAGCAACTCCACAGATAGCGGCGCGATGTACTAATAGCCATTTTGCAAAATTCTAGCGGCGTTCAATACACCGTAGCGCCATCCCAGCGGAATCAACTCCACACTACAAAAGGCAGTTACACTAGTAATAAATCGAAAGGTAGACAAAGTAAAAAAACCACGAAGTGCAATACACTCCAGTATAGGGAACGCATAAGCGTTGTAATAAGGACGAAATGGCCGTCGTGGTCTATCCGCCCCAGGGTATCCTTTATGTCTTGATCCCTCTGTATTAGAATACAAAATACCTAATAACGTAACTATTTTTGAAAACGAATAGTAATCTGCCAGGTAATCTGGCTTTAACCAAACGCAAACTGTGATTAGTCAGTGTCTTATTCTAACAAGAGTGAATACGAAATTTTATCCGTTCAGTTAGGCATTGAAACTAAAGAAGGCCATATAAGCAGATTTCCTAAATCTGCTACGTTAAATTCATAGATGGCACCAATAAGTCATCAAAAATAAAGCGTGTTGATGCAGCCACTAACGACAAGTTTTTTTTACTGCTAAATTAAAACATTGTTGCCGCCTGTCTATTTGACTTGCTGCATGAGTTTTTTTAATTTACTTTTATAGCTTATCGTAAAACTTGATTTCACATAAGTATCTACACCTATCCTAGATTTAAGTAGTTTACCTTTATTTTCCTACCTATAGTATAGTCTAGAATCTAGACCTAAAAATGTCCCTATTTTTAATTGCTTAGTAGAGTATAATATTTTTAACCTTTTGACGTTCCAACGTTAATTACATGAAAACATATTGACTGCCATGTTTTCTATTTCTAACAGAATTAAATGACGACTCTCACTATTCAATGCATACCTAGGCTACAACGTATATGTTGGGTAAAATATGAATGATGTGCGGTTTGTATAACTTGGTTTTTATTTGCAATTATTACTACTTTTCAAAATGGTAAAAATAAGTAGGTTTTACTTTCTTACTTAAGAAACATCCAGTTTGTTTGTATTAGTGTATTACGTATTTTGCTATTTTTCGACGAAATAAAAATTATTTTAGTTATACTTGCTGTCGCTTTTTATCTACTTTTATTTGTTTGACATTTAACACCTAATGCAACGGTAAAATCATTGTGAAAATCGGTCCAATTACCCCGGAGTAATCAGCGTACATATTATTATCAAAAACATACATTCGACTGGAATTGAGAATATATCATTAAAAATTCCAATAAAATACGATGCGGCAACACCACGACATTACATCAGTGAATTTGAGACATCTGTTGCCTAGGCGCTGCATTATAATGACAGATTTAAGGTTAGAGTTACGATCAACTCCACAATGGCGGCCAAACCACCTCCAATACGTCTAAAACTGGGTTGTCAACTTTTCTCGGACATCTGTCATTCTTATAGTTTGATATTCAATGAGTTAGGTAACTGGTATAGCCTTATTACCCACTTGGTAGATTGTTATAAAAGCCAGAAAATACATTTGCAATGTAGTAATAGAAAAACATATTTTATTACCCTACATATTAAATTCAATTAACCGAAAACTGTCCTACTTCTTTTTACCCTTGTTTTATTGTGCTCCGTCCTAAACCTTCGCTTACGTCACCGAGTTATCAAGACAATAATGACTTCTCGATCAAGTTGCGAAAATCCGGAGACAAGGGGGAGAATTCAGATCCGTATTAAAGACATTGAGATCTAGCGAAGCCACGATAGCTTTGCTAATTCATTTGTTCTGTGTACATTTAATGCAGCTTACAAGATCTTATATTGTTATATTGATAATTAGTATACGAGGTACATGTTAAGAGGGATAAGTATACTAAGATTTCAAAAGAAAAGTTTAGTGCATATTAAGTTATACATACATTTCTCGACAACAACGTTCTAAACTCAAACATTGTTGGAAATAGGGTAATCGGACCATTTTTCTTTGATGAGGGCCTCCTTGGAGAAAGATATCTAAATTTCCTTCGACACGATCTGATGCCAGCTCTTGCCACACTATTTCCAGATGATAATGATCCTGATTTACCAAGTATAACCTTATGTGCTTATGGTACTCCCCGCAATATCCTGCTTATGTAAGGGAGTACCGTAAAAAGGGGTGGATAGAAACTGCAGGGTAAATAGAAACAAAGCTGGAGAAAGTAAATCAAAAATTTCTTGGCACCATATATTTCAAATTTTGCGCTTTATTTTATATTGGCATTACTTAACGGTGGTTCCTCAATAAATTTCTAGTGCCATTTCGCAATTTACGTTGGTGTTACTGTTGTCATAATATCAAATATCATTAGCTGTTTAACGGAGCGATTTTGGAGCCTAAAAAACTTTATTATTTGTGAGATACCAGCAGTTTATTTTTTTGTTGCCCTCAGGAACTCGGTTTTCCATTTTAAACTTAGCTTTAAAAAAAAACGAGTTGTTATTTTAATTTTTTTATGTTTCTATTCGCCCCCGGAGTGGAGCAATCGCAATTAAAATGGAAAATATACCGGTGTTTTTGTTTACCCCAAATTACGGGGTGACTAGAAACACCCTATTTTTTGCGATTTTTTTGGTCCAAGTGATTTTTTTTTTTGGATGATATTGCATCATCATCTACTATTGGCGACCGGACTTTTCCCTATTTTTAACTGAAAAAAGAAGAAGAAGTTTTCTTGCACCACAAGCCGAAAGTATAAAAAGTGTTTCGATCGACCCCGTTTTACGGTACGACTTAAATCCAATGTTTCCGGGGCAATTATTTATTTAAAATGTTTGTCAAATGATATAATTTTGTCTAAAAATTGAAATAATTTCTGCTTGTCCTATAGATTTTGCTAATGATTCTATTATAATTGACTTGAATATACTTTGTGTACAAATAACAACCATATATACAGACTGTCCGCGGATAGGGTTTACAATAGCACCAAAAATGGATGAAAAATTTCATTTTTCGGGAAAAAGTCATTCGTGATAAAAGTTTTGCTTGTGAAAGCTACCGAGTTTGCATTTGGATTGACGTGTGTTATTGTTTATTGTATTGTTGTTTTAAGGTGGAATTCTAATTCTCAACGTCGTTTAATTTATTGCCAACCTATAACCTATTTCGTGGATGTCACACACGAATTATACTTCTTGACGTCACGACCCGTTTTTACCCGCTTCGGATAATTTGAATTTTGGGGCATTTTTAAATCTTGCTAGCCGTCTTTTGGGACGAAATATGTTGTTTTTTTGCTGTCATATGTTTTATGACAATATATACTTATGATTTATAGAATTTTTGCCCCATTTAAAATTTTTGTCAAGTACCCTATTGTTTGAGGCGTCTGAAATAGTTAAATCGGGACTTCTTGGGGGCCACAGAATAGGATCATTCTGACCAATCCATCTGTGGCCAAATGTATTATTAAGCCATTCTCTCCCTTCAATTGCAGGGCATCCATCTTGTTGAAAGTACATTTCGTTCCTAAATTGGAAAGACAATTCTTCTAGGTTGTCAGAAAGGAATCTTTTCAACATTTCAAGGTAACTCCTACGGTTGCACGTGTTTTCGAAAAAGTATGGGCCAGTAATGCCATAATAAGAAATCGCACACCAGACATTTACTTTTTTGTAATATCATCTTCTTGCAGGAATTCTAAAACGGGGATTATTTTTGCTCCAGTATCTAATATGCGCAGAAGACACTTTCGCGTTTGTTGAAAATGTCGATTCATCGGAGAACATGATAAATTTATCAACATTCCTGTTTTCACTTACAATTTTGTTTCCGACCCAAAGACAAAAATCCAAACGTTTGGCTTCGTCTCCTTCTTCCAACGTTTGATTAAAAGTTGGCTTAAATGAGAATATTTTGTTTTTCCTTTAAAATATACTGAATATGAGTTTTTTTTTACTACATTAAGTTCTTGAGCTCGGTTTCTTAATAAAAGGGTAGGATTGTCAGAAATGCATTTAAAATTTTAAAATAAGATACACACAACCCATTATGAAAATAGAGTCTAATCAAATTTAATATTAATATTTTTATTGAGCAGCAAAATTCCCATTTACCTCTAAAAATTAAAAAAACTCAAATAATGGAAGATAATTTTGGATTTAAATTACAAACATTATTCTAAATAAGTTTTCTAAAAAAATTAAGAATAAAGGTAGTTTATTCTTAAAGAAAAATCATGTTTTTGAAGTTTTTGCCAACCCTGTATAAAAAAATCAAAATTTTCTCTTCGTGAATTGCATTTTTTCTACAAGCAAAACTGTTTATCAAGAATGACTTTTCCCGAAAAATGAAATTTTTCATCCATTGTAAACCCTATCCGCGGACTGCCATTTTTAATAACATTAGAAATAAAAGCACATGGCCAATACGTTTATTAAAAATATTTCCAATACGACAAGAACTTTTAAAAGACACTGTATAAATAAGACCAATAATTTATAACTTGGATATTAGTACGGAAACTCGACCCCATTTTTTTACCGGTGAAATTAATCATCAGCTTGGTGGCCAAGCATTACCTTTCTATTTACTTTCTGATAAAGAAGTATTAATTTAATTCTTTATCAGATTCATATTCAATTACCGAACTTTTATCTTTATCAATCTAATAATAATCAACAATCAAATTAGGAGATTTCCCATTTTCTGACTGATTTGGATTTAAGGAGAAAATTCTTTTTATAACTCTAAATAAATCGCTTTTAATACTTGGGCTTAATATTCCAATGATGATTGATTTTCTTCCGATTGTATCTTTTGAAAGGTCAGAATTGAATTAAATTACGAAGTTTTAAAAAGTACAACGATTTAAAATGTGGACTGAAAAACGAGGGAAAAGTCGCTTCCTTCTTAAAATTAATGATTGACTAGGTTCTAGGCTATACAGTGTGACCAGTAAAGTCGGCATCATATGGGATTTTTTTTTATTAATATCTAACTTTATTTGAAATTTGACTTTGGCATCAAGTTCTGCTTCGATCGAGATGAAAATTAGGCAAAAAAACAGTAGTCAGGTGATTCGCATTATCTGTCCAATTTTAATTTTTTCCAAAAAGTAATTTAAAAGTGGGGTTATTTCTGAAAATATCAAAAAAAGTTATAAGAAATTTTTTTTAAATGCAGTTTCTAGTCCACATGCAAAATTTCAGCTGCATAAGATAATTTTGACCCCTAAAATTTATTTTCCACTTAATGAACACTTTACTGATGACACTGTTGTATTTTGTCTTAATATTAGGGTGTAATACTTTTAGACATAAACTACGTTTTAAAATACTTATTTTATGAAGTTGTAGAAAAACACACATTTAATATGGCGATACTTTAAAGAAAATATATCTGAAATAAAGGATTGTCAAAACTAAGAAGTAGGTTGCGTTTAGTTTTGTTTTGCAAAAGTGGTGCAATTTACAAAATATGGGTAAAAAATCAAAATAATCTTATGCAGCTAAAATTTTGCATGTTGGCTAGAAACTGCATTTAAAAAAACTTTTTCCAATAACTTTTTTCGATACTTTCAGAAATAACCCCACTTTGAACTATTTTTGGAAAAAATTAAAATTTGACAGATAATGCGAATCACGTGACTACTATTTTTTTTTGCTTAATTTTCATTTCGCTCGAAGCAGAACTTGACGCCAAAGTCAAATTTCGAATAAAGTTATCAATTAAAAAAAATCCCATGGGTCCAACATTTTTAATGACAAAAAATAATGTATGTAATAACCGAGGTAATAACGATATCTTCGGAGTCAATCGACATAATGACGTAATTTTTTTTAAGATAGAAGAAATATAAGCTAGGGTACTGAGTCAATTTTGTTTTTTAAAGGTTTTTTGTAAAACTAGGTGAAAATTCAACATGAACTTAAATTTCAGCACTTTTTTCACTAGGCGAGAAACTTTTTTGTTTTAATGAATACTAATTTTGCCGTTGCCTCTCGATTTTCATTATACCTTTTACCTTTGGTTTCAGTTAAAGTGTAAACTTAGAATAATTAGATTTGTGATTTGTTTTGTAATTCTAATTCTATTAAAATGTATCGATGTTTTTCCGCGATACATTTTCTGTGGACATCCCTAAACGGAAATTAATGAATCAACGTCATCATGGCCTCATCTTTGGGGGTGGATCTCTTACTGCTGCGTTGCCATATTGCATGCTTTTTATAAGGTTTTAGACACAGATTTAAATTTCCCACCTCATGATAATACTTTTAACACAGTAAGTTTGACAAACAATAAAGATTGCATAACAATAAAGAACAGAATAACTGGTTTGTATATATTTTTCATCGGTAGTATTATTTCGTGATTGCTACGGAAAATAATAAATTAATGACAAAAAACAGTACATCTAACCGAAAACCGCAAAGTACTACATATAAGATAATATCAATTTTGTTAAAGAATAATGAAACCTACACGTATAGAAACGGTATATCTAATCTATCCAACAATAAACTATCCCATATCCCGTAACCCATCGGAGATCAAATCTAAATTGTTTTCCCACTAGGCCTTGATGTATGGTGTGTAGGCTTATAGTTTCACACCTTTAAGCTTTAAAGTAAATACTAATGTAAACTATAAAACACACCTTTGCGAGTTAGTTGACGCCACATAATTATTGGAAACTTTTTACAAGCTAATCGATTTTTTAAAAGCAATTTTTTTGAAAACCGCTAGGTCTTCAAACGAGATTTTTGGTTTGCTAGAAAAAAAGTGTATTTTCCTGAAAATACGAATAAGTATTGACAAAATTGCTTGGTAGGAGATTCCGTGCGAGCAAAATTTATTTGCATCAAATAGGGCTTGGATTAAAAAACGTAGGGCTTGGTTTAGATCACAATGATATGGGGACGATATGTCTAACCACATCTAGGTTAAAATTTTGTCAAATTCATATTATGACATATGCCAAACTAATGAGTAATAAAATAAGTAGACAAATACAAATTTATTTTTGTTGTTTACAAAATTAACAAAGTAGGAATATACAGAAAGAAAAAGAAAAGTAATTACATGTATTCTAAGAATTCACATAACCGGAGAGGTGGAACCAGGCTTCATCCGAAAAAAAGATCAGGTCTAATAAATCATTTAATTCAAATAAATTTTGGGTAAACCATTGAGAGTAATTCCTGCGTCTTTCAAAATCTGCGGTTTGTATTCTTGGAATAATTGCACTTTATAAGAAAATAAATTTAGCTGCTTCTTAAGAATAGTTCTATATACATGTTCCATAAGATCTTCCCACTTCTTGGGACAGGCGTCTTATACAATTTGTTGGCGTTTTTTGCATTATTTCACGAACGTTTGCAACAAGTTCTTCTGTTCTTACAGATGGTCTTCCTGCTCCTTTTTTGTGTTGTATAGAACCTGGTTCCCTAAACACAGCCACGGTTCTTTTCAGGCAATGATAAAAATCCCCAGCAATAAAAGCAACGTTAGGAAAATGTTCGTGAAAATCGTCCATGCACAAACCCGGATTGTATTGTCACTCACCATTTACTCTAACCCCGTTTCGAAAATACGCTTCAACCATGAATGTTTTGTGCGGTTCCGTAAAGCCCATTGTGTAAATTGTTCAAGAAATTGGAAAAATTAGCGATGAATCAAATTACTTGTAACGACTGTCAAAGATGACGGAATAACGGATTAATTGTTAATTCAGGTAGTTACTGACACCCAACAGGTACCTATTAAGCTCTACGGCTAAGCATTACGTCCTTAGATGTAAGGCCCTCTTTGATGCAAATACTTTTTGCTCGCACGGTATAAAAAAATAAGTAATACATGATGTATCTAGATGTTTTTCTATCCAAAAGTTTAAATGACTGGGAATTTTATGCCGATCACTCCCTTTATATTCAGCTAGATAAGACCCCAAACTTCGCGAATAAACTTGTTAAAGGGTCGTAAAAAAGTAGGTCTAAACGCTTGTAATGTAGGATTCAGTGACTATCATTTGAAAAACCCTTATTCAGCTGTTTTCCCTAATATATTGGTCCGTGGAATTATACGCTGTGCCTGTAAATTTTTTTTACAAATGGAAATTTTTTAAATTTTAATACGTAGTGTGTCCACGGATAGAGTTTGGAAAAGGAAAAACTTTGTTATTAGTATGTGTAGAGGAAAAAGTCATTCGTTATAAAAACGTCTGCTTGTGCTGAAACTATACAATTTCGAATATCAGATTTGCGATTGCTATACGGGGTTCGTCACAAACAACATTTTTAGTTTTTTGGATCTTTTTTTTTTCAATTCCTTGATTTATTAAATGAATTTTGCTAGTGTTGAAACTACAATTTCAACTACTAGATTTGCGATTACTATAAGAGTTCCTCAGAAACAACAGCTTTTGTTTTTGGATTTTTTTCAATTCTAATTTTCACTTCCTTTTGATGATTGGCTAAATCATCACTTTGGGAACAAATGGATTGGAAGGTACCTATGGTCCAAATCAATTGGCACGTAGAAGTCTCAATCTCACAATTATCGACTTTCATTTATGGGGATATCTGAAGCCACATTTGTATAAAACCAATTTTAATAATAACTTAGATCTCTTAAAAGAAAAATAAGAGTAGTTATTGCAAATATCCTATCAAAACTCGGTGATACCACGTTTGAATAAAAGTTTTATAATTAACTAGCTATACCCCTCGCGCGTTGCTACGCTACTTACTAAAATAAATTTGAAGGAAAGACATTACACAAATATCCGGCATCCCAGCATGCGTTGCGCCACTTTTTTATACCGAAACCTTCCTCGGCCTACACTCAACAACTCACCAAATTCCGGCATGCGTTACGCCACTTTTTTTTATATCATAATTTTCCTCGGCCTGCACACAAGAACTCACCAAATTTTTATCGTAATCGGATAAATGGTATAGGAACGCATACTGGACATACAGACAAACATTCATTTTTTCGGCCTACACACAACAAATCACCAAATTTTCATCGTAATCGGATAAATGGTATAGGAACGCATACTGGACATTAGGGTGGAACGAAAATTAACGAAAATAAAAAAAAATTGAATAGCGTTGCGTCATAGTTAAAAAAATATGCTTCTTACTATTAAAAACAAGTATACGAAAAATAAAACTTGTGTCTTTGTATCTTGAGGTTCCTCAAAGAGACGCCATATTTAATAAAATAAGAACCTTCAGTCTCCTAACCAATTTTTATTAATTTTTGATTTTTGTGACATAAATCATCACATAAATTTTAGTATGTTGTTTAAGGTTGTAGGAAACTACTTTCTAAATTTTAAAGCAAAATTTTAACATTTTGAGGCTATTCAAGTGCAGCCAATTGGAACAAAAATACAGGTTTTATTTAAAATTATATTTTTATTAACTTCAAGTTCAGAATAATAAAAAGAAACCAATAACTCTTAAATTAACATTACTCGTTCCTATTTTTAAAGAAGTTAGTTTTTTTTTCAAAACATGGCAATATTAAAAATTTTAAGGGCTTTGAGGAACCCCAGAATATTAAAATCTGTCAGCCAATTTTTGACACTTTTTTTGTTTACTAATGCTTATATTTTAACAAATATGTCAGACTACTTGGAGTAAAAAAGTTTTTTCGTTCCACCCTACTGGACATACAGACAAACATTCATTTTTATATAGATAGATGATTGAATGAATTGAAGAAATATGACAATATGTAATTCAAAGTAAGAAAGCAGCAATGGTTGTTTGTTTTTACATAAATTTATTTTAAACGAAATTCTATAACGTAAGCGTGTTGTTTTTGACGAACCCTCTATAGTAATCGCAAAGCTGATGTTCGAAATTGACTTTTTGTATTGTGTGAGTGGGTTTTCTGTACACTGAAGTTTTTATGTTTTCAGAGCACTTAGAGATACTAACTATCCGAAACGTTGTGTTAAGTAACATAATAAAGGCAGTGGAAGTCCGACAAGGCAATTTTTTTAATACCGCTGTATATTAACGAACATTACATTGTTAAACCGACCTCTTTGTACGCTTCTATTATTTTTAGGACTTTCAAAAACTGAATACAAATAAACTGTTGGAATTACGGGCCATATGTCTTTCCCATTACACTTTTTATCGCCTGGCGTAATTTAAACGACGACGACCCAAAAGTTTTTGTTTGTATTTAAAAGTGTAGTAACCCAGATACAAATTAAGAGACTGAATTTCATTGTGCTCGGTTGACTGGATGATATTTATTTTGCTTTCCGACATTAATGCCGACTGGAACATTATCGGCAATTTCATTAATTTTTAGCATTTTTACGTCCATTTTTAATTTAAAAAAAAATTTAAAAGCCCTTGGGCTTTATGCTTAAATACGCAAGTAAGTTTAACTGAAGTTAATTCGGTTCCAGTGACGCATGCGAATTTGTTAGGTAATATAAGTACCTACTATTATTTTGGTCATGTGAGAGCTGAGCCTCAACCACTTTGAAAAGAAGCCATGAAGTGACATGGGGCAACGCCGCATCAGCTGGGAGTTGCGGATCCACAAGCTATTCTATTTCAGATTTCTTATCATAGATCCTGATAATAACGCAAAATCGATCTTGAAGCTATACCTTAGTATACTTTAGTATGTTGTTCAAATGCCGGATTTTTTGCAGAATTTTATTTCAAAGTATATATGATATACCAGGCTATAAAAAAAACCTCTGCAAGTGGTTCAATATAGGAAACCGGTTGCCTAAATTGCATCTGGGGGTTCCAAAATTGGACCACATGATTTAAATCGGAAGCTTTGGTGTTAAATAAATAAATAAAAAATAAAACTGTTGGTATAGGAAGTTTTATACTTATATTTCAAAAAAACATTAAATTTACAATCAAAATTTCGGTAGAAGACATCCTAACGCAAAAAAAGTACCTATTAGTTTCCTATATTGGACCAGTCATAGTGTCATTTTTTAACTCAAAGAAAAAAGATTTTAGCAATATTGAAATGGTGTTAGTTCATGACATTAACTTATTTAAAGAGAGAAATTATTTTTGCACAATTTGGAAAAATTGCCTAAATTGGACCGGTTCAATTTTGGCAATCACCCAGTGGTGCAATTTAAGCAACTACCACGTGTTTTACAATACCACCCAGGAAAGAAACAAAAAAAAAACAAATATGGCATGGTAATAGGAGAAATAGAAAGAGAAAAACTTACTTGAAAACTTCCATAAAAAAAAATGTGCTTAGAGTTTTATGGTTCTAAGGTAAATTCTTAGGAAAACCCTAAAAATATTACATTAAAATTGTGTAAATTACGTTTTGCTCTGTACACGCCAAGCACTAAAGGCCAACTTGTTGAGATTGTTGCCGATCAAAGGTTCTAGGTGGAAGTATGTTTATAGTGTTGCCAGATGATATGGCACTTGTTTAGTTTTGGAGAAATGTACTGTGGTTCAATTTAGGTAGCGGTTCAATATAGGCAACCTTCCCCTAATATGAAGTTCGGCAACTGGCGAGTTCTTTATTCTTTCTGATATTTTTTGTGTTTTTTTGGCTCTGTTGCCACTATATTGATATTGAAAAATGTACAAAAAAGTAATAAATAGTTTTGGATAACAAGAACAACTTACCTATTTATTAAATAATAGTAATATTGCGTTGAGAAGCTGTTTTTGTTCCACTGCGAGTAGATGTATTTGATCGATCAAAAGTAATAATCTATTATGCAAATTATTATCTTCTGCGTTTAAATTACAGGATTGACTATCGACTTCTGAAGTCTCAAAATTTAGTAAACTTAAGGCTTTGTTTAAAAAATCTACGCTTGTCTTAAAAAAGTCACCTACTATCTGGGTAACTTCGTTACTTTCACAGTGTATGAATTGATTCCGAGACAATAAGTTTTCAAGCTGAGACCACGAATAATGTCACTGGGGACAAAATGCTTAGCTAAACTACAGAATACTGTATGGCGACCAATTAGCTCTTGGAATGGCTTTTAGCTATAGAATTTTCAGATTTTCATCTTTTGGGAAGTGAAAACCTGATACTTTCTTCACCTGCTTTTAAAACACTTTTATAGTTAGAGTTACACCCAGGAATACAGCAGAGCTTGGCATGTTGATAAATAAGAAACTAAAAGAAAAAATAGTACTTACCTAAGTAACCTAGAGCTATCCTACCTGCTTACGAACTATCTCTACTAGTGATATTTTTAAACTAATTGACATATACCTTCAAGCTAAATAAACACTTCAATATTTAATAAATTAACTGTAGCCCCAAAACAATAGTTTATCCCAAAGAGCTAACTAGAATACAAAAAACACAACTTTCAAATTAAAACAAATAAAATTCTGCTGCCATTATAAGACCCGTAAACAAACCGCCAGGCTGTTGAATTTTTCACTTTATTAATGCTATTACAGCAAATCCGCACCAAAAATGTTTACTAATATTTTGTAGAGGTTCTTAGCAATCATGTCACTTTAATTTTCTATTAGATATCAATCGAAAACTGGATAAAAATACAAATTAGTACGAAAAATCGCTAAGTTATAGTGTTTCTTAGGTCAATTTAATGACATTAAACTGTGGGAATTTCCTAACTATAGGCGTTCCACACAAATAATTAATATGCGTATACACACTTATAAGTTTGTTTTACATTAGGTGTTTGTACATACTACACTTTATAAACCCACTGTATATATAATAATATTATATTAAAATAATAAATATAAGGTAACTCAAAAATTCTATATACAAAACTAAAATCAGAAAAATAAACCTGACACGGCACGACACTGCTGAGAAAATGCTTTAATTTTTTTACCAGAACTGCATTCTCGTCAACCAGACTCCGGCCCGTTCATCAAGGCATAACCACGTATATTTTATCTCCGTCTCTTCCACGCCATCGGCGGTCACTGGCCTATCTCTGTCTGGCAGAATCGATCGTTAGACGGGCCCGGGTACCGGTTCAGCTTATATCCTGGCGCTTCCAACCGCAACAAATTACATGCTGTTGCCAAAACTTCAAAATTTTCGGATTTGTAAGCACAATGTAAGTACCTATATACGAGAAACAAGGGTTTGTTAATTAGTTGTTTTTAAACACTGAAAACACTTTTTGTCTTGATTTCAGTTATATTGTTTCTTAAGGACTAAAGAATGTATTATTATAACAATGAATGGCTTGTTATTTTTTTCTGTCACACTCAAAACTCCTCGGTTTAAAGTATATTTGCAAACTAGCTTTCAAAGAAAGTTACTGACTAACAATTGAATACTGATATAAATTAAATATCTTTAATAAAAAAACTTAAAGAATTGAAGAAGAAAGATCTGACAACCCTGGTTATGCGGTCGGTCTCTTTGAGACTGTTTACCGCCGTATGGAATGATTGGAATGTCTTCAAACTGAGATTGGATAAATAATAACAGCGAATTCGCTCGTAAATTGCATACTAAAGTATGGATAACCTCAAAAAAGTCACGTGACACATGGAAAAAGTTGTTTGATCTACATTGCTATTATTGGAGATCGGGATTTTTTGTGGTTAAAAAAACTTTCATTTAATAAATAATATAATAGCATTCGATAGACAATAAAAATGTACCTATTATATTGTTATTTTTACCATTTCAATAATGACACACACCATGGATAGTTCAGTAAGTTATTTAATGAGTTTGATTTGTAGTCATCGTGTTTTTCATCGATTGTTATATTAGTGAAGGCAGGACCGTATTTACCAGGGTACTAAAGTTAGCCAAGGATATCCAAGAGAAACCACACAATATGTCGCGTATAATTTTAGACGACATCCAAATATGTAACGAACGAGTTATGCCATACGTTGCCTGTGATAAACATTTAGGGAACGCAAATATCCGTCTTAAAAGTATCGTCGCTGCTCCTCATGTAGATTGCGGCCTGTCATAAGAAAAAAGAAAAGTTTCAGGAAGCCAAAACGTTGCAACTAAAATATTACCAAATAGGCATATTCAATGTAAAAAGTTGCCATGAAAATGTATATTTACAGATTACAGATTTCAAAAATAATGGGAAGTAACATAGTTACAACCGATCTAAGAAAATGCAACATTTTAGGTTATTCAAAATATCTCAAAAACCAAAAGAACCAGATTCGATCCTCAAGCACCAATAAACTGCTAACGTAATTGCCTAAATAATAATAATAATAATATTAACATAACAGATGAGTTTGGCGGAAGGAAACAGACAAAACCTTTTTCGAATTAATATCTGTGGTCCGGCACCTGTACCGGTTTTGTGAGCGCACTTGCAAAATTTTCTGTTTTTACAGAATAATCCCTTTACGACTGACCTTTTCTAAGGTACCGTACTGGAACGCAAGATGTCGCACCGGGTTCTATAATTCCCGTCGATAATCGATCCTGACAAGTAATTTGTCTTCGAGCCCTGTTTCCTTCTGCCAAACTGAGCCTCACTGATGAGCCGTAAACGGCGAAACGCGTCTGGGGATGAGTTTGGCGGAAGGAAACAGACAAAACATTTTTCGAATTAATAATAATAACAGTTTATTCAAATATTTTTTTGACATTTAATGCTGATAATATATAATTTTTTTGTATAAAATGTCAATTCCGAACTCAGAAGTAAAATATTTGTTTTGAGTTAAATAATATAATATTTATTGTCAAGAATATATTACATAATTCAGGCACAACTAGATTATAATATAAAACGAATATAACAAGATTTTTGATCGATGAAAGAGTTTTGGACTTCCATTGTCAAAGCGCTAGATTCCATGCAGGTAAACTCCAGGCTAGTATGGGACTGCGCACAGGCTCTGAATGATCTGAGCAAGCAAAGAAAGGTAACCCTGATCTGGGTTCCAGGACATAGCGGACACCCGGGTAACGAAAAAGCCGACGAACTTGCTAGACGAGGATCGACTATGGCATTCATTGGCCCAGAACCGTCCTGTGGCATAGCTAAAGCAACAGTTAAGCAAGCCAATAAACAATGGATTACAGAGGAATTCATAAGGGCATGGAAAGAATCACCAGGACAGAGACAGGCGAAACAGTTCATAAAAGAACCATCGCCAAAGCTTACAGAAGACCTACTAAGCAGGGACAGGAAGTCCGTACGAACATTGGTGGGCATGCTAACCGGACACTGTAAGCTTAGAAAACATATGACAAACATGGGTCTGGCAGAAGACGCTCTTTGCCGGTTCTGCCAGGAGAAAGAGGAAACCCCCATGCATATCCTGTGTGAATGTGAAGGACTAGTAAGGACAAGATTCACACAAACAGGACTAGAATATCCCGAGGCGGAAAGCTACGTAAAGCACCCGCTAACAAGGATCCTAGGAACAATCAAGAGGATAAAGCTAGAGCAAGTCCTCTAAGCGTAAAAAGGGAACCACAATAGATCTGAAAAGGTCGCAGTGGATGAGGTGAAGAACGCCACCCGATTACATATCTATCTATCTATCCATTGTCTTGATTTGTTTTAAATTACAACGTTTCAACTGGTAAGTATCTCCAGTCGTCTTCAGGTGAATACTGTATTTACCTGAAGACGACTGGAGATACTTACCAGTTGAAACGTTGTGATTTAAAACAAATCAAGACAATGGAAGTCCAAAACTCTTTCATCGATCAAGAA
This sequence comes from Polydrusus pterygomalis, assembly GCA_963969555.1. Lineage (NCBI taxonomy): Eukaryota > Metazoa > Arthropoda > Insecta > Coleoptera > Curculionidae > Polydrusus > Polydrusus pterygomalis. The sequence continues at coordinate 36,595,893 of OZ018385.1, read as the reverse complement.
ACATCATTGTCTCCAACCTTCAAACAGTCACCATAACAAGATTTTATTGGTATCTTTTATATCACTGCAGTATACAAAGATACAATACGTCATGTATGTATATAATATACCTATATATTTATTTATTTTATTTATTATAGCTTGGTATATTTATTATTTTTTATTATATTTTAATATATCTCTTGGATTGGATAATACTCAATTTTTAATTTTTTTTCTATAATTATTTAATGATTTAATTATTTTAATTGACTGTGGTAGCATATCAAAAATATATGGATTGATGTTTAAAAAATTCTTGTGTGCTATTGTTTTGTTTACTTTATTTTTATATGTAATAGTATTTTTATGACGAGTTTCATGTGAGTGATTAATATAATTTATTTCATTTTTATGTTTAAAAATATATATTAAGAAAGTAAGAAAATATTTGTTTAATATCCATTTTTTTGCTATCTTTAAATAGAAAATCAGAAGAATTTTGGTGGTCTTCTTCCTAAATAATTCTCAAAATGTATTTTTGAATAGTTTCAATATTATTAAGATAAATCTTATTTATGCCTCCCCATCCTAGTATTCCATAATTTAAATGGGCTTGTACTAAAGAATAATAAAATATTTCTAATTCTTTTATATTTAAAAATTGTTTAAGGTGTTTAAATTTTGGTATCAGAATTCTTAGTTTTTTTACAATGTAGTCACTATGTAAATCCTGTTTTAAATATCTATCAAAAATTATTTCTAGATATTTAATATTTTCACCTTCCTTTATAATAATACTAGCGTGTATCCGGCATGCGTTGCAACCCGCTGGTATAAATACAAACCCGAATAAACCCGATATATTAGTAGTACCCGGCATGCCACTTTCTGAAATTGCACCCGTGCGAAGCCGGGGAACAATTCATATTTTTTAACAAACCTCATATATGACTGGAAAATTTCGATATTTGATGGTTGCATTTTAGGTTTTAGACCATGCAGAGCTTTTTATGAAGAATAACTTTTTTTCGTAAAATTAATAATAAAAAAGTTTTCCATATGGTGCAAACTTACGGAGACATACTGTATAATAATATTATAAAATACATTTTTTATACTTATTTTATTCACCCTGTTGTTGTAGGCATGCACCGACTGGTCGAACCGTTCCGGACGGTCTCATAATTTTATAAAGACGATAAAAAGAGGAAAAACGGTCCTGGATTTAAGTTCCTATTGATTTTCTGGCAAGGAATTGCTAAATAGAAGGGAACAAAGCTAAATTCCTAATTATTGTTCAAATAGAGCGGTGGGTGTAACATTTTGACTATCTTTATAATTACTATTTTCCGCCTTTACTTTTTGCACGCCAACGTATATGAAGGAAGGTAATCAAGATATTTCCTACAAATTGTGTATAAATTATATTATGTAGCAATTTATTTGAAACCAATAATTTCTTATAACTAATTTGCCATTGGATGTAACGTAAGATAAAAAAAAATCGTCCTCAAAGTTGGCTTTGCATCGCATCGTAAACCGTGCGAGCAAAAATCATTTGCATCGCATCGTAAACCGTGCGAGCAAAAATCATTTGCATCATAGAGGGCCTTACATCTAAGGACGTAATGCTTAGCTTAATACCTGTTGGGTGTCAGTAACTACCTGAATTAACAATCAATCAGTTATTCCGTCATCTTTGACAGTCGTTACAAGTAATTTGATTCATCGCTAATTTTTCCAATTTCTTGAACAATTCACATAATGGGCTTAACGGAACAGTACAATGACAAAGTTACAGCACAGCGGTATAGAGACAATATTTTGAATCCATTTGTGGAGCAATTACTTGACGACGAACTACGTTTTGGATATTTTCAACAGGACGGTGCAACCGCCCATATCAGCCGCCGAAACTACTTACGCAATTTTTTCGACGACAGATTGATCAGTTTTCGATCAGACATTGAATTCCCACCTAGATCACCTTGTTTAACGGTTATGAATTACTTCGTTTTTCCTCATTTAAAGAACACTATTTTTAAAACACCAGTTGCAAATTTAGAACAATTACAAGGTAGGAGTATTCAAGAATGTGGTAACATTTCTCCAGAGATGCTGGACAACATTTTCGAAAATATGAAGAGACGTGTGAATTTATGCTTGGAGCATGGCGGTGGCCAATTTCAGCAATTTATGTAATTATTTTTCTTTTTCTTTCTGTATATTCTTACTTTGTTAGTTTTGTAAACAACAAAAATAAATTTGTATTTGTCTACATATTTTATTACTCATTAGTTTGGCATATCATGGCATAATATGAATTTGACAAAATTTTAACCTAGATTTGGTTAGATATATCGTCCCCATATCATTGTGATCTAAACCAAGCCCCACGTTTTTTAATCCAAGCCCTCTTTGATGCAAATAATTTTTACTCGCACGGTATAAGCAACAGCTCCTAAAATACAAGGAGGGGTTGATATAAGGCATGTCGTAAATCAACACTTTTAAACTAATTCCTGTCATAAAATAATAACTGTCCTGTCACACTAGAGCTGGTAAAAGATAAGGTAGATTTTTAATTATTTTTTGTTATATGGGTTCTATAACAAGTCAGTTGTATCTGGGAGAAAAAATGGAAAATTGTTTCTACTTCATTGTTTACCTAACATATTTCGTATTACATTGAGGAAAATGATCTAATTCAACAGGTTTGCTAAGACATAGCTTGTATTGATAGCTTATTTTTTATTAATCCATATTAAATAAATGTAGTGTGTAGTGTATCAAACCCGCTTTAGTGTTATATCAATTCCAGATTTGCTGGAACAGTGTTTTTATTGGTAGTAATCAGTTCCATTAACAGCACAGTCTTGTTGCATATAATAAACCACTTTTAATACAGCAAACAGCAATTTTGTTAAGAAATAAATTATATCTTCTCAATGCGACGCATTTTGTTCCCAGTAAAGCGCTTTCTCTACAATTAGGAAACCAGAACAGCGTCCCCAAAAACTTTGGTGAGGGTTCGTAGCGATCGGCAATCGCCGCGCGCCCTAGTCATAGTTTTAACGTATTTGTTGCGCAGGTCACATCGTTGTTCGGAGTCTTCTAGCTGTCCTGTCTAAATTTGAATTTTATTAATCGTATTCATCATTTTTACTTTGTCTTAGTTTTTTTTTTAAACTTTGCATGTCAGATAACGCAATAGAAGATTCTTATTTCGCACAATCCATCATTAGTATTGGACCTTATAATCTATGGACGAATTTTACAATCTCAGTAACCTTATTTCTTGTTTAATAAAATTAGAATATTTCTGGACGCAATGGTGAACTAGAGGTAATATTATGCCATCTTAGAGGAAGGGACCATGCTGGGACGTATACCGGGATGTATACCGGAACGTATGCAGGGACGTTTACCGGGAGGAATGCTTGAAAAATTGTCTGTGCTTAAGACCACACGACAGAAGTGAAAACTTCAACAAGGTAAAATGAATAGTATCGAATAAATATAATTCCTAAAATTGAACAACCCTTGAAAAAAATGCCAGAACATACCTGAGACGCAACAAGTGTCTATCTTGTGATCTTAAACACACAAACAACGCACACTGTTTCCACGTCGATACTGAATGCGACTGATGCGGCATGCTCTTTCATATAACGTTCATTCGGGTCAGTTCGGATTGAATATAGCAGTCGAATTCGAGCGTAACACAGCCGCGTGACGCGTCGAGCGTAACACAGCCGCGTGACGCGTGACGGCTCAGTTTAATTCAGTGCCCACAAAAAGTGCTAAACGCGCCTAAAGAAGTTTTCACTTCAAAAAGTGGCATAGCAACGCATGCCGCATACTCGCTAGTGCGTATATAAAGCTCAAGTTTGAAATATTGCACCAAATATCTATATTTCCCATTAAGATGAGATGAAATTTTACAATACCGCTGTGCCCCATTTAAAACATCCTCGCATAAATTTCAATTTACTTTTTCCCGTACCGCATGTTCATTCAGGTCTCGTATTTTGTATCAATTCGAATCGTTAATCTCTGGAAGCAGACGAGCTCGGGTAGCCAGAAAATCTACATGATCCTACATCAGTTTCTGACACGAAGTAATCCTGGGAGTATGTTCCAGGGATCTTGTAACAGCTGGAAATGTTTCCGGGCAAGAGTAAATTATCCTGGTTTACTTCGTATGTAGCTGCACTTACTTGAGTGTGAAAAGCTTCGGTGCATTTGAAATAGCCATATGTATTAGTGATTTTTGCACATTCGCGCCTTTATTAGATATGTATATGTCGTAGGCTAATAGTGAAATCCGTCATTTCATGAAAAGCCTAGTCACTTCATGAAGCGTCGGCAGATTGTGTAAAAACATGAAATTACACGATCTGCCGCGTCACTTCATGAAGAGACCTTGACGTTTCGGCGTATTATTTATAACACAATCTGCCTAATTTTAAATATCGTCACTTCATGAAATGCCACAAAAACAAGGCATATTGTGTAATTCCGTCTAAAAGGTATATTGGCAACTGGTTTGTTCGGGTTTGTCAGAGCATTTTTTTTATTTTTATAAAATAATATTAGTTGAAAAAATGTAATTAAAAAAAAAATGCTCTGGGGAACAACGAACAAACCAGTTGCCAATATACCTTTTAGACTGAATTACACAATCTGCCGACTGACATGACATCGTTAGGTACTACATGAAGTGACGATATTTAAAATTAGGCAGATTGTGTTATACATAATACGCCGAAACGTCAAGGTCTCTTCATGAAGTGACGCGGCAGATCGTGTAATTTCATGTTTTTACACAATCTGGCGACGCTTCATAAAGTGACTAGGCTTTTCATGAAATGACGAATTTCACTCTCAGCCTACGACAAATATAAACCAGATATTTACCTTTAGATAAGGAAACAATAATCACGATAGTGGCAAATTTAGGGCCTCGCGCATGTAAACAAAGCTACACACGATTAGGCATGCGCACTGCAACATTATCGTTTGACGAATGTGAAAATAGACAGGTCAGAGCTTTAAAATTTAAATTCTTGCCAAAAAATTGACATTTCTTACAAGTTTTTTTGATCATGCAGGTTGGGAATTAAGTGATTTCTGGCATTTTCAGTAGTTCGTCGGCGACACAATAAAACCTTGTAACTCCAAAAATATCAAAAATGACTTTTTTGTGCCATCTGTTAGTGGAACTCTAAATCTACACATCTAAAAAAGTCTTGTAACTCCAAAAATTAATTATAAATAAGTATTCCAGCTAAATAAAACCTCGTAACTCCGATGCATTCAGAATTGACACGAAAAACTTCGTCATTGGCGCCATGACCTAAACGTCAAAGACACATCGACACGTGCTTGTTAGTTGAATTTTTACTGTTTTTATTTGGTATTATAAGTATAATCATCTTAATTTATCTTAGGTAAGTTATTTTATATATTTTTAAATAGTTTTAGTATTGAAAATACTACTGGGATCGTTTTTAGGCAAACTTTGCATTGGTGTCGCGGTGTCGCGACCCAACACCGCAATATCTCGAGCGGTCTTGTTTGTAACATAATACTCTGATAGTACTTGTATTGGTAAATATAAATATGAATAACAGCGTAAAGTCGGCAAGTAAATAAAATAATGTTTAGTTTTAGTTTGTGTTTTAAAGAATGCCGTAATAGTTTTGTTAAAAAGTGTTTTATTAAGATAAGGTATATAATTATGTATATTTGTGTTGTGAAGACTGCCATAATAATTTTGTTAAATAAGGTAAGTTCACGTTATTAAAATCGGAATATTATATCGAAAAAAAAGAGTGGGAGGCAAAAAGTGGGAGCACAATAATTGCATATACAGGGTCCGCCCAAATTTGGTTAAGAAATGGGATAATTTTTTTATTATTGATTTCTCAGAAAATGTTATTGTACATAAAAGTTTTGCATCTTGAGTAAATCATTTTGACGTATTCAAATCTTCTGTGGCATATACAGGGTGAATATAAAATAGACAAATATGACTCGGCAAGTAAATAATGTTAAGTTTTAGTTTGTGTTTTAAAGAATGCCATAATAATTTTGTTAAAAAGTGTTTTATTGAGATAAGTTATATAATTATGTATATATTTGTGTTTTGAAGACTGCCATAATAATTTTGTTAAATAAGGTAAGTTCACGTTATTTAAATCGGAATATTATATCGAAAAAGAAAGAGTGGGAGGCAAAAAGTGGGAGCACAATAATTGCATATACAGGGTCCGCCCAAATTTGGTTAACAAATGGGATAATTTTATTATCATTTGGACGTATTCAAATCTTCTGTGGCATATACAGGGTAAATATAAAATAGAAAAATATGACGTCAGTAACTCAAAATTTTTAAAAAATTTAAAAACTGAAACAGCCATATTAAAGAACTAATAAATCCAAGATAAAAAGTTAAATAAAGTTTTTTTTCTAGTGCTAATAGTTTTCAGAAAAGTAAAGTTAAAAATAAAATTTTTGCCCTTATTGAGTTTTTACACTTTTCATATTAACTTTACATATTAACTGTTAATATGGCTGTTTCAGTTTTTAAATTTTTTTGTCACTGATGTCATATTTTTCTATTTTATATTCACCGTGTATATGCCACAGAAGATTTGAATACGTCAAAATGATTTACTCAAGATGCAAAACTTTTATGTAGAATAAAATTTATCCTATTTGTTAACCAAATTTGGGCGGACCCTGTAGAATTAAAGAACATTTTTTAAAATTTTACAAAATACAAATTAAAATGTGGGCTTTAATTACATCACATAGGACATTAAAATTTTAAAGCTGTGTCAGGTATTTTCAATACATAGGATGCTTGCGTAAGGTGCAAGATCTGTGAATTTTTAACTGGATATGTTTCAATTCTAGTGTGTATTTACCTGTTTTACTTTATTGATGGAGTTACGAGGATTTCTGTCGATAAACTTAATATACTTATTTTACATTTGTCATGGAGTTAAGAGGGTTTACTTATGCAATGCTAAGAGTCGTTTTGTAAACTTTAACAAAATGGAATTACGAGGTTTTATTGTGTCGCCGACGAGTTGCAATATCAGATTTTGAGGATAGGAAATTGTTTCGTCGTCGTGTTTTTAGTTTAAAAGAAAGAGAACAAGTCAATTAAGCTTTAAAACTATTATTCGATGTTATCGCATACCTAACCTCAAGTCAAATATTAGTTGGTATATAACTTGTATTGATTTTAACAATTTGGCAAATATACTTGGATACGTGTAAAACAGTTTTTTTTTTTTTTTTTTATGATCGAGCACAAGCACTATAGGAAAAATCCTTTAAGGCGCTCTGGGAGCGGTGCGTGTGCGAAGAAAGCGATTCACGTTTTTCTTGAATCGTTGGAGGTTATATTCGGTTGGAAACACGGTCTCAGAAAGGCCGTTCCACAAAGATGACGTCCTCCAAATAAAAGAGTTCTGAAACAATGATGTTCGGGGTGTACTAAGTTGAACCACATAGGGATGGGCGGCAGTGGTTCGTCGTGTGTTTCTGCTATGCATTACTCTAGGTGGAATCGAGCGGGCAATATCTGTCGAACACTTGCCATGAAAATATCTGTAGAAGAGAGTCAAATCACCAACCTGTCTTCGATGTTCTAAGCTGTCGAGGTTCTTAGTCAGCTCGTGGTCGCCGATTAGACGAACGGCTCTCCTTTGGATGGAATCCAACAACCGAAGGGTATGCTTCGGTGCAGAACTCCAGATATGAGAGCAGTATTCCAGTGATGGTCGAATCTGGGCTTTATAGAGTGTCAAAAGTTGTTGAGGTGTATACAACTTTTTGGTACGGAAAAGTATACCGAGCTTCTGAGAAGCTGCCCTGGCGATTGCCACTACGTGATTATGCCAAGACATATTTCCTCGCAGGTTGACACCCAGCAAATTAATAGACGAAGTCAGTGGAATTGCGTGTCCTGCCATAACGATATCGGGTTCTGCAATGTTGACCTTCTTAGAGAAAATAGCAGCCTGGGTTTTTTGAGCGTTAAATTCGACTTGGTTACTGTCACCCCAAGACAAAATTTCTTCCAGGTCTTTATTGAGGCGTGATACCTCATGTTGTCTGCGAAGATGTGCGTCAGTAGCCGATGTTTGAGGTTTCAAAGTTTCAAGCACAATTTCTTGTTCAAGAATTTGAAAAAGTTTTTGCCCGAGAACTTGACCCGTGGAGTAATATAAACTACCTAGGTATTTACATTTTTATTTTATGTAATATAAGTACAGAGAAAAGTGTCTTTTAAACTTTTTGAAGATTACAGGGCTACAAATAAAATATACCAAAACATGCAACGTGATAATCTGTCTTGGTGTGGGTTTCTCTTTATTTCATACCTTGTTTGTGTAGCCTAGGCCTAGTTTGATGTGTTTAAATTGATCATAATAAAATAAAGTTATACAGTGTGTCCGAAATTCAAGTCTCTATATGGGTATCTCGCTTAATAGATGAGATAGAAAGTTGGTTAAATGGGAAATATTTTAGAGAATTTAATGCCGATCTCGAATCCATTTTTAAAATTCTTAAAAGTTTTGTAGTTTTTCACTTATTAAACAAAAACTAAAAATGACGCATTTCGTTTTTTTTTTTAAATAGGGGCTTACCGGTTAATTTGACATATCCCAAAGTGTTACATTCTTAAGACACTTTTTAGGTCAGAACATTTCTGTACAAAAAGAAAATGCAGATTATCTTTTGTTTGTGAGTTACCCACAGTAACTTTGTTATTTCTTATGGCGGCCATCTTGGATTTATACATCAAATAATTTCTTCTCTTTGAATTACCTTTTAAACAATGTGCCACATGCTACCAAAATTTTGGAGAAATACTCTTAAATTATTAAAAAAACAGTTTTATCGTTAACTTGGAAACAGCGCATGCATCTAACATAGCAGATAGTAATTAAACCATTTAAAGCACCTCTTAAACCTTTATTTTTTTAGAATACAGTTTCTTACAAGATCCTTAAATTCTGAACCTGACCTAACCTAACCAAAACCAAGTAGGATAACTTAAAATAAAAAACATTTATCAACAGCCTGCAACTAATTTAGTTATTAAAAAATGGCAAGATAAGATACATTCATAAACGATCTAAGATAATAAGAACATCAGAAGAGTTTTAAAAAACTGTCAGAATTGTCACAGTGTTAATGGCCGACATTTTAACCATTTAAATTAATAGATTCGAAAAACGAATTTTTAAATTCTTATATCGTTTATGGATATATCTTATCTTGCCATTTTTTATTAACTAAATTAGTTGCAGGCTATTGATAAATAATGTTTTTTGTTTTAAGTTATCCTACTTGGTTTTGGTTAGGTTAGGTCAGGTTCAGAATTTAAGGATCTTGTAAGAAACTGTATTCTAAAAAAATAAAGGTTTAAGAGGTGCTTTAAATGGTTTAATTACTATCTGCTATGTTAGATGCATGCGCTGTTGCCAAGTTAACGATAAAACTGGTTTTTTAATAATTTTAGAGTATTTCTCCAAAATTTTGGTAGCATGTGGTACATTGTTTAAAAGGTGATTCAAAGAGAAATAATTTTATGTACAAATCCAAGATGGCCGCCATAAGAAATAACAAAGTTACTGTGGGTAACTCACAAACAAAAGACAAAATGCATTTTCTTTTTGTACAGAAATATTCTCCCCTAAAAAGTGTCTTAAGGATGTAATACTTTGGGATATGTCAAATTAACCGTTAAGCCCCTATTTAAAAAAAAAGGAATGCGCCATTTTTAGTTTTTGTTTAATAAGTGAAAAACTACAAAACTTTCAATAATTTTGAAAATGGATTCGAGATCGGCATTAAATTCTCTAAAATATTCCCCATTTAACCAACTTTCTATATCATCTATTAAGCGAGATACCCATATAGAGACTGGAATTTCGGACACACTGTATATCAAGATACATCACTACTCCATACTTAGTAAAAATACGAAATACCCTGTATTTTACCCCTATTTGGGCATAATAAAATCATACAACGGCTGTTACTAGTCATTGTTTATATTCCAATCCGAGCCACTAAACACAATTCAATAAACTACACAAAAACGAGTACTTAATCCCTAAATATTAAACACCCACAATCCACAATAGCAAAGAAAACTACAAGGAATCCACAGAGAAACCTTAAAATACAACAACAAAAATGACGACCGAGCCGGTCCTGGAGTGTATTTTGAGCATGTCGCAAGAGAAGGGCGGGCCGATAACACGAGGTTTGTGCGCATGCCCGATGGTGCTCAGAAGAAAGGCAGCTGACCGGCGAGCCATGCGCTCGAACGTATTTTTTCACCCATAAAACGTAACTTTTGTTTGCGCAGGAGATATGCTGTACGTATCTAAAGGTAAATGTCTACGGTATGAATCTTCTGACACGCAAACGCTTTTAAGATATTCAAAGTTTCTTAGAAACACGAATATATTAACGAAGTTTCTAATATCTTGGGCCTATGCGAGTTTCCTTGAAATATAGGATTAAGAAAGACAAGACGAATATATAAATAAAAAGAGCTTAGACGATAAAATGGAGGGACCGAGATTAAGTTTATGCGGCAGTAAAGGTTCATTGCGAAAAACAACTTGGAAAAATGGAATATGAATATTAATCAGCGACTGGAATGTCTTCATTTTCTGTTATTGTTGATTACATACAATGTTGAAAACGACCAGACGGATTCGGTAAAAAGGATTCAATTACTGTGCAGTTTAAATGATATAATGACTATGCAGTGGGGTACATGGTTAAATTTTAGCGTTCTTTTTAACAAGAAAAGGTGTCTGTAGAAGGATGTATAGTTGTTGAATATGTTGAACGTGAGGGCAGAATAAAGTAGTGATAAAAGTATGTAAGTAAGTATATTTATTTATCTATTTATAACGTATTTCAATGACACTTCTGCAGGTGGTGCACAGCCATATTGGCTATGGAAAATTTCATGTAAATTTTGCTATCGACAAAATTAGGATTATCCAATCTTGGATGGTGGGAAGCTGGCCTCTTTACCATTCAATAAATACGCCATTTGGGCAGCGGCAGCGGTACATATACAGTGTGTGTATAAAGTCTGGAAACGACTTAATAACATCACAATTTACTGGCCGATTTAAACCAAATTTGGTACAGTTGTGTAAAAGGATCTAACGCACCGAATGACAATATTGGCGTTGTTGCCAGCTTTTTAGTTTGTCTGAAATTCGAACGAATTTTATATTTTTAAATAAAACACCCAGTATATTTTTACATTTTTAAATTCCACATAAAATTATAATTATTTTTTATTAAATGCATTATTCGTTTCGTAGTTTCCGAGATATTGACTCTCGAAAAGTGACATTTTTGAACTTTGACAGCTTATAACTTTCTAACAGTACGTCTTAGAGCAAAACGGCTTACATGTCCCTATCTTCAATTTTTATTATCTTCCCAAAAAAATCAACTTCCAATTAAACCGGAACAACTATATTTCCTGCTTTCGAGTTACATCCGGTTTAACCGGAAGTTGATTTTTTTGGGAGGATAATAAAAATTGAAGATAGGGACATGTAAGCCGTTTTGCTCTAAGACGTCCTGTTAGAAAGTTATAAGCTGTCAAAGTTCAAAAATGTCACTTTTCGAGAGTCAATATCTCGGAAACTATGAAGTATAGACTAATAATGCATTTAATAAAAAATAATTATAATTTTATGTGGAATTCAAAAATGTAAAAATATACTGGGTGTTATATTTAAAAATATAAAATTCGTTCGAATTCCAGACAAACTAAAAAGCTGGCAACAACGCCAATATCGTCATTCGGTGCGTTAGATCCTCTTACACAACTGTACCAAATTTGGTTTAAATCGGCCAGTAAATTGTGATGTTATTAAGCCGTTTCCAGACTTTATACACACACTGTATATACTAGAAAGATTTATGTAAAATATTTCAGTATTAAAAAATATTTAAATTCCTAGTTTTTCAAATTGCTCTTTGTAATAAAGCTTTAGCACCGTATAAATTTATTCCTGGAATCCTGGCATCAATTTTTCCGTTAATCTTTCCGCTTTTATTTGTCTTGTTGGACTTAAAGCGTTCTTAAGGAATTTCAGCGGAAAGATATAAAACGTGGCTCGAAGTAAAGAGTTAGTTGGTTGCCTTCAAATATGCGAATGTCGGTTTTACATTACTTACATTGTTGTAATATTGAGGCGCTTTTGAGGTTGTTAAAGAGAAAAGTTTACAGGGAATAGATTAGGCAGACATTTAAAATGATCCAGATCCGGATTCGTAACCGTAAGGTCCTTATGACGACAAAAGCAATATCACACTAAAAGCTATTTAAATTTTTTAGAACTACAGTACTGATTTTTAGTGGTAAGTATATGCTTTATTAACCGTAGCAGGCAAATATTTTTATGACTAATGTCAAGTATCATTACAACTGCCAGTCGAAACTAATACAGTATACAGTGTGTCCAAAAAAGTATGCAACATATGGGAAAGATTTTTATTACCGATTTTTCAGAAAATTTTATTCTTGATAAAAGTTGGTGCATGCCTTAAAATTATAAACGCATATTTTAAATTTCACCTGCGGCTAATAGTAAGGGAGCAAATGCCATTTTTTCTAAATTGCTTTAAGACTGGACTTGACCGTACTAGATGAAAATGACAAATAAATTATTAGTTATTTCCACTCATATAAATAGAGTGGGATTCTGTTATAATTTTTATTAGAACCCAAGCTGGTTAACATGTGTTTAAATATGCGTGCAACACGCTAATATCTAAACCCACCCGTATCATTGAAAAGTTTTAAAAGGTTTGCAAACTACTTAATACATTTTTATAATAAATACATGATTAAGATATTTTTTTATTATATTAAAATCGCGTAAATAAAAAATCGACTAGAGGCATACCGTTTAGGGGAAAATAGATATTAAGGAAAAAAATTAAAAATTGGGACACATAACTAAAATTTCATATTCGGACTAAGTTTTTTATTTGCAAAAACATTTTCATATAAAATTGTCTTGTATTTGTACTAATTAAGGTAAGTACTTTACTTTTAAGGCCATTTCGAAAAAATGGCATTTGCTCCCTTACTATTAGCTGCATGTGAAATATGAAATAAGCATTTATAGTTTTAAGGCATGCACCAAGGTTTATCAAGAATAAAATTTCCTGAGAAATCGGTAATAAAGAAGTTTCCCATATGTTGCATACTTTTTTGGACACACTGTATAAAACCATATTAGACCCCCAATAGCACTTGGCAATTATTGTGAGTATTGAGAGCGATGGTAGCAATAACATCTATTTCCAATTGGGTTAAATACCGTGATATTATCACAACATAACGGTCTAGCAATTTTCGTTGTCTTACAGTAGGAAAACGCGTTGCTATCACTCGTCACCTTAGAGTTATACTGTGGTATGTGCAGTAAACCAAGTTTTGAGAAAAAGCGTTATGAAAAATTAGCTTTTTGTTACAGTGCTATGGACAGACCTACACTTAAGAAAATTTATACTTAGTTAGTTTCATTATAATTATTACGGTTTTTTAGAAAAAATATACACATATACATTGTTTTTTCTATATTTTGGGCACTAGAAAAAACACATACAATTATGTAACTATATTTTTTTATTAATTATGAAAACATACAACTCTGTAACGTTACAAAAAAACAAAATAACTACAAATAAGAATATAATCCCGAACTAGAGAAATAAATATGTTAGGCATTATCATTTTTGGGAAGTATAGCCATATAGTATGCCTTATCCACCTCAGGAATCCACTAGCACACTAACTCAACGACCCAACCAAATAAAAACAAAGTTGTATGTGTATTATTTGTGACCATAGAAATAAAATATAAAATTACAAAGGTGTATGTGACACATATACAACTATGAGACTCTAAAAATCGCAATTCACGTTGATACAACAATGTATTTATGGCTGCCAATGACATATCGTCACCTTAGAGTTATACTGTGGTATGTACAGTAAACCAAGTTTTGAGAGAAAGCGTTATGAAAAATTGGGTTTTTGTTACAGTGCTATAGACAGACCTACACTTAAGAAAATTTGTACTTAGTTAGTTTCATTATAATTATTACGGTTTTTTAGAAAAAATATACACATATACATTGTTTTTTCTATATTTTGGGCACTAGAAAAAACACATACAATTATGTAACTATACTTTTTTATTAATTATGAAAACATACAACTCTGTAACGTTACAAAAAAACAAAATAACTACAAATAAGAATATAATCCAGAACTAGAGAAATAAATATGTTAGGCATTATCATTTTTGGGAATTATAGCCATATAGTATGCCTTATCCACCTCAGGAATCCACTAGCACACTAACTCAACGACCCAACCAAATAAAAACAAAGTTGTATGTGTATTATTTGTGACCATAGAAATAAAATATAAAATTACAAAGGTGTATGTGACACATATACAACTATGAGACTCTAAAAATCGCAATTCACGTTGATACAACTTATTAACACCGAAAAGTCAATTTTAGAAAAACTGCGACATACAACAGTATAACTCTAAAGTGACGACATATAGTATTAAACAGTTGTATAAAGAGTATGTGAATTCTTATAAGAAATAGAATGCTTTTTTCTCAGTGTATAAAGCAATTGACTAAAAAGTATCATGCTCAGTTCTTTGTAGACCATTTTTCTAGAAAATGCTCACCCTTTGCGGATTTCATCCTTGACAAAATCCTAATTTCATATTTCCAAGTCCCAACGCGCTCTGGTTGGAATAATAATGTGAAATTCCGCAGGCTTTTGACTCTGTGTTTGGGGGGAAACCGGTGTTAATTTGTTCTCTGTGTTTGTCTTTCGAGCGAAAACGGCAATCATTCGGCGATAATTTCGTTTGCTTTTGGTACGATATTATCTCGGTTAGCATAAATAATAGCAGTTTTGTACGGGGAACGTACGAAACTTTCTAGGCTTTTTAATATAACGGAGTTTAAACAAAAATTGTAAGATCCATCTCCAGGCGTGTTTCGTCATATCACGGCTCACCAGTGAGGCTAGGATCCGAAGAAAGCAAGGAAAAGCACGTGATTCGCATTATATGTCAAATTTTAATTTTTTTCAAAAAATAATGCAAAAGTAGGGTTACTTCTGAAAGTATCGAAAAAAGTTATTAGAAAAAGTTTTTTTAAATGCAGTTTCTAGCCCACATGCCAAATTTCAGCTGCATAAGATAATTTTGATTTTTTACCTATGTTTTGTAAATTGCACCACTTTTGCAAAATAAGGCTCAACGCAACCTACATAAAACTTCTTAGTTTTGAGAATGCTTTATTTGAGATACATTTTCTTTAAAGTAGCACCATATTAAATGTGTGTTTTTCTACAAAATCAAAATTGGGCTATTGAAATTTGGTCGCATGTGATGCAAAGTTTATTTATTTTTGACCCTGTAGGTATAAGGTAACTTCACAAAATAAGTATTTTGGAAAACGTAGTTTGTGTCTGAAAGTAATACACCTTAATATTAAGACAAAAAAGAACACAGTGTCATCAGTAAAGTGTTCATTAAGTAGAAAATAAATTTTAGTGGTGGGAAAAAAATCAAGATTATCTTATGCAGCTGAAATTTTGCATGTCGGCTAGGAAACGCATTCAAAAAAACTTATTCTAATAACTTTTTGCGATATTTTCAGAAAAAAACACCTTTTGAATTATTTTTTGGAAAAAATTAAAATTTGACACTGACACTATAGACAGCTAACCAAGATTTTACAGTTTACTGTATAAAAGTTCTAACTTTTCGGCAATTTAAGGTGGAATTATCAACGTCATTCAATTTATTGCCAACCTATAACCTATTTCGCCTTGTTTTTCTTAGTTTATTATTTTATTGACTAAGATAAGATAAAATCAACACACATTATTTTGGTAATATCTGATATATTACAAAAATATCAATTTATTCCATTGCTTATTTTGGGAGAATTGTATAGTGAAAGAACAATGACATAATAATGTTTAAAAAAATCTTACCCGATATTTTTCGCTATACAATTCTCCTTAAATAACTTATGAAATTCCATGATATTTATTTAACATGTTAATTATTACCTATAGAATATGAAGACGATATTGATTTTATTTAAAGTTTGTGTAAAAGTTATAAAAAATAAATAAATCTACGCGAAATAGGTTATAGGTTGGCAAGCATGTTGATACTCCCACCTTAAGCTCCATTAATTCCTTGTTTCATACACGACACCCAGCGTTGTGACGTCACGCATATTCTAAAGTGTTTGTGGAAAAGTAATAGGTAGTATAGGTACTGTTGTTTACCTACTCTAGCTAGCACATGCAAAAACAATCATTTAAATGTGTTAATTATCTGATCTAACTATCTATTCTGTGCTTACTGTTCTTGCTGTAAAAGGAAATTTTTAATTGGCTGCAACAGCTTTTCTAGGAATCGGCATTAAGCGTCGCCATAGCACTGATAAATTCCCAATAGAATTGAACCCTACTACTCCGAATATTGTACCCGACAAAATATTATAGGCTTTTCCCTTCTATTAATCGCCTCTGCAAACGTTAGATTTACTCAAAAAAAGAATGCTTTAAAGCCAAACAAGTTTCTTGAATAAACTTTAGTTCATTTCAAAAAAATGCTGGAACTTTTCGTATCTCGTGATAATCGCCAATATACAAAACATGCAACGCCTGTGTTTCACATGTTTATATGCAATATGCGTTGGGTATATAATTATTATATAAATCAATTACTACATTTACTTATCGCGTGCATTTACGTGAGAATCATCGTCATCAGATTTCAGGTCAGATTCTGTCGGAGAAGTTGCAGTTGGTTTGATTGAAACTGCATGGAAATAATATTAATATCAAATTATTGTTAATTGTTTTAAAAAATGCGTATTTATGTTTATGCTATTTATAATAGGTACACTGAGAAAAGGAACCTTCTATTCCTTATAAGAATTCACATACTCTTTATATAACTATTTATTTATTCATTTATTAATTTATTTATTTATTAACAAATGGTATATCTACAGACCTAATGGTCCAAAAGGATATCCACAATTAAACATAATAGGCGTGCGGATATAATATAAAATAATGATAAAGTCTATATTTATATTTACTGTAATAAACTAAAGTAATCCTTAATTCCATATTATATCTACTTAAGTTAATATGCAAAACAATTTTTTATTTTAATTTTAATCACATTTAATGAATAATGAAATAAATCAATATCAGCAAATCTAGAATTATACAAACGTAATATTCTATGAATGGGTGAATTCCTACCCGAATTAGTTCGAAAGAATTGCTCAAAAATAAGGAATTACTTCTTAGGTCTATCGCTTGAATATTAAAAAGAATATTTGATAAAATTACAGGCGAGTCCAAGTGACCATTAAGTATTTTATATAAAAAGAGAACATCACATTGCTCGCGCCGAGCTTCAAGAGAATAAAACTGATATTCCTGCCTAAGTCTAGATGTACCGACGGTATATAACCTGTTGACTTGTAATATAAAAATCTCAAAAAAGTATTTTGTACTCTCTCCAGCCTAACCTTATAAACATCATACTGGGGACACCAAACAGGTGTAGCATAATTTAATATAGGTACTGTATACGAATGAGTAGAATAAAGCCTTCATTGCAGTTACAGAGTGAAACTGTCTACATTGTCTCAAAATAAATCCTAACATTTTTGTGGCTTTAGTGACAACAAAATTTGTATGTGAAGAAAAAAGCATTTTACAATCAAGTATGATACCCAAGTCTCTAATTTTGTTGACGAAATTAGAGTCTACTTCCCTTAGTACAATTCTGTTTAAATTATAATCGTGTAAGAACTTGTTTATATTTCTAGAAAATGAAATAAAGCAATGCTCCCATAGAATTATTGCTCTGAATACTCACAGTAATTATCAAGTTCTATTGGGGGTGTAATCTGGTTTTATATACTGTATTGGTTCCGACTGGCAGTTGTAATAAAACTTGACTTTAATCATAATTACATTTGCTAGCTACGGTTAATGAACCATATACTTACCACTAAAAATCAGTACTTCAGCTCTCAAAAATTTTAATAGCTTCGTGTGATATTGTTCTTGTCGTTTAACATTGCATAATAATATTATTATCTATTATGTAACATGGTCATGCACTACATAAAACTTCTCAGTTTTGACAAGGCTTTATTTCAGATACATTTTCTTTAAAGTAGCGCTACTTATATTAAATGTGTGTTTTTCTACAAAATCAAAATTGGGCTATTAAAATTTGGTCGCATTTGATGCAAAGTTTATTTGTGTTTGACCCTGTATAAGGTAACTTTATAAAATAAGTATGTTGTGTCTGACACAAACTACGTTTTCAAAAATACTTATTTTATGAAGTTACCTTATACAGGGTCAAAAACAAATAAACTTTGCATCACATGTGACCAAATTTTAATAGTCCAATTTTGATTTTGTAGAAAAACATATTTAATATGGCACTACTTTAAAGAAAATGTATCTGAAATAAAGCATTGTCAAAAGTAAGAAGTTTTGTGTAGGTTGCGTTGAGTCTTATTTTGCAAAAATGGTGCAATTTACAAAATATAGGTAAAAAATCAAAATTATTTAATGCGGCTGAAATTTTGCATGTGGGCTAAAAACTGCATTTAAAAAAACTTTTTCTGTTAACTTTTTTCGATATTTCCAGAAATAACCCCACTTTTGAATTATTTTTTAGAAAAAATTAAAATTTAACAGATAATGCGAATCACGTAACAACTATTGTTTTGCTTAATTTTCATCTCGATCAAAGCAGAACTTGATGCCAAAGTCAAATTTTGAATAAAGGTATTAATAAAATTCCATCATCACCATCACTATTACCAAAATCCAATATGATGCGGACTTTACTGGTGATACGTACAGGGTCTTCCAACGAGGACTGCAGAATTCAAAAATGAAACCAAAAATTTATTTGAACCAGAAACAAAAGAGTTACGCTATGGATAAGGTGTTTTTTAAATGGAACATAGCTTTTTTTATACGATTTTTGGAACGAGTGATTTTTTTTTGTCCGTTCTGATTAAAATATTTAATATTGTGACAGCTATTTTTATTAAATTTTAATGTTTTATCCAGTATAATTTAACTTTAACCTGTTTGAAACATACACTAGGTAATAAAGGTATAATCACCTTTGAATCCTTCAAAGTCAAAAAATTTGACAAATTTACTATAATATTGCCGAAATGAAATATGCATTAGATGAGAGATTGCAGATTGTTATCTTGTTCTACAAATGCCAAGAAAATGCAAGAGAAGCAAGGAGAAGATTTATTGCAAATTTTCACAGAAATATATCCGTCAATACTATTCTAAGGATAAAGAACCTATTTGAGGAAAATAAATGTTAGAATATAGCGTCACCAATATGTGTAAAGGCAAAAACCTAATCAATGAGTCTTTGTTGTCTCAAAACTGTATCCTATACGAGGCACAGTGTAACCAAATATAAGCACATAAATATTCTTAAGTATCAAAATAATTACGTAAGTCTTTAGAGCGTTTGTTTGGTTTTTCTAGAAAGACATAGTAGTATTATACTGGCGTGCTTTCCGAGTGGTTCTTACAATAAGGCAAATAGACGTTTTTAAAACTTTAATCTTTAATTTGATTTTCCATAGCCTATTTCCTATAGGTTATGGGCCCAGTGTACGCCGCGTGTTAGTTGCATTTTGTGAACTGAATACAGGGTGTTTATTTGTGCAGTGACTATGGAAAATTTAAAAGTGAAAAGAAACATTAAACCCTTTGATGGTGATAGATACGGTGTGTGGAAATTCAGAATTCGTGCTTTATTAACTGAACTTGACATTCTTAAAGTTATTGATGAGGATATTCCGGATCCCCTCACTGACGAATGGATAAAATCAGAACGTACAGCTAAAAATATTATTGTGGAATATTTATCGGACTCTTTTCTAAGTTTTGTAAAGTTAGACAATACTGCAAGAGACGTTTTACACAATTTAGATAATATTTATGAACGCAAAAGCCTTGCCACGCAATTAGCTTTACGAAAGAAATTACTGGGATTGAAGTTAGACACTCACGCATCGTTAATAAAACATTTCACAGTTTTCGATGACCTTATTACGGAATTAATGGCAGCTGGTGCAAAATTGGAGGAAACCGATAAAGTATCTCATTTATTGCTGACTCTTCCAAAATCCTATGATGGCGTTATAACAGCTATAGAAACGTTATCTGAGGATAATTTAACTTTGCCTTTTGTCAAAACAAGACTTTTGGACCACGAAGTCAAGTTAACACATGACAATAGAGACACAAGCGCAAAAGTTCTTCATGCAGAGTTTAGAGACGCACCAAAGAAGCAAAGCTTTGAATGTACTAAAAATCATTATCAAGCAAAATATAAGGCACGAAAATGTAAACCAAATAATAAATTATCAAATACAAAGTGTCACCATTGCGGCAGGAAAGGTCACTTAAAGAAAAATTGTTTCTTTTACAAGAAAACAATCCAACATCAAAATTTTCACAGAAACCGAACTGTCCAAAATATAGAAGTATTACATCAGCCTTCTACGTCAAATGACAATCCGTCTGGTTTTGCTTTTATGGCAGGAAATTTTGAACTCGAGGAAGAGAGTAATAAAATTACTTTTCTACTGGATTCTGGCGCATCTGACCACCTTGTCAACAGAGATGATTTATTTCATAGTTCCGTCAATTTACAAGCACCAATGAAAATTTCTGTAGCGAAGAATGAAACATACATAACTGCAATTAAGAAGGGAACCATTCACGTGACCAGTAATATGGGTATTCAAGGGCTACTCGAGGATGTCCTGTACTGTCCAGATGTCCCGTACAATTTATTGTCCGTCAGAAAAATGCAAGAGGCTGGAATGACAATTACTTTTGGTCAAAATGGGGTAACTGTAAGCAAAGGTAGTAAAACCATAATGATGGGTAAGTCTTTGAACAATAATAATTTGATAGGTATTGATTTTTTGATTAATACAAATGTAGTAAATTCTATTGTTCAAGTAAATAATAATGCAAAAATACCCAATTATAAATTATGGCATGAACGTTTGGGGCACATTGGTAAATTTAACTTTTTAGAAATGAAGAATAGACAAATGGTCGAAGATATGGGTCAAATAGATCAGGTTACACCCATAAATTATTTTTGTGAAGCGTGTATAAATGGTAAACAAACACGTCTACCTTTTCAAAAGGCTAAAAATAAAAGTTATGTTAAACGACCATTATTTATTGTTCATACTGACGTCTGCGGTCCTATCACTCCTACAACGGTTGACGATAAAAATTATTTTGTATTTTTTGTTGACCAGTATACACACTACTGTGTTACATATTTAATAAAACATAAATCAGATGTGTTTTCAATGTTCAGAGATTATGTTGCAAAAAGCGAAGCTCATTTTAATTTAAAAATTGTCAATTTATATAGTGACAACGGAAGGGAATATTTGTCAAACGAAATGAAAGATTTTTGTGTAGAAAGGGGCATAAGTTATCATTTGACAGTTCCACGAACCCCACAGTTAAATGGTGTATCAGAGCGAATGGTCAGAACTATTACTGAAAAAGGTCGTGCCATGATATCTGGCGCTAAGTTAGAAAAAGCTTTTTGGGGTGAGGCAGTTCTTACTGCAACGTTTTTAATTAATTTGACACCCACTAAAGCCTTAAGACAATTTAAAACACCATATGAATTGTGGCATAGTAAAAAGCCACAACTTAGATATTTAAAGGTTTTTGGTTCTACTGTATATGTGCATAATAAAACCAGGAAAACAAAATTTGATGAAAAATCCTGGAAAGCGATTTTAGTTGGGTACGAACCGAATGGTTATAAAGTGTGGGACGTACAAACTGAAAAATTTGTTGTCGTTAGAGACGTTATTGTAGACGAGACAAATTTTTTGATGTCCAGGCCTACAGTTGAGCCTGAAGGGGTTAATTTTAAAAACTCCCGTATAAATGTGGAAACTGAAACTGATGCATCTGACGTTCCGTCAAAATCAGTAGTAAAATTTGATGAATCTGTAATTGCAACAGATAAGCCCTCTGATACTAAGACTATACGTTTACCTTTACCTGAAAATAGTCAAAATAAGATTCCCTTGTATTCTGAACTGAGGAGGAGTGACAGGATTAAAGATCGTATGTCTATTTCTCATAATGAAAATGATTTATCAAATGATTATCTTATGTGCGCTCAATCTATAGTATGTAAAATTCCTACATCATATCAGGAAATTCAAAATAGAACTGATAGAATTAAGTGGGAAGAAGCTATTCAGGATGAAATTAATTCTTTGGCAATAAACAATACATGGTATTTGGTATCAAAACCTGAAAATAAAAATATAGTAGATTGTAAATGGGTATTTGCTCTTAAAAATGATGAATTTGGAAACCCATCAAAATATAAAGCTCGTCTTGTTGCTCGAGGTTTTAGTCAAGAATATTTAACAGATTATAACGAAACTTTTGCACCAGTCGCAAGAATTTCGAGTTTTAGATTTGTACTTGCGTTTGCAAATCAGTTTAACCTTTTAATTCACCATATGGACGTAAAAACAGCTTTTCTAAACGGAATATTAAAAGAGGAAATTTTTATGAAAATTCCAGAAGGTGTAAAAAGTAAGCCTAATCAAGTATGTAAATTAAATAAAGCATTATATGGCTTAAAGCAGTCAGCAAGATGTTGGTTTGAAATTTTTGAAAGGGCTCTTAAAGAAAAAGGTTTTCGAAATTCCTCAGTAGATCATTGTATTTATATTTTAGACAGAGAAGATATTTCTAAAAATATCTATGTAGTACTTTATGTGGATGACCTTGTAATCGCCACTGCAAATAGTGAAACAATGATAAATTTTAAAAATTATTTGGCAAACAAGTTTTCTATGGTAGATTTAAAAGATATTAAATTGTTTTTGGGAATAAAAATTGAAAGAACTGATAATTCAATAACTTTAGATCAACGGGCATATATAAAAACAATTTTAAATAAGTTTAATATGCAAGATTGTAAATCTGTCAGCACTCCTCTCCCAAATAAATTAGATTATACAAGTCTAAATTCTCAAGAGAAATATGATACTCCTTGTCGGAACCTTTTAGGGTGTTTAATGTATGTCATGCTGTGCACACGACCCGATTTAAGCACTGCTGTTAATATTTTAAGTCGATATCTTAATAATAATAACAAAGAACTTTGGCAATGCCTAAAAAGGGTTCTTAGATATCTTAAAGGTTCAATTAATTTTAAGCTGACCTATATACGAGGTAATTACAAAAATATTTTAAGTGGTTATGTTGATTCAGATTGGGGAGGTGATGATGAAAGAAATAGAAAAAGTACCACAGGATATTTGTTTAAATTATTCGATCAATGTGTGATATGTTGGAATACAAAAAGGCAAACATCAGTAGCGGCTTCGTCGACAGAAGCTGAGTATATGGCTCTCTATGAAGCTGTCAGAGAAGCACTTTGGTTAAAATCATTGGCAATTAGTATTAACATAAATATTACAGAGCCAATTATAATTTATGAGGATAATAACGGTTGTATTAGTATCGCCAATAATCCAACAAATCACAAAAAGTCGAAGCATATTAGTATTAAATATCATTTCTCCAGAGAACAGATAGTAAAAGGTGTACTAAAATTAGAATATCTTTCCACAGATAAACAGATAGCTGATGTATTGACAAAGCCACTACCAGCAGCTAAATTTCAAGAATTTAGAGCAGGACTAGGGCTTGTAGAAATAAGTAACTAAATGATCTGATTGGGTTTTTCTGGGTTTTCCCCAATCCTAGCAACAAATGTTGGATCATTATTGTCATTACCCCAGAAAACACGAGGAAAGCATGGTTATTGAGATACTGCTATATCAAGAGTATAGTTTAGATTAGAATGTACTTTGTTCTTATATAGGTTGATTATATATATAATATATAAGTTTAGATTTAAATTTTTTTAGATTATTGATTAATTTTTGAGGGGGCGTGTTAGAATATAGCGTCACCAATATGTGTAAAGGCAAAAACCTAATCAATGAGTCTTTGTTGTCTCAAAACTGTATCCTATACGAGGCACAGTGTAACCAAATATAAGCACATAAATATTCTTAAGTATCAAAATAATTACGTAAGTCTTTAGAGCGTTTGTTTGGTTTTTCTAGAAAGACATAGTAGTATTATACTGGCGTGCTTTCCGAGTGGTTCTTACAATAAGGCAAATAGACGTTTTTAAAACTTTAATCTTTAATTTGATTTTCCATAGCCTATTTCCTATAATAAAACATTACATGACAGAAAAAGAAATCTAGAAAGGAATAGAAATCGAGACCGTGCCATTGTGAATTATTTTCGACTGAATCCAACCAAATCAATTTCGGACGCAGTTCGGGACGTTCAATACGGCGGCGGTGTAAGACGCAGAAGAGTTACCCAAGGAACTGTTCACAGGACTTTAAGAAATCATAAATTTAAGTCTTATCATATCCTTCCACTTCAACATCTAACACCGGCACAAAACAATCTGCAATCTCTCATCTAATGCATATTTCATTTCGGCAATATTATAGTAAAGAACCCCGCACTTCTCTTATGGAAAATGGCCTTCGGTTAAATTTTCTAAATTTTTAGTATGTTGTAGAGAATGCCATTCTGATCAAAAGTGTTCATGGCCACAACAAAATCTGCGGACCAGTTTTTGAGATACAGGGTGTCCAAGTTGCAAAATATGAATTTTCAATACATTATATTTTCGTAGTTTATAATATTAATTAGTTTTGTTTTTTTGTATTTTTGCTGCCCTGTCATAGATAGGATAGAATACTATAAAAAT
Organism: Polydrusus pterygomalis; assembly: GCA_963969555.1. Classification (NCBI taxonomy): domain Eukaryota; kingdom Metazoa; phylum Arthropoda; class Insecta; order Coleoptera; family Curculionidae; genus Polydrusus; species Polydrusus pterygomalis. The sequence goes on along the minus strand of OZ018385.1, from coordinate 36,570,869 downwards.
AGTTTAACTTTTTTTATTATATACCGGGTGAGTGACGAAAATTATTTAATATTTTTTGTTAATCATTGTAATTTCGGCATTAAGTTAAATGTTAACAAAGTAATATTGTAGATGACATTAGCTTGGAGCAAGCTATGAGAATTTATATATTTTATATTTATACAGGGTAACTCAAAAAAGTTAATATTTTTTTTATTAGTTTTGAAAGAAATTTTGTAGATATTTCTTTATATACTACTTGTCGCTTATCGTATACTTCCAAATATATATAATTATCAAGGTTATACAGGGTGTTTCCGATGATAAGCGATGGAAAAATAACATAAAAATGCATGTATTTATAAATCACCCGGTATATTAAAAACGGATCGGTTAAATTTCGTTATTTTTTAATATTTTTTGCTTGAAGTGTCTTACTTACTTGTTTGCTATTGATTTTCCTTTTCCTATGACCAGTTCTGGAAATATACAGCGTCAAACAGACTCAAAAACTCAAAAAATAAGCAAATAAAATAACAATTTGTTTTTTAATTTCAATAAAAGTTGTTATGTCAGTTTATTATATGGTTAAAAATAAATATATTTAATGCTATACAGGGTGTTTCGAATAATTAGGGTATTCTAACACTGCATTATGCAAATAAGAAATATATATAAATAGTATAAACAAGAGAAGTCTTAATACAAAGAATTAATTTTATCCAAAAATAATAAGTAGGCCTTGAGAAAACGTAATAGCTGCCATATACAAAGTAATAAAATTTTGACAGATCATTCTAATGTTACCTGCTTTTTAAAAAGTTATTTTGTATTTATTTATTGAAGAATATGGCACTTGTTAATCGAGTAATGTGCTACGTGTGTGACATAAGACTTTTAACGTTCGACAAATGATAAGAATTCACGGAGATAATATGGAGAAACACGATCAAGCCGTCATACGGAGAGAAGTTATGGGAAGGCCCCCTTTAGAAATTGTGGAAGGTACCAGAATGTGCTTCACTTGTCACCAGGGAATATTGAAGGATTTAAGAACTCTTGAGAATAATCCTAATTGTATCCGTCTCAACGTAGCATCTCCGGTTGGAGGTATGATATGTTTAATATGTAATAATAATGAAAATATTCGGAGGTCAAAATTTTATTACTTTGTATATGGCAGCTATTACGTTTTCTCAAGGCCTACTTATTATTTTTGGATAAAATTAATTCTTTGTATTAAGACTTTTCTTGTTTATACTATTTATATATATTTCTTATTTGCATAATGCAGTGTTAGAATACCCTAATTATTCGAAACACCTCGTATAGCATTAAATATATTTATTTTTAACCATATAATAAACTGACATAACAAATTTTATTGAAATTAAAAAACAAATTGTTATTTTATTTGCTTATTTTTTGAGTTTTTGAGTCTGTTTGACGCTGTATATTTCCAGAACTGGTCATAGGAAAAGGAAAGTCAATAGCAAACAAGTAAGTAAGACACTTCAAGCAAAAAATATTAAAAAATAACGAAATTTAACCGATCCGTTTTTAATATACCGGGTGATTTATAAATACATGCATTTTTATGTTATTTTTCCATCGCTTATCATCGGAAACACCCTGTATAACATTGATAATTATATATATTTGGAAGCATACGATAAGCGACAAGTAGTATATAAAGAAATATCTACAAAATTTCTTTCAAAACTAATAAAAAAAATATTAACTTTTTTGAGTTACCCTGTATAAATATAAAAAATATAAATTCTCATAGCTTGCTCCAAGCTAATGTCATCTACAATATTACTTTGTTAACATTTAACTTAATGCCGAAATTACAATGATTAACAAAAAATATTAAATCATTTTCGTCACTCACCCGGTATATAATAAAAAAATTTAAACTATTTTTATAGTATTCTATCCTATCTATGACAGGGCCAACAAAAATACAAAAAAACAAAACTAATTAATATTATAAACTACGAAAATATAATGTATTGAAAATTCATATTTTGCAACTTGGACACCCTGTATCTCAAAAACTGGTCCGCAGATTTTGTTGTGGCCATGAACACTTTTGATCAGAATGGCATTCTCTACAACATACTAAAAATTTAGAAAATTTAACCGAAGGCCATTTTCCATAAGAGAAGTGCGGGGTTCTTTGTCAAATTTTTTGACTTTGAAGGATTCAAAGGTGATTATACCTTTATTACCTAGTGTATGTTTCAAACAGGTTAAAGTTAAATTATACTGGATAAAACATTAAAATTTAATAAAAATAGCTGTCACAATATTAAATATTTTAATCAGAACGGACAAAAAAAAATCACTCGTTCCAAAAATCGTATAAAAAAAGCTATGTTCCAATTAAAAAACACCTTATCCATATCGTAACTCTTTTGTTTCTGGTTCAAATAAATTTTTGGTTTCATTTTTGAATTCTGCAGGAAAAAGTACATCGATGGGCTATTTTGGATTTTTCTTTAAATACAAGGAAGCTCAAAAATGAGCCCCTGTTCAGTCCTCGTTGGAAGACCCTGTACATAGATAGTTGATTTCACAAGTTTTCATTAAATAAATATTTGAAAATTTTGTAAGATTCCTGTTTTACAATTTTATTTGACTAAATTGTCCTTATAACTTCGTGGTTATTTTGTTTGTTGTTCTTACAGATGCACAACACTTTAGTTAGAAAATGTTAAATATAGTCACCCACCACGCATGTCGTATTTTCATTATCTCTAAACTTGTCAGCAACTAAAAATAATAAAACAACGCGTCGACAGTTTGATTCTCTAATAGGCAGTAATTATTATTATTAACCAGAGGAATTTGTTAACAAGCCTACGTCTGTCATCACATCACTGTCGACAGTCATCAAGTTAGGAGTGGTTAAGGAACCGAAAATAGAATCCTTATTATCATTTACTCGACACGGTGTTGCGGATGGACTTCATCAATCAGGATGAGACAGACCGTGATGATATTTAGTACAACAATGGTTATTTATACAAGGTACGCATCGCATTGCACTTGGGTGACGGCTCTAACCTGCAAAACAATAAAAAAAAGTAAACCACCTAATAGACTGAATGGCCCACTATACAGGGTGAGTCGGGAGGAATGGGCCAAACTCTAATGGTGTAATCTATGCATCAAAATAATAAGAAAAACTCAAAATAAATGTTGTTATCCAATATTCATTTGATTTCAAATTACAGCGTTAAATATAATAATATTGTTAAACCAAAATATGCAACATTAACATTGTTTTAAATAAATCATTAGTTTAGTAAATTTTCAAAAATACCGACATTTCCTGCTTCGTTTACGAATGGCGCGCGTGGCTCTTCTAATTGATTCGTGCCTTTCTTTAATATTGAGTGCAGCATTTCTAATGCGTCAATGTGGACATATTTCCTTCCTTCTCTGTACCATTATCCATTTACATGCTTGGCGTTGTCGGTTCTCCAGCCACTCCTAAAAATATAAACAAGCGAATTAAAAAAATGCAAAAAGACATTAATGTTTGTAACAAATAAGACCGACATTATGCAACATATTATGACTAATGATTATTTAAATGATGCTTACTAAGCTGTTGATTTATCCAATGAGTATGGGGTTACGAGGTAATACACCATCACACATCAGATGTTAAATTAAAATTAACCGATTAAATACAATGTGTACGGGTTTAAATTAGATGTTGTCAAGTTTAAAAAATTCTAAAGTACCGAGGATAAAGACCTGAAGTATTTTTTTCCTGTTTTGTTGTCCTGTGTTGAGTCTCTTGAACAACCTAACAGACTTTAAGCTTAGTTAAAAAGCATACTTATGGTTTTTTTCAGACTGAACCTTGACCACGGGGGGAGGAGGGATGGGGGGGGGGGGCACATCGACGGCCCCTTCAAAACTCGCTGCCAGCTTTGCTTTTCATAGGTATTTCATTTCATAATTAATTTTATTTTTTTATATCCTAAGAATTTAACTTCGTTAGGTGAAAAAGAATTATACGTAAAAGCGCGGAATTTACAAACAATATACCATAAAGACTTGTCCATTGACTTTCTTAGTCAAATTTTAAGCCTCAGAAAGGGACTTGGAGATAGTATTTCAATGATGTTATCAGTGATGTTATTTCTAACTTTACCAGTTAGTGCGGCATCAGCGGAACGATCTTTTTCCAAACTTAAAACAGTAAAAACCTATTTACGTAACACCATGGGATAACAACGCCTTTCGGATTTATCCTTAATCAGTATCGAACACGAGTTTGTTAAAACATTAAATATCGACGAAATTATAAACGATTTTGCAAAAAAAAAAAAAAACGACGATCTGGTTGCTTGGTATAATACCTTGTATAGTATAATTTATCCAATGTCAGTGTGATGACATTCCAATCATTCCATACGGCGGTAAACGTCGGTCTCTTTGAGACTGTTTACCGCCGTATGGAATGTCATCACACTGACTTTGGAATAACAATACTTAGTGACATAGTGTTTGTGCAGACTTGTTGAGTGTTCATGTCTTTTACTGTTTTCTGTTTTTTGGATTCTATGAGGCTCGATTACTGCTACCCCCGTTACTACCATACTTGGTAAGCAACATAAGTGGTGTTTTAAAATTTTGATTTTGCATCATGTTTGTTGGAATATTACGTATAATGACTTGAAAGCTCCATTAAGGTTTTATACCATTTTCTCTCCTGCTGAGACCAGCAGCATTATATAAATTTTCTGTCTTCTGATGATTAACGTTTCTACGTTCGATACATGTAGAGATCCCTAAAGAATTTCTATATTCTATTAAATTTTGTTGAGGAAGGCTTTTAGTTTTTTCTTTCTTTCCTATATTCCCGTAACTAATCTAGATTTGTTTAGGGTTTAAACTGATTCACTTACCGTTACTAACTGAATTGTAATCCCCTGAGGACATGCAAATGTTAGAACATCACTACATAGTATAAAACAAAGTCGCTGTCGCTGTCTGTCCGTCCTATGAAGGGCTTTAGGTTAGGAGTCCGATCACAATACATTGGTTTCGGGCAAAGTTTTGGATCGGTAAAGCAGCTTTAAAAATGGCCGTCAGGGGCGCATGTGTTCCTTCAAATCTGTAAAATGCATGGGTTCTTATGGGATAATCAACTGTTTTATTGAATTTAGTTAACTGAAACCCTCTACAGGCTGAGATATGTATGTATTATATCTAATAAAGCTTATTTTATTTAATTATTGGATAAAAATACCGCTGACGTCTATGAAAACCTGTAAAAAGTCAAACACTAGACGATCACTGCGCCGCGACCGGGAAACAGCGAACTAACTACTAAACAGGGACGTAAATTTAAAGAACAGCCATTTTCGATCGGACTCCTTCCTAAAGCCCTCCATAGTCCGTCCCTATGTATGCTTAAATCTTTAAAACTACGCAACGGATTTTGAAGCGGTTTTTTTAAATAAATAGAGTGATTCAAGAGAAAGGTTTATATGTATAATACATGCATAATAATATAGAGAAACACTGATAAATTTAGAGGTTTCTAATGTGATGTCGTAAATAAACACATTTTAAACACGCGTGCGAAGCCGGGGCGGGTCGCTAGTCCGTTATGAAAATGTTTAAAAGACCACCAATTTCGTTATAACGCTGTTATTTTTATCCCCGATCTCCCCTAATATACCAACTAAGTTGCTAGAGATATGCGAAACATACCCTAAGTGTCAACCAGAATCACGCCATTACTATTCTCTCGTGCTTTCGGAAATATCGACAACTTTGGACAAGTTTGGATTCGAAGTTGCTGGAATTAGGTTTTAGTTGTCAATTCAATTAATGTTGATGGTTGTTCGGTAATACCATTTGGAACAATAAAACCATACTGGGTGTTCTGACGGGAAAATCGGAGCCAACTTTTTTATGGTCTAAAGAGGGCTTAAGATTTAATTTTGGTGTGATTTTTAGGCTATTAACTGCCAGTGAAGTAAATTATATACAGTGATATGCCGAGAGAGAGGAGAAAGAGAGCATAAACAACTGAGAAACTAAAAAAAATACTTCCATTATTCTTACCAGCGGACTAAAGAGCCAAATTCCTTAATTGTGGCCAAAATAGTAAATTTAGGAAAGCGCGTTGCTGTCACGTTTTATAGTATTAAACAGTTGTATAAAGAGTATGTGAATTATTCTCATCAGAAGGTTTTTTTCTTAGTGTAAGGTTGACATGTTTCTGATCGCTTTTAATATATATACAGTGTCACCATCAGTAAAGTCCGCATCATATGAGATTTTTTTTATTAATATCTTTATTCAAAATTTGACTTTGGCATCAAGTTCTGCTTCGATCGAGATGAAAATTAAGCAAAAAAATGTCACGTTATTCGCATTATCTGTCAAATTTTAATTTTTTCCAAAAAATAATTCAAAAGTGGGGTTATTTCTGAAAATATCGAAAAAGTTATTAGACAAAGTTTTTTAAATGCAGTTTCTAGCCAACTTGCAAAATTTCAGCTGCATAGGATTACTTTGATTTTTTACCCATATTTTGTAAATTGCACCACTTTTGCAAAATAAGACTCAACGCAACCTACGTAAAACTTCTCAGTTTTGACAAGGCTTTATTTCAGATATATTTTCTTTAAAGTATTAAATATGTGTTTTTCTACAAAATCAAAATTGGGCTATTAAAATTTGGTCGCATGTGATGCACAGTTTATTTGTTTTGGACCCTGTATAAGGTAACTTCATAAAATAAGTATTTTTGAAAACGTAGTTTGTGTCTGAAAGTAAACAAATAAAAAATAAAGTAAAGGGGTTTTAAATTAAATCGTTGAAAATAGATAAATTTTACGTTAAGTTAAACTAAAATTTATTTTCCACTTAATGAACACTTTACTGATGACACTGTGTTCTTTTTTGTTTTAATATTGAGGTGTATTACTTTCAGACATAAACTACGTTTTCAAAAATACTTATTTTATAAAGTTACCTTATACAGGGTCAAAAACAAATACACTTTGCATCACATGCGACCTAATTTTAATAGCCCAATTTTGATTTTGAAGAAAAACACACATTTAATATGGCGCTACTTTAAAGAAAATGTATCTGAAATAAAGCCTTCTCAAAACTAAGAAGTTTTATGTAGGTTGCGTTAAGTCTTATTTTGCAAAAGTGGTGCAATTTACAAAATATGGGTAAACAATCAAAATTATCTAATTCCGCCGAAATTTTGCATGTGTGCTAGAAACTGCATTTGAAAACTTTTTTCTAATCACTTTTTTTCGATATTTTGAGAAATAAGTACACTTTTGAATTATTTTTTGGAAAAAATTAAAATTTCACAGATAATGCGAATCACGTGACTACTATTTTTTTGCTAAATTTTCATCTCGATCGAAGCAGAACTTGATGCCAAAAGTCAAATTTCGAATAAAGTTATTAATAAAAAAAATCCCATATGATGCGGACTTTACTGGTGACACTGTATACCTATAATTATTTTAGATTTTTAAAATTATGGCCACTTTTGAAGCCATCTGTCCCACAGTGCCAGCGTCGAAGTAAAACATGCTTTTATTTACCTTAAAACCAATTTAAAATTAACCTAATCGAAAATAACCACAGTCATTGCTCCGACTTAGTTTTCAATAGTATTTTACGGCCTTGTTTATGCCGGTTTGCAATTGATTTTGTGAAACGCGAAGTGCGAGCCAAGAAGTTAAATAAATAACTTTTACGAGTATTGCGTTATTGTTGTACAGGGTGGTCCAAATTTAAAAGTTCGCCACAACTATCAAATGCCCAGTTTAAAATTGTGCCGACGATAGGGTTTGGGGAGGCACGAGCTCCACTACCCCCTCCTCCTCTCCTAGATGCGCCTGAATTGGTCGAATGTCTCGATAAACATCACAATACAACTTCTTTTACGTACCTATATGTTATTAAATATACTTCTTAAGTTTCACATTTTCGGCAATGGAGAGAGTATATCTATTTAAAGAAAATAAACCAATAATCAAAAAAATTACCTTGTCGGACCTCCATTGTTTTTATTTTGTTCCTTAACACAACGTTTCGGTTAGTTAGTATCTCTAACCGTTTTCAAGTGTTAGCTAAATTATAATTCTAAGGTTACTGTCTTAAATACTATCCATGTGCAATAAAGCTTGATGACTCCGCCTACGTGCTTATTGGGGTGTGAAGTTTGAGCTGTTTGTTTTGGACAAGAAGAGGCTTCCAGATGTTGGGGATATCTATACTTGGTTTACTAAATATATGGGTATTTTCATTCATAAAAGAAATTTTCGTTTCCTCCGTCAGGGTTGATCGGTGTCCAAAACTTTGGCTTCTGATCACTGTATATTATGTTGGTTGGTTCATACATGTTCCGCTATACCTGATCTCGAAGTTTCATCTCTTTGAGTATGTTTCAGATGTTCTTTAACTCGTACGGGAAGAGGTCTTTTCTGTTTCTCCAATGTACGATTCGCCACACTCGCAAGGGATTTGATAGATACAATTTTTTGTGTTTTAATTACGGGGGGTTTTACTTTGGAAGGCTGTTTTGATATTATAGTTTTTGGTTATCCTTCTAATCTTTTCAGAAATTCCCTGGACATAAGGTATTGTGTAAGAGGAGCAAGCATTTCAAAGAAGCAGCTTTCATGAATCAAAATACCCATATATTTAGTAAACCAAGTATAGATATCCCCAATATCTGGAAGCCTCTTCTCGTTCAAAACCAACAGCTCAAACTTCACACTCCAATAAGCATATAGGCGGAGTCATCAAGCTTCATTGCACATTGATTGTATTTAAGACAGTAGCCTTAGAATTAGTGATGGGATCACTCGAGTGAAAAATAACCTATCACTCGATTTTTTCAATCACTTGAATAATTCGATTATCTTCGGAAATAACTCGAGTGACGAAATGAGTGACGAACATATGGTTTTTATTTTTCAACGCGTCTCCAAAGTTGCTGCCCGCCTGTCAATCACTCACTGCGGCCAGAGCCATCTCGTAGCAAGCGGCTACACCGAGTGGTTTTCGGTTATTATTGGCGATATTATTCATATTAAATACTGCATTACGGGTTGCCTGCGTAAGATAATAAATATGATTTATTTAGATTTAAATACTGCATTACGGGTTGCCTGCGTAGGATAATAGGATTTATTATAGTGGTGAGTATTCACTATTCATAAATATCATGAGTTATGCAATATCGTGACATCTCAAGGTTAAGTAGTCAAGCGGTTAGTTAAATTAAATTGTAAGTTGTAAGATCTGGGAACCATGCCAAAAAATCCACAAATATCTCCGCCACATTTAATAATCCGCAAAAAATCAATCGATTAACAACACCGAGTCAGTTATTCCCAATACAAATGCTGTATATCAACATGAACGATGAATTGCCAATATTAATAACTAATATGAGCATTTGAGTGAAAAAGAATCGATTATCATTCGATTTTTTAAATCACTCGAATACTCGGTAGTCGATTATTAAAATAAGTCGATTTTTCCCAACACTACTTAGAATTATAGTTATTTAGTTTACATTTGAAATCGGTTAGAGATACTAACTAACCGAAAAGTTGTGTTAAGTAACAAAATAAAGACAATGGAAGTCCGACAAGGTAATTTTTTGATATTACCTTATTTTCTACCACCTTCAAAGAGAAACCAATAATGTTCCAGCAACATTAGGCTCTTAAGAAATGTGATATAAATAGTGCACAATGCACATATAAGAAACAGTAAAACACATTTTTTTTCTATAATATGTTAATTTAATCCACAATTTTCAATTTTTTTTTTCTAGTATTTAAAACAGAACAGTATGGGAACTGGGACACCCTGTATAAAGACCGTGGTTTCTAATTAAATTTTCTGCTTTAAATAACAGGAAATTTTTATTGATATGATTAACAACGCACTCAACTCTGGAAATTGGCATGAAACGAAAGATTTTTTTTAAATGACCAGTGATATTATGCTGATTTGATAAACCTTTGGGTCGAAATAATTAGAAATAGCAGAAGTTCATATTTTTAATTTAAAGAAAAATACTAATATTTGAATTAACCACGCGCGCCAGGATCAAAGGGGGCACCGCCTTCCCCTCGCATCATCTTCATATAGTTTGTCCTTAATAAGGTAGATTTTATAAAATATTTTTTGCAATCTTGTTTAATAAGTATTGTGTGTCTCACTGAAAGTGGGGCCTTAGGCCCGGGCCTATCGGGAAAAAAGGTCCTATAATCTGGACGTATACCTGAATACACATTCAGGTAGTTTCTTGGACCTGTGATCAGATTCGTATTACCCTTTGTGCGATGGGCTGACAACTTGTAGCATCTTCAGGCAATTGTAGCCCCTACTTAACGGCGGGAAAACCGCAGCGCTATTACAGCACAATCGAAAGGACCTAAGACCTAAGAAACATCACTGCCGTAGTCACCGAACATTGCCTGTTCGCACACCAACTAACGACTTCTGTAAGAGTTGCCAAGATGAAGAAGAGAGGGAAAGTATTCAGCATTTCGTGTGTGAATGCCCCGGCCTTGCGAGAAGAAGGTTCAATGCCCTGGGCGAACCATTATTTAATGATCTGGAGGAAGGGAGCAGCCTGCAACTTGGTCGACTCACTGAGTTTATTAACAGCAGTGACTGATTTGAATGAGCTGGTGCGATGGGCTGACAACTTGTAGCATCTCCAGGCAATTGTAGCCCCTACTTAACGGCAGGAAAACCGCAGCGCTATTACAGCACAATCGAAAGGACCTAAGACCTAAGAAACATCACTGCCGTAGTCACCGAACATTGCCTGTTCGCACACCAACTAACGACTTCTGTAGAAGTTGCCGAGATGAAGAAGAGGAGGAAAGTATTCAGCATTTCGTGTGTGAATGCCCCGGCCTCGCGAGAAGGTTCAATGCCCTGGGCGAACCATTCCTTAATGATCTGGAGGAAGGGAGCAGCCTGCAACTGGGTCGACTCACTGAGTTTATTAACAGCAGTGACTGGTTTGAATGAGCTGGTGCGATGGGCTGACAACGTGTAGCATCTCCAGGCAATTGTAGCCCCTACTTAACGGCAGGAAAACCGCAGCGCTATTACAGCACAATCGAAAAGACCTAAGAAACATCACTGCCGTAGTCACCGAACATTGCCTGTTCGCACACCAACTAACGACTTCTGTAGAAGTTGCCGAGATGAAGAAGAGGAGGAAAGTATTCAGCATTTCGTGTGTGAATGCCCCGGCCTCGCGAGAAGAAGATTCAATGCGCTGGGCGAACCATTCTTTAATGATCTGGAGGAAGGGAGCAGCCTGCAACTGGGTCGACTAACTAAGTTTATTAACAGCAGTGACTGGTTTGAATGAGCTGGTGCGATGGGCTGACAACTTGTAGCATCTCCAGGCAATTGTAGCCCCTACTTAACGGCAGGAAAACCGCAGCGCTATTACAGCACAATCGAAAGAACCTAAGACCTAAGAAACATCACTGCCGTAGTCACCGAACATTGCCTGTTCGCACATCAACTAACGACTTCTGTAGAGGTTGCCGAGATGAAGAAGAGGAGGAAAGTATTCAGCATTTCGTGTGTGAATGCCCCGGCCTCGCGAGAAGAAGGTTCAATGCCCTGGGCGAACCATTCTTTAATGATCTGGAGCAGCCTGCAACTTGGTCGACTCACTGAGTTTATTAAGAGCAGTGACTGGTTTGAATGAGCTGTCAAGATTCTTCTACGATCTACGTCGCGTTAACCATCAGGAAGGTGATGCGGAACATGTGCGGTACCACAACGGTCCTTATAGGACTACGTGTGACTGTTTGGACATTGCCAGAGGTCTGCCATTCTAACCTAACCTAACCTACCCTTTGTGTGGGGGAGGGAGGAATTGAATCCTTCAGAGGTTTCCAAGTAATATGTTATATTAAATCTATACAAGTTTTGCACGTTCAATTCGGTCAAATATCTAGAACACAACTGGTATGCCAAAAAGAATATATATTTTTCTAAAATAATTTATGTTTATTGAAATCCCGCTTTTTTAAATATTTGTTTATACACGGATAATGGATATATGTATTCCAATCACATTTCGTAATGAAAAATGAAATATGGATATTCTAAGCACAAAAATAAACAGAGCAAATTGTAAATTTATAATTTTTTAAATTGGTTTAATTGAAAACACAGATTTGAAATAAATTTGAAAATAAAAAATAATAGGGAAATTGATGAGGTGTTAGTGCAATTAATAGGGTTCGCTAAAATAAATATACGAGGGACAGAAGAAAAGATCCCCTCTAAAAATGACAAAAAAATATTCTTTTATTTTCACTTGTTATACGTAATATTACTAGCTTTAAAATGTTCTTAGTTTTTTTCTTTTGTCCAATTTCTTTTTGTTTTGCAATGATAAAAGGCAGTATTATCGAAAATCCAAACTTATTGGCCGTATCTGTCACTAATAACCATAGAATACAAAAAAATAAATCTTATAAATAATAAAGCCATTCAATCAATTAAAATAGTTATTAAAATATAAACTCACCGTCAAAAAAAACCGGCACCTAAATTTTTTTAGTAATTTCAATATGGCATAACTTTTTTATTTTTGACTTTATTGCAATGATTTTTCACTGGGCGATAGATCTATTCATTAAAATACGCGGCAGTTTGTTCTGATGTAATTTTTGTTACTTAAATGTTTATATACCAGGGTAAGTCAAAATGATGTTTTTAGTAGGAAGTTTAAAACCTCCTGTGGAAAAAACACGCCAGAGAAACTTGTTTAAACATGAATTACGATAAAGCTGGATGTATTCCTAGCAATTTGTTTTTTGAATCATCTGGTTATCTTGTTTATTTTACGAGCTACGCATTTTTAATTGAAACGCTGCATTTTAAAATTATTTTTACTTCAAACATTAAAAGTTGTCATTAGAGCACTTGAAATTAAAATAAAATGTTAATAACGAGTGTGTCCACCTCTAGCCGCAATGACAGCTTGCATTCTTCGTGGCATGGAATCAATTATAGTGATTATTTTTTCTTGAGGAATAGCTTCATATTCTTCATTTAATGCTAACCTGAGCTCTGGTAAAGTTGTAGGTTTGTTGGAACGGTGACGAACGCGTCTTTTTAGTTCATCCCAAAGATGCTCAATTGGGTTGAGATTTGGGCTACAGGGTGGCGATTCTAATCTTTGAATTCCAACTTCATACAAAAACTCATTTACTACATGTGCAACATGTGGTCTGGCGTTGTCTTGCATGAGTATAAACTCTTCTCCAATGAAAGGGGCAAATGGAATGACAGCTTCCTGTAGTATCTCTTCAATATATCTGTAGGCATTTAGAGCTCCCTTTTCCACAAATATTAGGTTTGTACCTCCTTCTCTGACACACTCGTTTTTTTAATCTTCTCTAATGACAACTTTTAATGTTTGAAGTAAAATATGTTTTTTAAATGCAGCGTTTCATTTAAAAATGCGTAGCTCGTAAAATAAACAAGATAACCAGATGATTCAAAAAACAAAATGGTAGAAATACATCCAGCTTTATCGTAAATCATGTTTAAACAAGGTTCTCTGGCGTGTTTTTTCCACAGGACGTTTTAAACTTCCGACTAAAAACATCATTTTGACTTACCCTGGTATATAAACATTTAAACAACCAAAATTACATCAGAACAAACTGCAGCGTATTTTTATTAAATAGATCTATCGCCAAGTGAAAAATCATTGCAATAAAGTCAAAAATGAAAAAGTTATGCTATATTGAAATTACTAAAAAAATTTAGGTGCCGGTTTTTTTGTAATGTATATTGTAAACTCTTTTTTTTAAATACCTAAATATATTTTATGCTAAAAAGTCTTTGACTCAAGCCGAAAAATTGTATGCAAAGTTCCCATAAATTTCTCCATAGTTGGGCAAACGGCCCACTACTGAACTGGAACCAGTATCACCTGTTGATGCCATCTGTGGTCTGTGTCAACTATCGAAACGTTGAGTTTTATCATAAATGTGGTATTCTAAAATGATATAATTTGAAGACATTTTCGAAAATCATATATTATTACATCATATTAAAAAAAATATGAAAAATACAACTCGTATTATTTGTTTAGTAGTAGTAAGTTGTTGTTGGAAAGCTTAGCGCCAAGCAAGTAGGCTAGTTGGATCCTTACCTCCCCCTGGGTAATATCAGCTAGACGGGACCTACAGTTTTACGTGAGTTCCGAACCTCAATAATTGTACTGGCAGATGTTATTATCGGCAGTTTCTACGGTTTTGTTGTTACCCCTTTTGTCCACCACAAACCTCAACGGGGGGCAGCCTATTACTTCTCCGTGGTGCGACTTGGAGGATGTTGTGGCAGAGCTGCACTAAGCTACCATCTTATTATTTATTTAAATATTCGTTTTTGTTTCAGATTGGAATTAATGGGACGCAACATTCCGCTAAAGACAACCAGATGGTAAGATTTATATAAGTATCTGATAACATGCATGTTAATTCATAGGTTAGTAATAGTAGTAACATGTTTTATTTAGCAAAAAGCTACAATTAAATATTTTTCAATACATTTTTTTAACACAATTTTATAGATTAATTTTTAAATTTTAAAACGCAACCTTCTTTTAACAAAAACAGACAAAAAAGTTAAAGATTTTGCAAATTGTATCAAATATTACGTATCGTTTTGTTTTTTAATTAAATGTAATTTTAAAGTTTTTTTAAATAGTTTTAATGATATTTGACATTTAATAGAATTTTTCAAATTATTATATTCTATTAAACCTTTTATGAAAGATATACTTAAGCTAATGTTTTAGACGCTCTATCCACAAAAAAAAAATTTGATTAGTTCTTGTTTTATAATTATTATGATGGTCATAATTAAAAGAACACAAATTTTTTAAACAATCAGGAAATAAATTATTTTTAATTTTATGTATAAAGATACATACTAAATAAAAAATTAAATTTCTGACATTCAACCAATATCGATTTTTCAACATAAAATTAATTTTTATATATTTGTCATAATTTTAAATAATCCGCATTGCCTTATTTTGTAAGATTTGTAATTTATCAAATATTTCCTCACTAGGACAATATAAAATGGAAGAACAATAACGAAAATGTGTTAATATAATAGTATTAAATACACCTTTTTTGAAAACAAACTTAAATTAGAGCTGATTCTTTTAAAATAACCTACTTTTCCGGCAATCTTCGATATATTACTTTCAAAATAATTTAAAAAATTTAATTTTGAATCAATGATTATCCCAAAATATTTAAAATTGTTTACTAATTCCAATTTTTTACCATCAATTACAACATTTATATTTTGACAATTTAAATTATTACCCATAACAATACATTTACTTTTTGAAATAGGTAATTTTAATTTATTTACTTTTAGCCAATTTAATAATATATTTATCTCAGAATTTAGAGTATTTAGACCATTAAAAATATTTAAAACATGTAATGTAAATTAAGGTGTCATCAGCAAACATTTGTAACTTACACATTTTTAAAACTAAAGGCATATCGTTGATGTATAAAAAAAATATTGGACCTAGTATACTTCCTTGAGGAACTCCTATATTATTAATTTTTTTATTTGAATATGTTTTTGATATTTTTGTTTTTTGTGACCTGTTACTTAAATAATCATTAGAGAAACTTTGCCGATATTTTGTGTCTCCCTTATTAAGTTACATTTTGTGAAATATATTTTGTTGGGTTGATTTTAATAATTTTATAACATCTTCGTTTAAAACTAAAACGAATATTTTCTTTGATATGGACTTTATAGACGACTGACAACACGTTTATTCACGTAACTTGTTAACTGGAATATTAATACTCAGCTATATATACATATAAAGTATTTTACTCATTCTTTGACATGTATGTATACAGACGGCTTTAGAAAAGTCTTGAAAAAGGAAGTTGAAGCGGTTTCAAAGCGTCTATAGGGATATAGAAATTTCGTTTTTCTTTATTTTTCTTTCCCCTTTTGAATACTTTTAATGTGCATAAATCGATGAACACGCGGATAATAATGGAGATATACATACCTGTATATATTGTACCGTGCGAGCAAAAATTATTTGCATCAAAGATGGCTTGGATTAAAAAACGTAGGGCTTGGTTTAGATCACAATAATATGGGACGATATATCTAACCAAATCTAGGTTAAAATTTTGTAAAATTCATATTATGATATGCCAAACTAATGAGTATAAAATAAGTAGACAAATACTAATTTATTTTTGTTGTTTACAAAATAAACAAAGTAATAATATACAGAAGGAAAAAGAAAAATAATTACATAAATTACTGATATTGGCCACCGCCATGCCATGCTTCAAGCATAAATTCAGACGCCTCTTCATATTTTCGAAAGTGTTGACCAGCATCTCCATTGAGACCATTGAGCGTAATTGCTGCGTCTTTCAAAATTAGCGGCGTGTATTTCTTGGAATACTTGCACTTTATAACGAAATAAATTTAGCTGCTTCTTAAGAATAGTCCTGCATGTTCCATAAGATCGTCCCACTTCTTGGGACAGGCGTCTTATACAATTTGTTGGCGTATTTTGCATTATTTCACGATCGTTTGCAACAAGTTCTTCTGTTCTTACAGATGGCCTTCCTGCTCCTTTTTTGTGTTGTATAGAACCTTTTTCCCTAAACACAGCCACCGTTCTTTTCAGGCAATGATAAAAATCCCCCGCAATAAAAGCAACGTTAGGAAAATGTTCTTGAAAATCGTCCATGCACAAACCCGGATTGTATTGCCACTCACAATTTACTCTAACCCCGTTTCGAAAAAAACGCTTCAACCATGAATGTTTTGTGCTGTTCCGTACAGCCCATTGTGGCAAGAAATTGGAAAAATTAGCGATGAATCAAATTATTTGCAACGACTGTCAAAGATGACGGAATAACTGATTGATTGTTAATTCAGGTAGTTACTGACACCCAACAGGTATTAAGCTCTACGGCTAATCATTACGTCCTTAGATGCAAGGCCCTCTTTGATGCAAATAATTTTTGCTCGCACGGTATCAGAAAAACATCCACCATAGCGTGGCATTTCACAAGGAACTCCACCCAATTGTTGTTGCATGCTGGTAACATTTGGACAAGCCCTATTATGTTAATGGTTGATGTAACCTGCATATATAAACACTAATTACTTAAGCAATTATGAGTATAGACCTTTAATAATCATCCGGGGCAGTATGTGAGCACTTTGTTATTCTCGGTTGAGCCAAATCAAGATAAATACGAATTGAAATTATACTAAAATAATTTTTTTATGTGTAGTGTTTATTACACTTAAAATGTATAAAATATAAACTGCTGCACATAATTATCGTTAAAAGAGCATTTTTTAGTCAAATTTGATACCGTGTAATTCCTGATATATTGAACGCATTTCAAAAAGCTGGTCACATTTCGAAAGGTATTTTCATCCTCTATTGAATCATTCGTAACAACTTCTTAGATTTTGACCGGGGGCTATAATATAGGGTAAAATAAAATGTCGTGCAATTTGAAAAAAAATTCACTTGCTCCCCATTTTGCAAAAAGACCATGCGGATATTTTTTGAACCTAACATTTCATAGATATTAATCATACCTCGGGACCTTTTTGGGATTTTGCGAATATCTACTGTCGTTTGCGAAGAAAACAGTTTTTTCGAAAAAATAATTTTTTTTCTAATTTTATGTTTCTACACCAATTTGCTGTAAAGTGCATCATTAATCAGGTTATCTTTGCTAACTTTTATCCCTATCCTCCTCAAATAAAGAACTCACCCTGCGAATATATACCTACAATAGTTTTATTTGGGAACTTAAATCAAGAATAAAATCAGGCCTTTGTTCATTATAATGATTCATGTAAAAAAAAAGTGCTTCAAACAAAAATATTCGGCGGATGAACATTTAAAACCTTGAAGGACGTCCCTTACTCTCTCGGGCATAGAATCCACTAATACTGTAATCCTGTTTTGGGGAATAGCTTCCCATTCACACAAAATCGCATTCACCAATTCTTGCAAATTTTGAAATTCATTCCCTTCCCGATTCAAGCGTAACTTAAGGTTACTCAACACATGCTCTATAGCAGTGGTTCCCAAATTTCGCAAAATCCCGGACCCCCGAAATCGAATTATAGTAACATGCGGACCCCCATGACCAATTAATCTTTAAAAATACTAAAACCACCGTTTTGTAACTTATCTACACAACATTTTATTTATCAATACAACGTATTTTCCTTAAAAACAATTATAAACTAAAAAATAATTTAATTGTTTTATTATTAGGTGAGTTATTTAGTTATTTTTGTTTTATTTTCCCTTTGTGCTCCGTGGGTTCGCGGACCCCCAAAAAATACGCCGCGGACCCCAAGGGGTCCGCGGACCACCATTTGGGAACCACTGCTCTATAGGATTCATATCAGGCGACCTAGCAGACCAAATCATACGCGTGATATTGTTTTCCCTAAGAAAGTCGTTCACGATTCTTGCTCTATGAGAGCGAGCATTGTCGTCGACTATTGATGTAGAAACATAAAAAAAAAAAAAAAAAAATTTCGAAAAAATTGTTTTTTAGTAGTATAAGTGTGTAACTGTTTTTTATATTGGAATACACAGGGATCCAAGCACAATGGATACCCTGGGGGCGGGTAGACCACGACGGCCGTTTCGTCGTATTATGTTCTAAACATTTTTACGGCTTTTCTTAAAAGGATTGCGCGCATTCTAATGGGTGCCGCTCTATTTAAGACTATTCCAAATTAGGCACCCCATACAATATTTTGATATTTTATTACAGATGTCTAAAAAACACAAGAAATGGGACCCTCACGCTATGGTGAAAGTTGTGCGTAATAAAGATATGGGATATCTAAAAGCCTCAAAAATTTTTGGTGTAGTGTCTCAAATTAGGCAACCTTTTATTTTATGGGAAAATTGACAAAAACAAACGTTAAGTTCAATAACTTCTCTAGATAGCTATTTTAATGTAGATTCTTTGGTGCGATATTTTTGTTAATACACCAAGCCAGCGATTTTGTACAATAATAATAAAAATTTGTTCAATGATGAAATTTATTTCGAATTTACAAAAAAAGTGTCTCAAATTTGGGTCGATTCCTCTACTTACCACAAAGGGCATATCTACATACATCTACGACAGCCGCTTCTTGTCCTGCTCCTAATGTAATGTCATTATGAAAAAACAAAATCTCAAAAACAGTCAGGTCAAGAAGCTGAAATTTTACAGACGTTTATGTTGCATTGCCCAAAGACCTTTAACAATAATTAACTAACTAGGCAACTTTGACTGTGACAGTAATGACATTAACAATCATAATTTACTCACAATCAAAGAAGCTCGGTTAGCTTTTGTACAAATTTATACCAGTTTGCACAAGTTGGTTCGTACTGGTAGAAGTTTGTATGCGCTTGTACTAGAAAAATCCTGTGTGAGTACATACCTATATATAGTTTGAATTTCAAAATTTAAAAAAAAATCACTTTACTTTTTAAGCACCAATCTGTACTTATTTGTCCTTTTATTATTTTGTAAAAGCTTTGAATAAAAACACGTATTAATCCTAATGAATTTTAGACGGGGGCATGGCGTGCATCACATTGCTCAGAACTAGCATTCGCACTCACGCGTCCTTTACCCACTGCGCTCACTTACCCCAAATGACTCTATAGTATGTTAGTCATTCGAAAAGCTAAAAACCGTTAATAGTGTTAATTTTTCTATGATCTGTTAATGTTAAAGGTTGTATTAATTAGGATGGTGACACATTATAATATGAACGTTTTTAACGTTTAAATATCAGGCATTAAACAATAAGACGTACGTTTTTCATTTCACTTAAGTAAAAATTTATTAATACTTTAATGAAAACTTTTTAAATTACTACTTATTTTTTGTATTCAAAATCCTTGCCACACTCTGTGTGTTTTTTTGGCTCTGTTGCCACTATATTGATATTGAAAAATGTACAAAAAAGTAATAAATATTTTTGGATAACAAGAACAACTTACCTAATTATTAAATAATAGTAATATTGCGTTGAGATGCTGTTTTTGTTTCACTACGATTTGATCGATTAAAAGTAATATTCTATTATACAAATTATTATGCTTTTAAATTACAGGATTGACTATCGACTTCCGAAGTCTCAAAATTTAATGAGCTTAAGACTTTGTTTAAGAATTGTCTTAAGAAAGTCACCTACTATCTGGGTAACTTCGTTACTTCACAATGTATGAATTGGTACCAAGACAATAAGTTTTCAAGCTGAGACAACCTGCTTAGTTTCATTTCAAAGGGTAAAATCCATTTCAAATCATGGTAAGCCAATTTATTACCTTTTAAAAAAATCTTTACCTTCATATCAATGTCCACTGAAACCTGATTAACAATATTTATACATTCATTGGTCAAATCTAAACTATAAAAATATATTACCCTCTCTTCACCTGCTTTTAAAACACTTTTATAGTTAGAGTTACACCTAGGAATACAGCAGGGGCTTGGCATGTTGACAAATAAACAAACTAAAAAAAAATTGTACTTACCTAAGTACCTAGGTATTTAGAGGTATAAAGAGGTATCCTACCTACTGACGAACTATCTCTACTAGTGATATTTTTCAACTAATTCACATATACCTTCAAGTTAAATACGTCAATATTTAATAATGCTATTAGAGCAAACCCGCACCAAAAATGTTCATCAGTATTTTGAAGAGGTTCTTAGCAGTTATGTCACTTAAATTTTCTATTAGATATCAATCGAAAACCGGTTAAAAATACAAATTAATACGACACCTACACCTAGTTCGCGCGTAAATTACATACTAAACCATGGCTAACCTCAAAAATGTCACGTGACACATGGATCTTCCAGCAGCGTTGTCGATGTTTCTGTTTCACGGCTTCTTTCAAGGTGGTTGTACTTGGGCCGTCACAATTCCGCACGGAGTCGGAAATTTAACTCTATCTCTCTCTTCTGTCTTTGTTTTTGATTTAAACAAACAGGCTATTTATAAATAAATGGGGAATCTTAAATTAAAGGTTGGCAAATATGTTTGACATATTATGACATTACATACTTGTAGTTGTTAAATAATATATCTTTTTTTTTTCGAAAAAAAATAATTTTGCAGTTTCTTTTCATGGAGGTTAGGTTTCTTCTATAGTAGCAAGGTCACATTCAAAGGTAACTCCACCGTAATCCCCACTATCTGCCCCACCCTGCTCTTCGCCTCCTCGGTCCTGCAAACGATGTCGTCAATACATTTTAATAGAGTTTATGAATGGCATGTGCCATGTACCAGATCATTGTCGATGCCGGCCCAGGGCCGTAGCTACAATAGGGCCCGCCCTGACAGAAAAATATTTTGCCCAGACAGAAAATTAAAAATTTTTTTTTAATTTTTTTTTCCACTTTAACTGATGACACTGCGGTCTTTTTTGTCTTTATATTAAGGTGTATTACTTTCATACACAAACTAAGTTTTCAAAAATACTTATTTCATGAAGTTACCTTATACAGGGACTACCAACATTTTGGATCGTGACACCGGGTCTTTAATTCGACCAGGTTAATAGTTTGTGATTCATTTCAATAGGCCTTCGCTTCAAATTGTGTTTAATTTTTACAATAATTTAGACCTGACAATACACGAAGTGAATTTTTTTTAATTCAGATGTCTCAAGAACTGCTGTGCAAATCAACTCTTACCACGCATAAATTTTTTAGGTAAAAAAACATTGGAGAATAAGAATGTTTATTTAAAAGTTCAATACAGAGTGGCCCAAAAAATGTGTGTAAAATACCACAGGTGGCGCCCTCTAAATTTAGAGCCGAATATTGCGACAATACAAATATATTTATAAAAAACTATAACCAAATTAAATTTTTGACACTCTGTATCTCCGAAATCATCCACTTTTGGACTGAGGTAAATTTAGTTAGATCGTCATATTTAAGCCTCAGGAATTTGTGGTAGCATTTTTTCCGCACCTTTAAGAGACACCCTGTATATTGTATACCAAACAAATCGTCCAAATCAACGTACAAAAAAGATAAACCTAGAACAAAAGCCATATGATTAATGTTCCTAACACACAATTAATTAATTATAGGATGTTGTGAAATATCTCATCAATTTTTTTATTGAAAAATAATAACTTAAAGATGTAATATCATTTAATATTTTTAAAATAAGCTACTGGTTATTTTTACATGGCAATTAATAGCAATGATTTATTGGAGCCGAACTGTTTTATATCAATAACGGAATATTTATAACACATAAAAACATTCAGCCATTAATCTTATAAGATTTGATATTTGATAATAAAAACACATAGATTCGTGGGAATATAAGTAAGATGTATACGAACCGATCTGGTTAGAATACTGGGTGATCACTGATCACTAAAGGTCAGATTATATATGCACTTAAATTCAGCCAAAATATGCGCATGCCGCATATACACAGTCTGTCCGGCGATGTAGTAGACAAGAGGACAAACAGATCAAAGATTTCATTTTTCAAGGAAAAGTCATTTTTTATAAAAAAATTAGCTTGCTGAAAAAGTATGATTGTCGACGAAAAAAAATCATATTGTGTACAGGGTCTTCCAACGAGGACTGGACAGGGGCTCATTTTTGAGCTTCCTTGTATTTAAAGAAAAATCCAAAATAGCCAATCGATGTACTTTTTCCTGCAGAATTCAAAAATGAAACCAAAAATTTATTTGAACCAGAAACAAAAGAGTTACGATATGGATAAGGTGTTTTTTAAATGGAACATAGCTTTTTTTATACGATTTTTGGAACGAGTGATTTTTTTTTGTCCGTTCTGATTAAAATATTTAATATTGTGACAGCTATTTTTATTAAATTTTAATGTTTTATCCAGTATAATTTAACTTTAACCTGTTTGAAACATACACTAGGTAATAAAGGTATAATCACCTTTGAATCCTTCAAAGTCATTTCGGCAATATTATAGTAAATTTGTCAAATTTTTTGACTTTGAAGGATTCAAAGGTACCTTTATTACCCGGTGTATGTTTCAAACAGGTTAAAGTTAAATTATACTGGATAAAACATTAAAATTTAATAAAAATAGCTGTCACAATATTAAATATTTTAATCAGAACGGACAAAAAAAAATCACTCGTTCCAAAAATCGTATAAAAAAAGCTATGTTCCATTTAAAAAACACCTTATCCATAGCGTAACTCTTTTGTTTCTGGTTCAAATAAATTTTTGGTTTCATTTTTGAATTCTGCAGGAAAAAGTACATCGATTGGCTATTTTGGATTTTTCTTTAAATACAAGGAAGCTCAAAAATGAGCCCCTGTTCAGTCCTCGTTGGAAAACCCTGTACAATGTTAACAACGGAGCAAAGAATACATTTAATCCAATGTTATGGTAACGGAGATTTTTCGTACAGATACAAAAATTAGAAATTAGAAATTAGAAAAATTTAGGTTTCCCAATATACCCGTAACCAAACGGGCGGTTAGCAAGCTGATCAAGAAATTTCGTGAAACGGGATCCGTACTAGACGTTAAAAAAGTTTTAAAAAAATACAATGAAGATGATGCAGCGACTCTCCTCGTACTGCAGTCTGTTAAAGAAACCCCCATATTGTCATTGAGAAAACGAGCTAGGGAACTACAGATGGTCCGAAAAACTACTATTCAAGAAATTGTAAAACAAAATAATATGCATCCCTACAAACCGCATTATAACCACACATTGGAAGAGGGCGATGATGGCAAAAGATTGGATTTTTGTTTATGGATAGGGGGTAAGATTTTAGGTGGTAATAGGGGATTCCATAAACTTATAATGTTCTCGGATGAGTCCTCGTTTTCGACGAATGGAATTGTAGCATCGCAACATGTTCGCTATTGGAGTGATGTTAATCCTATGTTCAGAATCCCAACCCGACATCAATATTTAATTAATCTTACTATGGTATAATTCGACCATATTTCTTTGAGATACTTGTAATAGAAATTCTTATTTAAATAATATGTTAAATACTTTTTTTTCTGATCATTTGGAACAACTGCCATTAGATTATCTACGTACTTCCAGCAAGATGGATTTCCGGCCCATTTTGCTAGAGAAGTAAAGGAATGGCTTGATTTGAAATTTGGACAAAAATGGATCGGGCGAAATGGTCCAGTTTTATGGCCCCCAAGAAGTCCCGACCTTACGTTGGCAGATATGTATTTGTGGGGACGCCTAAAACAGTTAACTTATGTCAATCCTCTTCCAACCCAACTAGCAATATGGATATCCAAAACCACAAAAGTATTATATAGGTGTTCGTTAGTGCTATTTAAAGAATACTTCAGTTCTATAATGCCGATAGTTAAAACCATTCTAGCGAACGAACCAAATTATCCCATAATATAGTTGTAAGAATAAATATACAACAACTATTATAGTAGAAACGGCAATCAGGAGTATCTGTGTTTTATTAGTATTGCATAATTATTTATATCACATTTTACACAGTCTTTTTAAAATTGTTCTAAAAGATGTATATACAAACTGTATAGTATTTGTCAATACTCTTATACAACAGTTATAAAATGGTTTTATACACATTGAATAAGAAGTTGTGTAGCTTACTTTAAAATAATTTATTAAAATTAGTATAATATTAAGACAATACAACTCTTACAGAACTACTTTAAAACTATTTTAATATAATAATCTTAGAAATTGTCACTATTATAAAACTCTTATAACATTAAAATGTATCTTTTTAGAATAAAATGTTTACTAACACCGCGTTATACAACTTAACCTCATTTCCGTTTATAGAACAAAAATGACGAGAAACAAGTTTAAATTAAATCAAAACATGCTTTATTGTTGAAGAACATACAATTTCATTGACCAAGTGTATATAATAAAATAATATATTCTAGATCCTACCTAAAAATAGAGGTGAAAACAGAGAAGGGGACAAACACGTCCTTAAAATTCACAAGTAGTAAAGTCAACAAACTATAAAATAAAATAAATCCTCTTACTTAATTACTTTGGACATGGTTGGCTCATAATGGTCCCAAAATTTAGGAATGGATTTCGACTTTTGTCTAGTATTATATTACACCTAGGTACCTACCTAATTAAGAGTTGGCAACCTTTCAAAAACGGTATAGATGGCGTTCATGTAAGGCCTCTTTAGCGCCTGCATAGGCAACATTACACCACTAAAGTCTCCTATAATGACCCAAAAAGAACCAATCGACTTTTTAGCGTATAATTAGACAACATTATTCAACCAAAGCGTCGTATAATGACGAAAAGAGAACAAAAACATTGTAATCCGCCATATTTTTCACTTCCTTTCGCTATTTCGACTGACGCCATTATGCAAATGTTATTTTCTTAAACAAAAAATACACGAAACTTATCAATTTTTTTGGACAAAGACCATAATTACATAATTATTCTATCATTCACTTATTAAATCTGGTGTAAAATATACTGCAGATTAAATTTTGACTTTTTTTTGTTAAATATTTGTTATCGTAATAAACACAAATTTACGCCAAAGAGAAGGCGCTAGCAGTTTTTACTGTAAAAGTATATATATTTTGTCAGAAAAAGTTTTCGGGCACATAAAATTCGTCATTTAATGCCATTTGTCAAAGTTTCTTTCATTACAAAATATTTTTTATTAGAAATATTCCATCGCCATTTTAACTTATAAATGTTATCCATATTATTTTGCAAGACCTGGGTTATACAGCAATTTTGCGATATTTTGGTGTATATCTTCAACATTATAAAATGAAATTTTTGTTTTAGGATTTACAAAATATCTATATAACAGTTTTATAAGTGTTATTTAAATATACCTATATGAATTGTATAATGACTGTATAGCCTTACAATACAGACACTATAGAATTAAAATATTTTATAAAAATGGGTATGGTTGTATAGCCATCGTATTACGGTTTAAAAACCCCTTTAAAAATAATTTGGTTTCATCAACTTTCCTTGTGTAGTGGTTTATACAATCATTATAAATATAATTTTGCTAGTTGGGAAATGATGAGAATATTTTAAAACAAAGAATTACACAAGCTATATGAGCAATATCCCTAGAAGAGGTGCGGAGGGGCTATATGACTATCTTGTAGTCCAACTGGAAAAATGCGTCCTTCAGGGCGGAGCAGTGTTTGAAAAATAATTGTTGTTCTAGTATCTGATTTTGGTGTATGATTGTGTTTATCGCATTTTGTTAAATGTTTTATTTTATATTTAGGTGTAAGTTTTTGGACACCCTGTACACAATATGATTTTTTTTCGTCGACAATCGTATTTTTTCAGCAAGCAAATTTTTTTATAAAATACAACAATATAGGTACCTGCAAACCCCGGAAACCTCCAATAAATACCTGGTGTATAACCAAAATGTAAATATAATTTTATAATCTTTAGATTGGAAAATCCCTGAAATAAGTACCGAACTGGATATTAAACCTTTAACGTTTTACATTTTTTGATAAAGCCGAAAACATAAAAATATGCTCATAAAATAAAAATTTATGAAAAATTTGCATTTTATTATAAAATTGACAAAATTGACAAAATATGCAAAAACTACACGAAAACTAGAAATCCGTAAATTTTAAACACCCACAATCCACAAATGTCACTTTTAACCATTTGCCCCGTTTTTAGTTGATTGAAATATTTATCTTGGCGTTGGTACTAGTGTCCTAGTGAAGAAGCCAAATGTACAAAAATTACTTTACGATTTTTTATAAACAAATACTTAAAAAAATTTGATAGCTGTTTTGAGTAAATAATAACAGAAATGTAAATCACAAGTATAAAATTTCGAGAAACGATGAGCCCCAGAATAGTACGTATTTAAATATAAGGTAAAGCATTATTTTATGTCGAGAATATCCCCTTTAATCTCATTTAATGTATGTCTAATTATTTCATTT
This sequence comes from Polydrusus pterygomalis, assembly GCA_963969555.1. Taxonomy (NCBI): domain Eukaryota; kingdom Metazoa; phylum Arthropoda; class Insecta; order Coleoptera; family Curculionidae; genus Polydrusus; species Polydrusus pterygomalis. The sequence goes on along the minus strand of OZ018385.1, from coordinate 36,543,766 downwards.
TATTGCATGGAAATTTACCCCCATATAATTTTATTGTGGGGATATTATATTTCAGGTTTATTAAATAATAAAAGGTTTATAGCTCCCAGCATTGTAATTTTATTTAGTTTTAATATTATAATTTCATTAAATATGATTTGGGTTGATGTAACATGAGAATTCCTCTGATTTTAATAGGGTTATCATTATTTATTCGTGTATAGGTACTATAATTTTGTATATAATCGAATTTAATTTAATATAATCCCAGGCTGATCAATTTTGAGTACTTTTAAGTCTTTTAAGAGTAAAGTACCAAAGTAAAAAGTGGGAATCTAATTTAACGCAATTTCGAATTTTACTTTCACCGTATTGAATGGGGGTTTATTTTGATATGCATAACTTTATCAAAATAAAATAAATTGTTCTTCAAATGTCATATAAGTGATAACTTATGTGACGTTTCTCAATGACATTAAATGTCATTTATATAACTAGGAGTATAAGTACGCATACTGCTAGGCGAATTTAAAATATTTGTTTTGATAGATGTCAAACAAGTACGTATCCAGTGGCGTGTCGTGGGGTTTGTGTTTGGAGGGGCGCAATAGAAATCCAATACCAAATGACATATTATAAGCAAATTGCTCGAAAAAGTATCTATTTATAAAAAAATGTTAGGTAAATTAATACATACATTTATAAATGTCTTTTGAAAACCGACGCGTAAAAGATCGGTTTTCGGCCCGTCGTTCACATTATATTATTGACGAAATTCATTTTTAATAGTTCGAACTCGACGCGCGCTTACGCCACAACAAAGTCCAAAATGTATAAAGCAATGCAGGCGCTAATATACCGCGGCCGTAGAGTCCCTAAATAAATCGGATATAACCGGGTGACGTTCGGGTTCGTTCGGCGAAATTTATATACGCCAGGCGAGATTCACCGTCCGTCGCAGCGTTTCAACGACGGGATTCAATTATCTAAAATTCACACGTGGAGGCTTGCTTATCGTTGGTCAACGAAAACGGACAATTAGAGATGAGTTCAGAATTGGTGAGTTGCTATGGTTTTTTAAAATTTAGAAATATTAGTTTTAAAATGAATAGTAATAATAAATATTTAAATAAACGTTTAATTTGTGTGTTATGTTAAAATTCCTAGGAGGGGCGCGCGGCCACGCGGCCTTATAGAGCAACCGCCACTGTACGTATCCATGATAACGATACCAAAAAGGGAATATACAGTGAAATAAGTTAAAAATTCAATCTTGTTATCTTCATTAAAAAATTCATTTTCTTTTATTGTTTTATCTTGAATAATATGATGCACGTTTAAAGTAAAAATAGTATATGATATTCGGAGAATGAGATACTTTATGTGCTTCGCATGGATTGTCTGACGAACGTAGTGAGTCAGACAAACTTTCCACGCTCAGTACATAAAGTACACAGAAAATTACAGCAAACCAGAAGCGACAATACCTGTCGGTACCTTTGATATCGACTGGTCGTTTTTCAGTGACCTTCACACAACGATAACGGTCGATCCACAGCTTGATACTCCGAAAAAACTTGCTTATTTTCTACACTGAGCGACCTTACTTTTTAGTACAGATGCAAATGCAACAGAACGAAAACAAAATAATATCACAATTAGCTAGGCGCAACGCCAGCTTGCGGACTAAACACATCTTAGACGAGCACATGGTTTTTAGCGATACACAACTTATTTGCCACATGCTCCTACCAAAACAGGACGCGCAAAACGCCGAGCTGTCGCTTCTCGTTGGCTTTGAGTTATCTGTAAAATATCTCTTATTCTCCTAATACCGTGCGAGCCAAAATTATTTGCATCAAAGAGGGCCTTGCATCTAAGGACGTAATCCTTAGTCGTAGAGCTTAATACCTGTTAGGTGTCAGTAACTACCTGAATTAACAATCAATCAGTTATTCCGTCATCTTTGACAGTCGTTACAAGTAATTTGATTCATCGCTAATTTTTCCAATTTCTTGCCACAATGGGCTTTACGGAACAGCACAAAACATTCATGGTTGAAGCGTTTTTTCGAAACGGGGTTAGAGTAAATTGTGAGTGGCAATACAATCCGGGTTTGTGCATGGACGATTTTCACGAACATTTTCCTAACGTTGCTTTTATTGCTGGGGATTTTTATCATTGCCTGAAAAGAACCGTGGCTGTGTTTAGGGAAACAGGTCCTATACAACACAAAAAAAGAGCAGGAAGACCATCTTTAAGAACAGAAGAACTTGTTGCAAACGTTCGTGAAATAACGCAAAATACGCCAACAATGTCGACGTCTGTCCCAAGAAGTGGAAAGATCTTATGGAACATGCAGGACTATTCTTAAGAAGCAGCTAAATTTATTTCCTAGCTTATAAAGTGCAAGTATTCCAAGAAATACAAGCCGCAGATTTTGAAAGACGCAGGAATTACTCTCAATGGTTTACCCAAAATGTATTGGAAAGAAATGATTTATTAGACCTGACATTTTTTTCGGATGAAGCCTGGTTCCACCTCTCCGGTTATGTGAATTGTCAGAATACATGTAATTATTTTTCTTTTTCTTTCTGTATGTGTTACTTTGTTAATTTTGTAAACAACACAAATTAATTTGTATTTGTCTACATATTTTATTACTCATTAGTTTGGCATATCATGTCATAAAATGAATTTGACAAAATTTTAACCTAGTATATCGTCCCCATATCATTGTGATCTAAACCAAGCTTAACGTTTTTTAATCCAAACCCTAATTGATGCAAATGATTTTTGCTCGCACGGTACAATTTGACACAATATCGAAGCTTAGTTGATTCATTCTTTTAATAGCCAAAAAATTACCTCTAAACGACAGAATACCTTCCCTTCCACTACTCTGTTTTATCAATGGGACTTTCCTTATTATTATTTTAAAACATTTACTATGCGGGGGCGGTGATAGTAAAATTGGGAAAAGTAGTACGAAGGTCAACTGTTTTATGAATGAACGCGGCTCGACTTCCTTCGGTTGACATGGTAACCCGAAATAAGGGCGAAGCGGTATTCGACAAAAATCGTCAATTCAAAATGGCTTCTTCAAACGAGTTACAGGTGTTTTGATGTTTTGAATTTGAATAGATATTTTTTAAAAACTTTCGGTGTTCAAGCGAACCTTTGACCATGTAACTGTTATTAAGTGTTAGTATTGTGATATAATTAATATATCTTATGTAAATTGCCTGGTGAGTTTGTGATTTCTTCCTAGTTTTCTTCAAAATGCGGAGTTTTGTCTTTAAAACTACAGAGGGTAGGTGAGTCATTTTGTAAATTTTTATTTAAAATATTTTAAACTATGCAGAATCTTTGGTACCTATTACAGTGAAATTATCTTTAAATTTAGAACCTTTGGCCCGCTTTCTTTCTACCTATATACGACATTTATATTGATTAATGTGGACAAGGTGTCACAGGTTGCCCAGTACAGTATACACTGTACAGCAGCTTTAGAATTTTCAAATAGTAATTTTATGAAAATAGGGCTTAAAAAATCTGTATTTTTCAAAGTGTTATAAGTACCTATAAACATTTGGGGGCCCCCGCAAAGTTATGTGATAATATACATAAATACTAATTTTTATTGTTTGTTTTTTATGTTAATAAATACGACAGCTAGGCAGGCGGAGGGGGGCCCCACGAAGCTGGGGGCCCCCCCGCGTTGCGGGGCTTGCGGGGGCCTTATCGCCGCCACTGATACTGTCATACAAGCTAACAACAAGCCAAAGCAAGTGACCTAGTTAGTGGGTTAGCTGTTATCTGCAGCAGAAGTGAAATACCTAAATTGAGGCAAAGCGAAAATGTTATCACCAGTTTACCTTCAGTGTCAATAAAGCGGCTCCTTTGTGCCTGAAAAAGTAGTATACAAACTTGTTATTTATTCTAGTTGGTTACTACCTATATCAGACCAGTCTATTTTAAATTCTGAAATCTAGATTTTACCTGTAACTAAAACCACAGAAACCAGGTATATTGGTGACTGTTTTTATAAGGATATACCTAGGTATAATGTATCCAAAGTCAGTGTGATGACATTCCAACCGGCGGTAAACAGTCTCAAAGAGACCGACCATTGTATGCCGTATGGAATGATTGGAATGGCATCACACTGACTTTGGAAAAACAATACCTATTATATGAAAAAAAGTATAAGTAAGTATAGGTAAAGATAAAATTAATTCATTTAATTTTACCTTTTTTTTTATTTAAAACGGAAAATATCGATTTTAGACAAAAAATTGTGGAGAGGAAAGTTGTAGAGAATTATATTTTCTACAAGTTCTGTTATAATCAATTTCAGTCAAAAGTTGAAAATGAGCGAGTTATTTAACAAAAACGAAATTCCCCCGAAAAAATTCAAGATGTTGGTCGGTGCTTAATATAGGCAGAATATGGTCGAAAATCGAGATTTTGAATGGCCCTTCCTTACGACTGCAAATAGAAAATTGTGGAAGTTTTTTTTTCATTTCCAATACAGTAATTTTAATTGTGAGAACAATGAGAATATCATTTCCGTCAATGTAAGTAATTTAGGTAGGTATGTCAAATCAAATCAAAAATGCCTTTTTTGGCAACCGTCCGGGAAGTACCCACTTCCCGGACGCTTTTCCTTTAAGAAAGTAGCATTTCTTCGGCCTAGGCCGGGAAGAATCACATCAATATTAGCAATTGCTCGAATTTTAATACAGTGACCGGCAGAAAGTACGCACCAAAGGTGATTTTTTTAAATTTCAAAACTTACCAAATTTTTTTGACGGTGGAAAAGTTCTGCATGTTCTTAAACAAAAAAGAGCATAGACAAAACTAGTCAGTATTGCGCTGTATACGAGGGAGAGGTAAAAACGCTAAATTCACTCAAGAATAAAGTGCCATTCTTTTTCACTGTAGAAAATTTTTTTATTTGCACTTAAAAGTTGTCCATAAATACCAAATTTTAGCTGGGTAGCACAAAAAAAGTGTTTTTACTTTTTTTTTTACGCCCCCCTCGTATAACGAATCGATAGAGGCTATGCGACCTTTAAATTCAATTTTTTAACAGCTCTTGGGCAATTAGACACATCACTTACTTAAATTTGTTTAAATACGCGAGAACTGGACGTTTAGTTTAATAAAATAACGTCAAAAATAATCTAACTTTTCTGGTGCACACCGTACATTATTCTATGGATAAGCGGAATAACTTTATGCAAAACAAATGAGGGTTTCTTCATATATTTAACAATATTTTGCCGTTCCCAATTTTTCAAAAACTCTTAAACCCGTTCATGAATTAAAGTTTAAACCCTTACAATAAAATTCGTTTTCATTTAAATCTGGTTGCCATGAAAAATATTTATATTTTTGTGCTATCGAGCTGAAATTTGGTGTTTATGGATAACTTTTAAGTGCAAACAACATTTCCTTATAAAAAAAATTTCCACAGTAAAAAATAAGGGCAATTTATTCTTGAGTGAATTTAACGTGTTTACCTCTCCTTCGTATACGGCGCAATATTTACTAATTTTGTCTATGCTCTTTTTTGTTTAGGGACATGCAGAACTTTTCCACCGCCAAAAAAATTTGGTAAGTTTTGATATAAAAAAAAATTCCCTTTGGTGCGTACTTTCTGCCGGTCACCGTATAAATATTAATATAAATAAGAATTAGAATGTTTCTGTTAGTACCTATCTTCTGTTCGATTTTCAATATTTAATACAAATAAGAATTAAAATGTTCGAAATTTTGTTCTACAAAGAAATGTGGTCTCATTGATTTGATATTTTACACGGTTGCCGAAAAAATAGTGTACGCAACACGTCCGAAAACAGTTTTTTTGGACTCGCAGACTTCCAGGACTCGCCTACGGCTCGTCCTAGAATTTTGTCGACTCGTCCAAAAAGAACAGTATTTTCCGGACTTGTAACGTAAATTACTAGTATTTCACATTAACAAAACAAATTCAATGAAATAATAATATCGGGTGGCGGTATCCAACATGGTTGCTCATATACAACCACAATATGTCACAATCAAAGTCTGGTTAGTTAATTTTAGATAAAAATATCCAGGCGATCCTGCATCATGAATAATTAAAATCATTTTTGCGTTACTAATAAATTATACCCATACAATATTGAACATATAATTTCTATTTATTGACTTCTATACCGAATTAAACCCGAACAAAACGATTACGTTTATACTAATATAACAAAAAAAGATTTGTCAGATGTGGGGTTCGAACCCACGCTCCCTTTCGAGAACCAGAGCTTAAATCTGGCGCCTTAGACCGCTCGGCCAATCTGACGATATATTTTTTCATGTAAGAGATAGTGATAAAACATTTCCATACTTTAATGATAATACAATATTATTTACGTTTAGTTTGAATAATTGTTAGATAACATTAACCCGGAGATATATTATAACTAAAATTATTATAGTAAAATTCGTATGCGTACTTTTGGTACTTCCACCGAAAAAGTGCGAGATGCCTCGTCTATGAAACACTAAAAGTGGACATAATCACTGATTTAAATTCATTTATCGTACCTATATGCTTCATATTATGTTCAATAATCAATTAAAAACAAAACCACGATTTAAAATATTTTCCTGCAATAGGGCAGGAAGGGAAGAGATGACTGACGGGTATTACACGTCACTCGTTAAATTAAGATTTATTTTTAAAATAAAGACCCGGTGCGCTCCGTGTGCCAACTCTGCCAACAGATGCACATCAAAACGTATACAAACATGCACACGGGCGTTGGAATTTAATTGAAAGTTAAGGTACGCCTGCATTGAAACAGCTGACATAAACTCTATAGTATAACCTGCCAGGGCAGTACTTAAGGGGGGGGATTAGGGGGATTAACCCCCCTCCCCCTCCGAAATAACGACGAACGGTACATGAACTTAGCACTCCACACGAAAATTGACAAAAACACATCTTTTTTCCTATCAAATGTTCAACCTTCAACCTTATGATCAAAAAAGTTCACGGAGCCCATGTTGAACCCACTTACGAAGCTTTTAACTAAGCAGGTAAAGTTTAAATTTTTATTTTTTGACAAAGATGTACTTAGGTAAGTATATTTTATCGAAATACCCTAAATACATGGTGTAAATAAAATGCCGTTTTTCCGAAAACGGTTAGGATTAGCGACATGAATGAAGAATACTTAATTTTTAGTCAATAGTTAAAGGCATGTAAAAAACGTTGTCCAAAGTTTTTATCAACAAACAAATGGGAACATTAGTGTCACAGCTAGTCCGTCCCTGCAGCTGTGTGTAATTCGCACCACTTTCTGGGATAGTAATTTGAAGGGTTTTACCTGGTTCAGGCACGTAGCCAGGATTTCTTTTCGGGGGGGGGGGGGGGGGCATCGAGACCGCGGCGAAGGCGCAAAAAAAGCGCCGCAGGCGAAATTTTTTTGGGTGGCACGCCCTATTTCGAATCATGGTGCTTGGTTTCCAAGTGGGAAAAATAAAAAACAACACATAATCCTCAAGAAAAGCACAAAAACAAACCCGGTAATAATTGAGGTGCTTGGGTCTGTAGGGCAATTGCCCTCATCCCCCATATACCCACGCCTGCATTAAAAAAAATATGTTTTTTTTGTATTGGGTATATTTTGTATTAAAATTTAAAAACAAATATGTATTTTGTATTTTTCTTATTATACAGTGTGGTTGTTTAAGTTTGCAATATATGGGAATTTTTTTTATTACCTACCGATTTCTCAGAAAATTTGATTATTGATAAAAGTTGGTGCATGTTCGATAATCATATAAGGTGCACTTGTTGCAAGTCAAACGGCGTACAGGGTATGCCAAAAAATACAAAACGTGTACAGGGTTTTTCCGTATATTTTGGAGCACCCCTGTAGCTTTTATTTGAAGACCTAGAAAAAACTTTAAATTACCAAAGTTGCATTATTTCTCCTGAACTGCCAGAATTTGTTATCGGACAAAACAAATGAACATCGTAAATTTGTTTAATAATGCCAATGTCGATTTTTTTAAATGGAACACCCTGTATATTAATTTTTTTTTTAACTCCTCACTCTTTTCTGATTCCAAATATGTATATATATTATATGTTTACTTTAGTCGTTTAGGCAAAATTTATTTCAAAATATTGCGGATTAGAAAATCTATATTGGTGTGAGGAAAACATGATAGAACATAATGCTTATTCAGTAACAATAAATAATGATAATAATTTATGAAACAAACATATAACAATATACATATTTGGAATTAGAAAAGAGTGAGGAGTTAAAAAAAAATTAATATACAGGGTGTTCCATTTTAAAAAATCGACATTGGCATTATTAAACAAATTTACGATGTTCATTTGTTTTGTCCGATAACAAATTTTGGCAGTTCAGGAGAAATAATGCAACTTTGGTAATTTAAAGTTTTTTCTAGGTCTTCAAATAAAAGCTCCAGGGGTGCTCCAAAATATACGGAAAAACCCTGTACAAGAATTTCCAGAAAATTCGGCAAAATGTTATTAAGAAAAGTTTTTTAGAATTAAAAGTTATGCATAGATTCAAAAACGTGACCTCCTAAAATAAAAAATATATAAAAAAACATTAATAATTTCCCAAAAATTTTTTTTTTATATTCACCATAAAGACCTTCATAAATTAATCAAAATGAAATCGATTTCACATATATTTGTTCAAATTCAAGCATATTTGTAAAATTTACTTGAATTTTTAATTTATTAAGGAATCACAAACTTCATGTTTGTTGCAACGATATTAAACAGAACTTTAAAATATCCTAAAAATTATTTTTAACAAGATAAACCATTAGTAATGATAATATGCTTACTAAAAAACTATCATTTAACGTGCAAAATTTTAATTTTAAATGTTTATTAAAAAACTTTATTCTTGTGCAAGTTTTGTATTTTTTGGCCTACCCTTTACGCCGTTTGACTTGCAACCATTCCAAGTGCCCTAATATTGATATAGAACATGCACCAACTTTTATCAAGAATAAAATTTTCTGAGACATCGGTAATAAAAAAAATGCCCATATGTTGCACACTTAAACAACCACACTGTATATAGGTACCATACTAGGTATACATGACAAACTGTCACGAAGAAAATTTAATAGTGTAGGAAATGTTTAAGGTGTTCCCTATATTATTGAAATCAGAGCTCTAATAATAATATATAATATATGGATATTTCGCATAAAATTCAAGTATGGTCTCGAGTTTAGGGGGGGGGGGGGCGGGCCCCCTGGGCCCCCCCCCTCTAGCTACGTGCCTGCCTGGTATACATCATATGAAAAAAAATTGATATATACCTGTGGAGCTCTTTCGGAGTCCATATCTCCGAAGAGGAGGCCGATATGAAAGAAGTTTATATAAACTTGTAGTATTCTTTTCATGTGTTTTTTTCATATCCGGGAGATTTCCAACATGTTCCCAGACACCCTGTATATTGTATAGTGCCTCAATCTTCTCTGTTGTGTTAGGTACATACATTTTACAATGTTTTCTAAAATAAAAAAATTCCTCATAGGTAAGTACATCTATTTATTTCACAGCGTTAGTAAAGCGTTATTTATAAATATAACATTTATAAATTATATTTAAGCCTAAACACACAAAAGCTTATTTTTAACAAATAAAAACGAAACATTATTAACTTTTATCTCGTCGGCACTTTACATTATTACAGACATTTACATTCCACGCTTATTACATAAATAATACTAACTTCTTTCTTTGTTTTATGATCAGTGTCGGACTGGGCCCCCGGATTGCAAACGTTTTTAGGAGCCCCCTCTCTATATCGAATGGAAAATTATAATTCTTATTTTTATTACTATTAGGTTCAGGTTTATGAATTTTTTAATTCGTTAATCGTGTAATAATTTAATTAGGGTTAAACCCACATTATGTGTTAAGTACCTACTATTAAAACAGCAAACAATTCGAATTTATTTTATAATCCTGGGTAGACTGGTAGACATAACATAGGTAGTTATTAAGTCGTTATACGTAATATATAATGTTGCTTACCATGTATGGTAGTAACGGGGGTATCAGTGATCGAGCCTTATAGAATTCAAAAGACAGAAAACAGTAAAACACACGAACACTCAACAAGTCTGCACAAACATTATGTCACTAAGTACTATACAAGGTATTATACAAAACGACCAAATCATCGAGAATTTTTTTTTGCAAAATCGTTTATAATTTCGTCGATATTTATTGTTTTAACTTTTAACAAACTCGTGTTCGATACTGATTAAGAATAAATCCAAAAGGTGTTGTTGTCCTATGGTGTTACGTAAATGGGTTTTTACTATTTTAAGTTTGGAAAAAGATCGTTCCGCTGATCTCACACTAACTCGTAAAGTTAGAGAAAACATCACTGCACTGGATACATCTGGATAACTTGAAGAAACACCCTGATTTTTTATTAATAAATTATCCGCAAGTTCATACAATGTTTATAATTTTGAAATACTATCTCCAAGTCCCTTTCTGAGGCTTAATATTTGACTAGGAAAGTCAATGGACAAGTCTTTATGGATGGTATATCGTTTGTAAATTCCACGCTTTCACGTATAATTCTTCTTTACTTAAAAAAGTTAAATTCTCATGCTACAAAAAAATAACATTAATTATGAAATAAAATACCTGAAAAGCAAAGCTGGCACCAAGTTTTGAAGGGGCCGTCAATGTAACTGCGTATCGTATTTAAGTGCAGCAACACAAAATAATAAAAATTTTTGACTTAAAATTGAGGCATGTGTAACAAATTAATACGGTTAGGACCAGGGGCCCCTAGGAAATCTACACAGATACATGGGCCATGTTATTTTAGTCCTACCCTGTCTCTGATACGATTTAGCTAATCCGGTCACCGATCTGACGAAATTCCTGCCACACAAAGGGTACTTTATTTTTTTCCCGACATGTGTGAACAAAATTTTTAGATTTATTATAGTTTTTAACTAAAATCCAGATGTTTTTAGTGCGCGTCACAATAAGTAGTTGTAAATAGGATTTTTTTTTAAGTTGGCAATGAGCTATTGTTTATATTTTTTGTATTGAGGCAAATTAAATAATGATATCTTCATTATTCATTATACAATCATTCATGAATTAATTTACAAGATCTAATTTTAGCGTGTTTTCATATTATTATGTTTTTAATTTGGAAATACTATCTCCAAGTCCCTTTCTGATGCTTAAATGTGACTAGGAAAGTTAATGGACAAGTCTTTATGGTATATCGTTTGTAAATTCCGCGCTTTCACGTATAATTCTTCTTTACTTAACATTTTTTAAATTCTCATAATATAAAAAAATAAAATTAATTATGAAATAAAATACCTATGAAAAGCAAAGCTGGCACCAAGTTTTGAAGGGGCCGTCAATGTAACTGCGTATCGTATTTAAGTGCAGCAACACAAAACAATAAAAATTTGTGACTTAAAATTGAGGCATGTGTAACAAATTAATACGGTTAGGATCAGGAGCCCCTAGGAAATCTACACCGATACATGGGCCATGTTATTTTAGTCCTACCCTGTCTCTGATACGATTTAGCTAATCCGGTTACCGATCTGACGAAATTCCTGCCACACAAAGGGTACTTTATTATTTTCCCGACATGTGTGAACAAAATTTTTAGATTTATTATAGTTTTTAACTAAAATCCAGATGTTTTTAGTGCGCGTCACAATAAATAGTTGTAAATATGATTTATTTTTTTAAGTTGGCAATAAGCTTTTGTTTATATTTTTTGTATTGAGGCAAATTGAATAATTATATCTTCATTAATCATTATACAAACATCCATAAATTAATTTACAAGATCTAATTTTAGCGTGTTTTCATATTATTATGCTTTCTAATTATCCATTTTTTAAAGGTACGGATTTCTAATTTTTGTGTTAAGTGAATTGTGTTTATGCTTTTTTTGAATTGATTACTCATTGACTCGGTTTGGAATAGCAATATCTATGACACTGTATGTCTATTAAGGGTGGAGTGAAGTTATACGTGTCCAAAAAAAAATCGTTTTTCAAATCGGAATAGCTGCAAAAACATGCTCCACTACTTAACTAAGAGCTATGCGAAAGATGGTTTCTCTAAAATTATGTTTTGAGGTGCCCCAAGAATTTTTAAAATAAAAAAAAATCGATGATCATGAAAAAAAATATGAGTTTTTCAAAACGGAATAGCTGCAAAAACCTGCTTCACTACGTAACTAAGTGCTATGCGAAAGATAATATAATTTTTCTAACATTAACATTAGATTTCGAGGTGCCCTAAGCCTTTTTAAATTAGAAAATTTTCGCGAAAATTGAACACTATCTAATTTTTTTATGCAACTAATGCTTATTTTAAATTATCATTTCTGTTTTAGTTTGTATACTTTTTTTTGCCAAAGAGTTTGTTTTCTTTTTAACTTGATTATTTTATTAAAGGAATATTATATATTATAATTAAATATAATATATGATTTAAATAAAAATCATATTTTTTTTTTAATATGACCTTTGGGGCACCTCGAAATATGATGTTAGAAAAAGTATCTTTCGCATAGCACTTAGTTAAGTAGTGAAGCAGGTTTTTGCAGCTATTCCGTTGTGAAACTAATATTTTTTTTTTCATGATCATCGATTTTTTTTTATTTTAAAAATTCTTGGGGCACCTCAAAACATAATTTTAGAGAAACCATCTTTCGCATAGCTCTTAGTTAAGTAGTAGAGCATGTTTTTGCAGCTATTCCGATTTGAAAAACGAATTTAAAGTAAAGACGTTTAATTTTACCGAATAATGCCCATGAAGTAATATAATTTCGTGTCGTCGGCAAACGTGGACATTGGTGAATTGACGCCGGTTGGTAGGTCGCAGGTATATAAATTAAATAATATTGGGGCTAAGACTGACCCTTGGGGTACTCCTGTGGTGTTCTTAAACCTAAACTCTAACAACACTAGTTCTATTAGTTAGAAAGTCCTTGATCCAGCTTAAAAGATTTCCACCAATGTCATAGTGTTTTAGTTTCAGAACCAATTTGTCATGAGGTACGAGGTCAAAAGCACTTTAGAAATCTAGGTACAATATATCTACAGGTTCTCTTTTGTCTAATGAGTTCGTCCATGCGTACACATTCGAGAAGATTAGTCGAAGTAGAGCGTCCTGGGAGGAAACCATGCTGACAATAATTGTGGAATAATGGAATTTGGCATAAAGAAGTTTGTAAGATCCTCGGCAATAAGTTTTTCCATGAGTTATTAATGGGTTATACAGGGTGAGTCGGAAGGAATGGGCCAAGGAGCAAAATCTATGCATCAAATTAATAGGAAAAAACTCAAATGTTGTTATCCATTATTCAATTGTTTTTAAATTGTAACGCAAAAACAAAATATTGCATTAATTTAGCTTTCCTGTAATAAACGGTATTATTGTACGATTTTGATTGTTGTGCTGTCACTATCCTGTTAGGTGTCAGTAGATAAAGTATAAAATTTTACATTGATTCACCGTTAACTTTCCTATTTGTATTATTTAAATTTTATAAAATGCCATACATTTATTTACATCTCGAATACGCCAATATGGTTTTTATTTATGGTTTGTGTAATGGGAATGCTACAGTGGCTGCTGAAGAATATCGTCAATGATTTCCACATCTAAAAACACCGAACAGAAAGGTCTATATCAGAGTTTTCAACAAACTGTGCGAGATCGGAACGCTTCCAAGTGCTAATGTAACATCCGAACGAGCAATTCGACAGGATTTAGAAGTAAAATAGAAAATGTTCTAGCTTTAATAGAAGAAGATGCAACGACCAGCTCACGAAGAATTGGAACTCAGTTGGGTATTCCCCAAAAAAGAGTGATTAATACGCTTTACGAGCAAGGCTTATACCTGTACTATGTAGCGTGTACAGAATCTTCGACCTGGAGACTACGCCAAGCGTGTGCAATTTTGTGAGTGGATAATTAATAATCGTCATCTTGTACCGCACATACTTTTTACTGACGAAGCTACATTCACCCGTGTCGACATCAACAATAATCGAAACTCCCATGTATGGTCGGACGAAAATCCTTACGCAATAGTCGAAAATAATTTCAGCACAGGTTTTCAGTCAACGTGTGGTTCGGCATGATCGACTATAATTTAATTGACCCTTTTTTTTTGAAAAATCGCCTTACAGGGATCACTACTTAAGTTTTTTACAAAAGGAATTGAAATGACTACCGGAGGAGGTTCCTTTAAACATCAGAATTCAAATGTATTAACACGACGGAGCGCCGGCCCATTTCGATCGTCGGTACGTCGGGTCAAGCAATATTTAGACCAAAAGTTTCCAGATGTTTGGATTGGTCGCGGTGGTCCTATTAGTTGGCCTCCTAGATCGCCAAACCTCACATCGTTGGACTATAACTTATGGGGTTGTTTAAAAAATGAGGTAAGTATACAAAGTAAAAGTAGATACTAAGGATGCATTAATTAAAGGCATTAGAATTGCTGCACTCAATATTAAAGAAAGGCACGAATCAATTAGAAGAGCCACGCGCGCCCTTCGTAAACGAAGCAGGAAATGTTTGGAAGTCGATGGCGGTATATTTGAAAATTTACTAAATCAATGATTTATTTAAAACAATGTTAATGTTGTATATTTTGGTTTAACAATATTATTATTTTATTTAACGCTGTAATTTGAAAACAAATGAATATTGGATAACAATATTTGAGTTTTTTCTTATTATTTTGATGCATAGATTCACACACCCTTAGAGTTTGGCCCATTCCTACTGACTCACCCTGTATATTATTGTGATAAAGAGAGTGAGATATCTAGCTTTGCTCGCTCTTCGTTGTCTGGAAAATAGGATCGTGCCGATATAACTTACCAGTTTAAACAAAATTCCGTTCCGCATAAAAGCCTTTTGCTTTTCCACAACATATGGGGCACAAAATTGAAAATTTATTATCGTTATTTAACTTCTAAAGCCCAGATGTTTTTATTTTGTGCTTAAATAAAGCAGTACATGATTTAACTTCATCAACTTGTCAATGTATGGTTTCGCGTTTGAAAAATTAAGTTAAAAAAATATATCACAGTGCCGGTTGCGGCGTCTTTGATGTTTTTAACTTATTCTAAGTTTCTTTGTTTGGTTTTTATAAATACGACAGCCTCAATTTTTTATTATTTTTAAAGGCGAATAAATAATGTCTATATTCTATACGGCTCGAGCTTTTTCAGCTTTTATCTAAATTTTTTCCAGATGCTGTGTACGCGGAGAACGAGGCATACGGTGTAAAGATAAAACTTTTTATTTAAAGGCCTCTTATTCCATTAAACTGTTTAAAATATGTTGTTTGCATTATATTTAACTAGAGTAAGTACATACAGTGTGTATAATAGCCAAATGGAATAAATTCGATAATAAATATATGGAGGCGTGTCCGAAAAAATGCTCGGACACGTTGATTGGTATTTCTAGTTGCGCATTTTTTTCAATAAAAACTTTACATACAGGGTGTGTCATGTAACAGTGGCCAATACCAAGTTTCTTATGTTAAATGCACCACCTTGTATATTATTCAATTTTTGGATTCTTCAGACAATTCTAGACATATTTCATGTACAGGGTTATCCAACCAAGACTAGACAAGGCGATTTTTTGACTTTTCCTGTACTTTTATAAAAAAACTGAAATAGCCATCTTAAGTCATTTTCTCCCGCGAATTCGAATATCTTCAGCAAAAAACAATTGAACATCAAACAAAAGTACTAGGGGTCACTTTGATATTTTTTTAAATGGAACACCCTGTATATTTTTACATTTTTAAATTCCACATAAAATTATAATTATTTTTTATTAAATGCACTATTAGTCTATACTTCATAGTTTCCGAGATATTGACTGTCGAAAAGTGACATTTTTGAACTTTGACAGCTTATAACTTTCTAACAGTACGTCTTAAAGCAAAACGGCTTACATGTCCCTATCTTCAATTTTTATTATCTTCCCAAAAAAATCAACTTTTAGTTAAACCGGAACAACTATATTTCCTTCTTTCGAGTTACATCTGGTTTAACCGGAAGTTGATTTTTTTGGGAAGATAATAAAATTTAAAGATAGGGACATGTAAGCCGTTTTGCTCTAAGACGTACTGTTAGAAAGTTATAAGCTGTCAAAGTTCAAAAATGTCACTTTTCGAGAGTCAATATCTCGGAAACTATGAAGTATAGACTAATAGTGCATTTAATAAAAAATAATTATAATTCTATGTGAAATTTAAAAATGTAAAAATATACAGGGTGTTCCATTTAAAAAAATATCAAAGTGACCCCTAGTACTTTTGTTTGATGTTTAATTGTTTTTTGCTGAAGATATTCGAATTCGCGGGAGAAAATGACTTAAGATGGCTATTTCAGTTTTTTTATAAAAGTACAGGAAAAGTCAAAAAATCGCCTTGTCTAGTCTTGGTTGGATAACCCTGTACAATATCCTATCTTCAACTGTTTCGGAAATATTAGTGCACCTTTACACTTCACGGTCATGCTAATCGTCAGAATTGCCGCTATTGGTCTAGGGAAAATCCTCACTGGACTAGAGAAGAACATACGCAATCTCTTAAAAATGTGAATGTTTGGGCAGTTTGGAAGATCATAATATCATAGGTCCCTTTTTCATTAATGGCAATTTAAATGGCGATAATTATTTAGCACTGCTCCAAAATAATGTCTTGCCAACTTTGACAAACTTATATCCTGATCCAGCGAACATGATATTGTTTCAGCAAGATTGCCAAATCCATGTCCGGCAGTACCTCAACCGAGTATTTCCCAATCGGTGGATAGGGAGGCATGGATCGATGGAATGGCCAGCACGATCCCCTGATCTGACGCCATTAGACTTCTTCTTATGGGGTTATGTCAAAAATATTGTAGACAAATCTAAACCCCTCGACTAAGCTGACTTAAAAAGACGAATAACGCTTGCGATTAGATCGATCACGCCTGAAATGTTCAGTAATATTAGAAGAAATTTCTATTTCAGATGTTGCCAAGACGTTCGCGGCGAGCATTTTCAACATCTCCCACATTAATGTTTTTTTTTTGTTTTTTACATTATCAAGAAATAAACAGTATTACTTATTCGTTTTTGAATGTGTTGTTAATCTTAACATATACAGGGTTGGGCAAATGTTCCGGAACGGCTTAATTACAGGCGAACGAAAAGTGATATCGGATCCGGGTTTTGGGCAATCTATAGAACAAAAATTTTACTATTTGACTATTATACCATATATGTCAGTAAGTAATGTCACCAACTGTCAAGTGTTGACGTTATTTAATTTTTTTAAATGGAACACCCTGTATATTTTTACATTTTTAAATTCCACACAAAATTATAATTATTTTTTATTAAATGCACTATTAGTCTATACTTCATAGTTTCCGAGATATTGACTCTCGAAAAGTGACATTTTTGAACTTTGACAGCTTATAACTTTCTAACAGTACGTCTTAGAGCAAAGCGGCTTACATGTCCCTATCTTCAATTTTTATTATCTTCCCAAAAAAAATCAATTTTCAGTTAAACCGGAACAACTATATATTTCCTGCGTTCGAGTTACATCCGATTTAACCGGAAGTTGATTTTTTTGGGAAGATAATAAAAATTGAAGATAGGGACATGTAAGCCGTAATATCTCGGAAACTATGAAGTATAGACTAATAGTGCATTTAATAAAAAATAATTATAATTTTATGTGGAATTTAAAAATGTAAAAATATACAGGGTGTTCCATTTAAAAAAAAAAATAACGTCAACACTTGACAGTTGGTGACATTACTGACATATGGTATAATAGTCAAATAGTAAAATTTTAGTCCTATAGATTGCCCAAAACCCGGATCCGATATCACTTTTCGTTCGCCTGTAATTAAGCCGTTCCGGAACATTTGCCCAACCCTGTATAAATATCATTAAAATTAAAGCGTGCCGTTAATAATTCTTATTTGGCCAACCGTATAGGTCTCTAATAAAGGTAGTTTTTTTTGCTTATCGATTTGTCCATGCATATACATCATAAATAGATATTTAAAATTTGCATTTTTAAAATTAATTTTCTTGTTGCAGATTCTCCTAAGCAAGATTTCGTTACATAGGTAAGTAAATACCAAATCGACAGAGCTGGAAACGTCCAAGTAAAGAAAAGTTAACTGTCAAAACTAGCTAAGGCTAATGTCAAACACAAGGCGCATCTTTACAATTTGACACCCTCAAATATTGACTTTTCTATTAATTTTACATAAAAATTATATAAGACTTTTTTGAAGGTATTTGTATAATGAACATGCACACCTTATTTTCCTATTTTCTAATAAGCCAAATAAACCTTATTTAGAAAAAATTCTTTGTACAATGCTTAAAAATTAACGGCTCTGATACACATACTTCAATAAAAACCATCATGCAGTAATAATTATGATCATCTCAAATGTAACTAGACGTTTTAGTTTTTATTAGTTTCAACATGTTTACAGTATTCAAGAAAAAGTAATGATTGTACTAATTTAATAAACGCAATTACTTGAAACGAAATAACTAGAAGAAACTTTATTTGTTTCAACATTTGGAGATTTGATTGCATACTCCTGAAAGTTCTTCCAAATTTTTATAAATAATACTTTTAATGTTACCCCACAGGATAAATTCTTTTAGTTAAAAATCAGGAGACCTATCTAGACAATGTATGGGAAAATTGCTAGACCGTTGTGTAGTGATAATATCACAGTAATAGCCATTAGGAAATAGGAGTTAATGCTACCATAGAATGGTTTATAGCCATTATTGTTCGGAATACTTACAGTAATTATCAAATTCCATTTAGGGGTGTAATCTGAATATACTGTATTCGTTCCGACTGGCAGTTGTAATGAAACTTGACATTATTCATTGTAATATTTGCTTGCTACGGTTAATAAAGCATATAATATACTTACCACTAAAAATCAGTACTGTATAAAAATTTAAATAAGCTTTAGCTTCTGGTGTGATATTGTTCTTTTTGTTTAACATTGCATATGATTATGTATTATGCAACATGGTTTACTGAGATAGTTAAGTTCGTCCATAGACTATAAAGTCCAATACTAATAAGGGGTTGTGCAAAATAAAAATCTTCTGTTGCCTTAGCTGACATGCAAAGTTTAGAAAAACTTAAATACAAAGTAAAAATAAATTAATTGAAACAGGTATTGGTACGATCAATAAAGTTCAAATTTAGACAGTAGATCTAGAAGACTCAGAGCAACAATGTGAGTGGCGTAACAAATACGTTGAAACTAATACTACGCCGCGTGGCGATTGCCGGATAGCTACGAACCCTCCGCCAACGTCTGGTGGATTATAGGTTCTAACGGATACAATTCGTTTTGGGGACGCTGTTCTGCTTTCTTAACTGTAGAGAAAGCGCTTTGCTGGAAACAAAATGCCTCCCATTGAAAAGATATAATTGATTTCTTAACAAAATTGCTGTATTAAAAATAGTTCAGTATTCAACAAAACTGTGCTGCTAATTGAACTGATTACTATAAAATGAAAACACTGTTTTAGCAAATCTGGAATTGATGTAACACAATTTATTTAATATGGGTTAATAAAAAATAAGCGATCAATACAAATTATTATGTCTTAGCCACCTGTTCATAGGCGTAGTTAGACGGTCAACACTGGGGGTGCTGAAGTCCAGTGGCGGCTCGTGACATGTTAGCGTGGGGGTGCACAAAAAGCCCGCCGGCGAAAAAAATTTAAGACCACGCCCAAATTTGGTCAATAATTTTTAGTAAATATTTTAATGTGATTTTAATAGCAGGTTTAAGTCTCTCAGTGTTCTTGACAATCACTTTTTCCTCAAACGGTAACTTGCTAAAAGATTTTTTCAAAAATTCCACGGTGTATTTTATATCCGACGACGCACTCATTGTTTTTTCGTGTTTATTTAACTTTAAACTTTAACTGAATTTAATAAAACCATATTAAACCTTAATAAACACAAAAAATAGTAAAAATACCGGCTAAAAATTTCCGCGAATTTGTACGACTACGACTGGTTAAATTTAAATTATCAAATTAATGCAGAATTACAGAACATGACATACACAAGCTATTATGCCGCTCTCGTATTTTACGAGATTTTCATGATCATAGACCCGCTCTGACAAGTAAACTGGGCGTGAACTACACGGTACACGGAGAGAAATTGTGAACAGAATCCGCAACTACCTAAATATACTTGAATTTGTACCAGAATTCGAATGCTTGAAATAGGTATTAATATGAAAAATTCATTACATAATATAATGTATATTATAAAAATAAGTTAGTTCTAAAATTAGCTTATATATTGTAAATTTTTTTTGGGGGTGCTAATTTAGATTTCGGGGGTGCTTAGCACCCCCAAGTACCCCCCTAACTACGCCTATGCACCTGTTGTATTAGATAATTTTCCTCATCGTGGCAAAATTTACATGAGATGTCCCCTGGCCAGTGCGACGGTTTAAAAAAGCCCATTTCACTTTAAAAAATAGTGGAGAACAGCCTATTTATTATAGGTAACTTTCAGAGAATAAAATCCTATAAAAGTTTCGTAATAGCGTTTCTACCTAATAATAACTTACAACCTACTTCTTTTTAATGATTATTAGTTTTCGGAAAGCTAGCATTTTTATAGCATATTTTGCACTGTACATAATAATATAACATGTTATGTTATAGTTGTAATAGCTAGGGAACAAAACAAAGAGCAATATCTCATAATATCCATATCATTAAAATTTAAATAGGCATACTGGTAAGCAATATTTCTTTTTTATTATAGTAAAATGAGGTAAAGCAACACATTGGGTTCTAAAAAACATGTTTATTTTTTAAAAAATGCAAAAAAAAACAAAAAAAGGAAACAATTTTTTAATCTAAAATTGTATAAAAGGCATTTATTACTAAATATTTTTCAAAATTTTCAAGTAAAAAGGATGGTCTTATTAGTAAAAATACAAAGAGAAGCTTCTTTCAACATCTACTGATATAATCGGACAATAATGCAACTTATAGCTAAATATAATGATACAACTTCGTTAGATGGTTTACCCTCACAAATGTTTTTTACGGCAGTTAAGTATTTAAATCCTTCATTCTTTTTTACAGTTACATCCCATTTGTTCCTTACTTGACCTCCTACTTTACCGGGAGTGTTGTTACATTTAGCGGAAAAAGTTTCCACAATACTAATTCAGTCTCTTGAAATTAAATTTCAAATCGATATGAATACAGTTTGTTAAGCAGGTAATAATAACGCATTATTAAGTTACAATAAACAACCCCTAACAATATACCTGCAAACCCCCAATAAATACCTTGTGTATAACCAAAATGTAAATATAATTATTATAATCTTCAGATTGGAAAATCCCTGAAATAAGTACCGAAAACCTTTAACGTTTCAAATTTTTAGATAAAGCCGAAAACATTAAAATATGTTCTTAAAATAATAATTTATGAAAAATAAACCTTTTTTTATAAAATTGACTAAATATGCAACGTCCCTGCAAGTAAGTGTCCAGCTTAGCCATTTTTGAGCCGCCACTGTGGTGTTCTGCTTCATCATCATTTTTCATTTAGTTAACAATGTATAAGGAACAAAAAGAAAACCGCATAATTCATCTAAAACGGTGAAAAATAAAAACTGTGTGAAACAAGATGGTTTTGCCCGATAAAAGTGCATTGTTGAGAAAAAACCATAGATCTCGAGATCCATCTTCAGATAACTTTGTACGTGGAAGTGATTTATTCTGGTCGACTTTTCGCCGTGTCTGACGAAAATTAGGAAGTCTTTCGTCTTTGAGTTTGAGGAAAACACTTTGTTGAAGACCGAAATACATAATTTAAAATAATTTGGTTCTTTGCATGTTGCGTAGAAATTAATGTAAAGAACCGATACGATTATACGGGGTGTTGTATGAGACACGAGGCTTTCATAGAGAAAATATATACAGTATGAGTCTGGAATAAATTCAGCAAATCCAGTATAGTTTTTTGTTTTTTGGAATAATGCTTGGACAGACGGGTTTCCCACTAAGGCAGTCTGTGTACAAATGTCTAGGCAGTCATAAGCAATCACTGGCAGACAACCGGAATAACTGGCAGTCATTAGCCATTATTTTGATCTGATCTCGGAACTGACCAATAATAATGTTTATTGGATTGGAGCGCCTCAGGTGGCCAAATAACAAATTTCACAAGACGCTGTAACTATAAAATGTCATTATATTTGTGATATCCCTCTCGAAACTGTAATACACGTGATCGGCCTCCTATTTCTGGTCACCACGCGTGTTTTGTAGTAAAAGTATTTGCGCTGTATAGGAAAAAACGATTATAAAGCCTCTTTAATAAGTTTCAATAAAAAAAATAATTTTTAAATGGAATCCCCGTAAAAAGATTATTGTACTCTTGAAATTAATGAAATATTGTCCTTATGGGTCATTCTAAAAAAAAAGTGATCAATCATCCAATCGATCTCTTTTTTGGTAGTAAGTAACAGCTCCGCTAATTATCCCAGCGATCTCGGGTTTTACCAATATTTATCAGTTGTAAAGAGCCTCAGGCGAGTGGTATTGAGTAACAGCTCCCGTAATTATACTATCCATTGTGTCCTAAATGTACTAGATTTAGTGAATTTATATCAAGTTACAAACTCTTACTGATATTAAGTAGCTAAGTTTTATATTTAACTGAAAAAATTTAAAAACAAACATAAAAATTTAATTACGTTTTTTTACCGAGTGTTGAACCGAACCCGCCTTTAACCAACCTTAGCATATTGCATATCCTATATGGTAGCTTTTCTGTGTTAGGTATGTTACGTTTGATCTAAATTTGTAAGATGCTTTTTCTCCTATAGTATAACATACATTAACTTTCTGTTCCATGCAAAACCTTCCTAAATTATTTATTCTAATGAGCTAAAAACTACGCTTAAAGTTAATTAGCAAGTAACCTGTCTCTCTTTTACAGAGCAAACTGTTCCGTGACAGGTGAGAAAGAAGTAAGGAAGATAAATGCTTTTAGAGATAGTGGAAGCTTTAGGAAATATAAATTAATAGAGTCTGGTATATTTACAACGATTTAGAGTGGCCAGGTACTTGGTTGTAAAGTGTTTGTTTGCTTATTTGCACATTTGTTAATGTAGTCTAGGAAGTTTTGGCTAATCTGGTAAGTTTTTTTCATAGACTTATGATGAAAAAGATCCAATGTTTAATTTCCTGCAACTATTAGGATTCGTCATACATGTAAAAGCCTTTCACTTCTTGGTTGTTATAAATATTTTTTTGATGATTATAGACTGGATATAAGGTAGTGAAGCCGGCATGAGTACTCACTAGAAAATATTTTTATTAGGTATTAATAAAGAGACCAACATTTTTCCAGGCAATTAGAACATAGCACAAAGTGCATACATATTTACGGCCAACCCTTTTTCTTCAGGGCAGGGGGAGCTGCCCTCAATGTCAATATTAAAAAGTGATGTCTCAATAATGGTATGGACCAGAAAAGCTAAAATTTTGTAGACACATAATAATATATTGGATTGCTAAAAAGAGCCACTGTTCTTACATTATATTTGACTCGGTCACTTGCTTTCAGTGTTGTCACCTATTGCAAAGTTATCAGTTAAGGACCCATACTTTTCAAATTATCTCCAAAACGAATAATTTTATCGAAAAAGAGACAAAAAATAATCAAAAACAAATGATTACCTGAAAAAAAATATAGTTCAGATGTCATTGGCGCACGTACCTAAAAAGAGGGGTTCAGCGGGTATTCGACCCCCCTATTTAGAATATTTGACAATTGTTATTTATTTTATCTTTCTCAAATGATGTAACTTATTATGTTGACGTGATGTACCAAATTTGAAATTAATATCTTCTTAAATACTCAAATTTTTCAAAAAAATCAGTTTTTAATTTCAAACTTTGACCCTGCACTAAGAAAAATCATCTAATACAACACATTTGCTAAGTTTTACTTTGTATTGATTGATAGCTAATTTTTTTATTAACCCATATTAAATAAATTGCTAGTGTATAGTTAAATTCACATAAAGTTTTAATGCCAAATGTCAAGACTTGTCATTGTCTAGTTACTTTAGATTTCACCAACTTTCTAAATTTCTTATACAGCTGAGATTGGTCAGTGTTTTTTCTTTTTCTATTCTGGAATTGTTCGGCCAACTATTTTTATTTCTATCTCTTTTTAATCGTATAAAATAATACAAGATAGACATACTTTGTGTGCAGTACAATTATACTAATTAAATTTAGCCATTAGAAATTTATATTTTATGAGTTGCTGCAGTATTTGACAAGTATGACAGAACTGAAATGTCACTGCGTTAAAAGTTTATGTGAATATAACTATATCAAAACCGCTTTAGTGTTATATCAATTTCAGATTTGCTAGAACAGTATTTTTATTGGTAGTAATCAGTTCCATTAGCAGCACAGTCTTGTTGAATAATGAACTACTTTTAATACAGCAATTTTGTTAAGAAACAAATAGTATCTTCTAAATCCGACGCATTTTCTTTCCAGTAAAGCGCTTTCTCTACAATTAAGAAAGCAGAACAGCGTCCCCAAAAACGAATTGTATCCGTTAGGACCTATAACCCACAAGACGTTGGTGGGGGTTCGTAGCGATCGGCAATCGCCGCGCGCCGTAGAATTAGTTTTAACGTATTTGTTGTTCAGGCCGCATCGTTGTTCGGAGTCTTGTCGGTGTCCTGTCTGAATTTGAATTATATTGATCGTACCAATACATGTTTCAATTAATTTATTTTTACTTTATAGATAAGTTTTTAAAACTTTGCATGTCAGATAAAGCAATAGAAGATTCTTATTTCGCATAACCCATCATTAGTATTGGACTTATAATCTGTGGACGAATGTTGCCATGCAATGTTAAACGACAAGAACAATATCACACTAGAAGCTCTTTAAATTTTTGAGAACTACAGTATTGGTCTTTAGTGGTAGGTATATGCTTTATTAACCGTAGCGAGCAAATATTATTATGATTAATGTCAAGTTTCGTTACAACTGCTAGTCAGAACTAATACAGTATATAAAACCAGATTACACCCCCAATAGAACTTGATTATTACTGTGAGTACTCAGAGCAATAATGGATATAAACCATTCTATGGTCGCATTAAGTCCTATTTCTTGTTGGCTAAATTGCCGTGATATTATCACCACATAACGGTCTGGCAATTTTCGTTGTCTTACAGTAGGAAAGCGCGTCGCTGTCACATATAGTATTAAACAGTTGTATAAAGAGTTTGTAAATTCTTTTAAGGAATAGAAGGCTTTTTTCTCAGTGTGTATATCGAAGATTAGGGTCAAAATGAAACATGGCATTATACATTTTTGCTCAAGGAATATATGAGCTTTGTTTTGGTTCTAGCTTAGAACCGTTCTAGAACAGTCCGCACATGCGCAGTGACTTATTTATGTTTTGGTTGAGTTTAGAATCGATTCCGAACTGACATTCAAGTGTTTTGGTTATATTTCGAACCGGTTCGTAACCGTTCTCGAACTATCATTGCAGTTCGAGCTTTTTGATAGAACCGATTAGGGATTTTTAGTTGACGCATTCGCAGTTGAATTTTTCTAATGAAAATAGGCGTCAACTAACTTTTTCTTCTGTGGTCAAGATCCCTGTTTGCTTGTTTGGCTATCTATCTAATAGAAATAATATTAGATTAAATAAAAATAAAAATTTTTAAAATAATCTTTACCAATTTTTGCTGTCTGGTACTGTGCAAGTTACTCAAAACGGTCAAAAAATCGTTAACATGTATTTTTTTTAAATTTTGAGGTTATGGTTAATTTCCTCTTTTTTCTTTTATAATAAGCTGTTTTGGTTTCTTCGACTGCGAAGCGATTCTAAAACAGTTCCAGGATTTATTTTATTGCACATTGAGTTCTGCGCAGTTCTCGAACTGTTTGGAATAAATCCTTATTTTAAAACCAAAACAAAGCTATGGTTAACGGATTGACCTCTTTTTTCCGGATTTGTGACTGTACCGCGCAAAATACTGTTCGTTGACAATTTAGTTTACGCATGCCACCGTAGTGAAAAATAGGGAACTTGACAAACATTTTAAATGGGGAAAAAATTCTATAAATCATAAGTATATATTGTCATAAAACATATGGCAGCAAAAAAAAAACAACATATTTCGTCCCATAAAGGCCGCTAGCAAGATTTAAAAATGCCTCAAAATTCAAATTATCCCAAGCGGGTAAACACGGGTCGTGACGTCAAGAAGTATAATTCGTGTGCGACATCCACGAAATAGGTTATAGGTTGGCAATAAAGTAAACGACGTTGAGAATTCCACCTTAAAACAACAATACAATAACAATAACACACGGCAATCCAAATGCAAACTCGGTAGCTCGGCCACCGGTCAGGATGACGGATGACGAAAAGTCATACTATGTACCTGACAGGGATTAAGCTGGCAGGGATTAAGCTGGTTTTTCAAAACGTTTTCCAGTGAACACACAGCCATAAAATTTCCCAATAAAAACAACATAACAAAATTATTTTCAAATTCTTTAACGAATAAACTGAACTCTTTCATGGCGGTAGAGGGTTACGGAACCTGCCAAATAAAGCAGAGCTAAGCGTTATTAAAAACTACCAAGGGACAACAACATCCCCACGGGCGTTGCCAGTGCGTTGCCTGGGCAAAGATTAGTTTTTCTAAACTGACCTAAAACCCGGAGAGTATCATATATATACATGTATATTATATATATATTGTATTAAGTAGAATTAATAACATGTTAAAATAATGGAAACAATAAAGACTCTTTGAAATTGAAAAAAAAAAAAAAAAAATGAAAAGTCATACTTTCTGACGTCATCGGGCTTTGCGCGCTTATGCGGTCGTTTGAAATGCTTTTGACACGCGCGAAACTTTAAAGAATTTTTACCAAGTTATTACTGATTTTTAAGGAGTAATAATCGGGAAATATTTTTTTTAGGCCTAACTAAATCATATTATTGAAAAAAAAAACTGGAAAGTTCCTTATCAAATTTTCATTAAAAAGGTCGTTCGTTTTGTTAAGAATAGCTTTTACTGCCCCTCCAACATAATTATAATTAAAAATGTAATATGTATTATCCCAAAACCCACGTTACAACAGTTAACACAGGCAGATCAGTGGATGACAAATAAACAAAGATAATAATTTCAACTTTATCTATAAATATTTAAACTCCTGTTTCGTGTTTATCCATTAAAGTCGACTCTTAAATTACTCAAAGTAATATATTAAGATTTGTTACAATGTAAGTAATGGAAGGTTTAAATTTATTCACAGAGGCGTTACAGGGAATATTAATTTATACTCTGCCAGATGTTGGTAAAACTTTTTAAATGTAAAGGAAACATCTAAAGTTTTCAATATTGTATAATTTTAAATGTATATACTTAAAAGTTTCTCCTATCGCGTATGGCATGGTTTGATGGCGTATTGATAATAGACAATTTTTGCGCAGATTTTTCGATTTTTTAAACGCAAAAATCTCGAGAACCACAAACTCAGTTTTGTCAACATTTAGTTCAAAGGTTGGATCCGACGACGATCAAGCGAAGGTGCGCCGAGACTACAACTCACTATTTGTAGAGGACACCAAAGAAGAAATAGATCGAACAGCTATACAACTTGCGCAAAGCATATGGACAGAGCTTACCACTTGTAGCATCTCCAGGCAATTGTGACCCCTACTTCACAGGAACAGAAAAACCCCAGCGCTATTACAGCACAGTCGGAAGAAACATCACTAGTCACCGGACATTGCCGGACACGCTGAACGTATGCAAATACCAACTAACGACTTCTGAAGAAGTTGCAGAGATGTAGAAGAGGAGGAAAGTATTCAGCATTTCTTGTGTGAATGCCCCGGCCTCGCTAGAAGAAGGTTCAATGCCCTGGGCGAACCATTTTTTAATGATCTGGAGGAAGTGAGCAGCCTGCAACTGGGTCGACTTACTAAGTATATTAACAGCACCAACAGCAGTGGCTGGTTTGAATGAGCTGTCAAGATTCTTCTACGATCGCGTTAACCATCAGGAAGCTGATGCAAATAGGTTCCGCGGAACATGTGTGGTACCACAACGGTCCTTATAGGACTACGTGTGACAAGTTTTGACAATGCCAGAGATCTACCACTCTAACCTAACCTAACCTAATCTTGTAGAGGACACTCTATCATAGGACGACATGTCTATAGAACACTTACTTGAAGAATGAAAATTCTAGCTCTAAATCAGTTGGGTACTTTACAGACCTCTGGTGCCGTCTTGTACACTAAGAAAAAGTTTTTTATTCTTTATAAGAACTCACATACTCTCTATACAATTGTTTACCACTATATGTGACAGCAACGCGCTTTCTTACTGTAAGACAACGAACATTGCTAGACCGTTATGTAGTGATAATATCACGGTAATTTAGCCAATAGGAAATAGGAGTTAATGCTACCATAGAATAGCCATATTGCTTTGAATACTCACAGTTATTATCAAGTTCTATTGGGGGTGTAATCTCGTTTTATATACTGTATTAGTTCCGACTGGCAGTTGTAATGAAACTTGACGTTATTCATAATAATAGTTGCTTGCTAAGGTTAATAAACTTTACCACTAAAAATCAGTTGGTACTGTATATAGTTATGCAACATGGCATACTGAGATGGTAAAATTCGTACATAGATTATACTGTCCAATAACTGCCGTTGTCGGTGTCGTCAGGGCCCGAATGCTGTCGTGCCGTCCGCCGAAGGCGCCATTCCGCTGTTGCATTTTAGATCCACGGAAACTGTTACGTCCAGCAATCTCAAGAGATTTACCGGTCTGTTTTAGATATTAATACTGTTCAGTTCTACGAGTCCAGGCATCAGGTCTGCCGGATATGTTCAAGTATCTACCTCAACAGCACTAGCGTGTGTTATTACGCTAGTAGCTACACTACGGTTTAGTGGCCTTATCAAGCAAATTAGCATCATGTGTTCGTTATTCTAGGTTGCTATCTAAACTCTAATGAAAATGAAGCAATATCAGTCTGTACAAAAATTGAAATAGCTTCCAGTGTGATATTGTTCTTTTTGTTCAACATTGCATATGATTATGTATTATGCAACCTTGTTTTAGTGAGATAGTTAAGTTCATCCATAGACTATAAAGTCCAATACTAAAGATGGGTTGTGAGAAATACGAATTTTCTATTGCTTTATCTGACATACATAAGTTTAAAAAAACTTAAATACAAAGTAAAAATAAATTAACTGAAACAGGTATTGATACGATTAATGAAATTGAAATTTAGATAGGACAGCTAGAAGACTCACAAACCCGAACAACGATGTGACCTGCACAACAAATACGTTAAAACTAATACTGTGGCGCGCGGCGATTGCCGATCGCTACGAACCGCCACCAAAATCTTGTGGATTATAGGTTCTAACAGATACAATTCGTTTTTGGGGACGCTGCTCTGCTTTCTTAATTGTAGAGAAAGCGCTTTACTAGGAGCAAAATGCGTCTGTAGTCATCAAAAATTTAAATAGCTTCTAGTATGATTGTTCTTGTCGTTTAACATTGCATATGATTATCTATTATGCAACATGATAAACTGAGATGGTAAAATTCATCTGTTGATTATAAAGTCCAATACCAATAATAAGAGGCGGAATAATGAGTGATCGCGTAAAAACGTAAACAATTGAAACCCACCTGTAACCAGCCACTTAAGTGTAAGACAATTTCATGCTTTGTTTATTTGAAACACTATAAAATCGTGATCTATTTAGGTTTCGCCCCCCCCGCACATTCATTATCATTACTACGTCAGTCGATCCATGGGAAATAAGGAAGTGAATGCAAAATAGAAAGACAACATAATTAATGATGAGCGCAAAACAACATCGAACGAAATTAAAGAAAATTGAGATAATTAACGATGCTTAACGTGATGTAAATTGCGCCTAAAGATCTGGTGTTTGAGTTGGTAAATGAATCTTTGGAAAACTGACTATATTATGTTATCTGATTATTTGAACCTTTGATTATCAAGGTGATATAATAGATAATTTGAAATAGTGTGCTATTATAGCATCTGAAACTCTAAAATATTAGGCAAGGCCGAAAGTTCAATAAGTAGCCGTAAGGAGTTGTTTCGCTGGAGCTAAAAGTATCTAATAAAAAAACATAAACATTTGCCCGATGCCTGTAAGCCATTAAAACCTCTATAAAGCAAGAACATCTATGATACTAAAAGGGAAAATGACCATTGTTCTTTAATTAGTTCTTTAATTTCTATAAATTTTGTTAAAAAAAAAGGATTGTGACGTCTTCTCTATTTCCATTATACCATTTTTTCAACAGAAAGAGTTCTGATCATAGTTTGAATACCTTTCCCATGGGACTTACGAGTGCCATACAAAATTTTATCCAACACTTGATAGATATACGAGTAGATTTATTTGATTGATCAAAAGTAATATTCTATTATACAAATTAGTTTCTTCTGCGTTTAAATTACAGGATTACAGGATTGACTATCGACTTCTGAAGTCTCAAAATTTAGTAAGCTTAAGGCTTTGTTTAGGAAATCTACGCTTGTCTTAAGAAAGTCGCCTACTAACTGAGTAACTTCGTTACTTTCACAATGTATGAATTGGTACCGAGACAATAAGTTTTCAAGCTGAGACCTCCTACTTAGTTTCATTTCAAAGGGTAAAATCCAGTTCAGATCATTGTAAGCCAATTCATTACCTTTTATAAAAACCTTTACCTTCATATGGATGTCCACTGAAACCTGATTAACAATATTTATACATTCATTGGTCAAATCTAAACAAAAAAAATTATATCACACTCTCTTCACCTGATTTTGAAACACTTTTATAGTTAGAGTTACACCCAGGAATACAGCAGGGGCTTGGCATGTTGATAAATAAACAAACTAAAAGAAGACATAGTACTTACCTAAGTACCTATATAGGTATCTAGAGGCATCCTACCTACTTATGAACTATCTCTTCTAGTGATATTTTTAAACCAATTCACATATACCTTCAAGTTAAATAAACACTTCAATATTTTTAATAAATTAACTTTGGCCACAAAACAATAAAGTTTATCCCAAAGAGCTAACTAGAATACAAAAAACACAACTTTTAAATTAAAACAAATAAAATTCTGCCGCCAATTATAAGACCAGTAAACAAACCGCCAGGCCGGCCAGGCTGTTGGATTTTTCACAATGTTCACTAATATTTTGTAGAGGTTCTTAGCAATCATGTCACTTACATTTTCTATTAGATATCAATTGAAAACCGGATAAAAGTACAAATTAATACGACACCTACACCTAGTTCGCGCGTAAATTACTTACTAAACTATGGCTAACCTCAAAAAAGTCACGTGACACATCGATCTTCAAGCAGTGTTGTCGATGTTTCTGTTTCACGGCTTCTTTCAAGGTGGTTATGGCTGTACGTATCTAAAGGTAAATGTCTGTGCTAATTTGAGACCGCGACCAATGCATTGCGATCGGCCTCCGATCCTCAAGTCCTTCATAATTTCTAGGCAATTCCACAGCCCTATAAAAAAAAGTAGAATACTTAATAGGCTGTATAAATGACACACTATAATATCTATAATATCTAACTCCCATTTCAATGCTAAGAACAGCTGGCGACTAAGGTGGCTCCAGACTGCACCTCCTGAATGGCATCAAGTCCTAAATCTGAACGCAACACCAAATGGCTTCGATCTACCCCGTAACACTTGGTCGAAACTAAATAGAGTCCGCTCAGGTCACAGGCGTTGCGGTGACTCGTTTTTCAAATGGGGAATAACCCAATCTTCCCAATGTGACTGTCAAAATGGTAACCAGACGATCCGCCATATCACGACCGAATGCTTCACTCGCGCATATCCTGGACCCCTCTCAGATTTTGTTGGACTCCCCCAAGAAGCTATACATTGGCTAAATAGACTGGACGTCGCGCTCTAAAACTATTTGTATTATTAACAGAATTTACCTGTCGTGTTCTTGACTATATACTATATCTATGTTCTATGTTGTATATTCTAACTTTTCGTTAGTTTAGTTTTTATATATATTGTATTATGTGTGTAAAGCGCCATACGCTAAATAAATAAATAAATAAAATCAATATATCTGTACTAATGGAGTGTTACTATATGAGTCTTATGGAGAATAAGCATTCTACTTGCTATGCACAGTTGTTAATTGTTGTACCAAGCGGCACGCGCGAGTAGAAAATATTCAGAAGCTATGGTAAACTCTCACCAACAAAAACCGAGTTCAGTTATAATTTAGATTTCACACCCCGCGTAGATAAAACAACTTTCGATTCGAGTTTAAACATAAATGGGAAGCGGGTACATCACAATGCGGTGCCGAACAATAAGCAACACAATGCAATTATTTACGCCCGAATAAGTTTCAGAATGAAAATTATTCTGTTCAAAAGACAAATTTATGTAAGTGTCAGTGAGTTTAACCGAGATATCAATATAGAGATGTAACCAGTGTTGGCTCTTCCATAAAGTCATTTGGTCAATGACCTTCCTTAATTAGTCTTTGCCTATATAACTTAATCTTTATTAAGTTTAAATTAAGTTTAAAGTTCATTCCATCAGCCAAACTTCATTTGTTTTGGTATTACTACTATTACCTCTAATATATCCCTCATGTTTCACGAGTATATTTGATCCAAGCGAGCCTTGACCACGGCTCTCCGTTTCTAAATAGTAAAATTGTGACTTATTTCTTTTAAAATAAATTTCTTGGTTTTGTTATGTTAATTTTTAATTTAAAATATTAATATTTCTGACCCAACTAAAAAAAACTAATAATGGGACAATCTTTGACAACAGCGTAAATGGTAAAAAAAATGTACAAAATAAATTTTAAACCACAGAATGAAATAGAGTTATTTGATCAAATAGAAGAAATTTGGGAAGGGCTAACTCCGCATTACACTAGAAGTTTTATTTTGTCAATGCCAAGAAGATTACGATTAGTGTTAGAATCCAATGGCGCAGCAATTAAATATTAGTATTTTGTTTTTTGTTTGTTAACAAATTTACCCTTTTTGGCTTTATACTTTTGTAGGTTTTCTGGTATTATTTTATAGTTTTCTTATTTCGCTGCTGTAATATAAACACAAAAATATTTAGAAATAACCATAATTACCTATGGTAAAAAATCGTACATACAATAATTTAGAGCTATGTATATAGCTGGTGTTCTATCCAGGGATAAGCAGCAAGGAGAGAAACCCATTTTATCCAATTTTGTTGTAATTGAATTATGTCTGGGTGGAGTATACGAATTTATATGTCGTGAACTGTACTATATAGCCATTTTGTTGGTTAAAAATATTTTCTGTCAGTATTCTTTATGCCACATTAAATTTGTCATTATCGATTAAAATCTTTGGTAATTTACACCCCTAACATCTATTCGTCGACCTACGAATCCTCCATTAAATTTTACACCAACAAGTTTCCCAATAAGAGTAATTCGGTTCAAAGACAAATTTATTGAAGTTTCAGGCGAATTTAACCAAGCTATCAATAGAGTCTTTGTATGGGGTTGTTTTCGTATTAGATCTGGGATCTGCACCAGAACGAAAACCAACACAAACCTTTGTTTCTATATACTGGTTATGTTGTGTATCGAATTAGGTATAATAAATTATAAGTTCCTAATAAATCATGGTGAAAAGCAGACACGTCTCAAAATTTGTCCAAGAAAACATCAATCCCTTATCAGGAAATTACAAACTATGACCAAATATTTGTTTTCCACATTTTGTAGCAAATAAACTATTAATAAATATACTGAATACACTCCTGTGCAATAATTTCAGGTGGTATTTTCAGCTCCTTTATACCGTGCGAGCAAAAATTATTTGCATCAAAGAGGGCCTTGCACCTAAGGACGTAATGCTTAGCCGTAGAGCTTAATACCGGTTGGGTGTCAGTAACTACCTGAATTAACAATCAATCAGTTATTCCGTCATCTTTGACAGTCGTTACAAGTAATTTGATTCATCGCTAATTTTTCCAATTTCTTAAATAATTCACACAACGGGCTTTACGGAACAGCACAAAACATTCATGGTTGAAGAGTAAATGGTGAGTGGCAATACAATCCGGGTTTGTGCATGGACGATTTTCACGAACATTTTCCTAACGTTGCTTCTATTGCTGTGGATTTTTATCATTGCCTAGAAGTAGTAGTAGTAATTGAGGGGAGGTTCCGAAAACCTGGCAAGTAGACCAACCGCGATCCTTTTTGCCTACCCCAGAGTCTTCCCCCAATCACACTAACCACCTTGGCCCCCGCCAAAGCGTCCCGACCTCTTTATGAAGTTGAGTATGTCGCTCCAGGCTAGGGCCGTGATTTCTTCCTTCTGGAGAGCCGCTGATCCCAGGACCTGGTGCCTGAGTCTTCGCACGGCCTCGCAGGTACCCAGGAAATGCAGCGGGGTCTCTTCCTCCTCCAGGCATCCAGCACAGATTGGGTCGTCTTCGACACCAATCAGTACTAGGTGCTTCCTCAGCTTGCAGTGTCCTGTCAGTATCCCAATCAAGGGATTTAGGACACATCGTTTTCTATTTAGAATCCAATCTAGCTTAGCCTTGCTCGGCCAAGCTATCATTGCCTAAAAAGAACCGTGGCTGTGTTTAGGGAAACAGGTTCTATACAACACAAAAAAGGAGCAGGAAGACCATCTGTAAGAACAGAAGAACTTGTTGCAAACGTTCGTGAAATAATGCAAAATACGCCAACAAATTGTATATAAGACGCCTGTCCCAAGAAGTGTTAAGATCTTATGGAACTTGCAGGACTATTCTTAAGAAGCAGCTAAATTTATTTCCTTATAAAGTGCAAGTATTCCAAGAAATACAATATGAAGAGACGTGTGAATTTATGGTGGCCAATTTCAGCAATTTATGTAATTATTTTTCTATTTCTTTCGGTATATTCTTACTTTGTTAATTTTGTAAACAACAAAAATAAATTTGTATTTGTTTACTTATTTTGTTACTCATGTCATAATATGAATTTGACAAAATTTTAACCTAGATTTGGTTAGATATATCGTCCCCATATCATTGTGATCTAAACCAAGCCCTACGTTTTTTAATCCAAGCCCTCTTTGATGCAAATAATTTTTGCTCGCACGGTATTATATTTTTATATGATGTTTTTGCGAGAGACATTTTCGTTCGATACTGTACGTACGTTACCTATAGCTGAAATCCAATTTCCACTAATGATTAATGAATTTCCTATTAACATTTATGGTGCTCCTACCAATTACGTATCCGAATCTTTTAATGAATAACCGTAAATGCATTTATTTCTACCTTATCATTACGGCACCCACACTGCATATATCCTTTTGAAAACATTAAAAGAACCGACACAAATTGGCGTTATGTAATTTTAATTAATGTTAGAGAACTACATTACACCCATAGTTTAACGTTAATATTGCGAAGCAATATACCCCGCGAATTAGTTCCCGTTTTGAGTCCGAACAACCCTGGCTCTGCAAGAATGTTGATACTGATCAGTTCTACGAGTCCAGGCATCAGGTCAGCCGGATCCATTCGAGTATCGAACAGCCATCTCTACCTCAACAGCACTATAGTGTGTGTGTTTCACCATTACGTTAGCTATACTACGTTTTATAGTGGCATTATCAAGCAAATTAGCGTCAGGTGTTCCTTATATCAGATTGCTACCTAAACTCTAATGGAAATGAAGCAATATCGGTCTTTTGATGTCTCTGAAATACACCGTCCTTACCCTGGGATAAAGATGCTATTGATATAATTTACCAAATAATGTCATAAGTGTATTTATAATTTCTTGTGGGCATACTTACATTTCTTTACATTAAAATGCACTTATGTTGATGTAACCAACAAATCTGTTGGTTACATTGGTATGCAATATACCTCTAATAATAATGATTTGCGGGTAAGGTCCGCAATTAGGACGGTTCTTTTAAGTTCCTTAATGATAAAGTCGTAGTGGGTGCAATATTGAATAATAAACTATGAATGAATGTATGTATTTGTATTTGCATTTGCTATTGAATGATTAAAATATGTTATTGCTGTAAACTAGTTAATTACGTAATTACATAATATATCCCGTTAAAAACATTGAGCCTAATGAATAGAAATTAAGCAGTTACTTTTTAGTAAAAGCAATTGCAGAAGTGTATGTCTTGCAAACAGTAGTTTGGTGAACACCGAGTTCTTCACCTACAGAATTTTGAAAGCCCGGATCCGACAATTTCCGCAGAAATACTTTAATCTTATTTAATGCACCACTAGCCTTTTACCAGTATCAGTCAAAAAATTATTTGCCAACCACTCAACATTTTCGCGGTCAAATCGATATAACTTTCTCAAATCATCATATCTGCAATTTTTACGTACACTGTAGATTTTTCTTTTAGGGACGTTCATATATTCAGCCATAATTGAAGACACAAATTAAGAGCAACGCACGTGTATGCCGCGGAGAACTAAAGTTGACTGCTACCAAGCAAATGATGCAGGAGTCGACCTACCTTAAAAAGTAGAAAGCGATTGCTACACTAGAATAAGCAATTTCTTAATTTATTCATCACATTTTAAGCAAATAGCAATTGCTTCTATTTTTTAAGAAAAATCACTGACTATAGAAGCAATTCCTGCACTTTTAAGCAATCGCTGGACGCAAAAGCAATTACTTTAGTTTTTATTCATTGGCTTTCAAGAAATTACTTTGATTTTATAAGAAAAAGCGATCGCTACATTTTTATTCATTCGGCTCATAAACCTCTGATGTATTTTGTCTACGTCGCGTTAATCATCAGGAAACTGAAGCAGATAGGTTCCGCGGAACATGTGCGGTACCACAACGGTCCTTATAGGACTACGTCTGACTGTTTGGACAATGCCAGGACGTCTATTCTCGAACTAGGTGAACGATCATTTCAAGAGAAGTGATTACTTTTTCTCTTGAAAACGTTTAAACTGTATTCTTAAAACTTAAAATGAATATTCATTTACATACGATGTGAGCATATGATGTGAATGGTCCCTTCTCTCGAGAGAGCGTTCACTTCTCTTAAGTTGGAGAATAGGGGCCCTGCGGTCTGCCACTCTAACCTAACCTAACCAGATGCAAGAATACCGTAAAACTGCACGAATTCTCTAATAATATAATTAACCAACTTGTTGAAATTAAATTTACTTTAAATGGCGTTTTGTTCTTTGCTCCGTGTTATTACAGCCTTGAATCTATTAATTTATTATTATCGAGGGAACGAATCTCGTAGTTTACAACTTCATTCTTAAAAGGCAATGCATCATAAAGTTATTACAAAATATGTACTTGTAGCACACCTACAGGGACACCTACTAAAGATGAAATTTTATTTTAAAAAAAACATAAGAAATTTAATTTAATTGGCAATAATATTGTCTTTGTTGTCTATAATACTCGTACAATCGTACATACAGTGTGACCAGTAAAGTCCGCAGCATATGGTATTTTTTTTATTAATAGCTTTATTTGAAATTTGACTTTGGCATCAAGTTCTGCTTCGATCAAGATGAAAATTAAGCAAAAAAATTGTAGTCACGTGATTCGCATTATCTGTAAAATTTTAATTTTTTTCCAAAAAATTATTCAAAAGTGCTAAATTTCCGAAAGTATCGAAAAAAGTTAAATTGCACCACTCTTGCAAAATAAGACTCAACGCAACCTACATAAAACTTCTTAGTTTTGACAAGGCTTTATTTCAAATACATTTTCTTTAAAGTAGCGCCATATTAAATGTGTGTTTTTCTACAAAATCAAAATTGGGCTATTAAAATTTGGTCGCATGTGATGCAAAGTTTATTTGTTTTTGACCCTGTATAAGGTAACTTCATAAAATAGGTATTTTTTTTGTATATTTTGTACGTAGTTTTGTGTCTGAAAAATAATACTCATACAATCGTACATACAGTGTGACCAGTAAAGTCCGCATCATATGGGATTTTTTTTATTAATAGCTTTATTTAAAATTTGCATTTGGCATTAAGTTCTGCTTCGATCAAGATGAAAATTAAGCAAAAAAATAGTAGTCACGTGATTTACATTATCTGTCAAATTTTAATTTTTTTCCCACATGCAAAATTTCAGCTGCATAAGATAATTTAAATTTTTTACCCGTATTTTGTAAATTGCACCACTTTTGCAAAATAAGACTCAACGAACGCAACCTACATAAAACTTCTTAGTTTTGACAATGCTTTATTTCAGATACATTTTCTTTAAAGTAACGCCATATTAAATGTGTGTTTTGCTACAAAATCAAAATTGGGCTATTAAAAAAGTTATTAGAAAAACTTTTTTTAAATGCAGTTTCTAGCCCACATGCACAATTTTAGCTGCATAAGATAATTTCAATTTTTTACCCGTATTCTGTAAATTGCACCACTTTTGCAAAATAAGACTCAACGCAATCTACATAAAACTTCTTAGTTTTGACAATGCTTTATTTCAGATACATTTTCTTTAAAGTAACGCCATATTAAATGTGTGTTTTGCTACAAAATCAAAAGTGGGCTATTAAAAAAGTTATTAGAAAAAGTTTTTTTAAATGCAGTTTCTAGCCCACATGCAAAATTTCAGCTGCATAAGATAATTTAAATTTTTTACCCATATTTTGTAAATTGCACCACTTTTGCAAAATAAGACTCAACACAACCTACATAAAACTTCTTAGTTTTGACAATGCTTTATTTTAGATACATTTTCTTTAAAGTAGCGCCATATTAAATGTGTGTTTTGCTACAAAATCAAAATTGGGCTATTAAAATTTGGTCGCATGTGATGCAAAGTTTATTTGTTTTTCACCCTGTATAAGGTAACTTCATAAAATAGGTATATTTGAATACGTAGTTTGTGTCTGAAAGTAATACACCTTAATATTAAGACAAAAAAGAACACAGTGTCATCAGTTAAGTGGAAAATAAATTTTAGTGGTGGGTAAAAAATCAAAATTATCTTATGCAGCTGAAATTTTGCATGTGGGCTAATAACTGCATTTAAAAAAACTTTTTTGAATAACTTTTTTCGATGCTTTCAGAAATAACCCCACTTTTGAATAATTTTTTGGAAAAAATTAAAATTTTACAGATATTGCGAATCACAGAAATTTTAAATATTCGTAACTGCTTGTAGCAAGGAATCTTAACGTTGCTGCAGGTCGCTCATGTGGTTTGAAAACTTGTCTTAACTGCGTGTCTTGTTCGATGATAAGAGGGATCCATCTGCAAATAAGTAAACTCTTCAAAAGCCATTTCTTCACCCATTTTGTCTCTTTTTTGTTTGTTTTTATGCGTAATCCCGCCGCCACTGCACTTACATATATTCTCTTCATAATTATTTATAATTATCCAATATTATTTATTTTATACATCAACGATATGCCTTTAGTTTAAAAAATGTATAAGTTACAAATGTTTGCTGATGACACCTTAATTTACATTAATATCTTAAATATTTTTGATGGTCTAAATACTCTAAATTCTGAGATAAATATATTATTAAATTGGCTAAAAGTAAATAAATTAAAATTAAATATTTCAAAAACTAAATGCATGGTTATGGGTAATAATTTAAATTGTCAAATTATAAATGTTTTAATTGATGGTGAAAAATTGGAAATAGTAAACAGTTTTAAATACTTAGGGATAATTATTGATTCAAAATTAAATTTTTTAAATTATTTTGAAAGTATTATATCGAAGATTGCCGGAAAAGTAGGTTATTTTAAAAGAATCAGTTCTAATTTAAGTTTGTTTTCTAAAAAAACTGTATTTAATACTATAATATTACCACATTTTCTTTATTGTTCTTCCATTATACCGGGTGTCAACGAGATTATTGTACATAGCACCACAGTGTTATGTTAAGAGATATTTTAATCAAATTTGGGTTACTGTAATGTTTGAAAGGGATCTTTATTTTTACCTATAAACCAACTGAATTTCACTTCCGGTTTAACCGGAACTACGCCATTTTTTTTTTTTTTAATGACAACCTGTATATTATATTGCACAGTCAAATTCTCCTCAAAATTCTCTTTTCAACGACATACAACAAGTTGACATTTACTTTCAAAATGGCGGCGTAGGACTCATTTTACCAAAAACAAAAATGGTGTCTATAAAACAACGTATCCAATTGAAACGGGAAAAATAGTGATAAAATCTTTTAAATTGGTCCCTTTTGTAATTCTTTAAGCACTGACACATTTTCTTCTTTTGTTTTTAAAAGAAAGTATTTTTTTATTGTTTAAAAAATCTTTACTTTAACCCTATTTTACAGTTTTTTTTAAATGTTATCATATACTTTTTATTATTTAGTATGAAAGTCTAAAGTATCCTTAAGCACCTAGGCATATTTTCGAAATCAGAATGCGTTTTGCTTCAGTTTTAAACAAGAAAAAAAAAACCGTGCATTTTTCAATAAAAACTGAATAACTTATTTCCACCTAATGGCTTTGGATAACAAAATTGGTATTTGTCAACGCCATTATCAGACTATTAGTTTGTAATGAAAATTTTGTAGTGTATTGTGCTTTTGGTCGTGGGTCTGATTCATATTTCGTTAAATAGGAATAAAATGGTTAAGTTTACAAGAGAAGAACAAATTGATATGTTAATTATTTACGGAGAACGTCACAAAAATGCCCGTCGTGCTGAAACATTGTATAGCGAGCGCTATCCAGCTCGTGAATTGCCTTCTTCAAGTTATTTCCCGTGGCTAGAAAATAAATTAAAATCGGAAAAACGATAATCAAGAAGCTAATGATAACTTTGTTGTAAGCGAGGAAGCTGATATAAATGTATTGGCTTGCATTGCTGTTGATCCTACGTCATCTTTGCGAGAAATAGGACAACAATGTAATATTAGCCACGAAAGTTAAGAAGAATATTAAAAAAACATGGATTTAAGTCGTTTAAATACCAAGTTCACCACCACTTGGGAGAAAACGATCCTGTCAGAAGGCTACAATACTGCATCTGGTTTTTGGAGGAGAATAATGTGGATAACGGTTTCCATCGAAACATACTTTTTTCCGACGAGGCAAGATTTACAAACATGTGTATGTTTAATAGGAATAATACAAGATTTTGGGCCGTTTTTATTGAAAACTGCACGGTTTTTTTTTCTTGTTTAAAACTGAAGCAAAACGCATTCTGATTTCGAAAATATCCCTAGGTGCTTAAGGATACTTTAGACTTTCATACTAAATAATAAAAAGTATATGATAACATTTACAAAAACTCTGTAAAATAGGGTTAAAGTTAAGATTTTTTCAAACAATAAAAAATACCTTCCTTTAAAAACAAAAGAAGAAAATGTAAATGTCAGTGCTTAGAGAATTACAAAAGGGACCAATT
Source organism: Polydrusus pterygomalis (assembly GCA_963969555.1). Lineage (NCBI taxonomy): Eukaryota > Metazoa > Arthropoda > Insecta > Coleoptera > Curculionidae > Polydrusus > Polydrusus pterygomalis. The sequence goes on along the minus strand of OZ018385.1, from coordinate 36,502,070 downwards.
TAAAAGATTTTATCACTATTTTTCCCGTATCAATTGCATACGTTGTTTTATAGACACCATTTTGAAATGAGTCCTACGCCGCCATTTTGAAAGTAAATGTTAACTTGTTGTATGTCGTTGAAAAGAGAATTTTGAGGAGAATTTAACTGTGCAATATAATATACAGGTTGTCATTTAAAAAAAACATAAATGGCGTAGTTCCGGTTAAACCGGAAGTGAAATTCAGTTGGTTTCTAGGTAAAAATAAAGATCCCTTTCAAACATTACAGTAACCCAAATTTGATTAAATTATCTCTTAACATAACACCCGGTATATTGTGCTAGTGACGAAAAATTTGATAAATTACAAATTTTACAAAATAAGGCAATGCGGATTATTTTAAATTGTGACAAATATACAAAAATTAATTTTATGTTGAAAAATTTAGATTGGTTGAATGTCGGAAATTTTATTTTTTATTTAGTATGTATCTACATAAAATTAAAAATAATTTATTGCCAGATTGTTTAAAATTTTTTTTTTATTATGACCATCATAATTATAAAACAAGAACTAATCAAAATTTTTATGTGGATAGAGTGTCTAAAACATTAGCTTATAAATCTATTTTTTATAAAGGTTTGATAGAATATAATAATTTGGAAAATTCTATTAAATCTCAAAAATCATTAAAACTGTTTAAAAAAACTTTAAAATTACATTTAATTAAAAAACAAAATGATACGTAATATTTGATACAATTTGCAAAATGTTAAACTTTTCTGTCTATTCTTGTTAAAAGAAGGTTGCGTTTTAAAATTTAAAAATAAATCTATAAAAATGTGTTAAAAAATGTATTAAAAAATATTTAATTGTAGCTTTTTGCTAAATAAAACATGTTACTACTACTACTAATTACGTATAGATTTTTGCCGAACTGGTGGACGAAACTGCATTTTCGCGTTCGCCATTTTATTGGTCGGGCAAAGCCGCCAACAAAGCTGTAGGCTACTTAAGTAATACGAATACAATCAGAACTTCAAGTGATCAAGTGTCAGAATATCAAGACCAACAAGCTTTTGTCGTGGGCCACAAAAAATGAGGATTATCTCGCGGAGCGCGCACTTTGAATTTTTATTGTCATTTTTATCAGAACGAAGAAAATTTTGCTGAATTTTATTTTTGTTGTGTTCTCGTTTTCGGTAATACAATGAGGTCTAATCGTGATCGTGCACGAGAAAGCTTTCTTTGTGCCCTCGTGAAGTGATCTTTTACTGAAACTCGGACAAAGACATTTTTCAATACGATAAAAAAATTTAAATAACATCATGCGGTGAAGTATATCTATTCGGTTTATAAGTAAGTATAGATCGTAAATATTTTGAACTGGAATGAATTCGGCAACAAATAAGATTTCATCATCATAGACATTTACCTTTAGATAAGCACACAATAATCCCGATAGTGGCAAATTGATGGCCTTGCGCCTGCCTTCATAGCTTTTATCTTAGACTGCTCGATTACCATGTCCGTTGAAGTTCCACAACTTAATTTGTCTGAACGTCTAACTGTGAAAAATCCTTCTGAAAATTTTTCGTAAACTTCAGGATCAATCAAATTCTGTAATTGTTGCATATCCTGCAAGTAAATGTGTGCAGACTTATCATAAGGAAAATGTCCAGACGCGTGAACAAAGGAATCATTTCTTTGACGTAGTTTAAATGAGCTTTCCAATCCCCCATACGCGCAGCTGATTCAATTTATTAAGTAAAGCTCCAGATACTTCATCGTAATTTTCAATATCATTGTATGAAAGAGTGTTATCTTATATATTCTCGATATTTATGATTAGATCTGCATCCATTATGTCATTAATTTCAACTTCTTTTTATATTATAATTGCCAAAGTAAGCTGAAGCAGTGTATGAGCTCGAACAGCTCGTGCGTAAGCATGACCATTGAGCATTTCTTCTAACGATTTTACCGCATATATCTCTGCGAGTACTTCTTTCATGCTGCTTCCTTGCATAATATGACCAATTGGTCCCAGAAAAGACGTCAGTAGATGAAATCCTCCGAGTCTGATGATGATTTTTGATACTTCAGAGCCCTCAGGTGCGGCTGATACCATTTCTCGAGCTTTAGCATACAGGGGCTGGTCGAAAGTCACGATGCATACAGTGTGGCCATACCGTTTTGCATTATCTAATGCACAAAGTAAAGTCGTATACCTAGATAGTATTATAGTTACTGGCTTTTGAATCGTTATATCTCAGAAACGGTAGCTCGTAGGAAAAAAAGTATTGATACGTTTTTTATAGATAATTTTATAGTCTACAATTTTTGTCTGGGATATTTTTATGATAAAACTTACCGTTGCTGAAAATCGCGAAAAACTAATTTTTTTGACCTTTGACCTCGAGTAAAATTTTTTCCATACACGGGAATGATGGGGAACTTACAAATTTTATTTATAATTATATTTTGAACAATTTTACTGATTTTCAGCTTATTGTAACTTTATGTATCTTCGAATGTCTAGATTGACCGGACTAAAAGGTAAATGTCTATGGATTGCATGCATTATTCCTTGAAAAAATTCACAAATTGATTTGATGATTAATTTTTTTTTATCTGATGTGTAGTGAAAAAGGGGGGATTCTTTGTTACCGAATAAATTCCAGTTAAAAGACTCACTCTGTACACTACTTATGGAATTTTTTTTATTTGATACATGAAACAGAAAAAATATTTTTATAATAAGATAAATTGTGGTAAATTATAATATTTCAGAAAAAAATACTTTTACACCCAACTGTATAACAGTATAATATCTGCTTCGGCCTCATTTAAATTACAATGAACAGTTACGAATCAAACAAAAACGCGTTACAAATGTGGGAAAAATCATTTAACAAGGTGAATCAAAACGATGAAAATATTGTAAATATTGCTTTAAAAAATTGTAAAAAGCTTTGTGTTTTTAGCAGGTTGTAATTTGTAAAAAGGCTTTTGTTGATGTGTACAATCATTGTCTGATAACGGAACATGTGCCAATTCTAATAGTTTCATTGTTTTGGTAATAATTGTTCTGTTTAGCACATGAGGCTACAAATTCAGGTGAGTACGTGGGGATCTTTAAAACCGTTAGAACTTAATGATTTGATATCCAAAAACGCTTTACAAGAGCAAATACTTGAATATATTTGCTGATATCAACATTTTTTCTAATCAACAACATGATCCGTATCATCGAGCATGCACTGAGAAAAAAGCCTTCTATTCCTTATAGGAATTCACATACTCTTTATACAACTGTTTAATACTATAATATGTGACAGCAACGCGCTTTTCTACTGTAATACAACGAAAATTACTACACCGTTGTATAGTGATAATATCACGGTAATTTAGCCAATAGGAAATAGGAGTTAAAGCTGCCATGGAATGGTTTATAGCCATTATTGCTCTGAATACTCACAGTAATTATTAAGTTCTATTGGCGGTCTAATCTGGTTTCATGTACTGTATTAGTTTCGACTGGCAGTTGTAATGAAACGTGATATTAATCATAATAATATTTGCTTGCTACGGTTAATAAAGCATATACTTACCACTAAAAATCAGTACTATAGTTATCAAAAATTTAAATAGCTTCTAGTGTGATATTGTTCTTGTCGTTTAACGTTGCATATAATTACCTATTTTGCAACATGGCTTACTGAGATGGTAAATTTCGTCCATAGATTATAGAGTCCCAATACTAATGATGGGTTGTGCGAAATAAGAATCATGCAAAGTTTAAAAAAACTTAAATACAAAGTAAAAGTAAATTAATTGAAACAGAGGTATTGGTACGATCAATAAAATTCAAATTCAGACAGGACAGCTAGAATACTCAGAACAACGATGTGACCTGCGCAATAAATACGTTAAAACTAATATACTGCGCTTGTTACGAACTTCCACCAACGTCTTATAGGTTCTAACGGATACAATTCGTTTTTGAGGACGCTGTTCTGCTTTCTTGATTGTAGTGAAATCGCTTTACTGGGAACAAAATGCGTCGTATTGAGAAGATACAATTTATTTCTTAACAAAATTGCTGTATTAAAAGTAGTTCATTATTCAACAAGACTGTGCTGCTATATACGCCAAATTTACGCCAGAAGATAAAATTTTGTATGTAAAACGATCATCATGGCATACGCCTAGTGCCATAATGATTGTCATTATGGCACTCTGCATGTAATATTCATAAATCATCCATAAACTTTTTATGTTTCCTCGAGATATTTTTGAAATGAGCTCTCCATATTTAAGGTAAACTTTAACATGATTTTCTCGAATAGCCATTGTGTGTTACACGCAGTTAGACCTATCATCTCCATCTCGAAAGAACAAAGAACCACGGGACCCTACAAGCTGACTAGCGTTTGCGTTATGACCGTCACAATTATTGTGCCTGTTGTCAAGTTGTCCTGACCAACAGGTCGTTGCATTTTAAAATAATACACAGAAAAACCCACTATTGTATAATTCAATAGGAGTATTTCGTTTAATATAATAAATAGAGGTCGGAATATATGCAAAATGCATGTATATGCATTTTTGCATATTTTGTCAATTTTATATTAAAATGCATATTTTTCATATACTATTATTTTAAAAACATATTTTTATGTTTTCGGCTTGATAAAAAAATTTAAAACGTTAAAGGTTTAATGTCCAGTTCGGTACCTATTTCAGGGATTTTCCAATCTGAAGATTATAATAATTATATTTACATTTTGGTTATACACAAGGTATTTATTGGGGGTTCCCGGGGTTTGCAGGTATATTGTTAGAGGTTGTTTAGTGTCACTTAATAATGCGTTATTATTACCTGCTTAACAAACTGTATTTAAATTAAAATAAATTAATTTCAAATGTAAAAAAAGTGTATCTAAAAGCACCTCTAAGAGTTGTGTAAGGAGAGATTACCAGGGGTTAGTTTACCTCCAGAACCTGTAATTACCCGGTGGGAAACATGGATTATGGGCGCAATATTCTACGCAGAGCATTTCCAAGCAATTAAAGAACTAATTTTGGATTTAGATGACGATTCGCAGTGTGTTGTGCAAAGTAAAGAGTTGTTCAAAAGTGCAAGCTAAAGATCTTGTTTTTAGTAAGGTTAATTTCATTTTTATAACTGACATAATATCCTCGATGGACAGTAAAAATTTAAGTTTCAGAGATTCAATTAACATTGTTGAAACTTTTTCCGCTAAATGTAACAACATTCCCAGTAAAAGGAGTACACGCATTGAATCGACTCGGACCGGTCGACTCGGAAAAGAGCAGTCGGAAATTTTTGATATACATGTAATTAAATTAGACCCCGCGCACTGCGTCGGACCGGTCGACTCGGATCGGTCGACTCGATCCCATGATGTTTGATATTCCGACTGCTCTTTTCCGAGTCGACCGGTCCGAGTCGATTCAATGCGCGTCGTCCTTCAAGTAGGAGGTCAAGTAAGGAATAATAAATTGGATGTAACTGTAAAAAATAATGAAGGATTTAAATACTTAACTGCAGTAAAAAGCATTTATGAGGGTAAACTATCCAACGAAGTTGTATCTTGATTAGTGATGTGGGCCGGGTAAATACCCAGCGGGTAGGGTATTTATTAATTGGGTATTTACCCGGTATTTACCCCATGCCCTAATAAATACCCAAAATGAGGGTATTTTCATTTTTTCTTGTTTGAGAGTTTAAGAGCCAATTTTATTCGATAGTTTCGTATTTATACATTACTACCACTACCACAGTCTAGTACATATTGGTCAGCTGACGCTGGTTGGCTGACCTGGACGCACTACCAACCGCAAATCCCAAGCATAACCTTACTTTTAGTCAGTTTTATACTGTTGAACTGTTGTAGATTAAAGTTTTGACTTACATTTACCACTAAACAAGAAATATAACAGAATTAAAACTTAAAACATGTTAATTTTTCTTTCTACCAGCGTGCGCAAAGTGCTTTTCCGCACGCAAGAAGTTATCCAACTATACTTGCGTGCGGAAAAGTATCACTTTGCGCATTTATTAGGAAAACAACTATTATCCATAACATTTTCCAGGTTACTGATTAAAGTAGCTACCTCAAGAACATTAGTTACAAGCAAAATTTTACAATTTTTTTTAACTTACTACGTGACTGTGACTATTACGAGCAGTGATTCTCTAGAAATTCATAAATACCTGGGTATTTATGAATTTTGGGTATTTACCCGGGTATTTACCCTGGGTATTTACCCCGAGTTATAAATACCCGGGTATTTCACATCACTAATCTTGATGATGATGTTGTTTGTATAAATATATTTTTACTAATAGAAGACAATACTTTTTAGTTGAAAATTTTGAGAAATATTTAGTAAAAATGCATTTTATACAATTTTAGGTTAAAAAATTGTTTACTTTTATTTTTCTTTGTTTTTTTTTGCATTTTTTAAAAAATATATTTTTTAGAACCTAATATGTTTCTTTACCTCGTTTTACTATACTTAATAAATTAGGAAATATTGCATACTAGTATGCATATTTGGTAAAAAAATGCAAATAATTGCATATTTTGAAAGCAAACTATATGCTCATATTTTGGCTGAATTTAAGTGAATATATTCCGCCCTTTAATAATAAATATTAAATTCAATAATTCTTATTGTCACTTCCGTAGGACCTAATACACTGATGTTCTTTCTAACTCATATTCTACACCTGACGTGAAGCGGTTTTAGAAATATAGGCCTTCAAAAGTAAAATTGGAGTATTCTGTGTTACATGAGATTAAATTAACTGATTTAATGATCCTATTTATTTTTAATTCAGAACAATGAACTATATAACATATTAAAAAAATATTTTCAAAAATCAACAGTATAAGTATTTATAGAACTTGCGCTTTTAAGAAATAAAATATTAGTAGGTGTAAAATTTAGATCTACTATATTGTTAGACAGACATTAAAGTAATTTGTATTAATTTAGAAAGAGAGAAAAATGTTAAATTTTTAATAAAATCAATAAAAAAAAATCAATAAAAATCAAAAAAATCAATGATTTTTGATTTTTTTAATAAAAATCAAATTTTGCCAATCCTGTTAACTATAAAACGGTTTTGGCTTTATTTTGCAAATAATCCTTATAGTAGTTTGTTCTAAAACTTATATCACGATATACAGTGTGTCTTAAAAGGGTAACATATCAGTGAAACCGGATTTACAGAAGGTTTGTCCATGGTCCTTTTATTCGATGATTCTTTGAATCAAATAATATTTTCAGTTCTAATACAGAATATTATAGCAAATTTAGCAGGAATGTTTAAAATTTAATACTGCATGTGCATCGAATAACAGGTAGAAATCTACCAAAAAAAAGTAATAAGAAAAACCGCACTAAAGCGTAGAAGCAGTGAAGCTGGCAACACAGCATGGCCCATAACATGATGGTACAGTTATTATGACGGTTCTGCTTTAGACAGAACTATACAGGTTGACCCAGTGACTCCGAGGCGCGATCGCAAGAACCATCGCTGCTACATTGTTATTCTAATGCAGAGGGCCCCCCTCCTTGCCCCCTTAATACTTCCAGGTCATCGAGGAACTTTTCTTTGTTAGGGAAATGGGAGCGCAGACAAAGAAATGAGACGAAAACGGACCCATTGGTGTAGTATGTTAAATAAACCGTATAAACATGTTTTGACGTTATTTTACATAAGGTTACAAACTTGGCGCTTAGCTAATAGACCAGGGCGAACAAACCCGAACATTTACTATAGTAATGTATATATTTTTTTACATCATCAGAAAGTAGAGATTTCAACGAACAAAAAGCTCACCGACTTTTTTAAAAAAGCAGATATTTTGACGTGAGAATTTTCGATTGAAAATTAGGGTGCTTTTTCGATATTATGTAAAGAAAAGGTTTAAATCAAAAAAATTACAGTGTGTTTGGGACATAAAAAGGTAAGTTTTCACCAAATTTCGTGAAAAAATAATTTTTTTTGTAAAAGATAAAAATAAAAACCGAAAACTTGGATATTTGAATTTGTCACATAAATTTTGAGGTTATGTGAAAAAAGTGTAAATACAAAAGTTGTAGATCTTTTTATTACCTACAACTTTGCCATTTAAAGTTTTTCCGTAGGACTTGTAGTTGTGCCGGAAATGGAGATAAATCGTTTTCTACCCTTAAAAGCTCACCCTCTTCCACTTCCCTACCTCGGATCGCCAGTAAATTATTTTTCCTTTCATTTTTGTTATATTCTCTTCCTTTTCCAATGGGTTTCATCCTACTATTATTTTTTTTTGTTTCAAAAATTATCGACCGTGGTCTAAAAGGGTTCAAAAGGATATATATTTATTTGTTGAATAAGCTTTTTTATTATTATTATTATTATTATCTTCGTTAGTAACATAATACTAGGGTAAAATACATTATTATAGGTTATTTAACACTTTTTTTACATTTTATTTAATTTTTGCCGTCCTCGATCGTTTTTTTATTTTGTCCAATAACATTGTTATCTTGTCCAATAACAACATCCGTATTTTTCGCTATCCACGCAAGATAGCTTGTAACTCTGGTAAATGTTTCCACATTGATATGACACCATTTGCGATATGCCATTGCCACTCCATGAACTTTTCCGTCAATAATTAAAGGACCTCCTCTGCTACCTTTACATTCGTAACGAAATCGATTCGAATTGACATTTCCTGTACATAACGTTTTTGTGTCACGAGCAAGACATTTATGTTCCCTGTGCCTTGTTACCAATGGATGTATTCCTTCTGATGTAACCTCCCATGAAAGGAAGTCACCTTCTTGGTTTGTTAAATCCTTTTCTACATCGATCAAGCTGGTGTTGCTGCCTCTATGTTCACGGATTGGGATAACTCAATTAGAGCGATGTCTCCACTATCGGGAAAAAACCACCAACCAGTGCTTGCTTTACTGCAAAAATACGTTTATGTAAAAATTAATAGCTGAGAGGGTGGGGGGTTGCAGGTGTAAAGGTGTTTATCTACAACCAGCTAATGTAATAAGCGCATTATACTATTACATAGTAAGAGCATTATGCTATGCATAATACAACTAAGCCGATTATAACTTCTCATAAAAATACCTAGGACTATTATGAATTCGTAATAATCCCAGAGCCACAACTATACAGTGTCACCAGTAAAGTCCGCATCATATGAGATTTTTTTTCATTAATAGCTTTCTTCGAAATTTGACTTTGGCATCAAGTTCTGCTTCGATCGAGATGAAAATTAAGCAAAAAAATAGTAGTCACTTGATTCGCATTATCTGTCAAATTTTAATTTTTTTCAAAAAATAATTTAAAAGTTGGGTTCTTTCTGAAAATACCGAAAAAAGTTATTTGAAAAAGTTTTTTTAAATGCAGTTTTTTTTCTTGAAAGTAGCGCCATATTAATTGTGTGTTTTTCTACAAAATCAGAATTGGGCTATTAAAATTTGGTCGCATGTGATGCAAAGTTTATTTGTTTTGGACCCTGTAGGTATACGGTAACTTCATAAAATAAGTATTTTTGAAAACGTAGTTTGTGTCTGAAAGTAAAAAAATAGAGTGAAGGAGTTTTAACTTAAATCGTTGAAAATAGATAAACTTTACGTTAAGTTAAACTAAAATTTATTTTCCACTTAATGAACACTTTACTGATGACACTGTGTTTTTTTTTGTCTTAATATTAAAGTGTATTACTTTCAGATACAAACTACGTTTTCAGAAATAATTATTTTATGAAGTTACCTTATACAGGGCCAAAAACAAATAAACTTTGCATCACATGCGACCAAATTTTAATAGCCCAATTTTGACTTTGTAGAAAAACGCACAATTATTATGGCGCTGCATTAAAGAAAATGTATCTGAAATAAAGCATTGTCAAAACTTAAAAGTTTTATGTAGGTTGCGTTGAGTCTTATTTTGCAAAAGTGGTGCAATATACAAAATATAGGTAAAAAAATCAAAATTATCTTATGCAGCTGAAGTTTTGTGTGTGGGCTAGAGAAACTGCATTTAAAAAAACTTTTTTTAATAACTTTGCTTTCGATGTTTTCAGAAATAACCCCACTTTTGAATTATTTTTTGGAAAAAATTAAAATTTGACAGATAAGCAGAATGGGCTGGCCTTAAGGGACAGTCTATTATTGAACTTCGCCTTTTTCTACACTACACTTGCAATTAATACAGCATAATAAATGTTAACATTTAAACCTTTGTAATGTAGAAATAAAGACATTATTATTATTATTATTATTATTATTATTATTAATGCGAATCACGTGACTAGGTACTATTTTTTTGCTTAATTTTCATCTCGATCAAAGCAGAACTTGATGCCAAAGTCAAAATTTCGAATAAAGCTATTAATTTTAAAAAAAATCCCATATGATGCGGACTTTACTGGTGACACTGTATATTCTGTGGCACGAAGCTTTATTCCACAACAGCTCGAGAATCTGCCAAACCTGACAAAGCTGGGTAGCGCTCGTCTTCTAGCGCTAACAACCAAAATTACACAATGACCTTTCTGTCATTAGGCTTAAAGAAATGTTGAGATGTTTTGGTTAAAAGGTGTGAACATTATAACAAAACAATATTGTAAGGCGTATGTAAAGTAACTGATTTAGTGCTAGCCAGGAAACTGCAATTTCGCGTGTAGTCAGCCAGTGGATACAGCGTGCCGAAGTATAGCATTAAAAAAGACGATAAATATTGCCAGATTTATGATAAATGATTTCTATTGAATATGGATTATTGTTGCAAAATTTTTGCCTTGTTTTGATCACTTTTGGAAATAAATTATAGGTAAGTATATTAAATGTAATATTAAACTGCATTAAAAGCAAAAATGAGTAATAGATGTGTTTTGGACTTCCATTGCCTTTAGTTTCTCATATCACAACGTTTCAACTGGTAAGTATCTCCAGTCGTCTTCAGGTGAATACTAAACAAGTTACAAAGCTACGAGCCTATTTATACTACCTAGGGGGGGGGGGCGGAGCTAGTGACGAATTCAGATGCAGTCGTGAGTGCACAAAATGTTTTACATGTAGGTACCCAACTTCTTAAAATGCCAGAAATCACTATCTTATTCTTCAACTTGATCAAAAATTGAGAAGCAATTCCAATTTTTTTGGCAAGAATTTGGGGCAAATTTTAGTTGTTTACTCGTAAAAATAAATTGAAAGTCAACTTTTACAATTTCTTGAGCAAGAACATAAATTTTAAAGCCCGGACCTGTCTATTTTCCCATTCGTCAAACGATAATGTTGCAGTGCGCATGTCTAATCGTGTCTAGCTTTATTTACATGCGCGAGGCCATAAATTTGCCACTTTCGTGATTATTGTTTGCTTATCTAAAGCCGGGTTCCCATTCTCGTGTATTTGGCAAGTACGCAAATATTTGCGTACTTGGGCATACTTGGCAAGTACACCAAGTTCCGAAGTCAATTTGACAAGTGCGGCGCTCCCCCTACTCCTGTATTTGACAAGTACGCCAATACTTGTGTACTTGGCAATTATAGCATTTGCTCGATCATTCAGTGTTCATTTTGTTTCGATATGGATAGTCGCGTTGCCGCTGTAGCTGCAGCGTTTGTGGTAGTAGCTGGAAGCTATATTGTGATGAGGAGAAAAAAAGTGCAGAAAGCAAATGAAGAAGAAGGTGGTGGATGACCTCTTTAAACAAAAGTCGAGACAGGTAAGTTAATACCACTATCCCGATCGACTAAAAGCAGAAACCATACCTCTTTAGGTATACTAGGCAAAATTTTTGTTTCAGGTACAATGATTATGATAGAAGACCTTATTCGAGAACAACTGCTGAAATATTTGCGAGACAAGCGGTGAGAGTGCATAAACAAGTATGAACTCGTCAAATATGCAAATAATTGTAATCACTTTGACTCGCGTAATTTTTACCGACAACCGCCGGGACTTCGCCAGTGGCCAATAATTGTACAAATATTCGCAGAGTATCCACTCCCACTACTTGGCAAATATGGGCAATTGACAAATATTTCGCCAAATACACGAGAATGGGAGCCCGGCTTAAGAAAGATTCTCGGTGCGCTGCTGGAAGTCTGTAGATATCGTTCTAATAAGAAGCACGGTGCCCACTGTCCAAGCTCTTATTTGTGCTCTATCTATTTTTTTAAAGAGTTCCATTATAACTTACTTATAGACTGTCATACTTTTGCTGTGGACTTTAACGAGATCAGACAGAGAATCCCAATGGTCGTGTTGTCCAAAAGTCACAGTCGCTGGAGTGTCCCTGAAATAGTTTTTAAAAAAGTCACTGTTCATTTCATAGTTCGGCGGATTTTATTGCGGATTGCAGAAATTGAAATATTGTTTCCTGCAGATTAATAGGGTGGAAAAGAAAGCCGTGCAAAAAATTAAAAATTGCAAGTAAGTCACATTTTGTTATTTTCTCTTTAATGTACTAATTTATTTCTTAATAAAGAGAAATAATACACAGGCCTGCATTTTTTAACACTTTGAAAGTTTATTTAAAAATTTTAACTGTTTTCTAGTAATTGGGTAGCGCTGATTTCAAATCTGCTTTCAGTTTTTTTTATATCACGTAAGGTTATTTTTCAATTCGGTAAAATCCAAAAATATAGAAAAAACACGATTTATTTCATTTATAAGCTAGTTTTTTAATATATTAAGGAAAAAAATACAAAAATATACAAAATATAGACATATAAACTATTATAAATGGTTATTTATTCGTTACGCTTCTTCAAAAAATGTTTTCTTTTTTCAGAAAAGCTTCTTTTGGTTGTTTTTCTGTTCCAGCAGAAATCGGCCATCATTTTTGTGTCCCAGCGCCCCTGGTATCTTTTTTCCATCTCTTTAATATATTGATGAAATCTTTCACCTTGCTCTTCACCCACGTCCCCAAGATTTTCCGGGAATTAGTCCAAATGGGAATGTAAAAAGTGAATTTTTATGCTCATATTCTGAAATTGCTGAAATTTTCCAGCATATTTTCAACGATCTCAACATAGTAGTAATTTATGTTCAACTTCTTTAAAAGCATTCCATGCATGTTTTTCCTTATCTTCCATTACCTTTTCAAATTCTGTATCTTTCATCAAGCTGCTAATCTGCGGCCCTACAAAGATTCCCTCCTTTAATTTTGCCTCTGACAGAGCCGGAAATGTTTTACAGAAATATTTAAAACAATATCATTCTTTGTTTAATGCCTTAACTAATTGTTTCATACGTCCAAGTTTTATGTGAAGTGGTGGAAGTAAAACTTTTTGAGGGTCAATAAGACTTTCGCGAATTACATTTTTGTTTCCAGGTGTTAAAGTCTCTCTTTGTGACCAGTCTCTTTTTATCCAATGCTGTTCTCGCTAGCTAGACCACTCGCACAGGAAACATGGAAATTTAGTAAATCCAGACTGCTGACCTAAGAGAAGACTTAAAATGTTTAGATCTTCACACACTTCCCAGTTGTGATTTTCATATTGTATTCTTAAAAGTAATTCCTCTAAATTTTCATAGTTTTCCTTTAACTTAACTGTATGGCCGACCGAAACAGAAGCAAAAACATTGTCATTATGTAAAAAAACAGCTTTAAAGCTCCTTTTTGAAGTCGTTAAAAAGTCTCCAGTCGGAAGGTGTGTAGCACCACAGAAAATCATTTTTTATTCATCAATCATTTAGAATTTAAGGTACTACATTCATTTTAAAATGTATTAAAACGCCTATTATAAGTTTTTTTTATATTTTTTATTTTTTTTTTGCAAAAAAAAATCTGTGGGTGATAGAGACCAATTGTATTTTAATTAGTTATTTTTATATAAAAACTAAGCTCCACAAACATAAATCAGGTCATCACAAATTTCATGCAGGCCTGTGAATTGACCAAAATAGGATAATTCTTGATTTGGGGCATAAATTAATTCTTCTTCTTCTTCTTGTGCCCTGTGCTAAAGCGCACGTTGGCGATCCTTTGTACTCCTCTTAAATTATATCTTATGTAGGGTATCGTATATTTTATATCTCCGCTAATGTCTGCACATTACTTACTTTTGTTAATATGAAAATACATACTTAAACATCGTGGTAAATCTGCCCCTGGAATTTACGTCATGTGCTATGCAAATCCGGTCACTAATGATGACCTTTGTCGTTATATCGTCTCAAAAAAATTAATACAACACTATATAGGGTGTCCGGAAATGATGAGCAAAAAATTTAAGGGATAATTCTAGATCAAAAATAAATGCTATCTCTTCCTATAACATTTTTTCGAAAATTGTTTTTTAAAAGATTTACTGGGTGTTAAAGTTAAATTTTATTTACAGTTTTAAAATACATAAGTTACTAGAACAATAAATTAAACATTCAAATCAAAGGTTTAATGTGACGTCCTTCTTCTTCAACGCATAAATTAATTCTTCTTGAAAAATTCCGACGAACTCCATGGAATCAATTCCTTCCTTTGCTATGCTATGTTTAAGGTTGAAATTAAATGAAAATTATTTCGTATTCATCACATAATAATATGCAAGCAATGTTATTTTAGCGTTTTTCTCGAAAACGGTGGATTTATCGAAACAAAAGTAGTATACCTTTTTTATGTCAAAATGTTAGGAGGATAAAAATATTCAGTAAAAATGCGCATACAGTGTAGGACAAAAAAGTTGGGACCATTCAAATTAAACTATAGGCCCCTATGTGGCGCCCTCTACAAAATGCGAAAAAACGGTGGGCAGATTTGTATTCCTCATCCCGAACACCCTATAGCTCCGTTTATAATAAATTTTCGAAAAAAATGTTATAAGAAGAGATACTTAGCATATATTTTCGATCTAGAATTATCCTTAAAATTTTTTGCTAATGTAAAAAAATAAATTTTACATTTATTTATTCATTCATTATAAATTTTTGTCTTTGGACAGAATCCGTCTCTGTAATGTACGGTTGAAATCCGATCTCTTTTTATTAGCATAGTAAGTTTTAAGGTGACATTTTCGCATACAATGCGTTCAAATACGTTGTATAATGAGCATTACCTCCCCTTGACCACACAATGTGCTGCTGTCAATACATATTTAGAGGATATAAGAGTTCCAGCACAAGTTTCTCCATTTTTCCAATTAATATTGGCCAGGTAGGGATAGGTAGCTTCTTTAACCTCAACCGGTTCTCCAACTTTAGTGGTTGCAGTAGTACATAACTAGAATGGTAATATAGAGTATCATATTTAAGAGTAGGGTCGGATTAAGGAAAAAGGGGCCTAAAACTAAAAACCCTGAGGGGACTTGCAAGCAGTTTCTATTTCGGCGGCCCTTTAAGAGGGTGTGTGGAAGCGTTGCCAGACGTCCCGATTTTGGCGGGACGTCCCGATTTTTAAATCAAGAGACAGGCTCAGTCCCGCTTTTCGGGGATAATGGCACCAGCTCTGTCACCAGATTCAAAAAAAAAAACACTAGGAATATGTTTAAACTAGTGTCTTTCATATTAAGTATATCCCAACATCAAAAGAAGTTAAATATTCACCGAAATATCATGAATAAGTAATTCTTATAAATAATTATTCTCTTATTGTAAGTTGCAATTTGTAACACTCACTACTCAGACTATTGTTTGAAAGCGCGCCATATTTTTCTAATAAATAAAACTTTTTTGATTTTGATTTCTGTTTTTTTTTTATTTTTTTTTATTCAGAAGACGAATAAGACTCAGCTATTTAACGATTGGGTAAGTAAATCTGATTTAAAATATTATATTTTTATTAAAATACATTTTCTATGGCTATTTTTGCTATCTATTGTCACGTAAACGTAATTTGAACTCAAATAAAAAGATAAATATTTAAAAACTTCTAATTACCGTAGAATGGGGCTATTTGGGATTGTGGGGGTTATTTTCTATTTCTATACGTTTTTTTACTATGTCCAGCTTTCGACGAAAGAAACCCGCTTTTTTCACTCAAAAGGTTCCAAAATCCCGACTTGGCAAAAAAATGTGTGTGGTGTATTAACTCTTTCATTGGTTTACAGAACCGTTATTAGGTAGATAGTTGCAGAAAATTTAATTTTAACGTTTTTATTACACCAACTACGGTATACGTTTCCAGAGGCCTGAATAGCCTGAATTTTGCACTCAACAATCCCGAATCATTTGATGTTCATTCTATAGGTACTCAAATTGTTTTTTGTTGTAAGAATACAATGACAAATTGCCAAAAATTTAATTAGAAATTGGTTTAAAATATGCTGAAAAACCTACCTCAAAAGAAAACTGAAATAGCACAGTTACTAGAACTGGTAAACTTAACTTCATTTTTGTTAATTTTTTACCTCAACTACAAATAAAGTAAAACATGATCCTTTTTATAGCAAAAATATAAGTATATCTAGTCACTTAAAAAAAAATCGTTGAGCATGATTTTCTATAAAATATTTAATAGGTAGGTACTAAATTTTCTTTCGTGACATGTTTGAAAGCAAAAACACCTTTACCTAAAGGAAATAAAAAGCATTTATTTTTGTTATCAAGAAATGATAAGTTTGTAAAATATACCACTTGGTAGATTTCAACTTCATTTTTAGACCCAATTATACAATAAAATATAAATAAAATTTCAAAAATTATATCTTAATCGTAGACATTTACCTTAAGATAAGCAAACAATAATCACGAAAGGCAAATTTATGGCCTCGCGCATGTAAACAAAGATACACACGATTGGACATGCGCACTGCAACAGTATCATTTGACAAATGGGAAAATATACAGGTCCGGGTTTTAAAATTTAAGTTCTTGCTCAAGAATTTGGAAAAGTTGACCTTTAATTTATTTTTACGTGTGTTTAAGCTAAAATATGCCCCAAATTCTTGCCAAACAATTAGAATTTCTCCTCAATTTTTGATCAAGTTGGAAAATAAGGTAGGTAGTGATTTCTGGCATTTTTAGTAGTTGCAAGCCTATCAGATTTTGAGGATAAAAAATTATTTTTAAGGGTTTGTTTCTAAATTTTGTTTCAAAATGATTCTTTGTCGTGTTTTTAGTTCAAAAAGGAAGAGAACAAGCCAATTAAACTATAGAACTTATAAAATCGAATATAAAAAGCAAACAAAACCAGCAAAATAACCAATCTTCGATCTTATCGCGTACCTTACCTTAAGTCAAATATTAGATACATCGCTTCTCTATACTTACTGAAAATACGAAATACCTCGTATTTTACCCCTATTACTAATCATTGTTTATATTCCAATCCGAGTCACTAAAAGTACAAACACAAAAACTAGAAATCCGTAAATATTAAACTATAACACCCCCAATAAACAGCAAGGAATCCACAGAGAAACCTTAAAACACAACAAGAAAAATGGCGCCGAGCCGGTTCTGGAGTGTATTTTGAGCATGTCGCTAAAGGACAGACCGATAACAAGAGGTTTGTGCGCATGCCAGATGCTGCTGGCAGGGAAGGCAGCTGTCCGGCGAGCCATGCGCTAGGACGTATTTTTTCACCCATAAAACGTAACTTTTGTTTGCGCAGGATATAAGCTTAATGTTGATTTAAACCAATAAAAGCAAGATTACGCGATAATCATACACTAGTGCAAGATTATCGGATAATTATCGATTATGTCAAAAATAACTTAACTAATGAGGCTGCAGGTCTTTTATGCCTTCTTTTTTGAAAATTTGCAACGCAATTTTAAAGTAAACAGACATAATTTTTATTTCCTAAAATTTATAAAAATACATATTTTTAGTTTTAATTTAAGTATGGTGATAGATGCGAGGTTAAATGCATCCACGAGAGTTCTTTAAATAGTCTTTTAAGGTTGTTTTTTGTCAGTTTTGTCAGCAAGTTTAAAGCCGGTTTAGGCCGCCCCGATATTTTTTAGCAACGTGACCTGATTTTACCCTGATGGCCACCTTGCAATATAGGTAATAAAGATTTTTGAGTGATATCGACGGGATTCTTTTTAAAGTTTATCGTTTAGATATAATATATAAAAATATAAGAACTTTTACATTTTTATTCTAGGTCATTCTCTTTCCCGACGAGAGCGAAAAAGTGCAATCGGATTTGAAATTGTACGTAAAACCTTGTTAAAAAGTCGGGAAAGAGCATCACATTTCCAATGGGCTTAAAAAAAGACAAGTAACCATTTCTTGAATACGTTTAATTGAAAAACAGTACCACTGACAATAGTTAAGTTTAAAAAACAGAGAAAACTATTTTTAAAAACAATTTTATTTTACTTCGGAAAATACAGCGTCTGACTTTAACGAGCTCAAGTCAAAGAATACTTTATTTAAAAAAATTACATTAACATTATTGTAAAAAGTAGCATCATCAAGAGATAAGGCTTCTCGGAAAGGTTGGCCTGGGAATCGTCTAGTTCATCGTTTTCTTAGTATGTAACTCCTCCCTCCTTAAGCTGAGAAGATACTGGAGGTATTCTGCGAGGTATTGGTATTTTCGGTTCTGGCATCGATTTCTTGCAATTTGGTATTGATTTTGGTTTTGGAACAAATTTTGGAAAATAGTCTAAGTTGCTTTCTATATTTCCATAGTAGGTACACTGTCAACAGGACGGCTAGGCTTCCTATTAAGTAGGACATAATGTTTGATAATTGTTCTTTTTCTTCGATTGGGGTGATTGGCGATAATTGGTTGGCCATATCCTTCAATCGATAGATATCTTCGAAGTTCAGTTTTGTTAAATTGGGTGTCTTAAATGTGGTTGATAGGGTGGAATTTCCTATTTCGACATCGGGTAAGATAAGCGGTTTTCCTTGTTTAATTCTTACGTCGTTGACAAATTTCTTCGCTCCGATTTGAATTTGGCAATTTTTCGGAATTTTTACTAGCGTCGGCATATTAATTTGGAGATATTGGTCGGTAGTGCATTTAGAAAAAAGTCTTTCTGTTTTACTGGGAAGGATGAGTATTTCTTCTTGTGTAACTTGTTCGGTTATTATTTCTTGTATTTTGACTTCAAGAACAGGGCAGTTTTCTAGCGGAGAGCCTTTCAGTAGTTGAAGGGTGCAATGGTCTTGGGGGTGGAGATTTTCAGTGCAGTAGTATTCTTCTTCCAGTTGGGGGCAACTAGTTTCTTCAAATTGGACCTTTTCTTCTGCTTGTGCCAAATAAGGGTATTTTGGAACGAATATTTTATGGTGTTGGGTAATAGGATAAAGGTGGTAGAAGGTAAACCTTTCTGGTCTAACCACAGGGACATGAATCGCAAATATCACTTTAGCTTTTGAAAAAGTAACTTGAGTCCCTAAATATTGGTAATACGACAATATGTTCTTAAAATTTGGTATTGCTTCATTATTATAGATTGTTCTTAAATAATCTAGCATTTGTAATAATTCTGAACTTGGCACTATGGCGTTATGCAGTGCGTTTAATTTGGCAAACATAATAGCGTCCTCTAGGTTGTCAATAAAGGTGATTAAATTTTGACAATCTAAATTTATTTGATAAATTAGTCCTTGAAAGCTTATATAATCATTTAGATCGTTAATTGTTCGTTCGATGACATCTTTAAATACTCTTAGACCATTTTGTAATTGTTTTTGATTTGCATCGAGAATTGATATTGTTTTGTTATAGTTATTAATTAAGTTTTTTGATAAGGAAACTTGTAAATTTAGTTTGTTTATGATGTTTTTCTGATTCGTTTCGAGAATTTTAATGGTTTTATCGTATCTTTTTCCGTCGTCCGCGTCTAATGTGCCGAATAACCATTTATTTGCTTTACCTACGATATTAACTAGACCTCTCTTGTTCCTTACGTGTGGGTGGAGATTCTCGAGTTTACTTTGTGTTGTTTGAATGAGGTATTCCGTTCTAAGTATTGCACTTTCTGATAACCCGTGATAAGAAATTGGATTTGTCGCGTTTTCGTGCTTTAAGTGGTTTTTAATTGTAAAGAAATATTTTTCTATATTTACAAGTTGTATTAAAATAGGTTCTAAGTCTACGTAATGCAAAAATGTATGTTTGTTATATATAAGTTTTGAGTTTCCTAATTCTATCGGGAGAATAGGATTTTTAAGGGTTGTCAGGTGTATGTCATTAGGGTTGCAGTATATTTGGAGTACTTGGAGTGTCGTGGTTAAAATCAGGATTGTCCTTTTCATTGTTTACCTGAAAATTCGATAGTCGTTTAATTCGGGGTTTTCTAGCGCTGTTTTTATGGTACGAGCCTTTTTGTGTAATTACTTTTTTATCGGTTTGACTTTTAATCGCAAATTTTTTAAATTTCGGCCGGTCTTTGCCTCTGGCTTTTGTTTTGATATAGGCTTCGGTTGTATTCGCGAAGTCTGGTGGGTCGGATCGGGTTTCATTTATTTTTGCAATTATATTTTCTTTAGTTTGTGCGTTCTTTTGTTGAATCATGCGATAAAGTTGTGTCGCGTTTTCTTTGTGTTGTTGGACGTAATTTGATACTATTACGTGGTCATTGATATCGAATGGGTTTGGACTGTTAATGTGGCCTTTTAATATTTCAAATGGGGTATATTTGGTTACACTATGGATTGAGTTATTGTATGCAATTATTACGCGTTTCATAAGTTGCGTGGGTGTAAAATTTTTGTTTTCCTCTTTTAGACATCGGTAGTGTTCGATTAATGTTGAATGAAACCGTTCAACTGGGGAGTTCGAATTACTGTTTTTTGGGGTTGTGAAGTGGAGCTCAATTTTGTAAAGTTTACAAAAATCTTCTACTTCTTTATTTTTAAATTCTGTACCACAATCGGTTGTAATTTTAAGAGGTAAACCGTGGTGCGTAATAAAATTTAGTAGATTTTCTAGTATTTCTGGTCCTGTTAAACTATTTATGTGGTAGGCTTGTCCGTATCGAGAAAATGTATCGATTACCGTTAAAAAGGTTTCGTTTGATATTTTAAATGTGTCCATGTGGACTAACTCGAGGGGTTTTGAGCTTGTCGGGGTTAAGTTAAATTTAATTACTGGGGGATTTCTATCGTACTTGTTGGTTAGACATATTTCGCAGTTGTTTATGTAATTTTCAATGTCCTCTGACATTTTTGGCCAATAATATTTTTGCGAAAGGGCTAATTTGGTTTCGTTAATGCCTCTATGACACGTTTTAGTTGTGTGATACATCTCGAGTTTTTCTTTTTGGTCGTTAAGTGTTTCGACGTCTTCCAAAAATTTTGAACATTGAATTAGTTTGTACGAAGAATTTCGAAAAAAGTTTTGAACTGTAGTAATGAATATTTTGGCTATTTCTGGGTCCCTAAAATATAGAGCAAACGTTTGTTTGGGGTCAACAAATTCTTTTAAAATCTTTATTATATGTTCGCGTGGGTCTCGTTTTGTTATTGTGACGTATAGGCGTGTGTTTTCAAAGATTTTATTAAATTTGCATTGTATTTTGTCTATATCACCAGCAGTTATAACGATTTGATTTTTATAAACATTTAAACTTCGTTCGGATATAGGTATATTTATTATCGGGTGTTCTAGTGACGTATGTACCGTTTCATTATCGTCTTCCTTGTTTTTTTCAGGGGGTCGAATTTGCATGTCGGATATTATATTGATTTTTGGTATGTTCGTATCTGTTTGTCTTTCTTCGCATGTCTCGAAAATTTCGTTTATAATCGATTCGTCTAGTTGTGGGATATCCTCTTGGTTTTGTAGGTATTCGCTTATCATGTTGTCTATGTCACCGGGGTTATTGTCCGTCGACATTGTCTCTAAGGCGTTAAGGTTATTGTCTATTGGGTATCTAGACAGGGCGTCTGCTGCCTGGTTTAGTTTACCTTTTTTGTATTGAATTATGTAATCGAATTCTTCTAATTTGAGGCGCCACCGCACGAGTCTTGAATGGGGTTCTTTTAGGGAAAATAACCACTGTAAGGGTTTGTGGTCAGTCAGTATGGTGAATTTATGTCCGAATAGGTACGGGCGAAAATATTTACAACTCCAGACTATCGCTAGAAGTTCCTTTTCTATCGTGGAGTAGTTTATCTCGGCGGGATTTAAAGTTCGCGACGCGTAGCAGATAGGGTGTCCATTTTGGGATAAAATTGATCCTATAGCGTAAGCTGAGGCATCTGTGGTTACTTCAAAAGGTTTAGAAAAGTCCGGGTAGGATAACACTGGTTCGGATATAAGCAAATTTTTGCATGTATTAAAACATTCGACAAATTCTTTTGTATGTTCTATTTTTTCGTTCTTTTTTAGACATTTTGTCATTGGTTTAGTAATTTTGGCGAAATTTTTAATGAACTTTCGGTAGTACCCTAATAAACCTAAAAATGATTTAATGTCACGTGGTGTTTTTGGTATGGGGAATTTTTGAATTGCGGCGATTTTCTTTTTGTTTGGTTTTATTCCTTCCGATGTCACTACATGACCAAGGAATTCGACCTCCTTTCTCAAAAATTCGCATTTGTCGCTTTGAATCTTAAGATTAGCTTCTCTGAGTTTATTAAATACTTGTTTTAGGTTTTGAATGTGTTCTTGCAGGGACGTACTAAAAATAATTATATCGTCCATATATACCATACAAATTTTATTTAGTAAATCTTTCAGGATTTCGTCGATGACACGTTGGAAAGTAGAGGGGGAATTTTTCAACCCGAAGGGCATTCTTAGGTACTCAAAATGTCCGTTGTTTACTGTGAAAGCTGTTTTTTCGATAGAATTTTTGTCCATCTCTATTTGATGAAACCCGCTGGCTAGATCGAGGGTTGAAAAATATTGCGCTCTGCCGAGTTTATCTAATATATCATTAATATTGGGGATGGGGTACCTATCATCGATTGTTTTTTCGTTAATTTTACGAAAATCGCATACTACCCTCCATTTTTGTTTAAGGGAAGCATCTATTTTCTTGGGTACCACCCAAATAGGCGAGGACCAGGGGCTAGAAGATGGGCGTATGATTCCCTTTTCTAGCATTTCATTTATTTGTCGTTGCACCTCGTCTTTGTGTACAAAAGGGTAGCGATAAGATTTTGTGTGAATGGGGATGTCATCCGTGGTTCGAATTACATGTTTAATTTTTGAAGTAAATGATAATTTATCGCCGGGTTTATGAAAAATATCAGAGTATTCTTTACATAGTTTTATTATGGCTTTTTCCTCTTCGACGTTTAAGTGGTCCGTGCGAATTAAATCTCGAATATTTGGTTCTATATTTGTATTTTGGTTATTTTGAATGTTTTGGGTCAAATTTTCAAAGGAAAATATTTCATATGAATTCTGCTCGAATAAATCAACAGGTATTGGTTTAGTTAATGTCACGGAAATCGTTTTGTCGGATTTATTTTGTATTTCTACAGGGGCGTAACCGTTTTTTGCACGGGTTAGTATTTGTGGTAGAAAGAGTGTGTCGATTTTACCGGGTCTTGTCAAAATGTCTCCTTCTAGTACGTTGACAGGAACGTTTTTTACTATTTTTTCGTTTGGATTTACTGAAAATGAAAAACTTGATTCGTGATTTTGGCGATAAAGAAATGGTATAACAAGTTTGGGTCCAATCAGTCTCTTATTACATAGGTCGATATTGAGTTGCATATTAATTAGGTCAGTTAGGCCTAATATTCCATCGAAGTAGTCATGGAAGTCGAAAAGAATGAAATTTATTTTATAATTTGTACAGAATTCTGCGAAAGCCGGTATTGATGCCTGAAATTGTGTTACTTGACTTCCTAAGGCTGTTTTTATTATATTGTTAGAGTGGTATATACAATTAGCATAAAACTGTTCCGCAACCGATGGCTTTAAAATAGACCGTAAGCTACCGGTGTCGATTAAAAGCTTTAAGTTTGGGTTTTTAATTTTGACGTACGGAAGTGCGTTGGTAGATGATATATTGATTTCGATCATATCTGTTCTTTTGTTGGGCCCGTTTCGTGAAAATTTTGGTTATGCATTTCGTTACTTTTCTCTGAAATTTCATTTTGGATAGATGGTCGTTCGTGTGTAATAGTTTGTTCATTTTCGTGAATGGGGTATTGGTTGCACCCTGTATATGGGATGTCGTCGTAACTTTGGTCAGGTAATGTTTGTTCAGGGGTGGTTTGATAGTCTTGGTAGTTAGCAGCATAACTACCATACATGTCGAGATTGTTATCGTATGTATTTTCACCCTGTATATAGTCATTTCCTTCTTCACTAAAATAAAGTTCTTGAAAGGTAAAGGTTGGTTTTTGATTTGGGTATTGATTTCTAAAATAATTCTGTTGATTATTGTATGAATTTTGGCGATTTGTATTTACCGTGGGATTTCTAGAGGTTGTTGACATTGGTTCTGGGCGAGGCAAATTTTTGGGTGAAATTTGGTTAGGTCGAAAAACATTTTGTGGTTTCCCGAAAACTTGGCTATTCGTGGGGTAATTTCGCGGGGGTAAATACCGGGGTTGTATATTAATGGGTTGACTCGGGAAATAAGGTCTCTGAAAATGGTTTTGCGCATTCATATTCGGTGTGTTAATCGGTAATGCGGGGAAATTATTATACATTTGATTTTGATTCTGAAAATTTTGAAACTGTCTTGGTTTTTGTATGGGCCAATTGTTAGTTTTTTGCATTTTTTGCATTTCGCCGAAACTATCATATAGTTTTTCAAAATTTTCAAATTCACTTACATAAGCCATAGCATCTTCAAGGGTTGCTGGTTTTTTTATGTGCATGTTATTTTTTAATATGCCGGTGCACCCTGCAATAAATGTATTTAAAGCTGTGCTTTCATGATATTTAATATGACACAATTTTTCGGGTTCACCTAACTGGTTATTATTGCTTATTCTTTGAATAACGTTACTACGTAGTAGTTGTAGTCTATTGCCAAAATTTAGAATATGTTCTCCCTTAAGGGGTTTAGTACGGGTTAGTTCCTGAACTAAGCAATCTAAATCTCTCCTATCAGAAAAAGCCTGGGTTAACGCTGCGCGTAACTTTTCCCAGTCATCTAATTCCATTCGATTTGCAATCATGTTTTCCGCTCTACCTGTCAGTTTTTCATTTATGCACTCAAGTACATGAGCATTTAAATCGTCATCGTTAAACGGTTTATATTTGGCGACTAGGTCGTCGCATCTTTTTAAAAACTTATTTAAATGATTACTATTGCCATCAAAGGGTTTTATATTTTCGATTTTTGATTTAAAAAGGTCCCAATTTACAGCTAGTGGGCCTTGTGCCGTTTGTACCGCGGGTGTCACTTGTGACTTACTCATTTTGTTTAGAATAATGTATTTCAAAAGCTAGATTGAATAAACAATATATAATTATATTTTGCCAGTAATAGGCCTACAAAAATAATGTGTTTGCTGCTTAAAATTACTTTTTGTCTTCAATAGACTGCCTAAATCTACTTTTGTCTCCAATAGACTGCTTAAAATTATTTTTGTCTTCAATAGACTGCCTAAAATTATTTTGTCTCCAATAGACTGCCTAAAATTATTTTTGTCTCCAATAGACTGCCTAAAAGCTAAGTGATATGCGCGATGCACAGAACTATGATTATCCCTAAAATACCTTAAACAGAGGATAAAAGGGGCGAAAAGGAAATTGGCACTTACGTAGTGTTTTCCTCTCCCGATTCTTGATTGGCTGTGGTTGCTTGGTTGTCTGCTTGGTGGCTGACTGTCTGACGTGGCTTCTCCGGGGTGGTTCTTTTGGATAGCACTTAAGGGTTGAAACCGCAATCGACGCGTACGATCGATATCCGTTCGATTAAACGCGTTGACGCACTATCCTACCGACTGCGCCAGTTAAGTTTAAAAAACAGAGAAAACTATTTTTAAAAACAATTTTATTTTACTTCGGAAAATACAGCGTCTGACTTTAACGAGCTCAAGTCAAAGAATACTTTATTTAAAAAAATTACATTAACATTATTGTAAAAAGTAGCATCATCAAGAGATAAGGCTTCTCGGAAAGGTTGGCCTGGGAATCGTCTAGTTCATCGTTTTCTTAGTATGTAACTCAATATGCAATATCTAAATATACAAAACATATTTGCGATCTATATTTTATCTCATACAATTCAAAAATAACACTCTTATACCCTGACATCTTGCATAAAATTGAACATTCATCTTATATTTTTCGCCAAAAAATCGCAATGCACGTGCTACGTGTAAATTAGGGTGGAGTGAAGTTATACCCGTGTCGAAAAAAAATCGTTTTTCAAATCGGAATAGCTGCAAAAACATGCTCCACTACCTAACTAAGAGCTATGCGAAAGATGGTTTCTCAAAAATTATGTTTTGAGGTGCCCCAAGAATTTTTAAAATAAAAAAAAATCGATGATCATGAAAAAAAATATTAGTTTTTCAAAACGGAATAGCTCCAAAAACCTGCTTCACTACTTAACTACCTAAGTGCTATGCGAAAGATCGTTTTTCTAACATTATATTTCGAGGTGCCCCAATCCTTTTTAAATTAGAAAATTTTCGCGAAAATCGAACACTAATTTTTATTTTAAATTATCATTTCTGTTTTAGTTTGTATACTTTTTTTTCCAAAGAGTTTGTTTTCTTTTTAACTTGATTATTTTATTAAAGGAATATTATATATTATAATTAAATATAATATATGATTTAAATGAAAATCATCTTTTTCTTTTAATATGACGTTTGGGGCACCTCAAAATATAATGTTAGAAAAAGTATCTTTCGCATAGCACTTAGTTAAGTAGTGAAGCAGGTTTTTGCAGCTATTCCGTTTTGAAAAACTAATATTTTTTCGATATTTCATCGATTTTTTTTTTATTTTAAAAATTCTTGGGGCACCTCAAAACATAATTTTAGAGAAACCATCTTTCGCATAGCTCTTAGTTAAGTAGTAGAGCATGTTTTTGCAGCTATTCCGATTTGAAAAACGAATTGTTTTGTTCGACACGTATAACTTCACTCCACCCTAGGGTAAATGCACTTATTCGCTTAGGCACAGAATATATAGCTACGTAGTAGCGTAACTTCTGTGCGAGCCAAAATTATTTGCATCTAAGGACGTAATGCTTAGCCGTAGAGCTTAATATTTGGTGGGTGTCAGTAACTACCTGAATTAACAATCAATCAGTTATTCCGTCATCTTTGACAGTCGTTACAAGTAATTTGATTCATCGCTAACTTTCCCAATTTCTTGAACAATTCACTCAATGGGCTTTACGGAACAGCACAAAACATTCATGGTTGAAGCTTATTTTCGAAACGGGGTTAGAGTAAATGGTGAGTGGCAATACAATCCAGATTTGTGCATGGATGATTGTCACGAACATTTTCCTACCTTTGCTTTTATTGCTGGGGATTTTTATCATTGCCTGAAAAAAACCGTGGCTGTGTTTAGGGAAACAGGTTCTATACAACACAAAAAAGGAGCAGGAAGATCATCTGTAAGAACAGAAGAACTTGTAGCAAACGTTCGTGAAATAATGCAAAATACGCCAACAAATTGTATAAGACGCCTGTCCCAAAAAAAATTCCCAAACAAAATTTTAACCTAGATTTGGTTAGATATATCGTCCCCATATCGTTGTGAACTAAACCAAGCCCCACGTTTTTTAATCCAAGCCCTCTTTGATGCAAATAATTTTTACTCGCACGGTATATATTTTGTGGTTTAGGTTAGGTTAGATATTGGGTAAATGATCTGTAAACAGCTGACACCAGTTGCTGCGAAGAGTCTGTGGTTATGACGGGTTCGTGACGCGAAGTCCTTTTGGGGCGCCTATATTTTTAAATACACATTTTGTCATATTGTTTTTTTTTAATCCAGATTTAGTTAAACATTGACAAAAAATAAGGCATGGTATTAAGCACCATTAAAGCCTTTTACTAAATTATTGGTGAGTGACAATAGAAGTATATTTTTCCAAAATAAGACATGTTTTAAATTTCAGCTAAAAAAACACAAGATTTCAAAATCGGGTAAAAAATGCATTGTATGCTTTTTGTGATATATTATTATATTATATTACGTTTTTTTTTTCATTTAACACAGTTAAACTATTTTGATTTTAATAAAACAAAAAATAAATCCTTATATAATAAAAACAAGTACTAAACAATCAAAAATAAACACAAAACTAAAAATATTTTAATATTCTGACCTTACACAACTTCAATCAATAATTAAAAATGTTTTTAGATAACTATAAAGCTATTCGACGAGTCTTAAGGCTTTTGAAATCATCTAAAACATTAGAAAGATCTAAATTTTTGACATAATCACTTTCTATGTTTAATATAGCTATGTCATTTAATCGTTGTTCCGTCATTGTCGAGCGATTATAAGTTTTAATATTTTTTAACCGATTAAAGGACCTTTCCGCATTGGCACTGTTCGTTGCAATAGTAAGGTATACCGTGTAAATAATGCATATATTTGGGAATGAACTTTCAAGCTTATTTGAAATAAGATACGGAAGTATCTCATCTGTTTTTAGGGTAATCTTTTCTTTTTTTAATTGTTGAAACAAAGCGCAAAATGATTTATATTCATCAATTATTAAATTGCCATTTATGTCAGATTCATAAAAGGCTGACAGATCCCTAAAATATTTGATATTATCTAGTGTCGGAGAGATAACTTCTGCCTCTAAGCAAATAAATCTATTTGCAATTTGAAGAAAGTCTTCAAACCTCACAGCTAGTGTTTGTATGAAAGTATCCAGTGCAACGTAAACAACGCTTGTTTTACATTTTTTGCGCGGGCAGTTTTCAGTGTTCTTCTTTTTCATCGTGAAAATGTTTAACTTTTTTATGTCTTTTGGAAATATATTCATCTAAAATTCCACATTTTCTTGCCAATTGTTTTGCGCCCGATTCAAATTCATTAAAACAAGTATCGTCACTTCGTGATTTTTTTAGATCGTCTATTGTGGATTTAATTAGCGTAGCGACGGTATTTAAATTAATTTCAACTTTTTGAAGTTAGCTTTGTGATTTTTTGGTATTGGCTTTGTGATTTTTTGGTATTTTGTTCTGTGTTAAGTTTATTAAAATGCAAATAAGACCGATTTTTTTATTTTATTTAAGTAGCAAAGGGGCTCCAAGCCCTGACCCCTCTATGGCTACGCCACTGAAACCGCGCAAAAGTATCTTGGACGTATAAAGGATAATAACAATTTATTATAGACACATTACCATGGTGAGTAAGTATTTTATTTTCTATTAGGTACAATTCTGTTATACTATAATAAACAGGGGTTACATAGTCAGACTACAATTATTCCCATCAATGGAAGGCTTTTTATAAGTTAAAATCAATTTATATTTTAAATATTTTTACATGCCAAGATTATAAGCATCAACAACTCCCCGTTCTAGTTTTTATCATATCCCAACTATATTATTAGATAGATTGTTACATGTTACATGTACTTGCATCTTCTATAATGAGTGATTCTTCATCTAAAGTTAACTTTACGTTTCATTTTTTTAAATCGTTTTAATTTTCTTTTTAAATATATATAGTCAAAGTTTCAAAAATATTATTGTTAAATGTATAGCAGTGCCAAGGCAAACTTTAAACAAAAGATCAACGTTATATAGCAGATTAAGTATCACCTAAAATATAAGATCTATTATTCTTCAATCGTATTAGAATGTAATCCAATATTCATATCGGTATTATCCTCTATCCATGGCAGAAAACCAGTAACTTTGGAGAACAAAAATTCTCCACGAGAACAGGATTGTTTAAAATTCATGGTGACTCCATAAACCTTGTCGTCGATAAAGAAAGGCCCTCCACTGGTACCCTTACATGCTTTACGACCTCTAGTACCATACAGATCGTGTGTGCGTAGAGTGTTGACAGGATCAAATTTTTTTTCACAAAAATGATCTTTATGGCCTACCATGTGCTTTCTTGCCAGTGGCTTTATAGTTACTTCGTGTCGGTTGATATCCCATCCGAAACTTATGCCCTCTTCTTCTCTTAAATCTCGTTGTAAATCAAACCAACTTGGTAGAGTTGCGGGCTGTGTGGTGTTAGAAAATCGAACATATTGGGATAACTCAATTAGTGCAATGTCATAATTGTGAAATTCGTCGTAGTGATCGAAGTCTTCATATTTGCCTTCTCTATAAAATGTAAATGTATTAGCCTGGTTTTATTTTTCTTAACTTTCGTTCCCTCAGACCGAAAAATAAAAGATACAAAGCTGTACATTCCTAATAGACCAGGGCTGAAGCCTTTGAAAATGGTAAGAAGTGAAAAAAAAAATAATAGTAGGATGAAACCCATTGGAAAAGGAAGAGAATATAACAAAAATGAAAGGAAAAATAATTTACGGGCGATCCGAGGTCGGGAAGTGGAAAGGGGTGAGTTTTTAAGGGTAGAAAACGATTTATCTCAATTTCCGGCAAAACTACAAGTCCTATGGAAAAATGTTAAATGGCAAAGTTATAGGTAATAATAAGGTCTACAACTTTTGTATTTACACTTTTTTCACATAACCTCAAAATGTATGTGAAAAATTCAAATAACCAAGTTTTTGGTTTTTTATTTTTATCTTTTACAAAAAAAAAATTTTTTTCACGAAATTTGGTGAAAACTTACCTTTTTATGTCCCAACCACACTGTAATTTTTTTGATTTAAAATATTTTTTTTCCTTATTTTGACTTGATATCGAAAAAGCACCCTAATTTTCAATGGAAAATTCTCACGTCAAAATATCTGCTTTTTTAAAAAAGTCGGTGAGCTTTTTGTTCGTTAAAATCTTTCTGATGGTGTAAAAAAAAACTATACATTACTATGGTAAATGTGATGAAATCCCCTTTAAATCCTACCTTTATTATATTTAGAACAACTATTTTCGCATGTTTTTTGCGATCTTTATGTTTTATGGATTTGCAATTTTTTTGTTTATCAATGTAACATGGAATCTTACGTTTTTCGAGTAATTAAAGTATAAATTTTAATAAATAGCTCAAAATTGTACATAGGTAATGATTAAAAAAAAAATCTGATTCGAGTTTCTTTTCGTTTCTTTGCATTTTTTTAGAACATTTACCATAGTAATGTATATTTTTTTTTTCACCATCAGAAAGTAGAGATTTCAACGAACAAAAAGCCCACCAATTTCTTAAAAAAGCAGATATTTTGACGTGAGAATTTTCGATTGAAAACTAGGGTGCCTTTTCGAAATTAAGTCAAAATAAGGTGAAAAAATAAATATTTTAAATCAAAAAAATTACGGCGTGTTTGGGACATAAAAAGGTAAGTTTTCACGAAATTTTGTGAAAAAGAATTTTTTTTTGTAAAAGATAAAAATGAAAAACCAAAAACTTGGTTATTTGAATTTTTCACATAAATTTTGAGGTTATGTGAAAAAAGTGTAAATACAAAAAATATAGATTTTTTTATCACCTACAATTTTGCCATTTAACGTTTTTCCATAGGACTGTAGTTTTGCCGAAAATCGAGATAAATCGTTTTCTACCCTTAAAAACTTACCCACTTCCCGACCTCGGATCGCCCGTAAATTATTTTTTCCTTTTATTTTTGTTATATTCTCTTCCTTTTTCAATGGGTTTCATCCTACTATTATTTTTTGGTTTCAATAATGATCGACCCTGGTCTATAAGGCAGCTTTTGTCTCATCATGCATCGAATCACAAGTCGACCGTATTTACA
The DNA here is from genome assembly GCA_963969555.1 of Polydrusus pterygomalis. Classification (NCBI taxonomy): domain Eukaryota; kingdom Metazoa; phylum Arthropoda; class Insecta; order Coleoptera; family Curculionidae; genus Polydrusus; species Polydrusus pterygomalis. The sequence continues at coordinate 36,470,383 of OZ018385.1, read as the reverse complement.
ATGTTGTTGCGGTCATACACTTTTTATTATACTATATACGTAGCTTAAATGTTTATACTGTGACCGCTGTATACCCGTTCTACCAAAGGTAAAAAGCTTTGTCTTTCTTTTACCTATTGGTCTGTGGTTAATTTATACGATTCACCAGCATACGCTAGAATCATTGAAGGCCAACGGCAGATTATTCTCGAAAGAAGTGAGCCCAAAATACTCCCTTATGGCACCCCAATTTAAGTATTTAATTTCTGTTGCAAACTATTAATTAAATAATTATAAAACAATTGAATGTTGTGTTCTGATACATACTGAAATAATTTTTCTATCTGAAATGATTGAAAATTTATTTTAGAATAACATACCGGGTGTCCACGGAACGTGGCTCGCCCCTCTTACTTTTGTGTTTTTCAAGATGATGAAATAAAATTCGGGGGATTTGTATACGAAATGAAACTGCATTTTTTGACAGGTGACTCAACATTATGGAACTTCCGGTTTAACCGGAAGTGACATAAACTTTCGATTTTTAAATGGGACACCTGCTATATTTTTACTTTTTTTGACTCGATATGACATTCTAAATACAACGATGTGTCACTTGTCACTTTTGGTCACCAAGAAAATATTTTTTTTTCCAAATTTATTGCTTTATCTAGAGGGCTATGAATACCTTAAAATCACTTATTTCAGTTCTTTAATCTTGGGAAAAATACTATTTTACTATTTTTGGTCCAATGCTATGTGCTATGTAAAATTTACTCTTTAAAGTTGTATAACTCATTTTTTTTAAATGGCAACAGGGTGGCTCGTCGGGTTAAGAAAAAAGAGGATTTTATTACGATTATTTTGATACCATACACTATTAGGTTTTAGAAAAGCTGCCATTAAAAAACTTTAAAAAGTTAACTTAGAACTTTCCTAAAATGAAGTATCTTTTGAGAATAAATTTAGATTTAAATGCATCAAGTAGCCTGCGACCAGCAAAACTGATAAAACAAAATCATGCCTAAAAGAAAATTGAAATGCCAACAGCTTCTGTCAAAGTAAATTAGTTTGTTGTTTAAAAAACATGGAAAATAATAGTTTTACAAGGAGTAAAAAAGTTGATATTGAAGTTCCATAATGTTGAGTCACCTGTCAAAAAAATGCAGTTTTATGTCGTATACAAATCCCCCGAATTTTATTTCATTATCTTGAAAAACAAAAAAGTTAGAGGGGCGAGCCACCTTCCGTGGACACCCGGTATTGTTTTAATGATTCAAACTAAACTTTAAGGTTGATACTCAGTTGCAATGACGCCATTAAAATACAACTGATCTGTAAGTTCTAAATTTAAATCGGTGATTTTTTATGTAAAGTACTGATACTATGACTTACCGAAACGTTATAATATTTTTGCTTGTGATATCAAACTCAAAAGGTTCCCAACGATCTATTTTTCCCAAAGACACAAACGCTGAGCCATTCCTAAAATAAATTTAAAAAAAACATATACGTACACACATTCTTTTTCAAAAGTTTCAAATAATAAAATACAACTTTTAATATTCACCAATTCATTAAAGAACTATTTGTTTGTCAGAGGTACAGTGGCGCAACAAACCCCCCGCAGTCCCCGCACCGCGGGAGGGTCCGGCCAGCCGAGGGGCCCACATTCACGGCCCCTTCAAAATTTGCTGGCACCTTCGCTTTTTATAAGTATTTCATTTCATAATTAATTTTATTTTTTTATATCCTGACAATTTAACTTTGTTAAGTGAAGAAGAATTATACGTGAAAGCGCGGAATTTACAAACGATATATCATAAAGACTTGTCCATTGACTTTCCTAGTCAAATTTTAAGCCTCAACTCAGAAAGGAACTTGGAGATAGTATTTCAAAAATAAAAACACTGTATGAACTTGCGCATCATTTATTAATGAAAAATCAGTGTTTTCTTCAAATTTTCCAGATGTATGTAGTGCAGTGATGTTATTTCTAACTTTACCAATTAGTGTGGCATCAGCGGAATGATCTTTTTCCAAACTTAAAATAGTAAAAACCCATTTACGTAACACCATGGGACCACAACGCCTTTCGGATTTATCTTATCTCGAACGCGAGTTTGTTAAAACATTAGATATCGACGAAATTCTAAACGGTTTTGCAAAAAAAAACTCTCGACGATCGGGTCGTTTTGTATAATACCTTGAATGTGGCCTCAAACAATTTAATCACGTAGTAAATCAGAACAACAAAACACTAGATCTTTTACTAACTTATTTTGGTAATGTTAACGTAAATAAATGTAGTATTCCGCTTGTTCAGGAGGATATTCACCACTATTCATTAGATATAATTTTAAATTTGCACTGTATCCGAAATTTGACCAGTAATTCTTATGAAAAATTTAAATTTAACAAAATCGATTATTCAGTTAGTGATAGTTTGATAAATAATCATAACTGGGAGGAAGCATTTAAGTCTAGTGACATCGATAATAATGTGGACAGTTTTTATAATGTTTTAGAGGTCATTAATTATAATAATATTCCCAAGGTTAGGATTAAAAAATCTTCTTACCCATTATGGTTCTCAAAAACAACTTCGCAGTATATTACAGAAAAGGACAAAGCTCATAGAAGGTGGAAAACCTTCCACAACAATCATGATTATATTGCGTTTTCGGACCTTCGAAAAAAGGTGAAAATTTCTGTAAAAAGTGACTTTAAAAAATATATTCAAACTACCGAAAATAACTTGAAGAATGATACTAAAAACTTTTGGTCTTTTGTAAATAACAAAAAAAATTGTAAATCTCTACCCAAAAAAATGAATCTTGGTGTTTCCTCAGCTTCAAATAATAAAGAAATTTGTAATTTCTTTCTGCAATATTTCGGTAGTGTGTATGAAAAACCGAATGTTCCATGTTTGGTAAATGTAGCCGAACCACTGCACTCTTTTACAGTTAACTATATTCCGTGTTCGATTATTGAAAAAACTCTAAAGGGTCTCGACCGAAAGAAGGGACCTGGCGCTGACGGGATTCCAGCGATATTTTTAAAGTCTTGTCCTAGCTTAAGTAAACCGTTATTCATATTATTTAATAGATGTTTGTCTTCGGGAATTTTTCCAAAAAGATGGAAGGTTGCACAGATCGTGCCAACTCACAAAACAGGAAATAAAAACAATGTTGAAAATTATAGGCCAATTTCTCTACTGTGTCACTTTGGAAAAGTTTTCGAATCTGTTATTTTGGAGCTCCTATTTTTTCAAATTAAAAATATAATTGACAATAACCAGCATGGTTTCTATAGGGGTCGATCCATTCTGACTAACATTGTTCCCTTCGTTCAGAGAACCTACGAGGCAATGGAGAATGGTCATGATGTCTGCGCTGCTTACACCGACTTTTCCAAAGCCTTTGACAAGGTCCATCACCCCACTTTGACTGTAAAACTTGGAAACTTCGGGGTGCAGGGCAGGCTTCTCGATCTATTAAATAATTATTTGCAAAATAGAACTCAGTATGTAGCAATAAATGGAGCAAGGTCGGTCTGCTTGGGTGTGACCTCTGGAGTCCCGCAGGGTTCACATTTGGGTCCTTTGCTTTTCGTATTATTTTTGTACGATATAGGAATCTGTTTTCCGGACTCTAACAGTGTGTACTATTTATATGCTGATGACCTTAGGATCTCAACTATAATAAATAAATACATAACTACGAGAGGGCAAAATACCTATTTTATATGCATTTTTTTAAAGTAGGTTTTTGGACTTCAGGGTACTGGGTGAAAATGTCAAATAAATTATTAGTTATTTCCAGTATTATAAATAGGGTTGAATTCTATTATGATTTAGTTTCGAACAGAAGTTGGCTAAAATGTGTTTAAGTAGGCGTGCAACACGCTTATATCTAAACCGACCCGGTTCATTGAAAAGTTTTTAAAAGTTTGCAACTACTTAATGTATTTTTATTATAAACCCGCGCTTAAGTTATTTGATAAATATATTAAAATCGCTCAAACAAAAAATCGACCAGAGGCGTACCGTTTAGGGGAAATTAGAGATTAGGGAAAAAAAATTAAAAATTGAGACACCTAACTCAAATTTTGTATTTGGACTATGTTTTTAATTTGCAAAAACATTTCCATATAAAATTTTTCTGTATTTTTAATAATTAAGGTACTTTACTCTTAAGGCAATTTTGAAAAAATGGCATTTGCTCCCTTACTATTAGCCGCAGGTGACATATGAAATATGCATTTATAGTTTTAAGGCATGCACCAACTTTTATCAAGAATAAAAAAATTTCAGAAATCAGTAATAAATAACTTTCCCATATGTTGCATACTTTTTCGGACACACTGTATACCATTGCTTTTAAGCTACAAAACAACCTGAATAACCTCACTTACCGTCGAAATATTAGTCGGGGGTTAGAAGTAAAGTAAATAATAATAAATAGCACTAAATAGTTCTATTTATAAAAAAAACTAAAAATTAATCGAAAATCGTAATGCTAAAAGTAAAGTGCCAGAATTTTCATTTTACAGGTACAGGATAAGTGTCATAATATGAGGGAATGTCGTGTTAGATATTAAAATGCAGAGATGGCGCTAAAGGCTATATACAACCAACAAAGGTTGATATGATACTTTTTAGTACAAAAGTCGTCTGATTGAAGGTATGAACACCTACCCTGTACTGACGAGAACAAAAGAGTTCGAAACCGGTCTGCAGGTGGTGACAACCTATTGAGATGATTGACTTTCAATTTCTTAGTAGTACTTTGCAATCTGAATCTGCATTTTAATATCTAACAGTGTTAGATGAAATGCAACCTTATAGTATAAGGATTTTTCAGGTGGTTAGAAAAATATTTTCTCTCTTAATATTTGTTACTACTGCCTGACAAGTAGACTGTCTATATATATATATAATATACAAATATAGAATACTTTACCTGATGCCCCTTAATACACAATGTGCAGTCGTTAACACATAACGGTGGGATATGAGAGTTCCAGCGCATGTGTTGCCGTTTTCCCACATAATATAGGCCATATAGGCCATGTGCTTATAAAGAACAATTTCATCGTTCGATAGTCCATACCCCATTTCTATGTCGAAAGGTTCTGTTCCGGTGGTTATTTCATCCTATGAGTTTCAAATAGTATATTACAGTTATTTACGTAACAAGTTTGGTAATTGACGTGTTACAGTATACGAATTGATATGTGTACGGACACGGACACTGCAACGCATGATTGCTATGAAGTCTTTATAGTATATTACATAACGAGTGTTGAAAGTGGTACTTTTCAATCGAGGACGTATTTAGCACGAGACTTTAGCCGAGTGCGGAAATTCTCGCGAGTGTGAGAAAATCACTTTCACACGAGTAATGTACGCAATTTTTCCTACGACCATACAAAATAATCAAAAATAGTTTGATTTGTTTTTAATAGTTTGTAGGTATCACCATTGTGTTGAACAAGTTTTTTCAACACTAGAGTTGAAAAAAATAAAAACAATGCCCACTTACACATTTTAACTTACCTAGATTTAAATAAAAGTAATAACTTTTTCTCCTATTTGCTTACGCACATCATACCTACTATCTATCTTTGTACAGTGAATAAATTCCGTTTCTGATTTTTTAGCTGATTGCATTCTTTCAATAACACAATAATATACCTAACTATTTTCTCTCTTAATATTTGTACAACATTCATACAAAAACAACAAACACACAAAACTAAAACATAACCTCAATATTATAGAAAAAAGGGATGGAGTTAAATATCGATAGCTTGTTAATTATAAAAGTTCTAGGTATCTATACTCGATTTGTTTTGATTATTGCTATACAGGGTAAGGATTTTAAAGTGTTACAACGCAATATCTGAAAAACGGCTAGAAATATTTTAGTCAAATTTTGGGACGTGGATAGAGAGGTTGGGGGACAAATTTTAAAATATTTTTGACATTTACCCCCCCCCCCCCTCCAGATTTTATGTGGCTAGTGACAAATTTGAAATGTCAAATGGAAAGGTATTTATTTTTTTCGATAATTCGATTCCTCGTCAATAATTACGTAAGTGAGCAGAAAATTGTTACATTTACTCTACTGGTTGCTTAGTTACGAATTTTTCAATAAATAAAATTGGAATACTTAAAACTATGATAATTCCTTAAATTTAACGACGATCATGCTTCAAAAGGTGTTCGAAATGACCCCCATCCATTTCTAAACATTTTGCAATTCTTTTTTGACATGAGTTGCGCACGCGAGTTAACATTTGAGGGGTTACTAAATTACATGCTTGTTGAAAACGATCTTTCATGTTTTCTGGTGTGGTCGGTGGTGTAGCCATAACTTTATCTTTTATAAATCCCCACAAGAAAAAATCTAATGGGGTTAAATCTGGTGACCTTGCAGGCCAATTTACAGGACCACCACGACCAATCCATCTGTTTCCAAACATTTCATTTAGTGTATCTCGAGCTTGTCGGGCAAAATGTGGCGGAGCACCATCTTGCTGAAACCATAGTCCTTGTTGATTTCCATTATTATTCCGAAGTTGTGGCAAATCGGTTTGTAAAAAATTATTATACATTTCTCCATTTAGGTGACGGTCAAAAAAATGTGGTCCAATGACTCTATCTCCGACTATGCCACACCAGGTATTAACCGACCAAGGATGTTGGTTTGGCAGAAGTTCACAATTGCGCCGCTTCCCGGTAGTTTTTTCTACATTCTCCCAGAATTAACAACATGTCTATTTCAATGTCATAAGATTGTTCCATAATTGCACTGAATAATGAACTTTATCAACAGAAAATACGTTTGAATCAGAATCAGATTATTTCTACTTGTCAAAGTCAAAAGTGGTTTCCTAGGATACAACATAATTAAAGGTTTGGATAAACAATAATCATAGGAGGTAGGTGTCATGATTTAATGTGTAGTTTTAAGTATTCCAATTTTATTTATTGAAAAATTCGTAACTAAGCAACCAGTAGAGTAAATGTAACAATTTTCTGCTCACTTACGTAATTATTGACGAGGAATCGAATTATCGAAAAAAATAAATACCTTTCCATTTGACATTTCAAATTTCTCACTAGCCACATAAAATCTGGAGGGGGGGGGGGGGGGTAAATGTCAAAAATATTTTAAAATTTGTCCCCCAACCTCTCTATCCACGTCCCAAAATTTGACTAAAATATTTCTAGCCGTTTTTCAGATATTGCGTTGTAACACTTTAAAATCCTCACCCTGTATAGCAATAATCAAAACAAATCGAGTATAAATACCTAGAACTTTTATAATTAACAAGCTATCGATATTTAACTCCATCCCTTTTTTCTATAATATTGAGGTTATGTTTTAGTTTTGTGTGTTTGTTGTTTTTGTATGTATAGTTAGGTATATTATTGTGTTATTGAAAGAATGCAATCAGCTAAAAAATCAGAAACGGAATTTATTCACTGTACATAGATAGATAGTAGGTATGATGTGCGTAAGCAAATAGGAGAAAAAGTTATTACTTTTATTTAAATCTAGGTAAGTTAAGATGTGTAAGTGGGCATTGTTTTTATTTTTTTCAACTCTAGTGTTGAAAAAACTTGTTCAACACAATGGTGATACCTACAAACTATTAAAAACAAATCAAACTATTTTTGATTATTTTGTATGGTCGTAGGAAAAATTGCGTACATTACTCGTGTGAAAGTGATTTTCTCACACTCGCGAGAATTTCCGCACTCGGCTAAAGTCTCGTGCTAAATACGTCCTCGATTGAAAAGTACCACTTTCAACACTCGTTATGTAATCGAAAGAAATAAATACCTTTCCATTTGACATTTCAAATTTCTCACTAGCCACATAAAATCTGGAGGGGGGGTAAATGTCAAAAATATTTTAAAATTTGTCCCTCAACCTCTCTATCCACGTCCCAAAATTTGACTAAAATATTTCTGCTCTATAGCTGTCCCTTTTTTTTCTGTTGTTCAACTCAGTTGACAATGTTGACAGGTGGGTTGGCTGTATTTTCCCTTTTTGATATATTGTTATTATTATTTTTATCATAAATACTCTTAGCGTCCCAAAGATAACGAAAAAAAAGGATTTTTTATAATTGCAGTACCTAATGCCCTATAGTGTACTTTACCCCACACAGCACCCCAATTCCCTTCACGGATCCCGTAAGTTTGTTATTTGTTAAATAGTTTTGCTGTCAAATTCGTCGACCATCAGCGGTTTTATATTTCAACACACATATTGAAAGAAAATATTTCAACACGCGTGTTATTAATAAAATAATTATCTCTCCTTTTTTAACATGACAAGGTGTCTGATATCAAATTGTGGAAAAAAGAGTGCTCCATCTTTTTGGCCAAGTGACGTAATTTAAGGGAGTGGAGGTTTTCTTGGTTGATAAGTATAAGTTCTCGTAGAAAAAGAGCTTCTTAAGACTTAATTAATTAAAAATATTAGGAATTACTCTGTTTCAATAAATGACTCAGTTCTTGATGAGTTTTTTTTTATAAAGAGTTTATAAGGCATTTGCTGCAGAGATACGTCACTGACATTATTTTTGAACTTATAGGTTAGTTACGTTGTAGATTTTTGAAAAATAAAAACCTACTAACATTAGAAATGGGAGACACTTACCTGGCAAGAAAATTTGAATAGCAACGTTACCAAAAGTGCTACAATTGCCTTCATTTCGAAAGCGAGTATTTACAAACAATGTTTTTAACACAATATGATTTTTATATGGGTAACACAAAGTAGTTAAAATTATTATTCATGATTTTCTTTTTTTTATTACATTTTCGTGACAGAAAAATGTATAAACTTTTTAAAACCAAATGACCTAATAATTGGAAAAACACTGTATAGGTACTACTCTAAATAAATTTTTTTAACCTACTCAATGTAAGTCTTCTTCGTTGTTGTTGCTGTCATTTCTTCGTACTGTTTAATAAGGCATGTAAAGGTCTATAATTAGATTTAAAAAATATGTAAAATATCACTGCTGTGATTTTTTTACAATTTTTATTTTTAACATAACTTACTTAATTTAAAAATTATTAATTCCCACTAGCTAATACCACAACGTGGCTGCTATATTGGGCTCGGTGTCTGTTGAATCCCTATTTGTGATAAATAAAAAATAAATAAATAACAACAAAGTTACAACTTTGGTAAATAGTCATTCTTAATTCAATATTAAAGTTTTGATCATTCTACATAAAGATTTTCACCTTGACAAGCGTCACTCTTAACTCTTAAAATACAATGTGCCCTTTTTAGAGCTTGGTTACCTGTTAACCATTGATATTTTGCACACAAAAGATTGACTAACTTACGATGCGGTTTACCCTGATTAGTTCCTGTTTTGCCAAAATCTGGACGAGGATTGCCTAAATGTGTCACGAACAATTTGTCGCCGTATATGAAATATCTTATAGACCCTTCTTCCATTTAAAAACAATCAAATCGTTAAATTTAGTACATTTACCCTCTTCTTAACATTAATGAAGGCATCTTCTACATTTCACAGGAAATTAGAAAGTCATGACTTACTATAACCTAATTAAACATACTTTTTACTATTGACTTTTTTGAAAACGTATATCCCAGAGAAAGCATGCCTCCGTATCCGTGTTTATATCGTTTTTCTACGATCGTGGGGAGAAGTTACTTTTCGGCACGATTTATCGTGCGGAAAGTACCACTTTTCCGCACGATTTTACTTTCCCGCACAATTTTCACTTTACCACACTATTTTTGAAATTGTGACAGAATTTATATAAAATGTTCTAATTTGACACCCCTGGTATATATTACAATAATGAGGTGCAGGTTGTGATTAAAATGTCAAATATACATCACCTCGTTCTGGAGCAGATAGATGGAAATATTGTTTTATGCATTAGCAACTGTCAAACAATCGAACATTGACAATCAACAACTATAGCCTATGGAGAACTAGGGGGTAGGAGGCCGATCGCAATGCATTGGATTCGGTCCCAAATTAGCATCGGTAATTCAGCTTTACCAGTCGCCGTAAGATGGCGCTCGTGTTCGAAGTGGACTATCAAATAAATGGTTTCTTATGGACGCAATACCTATTTTTATTTAAATTCGTTCTTTAAGGAACAAATAAGGACTTTTATATGAATTTACACTTACTAATTATGCTACAAATATAAAATTGTAATTTTTTGCGGTGTGAATAATTTGTATTATTAAATATTAAAGATAGCAATAAATTGTATTATTTACCTTAATAAGCATAAAAAACTATCAACTACTTCGCTTCTCGCAGGTCCATGGTTGCCCCCCTTTCTCGATTTCTTAAGAGTAATAGATGGAAACAGATAAGGCAGTACACCACTAGGCACTTGTTTATCTAAAAAAAAATTATACTATTATAAAATATTTATAATAGTTATGATATTATGTATATGAAAATACAGTGAGCATAAATAATATGGAGAAACCACCATGTCTTGGATTTGACGAAGGCTGTCACTTTAGCAGACAAAGCGTGATCGATCCTATTGGACGGAGGCGCCACTGACCGAACAGAAAAAGATGCGTTCAATATTTTTTATGGTCTTGTTCGTGTTTTCTTGCAGCCCGCGGAATTAAAAAAAAATATATTAATAAAAAATACGCGGCACGCTTTATAATATGTAAAGAAGTATCACCAACCTGCACATTCCTGATCGACTGGTCTAATGGTGCGTTCCTTTGCTTCACTTAATATTGCGCTGCATATATCTGGCCATGTGTTATATATCATGTCAATTTTATCGGAAAACCTCTGGTTAAAATCACTTTCTATCTACAAATTAAACTGCAACGCATTTAAGGTAGAAACCCCAATGTATTTCAGATTTTGCATCCAAATGGTTCAACATCTTGTTTTTCGTTAACTTACTTTATGTGAGAACATTTGGGAAAACTTCTAAAATTATATTTTTTAAACATGAGTTTAGATCACAGGTTTTACACATATTTTAATGTGTCTTTTTGACTAAAATATTGGCTTTTTTTATCACTTCCGTACATACCGGAACCGGAAGTATCTGTAAACTTTGTTAGTTTAAATAGGATGTCATAGTTTGCATTTTTGGATTTTTCTCAAGATTCTAAACGTATTTTGTATAGCAGGTCAAACGACTGATCACTAAACTAAATAGTTTTTTAGATATTAGCATTTGAAAAATGACATTTGACAAATAAAAGTTCGAATCTATATCTTAATTTTTAACATATTTTTCATAAAAATTACATAGGCCTTCGGTTAAAAAAAATGTAACTAACATATATATATATAAGTAACCAAAAAACGAAAAACTTACCTTAATTTTCCATAAAACAAAATAATTGACACCGTGCGCGCCCCTCACTCTACGAAGACCCGGAACAATATGAGTTAACCACACTTTTTGACGCCAGCACGAACTTGTCCCGACTGGCCCGAAATTCTCCGAGCGGCAGATAGCTTCGATTTTTAGTTCTCACTAATTGCTAATTTGCTGTCGCTACTACTATTCGACTTGTAGTAAAACAGGTACCTACTTGCAGTAACTACTATAATATTAAGTTGGGTATGAAAGTAACTACAGCAACATACTTAGTTGTGGTAATTGAATAAGAATTTGCTGTTGTTACAGTAATAGGAATTCCTATTAGTCATTAATAGGTGGTTTCAAATAAAAATATTAGTAACTATAAGTAATCTGGATTAGTTATAGCAAATAAAATATAGTGATCGTTATAACTATTTAAGCTGTGGTTACTAAAAATTTTCAGCCCAAAAATCTAGCTGGTCCAATTTTCTCAGTGTGAGAGAGTAAATGTCAATCAAGCCTCACAAAACGGTAATGAGTGCCATTTACCAAGAAAAATAAGCTGAAAAACTTAAGACCGCCTACCTTACAAGGAGAGAGCATACCGTTTGCAAGAGAAGCGAAATATCTGGGAGTAATCCTAGACAAAACGCTCAGCTGGAACTCTCATACAGGGTTAGGAAAAATTACCAGAACGGTCGATTATTTCAAAATATACAGGGGTTATCAAAAAACGTCTTATATAAAAAATGTAGGGCTGTTAAAAATCTACATATCGGTGATAAATTGAAATATACAGGGTCGCCCACAAAGTTGTGGAGAACGATAGTTATATTTTTTTAAATGGAACACCCTGTATATTTTTACATTTTTAAATTCCACATAAAATTATAATTTTTTTTATTAAATGCATTATTAGTCTATACTTCATAGTTTTCGAGATATTGACTCTCGAAAAGTGACATTTTTGAACTTTGACAGCTTATAACCTTCTAACAGTACGTCTTAGAGCAAAACGGCTTACGTGTCCCTATCTTCAATTTTTATTATCTTTCCAAAAAAATCAACTTCCAGTTAATCCGGAACAACTATATTTCCTGCTTTCGAGTTACATCCGGTTTAACCGGAAGTTGATTTTTTTGGGAAGATAATAAAAATTGAAGATAGGGACATGTAAGCCATTTTGCTCTAAGACGTACTGTTAGAAAGTTATAAGCTGTCAAAGTTCAAAAATGTCACTTTTCGAGAGTCAATATCTCGGAAACTATGAAGTATAGACTAATAATGCATTTAATAAAAAATAATTTTAATTTTATGTGGAATTTAAAAATGTAAAAATATACAGGGTGTTCCATTTAAAAAAATATAACTATCATTCTCCACAACTTTGTGGGCGACCCTGTGTATTTTAATTTATCACCGATATGTAGATTTTTAACAGCCCTACATTTTTTATATAAGACGTTTTTTAATAACCCCTGTATATTTTTAAATAATCGACCGTTCTGGTAATTTTTCCTAACCCTGTATAGAAAATACTATCCGCAAGGCAAATTAGAAAATATAAACTACATTTTATATACCTATCTATTAGCATATATTTGTTTTGTTTAATTCAGTTTAGCAGCCTTCTTGATCATGGTCAATGTTTTCCGTGAAACCAATTCTAACGTCGCTGACTTCGTCGATCCATTCCAAAAACTTCCTAACGTCGATGTAATCGTCTGCATAATTAGAGTCGCAAAATTGACGACGTTTGTGAGTCATGTCTTTATTTGTCCCTCCTCGTACAGTTCCAAATATCATCCCATTAATTATAAAGGGTCCACCACTGTCTCCACTGCAAGTGCCGGTCTTTAAATGTAACGAACAAAATTCATGGTCCGGATCGTACGTTTGATGCGTAGCTGAAAATAATACCTCGCAAAGTCCCTGGTTGACGATTCGAGCTCCGACCGCCATGGGATATTCGGGGAATTTTTCCAATATTGTGTTCTTTTTCTTCAAGTTAAAGTGTCCCCAACCGACTACTGTACCAGGTAGTCCCTGTAAATTGTATTGTCTGTGGACGTAAGATGGCAGCAAAATTGCATTGATACGTTCAGTAAAACAAACGTACTCTGGAAGATGTATCAACGCAATATCGCTTGCAACATAATCGGGTTTTATTACCGTCGTATAATTAGGATGGATTGTCCAACATTGACTACATTCCATTATCAGTTCCCATTGATCTCTGTGAGAGTGTTTATACGCTCCCATAGTTAAAGTGACGCTGTCAACGCTAAAAATAAGTTCACAATTAAAATAAAGCTGCTGACAGACACACAGAGATAATAGACCAGGGCTGAAGCCTTTGAAAATGGTAAAAAGTGAAAAAAAAAATAATAGTACTATGAAACCCATTGAAAAAGGAAGAGAATATAACAAAAATAAAAGGAAAAATTATTTACGGGCGATCCGAGGTCGGGAAGTGGAAAGGGGTGAGTTTTTACGGGTAGAAAACGATTTATCTCGATTTCCAGCAAAACAACAAGTCATATGGAAAAACGTTAAATAGCAAAGTTGTAGGTAATAAAAAGATCTACAACTTTTGTATTTACACTTTTTTCACATAACCTCATAATTTATGTGAAAAATTCAAATAGGTAACCAAGTTTTTGGTTTTTTATTTTTATCTTTTACAAAAAAAATTTTTTTTTTAAGAAATTTTGTGAAAACTTACCTTTTTATGTCCCAAACACACTGTAATTTTTTTGATTTAAAATATTTATTTTTTCACCTTATTTTGACTTAATATCGAAAAAGCACCCTAATTTTCAATCGAAAATTCTCACGTCAAAATATCTGCTTTTTTAAAAAAGTCGGTGGGCTTTTTTTTTGTTGAAATCTCTACTTTCTGATGGTGTAAAAAAATTATACATTACTATGGTAAATGTTTTCAAAAAATGTAAAGAAAGGAAAAAAACTCGAATCCGATTTTTTTTTTAATCATTATGTATAATTTTGAGCTATTTATTAAAATTTATACTTTAATTACTCGAAAAACGTAAGATTCCATGTTACATTGATAAACAAAAAAATTACAAATCCATAAAACATAAAGATCGCAAAAAACATGCGAAAATAGTTGTTCTAAATATAATTAAAGGTAGGATTTAAAGGGGATTTCATCACATTTACCTTAGTTAATGTATATTTGTTTACACCATCAGAAAGTAGAGATTTCAACGAACAAAAAGCCCACCAACTTTTTTAAAAAAGCAGATATTTTGACGTGAGAATTTTCAATTGAAAATTAGGTTGCTTTTTCGATATTAAGTCAAAATAAGGTCAAAAATTAATTAATATTTTAAATCAAAAAAATTACAGTGTGTTTCGGACATAAAAGGTACCAAATTTCGTGAAAAAAAATTTTTTTTGTAAAAGATAAAAATAAAAACCAAAAACTTGGTTATTTGAATTTTTCACATAAATTTTGAGGTTATATGAAAAAAGTGTAAATACAAAAGTTGTAGATCTTTTAGACCTACAACTTTGTTATTTAATATTTTTCCATAAGGCTTGTAGTTTTGCCGGAAATCAAGATAAATTGTTTTCTACCCTTAAAAACTCACCCCTTTCCACTTCCCGACCTTGGATCGCCCGTAAATTATTTTTCCTTTCATTTTTGTCATATTCCCTTCCTTTTCCAATGGGTTTAATCCTATTATTATTTTTTTTTGTTTCAAAAATTATCGACCCTGGTCTATAAAGCTAGAGTAGCTGGTTAAAAAGGTTGAATGGTTGGAAGGTGAAGAGGGGTGGGGGATATCTCGGATATAGGTTGACTTTAAATGGCAAATATTTTTATTTTATAACGTAACTAGCGAGTACCCGGTATACGTCCCTATATATATACGTTCTACATTCATTTTTATATACATGGTGTTTCATTAAGGGTGGCCACCGGCCATATCTCGGAAAATACTAAGCTTTGAAACTTGGGAAAAAAAAATTATGGATAAAGTGATCATGAGAAAATTTTGGAAATTATTTTTAAGTTCCACATTTTGACGCAAGGGGGCACAATTGAAAATTTATTTTTAAAATTCTAAATTTCTCCGAAAATTCCCATATTATGGTATACCTCTGGTTGCATCATTAGAAAGACTAGACAATTGTGCATCATTTTGGTTTAAGGCTCATTGGTGTACCGACCTTGATAAGAGTGGAGGAAGCTATTGAAAGTGTTTTCATTAAAATCGCTGTAACTTCGAAACGACTTATCCGATTTGTCAAAGTTTAAAAGCTTATATGGAAGAGAAAGGTAAGTACTTTTGATTGTCGTATCCAACGGTACACGATAGTTTCTTATAAAATTGTTAGAGGGCGCAATTTGTAATAATAACAGTTTTTTTGATTTTATCCCGAAAATTCAAATCATACGGCGTAACTATGACATCATAATCAGAAAGTAGATTAAATTTGCAAGAAAAAATGTGAAGACCGCTGTTTGTTATCTTTGTTTGTTGATGATATAGAAAAAAGAAAAGCACAAAGTCTTTCTCCACAATTTTTTTATTCAAAAAACTAGGCGAACCTAGAATGATTCATAATAGAATTGAATCGACATGTTTCGAGTGTAGAAACACTCATCATCAGGAAAACGAAGTACAAAGCTGATGTTATTAGCAGTAGAGAAAATAACAAGTGAGACTGTATAAGCCTTAATGGAGCTTTCAATGGTAAACACGAGGAGTGAAAAACTTTTTATAGTCAAATGGCAGAAAGGATTTCAGCATACTGAAAAGTCAAGGACTGCAAAGCCACTGTGGGTGGGAAATGAAGAGAAAAAAGAGAAATTATTGTTTTTATAGTATGTAGGTTGGATTAGTAATAATAAGTTATCATTTGTCATTTTCCATGCCTCCCTTTACACTTTATCTAGGCTTAGGACTACTTCAAATTATGTAAGAAACAAAATTTGGAGCCTGTTTAAAAGCCAGCGGGCATTAACAACAGCATTAAAATAATTATGGAAAACTTTTTATCGAACCAATTGAAATATTTTATAAATGTTAAAAATAACTTCCATTTCCAACAATTAAAAGCAGTTACCTTTCTCTTCCAAACCAGCTTAGATTTAGTAAAATCGGATAAGTCGTTTAGAAGTTACAACGATTTAAATGATTACACTTGCAATAGATTCCCCCACTCTTATCAAAGTCGGTACGCCAATGAGCATTAAACTAAAATGATGCAAAATTGTCTAGTCTTTCTAATTTATGCAACCAGAAATATACCTTAATATGGGAATTTTTGGAGAAATTTAGAATTTTAAAAATAAATTTTCAATTGTGCCCCCTTGCGGCGAAATGCGAAACTTAATAATAATTTCCAGAATTTTCTCATGACCGCTTTAATCATGATTTTTTCTTTTTCTCAAGTTTCAATGCTTAGTAGTTTCCGAGATATGGTCGGTGGCCACCCTTAATGAAATACCCTGTATACAGGGTCCTGTAATAGGGCACCAGTCTTCCATAGCTCCTATACGAATTAAGTTAAGAATTTCATTCATATGCTGACTAACACGAGATGTATTTCACGAAAATATTTTCGCATATACAGGGTGTCCACATTACAACCTACTTTATTAATTACACAAACAACTAAAGACAAAAATAAGGAAGTAATCCAAATTTTCAATAATTTTTTTATCAGCGCTTACGGCTCGTGCCTAAAAATTCCCATTAGTGGAGAAAAGACCTACTTTACACACATGTTGCATATATAACTATTACATATATTTTCTTTCAGCAAAGCGCCTTAAATATCTTTACAAGTTGTTAAAGGAACGCTTTGCGAACAACTTCTTATAATGAGGGGCATACTTAACCGCGGCAAGAGGGGAGGAAAAAACCTTTACTTTGGTAATTAATAATAATAATAATAATAATAATAATAATAATAATAATAAGTTTATTTAAAATTTAATAATATAATAAATATGTTTATGTTGTCTTCGATAAACTTATTCTTCAATCCCCTGAAGCTGAGCTTGTTAGGGGCTTTAAATTAAAAGTAACTAAAAAGGAACTAGGCTATTACTTACTCTTTTGCAAGACAGTGTGCAGCAGTTAACACAAACACATGGGATATGAGCGATCCAGTGCAAATAGAATTGCCTTTGCTTCTGGACACGTTTATATGTACCAAATAAGGATGTTCGGTAATTCTAACTGCCCGTCCGTTATAAACTCGGTTTTCATGGGCACTCTAGAAGGAAACAGTTTAATAAATAAGAAAAGTATACAGGGTGACAATTTGAAAACGAACAGCATTTAATATTGCCTCTACCAATGATAGTATGAAAATTTGGCGAAACACGTCAATTGATATATCAAGGGGAACTTTTTTTAAGGCATTTGTTGTCGTGTTACTTTCAACCCCCTTACCCCCAGGGCACCTACCCCTAAAATTTTAAATGGCAACCCCTATTTATTTTGCCATTTTTGTGTTTCTTATAAAATTCTACATAAACTGTATCATTAATTTTCAAAATTGTGATAATTAACCTCACAAATTAATGAAATGTATTTAAATAAACATTTAAATAATGCAACTCGTTGAAAAATTATGATAATGATAATGAAATACTGGAAAGCTCACCTTTCCTACTTTATGAATTGTTCAAAATGGGTTCCATTCTTCTCCAAGCACAAGTACAGCCGGTATTCAAACTGTTTTCGGACGTTTTCAAGAGTTTCAGGTGAAATAGCTCTACACTCCTGTACAATTCTTTGTCGTAATTGCGCAATGAAATCTGGTTGAGTTTTAAATACGGATTTCAAGTGACTACCATAAGAAAAAATCCAGCGGTGTCAGATCTGGTGACCTAGGTGGCCATTCTATGGGTCCCCTCCTACCAATCCACTGTTCTGGGTAATGATTATCCAACCACTCTCTTACTGGGCGTACATAATGCGGAGGTGCTCCGTCCTGTTGAAAGTGCAGCAAATGTTCATCTAGAGCAAGATTTCCATTGACGTCCCTTTGATTTTCCACCTCACGAATTATAAGAGGTTCTATGTGTCTAACATTTTTGCATAAATTTTACCATTTAGATTTCCATTGATAACGAGGGGACCGATGATACTATTGCCTAATATACCCGCCCAAACATTTATTTTTTGAGGGTATTGCGTATGCCCCTCTCTAATAATGTGAGGATTGAGGTCGCTCCAATAACGACAATTTTGTTTGTTGACCTTGTCATTTAAGTAAAAAGCGCATTCACCACTGAAACAGATATTCTTTATTAACCTGGGCTGAGTAATATTCTTATCCGTCATAATTTCGCAAAACTCAATACATCTGTCCGGGTCGCATCTAGACATTCCGCTATAGGATTCGGCGCCCGTCTCTATCCTGATTGAATGATTTCAATTCCGTCTAAAAGGTATATTGGCAACCGGTTTGTTCGTTGTTACCCAGAGCATTTTTTTTAATTCAATTTTTTCGGAATTTGAAATCATCCAATCAGAATAGAGACGGGTGCCGAATCCTATAGCGGAATGTCTAGATGCGTCCGGGTCATCGTCCCCTAATTCTTGAGTAATTAGGAGTTTGTATGGATGAAATTTGTGAAGCTTCAATACTTTCCTGACTGACTCACGCGACAGTCCAGTTTGATCTGCAACTTTACGAAGGGACGTAGTGGGAGCCATAGCAACTTCACCAAGAACCTCAATCTGAGCGGCATCATTGAGGAGTCTTGGCTCATTCCTTTTCTTATTGCAAACAGATCCTGTTTCTTCAAATTTAGCTACTAACTCCCGGATGTACTTGTGTCCACCATTTCTTTCGTTGAATACGGCCGCCGTTCTTGCAAAGCAACGATTTTCAGCTCCGTACTACGCGTTCAGCAATAGTGTAAACCATTTTAAGAAACGACACTAATAATTAAAAACTATTGAAATGTTTATGAAATTACCTTTCACAGCTTATATACAGGGTGTCTCACGGTGACCGTCCATTAGAATATTTTGGGAAGTAATGCGATTTGAATCCGGCAAATTTGGATATTGGGGTTTAAAGAGATGCTCTTTTCAGAGGAAATAACGGCGACCTTGTGCGACTTCCGGTGATGCCGGAAGATGTCTCAAACTTGCTTATTTTAAATGAAACACCCTATATAATATACTTTTTTTGTATTCCTTTCTTCATTTCCAATAACTTTTATTAAAAATATTTTTGCCCTACTCAATCCGTTTTTGAGATAAAAATTATTTTCCTCAAATTTTGACCTTTCACAGGGTGTCACCTAAATTTGAATATCTTTTCAAAGATCAAAGAGAGAAACTCGAAATTTAGGTTGAGTCATTAGATAGTATGGTGCCTGATAATGTATTGTCGGAAAATAAAATTTTATATACAGGGAAGTGGAAAAGTATCAATTTTTGATCTTTATCAAAAAATTAACAAAACTTAATTTTTTTAAATACGATGCTATGTTGTTAGTTCATTGAATGGATAGGCGATAACATTTCCTATCTATCCACATATGATATCCCTATACCTAACTAGTATAGTTTTGAACTTATTTACAATTTTTCGCAGAACCCTCCAAATATCAAGCAGTTTTATTGATTTTTGGCAAGAAGGCCATGATAAATAAAAAAAGAATACGCATCTATACAGACGCGTGTCATTGTCAGTTGCAATTATTTATTTATCGACGTTTTGATACCGAGTTTATTCCAGAGAAATATTGCTGAAAAATGGAAAATAATACGTATACAAATGCTGACATATTACGCGGCTTCGTACGTAATATGCCATTTACAACACTTATTACGTAATACACCATTTTGAGACTAGTTTGATAATTACTTACTTTGCTTATCATGGCCTTCTTGCCAAAAATAAATAAAACTGCTTGATATTTGGAGGATTCTGCGAAAAATCGTAAATAAGTTCAAAACTATACTAGTTAGGTATAGGGATATCATATGTGGATAGATAGGAAATCTTATCGCCTATCCAATCAATGAACTAACAACATAGCATCGTATTTAAAAAAATTAAGTTTTGTTAATTTTTTGATAAAGATCAAAAATTGTTACTTTTCCACTTCCCTGTATATAAAATTTTATTTTTCGACAATACATTATCAAGCACCATACTATCTAATGACACAACCTAAATTTCGAGTTTCTTTCTTTGATCTTTGAAGAGATATTCAAATTTAGGTGACACCCTGTGAAAGGTCAAAATTTGAGGAAAATAATTTTTATCTCAGAAACGGATTGAGTAGGGCAAAAATATTTTTAATAAAAGTTATTGGAAATAAAGAAAGGAAGACAAAAAAAGTATATTATATAGGGTGTTTCATTTAAAATAAGCAAGTTTGAGACATCTTCCGGCATCACCGGAAGTCGCACAAGGTCGCCGTTATTTCCTCTGAAAAGAGCATCTCTTTAAACCCCAATATCCAAATTTGCCGGATTCAAATCGCATTACTTCCCAAAATATTCTAATGGACGGTCACCGTGAGACACCCTGTATATAAATACCTACTAACTACAAAACGAGAATCTTGTTTTGTCGAAAACGGCAAAAAAATTAAATTATTTTATGTTTTCTAGTGGCGATATCGAAGACGAAATGTAAATAAATAAAAGAATTTGGAATGTAAGTATTGGTAGGTACAAACAGTTTTAAACGAAGTGCTATGAGGCGGTGAATGCAATCCGTTTTAAAATTCGATATTTCATACATTTCATTAATTTGTGAGGTTAATAATCACAATTTTGAAAAAAAAAATGATACAGTTTATGTAGAATTTTATAAGGAACACAAAAATGGCAAAAGAAATAGGGGTTGCCATTTAAAATTTTAGGGGTAGGTGCCCTGGGGGTCAGGGGGTTGAAAGTAACACGACAACAATTGCCGTAAAAAATTTCCCCCTTGATATATCAATTGACGTGTTTCGCCAAATTTTCATACTATCATTGGTAGAGGCAATATTAAATGCTGTTCGTTTTCAAATTGTCACCCTGTATGTAAAGAACAACCTAAATCATCCCGAAACATTAACTTAGGTTATAAAACGACATATTGTAAATTTTACTGGTGATATTCCGTGACAGCCGAACGCCTGCAATAATTTCGAAACTTGGCTCTCGTTAATGGTATAAAAGTCACATATTACAAAAATAACTTTATTATTTCTAAATAAACAAATATATCCTGAAATAAATTCGATAGGTTTAGGGGGTTCCGAGTAAATGATATAAATGCATGTTGCGAGTAAAAGCGATTGTAAACTCTTGACAGGTATTCACTGTAGAGTCGTAGTAAGTAAGTACAAAAAGTATAACCCTGATCTCCTACTTTCTGGCCAACGCGTCTGCCTACGAAGCAGTTGTTCCGGGTTTGTTCACATAATACTTAATAAATTTTAAAAACTTGTCTGCATGCTGCTGATATTATATACACAGTGGCGTAACAAACACCCCAGCCGACCCCGCACCGCTGGGGGAGGGGGGGCACGTTGACAGCCCCTTCAAAACTTGCTGCCAGCTTTGCTTTTCATAGGTATTTCATTTCATAATTTTATTTTTTTATATCCTGAGAATCAGGGCCGATCCTAGGGTGTCGGCCGCCCGCGTGCAAAGACCTATTATGCCGCCCCTCTAAAGAATTTTTCCTATTTTGAGTAATACTTAACGTTGACGTTATAAACTCATCTACATGTACATAAGAGTAAAAAGTTAAACATTAATAAAAATGCAAACTACAAATAAAATTTGACGGGAAAGACTTTATTTTTGGGCCAGCTAATATGTTATATTAGCGACACCTTTTTTTCTTTTTACTTTAACAAAATAATAAACCAACAAAAATATTACTTTTGAAACAAAAATAGACATTTTATAATTAGAAATGTAAAACAACAGTATTTACCAGAAAATAAAATAACAAAAAGTATTAAAGCATAAATCTCGCGAAACGAAAAGTATATAAATTAGTCCTTCCTCGAAGACTACCTAATAATTAACTATAAAATAATTTTTCTGGCTTTCTGAGAAGCAAATTTGTCAATAATTGCGGTGAGATCAATTTTTTCAGAGATTTCGGATTCAATAGATGATGGCCAAATCTGAGTCTTTCTTGTATCATATTATTTCTCAAGTAATTTTTAATAATTTTTAATTTACTGAAACTTCTTTCACCTGAAGCCACAGAAACAGGTAAGGTTAAAAAATCCTTATTTCTAGAGCAAAATTTGGAAAACAAGGAATGAGATAATTTTTGACTAAAATTTCTAATAGCTTAATTGGCTGTTTTTTACCTGGAAAAATATCTTTAAATGAAGTTATTTGATTAAAGAGTTGTATACCGTCTATATCTTTCACAATAGTTCCTTCCTCCTGTACCTGTAACTTAATATCTAAGTCCATGCAGGCTTTCATGAGGTCATCATTAGAAATGGTGTGAAACACATACAGAAAGCAGAATATTGAATAGCACTCAGATAATAAGGTAAATCTTTCATTTATCGAAGCGATCGCGTAATCAAGAACTGCAAAATACAAAAGCAATCTTGAATTGCAGGAAGGGATTTAAAACTGGTTCATCACTGCCCTCGTAATCAAATAAACTAACTTTTTTCTGAGCTTCGAGATGGGAAATTCGGGATCAATACCTAAATCTCTAGCAAGTGTTGTTGCTGAATCGACAAATATTTTAAAATTATCGTCAGATCTTTGGGAAACTAAATATTTTTTAAGATTATCTAAGCCTTTAATGCATTCGGCGATGTTTAATTTAGGATTTTGAAGCATTTTACTCAATACATCAATTCTTGATAATAAATCATGCCAAATTGAAATTGAATTGAACACAAAAACTTAAATGTTTCAAGACTTTTAATTATTGATTTAGCACCCATTTTTGTTTTCGTGTCTCTGGTATCTCTTGGTATCTTCAATTAATGCCTTTAATGCGGTAATAATGTTTTTTAGCTCTAATTTTCAAATTCCTTTATTTATGTCAACGCACAAACTGTGCTTACACACGTCATAATATAATAAAATCTATAATTTAATGTGGTAATATTCGTAAATCTTTAGATTAAGGACACAACAAAACAAATTAAAATAATAAAAGTAAACCTAAGCTAAACAAAGTAAAACAAGTACAATCACCAAAACATCAAAATCATGAAACTATACACTTGTTAAAAAAAAGAGAAGAGCATATAAACATTTAATGACAAATTTAATAACTTAAAACTGGGTGATGTCACAATTAAAATTCAAGAATTCAGCCACATCAAAAAATGCTCGACTAACGAGAAAATTTTTAATCTTTCCTTTGAATGATTTTATTGTTAAAGTCCTAATAGCAATAGGCAGTTTATTAAAAAAGCGAATGCCGAGACTACCCGGACCGTCCTGAGACCTCAAGAGTCGCCTGTAGGAGGGCACCAAATTATCTCTACCACGAGTACCATACGAGTGCAGGTCAGCATGAGTCTGATATTGACTAAGATGGGTTCTGACAAACACAAGACTCTCCAGGATAAAAAGTGATGGTAGCGTTAAGACGCCAAGCGACCTAAAAGCAGGACGACACTCTTCTCGATAAGATAACCCAGCAACTATTCTTATCGCCCTCCTCTGCATCCGAAAGACATCCTTCGCACCCGAACTATGACCCCAGGCCAAGATTGCATAGTTGATATGGGTCTGGCAAACTGCAAAATAGGCATGCCTAAGAGTGGACTGGGAAACACATTCAGAGAGTCTACGCAAAAGAAATACACTCGAGGCCAGCCGGCCCATCAGGGAGTCCGTATGAGAACTCCAGCGCAGTCTGGGATCCAGATTCACCCCCAGGAACCTTACAGTCCCAACCTCATCACCCTCAGGAAGCTGTCTTGTTGAGAAAACTATGTTTTGTGTTTTATCCACATTCAAGAAGAGTCTATTCGCCGTAAACCAGCTCTCAGCCCTCGACTGCGCCTCCCGCAAAGCCTCCACAGCCCCAGCATGATCCAGTCTATTGCAGGATATTGTGGTATCGTCCGCAAAGAGTGTGTACATACTTTCAAGGTCCGCATTCGGCAAATCGTTGATATAAATTATAAACAGAAGGGGTCCAAGAATGGAACCCTGTGGTACACCCACTGTCACACTCCTCTCTACAGACTCTACCCTCCCCACTGTTACTTTCTGTGTTCTATTCGAAAGATAGCTAGATATCATTAAAGAGCTATCAGCACTGAAGCCATATTTTTTTAATTTTTTGATAAGTACCTCATGGGAGACGCAATCGAAGGCCTTGCTCAGGTCACAGAAAGCACTGGCCAAGTACTCACGAGACTCAAAAGCTTCCTGGATACGCGCGGCGAGGTTCAGAATGCCCAAGGTGGTGCTGCGCCCCCTTCTGAAGCCAAACTGATTCTCCACTAGCAGGCCATTAGATTCAAAAAACTGAGATATCCTAGAGGCCAAACACCTCTCAAAGATTTTTGATAGAATTGGCAGTAGTGATATCGGCCTATAATTAGAGGGATCATTAATATCACCCTTTTTATACACCGGTGTCACTCTTGCTTGCTTGAGAATGGCAGGGAATGTGTTTTCCTTAAGACATTGATTTATAATCTTGGTTAAAGGGCTACATATAAGATTCTTTATCATTTTTATAATCTCAACTGTAAAACCGAACGGGTCCCTACTCTTTTTATTCTTGAGATCAGTTATAACATCACGGACCTCAATTATGGTAGCCCCTTTAAAAGAGAACGGCTCCAAGGGAGTAGTGTGGATAAACCGTAGGGGGTCAAGAATCGAAGGGCCGATCTGGCTCTGCAGATTGAGTGCAATGTTAGCAAAGAAGTTATTAAACTGATCTGGTGTAACAGTAGTATTACTTGGCCCTTTCCCCAATAAGCCTCTGTGTTCATTTACAATGTTCCACATACATTTAGTGGGATTAACCGCGCCTCTGATGAGGTTATCATTTGCTGACTGTTTAGCCTTTTTTATAGCAGATCTATAAAGCTTTTTATAATTTTTTATTGTATTTTTTATTTCTTCTGTTGGAGACCGGTTATATATTTCCCGTAATAAGCTTAAGATCTCTCTCATTGATTTCAGATCATCATTAAACCAATTGATGGTTCGGTTTTGATCTTTCCGCTTATTATAAGTTTTTAGAGGTCTAATAGCATTGATACTACTTTCCCATCTTGTTTCACTTAACGGTTTTAAAGTAAGAGTTTTCACGTGTTTTTTGAGTAAATCCCATCGATATGGGGACGCAGAAAAGTAATTATATACCTCTTGTACTACATAAAAAAAAACTAGAAATTTCACCGCTGGCGCTGGCTGGTTTGATTGAAAATCTTTAATAAATAAATCCATTTTAAATAATTCACAAAAATATTGTTTTCTTCTTCGACGTTAATTTAAAGTTACCTTTTATAGTTTGATAAATGTTACTTTATTTTTATTTCGAGAAATTCGTAAAAAGTTTTGCTTGATTGACAGAACTTTTTGGCCGCCCGCGTGCGGTGCACACGCTGCACACCTGCTAGGATCGGCCCTGCTGAGAATTTAACTTCGTTAAGTGAAGAAGAAATATCTGAAAGCGCGGAATTTACAAACGATATACCATAAAGACTTGCCCATTGAGTTTCCAGTCAAATTTTAAGCCTCAAAAAGGGACTTGGATTTTGGTATTTAAAAATTCAAAACAGTGTCTAAACTTGCGGATCATTTATTAATAAAAAATCAGTGTGTTTCTTCAAATTTTCCAAATGTCTCTAGTGCAGTAATGTTATTTCTAACTTTACCAGTTAGTGTGGCATCAGCGGAACGACCTGTTTCCCAACTTAAAATAGTAAAAACCTATTTACGTAACACCATGGGGCAACAACGCCTTTCGAATTTATCCCTAATCAGTATCGAACAGGAGTTTGTTAAAACATTAAATATCGACGAAATTATAAACGATTTTGCAAAAAAAACTCTCGACGATCTAATCGTTTTGTATAATACCTTGTATAGTACTTAGTGACACAATGTTTGTGCAGACTTGTTGAGTGTTCATGTGTTTTACTGTTTTCTGTCTTTTGGATCTTATGAGGCTCGATCACTCCTACCCCCGTTACTACCATACATGGTAAGAAGCAACATTATAAGTGGTGTTATAAAATTTTGATGTTGCATCATGTTTGTTGGAGTATTACGTATAATGACTTAATACCTACCTAGGATTATAAAAGAAATTCAAATTGTTTGCTGTTTTAATAGTATGTACTAATGTGGTTTTAAGCCTAATTAAATTATTACACGATTAACGAATCCAAAAATTCATAAACCTGAACCTAATAGTAATGAAAATAAGAATTATCATTTTCCATTCGTTATAGAGAGGGGGCCCCTGAAACGTTTGCGGGGGGGGGGCACTCAGTGGTTGTTACGCCACTGTATATACATTGGAATTATAACAAAAATTCTTACCTCTGGGTCACCGATTGAGCTATCGTTTACGCTACCAGTTGATCTAGCGTGTAAGTTAGAGGTTGCATCCACTTTCACAGAATATTGGAGCAATCCGAAAATAATTAATAACTTAAACTTCATATTTTCCATATGACAATGACGCTTACATTCTAAATATATTGCTTAAAGTATTTTTAACAAACTTTTTAAAAACAAATTTAAGAAATACCGGTTATAATATTTTGTATGGTTTTAATACCGCCAAAATCTTTTTGTTGGCCTTCGCGTTCTCAAAGTAAATCAAGTCAGTGGCGCGCGGTGGACGGGAGAATAATATCTAAAATTAATATTATATCAACCCACTTGCTTGGATAAGTGTGTTCTATTCTTACTATCACTGAAAAAATCTGAAACCAGCATAATTATTTTAGTAAAATACCCTTCCTTTCATATAGCGACATCTATGAATAATGAATAGAAACGTTACAATTGCTGATTTTTATAATCAAATCCTAAATTCTATACCACATTTCTAATACCCATATCAGCAAATTGTCATGGAAAAATAAAGGTAATGACACAGTTATTAGTTTAACGTATTGAGTATTGGGGTAGGTAGTTTCTAGGGCTCGGAATTTTTAAAATATAAGTATTCGAATAGTCGTTTGGTATGTTATTCGAATAGTCGAATAATTCGAATGGTCGAATAATTCGAATGGTCGAATAATTCGAATGGTCGAATTATTCGAATAGTCGAATAAGTCGAATAGTCGAATATAGTCGAATAATTCGAATAGTCGAATAATTTGAATAGTCGAATAGTTCGAATAGTCGAATAGATACTTGAATAGTCGAATAGTCAAATATTCGGATTTCGAATAGTCGAATATTTGAATAGTCGAATATTTAAATTGTCGAATTACAGTCGTTTAATCACGGTAGAAGTGGTTTAACTGCTTGCTGACTATATAATTTTATTTTTGTTTTTCTTTTTTACGTTGAAATTTACAGTTTCACAGAAAACAGGAATAGTCGGAACATATAAATATCCGAACAAAGTCAAATAGTTAAATATTCGAATGGTCGAATAGATAGGTACTTGAATAGTCGAACATTCGAATAGTCGAATATTTGAATAGTCGAATATTTAAATAGTCGAATATTCGAATAGTCAAATATTCTAATTTCGAATAGTCGAATATTTGAAGAGTCGAATTTTTTAACTAACAAAAAATTCGAATTTAGAATAGTCGAATATTCGAATATTCGAATTCAATTCCGAGGCCTAGTAGTTTCGTATAACTACACTGAGAAAAAAGCCTTCTATTCCTTATAAGAATTCACGTTCTCTTTATACAACTTTTTAATACTATATGTGACAGCAACGCGCTTTCCTAGTGTAAGACAACGAAAATTGCTAGACCGTTGTGTCGTGATAATGTCACGGTAATTTAGCCAATAGGAAATAGAAATTAATGCTACCATAGAATGGTTTATAGCCATTATTGCTCTTAATACTCACGGTAATTATCAAGTTCTATTGGGGTGTAATCTGGTTTCATATACTGTATTAGTTGCGATTGGCAATTGTAATGAAACTTGATCATAATAATATTTGCTTGCAACGGTTAATAAACCATATACTTACCACTAAAAAGCAGTACTGTAGTTCTCAAAAATTTAAATAGCTTCTAGTGTGATATTGTTCTTATCGTTTAACAATGCATATGATTATCTATTAGGTATGCGACATAGTTTACTGAGATGCTAAAATTCGTCATAGCTTATAAAGTACGATACTAATGACGGGTTGTGCGAAATAAGAATCTTCTATTGCTTTATCTGATATGCAAAGTCAAAAAAAAAAAACGAAAATACAAAGTAAAATTAAATTAATTGAAACAGCTGTACGCAGCAGGTACGATCAATAAAATCCAAATTCAGACAGGACAGCTAGAGGACTCCGAACAGCGATGTGACCTGCGCAACAAATACGTTAAAACTAATGAGAGCAGTGTTGCCAGAGTAATAAAGCAAAAAGTCGCCATCGATCAGTATGAAAAGTCGCCACTTTGTCGCCACAGCTTTTTTGAGATATTGAGGTTAGAAAACTGTCAATACTAAATTTTAAAAAAAATGTTTTTGTGGAACAAGCTAAATAAACTTTATTTTAGGTACACAAAGAATAAAAATAAAACAAAAAATAACTGAAAAATAAAAAAAAATTGTTCTGATTCACTGTTTGAATCTGATTGCCGCGCAATTGGGGCGAATGATGTAATGGCACTGGCTTCGAGATTCGACAATCGACCGACCGACAAAGTAGGCTTTCGGGGAATCCCCCAAATTTGACGTACAATTCGTGGCGCGTTTAGATATCTCTTTAAGAAATCCCTCATCGGTGCAATAATGATTATTATTGTTACGTTGTTTCTTCCTACGTATTGTATACAACGTGAATATTCAATTTTTTCACATGTAAAAAGTCGCCAAAAATTTGCTTTTTATTGAAAATCGCCGCCACACTCTTGTAGAGACAAAAAGTCGTCATTTTGGCGACTTGTCGCCCCAAATGGCAACACTGAATGAGAGGGCGCGCGGCGATTGCCGATCGCTACGAGTCCCCACCAACGTTTTGTGGATTATAGGTTTTAACAGATACAATTCGTTTTTGGGACGCTGTTCTGCTTTCTTAATTGTAGAGAAAGCGCTTTACTGGGGACAAAATGCGTCACATTGAAAAGATACAATTTATTTCTTAACAAAATTGCTGTATTACCAGTAGTTCATTTCAATTTCAATAAAAAAAACTGTTCTAGCAAATCTGAAATTTATATAACACAAGGTTTTTTTTTTGCAGATTTGCATCGCTTGGAGTCAATACTTTTCTGGAGGTGGATGTCTTTTCAAATTTGATTAAACGTTTACAATGGTTAGTATAAGCTTTTTACTTTAACGGTGCTTTAGTAAAAGTACTTTATTTTTGCTTTAAATGTCGTGTCTTGGTTCCATTCTTGAAAAATTCCTTTTTTTCCGAATCTCATATGAAAGTGACCTACCACACTTATTACTATGTGTTAATCACCTGATGAAATCCGTTACTCTTGCTGTCAAATATTATGGTACGAACCTGTGTATGTTGTGTTTATTTTGTACGACTTAGAGGGTTAATATTACATGATCCCTTCCGTCTGCAAGCACCTGATACGCCTAAAATCATGGCTACATAAAAATATATTAGGTAAGTATAATAAAAGTTTTAATTTAATTTTACCTTTTCAATTAAAAAAAATAATTTACCTTTTGAATTACATCATTACATTGATAAACATCGGCATTTCTTCTTTTGTAAAGACGCTTGGTCTTTTTGGTCTATGCCCAATATTTTTTGGACTTGGAACTTAGAAATATCAATAGAATTATTTTAAAAAATTGTAGCCTTCAACACTAAAATATATTCTGCCCATAAATTCCTAGGCGATTTTAATTTTTGATTTCTTTGTACAAAATATGCCAGTGGGAGTTTTTCGCTTAAATTATCTGCACTTCTTTCCTCCAACCAGTTTTTGAAACTTTGGTATATCTTGTCATACCTTTGCTGTCATCTGTCTGGTATACTAGCTGAGCATCCGATGCTCCAAGCCTCTTTAATAGCAGAATTTTCACTTTCATTTTCATGCTCATTTTTGGCCTTTTAACTTAAAAATTATTTTAAAAATTACAAAACCGAAATAATTTTATTATCACTTATAATCTCCCTAGCAGCAGAATTATTACCGATAATTTTTTTAAGGTCACGAATGGTTTTGTTGATAGAAAATTATCCCGAGTCGAAGACGAGGGAAACTTTCTATCAACAAAAACATGAGTGAAACCGAGAAAAAAATTATCGGGAATTAATTCTGCTGCGTGGAAGATTCGGTAAGAAAATTTCATAAATTGGAGTTTCTTTTAATGTTCCTGAAATTTTAGTAATAAACCTTAGTTACTAACAAGTAAAATCAACTTCTATTGTAAAAATACAGTACGTCATATTAAACTAAACTCATCGGAAATATGTTTTTTAAAGTTATATTTAAATTTAAAACTATAAAGACATTGGATTTCAGATAACAAATTTGTTATTTAATGTTTCTCACATTTTAGTAATAAAAATGAGTTACTAACTGCTCAATTTCTTTAACAATCGAACTTGCTGATTCATTACCAAAACGAATCATTTTTCACACAATATTATTGTAACAATAAATATCACGGGTACGACTAAAAAACTGATTGTTACTTGCTGGTTTGTCCCACCTGTCACTTCGAAATGACTTGACATTTGAATTAAAATTAAGTCATAGTAGTATACACCTAAGAAAAATGATGACTTATTAATTTCATTAGGTTAATAATAGGCTATAGACTATCGCGATAGTCGCCCGTTGCTATAAGCAACGTAAACAAAAAGGAGGAATTTATGAAATTTTCGAAAAAATACCCGTTTGACCACTACGTGACAGGTTTAATAAAGGCAAAAAATTATTTCACCAAAAATTAGGATTTGCCTAGAAATGCTATTTTAAACCACAGGGTAACATTTTTTTAGTTTTGTGATTATTCCTTAATCACCCAATACGACGATCATAATATGAACTCAGGCAATGAGTTCAACAGCAGAATATTTAATTCGATTTCACTTCGACTTCAAAATAAGTCATTATTTGTTTGTTTGAAGGTGGTAGACAATGAAGTAATATCAAAAAAATTACTTTGTCGGACTTCCATTGTCTTTACTTTGTTACTTAACACAACGTTTCGGTGAGTTAGTATCTCTAACCGTTTTCAAGTGTAAACTAAATTATCATTTTAAGGCCACTATCTTAAATACTATCCATGTGCAATGAAGCTTGATGACTCCGCCTACGTGCTTATTGAAGTGTGAAGTTTGAGCTGTTGGTTTTGGACAAGAAGAGGCTTCCAGATATTGGGAATATCTATACTTGGTTTACTAAATATATGGGTATTTTGTGTCATTCATAAAAGCTATTTCTTTGAGTTTTTGTTTTCTCCAGTGCTGTTCCGTGTCCTAAACCTTGGCTTCTGACCACTGTATCTATATTATGTTGGTTGGTCCATACATGTTCCGCTATACCTGATCTCGAAGTTTCGCCTCTTTGAGTATGTTGTTTTAGATGTTCTTTAACTCGCACGGGAAGAGGTCTTTTTGTTTTTCCAATGTACGATTCGCCACACTCGCAAGGGATTTGATTACAGGGGGGGTTTTACTTTTGTAAGAAAGCTTCTAAGCGTATTTCCGGATTTAAAGGCTGTTTGGATATTATCGTTTTTGGTTATCCTTCTAATCTTTTCAGAAATCCCCAAAACAGGTATTGTGATAAATGCTTGCTCCTCTTTCGTTTCTGTATTAGTTTTTACTTCGCGATTTTAAGTTTTGAAATCCCCTTAACATAAGGTATTGTAAAAAATGTTTGCTCCTCATTCGTTTCTGTATATTAGTTTTCACTTCGCGATTTTTCAGATTTGAGGTGGTATTAGTCACAAAGGTTTCAAGGTAACCATTCTGTTTTAAATCTTTTTTGATATTTGAAATTTCAATATTAAGGTCTTCCGGATCGTTGCAAACGTTAGATGCTCTGTGATAAAGAGTTTGAATTATGCCCTGTTTTATGAAGTTTAAATGATGTGATCCGTGATTAAGGTAATGCCCCGTGTGAGTGGGTTTCCTGGACACTAAAGTTTTAATGTTTTGAGCACTTCGTTTGACGAGACGTCCAGGAAAGGTAGAGTGGAATGTTTTTCTGTTTCCATGGTAAACTTAATGGATTGTCTTAATACTATTAATATGTTCCGAAAATCGTATCAGCTCTTCGTTGCTGTCTGTCCAGATAATAAAGGTATCAGCAACGTATCTAATTTAATAATAATAATAATAATAATAATAATAATAATAATAATAATATAAATATTTTTTTAAGTCATGATTTGTTCACCTACAACGAACACCCTATATTCGTTTACAGATGAAATCGATGCAAAATATTAAGCAATCGGATTCAAATCTGAACAAATGTTTACATAGGAAGTCATAAAACACCTTAACACTTAACGCAATTTCCTCCCAACATTTTGCTTAAAAGTAACTAAAGCATGTCCGTTCCAAATAATATTTATTAACATAAACACACCTATTTTAAAAACGCGATTATTTCCTATATTGACGGATATTTCGTGTATTTATGCCAAACATACAGACAAAAAAATTTTGGTTCAAGAAAGCAACGGATATTATAGCCTTTCAAATTTAAAGCATACATACAGGGTGTTGTTTAAGTATGTGGCCAAACTCCAAGGGGTGCTTCTTAACGTGATTTTAAGAAGAAAAGTTTATATAAACATGGGTCCGAAAATGCATAGTTTTTACGATACAGGATGTCAAAAATCGGATGTTCGTAAATATCTCAATACTCTTTTAATCGATTTTGTTCAAATTTGGCAATTCTGTTTGTAATAACAAGAGAATAGCCTCAATTAGATTAAAATTATTAAGTCCAGTGGCGTCCCGGAAGACAGTCCAACTAATATTTTTGACAAAAAAATTGCGCGCCACTGACTTTTTTTAAAATTATGTATTTTTTTCGAATTAAGCAACTACAAATACAACTATTTTATCTCCTGACGTTTTTTGATATCTTGCTTTTTTTTTCGAGAACAAAAATAAAAACCACTTTATGACATGTTCCCGGGAGGCATATACAGTAACAGCACGCGGGCTAGAAACTTCGTTTCAGCTCGGATCGCCGAAATCATAATCAGTAATGGCACGTGTGCTAGACAGCAGAATGCGTAACAGCCATAGACAATTTACCTTTAGATAAACAAACAATAATCACGAATGTGGCAGTTTTATGGCCTCGCGCATGTAAACAAAACTGGGAACTATTAGACATGCGCACTGCAACATTATCGTTTGACGAATGGGAAAATAGACAGGTCCGGGCTTTAAAATTTAAATTCTTGCTCATATGCCACCATAGAGGGTTTATTTTACCCCTATTTGGGCATAATACAATTATACAACGGCTGCAACTAGTACTAGGCATTGTTTATATTACAATCCGAGTCACTAAAAGCACAAACACAATTCACTAACTAAACTACACAAAAACCAGAAATCCATAAATATTAAACACCAGCGATAGCCGATCCGATAGCTGAAAACTTTAGAAAACTACAAGGAATCCGCAGAGAAGAGAAACCTTAAACCACAACAACAAAAATGGCGGCCGAGCCGGTTCTGGAGAGTATTCTTGAGAGCGTCGATAAAGTAGGACGGCCGATAACACGAGGTTTGTGCGCATGCACGAAGGTTCCCCGAATGAAGACAGCTGACCGACGAGTCATGCGCTCGGACGTATTTTTTCACCCATAAAACGTAACTTTTGTTTGCGCAGGAGATAAGCTGTAGGTATCTAAAGGTAAATTGTCTATGGTAACAGCACGCGGGCTAGAAAATCTGACTTCCTCAAGTGGTGGCTAGTAACGACACTCACGCTAGCAGCAGTTACAGTAATAGCACGCGAGGTATAAAAAGGTATATCGGCAATCGGTTTGTTCGTTGTTAGCCGAGCATTTTTTTTAAATTTATTTAATATTTTATGAAATATTATGAAATGAATTGGATTTAAAAAAAATGCTCTGCTAACAACGAACAAACCGATTGCCGATATACCTTTTTATACCTCGCGTGCTATTAATGTAACAGCTGCTTGCGCGAGTGTCGTTACTAGCCAGAACTTCGGAAAGTCGGATTTTCTAGCCCGCGTGCTGTTACTGTATATGCCCCCGGGAGTCCCGGGACAAATACTAAAATGCCAAAAATCACTTTTTTCCCAACTTGATCAAAAATTGAGAAGAAATTTCACTTTCTTGGCAAGAATTTGGGACAAATTTTAGCTGTTTACACGTAAAAATAAATTGAAAGTTAACTTTTACAATTTCTTGAGCAAGAACTTAAATTTTAAAGCCCGAACCTGTGTATTTTCCTATTCGTCAAATGATAATGTTGCATAATCTGGCACTTTCCTGATTTTTGTTTGCTTATCTAAAGGTAAATATCTATGGTTAAACCTTTCGCTCCAAGCGACAATATATCACTTTGCGCTCTTAATACATAAATAGCTATAACCTCTTGTGGTACTACTGGTGAAAATGCCATAATTTAATCAGTTGAATAATTAAATTAAATTAAATTAAATTCATATTTAATTCATATTAAATAAAATTAATGAATTAATCGAATTTAAAACTACAATAAAAATATTTAAATGCTCGTGAGAACAGGGTAACGGGAAAATCTTGAAATTTGCAAAAAATTTAATAACATTAAGTAACGGATCATTTTATAATAAAATAAAAGTAAATTATGAGCATTCGCTTCCTTATAGGATGGTTAGTGAATAGTAATAATAGTAATAATTTTATTGATACGTGGCTATTGGTTATTTAATGATATGCACGATGTGCTACTTGTGAGGTCCTTGAATAATAGCTAGAATAATACGCATAATACGCTAGAATTAGCTAATACAAAATAATTCAATCCCTATATATATATTATAATTTTCCACCTGGGAAAATTATCTTATTGATACTGTTTTTAATTATCATTATTAAAAATAGTACTTTTTTAGAAAGCACTGCTATGACCTACTGCTTGAATGCAGTGGGCGTAGTCAGCTTTAAAGGCGGAGGGGGCATATCATATTAGAAGCGGCTTTATACCTAATAATATATGCATTTATTAAATCAGAACAAATAATATACATTTTCTTACAGCTTGGCCGGCCTGGCCGTTTGTTTACGGGTCTTATAAATGGCGGCAGAATTTTATTTGTTTTAATTTAAAAGTTGTGTTTTTTGTATTCTAGTTAGCTCTTTGGGATAAACTTTATTGTTTTGTGGCTACAGCTAATTTATTAAATATTGAAGTGTTTATTTAACTTGAAGGTATGTGAATTAGTTTAAAAATATCACTATAGTAGAGATAATTCATAAGTAGGTAGGATACCTCTAGATACCTAGGTACTTAGGTAAATACTATTTTTTTCTTTTAGTTTGTTTATTTATCAACATACCAAGCCCCTGCTGTATTCCTGGATGTAACTCCAACTATAAAAGTGTTTTAAAAGCAGATAAATAGAGTGTAGTATATTTTTCTAGTTTTGACCAATGACTATAAATATTGTTAATCAGGTTTCAGTGGACATTGATATGAAGGTAAAGGTTTTTTTTTAAGGTAATGAATTGGCTTACAATGATTTGAAATGGATTTTACCCTTTGAAATGAAACTAAGCAGGTGGTCTCAGCTTGAGAACTTATTGTCTCGGTACCAATTCATACATTGTGAAAGTATCGAAATTACCCAAAAAGTAGGTGACTTTTTTAAGACAAGCGTAGATTTCTTAAACAAAGCCTTAAGCTTACTAAATTTTGAGACTTTAGAAGTCGATAGTCAATCCTGTAATTTAAACGCAGAAGATAATAATTTGTACTGGGTGGTCAAATAAGCGAGGACGTCGGCTTTATCTCGGAAACCATTAATCGTACAACTTTCGGAAAAAAAAATTTATGAGTAAAGTGGTCAAGAGAAATTGCTGGAAATTACTTGTAAGTTCCTCATTTCGCCGCAAGGGGGCATAATTAAACATTGTTTTTTTAAATTCTAAATTTCTCCGAAAATTCCTATAATAAGGTATAATTTTGATTACATTATTGAAAAGCTTAGACAATTCTGCATCATTTTGGTTTAAGGCTCATTGGCGTACCGACCTTGATAAAAGTGGGAGAAGCTATTGAAAGTGTAAACATTTAAATCGCTGTAACTTCTAAACGACTTATCCGATTTTACTAAATTTAATCTTGTTTGGAAGGGGAAATAAGCATCTTCAATTGCCGTATCCAACAGTAAACGATACTGTTTAATAAAATTACTAGAGGGCGCAATTTGTAATAATAACAGTTTTTTCGATTTTATCCCGAAAATTCAAATCATACGGTATAACTATGACATCAGAATCGAAAAGTAGATAAAATTTGCAAGAAAAGATGTAAAGACCGCAGTTCGATATATTTGTTCGTTTCAGAGTTATTGCCAAAACAATAATTTTTAATACAAATTGCGCCCTCTAGCAATTTTATTAGAAACTATCGTGTACCATTAGATACGACAATTGAAGGTACTTCCAAACAAGCTTAAATTTAGTAAAATCGGATAAGTCGTTTACACTTTCAATGGCTTCTCCCACTCTTACCAAGGTCGGTACGCCAATGAGCCTTAAACCAAAATGATGCAGAATTGTATAAGCTTTCCAATAATATATTCAGAGTTATACCTTAATACGGGAATTTTCGGACAAATTTAGAATTTAAAAAAACAATTTTTAATTGTACCCTCTTACGGCGAAATGAGGAACTTAAAAGTAATTTCCAGCAATTTCTCTTGACCACTTTACTTATAAAAATTTTTTTCCGAAAGTTGTACGATTAATGGTTTCCGAGATAAAGCCGACGTCCTCGCTTATTTGACCACCCGGTACAATAGAATATTACTTTTAATCGATCAAATAAATCTACTCGTAGTGAAACAGCAACAGCTTCTCAACGCAATATTACTATTATTTAATAATTAGGTTAGTTGTTCTTGTTATCCAAAACTATTTATTACTTTTTTGTACATTTTTCAATATCAATATAGTGGCAACAGAGCCAAAAAAATACAAAGAATATCAGAAAGAATACAAAACTCGCCCGTTGCCTCGCGTCATAATAATAGCTTGTGGATCCGCAACTTCCAGCTGATGCGGCGTTGCCCGATTTCACTTCATGGCTTCTTTGCAAGGTGTTGTGGATGAGCGCTGCTCCTGAAATACCCGGTATATTATATGTTTTATTAAAATTTTCGTTTTTTATGACTGTCGCGCCAGGATCGACAAATTTATTATTTCACATGAAAACACAAAAACTGAATGATGTAATTTTAGTGGAGCATTGAAACGTAAAATAAAGTAAAACATGTTGACATTATTTCCCGATAATTATAAAATACCAGTAATTTTATGTAATTTCTGCTGATTAATTTATTTGTTCAATCACTGCCGTTTTAATGAACATTATTGTTGCCGGAGAATAATATGAATGTATTTGCTGTATTGATGAAATTTCCAATGAATCGGTAACTATAACATTATCTATTGAATATGCTGCCAATAAAATATGAGTTAGTCAGTTTGGTTTGTAGTTAAAAAGCAATAATTATACGGGATGTAATTATTGGCGTAGCTAGGCTCGGGGGGGGGGGGGGGGGGGGGGGGTTAACTGCAGCCTTCTAACTTAATTGTGCACCCTATAGTCATATTGTTAGAAGAGCTTTGTTCCTTCTATAAGGTCCAATAGCCTTCTTCCAAGTTTCTGAATCATTTGTGCGTAGCTGTAAATGATATACAATGGACGATTTCGTCCTCTTCACGGCAAAGTCTGCATTCAACGGGTCCATTGTAAATTCCAATTGGTTGAAGGTGCTTTCTTAAGTGACAGTGGCCTGTTAACCAGCCAGTCACTTGCCTTAAATGGGGTGCGCGTTAGAAGCGGCATTCCAGCCGATGGTTTTTTCGAGGGCTTTCCAATTGCCGCCCTTGCGTGTGTTTGACCAAGTGGGCCATTCAATCGAGATGGCTGTTGTTTTTGCGCCGTCTAATGTTGTTTTGATTGCTGTTTTGTTATTCCAATGGCGGGTTCGGGCCCCCTGAAATTTTAAGCAGGTTCTCGTTAGTTCGCCTGCTTTTTCATTGCCTGTTCGTGACCAGGAACCCACAGGAGTTCCACCTTGTTGTTCCTGGATGCCAGTTCTTTCAGGGGGTACTTACCCCACACTTTTCTAATAATCAAAATAAGTTTTATAAGAACCTTTGTCCATATTTAGAGCCAAAAATAGAGATTTTTTAGTTTGCATGTCCGTGGAGTGGATGTAAAGTAAAAATTCATCCGTGTTTTAACATCTTTTCACATTTGGAACTTTTAAAACATTTTTCAAACCTTGATATTTGTAAGATATACAACGCTTTTGCTTATTTATTGTTTTGATATGAACATTTATTGTTCCACTCTCTGAGCTATATTTCCAAGAATGTGCAGAAGTTTCTATATATATATTTTTTAAAGGATAAGTGTAGGAATACTGTATAATTAGTAATTTTATTACCATCTACTTATACAGTGTGGTTGTTTAAGTGTGCAACATATTATATGGGCATTTTTTTTATTACCGATTTCTCAGAAAATGTTATTCTTGATAAAAGTTGGTGCATGTTCGATAATCATATTAGGTGCACATGGAATGGTTGCAACTCAAACGGCGTACAGGGTAGGCCAAGAATATAAAACTTGTACAAGAAAAAAGTACCTACCCTTATTTCTGAAAATTCAGCAAAATGTTATTAAGAGAAGTTGTTTAGAATTAAGAGTTATGTTATGCATAAATTCAAAAACGTGGCCTTCTAAAATAAAAAAATATATATTTTCTTAAAAAACATTAATTAATTTCCCAAATTTTTTTTTTTATATTCACCATAAAGACCTTCATAAATTAATCAAAATCAAATCAATTTCACATATCTTTCTTCAAATTCAAGCATATTTGTAAAATTTACATGAATTTTTAATTTATTAAGGAATCACAAACTTCATGTTTGTTGGAACGATATTAAACCCAACTTTAAAATACCTATGGAAAAAAACAAATAAGAGCTAAAAGTAAACATTATTACATAGTGCCAATGGTTTTACCAATTTTTATCGGCTTTTTTTATTATAACTACTTAACAATAAACAAATAAAAAAAATAGAACAAAAACTATTTGAAATGCAGAAAAATATAAAATTAAGTATGTTTAAAAAAATTATCGACTCGTCTCTGTATGTCCACCTTCTGGTTCAATGGATTTTTGTCCGATCATAAAATTTACGAAGAGTGGATCGCAATACACTTGCCGGAATATTTCTGCAATAAAATTGTATCGAGTTTTCAAGCTCCCCAACATTATTAAATCGTCGATCCTTGTAAACCTTTTGCTTTAAATATTCCCATAAAAAAATCTAATGGAGTGAGATCTGGCGAACGAGGCGGCCGTGGTTCGGTATTTTATCCTAACCATTTATCACCAAATTCCCCATTTAAACATTCAGAAACAATTCTAGCAGAATGAGCGGGACAACTATCATGTACAAACCATAATTTATGTCGTTCTTGTATAGGTACTCATATTATCCAAAAAAGTCGTCAGTTCGTTTTCCAAAAAATGTAAATAGGTATCACCAGTTAGGTTCTGGCGATAAAAAAACCGGCCCTATTAATTTGTCGTTAATAATACCGCACCAAACGTTTGTTTTTTAATACTACGGGTTTTTGTTGTCAATGACAAAATTTGGATTTTCGTCCGACCACCACCTACATTTTTGGAAAGAAACGACGCTATTTGTTGTGAACGTGGATTAATCCCCAAAAAGTGTGTGTCTATGGAAATCACGTTGATCTTCTATTTACTGGCCTGGGTGAATTCAGTTCTTGTTGGTCTGAGCGTGTATGGGAACCTTTAGACCAGCTAAGACGGACAATAAAGTACGGAGATGATTTCTTTTTAGGAAGAACCCAGACGTACTATTGTTCCGGAGATCGTTTAAAAAATGAAAAAAAAATGAAAATACTCATTTCACATATTTCGGATATGCAACATGCTCTATTTTAATTCCTATTCCTATTCCTATACTTTTTGTATTGAAAAGAAAAAGCCTAGCTTAGTAAAAAAAATAAGGATTTCCAGCCAATTTATTACCTAAACACAAAGAACTTTCTTAGCTTTTTTAATGGTTTCCTGTCATTTTTTATAAATTTTGGCAAGTCACACTCTACCTGTCTATTTAGTTGTCGACAGCACGTCTTGGAGGAGTAACCAAGCAGTACGGATGTGCAACAAATAGGAACATTGTACAATTTCATCGAGGTATAAAATTAAAATTTGCGTTGTTTATTGTACACGCTGGTTAACATGTCTGCAAATTTTTCTTCAAGATTTAAAAACCTTACACAAGTTTAATGTTATCGACACAAGGTAAAAATGATAAAATTGAGGCTAAACTTCGATTTACTGGAGAATGTGAGCGTGGGTGCCTACATTTTTTACTAATAAACTAATAAAAGACCCCGAAATTTGGCACATTTTGCCGCTATTTCTGCTTTTATTACTGTATAGCACACAAGCTGTAGGTAATTGTGCTCTGGATTTAACTATAATAAACAATAAAAAAAACGTTAATGTAGGAGATGTTGAAAATGCTCGCCGCGAACATCTTGGCAATATCCTAATCTTAAATAGAAATTTCTTCTAATGTTACTGAACATCTCAGGCGTGACCGATCTAATCGCATGCGTTATTCGTCTTCTTAAGTCGAGGGGTTTAGTATTGTTTACAATATTTTTGACAACCCCATAAGAAGAAATCTAATGGCGTCAGATCAGGGGATCGTGCTGGCCATTCCATCGATCCACGCCTCTCGATCCACCGATTTGGAAATACTCGGTTGAGGTACTGCCGGACATTAATTTAGTAATGGGGCGGTGCTCCATCTTGCTGAAACCATATCATATTCGTTGGAAGTTGTGGGTTTGCTGGATCAGGACATAACTAAGACGTTCGCGGCGAGCATTTTCAACATCTCCTTATTAACTTTTTTTTTTACATGAAATATGTCTAAAATTTTCTGAAGAATCCAAAAATTAAATAATATACAGGGTGTTGCATTTAAAATAAGAAAGTTGGTATTGGCCACTGTTACATGGCACACCCTGTATAAAAAGTTTTTATTGAAAAAAATGCATAACTAGAAATTTCAATCGACGTGTCTGAGCGTTTTTTCGGACACGCCCCCGTATATTTATTATCGAATTTATTTCATTTGGCTGATATTATTATATATATTGTCTGTGATTAAACAGATAAAAAAAATTTATTTTTCCTCAGAATAACCCAGACAAAATATTGTAAAATTTTCGCTTTAAAATAAACCTTGCGCAAAATTAATAAATTATTTCCGACAAGCTTACGAAGTCCAGATTGCCCGCCCGTCTCTTTATATTTCGATGGTACCGTAAACGCGATAGATCACCACGATTCAGTACCACCCACACTCTCGTAACCATAATAATGGTGCTTCATGGTTCGGTACCAAGCGCGGGATATAAGACTCCCACTACAACGCAGGGCTGTACCGTCAAATGTTTTGACGATTCTAAGGTAAAAAAGCATAAAGGCGTTTAACTTGACCACGGAGAAAATATTGTCGTAAATTCGATTTCTATTCAATAACTATTTTTTTCAAATGTAAAGGTTTGTGCTGTGAGCTCATTGGAATTGTATCCGTTAGAACCTATAATTCATCAAGACGTTGTACTATTAGTTTTAACGTATTTGTTGCGTAGGTCACATTGTTGTTTGGAGTCTTCTAGCTGTCCTGTCTGAATTTGAATTCTATTGATCGTACCAATACCTGTTTCAATTAATTCATTTCTACTTTGTATATAAGTTTTTTAAAAACTTTACATGTCAGATAAAGCAATACAAGATTCTCATTTCGCACAATCTATCATTAGAATTGGACTTTATAATTTATGGACGAATTTTACGACCTCAGTAAGCCATGTTGCATAATAGATAATCATATGCAATGTTCGACGACAAGAACAAGATCACTCTAGAAGCTATTTAAATTTTTGAGAACTACAGTACTGATTTTTAGTGGTAATATGCTTTATTAACCGTAGCAAGCAAATATTATTATGATTAGGTAATGTCAAAGTTTCATTACAACTGCCAGTCGGAACTAATACAGTAGGTAAATTATAGGATAATTACTGTTAGTATTCAGAGCAATAATGGTTATAAACCATTCTATGGTAGCATTAACTCCTGTTTCCTGTTGGCTAACTTACCGTGATATTATCACTACACAACGGTCTAGCAATTTTCGTTGTCTTACAGTAGGAAAGCGCGTTGCTGTCACATAGAGAATTAAACAGTGGTATAAAGGATATGTAAATTCTTAAAGTCTCTGTACTGTTCTTTGGTGAGACCCAATCTGGAGTATGCATCCTCAGTATGGAGTCCATCTTATGCAACACATGTAAATAGTTTGGAAACTGTCCAGCACAAGTTTCTTAGATATTCAGCATTTAGAGTTCCAGATGGTTATGCAATGTCTTATCCTGAACTTGAGTCTGTTTTGGGGCTGGTTTCACTTGAGGTTCGCCGTAAGAGGCATGATTTGAAATTATTATACAATATCTTAAACCATGTTTACCATTGTCCGGATCTGTTCCACTTTTTATTCCACCCAGAACCACACGTTCTAATTTTACTTTCTATCAGCCATTTAATCGCATAAATTATGCTTCAAACTCTTTTTTGCAGAGGTCGTATCAGGTTGGCTAACTATTATTCTAACGATTTGGACTTTATTTCATCTGCTTCAAGTTTTTATATGAACCTGCGTCTGGTTACCTGATATTAAGTTGCTCCCTGCTGATTTTTCTTTAGTTTGTATTTACGCTTATCTTTTCTACACTGTGATATAATTTTAAAAAATGAGCTAAGCTCGTAAATAAATAAATAAATAAATAAATAAATTCTTATAACGAATAAAAGGCTTTTTCTTAGTGCATTATAAATGCTAGACGCTAGTGGACAATACACAAAACGCGATGTAAGACGATGCCTTTGCTAACCTTAGTCCGGTCCATTTCCTTTAACGAGCGTATACCTAAAACGTCTCTTTTAGAATAAATTTGATAGCAGAACAGATGCTCGCGGATTATAGTGAATTACACTCCAGTCACAACGAGAATTAAAACTCATTATTTTGTCATTACGCGAACGAGTTACTTTGACAACCAGTGCGCGGTTGCACGAAAAACGGTTCTTAGAGCTCCGAAGCATGAATAAACTTTAAAAAAAGACTTTAATATAAATTCACGGTGGTTATGCTTTAAAAATTCACTTAAAAGTTTCGTAAAATGATGTTCGTTCGTTCTTGTGTAAAGTGCATTTATTGTTCCTTCGGATGAAGAAAGTTGTGAAGTAAAGTTAGAAAGAATTGCAAGGATAGTTGTGTAGTGGCTTTAACATCTAATTTCCAAGGTATACTTAATAATGTAATGCGAGTTTATTGATTGTAATAGTCTAATACCGTGCGACAAAAATTATTTTCATCAAAGAGGGATTGGATTAAAAAACGTAGGGCTTGGTTTAGATCACAATGATATAGGGACGATATTATATCTAACCAAATC
Organism: Polydrusus pterygomalis; assembly: GCA_963969555.1. Classification (NCBI taxonomy): domain Eukaryota; kingdom Metazoa; phylum Arthropoda; class Insecta; order Coleoptera; family Curculionidae; genus Polydrusus; species Polydrusus pterygomalis. Next base: position 36,426,122 of record OZ018385.1, on the reverse strand, counting down.
TAGGTTAAAATGTTGTCAAATTCATATTTTGACATGATGTGCCAAACTAATAAGTAATAAAATAGGTAGACTTGTTGTTTACAAAATTAACAAAGCAAGAATATACAGAAAGAAAAATAATTACATAAATTGCTGAAATTGGTCACCGCTATACTCCAAGCATAAATTCATACGTCTCTTCATATTTTCGAAAAAGTTGACCAGCATATCTGGAGAAATGTTACCACATTCTTGGATAATCCTTTCTTGTAATTGTTCTAAATTTGCAACTGGTGTTTTAAAAATAGTGTTCTTTAAATGAGGAAAAATGAAGTAATCCATAAGCATTAAACAAGGTGATCTAGGTGGGAATCTGTCGTCGAGAAAATTGCGTAAGTAGTTAATAGTTTCGGCGGCTGTATGGGGCGGTTGCACCATCCTGTTGAAAATATCCAAAACGTAGTTCGTCGTCAAATAACTGCTCCACAAATGGATTCAAAATATTGTCTCTATACCGCTGTGTTGTAACTGTGTCATGGAAAAAAATAGGATTAACAATTCTTCTTCGGGAAACAGCTAACCAGACACCAATTTTTTGAGGGTGCAATGTGGACTCTACAAAAAAAATGGGGATTTTGACTACTCCACATGCGTGTATTCTGAGAATTCACATAACCGGAAAGGTGGAACCAGGCTTCATCCGAAAAAAATGTCAAGTCTAATAAATCATTTCTTTCCAATAAATTTTGGGTAAACCATTGAGAGTAATTCCTGCGTCTTTTAAAATCTGCGGCTTGTATTTCTTGGAATACTTGCACTTTATAAGGAAATAAATTTAGCTGCTTCTTAAGAATAGTCCTGCATGTTCCATAAGATCTTCTCACTTCTTGGAAAGGCGTCTTATACAATTTGTTGGCGTATTTTGCATTATTTCACGAACGTTTGCAACAAGTTCTTCTGTTCTTACAGATGGTCTTCCTGCTCCTTTTTTGGTTTGTATAGAACCTGATTCCCTAAACACGGTCACGGTTCTCTTTAGGCAATGATAAAAATCCCCAGCAATAAAAGCAACGTTAGGAAAATGTTCGGGTTTGTTCATGCACAAACCCGAATTGTATTTACTCTAACTCCGTTTCGAAAATACGCTTCGACCATGAATGTTTTGTGCTGTTCCGTAAAACCCATTGTGTGAATTGTTCAAGAAATTGGAAAAATTAGCGATGAATCAAATTACTTGTAACGACTGTCAAAGAGGACGGAATAACTGATTGATTGTTAATTCATGTGTTACTGATACCCAACAGGTATTAAGCTCTGCGGCTAAGCATTACGTCCTTAGATGCAAGGCTCTCTTTGATGCAAATAATTTTTGCTCGCACGGTATCAATCCCAGATTTGCTAGAACAGTATTTTTATTGGTAGTAATCATATCCATTAGCAGCACAGTCTTGTTGAATAATGAACCACTTTTAATACAGCAGTTTTGTTAAGAAATAAATTGTATCCTCTTCGACGCATTTTGTTCCCAGTAAAGAGCTTTCTCTACAATTAAGAAAGTAGAGCAGCGTTCCCAAAAACGAATTGTACCCGTTAGAACCTATAATCCACACGACATTGGCGGGGGTTCGTAGCGATCAGCAATCGCCGCGCGCCCTAGTATTAGTTTCGACGTATTTATTGCGCAGGTCACATCGTTGTTCGGGTTCTATTTTTTTAAAGCAAAAAATAGAACTTTTTTAAAATTACAATGTTACACTAATAGTATCTTAAAAAGACATTACTCACAGTCAAGCTTAATTCTTTTTTATTTTCGAGATTTTTAGCTTTTTTGAAATTGCCGTCTTCGGAGTTGATGATCAATACCTCGGAGTTGACTATACAAGCACTTGTTTAGTTCTAAATAGTGAAAATTTTCCATAAATAAATTATTAAACATTTCCTGACTTATTCTGATGCTGATTTTCTAGAGTCAGTGGTACGAAGTAGATTATTGATTAATTTTGGCCATTTATAAAGGTGCGTCGGAGTTGAATTTTATTATACTCTATAGTTAATCTTAATTCAATTAACCTGCTTAAATAAATAACAAGAAAACACTTTAAACGCGTAAACTTTAATTAATTGCAAGTAATTATAACTTGGTAACTAAAGGTAACTTCTTGGGTAACTTAACGAAAACAGACTATTTTAAAGGAAATAAGTACTTAGTACAAATTATTTTTGTACTTATTATAATCTATGCTAAAAAAGTAATGATTTCTGTTATCAATCCTGGGTGTGGGTAAAATTATTTCAATATCTTCTTTTACGATTTTACTTGTATCGTCCGCTAGCGGGAACACATATAGTAACCAGGGTCACCTTCTTGCCGTCTCAGAAATGTTACGAGAATATTATCGCCATTTAATCTTGTGACGACTCCGACGTAGTACTTGGTAGTTTTTTTGGAGGAAAACTTAACCAACAAATAGTTGTTCATTTTAATAAGAGGGTCTAAGTTTTCTTCATCCGAGTCTGAATAGACTCGACGGCCGGGTTGTGGTGAAGGCGGTGGGGTGGTTTCATTTAAGTACTGGTTTATAGTCCTTTGCCTACCTTTAATACTTTCTCTGTATCTTCTTGAGCTATCTCTCCATGTTTTTTTTTTAATGCGTTGTTGTCGGGGTGTCAGTTCATTTATTGATTTTATTTTATTTTGACTTCTACGACGATGATATCTTTCACGTTCCTTTTGTTTTTCTTGCGCATAATATTCGGGATTGTTTCTCAACTTTTCGCGTCTTAATCTTTGCAGTTCAGTTTTTCTGCGTTTTAGTTCATCGGCAGATTTTTTTACTTTTACCATGTCTACTGAAAGGAGATATATATTATAATAGATATGTTGTAAAATCGGAATAATTGTCAACTCCGTAGATCTTCATCAACTCCGAAGCCAACAAAGCTTCGGAGTTAGCGACTTCGGAGTTGATGATTTAACAGTTTCTCTAAAATATTTCTTGAAAGACATAACCTCAAAATATGCTACTTGGCGAAGTTCTTAATATTATTGCGATAATTGTGATTTTTACAAGAAAATTATTCTGAACAGTTTATTGACAATTTCGCGAACAACTACGGAGATGATTTTAATAAAGGCACTCACCTGTATTCACACTGTGCCACTAGAAAAACTCACACAAAATTGCGTTTTTGATTCCCAACGGTCTGGAAATGGAAACTAAACTGAACTGAGAGATTAGGCAACCCATAAAACCCTGATTTTGTCGCCATCTAGTATCGAATTTCCTTGTTTAAATTGGCTGCTTCGGAGTTGACTAACAACTTGGGTACGCGTTTAATACACCAATTTAAAGTGCGTAAGTGAATATTTTTAATTAAAATTTTGTTGTAATAACATGGTTTAAAGTGTTTTCAATCTAATATATGTAACAAACACCAGCCATTCTTACAGAAAATCGATTTATTTGACGAAATACATTCAAATATTACTGTGGTTACAGCTTCGGAGTATGACGATTTTGATTTTAGTTAAAAAAAACAAAGTGAAATCGAATACCAAATTGCATTTTCATGTTAGCACTACCTCAAAATCATTGAGAAGGTTCTATGTATCTACAGAAAAATAGTCTATATGCTTTAAAAAAAAATATATTGTTGGGTTTCAGCAATTTTCCTTGTTTCTAAGAACGACCCAAATTACCACACACACTACACAACGGTCTAGCAATTTTCGTTGTCTTATACAGTAGGAAAGCGCGTTGCTGTCACATATAGTATTAAAGTTGTATAAAGAGTGTGTGAATTCTTATAAGGAATAGAGGGCGTTTTTCTGAGTTTATAGTCAGTTTTAAGAAATATTCACTTATAATCTCCCTATCAACAAAAACATGAGTGAAACTGAGAAAAAAATTATCGGGAATTAATTCTGCTGCGTGGGAGATTCGGTAAGAAAATTTCATAAATTGGAGTATTTTCTTATTGTTATTTTTTTGCTAAAATGCTACAAAAACTTTTTTCCGGCTTAGTTAATTGTAACTAATTAGAGTTTTAGAAATGAAGTTCATTTTAGCCGTTAGTAACTCATTTTTATTACTAAAATGTGAGAAGCATTACATAACAAATTTGTTATCTGAAATCCAATGTCTCTATAGTTTTAAATTCAAATAAAACTTTAAAAAACATATTTCCGATGAGTTTGGTTTAATATGACACACTATATTTTTACAATAGAAGTTGATTTTACTTGTTAGTAACTAAGGTTTATTACTAATATTTCAGGAACATTAAAAACATTAATTCGTTTTCAACCATAACATCTGATATTACATGTCTACATGGTTTCAAATGAAACTTAAAAAAACATATTTACGATGAGTTTAGTTAACTATTTGATGTGTCTCTTTTAGCCCCGGTGTTCGATATGTAAAGCAAATTAGTTAGTATCAATAAAAATTATAAGTTAGCAACAAAATGTATTTTGATTTTATTCTGAGTGACTTTTGCCAATAAATATAAAGCACTTTATTTTTGACAGAAAAATTATCACTTATAATCTCCCTAACAGCAGAATTATAACCGATAATTTTTTTTTACGAATGGTTTTGTTGATAGAAAATTTCCCTCGTCTTCGACGCGGACGGAAATTTTCTATCAACAAAAACATGAGTAAAACCGAGAAAAAAATTATCGGGAATAAATTCTGCTGCGTGGGAGATTCGGTAAGAAAATTTCATAAATTGGAGTTTCTTTTAATGTTCCTGAAATGTTAGTAATAAACCTTAGTTACTAACAAGTAAAATCAACTTCTATTGTAAAAATACAGTGCGTCATATTAAACTAAACTTATCGGAAATATGTTTTTTAAAGTTATATTTGCATTTAAAACTATAAAGACATTGGATTTCAGATAACAGATTTGTTATTTAATGTTTCCCACATTTTAGTAATAAAAATGGGTTACTAACTGCTCAATTTCTTTAGCAATCGAACTTGCTGATTCATTACCAAAACGAATAATTTTTTACACAATATTATTGTAACAATAAATATCACAGGTACGACTAAAAAACTGATGGTTACTTGCTGGTTTGTCTCACCTGTCACTTCGAAATGACTTGACATTTGAATTAAAATTAAGTCGTAGTAGTATACCTAAGAAAAATTATCACTTATTAAATTCATTAGGTTAATAGGTTATAGACTATCGCGATAGTCTCCCGTTGCTATGAGCAACGTAAACAAAAAGGAGCCTTCTAATTGGTTGAAAATAAATTTATGTAATTTTCATATTAAGGTGGGAGTATCAACATGCTTGCCAACCTATAACCTATTTCGCGTAGATTTATTAATGTTTTCTAGCTTTTATACAAAATTTAAAGAAAATCGGTGTCGACTTGATATTCTATAGGTAATAATTGACATATTTAATAAATATCAAGGAATTTCATAACTTATTTTAGGAGAATTGTACAGCGAAAAATATCGGGTAAGATTTTTTTTAACATTATTATGTCATTGTCACTCATTGTTCTTTCACTATACAATTCTCCCAAAATTAGCAATGAAATAAATTGATATTTTTGTAATATATCAGATACTACCTAAATAATCTACCGACGATTTTGATTTTCTTTAAATGTTAGTTATTAAAATAATAAACATTTAAAGAAAATCAATATCGTCGGTACATTACTTAAGTAGTATCTGATATATTACAAAAATATCAATTTATTTCATTGGTAATTTTGGGAGAATTGTATAGTGAAAGAACAATAAGTGACAATGACATAATAATGTTAAAAAAAATCTTACTCGATATTTTTCGCTATACAATTCTCCTAAAATAAGTTATGAAATTCCGTGATATTTATTAAATATGTCAATTATTACCTATAGAATGTCAAGTCGATACTGATTTTCTTTAAATTTTGTATAAAAGCTAGAAAACATAAATAAATCTACGCGAAATAGGTTATAGGTTGGCAAGCATGTTGATACTCCCACCTTAACAACACAACTGACGTAAATCTGAAACATATGGAAAAATTGAACCTATCCCCTTATAATATCTGAGCCCATTCCAGATAAAGCAATATGTTTCTTACAAAACTTCTTATATTCGTATTCATGTTCCCCGAGTCGAGTTTATAAAAAGGCCATTTAAACCGCATATGTGGCATTTTAAAGCGCGCGCGAAGGAAGTACGACTATCAATCATGTACGATGTAACCTTTTTAAACGCTGTTATGAAACCGCGCTTAAGGCCTTAACTTCCTCTTTTTGTAAGACAAATTGTGCTTCATCCGTCATTCAGGACTTTTAGTATCTTTGAAAAGTTCAATTTAAAAATACCATTAGCGAGTTTTTATTCGTTATCCAATTAGGTGACGTTAAGAACTTTGATATAATATGTGCCAATAGGATACATCGTTAGGAAAACGATAAGGCCATAATAAATTTTAATCCAAGCCAAGGATGAATTACGACGGTGGGGTAAATCATTTTTTCTACTCCTTACTCGGTAAGTACTTTATTTTGATACTGATTTGAGGGAGGTAAGTACGTTTTACCTCCCTAGGGAGGTAAGTAAATACTTACCTCCCTAGGGAAGTACAAAGTACGCCAGCATAGGATTCTCGGTGACTCTTTCATCACTTGCATTAATACTGCACCAATCCTTGAAGTCCTTGTAACACCGATTGTACCGTATATACAATATTATTGTATATTTTTGTATAATTTTTGCATCCTTAGTAACGCGTTAAGCGGTTAAGAACGTTGTTGCTGGCAAGCAAGAGGTAGGTACAGTCAGTGACGGATCTGTAGGGGGGCTACAGGGGCTTTACACCTTTGTCCAATAGTGTACGTTTACAAAAAGTGAGGTTAGGTGATAATAAATAATAGGGAACTTGACAAAAATTTTAAATGGGGAAAAAATTCTATAAATCATAAGTATATATTGTCGTAAACATATGGCAGCAAAACAAACAATGCAACATGGTTTACTGAGATGGTAAAATTCGTCCATAGCTTTTATAGTCCAATACTAATGATGGGTTGTGCGAAATAAGAATCTTCTATTGCTTTATCTGACATGTAAAATTTTAAAAACCTTATATACAAAGTAGAAATAAATTAATTAAAACAGGCATCGGTACGATCAAACAAATTCAAATTCAGACAGGACAGCTAGAACGATGTGATCTGCGCAACAAATACGTTAAAACTAATAATTAGGCGCGCGGCGCCGGCGCTTGCCGATACACGAACAATTTATTTAATATGGGTCAATAAAAAATAAGCTATCAATAGAAACTATGTCTTAGCAAACCTGTTGTATTATCTAGTTCATTTAGATCTTAGAAAATTTTACTTAGTTTTATAATATGAGACTTTTACTATTAATAGGTTTGTTATGATAGAATAGATGATTCAAAACTGCATTATGCCCTCTTACAACTTTAAAGCCTTCTACAAACATATAATGTTAGTCGAGCAATATCTAACGTTTTATATATTTATAAGGTCTGTTACATGAAAATGGGAGGAATCTCTTGGCAAACTACAAAAGTCCTTTTTATGTCATAAAATTTATTTTTCATTTTAGTACGTAAAGATGTTAAGAGCAGTTTATTTTTAAAAGCCAATTTATTTTCTATTATGGCATAACTGGGAATGTTAGATTATGATGTGTGACGTATGTTTCTTGGAATAAAAAACGGAATCTGAATAATTTATTTTTAATTTCTTGCGTACGTACCAAGTGAACCGTTTTATTCTATGATAAACATAATCAAATTCAAGGAAGATGTTATTAATTATGAAAAAATCTCATTTTAAATTATTATATAGTTTATTTTGCAGAGCCAAAAACAAAAAAGGTTAAAAACCAATAGTAATGTAGGAATAGATTAGTTTCGAGGTAAAATGTATTATACAGGGTGGAATTTTTAATGGAATAAATTCAGTATTAGAAAGCATTTTTATTTGCTAAAAAAATACAGAACTACGGCTGCCTTTATGTTTAGTTTGGCATGCTTTTTTCGTGTCTTCATGAAATTTACCCCCCTTTTTTGGTTAGAAACCGCCCCTTTTTTTTTCAAATGTAAGGTATGTATGAATCGTTGGAAAGGGCGTAAAAAAGGGAATACACTGTGGAAAATGATCTAATACAACATGTTTGCTAAGATACAGTTTGTATTGTTAGCTTATTTTTTATTAACCCATATTAAATAAATTGCTATAGTGTATCAAACCCGCCTTAGTGTTATATCAATTGCAGATTTGCTAGAACAGTGTTTTTATTGGTAGAATCAGTTCCATTAGCAGCACAGTATTGTTGAATAGTTGAATAATGAACTACTTTTAATACAGCAATTTTGTTAAGAAATAAAATGTATCTTCTCAATGCCACGCATGTTGTTCCCAGGAAAGCGCTTTCTTTACAATTAAGAAAGCAGAACAGCGTCCCAAAAACGAATTGTCTCCGTTAGAACCTATAATCCACAAGACGTTGGTGAGGGCTCGTAGCGATCGGCAAGCGCCGCGCGCCTAATTATTAGTTTTAACGTATTTGTTGCGCAGAACTTTCACAAAATCAAGTTGGACCTGCATTAGAATTCGATGAAGTTGCTCCTGAGAATGTCTGAATAGGTATTTTTTTAAATGTAGTTTTTCTACTTTTCTACTCCAAATGTTAAATTAACTTTGAAAATGCCTTTATTCCAAGCTAACTTTTACAGTTCATTACAGGGAAAGTGACAACATAATATAGAAAATAATAACCATTAAAAAAAACAATAAAAAATGAAAGTTAAACCAATTTAATTCATAAATAAAATCAATTAAAAAAATAGTATAAATAATTTGATTTATTAAATATCTCTTTAATTGTATTTGCAATTTTTGTAATGGTTTTAGGTTTGATAAACAAACAGATCCCCATACAGAAGCTAAGTATTGTAATTTTGAATATATTTTTAAAAATATATATTTTTTAGGTATTTCAAAGAAATGAAATATCTAGCTCTGTACAAAACAGATACCAAAGGAGATATCGAGCTGATAATATACTGGATATGGCTTTTCCAATTTAAATTTTCGTCTAAAACTAATCCTAAAAAGTTTGTCGTTTTTGAATATTGAATATTTTCATTATTAAATGTTAAGGGATTAATAATCAAAAAGGAATTAATGTAAATTAAAAATAACCTAATATTGTTCCTTGTGGAACTCCACATAATATCATTTCTTTTTCCGAACTTTTTCTTTTCCCAATTTGAACAAATTGTTTACGATATCTTAAATAACTTTAAAGTAATTTCTGTGTATTTCCCCTTATCCCAATACTATATAATTTTCTTAATAAAGTATCATGGTTTACGGTGTCAAAAGCTTTACAGAGATCTAAGACTAAGGCAATGCTGTCGACATCAACTTGAATATTTGTTATGATATCTCCTACAGCTATTTCTGTATCCTTAGGTTTGCGAAAACCTTGCTGGTTAGCAGAAAGTAAATTTTGGCTTTCTAGAAAGTCGCTTAGTTTCAAGCATAATTTATTATTGTTTCTAGCATTTTTAAAAAGATTGGTAAAACAGATATTGGGCGATAATTGTTGAATTAAATAAAGTTCTTCATTTTCACTATTAACTTGCGTTTTTTAAATTAGTTTAATCATTATTTTTTCTTCAATACTGTAAAACATGTTGAAACTGATAAAAAATAAAAGTTTAGTGCTTGCACTAACTTTACTTTACTGCGAACCAGATAAATGAAGCTATCATTACATTTTAAAAACATCTTATTAACTTCTCAATTTACTAAAAGCCTGTAAACCCCTTTAATTTACAGGAAATAAGCTTTAAAGCCAAACGACATGGAGCGAGGCAATATTAAAAATCGTTTAATTTTACCCAGTTATTTTTGGAGAGGAGCGTCAAGCGATGGCTTTAAAAAGTTTTTAATTAAAATTTAACATCGGGGAATCTGTTGATTTTTTCACGTAAAAATCGCGTTAGTCACTTTTAGATTTTTGGAGGTAATTTATTTATTATTTTTACATAGTGTGAAAGATTAATTTTTAAAATTGAAGTAGTTATAAATAATGTTGCTAGTACGTAAATTATCTACTAGATCAGTTTTACAATACTTACATACTTTTTTAAGCTATCGATATTGGCTCGCGATGTCAACATCGATGGCCAATATTGATAAATAGTCTCAATTTCCCAACATCCAACACTAAAGTGACAACCGCAAAAAAAATTGAAAGTGATATCTGATATTTTAATGAAGCTTAAGATGCTTCTGCACTCAAGCAACACAAAGCATAAGAACCCTTGCGGATAGAGTATTTACAATTTGTAACTCGAAAGAAGCACCAAGTAAAAATAAATTAATTGAAACAGGTATTGGTACGATCAATAGAATTCAAATTCAGACGGGACAGCTAGAAGACTCAGAACGTTATTCCGTCATCGTTGACAGTCGTTACAAGTAATTTGATTCGTCGCTAATTTTTCCAATTTCTTGAACAATTCACACAATGGGCTTTACGGAACAGCACCAAATATTCATGGTTGAAGCGTATTTTCGAAACGGGGTTAGAGTAAATGGTGAGTGGCAATACAATCCGAGTTAGTGCATGAACGATTTTCACGAACATTTTTCTAACGTTGCTTTTATTGCTGGAGGTTTTATCATTGCCTTAAAAGAACCGTGGCTGTGTTTAGGGAAACAGGTTTAATACAACACAAAAAAGGAGCAGGAATACCATCTGTAAAAACAAAAGAACTTGTTGCAAACGTTCGTGAAATAATGCAAAATACGCCAACAAATTGTATAAGACGCCTGTGCCAAGAAGTGGGAAGATCTTATGGAACATGCATTACTATTCTTAAGAGGCAGCTAAATGTATTTCCTTATAAAGTGCAAGTATTCCAAGAAATACAAGCCGCAGATTTTGAAAGACGCAGGAATTACTCTCAATGGTTTACCCAAAATTTATTGGAAATAAATGATTTATTAGACCTGACATTTTTTTCGGATGAAGCCTGGTTCCACCTCTCCGGTTATGTGAATTCTCAGAATACACGCATGTGGAGTAGTGAAAATCCCCATTTTTTCGTAGAGTCCACATTGCACCCTCAAAAAATTGGTGTCTGGTTAGCTGTTTCCCGAAGAAGAATTGTTGGTCCTATTTTTTCCATGACACAGTTACAGTACAGCGGTATAGAGACAATATTTTGAATCCATTTGTGGAGCAATTACTTGACGACGAACTACGTTTTGGATATTTTCAACAGGACGGTGCAACCGCCCATACAGCCGTCGAAACTATTAACTACTTACGCAATTTTTTCGACGACAGATTGATCAGTTTTCGATCAGACATTGAATTCCCACCTAGTCCTAGATCACCTTGTTTAACGGTTATGGATTACTTTGTTTTTCCTCATTTAAAGAACACTATTTTTAAAACACCAGTTGCAAATTTAGAACAATTACAAGAAAGGATTATCCAAGAATGTGGTAACATTTTTCCAGAGGTGCTGGTCAACACTTTCGAAAATATGAAGAGACGACGTGTGAATTTATGCTTGGAGCATGGCGGTGGCCAATTTCAGCAATTTATGTAATTATTTTTCTTTTTCTTTCTGTATATTCTTACTTTGTTAATTTTGTAAACAACAAAAATAAATTTGTATTTGTCAACTTATTTTATTACTCATTAGGTTGGCATATCAGGTCATAATAATTATGAATTTGGCAAAATTTTAACCTAGATTTGGTTAGATATATCGTTCCAATATCATTGTGATCTAAACCAAGCCCCACGTTTTTAATCCAAGCCCTCTTTGATGCAAATAATTTTTGCTCGCATGGTACTATAATAATTAGTTTAATTAGCAATTATTCTTAAAACCAGGTAAAAACTTAGTCTACCGTTTTTGGTCTGTTGAACTTGTGACATTACATTTTAGAAAAGTATTTCCCAAGCGTCACGTTCACGTTGTTAACTTGGGCCGTTTTGAAAAAACTTGTATACTATAAGCAAGTTTCAAACTTTTTACCCCTTGGGATGCAAACATTGAAATTTTGTTAAACACGTATTTTTTCGATTTGGGGGAAATAATATGACCTTATTTTCATGTTTTTTGTCAGGGGAGATGTTTTAAATCATTAATAATGAAGAACTGGACAGTAAAAATGTCTATTTCAATTGCCTTTATTCTATTTCTAATAGAAATAGAGTTTTTAACTTAGAATGTATTCGGTAAATCCAGTACAGTGTTTTTTTGAAAAAATGCTTTAATATTAATATTAAAAAATTATTATATAATTATTTAATTAAAATAAAAAAAAGTTCTAGTATTTTTTATAAAAAAAAATGTTATGCAGTGTGTCCCAAAATAGAGATATGACGATATTGATATTTTTTTTAAATATCAACCCTAGTTTTTATTGACTATACAGTGTGACCAGTAAAGTACGCATCATATGGAATTTTTTTTTATTAATAACTTTATTCGAAATTTGACTTTGGCATCAAGTTCCGCTTCGATCGAGATGAATATTAAGCAAAAAAATAGTAGTCACATGATTCGCATTATCTGTCAAATTTAAATTTTTTCCAAAAAATAATTCAAAAGTAGGGTTGTTTCTGAAAGTATCGAAAAACGTTTTTAAAAAAAAGTTTCTTTAAATGTAGTTTCTAGCCCACGTGCAAAATTTTAGCTGCATACGATAATTTTGATTTTGCCAAATAAAAATCAACGCAACCCACATAAAACTTCTAAGTTTTGACAATGCTTTATTTCAGACATTTTCTTTAAAGTGTGTTTTTCTACAAAATCAAAATTGGGCTGTTAAAATTTGGTCGCATGTGATGCAAAGTATTTTTGAAAACGTAGTTTGTGTCTGAAAGTAATACACCTTAATATTAAAACAAAAAGAACACGGTGTCATCAGTAAAGTGTTCATTAAGTGGAAAATAAATTTTAGTGGTTCTAACAACTTTTTTCGATACTTTCAGAAATAACCCTACTTTTGAATTATTTTTTGGAAAAAATTAAAGTTTGACAGATAATGCGAATCACGTGACTACTATTTTTTTGCTTAATTTTCATCTCGATCGAAGCAGTACTTGATGCCAAAGTCAAATTTTGAATAAAGCTATTAATAAAAAAAATCCCATATGATGCGGACTTTAATGGTATATTAGGGTGGAGCGAAAAATTGATTTTCAAAATTTTGATATTGGCTAGGAGCCAAAATGTTCTATCTATAAACACTATTTCCTGCGCAAAATTTTACCTTCCTACTCATTTATTTTGAGGGGTCACTCCATCCTTGATATCGGTTAAATTATTTCGGACTTTCGCTAGTTCATGGTATATATTAAAAGAAAAAATGCAATGAACTACCCAGAACTCACCACGTGGAGGTATCCGACCTCCGAGAGAATTTAACTGATTTGCGAATATAAGGGTGGGAGGGGGGAGGGACTCTAGGTCGGATACCTCCACGTGGTGAGTTTTGGGCAGTTCATTACATTTCTTTTAAAATATACCATGAACTAGCGAAAGTCCGACATAATTTAACCGATATCAAAAAGGAAATAATATACTTACCTAAATTGCTACAACTTTGAGGATTGTGTGACACCTCAAAACAAATGAGTAGGAAGTAAAATTTTGCGCAGGAAATAGTGTTTATCGATAGAACATTTTGGCTCCTAGCCAATATCAAAATTTTGAAAAAAAAAATCAATTTTTGCTCCACTCTACTGTATATCAATAAAAAAATCTAGGGTTGTCGTTTAAAAAAATGATCGATGTCGTCATATCTCTGGTATTGGGCAAGTTAAAAATGTTGATTTTAAATTTCATGGTAATCATGCATGGAAAATTTATGGAGACCATACCATTACCAAGTAACCACTCCCCATTTCCCACATGTCTAAACAGCTTAAAACGTAAAAATATTCTTGAATACATTTTATTTCTTAAAAATCCGAAAATCTTTTTACTTCTTAATAAGATTGTTTTAAAACTAATTAAAAATATTTCCCAACTTTCCCCCTGTTTTTCTCGGGTATCCTTTTTCGCCTCTTCACATTTTTAATTAGATTTTTTTGTTTATTTTTTCAGGTGATGGCGATGACAGCAACGTTGCCGTGTATATTTTTGTTGTCATTCGGAAAAAATGGAGATGGCAGAAACGCATCAATTTACGGTAAGATTAGCACGGGAATCTAAGGTGCCTTTTGCAAAGCATCTATCATACAAACTATTAATAATAATAATAATAATAATAATAATAATAATAATAATAATAATAATAATAATAATAAAGATATTTAGGTATTTTATTTCATAATTAATTTTATTTTTTTATATCCTGAGAATTTAACTTCGTTAAGTGAAGAATTATACGTGAAAGCGCGGAATTAACAAACGATATACTATAAAGATTTGTCCATTGACTTTCCTAGTCAAATTTTAAGCATCAGAAAGGGACTTGGAGATAGTATTTCAAAATTAAAAACAGTGTATGAACTTGCGGATCATTTATTAATAAAAAATCAGTGTGTTCTTAAAATTTTCCAGATGTGTTCAATTCATTGCAGTGATGTTATTTCTAACTTTACCAGTTAGTGTGACATCAGCGGAAAGAACTTTTTCCAAACTTAAAATAGTAAAAACCCATTTACGTAACACCATGAGACAACAACGCCTTTCGGATTTATCCTTAATCAGTATCGGACACGAGTTTGTTAAAACATTAAATATCGACGAAATTATAAACGATTTTGCAAAAAAAACTCGACGATCTGGTCGTTTTGTATAATACCTTGTGTAGTACTAGTGACATAATGTTTGTGCAGACTTGTTGAGTGTTCATGTGTTTTACTGTTTTCTGTCTTTTGGGTTCTATGAGGCTCGATTACACTGCTACCCCCGTTACTACCATACGTGGTACATTACGTATAATGATTTAATAACTACCTATGTTATTTTTACCAGTCTACCTAGAATTATAAAATAAATTCGAATTGTTTGCTGTATTAATAGTAGGTACTTAACACATAATAGGGGTTTAAGCCTAATTAAATTATTACACGATTAACGAATTAATTCAAAAATTCATAAACCTGAACCAAATAGTAATGAAAATAAGAATTATCATTTTCCATTTGTTATATAGGGGGGGCCACTAAAAACATTTGCGGAGGGGGGCCATAGAGTTTTTGTTACTCCACTGATCAGACTGTATATTATTATATATTATCGAACTATTATCTTTAAAAAAAGTTTTATATTTTTCTGTATTATGTATTGGTATTTCCAAATTATTTTTATTTGTAGTGTTTATGTTGTGGTTTATTCTAAATTGATTTTTTTCATATAAATAATCTGGTTTTTTTAGGAGAAATTATTTTATGAACAAAACAATTCAAGTGAATTTCGCGTCTTAACTCAAGTTTTATGAGTTTACGTTGTCTATTATAGATTGGAGTAACATCATCGTATTTTTGTAGTCGAAAATCTGTCCATAATCTAAACCACTTAAAATAATATAATTTACAAGTCTTAATTTTGTGTCAGTGTTTAAGTACAATTTAAAATTATAAGTTTATAATAAACATTTTTCATTATATTTTTTATATAAACTTATTATTTCTGAAAACATCGAAAAACGTTATTAGAAAAAGTTTTTTTAAATGCAGTTTCTAGCCCACGTGCAAAATTGTAGCTGCATAAGATAATTTTGATTTTTTACCCACCACTAAATTTATTTTCCACTTAATGAACACTTTACTGATGGCACTGTGTTCTTTTTGTCTTAATATTAAGGTGTAGGTATTACTTTCAGACACAAACTACGTTTTCAAAAATACTTATTTTATGAAGTTACCTTATACAGGGTCAAAAACAAATAAACTTTGCATCACATGCGACCAAATTTTAATAGCCCAATTTTGATTTTGTAGAAAACTACACATTTAATGTGGCGCTACTTTAAAGAAAATGTATCTGAAATAAAGCATTGTCAAAACTAAGAAGTTTTATGTAGGTTGCGTCGAGTCTTATTTTGCAAAAGTGGTGCAATTTACAAAATATGGGTAAAAAAATCAAAATTATTTTATGCAACTGACATTTTGCATGTGCGGTAGAAACTGCATTTAAAAAAATCTTTTCCAATAACTTTTTTCGATACTTTCAGAAATAACCCCACTTTTAAATTATTTTCTGGAAAAAATTAAAATTTTACAGATCATGCGAATAACGTGACCACTATTTTTTTTGCTTAATTTTCATTTCGATCGAAGCCGAACTTGATGGCAAAGTCAAATTTCGAATAAAGCTATTAATAAAAAAAAAAACGTTGTGATGCGGACTTTAATAATATAATGTGTGTCCGACCATATCTCGTAATTGATTGAATTTACAGGAATAAAGTTTCTTAAATAATTTTAACAGTATCAAAACTAATATGGTGCGGATAAACCGTACCTTAAACCATCAGCTAACGGATTCCGCGATAAAAGTGTCGACATCTTATTATTTTTGCAGCTATCTTCACTTCCAGCCTTGCGGCTAATTGGAGACATTTTTGCCAAATAGGCGATGAGAGCAATAAGAATTTTTGGCTTGCTTGCGTGCTTGGTATATATTTAGTGATAGTTAAACGCTTAAAGTAATATTAAAAAAATATTCTTAAAATACATACATATGCATGGTTTTAAAAATAAGAAAAAAATTAAAAAAACTAATATGTTTTAAGCATAGACTTCTTATATAATAGACTAAGCCATTCATGAATAGCCTGTTTGTTTGTATCAAACATTCGTATGTGTGAAACAAAGACAGAAGAGAGAGATAGCGTTAAATTTCCGACTTTGTGCAAAATTGTAATGGCTCAAGGTTTTGTGGAGCGATTAGTCAACACTAGCGGCGTAGGGTGTGGCAAGGATTTTTAATACAATAAATAAGTAATAATAATTTAAAACGTTTATAGTAATAATATATTTTTACTTAAGTGAAGATTGAAAGAAGCATTTGAAAAAAGCCTAGGCTGTGATTGTATTGTTTTTAAGGATTGAAATTAATAAAATATTAGGCGAAAGAAAAAAATGAAATATTTTATTTTATCATTACCTGTATATTATAACCATGTAGAGGATATATGTACCGTGCGAGCAAAAATTATTTCCATCAAAGAGGGCTTGGATTAAAAAACTTAGGGCTTGGTTTAGATCACAATGATATGAGGACAATATATCTAACCAAATCTAGGTTAAAATTTTGTAAAATTTATATTATGACATGATATGCCAAACTAATCAGTAATAAAATAAGTAGACAAATACAAATTTATTTTTGTTGTTTACAAAATTAACAAAGTAAGAATATACAGAAAGAAAAAGAAAAATAATTACATAAATTGCTGAAATTTGCCACCTAAAAAAAGTTTGCTAAATTTGCTCTAAGCATAAATTCACACGTCTCTTCATATTTTCGAAAGTCTCTGGAGAAATGTTACCACATTCTTGGATAATCCTTTCTTGTAATTATTGTTCTAAATTTTCAACTGGTATTTTGAAAATAGTGTTCTTTAAATGAGGAAAAACGAAGTAATCCATAACCGTTAAACAAGGTGATCTAGGTCAATGTCTGATCGAAAACTGATCAATCTGTCGTCGAAAAAATTGCGTAAGTAAATGGTTTCGGCGGCTGTATGGGCGGTTGCACCGTCCTGTTGAAAATATCCAAAACGTAGTTCGTCGTCAAGTAATTGCTCCACAAATGGATTCAAAATATTGTCTCTATACTGCTGTGCTGTAACTGTGTCATGGAAAAAAATAGGACCAACAATTCTTCTTCGGGAAACAGCTAACCAGACACCAATTTTTTGAGGGTGCAATGTCGACTTGGAATACTTGCACTTTATAAGGAAATAAATTTAGCTGCTTCTTAAGAATAGTCCTGCATGTTCCATAAGATCTTCCCACTTCTTGGGACAGGCGTCTTATACAATTTGTTGGCTTATTTTGCATTATTTCACGAACGTTTGCAACAGGTTTTTCTATTCTTACAGATTGTCTTCCTGCTCTTTTTTATGTTGTATAGAACCTGTTTCCCTAAACACAGCCACGGTTCTTTTTAGGCAATGATAAAAATCCCCAGCAATAAATACAACGTTAGGAAAATGTTCGTGAAAATCGTCCATGCACAAACCTGGATTGTATTGCCACTCACCATTTACTCTAACCCAGTTTCAAAAATACGCTTCAACCATGAATGTTTTGTGCTGTTCCGTAAAGCCCATTGTGTGAATTGTTCAAGAAATTGGAAAAATTAGCGATGAATCAAATTATTTGTAAAGACTGTCAAAGATGACGGAATAACTGATTGATTGTTAATTCAGGTAGTTACTGACACCCAACAGGTATTAAGGTCTACGGCTAAGCATTACGTCCTTCGATGCAAGGCCCTCTTTGATGGAAATATATTTTGCTCGCACGGTAAAAGATACTTATACAAACCTAAAAATTTAACGCACATTTAAAAAAATGATTATTTATTTATATTGTCACAGTTTTTTAGGCCACCCATGTGAAAATATTTTCCTGAAATACATCCCGTTTTACAGTATAAGTCAACATATTAATGAAATTCCTAACCTAATTCGTATAGGAGTTATGGAAGTCTGACCCACTATTGCAGGACCCTGTATAATATAGAGTAATTTATGATGGTGCATGGCGTGAGTGGAAAATACCGAAATGCTATGGTAGGACCCTTAAAAGAAGATCCTAAAATCTACTAAGAAAGAAGGTACAGACGACGATCTGAAGCATCAAGTCTCTAAGCAGCAAATAATTAGCAATTATAGTTGATTTTTGGCCAGCTTGAAATTTTGCCCTTCCTTGATTTTGATACTGGGTGAGCAAAGTTTCAGGTGTGTCAGACATCCGCTTTTCGTCGAAGCGAGAGATAAATGGTGCCTCATCGAATCATCGTATAAATTATTTTATTATTTAGTTTAATTTAGATTATAAAGGGTTTTCCAATAAGAACGATATGATTTCAAAATGAAATAAAATTTAAATAAATTCAGATACAACAAAACGTTTTATATTATCTTAAAGTATAGTCGATAACATTTATGTTTTGAATAACACATCGTTTAAATGTCCTCCGCGACTTCGTGTACACGAGCGAATTCGACGAACCCAATTTTCGATGACTTTATGCAATAAATCGGGCGTGACCTGACGAATGCAGGGTTCAATGTTTAACCTTAATGCATCAAGTGTTTGTGGTCTGTTTTCATAAACCTTAGAATTCAAATAGCCCCACAAGAAGTAACCTAAAGGAGTTAAATCACAGCTTCTTGGAGGCCACTGAACAGTAGCATTCCTTGAAATTATCCTTTCGTCAAACTTTTCTTGCAGTCTATCGATAGTTTCATGAGCACTGTGACATGTGGCACAGTCTTGCTGGAACCACATATCCTCCAAATCAAGTGCATCTAAATTTGGCCACAAAAAATTTCTTAACATCTGTCGATATCGTTCACCATTCACTGTAACTGCATCTCCTGCCTCATTTTGGAAAAAAAATGGTCCGATGATGCCACATACCATAAACCACACCATACAGTTACCTTTAGCGGATACAAAGGCTTCTCATGAATCTGTTGTGGATTGTTTTCACACCAAAAACGGCAATTTTGCTTGTTAACGTATCCACTTAACCAAAAATGAGCTTCATCTGAAAAGATAATTTTTTGTGGCTTAAGTTCTTGGGTCAAAACAATCTTATACGGGTGTAAATTCAAGTCTTCTTTCAAAATACGCCAAGTTGTCGTTTTTTTAATCCTTCACCCTTGAGCACGACGAGGAATTGATAAATTTGGATCCACTGCAACACTAGCTCTTACAGCAGCAATATTCTCAACAGTTCTTGCGTTTCGATGTCTTCTTGGTGTTTTTACATCGTGAAGAGTAAAATTATTTTCAAATTTCTCAACGATGCGACGAATGGCAAGCAAAGGAGGACGATTATTTACACCAAAGTTTTCGCGAAGTGCGCGATAAGTGTTCACAAAAGATCGTCTATTTTCGTAAAATTTTTGGATAATAACCAAACGTTCTTGAAGCGCGTATTTAGCCATAATAAATTGTTATAGTTTACTGACAATAACTGACAACTGGTGACAGGTATAACTTTATTACCATGGTTACCATATCGTTTCAAAATCATATCGTTCTTATTGGAAAACCCTTTACATACCGTACTGGCAAGCGTGAAGTTACAAGGCGGCTTTAAATCCCCCTCCATAGCAGCAAATACGTTCCGATAGCGACGCACCCACCGCGATTTTTAATATTTTCGTTCTCTATCTTAGCTGAATTTTTCAGGTCCCAAGCATAGATACTATAAAACAAAATATAACATAAAACGCCACTATAACTTAAGGTTTGCCAGTAGTGTACAGTTGTATTTATAAAAAAGGGTACAAGAATTAGAATGAGAGGTAAGTTTTGTCATATTTGCGTTAAACGGACTTGTCTAAATGATTGTTTATTGGAGGTTATCACACGTCATAGATTATCAAAAATGCAAAGCATTGGCGTCGGTGTAATTAATTTTGAAACTGCATGGTGGTAACGTTTGATAAACGTTGACAGAAAAATATAAAAATTCCTCGTCAGTTGTCTGAAGTTTAAAAGGCTCAAATTGTATCAAGAATCAAAGAAGGATGGTCAATACGTGCTGTAGCGCAGTTGTATAATAGAAATAAAAAAACTATATTGAAAATTAAGCAACGCTGGAAACAAGAAGAATCTCTAAAGAGGAAAATTGGTTCAGGTCGTCTCAAGCGTTCCAACCCTAAACAGGATGCTGCTTTTTTGGGATATTTAAGAAATAATCCATTTGCAACTGCAAGGGATGCTGTTATTGATACAGCATTTCCTGTCTCCCAACCTACCGCCAGCAGGAGAGTCAAGGAATCTACACTAAAATGTCGCCCAGCCGCGAAAAAAATGTTTCTTACCGAAGAACAGCGACAATCAAGGATTATTTTTGCTTAAAATTATATGTACCGCAATCCTCAATTTTGGAACAGGGTCATTTTTACTGATGAAAAGACGTTCTAGTCGACTTATAACGGACAAACTCGTGTGCACCGTCCAAACAATACCAGGTTTGAAGAGCGATATAGCAACCCCCCCACTTCTAGACATGGGCGTTTCTCTGTAAATGTATGGGGCTGGATAAGTGTTCATGGACCTGGTGTTTGCTGGCGAATAGAGGGAAGATTTAATGCCGGAAATTACATTAACGTTTTAGAAAACATATTGTTACCATCTGCTGAGCAAACATATCCCAATAATACTTTTATATTTCAACAAGATAATTGTCCAATCCACACTACCAATGCTGTAACATACTGGTTTCAAACCCGTAATGTGGATGTGCTGCCTTGGGTCGCTTATAGTTCCGATATTAATCCAATTGAACATATTTTGGGTATAATCGTAAAAGAAATATATAATCGAAATTTTAGACCAAAAAATTCAGAAGATTTATGGGAAATAATACATGCGTGCTGGGAAGAGCTTGATCCAAATATTGTATCAAATATAATTCAGTCAATTCCAAATAGACTGGCTCAAGTAATAGAAAAACAATGATATACGACCAAAGACTAGATTTTATTTATTCTTGTCAAACGTTTTTTGTTTCTATTGTAATTTTCATAAATCTGTTAAGATATATTACAAAATAAAAAAAAATATTTTTGTTATTCTATTGAACTAACGCCCAACGGCGATGCTTTGGATCTTTAATAACCTTTAACATGCGATAAGCCGGTTTTACGCAAATATGGTTAAGGTTTCCTCTCATTCTAATTCGTGTAAGCTTTTTTTATGAATACAACTGTACCTATAATATGTAGTATTTACCAGGTAAGAATGTAATGGTATTATTACATATACTAACATTATGTTTACACAACTTGAAATTTGGTTAGGGCCGGACTTAAGGGTTGGGGAAAAAACCAAAAAAAAATTGTTTTAGAACAGAAGTATTAAAAAACTAAACTTTTAGTCCCCGCCCAAAGACTTGTAGGTGATAGATTGCCCTTAAGGATTTATCACACGCATGAATGTGCGTGACAGTATTAACATGGCGGCCATGCATCATAAATGTTCCATTTATTTAGCATCCATGTGCTACGAAACGTCAATGCTTCGCAGGTCGACGGACTTATTGTGGAAATGACTTCACTTTTTGTCTTCAGTCAAACAAAGTTTCCAGCAAGTCATTATTTGTCATTGTAAAATGACTTTTTGGAATTGTTAAAAAATAAATAATATTATTATGTGGTTTTGTTTTTAACATTTTAGAGCGAACCAGTGTGGTTTGTAATATTATAATTTCCTGCACTGCACTGATCCAGGCTGCTTTAGAAACCACAGTGGCGTATTTACGGGGGGGGCTCAGGGGGCTCGCCCCCCCCCCCCAGATATGTATTTTCAATTTTTATTTTCAATTTTTAGGTACTGAATAAGCACATTACATTTATTACAATATTTGTGGTGTAGAAAATATTTATGATTTTGTTACAAAATCATAAATATTTTCTCTTCTAAGAACAGGAAACTTGATTTTGTAATTTAGTACAAAGTAGGTACTGCAGATATTTTTTTTACCAAAAAAGGGCGTGGCACCCAAAAAAAATTCGCCAAGAGCGCCTTCGGCGCAAATCCTTTTCGCCCCCCCCCCCCCCCCCCCAGAACAAATCTTAAATACGCCACTGCATTAACCATCATTAGACTTAAGAAATGTCTGGAAACCTTTGTTAGATAGATGTAATCTTAGGATAAGATCGCGTGCCAACTGAACGCATGACTGCACCCACCCCAGTTATGCTTCGGTGCACCTAGCTAGTATAAATAGTCTTGTACTTACTTTACTTATTTAGTATTCACCTGAAGACGACTGGAGATATACTTACCAGTTGAAACGTGATTTAAAACAAATAAAGACAATGGAAGTCCAAAACTCTTTCATCATTCAGCTTATTTTTTATTAACCCATATTAAATAAATTGCTAGTGTATCAAGCTTGCTTTAGTGTTATATCAATTTATATTTGCTAAAACAGTGTTATTATTGGTAGTAATCAGTCCCATTAGCAGCACAATCTTGTAAATAATGAACCACTTTCAATACAACAATTTTGTTAAGAAATAAATTGTATCTTCTCAATGCGACGCATTTTATTCCCAGTAAAGCGCTTTCTCTACAATTAAGAAAGCAGAACAGCGTCCCCAAACACGAATTCTATCCGTTAGAACCTACAATCCACAAGACGTTGGTGGGGGCTTGTAGCGATCGGCAATCACCGCGCGCCTCAGTATTAGTTTTAAGGTTGCGCAGGTCACATCGTTGTTCGGAGTCTTCTAGCTGCCCTGTCTGAATTTGAATTTTATTGATCGTACCAATACCTGTTTCAATTAATTTATTTTTACTTTGTATTTCAGTTTTTTTTAAACTTTGCATGTCAGATAAAGCAATAGAAGATTCTTATTTCGTACAACCCATCATTAGCATTGGACTTTATAATATATATGTTGCATAAGGGATAATTATATGCAATGTTAGTATATGAGTAAATTACTCCCCTTACCTAAGGAGTGCAAAAATTCGTTTTACACATTAACCAAAAAAAGGTTTAACAATATGGCTCAGAACTGTATACGATATGTGTCAATTTATTTCTCCAACCATCAACATTTACGGTTTTATGGATGTGCGAACGTGCCTTAAAATCAAAGCCATAACAAAAAAAGTTTAGCACAAACACTGTAAATTATTATTCTGGCGTTTTTGGCAAGAACAATGAATATTTAAAGGCAATTTTACTGCCCGGTTACCGGATCTTATACGACCGACTGCGTCATCCCGGTCACAATTTTACGCGTTGCCAAGTCGTTTTAAAAATATTGCGATCAAGTTAATTTTAGAAATTTAGTTAAGGTGGCATTCTCAACGTCATTTCATCTATTGCCAACCTATAACCTATTTCGCGTTGCTTTTTTTACTTTATTATTAGATTAACTTACATTTAAATAAAATCAATATCGTCGGTACAATATTTAGGTAATATCTGACACATAACAAAAATATCTATTCATTTTATTGCTAATTTTGGGAAAATTGTATAGTGAAAGAACAATGACATAATAATGTTAAAAAAAATCGTACCCAATATTTTTCGCTATACAATTCTCCTAAAATATGTAATGAGATTCCTTGATATTTATTTAATATGTCAATTATTACCTATAAAATATGAAGACGATAATGATTTTTTTATAATTTTGTGTAAAGGCTAGAAAAATTAAAAAACTGTACGCGAAATAGGTTATAGGTTGGCAAGCATGTTAATACTGCCACCTTAAGTTGCACGGGGTAATCAGATTTAAGGAATACTAGCAGGAAAATGTCACTTCTGAGATGTTTTAATTTACATTGTAGAGGGTCTTAATTAGAAATAAAAGTATTTTTTGAAGTTTTAAATTTTTTTAATATGCAAGGTGTTTCATTAAGGGTGGAGGTCGGAAACTACCAAGCATTGAAACTTAAGGAAACAAATTTTATGATTAAAGTGGTCATGTCATCATTTTGGTTTAAGGCTCATTGGCGTACCGACCTTGATAAGAGTGAGGGAAGCTATTGAAAGTGTAATCATTAAAATCGCTGTAACTTCTAAATGACTTATCCGATTTTACTAAATTTAAACTTGTTTGGAAGAAAAAGGTAAGTACTTTTAATTGCCGTATCCAACGGTACACGATAGTTTCTAATAAAATTGCTAGAGGGCGCAATTTGTAATAATAACAGTTTTTTCGATTTTATCCCGAAAATTCAAATCATACGGTATAACTACGACATCATAATCGGAAAGTAAATTAAATTTTCAAGAAAAAATGTAAAGACCGTAGTTCGATATCTTTGTTGGTTTCAGAGTTATTGCCAAAACAATAATTTTTAACACTTTAATCGAAGAAATTATTGTTTTTATAGCTTCGTGGCCACGAGACAAAAATATTTTTAAACTTTATGATTCTTTTATGTGTAGGTTTGTTACTCATTATTCCAAAGGCCCAAAAACTAATTTAGAATTAATGACATAATCATGAAAAACTTCTAATTTGGGCATAATATGATGTTTTAAAAAGTAAATCTAGATAACCGTGATACAAAATCGGCAGATTTAATTTTCATAGGTGTTGACAAAAGTTTCTCCTTAATTATTTTTGAATTACTTCTTACCTAATCAGTTTTGATTAGGTAAGAAGGTATAGTTTTATAGGCTTGCCCGTATATTTTGAATGTTTTCAAGGTGCCCCATATTGCGGAACGAGAATATGCTGCACCATACCAGAAGAGTATTTCGACGACTGGCAATACGTTTAAGCCAATAGGGTGCAGGATTCACTAATATTTTGCAATCTATAGAGTAATTATTACAGAGGAGCTGGCAACAACGCGTAGCTCGTACCATGGCAGTAAAATTTGTAACCTCCGAGCTCTAGACGATAATGGATGTTATTATATCGTTCATAATAAAGACATAAGTTTTGTTGTGACTGAACGAAATAAGAATTAAGTTTCAAATAGGGTATACAACGTCTTGCCATAAGAAATATGATTTATTTACTTTTCTAATGGAAGCAACAATAAAATACATGAAAATAATGGGTTGTTTGACATGATTTTTTTGAAAAGGACCATACTGAATAAAGGAATGACGGGTTGACAATTTTTTCCTAAGCAACTTTATTTCATAATAAGACTTTGCACCAGCCCATATTAGTTCTATTGCGTTAAACTGGCAATGATATGGCGGCAGTCGTAGAACCTCATGACCATATTCACGCAGTATTTTATCTACCGCGTATATTTTGGGTTTTTTAAGAGACTTTGCTATTGATAGGAGTTCCTATTTAAGCATATTTGGTAAAGGATTTTGGTTGTGTTTTTCCAGCCACTCGTAAATATCACTTTTCCTCCAAGATGAAGTAGGCTGTTTATTTAAAATTCTTGAATGATATGCTTGAATGATGCATTATCTAATACAATTAAAGACGGAGCATCCAAATTTGGTATCAATTGAACTTTTAACCATTTTTCAAACATTTCGCAATTCATATTATCATGATAGTCAGCACTTTTTGATGTTGAAGAAAAAATTAAACTCTCACCTGCAACATATCCTGTTGCAGAACCGGCATGCAAAATAATAAAACGCTTTCCCGTACCGCACCCCTTTTTCCTTTTAACACTTTTTACAGACTCATCTTGCCAAGATTTTGAACCACTTCCATTCGAAAATATCCACGTTTCGTCTAAAAACACCACTTTTCTAAATTTCGATTTGTAATTGTCCGTATATTTTTTTAAAAACTGAACACGCTGACTCACTATCTGTGGCTGCTCACATAAAAATCTTCGGTTACAGTCTTTTTTATAGCGAAAACCTAAATTTTTTATTAATTTTGATAACGCTTCAAGTTCAATTTCCAAAACACCCCGAATTTTTAATGTTTTTGTAAAAGTTACATTGGTTTTTGATTTGTATAAATTGTAAATCACATTTCGAACTCCCATTTTAATATTTTCGCTTAAATCCTCAGTCTTTGGCTTTCTTCGTTTACACTTTTTAGTATTCTTGTGTATTACCTTATGTTTTGTTTCATGCACAATTTTCTGCACAGTCCTTAAACTAATTCCCAGTGCTTTGGCTACTGTTTCCTGAATATTGGTTGGCGAATTTCCACTTTTTCTTTCATTTTCGAAATAGTTTATCAGATTAAGTACCATTTTTTTTGATTGGGGATGCAAAAACCCAGAAAATTGTTTCATTTTGTCACAAAATTGGCATATTTAAAATAAAACGTAGCTGGTGCTATTATAAGCTTTTTTAGAATCGCTGGAAAGTAAATACATATCCTTTTTTTTCATGTCAAATGGAATAAGTCTGTCTCATTTATCTTACGTATTTTATTTAGAGGGTAAAATTAAACGCAAGTAAAGAAAACAAAAACTGAGAGTATGTCTTTCTTGAATCGTATGACCCGCACGATAAGACCAGATCCGACTATAATAAAAAATCAGTGTGTTCCTCAAATTTTCCAGATGTATCTAGTGCAGTGATGTTATTTCTAACTTTACCAGTTTGTGTGGCATCAGCGGAACGATATTTTTTCAAACTTAAAATGGTAAAAACCCATTTAACGCCTTTCGGATTTATCCTTAATCAGTATCGAACACGAGTTTGTTAAAACATTAAATATCGACGAAATTATAAACGATTTTGCAAAAACAACTCTCGACGATCTGGTCGTTTTGTATAATACCTTGTATAGTACTTAGACTTAGTGACATAATGTTTGTGCAGACTTGTTAAGTGTTCATGTGTTTTCTGTTTTTTGGATTCTATAAGGCTCGATCACTGCTACCCCCGTTACTACCATACATGGTAAGCAACATTATAAGTGGTGTTTTAAAATTTTGATTTTAGTGAGGCAGCACCATAATATGACACATAGCTTACTGCTATGATATCTTTATAACTTACTTTCTGCCAATACTTCACGAATGGCCTCTCGTTAGAAATATTATTACGTTGGATGTTTTTCCAAATACTTTACTTGCCCTTCATCTCGTACCTCCGTTAGGACTGTTTGCACCTATTGTATTTCGTATATTCCTTATTCTATTCTCCTGATAATGAATGTATATGTCGTAGGCTGATAGTGAAATCAGTCATTTCATGAAAAGCCTAGGCATATCATGCTGCACGCTAAAAGGTATATTTGCAACTGGTTTGTTCGTTGTTACCCAGAGCATTTTTTTCAATTTTTTTTTAATTTAATTAAAATTTTATTTTTATAAAATAATATTAGTTGAAAAAATTGAAAAAAATGCTCTGGGGAACAACGAACAAACCAGTTGCAATATACCTTCTAGCCACGCTTCATGATATGACTAGGCGTTTCATGAAATGACGGATTTCACTATCAGCCTACGACATATATACATTCGAAACATGTAGAGAATTTACCCTTCAATAAAACTTAAAACTTATTTTAATATACCAGTGGGGGAAGACTTAAAGTGTCTTATTGCTTTCGCTTTTAAATATACTTAAAGTAGAAACTATTTCTTCAACTTGATAACATTTTTTTGTTATCATGCCCCTCAAGAAGTTCAGATGCCATTCCAATAGAAAACATTTGGGGATATGGATTAGGTATCGCATCCAAAAATGGTTAAATATGCCGTGCGAGCAAAAATTATTTGCATCATGCATTGGATTATAATACGTAGGGCTTGGTTTAGATCACAATGATATGGGGACGATATATCTAACCAAATCTAGGTTAAAATTTTGTTAAATTCATATTATGACATATGTCAAACTCATGAGTAATAAAATAAGTAGACAAATACAAATTTATTTTTGTTGTTTACAAAATTAACAGTAAGATTATACAGAAAAAAAAATAATTACATAAATTGCTGAAATTGGCCACCGCCATGCTCCAAGCATAAATTCCCACGTCTTCATATTTTCGAAAGTGTTGACCAACAACTCTGGAGAAATGTTACCACATTCTTGAATAATCCTTTCTTGTAATTGTTCTAAATTTGCAACTGTTGTTTTAAAAATAGTGTTCTTTAAATGAGGAAAAACGAAGTAATCCAAAACCGTTAAAGAAGGTGATCTAGGTGGGAATTCAATATCTGATCGAAAGCTGATCAATCTGTCGTCGAAAAAATTGCGTAAGTAGTTAATAGTTTCGGCTGCTGTATATGGGCGGTTGCACCGTTGAAAATATCCAAAACGTAGTTAGTCGTCAAGTAATTGCTCCACAAATGGATTCAAAATATTGTCTCTATACCGCTGTGCTGTAACTGTGTCATGGAAAAAAATAGGACCAACAACCGCACAGCCCATTGTGTGAATTGTTCAAGAAATTGGAAAAATTAGCGATGAATCAAATTACTTAAAACGACTGTCAAAGATGACGGAATAATTGATTGATTGTTAATTCAGGTAGTTACTGACACCCAACAGGTATTAAGCTCTACGGCTAAGCATTACGCCCTTAGATGCAAGGCCCTCTTTGATGCAAATAATTTTTGCTCGCGCCGGTAAAACCGGGAAGTGGTACAAATAATGCCAAAATGTAATATTTTAAAAGTTCAATTCAATCGTGCCTATTATTAATTTTTTTTTAAACATAACTTACTCGTTTCAGAGATATTCTAATAAGACGTGACTCACTCTGATAATACCGAGCAAGAGGTTAGAGTGCGACAAGGCAAATAATTTAAACGTTCTTTTTACAAAACCAGACTGTACTTGATTAATGGTAGAGTGGAGAAAAACAATGAAAAATAGAAAACAAAAGAATAACGGATGAGCTTAGATGTTTCTTTGATTACGTCATCTTGGTATCTA
Source organism: Polydrusus pterygomalis (assembly GCA_963969555.1). NCBI lineage: Eukaryota > Metazoa > Arthropoda > Insecta > Coleoptera > Curculionidae > Polydrusus > Polydrusus pterygomalis. Next base: position 36,396,582 of record OZ018385.1, on the reverse strand, counting down.
GACCGTTTAGTTTTTTAGGATGTACGATAGACTATGCTTTGTTCTCTCGAAAGCAACTGGTTAAAAGATATGTTTTAAAAGTAGATCTTTAACCGAGCAATAATAATAATAAAAGTTTATTCAAATATTTTTTTGACATTTAATTGTACAAACTATCAATTCCGAACTCAGAAGTAAAATACTTGTTTTGAGTTAAATAATATAATATTTTTGTCAAGAATATATTTCATAATTAAGGCACAACTAGATTATAATATAAAACGAATATGACACTATTTTATTGGTATATTTTATATCACCACTATAGTATACGAAGATACAACACGTTATGTATATAATATATTATATATATTTATTTATTTTATTCATTATAACTTGGTATATTTATTATTTATTAAAGGCGTTTTTGAATATATCTCTTGGATTAGATAATATCCAATTTTTAATTTTATTTCTATAATTATTTAATGATTTAATTATTTTAATTGACTGTGGTAGCCTATCAAAAATATATGGATTGATGTTTAAAACATGTTTGTGTGCAGTTGTTTTGTTTATTCTATTTTCAAATAGTAAATCAGAAGAATATTGGTGGTCTTTTTCGTAAATAATATTCATAATGTATTTTTGAATAGTTACAATATTATTAAGATAATTGTTATTTATGCCTCCCCATCCTAGTATTCCATAATTTAAATGGGTTTGTACTAAAGAACAATAAAGTATTTCTAATTCTTTTATATTTAAAAATTGTTTAAGGTGTTTAAATTTTGGTATAAGAATTCTTAGTTTTTTTACAATGTAGTCACTATGTAAATCCCATTTTAAATGTTTGTCAAAAATTATTCCTAGATATTTAATATTTTCACCTTCCTTTATATTAATATTATTATTGCATATTATTGGACCAATATTTGGACGTTTGTTTTTGTATGAAGTAAATGGAATGCATGTTGTTTTATTATAATTTATAGTTAATAAGTTTTTATTAAACCAGTTGCTTATTTTTATAAAATCTTTTTTAATAGTATTTTTTACAATATTCCAATTCATACCTTCATAAAAAATTACCGTATCATCAGCAAAACTATGTAGTTTTCCTTGACAGTTGAAATTAAAAATATCATTTAGATAAATATAAAAAGGATTGGTCCTAGGACTGTACCTTGTGGTACTCCATAATTAAATATTTTGGTAAACTAATATTTTCACCAATTTTAACATGATGTATGTACTCTATTATATAAATAGTTTTTAAATAAAGTTAATATTTGACCACGAAATCCAAGTTTTTGTTAATAAGAATTTTATGACTGACAGTATCGAAGGCTTTAGCTAAATCTAAAAATATGCATATACTGTTCATTTTATTATCGATTGAATTATATATTTGATTTGTTAGGTGACAATTCCGATAATAAATTTGGTTAAACATTAAAATCGTGATTTTTTTTTTAAAAGAGTTTATCACCAAATGTAAAGTAACCCCTTCCGTTGACATTGAATTTCCACCTAGATCACCGTTAAGGTTATGGATTACTTCGTTTTCCTGCTTTAAAGAACACTATTTTTAAAACACCAGTTGTAAATTTAGAACAATTACAAGAAAGGATTATCCCAGAATGTGGTAACATTTCTCCAGAGATGCTGGTCAACAGTTTCAAAAATATGAAGAGACGTGTGCATTTATGCTTGGCGCATGGCGGTGGCCAATTTCAGCAATTTATGTAATTATTTTTCTTTTTCTTTCTGTATATTCTTACTTTGTTAATTTTGTAAACAACAAAAATAAATTTGTATTTGTCTACTTATTTTATTACTCATTAGTTTGGCGCATACCTGTCAGTCATAATATGAATTTGACAAAATTTTAACCTAGATTTGATTAGATATATCGTCCCCATATCATTGTGATCTAAACCAAGCCCTACGTTTTTTAATCCAAGCCCTCTTTGATGCAAATAATTTTTGCTCGCACGGTAACTTCCCTATAAAAAAAAGCCTAAATTCACGTAAATAAATTCATACATATTCATCTAATTAAGTCGTTTGAAATGCATTTTTGTTTTTTTACAGGTACTTACGTTAAACAAAGCCCCATAAGTATTTCATTACCGGGACAAAGGACATGAAACAAGAAAGAAAACAGCGGAAGCGCCAAACCGGAAGTTGCAGGACCACAATGCTATTGTCGCTACGCTTGAACTTTGTTTTTCCTGTGTATTATACTAGGTGAGCAAAGATTCAGGTGTGTCGACATGGCTTTATCATCTGATCGAATAACAAAATCGACGGAAATTAGTTTTGGTATGCAGTAATGGGAAGAAAGTGCGTGCATCATATGAAGAATAAGTCAGTGGCGGTCGCAGCTTTTTACAAAGGGGGGAGGGTGGTTTGGTAGGTGGTGAGTTGACCCAATCATCGGGTTATCGTGTTACAAAAAAATTCATAAAATCTATTTTATTGTTTATTTATTTGCAGGTTTCTTTATAATTAATAATAATAAAAATTAATAACATTGTTTTTTTTTTATAAAAATTAATCCAATGAAAGCATCATTACAAGACCATAGATTAAAATAATATATATGAAATATAAATATATAAATTATAATGAAAAAATATACACCCAAACTACATAAAAAGCGAAAAATAAATATAGTTTAAAATAATTCTTGAAATTCCTAATATAGGCAGAAAATAAGAATGAACGATAAACATTAGTATTATTGTAAAAAAAAAGCGTGGTGTGCTCGATATACAAAAAATATAGCACAAAGCGCCCCACGCTTTTTTCACAATAATTGTAATGTTTATCGTTCATTATTATTTTCTGCCTATATTAAGAATTTTAAGAATAATTTTAAACTATTTATTTTCCGCTTTTTAGTTTGATTAATTATTAAAGCGTGTTTTTTAGTTTTATTAAACTATATTTATTTTTTAGTTTAAGTTATTGTTAAGAAAAAAAAAGTAGATTGAGCTAGATTATTGTATTGTCAGCGGTTCTTGATAAGTCTACAAAATTTAAATTAAATCTGACCGTTTAAAGTGGGTCAAAATCGGGTTCAAAGTCGGTTACAAACAAACATACATAGATACAAACCCGATCGTCGATGCCGAATTATAAAAAAAGAACGATTTTTGCAATTTTTTTTTAAATTTTAATTTTCTGACATTTTCCATACATATTTAAAAAAAAAAAATGGTAGAATTATTTTTATAATTTTTCTCTATTCTTAGCGACAATATTTATACGACCCCACATTTGTTTCATTACTATCTGTTATTGTAATAATTCTGACATATTGGGTGTCAACTTCTGACAAGACAATTTTTTGCGTATTTTTTTCAACTTTCCACCGTCAATATACATACGACGTTATAGTTTTTCCATTAATATCATTTTTTAACGATTTGACATATTGACAGCTGTCAAATTTTGACAGGAGAATTTTTTGCTTATTTTTCCCGAATTCTCCGCATCGAATACTACACGACCCCATAATTTGTTTCGTCAAAATTGCATCTTCGTTTTATACCTGACAGCTGTCAAAATTTGACAGGAGAATTTTTTGCGTATTTTTTCCGAAGTCTCCGTGTGGAATACTATACGAACCTATATTTTGTTTTGTCAATATCGCATTTTTTTTTTATACATGACAGCTGTCAAAATTTGACAGGAGAATATTTTGCGTGTAGATTATTGTATTGTCAGCGGTTCTTGATAAGTCTACAAAATTTAAATTAAATCTGAGCGTTTAAAGTGGGTCAAAATCGGGTTCAAAGAAGTCGGTTACAAACAAACATAATACAACTATACAGGTGAAGCCAATAAAAGCGTTTTTAAAAATATAAGTAAGTAATTCAAATATATTTCACCCAAAAAAAAAATTATAAATAAGGGAGAAATTATAATAGAAAAATTGTAATATTTAATATTATTATTACCTATATACACTGCCGAGCATTAAATTAGGGTCACCCCGTAATTTGAAATTATTTCAGACATTTTTAGTTTTTTCGAATTTTTTTCGGTTGTAACAAAGTTTACTAACTTTATACGATTATTTGTTCGTGATTGCTTGTGTAAAAAAAAGTTGTTCTTGTTTGGATAAGCATTTGACAAAAAGAGTGCCCCTTACCCAAATTCCTAAAAACCATTATCAGCATATTTTTTTTTGGTTTCTGTACTTTTATCTGTCTATTGCAAATTGTTTGTGTAGTGTTGGTATTGTGAGTGTATTGAAATGGCCATAAATCCTGTTGTTGCGGCACGAATTGTGGCGGCTATAGAAGATGGCCGCGGTCAGCGCGAAACTGCGAGAAACGTTGGTGTAAGCCTCTCCAGTGTGCAACGAGTATTTTACCGGTACGAAGAGTCTGGTCTGCTCACCCGAAGACCTGGTTCAGGACGAGGAAGGACTACAACAGCTAGCGATGACCGCTTTCTCGTTTTTAGTGCTTTGAGAAACCGGACGGTCACGGCAGTTTCCCTTCGAAATTATCTGCAAGAAGTGAGAACTGTAAACATAAGTGAGTGGACAGTTAGGAGGCGACTTTATGCTGTTGGATTATCTTCCCGAACTAGAGCTACTGAACCGCCGCTTTCCCGTGACCACCGGATTGCAAGGTTGAATTTTGCACGAGAATACTTGGCTTGGACAATAGATTGGAGTCGCGTTTTGTTTTCCGATGAATCGCGATTCTGTCTTACGGGCTCAGATAGACCTGTAAGAGTGTGGCGACTACAAGGCGAGAGATATGCTCAAGCGTGTATTGCCGAGCGACTTCCGTTTCGTGGAGGATCAGTTATGGTATGGGGAGGCATATCTTTTGAAGCTCGCACGGAGTTAGTCTTTATCCAGAATGGGACGTTGACTGCGCATAGGTACCTGACAGAGGTTCTAGAAGACCATGTTGTACGGTTCATGTTTATTCTTGGAGAAGACGCAGCCTTTATGCATGATAATGCACGGCCCCACACTGCTCGGTTTGTTTCTGCTTATCTTGACGAGGTTCAAATCACGCGATTTGTTTGGCCTGCTCGCAGTCCAGACTTAAATCCCATCGAACATGTTTGGGATGAGATGGGGAGACGTTTACGGAGACATCTGCCGGCCCCCAGCAATTCTAGAGAGCTTCGCGACATACTGACGCAGGAATAGGACAATCTTCCGCAGGATGTGATCCAAAATCTTATCCAAAGCATGCCTCGTCGTTTGCAAGCTGTTATCACTGCCAGAGGAGGGAATACTCGCTACTAAAGTCCTTAAAATTTCTTTTGTTTCAACTAAAAGCATATCAAATTAAAATTTGCATTTTCATTACTTTCAATAAACTTTGAACAAAACAACAAACATTTTTTTTATTCAAGCAATCATGACAAAATCATCGCATAACGTAAGTAGACTATGTTAAAATTCGAAAAAACTAAAAATGTCTGAAATAATTTCAAATTACGGGGTGACCCTAATTTAATGCTCGGCAGTGTATATAAATTGGCTTGGCTTACCTTTATATAATTTTGCATAATCCATGATTTTAATTTTCTTTTAAATGTCAAAAAACTCATAGTTTTCAAATTAGTAGGTAATATATTAAAAATTTTGATGCCAACAAATAATAAAGCATTATTTTTAAAAGTGTTAAATTAAAATTATCATAACATAAACTTAGATTTGTTTTTGTCTTGTTTGGTATATATGAGTAATGTTATGTAATACATTTTTATTTTTATATATATATATGTATATAAAATCGAAATTTTGTAATAAAGTTGTTAGTTTAATCCTGAAAGGAGTTATAGATTTAATAGATAAGCAATATATTCCTTAACAAATAAGAAATAATACTTTTTCCACTTTTCAGCAAATATTGTATATCATCTACTTTCAAATTTAACCAGATTTGTCTCACTATTGGGACACCCTGTATGTTCTAAATTTGATTGAGTGAAACGAGTTCGCTTTTTCCTGAAATAAAAACTTAATTTAATCTAAACCAAGACAATTTGTCGCATCTTCACGTTTGTAGCTAAATGTTCTCCTAATTTTTTTTTATCAGATCCGCAGATTAAAATCATCCTGCGTGGAATAAAGAAATAACTTTAAACGATGTACCGCATTGTTTGAACAAAGAAAAAGTCGTTCGAAATAAGGTACAAACAACTGTAAAATTAAAACAATAACCACGGTAAATGTTAGATAACGCATTATTGTTTCTGTGCTTGTTTTTTTTTATTTAAACAACTTGTGAAGTATGTGAACTTCTTTGTTCGAAGTGAGCTGGAATTAAACTGGGATATTTGTTAAATAAACAAGGTTTAATTTACTTAAAAATATTATTTAAAAAAAAATTAATATACAGGGTGTCTCACGCTGACCCTCCATTAGAATATTTCGGAAAGTAATGCGATTTGATTCCTGCACTAAGAAAAAAAAACTACAGTTGTTAGTAGAAATCGTATAGGTGGTATAATAGAAAATTCCACATCAAATTGTGAAAAATAATGTTTTTTTAAATTTAGGTATTTTAAAAACAATTATTTGATGTGGATTTTTCTTTTTTTTTTCAGAAAAATCTTCCTGCTAACCTTAACAAGATAAATTAATATTCCCTTTGGTTATTGTCCGCAAAATTACGCCCCCTTAGGTAATTGCTCAGATTTTAGTTAAAGTCAGACGGGACCAAATCCCGCTAATCCGCAGGGTGGTTCAAGGCATCTTTTAACGTACTCTTGTGTATCCATTTGGCTACGCGGGCCTTTCATTTGGATACCCAGTAAACATGAAATGGATACAGAAATTTGAGGCCTCATGACTTACCTGATTAATGCTGGAAATCTAACTAAATAGGACACTCTTTGGTATTAAGGTATTTTAAAATAAAAGTAATACAGTACATAAAAATAAAAAAATACCACAAATTAAAAGGAAAAGGAACTCGTCACGTACTCATTTTCATTGTAAAAGGAACTTCGTTAATAAGATTATAGTTTAGGATTATCTCTAAAACATGTACTAATAAAATCTCTAGTTTTGTATATTTCAGGAGTTGGTTCTCTAAACCTACATTATTTTTTTATTAAAAACTCAGCGACTGCCGGTCTTGGATCAAAATGGGCTGTTCCAACTCCATTCAATGACACTAAGAGGCGATCATTCATGGTATCTTCATTTAATGAAATTCTTTCTGGCGTTCTTATTTTGTTGTAATGGGAAATAACCCTCTCAGTAGTCATTGAATGATGACTTATTAGCAATAACGAGACTAAAAGCTTTTGTAATATATCCTTAGTGCAAACTATTAGTTTTCTTAATTTATTAGCAAGTCTGGTGCCTTCATCGGGAGTATCAATGTCTAAAATTTCTTGAATTAAAGGCCAGTAATCACACACGGATGTCGTAAAATTGGACACTTCCTCTGAACCGAAGAGATTCTCAACTAATGGTCGGCCTGCGGATATCATTTCAGCTTCAGATTTGGCACAAATAAGGTTTATCATATTTTTACTTGTTTCATCTTCTTCAAGGTTGAGTCTAATATTAAGAAAATTTTTAAAGGACAACATCGTCCGGATCCCCCCAGGATAATATTAGAATAGTGGACAAAACCGAAATTTTGGCGTGGCCTCTAAAAATTTTCGCCTGCGGCGCTATTTTTGCGCTGTTTAATCCCCCCTACCGGGATTAATTTCTGGATCCGCCACTGCTATTATATTATTTTTGTCAAAACAAAATATGTTAAAAAGTAGGGCCTTTTGAATACATGGATACGCAGTAAAAAATCACTAAAAGATGCCTTGGGGTGGTTGAGTTCAGAACAGTTACTTTTTGTCAGTCGTGTTTTCAGTTAGTGATTATTATCAATGAGGTCAGAATAAATGGGGCTATTAAAAGGAATCAACGTTTCTTTGGAAGGTATTCGGGATATTTACAATTTCTTTTCGCCAATTTATTAAGCCACACAATACGCAGCTAGGTATGCCTCGATTTAACCATCTTCGTGTCTCTTACCGTTCTTAAGATCCTGTTGTACGCACACGAATTTGTAACACCCCGTATACGAGCAACGATATGCGATATTCTAATTCCATCGATTTCAAATCAAATAAGGTTTTACACAGAATTTACATTGAACATTTCCGGACTTCTATCCTTACTTAACGTTCACTTTATTATGTTGAAAACTGCAATTTGAATAGAGCTATGGCGACAATAGAGTAGTCCAATAACGTTTTATGGTCCTTTTGTATATTGTTACTGCTTTTTAACCAGGAATTACTGCGGACGAATTTTGTTTGGTTTCGTAAAGAAATTTGTCAAATTGCCAGAAATATGACGAAAAGTATTCATATAGTCTTCGCCACTAAAAGAACTAAAATTCGTTAACAAAAGCTACTTTTCGAGGTTTTTGTCCTGTAACTTTTTTCCTCAGGATTTTTGGAAATTCGTATATAGCAGGTAATTTACCCCTATGGGGTAGTTTACTAATGACGATAAATAAAAAATAATTTCAAGCTTCGCCACAAAAGAAATTAAATTTCGTTAACAAACGCTACTTTTCGAAGTTTTTGTCCTGTCACTTTTTTCCTTCGGATTTTTGAAAATTCGTATATAGAAGGTAATTTACCCCTATGGGGTAGTTTACTAATGACGATAAATAAAAAAAAATTTCAAGCTTCACCACTAAAAAAATTAAAATTCGTTTACAAACGCTACAGGCGGAATTGACACGTACGCCAAGAAAAACTTCGCTCAATTGAACTCACAACACTTCGTACAAATAATACGAGGAATGGAAGTACAGCCAGGAGATCCGCTGGTGAGCTTTGACGTCGAAAGTCTTTACACCAACGTTCCCGTAAAAGACGCCCTAAAGGTTATCAAAAACAAACTTGAGGAAGACCATACTCTATAGGAAAGAACAACGCTCCCCATTAATGCAATCTTGAAACTACCTCAACAATTACTACTTTCAAGAAAATGATAGATTCTTCAACCAAGTAGACGGACTACCGATGGGTTCATCTCTCTGGCCAATAATCGCCAATATTTACATGGAATGGTTTGAATCCAAAGCAATGGAACAGGCAAAGAAGAAACCAAAAATGTGGGTAAGATATGTGGATAACACCTTCATTATTTGGAATGGAACCGATGACGAACTAAGAGATTTTCTAAATCACCTCAATAGCTTAACACCATCAATCAAACTCACCATGGAGAAAGAAGAAAACAACCAATTACCGTTCCTCGATGTCAACGTGAAGAAAAATGGCAACAGCATCCAAACTTCAGTATACAGAAAACCTACGCATACAGGTCAGTATCTCAATTTTACATCAAATCACTCAAACAATACGAAACATGGCATAGTTCAAACCCTCGTGGATAGAGCGATGACAATCTGTAACTCGGCCCGGAAGAAGCACTTAAAAAAGAAACTCACCACATCAAGACCGACCTCAACAAAAATGGCTACCCCACAAGATTAGTTAAGACAATATTGGAAAATCGTAAGAATCGACCCAACGCGAAAAAAGCAAACAGAGTGGCACAACCAACACTCAACATTCCGTATATGTCAAAGAAGTATCTGGGAAAATAAGAAGACTAGGAAAACGATATAACATCAACACCGTATTCAACTCGAGGGACACCCTAAGAAGCCACCTGACGAAGATAAAGCCTACAAGTCAAAAAGATAGGAAAAACTGCGTCTACCAGATCCCCTGCGAATGTGGCCAATCTTATATAGGTGAGACATTAAGACCACTAGAAATAAGGATTAAAGAATACAAAAACAATACGTTAACAGGAGAGGCCGAAAAGTCAGGTGCAAACATGGTCACCATATCATGTGGTCAGAAGCTAAAATCCTGCATAAGGAACCACACTGGAGGAAACGAAAGTTCAAGGAAAATGCTGCTATTCACCAGAACCCAGTATAGTATAAATAGTCTTGTAGTTACTTTACTTATTTAATATTCACCTGAAGACGACTGGAGATACTTACCAATGAAACGTTAAGATTTAAAACAAATAAAGACAATGGACGTCCAAAACTTTTTCATCATTCAAGAAAATCTTCGTTGCTGCATAAACGTTGCTGATAACCGTTGCTAATAACTTCACACATCTGATTTCTCCTTTTTTTTGCTATTGGGGATTGTGGGTGTTTAATATTTATGGATTTCCAGTTTTTGTGTAATTTAGTAAATAATATTTGTGCCTTTAGTGACTCGGATACAATGACTAGTATGATTTTATTATGCCGAAATAGGGGTAACATACTGGGTATTTCGTATTTTCAGTATGAAGTAGTAGCAGTGTCGATAATTTTTGAAACAAAAAAAAAATAGTAGGATGAAACCCATTGGAAAAGGAAGAGAATATAACAAAAATAAAAGGGAAAACAATTTACGGGCGATCCGAGGTCATGAAGTGGAAGGGGGTGAGTTTTTAAGGGTAGAAAACGATTTATCTCGATTTCCGGCAAAACTACAAGTCCTATGGAAAAACGTTAAATGGCAAAGTTGTAGGTAATAAAAAGATCTACAACTTTTACAAATTTTAACTTTTTTCACATAACCTCAAAATTTATGTGAAAAATTCAAATAACCAAGTTTTTGGTTTTTTATTTTTATCTTTTACAAAAAAAATTTTTTTTCACGAAATTTGGTGAAAACTTACCTTTTTATGTCCCAAACACACTGTAATTTTGTTGATTTAAAATATTTATTTTTTCACCTTATTTTGACTTAATATCGAAAAAGCACCCTAATTTTTAATCGAAAATTCTCACATCAAAATATCTGCTTTTTTAAGAAAGTCGGTGGGCTTTCTGATGGTGTAAAAAAATATATACATTACTATGGTAAATGTTCTCAAAAAATGCAAAGAAACGAACGTCTTATTAAATATTAACTTTATTAACTTATTTGGTTGTTAATTATTATACCTAGTAGTATATTTCTACTTGCAATTTTTTGTTTATTAATGTAACATGGAATCTTACGTTTTTCGAGTAATTAAAGTATAAATTTTAATAAATAGCTCAAGATTGTACCATAATGATTTAAAAAAAAAATGTCGGATTCGAGTATTATTCGTTTCTTTGCATTTTTTGAGAACATTTACCATAGTAATGTATATTTTTTACTACACCTTCAGAAAGTAGAGACTTCAAGGAACAAAAAGCTCACCGACTTTTTTAAAAAAGCAGATATTTTGACGTGATAATTTTCGATTGAAAATTAGGGTGCTTTTTCGATATTAAGTCAAAATAAGGTAAAAAAGTAAATATTCTAAATCAAAAAAATTACAGTTTTCACCAAATTTTGTGAAAAAAAATTTTTTTTGTAAAAGATAAAAATAAGAAACCAAAAACTTGGTTATTTAAATTTTTCACATCAATTTTGAGGTTATGTGAAAAAAGTGTAAATACAAAAGTTGTAGATCTTTTCATTACCTACAACTTTGCCATTTAACGTTTTTCCATAGGACTTGTAGTTTTGTCGGAAATCGAGAAAAATCGTTTTCTACCCTTAAAAACTCACCCCCTTCCACTTCCCGACCTCGGATCGCCCGTAAATTATTTTTCCTTTCATTTTTGTTATATTCTCTTTCTTTTTCAATGGGTTTCATCCTACTATTATTTTTCTTTTACTTTTTACCATTTTCAAAGGCTTCAGCCCTGGTCTATAGTGATAGTTATCAATGATCAATTTATCACAAGAACACCCATACTTTTGCGAAATGTCGTTTCTTCTTATAAGGAAGTGTATTGATTGTGGGGGAAATTGCTTTGAAAAACTTAAACAAACTGTGTGTGGAAAAACTATTCTTGTAACCTACGCTTTGCGAAAATAAAATAAACTTCACATATACATTTTTCTTACTGGAAATCAGTTTCATTCTTGGCTCCTTCAAGCAGTATTTTTCCGAATGTTAGTTTCCAGTTTGCTATTTTTCCCGATCTAACATTCATTAAGTACCGTAATAAATTTTAAAAGCTGTATAAACTTGGCCAATTCAGTTTATCCAACTAACTTTTTAGAAATATTGATTGTTTTAGTTTTATTCGGGACCAAGATCTATTGACGACATGTAGTATGTAATAATGTAGAAGTTTAGGATTAGATTTATGTTTATTTATCTAACTTTATTAAAGCAACTTCGGTTGCTAAAGCAAAAAACAGTGGAGTCTGGTGATAATTGAGACAGTTAACAGGTAGAACCAAAATACTAAATTTATAGTAGTACCTAGTGATAGTTCTTGAATTTTTATTTTATTATGATCAATTTAAACACATCTACCTAGGCCTAGGCCACGCAAATAAGATGTTAAAGCCCAGATCTGCCTATATTATCATCAACTACTGTAAATTATAAGTACCGTGCGAGCAAAAATTATTTGCATCAAAGAGAACCTTGCATCTAAGGACGTAATGCTTAGCCGTAGAGCCTAATACCTGTTGGGTGTCAGTAACTACCTGAATTAACAATCAATCAGTTATTCCGTCATCTTTGACAGTCGTTACAAGTAATTTGATTCATCGCTAATTTTTCCAATTTCTTGAACAATTCACACAATGGGCTTTTCGGAACAGCACAAATCATTCATGGTTGAAGCGTATTTTCGAAACGGGATTAGAGTGAATGGTGAGTGGCAATACAATTCGGGTTTGTGCATGGACGATTTTCACGAACATTTTCCTAACGTTACTTTTATTGCTGGGGATTTTTATCATTGCCTGAAAAGAACCGTGGCTGTGTTTAGAGAAACACGTTCTATACAACACAAAAAAGGAGCAGGAAGACCATCTGTAAGAACAGAAGAACTTGTTGCAAACGTTCGTGAAATAATGCAAAATACGCCAACAAATTGTATAAGACGCCTGTCCCAAGAAGTGGGAAGATCTTATGGAACATGCAGGACTATTCTTAAGAAGCAGCTAAATTTATTTCCTTATAATGTGCAACTATTCCAAGAAATACAAGCCGCAGATTTTGAAAGACGCAGGAATGGTTTACCCAAAATTTATTGGAAAGAAATGATTTATTAGACCTGACATTTTTTCGGATAAAGCCTGGTTCCACCTCTCCAGTTATATGAATTCTCAGAATACACGCATGTGGAGTAGTGAAAATCCCCATTTTTTTTTAGAGTCCACTTTACAACCTCAAAAAATTGGTGTCTGGTTAGCTGTTTCCCGAAGAAGAATTGTTGGTCCTATTTTTTTCCATGACACAGTTACAGCACAGCGGTATAGAGACAATATTTTGAATCCATTTGTGGAGCAATTAATTGACGACGAACTACGTTTTGGATATTTTCAACAGGACGGTGCAACCGCCCATACAGCCGCCGAAACTATTAACTACTTACGCAATTTTTTCGACGACAGATTGATCAGTCTTCGATCAGACATTGAATTCCCACCTAGATCACCTTGTTTAACGGTTATGGATTACTTCGTTTTTCCTCATTTAAAGAACACTATTTTTAAACCACCATTTGTAAATTTAGAACAATTATAAGAAAGGATTATCCAAGAATGTGGTAACATTTCTCCAGAGATGCTGGTCAACACTTTCGAAAATATGAAGAGACGCGTGGATTTATGCTAGGAGCATGGCGGTGGCCAATTTCAGCAATTTATGTAATTCTTTTTCTTTTTCTTTCAGTATATTCGTACTTTGTTAACTTTGTAAACAACAAAAATAAATTTGTGTGTATCATTGTGATCTTTAATCCAAGCACTCTTTGATGCAAATAATTTTTGCTCGCACGGTAGTTAAAGCCAATTTTTCCCGGTATTTTTTGTATGCTATCTATCCATCGGTATCGCTTTGAAGGAATTAAAGGGGTTTTCTGCGTTTATTTTTGTATAGCAGTAGATATTCTTGACCTTATGGTGAAAATATTAAGTAAGATCCGCTTGCAGAAAACAAAACAGAATTAAAAACATTGTAAAGATACATTGTAATAAATTCCTGCAAGTTTGCAGCAAATTCTCAAACACTGTTACGTGTATATATAAAAACAATAATAATTTATTATTTTTATTTAGAGCAAATAAAACAAAACATTTTTACCATTATTTACATATTAATATATTTATCACAGTAAAAATATACACAAAATTTACATAAAACTAATATATTTTAGGCTTTAGAAACACTTTTTCTATTGATTGATATGAAAGTTGTTAAGTTTACTTTTACAGTTTCGAAACTAATCTAAAATATTTGTCAGTAATGGAGCATAATATTATAGTATTATCGTATTTAAAATATTTTCATCTATAAAATACCTACCTACAAAAGATGGCTACAAATATTTTGATACAAATTACTTTAATATTTATTTATATTTCGAGAATTTCAATCGACAGTTTTTAGTGGCATGACATTTTCAAGTGTGGTGAAACATTAATTATAGTTAATATATATTCCTAATCTCTTATTTTCCCTGGAAAATTAATCAACATTTAATAAACTCAGAAGCCTAGTGGTCCAAGTAGAAAAACGTATTTTTTTGAGATTTTAATTAAATTTTTTTATATATTCATTTAATATACCTCTTTTCCTTTCCGCTGTGTGGGGTTTGGAATCTTATTTTACCTTATAGGAAGGCCGACGTCAGGTATCCCGTTTTGTATCCTGGTTGTATATTTTGTCAAGAAATAAATTGCATTTTCTTTCTATAACTAGGTTCATAGTTAAAAAATTTGAATTTTCAGATTTTTTTCTACATATTGGTTGCATTATCTATAGATGTTTTATGTGGAAAAACTTCCCACCTCATCCGGAAGTTGGTTTTCTTTTTCGGACAAACACTGTTGTTACATTTAGCTTTAAATATACCTATATAGTTAGACCTGCCAGCTGTTTTGTTTCCAGAACGAATTAAAACAACAACAGAATAGCCGCTAGTATAATATGAAAATGGAAAAATTAAAATATGTCGTTTGATATTTGTTCTAATCCAAACAGCTTTAGACTTTTAAAAGGGTCGTTGTTACAATGTACAATGTGACCAGTAAAGTCCGCATCATATGGGATTTTTTTTATTACCAGCTTAATTCGAAATTTGACGTTAGCATCAAGTTCTGCTTCGATCGAGATGAAAATTGAGCAAAAAATAGTAGTCACGTAATTCGCGTTATCTGTCAAATGTTAATTATTTCCAAAAAATAATTCAAAAGTGGGGTTTTTTATGAAAATATCGAAAAAAGTTATTGGAAAATTTATTTTTAAGTGTAGTTTCTAGCCCACATGCAAAATTTCAGCTGCATAAGAAAATTTTGATTTTTTACCCATATTTTGTAAATTGCACCACTTTTGCAAAATAAGACTTAACGCAACCTACATAAAACTTCTTAGTTTTGACAATGCTTTATTTCAGATACATTTTCTTTAAAGTAGCGCCATATTAAAGGTGTGTTTTTCTACAAAATCAAAATTGGGCTATTAAAATTTGGTCGCATGTGATGCAAAGTTTATTTGTTTTTGACCCTGTATAAGGTAACTTCATAAAATAAGTATTTTTGAAAACGTAGTTTGTGTCGGAAACTAATACACACATATTAAGACAAAAAAAAACACAGTGTCATCAGTAAAGTGTTCATTAAGTGGAAAATAAATTTTAGTTTAACTTAACGTAAAGTTTATCTATTTTCAACGATTTAATTTAAAACCCCTTTATTTTGATTTTTATTTTTTTACTTTCAGACACAAACTGCGTTTTTAAAAATACTTATTTTATGAAGTTACCTTATACAGGGGCTAAAACAAATAAACTTTGCATCACATGCGACCAAATTTTAATAGCCCTCAGTGGCGTAACTAGCCTTCTGACCTAGGGGTGGCCCTGATATTGTGATTTGAAGTGGCGGCTCGTGTAGAGGTGGAGAGCCCGCCGCAGGCGAAATTTTTTTCTGGTTCACGCCCAAATTTTAACAAATTTGGTCAATAATCAACAGTAATATCACAAGACTTCGTTTTTTACCGGTTAGATTTTTCAGCTGCCACGAAAACTTTTTTTGGAAATTTTTCGAGTTGAATTTGGACATGTTTATTCTGATTAGATCCCGAGAGCGTCTTGGCAGGCAGCATTGGATTTCTAACTTTACAGACCTGGCTTGGAGTTCCGATTCCGAGTTTTAGTTGCGCCTATAGGGTATAGACTAGACTACTATAGCTACAGGCGCATTAAACAAAAAGCGCCAAAGAGTCAAAGAGTCAAAGAGAACAACCCCGTAAATGGCCAAGCGCCAAGCGCCATATTTGAATCAAAATGTTTTTAGGAATTTTATCATATAATTTAAGATAATTAAAACAAATAATTTAATAAGGTTAGGTTTATGTTCACGATTCCTTCCTCCAAAGAACTACATAATATTTTTTTCAGTAAATTTAAAGATTAACTTGAAAAATATAATATTTAAAAAAAATTCAATTAATCAATTTGTCGTTTGACTTATCGTTCGCATTTGGGTGGTCTGGCAGAATAAATTTGTTTCTCGCGGATTCTGGGGGGGGGGCAGGCAGACCTCTGGGGGGGGCCTGGTCCCCCCTAGTTACGCCACTAAGCCCAATTTTGATTTTGTAGAAAACACACCTTTAATATGGCGCTACTTTAAAGAAAATGTATCTGAAATAAAGCATTGTCAAAACTAAGAACTTTTATGTAGGTTGTGTTGAGTCTTATTTTGCAAAAGTGGTGCAATTTACAAAATATGGGTAAAAAATCAAAATTATCTTATGCAGCTGAAATTTTGCATGTGGGCTAGAAACTGCACTTAAAAAAAATTACTTTTTTTGATATTTCCAGAAATAACCCCACTTTTGAATTATTTTTTGGAAAAAATTAAAATTTGACAGATAATGCGAATCACGTGATTACTATTTTTTTTGCTTAATTTTCATCTCGATCGAAGCAGAAGTTGATGCCAAAGTCAAATTTCGACTAAAGCTATTAGGTATTAAAAAAAAATCCCATATGATGCGGACTTTACTGGTGACACTGTAAATGTTGGCTATTTGAATATTGATCCATTGAATACAGATCAGATTTTTTATATTAAATAATGTGTATATAATTTATCATATTCATAGATCTAATAAACAGTTGTTGCATTATTTTAAAATTAAAGGATAAATGCGGTATATATCACAAAACTTGTAATAATTATAATCAACAATAAATATTAAGGCGCTTTTTTCTACAACAGTTACAAACTGGAACATAGTCTAAAACAGAATATTCATTTGTAAACAAGGGTCCAGTTGCACAGAAAGAAAAAATAATAACTACTTGTTATGTTTCACAAATTTAATCAGTTTCCTGGCACGTGTTTCGGCCTTGCGGGTCATTGTCAAAGGAGTACAGAAGATACTAAATTCTACGTGACATTACACAGTAATTTGTAAACAAAACCTAAAACCTCTAGTAATTTGTAATGTCGCGTAGAATTTAGTATCTTCTCGTACTCCTTTGACAATGGGCCGCAAGGGCCGAAACACGTGTCAGGAAACTGATTAAATTTGTGAAACATAACAAGTAGTTATTATTTTTTCTTCCTGTGCAATGGAACAACAGTTTCACCAAGCATGTAGCCCAACACAAATTAACTAAAGGTTCCAGTTATTTCCATCTTATTGTGGAAAAGTTGATCTTATTGTAGATCAAAACTCTTCCATTGTATAATTCTTAGGTTTTTTCTACAACTGTTAAAAACTGGAACATAGCCTAAAAATAGGGTTT
Source organism: Polydrusus pterygomalis (assembly GCA_963969555.1). NCBI lineage: Eukaryota > Metazoa > Arthropoda > Insecta > Coleoptera > Curculionidae > Polydrusus > Polydrusus pterygomalis. The sequence continues at coordinate 36,378,805 of OZ018385.1, read as the reverse complement.
TCATTTTTAAACGATTCCAGTTTCCATTTTATTGTGGAAAAGTTAATCTTATTGTAGATCAAACCTCTCCAATTCTATAATTCTTATTTTGATAGAGAAACTATTCTATCTACCATTTGTCGTAACACTATTATACAGGGTGTCCCAAAAGTAATGGGACACAGAGCAACAGCAGACTCCTTAAGGCGAAATAATGTGATTTACTTAAACTTGCCTTATCCCAAAATTGATAACAACCAAGATACAGGGTGGCAAAGTTTTAATTTTGTTTTCGTTTTTTTGCGATTACTTCTTAACGAAACGACATAGCAGCACAAAATTAGGGCTTTTGGGGTTTTTTGAGGTGAGGAATTCAAAATTATCCATAGTTTTTGTGTACCCAATAGAGGGCGCTGCCTACGGCATAGCCCACTCCTTTTAGCTGGCATAACTTTGTTTAGGCTTCCTCTATCGATCCGACTATTAAAAAAATAAGTTACTTTACTTCTTTCTCATCAAAAATGTATAATTTATAAAAGTCGCTAGGGGCAACCATTTTCGAGATAATTGCATTCGACATTTTTAAAGCAAGAATTCTAAAATATTTAAATTAATTAAATCATTGAAATTAATGGTAGCCATTTTGAACAATTGCTATCACGGCGTTACCATTTTTATTTCTAACCATTTTGTTACTTTTAAATGTTATTAAAGTAAGTATTAAAAAAAAAATTTGTTTAAAATAAAATTAGTAATTCCGTATACGAAAAAGCGTTTTTATTAGAAAAAAATAGTCAACCTTAAGTATCTACATTAACTGACACTTAGCTAATCTAGCTCATTTACAATAATGTTAAGTCAGAAATTTACCGTTGCTCGATTTTCCGTTGCTTTTGGACCACGTACTTAGTTGCATTGGACATATGAAATGCAATTATCTCGAAAATGGTTGCTCCTAGCGACTTCAATAAATTATACATTTTTGATGTAAAAGAAGTAAAGTAACTTATTTTTTTATTAGTCGGGTCGATATAAAAAGCCTAAACAAAGTTATGTCAGCTAAAAGTAGTGGGCCATGTCGTAGGCAGCGCCCTCTACTGGTTACACAAAAACTATGGATAATTTTGAATTCCTCACCTCAAGAAACCCCAAAACCCTTAATTTTGTGCTGCTATGTCGTTTCGTTAAAAAGTAATCGCAAAAAAACGAAAACAAAATTAAAACTTTGACACCCTGTATCCCCGTATGTTGTTATCAGTTTTGGGATAAGGCAAGTTTAGATAAATGGCATTATTTCGCCTAAAGGAGTATTCTGTTGCTCTGTGTCCCATTACTTTTGGGACACCCTGTATATTGAAGACTCGATAACCTGTATAGCTAGATGTTTTTTTCATAACCAGGCCTGTATTCTGTTTCACTTACTTGCTCTTTAATCTCAGCTCTATTTCACTCACTCCTTAAATCGCAAAAGGCCTTGGTGTGCTCTATAGTAGAATTAATAGAAAACTTTCAGGGTATATTCATTTTGCTTGTAAGAGCCCGACGACCGAGCTCTTGCAAAACGTCCCAGGTAGTTAAACGGAGTCAACCATTTATTGTGAAACATACTTTACATTATTTCATTTTTTAAGTTAATCTGTTTTATCAACAGAGAGCAAGCAGTTCTTATTTATTCCCAATTGAGTAAGTAGTCAAAATATGGATAGTAAATGCACTACTTATATGGACTTAAGCCATATTTGTACAACATTGCTACAAACTTAGCCTATACATACATAACAATAAATTCTTTATCTCATTGCACCTATTTCGGCTCATATTTGTATAATATTACTATATACAATATAGTTATAAATAAGTTATAGGTATTGTATTAAACATAATAAAAACAATTCTTTACTTACATATATTGATTTTAGAGCTTCTCATAATATTTAGTTTGTATTACAACTTTCTGTTTTCCACTTTGATTGAAGCTTGGAAACGTTAGGTAGTACAGTTGTATTCATAAAAAAAGCGTACAATAATTAAAATTAGAGGTACGTTTTGTCACATTTGCATAAAACCGCATTGTCTAAATGATTGTTTATTGGATGTTATCACACGTCATACATTATTAAAAATGGCGTTGGTGTAATTAATTTTGAAAGTGCATGGTGGTAACGTTTGATAAACTTTGACTCTTGACAGAAGAACATAAAAATGCCTCGTCAGTTCTCTGAAGTTGAAGAGGGTCAAATTGTATCAAGAATAGAAGAAGGATGGTCAATTCGTGCTGTAGCGCAGTTGTATAATAGAAATAAAAAAACTATATTGAAAATAAGCAACGCTGGGAACAAGAAGAATCCCTAAAGAGGAAAATTGGTTCAGGTCGTACCAAACGTTCCAACCCTGAATAGGATGCTGCTTATTTGGGATATTTAAGAAATAATCCATTTGCAACTGCCAGGGATGCTGTTATTGATACAGCATTTCCCGCCTCCCAACTCCCAACCTACCGCCAGCAGGAGAGTCAAGGAATCTGAACTAAAATATAGCCGAACTGCGAAAAAATGTTTCTTACCGAGGAACAGCGACAATCAAGGATTATTTTTGCTTTAAATTATAATATACCGCAATCCTCAATTATGGAACAGGGTCATTTTTACTGATGAAAAGACGTTCCAGTCGACTTATAACGGACAAATTCGTGTGTACCGTCCAAACAATACCAGGTTTGAAGAGCAATATATACTAACCCCCTCACTTCTAGACATGGGCGTTTCTGTGTAAATGTATGGGGCTGGATAAGTGTTCATGGATCTGGTATCCCAATAATACTTTCATATTCGAACAAGGTAATTGTCCAGTCCACACTGCCAATGATGTATTGTAACTCACTGGTTTCAAACCCATAATGTGGAAGTCCTGCCTTAGGTCACTTATAGTCCCGATATCAATCCAATTGAAAATATTTGGGGTATATTCGTAAAAAAAATATATAATCGAAATTTTAGGCTACAAAATTCAGAAGATTTATGGGAAATAATACATGCGTGCTGGGAAGAGCTTGATCCAAATATTGTATCAAATATAATTCGGTCAATTTCGAATAGACTGGCTCAAGTAATAGAAAAACAGCGATATATGACCAAATATTAGATTTTATTTATTCTTGTTAAACGTTTTTTGTTTCTATCGTATTTTGTATAAAACTGTTAAGATATAGGTATTATAAAATAAAAAAAAAATTATTATTCTATTGAACTAACGCCAATGCTTTGCATTTTTAATAACCTTTAACATGCGATAAGCCGGTTTTATGCAAATATGGTTATGGTTCAGTCTAAATCGTTTACGCTTTTTTTATGAATACAACTGTACCATATATAGAGGAATGATATGTCGTTGCTGTCACTGGACCAGATACACTTTGTCTTCCCACCAATCAGAGACTGTTTCTTGGTATTTTTTTAATAACGCAAAAATCACACCAGTAATAAGTATTTTTATTAACCTGATGGTGTGCATTGATCTATCAAAAAAGAATGAAAGTGATTTGGCACCTTTATAAAAAAGGATTTTATGGCTTTAATGTCTTTTAGAAGAAACAAAATGTATGTTACTGCTATGGAGGACTTGAGGTAGGAGGCCGATCGCAATGCATTGGATTCGGTCCCAAATTAGCATCGGTAATTCAGCTTTACGAGTCGTCGTAAGATGGCGCTCGTGTTCGAAGTGGGCTATCAAATAAATGGTTTCTTATGGACGTGATAACTATTTTTATTTAAATTAGGTCTTTAAGGAACAAATAAGGAATTTTATATGAATTTATACTTATTAGTAAACTCATCGGCCTGTATAAAGTTCCAACTATGCTTGGTTTTCAAAATACAGGGTATTAAACATTCTAGCTATACCTTTGGAGCTAGAAAGAGACTTATTTGGCTGCGTTTCCTCTCTGAAGAAGATCCTGTCTTACACCCCGACACAAAGCAAACTCTACTTTTATAAACTGTACCATTATTCATTATAAATATGGAAATCACGTTATTTGTCTCGTCTTGTCTTCAAACGTTATTAAATAACAAATTTTGTTATTTCGAAAACAAAATGTCAATTTTGTCAAAAGTAAAAGTAAAAAACGAAGAAGAAGAAGACGACACCAGCCCACTTGCGACGCGAGAGCATCTATCGGCCAATAGCGAACTAACCAAAAAACCGGGACAGAATTTGAAAATGCTGCCATTGTCGATCGGCCTCCTACCCTCTAGTTCTCCATAGTTACTGCATTTACAATATGGTTACAAGCAAAAAATCGTTGCAATTAATTGACAGCTAATTTTGTGCATTATTCGTTTGGCGTTTTAAGGTCTCTGGCATAGTCGTATAAAGTCTGAAACAGTCCTCAGTGGCAGGTGAACAACTTTACTTAATATCTAACCATTTATTGTAATACAAACCAACATTTTTATCTATGCATCTATAGAAAAACATAAACCTAACACATATTATAATACAGGTTTAAGGTACAAACGTTATTTTAGTAGAGGTAAAATAATTTGGCATTTAAAATTGGCGGATGTAATTTTCTATTATAGTTAACTATTTAAAGTCCTCGTTCTAGTTCTTCTATAGATAAATGGCAACATATTATCTGTTATTGTTTAACAATTAGAAGCTTTTGATTTTTACCCTACCGCATAAAGAAAAAGGAAAATGAAATTTTCAACGGTTTCAAACAATAAAACAAGACCAGCGAGCTACGTCATAACAAATTGACCACTAGCAGAGACACGGACTGAAGGTCGACCCGCCGGCATCTACCTGAATAATATCTCGAGTCTAGTCACCTGTTCTTGTCTATTTAAGTTAGCGAAACAAAGATAACGATATAATCGACCTCAGGTCCTCAGGAGTGGCAAATAAAAGAATTGCGCGGATAATGGGATGGCGTGCTACATGTCTGTAATGTTTACAAATTTTCTGCTTCCGCGGCTTGGCCGTAGCCCATGCTCAAAGTGATGGAGTTTAATGTATGGAAAAAAGAAAAGCACAAAGTCTTTTTCCACAAGTTTATTAGAATAACTAGGCGAACCTAGAATAATTCTTAATAATTCGACATGTTTCGAGTGTGGAAACACTCATCATTAGGAAAACAAAGTAAATGGTACAATGCTGATGTTGTTAGCAATAGAAAAATAATAAGTGGGATTGAGCCGTAATGGAGCTTTCAATGGTGTACAGCACGAGGTGTAAAATATGAATAGTCAGAAGACCGACAAAAATTCAGCATACTGCATGGAAAGTCAAGGGGTATAGTGAAAAGGCCCTGTCTTCTTGGGCAGAACAATGAAGAGAGCAAAAGAAAATTAGAGGGTTTTAATAGACTTTGTCAAAATCATTTAGGTATAAGTAGTGAATTGAGGGAAAGAAAAATCTTAAGTTCCAATAAACTTTGTCGGAGACATGTAAAAGTAGTGAAATGAGAGGGAAAGAAAAAACAATTGGTTTTCATAAAAGTCAAAGCATCATTTATGTTGAAGTAAAATGCTGTTGGGGTACCAGGCTTGTTACGGCCCAGTTACCCCGGCAGGAGTCAAATTATACATCACATTGTGTGCAAAATTAATAAATTTAAAAGATTTTAAAAAACAATTTTAATTTTACTAGTACATCTTAACCAATTTTTTTTCTTTCCCTCTCATTTCACTAGTCTGTCACTGTCACTAGTCTGTTAAAACCCTCTAATTTTCTTTTGCTCTCTTCATTGTTCTGCCCAAGAGGGCCTTTTAACTACCCCTTGACTTTCCAGTATGCTGAATTCTGTCGGTCTTCTGACTATTCATATTTTACACCTCGTGTACACCATTGCTAACAACTTCAGCATTGTACTATTTGCTTTGTTTTCCTGATAATGAGTGTTTCTGCACTCGAAACATGTCGAATTATTAGGAATTATTCTAGGTTCGCCTAGTTATTCTAATAAATTGTGGGAGAAAGACTTTGTGCTTTTCTTTTTTCTGTCTTTTTAATTGTTTGTAGGAAATGTTTGTGATATTTTAGGAAGATTTTTATTATTGGGGTATATTTTCAATAGGTTCTCATTTAAATAAGATGTCAATTCTGATTATGTTAAAGACTCCTGAACAAGCTCAAAATATGGCCAATGCGATGGTAAAAGACAGTCCTGTCTGTCGCCAACATCTTAACGTAAAATAGACTAGACTTCAACAGTGTGCCATAAATGGCACGTGACTTAGCCAAGATGCGGCGTATTCTTTAAAAAATTTGACTATATACGGTTAAAAATCAAAAATTAAGCTTAGAATTTATGAAATTGACTAGATTGTTAAAAAATAGTTTTAGCCGATCTAATCATTTTTGGCACAGTCTAAGTTATCTGGTTAGTTAACTCTTGATTTAAATCTTCGTACAATGCGAGATTAACATGCTTAATACTGTATTTACCATTAAAGGGTATATATAGGAAATTCAGGTAATAAAAAAATAAATAAATTTTCAAGGATATCCACGCTAACCCATTTTACCACACCTCACATTTGCTTTTAGGATTCATTTTGGAACCGGGTTTACACTGGAACTCCTCACTAAATTCTTTAAGGTTACTAACGGCTCCAATTACTCTAAATTTTGCGGGGGAGTGAGAGTCTTTTTCAATTTCTAAGTTGGTCGCTTCTTTGGTCACTGTTGAACACCAGACCTTAAAAAAAAATATTTACAAATAATGTAAAGTTTTTGTCGTCTGCTGTATATTAAAAGATAACTGAAGATGTTTGGAAGATGCAGCGCGGTACCATGTCGAGAATTTTCTAAAAAAATTTAATCCGTTTTATGCATAGATATTTACCTTTGATAAGCAAACAATGATCACAAAAGTAGCAAAGTTAGGGCCTCGGTTTGCTATGCAATATTTACCAGAAAATGATTTTTTTGGCAAAATGTTATCTTTTCCGATGAGAAAACTTTTCAGTCTACATATAATGGAAAGATTCGAGTATATAGACCACCAAATTCCCGATATGATGAGAAGTATACGCAAAAAAACAAACCGGTGGACGTTTCTCCGTTAATGTGTGGGCATGGATAAGTGTTTAAGGTGCAGGTGTATGCTGGAATAATGGTGGAACACTAAACAGTAATATATATCTTCAGATTTTAGAAAATGTTTTTCTTCCTTCTGCCGCGGTAGTTTTTGAAGGAAATAACTTTATATTTCAGCACGATAACTGCCCTGTGCACACTGCAAGAAATATAGGAAATTGGTTTAGACAATACAACGTAACATGTCTGCCTTGGTGCTCAAGAAGTCTTGATTTTAATCCAATTGAAATCGTTTGATGATTGATGGTAAAAAAAAATGTACAAAATAAATTTTAAACCACAAAATGAAATAGTTATTTGATAAAATAGAAGAAATTTGGGAAGGGCTAACTCCGGATTAGGTAGGTACAACAGAAGTTTTATTTTGTCAGTGCCAAGAAGATTACGATTAGTGTTAGAATCCAATGGCGCAGCAATTAAATATTAGTATGTTGTTTGTAGTTTGTTAATAAATTTACCCTTTCTGGGTTTATACTTTTGTAATTTTCCTGGTATTATTTTATAATTTTCTTATTTTGCGGCTGTAATTGAAAAACAAAAATATTTCGAAATAACCATTATTACTTATGGTAAAAAATCGTACATACAATAATTTACAGCTATGTTTATAGCTGGTGTTCTATCCAGCTATAAGCAGCAAGGTGAGAAACCCATTTTACCCAATTTTGTTGTAGTTATGTATGGGTGGAGTGTACGAATTTATATGTCGTCAACTGTATGTATGTATCTACTGAAAATCAACTTACCTGTGCAAAGGCAACAAAAAACAATTGCTTGTGGTTTAGAGCTAACCCAGGCAGCTTTTTAGGCTCGGGTTGGTCATGCATTAGATCCAAGTAGGCATGGTAAGCTGCTTTTAGTCCTCCATTATCCGCAATATTTTCACCGAGTGTTTGATTCCCATTGATATTCTTGCCGTTAATTTTAAATGCATCTAAAAAATGTTATTTTAGTTACAATAGATTATTCAATTAACAATGAAACGATAAAAAAGTTAGCAAGCCAATTTTTCATTGTATGAAGTATCAAGACCTCCTCCATGTATCTCTTCTATCCCATCTACGATGGGCCCGCTTAATCGGCTGTGGTAAAAAAGTTAATTAGGAAAATATCTACAAGTTTTACACGTAGTAAACGTCCATTATCAAAAGAAATATAAATATAGGGGGGTATTATTTATTTATTTTATTTATTTATTCCAAATAAAATCCCCAAAACATCTGTTCATGCGAGATTATCTACTAATAACAACATCAAAAATATAATTGTTAAATATAACTAATTAAAATACAAGGTAAGTCAAAATAATACTTAAAATGTTAATATTCAATAAAAAAATAAAGATATTTAAATATGTATGTATAAAATTATTCCATTATTATTTCTTTTATTAAAATAATATAACTAATAATATCGTTTAGATATCATTTATAAATAATTTTAACAAGAATAATTAATCATAAAATAAGTGCACGTTTAAATATTGTTTAGTTTAAAATTTAGCTTCCCCTTTTTTAAGTATTTTCTTAGTTATCATTTTAAAACGTTTTATATTTAAAAATTTTAATTCCTGGGGTATTTCGTTGTAAAATTTCATACCTTGATAATAAATGGAGTTCTGACCTGCCCTAGTATTATTAGTAAATCAATATTGAAAACCGTTCTAGTTAAGTGATCATGTACGTCACGTCTGTAATTGAATTTTATATTTGAATGTTTATTTTTTGATATAATTTGGTGAACAAAAATAATATTTTGCAGTAAGTGAATATATCCTTAATTGACATAATATTAAAATTTTTATATAAAAGTTTAGTTGAATATCGTCTATCCAAGCAATACATATTTAATTGTTTTATTTTGTAAAACTCGTAGAGGGTTAAGCAAATTTCGAAAAGTTGATCCCCATATTAAAGTAAAATATTGTAAATGGGGGTAAATAATAGCAAAATAAATAGGACGTAACATATAATTTGGAGTCAAAAAACTGAGTTTTTTTTAAATCCCCAATGGAGCAACTATTTTCTGTTAAATATATTCAATGTGTTCACTCCAATCAATAGCTTCATCTATTATCAACCCCAAAAATTTAATTTTATTTGATTGTTTTAAATGCCCGACTTTTAATTTTAAATCACTTCTGTATAAATTGGGTTTCTTTCCTATACAGAAAAAAGAGGATTTTTCCAAATTTAATGTTAATTTATGACTACACATCCATAATTCAATGATTTTCATATCATGATTTATAAAATTTTGTATAATTTCATATGAATCAGCGGTGTATAAAATAGTTGTATTATCAGCAAACAATCTAATTTTCCCTTTCAATTTAATTATAGAGTTCATATATAAGGAAAAATAAAGGGGCAAAAATCGAACCTTGCGGAACACCATCAATTAATATTAAGAAATTTGCTATATTTATTTTTGATACGAACTTTTTGTTTCCGCCAATTTAAATAGTTTCTAAACAAGTCAACAACTACACCCGAAATACCCATCATATTAAGTTTTCTTAAAAGAATAGAAAAATGTACTGTATCAAAAGCTTTGCAAAGATCTAGAGAAACAAGTGTACAATTTTGTATACAGTTCAGAAAATAGGTATTAAAAGTGTGCACTAAGTGCGTCGCCAGAAAGGGGCAGGGGAGACCTGATGCACCCCCCGCTCCTAGAAATTCGATAGACAAAATAAGTCCACGAACCCACGAACTCCGCGGGAAAACTACAAATTTTTGTCGTCGTCTCGGGAACCTGAAAGGGATCGCTGGTATTTCGTATAACTGCCGATTTAAAAGGATGTTCTGCCTTCTACAAGTTACAAATGCAGCAGAAATTGAAATAGGAGGAAGTGAAAAAACAAGCACAAACACCAAAAACAATATCAAAAACGTAAAGGTTATCTTTAACGACTCTCAACGACTATTCTTGGGCTGTTGTTAATAGACGACTACATTTTACCGACTTATTTTTACGACTCTCGTGCCGTAACGATAGGTAACGATGACGTTAAGAGTAAGTGAATAGTTAATTAAGTTTTCCTAAGCCAACAATAACATTTTATTTTTCATAAACAAGGCCTTCCCTTTTTTCCACTTACTATATTGATTTACAACGCATTTGGTCCTCTCCTTAAACCTATCTACAGTATCGTTGTTCCACCAATGGTTCAAATTTCCATTCTTGTCGTATTGCCGCCCTTGGTCGTCGAAACCGTGTGTCAATTCATGGCCCATAACTACACCCATCGCCCCGTAGTTTAAACTTGGTGAAAACGTCGGATCGTAGAACGGATTTTGAAGAATTCCTGCTGGAAATACCATTTGGTTTTTGGTTGGGGTGTAGTAAGCGTTGACGGTTGAAGGCACCATACCTAAAAAACCATGATATTGTTGTACAGTACAATATACAGAGTGTTAAAAAAGAAGTTTGGACTATTGCAAATATTTCAAAAACTAATAAAAAAAATTTTTTTTTTGAAAATTGGTGCATCTGCACTAAAGGAAATGATCTAATACAACAGGTTTGCTAAGACATAGTTTGTATCGGTAGCTTATTTTTTTATTAGCCCATATTAAATAAATTGCTAGTGTATCAAACCCGCTTTGTTATATCAATTCCAGATTTGCAAGAACACATTGTTTTTATTGGTAGTAATCAGTTCCATTAGCAGCACCGTCTTGTTGAATAATGAACTACTTTTAATACAGCAATTTTGTTAAGAAATAAATTGTATCTTCTCAATTCGACACAGTTTGTTCCCAGTAAAGCGATTTCTCTACATTTAAGAAAGTAGAACAGCGTTCACGAAAATAAATTGTATCTGTTAGAACATAATATTATAATCCACCAAGACGTTGGTGGTGGGGGTTCGTAGCAATCGGCAATCGCCTCGCGCCGTAGTATTAGAGATGTGTCATTCGTTCATTTTAGTGGGATTCTATCAATCGGCGATTGATACTGAAAATGATCGAATCTTTTCAATCGATCGTTTCAATCGATCATTTTCGGCAATCGCAGGTGAAACGATTGGTATTGACATTCGCGCGTCCGAATCGGTCCGGTCGTTGATTGTCGATCCCACTCGTGTCAATCTTTTAAACGAACGATTGACCTTCATTTGACCAGTACAGTTACAGTATTGAAACTTTGTGGTATTGAATTTAAATGTTAAATCGAGTTGATTGCGTTTTTGCTGTCCTTTAAAGTATGCAACCCTAAAAACAATAGGTATAACGTGGGTGGAAGGTTGCAGTTGTCGTATATTGATTCAAATTTCAAAATTCAAATTCGATCGCGCCAACCGCGAACGGCACCGTCGTTCGACGTCGTTTCAATCGGTGATGCATGGGCATGCGCATTTATATTGATTTCGAAGCGAAGCCAATCTCGGCCATCGGTTCGATCGTTCGATCTCCGATCGGTCAGTGCCAGTAGTCACGTGACGATTGATAGATTTAAGCAGAGCAAGATTCGATCATTCAATACTTAAAAGTGATTGAATCCACGTGATCGAATCATTCACGAATGACACATCTCTACGTAGTATTAATTTTAACGTATTTGTTGGGCAGGTCACATCGTTGTTCGAAGTTTTCTAGCTGTCCCGTCTGAATATGAATTTTATTGATCGTACCAATTCCTGTTTCAATTATTTTATTTTTACTTTGTAAGTATTTAAGTTTTTTAAACTGTGTATGTCAGATAAAGCAGTGGATTCACCCTAAAAGCTATTTAAATTCTTGAGAACTACAGTACTGATTTTTAGTGGTAAGTGTCAAGTTTCATTACAACTGCCGATCAGAACTAGTACAGTATATAAAACCAGATTAAACCTCCACGAGAACTTGATAATTACTTTGAGAATTCATAGTAATAATGGCTATAGTAGCAATAACTCCTATTTCCTATTGGCTAAATTACCGTAATATTATCAGCACACAACGGTCTACCGATTTTCGTTGTCTTATAGTAGGAATAAGCACGTTGCTGTCACCTATAGTTTTAAACAGTTGTATAAAGAGTGTGTGAATTCTTATAAGGAATAGAAGGTTTTTTCTGCGCATAGTTAAAAAGGCACACTTAGGAAGTACGAAACCGTTTCTGTGACTGTGCAGACTAGTCAGAAAAAAAAAACTGGCAGTCAACCGCAGCGATGGCGTTCAAGCATCAGAAGCTTCGATTCAGGGTAGGTTCCCGATGGATTTGGGGGCTCTCCGGCATCATTCTTCAAGTCGCACAATGGAGACATAATAGGCTGCCCCTGTCGAGGTCTGTAATCTAACAAGACAGTAAAAACTGTTTCCGAGAATAACATTCGCGCATTCGCCAGTAACATTGTGGTTCTGAATCCACAAAAAAACTGTAGATTCCGTCCGGCTACTAGCTACTACTACTATACCACTCAGAAAGTATACCTACTATAACATAGGCGCATTTACGTCTTTTGTTGCCTTATTAGGAAAGAAATTTCTTTGCTGCCCCCTTATACTTAATTAAAGTACTTACTCCAAGTAGTTTTATTAACAGGTTCGTTAATTTTCTCCAGATTTTTTCTTAAATTGTAAGAATTTATATTGATGTTATTTTCAAAGTACGTGTCTTGTCTAAGAGTTAAATTATCAAATCGCTCATCTAGGTGGTTGACGTCTTTGATGAATTCGGGATAACCTAGAATTGGAAGAAAGTGGTTGTTTTTTAATATTAACGATATTTTTCTTAAATATGCTTATACCGAAGTAACAAGATGCCCTTATGTAAACGTCATTTGACTAAAGGGCGGAATATATGCAAAATGCATATACATATATGCATTTTATGCATATTTTGTCAATTTTATAATAAAATGCATATTTTTCATAAATTATTATTTTAAAGGCATATTTTTATGTTTTCGGCTTTATCAAAAACTTTAAAACGTTAAATGTTTAATGTCCAGTTCGGTACTTATTTCAGGGATTTTCCAATCTGAAGATTATAACAATTATATTTACATTGTGGTTATACACGAGGTATTTATTGGGTAATACGTTATTATTACCTGCTTAACAAACTGTATTTATATCGATTTGTAATACATACTTCTGTTTTAATTTATCGAGAGATTTCAGTATTTTCAGTGTAAGAGTGCAGTTGTATAAGGAGAGATTACCAGGAGTTAGTTTACCTCCAGAACCTGTAATTACCCGGTGGGGAACATGGATTAAGGGCGCAATATTCTACGCAGAGCATTTCGAAGCCAATAAACAACTAATTTTGGATTTAGATGACGATTCGCAGTGTGTTGTGCAAAGTAAAGAGTTGTTAAAAAGTGCAAGTGTAGCTAAAGATCTTGTTTTTATTAAGGTTAATTTCAGTTTTATACCGGACACAATATCCTCGTTGGAGAGTAGAAATTTAAGTTTAAGAGACTCAATTAGTGTTGTTCAAACTTTTTCGGCTAAATGTAACAACATTCCCGGTAAAGTAGGAGTAAAGTAAAGTAAGGAACAAATTGGATGGTACTGTAAAAAAGAATAATAGATTTAAATACTTTACTGCAGTAAAAAGCATTTATGAGGGTAAACCATCAAACGAAGTTGAATCTCGGCCTTATATTTTGCTACCCAAGTTGCAGTATTGTCCCATTTCATCAGTAGATGTTGTTGTTCTCTTTGTATAAACATATTTTTACTAATAGAATACAATTCTTTTTAGTTGAAAATTTTGAAAAATATTTAGTAATAAATGCCTTTCATGCAATTTTAGGTGAGAAAATGATTTATGCACTTTGTTTTTTTTTGCATTTTTTTAAAAATAAACATATTTTTTTAAACCAAATGTGTTTCTTTACCTCATTTTACTAGAATAAATTAAGAAATATTGCATACCAGTATGCGTATGCATATTTGGTAAAAAAAAATGCAAACAACTGCATATTTTAAAGGCAAACAAGGCATATTTTGGCTGAATTTAAGTGCATATAATCTGCCCTTTAGTTATGACAGATCGCTAGTTCATGTCTGGTGAGTTCCATGTGATTACTGTACAAGAGTAGCATGCCTCTACCTCTACAGCCTACAGCTTACTATATCGGTAAAATGTGATCGGACTATATTGATTTACTATGTTGTTAAAACTAACTGAAAAAATTTAATAAATACATACCTATCATATCAGAGATAGCATCTGCTTTCTCCATTGCCAGTTTCCTGGTTTTTCCATCCATCCATTTTAAATTATTAAAATTTCTCTTAAAGGCATTTCTGACGTTATTTATCATGATTTCTGCTTGTTCTTTTGAATCTGGATGAAAAACTTCTCGTACAAAAATCGCGCCCAAAGCAAAACCTACAAAGGGAAAAAGTTTTTTAACATTTGTATTTTTTATAGAAAAAGTAGAGGTCTGGTAATATCCATCTTTAGTCGCTTAAGAAATGTACGTATAAATGATGAAAGTATGCTCCCATTTTGTTTAATATCTTTCTTACCTAAAACATTATTCGTATCCTGTATACAATACCGCCATTGCGGTTCGTCAGCTCCATCTGAGCCCATTAGGGCTGTTCTTAAACCCTTATAAGCATCCCTGAATGGTTTGGATAAGCACGGGGTGAATACTTTTACCGTCTGCCATACTAAGTAGTTATTTAAGATACTATAATAAAAAAAAATGTACAAATATATAAATGTATAAATGAATAAATGTATAAATGTATAAATTTAATACAAAATTTTTTATAAATTAATATACAGTGTGGTTGTTTAAGTGTGCAACATATGGGCATTTTTTTATTACCGATTTCTCAGAAAATTTTATTTTTGGTAAAAGTTGGTGCATGTTCGATAATCATATTAGGTGCACTTGGAATGGTTGCAAGTCAAACGGCGTACAGGGTACGCCAAAAAATATAAAACTTGTACAAGAATAAAAATTTTTAATAAACATTTAAAATAAAAATTTTGCACTTTAAATTATAGTGTTATAATTCGCATATTATCATTACTAATGTTTTATCTTGTTAAAAATAATTTTTATAATATATAATATTTAATAATAAAAAAAATACCATATGTTGTACACTTAAACAACAGTTCCACACTGTATACTGGAACTATTTAAATATACAAACCACATTATGCCCAAAAATGGATTTAAATAGCTAGGGGAACCAAAAAAAAACTAAAAATAAAAAGTATATGAAAAACTTACTTACATTTTTCCTTCAGTTGTATTTTCGTAC
This sequence comes from Polydrusus pterygomalis, assembly GCA_963969555.1. NCBI lineage: Eukaryota > Metazoa > Arthropoda > Insecta > Coleoptera > Curculionidae > Polydrusus > Polydrusus pterygomalis. Next base: position 36,363,497 of record OZ018385.1, on the reverse strand, counting down.
TCCCTAATGAGTTTCGTCAAGTTCCCTAAGTATTCAGGAGCATATACCACTATCTGCTGCTTTGTACTGATCTTTTTCTGAACAACTTTCATTGCGTTTTCGAAAAACTTCCTCCAATCTATCTGCAAAAATGTTATTGCCAAAACTAAAAGACAATTATTTTTTCTTTGACGTGAATTGATGTTTTATGTATTCCGTACTTTTTCTGTCTGTCACGGCATTTTCACTTGTTTTGTTAGTCGTACAATTAAAGTGTATTGATGATACGATAATGTCATGATATGCGATGTTCATGTTCTCAAGCAAAAGTGTGTAGTCAGTAAAAAATAAAAACAAATCAAAACCATCTAAGCTACACCACCCACTATTCTGATACGCGACAAAAACTATATTTTCATAGTGTAAAACATTTTAAAATTAATAAAAAATAGTAAAACAACATCTAGTAACATTTGATACGGTGCCACGTGCCACATGATCTGCTCTTAAATGTATTACATTCAGATGGTGTTAAATGTATTTGAGAGCTACCTTAAGGATCGTCAACAAGTAGTGAAAATCGATATTATACACAGTGATCCACTAACCGTAAAAATTGGAATACCTCAAGGTACCGTCTTAGGACCAATTTTATTTATTGCCTATATAAAATCCTTAGCTAATGTAAGTATTAATAACGGAATAGTCATATCATATGCTGACGACACAGCTGTGGTATTCAAGGGTGAAACTTGGACTCAAATGAAAGAGTCAGCTATAGGTAATTATTAAAAAAATTAAGATGTGGCTGGATTTCTTTAAATTAACCTTGAATACTTCCAAAACTAATTACATAGCATTCTCTCTTACTTCTTCCAATCGTCCCAATTTTAACAACATAAAAATTGAAGATCTTGACGAAGTTCTGTGAGGTAAACTCAACAAAATACTTAGGAATTACTATTGATCTTAAGTGCACGTATCAGTTATTTGACAAACAATATTAGAAAGTTAATTCATAAATTCTATATTTTAAGGGAAATTATTGGCAGAAAACTAGTACTCTCCATATATGTACAGGGTGTTCATTTAAAAACTTCCCACCTCGATTTTTCTGCTTTAAAATGAAAATGTGGAAAATCGCTCGGACTCGTCGATTTTTATTTAGAGGGGGACATTTTTTGCGTATATTGTCAATCTTCTTATTTCAAGCCCCTAGGAGAGAGGGGGGTAAGATCTAAATCTTAAATGGATACCCCTATTTTATATAATTTTTTGGATTCTGCATAAAATTCTGAACATATTTTAATAAAAGCATATTAGTCTATACTTAACAGTTTCTAAGATATTTACTCTTGAAAAATGACATTTTTGAACTTTGACACCGTCTAGCTTTTTAACTGTACGTCTTAGAGCAAAACGGCTTAATGTCCCTATCTTCGATTTTTATTATATTTCCAATAGTGTGAACTTTCGGTTAAACCGGATGTTTCAAGAGTCAATATCTCGGAAACTGTTAAGTATAGACTAATAAAGCTTTTATTAAAAAATGTTCAGAATTTTATGCAGAATCCAAAAAAATTATATAAAATACGGGTATCCATTTAAGATTAAGATCTTACCCCCCCTCCCTCCTAGGGGCTTAAAGTAACAAGATTGACAATATACGCAAAAGATGTCCCCCTCGAAATAAAAATCGACGGGTCCGAGCGATTTTCCACATTTTCATTTTAAAGCAGGAAAATCGAGGTGGGAAGTTTTCAAATGAACACCCTGTATAAGACTTTAGTAGAATATCTAATAAGATACGGTATAATTGCGTGGGGTGGGATCTACATAAAACTCGCTAAAACCTCTAAATGTCGTTCAAAATTATATCCTAAAAATAATCTATAAAAGAAACGAACGGTACTCCACACATTTACTCTACAATTCAGAAATCCTAAATGTTCGATCACTGTATATATTATTATCAACTGCTGTATTAATACATAAAACCTCCACATTAGGAAATTACATTAACCAACCATATCAGACCCGCAATCATATAAACGGACAGTTGATAATTAAATTCCTAACAGTAGTAAAAATGTTAATTTAAAATTTATTCATTACTTAGCTCCAAACATTTATAATGCTCTACTACTAGAAATAAGAAATATTCCAAACAGCAAAAAGTTTAGAAAAAAATGTAGGATTTTTATAAGTAGCAACGTAAATAAATTTACTGTATTATTTTGAAAATTAATCCTTCTCGCGCATTTTGATAATAAGGCACCCAAGTGCATATAATATACTGCTTTACGTTACTCTTATTCTTATATTATTATATATACTCAATAAAACACTTATATTTAAGATAGAATAGTATATATATAGTAGCTTTTAATTAAACCTTTATATTATTTATTTAATAACATTAGGATTACTGTACCTATTATTAATTAGAATTAAATTTTGCACATACAGGGATTTAGCTCACTAGGTGCAAAACTAAAAAATTCTATAGGACTATAAAAACGTATACAGGATGTCCCAAAAGTAATGGGACACAGAGCAACAGCAGACTCCTTAAAGCGAAATAATGTGATTTACTTAAACTTGCCTTATCCCAAAATTGATAACAACAAAGATACAGGGTGGCAAAGTTTTAATTTTGTTTTCGTTTTTTTGCGATTACTTCTTAACGAAACGACATAGTAGCACAAAATTAAGGCTTTTGGGGTTTTTTGAGGTGAGGAATTCAAAATTATCCATAGTTTTTGTGTACCCAGTAGAGGGCGCTGCCTACGGCATGGCCCACTCCTTTTAGCGGGCATAACTTTGTTTAGGCTTCTTATATCGATCCGACTATTAAAAAAATAAGTTACTTTACTTCTTTCACTTAAAAAATGTATAACTTATTAAAGTCGCTAGGGGCAACCATTTTCGAGATAATTGCATTCGATATTTTCAATGCAAAAATTCTAAAATATTTAAATTAATTAAATCATTGAAATCAATGGTGGCAATTTTAAACAATTGCTATCACGGCGTTGCCATTTTTATTTCTAACCATTTTGTTACTTTTAAATGTTATTAAAGTAAGTATTAAAAAAATTTTTGTTTAAAATAAAATTAGTAATTCCGTACACGAAAAAGCGTTTTTATTAGAAAAAAATAGTCAACCTTAAGTATCTGCATTAACTGACACTTAGCTAATGTAGCTCATTTACAATAATTTTAAGTCAGAAATTTACCGTTGCTCGATTTTCCGTTGCTTTTGGACCACGTACTTAGTTGCATTGGACATATGAAATGCGATTATCTCAAAAATGGTTGCTCCTAGCGACTTCAATAAGTTATACATTTTTGATGTAAAAGAAGTAAAGTAACTTATTTTTTTAATAGTCGGGTCGATATAAAAATCCTAAACAAAGTTATGCCAGCTAAAAGGAGTGGGCCATGTCGTAGGCAGCGCCCTCTACTTACACAAAAACTATGGATAATTTTAAATTTCTCACCTCAAAAAACCCCAAAACCCTTAATTTTGTGCTGCTATGTCGTTTCGTTAAAAAGTAATCGCAAAAAAACGAAAACAAAATTAAAACTTTGACACCCTGTATCTCGGTTGTTATCAGTTTTGGGATGAGGCAAGTTTAGATAAATCGCATTATTTCGCCTAAAGGAGCCTTCTGTTGCTCTGTGTCCCATTACTTTTGGGACACCCTGTAAATAATATAAATCATATAGACATTACTTTTAAGCAATACGTTATATATCTTTATTATTATTATTTGACTTATCGTAATTATTACTCACCCGGGCGAGCCCCACACCCCTCCCCCTCCCTATATCTACGCTACCGAGAGTAATGAGTAATACCGATCTCGTAATCGTATATGGTGCCCGATCCCATTATTTACTTTAATACTACTAAATAGTCACCCAAACTTGTTTTACCATACGTGTATTATACCCAAGTAACAGTTCAATAAGACAATCAGGAATAAAACACAACACTTACAAAGTTCGCTCTGTCCTGAAGATCGGCAAGGGGCATTAAATGGTACAGCGATTCTTCATCTCTTCTAAGGTCACTCGGGGTAGTGATGTTGGCAAGTTTAGTTTCAAAATCTATGATGCCCTGCATTCTTATTTGGGTTGCGTTTTGTTCTCCGCCAAGCAGTACTCCTACCTTAAAGATGTAAAAGTTGTTAACAAGTGCTAGATAAAATTGGTCACGGTACTTTTAAAGGGGTTTGAGTTTGACTTTATACCTTGATGATAAGTATCCCCACCAAACAAGAGCATATCGGTAGTATAACGAGATTGAAGGTGGAAATGTTGGTTTAGAAAACGTTCCTAGAAGGTCGAGTTCAATTCTGCATGAGTAAAAATTTTTGTTCACTTGAATTCCGTTCCCGAGGAACCAAAGACATACGCCAAGTAAATTGGTAAAAAATGGAAAAGACGCAAGAGAATGGTTCATCCATTTATGTTAATAGTGTTGGCGACTATTAAAAGATGAAGATCCCAAGGTGCCGGTGAAAACACATCGATCGGTCAAAAAAAAACTGATTGCAGTATTTTATAAAAATTAGATATGTATTATTACTGATTGCTAGCCTCAAAGAACTGCATCCAGTTATTGTCATTGCTTTTCAGCACATTACCTTAAAATTGATAAGACGGGCACCCTGTCAGGCCCTGTCAGGGCTGTTCAGCACATTCCCTTTTAGGACAGGCATCCTGTCCAGAAAAAAGATAAAAATAAGAATTGTATAAGAGAAATGATTATAATAGGAGTGAAAGAAGGGGTATGAGCAGTATGTTTATTTAAATGATTAGTGCTGTGAAACTTTTATGACTTGCTCTTGGGCGAACTGGATGTTGGGTTTGATAAAATGTGTTTCGAATGATGGGATGTGTCTCCCAAGGCACCAGAGTGTCGCCAAGAATAACCGTTTGAACTTTAAACTCCCTTTTTCTGATTATTATTATGGCCTGAGTTTTTCTAATGAAGCCAAGCTCTATCTATGCATAGAACGAAGCTTGCGCCGGTACCAGAAGAAAAATGAAAAACAATTTTTTGTAATGTTCGATTAAGGAGGAAGTACCTAGGTAGTACGTATATTATTTATGGTGGAAATAACTATGCACTTATAGCATTGGAAAACTTCCGTGCATTAATCTTACCTTAGTCATATACTCCAAGTAAGCCTTTAAAACCTTTAAGTGTTCATCAGTTTTATTTAGGTAGTTATCTCGGGTAGGTAGCGCCAAACCACTTTGATCTATTTGCAGAACATGTCTACTTGAGTTTCTATCGTCTTCACCCACTCCATATGAAAATAGAGCTCCTATACTATATTTGTTTTGGATTATTTGAAGTGTGTTTTGCAAGGTCCAATCTAGAAAAATAAATATAAATGGAACAACAAATTTTAGACGCTACCTAATCGCAAATAACATTGTTGAATAATTATAATAAATGAAGTGGTTGTGGGATGGCAATATTATCAGTCGTCAGGAAACATGGCAAGTAAACGAAACTGATATAACCGGACTGGCCATTTATTTGTTTTTGTTTTGGTTCTGATCTTCAGTGTGATTGTGATTATTATTTGCAGTTTGCTTTGAAATGCTACAGGTTTTTAGCTCTATCCATCTACTTTGTGCAAGTTGTTTGACTATGCGATCTCTCTCCTCTTTTATCGATCTCGATGATCTAGCGACAGTGTTCTCCTCTAGATCGGCAGACGTTAAATCCGTAGCGGCGAGACAAATAATGTTAAGATTACTCGCTGAATATAGCGATGTGACATTTAAAATATTTTTCTGCAGTATGTTTTAATACCAGTGTTTAAAAGTTTAAATAAAATAACTCATATAGGTACCCGCTCTCAACTCAGAATTCCATAGCATTTGAACTACTCTTAAACAGTTGTTAATTGTTCTAGAAAAGTTTTAAAATAAATTCGATTATAATGCACCAATGTAAATGACAGATGTAAATCGTTGCTTATTTGTTCAAAATTGCCCGATGTATCTGTGTCACCGGTTCCTAGTGTATTACACCTCCCCCCCACCTTTAAGCTTTTTTTTATATGAAATACCTACCACTGACGTTAAATCCACTATCGGTTATGTTCCATCCCCCAAGTTTTTGTATCAATTCCAGCATGGGTGTTGGTCCTAACGTTTCTACTGTGTCGTTTGCATCTAGACAGGATTCGTAGTACATTTTTGCTTTTTTCTCCGCTTTAGACTTAAACGTATCAATTGGTTGTTCTAAAATCATTTAATATAAGTATATTGTCATCTATAAAGGGCGGAATATATGCAAAATGCATATCTTGCATATTTTGTCAATTTTATAATAAGATGCATATTTTTCATAAATTATTATTTTAAGAGCATATTTTTATGTTTTCGGTTTTATCAAAAAATTTAAAACGTTAAAGGTTTAATGTCCAGTTCGGTACTTATTTCAGGGATTTTCCAATCTCAAGATTATAATTATTATATTTACATTTTGGTTATATACAAGGTATATATTGGGGGTTTCCGGGGTTTGCAGGCATATAGTTAGGGGTTGTTAATTGTCACTTAATAATGCGTTATTATTACCTGCTTAACAAACTGTATTTAATTTAAAATAAATTAATTTCAAACGTAAAAAATGTATTTCTAAAAGCACCTCTAAGACAAGGGCGGATTCAGGGGGGGGGGGCACTAGGGGCAAGTGCCCCCCATCCCCCCGAGCGCCCTAAGAACCGAAGAAATACAGAAGAAATATGACTGATCGATTGCATTTATGCATTCGTCGATGCGCCGAAATACCTCCCTACAACATAAATAGGGCCCATACCATGCATTCTTATGACATTTCGGCGTGGTCCAAAAAAAAATCGCCTGCGGCGCTATTTACCCTACACGTTGTCTAACCTCTTGTATAATTCCACTAAATAGTGCCCCCCCCCGGATCCGCCGTTGCAAGAGTGCAGTTGCATAAGGAGAGATTACCAGGAGTTATTTTACCTTCAGAACCTGTAATTACCCGGTGGGAAACATGGATTAAGGCCGCAATATTCTACGCAGAGCATTTCGATGCCATTAAAGAACTAATTTTGGATTTAGATGACGATTCGTAGTGTGTTGTGCAAAGTAAAGAGTTGTTAAAAAGTGCAAGTGTAATATCCTCGTTGGAGAGTAGAAATTTAAGTTTAAGGGACTCAATTAGTATTGTTGAAACTTTTTCCGTTAAATGTAACAACATTCCCGGTAAAGTAGGAAGGTTAAGTAAGGAACAAATTGGATGTAACTGTAAAAATAATGAAGGATTTAAATACTTAACTGCAGTAAATAGTATATTAAAGTACACGTTTCATAAGAAGCGGTTTTAGCGCACGCGTCTATTTTAAAAAACGAGCCACGAAGTGGCGAGTTTTTTAATTGACACGTGCGCTAAAACGCCTTATGAACCACGTGCTTTATACTATTTTTTCTATTTGTAGATTTTTCAATAAAAAATACATATTTAAAAAGAAAATAAATCCGCAAATTTTAATGTCTAAATTTTATGTTGGTAATACTATTTTTTATCATAGTAACCTCTGGACAACAAAAACTATTTTGCGAACTGTCATTTTTTGATTTATTGACCCATTTTCACCACGAGATTCTAAAGTTATTTTAGCGATATAAGATTTAAAATTGGACGGAATACGTTGTGTGATCCTTGTACATTCGGTACATATACAGAGCGTTCGGAAATTCGGGCGATTTTGCTAATTTTTTTTAAATTTCAATAGACGTGATTTTACGTCAATTTTTGAATTTCAATGTTACCAACATCAAATAAAGAAAAAACGCGTATCGAAATAGCTTCATTATGAACTTCATTTCAAGTTCATAATGAAATTATTATGAACGTCAAATAGAAAAAAGCATTTATGAAGGTAAACCATCCAACGAAGTTGTATCTTGGCCTTATATTTTGCTACCTAAGTTGCAGTTTTGTCCGATTACATCAGTAGATGTTGAAAGAAGCTTCTCTTTAAGAAAATTCTTTTTAGTTGAAACTTTTGAAAAATATTTAGTAATAAATGCCTCTTATTCAATTTTAGGTTACAAAATTGTTTATTTTCATTTTTCTTTTTTTTTGCATTTTAAAAAAAATAAATGTATTTTTCAGAACCCAATTTGTTTCTTTACCTCATTTTACTATAATAAATTAAGAAATATTGCATACCAGTATGCATATTTGGTAAAAAATGCAAATAACTGCAAACAAGGCATATATATGCCCATATTTTGGCTGAATTTAAGTGCACATAATCCGCCCTGTAGCCATCTATATATAAAGTGTATCCCCCCGGATGGACGCATGAGTAGGTAAAAAAACTGAACTCTTTTGAATTGCAACTTCTTCTGCTTGGGGTAAAAACTAATTTGTGTCTTAATTTTAGTTTCGAAAAATCAAGTAAGCCGTTTTTGAGATATCTGGATTTACAAATTTCCCTTCGTGTATGGCCAGGTCTAATTTTGTAATAATTGAAGACTATTTCAAGCGAATTACCCAACTTATTAGATTGAATTAGAAGTCATCCACTTTTGGACTTGGGTAAGCCTCAGGAATTTGTGGTAGCATTTTTCCGCACCTTTTAAAGACACCCTGTATAAATTTATTGTTGGTTTTAAGTGCGGAAGTCTATGAATAGAATATAATAATTTTATTTTGTAATTTCTTTAGAGGTTTTAATCCTATCGAATTGGTTCAACCATAAATGAATTTTTGAATGTATATACTAACGCATTATAAATATTTTCTAAATAATTTAAACGTATATAATAACGGATTTTACAGAATAACGGAAAAATGTATGTTCGAATATGTTCTACATTGTTCTTCAGGTTAAGTTTAAAAAACAAAAATTGTATAAAAAAACTAAACTTTCCAATGACCATTTTGTGATATAAGGACATCCTGTATATTCAATTATCTTGAAAATATTGCTTACCTAAAACATGCTTAATAACTAAATAATTCTGTTGCTCCAACTTCATGAAGGTGCCCCAATTACTTTTCCCATCGGGTATGGGGTTGGCTTTGACCCAACCATTACAAGAATATTCGTAGAAATCCTCGCACGGGTCCACGCTAAGATCCATGGCGTCTAGAATGTGACTGGCAGCGTGGACACAGGACGCGTTTAAACATGGTTGTTCTGCTTCATATTTTAACTGGTTGGTCTACAAATAAATATTTTATATAATAGACATTTGATGCAAGTTATACAGGGTGTTTTAGTAAGATGTCTGGCTTCGATAGTACCTAAACTATTAAAGATAGAAAAAAAAGTGTTATACAGAAGTTAAATATGCATAATTTAAAAATAGTTTTAAAATTTCCAAGCTTGAAGCTATTGCCGAAGACTTTTAAGCTCTTGTCAAGAAACTAAAGCATTTTTAAGAGCTTAAAGCTATTTTTTTTATTTTACTTTACTCCCAATCAACTTTACAAGTTTATTACAGGGATAAGTATATAAAAATAACTAGCAATTATTACTCTCTAACTTAATAGGTACATATAATATATAAAAAAGACAGTTAAAAAAAATCGTTTTGTATTATAAATGTTTGATTAACTCGTTAAGAAAGAAAATTATCCTCGGAAATATTTTTTTAAATGAAATTTAAATAAGGGTAGTTTTTTTAATGTTTTTATATTTTCGGGTAAAATATAATATAACAATGGCCGTTTTCCAAAGTTAGGTACTGTTTATTTTAATAGTTTGTAAAAAATTAGTTTGTCTAGTATCATGTCTATGAATATCATAAACTTTCGCAACCGTTATGTAAGAAATTTTTTGTTTTAAAAGTAAAGAATAAATAAATATGCACCTTTTTAAATTATATAAATTATTCATATCTAGTTATTTATTCGGTTTATATAAATTTGTTGTTGGTTCTAAGTGTGGAAATCTATGAATATATTTAATTATTTTATTTTGTAATTTCTTTAACGCTTTTAGTACTATTGAATTGGCTGAACCCCAAATAGAAATAAGATACTGAATTTTTGAATAAACTAATGCATGATAAATATTTTTTAAATAATTTAAAGATATACAATGACGTATTTTAAAGAATATCCCAATTAACGGAGAAATGTAAGTTGGAATATGTTCTACGTGTTTTCTCCAACTTAAATTTTGATCAATGTATAATCCTAAAAATTTTATGTTATCTTTGTAATTAATATTTTCCCCATTAAATATTATTGGTTGCTTCTCCATGTCTAGTCTTTGTTTGTCAATGTACATAAATGAAGATTTATTAAAATTTAAAGTTAATTTACAAGATTGCAACCAGTCAAATATAATTTTTAAATCTTTTTTGATATTTAATTGGATGTCCCTAATATTTTTAGTATAATAAATAATTGTTGTGTCGTCGGCAAAAGGTTTAATTTGTCCATGTAATTTTAACTTTAAAATATAACTGATATAAATAAGAAACAATGTGGGTCCTAGAATAGAACCTTATAAATTTTTCCTCCTATGCCTATATCAAATAATTTAACTAATAATATATCATGGTTTACAGTATCAAAGGCTTTACACAAATCTAGAGATAAAATACCGCACTTTTTTTGGTATCTAGATGTAATTGAATGTTAGTAATAACATCCATAGCTGCAACTTCAGTATCTCTAGATTTGCGAAACCCGTACTGATTCTCGAAAAGTAAATTTTGTCTTTCTAAAAAATTCGTTAATTTTATATTTATAATTTTTTCCAAAATTTTTGACAGAACAGGCAAAAAAGATATTGGACGGTAATTATTAGGATTATTAGTTTTATCGCTTTTAAAAACTGGTGCCACTTGAGTTGAAGTTCTTGCGAGGCCCATTTTAATGGCTTAAGTGTTATTACAACCTTATTACGTCATCCCATTATCCGCGCAATCCTTTTATTTGTCAGCCTCGACGGATTATATCGCTATCTTTGTTTCGATAAAATAAATAAACAAGAACAGCTTAAAAAAAGAAAACAACCCGCTCGATATTAAGGTAGACGCGGCGTTCGACCTTCAGCTGAATCACTGGGACCCATGGGTCAATGCAGATGTGACGTCAGTGAGTTGATTCCCGTGTTTTTATTAAAGAGCGTATCTTGTTTATTTATTTTCTCAGTAAATAATTCAAAATTTTAAAAACTGAAACAGTAGAAAATTTTATTTTTTCTTTCTCTATGCGATACGATCAAAATTTAGTGAAAAAAAAAGAAAATTCTCAAGAATTTTAATAAAATTTTATTTACTCGGTTGCTTTACTTACTGATATCATTGTTAATAAGACAAACTGTTTTGGATTATATTAAAAATATCAATATTATCAAAATTAGAGTTGACAAAGGCATTTAAACCTGGCAAAAGTATTATTTTTGGGGTCGTGCCTTTGTTAACAAAGAGAAGCTTTATTGCATTAAATAATCGTAATTATTATCAACAACAGCTAATGGAAACGTTTTAACATATCGAGTGCAAAGCATACACCTATTATACTATATACATATACATTCTTTACACCTAGAATAGTGGTGGTTATTTATAAACTTAATTGAAATTCATTGTTTTTTGAATAAAAAAGTTCACTTTATTTAACCTGTCTAAGTTAATTATAATGAAAACCAACATTAAACTATAATACGCAAAAAATAACTAATATATTCGATATTAGGAATGATCAATCGTCGATATTTTCATCTTCAACATCGATGATTTTATTCGAACTTTGATATTTTTATTCGATATTTTTAGAGCATTATATAGATAAGATGTCTACGATCGATATTGGACATCGGTGATACCTAATAGACATACGTGGACTACCTTTTTAAAATTTAACCTACTGTTTAAAGAAGGAAGAGGTTATTTATTGACGTGGAATAAATTCAGTTTAAATAAGCAGTTTTTTTTTGGAAAAATGCTTGGGTGCAACATTTTATTTATATACATTATATTTTATTTTATTAAAAAAAAAGTATTAATACAGTGTGTCCCAAATTAGAAAAACGACGATATCGATAATTTTTTTAAATGGCAACTCTGGTATTTTATTGGCTACTTTTAAAGTGTATATTATTAAGTTCTACATAAGTAATACATTTCAAATTTTAATCTCCCCCCCCCCCCCTCTCTCCTCTCGGTGCGTAAGAAATTGCAAAATTTAAAAACATTACACTAATAACTACTTTGAAAACCACTTTAAATTGCTTACCTTTGCTATTTGTAAATGATGTTCTACTACATTAACAACAATTGCTAATACGATGACGACTATAAATAAAAAGGCTCCTAGGAATAAAAGAATTCTTTCTAAGGTCGATCTTACTTCCCACAATTTGGCACCTGGGTGATATCTTATATGTGTTGCACTTGTACTTATTCCTAAAAAATCAAAGGTCGTCAGGTCCTAGGTAACGTTATCTATACATATAGGTACATATTGGCTGGCGCAGCATATAGGACACCCATATGCATTTACCTTTAGATCATAGATATTCACCTTCAGATAAGCAAACAATAATCACGAAAGTGGCAAATGTATGGCCTCGCGCATGTAAACAGAGCTACACACGATTAGACATGCGCACTGCAACATTATCATTTGACGAAAGGAAAAATAGACATGTCCGGGGTTAAAAATTTAAGTTCTTGCTCAAGAAATTGTAAAGTTGACCTTTAATTTATTTTTACGTGTGAACAGCTAAAATTTGCCCCAAATTCTTGCCAAAAAATTGGAATTTCTTCTCAATTTTTGATCAAGTTGGGAAATAAGATACCTAGTAATTTCTGGGATTTTTAGTAGTTGCAAACCTATCAGATTTTGAGGATAGAAAATTGTTTTTAAGGGTTCGTTTCTAAAATTTGGTTAAAATCATTCGTCGTCGTGTTTTTAGTTTAAACAGGACGAGAACAAGTCAATTAAACTATAAAACTTATAAAATCGAATATAAAAAACAAACAAAACCAGCAAAATAACTAATTTTTGACCTCAAGTCAAATATTAGTTGAGTACCTACATGTTAAAATATTTTCAAGCACAACTTTTTGGTCAAGAATTTAAAAAAGTTTATGCCCGAGAACTTGACCCATGGAATACTTTCACCCTTGGATTAATATAAACATACCTAAATACCTAGGTATTTACTTTTTTCTTTTATATAATATAAGTACATACAGAGAAAAGTGTCTTTTAAACTTTTTGAAGCAATATATTGCCGAAAAAATTAGTGTAAATATCTTTGCTGCTTTGTGTATTGTGTAGTTTGTACTATAAACAATGAATGGTACCGACATTTTTTTCAAATTCTTGATCAAGAAATTGTGCATGAAATTGTTGTTTTACACGTACCCAAGTTTTTGGCAAATTGCTAAATGTTACCAACTAATTAACTAATATTTGGTTTGAGGTTGGGTTCGCGATAGCATCAAATATTGCTGTTTTGTGTGTTTTTTATTTTCGATTTGATAAAGAACGTTTTATTGACTTGTTCTCTTGCTTTTCGAACTAAAAACACTAAAAATGAACACAAATATTCCTAAAACCACACTTTAAACTTCATAAATCCAGATCGGAATGTGACTGATCTGCGAGAAGACTAGAGAAATCGGTAATTTTTTATTCCAGGGTCTAATATTCCTTAACGCGGCCTTATATCTACTCGATTTGTTTAAATAACTTAAATACATACCTTCTGTCAACTGTACACTATTTACACTGTCGTCATCACCAAAGTCCGCATTTGTGTATCTTGTCATCTGCAACAATAAAACCTTAATTATTTTAATATTCTTTTGCACAAATTTGGGTATTTTTTAGATTTTTTATTAATATTCGAATAGTATATTTTCAAGATTATTTGCATCTTTATCACGTGACTCGTCATTCAACAAATTAGGTTTCCGCATTTTACACATATTAACCAATCGCCAATATATTTTATACTGGTTAAAATAACCAAGCATTTTAACGGCGATTAAATTCCTTCGTCTTTTGAAATAGAAATTATACAGGGTATCCGGGAAAATGTGGGAAATCCCCCGGATATGAAAAAAACACGTGAAAAGAATACTACAAGTTCATATAAACTTCTTTCGTATCGGCCTCCTCTTCGGCGATATGGGATCCCAAAGCTGGAATTAAGTTTTGGACACATAATTATTAAACCAACAGGTACATTTCAATTTTTTTTTCATATGATCTATACCAGGTAAGATCCTTCAAATTACTAGCCCAGAAAGTGTTGCGAATTACTCACAGCTGCAGTGACGGACTAGCTGTGACACTAATGTGCCCATTTTTTTTACGCCCTGTATGATAAAAACATTGGACAACGTTTTTTAAATACCTTTAACTATTGACTAAAAATTAAGTACTCTTCATTCATGTCGCTAATCCTAACCGTTTTCGGAAAAACGTAATTTTTAACATATTTACATCATGTATATTTAGCGTATTTCAATAAAAGATACATCTTTGTTCCTATAAATTATAAATGTTCACTTTTAACTGCTTAACATTAATACATGATCGCAATAAAATGACGTTTTTCCGAAAACGGTTAGGATTAGCGACAAGAATGAGTACTTAATTTTTAGTCAATAGTTAAAGGTATGTAAAAAACGTTGTCCAAAGTTTTTATCATACAGGGCGTAAAAAAATGGGCTCATTAGTGTCACAGCTAGTCCGTTTCTGCAGCTGTAAGTAATTCGCAACACTTTCTGAAATAGTAATTTGAAGGGTCTTACCATTATCATATGAAAAAAAAAATTGAAATATACCTGTTGGTTTAATAATTATGTGTCAAAAACTTAATTCCATGGGAGCTCTTTAGGAGCCCATATCTCCGAAGAGGAGGCCGATACGAAAGAAGTTTATATAAACTTGTAGTATTCTTTTGACGTGTTTTTTTTTCATATCGGGGAGATTTCCCACATTTACCCGGGCACCCTGAATATATAGAATATTTAGTTAGGGTTTAATTTATTCTAACTTTAGCAGTTTTTTTTTAAAGATTATTTGCACAAACATAATACAAACCTTTTTCTCCATCGGCACAGTTACGTCTAGTCCACAGGGTGTGTAAAACAACAGGAACAAAAAGTGGGATAGTAATTTGAAGGGTCTTACCTGGTATAGATCATATGAAAAAAAATTGAAATATAATTGTTGGTTTAATGTGTCAAAAACTTAATTCCATGGGAACTCTTCGGGAGCCCATATCTCCGAAAAGGAGGGCGATACGAAAGAAGTTTATATGAACTTGTAGTATTCTTTTCACGTGTTTTTTTCATATCCGGGAGATTTCCCACATTTTCCCGGACACCCTGTATACTTAAATTAGCTCGTGTCTATAAAAACGATATCACAGACCTTTAATTAAGCTAGTTTCTTATCGTCAACTTAGGTATTAAGTCTCGAACATTTAATAAACGGGCCCTTTTTCATAAGTATTTCATTTCATGATTAATTTTATTTTTCTTAATTTCCTGAGAATTTAACTTCGAAGGGCAGTAACCCCTTTTACCACAATGAAAATTGCCGAACGTTTTGCTGGTCAAACGAAAAGAAAAAATAAAAATTGGTATTTAGAAAATAAATTCTACTTTAAATACCCCATCCAGAAAAGTAAATGACGATCGAAAATATTCCCAAAATTTTTTTTAGATATTTTTTTTATTTTTAGTAATTTTGTAATATCTTAAACAATTCTTTATTGGTCAAAAGCAAAATGACTTTCCCGGGTATAGAATGTTGTACCAAACAATTTTTCTTAAAGCCATTTTTCAATATCGGCCTTACTTTTTTCTCAAAAACGTTGGGCGCGTAAATCCACTTTACATGCTTAAATTCACTTTACGCCCAACGTTTTTTAGAAAAAAGTAAGGCCGATATTGAAAAATGGCTTTAAGAAAAATTTTTTGGTACAACATTCTACACCCGGGAAAGTCGTTTTGCTTTTGACCAATAAAGAATTGTTTAAGATATTACAAAATTACTAAAAATAAAAAATATTTTGGGAATATTTTCGATCGTCATTTACTTTTCTGGATGGGGTATTTAAAGTAGAATTTATTTTCTAAATACCAATTTTTATTTTTTCTTTTCGTTTGACCAGCAAAACGTTCGGCAATTTTCATTGTGGTAAAAGGGGTTACTTCCTCTTAAGAAGAATTATACGTGAAAGCGCGGAATTTAAACGATATACCATAAAGACTTGTCCATTGACTTTCCTAGTCAAATTTTAAGCCTCAGAAAGGGACTTGGAAACAGTATTTCAAAATTAAAAACAGTGTATGAACTTGCGGATCATTTATTTTTTAAAAATCAGTGTGTTTCTTCAAATTGTTCAGATGTATCTAGTGCAGTGATGTTATTTCTAACTTTACCAGTTAGTGTGGCATCAGCGGAACGATCTTTTTCCAAACTTAAAATAGGAAAAACCTATTTACGTAACACCATGGAACAACATCGCCTTTCGGATTTATCCTGAATCAGTATCGAACACGAGTTTGTTAAAACATTAAATATCGCCGAAATTATATAAACGATTTTGCAAAGAAACCCTCTCGACGATCTGGCCGTTTTGTATAACACCTTGTATAGTACTTAGTGACATAATGTTTGCGCAGACTTGTTGAGTGTTCATGTGTTTTACTATTTTCTGTCTTTTGGATTCTATGAGGCTTGATCACTGCTACCCCCGTTACTACCATACATGGTAAGCAACATTATAAGTGATTTCCCATCCTACACGTGTTGGTTTCAGTAGAACCTCTCTAACGGGAACACAAAAATTGAATTTTTTAAAATTTCTTAAAATTTTTTGCACCAAATGTGTGCGCTTTGACTCCGGCGGGGTAACTGGGCCGTAAAAAGCCTGGTACCCCAACAGTTTTTTTACTTTTAACCGCAAGATGCTTTATTGACCCCCTAAGAAACAACTTTTTTCTTTCTCTTTACATCTCACTCCAACACTTTCACATGTTTCTGACTAGGCTTAATAAAACTCAAGATGTTTCAGTAATTTAATAATGACTTTTACAGATTAGTTTTTCAAAACTCCCTAATTTTTACTACCCTAATTTTCTGCACGGCACAGAGTGCTTCTGCGCTTAACCCCCGACTCTTCAGTATGCTGGAGTCTTGATTGTCGACCTTCTGACTATTCAATTTTACACCTCTTGTACACCATTAAAAGCTCCATTACGGCTCATTCTCACCTTTATTTTCTCTTTTGCTAAAAACATCAGCATTTTACTTTTCACTTTGTTTTCCTGATGATGAGTGTTTCTACACTCGAAACATGTCGTCGATGTGATCCTAGGTTCGCCTAGTTTTTCGATTAATAAATATTGTGGAGAAAGACTTCGTGCTTTTCTTTTTCTGTATAATTTAACTCCACTTTGAGTATGGACTACTTCTTTAAAATTATAAGTGATGTTTTAAAATTTTGATTTTGCATCATGTTTGCTGCAATTTTACGTATAAAGTCTTAATAGCTACCTATGTTTTGTCTACCAGTTTAACTAGGATCATTCGAATTGTTTGCTGTTTTAATAGTAGGTATGTAGGTTTAACCCTAATTAAATTATTACACGATTATCGAATTCAAAAATTCATAAACCTGAACCTAGTAGTAATGAAAATAAGAATTATTTATTATTCCATTCGTTATAAAGAGGGGGCCCCCTGAAAACTTTTGCGGGGGGCCCACTCAGTTTTTGTTAGGCCACTGCAAATTTACCCGGCAAAGCTCCTGTGATTTAACCTATGACAAATTCAACTTATTGATTTACTTTACTCAAGTCGTAATAAATAGAGTTCCACTAAAATAGATTTGTAAAATTTGTTAAATTTACATTTCTTGACATCCACTGTTCTTTCGAGATATCTTTCTATCGTTTTAGCTTTACTTCAACTTTTCATATAAAAAAAAACTGTACGTCGATCGTGTCAAGGCCTGAAGAAAATTCCCTTTGCCAATTCCGCTCAAGAAAATAATAATTGAATTCATGCCCTCAAGTGTCCTACAGTAAAGCGGATTTCCGAAATTCTCTTTTGAAGCCAAAAGTAGCTAATGCTATTTTACTGCTGACAATGGAGAAATTTTTAGGAAAGAAACTATATATCGAAAAATTTATTACGTACGAAAATTTATATTTTTGTCAAGTTAATATTTAAGGCCGGTTAAGTAACTAATTTTTTCTACGACGGTGCGCCAAGTTACACTTTTCAGCGCGGAAAAGTAATAAATATAGTTTAAAAAAACTAAAAAACACGCTTTAATAATTGAAAAAAGCGGAAAATAAATATAGTTTAAAATAATTCTTGAAATTCTCAATATAGGCAGAAAATAATAATGAACGATAAACATTAGTATACTTAAAATAGTAAAAACCCATTTACGTAACACCATGGGACAACAACGCTTTTCGGATTTATCCTTAATCAGTATCGAATATCGAACGAGTTTGTTAAAACATAAATATCGACGAAATTGTAAACGATTTTGCAAAAAAAAGCTCTCGACGATCTGGTCGTTTTGTATAATACCTTGTATAGTACTTAGTGACATAATGTTTGTGCAGACTTGTTGAGTGTTGATTAGCCCAGTTCATATGGGGAGGGGGGAATTCCCCCCGACCCCCTGTTCCAGCGTCGATGTAAGTTGCTGCTGCAATAAAAACATCATGGGATCTTTACAGAAATTGTATCCAAAAATTTATTATTTTTAGAATTTAGTTTATTATTTTAAGTGGCGTCGGATTCTGCTGGTATAAACACCACTTAAAAATAACATTTTTTCCAAAATATCAAACAAAATTTTGAAATGCTTGTAAATATTAAAAAATGAAAAACTGCTGGTTTACATAATATTATTCTATGTATCGTGCGAGCAAAAATTATTTGCATCAAAGAGGGCTTGGATTAAAAAACGTAGGGCTTGGTTTAGATAACAATGATATGGGGACGATATATCTAATATCTAACCAAATCTAAGTTAAAATTTTGTCAAATTCATATTATGACATGATATGCCAAACTAATGAGTAATAAAATAAGTAGACAAATACAAATTTGTTTTTGTTCTTTACAAAATTAACAAAGTAAGAATATACAGAAAGAAAACGAAAAATAATTACATAAATTGCTGAAATTGGCCACCGCCATGCTCCAAGCATAAATTCACACGTCTCTTCATATTTTCGAAAGTGTTGACCAGCATCTCTGGGAGATGTAACTACATTTTTGGATAATCCTTTCTTGTAATTGTTCTAAATTTGCAACTGGTGTTTTAAAAATAGTTTTCTTTAAATGAGGAAAAACGAAGTAATCCATAATGGTTAAATAAGGTGATCTAGGTGGGAATTCAATGTCGGATCGAAAACTGATCAATCTGTCGTCGAAAAAATTGCGTAAGTAGTTAATAGTTTCGGTGGCTGTATGGGCGGTTGCACCGTCCTGTTGAAAATATCCAAAACGTAGTTCGTCGTCAAGTAATTGCTCCACAAATGGATTCAAAATATTGTCTCGATACCGCTGTGCTGTAACTGTGTCATGGAAAAAATAGGACCAACAATTCTTCTTCGGGAAACAGCTAACCAGACACCAATTTTTTGAGGGTGCAATGTGGACTCTACAAAAAAATGGTGATTTTCACTACTCCACATGCGTATATTCTGAGAATTCGCATAACCGGAGAGGTGGAACCAGGCTTCATCTTGTTTAACGGTTATAGATTACTTCGTTTTTCCTCATTTAAAGAACGCTATTTTTAAAACACCAGTTGCAAATTTAGAACAATTACAAGAAAGGATTATTCAAGAATGTGGTAACATTTCTCCAGAGATGCTGGTCAACACTTTCGAAAATATGAAAAGACGTGTGAATTTATGCTTGGAGCATGGCGGTGGTCAATTTCAGCGATTTATGTATATTCTTACTTTGTTAATTTTATAAATTTGTATTTGTGTCTACTTATTTTATTACTCATTTTTGACAAAATGTTAACCTAGATTTGGTTAGATATATCGTCCCCATATCATTGTGATCTAAACCAAGCCCGTCGTTTTTTAATCCAAGCCCTCCTTGATGCAAATAATTTTTGCTCGCACGGTAGGAAAATATTAGTAATTACAGGTATAAATTTAATACATTTAAAACCTAGCATAGCCCCATCAGACAAGTGTCAAATTTTAATTTTTCAACTGGAATACCCTAAAAAAAAACTAAATTTGTATGCCCTGATGCCAAACAAAATAAATATATTTTTATCTTTCCACAGTTAGGGACAAAACGCACAAAAAAATAGACACACACTTTAACTTACAGGCTTATGTCTGCCAAACCAATTAATCTTTTGCAAAAAGCTCATCTTCACCACAACCGAATTCACGGAACAGAACAAACTTTATAACAACCTACTTGCAATAATTGTAAACAAAACTTCGACGGCTAAAAATAAACGAAAAATAAATCGAGCGCATAGAACACTCGAAATCAACTGCCTGGAATATCGTGTCTGTTTCTTTTTGCTTATCGTTCGCCATTATCAGATAAAGCGTTGTGTAAATATTGAATCCGAACGTAACAAAGATGTATTTTGGGGAAAAGTCACGCGGGAAAATCATATCAATAAATAACTGTGCATATTCCCAGCTACCACAGTAACGGGCATGTCATGTAATGCAGTGGTGTAGCTAGAAATATCAGCGCCAGGGGGCAAACCGATCACCCGGCTCCTAAAGTAAATCCTTATACGGGAAGCGAAAAAATGTTGGGGTGACCCTCCTTGTTTTTAGCCCATTTCCGAAGAAACGATTACATTTAGCGACTTTTTCAAAGAGTACCCTTTTGAATTGATTCGGCTTTTACTTGGTGGAAATCCATTCTTAATTGTGTTAAATAAATGGTAAAAAAATTTAAAAAATTACAATTTCTTCACTTTCCACAGTATGTAAAAGGCATAGGAAAATCATAATCTGATGTCAAAACGGCAATAAATTAAAGTCTTAGAAAAATGGGGTCAAATTTATCTAAATACACCCCAGGTTCGCACGCCCCTGGTTAAAGTTAACATTGTTCATTGTCCAATAGGCTGAAATACCGTGCGAGCAAAAATTATTTGCATCAAAGAGGGCTTGGATTAAAAAACGTAGAGCTTGGTTTAGATCACAATGATATGGGGACGATATAACTAACCAAATCTAGGTTAAAATTTTGTCACATTCATATTATGACATGATAGGCTAAACTAATGAGTAATAAAATAAGTAGACAAATACAAAGTAAGAATATACAGAAAGAAAACGAAAAATAATAATTACATGTATTCTGAGAATTCACATCACCGGAGAGGTGAAACCAGGCTTCATCCGAAAAAAATGTCAGGTCTAATAATAAATAATTTTTTTTTGCAATAAATTTTGGGTAAACCATTAAGAGTAATTCCTACGTCTTTCAAAATCTGCGGCTTGTATTTCTTGAAATACTTGCACTTTATAAGGAAATAAATTTAGCTGCTTCTTAAGAATAGTCCTGCATGTTCCATAAGATCTTCCCACTTCTTGGGACAGGCGTCTTATAGAATTTGTTGGCGTATTTTGCATTATTTCACGAACGTTTGCAACAACTTCTTCTGTTCTTACAGACGGTGTTCCTGCTCCTTTTTTGTGTTGTATAGAACCTTTTTCCCTAAACACAGCCGCGGTTCTTTTCAGGCAATGATAAAAATCCCCAGCAATAAAAGCAACGTTAGGAAAATGTTCGTGAAAATCGTCCATGCACAAACCCGGATTGTATTGCCACTCACCATTTACTCTAACCCCGTTTCGAAAATACGCTTCAACCATGAATGATTTGTGCTGTTCCGTAAAGCCCATGGTCTAAATTATTCAAGAAATTGGAAAAATTAGCGATGAATCAAATTACTTGTAACGACTGTCAAAGAGGACGGAATAACTGATTGATTATTAATTCAGGTAGTTACTGACACCCAACAGGTATTAAGCTTTACGGCTAAGCATTACGTCCTTAGATGCAATGCCCTCTTTGATGCAAATAATTTTTGCTCGCACGGTAGATGAACTTACTAACAGTAATTAAGGGATTTATTCCAAAAATCAGAAAAGTCCAAAAAAAAAAGTTTTTTCAGGAATTAAAGAAAACTGTAGGTATATCTTGTTTTGTAGTTCATTTGCAGATAATATAATTTGAAAAGTACTTTTTTTCCATGTGTTCTATCTACCCTGGCCGTTCGTAACATGATCACATTATATTAAATAGATAGTAGGTATATTAAAATGGCTTTAAGAAAATGCAAATCATCACTTTCGTGTTAAAAGCACTCTGTATTCGGAAAAAATATTCACGTTCTAAATTAAATTACATTTTCCGATTTTCCTCTTTAATTTCTCCTTCGTCCTTCATTGCTGCTAAGTACGCAATTAGTTTCACAAATACCATATTGATTTTATTGAGACAAACCAGAATTTATTGAGTACATAAACAATTTATCTGTGTTGAGTAAATAATTGAGCGAAATTAATTTAGTTGGCGTTGGTAAATATATTTTAATTCATTGAAACAATATAACTCAGTGGCGAATTTAGGCGGTTGGAAAAAGGGGACATCCGACTGCTATCTCTCTCTAATTTTCTTAATTTTTTTACTCTAAAATTTTTTAGTCAGTTGTTGTAGGCGTGCCAGACCACGGGGTGGCGCGATTCACTTGTTGGTTCGTACGTCGGGAATGAGTACAAAAAATTAAGAAACTGTTGTATCATTGTCTTAAGAAAAGAAAAATATTATGATGAACAAATAGATAGAAATAAATATGATTCGAAAAGAATGTGGAAAACATTAAAGAATTTTGTAAAGCCAACTACAAATAGTGAAATAAAAGAAATGATATTTAACGGCAGAAAAGAAACAAATCCGTATTGTATTGCTGAAAATATGAATAATTATTACGTTAATAGTATTAAAGAAATAGTTGATGACACCGGCGTATACAAGGGGAGGGGGTAATGGGGGTAATTACCCCTCCCCCAACATTACTTAATTTTGTCCTTACTCCTTCAAGTTGCTATTATCTAGTATCCTAGCCAGGCACGTAGCTAGGGGGGGGGGGGTCAGGTGGCCCGGGCCTCCCCGAAACTCGAGCTCTGATTTCGGCAACATAGACAACACATTAAACATTTCCTACAGTATTACATTTTCTTCACCTCAATTATTACCGGGTTTGTTTTGGTGCTTTTCTTGAGGATTTTGTGTTGTGTTTTTTATTTTTCCCACTTAAAAACCAAGCACCATGATTCAAAAAAGGGCAGGGCACCCAAAAAATTTTCGCCTGCGGCGCATTTTTTCCCGATGGACCCCCCCGAGAAGAAATCCTGGCTACGTGCCTGATCCTAGCCGATCGATCACCCCCCCCCCCTCAGACGCATGAGCTGGATACGCCGTTGGTTGATGATATCGAGGTTGGAAATATGTCCTAAAATTGCTACATGTTTCAATATCATTGAAGAATTCCAAGAGTTTCATTAAAATAATTAAAATTTAAAATTAACAAATTCAAATCAAACAATAATTATAGTGAAATTTTATCAAAAAAAAAATGAAAGAAGCTTCTACAAGCACAGGTGAAATTATATTAATATCAATTAATAACTGCTTAAAATATGGAGAAATATCTGAAGATCTAAAATGTTCTTTTATAACACCAGTTCCAAAAATTAAAAATACGAAAAAAGCTGTGAAATGAGGCCAATAAATATATTATGGGATATTGAAAAATTATTAGAAATGACAGTTTATGAACAGATACTCGAATTTATATATAAAACAAAATTTAAGTAAATATGCAAGCAGATTTTAGAAAAGGATATTCAACAGAAACGGCAGTCCAGTATGTATTGGCAGTATTTTTGGATTTTAAACGTGCATTCGAAACAATTATTGATAGGGAAAAATTATTAAAAAAATTATATCAGTATGGATTAAGGGGATTTGATTATAAATGGTTTCAAAATTATTTAAGTTATAGGCAGCAAAAAACAAAAATTGATAACATTTTTTCTAGAAAGGAATATAATAATATTGGGGTACCACAAGGTAGCATTTTAGGTCCATTATTATTTATTCTTTATATAAATGATATGCCAAATGTTTTGAAATACAGTTTTATTCAAATGATACTTGATTATATATAAAGGGTAAAAAATTCTTGATTGTATAGAAATTTTAAATTTTGAATTAAAAACTATATCAAACTGATTAAAGGTAAATAAATTAAAATTAAATGTTTCTAAAACAAAATTTATGGTTATTGGAAATAACGTGAATAATACAGATTTAAATATTTTAGTTGACGATGAAACATTAGAAATGATACACTCTTTTAAATATTTGGAAGTAATTTTAGATTCTAAATTAAAATTTGAATTACATTTTGAAAATCTTGTATCTAAAATTGGAAAAAAAAATTATTATTTAAAAAGAATTAGTCAAAATTTAAGTTTATTTTCACGAAAAACAAGTTATAACACTATTATTTTACCTCGTTTTTTATATTGTTGAACTATTTTATACACAGCAAATGATGGGGTCATTAATAGACTCCAAGTTTTGCAAAATAAAGCTATGCGTATAATTTTAAATGTGGATAAATATACGAAAATAAATTTAATCTTAGGGAAACTTCAGTGGTTAAATGTTAAAAATTTAATATTTCTTTTGATTTGTACTTTTATTTATAAAATACAACATAACTTACTGCTTTCTCATTTAAAAGATTTTATAACTGAAAATTTTGAAAATCATAACTATCAACCAGGTATAATAAAGATTTTTGTCTAGGTAGGGTATCAAAACATTTGACATATAAATCGGTTTTCCATAAAGGATTAAGTGAATATAACAACTTGAATATTTCAATTAAATCACAGAGCTCTTTAAAAAAATGTATAAAATCATTAAAAAATGATTTATTTAAAAAACAAAACAGTGACTAATAATTTTTTTTTTAATACTTCAAAGATGATATTGTTAAATTAGTTTAAATATATTATAAAGCTTGTAAAATTGTAGCACATTGCTAAATAAATCTTGTTACTACTACTACTACTACTACTACTTTGTTCGGGGTTGCTCGTAATTTTTGGCCCTAACTTACTAAGGTCACGAGCCGCCACTGCACGGTAGAACGGTGTTTTTAATAGAATTATTAATATGAAAAATACTGAACTTCTATCTCATCGATATTTTACAGTATTAAGCAAAAGCATTCGCAAGCGAAGTCGCAGGTATATAAGGTTTAAAAAAAGGTAAAAGTACAAATTGCTTTTAATCCTTTTCTACGTTACCTCGTAGCTAAAACAGACACTAGTCTAATTTATTTATTTGGTTGACGCAAACAACTGAACCGGGTTCGTGTAATTTAATTCCATTAATTAATTCAGCTGACGTCAATCGACGCTGCATTTTTTTCATTTGTTTATCGAATACATTTATTTACGTTTACGCACTTCTCGTTTGGCTTCCAGCGGTAATGAAAGTTTTATTTATTTTTATCGTTATGTTGCATAGGTAAAAATTTTCAATTAGTAAAACCTCCTAATTTAAAAAGTGTACATTCTGACGACAAATTCGCATACTTTAGGTAGGCATTGGCCGAAACGACGTTTTTATTTATTTATTATTACATTTGGGATGCAGACAGAACTAGAAGTTCCAAAGAAGCATCCATTATATACAATAAACAGTTTATGCGGAAACATTTTGCTGATTAACATAGCAATAGGTACTTAACCTAGCTAACTCTACCTACGGCTATCCAAATACTTGTTGGACAAAATGTTCTTTTAAAAGTCTTTTAAAACTCGGCAATGTTGCACTGAAAATGTCAAATTCATGGCAGTAAGAATTAAAAGTTTTTTGCAGTCTATCCAATGGTATATTTAAACCCAAGTTAGTTCGTCTGTAAGGTAAATTAAATAAGGTTGTATGTCTTAATTCTCTGGTGGGAATGTTAAAGCTTAGTGCTGATAAATAAAATAAATAAATAAATAAATAAATAAGGTCTTTATTTTCATTTCGAGATAATACATAGCAAAAAAAAATAATGATAAAGCAAGCGAAAACACAAAAAGAAAAAAAAAGTATATCCGAAATGAAAAACGCCGAAGGTCAGCTGGGAGTGAAAACCAAAAGGTAATCCGCTCCCCCTGTTCTTTACCTTAAGCAACTCACTACACCTAAAGAGAAGAAACAAAAAAAAAATAAAGAAAACTGGTAGAGACAGAAATCAGCTACCTTTTTCCGTGCAGATAAATATAAATTAACAACCATAAATAACCTTAAATGTTCGATAAATATTGGTTAAATGTTGGTGGGGCATAAATCAATGTATTCGTATATCATTTATAAAAAGAGAAAAGAAAAAAAAAATCATTATTTACTGATGGCTTAACAAAAAATTCTTGTAAGTAAATTTAAATTTCCTGGGATTTTTGGATTTAAATATTTCAGGAATTCCATTATAAACTTTTGAAATTTGATAAGAGAATGATTTTTTAAATTGTTCAGTTCTATGGGCGGGGGATGTAAGTCGATTTCCAAATTTAACATTTACAGCATGAACGTCTGATCTTACTTTTATTTTTTTGCTCAAATAGGAAGGGGATTTGGTTAGAACCACCCGATGAAATAAACAAGCTGCGTGTAGTAAACGTCTGGGACGCTCAAATTCGAGTTAATTATTTTATATAGAAAAGATATGTCAGAAATTTTTCTGCGGTCAGACAGAGGAATAAATTTATATTTTTCTTTTACAAGATCTATTGTACAATGCACTTTAAATGCAATGGTTTTGAGAAACCTGTTTTGTACTGCTTCCAGCCTATTAACATGTGTGTGACGTATTGAGGATTCCAGATGACAGAGGCAAAAGAGAGCTTACCATGAACAAAAGCAAAATATAGTGAGATCATGTTTCGGGATTTCGAAAGTCTTTACAGATTCTAGTAATGAAGCCCAGCATTATGTTTGACTCGGTAAAGATTTTATTAAAGTGTTCTTGAAATAACCATTTGGTGTCCAGAATAACTCCTAAATCCTTTATTTGATTTACCTTCTGTAAATTTGAATTATTTATGCTATATGAGTATTTGCAAGTATAAATATTTTTAGTGAATGTTATAAAACAACACTTTGTTACGTTTAAGAAAACACTATTCCTATCACAGTACTCGCACCCTTATGGGGCGATATATTTTTAGGTCATCTGCATATAGTAAGAACATTGTGTGATAAAAGCACTTTGCAAAATCGGTAATATAAATTATGAAAAACAAGGGACCCAGATGACTACCCTGAGGAACCCCCGAGCTGACCGAGAAGGTCTCGGACTGGAAACCGTCTACAGAAACAATCTGGGAACGCTTTGAGATGTAGGACCATTGCAAAACGAAGACTTTCTGGATGACATGGACGCCATTAGATACAGTTGACGACATCAGATAATTTCGTACACTAAACTGTGACACTGTAAATTCAACTTTTTACCTTTATTACCTTTGTAACGTGTTAATTGTTATCATGATATCTGTCAAAGTATTGTCATTATCTTATTTTATTTAAAAATGCCTCATTTAAGTATTATTGAAAAAGCAAGAATAATATGTTTAGTAGAAATAGAGTGATCTTATGGAAAAATAGCTGATCATTTTAGAGTACCTAGAAGTACTATTCAAGGACTTGTAAAAAAATTGGCGCTATCATCAAGCACTTGAAAGGTCTGATGGGTCTGGTTTAAATAATAGAAAATCATCTAATGAAGAAGACCGAAATTTGGTGGAGTATTTAAGGCAAAATCCATTTGAAACTGCAGTATTCGCTATGTACATAACAGGATTCCCTGCTTCATCTAGAACTGCGCCGCGTAAGACAATATTCCGGATTAAGAAATCGAGCAGCTGCATCCAAACCGTTTTTAAAAAATAGTGATAAAGAACAAAGAATTGGGTTTGCTATGTAATTTACCAGAAAATGATTTTTTTTGGCAAAATGTTATATTTTCCTATGAGAAAACTTTTCAGTCTATATATAATGGAAGGATTCGAGTATATTGACCACCAACTTCCCGATATGATGAGAAGTCTACTCAAAAAAGCAAACCAGTGGACGTTTCTCCGTTACTATGTGGGCATGGATAAGTCGTTGGAAGACAAAGTTATGGCTTGCGGAAAAAATGTATTACAAAAGTGACCAAGGGAAACTTTGGTTTGGCCTATCGGAATTTGACAAATTTGAATTCGCTAAATAGATATTTATTTTGTGTCATCGATTTAATAAAAAACGAAGTCGTTCTGATATCCGTTGCGCCAGCTAGAGGCGCTATTTAGCAGAATCAACAATTTATTTATTTTTCTCAAAAATTTTAAATGCAACGATATATTTATTATATACAATAATTATGGAAAAAATATTACCTTGTCATAGTTGTCATCCAGCATTTGGGAAATACTAAATATCCTTTCCATTTGTTCCAGATTCACTTTCCCCGCGAAAATAAGAAAAACTCGTTTAACGTTTGTCCGTCATATATTAGAAACTAAAAAAACTGTAGAATGGTCGGTAAAAATCCACATATTTTCTTGTCGTTCATTATTATTCATTTACACAAGTTTCATAATTTATTAATGTTTTACATCCGTTTAGCACTAGCCGCACTTACAACAAAGGTATTAATAAAATTTCCCCTGCGTAATTATAATAACAACAAATATGTGAAAAATTAAATTATTAAAATTATATTTTTAATTTCACACATGCCCCCGATAATGATAATTCACTTTTTTACGTTCTTAACTCTAAGCTAAAACCATAGACATATACCTTTAGACACGTAAAGTCTGTACGCACGGCTCACCGCTCACATCTCTCGACGTAAAATATTATTAAACAATTAAAGAGATTAAAAAAAAAACATGCCAGTAAATGTAGACTCATATCCTATGCATAATCTCAAAATTTCATTTAATATCTATAAATACAGAAAAGTAATAGGGGTGAACGTCTTTTGAAAAACACCCAGTATACTAACACTCCATTCAACTCAAGTCTGATATGTTCTGATTTAAAAAAAACTCCTGCCTTCTGCGCTTTGATAAAAATAAAAACATCATAATATTTTCATCTTTTTCTAAAATTTGTGGTTATGGGTTTCTATAAACTTAATAGCCCATAACTGGCCCAACATAGGCCCACAAAGGTTAAATACAGGTAAAAACACCTCTTTTCTACCACGAAAACGACTACTTGGCCTTGCCTATGAAGCCCTATTCTCCTATAATGACAGGTGTTGACAGTTACCTTGGATTTATTCCCCACTAAGGAGTTTATACAGGGTCGCTTTTATGTATGAAAACGATCGATTATTTGCTAAATAAGATAGCTGGCGAAGAATGTTAAATACAAAACTTTTAGGGTTTTTAGAAATCTATTACACTGCACATAAACTAAGTATACAGGATCAGTCAAAAAGTCATGGAAGAACAAAGTTACTTTATTTTAAATGGAACCCCCTGTATATTATTCAATATTTCAATTATTTACAAGATTCTAAAAAAATGTTAAGCACACCACATATACCCAATCTTAACCATTTTCGAGATATCGAGTTTCGAATATCATTTTCAAATAAATCTAATAACAATAATAAAAAAGACAAACTAAGTTTTAGTAAACAACAATTTAAAATCCTATTTTATAAGGTGCTCAAAGTGTCCACCGTTTATAATTTATCCAATGTCAGTGTGATGACATTCCAATCATTCCATACGGCGGTAAACGTCGGTCTCTTTGAGACTGTTTACCGCCGTATAGAATGTCATCACACTGACTTTGGAATAACAATACCTTCTGGCAGTAATGAATTCGTTGAACAAAATTTTGTAGCGAATCTAAAAGGACATTGGGAGCAATACTGGAAATTTCATGCATTATTCTTTGTTGCAAATCTTCGATATTTTGTGGCCTATTTTTGTATACTAAATTTTTGATATGGCCCCACAGGAAAAAGTCAAGAGGGGTCATATCAGGAGACCTAGCAGGCCATTCAATTGCACCTCTGCGCCCAATCCATTTACCAGGAAACGTTTCCTCTAGATATTCCCTCATCATCATCAACAGTCCAAAATGTGGTGGAGCCTTGTGGAAACCATATTTGTTCAGCCGGTAAATTGGGATTATTATGGTTCGGGAATAATCGTCTGAGCTGTGGAACAATATTTTCTTGTAAAAGTAATAAATATCGTTCAGAGTTCAAATTTCCATATATAAAATAGGGTCCTATGACGTTTCCAATAATAATGCCACACCAAACATTGGTTTTTTGTGGTCGTTGGGTATGAACTTGTTCCATCCAATGGATTTTGGTCTGACCAATATCTACATCAGTTCTGTGTCGATTTACGTGCCCGTTTAAACAAAACGTTGATTTATCAGAAAATAAAATGTGGTTGACAAAGTTGACATTTTGATTCAATTTATCCATAATGATTTCGCAAAACTGAATTCTGCGATCAAAATCGTCTTCACTCAATTCTTGTAACAAATGAATTTTATATGGTTTGAATTTTTCTCTTATGGTAATTTTTTGAATGGAATACCGACTCATATTATGATTTAAAGTCCGCTGTTGCGTCGAATTTATTGGATTTTCTACCACATCTAATATGTCATTTAGAGAATTTTCTTCAATAGTAAAGCTTACCGGTCTTCCACTTTTTGGTCGATCTTTCACACCTCCAGTTTCATGAAAACGCTGCAATGTTTTGGAAACAGTTGATTTAGTTATGGATTCCCGATCTGGATGCAATTCATTCAAAATATTCACCACTTAGGTAAAACTCCGTGTTCTATCGCCGGATACCCTATCATCATTAAAATTTCAATGCGCTCGGTATCACTTAAACGTGCCATTTTTACGCGAAAATTGTTCACAAATTGTAAATGTAAGTATTTTTGTCATATCTGTTGTCAAGATGATAAAACAACATTGTTATGGAGAAAAATATTTTCTAAGGTAACTTGATGGACTAGAAAATTAATGAATGTAATAATTTATTTGAAAACGATATTCGAAACTCGATATCTCCAAAACGGTTAAGATTGGGTATGTGGTGTGCTTAACATTTTTTTTTAGAATCTTGTAAATAATTGAAATATTGAATAATATACATCCATTTAAAATAAAGTAACTTTGTTCTTCCATGGCTTTTTGACTGATCCTGTATACTTAGTTTATGTGCAGTGTAATAGACTTCTAAAAACCCTAAAAGTTTTGTATTTAACATTCTTCGCTAGCTATGTTACTTTAGCAAATATTCGACCGTTTCCATACATAAAAGCGACCCTGTATATGACGATTTTTTTTTAATATGGCCAAAACGGAAATACAACTGTCCTTCCTTGTTCATAAAGTCGATATAAAGCACAAGCTATTATTTATATAAATTAACTAATTTAGTTTTCAATAAAAAGGACACTTAGAGTACAAAATAAAAGAAATAACCCGATAATTTTCTCAAAAAAAGAGCCTTCTTATCCACTTCCGCACCTGTCCTACGTAGCAACTGCTAAATTGGATACAATTTAATTGTTTGATCAAAATACAATTATAATAAAAACAATATATCATAGATTTGGTTATTTCTTCTACTAAAATATTCAATGACATAACCGAGATAACCCGCAATAGTCTTTGCACTATTAGCTTTCTAGGACTGTCACCTCGAAAAAATGTCCATTTCGCACCTACGAAATCCACACATTAAGACAGCGTCAGTTTGGCATCAGTGCATTTTTATCATTTCTGGTTTTGTTATAGTGTTGTGCGCCGCTTAAAGATATTGGTAAGTACCCGTTTTTTGATATATATTGGCAACACAGTTAATTAAAAAAGAAAGTAACTTTCTTGCGTGTCCTCTCTGCACCGCAGTTTCCGTTTACGTTACGTATTTCTTTTAGAAAAATAGATTATGGTATGGTGAATTTTTAGGTCGGCAAAACATAACCTAAGAATAATTCAAATCAGCGTTGCCAGATTTTGTGAATAAATTAAAAAGTCAAAAAATGTCCATTCGGCACCGTCCGTCCCGTGCCTGTTTTACGTTGGTGCGGATTGGACAGTTAGGTGCGGATTTGACATAAATAAGTATTTATCGGTGTTGGTTAATGGGAATGTTGTCTTTTCTTAGTACTTATTTGAAATTTACATTTTGGTTTTTAATAAATAGTTCTTTACCTTTTTATATTGATTTAATCGAATTTAATCATATACGATGTCCAATCCGCACCTTAAGTGTCAAGTCCGCACCTTTTGTAAAAACGGTTAAAAAAAAAAGTTGAGGCACCCAATTAATATTTTTAATTTATTTTTTATAAAGACTTAAATTTCCTTAAAATATTCTAGGGGCATTTATCGATGAAAAATATATCCCAAAATAATATTTTTATATTTGGGTCAATAAATTTTCCTCTTAGTTTTTTTCAAGATTTTATTCACACAAGATATATTTTTTGAAGATCTGGACGTCTATTCTCCAATTTAAGAGAAGTGAACGCTCTCTCGCGAGAAGGGACAATTCACATCATATGCTCACATCGTATGGAAATGAATAGTAATTTTAAGTTTCAAGAATACAGTTTAAACATTTTTAAGAGAAAAAGTAATCACTTCTCTTGAAATGATCATTCGCCTATTTCGAGAATAGACGTCCTGTTGTAATTTAAGTTTTGTTAATATATAATGCATAATTTATACTTACTTTTTAGCATAAAAAATTGCCTTGGTTTTTAAGGTGCGGAATGGAGAAAATTATCGACCTTTTTGAGTAAAATAGCGTTTTGAGACCTTATTTTACAAAAAGTTGTTGATTTATTCCCGAATATCTATCCTCACACCTTTGTTAAGTAAAGCAAATAACAAAAATATTAATATCTACACTTTAAAAAATTAGAGTATAAAAAATGGTTTTGGCCATATTAAAAAAAAAATCGTCATATAACTCACTATGTAAAGCGGCTTCTCTGGCTTTATAGTGAAAACATTAGGTAAAAGTCACCTTTTTTAGACTATAATAATTGTTTGTTGGGTTTATAATGAGCATGCTAGGCTTTATTTACATGCTAAATTTGCCACTTTCGTACAAGGTATATGTCTATGACTAAAACCCAAAGACCATCATCAATTTCATCAAATTTTAATTAATGACGCCCTAGACTTTAGACAGTTAGCACGCAGGACACACCTTACTTTTTGCTTTATTCTATTCTTATATCTCCCAATGTATGTATAAAAAATGCAGTGAGAAATAATTGTTTTGGACGTTTACAAAGAATTTTAGCCTTAAAAAATAAGTTAAAATTATCGCACTCAATCCATAAGTCACTAAATTTACGAAATATCACAAAACACTACAAAATAATGCTTATCGCTAGTCCGAAACCAAGTTTCTTCAAAAAAATACATCATTTTATTCTAAAGCAGAGTGTTTGAACTAGTTCTATGAAAATGGATACACAAACAACTGACTGAAGATCGCTAGACTGGTTACGATCAGGATTTAATGTTTAATAGCAACATTAAGATCAGTTAGCATGTGTGGAAGGTGATTTTTAATAGTCGCCAAAGAAACATCTTATCAAATATTGTAAATATAACATTACTTAAATTTTTATTTTATTATACAGGGTGTTTCAGAATAAGATGCTGATCCTTAACGGTGTGAATCCTTAGGTGATTTTAAGAAGAAAAGTTCAAATTAATATATATCCTTAACCTAACAACTTTCGAACTACAGGGCGTTAAAGTTTAAGAAAAAAATCGTTTTTCTATTATAACTTTAAAAACTTTCTAGCTTTTTTTATGAATTTTTCACACATGCCCTCTAAGCATCAATATCCATTTTTTGGTGTAGAAAATTTTTAAAAAAATTTAACCAGTGGCGTCCTGAAAGGGTTTGGACTAGACATTTTGGAAAAATATTATGTACGCCACTGCTTTTTCTCAAGATAAAAATTATTTTTAAAATACTCATTCATTTTAGGCCAAATTTAATATCTTGCCTTTTTATCGTCCGACAAACAGTTTCCGACAAAAAAAATAAAAAGCATTAAATGCGCATTCGCTATGTGCCTATGGTTTATTTTTAACAATAAATTAAAACAACTAACATTAAATAACGTGTGAACAAAAACGAAAATAATTTGGATTAGCTGTTGAAAGTGGCCACCACATGCAATAATGCATGCTTCAGCTCTTCTCCTCATTGAGTCTCGTACCCTTTGAAAAATTCCTGGAGTATTCCTGAGGGTCAAAACAAACCATAGGCACATAGCGAATGCGCATTTAATGTTTTTATTTTTTTTGTCGGAAACTGTTTGTCGGACGATAAAAAGGCAAGATATTAAATTTGGCCTAAAATGAATGAGTATTTTAAAAATAATTTTTATCTTGAGAAAAGGCAGTGGCGTACATAATATTTTTCCAAAATGTCTAGTCCAAACCTTTCAGGACGCCACTGGTTAAAAATTTTTAAAAAATTTCTACACCAAAAAATGGCTATTGATACTTAGAGGGCATGTGTGAAAAATTCATAAAAATAGGTAGAAAGTTTTTAAAGTTATGATAGAAAAACGATTTTTTTCTTAAAACTTTAACGCCCTGTAGTTCGAAAGTTGATAGGTTAAGGATATATATTAATTTGAACTTTTCTTCTTAAAATCACCTATGGATTCACACCGTTAAGGATCAGCATCTTATTCTGAAACACCCTGTATAGTAGTAGCAGGTAACATGTTTTATTGAACAAAAAGCTACAATTAAATATTTTTTAATACATTTTTTAACACATTTTTATGGATATATTTTTTAAATTTTAAAACGCAACCTTCTTTTAACAAAAACAGACAGAAAAGTTTAACATTTTGCAAATTGTATTAAATATTACGTATCATTTTGTTTTTTAATTAAATATAATTTTAAATTTTTTTTAAATAGTTTAATTTTAATTTGAGATTTAATGGAATTTTCCAAATTATTATATTATATCAACCCTTTATGAAAAATAGACTTATAAGCCAATGTTTTAGGCACTCTATCCACATAAAAATGTTGATTAGTTCTTGTTTTATAATTATCATGGTCATAATTAAAAAAACAAAAATTTTTTGAACAATCAGGCAATAAATTATTTTTAATTTTATGTATAAAGATGCATACTAAATAAAAAATTAAATTTCTGACATTCAACCAATCTAAATTTTTAAACATAAAATTAATTTTTATTACCCATAACCATACATTTAGTTTTTAAAATATTTAATTTTAATTTATTTACTTTTAGCTAATTTAATAATATTATACAGTGTGTCCCCGGATGGAGTTGACAAGAGGAAAAAATCGTTATTATTGATTTTACGACGAAAAGCTGTTATTCTTTATAAAAAATTCTGCTTGCCGAAAAAAGTAATTTACCATATAAAATTTTTAAATCAGATGTATTAGTAGATAAATTATTAAGAAAACATGAAAATGCTTTAAGAGTGAAGTACCATTATTTATTATTTTAGACAAAATGTTTATGAAACAAGGTTGTTTATAATCCAAAATAAAGCCTAAATACAAAATTTGAAATCTGATTTTTAATTTTTGTTTTTTTATTTTTTACAATAGAATTTATGAACATTCAAAATGTACAATAATACCTAATAGTGGAAAAAGTTATTATTCTACCTATCCTCCTCCAACCTGCACACATTTCTCCAAATTAGAAATAAATTAAATAAATAGGTTAGCATTCTCAGGTTTTCATTTTGAATGTTGATAAATTCTATTGTAAAAAATAAAAAAACAAAAATTAGAATTCAGATTTAAAATTTTGTATTTAGGCATTATTTTGGATTATAAACAACTTTATTTCATAAACATTTTGTCTTAAATAATAAATAATAGTACTTCTCTCTTAAAGCATTTTCATGTTTTATTAATTTATCAATTACATCTGATCTAAAGTTTTTATATGGTAAATTGATTTTATCGACAAGCAGAATTTTTTATAAAGAATAACTTTTCGTCGTAAAATCAATAATAAAATTCTTTTTCCTCTTGTCAACTCCATCCGGAGACACACTGTATTTATCTCAGAATTTAGAGTATTTAGACCATCAAAAATATTTAAAACATGAATGTAAATTAAAGTGTCATCAGCAAACATTTGTAACTTACACGTTTTTAAAATGAAAGGCATATCGTTGATGTATAAAATAAATAATATTGGACCTAGTATTCTTCCTTGAGGAACTCCTATATTATTTATTTTTTTATTTGAATATGTTACAAAAATACAAAACTACGGCTGCGTTTATTTTTAGTTTGGCATACTTTTTTCGCGTCTGAAATTTACCTCTCTTTATGGGGTAGAAATCGTCCCAACTCTTTTTTTTTAACGTCTCCATGGAATTAGCGGTTTTCGTGAAAAATAAGGTTTTTCTATATCATTCGAAATTTATTTAATAATCATATAATCAAGTTTATTGACATAAGCAATTTAAACACAATAACTAATCAAATAATTTTAAGATTAATACTACGCACTAAAATAATTAAATAAATTAGTACATCTCATTAATGCTCACATGCATCTAACTTATGGACAAGCACTCGGCAATTGTGTGGAGGCAAGTCCGTTCCTGACTTCCCTGACGATGTAAAACATCCAGGGACGTAGCTAGGAATTTTGGCGCCCCGGGCGAATAGTAGTTCTGCGCTCTACCAGACAATCTTAAAACTAAAATTATACATCTATAAATTTTAGTTTAAAAAATATATTCAGTAACAGCAGTGGTGACTCGTGATTTGTAAACTTGAGGGTGTACTAAAAGCCCGCTGCAGGCGAAATGCGGCGCAGGCGAAAATTTTTCAAGACCATGCCCAAATTTGGTCAATAATTTTTAGTAAATATTTTAAATATGTATGATTACCTACCTACTTATTTCTAACTGATTAAAGTAAATTTTTAAATTCCCGTATTTCTAATGACCATTTTGGCGCCCTGTTAATATGGCGCCCCGGGCGGTCGCCCTATTCGCCCCCCCTCTTGCTACGTCACTGAAAACATCTAATGTAGTACGGTTTTATGAGTCTCTATGGCCTACACAAAATACTAAAATTTCATTAAATTATACGTGTCGGTTCAAAAGTTAGAGCCCAAAAGGTAAGTCGCTGGGTACCTCTTTGGGGCCCTGTATCTCCGTTAAGAGGCACTTTAGGTTTTTTTTTATAATGACAAAGTAGAATTATTTTGACCTCCCCTATACGCTCCCGAGAGTATGCCATATAGATACTTACCGGACACCCTGTATAACAATATACAGTATGTCGCCGTAAGTTTGCACCATATGGAAAACTTTTTTTATTATTCATTTACGAAAAAAAGTTATTCTTCATAAAAAGCTCTGCATGGTCTCTAAAACCTAAAATGCAACCATCAAATATCGAAATTTTCCAGTCATATAGTACAAGGTTTGTCAAAAAATGTGAATTTTTCTCAAGAATGTGAATTATTCCCAAGAGTAAAGTACCTTTATTTTTAACATTATCAAAAATTGTTATTAAAAAAAGTTGATCAGAACTAAAAACCACGTCTAAATATGCAATTATACGCATACGTCTACTTACCAGTCACCCTGTATAATATATAAACACCTCCTAATAGGAGGTGTTGGTATAGACATGTATTGTAGGAGGTGTTGCCTATACACACTTATTTCCTCTATACCTTGGCACTAAAATATTTTAAATTATGAGCAAAATCTAGCCGTTTGTTTTCAAAAAATACAAATTACGGGTTATCATTATTTTCTGATTCTAATAGTTTTTAAATATTATTTGATCCGCCCATAAATTCTTCAACATCCTGTATTTTTCCCATAAGCGGTCCTTTAATTATTTATTGTTATAAAAAAATGCACAAACATATTTATCGGAGCACAGTATTTCCCAGCCTCCGTAATCTGGAATCTGGATCATGGAAAGACAGTATTGTATATTATCATCTGCTAATAATCGATCTTAACAACTCATGTTTCAGGGTCATGGACCCATCACAATAAAGGATGTTTTAAGGTTTTCTGAAACGCATTCGTTACAAATACAAAATTTTTGCACTTTACACACAATAGGTTTGTATGATACATTTTTAAAACTAAAGTTAACTCGCCAGACACGAAGAGAAATACAATCATTTTCGCCGGTATACAGCGTTGTTTTTCGACAATCAGTCCCCGAGTAGAGAGTCCTAGCTTTGACGTAAGTGCTCATTTCCGGACGAAAATGATAACAGCCCAGCAGCCTAATTCGTCAATTTATTTACACAAATAATTTCCACTTACTGTAATAATTAAATAATTAAACACCACGTCTTACCTTGGCGGTCATTTTTCCAAGCGCACACAAAAAACTGAATAATTCCACACTTACTAACTTGAATTTGTTGTGTCGACGCCCTGGATCGGCGGTCTAACGTCGTCGCGGCGCGTGGAGCCCTTGGCGCCGCGCCGGTCGTATTGATCGGCCGGTGGTCGATAATCAAATTTTTGGAGGGTTTCATTTTATTAGGAGCGACGAGTAACGGTTTGCTGACGTCATTAAGTAGCAAAAAAAAATGTATCGTAGGTTAAAAAAAAATCGTCCTTGAAGTAGCCTTGAAAATGGCGCCGCATCCCGTAAATTACTCCTTATTCGGTGACAGTAACAGCATCATAGAAATTTGGTTTAATTCTGTGTTAATTTACGACATGCCTACGATGTTGCAAAACCACCTTTGAGGACACTTTTTTTAAGGTGGGAGTATGAGTATCAACATGCTTGCCAACCTATAACCTATTTCGCGTAGATTTATTTATGTTTTCTAGCTTTTATACAAAATTTAAAGAAAATCAGTATCGACTTGATATTCTATAGGTAAAAATTGACATATTTAATAAATATCAAGGAATTTCATAACTAATTTTAGGAGAATAATTTATTGTAGATATAGCGAAAAATATCGGGTAAGATTTTTTTTAACATTATTATCTCATTGTCACTCATTGTTCTTTCACTATACAATTGTCCCAAAATTAGCAATGAAATAAATTGATATTTTTGTAATATATCAGATATTACCTAAGTAATGTGCCGGCGATATTGATTTTTTTTAATTATTAAAATAATAAACTCAAAAAATCAACGCGAAATAGGTTATACAGGGTGGCCCTTTAGTGTGGCAAAGTACAATAGCTCCGTTACTATTTCAAATACATTAAAAATATTAATACAAAAGTTGAAGGGCAGTAAGTGACTTATAACGTAAAATTATTTTTAACTCTATAGGGTGGCTCAAAAAAGTGGAACAATAAAAAATGTACTTTTTTCAAATGGAACACCCTGTATATTTTTTCATTTTTAAATTCCACATAAAATTATAATTATTTTTTATTAAATACATTATTAGTCTATACTTTATAGTTTCCGAGATATTGACTCTTGAAAAGTGACATTTTTGAACTTTGACAGCTTCTAGCTTTCTAACAGTACGTCTTAGAGCAAAACGGCTTACATGTCCCTATCTTTAATTTTTATTATCTTCCCAAAAAAATCAACTTCCAGTTAAACCGGAACAACTATATTTCCTGCTTTCGAGTAACATCCGGTTTAACCGGAAGTTGATTTTTTTGGGAAGATAATAAAAATTAAAGATAGGGACATGTAAGCCGTTTTGCTCTAAGACGTACTGTTAGAAAGCTAGAAGCTGTCAAAGTTCAAAAATGTCACTTTTCAAGAGTCAATATCTCGGAAACTATAAAGTATAGACTAATAATGTATTTAATAAAAAATAATTATAATTTTATGTGGAATTTAAAAATGAAAAAATATACAGGGTGTTCCATTTGAAAAAAGTACATTTTTTATTGTTCCACTTTTTTGAGCCACCCTATAGAGTTAAAAATAATTTTACGTTATAAGTCACTTACTGCCCTTCAACTTTTGTATTAATATTTTTAATGTATTTGAAATAGTAACGGAGCTATTGTACTTTGCCACACTAAAGGGCCACCCTGTATTTACCGTGGAAAGATGAAAAAAATACGCAAAAAATTCTCTTGTCAAAATTTAACACCTGTCAATATGTCAGAATAAATACAATAACTAATAGTAATAAAACAAACGTGGGGTCGTATAGATAATGTCGCTAAGAATAGTGAAAAATTTTTAAAAAAATTCTACACGTCAAAATAAAATTTAGACAATTTTTTTTTTTTTAATTTTGTAAAATTTTTGTCGTTTGTACGGGTTTGTTCGGGTTTGTATGTATGTTTGTTTGTAACTGACTTCTTTGAACTCGATTTTGCTAGGAGTTATTGTTTTGACCCACTTTAAACGGTCAGATTTAATTTAAATTTTGTAGACTTATCAAAAACCGCTGACAATACAATAACTTACACGCAAAAAATTCTCCTGTCAAATTTTGACAGCTGTCAGGTATAAAACGAAGAAGCGATTTTGACGAAACAAATTATGGAGTCGTATAGTATTCGATGCGGAGACTTCGGGAAAAATAAGCAAAAAATTCTCTTGTCAAAATTTGACAGCTGTCAATGTGTCAAATCGTTTAAAAAAATATATTATTGAAAAAATTATAAGGTCGTATGTATATTGACGGTGGAATGATGAAAAAAATACGCAAAAAATTCTCTTGTCAAAATTTAACACCTGTCAATATGTCAGTATTAATACAATAACCAATAGTAATGAAACAAACGTGGGGTCGTATAGATATTGTCGCTAAGAATAGTGAAAAATTAAAAAAAAAATTCTACCCGTCAAAATAAAATTTTGAAAAAATTTTTTTAAAAATTTTAAAAAGTTTTGCTGCTTGTTCGGGTTTGTATGTATGTTTGTTTGTAACTGACTTCTTTGAACTCGATTTTAACCCACTTTAAACGGTCAGATTTAATTTAAATTTTGTAGACTTATTAAGAACCGCTGACAATACAATAATCTACTAATCTAGCTCAATCTATTAAAAAAAAAATTTCTTAACAATAACTCAAACTAAAAAATGAAAAATAAATAGATGTTAAATATGTAGTTTAAAAAAACTAAAAAACACGCTTTGTTAATAAATCAAACCAAAAAGCGGAAAATAAATATAGTTTAAAATAATTCTTGAAATTCTTAATATAGGCAGAAAATAATAATAAACGATAAACATTAGTATTATAGTGAAAAAAAAGCTTTGTGCTATATTTTTCGTATATCGAGCACCCACGCTTTTTTTACAATAATACTAATGTTTATCGTTCACCGAATATTATACAGCTTATCTCGCCCAACAGGGATGGGCATGCGCACAACCCTCTTGTTATTAAGTTTGCCTTCTTTATCGACATAATATAAATACACTCCAGGAACGGCTCGGCGCCATTTTTGTTGCTATGTTTTCTCTATGGATTTCTTGTATTCTTTGCTATCAGGTACTTTTCTTTTGCGTCTTTTAAAAAGCATAGCAATGTAAAAATATTTGCTTAGCTTAGTTGTTAAAGGAACGCTTCGCCATTGTGTAATCGTGTGAGAAATATACAGTGTGACCAGTAAAGTCCGCATCATATGGGATTTTTTTTATTAATAGCTTTATTCTAATTCGAAATTTGACTTTGGCATCAAGTTCTGCTTCGACATAGGTAAAAATTAAGCAAAAAAATAGTAGTTACGTGATTCGCATTATCTGTCAAATTTTAATTTTTTTCACAAAATAATTCAAAAGTGCGGTTATTTCTGAAAATATCGAAAAAAGTTATTAGAAAAACTTTACTAATGACGCTGTGTTCTTTTTTGTCTTAATATTTAGGTGTATTAGTTTTAGACACAAACTACGTTTTCAAAAATACTTATTTTATGAAGTTACCTTATACAGGGTCAAAACCAAATTTTAATAGCCTGATTTTGATTTTGTAGAAAAACACACATTTAATATGGCGCTACTCTAAAGAAAATGTAAGTATCTGAAATAAAGCATTGTCAAAACTAAGAAATTTTATGTAGTTTGCGTTGAGTCTTATTTTGCAAAAGTGGTGCAATTTACAAAATATAGGTAAAAAATCAAAATTATCTTATGCAGCTAAAGTTTTGCATGTGGGCTAGAAACTGCATTTAAAAAAAAAATTCTAATAACTTTTTCGATACTTTCAGAAATAACCCTCCTTTTGAATTATTTTTTGGAAAAAATTAAAATTTGACAGATAATGCGAATCACGTGATTACTATTTTTTTTGCTTAATTTTCATCTCGATCGAAGCAGAACTAGATGACAAAGTCAAATTTCGAATAAAGTTATTAATAAAAAAAATCCTATATGATGCGGACTTTACTGGTCACACTGTATCTAGGTATGATTTAATTTTTCTATATATCTATCAGACTCTTGGATAGTTATCGGCACACGAAATATGTTTTATACCACGCTCAATACATAATTTGAAAAATTCAATTAAAAAGTGGAAAATCAAAGTGGAATTTCAATGTACAATGTACTTTTTAAGAGACAGTAAATCTATCCCACCCAATGTTTATGGAAATTAAAAAATATAATTATTACTTACCCGATTATAACGCATACCATTATTTCTCGAAGCAGACATAGTAAAGATGGTTTTATTAAATAGCTATTCGTGCGAAAAATATACTCAGGGTGACACTACTGATGGTAAACTCACAATAGGTTGGAAATTTTATTACCACATTTACGTTATTTTATATTTTATCTTTATCGAACTTTGCTAGTTAAAACCACATGTTCATTTAAAATTTAAAACACCACAGCGTTTATTTTATAACGTCTGGTAAGTTTACAAAGTTTAAAATAATGTTATCTGGCGCATAATACTGGTAATAGAAGGAGCAATATACACTGAGGACCTAAAGTCCCCCCCCCTCTAACTT
The DNA here is from genome assembly GCA_963969555.1 of Polydrusus pterygomalis. NCBI lineage: Eukaryota > Metazoa > Arthropoda > Insecta > Coleoptera > Curculionidae > Polydrusus > Polydrusus pterygomalis. Next base: position 36,320,412 of record OZ018385.1, on the reverse strand, counting down.
CTAAACCGTTCGGTATATTTTAATGAAATTTTGAACGATAATATTTGAGCAAGTCTTGCACTTTTTGACATACCAATGACAGCTTTAAATGTCAAGATGACAGCTGGGCCCGCTTTTGGAATATTTTTTGAAATGGAACACATATTTTTACATTTTTAAATTCCACATAAAATTATAATTACTTTTTATTAAATGCACTATTAGCCTATACTTCATAGTTTCCGAGATATTGACTCTCGAAAAGTGACATTTTTGAACTTTGACAGCTTATACCCTTCTAACAGTACGTCTTAGAGCAAAACGGCTTACATGTCCCTATCTTCAATTTTTATTATCTTCCCAAAAAAATCAACTTCCGGTTAAACCGGATGTAACTCGAAAGAAGGAAATATAGTTGTTCCGGTTTAACCGGAAGTTGATTTTTTTGGGAAGATAATAAAATTTAAAGATAGGGACATGTAAGCCGTTTTGCTCTAAGACGTACTGTTAGAAAGTTATAAGCTGTCAAAGTTCAAAAATGTCACGTTTCGAGAGTCAATATCTCGGAAACTATGAAGTATAGACTAATGATGCATTTAATAAAAAATAATTATAATTTTATGTGGAATTTAAAAATGTAAAAATATACAGGGTGTCTCATTTAAAATTCCAAAGTTGATGTCAGTAATCAATAGATCTGGCAACACTGCAACCGCGAAATTATTTTTAAAAGCTAGAGCGCAGTCTCCTATGGCCGTATTGAAAATTTCAAAATTATTTTTCTTTTCGTTCTCCAGATACTTCTAATGTACCATTGAGTAGGGAATACCCTGTATACACTGAGGACCTAAAGTCCGTCCCCCCCCCCCCCTCTAACTTCTAAACCGTTCGGTATATTTTAATGAAATTTTGAACGATAATATTTGAGCAAGTCTTGCACTTTTTGACATACCAATGACAGCTTTAAATGTCAAGATGACAGCTGGGTCCGCTTTTGGAATATTTTTTTAAATGGAACACCCTGTATATTTTTACATTTTTAAATTCCACATAAAATTATAATTATTTTTTATCAAGTGCATTATTAGCCTATACTTCATAGTTTCCGAGATATTGACTCTCGAAAAGTGACATTTTTGAACTTTGACAGCTTATAACCTTCTAACAGTACGTCTTAGAGCAAAACGGCTGTCCCTATCTTCAATTTTTATTATCTTCCCAAAAAAATCAACTTTCGGTTAAACCGGATGTAACTCGAAAGCAGGAAATATAGTTGTTCCGGTTTAACTGGAAGTTGATTTTTTTGGGAAGATAATAAAAATTGAAGATAGGGACATGAAAGCCGTTTTGCTCTAAGACGTACTGTTAGAAGGTTATAAGCTGTCAAAGTTCAAAAATGTCACTTTTCGAGAGTCAATATCTCGGAAACTATGAATAATGCATTTAATAAAAAATAATTACAATTTTATGTGGAATTTAAAAATGTAAAAATATACAGGGTGTTCCATTAAAAAAAATATTCCAAAAGCGGACCCAGCTGTCATCTTGACATTTAAAGCTGTCATTGGTATGTCAAAAAGTGCAAGACTTGCTCAAATATTATCGTTCAAAATTTCATTAAAATATACCGAACGGTTTAGAAGTTAGAGGGGGGGGGGGCGGACTTTAGGTCCTCACTGTATATACATAACACACCAAGGACAAGGATGAAATCAAAATAATCCGAGAGCCACAACTACATTTTTATAATCAATTTCTATTTACATATTTTTCGAGGACTCCTGGACTAATGTCATTGCGTTGAACTTGCCGCTCCTATGGAAAAAAAAATATCAACATCAAATCTATAATATAAGGCCAAAATGGAGTATTCAGTTTCTAAAGTTTCGATTTTTCGAACGAAAATGTGATACGAACTGATGGGTTATTTTCACTTTGACCTAAAATAATGGAAGCTATAAAATTTATATTTGTATTTTCAATTTTAAAGATATCTAGTTTGCAATTTTCCTACCGGTACCAATTGATTTCGGGACAACAACGTTCTTTTAAATAGAACATCAACAAAAGCTCCAGCTAATATTAAAACTAAAGATGTATAAAAATAAAGCCAACATTAGTATTTTCTTAGTCAGAATTTAAAGAGATTTTGGGGTTTAGTGCTTTTTAATTTAAAGAGATTTTGGGGTTTAGTGCTTTTTAAGTAGTAGTGGCGTAACAAAAACTAAGTGAGCCCCCCCGCAAGCGTTTTTAGGGGCCCCCTTTCTATAACGAATGGAAAATGATGATTTTTATTGTCAGTACTATAAGGTTCAGATTTATGAATTTTTGAATTCGTTAATCGTGTAATAATTTAATTAGGCTTAAACCCACATTATGCGTTAAGTACCTACTATTAAAATAGCAAACTATTCGAATTTATTTTATAATCCTAGGTAGACTGGTAGACATAACATAGGTAGTTATTAATTCATTATACGTAATATTCCAGCAAACGTGATGCAAAATCAAAATTTTAAAACACCCTTATAATGTTGCTTACCATGTATGGTATAGTAACGGGGGTAGCAGTGATCGAACCTTATAGAATCCAAAAGACAGAAAACAGTAAAACACATGAACACTCAACAAGTCTACACAAACATTATGTCACTAAGTACTATAGAAGGTGTTATAGGGGGTCCGTTACATTAGCCCCCCCCCCGGTACCCATAACTGCGTAAAATTTTAGCACCATATAGACCATACCTAGCACTACCTAGCACCCAATTTATAGAGCTAGCACCATAGACGTTACTGAGTTATTAAGCACTTTTACCGGGGGGGGCTATTGTAACGCTAGCCCCCCCCCCCCCCGGTGCCCATAACTGCTTAAAATTTTAGCACCATATAGACCATACCTAGCACTACCTAGCACCCAAATTATAGAGCTAGCTAGCACCATAGTCGTTACGGAGTTATTAAGCACTTTTACCGGGGGGGGGGCTAATGTAACGCTAGCCCCCCCCCCCGGTCCCATAACTGCGTAAAATTTTAGCACCATATAGATTATACCTAGCACTACCTAGCACCCAAATTATAGAGCTAGCACCATAGTCGTTACGGAGTTATCAACCTAATTTAAAAATGACATCAACAACGTTGCCGCCTCAGACCAATTACCAGAGACAAAGCTATTTACAGTTGGTCATAAAAACACTTTTATATTTACAGTACAAGAATTTACGCACTGTAGTAGTAGTATGGCTGTGATCTTACCGCGATGTTGCCGACCTGCACTAAATTATATGAAAATTATTATTTTTATCTATAAAACAGTAAACATATACAACACCTTTTTTTAACCAGTTGGTTAATATAGTAAATATTTTAAATAGTCTCACAAGATGGAGGCAAAGTCACGTGACAACAATTTTGGTCTATTTAATTTTGATAGGTTGGTATGAATTCCAGAACCAGACTTGAAAATTTTGTATATATTTTAAAAATTTTATTTTGCAAATAGTATAATATTTTAAGTAATTATAAACATAAGTTTTTATGGTTAGACGATAAAGCCTCAAAACAGAGCTGTCATCCTTATGGCAAAAAAACTATTATTTTCTACCCTACTCAACGTGACAACGTCGCATTTGGTACGTTGGCGATATTCCGGTTGCGCACGCATCTTATGCTATCTGAAGGTCTTCCAATTCATTCTCTAATTGCTTAGCGGCAACCTCAGACCATGAGGCGGCAACGTTATCGATGCCATTCTTAAATTAGATTAATAACTCCGTAACGACTATGGTGATAGCTCTATAATTTGGGTGCTAGGTAGTGCTAGGTATAGTCTATATGGTGCTAAAATTTTACGCAGTTATGGGCACCGGGGGGCTAGCGTTACATTAGCCCCCCCCGGTAAAAATGGTTAATAACTCCGTAACGGCTATGGTGCTAGCTCTATAATTTGGGTGCTAGGTAGTGCTAGGTATGGTCTATATAGTGCTAAAATTTTACGCAGTTATGGGCACCGGGGGGGGGGGCTAGCGTTACATTAGCCCCCCCCCCCCCCCGGTAAAAGTGCTTAATAACTCCGTAACGACTATGGTGCTAGCTCTATAATTTGGGTGCTAGGTAGTGCTAGGTATGGTCTATAGGGTGCTAAAATTTTACGCAGTTATGGGCACCGGGGGGGGCTAATGTAACGGACCCTGTTATAGGTACAAAACGACCAGATCGTCGAGAGTTTTTTTTTTAAACTGTTTATAATTTCGTCGATATTTAATGTTTTAACAAACTCGTGTTTGATATTGATTAAGGGTAAATCCGAAAGGCGTTGTTGTCCCACGGTGTTACGTAAATAGGTTTTTACTAATTTAAGTTTGGAAAAAGATCGTTCCGCTGATGCCGCACTAACTGCCACCAGGCCCGGTCCCAGCGCCCGGGCAACCCGGGCAGACGCCGGGGGCGCAAAGGCCAAGGGGCGCAAAATATTGCCAAAGGTAAAACAAATATACGTCTGTATAACCTTCGATGTATAATATACTATTTAAAAGATAAGGGCGCCCAAGTATTTTTTATAAATTCTGAAACAAAGCGGGTGCTTTTAACCCATTTACTCTTGAAAAATGACATTTTTGAACTTTGACAGCGTCTAGCTTTCTAACTGTACGTCTTAGAACAAAACGGCTTACATGTCCCTATCTTCGATTTTTATTATCTTTCCAATAGTCTGAACTTTCGGTTAAACCGGATGTAAGAAATATAGTACTTCCGGTTTGACCGGAAGTTGACACTGTTATGTATATACAGTGAGGACCTAAAGTCCGTCCCCCCCCCCTCTAACTTCTAAACCGTTCGGTATATTTTAATGAAATTTTGAACGATAATAGTTTAGCAAGTCTTGCACTTTTTGACATACCAATGACAGCTTTAAATGTCAAGATGACAGCTGGGTCCCCTTGTGGAATATTTTTTTAATTGGAACACCCTGTATATTTTTACATTTTTAAATTCTACATAAAATTGTAATTATTTTTTATTAAATGCATTATTAGTCTATACTTTATAGTTTCCAAGATATTGACTCTCGAAAAGTGACATTTTTGAACTTTGACAGCTTATAACCTTCTAACAGTACGTCTTAGAGCAAAACGGCTTACATATCCCTATCTTCAATTTTTATTATCTTCCCAAAAAAATCAACTTCCAGTTAAACCGGAACAACTATATTTCCTGCTTTCGAGTTACATCCGGTTTAACCGAAAGTTGATTTTTTTGGGAAGATAATAAAAATCGAAGATAGGGACATGTAAGCCGTTTTGCTCTAAGACGTACAGTTAGAAAGCTAGACGCTGTCAAAGTTCAATAATGTCATTTTTCAAGAGTCAATATCTCGGAAACTGTTAAGTATAGACTAATAATACTTTTATTAAAAAATGTTCAGAATTTTATGCAGAATCCAAAAAAATTATATAAAATAGGGGTATCCTTTTAAGATTTAGATCTTACCCCCCCCCCCCTTCCCTCCTAGGGGCTTGAAGTAACAAGATTGGCAATATACGCAAAATATGTCCCCCTCGAAATAAAAATCGACGGGTCCGAGCGATTTTCCACATTTTCATTTTAAAGTAGGAAAATCGAGGTGGGAAGTTTTCAAATATTTGTATATATTCAGGAAAAAAATATGAAATAAAAATTTCTAGGGCGCTAAATAATACCCTTGCCCGGGGGCGCCAGGAGGTCTAGAACCGGGCCTGCTGCCACTAACTGGTAAAGTTAGAAATGACATTACTGCACTAGATACATCTGGAAAATTTGAAGAAACTCATTGATGTTTTATTAATAAATGATCGGCAAGTTCATACACTGTTTTTAATTTTGAAATACTATCTACAAGTCCTTTTCTAAGGCTTAAAATTTGACTGGGAAAGTCAATGGACAAGTATTTATGGTATATCGTTTGTAAATTCCGCGCTTTCACGTATAATTCTTCTTCACTTAACGAAGTTAAATTCTCAGGATATAAAAAATAAAATAAATTATGAAATGAAATACCTGTGAAAAGCAAAGCTGGCAGCAAGTTTTGAAGGGGCCATCGATGTGGGTCCCCCCCCCCCGGCTTCCCCCCCCCCTCCCCCCTACCTTCTGTTGAACGAACGACTTGCAAGTATATCTTAATCTTAATCTTAACATATAAAGGTAGGTGAGGTGAATATGCCCCTCTTAAGCGCTTTCATTAATAAAAAATAGAAAAAAATACATGTTGTTTTTATTCTATGAGAGATAAATTAATTTTCTGCTATTGTAACAGTTTTTGGAAATAATTCTTAATTTTCTTTTTGTTTTTTACCCTTTTTACAACTTTTTTAAAAACAATCAAACTGGGCATATTAGCAACCCATGTTGGTAAAATGCCCATGGGGTGTTGGTAATATGCGCAGCTCTGTAAAGTAAGAGAAACGTATCAAGGTTGCTTTAATCTTTTTTACTTATTAAATAAAAATCAAAGACACATAATAATATCATATAATTATGGAATAAACATCTGAAATAACCAAGTAAAAATTAGTACAGGTAATACGCCCAGGGGCATATTAACTTCACTTGGGTATGGGCATATTACCTATATGGTACGTGAACAACATTTTTGTTAATTTTTGGTATAATATCAAATTATTTTTAAGACAAATATATGTCAAAAGAATCATAAAGAAACAAGCTTTCCATTGATATATATATCTGAATATAAATATTAGATTATAGCACATTATCAAGCGATTTAAACTGACCCTGTTTAATAACAGATACCTTCTAATCAAACACCATGCGAAACTCACGCCTGTTTAAATGCAACTGACATCGGATTCACATGGGATTCACGTAACTTTGGCCGTAAAGGTTATCGTAAGCACCGTGTCAGCCATCTGTCGTCGAAAATTCAAAATACCGAAAAATACAGCGGCTGGGCATATAACCAACATGGGCGTATTCCCTTCACCTACTAGTATAAAACAAAGTCGCTATCGCCCGTCTGTCCCTATATCCCTATATGTGCTTAAATCTTTAAAACTACGCAACGGAATTTAAAGCTTTTTTTTTTAAAAGATAGAGTGATTCAAGAGGAAGGTTTTTATGTATAATTAGCGACCCGCCCCGGCTTCGCACGGGTGCAATTTCAGAAAGTGGCATGCCGGGTACTAATATATCGGGTTTGTATTTATACCAGCGGGTTGCAACGCATGCCGGGTACACGCTAGTTTACTTTAAAATATTGACTAACTTTTGCCAAATTTGAGCGTGGTCCGAAAAAATATTTGCCTGTGGCGCGCGTCAATATTTTTTGGCCCTACCATACTAAAGTCTTACGGGCCGTCACTGGATCATAATTCAATAGGTGTATAGATCATTCACATGACGTCACAGATTAAAGCGTTGGTGGATACTCAAAGGAGAAGTGCCGTGTCAATATTAAACTCCAAAAGTCAAAATGATACCGTAACCTGTCAACACATTCGACATGAATTATTCTCAAAATTTTGTAAGACCATCTAATATATCCAACGCAACAATTTCCTTTTGGCGAGTTTTTAAATTCGTTTTATTTCAGCCAGTAAGAAATGTCAAGTATTGCACAATCGTTAGAAAGGAGAATGGGGAACTCAATGAAACAAAAATATTCAAATATCTCTGCTATACCAACGAAATTTGCTGTGGTATCGGAACTGGATGTTGCTCTGGAACACATTCTACGAGATATTATGAATCTTGGTGCTTTTGGTAAAGCAATTCTTAATATATAACATAATATTCTACTTAATTAACCATAACTAAAGTATAATACACGACTACGCTTTGTGTTAAGTAACAAAATAAAGACAATGGAAGTCCGTCAAGGTATTTTTTTTTAAATACTACTCCTGTCAACTACCTGCAAACAAACCCAAAATATTTCTTGAATTTTTAGGTTTTTTGTTTTTGCCATAGCACTGGGCTGCTATTCGCTATGCTGGTACTGTAAACAATTGGAAAAGAGTAGGCAAGCAGTAAGAGTAAATGTAGACCATGAGGAAAATTCACCCCGCACGCTGCCTCCAAGATTAAGATCCGTGGAATCGAATAGTGTAGATCATTTGCTGGAGACTTTGATATTAGGTTACCGAAATCGTAAGTACTAACAGGGCCGTAACCAGCTATTTTGGCGCCCGAGGCGAATTACAAATTTTTCGCCCCTTCTTCTTTCAACAGAATTTTAAATAAATCGAACATTTTCAACACTATTTTGAAGTCAAGCTTTTATGTTTATTTTGCTGCAATTTACAATGACAATATAAAGATTAATTATCTTTATACACAAGAAAAGTAGAATTGCGTTATTCAAAATATATTCAATTTTCTTGATTCACAACAAAATTTTTCGAGATTTTATTGCAGCGAATTCATCAATTATATCGTCAAAATCAATACTCTGTAGTAATTTATTAAGGGATGGGGAAATTATCGAAAATCATTCCGAAGATTTCCTAATGGCAAAAAATGTAAGAATGATTTTCTGATTATTTCCCAATCCCGAAATGTATTTTGAAGATTATTTACCAAATAAAAAACTAACGATTTATGTTGCACAATTTAATGTATTGCAATTAAACACACAATTAGTATACTGTATAACAGAATGCTGAGGGGTGGAGTTTGAAGAAACAGAGCCAATTTTCGCTGCTGTGGTCTCTTCACAAATATCCATTCTGGGATGACTAGGTTGAGTACTGATGGGTGCAGCAGGGACCATGTTCTTGTCGTCGTTTCCTCTCATCTTATAAATGATATTCTCATGGTGCTCTTGATCGATTTGCAAGTACGGCCTAATTGATGCAGTCGATGAATGGCCTGTGATTTTCATCAGCTGCTCTTCCTGGACGCCGCTTTTCGCAAGAGCAGACACAGCAGAAGCTCGCAGCGAATGGTTTGTCACTTTTTTCCCTGTAAGTAGGCCAGCTTCCTGTGCGCAAGTTTGTGTCCATTTTGACAGTGTGTTCTTTCCAACGGGAACATTTTTGTACCATGTCTTTTTGGTCGGATTGACACTGACGAAGAACCTTGGATTATCAATACCCTGCCTTTTCGACATATATTTATGATACAGGCGTACAGGACACATATCTGGAGAACCGTTATTTGAAACAAGCCATTTTGATTCGGCACATTTTCTGTCTCCCCCTTGAGCGGTTTTCGTAAAAATTGGGTTGTATTGGATTCTATTGGGACGTTCCCACAAAAGTCCTTTTCTACCCGGAAATGACTAACCAGACTTGTGCATGCCTCTCCTCCTCTCCAAGCAAGTTCAAATGAAAAAATGTGAAATAATTTCTTGATCAGACCATCTGGAGTGTTTTCATCAAGAACAGCGATGATTTTTTTGATTTCATTACCAGTCAAAGCATTGGCACTACATTTTCTTTTTTCTGGAATTTTTTGAAGGTCCTTTCTTTTTGCATTTCTGGCATCTCTGGCAGATTTGAAGACTATGTCTTCGAAAGGGTTGATTTTTCGTTGATATTGGTTGAAATATTTTTTTATGAGTAATTTCGCAGTACATCCCATATCGTTTTCACTGTACCTGAAATCAAGAAATATGCATTAAGCATTGACGGACGTACAGGCAGAGAGACAATTGCGCGGACACCATACAGGCAGAATTAGAAATTGAAAACGCGCAGCTTACCTTCTTTGTAGTCTGTTCCATCTATTTTCCTCATATTGTATGCCCAGTCCTTCAAAATTCTCGCCAACTTCCATACGAAGTCTCTTGATCGCTTTGTATTTTCAGATCCATTTTTATCGACATTTTTGGTGATTTCTTCGAGAGAAAAATCTCCAAAACGTTCCATTTTTGTAAAACGTTTAAATGATATCTCGAAATGACACTTTGGCGTTTGTTTGTATTTAATTTGTTGTCCATAGTAACAACCAAAAACGCCATTGTTCGTTATCTAGATAATCATCAAACATCACCACGACAATAAAAAACCTGTTGTTACAGATGTGTGATTTTAACTGTTGACAAGTGCGATTTTCAGTTTTGACGGGTGAGATTTTCACTTTTGACAAGGGTGATTTTTACCGGAGAGCGGGAGATTATCGCTAAATAATCAGGTGAAAATCAACCCGCTTTTATAATGGATGAGGTAAATAATCTGAGCAATCTCATATTCAATCGACATAATTGCCAAGTTAGTCAATCTTTCTTGTCTCATGGTTGATCTCAAATAATTTTTGATGAGTTTCAGCTTGCTAAAGCTGCGTTCACGGGTGGCTATTGTCACTGGAGTAGTCAAAAAAATCCTGAATGCAATTTCAATATTTGGGTATGATTCTTTTAGATTGTAATTATGGAGCAATTGAAGTAACTCTAGAGTGGTTGCAGATTCAATGATGTCGGGCAAAATTAAGAGCGCCAAATGCTTAAAGTCTGAAATTTCATCAATGAATTCTGCTGCATTGATATCTCTTTCATATTTCATTGCCAAATCAGTTGCTGCTTTTTCTAACTTGGTTCGATTATTGATTATTGATCAATTTTTGGCGCCCCCTCGGTGATTGCGCCCGAGGCGAGCGCCTCAGTCGCCTCGCCCTCAGTACGGCACTGAGTACTAATTAAGTTTAGTAATAGTTTGAAAATATAGTTGCTCTCTAGAAGGGTGATCGTTAAGATACTTTGATAGGTTAGATAGCGAAGAAAAGTCCTTTCTACCTTCTTATATAATTAAATAAACAGTAATAATTTGGACTTTATATCAATTTTTAATTAATTAATAGATCTTTATTCTCAACCAACTTATAAAATTTATTACAGAGAATATAACACCAAATATACAATATATAAAATCACAAATAATAAAAATCATAACTATTAATAACTCCATCGAAATTATTTAAAAAAAATATATACAGTGTCACCAGTAAATTCCGCATGATATGGGATTTTTTTTTATTAATACCTTTATTCAAATTTTGACTTTGGCATCAAGTTCTGCTTCGATCGAGATGAAAATTAAGCAAAAAAATAGTAGTCACGTGATTCGCATTATCTGTCAAATTTTAATTTTTTCCAAAAAATAATTCAAAAGTGGGGTTATTTATGAAAATATCGAAAAAAGTTATTAGAAAAAGTTTTTTTAAATGTATTTTTTAGCCTACATGCAAAGTTTCAGCTGCATAAGATAATTTTGATTTTTTACCTATATTTTGTAAATTGCACCACTTTTGCAAAATAAGACTTAACGCAACCTACATGAAACTTCTTAGTTTGGACAATGCTTTATTTCAGATACATTTTCTTTAAAGTATCGCCATATTAAATGTGTGTTTTTCTACAAAATCAAAATTGGGCTATTAAAATTTGGTGGCATGTGATGCAAAGTTTCTTTGTTTTGGACCCTGTATAAGGTAACTTCATAAAATAAGTATTTTTGAAAACGTAGTTTGTGTCTGAAAGTAATACACCTTAATATTAAGACAAAAAAGAACACAGTGTCATCAGTAAAGTGTTCATTAAGTGGAAAATAAATTTTAGTTTAACTTAACGTAAACTTTATCTATTTTCAACAATTTAATTAAAACCCCTTTACTTTATTTTTAATTTTTTTACTTTTAGACCCAAACTACGTTTTCAAAAATACTTATTTTATGAAGTTACCTTATACAGGGTCCAAAACAAAGAAACTTTGCATCACATGCGACCAAATTTTAATAGCCCAATTTTGATTTTGTAGAAAAACACACATTTAATGTAGCGATACTTGAAAGAAAATGTATCTGAAATAAAGCATTGTCAAAACTAAGAAGTTTTATGTAGGTTGCGTTGAGTCTTATTTTGCAAAAGTGGTGCAATTTACAAAATATAGGTAAAAAATCAAAATTATCTTATGCAGCTGAAATTTTGCATGTGGGCTAGAAACTGCATTTAAAAAAACTTTTTCTAATAACTTTTTTCGATATTTTCAGAAATAACCCCACTTTTGAATTATTTTTTTTTTAAAATTAAAATTTGACAGATAATGCGAATCACGTCACTACTATTTTTTTGCTTAATTCTCATTTCGATCGAAGCAGAACTTGATGCCAAAGTCAAATTTTGAATAAAGCTATTAATAAAAAAAAATCCCATATGATGCGGACTTTACTGGTGACACTGTATAATAACCATTTACAAAAAAATAATAATATCTCCTTAAAGTTAGTTTTCAATTAAAAAAAAAAAATTTTTTAGTTTTTTTTTAATCCATAATTTTGATAATTATTCTTTAATTTTTTTCGGCATACTGTTGTAAATCGTTATTTCTTTATATAATATTGATATTTGGCCAAAAGTACCTACTCTTTTTACTATAATAGGTGTTTAAATATGATGGTTTTGTCTCGTGTTGTGAATAATATTAGTCGGATGAAATATTATAGTTATTCGATTGTTTTTCTTTAAGAATAAAAATAATAGAGTGTATTAGATTAGAATGCATAGTTTTAATTTATAAAGAAGCTTTTCTAAATTTAAATATCCGTTTGGTTTATACAAATTTATAGGTATAGTTGCATGGTTCTAAAAATGGAAGTTTATGTATGCATTTAATTATTTTGTTTTGTAGTTTTTTTTTATGGCTGAATTGTAGTTAAATTCGCTGATCCCCAAATTGAAATCATATACTGTTGTTTTGAATAAACCAAAGAATAATATACAGTGTTACCAGTAAAGTCCGCATCATATGGGATTTTTTTTTATTAATGGCTTTATTCAAAATTTGACTTTGGCATCAAGTTCTGCTTCGATCGAGATAAAAATTAAGCAAAAAAATAGTAGTCACGTGATTCGCATTATCTGTCAAATTTTAATTTTTTCCAAAAAATAATTCAAAAGTGGGGTTATTTCTGAAAATATCAAAAAAAGTTATTAGAAAAAGTTTTTTTTAATGCAGTTTCTAGCCCACATGCAAAATGTCAGCTGCGTAAGATAATTTTGATTTTTTACCTATATTTTGTAAATTGGACCACTTTTGCAAAATAAAGACTCAACGCAACCTACATAAAACTTCTCAGTTTTGGCAAGGCCTTATTTCAGATACATTTTCTTTAAAGTAGCGCCATATTAAATTTGTGTTTTTCTACAAAATCAAAATAGGGCTATTAAAATTTGGTCGCATGTGATGCAAAGTTTATTTGGTTATGACCCTGTATAAGGTAACTTCATAAAATAAGTATTTTTGAAAAGGTAGTTTGTGTCTGACAGTAATACACCTTAATATTAACACAAAAAAGAACACATGCCATCAGTAAAGTGTTCATTAAGTGCAAAATAAATTTTAGTGGTGGGTAAAAAAACAAAATTATCTTATGCAGCTGAAATTTTTGCATGTGGGCTAGAAACTGCATTTAAAAAAACTTTTTTTAATAACTTTTTTCGATATTTTCAGAAATAACCTCACTTTTGAATTATTTTTTGGAAAAAATTAAAATTTGACAGATAATGCGAATCACGTGACTACTATTTTTTTGCTTAATTTTTATCTCGATCGAAGAAGAACTTGATGCCAAAGTCAAATTTTGAATAAAGCTATTAATAAAAAAAAAATCCCATACGATGCGGACTTTACTATGGTGACACTGTATATTTATTAAATATTTTAATGATATATAATTTTTAGCTTTAAACAAAATGCCAATTATTGGTGAGATAACTTTTTAAATATTCAATATAATTTTTCCAACTTAAATTTTCGTCTATATAAACCTAAAAATTTAATTGTTTTAGTATAATATTTAATTATATGCATGATTATTGAAAGATAGTAAAGAAAAATTATTATTTTTTAATTTTGATTTATTTTCAAACATAAAAGATGATTTATTAAAATTTAATGATTATTTATTAATTTCAAGCCACTTACAGATTATATTTAGGTCATGGTTAATGTTATTATGAATTTGAGCATAGTCTTCGTGAAAATATACAAAATAGTAGTATCATCAGCGAATTATTTTATTTTACCTTATAAAATTTGCCTTCACTCTTTGATTTTATATGTTGTTATATTAACTAGGGATCGTGAACGTCTACATCTAATATCTGAGACAAATATGTTTTTTACATCCAGCTACCTGCTACTACACACTTTTAAAGAAAAATTTAAAGACATTTAGATCTAGGCCCAAAAAATATGAAATCATGTGATGTAAATTAATTATATGTTGAATAATTAATAAATTAAAATATCCTCACTTTGTTAACAATTATTTTTCAGGCCTCGCTTCAGATAACGGTAACCAATCAATTCAAAACATAGACGGGACCAAGAATCGTGGTGCCTTCGATCTTCCACCGAAATATGTCGACGCTTTGAAAATGCCAAAACCGCCACAGTCGTCAGACCTGATTATCACCGCTATGACAGAACATTCTGGTATTGGCGATAGTGGTAATAATGCAATTAATAATGGGCCAGAAGAAGGGCAGGATAATAATGGAAATCGAGAAAATGATAATTTTGTGGTTGTTGTTCTTGATGACGATAGTGTACCGAGTTATGAAGACGCAATAAGAAAGAAATAATAAAGAATTGAATTTTATTATTATTATTATTGATCCCCAAAAGAAGTACCTACTTATAGTACTTATATCACTTTCTTTCCGAGCACCTCAATAAGCTATATCTACTAATAATAAATTATTGTAAAGGTACAGGGACAATTTTTTACATTTTCCACCAAATTTCCAAGGAGTGGCATCAGAAGCTAATAAAACTAAGACTGCTATAGAACTTACATAGCGAAACAACTTATTATATAGTTGAATTCGCATAAACTTTTAACGCCGTGACATTTCAGTTCTGTCATACTTGTCAAATACTGCAGCAACTCATAAAATATAAATTTTTAATGGCTCAATTTAATTAGTATAATTGTACTGCACACAAAGTATGTCTATCTTGTATTATTTCATACGATTAAAAAGAGATAGAAATAAAAAGAGTTGGCCGAACAATTCCAGAAAAGAAAAAGAAAAAACACTGACCAATCTCAGCTGTATAAGAAATTTAGTAAGTTGGCGAAATCTAAAGTAACTAGACAATGACAAGTCTTGACATTTGGCATTAAAACTTTATGTGAATTTAACTATAGTTTATGGACTTATGTATTCAATATTTCTTGATCAATTGGCGGACGCAATGATTAAATCAAACTTAATTTAGGCTAGACGTCGACGAAAGTCAAACCTTTCCTCGGACATTTAGCCTTGTCGTATTTCTGGTTGCCTATGTATAGTAACAACTTTTCATTTTATTGCCTTCCTCGATTTTAAAACGTATTACGTAACTATTCAGGTACTTACGTGAATAGCCCCATCTGAAGACCTTTATAATTATATAAGCAAGAAAGACAGGGATATTCCGGCCGAATCAAAACATTCTCGTTAGCTGAAACTGCGCGTTTTGTTGCGAATAACCCAGGGAATATAAGACGTCTTACTTTGTTCAGTTTGTTCCTGTCCTTTTCCTTCCACATGTCGACCTGACAGCTGCAGCATGCGGTTTTAGGTTATGGCAATAGAAAAGTCGTTTTTTTTTTCATTTAAATACAAACAAATTGTAATTTCTGGTGGTTAAGTGCATTTTTGTAGATCCTAAATTAAATTTAATACTTTGCTTTCAGCATGTCGATGCTAGCAGAACCCAAAAGGAAACAAAAATGGTCCCTTAATCCTAGGGGTAAAATTTGGGCTCAAGGTACGATTATCTTTATTTTCGTCCTTATTTCTTGAAAAGTTTAAACTAACATTATTAAGTAGTCTATTCAAGACAATACTCTACTATATTTTCAAACAATAAAACTCTATAACCCTACTTTACTTTTATTTTTAGACACCAATAAATTTGGCCATAAAATGCTGGAGAGGATGGGCTGGAGTCAAGGAAAAGGGCTTGGAGCAAACGAGGATGGTATGGTAGAACATATCAAAGTATCTCACAAAAATGACAGCACAGGTATGTTCTCCATAGATTAATTTTGGCTATGCAACAGCAGTTTCATCTGTTCAAGCCGCCTACTGTAACTGCTGTGACAATAATAATAATAAATCGGTAATTGGTTCCTAATTATATAATTATAAAATTAAATAATTAAATAGTAGGTACCTATCTCTCGAGGGGTGTCTCACTGTGGCAGTAGGTGTACAAATGTTAAGGCAGGACTTGGCAGGACCGTGGCAGGACTGACAGGACTGTGGCAGGACTGTAGAAGGACCTGGCAGAACTGTGGCAGGACCTGGCAGAACTGTGGCAGGACCTGGCAGAACTGTGGCAGGACCTGGCAGGACTGTGGAAGGACCTGGCAGGACTGTGGAAGGACCGTGGCAGGACTCTGGCAGGATCGAAGCAGGACAGGCAGTACCTTTCAGATCCAATCAGATTTCTCCAATAACTTTAGCAAGCAAAAAATATTTTTGTTTGCTTTTGTTTATTAATTGAAAGTGAAATGGAAGTGCGTGTAACAGACGTCGCAGTTTGTAAAGTTTTCGGCGCGCGTCGCCGCATAATATTTCTGTTTGAGTTCTGTTGTAAACACCGGTGAATCACAACAGTCGACTAGTCGAGTTTGCAGTCTCATTTATTATGTTCATGCAAGTTATTGATAAAATATATTGTTTATTTCCGAGTTTATTTCTTTGTTAAGAAAAAATATAAATATTTAGAAGTTGTGTATCCGTGGTAGGACAGTAATAGGACCGTGGCAGGACCCTGGCAGGACAAGCAGGACTCTGGCAGGACAAGCAGGACCGTGGCAGGACAAGGGCAAAAACGACAGGTCCTGCCAAATTTGGCAGTAGGTGTACAAATTTTGACTAGTGAGACACCCCTCGCTATCTCTCTTAACAATGTGATTTTTCATCGGGCACATATACAATCTGCATATTTCTCATTCTTGTATTTACATTTACCTACCACTTTTTTAACTTTTTCTTTTTTTTTTTAGGAATTGGTTATAAAGAATCCGACGACCAATGGACAGAACACGAATCAAATTTTACTGCACTTTTAAAAGCCCTAGGTGGAGGTGAAGAAAAACTTCATGAAATTAAACTAAATTCATTAGAAGAGAAGTCGCAAAAATCACGTGCCAGAGTACATTATAAAAAATTCACAAGAGGCAAAGATTTAAGTAAATATTCAGAAAAAGATCTTGCAAATATTTTTGGCAAGAGATCGTTGAAAGAACTAAAAAAAGTAAAAAAGGAGCAGGAAGAACTGCAAAAAGATCAACAACAATATGTTAAAGATGAAAATGAGAGTGAAGAAATGGAAAAATCAAGTTTGTTTTCTAAAGGTGGCCTAATATCGGATTATTTCAAAAAAAAGTTGCCAAGTTTTGGAAAAGTTAATGGCTTTGTGGTGGGAAATAATGGTGTCTTACAAAAAGCAGATGATTCTGAGTCTGAAAGTGAGTTAAGACCGAGTTTTGGATTTGGTTTTAAACAAAAAGAATCCATTGAGAATGAAGGAAATCAAACCTTTGCTATTACCGAAAAAAGTAAACAAAAAAGCAATTTTATATCATTTACTTATACAAATGATGTGGAAGAAGGTTTAGAAAAAAGGAAAAAGAAAAAACGAAATATTGATGAGGATAGTCCAATGTATCTAGATACACCAACCAAAAAGCAGAAACTTGAGCGTAGTGATGTGCACATAGACACTCCAATAAAAAAGAAAAAGGAAAAATCAAAAAAGAAAGTACAAGTGAAACCACAATCGGGACTTTCAAATCCAGCCTTTGATCCTCTGTATACACCATTGAAAGTAGAAAAACATATTTTGGAATCGATAGAAGAGAGTCCAGGAGAGAGTCCTAGAGAGTTGTCAAATGGCACATTGAATGACACAGTGGGAGAAGTAGCTGAAAGTTTTGAGGTTACAGTACAGATTAATAATGAGGGTACACCTGTAAAGATGAAGACAGAGGAAGGAGGTGAAGTTGATAGTGGAAAAAGAAAGAAGAAAAAGAAAAAAGGTGGGTGTACTACACGTTTAAATTTTATTACCTATATAATTTTTACTTACTACTTACTTACTTACTTATTTTAATACAGCAGATGTTCTCTTCATTGATTGATTGGTACATTTTATAGTTGCTACTTATTTTAAAGAGCACTTTATATTTAAGTACCTTGCATAGTATCTTCAAAGAAGTTTTCAAGTTAAATAATATGCTCGATAATATGTTAAAACAAATGAAAAACAGTTTTTTACCCTCAAAATTTGATAGGTTGGCAGCCACTAAAAACAACAGTAATTACTGCATTTTCCCCCAACTTGGTCGAAAATTTTAAAATTTAAAATAAGTTCCATTTTTTTGACAATAAATTGTGGCAAGAACTTGGAGCAAATTTAAGCTGTTTACACTTGAAAATAAATTGAGGGTTAAAGTAGATTATAACAATTTCTTGATTTGACCCGTGGAATGGCAGGTTTTTATTTAACTCAAGAAAACTACTTATTATGACTAAGTACCTAATAAATAATACTCCAGGATTAAACCGAAAAATGATAGGAAAAATCATTTTCTTTAATTCTGTAGCAATTCTTGTAAAAAATTTACCTATTTTACTATTGATTTATCAGTACCTATTTGTATTTAATAAGAAATAATTTTCCTGCGTTGACAAATTTGTCATACAAGAATCTGACGAATTCAAAAGAAGTACAGTTTTATTCATAAAAAAAGCTTACACGAATTAGAATGAGAGGAAACCTTAACCATATTTGCGTAAAACCGGCTTATCGCATGTTAAAGGTTATTAAAAATGCAATGCATTGGCGTTGGGCTTCAATAGAATAACAAATTTTTTTTTTATTTTATAATAATATATCTTGACAGTTTTATAAAACTTACAATAAAAACAAAAAACGTTTAACAAGAATAAATCAAATCTAATATTTGGTCATCTATCCCTGTTTTTCTATTACTTGAGCCAGTCTATTCGGAATTGACTAAATAATAAAATTATATTTAATACAATATTTGGATCAAGCTCTTCCCAGCACGCATGTGTGATTTCCCATAAATCTTCTGAATTTTGTGGCCTAAAATTTCCATTATATATTTTTTTTACGATTATACCCTAAATATTGCCAATTGGATTGATATCAGGACTATCAGCGACCCAGAGCAGCACTTCCATATTATGGGTTTGAAACCAGTGGGTTGCAGCATTGACAGTGTGGACTGCACAATTATCTTGTTGAAATATGAAAGTATTATTGGGATATATTTGCTCAGCAGATGGTAACAATATGTTTTCTAAAATGTTAATGTAATTTCCGGCTTTAAATCTTCCCTCTATTCGCCAGCAAACACCAGGCCCATGAACACTTATCCAGCCCCCATACATTTACAGAGCCCATGTCTAGAAGTGAGGGGGTTAGTATATCGCTCTTCAAACCTGGTATTGTTTGGACGGTACACACGAATTTGTCCGTTATAAGTCGACTGGAACAACGTCTTTTCATCAGTAAAAATGACCCTGTTCCAAAATTGATGATTGCGGTATATATAATTTAAAGCAAAAATAATCCTTGATTGTCCCTGTTCTTCGGTACGAAACATTTTTTTCGCAGCTGGGCGACATTTTAGTTCAGATTCCTTGACTCTCCTGCTGGCGGTAGGTTGGGAGGCAGGAAATGCTGTATCAATAACAGCATCCCTTGCAGTTGAAAATTATTTCTTAAACATCCCAACAACGCAGCATCCTGTTCAGGGTTGGAATGTTTGAAACGACCTGAACCAATTTTCCTCTTTATGGATTCTTCTTGTTCCCAGCGTTGCTTAATTTTCAATATAGTTTTTTTTATTTCTATTATACAACTGCACCACAGCACGGATTGACCATCCTTCTTCGATTCTTGATACAATTTTAGCCTTTTCAACTCCAGACAAGTGACGAGGCATTTTTATGTTCTTCTGTCAAAGTTTATTAAACGTTACCACCGTGCAGTTTCAAAATTAATTACACCGACGCCAATTTTGATAATCTATAACAACCAATAAACAATCATTTAGACAAGCCGATTTTACGCAAATATCATAAAACTTACCTCCCATTCTAATTCTTGTACGCTTTTTTTATGAATACAACTGTAACTTTAAGAAGCTGTTTATTAAGGAAATAATAATAATACATAATAATACTAGTGTTGTGAAAACACCGTTTTTTTGACCACCTGAAAAAAAAACGAGAAAAAAACATGTTTTGTTTCATGAAAAAAAACCAATCCACGTTTTTTTTCATAAAGGCATCATTTAAAAATCCCGCCATAAAACAGACCGTTCTATTTAGTTTGATAACTTTGATAGAATTATAGGTTCTATTTTATGTTCCTGTTCGGTAAACCAAAGAGCATAGAGCATATAAAGAATATTTACTGTTGTTACTGTATGTTAATATAGGTTACACTTTTTCTTTTTACATTGTTTATAGTGCAACTACAAGGTTTTTGCGTTATTTTTTTTATTAGTTGATGGTTTACGGTCTTTTTTTCCATTAAATATATGCTTATTGACAAATGTAAAAATATTTTCGTGTTGATTGCAGTTTATTTTAAAAAACTCAACAAGATAATACAGATTTTTAATTATTGTGAAAAAAAACGCAATTTAGAAAAAAAACATACCCCTATGTTTTTTTTCAAAAAAAAAACGTCGAGTTTTTAAAAAAACACTAACGTTTTTTTTCATTTACATCACTAAATAATATACTGATAAAAATACCTTTAAAATGGAGTTAAAAGATAGAAAAAATAACCTAATAATAAATTTTCAAGTTGTCATTTACTAATTTGACTTTTGTATGATAAAAATTATCATTAAATGATGGTCTGAATAATATCATCATTAGTAACCACGATTAACCGGGACAAATGACAGATCGATCAACCATAAAAATATGATTATATTCGGAACGAAAAATCTTGTTGTTGGTTAGAAACATTACCCTAATTTTTAAAAGTTCATGACAGATTGATTATTTACAGCAACGTTAAGGTTGAATTCTCAACGTCGTTCAATTTATTGCCAACCTATAACCTATTTCGCTTTGTTTTTTTAAGTTTATTATTTTTTAAACTAACATTTAAATAAAATCAGTACCGTGGGCACATTACTTAGGTAATATCTGATATATTACAAAAATATCAATTTATTTCATTGCTAATTTTGGGAGAATTGTATAGTGAAAGAACAATGACATAATAATGTTAAAAAAAATCTTACCCGATATTTTTCGCTATACAATTCTCCTAAAATAAGTTATAAAATTCCTTGATATTTATTAAATATGTCAATTATCACCTATAGAATATCAAGTCGATGCTGAATTTCTTTAAATTTTGTATAAAAGCTAGAAAACATAAATATATCTACGCGAAATAGGTTATAGGTTGGCAAGCATGTTGATACTCCCACCTTAAATACACTTACTTACCATTAGTTACAGATTGTTTCTCTGCAAAAAATAATGAATAAGCGGCCAATGACCAAACATTTCGCAAATTCCTCGTAACCGGGCTTTAATGGCCGGTGAGCTTTTTGACATTTGAGTGACCCCCACCATTTGGTTAATGACGGAACTTTAAACCACCACACTAGTTACTTTCGGACTATGTAGTAGTAGTAGTAGTAAAAAGATTTATTTAGCACGTGGCTACATGATACATTTTAACAATTTTATACCCTTTTTTTATTTATTTTTTGAATTAAATGACCTTTTGAAACTTTATTTGTCCTGTTGAGTTAATAAGAAAGATTTTAAACTTTTTTTAAAAGATTTTAAACTTTTTTGATTTTTAATTGACTTGTTTAATTTATTAAATTCAATAAGACCCTTATGAAAAACTGATTTATATGCAATATTTTTTGAAAAATTATTAAGAAAAAAATTATTGGTATTTCGTGTTAAATAATTATGTTGATCACTATTTAGAACAGTCAATTGCTTTAAATGTGGCGGTAACAAATCATTTTGAATTTTAAAAATAAATATTAGAACCAAAAATAATACTAAATTTTTTACATTTAACCATTCTAATTTTTTTAACATCACATTAATTTTTGTATATCTATCCATATTAAGTAAAATTCGCATTGCTTTATTTTGTAAAATTTGTAATCTATTTATAACACCTTCATCCGCCATAAACAAAATTGTAGAACAATAAAGAAAATGTGGTAAAATTAAAGTATTGTATACAATTTTTTTTGAATAAAATTTTAAATTTGAACCTATTCTTTTAAAATAACTAATTTTTCCCGCAATTTTGGAAATTAAATTTTCGAATTGGTTATTAAATTTTAATTTTGAATCAATCAATAATACCTAAATATTTAAAATTGACTATTTCTAGTTTATCACCATCAATTAAAATATTTATATTTGTATAATTATTTAAATTTACACCCATAACCATACATTTTGTTTTAGGAACATTTAATTTTAATTTGTTAACTTTTAACCAGTTTGACAATAGAATCAGTTCTGAATTTAAAATTTCCAAAATTTCCAAAAGATTTTTACCGCTTATATAGATAAGAGTATCATCAGCAAACATTTGTATTTTAAGAAATTTTAGGACTAATGGCATGTCATTAATATATAAAATAAAAAGTAAAGGCCCCAAAATACTTCCTTGAGGTACTCCTATGTTATTAAATTTCTTTGTTGAAAAAAAATTACCAAATTTAGTTTTCTGTGATCTGTTATTTAAATAATTTTGAAACCATTGATAAACTTTACCCCTTATACAATATTCAAATAATTTTTCTAATAATATATCTCTATTAATCGTTTCAAAAGCTCGCTTAAAATCAAGAAATACTGCTATTACATATTCTTCTCTTTCCAAGACTCTTTTCCAATTTTCTACTACATATTGTATGGCTGTTTCACTAGAATATCCTTTTCGAAACCCAGCTTGAGAATAAATAAAAATTTTGTTTTTATTCAAAAAATCCATAACTTGTTTATAAACTACTTCTTCTATTAATTTTTCTATATCCCATAATACATTTATTGGTCTCATTTCATTCCATTGTTTTGAATTTTTAATCTTTGGAACCGGAGTAATATATGAACATTTAAGTTCTAATGGAATTTCTCCTTTGTTTAAACAAACTTCAATAAAGTAAAGAAGATAATATCCAACAACTGTAAATGTAGATTCATCAATTTCTTAGTTAAAACCTCGTTGTAATTTTCATATATACCCTAAAATTTTGTTAGATTCTTTTTTTAAAACAAATTTCCCATACTATCGTTTTTTAAAGATCACCAACAGTTCAAGCAAAACAATGGAATTAAAATTATTAAAATTGGGCCACTCTCATCGATGTAATACTTGCTGGGAAGAATAAAATCTTGGCAAGGTAAAGGCGATTTAATCTTCTCAAAATTTCATTATTTATTTCAGACAAAATGCAGGACATGGATATATCTTATCAATATGAGGAAAGTTTGGACCTAACTGTGAATCACGTTGAGCAAAAAAAGAATAAGATGCTCAAGAAGATCGAAGAACCTGACGAAATTAGCTCATCTAGTTTCAATATTGGAGAAGTAAGTCAGCATGAACAAACTTCACTAAAAAAAAATAAAAAGCGAAAGAAAGATAAAACAATTAGCATTGAGAACATTGACACCGCTTTAAATGATAATGAACAATCCGTTATTTCTAAAAAGAAAAAATCAGAAACAAACGTGTCTCAAGAAGGTCTAGATAATCCACTTTTCAACATGAGCATCGAAAACGAACAATCGATAATATCGCAGACGGAAAATCCATTTGAACTCAAAATTAAAGAAAAAAAGAAGAAAAAGAAAAACAAAGACAAGAAAGAAAGCTATGCCGTAGAAAACCCCATGTTTAATGGAGATGACGGCGTGAATTCCGAAGACGTCACCAATGAAGCATTTGAAATTAAAAGAAAAGACAAATCTAAGAAAAAAAGGAAAGAAAAGGAAGATAATAGAGGCTTAGATAATCCAGCTTTAAATCTAAACGATTCGATAGATGAAAGCGGTGATTTAATGCTAAATGTTGTTACCACGCCCATTATAACTAAGGACCAAACCAAAGCTTTAGATGAAACTTTTAGCATACAAAAAGTTAACAGCGTAAAACGACGAAAAAGCGTCAGATTTAGCGACGTAACTCGCGAAAGAATTATACCAAGCAAAGATGCAATAGAGCAAGAAATTCTGGACAATAGCAGAGACATAGTGGAGTTAGAAGGGAAGCTAAATGACAGTGCCGAGTTGTCATACATAGACAAGTTTATTCAAAAAAAGAAAGCGAAAAAGCGGAAACAGGGACTGGATAACTCTGCCTTCGATAAGCAGGCCGCTAGCATGGAAGAAAATATAACCTCAATATCGAAAACGCTGGACACGTATCAAGCGGAAATTGAAAATGACATGAACGAAGCAAAACTTAAAACGGTGGAAGTAGAGGATATTATGGTAGGAGAAGTAGGCAACCCTAATGGCACCAATGAAATATTACCTGATGGAAGTGTTAAACTGAAGTTTCAAGATGCGAAATTTAACAAAAGTGCGAGGTTTATAGATGGTTTAACCGGTGCTAAAAAGTCTTATAAGCATTTGATTAAGGGAGATATAGTTATGAAGTTCAAAAAGACTAACTTGCATGAGATAGAAGGGTATGCTGTTAAGGCAAGTTAATGAATTTTTTTAATGGCTAGAATGGTATTTTGTGTGTGTTTTTATTTGTGACTGTACAATTAAGTTTTAAAAATAAAACGACTTGGAGATATTTTATTTTGTTTTATTCGATACCTACCTGAAAACATTATTATCTCTTAATTTAAGTTTTATTACAATTTGATTACTTACTGTACAATTTTACACGTTTCGTCTTATTTGGTAGTAATAAGAATTGACTTACAAATCTACGAAATTCATACATTACATTAAAACTATTTCTAACATATTATCTTGGAAGACGTAAATGGAAGACTTTTTAACTCGCTTGAGCTTAAGTGTGTTTTTACAGTCGATGAAAGCTGATCAGTTAATATGTATAAAATGTATTGGTACATATTTTTTTCGTGCTTATATAAAATGTAAATTTATTACGGTGATAGGCTGCCGGTTTCTTCAAAATTTCACTGCTTTGGCCAAAAAAAAATTGTAATTACATAACTTTTTTTTCTTTAAAATCAGCACTTCTCTTTGTAACGATGAAATACATCATGTGACTACGTAAAACATCCATGGTTTTATTCCATCACTCTGGACAATTGGATAATTGGAAAACTTAGGGTTTTCCCAAAATAACTTAAATATCAATATATTATATAATATTATGCAATTATTAAATTAATATAAAAGAAGGTGAAAATATTAAATATCTGGGAATAATTTTTGATAAACATTTGAAATGGGATTTACATAGTGACTAGGTAGGTACATTATAAAAAAACTAGGAATTCTTATACCAACATTTAAACACCTTAAACAGTTTTTTTCTATTTCACGTTCATAATAAGCTCATTACGATACGCATTTGCGTATCGTAATGAAGCTATTTCGATACGCGTTTTTTCTTTATTTGATGTTGGTAACATTTAAATGTTTTATTTCATTGACTTGCGCGGCCTTTGCGATTTACGAGAAACCCCATTTTTCGCAGAGGAAAAGTAGCTTGATAACTTACTTTTTTATTCTGTGTGGATAACAGTCATGTATGTTGGTTGCATAAATCTATAAATCAATCTTTTGTAGATGCTTCAAGCTATCATTTTCTGCCAAATCCTATCCAAAATTCAATCTACTAACCTTCCAATGTCGATTTTAACTTCAACTTTATTTGAATTTTCCATCTTCCCTATACTAAATTGCAATGCCGTGACGTAAAATCACGTCTTTTGAAATTCGAGCAAAATCGCCCGAATTTCCGAAGTCTGCTGTATATGTACCGAATGTACAAGGATCACACAACGTATTCCGTCCAATTTCAAATCTCATATCGCTAAAATAACTTTAGAATCTCGTGGTGAAAATGGGTCAATAAATCAAAAAATGACAGTTTGCAAAATAATTTTTGTTGTCCAGAGGCTACTATGATAAAAAATAGTATTACCAACATAAAACTTAGACATAAAAATTTACAAAATTTGAAGGATTTATTTTCTTTTTAAAATGTATTTTTCTTGATTATAAAAGGTGAAATAGAAAAAAATGTATAAAGCACATGTTTCATAAGGCGTTTTAGCGCACGTGTCAATAAAAAAACTCGCCACTTTGTGGCTCGTTTTTTTAAATAGACGCGTGCGCTAAAACCGCTTCTTATGAAACGTGTACTTTAATATACCTACTATTAAATATAAAAGAATTATTAGAAATATTTTATTATTCTTTAGTACAAACCCATTTAAATTATGGAATACTAGGATGGGGAGGCACAAAATAGGAATTATCTTAATCATATTTAAACTATTTAAAAATAAATTTTGGAAATTATTTACGAAAAAGACCACCAATATTCTTCTGATTTACTATTTAAAGGTATCAAAAAAATGGATATTAAACAAATATTTTCTTACACCATGTTAATATATATTTTTAAGCATAAAGAAAATAGAGTAAACAAAACAATAGCACACAAACATTTTTTAAACATCAATCCATATATTTTTGATATGCTACCACAGTCAATTAAAATAAATAACAAGCTCAGCTTCAGGGGATTGAAGAATACGTTTATCGAATACAACATACAAACATATTTATTATATTATTAAATTTTAAAGAAACTTATTATTATTATTAATTAAATTATTAAATAATTATAGAAATAAAATTAAAAATTGGATATTATCCAATCCAAGAGATATATTCAAGAATATCTTTAATAAATAATAAATATACCAAGCTATAATGATAATATGCATGACGTATTGTTTGTTTGTATATTGTTGTGATATAGAATATACCAATAAAATATTGTCATATTCGTTTTATATTATAATCTAGTTGTGCCTGAATTATGAAATATATTCGTGACAATAAATATTATATTATTTAACTCAAAACAAGTATTTTACTTCTGAGTTTGCAATTATTGATAGTTTACACAAAAAAATTATATATTAACATTAAATGTAAAAAAAATATTTGAATAAACTTTTATTATTATTATCAAAAACAGTCTTATTGATTTTTGGCAATAAGGCCATGATAAACAAAGTATTAATTGCAACTAACAACAACAATAACAATTTTTTTCTCAGCAACGGATAGACTAGGATAAAATAACTTTAGATAAAAGTTATTGAAAATAAAGAAATGAACAGAAAAAATATATTATATACAGGGTGCTCCGTTTAAAATAAGCAAGTTTCCGGTATAACCGAAAGTAGCATATGGTCGCTGTTACTTCATTTGAAGATAGAGCTTCTCCGAAAACACTATTATCCAAATTTGCAAGATTAAAAACGCATTACTTTCAAAAATATCCCAATGAACGATCACCGAGAGACACCCTGTGTATAAACAACTTTTTGTAAATAATTATAATATCGAAACGTAATCTATATTTTGAATTTAAGGAACGATTGATTATATTTTCTTTGTCAATACTTAAAAAAATTAAATGTACAAAGGGGGGAATTACGCCTTCCCTCCTCTCTCCTTTATATCCACCACCGACATCTACCCTAATATCTTTTTCTGTATAAATTAATGCTAATGTATTAATTCGTTTTCTATATCTGGGTATGAAAATTTCATTGATTTCCGCAAAAATGTATATAATTTGCACATTATTTTTCTGGGGAGCTAATTATTATTTTAGGGGGGCCCTTTGCCCCTAGTTACGTCCCTATGCTTTGTTTTTGTTCGAATAGACTGCTCGTTGAGTAGTGGGCTACCTACTTAAGGTTTGTTCGCATAGAAACGTTAATATTGCACTAATTTACATGATTAAAATATTAGCATAATTCTAATTAATTAAACCATAAGGAATATATTCCCTTTGGGGGTAAAGGTCGCCCCCCTTGTGGTCTAATGCGTGGCCATGCAACAGCTCGGTCATGAAGCTGATGTAAGTAATTGCCAATCGAAGTGTTTCGATGCGGGAAAGGCGTTTTTCATAGGCGAACGTTGGTACCTAAAAAGTGACAAAATATTTATACAGGGTGTCCTAAAACGCATGGTCAGTAATTTGGCATTGAGTATTTAAAATAATTTATCAATATTA
This sequence comes from Polydrusus pterygomalis, assembly GCA_963969555.1. Taxonomy (NCBI): domain Eukaryota; kingdom Metazoa; phylum Arthropoda; class Insecta; order Coleoptera; family Curculionidae; genus Polydrusus; species Polydrusus pterygomalis. Next base: position 36,292,138 of record OZ018385.1, on the reverse strand, counting down.
TCTATGAAGTATTAAAAAAAAATTTATCAGTCACTATTTTGTTTTTTAAATAAATAATTTTTTAATGATTTTTTAAAATTTTTCAAAGAACTGTGATTTAATTGAATTATTCAAGTTGTTATATTCACTTAATCCTTTATGGAAAACCGATTTTTATGTTAAATGTTTTGATATCCTACTTAGACAAAAATAGTTTTTATATCTGCCTGAATAGTTATGATTTTCAAAATTGTGAGTTAAAAAAATCTTTTAAAATGGAAAGGTAGTAAGTTATTTTGTATTTTAAAAATAAAAGTACAAATCAAAAGAAATACTAAATTTTTAACATTTAACCACTGAAGTTTCTCTAACATTAAATTTATTTTTGTATATTTATCCACATTTAAAATTACACGCATAGCTTTATTTTGCAAAACTTGGAGTCTATTAAAGACTCCATCATTTGCTGTGTATAAAATAGTTGAACAATATAAAAATGAGGTAAAATTATAGTGTTGTAAATTGTTTTTCGTGAAAATAAACTTAAATTTTGACTAATTCTTTTGAAATAATTAATTTTTTTTTTCAATTTTAGATACAAGATTTTCAAAGTGTAATTCTAATTTTAATTTAGAATTACTCCCAAATATTTAAAAGAGTGTAATTTCTAATTTTTTATCATCAATAAAAATATGTATCTATATTATTAACGTTATTTCCAATAACCATAAATTTTGTTTTAGAAACATTTAATTTTAATTTATTTACCTTTAACCAGTTTGATATAGTTTTTAATTTAAAATTTAAAATTTCTATACAATAAAGAATATTTTTACCCCTTATATACAATAAAGTATCATCCGCAAACATTTGAATAAAACTTTGTTTCAAAACATTTGGCATATCATTTATATAAAGAATAAACAATAATGGACCTAAAATGCTACCTTGTGGTACTCCAATATTATTATGTTCCTTTTTAGAAAAAAAGTTATCAAGTTTCGTTTTTTACTGCCTATTACTTAAATAATTTTGAAACCATTTATAAACAACTCTCCTTAATCCATACTGATATAATTTTTTTAGTAATTTATCCCCATCAATTGCTTCGAAAGCACGTTTAAAATCCAAAAATACTGCCAATACAGCTTCATTTTTGTCAACGCTTCGGTTCCAATTTTCAATTACATACTGGACTGCCGTTTCTGTTGAATATCCTTTTCTAAAACCTGCTTGCATAATATTTACTAAAATTTTGTTTTCTTCAATAAATTACTTACTACGAAGCTACAGTATATTTTTGAAATCATTGTAGATACAAATTTAAAATTTAGATATTTTGATAAACTTTATATGCTGATAAGAACTGTAGTCTTAAAAATGTCAATAGTTAAAAAATGTGGCCAAAAATAGAGGATAGTCGGGTAAAAATATACATCACTTGTTTGGCGCGCATCTTTGGACATCGGATTATTTGACCTCATAGAAGATAATATGTAATTTCCAATCCAATCTGAGACATTTTCCTAAGTGACAGTTTTCAATTTCATATTGGTTAGTATAAAAAGGACATGTGCTTTGTTTTATGTAAATATAAATATTTTGGGTGTCTCGTACAAAAGCTAATAATAAATTCAAAAAGTCCTTAAACATGTACCGTGCGAGCAAAAATTATTTGCATCAAAATGGGTCTTGCATCTAAAGACGTAATGCTTAGCCGTCGAGCTTAATACCTGTGTCCTGTTGGGTGTCAGTAACTACCTGAATTAACAATCAATCAGTTATTCCGTCATCTTTGACAGTCGTTACAAATAATTTGATTCATCGCTAATTTTTCCAATTTCTTGAACAATTCACACAATGGGCTTTACGGAATAGCACAAAACATTCATGGTTGAAGCGTATTTTTGAAACGGGGTTTGTAAATGGTGAGTGGCAATACAATCCGGGTTTGTGCATGCACGATTTTCACGAACATTTTTCTAACGTTGCTTTTATCGCTGGGGATTTTTATCATTGCCTGAAAAGAACCGTGGCTGTGTTTAGGGAAACAGGTTCTATACAACACAAAAAGGAGCAGGAAGACCATTTGTAAGAACAGAAGAACTTGTTGCAAACGCTTCGAAAATATGAAGAGACGTGTGAATTTATGCTTGGAGCATGGCGGTGGCCAATTTCAGCAATTTATGTAATTATTTTTCTTTCTGTATATTCTTACTTTGTTAATTTTGTAAACAACAAAAATTAATTTGAATTTATCTACTTATTTTATTACTCATTAGTTTGGCATATCATGTCATATTATGAATTTGACAAAATTTTAACCTAGATTTGGTTAGATATATCGTCCCCATATCATTGTAATCTAATTCAAGCCCTCTGATGCAAATAATTTTTGCTCGCACGGTACCGTCAAACGGGGCTAAGTGGATCGGTCGGGGTAAAGTGGATCAAACACGTTTTCGTACAATAATAAATGCGCATAAGCCAAATGAGTGAGCTTGAACTTACTTATGACCGGTCACCTTGCTTTAGCGGTAGTGCAGACTCATAGAGCGGTTATTGCGGCGCAATATTCAAGGTGAGTTCCGAGAAATAAGTGATAAAGCGGGTAACACATATTTCGCTATTTCTTAAAACTTTAAATTCGTTTGCTTCCGCACGCGACTGGGTGCACTTTATCAATTTCTTGCCACCATGGGTCAATAGCCCCATGTGTAACTTAGATCTGGGCGGTAAAATTAATTGAAAATCTGTCACCAGAATCAATCTGTGATTTTTTTTATAAATAATGTGCCATTGCGGGGTAAAGTAGATCAGCGCTTTTGACACTAGTTTATTGTGTTATTTTTGGGGTTACTATACTACCTAACCTACATAAGGTCGTCATTCCTAAAATTCTGCATTTATACATGCATGATTAAGTTAAGTTAACTTAAGCAATGGAAATTGAAAAATCGGAATCTTCTTCCCAAAACGGTCTTTCCAACGAAATTAAAAGAAGCAGTCAATAAACTGATCAAATCTGAGCAAAATGCAGTTTCTGGCATCAAAGCGTGTGGGATCGTGCCTATCAATCCGCAAGTGGTCTTGGACAAAATGGCATATCGAAAAGCACCAGCTGAAGTTGCTGATGATTCTTGGACAAGTGTGCTTGTGGCACATCTTGATGAATTAAAAACTGGGGGTAATTCTGCTCCAAAACGCGAACGGTTAATTTTTTATATCAAGGAAGAAGACGAACATATTTTAGAATAGCATTTTCTCGTTTTGTTTCGACTCTTTTTAGTTTCGTTTTGTTATTATGCAGAATTTATTTAGTTTTCTACTTTTCTTTTGACTCATTTTCGTTTCGTTATGTTATCATGCAGAATTTATTTATTTTTTAGTCAAAACGTGTGGTTATAATAACATAAAAGTCTGAGAATAAACCTTTATTTTTTAATTTCTACCGTTTATTAAATGCATGCATGAACCCAATTTTTTTTTTTAATTTAAATTGCGATCTGCTTTTTTTTAAAAGCTAAATAATTGTGATCCACTTTGCCCTAAACAAGTGTAAAATGGATTTTAGGTGATTTGAAAGGAGTGATCCACTTTACCCCAGAATGCGAAAGTGGATCGCTATAAATGTATAAAAAAAAATTATTATAAAGCTAGTTTTACATAATGTCACGATGGTATTCGAAGCCTAAAGAGTGAGAGAATCTAAATATGAAGTTTCAACCAAAAATTCAAAACGGTTACGCAGTTATTGCAAAAAAATCGATTATTTTGATCCACTTAGCCCCGTTTGACGGTACCTATTCAAATTTCTTGCCATAACGCCATTGGCGGCGAGTTGGCATATAAAAAACTTGGATCTGGAAAAATCATTAATTTTAGCGTAGTCACCGTATAAGAAGCTATTTACCTTTCTTCTTAGTTTATCGAATGCTTCATTTAAGTTAAACATTCTCCTTCTCTCTCTAATGTTAGCGGCCCTCCGTTGAGCCATGGTAGCAACCCTTCTGCGAACCTTCTTCGAGGATTGATGGGAACCGTTTGAAGAACCGCTCCTGCTTAAACGGTTGGAAACGAGCCCACCACACTGCTGACGTGGCCAAACTGTCAAATAAAAAGAGAGAAACCATTTTTGTAATTTGTGCAACAAAAAATAGTTTTGTTTATTTGGAACTATATTGTCCTACCTGTATAATAGCTAAGCTTATTTTATACAATAAACCGTTAGTTCTATGTTAAAAAAACAAAAGGAAATTAAATTAAAATTGGTATGCAGTTATTGCATTTTTAAAGGAAAATTTTTTTTGTTTATTAAAAAATGGTTTTAAACTCAATCTACTTACATGCAAATTGAGTGTTACGTTGGCAAGTAGTAGTGTGTGAATGTAAGACATCATTTGCTACTTACTGACATTTTCTGGGTTAGGTCTGTTTTTAATTAATAACACAGGCCTGCATGAAATTTGTGATGACGTGATTTTTGTTTGTTGAGCTTAGTTTTTATATAGAAATAACTAATTAAAATACAATTGGTCTTTATAACCCACAGATTTTTTTTTTGCAAAAAAAAAAATATAAAAAAAACTTATAATAGGCGTTTTAATACATTTTAAAATGAATGTAGTACTTCAAATTCTAAATGATTGATGAATAAAAAATGATTTTCTGTGGTGCTACACACCTTCCGACTGGAGACTTTTTATCGACTTCAAAAAGGAGCTTTAAAGCTGTTCTTTTACATAATAACAATGTTTTTGCTTCTGTTTCGGTCGGCCATACAGTTAAGTTAAAGGAAAACTATGAAAATTTAGAGGAATTACTTTTAAGAATACAATATGAAAATCACAACTGGGAAGTGTGTGAAGATCTAAACATTTTAAGTCTTCTCTTAGGTCAGCAGTCTGGATTTACTAAACTTCCATGTTTCCTGTGCGAGTGGTCTAGCTAGCGAGAACAGCATTGGATAAAAAGAGACTGGTCACAAAGAGAGACTTTAACACCTGGAAACAAAAATGTAATTCGCGAAAGTCTTATTGACCCTCAAAAAGTTTTGCTTCCACCACTTCACATAAAACTTGGACTTATGAAACAATTTGTTAAGGCATTAAACAAAGAAGGAAATTGTTTTAAATATTTGTGTAAAACATTTCCGGCTCTGTCAGAGGCAAAATTAAAGGGGAAAATCTTTGTAGGGCCGCAGATTAGCAGCTTGATGAAAGATACAGAATTTGGAAAGGTAATGGAAGATAAGGAAAAACATGCATGGAATGCTTTTAAAGAAGTTGAACATAAATTACTACTATGTTGAGATCGTTCAAAATATGCTGGAAATTTCAGGAATTTCAGAATATGAGCATAAAAATTCACTCTTTACATTTCCATTTGGACTAATTCCCGGAAAATCTTGGGGACGTGGATGAAGAGCAAGGTGAAAGATTTCATCAATATATTAAAGAGATGGAAAAAAGATATCAGGGGAGCTGGGACACAAAAATGATGGCCGATTTCTGTTGGAACAGAAAAACAACCAAAATAATCTTTTCTGAAAATAGAAAACATTTTTTGAAGAAGCGTAACGAATAAATAATCATTTATAATAGTTTATATGTGTATATTTTGTATATTTTTGTATTTTTTTCCTTAATATATTAAAAAGCTAGCTAATAAATGAAATAAATCGTGTTTTTTCTATATTTTTGGATTTTACCGGTTTGAAAAATAACCTTACGTGATATAAAAAAACTGAAAGCAGATTTGAAATCAGCGCTACCCAATTACTAGAAAACAGTTAAAATTTTTAAATCAACTTTCAAAGTGTTAAAAAATGCAGGCCTGTGATAATTAGGTAACATTTTTAAAAATAATTTTGTACAAAATATAGTTGCTTTTATGCCATATTTGCAGGGACTGAGATTGTCTTACCAGTAAAAGAAATTCTTCGGTAAGGGTTTTTGTTTATATTTTTAAAGATAAACTGCTACTGTTTTGAAATGGGATATTGACGTGGGGTGGAAGCGGTAAGTGTGAAAGCATAGCATTAATTTAATTCGCATAAAATTTCACGTCCACCGGCAACTGATGGTATCGGTGTCGCTGTCGTTGCCGTGCCGGCAGATGTGAAAATGTTCGTTATAATATATTAGTTTTTTCCTACCCAAATCAGAATTAAAAGCTGTCAATATGTCGGGATACCCTCCCAAGCCAGTGTTTTGGCCAGCAAAATGGTGTGGATCCCAAATACCTCCATATCCATTTATATCATTTGGGTAGCCCGGAAATTCTGCACCCTGAAAAGATAGGAGCATTAAAAGCCAAATAATCATGCTTATAATTTTATTATTTATACAGGGTGTCCAGAAATGATGAGCAAAAAATTTTGGGGATAATTCTAGACCGGAAATACATGCTATCTCTTCCTATAACATTTTTTTCGCAAATTGTTATTAACGGAGGTACAGGGTGTTAAAGTTATATTTTATTTGCAGTTTTAAAATACATAGGTTATACTAGAACAATAAATTAAACATTCAAATCAAAGGTTCAAAGTGAGAAAGGACCTCTTCAATGCATAAATTAATGATTAATTCTTCTTAAAAAAATTCCTACGAACTCCATGGAATTATCCTTCCTTTGCTATGCTATGTTTAAGGTTGAAAATAAATTGAAATGATTTTCGTAATCATCACATGCAAGCAATGTTAGTTTAGCATTATTTTTGAAAACTGTTAGATTTATCGAAAAAAAAGTAGCATATAACTACCTTTTTTATGTCAAAAGGTTAGGAGAATAAAAATATTCAGTCAAAATGCGCATACAGTGTAGGACAAAAAAGTTTTCGAAGAAATGCTATACTTAGGAAGAGATAGCATTTATTTTCGGTCTAGAATTATCCCCTACATTTTGTGCTCATCATTTCGGGACACCCTGTATATGCTATATTTTAATATTATTTAATTCGCTGTCATTCACGTCGCATCGTTACTATGGAAACGAAAAAGTCAATATACCTAGGTAGGATATCTTGATTTAAATGTTAAAAGTTTTGCTTTCTATGTTTAATCAGTAGGTAATAATGAATTTTGAAAATGATGAAAATGGAATGGTTGTAGATAAAGCATGCATGGTCTTGGACTCGCATATAATGAACCATATTACGATGGTTATTATAGCCTACATACGCTCGTTAAATAATATAGGGGAGACCGGGGCTAGTTGACACCCATTTTAAAATGTATTCTTTATTTAGTACTATACAGTCAATTGAACTGAATTGATTGAACAAATTTGCATAATTTCTCTACACTTTGGGGTATTTACAGTGTCTATAAAAAATAGTTTTAAAAACATCAGTGTACCGGGTGGTCAACTAAGAATGGCCGCCGGCTATAGCTCAGAAACTACTAAACATAGAAACTTGGGAAAAAAAAATTAGTATTAAAGCGAACATGAGAAAATTCTGGAAATTACTTTCAAGTTCCTCATTTCGCCGCAAGGGGGCACAATTGAAAATTATTTTTTTAAATTTTAAATTTCTCTGAAAATTCCCATATTAAGGTATAACTCTGATTGCATCATTGGAAAGCTTAGACAATTCTGCATCATTTTGGTTTAAGGCTCGTTGACGTACCGATCTTGATAAGAGTGGGGGAAGCTATTGAAAGTGTAAACATTAAAATCGCTGTAACTTCTAAACGACTTATCCAATTTTACTAAATTTAAGATTGTTTGAAAGGGAAAGGTAAGTATATTCAATCGTCGTATCCAATGATACACAATAGTTTCTAGTAAAATTGCTAGAGGGCGCAATTTGTAATAATAACAGTTTTTTTTTTATCCCGAAAATTCAAATCATACAGTATACTTATGACATCATAATCGGAAGGTAAATGAAATTTACAAGAAAATATGTGAAAACCGCAGTTTGATATCTTTGTTCGTTTCAGAGTTATTGCCAAAACAATAATTTTTAATACAAATTGCGCCCTCTAGCAATTTTATTAGAAACGATTGTGTACCATTGGCTATGACAATTAAAGGTACTTATATTTTTCTTCCAAACAAGCTTAAATTTAGGAAAATCGGATAAGTCGTTTAGAAGTTACAGCGATTTTAATGTTTACACATTCAATAGGCTTCTCCTACTCTTATCAAGTGAACGTGTAAACATTAAAATCGCTGTAACTTCTAAACGCCTCATCCGATTTTACTAAATTTAAGCTTGTTTGGAAGATAAAGGTAAGTACCTTTAATTGTCATATCCAATGGTACACAATCGTTTCTAATAAAATTGCTAGAGGGCGCAATTTGTATTAAAAATTATTGTTTTGGCAATAACTCTGAAACGACCAAAGATATCGAACCACAGTTTTCACGTCTTTTCTTGTAAATTTCATCTACTTTCCGATTATGATGTCATAAGTATACCGTATAATTTGAATTTTCGGGATAAAATCAAAAAAACTGTTATTATTACAAATTGCGCCCTCTAGCAATTTTATTAGAAACTATCATGTATCATTGGATACGACGACTGAAGGTACTTGCCTTTCCCTTCCAAACAAGCTTAAATTTAGTAAAATCGGATAGGGCGTTTAGAAGTTACAGCGATTTTAATGTTTACACATTCAATAGCTTCCCCCACTCTTATCAAGGTCGGTACGTCAACGAGCCTTAAACCAAAATGATGCAGAATTGTCTAAGCTTTCCAATGATGTAATCAGAGTTATACCTTAATATAGGGATTTTCGGAGAAATTTAAAATTAAAAAAAATTATTTTCAATTGTGCCCCCTTGCGGCGAAATGAGGAACTTGAAAGTAATTTCCAGAATTTTCTCATGATCGCTTTAATCATAATTTTTTTTTCCCAAGTTTCTATGTTTAGTAGTTTCTGAGATATTGCCGGCGGTCATTCTTAGTTGACCATCCGGTACGTCTACCAACATACCCCAACTTGGGGACTGGTTAGCACACTATTTAGGGTTAGTTGGCATATGTAAGTTATATAGAGACCAAGAATTAAGTATATTTATAGTTTTTAACGTTTATTACCTACTAAAAGGTAAATCCACCGTAATTCCTACTCCCTGCAAACGATCTTGTCAACACATTTTGATAGCGTTTATGAATGACATCTATATGTACCAGATCATTGGAAAAATTGTACAAATCCCCTAAACATAATTAATTTTAATTAAATAATAAAAATTTGATAAAATTGACTTCACAAAACCGATGCGTTATGTAATCATTCTAATTAAGTCATGCATCTAAACAATTTGTTTAATTTTTTGATCGTGTTGCACGACAATTCGTAGGCTGTATACATAAACAATATTATTAAATATAGCAATCCGTATTATCAATTCCTGTATGACACCAAAAATTGATAAATACTAATTATGTTTTATAGACAAGTCAAGTCGTCTATAATTATCTAATTAAACACTTTATTTTTGATTGGCATATGCCAATGATTTCCAAAGGGGTCGATTTCGATCAGCGGGAGGGGGGGGGGGATCCATGTTAACGACAAAGAAATTTGGTGATTCACACCGCTTGTGTGTAAAATAAAAAACAATCAATTACAGGAATTGTGGTATTTCTAACACATCAAATTATTCCAAATTTTTACACATTAGAAACATGTTTTTGTTCTCTTTCTTTATTTTTTAATAATTTTTATAAAAATAAAGGCCTAATTATTTTTGAGGTTGGGCGAGTTTTGGTTGATTTTTTGAAAATTCCTGGTAAACGGTGCTTTAACTTTAATAAGATATTTATACAACATATATTTCTTAATATCATCGTATAACTATACAAGGTCTCTATATATGGAAAACGATGCATAGGAAAATTTGACAGTATGCTAATATTGATGGGGGCAATCCGGCTAAAATATTTGCAATATGGTGACATTTTCGGCTAGTAGCCGGAAGTAGATGCTACTTGCTTATTTTAAATGGAACATCATATATTATTATATATTATTACATTCTTCAATTTTACGCAAGATATCGTATCATGTCCTATACAAGTCTAAGGGTTGTTGACATATTTAAGTTTTTATGTCAAAAATGACGTTTGCAGCCCCTAAAATAATGATCAATTTTTCCTAAGAAAACCACCTTTATTATTTAATTTGGATTGGATTCCTTATTGAAAAGGACCTGCTTTAATAGATTTTTAAAAATATTTTGAAGGTGTTCGAACAAAATTAAAAATGAAATTGAATAAACTGATTTTTAAACGAAAACCCCTAAATTTTATAATTATTTCTTATTAAGCATTAAAAATAAGGGTAAGTTCGTACAAAGTTGTCTAAATGAAAATTTTTGGTTGTTGAAATATTGTCAATTTAAAATTATTATATGGCGATTATGCTGCGGATTTTAAGTTCAGTTACTCCTACTTAATGTTGCCTATAACGGTGTTGAAAATTAGTCAAATGCTGAAGAATTGTATGAAGCTGTAACTTTTATAATAGCCAACTAGGAGAAACTGAACGTAAAATCCGCAGCAAAATCGTCATAGAAAAATATTAAATTCGCAATATTTCGAAAACTAAAATATTTTAGAATATACAACCTCACACAAACTTACCCTTATTTTTATGCTAAACAGGAAATAATTATAAAATTTATGGGTTTTTATTTGAAAATGTAGATTTTTGGCAGTTTTTCAATTTTATTTTTATTCTTATTGATTTCAACAAGAAATTCAACCCAAATTAAATAATAAAAGTTTCCTTATAGGAAAAATTTGATAAATATTTTATGAAGCTTGAAAATGTAATTTTTGATATTAAAACTTAAATATATCAACAACGCGTAGACTTATGTATAGGACATTATATACGAAATCTGCATATAATTTTGCTTAGAATCCATCCAATCGTTGATACCTACCTTTCCGGTAAAACGGGAAATGTCACCATATTGAAAATGTTTTAGCCGTGTTGCCCCCATCAACATTAGCATACTGTCAAATATTCAAAATTTTCCTATGTGGTAGATATGGTTCTCCTCTCCATATATACAGTGTGTCCACGGATAGAGTTTGGAAGAGAAAAAACTTTGTTATTAGTAGGTATAAAAAAAAAGTCACTCTTTATAAAAACGTCTGCTTGTGCCGAAACCACAATTTCGAATATCAGATTTGCAATTACTGTACAGGGGTCGTCACAAACGACATTTTTAGTTTTTTTTGGATCTTTTTTTTTATTTCTTGATTGATCAAATAAATTTTGCTAGTGTTAAAACTACAATTTCAACTATTAGATTTGCGATTACTATAACAAGTTTTTGTTTTTTGGATTTTTTTTCAATTCTAATTTTCAATTCTAATTTTCAATTCCTTGTGATTATTGGCTAAATCATTACTTTAGGAACAAATGTATTGAAAGGTATACCTATTACCTATGGTCCGAATCAGTTGGCACATAGGAGTCCCGATCTCACGAATCACGATTATCGACTTTTATTTATGAGGATACCTGAAGCCGCATATGTGTATAAAACCAATTTCAATAATTACGAAGGCGTAGAAGTACGAAGGTACGAAGGCGTAGAAGGGCCACAATTTATAAAAAAAAAATTTACACCCAAATTCCGAGTTGCATCTCGGAATTCCGAGTTGCACCTCGGAATTCTGAGTTGTAACTCGGAATTCCTAGTTGTATCTCAAAATTCCGAGTTGCATCTCGGAATTCTGAGTTGTAACTCGGAATTCTGAGTTGTATCTCGGAATTCCAAGTTGTCGGTATGTTTTCAGTGTTGCCATTTGGGGCGGCAAGTCGCCAAAATGACGACTTTTTGTCTCTATGTGGCGGCGATTTTCAATAAAAAGTTTATTTTTGGCGACTTTTTACAGGTGAAAAATTTGAATATAGGTACACGTTGTATACAATACGTAGAAAGAAACAACGTCACAATAACAATCATTATTGCACCGAAGGATTTCTCAAAGGGAATATCTGAAGGCGCCACGAATTGTACGTCAAATTTTGGGGATTCCCCGATAGCCTACTTGTCGGTCGGTCGATTGTCGAATGTCCATATCAAAGCCAGTGCCATTAGAAGGCGATAAATAGAGGAACAAATTCCTTCTAAAAGGTATATTGGCAACTGGTTTGTTCGTTGTTACCCAGAGCATTTTTTTAAATTTAATTTAAATTTTATTTTTATAAAATAATATTAGTTGAAAAAATTGAAATAAAAAAAATGCTTTGGGTAACAACGAAAAAACCGGTTGCCAATATACCTTTTAGACGGAATTTGTTCGTCTAGTTATCGCCTCCTAATGGCAATGGCTTTGATATGGATATTCGACAATCGACCGACCGACAAGTAGGCTTTCGGGGATTCCCCAAAATTTGACGTACAATTCGTGGCGCGTTCAGATATTCTCTTTGAGAAATCCTTCGGTGCAATAATAATTATTGTTGTGACGTTTTTTGTTTCTACGTATTGTATACAACATATTCAATTTTTTCACCTGTAAAAAGTCGCCAAAAATAAGCTTCTTATTGAAAATCGCCGCCACACTTTCATAGACAAAAAGTCGTCATTTTGGCGATTTGCCGCCCCAAATGGCAGCACTGCAAACATACCGACAACTTGGAATTCCGAGATCCAACTCGGAATTCCGAGATACAACTCAGAATTCCGAGATGCAACTCGGAATTTCGAGATACAACTCGGAATTCCGAGTTACAACTCAGAATTCCGAGTTACAATTCAGAATTCCGAGATGCAACTCGGAATTTTGAGATACTACTCGGAATTCCGAGTTACAACTCAGAATTCCGAGATGCAACTCGGAATTTCGAGATACAACTCGGAATTCCGAGTTACAACTCAGAATTCCGAGTTACAATTCAGAATTCCGAGATGCAACTCGGAATTTTGAGATACTACTCGGAATTCCGACTTACAACTCAGAATTCCGAGATGCAACTCGGAATTTCGAGATACAACTCGGAATTCCGAGTTACAACTCAGAATTCCGAGATGCAACTCGGAATTTCGAGATACAACTCGGAATTTCGAGATACAACTCGGAATTCCGAGTTACAACTCGGAATTTGGGTGTATATTTTTTTAAAATAAATTGTGGCCCTTCTATACGAAGGCGTAGGCTCTAAGTTATAGTTTTAATTTTTCCGTCATCTTATAGCTCGTCATAAACTCTTTAACTTTCGTAAAGAACTTTCTATCCCTATCTCTAATAGTTTTTGAAATATTTTGATATTTCGAGATTTAATGTCCTCGTTATAGCATTTTTTGTCAATGGATCACGATAGCCATGGAAAATAAATGAAAATAATGGCAGTGGATGACACATTAAAAATAATATCAATGCAAAAGTTATGCCTTTTTACTGCAAAGTTTATTGTCCAGTCATTTTATAAGTTGGTATCTAGGTACTCAAAATTAATTTTTCAAAAAATGAATTAATCGATACGATTTGTGTTTTGGGCGAGGCGGATAAAAAGTGTATTTTTGCTGAACAACTATACTTACAGGATAAAATATCCCGAGCGGCGAACACCCAGTCCTCGAGGTTTTCAAAATTTAATGGAAATGTTTGATTCAACAATCGTGATCCATTGACAAAAAATGCTATAACGAGGACATTAAATCTCGAAATATCAAAATTGTTTAAAAACTATTATAGATAGGGATGGGACGTTCTTTACGAAAGTTAAAGAGTTTATGACGAGCTAGAGGATGACAGAAAAATATATAGGGTGTTCCGTTTAATAAAAGTGATATTTTTTAATTAGAAGTTTTCTGACTTTGGTCCTAGAAAGTAAACACCCTGTAAATGAGACGTCAAATATTTCATAGTGAATATGTATTTTTGACTTTACTTAGTAAGTATGAAAATTGTGAATCGCTTAGTGTCAAAATTTAAGTAGCATTTTCACAACGAGATGCTTGCAAATGCAAAATTTTTATTATAAGTTGAATTATCTTAAAAACTATAACTTTTTCGTATATTAAACCAGTAATAAAAATGTATGAAATAACACGTAGAATTAATAAATGTATTCAAATATAGGGTGTCCCATTAAAAAAAATGTAACTTTATGACACCCTACTTTTTGGGCGCACCCTGTATAATTTAATATATTTTTAAAATGTGCCAGATATCCAACCATACCTTATTACCGAAGCTCATTATCGACCAATACTATCTTCAAGGCATAAATTCCCTCCGCGCAATCGTTGACTCACCCGGTACATAATGTCACAATTCCTTTTTAAAAATCCTCAAAATAAAAACTTACATTGCCTCCTTCCCACGGGCCATGGTCACTCGAAAACGACATTTTCATTAGTAACAACTTTTGTTTAACACCCACACACAGAAAAACACAACTTTTTTTTAAAACTGGAAAAACTAATTGGCAAATTTCAAGCCACACTTCTCTGCGACAGAGTTTTACAATTAAAGCGATATCATGAAAATCTTGCCCAGATTTCCAGTGTATAGTTTCACCCTGTGAACTGCAAAATGCCCCTTTAAATTACGTTCCATCTTTTCCTGCTTCGTATTGGCCGAAATGATCGCAAAGGGGGTTGAACCACCCTTAATTCTGACCAATTAAATGCGAGAAACCTGTTTCCTATGGGTGAAGCTAGGGAAGACCCTTATCGTAGGGATACATTGGATTTAGTTTTGTTTACGAAGAAGTATTGACGAAACTGAGAGTTGAATTCAAAGTGCTTTTGATGATGTACCTACAATACCTAGATGTAAAATATGGGTTTTATTATAAGTTGCACAAAGCACAGTATAGTATACAGTATTGTAATAGCTATTTATACAATAAGTTGCGAAATGAGTGTCTTTTAGGCACGCGACGTGAAATTGTCCAACGAGGCAAAGCCGAGTTGGACAACACGTCAAAGTGACTAAAAGACATTGTTTCGTAACGAATTGTATACAATATTTTTTCTACTGAGGACAAAAAATTAATAATAACAATTAAAGGGTGGATTGTATGCACTTAAATTCGGCCAAAATATGCGCATATACAGTGTGACCAGTAAAGTCCGCATCATATGGGATTTTTTTTTATTAATAACTTTATTCGAAATTTGACTTAGGCTTCAAGTTCTGCTTCGATCGAGATAAAAATTAAGCAAAAAAATAAGTAGTCGCGTGATTGGCATTATCTGTCCAATTTTAATTTAAAAATAATTTAAGAGTAGGGTTATTTCTGAATGTATCGAAAAAAAGGTATTAGAAAAAGTTTTTTTTAATGTAGTTTCTAGCCCATATGCAAAATTTTAGCTGCATAAGATAATTTTGATTTTTTACCCATATTTTGTAAATTGCACCACTTTTGCGAAATAAGGCTCAACGCAACCTACATAAATCTTCTAAGTTTGGACAATGCTTTATTTCAGATGCATTTTCTTTAAAGTAGCGCCATAATAAATGTGTCTTTTTCTACAAAATCAAAATTGGGCTATTAAAATTTGGTCGTATGTGATGCAAAGTTTATTTGTTTTTGACCCTGTATAAGGTAACTTCATAAAATAAGTATTTTTAAAAACGTAGTTTGTGTCGGAAAGTAATACACCTTAATATTAAGACAAAAAAGAACACAGTATCATCAGTAAAGTGTTCATTAAGTGGAAAATAAATTTTAGTGGTGGGTAAAAAATTAAAATTATCTTATGCAGCTGAAATTTTGCATGTGGGCTAGAATCTGCATTTAAAAAAACTTTTTCTTATAACTTGTTTCGATATTTTTAGAAAAAACCTTACTTTTGAATAATTTTTTGGAAAAAATTAAAATTTGACAGATAATGCGAATCACATGACTACTATTTTTTTGCTTAATGTTCATCTCGATCGAAGCAGAACTTGATGCCAAAGTCAAATTTCAAATAAAGCTAAAAAATCCCATATGATGCGGACTTTACTGGTCACACTGTATATGCTTCGTTTGCCTTTAAAATATGCAATTATTTGCATTTTTTATCAAATATGCATACTGGTATGCAATATTTCTTAATTTATTATAGTAAAATGAGGTACATAAACGCATTGGGTTCTAAAGAATATGTTTATTTTTAAAAAATGACACAGAAAACAAAGAAAAATAAAAGTAAACAATTTTTCAACCTAAAATTGTATAAAAGGCATTTATTACTACCTAAATATTTTTCAAAATTTTCAACTATAAAGGATTGTCTTCTATTAGTAAAAATTTGTTTATACAAAGAGAAGCTTCTTTAAACAACTACTGATGTAATCGGACAATACTGCAACTTAGGTAGCAAACTCTGGGAAATTTTTAATCCACGAAGATGTTTTCGCCACCACACATTTTGAACACAAATTTAAAATTACCAGTTTCACACTGAAAATACTGAAATCTTTCGATAAAATATTACAAATCGATATAAAAACAGTTTTGAGTTTGTTAAGCAGGTAATAATAACGCATTATTAAGTGACATTAAACAACCCCTAACAATATACCTGCAAACCCCGGAAACCTCCAATAAATACCTTGGATTTACCATACCTTGTGTATAACCAAAGTAATTATTATACTTAATCTTCAGATTGGAAAATCCCTGAAATAAGTACCGAACTGGACAGTAAACCTTTAACCACAGAATATATAGCTACGCAACAGTAAGTAAGAGTAAGACAAAGTTGTTTTTAACACGCTTTTTTTATTATTATTTTATTAGCTTCACCTGTATGTTTGTTTGTATGTATGTTTGTAACGACTTCTTTGAACCCGATTTTGACCCACTTTAAACGGTCAGATTTAATTTAAATTTTGTAGACTTATCAAGAACCGCTGACAATACAATAATCTAGCTCAATCTACTCAAAAAAAATGTTCTTAACAATAACTCAAACTAAAAAATGAAAAATAAATAAATATAAGTTTAAAAAAACTAAAAAACACGCTTTAATAATCTTGAAATTCTTAATATAGACAGAAAATAATAATGAACGATAAACGTTAGTATTATTATAGTGAAAAAAAAAAGCGTGGGACGCTTTGTGCTATATTTTCCGTATATCGATATTTATTTATTAATCAACCAATGCAGATTTATGTATTAAATAATGTTTAAAAGTATTTCATTTTTTAATCCCTGCCGCCACAAATGATAGCCGCGAGCCCCAGTGAAAATCACCCCGTATAAAAATAACAATTTAGGTGTAAGATCCAAAAGTGAATCTAATTGATTCAAAAATGATCCAATTTCACCCCAAGTGTCACGCCGATTTGTTTTGGCCAGAGCGCATTAGTCGATATTAAATCTCGCCCCCTGCGAATTGTGACACTTCTCATAATGCACGTGTGCAGAAGTTAATATTTCTATAACAAGGGGATCATCCCTTTCTGTCATAACATATGCTCCTAAATTATTGTTTTGAACTAATTGGATTATGTTAAAATAAAATGTATCTTGCAAGATTAGTGCTTCATTTTCGAGAGTGGTCTGATTTTCTTTTTAATAGATACTTCTGCGTGAATCTCTCGGAACGAGACAAAACTAATTCTAGATCGAGAAGTCTCGCAAAGGATTCCCAATTACAAATGATGACTGGAATTTGCAATTTATTTAATTTGTTGTGTCCCCATCAGTTAGATTTTCTGATTACGCTACTGTTTGTGTTATTTAGCTTTAGCGGCGGAAGAAGAGGGCTAAACCACCCCCCTCCAAGCATCGGCGTAGCTAGCTTTAGTTTTCAGGGGGAGCCTGGGCCCCAGTGTACGGTGGATTAAAAATATTGTAATTGCAATTTTTTTTCTATTGAATATTTTAGGAGGGGCCCAGGGCCATCAGGGGGGGGCCAGGCCCCCTGCCCCCCCCCACCCCCTAGCTACGCCGATGCCGCCAAGGTAGGACTGAGTCCCGTTCCCCCCAAAGAATACTTTACTCTACCCAATACATTTATTTATTTTTATTTATTTATTAATTCTACAATCTAAAAAATATTATACAGGGTGTCCGGGAAAATGTGAGAAATCTCCCGGATATGAAAAAAACAAGTGAAAAGAATACTGCTAGTTCATATAAAGTTCTTTTGTATCGGCCTCCTCTTCGGAGATATGGGCTCCCATAGAATTAAGTTTTTGACACATAATTATTAAAACAACAGGTATTTTTTTTTCATATGATCTATACCAGGTAAGACCCTTCAAATTACTATACCAGAAAGTGTTGTGAATTACTCACAGCTGCAGGGACGGACTAGCTGTGTGCCCATTTTCTTTACGCCCTGTATGATAAAAACTTTGAACAACGTTTTTTACATACCTTCAACTATTGACTAAAAATTAAGTACTTATTCTTCATTCATGTCGCTAATCCTAACCGTTTTCGGAAAAACGTCATTTTATTGCGATCATGTATTAATATTAACCATTTAAAAGTGAACATTTATAATTTATAGGAACAAAGATGTATCTTTTAATGAAATAGGTACGCTAAATATACATGATGTAAATATGTTAAAAATGACGTTTTTCCGAAAACGGTTAGAATTAGCGACATGAATGAAAAGTACTTAATTTTTAGTCAATAGTTAAAGGTATAAATAAAACGTTGTCCAAAGTATTTATCATACAGGGCGTAAAAAAATGGCACATTAATGTCACGGCTAGTTCGTCCCTGCAGCTGCGAGTAATTCGCAACACTTTCTGGGATAGTAATTTGAAGGGTCTTACCTGGTATACATCATATGAAAAAAAAATTGAAATATACCTGTTGGTTCAATAATTATGTGTCAAAAACGTAATTCCATGTGAGCTCTTTGAGAGCCCATACTCCGATACGAAAGAAGTTTATACGAACTTGTAGTATTCTTTTCACGTGTTTTTTTCATATCCGGGAGATTTCCCACATTTTCCCGGACGCCCTGTATAAATAAAAGTAAATACTAATAATATTGTTGTTGTTTACTCCTCTTCGTTGGCTGCCAGGGTCATTCCCGAGGGGACCTACGGTTTAACGTGGGTTCCGAACCACGATATTCAATTATTAAAAGCACCCCCTAAGGGCTATCAAGCCTTGGTTTCGCGCTTTCTACGACCTACCGATTGGGGAGTGTGTTCCTACCCCCGCATCCCACGAGATATCCGATCTTATTCGGCAATGGGGTGGGTTTGGGGGATACATTTTTCATTCTTCCCTAATTTTTGCTCGACGCTGGACCCACGTCAAGACTTATACCCCTAAAATCCATCGGGCTAGAACCAGTTTGCCGGCAGTGGGCAGAGAATTACTTTTTGAAAATAGTAATTGTAATTGATTTTCCAATTATTTTCATAAAGTAATTGTACTTGGTAATTGGTTTTAAGAAATCTGGGGTAATATTGAATTACCTAAAAGTAATTCAATTATTTTAAAAAGTAATTGAATTACTCCCAAATAATTCAATTACATAAAAAGTAATTTAATTACTTCCAAATAATTCAATTACATAAAAAGTAATAATTTAATTACTCCCGAATAATTCAATTAGATTAAAAGTAATTGAATTACTCCAAAATAATTCAATTCCTTTTAAAATTTTCCTAATTCCTTTACTTTAGAAAGAAAAAATATTGTTTGGTTAAATCCAATTTTTTTCAACAAATAAATCATATTATATAAAAAAGACAGTTGTTATTATTGGTCAATTTGTTAAAGGTGAGTAGGTACTTATCAAAATTAGGAGATCAAGTTTAACTATAAATTTCGAAATTTTTTAAATTTCTTTCCATAATAAAGTGATAGTTGGACCTACTGCTATTAAAAAAATAATACCTTACCTATACAACTATTTTTTTTGTAAAATGTAAACAAAGTAATTCCATTTGCTGAAATACTAATTCAATTTTAAAAATGTTATTCAATTACCAAACTGTAATTCAATTACCACAATGTAATTCAATTATCAAAATGTAATTGAATTACCAAAATGTAATTCAATTACTCAGAGTAATTTATTTGCCAAAAAACTGCCTTTAATTTATAGATTCAGAGTAATTCAATTACTTTTAGGGTAGTTTCATTACTATAAAGTAATTGAATTAGTATAAAAGTAATTGAATTAAACTCAGTAATTCAAATGCGGTAATTGATCAAGGAATCAATTACTTTTAGTGGGTAATTGGTAATTTAAATATTTTTATCATACTGTGTGTAATTGTAATTGAATTACTTTTTAAGAGTAATTTCGACAGCTCTGAGTGGGATACGAACCCACAAACTCTCGTCTTAGAGTTCTCAGTGACTGCCGCTGGCTAGGTTAAGAACCTGTCCACTAAAAGAATAATTAAAATTATAAATATTATAAGGAGAAATAAACAAGAAAATTAAAATTAAAATAAATAGACTAGTTCCAACAAACCCATGAAAATTATTTTCGAAATAGAAATAAAGAATAATAAATATATACAAAAAACTTATTTAGTTTATATGTTTAATTTCTTGTAAAATATTACAGGGATACAGAGAGGTGATTGATCCAAATAGAAATTTATTTTAGAGAATTGGCAATGATCTGAAAACGGTTAAACCGATAAGAATCAAAATATTATAAATGTTATTTGGTAGGTATATACCACTTCCGATTTTAACAACTTTTTTCTTCCTTATGTACCTACATATTATTTATATTTATATAATATATTTACATGTGAAGGGTAGTCTCGACCGACTATAGTTGGATAAATGATTTCTACGTCTTGGGGGAGCGGTCTAGGGCTGAAGTAAAACTCCTTTTTTACAAACGCCGAGCTTTCGAAAATGTATTTTTTTTCCTTTTTCAATGCTACAATAAAGAAACAGTAGGTCAAAGATCCAATATTTATGGACATTAGTATTAAGGAAACCATTGTTGTAAATTGTGCAACAAAAATTATTTTTGTTTAATAGGAACTATTGTCCTACCTGTTTATAGCTAAGCTTATTTTATA
Source organism: Polydrusus pterygomalis (assembly GCA_963969555.1). Classification (NCBI taxonomy): domain Eukaryota; kingdom Metazoa; phylum Arthropoda; class Insecta; order Coleoptera; family Curculionidae; genus Polydrusus; species Polydrusus pterygomalis. The sequence goes on along the minus strand of OZ018385.1, from coordinate 36,271,203 downwards.
CAATAAGCCGTTAGTTCTATGTTAAAAATAAAACAAAAGGAAATTAAGTTAAAATTGGTATGCAGTTATTGCATTTTTAAAGGAAATTTTTTTTTTCTTTATTAAAAAATGTATTTAAACTCAATCTACTCACGTGCAAATTGAGTATTACGTTGGCAAGTAGTAGTGTGTGAATCTAAGACATCATTTGCTAGGTACTTATTGACATTTTCTGGGTTATGTTTTTTTTTATTAATAATTAACATTTTTAAAAATAATTTTGTTCGAAATATAGTTGCTTTACGCCATATTTATATATTATTATTTTTTTTGTTTATATTTTTTAAGATAAACTGCTACTGTTTTGAAATGGTACGATAGTAATGTATATTTTTTTACCCAATCAGAAAGTAGAGATTTCAACGAACAAAAAGCCCACCGACTTTTTTAAAAAAGCAGATATTTTGACGTGAGAATTTTCGATTGAAAATTAGGGTGCTTTTTCGATATTAAGTCAAAATAAGGTGAAAAAATAAATATTTTAAATCAAAAAAATTACAGTGTGTTTGGGACATAAAAAGGTAAGTTTCACCAAATTTCGTAAAAAAAAAAATATTTTTTTTATTAATTGATAAAAATAAAAAACCAAAAACTTGGTTATTTGAATTTTTCACATAAATTTTGAGGTTATGTGAAAAAGTGTAAATACAGAAGTTGTAGATCTTTTTATTACCTACAACTTTGCCATTTCACGTTTTTCCATAGGACTAGTAGTTTTGCCGGAAATCGAGATAAATCGTTTTCTACCCTTAAAAACTCACCCCTTCCACTTCCCGACCTCGGATCGCCCGTAAATTATTTTTCCTTTTATTTTTGTTATATTCTCTTCCTTTTCCAATGGGTTTGTTCATGTGTTTCATCCTACTATTATTTTTTTTTTGGTTTCAAAAATTATCGACCCTGGTCTAAATATAATATTAAGCTATCAAAACCAACAATGCCTAATAACCTTATCCACATTGAATTTATCACAAACGTGACATATTGATGAAAATCTGATGAAAATGGGGAAACACGTGGGCTTCTAAATAAACCGATTACGCAAAAAGGGACAAAAAGGACATTACCCATGGTGGGGCGATTACGGATATGCCAAATTAAGGGCGTTATACCGTGTAATAGGATTAAAATTGAATTTAATTATATTTCTTATTTGTGAGTTGACAATAACAAGTAAATTGGCTATTTTGTAACCAAACATGCTTTCCTTAAAGAACAAAGATTTGTATTAAATATTATGCTAATTCTATTGAGATTTTAGCGCAATGATACCCTTTACTTGAATTTTGGCAAGAAATATTTTAATTGTAGTACAAACCTATTCACTTTAATATACAGCGTGAATATACCGTGCGTTTTTTTTTAACGCGGTATACATGGTAAATCTTTAAGCCTATGTTAGACACATTCGTATTAAACAAATAATATTAAAACTAGAAAATAGATAAAATAGGAGAAAGAAGTTAACATACAATCTGTGCCAGAAAGCTCCAAGAGATATCCAAAAAAGCCCTTTTTATTTTTTTTAAATTACACTTTTTTACCCCGTTGTAATTTATGTAATTAACTACCTTAGATAAAGAAAAATATTGACACGGCTGTCAGTATTTCCTGACTTTCATGAAATTAGTTTTGTAATTTATCATGTCTTGCTGCACCGTAAAAGAAAGAATTGAAATTGTTTCAAACTGCATAAGAGGAATGTCATATCGGGAAGTTACTGATAATTTTGCCGCTGTCTATCAATTCCCCCATTCCCAGCAAGTCTACCGTACGACGATTGCATGGAAATTTTATGACTTCTGGATGTCTTGATGATTCTCATAAAAACGAAAAAGAAATTCATCTGTGGTAACTGAAGAATTCCGAATGGGTCTGTGCATGACGATAGAAGAACAACCATCATCCAATTTGACACACCTTGCTGAACGCTTCGACAAATCTAGAAGCAGTTGTTAGAAGGCATTGAAGAAAGACAAATACAAATCTTTTAAAATTCGAAACGTACAGGAACTTACCTCGTGATTATTTTGAACGGATGCAGTTTTGTGAAGAATGGATGGAACCTAAAATTTATTGGAAAGAAATGATTTATTAGATCTGACATTTTTTTCGGATGAAGCCTGGTTCCACCTCTCCGGTTATGTGAATTCTTAGAATACACGCATGTGGAGTAATGAAACTCCCCCTTTTTTTTGTAGAGTCCACATTGCACCCTTAAAAATGCGTCTGGTTAGCTGTTTCCCGAAGAAGAATTGTTGGTCTTATTTTTTTCCATGACACAGTTACAGCACAGCGGTATAGAGACAGTATTTTGAATCCATTTGTGGGGCAATTAGGTACTTGACGACGAACTACGTTTTGGATTTGGATATTTTCAACAGGACGGTGCAACCGCCCATACAGCCGCCGAAACTATTAACTACTTACACAATTTTTTCGACGACAGGTTGATCAGTTTTCGATGAGACATTGAATTCCCACCTAGATCACCTTGTTTAACGGTTATGGATTACTTCGTTTTTCCTCATTTAAAGAACACTATTTTTAAAATACCAGTTGCAAATTTAGAACAATTACAAGAAAGGATTATCCAAGAATGCGGTAGCATTTCTCCAGTGATGCTGGTCAACACTTTCGAAAATATGAAGAGACGTGTGAATTTATGCTTGGAGCATGGCGGTGGCGAATTTCAGCAATTTATGTAATAATTTTTCTTTTCTTTCTGTATATTCTTACTTTGTTAATTTTGTAAACAACAAAAATAAATTTGTATTTGTCTACTTATTTTATTACCCATTAGTTTGGCATATCATGTCATAATATGAATTTGACAAAATTTTAACCTATAGATATCGTCCCCATATCATTGTGAACTAAACCAAGCCCCACGTTTTTTAATCCTCCCCTCTTTGATGCAAATAATTTTTGCTCGCACGGTATCTGCAGCAACCAACAAAATAAAAGAGGATGAATTGTACCCCTGCATTACGTAGAGGCTGCTGTAGAACCAATAAATATAATCTTTCAAATTCAAAACAACCAGGTAATTTTGGAAAAAAATTTGTAATTTATAAATATTTACCAAAATGATCTTGGAAAATTAATTTGTTTTACTGGTTTTTGTACAACAAAATTTCAAAAATATTGGATAATATAGTGGAAGTATATTGTATTATCGATTTTAAATTACCAAAGTAATTAAATAATATCCTGCCTACTTACTCGTATACCTATTTTAAATAGGCATGGAAATTATTTTTACATTAATTAACTGTATTATAAGACATTTTAGTAATAAACGGAGGATTTTTCGTTAGAACAATATATTATGTCCCCTTTCATTAAACAAAGCTTAACACTGCTACCAGTGGCGTAGCTAGAGTTTTGGGGCGAGAGGAGCGAAGTCCTTTTGGGTCGCCTATATTTTCAAAAACCTATTTTGTCATATTATTTTTTAATACCCATTCAGTCAAAAATTAATAAAAAATTGAGGCATGGTAGCAGCATTAAAGCCTTTTCTTAAAATTATTGATGAGTGAAAAGAGAACTCGATTTTTCCAAAAACCAATTCAAATTTTAATAATAGACTTTAACTTCGATTGACCAATGACAACACCGAAAGTGGACACCGATGATGGTCGACAGGGCCATCTCAAAATACATCGGTTAATGTCTGAAAACATCGGTTATTGTTAAAAAACATCGATGGTTCCCAACATTTTTTCCAATTTCTAAAAAAAAAAACGTTTTAAAACATCCCTTCTCGCCAAACATAACCGTATTTACCGATGAAAAGAGTAATTCTGATTCATTTGGTCCACATTTTTGCATACTACGTCATGCTTGCATCATGATTGTTTATTACTCAATAAGATTTTTCACAAAAAACCTGCAAAAATCAGCCAAAATAGCCAAGAAATAACTTGAATTGCGTTGGACTGAGCGTTGGACTAATCCATCAATATCACAACGTAAATTCCATTTATTTAGAATTTCGAATAGTAAGCGATACTCGTAAAATAAAATGCATACGATTACAATAGATATAATTTTTTAAATTTTCTTATCGACGTTTTGAAAAGTAGTTGAATAATTATTATTATGGATAAATAAATGTATTATTAGTATGAGGGAAATAATTACAGATTACTTTTTTATTAAAGCGGCTGCTAGAGCTATTCGAGTTGCCAAATTAGCATTTTTTTGGGTGGGATTTTGCAAGGTTTTTTGAAATGAGAGAAAAGGTAAAATAATCAATTGGGTATCTACTACAGATCTGTGGTTTTTACTGTTTTATTAATGAAAACGTAACTGAGATAAGGGGGATGAATTTTGATTTTCATCCGGCCTCTTTGTTCCCTCAACAAAACAACACAGCGACGCAGAAATAGCATCCCTTTATCTTATATTATAGAGGAGGGACCTTATAAAAATCCAAAAAACGGACATACTGTATCGGATTTCCTTTCAATTTAAACGCATTTCTCTCCGTAAGTAGTAAATGATACAGATACTTAAAAAAAAATTATCGAATGAAATATGTAGGTGAGTAGGTGTCATTGTATGTTTCATAGAAATCCAATGTGTTATTTATTAAACTACCAAAAATTAGTATTCCACTTTAGTAGCACAACGTAAATCCGCACAGTAAGATGGTACTTTTTGCCATCAACCATCACTCATTTGATGTACCTGACGTCAAGCGTCTGCTATCGAGGTGCAAATTTAGAGTAAATGTTTTGGTACTTACTTATAACTTAATAGGTATGCACTTTAAAAATAATCAATAAAAACTAGGGTTGTCATTAAAAGAATTATCGGCATCGACATATCTCTAATTTGGGATACTGCATCAATATTTTTTTTTTATAAAAAAAATGTTAATATCCCTGGACAATAGTTTTGACTGGGGTGACACCGGAAAATGTAATAATAACGTTTTAACGTCAAGTGTTCAGGAGGAGGGCCAAGGGCGTCCGAAGGAACTTTTCCAAGGGGGGGGGGGGAATATTTTTGTTTCTACCACTTCAACAAACCTTCAATAAAAGAATAGAGCAAAACACCTAATACTTATATTAAATAACAAAAAATAGCTAAACAAAATATTTAAAAATGTTCAAATATAACAAAAAAAAAATACAACAAAAAACTTATAAGTTATTCAGATTTATTGGAGAAAAGAAATGTTAATTTTCTTGAATCTTTTGCAAATTCCTCAATAATCTTTTCAATTAAATGTCTTTTTTTTTCTTAAACAAATTTGCGATAAACACTTATCATAAATAAACCGTCCAATCGGTGCTCAGTCATAGTCGAGCGAATCCAGGTTTTTACTCTTCTGAGAGTACTGAATGATCTTTCGGCTGTACATGTAGTTGGAGGTAAACAAATTGCTATCGCAATTGCCTGACCAATAGCTGGATAGAACTTGCGATGTTCCAGTAATTCTAACATGGATGTATCTTCTGTGTAAATTAAAATAAAGCTTTATTTATTCTATTCTAATATTTTTCATTCGCTATTTAGTGAAGATTTTTGAATTCCACATTTCATTTTATGCAACAAGAGTTCGTTTTACCAATTTTGTCAATTGAATTGTATCTCAATAAATATGTATATCCCAGTTAAATAAAATATCTCAAATCTACTTGGGCCAGGGGGAGGGCAAGCGCACCCCCTTGCCCCCCCCACCCTTCGGACGCCCTTGAGGAGGGCGCCCCATCCCCTGGACCCCCCCCCCTGCTTAAACCACTGCACTTTTATTTGTTTTGCAACCCACGAGTAGCAACCGGCACTCAGACAACATTAAAATGTGATATTTATGTAAAAGTCTACAACTTTCTTTTTGGGGATGAATAAAGTTATTATTAATGACAGTTTCTACAAAACTATATTATTTTCCAATAGTTATTATGTATTTTTAATTGCGTGTATCTCTGGTTGGTTCATGAGTAGCTTATGGTGAAAAATAAAATGCTATGTATGTACAGGGTGTTTCATTAAGGGTGGCCACCGGCCATGTCTCGGAAACTACTTAGCATTGAAACTTAGGGAAAAAAAATTATAATTAAAGTGGTCATGGGAAAATTCTGGAAATTGAAAATTAATTTTTAAAATTCTAAATTTCACCGAAAATTCGTATATTATGGTATACCTCTGGTTACATCATTAGAAAGAATATACAATTGTGCATCATTTTGGTTTAAGGCTCATTGGCGTACCGACCTTAATAAGAGTGGGGGAAGCTATTGAAAGTGCAATCATTAAAATCGCTGTAACTTCTAAATGACTTATCCGATTTTACTAAATTTAAGCTTGTTTAGAAAAGGAAGGTAAGTACTTTTAATTGTCGTATCCATCGGTACACGATAGTTTCTAATAAAATTGCTAGAGGGCGCAATTCGTAATAATAACAGTTTTTTCGATTTTATCCCGAAAATTCAAATTATACGGTATGACTATGCCATCATAATCGGAAAGTAGATTAAATTTGCAAGAAAAAATGTAAAGTCTGCAGTTCAATATCTTTGTTGGTTTCAGAGTTATTGCCAAAACAATAATTCGACTTCTTAAATATATCAAAAATATTTGAGATAGTTTTGCGTGTTGGGACAGATTGGTCGGGCTACAAAAATGCAAAACACCCAACTACTTCCTCTGCACTGTCAGCCATCGCGTTACATAAAATAATTTTTTAAGTTTTCGTTCTTGCGAATAAATAATTTCCAAATACCAGCAGAATTTTAGCGCATCGACGCTTACTCGAAAAATTCAGCAAAGATAGAAAAAAAAAACAATAAACATAGCGGCCAAATACCCGTCTCTGGGTAACAGTTACCTACAGTTTTAAGTTAAATAAAAATCAATTGATAAATTAATAAAAGCAAAAAACGAAATTTTGTTATTGGCGCATATTTATTTTTTTGCTTTTATTAACCTTAGGTAGTTGTACTCATTTGCCCGATTTTTGGATAAAACGAAGAAGTAAGAAAATATTGATCAAAAAACGAAATGGCGAAGGCGTCATCAGTGTTTGCTCTTAATATGGGGATTTATTTTTAATACGTTCTAATTCAGGATATCAAAGCTGAATATGATTAAGTTTGGTTACAGTAACAAGGCCCTTAGAGCCTAATGAATTAAAATGTAGCGATTGCTTTTTCTTATAAAATCGAAGTAATTTCTTAAAAGCCAATGAATAAAAACTAGTAAAAGTAATTTCTTTTGCGTCCAGCAATTGCTTAAAAGTGCAGGAATTGCTTCTAGTCAATGCTTTTTCTTAAAAAATAGAAGCGATTGCTATCGTTTGCTTAAAATGTGAAGAATATATTAAGGAATTGCTTTTTCTAGTGTAGCGATCGCTTTCAACTTTTTAAGGTAGGTCGACCCCTGCATCACTCGCTTGGTAGCAGTCAACTTTAGCTCTTCGCGGCATACACGTGCGTCGCTCTTAATTTAAGTCTTCAATTATGGCTGAATATATGAACGTCCGTAAAAGAAAAATCTACAGTGTACGTTAAAATTGCAGATATGATGATTTCAGAAAGTTATATCGATTTGACTGCGAAAATGTTGAGTGGTTGGCAAATAATTTTTTGACTAATACTGGTAAAAGGCGAGGGGGTGCACTCTCGCCTTTAAACAAGATTAAAGTCTTTCTGCGGATTGTCGGATCCGGGCTTTTAAAATTCTGTAGGTGAAGAACTCGGTGTTCACCAAACTACTGTCTGTAAGACATACACTTCTGTAATGAATGCAGTTTTGGAGAAGGCCAATATTTTTATTAAATTTCCTACTAGTGCTGAAGCTGTTGTGGAAGCTAAACGGTTGTGGTAATTTATGTTCCTTCAATTTGTGAACGAATATCAATTTGTATTGTCTTTAATTTCTTCATCACTACTATCACTTTCCTCATTTTCACTGAAATCTGCCATATCACAAATAATATAAGTTTCCTATTTTCCACAAAAACGTAACAGATTACTATTGTACTAAATAAATAGACCAACGTTGTTGTATTTACGTCAACTCTTTTGCAAATTAGGCACGAAACTGAACATGAAATCTATAATCTTAACAAGTGGATAAACCACGTCTGAACTTGTGTTGAATAAGCATTTGCTATAGAAGTGTAAGAAAAAAAGCAATTGCTTCAAAATTTTATTCATATCCAGATCTAGCAATGGCTTTTACTTATAGCATTTGCTAGTCAAGCAATTGCTTCAAGTAATTGCTTAATTTTTATTTATTAGGCTCATTGTCATTATTCTTTATTACCTATTTGAAATGAATGTTTATACATATTTTTAAAAGTTCAATTATTTATTATTTTTCTGTCTTCCTAATTTTCGCGTTCGATCACTTGTTCGGGAATATTACAAAATAATCATTTTTAAGATTCGGGTAAGTTTAAGGATGTATAGGTCTTTTTGTTAAGCAATGACATTTTTTTGTTAAGGAAATATACAGTGTGTCCACTCCCCACGGATAGAGTTTGGAAGAGGAAACACTTTTTTATTAGTAGGTATAGAAGAAAAATTCATTCGTTATAAAAACGTCTGCTTGTCATGTGCTGAAACTACAATTTCAAATATCACATTTGCGATTACTATACAGGGTTCGTCACAAACACAACATTTTTAGTTTTTTGGATTTCGTTTAAAATAAATATACCTAAAAACAAACAACTATTTGTTGTAAGAAAATCATTTTTATTTGCCTACTTTTGAAGTATTTTTATTATTACATGTCAAATTCCTTCAATTCATTCAGTCATAAATTATAAAACTTTTATTCAAACGTGGTACCACCGAGTTAGCGCATAGTTTAACTCGACATCTGAATTCCCGATAACAGTTCCTAACTTACTGTATTGGGAAATTTGCAATAACTACTCTTCTTTTTTCTTTCAAGAGATCTATTATTAATAGAGTTATTCTTGAAATTGGTTTTATATAATACACATGTAGCTTTAGATATATCCATAAAGAAAAGTCGATAATTGTGAGATCGGGACTCTTAAGCGCCAACTGATTTGGACCATAGGTACCTTCCAATTAATTTTTTCCCAAAGTGATGATTTAGCCAATCATCAAAAAGAACTGAAAATTAGAATTAAAAATAAAGTCCAAAAAACAAAAACTGTTGTTTTTAACGAACCCTGTATAGTACCTAATCGTAAATCTAATAGCTGAAATTGTAGTATCAACACTAGTAAAATTCATTTAATAAATCAAGGAAATAAAAAAAATATCCAAAAAATTAAAAATGTTGTTTGTGACGAACCCTGTATATAGTAATCGCCAATCTGATATTCGAAATAGTAGTTTCAGCACAATTAGACGTTTTTATAAAGATTGACTTTTCCTTCTATACCTACTAATAAAAAAAATGTTCTCTTCCACACTGTATCCGTGAACACGCTGTTGGTTTTTTTTTTAAACTTTTCCTTCTTTAAATTGGTCGCTATCTGTCATAGTTTCGAAGATACAGGGTCACGTAGATTTTATAGGTTTTTTAGTATGATTAAAATGTACCTAAAACTCTGCCGTTCTCCACTAGTCTTAATATTAGGCCTAATTAAAATGTAATTTCTTTAAATTTCTGGTCAAAGGTACAAGGTATATCAGCAAGTAATTTCAACTTGTATAGTCTTATGTTGCAAATTTATCGGTTAATGGTCGCATCCCCACTTAAGTCCAGCCCAAGTAGAATGCAAAGCGTTAAATGATTTGATAATTGAATGATTTATTTAGTTCTTGGGTGATTTGGTTCTGGCAGTGGTGGTACCAAGAAAAAAAAGTAATAACTCAAATTTTGCTTGGACATTTTCAATTATAAATTGACAGGGTTATTTTTGGTTTTTGAAAAGGCGGTTTCATTGACTGTGGTTGTTTTTTTTTAATTTGGTTTGAAATAGTGTTTGGAGAAACAGATTTCCGAGGTAAGTGTTTTTTGAATTTCTAGCTGTATTTCTGTTAAGGGGTTGCTGTTTTTCTCTATATTATATCAGATTTATACAGTGTGAGTTTGTAACATGGAATGGATTCAGTAACTCCAGTACCTACAGTTTTTTTTTTGAAAAATATTTGGTCAGTGGTATTACCATTTTAAGTTGTGGTATTTTTTATAAAAAAATATTGACAGAGTGTCCCAAATTAAAGATATGATGATATCGATAATTTTGTTTGATGGCAACCGGCGTAGCTAGGGGAGGGGGGGCCCGGCCCCCCTGAAACATTCAATAGAAATAAAATTGCAATTACAATAATGTAAACAAGGGGCCCAGGCTCCCCCTGAAAACTAAGGCTAGCTACGCCGATGTAGGCCACCCTAGTTTTTATTGACTATTTTTAAAGTGCATAAAGTTGACACCGTAAACCATGATATTTTATTAAGAAAATCATACAGTATTGGGATAAGTGGAAATACACACAAACTACTTCAAAGTTATTTAAGCTATCGTAAACAATTTGTTCAAATTTGGGAAAGACAAAGTTCGGAAAAAGAAATAATATGTAGAGTTCCACAAGGATCAATATTAGGCCCATTATTATTCCTAATTTACATTAATTCCGTTTCCAAATGGAACTTAAAGGGCAATATAAAGCTATTTGCAAATGATACAATTATTTATTTTGCTGAAACTTTTGCAGAAATGTATTGTGATATTAATAATGATTTAAAAATAGTTATTTCTTGGCTTCAATCAAATAAACTTACGTTAAATTTTACAAAATCTTCTTTTTTATGTTTATAACTAAAAATAAAATAAATTTCATCATTAACATTTAATAATGAAAATATTTAATATCAAAAACGACAAAATTTTTAGGATTAGTTTTAGACGAAAATTTAAATTGGAAATGCCATATCCAGTATGCTATCAACTCGATATCTCCTTTGGTATCTGTTTTGTATAGAGCTAGATATTTCATTCCTTTGAAATACTTAAAAAATATATATTTTTTATTAATATATTCAAAATTACAATACTTAGCTTCTGCATGGGAATCTGCTTGTTTATCAAACTTAAAACCGTTACAAAAATTGCAAAATAAAGCTATTCAATGTATACACAAATTACCACATTTAGAACCAACTGTTAATCTATATAGACCGAAAGGGTATTTACACGTTCAAAACATTTAAAAATTAAAAATTTGTATTCTAATTCACTCTATTATTTTAAAAGAAAAGAATCAAGCATAACACTTCAGGAGAATAAGACATTACATGATCATAACACCAGACGTTGTATAAATTATCAAACTATACCAGTAAAAATAATTTCGGAAAAAAATCGCTTTGATATGACGGAATAATAGAATATAACAATCTTCCAAAAAATATCAGAAAAATTGACAACTTTTAAAAAACAATTAAAGGAGATATTTACTAAATTAAATTATTTATACTGTTTTTTTATTGATTTTATTAGGAAGTGAATTAAATTGGATTAACTTCCATTTTTTTTTATTGTTATTTTTTTTTTAGTGGTTATTATTTTCTATATTATGTTGTCACTTTCCATGTAATGAACTGTAAAAGTTAGTTTGGAATAAAGACACTTTGAAAGTTAAGTTATACATAAGTACCAAATTTCAAATTTGTATTCCTTGTCAAATGTTGAGGAGTTGAAAGCACATGGTTAATTTCTCCCGAAGTAATAAGACATGTTCAACACTAGTTTTACTTGCGTTTAGGATATTGGTAAATAGTGACACATTTTAAGCATTTATTGACGAAAAAGTATTAAGGATGGATAGAAAGTTTTGTTATTTTTCAATTAAATTAATTTTTGTTAATATAAAATTTGGTCTACATTTTAATTTCTGTGTTAAAAACGTTTGCCTCTCAAAAAAAATTGAATACCTAATTCCAGTTTTAGAAATAAAAAATTGTCAAAACCGTCTCAACTAAAGCTTAAGAACAATGTTTTTACAAAATGGTATTACGAACCTTCCATATAAATCTTAAATGTCTTAATTCAACCTTTTTAAATTTGAATAACCCCATTATCATAATATTATTACGCTCTTTGTATTATTTTGGTACATCATTTATTATTTTTCTTCAGTCATCGACGTGCTGATGTGGTTAGTTAGGTCCGAAAATATGTTTTTTTTTTTTAAATAGGATAATTCTTGCTCCAAGCCATATAATTTGAAAAAATACCGAAATTAGTGGCGCAACAAAAACCCCTGCAAGTTCCGCACCGCGAGAGGGGGGGCAGCCGGGGGGCTCACACTGACGGCCCCTTCAAAATTTGCTCCGAGCTTTGCTTTTCATAGGTATTTAATTTTATAATTAATTTTATTTTTTATATCCTGAGATTTAACTTCGTTAAGTGAAGAAGATTTATACGCGAAAGCGCGGAATTTACAAACGATAGACCATAAAAACTTGTCCATTGACTTTCCTAGTCAAATTTTAAACCTCAGAAAGGGACTTATAGAATTTATTTTTATTATTAAAATTAGAAACAGTGTATGAACTGCGGATCATTTATTAATAAAAAATCAGTGTGCAGTATCTAATGTTATTTCTAACTTTACCAGTTAACTTAAAATAGTAAAAACCCATTTACGTAACACCATGGGACAACAACGCCTTTCGGGTTTGTTCGTTTGTTAAAACATTAACATTAAATATCGACGAAATTACGAACGATTTTGCAAAAAAAAAACTCGACGATCTGGTCGTTTCGTATAATACCTTGTATAGTATAGGTACTTAGTGACATAATGTTTGTGCAGACTTATTAAGTGTTCATGTGTTTTACTGTTTTCTGTCTTTTGGATTCTATGAGGCTATCACTGTTACTACCATATATGGTAAGCAACATTATATAAGACGCCTGTCCCAAGAAGTGGGAAGATCTTATGGAACATGCAGGCGCTTAAGAAGCAGTTAAATATATTTCCTTATAAAGTGAAAGTATTCCAAGAAATACAAGCCGCAGATTTTGAAAGACGCAGGAATTAGGTGCTCTCAATGGTTTACCCAAAATTTATTGGAAATAAATGATTTATTAGACCTGACATTTTTTTCGGATGAAGCCTGGTTCCACCTCTCCGGTTATGTTCCATGGACTCTCAGAATACACGCATGTGGATTAGTGAAAATCCCCATTTTTTTTGTAGAGCACATTGCAAAAAATTGGTGTCTGGTTAGCTGTTTCCCGAAGAAGAATTGTTGGTCCTATTTTTTTCCATGACACAGTTACAGCATAGCGGTATAGAGACAATAATTTGAATCCATTTGTGGAGCAATTACTTGACGACGAACTACGTTTTGGATATTTTTAACAGGACGGTGCAACCGCCAATACAGCCGCCGAAACTATTTACTTACGCAATTTTTTCGACGACAGATTGATCAGTTTTCGATCAGACATTGAATTCCCACCTAGATCACCTTGTTTAACAGTTATGGATTACTTCGTTTTTCCTCATTTAAAGAACACTATTTTTAAAACACCAGTTGCAAATTTAGAACAATTAGAAGAAAGGATTATCCAAGCATGTGGTAACATTTCTCCAGAGATGCTGGTCAACACTTTCGAAAATATGAAGAGACGTGTGAATTTATGCTTGGTGGCCAATTTCAGCAATTTATGTGATTATTTTTCTTTTTCTTTCTGTATATTCTTACTTTGGTAATTTTGTAAACAACAAAAATAAAATTGTATTTTTCTACTTATTTTAATACTCATTAGTTTGGCATATCATGTCATAATATGAATTTGACAAAATTTTAACCTAGATTTGGTTAGATATATCGTTCCCATATCATTGTGATCTAAACAAAGCCCTACGTTTTTTAATCCAAGCCCTCTTTGATGCAAATAATTTTTGCTCGCACTGTATTTCGATATTTCGCCTGACATTACACCTCTCAGTGCTCTAGCCCAGTGGCGTATATAAGGGGGGGTTTAGGGGGTCCGGACCTCCCCCATTGACGCTAAAGCCACGTGATGCGTGCTTCTTTAAGTGAACTTTTGAGTAACCTTAAATTTCCCTCAAAGTTTCATAATAATAATAAACTTGTATGCAATGGCAACCTTTCTTCTATTCAAGAGAATCTGGCAACAATGCAGTTCAATGCACGAGGAATAAGGGTAGACTTCTCTGTCGCTAGATTTTTGTTTGAAAATAGATGATAAAACGAAAATTTCAGCAATCTCATAAAACAAATAATACTGTAGATTCAGCTTTTGATTAAACCATCACCATGTCAATTCAGCTCCGACTCCAATAACTGCTCAAAAGTAGAAATTCTCTGAAAGATAGGTAAACATATTAACCCCCCCAAACGCTCTGGGTTGTTTTTGTAATTTTGTTTGTTGTGTTTTCTACTTTTCCCACTTCAAAACTAAGCAGCTTGATTCAAAAAGGGGCGTGGCAGCCAAAACAATTTTCGCCTATGGCGCAATTTTTTTTTTGTGCCTTCGGCGCTATTTTCTTTTCTCCGCGCCTGACTGACAGTGTCGGACCCTCCCTTCCGGAAGCTATAGCTACGCCGTTGCACTAGCCCAAATCGTTTGGAATATTATCTTCTGCATGAGTCTCACCGTGCCGTTTGTATGGGCGGGTGGGGGCTTTCGACTCTTCAGACAAAACATGCCGAGTGGACCTTTCCTGCTAGAATCAGCCGATTATTAAACGTCCTGAAACAGTTTGTACATTTCTGGGGTAGCCTATTGAACGAGGTTTGTCACTTGCGTATGTTCGGTCACGCTTACATTCAGTTTTTCACTAATCCAAAAACTTACAGTGGAAATTGATGATACAGATATCGCGAAGAACATCTTAACATAGTATAAAACAAAGTCGCTGTCGCCCGTCTGTCCCCTTTCATATGTGCTTAAATCTTTAAAACTACGCAACGGATTTTGAAGCGGTTTCTTTAAATAGATAGAGTGATTCAAAAGGAAGGTTTTTATGTATAATTAGCGACCCGCCCCGGCTTCGCACGGGTGCAATTTCAGAAAGTGGCATGCCGGGTACTAATATATCGGGTTTGCTCGGGTTTGTATTTATACCAGCGGGTTGCAACGCATGCTGGGTACACGCTAGTGATCTTATATAATAATATACTTGACTTCTATCGATGTAGTGGTTTTGCGACCGCCATCTATTAGGGATTTCGGAAATTTTTTAACCCAGCCTTGTATGTTATGTTGATTTATTGGTTATAATTTTCCGTGTTAACAATACACTTTGGTTGCAGAAAACAATAAAATAACCATTAAACAATTTTCTACTTAAATTTATATTCAAAACCATAAAATCGAAATACGTTGTGGTATTGTTTAATTATTTTTTTTTATGTTTATTAAGAAAACTGTTCTCAAATTTAATGACTTACCTAACCTCTAATATTTAAATTATTTTTCACACTGCAGTAAATGATCTAGTTATAGTAAGTGCTATAAACTCAAGAGTTTTGGTAAGCAAGTAATTAAGTTATAAAAAAATCAGTCACAATATTAATTGTAGAATACAGAAAAAGAAGAAGAATGTAATCAAAATTAAATAAAGCGGTTAGACAGAAAAACTTATTTCCAAGTTCAGATAAAAACCATTTAATTTTTTTGTCTGCAATAAGTAATTATTTTAAATCAATTTCACATCAAAGTAGAAATTTTAAAAAAATATATCTAAAAAAAAATTTTTCTAAAAATCAGTTTTGTATTTTATTGATGTAAAACTGAATTCTAGAAATTGTTTATTTGATGAAACGGTTGAAGATAGGTATAGGGCATGATTTATGAAAAATATGTACAATTGATAGTAGAATGTAGTAATATACCATATGTTTTATTAAAAAACCGAAAGTTATACGTTTCAAAAAATAAATTTGACTGGTCCCAGCAATTCTTCATTAAATAGGCGGTATTCCTTATAAAATGCTAATAAGTTTCTTTATTATAACCCCTGTATTTCTTAGTAAGCAGAAAAATGTAAAATGTCGTACAATTTAATAGAAAATTATTGACTGGAATGATTTGATTTTAATATAAATAATTATATTAATTATTTGTACCAAACATAATTAAAAGCAAATACAAAAAACATTAATAACGAAAAAAAAATAATGCAAGCGCTGCAGGTCAATTATTCATCCATGTTGGAACACAATACTTTAGGGTGGGATAAACGACGCCATTTTCTATCGATCACCTAACTATTGACGATTCGTATGCGCACTGCAGTGCTGTGTTGATCAGAGTAGTTATTTTTATGCTTTTGGTATACGAAGAGGAAAGAAAGACAGACATATTCTGGAGCTGGTAGAGGTAGAGCAAGGCAGATGTTAGTCAACCGGTCGTGTTTTGTGCAGTTACGACCCCTTTCCTTTTAAAACAAACACATATTCTCTTGAATTCTTAGGAGAGATGACATCTAGATAGACTAGAAAATATCGTGTGAAAAATCGACGTGTTTATTTTCAAGGATTTTAAGGTAAATTGTGGCAATTTCAGTGGTTTCAAAAAACTGCTTTGTTTAAAGTTTCTTTGTATTTAAAAAAACACCGGCATACTATTCGTTAATGCCTCCCCGAACAGCCCTTCCAAAATTAGATACTAATTTTTTTTAAATAATTGCAAGGTTCCGGAAGTTACCCCTGCATTCAAGCCATTTATAGGTCTTTTATACATGATTGACATTGAGATTTGTGCCCTTCAGCGCCGTGTAAATTATTCCATAGGGGCAAAATTGTACAATTTGATGCCTAATCATAATCCAAAAAGAAATTATTTAGATTCCGAGTACTTCCGGAGATATTCGAAAGAAACCGAAAAACTGTCAATAAGATTTTTTTTGTTTTGCGCCCTTAATGTAGGAGATAAAGAAAAACCGATCACCCCTTTTCAGGGCCACTTTTAATCCTTTCTTAGAATATGTAATTAGTTTTGCCATACAACGTTTCATTTTCCTGAAAGCATCATTAATTTCACTATTTAAAATACGGACCTGGATTTTTTCCATTTTTCAATAAAAGACCTAGGACATCTTTATTCAAAGCCTAGGCTAAATATTAACTTTAAAAAGAATTAACGCTCTAATGTAGATTTTATTAAGATTTTTCTACGGGCTAGCCCGTCGAGTCCTAATAAGGACAAAACGGCCGTCGTGAGTCCTAAGAAATGGTTTAAGATTTTAAAATTGAAACTGTAGAAAATTTTATTTTTTCTTCCTCTATGGGGCAGCAAGTTTAATTTAAAATAACTACCTAACAATAATAATAATAATAATAATAATATTAATAATAAAAGTTTATTCAAATATTTTTTGACATTTAATGCTAATATATAATTTTTTTGGTATAAACTATCAATTCCGAACTCAGAAGTAAATTACTTGTTTTGAGTTAAATAATATAATATTTTTGTCAAGAATATATTTCATAATTCAGGCACAACTAGATTATAATATAATAGGAATATGACAATATTTTATTGGTATATTTTATATCACTATAGTATACGAAGATACAATACGTCATGTATATAATATATATATTTATTTATTTTATTCATTATACCTTGGTATATTCATTATTTATTATTGACGTTCTTGAATATATCTCTTGGATTGGATAATATCCAATTTTTAATTTTATTTCTATAATTTATTTAATGATTTAATTATTTTAATTGACTGTGGTAGCATATCAAAAATATGGATTGATGTTTAAAAAATGTTTGTGTGCTATTGTTTTGTTTACCCTATTTTTATATTATGTAATAGTATTTTTATAATGTTTGTTCAAACCCGAACAAACTCAATGACGAAAATGTTTCTAAAATTGTCTTCTTGTAGATCGTACTTAGTAATAGAATTGTGTTATGCAAAATATAATTGCCTATAAAATTTATCAATGACAATCTTATTTAATACAATATAATAATTACAATGCATATTTGCTACAGTTTAAACAATAATTTTACTAAAATCCAGGAAGTAGAAAACTTTGTTACGTTACAACGAAACAGGGCCGGATTTAAGATCTTAGAGCCCCTACAAAAACCGCATTTTTAACAATAAAATTGTCCAATTAGAAACTTAGTTCATATTTCAAATTTCAAGTGAAGTGTTAAATCGTTTTACCGGGATGTTGTTACCAAAATAGTTTTAGTTCTACTAAAGGAAACAGTACTTATCCAAAAACTTGTTTCTTTAGGAATTTAAATAAAAAACAAAAAAGATTTACGAAATAAAATTAAGTTGCATTTAGCTGTGTAATAAAGTTACAGAAAGTTTAACTACGACATCCATATACCGTGCGAGCAAAAATTATTTACATCAAAGAGGGATTGGATTAAAAAACGCAGAGCTTGGTTTAGATCACAATGATATGGGGACGATACCTATATCTAACCAAATCTAGGTTAAAATTTTGTCAAATTCATATAATGACATGATATGCCAAACTAATGAGTAATAAAATAAGTAGACAAACACAAATTTATTTTTGTTGTTTACAAAATTAGCAAAGTATAATATACAGAAAGAAAAAGAAAAATAATTACATGTATTCTGAGAATGCACATAACCGGAGAGGTGAAACCAGACTTCATCCGAAAAAAATGTCAGGTCTAATAAATCATTTTTTTCCAATAAATTTTGGGTAAACCATTGAGAGTAATTCCTGCGTCTTTCAAAATCGGCGGCTTGTATTTCTTGGAATACTTGCACTTTATAAGGAAATAAATTTTGCTGCTTCTTAAGAATAGTCCTGCACGTTCCATAAGACCTTCCCACTTCTTGGGACAGGCGTCTTATACAATTTTTTGGCGTATTTTGTATTATTTCATGAACGTTTGCAACAAGTTCTTCTGTTCTTACAGGTGGTCTTCCTGCTCCTTTTTTGTATTGTATAGAATCGGTTTCCCTAAACACAGCCACGGTTCTTTTCAGGCAATGATAAAAATCCCCAGCAATAAAAGCAACGGTAGGAAAATGTTCGTGAAAATCGTCCATGCACAAACCCGGATTGTATTGCCACTCACAATTTACTCCCGTTACCGCGTTTCGAAAATACGCTTCAACCATGAATGTTTTGTGCTGTTCCGTGAAGTCCATTGTGTGAATTGTTCAAGAAATTGGAAAAATTAGCGATGAATCAAATTACTTGTAACGACTGTCAAAGATGACGGAATAACTGATTGATTGTTAATTCAGGTAGTTACTGACACCCAACAGGTATTAAGCTTTACGGCTAAGCATTACGTCCTTAGGTGCAAGGCCCTCTTTGATGCAAATAATTTTTGCTCGCACGGTATCTACAGTATTTAGAATTAGATGAATTTCTGGGATCATAAAAATGAGAAAAGCTCAACATCATTAAGGTAATATATACCTTAATGATAGCTTTTGGACTTGTCAAAGGCCTATGATTGTCTGGACAGGGACCTACTAATTAGAAAGTTGGAAATGTATGGTGTTAGGGGCAACGCAAAAAAATGGATATTGTCATATTTGAATAATAAGATGCAATATGTGTATGTGAACAGTCATGGCAAAACTTACAAATCGGAGATGCGAGAAAATAACATAGGAATTGCACAAGGCAGCATACTAGGGCCGCTGTTATTTATAGTATTTATTAATGACTTATCATCTCTTCTGAACTCACCTCAGCAACATATCATCAGTTATGCGGATGATACAAACCTGATTATTGGTTGTAAAACTTTGCAAGATTTGAAAGAAATGTCTCAGGAGTTTTTTGATATTGTCACAGAGTGGTATAGTAAAAACAGATTAATATTGAATGAGGAGAAAACTAATTTAGTATTGTTTAGAACAAAACAGTCAAACATTATAAAACCCATTGATATTACACTTGGCTCCAAAGAATTAGATTTCTCTGATAATGCAAAACTCCTGGGAGTTTCGATCAATGAACATCTTGATTGGGTCCATCACATAGATAACTTAGTAAAGGGACTTAATTCAGTTTGCTATGGTATTCGAGTAGTATGTGGGTATATGAATGTGAAAACACTTAAAATAATGTATTTTGCTAGTTTTGAGTCAATACTTAAATATGGCATTATCTTCTGGGGTGGCGATAGTAGAATACAGAGTGTCTTTATAGTCCAGAAAAGATTAGTTAGGGTATTAAAAAAAATTAATTACTTAGAAAGTTGTAGAAATGTCTTTAGGGAAATGGGTGTTATGACTGTGTACGCTGTCTATGTGTTTGTATGTCTAATGTTCTTTTTTAAACACAAAGATTATTTTGATATAGATTCCAAGCATGAGTACAGTACTAGATCATTGGATGTTAGGTATCCGATACATAGACTAACACTGACCGAAAAATGTCCACATTATATGTGCCTTAAGTTATTCAATATTTTGCCAGAATATTTAAAACAAATTGATACGCAAAAAATGTTTAAAAGAGAACTTAGAAAATACCTAATTGACCAGGAACCTTATAGTTTAAAAGATTTTTGTGAACACTTATAAAAATTTAGCAGTATTACTATAAATTTGTTATTTTTTTTCTTTAATGTGACGTCATATCATTTTGTTATGCTTTGTTGTACATTGTTGTGTGTAGCCAGGCCAACCAATTTCAAATAAAGATTATTATTATTATTATTATTATTATTATTATCTATGATATCAAGGAAATTCTGAGTTTGAAATTTTTTTGATGGGGTCAGCTTAACTTCTAATTTCTAATGCTTAAGAGGTAACTAACCCCCGTGTATATTGCGTTTTCGCTGCGTTACATTCCGAGTTTTAAAAATTGACGTAGAAATATTTTACATTTGGACAGTAGTCGCGGGACCCGTTGCGGCTTGGTGCGGGTCCATAGGCTGCATTCTGAGTGCAGGGACATGCTGAAATCCGGCACTGCACGAAATGTAGGTAATCCGATTTTATTTAATTATTTAATAATATAGATTGATCAATGATACAGGATTGATAAGACTGTTAAGATAAGAGAATTAGAATATTGAAAGATAATGTGCACACGCTGTATACGACGTTAAAAATGTGTTTTATGTGAATTAGAACGAACCTAAACATTAAATAATATAATTTTAAAATAACGTTGCATAATAAATTTAGTTTTTAATTTATTTTAAGTTTAGTTTTCCACTTTCAGAGTTGATCGACGCGTTTCGTATTTTTTTAATACAGGGTGTCTCAATGGCACCATAAAGTAAATAATCTGTTTAGAAATGAAATGCATATCATTGGTCATTGGCTATATTTTGACCTCCCCCTTAACTTTTTTAATATTAAAGATAGAAATTTCATTTTGTTACCAGGTTGTAGGCACTAAAGGACTAGTTTCTTTATTCAAAAATAGTTTTTTGGATTTCGTTTAAAATAAATTTACGTAAAAACAAACAACTATTCTTGCTTTCTTACTTCGAATATGATTTTATATCTGGCCGAGTAACGATTTTGTTGTAAGAAAACCATTTTTTATTTGCCTACTTCTGAAGTATTTTTATTATTACATGCCATATTTCTTCAATTCATTCAAACGTGGTACCACTGAGTTAGCGCATAGTTCAACTCGACATCTGAATTCCCGATAACAGTTCCTAATTTGCTGTATTAGGATATTTGCAAGAACTACTCTTATTTTTTCTTTCAAAATATCGAGGTTATTCTTAAAATTGGTTTTATACACATGTGGCTTGAGATATCCCCATAAATGAAAGTCGATAATTGTGAGATCGGGACTCCTACGTGCCAACTGATTTGGACCATAGGTACCTTTCAATCCGTTTGTTCCCAAAGCGATGATTTAGCCAATCATAAAAAGGAATTCAAAAAAATCAAAAAAACAAAAACTGTTGTTTCTGACGAATCCTGTATAAAAATAGAAAATCTAATAGTTGAAATTATAGTTTCAACACTATCAAAATTCATTAAATAAATCAAGGAATTGAAGAAAAAAAGTTCGAAAAACTAAAAATGTTGTTTTTGACGAACCCTGTATAGTAATCGCAAATCTGAAATTCGAAATTGTAGTTTTAGCACAAGCAGACGTTTTTATAAAGAATGACTTTTTCTTCTATACCTACCTACTAATAAAAAAGTTTTTCCTCTTCCAAACTCTATCCGTGGGCGCACTTGTATGTTGCAACCCCTTTTTCAACCCTTAAGTGAATTTTTTAAAAAATACGAAACCGGTATATTATTATTTTATAAGAGGAATTTATGTAGCAATTTAGACCTTTACCAGTTTTGGTTTCTAAGGTATACCGTAAAACGGAGTTACTTTGTCACCTTTTGAACTATTTTTACTTATAACTCGGATATCCTTGGGAATTTGGGTGTGCAAAAATTATGACTATACCGACTTAATCATCCTCTACGCATGAACTATGCGAAATTTTTTATAATAAACCGTAAAAATAAAAAATAAAAATATTTAGGGTGACAAAGTAGCCACGTGGTTGGGGCTACTTTGTCACCAAATTTTAAATACACGTAAAACACCTGAAACAACATTATAGCGACAAAGTAGCCCCAGATATGAATGTAAAATTTTTTGGGGTGGTATATATCAATGTTTTAATGGCAAAATGATAAAAAACGTAAAAAATAAACTACTGCTTTATACAAAAGTAGCAAAATATTTATTTCTAGTAAAGAAAACTGTAAGTACATTTATTAACGAATAGAAAACAGGAACTTTAATACCCAAACCTTAATAAATAAACATAAACAACAAATAAATTTCAACTTAACATAAACTCAACTAAACAAAAAAAAAAAAGTGAAAACCGAGCTAAGACTAATCAGTATGGCACAAAACTTAAGGTTTAATGTTAGTGAAAATCCCCATTCTGCAACGACTCCCAGGATTCTTGAAATTAACTGCTCTTCTTCTTTACTAAGGACTGTGGGATGTCCCACGGACTTCTTGTGCCTTCCAAGGCATTGACGAAGGTCATGCGTGGAATACCATAGGTTTAAGCGGCTAGTTTTTTGCTCATACCGTTTCGAACGGCCTCCACTGCTGCTTCGAAATTTTCTTTGCTATAGTTGCCACATGGTCGGCTGCAGGGGTTTTTTCGTAGGTCCTCATGCTTTAATTAGGTAGCTGGATTTGTAACAAAAGAATCATCATTATTATTTGAGTCTCCGCCGCCCATTATGCCTCTATATAAGAAAACATGGCGCGCCGCTGAAGATGACAAAGTTACCCCGGGGTGACAAAGTAACCCCGTTTTACGGTAGTAATTCCTATACAAAAATGTCAACCCCTGTTTTTTCACCCTATGGGTTGATTCTCGAAAAATCCCTTCTTAGTGAATTATGTCGATGTCGTCATATCTTTGAGAAATGTCTATAAAAAACAAACGAATAACGTCAAAATGTGAGCATATATAAAACTAAATTACAGGTTAAGGTTATATTAATTCTATTCCGGACTTCTGGGCAACCCTGTATATTGGTACCTATCTATAGATAAAAATTAATGCACGACACAACTTTACTGTCCAATGTCAGGTTGTCATAGGTCAGTGTATTATAAAACACAGTATATACCGAGATTTGTTTGTCCGGGTATAATGAGAAAATTTTTGAGACTGAAGAAGCAGCGAAATTTCTCTATGAAACATATTAATATCAAGTTTGAATTGGGCAAATTTAATTATTTGTGATTGTAAGTATTTTTATTTACATTAAATTTGCTCGAAGAATATAGGTCAATTTAGTATTTCATTGTCAAATGTCGCGTAACATTGCTGACCCAGTGAAACTGCATGTTCGGTATTTTTGTGCAATGGACACCGGGTTTATAAATATTTAACTAATTGTTTTTTGTTTATTATTCCGACTGCGTTTGTTTTTCTATAATCGTATTCTCGACGAGATCTTACTGGAATGTAATTAGTTGCGGAGTCGAAGCTTTTTGGATGCATTTATTATTATGATTTTATTATTTTATTGTCGGGTGTAACCATTTTTGAATTTACTCGAGTCGCTTTTGGATCTTGTACTTTTAAATCAGATGTTGCCTTCGACGCGACTGTTAAAAGGTGCCAACAAAGAGCGATGCTACTTGCGTGTTAACTAGACGACACGCCAATGACGTTTAACCGATCGCCATCTTAGGTGGCGGTGAGTAAGATCATAGATATTTACCTGTAGATAAGCATACAATAATCACAAAAGTTGCAAATTTATGTCCTCGCGCATGTAAACAAAGCTACAAACGATTAGACATGCGCACTGCAACATTATCATTTGACGAATGGGAAAATAGACAGGTCCCGGCTTAAAAATTTAAGTTCCTGTTCAAGAAATTGTAAAAGTTGACCTTTAATTTATTTTTACGTGTAAACAGCTGAAATTTGCCCCAAATTCTTGCCAAAAAATTGGAAACGTCTTCTCCATTTTTGATCAAGTTGGGAAATAAGATAGTAATTTCTGGCATTTTTAATAGTTGCAAACCTATCAGATTTTGAGGTTAGAAAATTGTTTTTAAAGGTTTGTTTCTAAAATGTGTTTAAAAATTATTCGTCGTCGTGTTTTCAGTTTAAAAAGAAAGAGAACAAGTCAATTAAACTATAAAACTTATAAAATCGAATATATATTTTGAATTATACAGGGTGCGCCCAAAAAATAGGGTGTCATAAAGTTACATTTTTTTTTTTAAATGGGACGCCCTATATTTGAATACATTTATTAATTCTACGTGTTATTTCATACATTTTTAATAATGGTTTAATACACGAAATAGTTATAGTTTTTAAGATAATTCGATTTATAATGAAAATTTTGCATTTGCAAGCATCTCGTTGTTGTGAAAATGCTACTTAAATTTTGACTCTAAGCGATTCATAATTTTTATACTTACTAAATAAAGTCAAAAATACATATTTACTATGAAATATTTGACGTCCCATTTATAGGGTGTTTACTTTCTAGAACCAAAGTCAGAAAACTTCTAATAGTAAAATATCACTTTCACTAAATGGAACACCCTATATATTTTTCTGTCATCTTATAGCTCGTCATAAACTCTTTAACTCTCGTGAAGAACGTCCTATCCCTATCTCTAATATTTTCTGAAATATTTTGATATTTCGAGATTTAATGTCCTCGTTAAGTATAGCATTTTTTGTCAATGGATCAAGCCTGTTGGATCAATCAATCCGTTAAATTTTGAAAACTTCGAGGACTGGGTGTTCGCCGCTCGAGATATTTCATTCTGTATAGTTGTTCAGCAAAAAAAACACTTTTTATTTGCCTCGCCCAAAACATAAATCATATCGATTAATTCATTTTTTGAAAAATTCATTTCGAGTAGCAACTTATAAAATGACTGGAGAAAGTTCCTTATAAGGTACTAAGGGCGGTATGCAGAGTCGCCTAAGGGCAGCTTCCTTAGCCTATACAAAAATATAAAGCCTCATGTCCCAATTTGGAAAAATTAATGCATGCCATTTGAGACCAAAAAATAATTAAATAGACTTAGGCTAACGATGCAATAAAACTGTGCAATTTTACTGCATGTTACAGGGTTATCCAACCAAGACTAGACAAGGCGATTTTTTTACTTTTCCTGTACTTTTATAAAAAAACTGAAATAGCCATCTTAAGTCATTTTCTCCCGCGAATTCGAATATCTTCAGCAAAAAACAATTGAACATCAAACAAAAGTACTAGGGGTCACTTTGATATTTTTTTAAATGGAACACCCTGTATATTTTTACATTTTTAAATTCCACATAAAATTATAATTATTTTTTATTTAATGCACTATTAGTCTATACTTCATAGTTTCCGAGATATTGACTCTCGAAAAGTGACATTTTTGAACTTTGACAGCTTATAACTTTCTAACAGTACGTCTTAGAGCAAAACGGCTTACATGTCCCTATCTTCAATTTTTATTATCTTCCCAAAAAAATCAACTTCCGGTTAAACCGGATGTAACTCGAAAGGAAGAAATATAGTTGTTCCGGTTTAACTGGAAGTTGATTTTTTTGGGAAAATAATAAAAATTGAAGATAGGGACATGTAAGCTGTTTTGCTCTAAGACGTACTGTTAGAAAGTTATAAGCTGTCAAAATTCAAAAATGTCACTTTTCGAGAGTCAATATCTCGGAAACCATGAAGTATAGACTAATAGTGCATTTAATAAAATATAATTATAATTTTATGTGGAATTTAAAAATGTAAAAATATACAGGGTGTTCCATTTAAAAAAATATCAAAGTGACCCCTAGTACTTTTGTTTGATGTTCAATTGTTTTTTGCTGAAGATATTCGAATTCGCGAGAGAAAATGACTTAAGATGGCTATTTCAGTTTTTTTATAAAAGTACAGGAAAAGTCAAAAAATCGCCTTGTCTAGTCTTGGTTGGATAACCCTGTACGTTTATCGATAAAATGGTGGTTTATTATGTGACAATTAAATACAACAATAACGAATTTTTAATAATTAAATGAAATTTATAAATCCGTTTTTATTACTTAAGAAATTTATTAAATTTTATTTAAATTTTGTGATGCAAACAATGCTCATTTCGCCACTTTACATGAAAATATACGCTACGGTGCTTAGACTGGCGCAACATGGGGAATTAAGTCCCTTGTTCATTTTGTACTGTATCTTAGTTTAGTATTAGTGTATCTAACTATTTTAAAGGACTCCGTATGGCCAACTTACAAAAGTTTAATAATTTTGTCGATGTCAACTTAAAAATTATTTGAAGAAATAGTCCATGCTTAAAGTGGAGTTGAAATGGAAAGAAAAGAAAAGAAAAAAACGAAAAGTCTTCCCCCTCAAAATTTAATAGAACAAAGAACTTTTGGCTCAGAGGTCTCTACATGTTCATCATCAGGAGACAGAAAAATGCATTGCTGATGGTTTTAGCAGAAGAGAAAAAGATAAGTGGTACAAAACTTTAATGGAGCTTTTATGGAATTAAAAATTGGTGTGTTGAAATGCCATAACGTGAAGAGAAATAGAAATAGATTAAAACATACAGAGTATG
This sequence comes from Polydrusus pterygomalis, assembly GCA_963969555.1. Classification (NCBI taxonomy): domain Eukaryota; kingdom Metazoa; phylum Arthropoda; class Insecta; order Coleoptera; family Curculionidae; genus Polydrusus; species Polydrusus pterygomalis. The sequence goes on along the minus strand of OZ018385.1, from coordinate 36,244,155 downwards.
TGGAAAAGTCAAAGGGTCCAAAACGACCAAATAAACCCGGGGAAGAAGAAAAAATTACTTCTAAAAAGATGTTAAAATGGTATTTTTACGAGTATGTCTGTAAGACATTGTTAAAATTTAAAATTTGCCATGTATATAAAACATATGGAGTTGGAGCAAAATAGACTGGTTCTGGTGCAGAAGTCTTCATGACCTCCAAAATTGTTGAATTTAGTCTTGACTTTAAACAGAATAGACAAACGGGCGGTGATGTCATCCTTCTCCCCTGTAGTCTTGTCCCACGGACCCCTACTCTAGCTTACTTGAGAAATTCACTTTTTTATCGAAATTTTATTTTCGAGATTTAATTTAATGCCGACTCTTAATGCATAACAAATCCAATCACGATTTGTCCAAGTTCTTACATCATAAATAGTATCCGTTCGATTTTAGCGATGCATATGTGATACACATGTTAATGAGCTTGTCCGTGACAGATTTTTAAAAATGTTATAATTATGTCATTAAAAAGTGTATTAGTCTATCGTAAAAGTTTAAAAAATTATACAAATACACGTATATTTTAAGGATTAATCGTTTTTGTTGGTTTCTATAGGGTGGGGCCGTAAAAAGGCATAACGAAATATTGTCATAGAGGCATTTTCCTGTTTAAAATACTACGTGGCAGGAAGAACGTTACTGTACTGGTCATGCGATAGACATAAATCCACAATTACTCCTCCGTCACACAAAACCACACTATTTGAAAGATCATTTAGTTATCAGGTGTCTTTAATATACAACAAAGTTCCAGTTAATTTAAAATCTGCGCCAATTCAAACATTTAAAAATGCCATTCGTCCTCTTGTCCATCAAATATGTTCTGACACATATTAGATCAGTCCAGTTGTACTGCCTCTCAATGCCCTTCACATGCCCACGTTAAAGTTAATAGGATTTAACTGTAAAATCTGTTACTATCATTACTTATTACGTAATTTTTTCAACCTAGAAGTATCATAACTACTGTCAAATATTACTACCATGTTATTAGTTATAATGTTAGGTTAAGTGAGGAAGCCTAGCTTCAACTTCGCCTTTTGTAATTTTGTCCTTAATTACAATAAAGACATTTATTATTATTATTATTATTATTATTATTATTATTATTATTATTATTATTATTATTATTATTATTATTATTATTATTATTATTATTATTATTATATCACTCTGGTGTAATTGCGATGCTCAGTTAAGGGCAGACACTAGTGGCGCATTCGCCATTTCATATTTAATCAATATTTCGTTACTTTTATCTAAAATTCGGGCAAATACAATTATCGACATGTTTACCTTAAAAAAGGGTTGGATTTTTAAATTAATCATTAATCATCATTTACATTATTTAACTGAGCGAAATGACATTTCATAACCATATCATATTCGCTGGAAGTTGTGGGTTTGCTGAATCAGTATATAAGTTAGTTAAAGTTGGCAAGACATTATTTTGGAGCAGTGCTAAATATTATCGCCATTTAAATTACCATTAATGAAAAAGGGACCTATAATATGATCTCCAACTATTCCTGCCCAAACATTAACCTTCTCGGGATATTGCGTATGTTCTTCTCTAATCCAGTGAGGATTTTCCCTAGACCAATAGCGGCACTTCTGACGATTAGCATGACGGTGAAGTGTAAAGGTGCACTCATCAGAAATCAAAACATGTTCTTATTGGATCACAAAGCCCGGTCGTAGCAAAGCCCGGTCGTAGCTCAGTGGTAGAGATACCGCTTACGGCCGTGGCGATCCGGGTTCGATTCCCGGAGTGGGCATACGCATAATAAAAAAAGTATGACCGAATTTTAATTGGTTGGTGTAAGATCGTCTTTCGGAGGAGACGTAAAGCTGTCGGTCCCGGCCATCTCTGGTCGTTAAGTCACGCTAGAGGCGCTTGCGCGACCTGAAAACTCTAGCACCAGACTTGAGCACTACAAGTTACACGAACTTTACTTTTTACTTTTATTGGATCACATTGTTATCCAACATTGCCATCATACGTTCTCCTATCAAAATTGTCTTTCATGATGATTTCAGGTATCGTTTTATATGGATACATTTTATTTTCTTGTAACATTCGAATAATCAATGAATGGCTAACATCGAACATTGACGCTGTTTTTCGACTAGAAGTATGTGGGTTTTCCTCAAATTCAAGCATAATATCTAATTTGGTATCATCACTTATTGAATTTGGAGCTACTTTTTTATGTGCCTTATGGCCGTTTTACACCAACAATTTCTGCGCAAATTAATTCATGAATTTATTCATGAACTTCTTTGATGAAGTTTTGCGCTTTACACTGATCAAATAAATTCACGAAGTTTCAGCCTATTTTTACTGTCATTTAACAGTTATACCAACATAACAATTTAAACTGTACTTTTAAGGTTATGTTATTTGTGAAGCTTGAGTTTTTCGTTATTTTGAGCTGTGCTTTGCGGTTTTGTTTCTATTTTATATTGAACTATGAATAAAATTAAAAATAGAATTCCATCAATTTTCCATGGCATTTTATTTTTGCTGTTGGCACTACTGAAATTCACGAATAACTTTGACGCAATTAGAACAAGTTTTAATTTCGTGAAGTTCTTCACGAAGACGACCGTGAAGTTATTTAATGTCAAATTTGGGCTTTACATATATCAAATTTCTTCATGAAGTCACTTCGTGAACTTATTTGACAAAGAAATTGTTGGTGTAATACGGCGTTTACATGTCCGAGCTAGCGAAACTGCTTTTCTATTTTACTAACTTTCCTTTGAGTTATAGGCGGCAAATTTGGAAATTTTTCAAAAAATAAGCGAGCAACTTCCATTTGTGTCCGTGTTTTATCTCCATAACCAATCGTCTGTAGAATTGTTATTTTGTGCGTTTCTGTTAAATAAACCATTTTTCTGATATGCAATTAACGAAATTCAAACGACTATAACATTGACAACTACTGTCATGTGGGCAGACAACAATTTGCTAAGGTCAGGAGTTTCAAACAAAAGTTAACACAACTGTTTTTACCTTTCTTTTTTTTTTTTCATATTAGTAAAAATAAACGCTGAAATGCAATAAATCTTAAAACACTTAATATTTTCGAAACAGTTGAAGATAGGTATAGGATATTGTACATAAAATATGTCTAAAATTTTCTGAAGAATCCAAAAATTGAATAATATACAGGGTATTGTATTTAAAATAAGAAGGTTAGTATTGGCCACTGTTACATGACACACCCTGTATAAAAAGTTTTTATTGAAAAAAATGCGCAACTAGAAATACCAATCGACGTGTCCCAGCGTTTTTTCGGACACGCTCCCATGTATTTATTATCGAATTTATTCCATTTGGCTGATACACACTATAATATGGATTTATAAACACATATATTTTTTAAAATTATTATCATTATTATTAATAGGGGAGACTCGGGCAAGAAGAACCACTTAATTTTAAATGCCTGCCAAAATGTTCCGATTGTTCTCATATTTTCAGGAAAATGAAATAATTTAAAGCATATCTTTAGAAACAAAACTTATTTATTAAAAACACAAAAGAAAATATATTTTCCTTTCAAAAACAACATAAACCAAAACTCTGCGTTTGGTTCCTTTTGCCCAGACCCGCGGGCATAAAGAACCTTTATCTTGGGCAAAATGAACCAACATATAAAATGCCTTTGGGCAACACAAACCTTAAAAAATAATATTATTATTAAGTGTTTTTTAATGAGCTTAAAACCATACCCTTGCAAGTGTCACAGATATAGACACCAGTATGGTAGTCCGCACATAAGTGATGCGCCCACTTTTGGCAGAAATTACACTGAATCCACCAGTTCCTTTTGCCCGGTTCTTTTTGCCCTATTTGTAAGTTAAAATATATCAATCCGTTTAAAAACAAATGGATTTCAGATACCGAGGAAATATTTTGAGGTTAAGTAAGGCGAGAGATCCTTTTTCCATATATTCAATCATGATGTTATACATTTTTACTATTTAGAAATAGTTTCAAAACTCCTGAACCCTGTTAAATGATTCAGAACGTACATATTTCTATATTCACTGTAAAATATGAAAAAAACAACTTACCGTAATATATTTCACAAGAAACACTGCAGAAATGCGGCGGCTATCGAAACTAGATGACAAAATTAGGGCGGCAAATTTAAATTTTAAAATATTTGATTGATTCCTTTTGCCCATATGGTTCTTCTTGCCCGAGTCTCCCCTAAGTACTACTACTAGGGTGAGTTAAACAGACGTCAGACATTTGTGTCAGTCGAAATGGACCTCGGCCTTTTGTATAAACAAATAAAAACCTTTATTATTATTATTATTATTATTAAAAGCAGAAAAAGAAATATGGGTAAATTTGGCAAAATTTCGTTTTTTTTCTTTTATTTATTTCATCAAATATTTTTTTAACTTAAAACTGTTGTAGGTAAGTGCTAACCAAAAACGGGTAGTTGCCGCTATTTGGAAAAAACGAAAAATAAACAAAATGTTCATAAGAAAATGAAGTGGCGAATGCGTCACTAGTGTTTGCTTTTAATGGGGGTCACTCGAAAAATTTAATGGAAAAGTAGGAATAAGTCAATAAAATTTAAAAGCTATGAAGATGAATGCAACTTTTTTTAAAAATTTTAATTTTTTTGAAAATTGTAATTTTTTTTAGCTTTTTCATCAAATTTTAGAAATCAACTATGTATATTAAAATAACGAAGATCTACCTAGAGCCGCCACAATTGCACAATATATTATAATATGAGTACGTACCGTAAAAAGGGGTGGATAGAAACTGCAGGGTAAATAGAAACAAAGCTGGGGAACGTACATCGAATATTCCCTGGCACCATAAATTTCAAATTTTGCGCTTTATTTTATGTTGGAATTACTTAATGGTGGTTCCTCAATAAATGTGTAGTGCCATTTCGCAATTTACGTTTGTGGTACTGTTGTTATAATGTCAAATGTCATTAGCTGTTTAACGGTGCGATTTTGTGGCCTAAAAAACTTTATTATTATTTGTGAGATATCAGCAGTTTATTTATGTGTTGCCCTCAGGAACTCGGTTTTCCATTTTAAACTTAGATTAAAAAAAAAAACTAGTTGGTATTTTAATTTTTTTATGTTCCTATTCGCCTCCGGAGTGGAGCAATCGCAATTTAAATGGATAATATACCGGTGTTTTTGTTCACCCCAAATTGCGGGGTGACTAGAAACACCCTATTCTTTGCGATTTTTATGGTCCAAGTGATTTTTTTTTTGATGATATTGCATCATCATCTACTATTTGCGACCGGACTTTTCCCTATGTTTAGTTGAAAAAAGATGAAGAAGTTTTCTTGCACCACAAGCAGAAATTATAAAAAGTGTTTCGATCGACCCCGTTTTACGGTATTTATTAAATGGCAAATATTGTAAAACGGTATAAAATATATTAATTTCTTTACAATTAATAGTTTCAAATCGTTTATGCGGGGCTCCCCTCCCCCCAATCCCCCACTGAATGAAACTATACATACAGCTTGATGTTTTTAAATTTTCTCTAGACCTAGTAATGCCTGACGCCTTATAGTTCATAAATGTGTTTGGTTCTTTTGCGACCTTCTATGCATAAAAATGCATAAAGCGAGTAAAACTGAACAGCAAATATAGACAATTCTTTAAACAAATTAGTTTACCAAACACATTCACGTTTAACGCTAAGCCATTAAATTACTTTCAAGTTCAAATTGACATTATATTGTATATGGAGAACGTGTTCATGGGTTAAACCCATAGACATAAGACAGTGTCAATGTTCTTCGTAATAAATTTTTATTAAAATTTTAAGAGCACTGTGAAGACTTAAATAGTAATTTTTCTACTGACGTTTTATAATAACCTCTTTTCGATTGTCATTATGGTTTTTTAATAACCTCCTTTTAAGCGCAGCGTGCTTAAAAAACTTTTAAGCACGTTACCAGGAGCAACGTGCTTAAAAGTAACGCAGGTAATTATTTACAATTAAAACGTAACCACAGACTAGGTATAATTTAATATTTTTTGGCAAGTGTCAATGAAACATAGGTAATAAAATGTTAGTAAAATTAAGTTTTTTATTATAAAACCTCAGTAGAAAAAATATTGTATACAATTCGTTACGAAACAATGTCTTTTAGTCACTTTGACGTGTTGTCCAACTCGGCTTTGCCTCGTTGGACAATTTCACGTCGCGTGCCTAAAAGACACTCATTTCGCAACTTATTGTATAAATAGCTATTACGTTAAAAGACCGGAAAGTAGTGTTTTTCAGGTCGAGACAAGCATTTCCAGGGCGAGCCATAGGCGAGTCCTGGAAGCTTGGAGAGACCTGGAAAACACTAATTTTCGGTTGCGTGACGTACAATATTTTTTTTTAGACCGACACTTCGATATATTTTATAATCTACGCGAAACAAGTTTGACATAAAGAACAAAATTAAAAATCAACGAACTGTCACTCGACAATACATCGAAATGTTGTTGTCATAATAACGAAATCAAGGTATCTTGTATTATCAAAGAGCGATTGGAAAAACAAAAAACAAGGTGACAGTGACATTAGAGATCAGAAAAGTGACATTAGAGTCCGGAAAAGATTTTTCCGGTCTCTAATGTCACTTTTCCGGTCTTGCGATCGGAAAAACGTTATTTTCTAGACGAAAAATTGCCCAGAAAGTGTAAATTTTCTGGTCGGTTTTAAAAAAAGTATTTTTTAGTAGTAAAACAAAACTAAGAAAAACCATCCAATGTAAACATTTTACTGCTCATATATTGTACGGCGTACACTGAGAAAAATGATCTAATACAACAGGTTTACCAAGACATAGTGTGTATTGATAGCTTATTTTTTTATTAACCCATATTAAATAAATTGCTAGTGTCAATCAATTCCAGATTTGCTAGAACAGTGTTTTTATTGGTAGTAATCAATTCCATTGGCAGCACAGTCGTGTTGAATAATGAGCAACTTTTCATACAGCAATTTTGTTAAGTTAAGAAACAAATTGTATCTTCTCAATGCGACGCATTTTGTTTCTAATAAAGCGCTTTCCCTACAATTAAGAAAGCAGAACATCGTTCCCAAAAACTAATTGTATCCGTTAGAACCTATAATCCACAAGACGATGGTGGGGGTTCGTAGCGATCGGCAATCGCCGCGCGCTCTATAATATTAGTTTTAAGTATTTGTTGCGCATGTCACATCGTTGTTCGGAGTCTTCTAGCTATCCTGTCTGAATTTAAATTTTATCGATCGGATTAATAACCGTTTCAATTAATTAATTTATTTTGATTTTTTATTTAAGTTTTATAAAACTTTGCATGTCAAGACGTTTTGTTTGTACAGCAGTGCTCAAAAGCCCCTGATTTCGTTTATTTTAATTCTTAAATATTCAATTTATTTTTGCTGCAAAATAGTAAGGCCCAAAATGTGAATTGTTATGCCTTGGTGGTATCATACAAGGTGTATAAACACCATTCATTAAACCAGAAAATACCTTCTCACAACATATTTTTGTTACAGATTAAATTGCAATGATACAAAACCGACCCAAAATGGAAAAATCACAAATACAAGAATTTTACAAGGATACCAACGTGTTGGTAACCGGAGGAACGGGGTTCATGGGAAAAGCACTCATAGAAAAGCTCCTTAGAGATACGGAAGTTGAAACTATTTACATCATTGTGAGGGAAAAGAAAGGACGAACCGCGCATATGAGGATAGATGAACTATTCGATGATGTTGTAAGTGTATGCCTATTATCCCAGTTTTTGAATCTCCTAGAACTTTCAAGACCTTATTATTATTTTTTTTAGATTTTCAATCGACTGAAATCCGAAAAACCTAAATGTAGGAATAGAGTTGAAGCAATACCAGGAGATTGTTCAATCACAGGTAAAACTCATTTCCTTACTAAATGCACCTATAGTGGTGGCCAAATAGGTGATTCGGTTGGCAGAACAAAGGAAATCCCATACAAAATTTAAGGTGGCCAAATATTGACTCCTTGGTTATTTTAAACTGAAAGTGTATTTAAGTTTAATAGTGTCTGTAGAGTAGGTGAAGCCCCGTGGCAAAATGTCAAGTAGTCAACCGCAGCAGCGTAGGGGTGGCAAGGATTTTTAATACAATAAATAACCTGCTATAATAGCCTTAAGTATAATGTTCTGTTTTAGGATTAGGCCTTTCAATAACCGATAGACAGAAACTGATGTCGAATATACACGTACTGTTTCACGTAGCAGCTACCGTAAACTTTAACGAGCAAATAAGGTTAGCGTACAGTATTAACGTTAACGGCACTAGAGATGTTTTGGACCTAGCTAGAGAAATGACAAACTTAAAGGTAAGTAGGGGAATGTTGCCTATATTAGGCGAGTTTTAGGTTTTCTTGGCCTTATTATTGTGAAAATAGTAATTTAAACGTTTTTACGTTTTGTGTATACATTATAACAAAACAGCATTACAAGACAGTATATAGAGGTGATTAAAGTAACTGGTTAAGTGCCAGGATTTTCATTTTACAAGCAAGTATTTATAGATGGGGCGTTCCACAGGGAAGTGTGCTAGGTCTCTTATTGTTTGTTATTTATGTTAATGATATCCATATAGCCCTAAAAAAATCGTTTGTTATTTTATTTGCTGCTTATTTGTGTATCAGGTAATAGTTTTAGGGAAATAACTGATATTTTGAACAGGGAACTTAAAATATTGTACGACTGGCTTTGTCAAAATAAATTAAAACTGAACACAAAGACAAAATGTATGGTAATAGGTTCAAAAGTAAATTGTAAGAAATATGCTGAATCGGGATTAGCCTAATCTGAAATTACCTTTTTATTTATTTATTTATACAGCTAAGCCCAACAGATGCTCTGAGCATCCAATTATAGGGCAGATTACATATTAGAAATATAAATGTATTACTCGTAAAGTAAACACAAGATATAAATATGTTATATGGAAATCATTACATTAAACATTTTACATATTTTATAATAACAATGCTCAAATAGGCCGGATGCAGAAACCGCTAAGTGCAAAAGTCAAATAATAGTGTCATAATTAAATAAATGTTATAACAATCATTAATAATAGAAATTAAAGAAAATACATTTTTATGAAGTTAATACTCTACGTATTTTACTCTTGAAGTTGTAGATTGAGTCGTTAAAAATATCAATATTAGAATTTATATTAACCGCGGCGTTGAAGGAGTTTATGCATCTGACCAATGGCGAATAGAGAAAATAGTTTGTTGTACACTGTGGTGCCTGCAAAAGATTGCGAGATCTTATTACGTAAGGATTACAATTTAAAGAAAGATATTCCAGACAATACCGGGAATCAATGTGACCGTTGTAAACTTTATAAACAAATAATATATCAAAAAACCTCCTTCTCAGCGCAAGACTATCAATCTTATAATAGGCGAGGTTACACTCGTAAGTTCTGTGGTGCTGGTACCTATGAAAACGGTAGTTTAAATTATTGGTAAGTCTTCTTTGCACAGATTCTATAAGTTGTACATATTTATCATAGTGGGGGTTCCACACAACACTCGCATACTCCAGCACTGATCGGACAATGGAATTATATAACAAAATAATGGAATGATAATTTTTAAAGTTTCGCGTCCCTCTCAAAATGAAACCGAGGTTTCTGAATGCTTTCCTGGTGATATTATTAATGTGATTTTCAAAACTTAGTTTATTGTCCAAAACAACACCCAGATCCCTGACCTCCTCCCTGGTTGCTAAAGAAGAGCTGTTTAAGAATAGTAGTTGTCTAGGGGGATCTACCTGTCTTGTGAATAATATAGTAAAACATTTGTCTACATTCAAAAATAAGCGGTTAATTTTGCAATAAGTGGCAAAGTTGTTAAGATCCATCTGTAGTTTATTATAATCTGTCTGATTTCTAATAGCTCTATACAACTTTATATCATCGGCATACAACAAGGCTTCAATGTAAGAAAAACACGTAAATACATCATTAATAAAAATACTGAATAACAGTGGACCAAGATGAGAACCCTGAGGTACCCCCGATGATACCCTGACCTTATTTGAAGTAAAACCGTTTACCGCAACATACTGGTATCTGTCATACCTTTGTGTCGAAAATAAAATATTTGGGAGTTTTTTTTAGATCCTCAGCTTTCTTGTACTAATCAGGTGGGTTATCTTTGTAAAAAAATTAGGAAAAAAGGTTGGTTTCTTCTGTCGTATTTCAAATTATTTGTTCCAGTGGACCAGAACACAATTATTTTGCCCCACTCTAATGACTGTTGTTCCTTATTGATATCTTGTACTTAGGAAAATATATGTAGACGGCAGATTCAGCAAAATAAGATTATGCGAATTATTCTCAAATGAAATAGGTATAACCCAGTAAGAAGCATGTTGCATAGCTTGAATGGACTGTCTGTCGAACAGAACATCAGAAGGGCGAATTTAGTTCTAATATATAAAATAGAAGATGAGCAGTTACTAATATATTTTGATGCTTTGAGGCGGTTAAGACTACATCTTTACAAAACTCGTTGTTTTTTGAGGGAGTTCGCCTTTTTAATGAGCTTCCGTAGAGTATTAAAAATGCAAATAGTTTGGGTGATTTTACCAGAAAAGTATTCCATTATTTAAGGGACACATAGATTAGGATTTATATTTTTGTGACTAACATGTAAATACTATCGTCGTTGTACCTATATTATATTTTTATTTTTTATTATAGTCATTAATACACGTGTCCACTGCTTATTCAAACTGCACCAGGCCAGAAATTAACGAAGAAATATATGACCATCCGCGTAGGTTTTCAGACATTGAAGCTGTTTTAGAGAAAATGACACCACACGAATCAGAAATGTGTACAGAAAAGTAAGTTATGTACATAACATGTTGTATATGAACAGGGTCTTAACATAACACTTATTGGGCGTCCAAGAGAACCACTCCATATGTGCGTGGAATCTTGCCAAACATTTGTAATTTTTGTCAGGAATAACTCTAGCTATAGTCTATAGTTATAGTTTTTGTCAGCGACATGCGCTGTTATGTAAAGTGTGTTCTTAAAAAATGTAATAAAAACCAATTAAGATAAACTATTTTTACGTAAAATATGTTTTTAGGATTTTGGGTGATTGGCCTAACACATATACATTCACAAAAGCACTAGCAGAATCATTGATCAAACAAAGGGGAAACGGCTTACCTATTGGAATATTTAGACCTGGAATAAGTAAGTATTTTTATCATATTACAGACGGGTTATGATAAACGAATTAGCCTTTTATAAAGAATACCGCCCACTTGCTAAGTTGAGAAACAAATCAATGGTGCATACCAGCATTGCCAGCCATAAGGTGTTAATTGTTGAAGATAGTGATTGTATAGGGCATGCTGTATAAAAAATATTCTTGTTTTTAATGAGATTTGTGATATTATATAAAATTATAAGATGTAGGTACCAGTAACGTTTAAAAATCACCCGGTACAAAGGAACTACATGCAATAATTTGTCCATTTGTTTTCAGTTGTCTCAACATATCGAGAACCAATGGCGGGATGGATAGACAATCTATATGGGCCCACGGGTGTTGCTGTTGGTACTATTTCGGGTATACTACGAATAGCTTATTGTGATCCAAAAAAAATGGCTGATATGGTACCCGTGGACACGTGCGTCGCTGGAATAATTGCTGCAGCCTGGGATATAGCTCAAAGAGAAGGAGAAAGGTATAATTAAAAGTTATGGGTTTTTCAGGCTCTCGATAGTAAAGAACCGATTTGTTAAGAATATGTATAATTTTAAGTTGATGGTTGGTCGAGATCTAGAGTAGACGGTTTGAATTTTCAGTAATTTTTTTTTATATAAATTCTTCTTTTTATTCAGAATTATTTGCTATGTGCATAAATACCACTTTGCTTTTGGATAAAGGCCAACCTACCCTAATTTAAAATATTTTAAAAAATATATTTCTCATTGCAGGAGGGGCGATAATATTCCCGTCTACAACTACGTATCGTCGCCAGAAAATCCGATTTGTTGGGAAGAATTTATTAAACTCAATTTTATACATGGTGTAAATTTTACTCCCTCGAAGGCAATATGGTGTCCATTTACTCTGACAACAACAAATAATTACATTTATTGGTTTTTAAAATTAGTTCTTCACATTTTACCAGCCACCGTTATTGATCTGGTTTGTTTGTTAATGGGAACTAAACCAAGGTATGTAGATATAATAATGATAATAGTGTTTATATGCTACCACACCGAAGTCTTAAAAGTAGCGCAACTCTTTTTTCAGCCACTATCACTATTTCAACTTATAGTAGCATACAATTTACAAGCATCTATGAGGTAATATCACTATGACATTGCTATACGAGCTACAAGCGGATGCTGTAAATTATTTAATTAAATAGGAATCACTAATGCGTATTTAAAATTTCCATAACGTATCATAGTTCCCCTAGGACGACCTTTATATCATTTATCCATATAATATAACTGCAGTAAAAGCAACCATAGGCGTGTTCGATTCGCTGATTTAGATCGATCCGGATCGATCTAACTTACCTGACCTGCGTTCGATTGGCAAATGATCACTGTTCCCCCACTACCGTGAAAGTGATCCCAAGTGAACCTGGGAAATTGCAGAATCACCGAAATCAGATTAGTTGATTGTTTTGTTTACTTTATGGTTTTGGAAGTTATAATAATTATTAATATAATTAATAATAATAATTCTGTCCCTGTTTTTAGATTTTTTATGTTTTTTTTTCAAGAAAATTAACTGTAATGTAGAAGTAGAAATGGATGATAACTAAGTTATAGCTGTCTTTTTAAACCCATCTAGGTACATAATATTTGCTCTATGTGAAAAAACCTTTCATGCTTCAAGAATCTTCTGTCAGAGTTCTTCTTGACTGCTCGGTTTAAAATCATGTCTATAAATAGGATATTTTGTGGTTTCTCTCCAAAGGTTCTCAATAAGATTGAGGTGTTTTTTTTGAACAATTCTTGCCGTCTGGAATCGTGCATTGACCAACTGAAAAATGTAAACCTCTCCATATATTATACCACCACTTCAACCAATGAAATTATTACTCGGAGAAGAATATTTCGATAAACAGCAGCCGTTATAGTCTTCCCTGATCCATTTGTAAAACCTGCTGTGGCTTAGCACTAATCGAAGCCCAAATATTAATCGAGATACGACCACTTTGATTAGTTCTATGGGTATATCTCTCGTCATATCTAATTTTTTTGAGTCTATATACACGAATTTTGCAGTTGTTGCACGATTGGAATGCTTTTTCCTTGCAAAATATTACTTATAAAATTGTAAATTATTCTGGAAACTAAAATAGAAAAATCATTGCTCATTCTTTATTGAAAACAAATAACTTTTTCCCCCTGTTTTAGGTTATTAAGCGTCTACAAAAAAGTTCACAAATTCACCGAAATTCTTGCTTTCTTCTGCACAAGAGAATGGACTTTTACAAATACAAACACCCAGGCCATGTGGGCAAGGCTTAACAAGACTGATCAAGAACTTTTTCCATTCAGTATGAAACTGGTGTCTTGGCTTGTCTTTTTCAGGATATACGTGCAAGGAGTAAGGGCCTATCTCATGAAAGAATCAGAATCCACATTGGAAGAATCGAGAAGAAAAAACAGAAGGTATTTTAGACAGTGTTATAGATGATATATGTAACTTTATGTTCACAAACATCATATTAAAACGTCAATTAAATTTGTTCTTATAGACCTCATTTTCATATTGTCTTTTCCATATACACGGTTTAAAAAAGATATTTATAAGATAATTATTATTTTTTACTAATAACTTGAGAAATCTCCATTATTTACTCCATTTCTCTGATGAGAAGTAATATTTCTTTATCTAGGGAAATAACCATAATAAATAATCATAATCTAGGTAAATCATGAAAATTTTTGTGTGTAATGATTTATGGTTTGAAAGCCGCGTGATACGTTGTTCATGACACGTTGAAACGTCGCAGTCGCATTCTTCAAACCGAAAGGCATTCTTTTGTATCCATAGTGCCCTGTGTCTGTCGAAAAAACTGTTTTGGGAATGTCTTCGGCTTTGTTCGAACAAACCCACATACAAGGTAACCTTAATAGTTTATAGATCTTGGATGCAGACAGCGTCCCTTTTTAGTTGTACACTTGTACACCCGGTACAGAAATGTCTTTACTGTCAAAATATTTTTTAATGTCTTTTATATCTAGAATTTAATTTTTTTCGCCAATTTATGTAAAAATCTAATAATCATTTTTTTTTACAGATTTATAAGGATACACCGGTTCTTGATATTTATCCTGGTATTTATTGCCTGTAACTTAATATCATCATTACTTCAAAGGTTCTATAACTTTGTATTTAGTTAGAATAAAATAATGTTCCAATTATTTTGTATAAAAAAAAACTGGATACTGGGTGGTGTGTTGGGCCAACGAAATTTGTAGTTAGAGAGAGAATAATGTAGTTATAATAATAATGCCCCCCCTATGACCCAGAAGTTTATTACTCGAAAGAGTAAGAGCGCTGCGGTTCTGAGTATTAAATTTTTTTTAAATTGCTACCTATATGTACTTATATATTATATTAGGTACTGTACTTTAAGTAACTATAGAAAGATGACAAATCTTGGATCTAGTATACATTAATATACATCCTTGAGGAACTCCTTTAATTACCTACTACGTTTTTATGAAGGGTATTCAAATCGTTTTGAAATCGGTTCTAAAATTTTGACAATTGACAAGATGACTAATTTAAAATGATTTTTGTGTTTGTTATATTTATTTTTAATTAAAACTAATTACAATAAACAAATGCGCTGATTTAATATTCTTTTTAACTTAACAAATGGAATTTTAACATAAATTCAAGTCAAAAGTTAGGTTAGGTTTTGTCAATCTGATAGTTACAAAACCTGCTACGTTACGCTACGATACGATCCCAAAAAATATCGAATCGATCTCAATGCCCGTTTTCACGCCATTTTCAACTCGCAAAGATTGGATTGAGTTCAGATCGATTTAAATACTTTATGAAAACCTGGAATATATTATTTTTTATTTGAATACGTATTTAATATATTTGTTTTTTGTGACCTGTTACTTACATGATATTGAAACTATTTATAAAGTTTTGCACGAATACCACACTGATACAATTTACCCAATAGTCTAGCCCTGTTAATTGTTTTGAAAACCCGCTTAAAATAAAAAAATACAGCTATAACATTTTCTCCTTGATCTCCATGTCGCAATTACAGCCGTCTTTGTAGAGTAGTAGACTGGTACTGATTATAAGAGCTGTTGTAAATAGGTAAAATATATAGTTAGGTATTCAAAACCGCTATTTTTCAAAAAACAAATAAATATCAGTACAAGTCTATGTATTTAAATGTAGGTAGTAGGTATACATAAGAATTTTGCACCTATTCGTAGTACAAATTTTTATTCTAAATCGCTTCCGGTTTAACCGGAAAATGTATCAATTTTTTTATTTTAAATAGAAACCTATTATTTTTATTTTATCTTTGATTCTACGAAAAATCGTACATATCACACATTATCAATTGTTTTTAAAATGGCTTCAAGATTTCAAAAAAGTTGATACTAAGCCGGAAGTGATTTTGAATGTCTGATTTTACCAAAAATTCACAAAATATGCACTTAGGAACTCCTGAAATTTGTGTGTGTTAATATCTACCAATTTCAAGTACCATAAGTACTCAGTTCCACAGCTCTTATGAAATAATAAGTTCATAATTACATGTACCGTGCAGCTGGCTGTTCACGGGTACAATATATTCAGTTTCCTTTTTTATGGTCCGTTTTTCAATACACCACCCAGTATGACGTAGACATGTACCTTTAGATAAGCAAACCGTGGTCACGACAGTGGCAAACTTATGGATGTAAACAAAGTTATACAGGAATAGGCATGCGCACTGCAAAATTCTCATTTGACAAATGGGAAAATAGACAGGTTCGGGCTTAAGCATCTTTGTGTGTTGCCTAGGCCTAGTTAGATGTGTTTAAATTGATCATAATAAAATAAAATTACATATCAAGAAATATCATGCACTACTTTATACTTGCTGAAAATACGAAATATCCGGTATTTTACCCCTATTTGGGTACAATAGAATCATGCGATGGTATTTACTAGTCATTGTATCCGAGCCACTAAAGGCAAAAACGCAATTCACTACACTACACAAAAACTAGAAATCCATAAATATTAAACAACCACAATCCACAATAGCAAAAAAACAAGAAATCATATGTGTGTGAAGTTTGCAACGTTCATCAGTAACGTTTATGCAGCAATGATTTTTTTTTGGGGTACGTGTCAATTCCGCCTGTAGCGTTTGTAAAAGAATTTTAATTTTTTTAGTGGCGAAGATTAAAATTCTACCATTTGGATTTATCGTCTTTAGTCTCCTCCACTAAAAATTAATTTAAATTCGTTAACAAACGCTACTTTTCGAAGTTTTTATCCTGTAACTTTTTTTCTCCGGGTTTTGGAAAATTCGTATATAGCAGGTAATTTAACCCCTATGGGGTAGTTTACTAATGATAAATCCAAATGGTAGCATTTCAATCTTCGCCACTAAAAAATTTTTAATTCGTTTACAAACGCTACAGGTGGAATAGACACGTGGGGGAGAGTTGGATAAAATCGGGTATCAGTCAAAAAACTAACTATTAGGTACTTGTGCGATTTTAGGGTAGCAAACGTTTGTTGTAGATTGAAATATTCCCAAAAGACTTTAGTTTGATATACCAATGTCACTTTTTTATAAATATTCCTAATTTTTTTTTAATCTTTTATGAAAATATTGCAAAATATCCGATTTTGTCCAACCGGTATGATAAAACCATGTAGTAACTTAAATACCATGTAAAAAGGCTAATATAATAGGGAGAAAATAAAATATTTATTTAAATTATCTGAAAAAAAAATCAAATATCAATGAACAGCAGTGGCAAAAAAACTTCATCTAACAACATCATAAGCACTACAGGCTTCATGAGCAAGATCCACATCTTATCCAGCTTTCGTTCGACTTAGAGTTTGAAGATTGTTCGTAACAATACAGGAACGCATCGTCATTATCACCTTTTTCCTCTGAAATATCAGAATCTGCTATCGGTAATTCTTCAATATTTTTCACACGATCTTCTAAAGTTTATTAAAGAACAGAAAAACCTTAAGAGGCTTTTTTATATCCCATCCTATGTTCTAATAATTTACACAATTATTGCATTTTGGACGCTTTTTTGATCCCATCACTGACAATTAGATTTTCTTTTATAATGCTACATATTGTAGTTAATTTGAAGCAAAAAAAAAACCGCTGCAATAACTGGAAAAAACAACAGGTCTGATAAAATCGGGTACCCGGTTTTGTAACAACCTGGACTACCCGGTTTTGTAGAACTCGTCAACAAGTGATTAAATATTATGTAAAAGTTTTTGGTTATGATATAATATTCCAAATTTTTGACCAAATTAGAGGTAATATATCTGGTTAGACGTAATAAATTTTAAAATGGTCATTAGTTATTCAGTAGAGGAAAAAAAACTATACTCTTACCCTAAAAATCGAGTTTGATGCACCGAAAAACACTTAAGACCTTACTGCTCCGGCTCATATTACTCAAATAATGTAAAAATGAATACACGCGACTGTTGGCGATTTAAGAACGCTAATTTTAACATTGTCCGATAGATGGCAACTCTCCCCTATCCCAAAAAAATTTGTTGCTGCATAAACATTGCTAACTTCAAACATATCAAGAAATCCACAGAGAAAATGTAAAACACAACAACAGAAATGGCGCCGAGCCGGTTTTGGAGTGTATTTTGAGGATGTCGCTAAACAAGGAAAACCTAATAACAAGAGGGTTGTGCGCATGCCCATGCCTGTAGGGCGGCAAGAGACGTGACTGGCGAGCTGTACGTATGAATGCATTTTTCCACCCATAAAACCTAACTCTTGTTTGCGCACGAGATAAGTTGCACGGATCTAAAGGTAAAAGTCTATTGTATAAGCATATTATGAACCTGTACAGGGTTATCCAACCAAGACTAGACAAGGCGATTTTTTTACTTTTCCTGTACTTTTATAAAAAAAACTGAAATAGCCATCTTAAGTCATTTTCTCCCGCGAATTCGAATATCTTCAGCAAAAAACAATTGAACGTCAAACAAAAGTACTAGGGGTCACTTTGATATTTTTTTAAATGGAACACCCTGTATATTTTTACATTTTTAAATTCCACAGAAAATTATAATTATTTTTTATTAAATGCACTATTAGTCTATACTTCATAGTTTCCGAGATATTGACTCTCGAAAAGTGACATTTTTGAACTTTGACAGCTTATAACTTTCTAACAGTACGTCTTAGAGCAAAACTATCTTTAAATTTTATTATCTTGCCAAAGAAATCAACTTCCGGTTAAACCGGATGTAACTCGAAAGAAGGAAATATAGTTGTTCCGGTTTAACTGGAAGTTGATTTTTTTGGGAAGATAATAAAAATTGAAGATAGGGACATGTAAGCCGTTTTGCTCTAAGACGTGCTGTTAGAAAGTTATAAGCTGTCAAAGTTCAAAAATGTCACTTTTCGAGAGTCAATATCTCGGAAACTATGAAGTATAGACTAATAGTGCATTTAATAAAAAATAATTATAATTTTATGTGAAATTTAAAAATGTAAAAATATACAATGTGTTCCATTTAAAAAAATATCAAAGTGACCCCTAGTACTTTTGTTTGATGTTCAATTGTTTTTTGCTGAAGATATTCGAATTCGCGGGAGAAAATGACTTAAGATGGCTATTTCAGTTTTTTTATAAAAGTACAGGAAAATTAAAAAAATCGCCTTGTCTAGTCTTGGTTGGATAACCCTGTACATTTTAGGTGTCAAATTGTGAAAGGGAATAATATTATATGTTATGTTGCCTATCGTTTCTGTAAATAGCTCAACTAATTTATAAGGTTGTGATAGATTTTTACCGTTAAATAAATGTTAAGACAAAAAAATAATAAGAAATGTAAAAGCATGAATTTTGTATAATAAAATCGTTTTTCAAAAAATATTATTCACAAAATTACTGGGAAATTACTGAACTGAAAATTTAAGGGAGTTTAAAATTAACTAACCCAAATTTTTGATTCGTAAACCTTTTCAAGTATGATATTTTAGGCAAAATGTTAACGTCACTATTTGTTTTTTTTTGTTAAGAGAGTTTCATGTAGCTGACAGATATTCTGGTATTTTATGTGGACACGAAAGAACAAATAATATGTTTAGATAACCGCAATAAAGACAACAGATCAATCAGTGTTGCCGGCGTGACCAACGCATGGCAAGTCCATTACCTGGTTAAAGAGCGGGGGTCATTTATGCTGGCCACGTTTGACGAAACCACATCGACAGAAATTCAGATAATATTCAGTAATATTTGGAACTTCGTTTGAGTTGTGTCGCTCATTTAATTACTCTCGAATTATTTACGTAGTTTTCATTTCATGTACACTGAGAAAATCTCTTTTTACCCCTCGCGAGAATTTAAACAATCGCATAGTTAAAATGGTTTGTTAAGAATACAGGACAGCCAAGCACATTACTCTATCAGGAAAATGCACTTTGTTGAACAGACTTTGCTGTGGTATTAAACCTACTTTGTGAAGATTAATTCTGTTATAACTGTAAAATACTTTGCTAACGAAACATTAAAATTCCGCAAAGTCAGAAATGTTTTTCAATTGCAACAAATATGCTTTGCTGTCTCTGTATAGAGATCTGAGCAAAAGCCTTCTATTCCTTATAAGAATTCACATACTCTTTATACAACTGTTTAATACTATAGGTATGTAATAGCAATGCTCTTTCCTACTGTAAGATAACAAAATAGCTAGACCATTGTGTAGTGATAATATCACGGTAATTTAGCCAATAGGAAGTAAAAAAAGTTAATGCAACCATAGAATGGTTTATAGCCATTATTGCTCTGAATACTCACAGTATTATCAAGTTCTATTGAGGGTGTAATCTGATGTAATTGAGTGTAAATGAGGTAAAAATTAGTGGTACTGTGACTGTGTAGTTTTCAAAAATTTAAATAGATTCTAGTGTGATATTGTTCTTGTCGTTTAACATTGCATATGATTATCTATTATGTAACATGGTTTACTGAGATGCTAAAATTCATTAATAGATTATAACGTCTAATACTAATGATGGGTTGGGAGCAATAAGAATCTTCGATTGCTTTATTTGACATGCAATGTTAAAAAAAACTTAAATACAAAGTAAAAATAAATTAATTGAAACAGGTATTAATTGGTACCATCATTAATATTCAAATTCAGACAGGACATCTAGAAGACTCCAAACAACGATGTGACCTGCGCAACAAATACGTTTAAACTAATGATACGGCGCGCGGCGATTGCCGATCGCCATACGAACCCCCACCAAAGTCTTGTGGATTATAGGTTCTAACGGATACAATTCGTTTTTAAAGACGCTGTTCTGCTTTCTTAATTGTAGAAAAAGTGCTTTGCTGGAAACAAAATGCATCGCATTGAGAAGATGCAATTTATTTCTTAAGAAAATGATTGCTGTATTAAACAAGGCAAAGTTGTATCTCACATTCCTAATAAATGTACATGCGGTGTTATTACTGAAATCCGGAAAAACTGCTTAATATAAAACTTTTTATCGGTATTTCTGGCCTAAAATTAAAATTTGGCAATCACCAATATGCATGCATGCATCTATGGAGTTAAGAATACCTATTTTTTTTAAACCCTAAACGACAGCGCCAGGGACGTAACTAGGGGGGGGGGCTTGGGGGGCTAAGTCCCCCCAAAACTTCTGGTAGCCCTCAAAATAATTTGACCAAATAAATATTACAAAATGCCAATCCCACAGCCCACTTAATTTTTGTTGTTATATTTTTTGTGAATTAAATCAAGTATGAAAATTTAGCAATAAATTATTGTCGAAGATAACAATTTCAAAAAGGTATATAATTTTTTATCAAAATACAACGTCGATTTTGACCAAGTTTGGGCGTGTTCTTAAAAAATTTTGTAACGGGCTTTTGATTTTACTGGCAATATATCGTAAGTCGCTTTCCTTGCTGCTTCCAAAATTTCTGCTAGAATTTTCCGTGTCGGATAATTCAAAATCTGAATTCATATTGTTAAATTTGCGCACTCGCGAAACAAGTTTGACATAAACAACAAATTAAAAATCAACGAACTGTCACTCGACAATACATCGAAATGTTGTTGTCATAGTAACGAAATCAAGGTAGCTTGTATTATCAAAGAGCGATTGGAAAAACAAAAAACAGGGACCGAAAAGATCTTTTCCTGTCTCTAACGTTAATCTTCCGGTCTTGATCCACAAAACATTATTTTCTGGACGAAAAATTGCCCAGAAAGTATATTTTCTGGTCGGTTTAAAAAAATAGTAATTTACGTTACAAGACCGGAAAGTAGTGTTTTTCAGGTCGAGATAAGCATTTCCAGGGCGAGCCGTAGGCGAGTCCTGGAAGCTTGGAGAGACCTGGAAAACACTAATTTTCGGTTGCGTGACGTACAATATTTTTTTTAAGACGGACACTTCGACATATTTTATAATCTACGCGAAACAAGTTTGACATAAAGAACAAAATTAAAAATTAACGAACTGTCACTCGACAATACATTGAAATGTTGTTGTCATAATAACGAAATCAATGTATCTTGTATTATCAAAGAGCTATTGGAAAAACAAAAAACAGGGTGACATTGACATTAGAGACCGGAAAAGTGACATTAGAGTCCGGAAAATATTTTTCCGGTCTCTAATGTCACTTTTCCGGTCTTGCGATCGGAAAAACGTTATTTTCTAGACGAAAAA
This sequence comes from Polydrusus pterygomalis, assembly GCA_963969555.1. NCBI lineage: Eukaryota > Metazoa > Arthropoda > Insecta > Coleoptera > Curculionidae > Polydrusus > Polydrusus pterygomalis. The sequence continues at coordinate 36,222,105 of OZ018385.1, read as the reverse complement.
TTGTCCAGAAAGTGTAAATTTTCTGGTCGGTTTAAAAAAAATAATATATATCGTCATATCTCTAATTTGGGACACTTTCAAAATTATTCTCTTGATTTTGCTTAAAACAATAATTACCTATTCTAAACGTTTTTGACTTTTTGAAAATTTAATTTTAAATTTTTTTCTTTTTTCTTAGTTATGAACTGAGATCTTTATTTTAAAGAAACTAATAAAACACTAAATCTCTCTTAAATTTAATTTAATTCAACTTTATTACAAAAATCACAGACAAATTTTAATCTTAAATAATATTAAGAAAGTAGTTTTAACATAGCATTGAGATTTTTTTTAAGGATGACGTTCCTTGCTTTTATTCGAGTTTTCGGGATGAATTTGCTTGAAATACTCCTCAATTTCATGGAGCGTTTTCCCTTTAGTCTCTGGTAAACAAAAAAATATGAAAATAGTACCAATTAGGGCCATCCCTCCGTACACCAAAAACGTTCCTTCCGCTCCAAGATTTTCAAACATCTCTGGCATAGTCTTAACTACACTAAACACGGACATGTAGGCCACACATGAAGCAATTCCACTTCCCGTGCTTCTTTTCGCTAAAGGAAGAAGTTCCCCTAGTAAGTTCCATGGTAACGTCACAAAACCTGCAGTCACAAAGAAAACATAGGCTACCAAGGAAGCTATCGGTACAAATAATAAAACTGGCGAGTTCAACGTGTTATAGATCCTGTGAAAATAAATAAATCCGCTTAGGATAAAAAGGGGGATGAAAGTTCCAATGCCACCAGCTAAAGCAATGGTTCTTCTTCCAATTTTCCTTAAAGCGATACAAGCCATAATTGATGCAAATAGTCGAATGCAATCAATCACAAAAGTCGCTAGGTATTCATTGACGTTATTTCCGAGGGTTTTCTTCATAAGTGTCACAGAATAAAAATTTACAGCGTTAACACCAGCCCATTGGCTGGTTATAAAAAAAACAACCAAAATAACCATCGGTTTCCAAAATTCTGGGACGAGCAACTCTCTCCAGCGATCTTTAAATCCTTTGGCTTCCAATTTTTTTTCGGTCTCTTTTTGTTTGGCTAGCATTACTTCCAATTCGCGTTTTGATTCGTCGGAAGATCCCCTAAGCCAGAAAAAGGATTTTTGTGCTTTTTCTGTAAGGCCTTTTTGGGCTAGCCACGCAGGCGATTCTGGAGTGAAAAGCATCAGTAGCCAGCTTATCATTGGTATTGTGCTTATGAACAATGCTGTGGTTTGCCAAGTGCAAAATGTGCCCATTAGGTGACTGATTAGTAGACCAGCTGATACACTGAGCGGAATTCCCCCTGAAAAGAAATCATATTGTTCAGGTACTGTATTGATATTGTAAAGTGAAAAGTAATGACCGGATTTGCATAGCTTATGACGCAAATTCCAGGGCGGATTTACCACGACGCGACGTTTATAAGTATATCTATGTATACATGGTGTCCGGAAATGATGAGCAAAAAATTTAGGGGATAATTCTAGACCGAAAATAAATGCTATCTCTTCCTATATTATTTTTTAACGGAGTTAAATGGTGTTAAATTTAAATTTTATTTGCAGTTTTAAAACACATAAGCTACTAGAACAATAAATTAAACATTCAAATCAAAGGTTCATAGTGACGTCCTTCCTCTTCAATGCATAGATAATTATTCTTAAAAAATTCCGACGAACTCCATGGAATATTCCGTCCTTTGCTAAACGGCGGTCCTGGAACGTCTTTCTCGGGGGGGTACTTTTAAGGATTTGCGCTGGAGGCGCAATCTTTCATGCGCCGACGGCGCTCTTTTGCACCGCAGGCGAAAAAATTTTGGGAACCACGCCCTTTTTTGGGTAAAATAACCGTTAAGCCTAATCTGCGGCGATATACCAGACTTTAAAACACTCTTTTAATTTAAAAGAATTTTGAAAGGGCGACAAAATAGACAAGTTTTAAAAGCTTCGAGGGCATTATCCGTGACAGATGAACTTTGCTTATACAATAAAATTGTACTATACATATCTGGGGGGGGGGGGGGGGCGAGCCCCCTTGTAAATACGCCACTGATATAGTATGTTTTAATATTGTAACATTAGTATGTTTTAATATTGTAATGTATGTAAGTCAAAACACTAAAATAAAACAAAACTTAAATGTATATGTATAATAAAGAAATCAGAACATGAAAATAAAGCTAAAAAAACTACAATTGTTTTTTAATATATTTTACATTGGATGCCGCTGCTTTTAACATTTTTTTAAGTCATTAGAAAACCGGACATTCTTCGGTCCGGTTTACCAGCATTTTCGCGATATTATATCGACTTATCGACGAACTATAATAGAATATATCTTATAATATTAAGATGTTAATTTTTTATATAAAAAATTATTGGTTTTGTTTTTTATTTAAAAATAATAAATATTTATAATTTTTTGGACATATTATTTTTAGTTTTTGCGTCCTCAACCTGGTCTCTGGGGGGGGGGGGGTTAATTACCCCCAGTACCCCCCCCCCCCCCCCCGTAGGACCGCCCTTGCCTTTGCTATGCTATTTTTAAAGTTGAAAATAAATTAATACGATTTCGTATTCATCACATGCAAGCAATGTTATTTTAGCGTTTTTCTCGAAAACGGTTAGATTTATCGAAACAAAAGTAGTATACCTTTTTTATGTCAAAAGGTTAGGAGAATAAAAATATTCAGTCAAAATGCGCATACAGTGTAGGACAAAAAAGTTGGGACCATTCAAATTAAAGTATAGGTTCCTATGTGGCGCCCTCTACAAAATGCCTCATACTGAAAAAGCCCCATATACGAGATTTCATCAAAATATTATGAACATGGCAAAAGGTATTGCAAACACCTGCAAATAAAATTTAACTTCAACGCCCTGTAATTCCGTTAATAATCAATTTTTGAAAAATGTTGTAGGAAGAGATAGCATTTATTTTCGGTCTAGAAGTGTCCCCTAAATTTTTTGCTCATCATTTCCGGACACCCTCCATTTTTACAAACGCCGAGCTTTCGGAAATTTAGTTTTTCCTTTTTCAAGGCTATAATATGAGGCTATGAGTGCAATAACGGACTAACCCACAAAAATTCAAAAAACGTTTTATTGCAGAATCTTATTCGGAATATCGACTTTTATCAACTCCAAAGTGGACCAACCGCGACCTTTTTCTTCTCGCTCCTAGCTGGCAGCACTAACCTAGTTTTGGCATTTTATATTCGTTGGGAATACAGAGAAGCAAAGTGGACTAAGCTCAGTAGTTGGTCCACTTTGCTGCTATAAGTTAGCTGTCTATGTGCATTGTTGCTGGGTCTAAAATTAGTTTGAGTGGACTAACCCACATTCAAGAGTCGAAAATAAGTGTTTAGTTAAAATTTTGTAAAAAAATTATTAGATATGGATGACCTTAAATCCACTTTAGTTGATTTAATTCGGAATGATCTAAAACAGTGGTTCCCAAATGGTGGTCCGCGGACCCCTTGGGGTCCGCCGCGTATTTTTTGGGGGTCCGCGAACCCACGGAGCACAAAGGGAAAATAAAACAAAAATAACTAAATAACTCACCACTAGAATAGAGATAATCCTTGTGTTTTAAGTTTATTATTGTTTTTAAGAAAAATAAGTTGTATTGATAAATAAAATGTTGTTTAAATAAGTTACAAAACGGTTGTTTTAGTACTTTAAAGATTAACTGGTCATGGGGGTCCGCATGATACTATAATCCGATTTCGGGGGTCAGGGATTTTGCGAAATTTGGGAACCACTGATCTAAAAGAAGGTAATTATGAATGAACTGATTTTCACCATTTTTTGAAACCTATTTTGCTACATTTATTAATATTGGGGTTAGTCCGATATTGCGCTCATAACCTCATATAGAAACAGTAGGTTAAAAAAATGTCTTAAATGTATACAGATAAGCTTATTTTATATAAAAAAAAAATTAGCAATATCAAAAAAATAAAAATAAAAATAAAATTAGTATGAAGTTTAGCATTTTCACAAAAAAATTGTTTTAAATTCAATCTACTACAAAGTATTAGTGTGTGATGAATAGAAGACATTATTTATTAATAATTGACATTTTTTAAGGTAGTATTATTAATTAATATTTAAAAAATTTTGCTATAAAATATAGTTGCTTTTACGGTTGAGATTGGTTTATCAGTACAACACATTCTTTGGTAATGTTTTTTGTTGTTATTTTTTAAGATAAACTCCTGCTGTTATTTATCACACACTAATAATACTTGGCGTATTACTCAGTTTGTACATAAGTAGATTGAATTTAAAACCATTTTTTTGTTAAAATTCAGTAACTTTACACTAATTTAATTTTTATTTTGATTTTTTTGATATTGCTAATTTTTGTTATATAAAATAAGCTTATCTCTATGCATTTAAGTAGTAAGTATTTTCAATTATACGAAAATACTTTTAACACAAATTACAAAATAGGTTTCTTTCGATATTAATATCCATTAATACTGGATCTTTAACCTACTGTTTCTTTATTGTAGCCTTGGAAAAGCAAAAAATTAATTTCACCGTGTACGCCCCTTCCTCCCCTTGAGCCTCTTTTTTCAGAAATAAACCATTTACCCCTCTAACATCCAAAAAATGTAAAAGTCGACCTTTATATTTTAATCGCCATTTTTTTGCGACTCCTCCTAAAGAAAACTAAAATTACATAAACGATTTAAACCTAGTACCTAAGAGTACTCCTCTATATTTCGGTTCGCTAGTTTCTCCAATATAAACTCCCGTTGCCGGTGCCAAAATACCCGCCGACAATCCAGTAAAAAATCTTCCTGTTAACAACATTTCCAAATTGATGGCGAAGTATATTAGTATCCAACCAAGGCAGTACGGCAGGCACGTGATAATGTGAGTTTTCTTGCGTCCATATTTCTGAATAAAAAGTCCTCCTATCAGGGTGCCTGCTATCATTGGAAGGACTGCCATAGAAGCTAAAAAAATAACAGAATCGCAAAATCGCAAAAATCAATTCGAACACAATTTTTTTTTACGGTAAAACAGATGCTCAACATAATGTTGAAAATGTTGAAACTTTCATTGAATTTAAATGAAGACACCAGTGGCGCAACAAGGGGGGGACGGGCTGCAGCCCCCCCCCCCCCCCCCGAGCTTAGAAACTTAGCCTATTCGTTTAATCGCAAACCAATTTTTCATGTCACCACTTTTACTAATATTTTATATTCAGCCACATAATTTACATCAATCATGTTATCAATAGTGAAATTATACTACGTCTGACTAAATGGACCGACTGCAATGCACTGAGGCATCTGGATTACTGGCCAGCATTATATAAGTCCCAAATTTGTGATCGTACTAATGTGTACAGAAAGAATATATGCCGCAAGATTCTACAAACAGTCGATTTAAACCTTTTTTAAGCATTACAGTTAGCTAATGACGTAACAGATCAAGTTAAAGAAATAAGAGGCCTGGCAGATGATAATTTCCAAAATATTTTTAAGGAAGCTCAAGATCTACTTTCAGAATACGATATTGAAATCAGAGTACCTAGACTACCGCCAAGACAAACACAAAGATTGGTTATAAAAACCGATTCGCTGCTGAGTATTTTAAAATAACAATTTTTATTCCGTTTTTAGATGGCCTCATAGCAAATCTCGAGGATCGGTTTTTAAAACATCGAGAAACACTTCAAAATTTTGAATGCCTCTTTCCATATGATAATCAAGATTTTGATAGTCAATTTAAATGTTTTTTGAAACTTCACAGCTTCTACAAGAATGAGTTTCTTGAAGAGTTTTCCATTAAAACGATGTTAAAAGCTGAACTTGAGCTGTGATATAAAAAATGCAAAAACAAAAACTGAAGGAAGATTTGGACAAAGTGTATTTCGAATGTGATGCTAATATATTTCCTAATATAAAAAGGCTTTTACAATTTTTTTAACTTTGCCTATTACAACCGCCACATCTGAAAGGTCCTTTTCAAATTTAAAATATTTAAAGACATATCTGCGTAGCACCACGGAAGAGGACAGATTAAATGGTTTGGCAGTTCTTTATGCGAACCACGATATTGATATTACCGTGGCAGAAATTCTGGGTGAAAAGGCAAAAACAAAACGAAGAATTTTACTTTAATATTAGTATTATTAGTGATTACTTACAACTTATTGTATAAGGTTTTTGTTTTGTTTTAGTATAAGTATGATTAATATATGAGTTACTTATTTTAAATACATTTTTACTAATTAAAATGAAATCTCTAATTTTTTTTCATAAATATTTAGTTAGGGCCAGCGTCGTATTATTGCAGAAGTTTTAGGGGGCTGTCGCTCTCGTCAATCATACGTATTTTACCCAAAAAAGGTCGTGGCACCCAAAAAATTTTTCGCCTGCGGCGCAAGAAGTTAAAGCCCCCCCCGAACTAAATTTCTGGTTGCGCCACTGGAAGACACTGTAAGTACTTGAAAAAACATTACAAATAAAAAATATCTTACCTACCCATGATGCCTCTTCTCTATTTATTCTTATCGATACAATTTTGGTACTATTACTGGGAGTTTGTAACTGCGGTATCAGGACTGCCGAGTAGCCCAGAGTCATTCCAACTACCATGGTAAGGAGTAAAGGACCTAGTGCTGCTACGTTCTAAATTTTAAAAAAATTAATCTAGGGGGAACAATAATAATTCGTCGTGTCACCTTGTAAGTGAAGTTGGGTCAATGAAACGAAACGATAAATGTCGTAACATTAAAAAGAGTAGATAAATCGAAACGTCAAACAATCGTACTGTCAAAAGTAAAAAACACTAAAAGTGGGGATGAGATGAGGCCAGTAAATGTTTTATGGGATATTAAGAAATTATTGGAAGAAGTCGTATATAAACAGTTATTATAGAATTCATTAATGCCAACAAAATTGTATTTTCATTGTGTGATTTAGACGTGGAAGAGAACCATTGATAAAGGGGAAAATGTTATAGCTGTATTTTTGGATTTTAGGCGGGCATTCAAAACAATTGACAGGGCTAGATTATTGAGTAAATTGTATCAGTTTGGTATGGTATGGTATAAAAATTATTTAAGTAACAGGTCACAAAAAACAAAAATATAAAAAACGTATTCAAATAAATAGTAAATAATATAGGAGTTCCTCAAGGAAGTATACTAGGTCCAATATTATTTATTTTATACATCAACGACATGCCTTAAGTTTTAAAAATGTGTAAGTTACAAATGTTTGCTGATGACACCTTAATTTACATTAATGTTTTAAATATTTTTGATGGTCTAAATACTTTAAATTCTGATATAAATATATTCCTATTAATTGGCTAAAAGTAAATAAATTGAAATTAAATATTTCAAAAACTAAATGTATGGTTATGGGTAATAATTTAAATTGTCAAAATATAAATATTGAAGGTAAAAAATTGGAATAAGTAAACAGTTTTAAATATTTAGGGATAATCATTGATTCAAAATTAAATTTTTTTAATTATTTTGAAAGTATTATATCGAAGATATAAAAAAGTCGGTTATTTTAAAAGAATCAGTTCTAATTTAAGTTTGTTTTCGAAAAAAACTGTATTTAATACTTTTATATTGCCACATTTTTTTTATTGCTTTTCCATTTTATATTGTGCTAGTGAGGAAATATTTGATAAATTACAAATTTTACAAAATAAGGCAATGCGGATTATTTTTAATTGTGACAAATAAGTATACAAAAATTAATTTTATGTTGAAAAATTTTAATTGGTTGAATGTCAGAAATTTAATTTTTTATTTAGTATGTATCTTTATACATAAAATTAAAAATAATTTGTTGCCTGATTGTTTAAAAAAATGTTGTTCTTTTAATTATGACCATCATAATTATAAAACTAGAACTAAGTAATCAAAATTTTTATGTGAATAGAGTGTCTAAAACATTACCTAGCTTATAAATCTATTTTTTATAAAGGTTTGATAGAATATAACAATTTGGAAAATTGTATTAAATCTCAAAAATCATTGATACTGTTTAAAAAAAAACTTTAAAATTACATTTAATTAGAAACAAAATGTTACGTAATATTTGATACAATTTGCAAAATGCTTAACTTTCCTGTCTGTTTTTGTTAAAAGAAGGTTGCGTTTTTAAGTTTAAAAATAAATCTATAAAAATGTGTTAAAAAAATGTATTAAAAAATATATAATTGTAGCTTTTTGCTAAATAAAACATGTAAAGTACTACTACTACTAGGTACTAAGTGTATATTATTAATTTATACCTGGTTAGTATGATAATCCCGTAAAGAAAATAGGAATTTTAGTATGGTAAGAGTACTCTTGAAAAAGCTTTAATAAAGCGAAACTCATGTAGAGTAAAGTAGCCCACAGATTGCGGCTTTGTTGGCTGCTTTGCTCGCCGAGCCGCTCGACGAACAGTCTTTTCGAACAGAAATGATGTAGATGTAGAGTGTTTTATAGCATAGGTAACGGCAGCGTATTTAATAAATTTACATATATACAGGGTGCAGTGCTGGATTTACCATTAGGCTAAGTAGGCTGGAGCCTAGGGCGGCAGATTTTAGGGGGCGGCAAATTTGGCCCAAATTTTTTTTTTATCTTACAGAAATAAATGGTACAATCTTTATTCATGGTTGACGGGTAGTATTTTTTTAAATAAACTTTATTGTTGGCCGTGTCTGTTAATGGGGATAAAAAAAAGGTAGTTGGAACTTTACTGGCTTTGCAGAAAGAATTTTTTTTCAATAAAATAATTAGGTAATCATAAATTTTTAAAATATTTACTAAAAATTATTGACCAAATTTGGGCGTGGTCTTAAAAAATTTTCGCCCGCGGCGTATTTCGCCTGCTTTTTCTTTCCCGAACACTTCACCTGTTTCACAACTCACGAGCCGTCACTGGTATAGGGGCGGCAAAAATTGAATAGCCTACTAGCGGCAAATTTGTAAATCCGCCACTGACAGGGTGTCCGAAAATGATGAGCAAAAAATTTAGAGGATAATTCTAGACCGAAAATAAATGCTATCTCTTTCCATAACATTTTTTCGAAAATTGATTATTAACAGAGTTACATGGTGTTAAAGGTAAATTTTATTTGCAGTTTTAAAATACATAAGTTACTAGAACAATAAATTAAACATTCAAATGAAAGGATCAAAGTGACGTCCTTCCTCTTTAATGCATAAATTAATTCTTTTAAAAAAAAAACGAACTCCATGGAATATTTCTTTCTTTGCTATGCCATGTTTGAGGTTGAAAATAAATTAAAATGATTTTGTATTCATCACATGCAAGCAATGTTATTTTAGCGTTTTTCTCAAAAACGGTTAGATTTATCGAAACGAAAGTAGTATACCTTTTTTTATGTCAAAAGGTTAGGAGAATAAAAATATTTAGTCAAAATGCGCATACAGTGTAGGACAAAAAGTTGGGACTATTCAAATTAAAGTATAGGCTCCTATGTGGCGCCCTCTACAAAATGCGAAAAAATGGTGGGCAAATTTGTATTTCTCATCCCGAAAAAGTCTCATATACGAGATTTCGTTAAAATATCATGAGCGTGGCAAAAGGTCTTGCAAAAAAACTGCCAATAATATCCTGTAACCAAGGGCGTCCATAGAGCGTTTTTCAGGGGGGGGCAAAAACTTAAACAATACTTTTTTATATACAGTGTCACCAGTAAAGTCCGCATCATATGGGATTTTTTTTTATTAATAGCTTTATTCAAAATTTGACTTTGGCATCAAGTTCTGCTTCGATCGAGATGAAAATTAAGCAAAAAAATAGTAGTCACGTGATTCGCATTCTGTCAAATTTTAATTTTTTTCTAAAAATAATTCAAAAGTGGGGTTATTTCTGAAAATATCAAAAAAAGTTATAGGAAAAAGTTTTTTTAATGCAGTTTCTAGCCCACATGCAAAATTTCAGCTGGATAAGATAATTTTTATTTTTTACCCATATTTTGTAAATTGCACCACTTTTGCAAAATAACACTCAACGCAACATACATAAAACTTCTTAGTTTTGACAATGCTTTATTTCATATACATTTTTTTTAAAGTGGCGTTATATTAAATGTGTGTTTTTCTACAAAATCAAAATTGGGCTATTAAAATTTGGTCGCATGTGATGCAAAGTTTATTTGTTTTTGACCCTGTATAAGGTAATTTCATAAAATAAGTATTTTTGAAAACGTAGTTTGTGTCTAAAAGTAATCCACCTTAATATTAAGACAAAAAAGAACACAGTGTCATCAGTAAAGTGTTTATTAAGTGGAAAATAAATTTTTGCTTAACCCAACGGAAAGTTTATCTATTTTCAACGATTTAATTTAAAATCTCTTTATTTTATTTTTTATTTTTTTAGTCACAAACTACGTTTTCAAAAATACGTATTTTATGAAGTTACTTTATACAGGGTCAAAAACAAGTGAACTTTGCATCACATGCGACCAAATTTTAATAGCCCAATTTTGATTTTGTAGAAAAACACACATTTAATATGACGCTAGTTTAAAGAAAATGTATCTGAAATAAAGCCTTGTCAAAACTAAGAAATTTTATGTATAGGTTGCGTTGAGTCTTATTTTGCAAAAGTGGTGCAATTTACAAAATATAGGTAAAAAAGCAAAATTATCTTATCCAGCTGAAATTTTGCATGTGGGCTAGAAACTGCATTTAAAAATTCTTTTTCTAATAACTTTTTTCGATATTTTCAGAAATATATAACTTAGAACTATTTATATAGTAGAAACTTTTGAATTATTTTTTGAAAAAAAATTAAAATTTGACAGATAATGCGAATTACGTGACTACTATTTATTTGCCTAATTTTCATCTCGATCGATGCAGAACTTGATGCCAAAGTCAAATTTTGAATAAGGATATTAATAAAAAAAATCCCATATGATGCGGACCAATTGCGGACTTTACTGGTGACACTGTATAAGACTATTTATTTAACTTATGCCTAATATATTAATTTATTGATATGTTTTTATTATGTAATTGTTCAGTTTAGTGATTTGTTGGTCTACTAACTAACCACTGTACTATTCAATATTTATACTGAATTATGAAATAAAATAGTAATGTGGGCGCCTAGGGGGGGGGGGAGGCAAGTGCCCGTTTTGCCCCCCCCCCCCCCCCTATGGACGCCCTTGTCTGTAACTCCGTTAATAATCAATTTTCGAAAAAATGTTATAGGAAGAGCTAGCATTTGTTTTCGGTCTAGAATTATTTCCTAAATTTCTTGCTCATCATTTCCGGACACCCTGTATATTATACAAATAACTTTTTTAAATCGCTTCTGCTGAGCCTAAAAAAACTACATGAATAATAAATACCTCTCCATTATTAAGCGCCATTTTTAAATATATAACTCGACTAGAACCGTAAACAATCACTACAACTAACTGATTAAAATAATCTATTTCTGTGGTAAAAAGTAAATTAACTGAAACAATAAATTATTGTCCTTACTTCATTATTTAAAACCAAAAAATATATAACAGATCTTTTGTAATCCTTTGTCAACGCGACAGGCGACAGTTATTGACCTATCTTATCTTGCAATAATAATTTTGTTCAATTATAATAAAAGAATAAAGGTATAATACGTTTCCGTAAAAAGTGACAGTGGACAGTGCAGTTTCCTACCCCTCTTTTAGGATTATAAAAGAGGGTAGTTAGCTTTGGTTATGCATTTTTGTAGTGTAAATTTTGGTCCATGGATTTAAGTTAATTTTTTTTTAAATAACTTTTCGCATCATTTTTAATTAGTAGTTGGGTCGTAGAAAACACTACAACACACACATCTGCGGACTGAGTTCGTATCAGCTTTTATTTATGACGAAAAATTAATTTGAGATATTGATTACGATGTTTCGTCTTTTGGGTACCATTATCAACTATGTATTTTAAATACGGGCCTTATTTTTATTGCAATTTTGACACAGTGTGTACGTAAGTAATATGTACTTTAATCAAATATCGAACTTTTTGGCCCCAGTTATAACTACTTTAATTTTTATTTTATACAGTGTGACCAGTAAAGTCCGCATCATGTGGGATTTTTTTTATTAATAGCTTTATTCGAAATTTGACTTTGGCATCAAGTTCTGCTTCGATCGAAATGAAAATTAAGCAAAAAAATAGTAGTCACGTGATTCGCATTATCTGTATAATTTTAATTTTTTCCAAAAATAATTCAAAAGTGGGGTTATTTCAGAAAGTATCGAAAGAAGTTATTAGAAAAAGTTTTTTTAAATACAGTTTCTAGCCCACATTCAAAATTTTAGTTGGCTAAGATAATTTTGATTTTCTACCCATATTTTGTAAATTGCACCACTTTTGCAAAATAAGACTCAACGCGACATACATAAAACTTCTTAGTTTTGACAATGCTTTATTTCAGATAGGTACATTATCTTTAAAGTAGCGCCATATTACAAAATCAAAATTGGGCTATTAAAATTTGGTCGCATGTGATGCAAAGTTTATTTGTTTTAATCCTGTATAAGGTAACTTCATAAAATAAGTATCTTTGAAAACGTAGTTTGTGTGTGAAAGTAATACACCCTAATATTAAGACAAAAAGAACACAGTGTCATCAGTAAAGTGTTCAATAAGTGGAAAATAAATTTTAGTGGTGGGTAAAAAATCAAAATTATCTTATGCAGCTGAAAATTTGCATGTGGGCTAGAAACTGCATTTAAAAAACTTTTTCTAATAACTTATTTCGATATTTTCAGAAGTAACCCCACTTTTGAATTATTTTTTGGAAAAAATTAAAATCTGACATATAATGCGAATCATGTGGCTACTATTTTTTGGTTAATTTTAATCTCGATCGAAGCAGAACTTGATGCCAAAGTCAAATTTCGAATAAAGCCATTAATAAAAGAAAATCCCATATGATGCAGACTTTACTGGTCACACAGTATATATACGAATGCATATTTATGGTTTACCTGACGTAATGCTTGCTTCGACCTCCAATATGTTCAACATTATAAATTACCTTCACTTACTTGTCTGAGAACAGGCGAAAATGCCTCTTCGTCATTGCTGGTTGTGTTTTCATTTTCTTGCTTATAGAAAGTTATTCGCCTTAGGCAATTTTGCAATTTCTTATTTCTGCGAAATAAAAAAAAACATTAATCTATTTTTATAAAATATTTGGCTTTATATGAAAACATTTATTTTTAAAATCACGTAAAACCAAATAAGAGTAAATTTTATTTATTATAAAGTATGTTAATAACAACAGAGGATCAAGTCTATGGTTAAGGGGAAAATAAACACAAATAAACCTTGAATATAAGGACACATCTACAACACTTATATCACGGAACACAAAATTAGGTTTACAGTCATGCACCTCACACTTGCCCTAAAAGTACACCATACCATCAGACATCAATCACCCACCAACAATGGCAATCAAATGATTTGTTTTGAATTTCTCCGTTTAACTTAAACCACGCGGAGCAATGACAGATCATTGTTTTAAGTTAGTTCGTCCCTCTTTGTTCAGTTGCAGTAAGGGATAGATTATATAGCGCTCGCTGAAAGTTACTTAAGGTTGAATTCTCAACGTCATTCAATCTATTGCCAACCTATAACCTATTTCGCCTTGATTTTTTGAGTTTATTATTTTAATAACTAACATTTAAAGAAAATCAATATCGTCGGTACATTATTTAGGTAGTATCTGATATATTACAAAAATATCACTTTATTTCATTGCTAATTTTGGGAGAATTGTATAGTGAAAGAACAATGAGTGACAATGACATAATAATGTTAAAAAAAATCTTACCCGATGTTTTTCGCTATACAATTCTCCTAAAATAAGTTATAAAATTCCTTGATATTTATTAAATATGTCAATTATTACATATAGAACATCAAGTCGATGCTGATTTTCTTTAAATTTTGTATAAAAGCTAGAAAACATAAATAAATCTACGCGAAATAGGTTATAGGTTGGCAAGCATGTTGATACTCCCACCTTAAACGATTTCTCCATATTTTAAAAAAGGAGCTATTTAGTTCCTAAAAAGTATATTTAAGTTATAATATAGTTTTAAAAAACTAAAAAAAAACACGCTTTAATAATTAATCAAACTAAAAAGCGGAAAATAAATATAGTTTAAAAATATTCTTGAAATTCTTAAATAGGCAGAAAATAACAATGAACGATAAACATTAGTATTATTGTGAAAAAAACGTTGGGTGCTCGATATACGAAAAATATAGCACAAAGCGCCCCACGCTTTTTTTTTACTATTATACTAATGTTTATCGTTCATTATTATTTTCTGCCTATACAGGGTATTACAAATTCGACATAGCAGCATTGGAATCTCGGAAACCATAGGAGTTGGAGAAACGGTTAAATGGGGGCAAAGTTGTTCAATTCGGTGCTGATTATAATGCCGCTTTAAAAGTTTTCAAATTCCGAATACTTCCGATTTTATTCGAAAAAAACCGAAATTTTGCAATTTTGACTAGCTATTTAAAAATAAATTACACTTTGTCATTGCCACTTTTTCTCCTCTACAAAATGACGTTACTAAACTAAAGATCCGCCGTTTCGTTTCCGAGCGGCCATCACCAACTTTACTTTTTTAAATACGGACCTGGATTTTTTTAAACCGATTTTTAAACCCTCCAACCCTCCAAATGTAATGGCGATATTACTTTCTCATAATGATGAATTGTCTGGCTTATTTTTTTAAATTCATATTTTTTATACTTCTTGTCAGTCCGTTCCTGGCAACGAATCACAATATCTATTAATTAAAAACTTTATTTAAAACATTCATACATAAGTAATATAATAATTTATTTTATAAGAATTTTCTAATAATTCTAAATTTACTAATTATAAATCCTAATTTTCTAAACTTTCAAAGAGATTGCCGTTTTGCTCAATATAACGATCGACTTTTCTTCCAATTTTGGCGACAGCCCTTTCAACCGATCTTCTCCTTATCCTACCAAATGCAACTTGTATGCGTTCTTCCATGGTATCTACGTCATTTTTATAAATAACTTTTTTAATGCCCCCCATAAAAAGAAATCCAGCGGCGAAATATCTGGCGACCTCGCTGACCATTCTATTGCCCCACCATTTCCGATCCACCTATCAGGGAACTGTTCATTTAAGAACAATTTTACTGCCCTGGTATTGTGCGGCGGCGCCCCATCTTGCTGGAGCCGAACATGGGGTAACCTAGCTAAAGAAATTTCGTCCAGATATCCTTGAAAAGTGGTGTTTAGGATTTTAAATAAAATAAAGTTTTTAATTAATATATTGTGATTCGTTGCCAGGACCGGACTGACAAGAAGTGTAAAAAATATGAATTTAAAAAAATAAGCAAGGACAATTCATCATTATGAGAAAGTAATATCGCCATTACATTTTGAGGGTAGGAGGGTTTAAAAATCGGTTTAAAAAAATCCAGGTCCGTATTTAAAAAAGTAAAGTTGGTGATGGCCGCTCGGAAACGAAACGGCGGATCTTTAGTTTAGTAACGTCAATTTGTAGAGGAGAAAAAGTGGCAATAACAAAGTGTAATTTATTATTAAATAGCTAGTCAAATGAGCTCAGGAAAAAATAAAAACGATTTTGCAAAATTTCTGTTTTTTTCGAATAAAATCGGAAGTATTCGGAATTTGAAAACTTATAAAGCGGCATTATAATCAGCACCAAATTGCACAACTTTGCCCCTATTTAACCGTTTCTCTAACTCCTATGGTTTTCGAGATTCCAATGCTGGTATGTCGAATTTGTCACACCCTGTATTAGGAGTTTTAAGAATTATTTTAAACTATATTTATTTTCCGCTTTTTAGTTTGAATAATAATTATATTATTAAAGCGTGTTTTTTAGTTTTTTTTAACTATATTTATTTTTCATTTTTTAGTTTGAGTTATTGTTAAGAAAATATATTTTTTTTTGAGTAGATTGAGCTAGATTAGTAGATTATTGTATTGTCAGCGGTTCTTGATAAGTGTACAAAATTTAAATTAAATCTGACCGTTTAAAGTGGGTCAAAATATTTTGACGGGTAGAATTTTTTAATTTTTTTTTAATTTTTCTCTATTCTTAGCGACAATATCTATACGACTTCGCGTTTGTTTCATTACTATCGATTATTGTAATAATTCTGATATATTGACAGCAGGGCCGTTTCTGAGTGGTGTGCTGGGAGTGCCCCCGCACAAGGGCGGCCAAAGTTATAGGGCGGCGAAAGCCGCCTGCAGTTTCACAGAAAAAATGTTAGACGTAAAAAAAATTCTAGGAGTTTTCATAAATATCAAGGGTTAAATAAGAATGGTAAATTCAGTTTTCAAAAAAAAAAATATGCAGTAGCTGTCAAGAATGAGGCAGCCGCCCTTTGTGTTAATTAGAGATTTCTTTTTAGATAGATAAGTATCGGAAAAATAAAAAGAATTGTCAACGGAGGTGGCCGCCCTGCAACCCACGTCAATTACATTTTGTCTTAGGTTTACTCAAAAAATTAAAACTAATTGATATTATTTGAATAATTATGTAGGTATAGTTGAATTCACATAAACTTTTAATGCCGTGACATTTCAGTTCTGTCATACTTGTCAAATACTGCAGCAACTCATAAAATATAAATTTCTAATGGCTAAATTTAATTAGTATAATTGTACTGCACATAAAGTATGTATATCTTGTATTATTTTATACGATTAAAAAGAGATAGAAATAAAAAGAGTTGGCCGAGCAATTCCAGAAAAAAAAAATTAAAAACACTGACCAATCTCAGCTGTATAAGAAATTTGGTAAGTTGGTGAAATCTAAAGTAACTAGACAATGACAAGTCTTGACATTTGGCATTAAAACTTTATGTGAATTTAACTATAGTCTTATTAATTTGGTAGTAGGGTAGGAAGGGGGGGGGGGGGGCACAAATACTCACAGGACAAAAGAACGCACCCTATTTAAATTTGCCGCCGATGTCCGGTTTCAAATGCTGTTACAAATAACTTTTCCGACGCCGAAAAAAATTACCCAGACATTTTTAATACGAATTAAAAGATGACCCATCGTCGAGGCCAAACAGAGTTTCAATGTGAATATTTATTTTTCGATTTTGGATATTTTTTTTTTTGCCAGGGGAAACCCTTTATGGGCACCGGTTACTTGTTCTTTGGATATTGCGATAGAATTAATTAAGGAGAGATTCGTTTCACTTAATAAGTGTAATGAAACTTTTGGGTTTTTGTCGAACTTCTATGAAGCTAATGCCATAAATGACGAGAAATAGTTAAAATCCTGCAAAGATCTCGATATAGCGCTTCAATAGCAAGGAAGTCCCTCAAACAAAGATATTGATCGCTCAGAGCTCGACCAGGAAATTTTGTCGTTCCGAGAAATTTTTCCAATAAAACGTACAAAATAATAATTGTAGATACGCTAAAATTCATAGCTGAAAAAGATTTCATCTCATCATTTCCAAATCTTTGTGTTGCGCTGAGAATTTTTATTACTCTGCCGGTTACTGTTGCATCTATCGAACGTAGTTTTTCAAAGTTAAAATTAATTAAAAATTACTTGCGATCAATTATGTCCGAAGAAAGGATTAGTGGCTTGGCCCTTATCGCCATTGAAAGCCAAGTTGCTGAGTCCCTCTGTAGGTAAGTATGAATAAAAGAAAAATATTAAAAATAGACACCTATTAAAGATTTTTTTTCTGACAATTGCTTTGCGCCATAATTTCAGGTAGGTAATTGTAAAATAGTAACTGATTCGATTTAAAGGGCAGCCAGTTCATATGTCGCACAAGGGCGGCCAACAGGCCAGAAACGGCCCTGATTGACAGTTGTCAAATTTTGACAAGAGAATTTTTTGCGTATTTTTTTCAACTTTCTACCGTCAATATAAATATGACCTTATATTTTTTTCATTAATATATTTTTTTTTTAAACGATTTTACATATTGACAGCTTATTTTTTCCGAAGTCTCCGCATCGAATACTATACGACCAGTGGCGGCTCGTGACTAGCGAGTCAGGGGGGGCGCTGGCTTTAAATAAAAAAATTTAAAATGTCTATTATTTTCGAAAGTACGTGTCTGTTTTTTTCCGAGGTTTTTCTAACTTTCCCGTTGTGAATTTTAATTTCATTAGCATAAGCACTACTTAAACAAGTTAAAATATTAGTTTGTCCTAACATCTCAAAACTTACCACATTATGACGATGTTTTGCACTATTTTCATGTTTTTTATTTTCTCAGAAAGATGTTTTAAGTCCTGCACCCCATTTATAGTCCAATTATCATCCCCGTCAAAAAGAAGACACACGAACAAAAAAAAATAATTTTTTTCCTCACAACCGCATATCCAGGATTTTTCATTATATATTTCTTTGACAAACTTACGCGTAAACTGTGCCTTACTTTTACATTTTGATTGCACTTGTACTATGTTCAATTTCTAGCATTTTTCAAGTTCAAGTTTTTCACTTAAGCTCAGAGAACTAAACACAAGCTTCTGTAAATCACTGACCTTCATTTTACACGACATTTTCCACTTTTATAACGTAATTAAATTAATAAATAACTCAAAACAAATAAACAAAACGTCAGCGAGTCAGCGGCATCGACAGACGACAGGTCGCATCGCGATTCGCGAACAGTGGGCGCGGAAAATTGGAGCTCTCCGTGGCCGCTCGTTGTGCGATGTGTAGGTGACGTCAGGCCTTCGTCGTCATGACAACCCATCGAGAAGGCACGTTGAATCGGGACGGATAATCGGTCGCCCGCCGCCGCCCGCGCTTAGTACAACCTTGAGAGCGCGCAACTCGCTTGTCTATGAGTATAGCCTGCCCGTTAGAATAGGGCTACGTTTGGTTTGAATTATTTTAATTGATTGCTTACATACATTGCGTTATTGTTTTTTTAAGTAAAGTATTTTTGGATTCTGTTTGAAATAATTGCAGAGAGGGCGGCGCCCCAGAGCCCTTCTTTAACCAGCCGCCACTGTATACGACCCCATAATTTGTTTCGTCAAAATCGCTTCTTCGTTTTATACCTGACAGCTGTCAAAATTTGACAGAAGAATTTTTTTCGTGTAGATTATTGTATTGTCAACGGTTCTTGATAAGTCTACAAAATTTAAATTAAATCTGACCGTTTAAAGTGGGTCAAAATCGGGTTCAAAAAAGTCGGTTACAAACATACATACAAACAAACATAGAAGCTAATAAAAGCGTGTTAAAAAAGAGGGTTTTTGTTATAATAAATTTTAAAAAATTTATTCGATACGTATTTTAATGGTTAAACGGTATTTTGTTTCCGGAAAAAATATCGAATAGGCGCAAAAATAATATGTTGTCAAAAAAACGGCCTCCTATGTATCTAAACGAAATATTTTAAGGATTAAAGGACTTCTTTTTGTGGCAACCCATATATTATATTCAAAAAAAAAAACTTGTACTGAATGATCTTCCTTAGTGTATCTACTGCCCAGTTTAAACTTAAAAACTGTTACAGATACTAACTAACCGAAACGTTGTGTTAAGTAACAAAATAAGACAGTGGACGCTCGAAAAAGCAATTATTTTGATTATACTGCCTAAGTTGGTTGAGATAATTTCAGTCTCTGTAGCGCAATTAGTATAGCTTTCCGCTGGTAGATACTTTTTCAATTTTAAAAACGTTGCCTGCACGCCAATTAAAATTTTTCAGTTAAAATTAGCAGATAATTAATATTTTTATTTCTAAAGTGCATAATAATAGTAATAGATAATTATTTTGCCCTAGTTGAGAAATGTCTAGGTATAATATTTCATATTATAGTATTTCTTAATTCTCTAGGTCGACGTTTTGGATATAAAAATTATTCTTTTACTTTTACAGGACATTGCCATGCCATGATCATAATATAATGCAACACAATCATATTTTTTGGATACATTCGTATTGCATAAACATTGCTTGAGTTGGTATGGGGGCCAGGAATTTTATTATACTTGCAATATTTTCTAGATTTTTTATTAAATGAGTATTAACTGTATTTGTTACAAGTTGGATTTTTTGCGTCACGCTACAAGCAACAAAATAATCTTCAGATATGAGTTCATAAAAAGCTAAATAGTACCTATATTAACTTCGGTATAAACTGACGTTTATTTGACAGTGGCAGACAATGAAGTATTCTCGGGGGTAATACCGTGCGAGCCAAACTTATTTGCATCAAAGAGGGCCTTGCATCTAAGGACGTAATGCTTAGCAGTAGAGCTTAATACCTGTTGGGTGTCAGTAACTACCTGAATTAACAATCAATCAGTTATTCCGTCATCTTTGACAGTCGTTACAAGTAATTTGATTCATCGCTAATTTTTCCAATTGCTTGAACAATTCACACAATGGGCTAAAAACATGCATGGTTGAAGCATATTTTCGAAACGGGGTTAGAGTAAATGGTGAGTGGCAATACAATCCTGGTTTGTGCATGGATGATTTTCACGAACATTTTCCTAACGTTGCTTTTATTGCTGGGGATTTTTATCATTGCCTGAAAAGAACCGTGGCTGCATTTAGGAAAATAGGTTCTATACAACACAAAAAAGGAGCAGGAAGACCATCTGTAAGAACAGAAGAACTTGTTGCAAACGTTCGTGAAATAATGCAAAATACGCCAACAAATTGTATAAGACGCCTGTCCCAAGAAGTGAGAAGATCTTATGGAACATGCAGGACTATTCTTAAGCAGCAGCTAAATTTATTTCCTTACGGTTATGGATTACTTCGTTTGTCCTCATTTAAAGAACACTATTTTTAAAACACCAATTGCAAATTTAGAACTATTACAAGAAAGGACTATACATACAAGAATGTGGTAACATTTCTCCAGAGATGCGGGGCAACACTTTCGAAAATATGAAGAAACGTGTGAATTTATGCTTGGAGCATGGCGGTGGCCAATTTCAGCACTTTATATGTAATTATTTTTCTTTTTCTTTCTGTATATTCTTACTTTGTTAATTTTGTAAACAACAAAAATAAATTTGTATTTGCCTACTTATTTTATTACTCATTAGTTTGGCATATCATGTCATACTATAAATTTGACAAAATTTTAACCTACATTTGGTTAGATATATCGTCCCCATATTGTGATCTAAACCAAGCCCTACGTTTTTTAATCCAAGCCCTCTTTGATGCAAATAATTTTTGCTCGCACGGTAGCAAAAATGGCAAGAGTTTATGTTCATTTGTTCGAATGAATTCGACGTCGAAGGTGTAGGCCTAAAAAATGAAAATGAACGAATGCTGTTTTTAAAGAAAACAGGCCGGCATGCAAAATAATCTGGTTATTTTAAAGCAAGAATGCAATTTAGTAAAATATTTCCCATTAAAAAGAATTACAATTAGATACACAGTTAACAAAAGTTTTTTTTTTGGTTTGACATAGCGCATAAAAAACGATTGTCCAATATGGTTTCTATGAAAAAAACTCATACATTGATCACTTTATTCCTGTGACTTATTTCAAAACCCATTAGCTGATTACGCAAAGACGTATTTTTACATGTTGACAGGAAACTTACTTACAAATTAAATTTACCAATGGAATTCGCAAATTAATTTCAAAATGTCGATGTTTAATGTAATTAAACAAAATAATACCTGCTGGACACTTATCGGTGTAGTATTTGTAGAATTATACCGTCTTTTGACTGCAATAAACCCTCATTATCCCTTTGACCATAAAATAAATAATGAAATCCCAAATTTTAAAACCTTTTCGAGCAGAGCCGGACCAGGTACAAATTCAATTTATACCTATGCCTGATTCATATATAAATACAAACTGATTTTTAATAATTTTAGTCTTTAGTGGTTTTCCGGCGAGTAATATTTAGTTAGGCTTATTAGTGGTAGAATGTGGCGTCCTTGGAATTGTGCTGATAAGGGGGCATCTTCAAGTGTCATTTTTAAAAGAAAGCATTTATCTACCGATGCCAAACTAATAATTAAAAATGTGTATCAATCTTTGTTGAGTAGAAATTTTAATTCAATGGATGCTTTAGCAGAGACGTCTACTTTGACAAAAACTCCTTTATCTTCGGTAAGAGACATAGTACTTAAACCTGTTAATCCTAAAAAAATCGGAGTGATTCTGGCACATTTAGAAGCATTGACGAAAATTACATGGGTTTATTAAGAAGAAAGATTTACCAAATGTATGAGGCACAAACTGTACCCACTTTGATTTCCCTCATAGAGCGGCTAATTAAAGACGAAACAAATATCTCTTGTTACCTTTCAAGCCTTAGGAAAATATTGCGTAAAATGGGTTTTAAATACCGAAGCATTAATAAAAGACAAACATTAATGGAATCTCAACGTTTACGGGAATGGAGACTTAAATATTTAACAGCTGTTAAACAATTTAGAGAAGAAAATCGTCCAATTATTTACCTTGACGAAACATGGTTCGATACCCATGACACTCCAAGAAAAGGTTGGGATGATTCTTCCAAAAAATGTCAAACCAAGGCACCATCAAATAAAGGCAAAAGAATCACAATAATTACATGCTGGTTCAGAGAACGGGTTCGTTCCAAATTGTCTGTTACTTTCAGCTAAAAACATAGCAGAATCTTCTTTAGATTACCATTAAGATACCGACGCACAACTTTTTGAAGATTGGTTTAAACATAAACTCCTTAAAAATATACCTGTAAATAGCGTGATGAATAGTGACACAGAGTTAAATTTTGAATAAATTATGAATAGTTTTTAGAATTTAATTAATTTTTATTGTACTTGTTATCCTAATAGTTATACTTTTAAATTATATTATTTTCAATTATCATTAATTGTTATCATTATTTTACATTTATTATAGGTACCTACCTAAAACTAAAAATACCTATCTATTTAGTTTAAATTATAAAAATAAATCATATGGTGTAGGTAAGTAGGTACATTTTCAAGCCGACCCTGATCCCAGTTAATCCCCTTTGAAGAGGTTGAGGCGTATACAATAGGGTTTAATCAGGTAGTTTATTTTTGGCAGTAAGAGTTAATGGTATAATTCTGCAAATACTTTACCTGCCATTTTTCGAAAATTGCACACCTCTTATAGAATTATTTACAAATATTCCGCGGTAATAGAGTTAACTTTTTCTTAAAACAAAGCGTTATGACAGAAGACAACGACATTTGACATTAACAGCTGATTAAGTTTCGTCCTTAAAGTTCCCAGATCAGCAGTGGGCAGTAGCAAGCTCACGCGTCAAGTTGTGTAATAGCTATTTACATACCAAGGGAGGAAAATAGTGCTTTTCCTCCCGCGGATAGTTTGATGCCCGACGCGAAGCGGAGGGCATTAATTATCCGAGGGAGGAAACACATTTTCCCCCTGAGGTATGTATACAGTTTTTTCTACTAGCTTACTAGAAAGTTGTCATACTATAATACTGGGTTAGTAAAAATTACTGGAACGCTTAAATATCTTCAAAGTTATTAAAGTTGTGCTTACAAAAATGGGTATCTGAAAGTTTTTTTGCATGCGAAATTGAACTATTAAACTTTTAGCGGTTTGAGAAATTTTACGTGTTTCGGCTCTTTTTACTAACCCGGTATGGGGCTATAATATGACAAAATATCAAGTAGATGTTGCGTCGCCGTCGTTATGTTTACTACGCTTTGTTGCTATGATATTTTTAGTAATACAACCATAATAGTAAGCTGTCAGATTGTTTGTCATTACTTAATTAGAAGTTTCTACGTTTTGAAAATGAGTTCTAGCGAAGATGACCTGCCGCAAGATCTCGCTGAAGAGGCACGAATAGCGACACTTAATCTCCTTTCTGAAAAATCAAGAGAACGATATGAAAAGGAATACAGTTTTTTTAAAGTATGGTTGGAAGAGCGCGGAGTAAAAAAAGTTTCCGAAGATGCCACCTTGGTGTATTTTTCGCAGCGAGCAAAAAAATTAAAACCATCAACATTATGGAGCAAATATAGTATGTTGCGGTCTGTACTAAACGTTAGGGAAAATATAGACATCAAGTTTCCAAAATTAGTAGCCTTCCTCAAACGGCAATCTACCGGTTATGTGTCCAAGAAATGTGTAACTTTAGAAAGAGATGACATCTCAAGATTTTTAGTGGAGGCCACAGATAGAGATTATTTGCATATGAAGGTAAGCTTGTTAAATTCAAAAATATGCATTTCTTGATAGATTCTGTTTGTTTGTTTTTTTCAGATCGCTTTACTTTTGGCATTTGCGGGGCTTGTAGATGCGAAGAACTAGTTAAAATGGACCTTAAAGACCTTGATGATCGTGGCGATATGGTAATAGTAATCCTTCCAGTTACAAAAACTAAGAAAGAACGCACATTTATTGTCTCCGATGATATAATAAACGGATTGTCCGCCTTGGATTTATACAGAAAGTACAAGAATTCTAGACAGCCCAGAACACCGCACTCCAGATTTTTGATCAATTACTGTAAAGGGAAATCATCTGTGAATGTGATTGGAAAAAATACAATGGCCAAAATTCCATTTAAAATTGCAACATTTTTAAAATTAAAAAACCCTCAAAGTTATACAGGCCATTGTTTCCGAAGAACTTTGGCGACGCTGCTCGTCAATGCAGGTGGTGATTTGTTGACACTTAGGCTGGATCCACATACATCCGTGATACCCATCCGTTGTGTACCACATGATTAATATGAACCAATGAAATTTTATTCCCTAAAAATTTCATTGGTTCATATTAATCATGTGGTACACAACGGATGCGTATCACGGATGTATGTGGATCCAGGCTTAAGCAGCATGGAGGTTGGGAGTCTGGGAAGATTGCGGAGGGATATGTCGCAGAATCATTAACAAGAAAAAAGGAAGTGGCAAGCCAAACCATTACTGGTCGACAATTGTCTTTAACGCCAAGTTCTTCCAAGGATCACGTTGATATCTATGTGCCGATAGCTACTCCTTCATTGGAAAGCAACCTTACAAGCAGCCATACCACGTCAATAAGTAACCACCAAGAAGGAGTAGTGAATATTTCAGCGGAAAGTGGCTTTTCCGGAAGGATAACTTTTAATAATTTGACGAATTGTACCGGGTGTTCCACCTAAGGAGGTAATCGGCAATATCTCAGAAAGTAATAACACTAGGACTTTGGGAAAAAAAATATATCTATAAAAGCGGCCAAGAGAAATTGCTGGAAATTATTTTCAAGTTCGAAAAATGACCGCTAGGGGGCGTAAGAGAACATTCAAAATAGAAATGCCGATTTTCTCTTGATTTTTCTTAATAAAAATATGTTAAAAATATAAGCATTGTATTCTTCATAAAATTATGCAACTTTATGTTACAAATCGTTTTTTTCTGTTTTCAGTAATAAAGTGGTGGAAGAAGGTTAAACGTTTTTTCTTTTAAACGCTGATATCTCTGCTTTGGATAAACCGATTTTATTCAACTTGGTCTTGAAAAAAAGCCCTTATTTTCTTCTACACGTAAATCTATTAACTTTACCATATTGATTCTGATGGTGGCCACTAGATGGCGTTTTCCTGTAATTTCTCAATGAATAAGGATTTTCTCAAAAAAATCAAATGTTATGGTATGACCTTTTCATCATATTTTATTTTAGGCTTATAAAGGCTATTAAATAGTGGAATAAAAAATACAGGTCCGTATTTAAAATAAAAAAGTTGATGATGGTCGCTCGAATCCAAAACGTCGGATTAAAAAACTAACCCCATCAGCTTGTAGAGGAGGAAAAGTTACTATAAGGAACTGAAAACCGCAACGTGATATCTTTTGTTGAACTAGAGAAAATCGAATGTTTTAAAAAATGGCCTATTTTTCCATATTAATTATTGTTATCCCTAATTTCTCTAGTATAACAAAAGATATCACGTTGCGGTTTTCAGTTCCTCATAGTAACTTTTCCTCCTCTACAAGCAAATGCGGTTAGATTTTTAATCCGACGTTTCGAATTCGAGCGACCATCATCAATTTTTTTATTTTAAATACGGACCTGGATTTTTTATTCCACTATTTAATAGCCTTTATAAGCCCAAAATAAAATATGATGAAAAAGTCATACCATAACATTTGATTTTTTTGAGAAAATCCTTATTCATTAAGGAATTACGGAAAAACGCCATCTAGTGGCCCCCATCAGAATCAATATGGTATAGTTAATAGATTTACGTGTAGAGAAAAAGAAGGGCTTTTTTTCAAGACCAAGTTGAATAAAATCGGCTTATCCAAAGCAGAGATATCAGCGTTTGAAAGAAAAAAGGTTTGACCTTCTTCCACCACTTTATTATTGAAAATAGAAAAAAACGATTCCTAACATAAAGTTGCATAATTTTATGAAGAATACAATGCTTATATTTTTAACATATTTTTATTAAGAAAAATCAAGAGAAAATCGGCATTTCTATTTTGAAAGTTCTCTTACGCCCCCTAGCGGTCATTTTTCGAACTTAAAAATAATTTCCAGCAATTTCTCTTGGCCGCTTTTATGGATATATTTTTTTCCCAAAGTCCTAGTATTATTAGTTTCTGCGATATAGCCGATTACCTCCTTAGGTGGAACATCCGGTACAATTAATTTAAGCCGTTAATTTTTTTCATCTGTTATAGATACTTACTGTTGTTTAATTTAAAAAAATTAATATGGTGATAATGTGAAGACTTTCATAAATATTTTTCCTACAAAATCAAATGGGGCTGGACGAGGTAAAAAAACTCTTGCTAATGTAAAAATGTTTAAAAAATGAGAGGGAAGAAAAAAAATTTCCTCCCCGGGAGGAAAAGAGGCACTTTTCTCCCTAGCTCAGGGGTTGAAAATTAGGTTTTCTAGTAAGGTAGTAGAAAAAATTATTTTCTTCCTATTTTGGTGTTTTTTTAATTTTTTTGTGTAGTGTGTGTTTTAAACATTTTACTTTTGGATTTTACATATTTCAGAGACTTTCTTGGTGTTTATTATTTAAGTTTAATAGTGAGTACAAACACCATTTTGGTTAACTCATCTATTATGAACTCAATAAAGTGCCTAGTTAAACCATTTACTTATCGTTATATACAGGATGTCTCATAACTAAGGGGCAAATACAGCAACAGGAGATAGTAGACTTGAAAATAATATGTCATTTATGCTTACGAACGCACGGTTAATTTTCAATAAATATGTTTCGTTATGAAAAGTGTTTATTTAAATGTTTCTTGCCATCGAAAATGTTAACGCCTACACCTCAAAAATCAATTATTTTTTTCCTTGTAACTATAGGTAATAAATACATACCTAACTATAGGGAAAAAACCCCACAGCGTCTCCACAAATACTTATATTAAAATTTGAAGAAATAGCCCATACTTTTTTTTTTGTATGTATATCCTTTATTGAACCAAAAGATTTTTACAATAAAACTATGTAGGTTCATCCACTAAAACTACGTTTACAATAGGTGCTTAGTATAAACAGGAAAACAAACACAAGCAAAGAAAAGGAAAAACAATTAATAATAAAAAAAAAATGTTATATAAAAAAATTTTTTTATAGGAGTGAAAATGGTGTGAAAGGTAGAAAAGTAGCAGTATTAGTATGATTATACATCAAACACTGTTTGATTGAATTAACATTTTTAAATCTCTCTTGAATGAGTTAACACTTTTTAACTTTGTAATGTGCGGTATTTTGTTAAACAAATTTACCCCTCTATGAAGAATAGAATTATAAAGAAGCTGTGTGCGACTTTTTGGCAGCTCGATTAAATTATTATACCTTGTATTATGTTCATGAATTTGACTTCCAACAAACACTGTTAAATTTGAGTGCCGTGTTTGCTTAACAATTGTATACAAGAACATACAGGTTTGATATTTATAAATACTATCTAGATTGTTAATTTGAAGCTTAGAATATAGGCGGCTGGTGCTATATCTTAAAGGTAAGTTATATAAATTTTTTAATGCTTTATTTTGCAATATTTTCAAAGGTTCAATAAGTTGATTTTTTGTTGGATACCATAAAAGAGTTAAATATTGTAAGTGACAGTGGATAAGGCTAAAATACACTGATCTTAATGAATGCCCAGGAACGCAATAGCTTAACCTCTTCAATATTCCAATTGGGGCAGCAATCTTTTTCTGTACTTTTTCTATATGCAGTTGCCACGTCAGAGACTCATCAATATAGAGCCCAAGATATTTTATTACTTTAGTGTATTTTAATTGTTGATTATTAACAGTAATTGGAGTCATGTCATGATTTTTTTGAGAAGATATAAACATATGATTCGATTTGTCTAGATTGAGTGTAAGCTTATGTGTATCCAGCCAGTTACAAAGCAGATCTAAGTCAGATGCTATTTTATTTCTGATATTTTTATAATTCTCATCTAGATAGATGAGCAGAGAATCGTCTGCATACAATCTTAGTCTGCCAGCCAATCTAAGCCTTGACATTGAGTTTACATACACCAAGAATAAAGTTGGTCCAAGAATGGATCCCTGCGGCACTCCACATGAAACCATTCCCCGACCACTCTGAACTCTATTAACACATACACACTGAGTCCTATCTAATAAATAATTTTTAAAAAGCTTATGACATACTTAAAGTGGAGTTGAAAGTATTGAAAGGAAAGAAAAACACAAAGTCATCCTCCACAAAGTTTAATAGAAACATTATTAAATCATAGGTCTCTACATGTTTCGAACGTAGAAACGTTCATCCTCAGGAGACAGAAACATTTTTTATTTTGTGCTGTTGTTGTTAGCAAAAGAGAAACTTAAAAATAGAACCCTAATTGAGCTTTTATGGACTCAAAAATTGAAGTTTAGAAGAAACCCGATATGAAGAAAATTGGTGATGGTAAAACCATACTGAGTATTTAAAACATTACTAAAGTGGGCGTTAACAAACCAAGTTACATTGGGAAAAAAAGGGGAAAACCTTGTCAGGAAGGTGTCGAAGACAGTTTTTAAATAATCTTCGACACCTTCCTGACAAGGTTTTCCCCTTTTTTTCCCAATGTAACTTGGTTTGTTTATGCCCACTTTAGTAATGTTTTAAATACTCAGTATGGTTTTACCATCACCAATTTTCTTCATATCGGGTTTCTTCTAAACTTCAATTTTTGAGTCCATAAAAGCTCAATAAGGGTTCTATTTTTAAGTTTCTCTTTTGCTAACAACAACAGCACAAAATAAAAAATGTTTCTGTCTCCTGAGGATGAACGTTTCTACGTTCGAAACATGTAGAGACCTATGATTTAATAATTTTTCTATTAAACTTTGTGGAGGATGACTTTGTGTTTTTTCCTTTCAATTATATTAAAATAGTTAAATTAATGTGGTGTACATGTTTCGGTACTAGGGAGTACCATCATCAGCACCGAAGGGCCCAAGTGCCACCAATACAAGCAATGTAAAAGATTTTTAAAAAATCAAAAACTAAAAACATGAATAAGACGAGGACATTAATTTTGAGTGGTTGGACGAAAACAGATTAAAGTGGTAGTAAAATAAAATTCGAAAGGAATTAATTTTCATCCTCTACCCTATATTGTAAACAAATACCAAATTTTTGTTTTGTAATTCAAAATGGCTCAAATTGCATGCAGCAACAGAAATTCCTAATAAATTGCATATTATGATTTGACCCACTGCATTTCCCGTCAATTCGAAAGCACACGCATGGTTAAAAGATTATTCAACGACTACAATGTCACTGTATATAGGTATACTTTACAGACTTACGTGAATAAGTAAAGACAACATATACTTTTTATCGTTTCCTCATTACATAGCTAAATATCAAATTCAAAAGTGAAATTCTCCTGTGAAAATAGCTTTCACCATTTGACGAAAATAAATCTTCAATTTTTTATACTTCAACTATTATGACGTAAGGTTTAATGTGTTTTCATGGGCATGTAGTATCTCTTCATTAAAACAATTGTTTGTCAAGTGAAGAATACGATTTACTAAAAACAGTACATTTTCTTTTGCGTGGCTACAATTAAAACTTAAACATGTTGAGAACATAGACAGAAAATATAAAGGAAGACAAAATTAATTTTTTTGATTTGTCCCGATCAGAAATGTTTTTTTTTCTGCAACCGTCCGGGAAGTACGTACTTCCCGGACTAGGCCGGGAAGAATCACATCAATATTAGCAATTGCTCGAATTTTAATATAAGTATTAATATAAATAAGAATTAGAATGTTTCTGTTAGTACCTATCTTCTGTTCGAATTTCAATATTTAATACAAATAAGAATTAAAATGTTCGAAATTTTATTCTACAAAGAAATATAATAAAGAAATGTGTCTCATTGATTTGTTATTCTACACGGTTGTCGAAAAAATAGTGTACGCAACACGTCCGAAAACAGTATTTTCCGGACTTGTAACGTAAATTACTATTAACAGAAATCAAATGACATAATAATGTAAAAATAATCTTACCCGATATTTTTCGCTATACAATTCTCCTAAAATAATTTATGAACACTTCCTTGATATTTTTATTTGATAATGTCAATTACACAGGCCTGCATTTTTTAACACTTTGAAAGTTGATTTAAAAATTTTAACTGTTTTCTAGTAATTGGGTAGCGCTGATTTTAAATCTGCTTTCAGTTTTTTTATATCACGTAAGGTTATTTTTCAAACCGGTAAAATCCAAAAATATAGAAAAAACACGATTTATTTCATTTTAAGCTAGTTTTTTAATATATTAAGAAAAAAAATACAAAAATAAACACATATAAACTATTACAAATGGTTATTTATTCGTTACGCTTCTTCAAAAAACGTTTTCTTTTTTCAGAAAAGCTTCTTTTGGTTGTTTTTCTGTTTCTCAATGTCCAACAGAAATCGGCCATTATTTTTGTGTCCCAGAGCCCCTGGTATCTTTTTTCCATCTCTTTAATATATTGATGAAATCTTTCACCTTGCTCTTCACCCACGTCCCCAAGATTTTCCGGGAATTAGTCCAAATGGGAATGTAAAAAGTGAATTTTTATGCTCATATTCTGAAATTCCTGAAATTTTCCAGCATATTTTCAACGATCTCAACATACTAGTAATTTATGTTCAACTTCTTTAAAAGCATTCCATGCATGTTTTTTCTTATCTTCCATTACCTTTTCAAATTCTGTATCTTTCATCAAGCTGCTAATCTGCGGCCCTACAAAGATTCCCTCCTTTAATTTTGCCTCTGACAGAGCCGGAAATGTTTTACACAAATATTTAAAACAATTTCCTTCTTTGTTTAATGCCTTAACATATTGTTTCATACGTCCAAGTTTTTATGTGAAGTGGTGGAAGTAAAACTTTTTGAGGGTCAATAAGACTTTCGCGAATTACATTTTTGTTTCCTGGTGTTAAAGTCTCTCTTTGTGACCAGTCTCTTTTTATCCAATACTGTTCTCGATTCCTACTAGCCCACTCGCACAGGAAACATGGAAATTTAGTAAATCCAGACTGCTGACCTAAGAGAAGACCTAAAATTTTTAGATCTTCACACACTTCCCAGTTGTGATTTTCATATTGTATTCTTAAAAGTAATTCCCCTAAATTTTCATAGTTTTCCTTTAACTTAACTGTATGGCCGACCGAAACAGAAGCAAAAACATTGTCATTATGTAAAAGAACAGCTTTAAAGCTCCTTTTTGAAGTCGATAAAAAGTCTCCAGTCGGAAGGTGTGTAGCACCACAGAAAATCATTTTTTATTCATCAATCATTTAGAATTTGAAGTACTACATTCATTTTAAAATGTATTAAAACGCCTATTATAAGTTTTTTTTTATATTTTTTTGCAAAAAAAATCTGTGGGTGATAGAGACCAATTATTGATTTTTTATACGTAAAATATAGGTTTAGTCACGGGACACGGACGTACTATATAAGGGCGAATTTAGGGAGTCCGATTATTTGTTTTAGGTACTTGTAAGTATGACAAAATATGGCAAATTAGGGCGTGGCACCCTTTCGCCTACGCATAGGCGTAGTTAGTAGTACTTGGGGTACTAAGCACCCCCGAAATCTAAATTAGCACCCCAAAAAAAAAATTTTCAATATAAGTATAGACTAATTTTAGAACTAACCTATTTTTATAATATACATTATATGTAATGAATCTTTCATATTAATATTTCAAGCATTCGAATTCTGGTACAAATTCATATTTAGATAGTTGCGGATTCTGTTGAAAATTTCTCTCCGTGTACCGTGTACCGTGTAGTTTACGCCCAGTTTACTTGTCAGAGCGGGTCTATGATCATAAAAATCCCGTAAAATACGAAAGCGGCATAATAGCTTGTGTATGTCATGTTATGCAATTCTGCATTAATTTGATAATTTAAATTTAACCAGTCGTAGTCGTTCAAATTCGCGGAAATTTTTAGCCGGTATTTTGACTATTTTTTTTTTGTTTATTAAAGTTTAATATGGTTTTATTGAATTCAGTTAAAATTTAAAGTTAAATAAACACGAAAAAACAATGAGTGCGTCGTCGGATATAAAATACACCGTGGAGTTTTTGAAAAAAATCTTTTAGCAAGTTACCCTTGGAGGAGAAAGTGATTGTCAAGAACATTAAAAGACCTAATAAACCTGCTATTAACATCACATTAAAATATTTACTAAAAATTATTGACCAAATTTGGGGTGGTATTGAAAATTTTTTCTCCTGCGGCGGGCTTTTTGTGCACCCCCACGTTAACATGTCACGAGCCGCCACTGGACTTCAGCACCCCCAGTGTTGACAGTCTAACTACGCCTATGCGCCTACGCCACAGAACGTTATTCAGTAGGTAACCTACCTAGAATAGGTAGTCATATAATTTTTTTGGCTTAAAGTAATATAGCAAGACCTTGACATACCAATCAAGAAACTACTGTGTATATTTTTAATTTAATATAAATAATATGATAGTCGGGAAATTATTGACCTTTAAGGTTACATCAATAGCATTTTTATGTATTTTGTCATAATTTCGGATTAAATTTATTGGGTAACAAAGCCCAGTAATCAATTTATTTTATTTTCTTCTGGTATCTTCTCGCGTGTTCTTGTCTCTCGTCTTTCTTATTGACAATTATTAAATCCATTGCAAAACAGTTTTATCGTTTCAGAAAATTATTACGGAACGTTCTGCATGGGCAAGGTTACACGCACACTTTCACATAAAAATACTCTATTGTTTAATAAACTACTGATCATTTGAAAGGAATACCTATTTCAAATTTTCATATTAATTTTAATATTTATTAATTGTAGGAAAGAAATAAAAACTAAAAGTCTTCCTCCACAAAATTTAATGGAAATAGATTCTTTAGGGGTCTCTATATGTTTCGAACGTAGAAACGTTCATCTTCAGGAGACAGAAAAAATTTATATTGTGCTGATGGTATTAGCAGAAGGGAAAATGGTATAAAACCTTAATGGAGCTTTTATGGCTTTGAAAAATTGAAATTTAGAAGTGACGCATATCAAAAAAGTTGAGGAGAGTTGAAACACGCTGAGCATGTGAAGAAAGTTGGTAAAGGAAGTATAAACAACCAAACTGAAAGAGGAAGAAGAAAAAGGCCTTCTAAAGAGAAGGTTTCAAAGATTTTTAAATCATTCATATAATTTTTTTTGTAAAATCATTGATAATATGTCTGTAGGACAGTATAAATATAAGAATCTAAGGTAGAATTCATAATATCAGAATAGTTGAGATTGGTTTTTGGGGTAGGTACTGGGGTTAACTACAATTTCGAATATCAGATTTGCGATTACTATACAGGGTTCGTCAGAACGAACAGTTTTTTTTTTCAATTCTAATTATTAATTCCTTTTGATGATTGGCTAAATCATCACTTTGAGAACAAATGGATTGGAAGGTACCTATGGTCCAACTCAGTTGGCACGTAGGAGTCCCAATCTCACAATTATCGACTTTCATTTATGGGGATATCTGAAGCCACATGTCTAAAAGACCAATTTCAATAATAACTTAGATCTCTTGAAAGAAAAAAGAAGAGTGGTTATTGCAAATATCCCAATACAGCAAGTTAGGTCGGTACTGTTATCGGGAATTCAGATGTCAAGTTGAACTATGCGCTAACTCGGTGATACCACGTTTGAATAAAAGTTTTTTTAAATTTATGATTGAATGAATTAAAGAATTATTACATGTAATAATAAAAATACTTCACAAGTAGGTAAATAAAAAATTGTTTTCTTACAACAAAATCGTTACTCGGCCAGATATTAAATCATATTCGAAGTAAGAAAGCAACAATAGTTGTTTGTTTTTACGTACATTTATTTTAAACGAAATCCTAAAAAATAAAAATGTTGTTATTGACGAACCCTGTATAGTAATCGCAAATCTGATATTCGAAATTGTAGTTTCAGCACAAGCAGACGTTTCTATAAAGAATGACTTTTCCTTCTATGCCTACTAATAAAAAAGTTTTTCCTCTACCAAACTCTATCCGTGGATACACTGTACAGGGTGTTTTTTTAAGGTCGACGAGCTGCCATATCTCGTAAACTACTGGGCATAGAAACTCAGGAAAAGAAAAATGATAATTAAAGTGGCCATGAGAAAATTCTGGAAATAATTTTTAAATTCCGCATTTTGCCGCAAGAGGGCGTAATTGAAAAGTAAATTTTAAAATTTTACATAGGGGATAGTGGGGGAATTGTGCGCAGCGGGGAATCGTGCGCATCAAATTATTTCATAGTTCGCGGGTTTTTAACCGCCACTGACAAATGCAACGCTGTCGCCTTCCTATTGTGGAGCACCGACACCATTAGTAACATCAGTTGTAAACGTTTGCATAAAACGAGCTCTGTTTATTTGAAATCAAGCAGATTTTTATAATTTTTTAATATTGGAAAATAAGACGGTGAGTCAATTTTTTTCCCTAATCCATAGAACATATTTATTTTATGTAAAAGTATGATCTTGTGCATCTATTGACGCTTGTTTTACATTGTTAGGTTACGTAGTTTGCTAACTGAATAAAATATTGTCATTTAATACCTAAAGGGGTAATGATGCGCGTGCATGCGCACGATTCCCCCACACGTAATCTATTAGTAATTTTTTTCTTATGGATGCCTATTATACAAGGAGAACCACAATTCTTGCATATACGACAGAAGATTTAAAAAACGCATTATTGACGATAAGAAATTATAGCAAAAAAATAAGGGAGGTAGGAAGGGCCTTCAATATTCCTGGATCGACACTAAGAAAAAAACTCTCGGAAACTGACTCGAAGCTTCCTCGTTTGGGTTGCCAGCCTGTGTTTTCAGAAAAAATAGAATCTGAGTTAAGGCTAGCAAAGCTACTTTATAGCCTAATACCCATGTGACGACTAGCTTTTAGGTACCTATCCTTAGCAACATAACATTGTCCATAAATTCGACAAAGGAAAAGGATTAGCTGGGAAGGACGATGTATGGATTTTTAAGGAGATCACCTGAGATACAGCTACGCCGGAATACTTAATACTTTGAATGCGCACGATTCCCCACCCTCTGCGCATGATTACCCGCAACTGCGTGGAATGGTGCGCAAGAGCACTCTTGTACTTTCAGCAATATTGTACTTTAAAAACTTTATTTTTTCCTAAAATTGATTTACATGCTGAGAGTAAACTAAATAGCCCTTTCATTACGGTATTTGCATTTAAATTATCTACAATGACATCAGTGCTATAACAATTTCCGCTTAAGTGCGCACAATTCCTCGACTCTCCCTTAACTCCGAAAATTCCACATTAAGGTATACGTTTGATAACACCATTTTAAAGCTTGGACAATTATGCATCATTTTGGTCTTATGCTTATTGGCGTACCGACTTTAATAAGAGTGGGGGAAGCTGTTGAAAGTGTAATCATTTAAATCGCTGTAACTTATCCGATTTCACTAAATTTAAGCTTGTTTGGAAGAACCTTCAATTGTCGTATCTAATGGTATACGATAGTTTCTAATAAAATTGCTAGAGGGCGCAATTTGTATTAAAAATTATTGTTTTGGCAATAACTCTGAAACGAACAAAGATATCAAACTGCGGTCTTCACATTTTTTCTTGCAAATTTCATCTACTTTTCGATTATGATGTCATAGTTATACCGTTTGATTTGAATTTTCGGGATAAAATCGAAAAAACTGTTATTATTACAAATTGCGCCCTCTAGCAATTTTATTAAACACTATCGTGTACTGTTGGATACGGCAATTAAAGATACTTACCTTTCCCTTCCAAACAAGCTTAAATTTAGTAAAATCGGATAAGTCGTTTAGAAGTAACAGCGATTTTAATGTTTACACATTCAATAGCTTCCCCCACTCTTATCAAGGTCGGTACGCCAATGAGCCTTAAACCAAAATGATGCAGAATTGTCTAAGCTTTTCGATGATGTAATCAGAGTTATACCTTAATATGGGAATTTTCGGAGAAATTAAGAATTTAAAAAAAAATTTAATTGTGCCTTCTTGCGGCGAAATGAGGAACTTAAAAGTAATTTCCAGAATTTTCTCATGACCGCTTTAATCATAATTTTTTTTTCCTGAATTTCTATGCCCAGTAGTTTCCGAGATATGGCCGCTCGTCGACCTTAAAAAACACCCTGTATATAGATAGGTACCTACAACACTGGCTACACCTTTTTTTTGAGAGAAAAGAAATTCTTAAGCTTATTGGACTTGTTCTTACTTATGTAATTTAATTTTTGCCACCGTTTCGTTAGTTTGGTTTTATATCTTCTTCAGGGCTACAACAGATAAAAGTTGTAAATTTACAACTTTGAATAACAATGATAGACGGAAATGATCACAATCAAATCGGTCCGGTTAGCCTAATTCTTCAATTATTTCCAACCAGATAACTTTGATTGTGACTAACCCACCGCTGTCACGGTCAAACTTATCTGGTCAGTTTTGTATTATTAAAATTTATTCAATAAAAATTAGGTATTAAAATTAATGTGAATTTTTTTACAATTCTTGTCAATTGAACAGCAGTTTATTAATAAAATGTCAATAAAATTACTGTTCCGCGATCCGACTAACCTGTTAAACCTGAACTAATGTGAATTTTAAATACTTACTTAAAAATACTTGAGCAATATCGACATAATATTTAAAAAAATTAAATTTAAGTAAATCGTGTCACTCTGGAAATCCTAATAGGGGTTATATTTACGACTTCCGTATTTTTAATAAGTAAAATCATTATTTTTTCTTGAATACTGTAAAAATTTTGACAAAGGATATTAGGATAAATTTGTAAAATTAGATAATAGGGAACTTATTTGTTTACTAAGTATATTCAATATAATTTTTATTATTATTCTTAATTTACAGTAATTCCGTTTCCAAATTGAACCTAAAGGGCAATATAAAGCTATTTGCAGATGATACAACAATTATTTATTTTGCTGAAACTCTTGCAGAAATGTATTTTGACATTGATAATGATTTAAAAATACTTCTTTCTTGGCTTCAATCAAATAAACTTACGTTAAATTCTACAAAATCTTATGTCTCTCTCTTTATGTTTATAACTAAAAATAAAATAAATTCTATCATTAACCCGTTAACATTTAATAACGAAAATATTCAATATACAAAAACGACAAAATTTTTAGGATTAGTTTTAGACGAAAATTTAAATTGGAAATGCCATATATCCAGTATATTTTCAACTTGATATCTCCTTTGGTATCTGTTTTGTACAGAGCTAGATATTTCATTCCTTTGAAATACTTAACAAATAAATATGTTTCATTAATAATAAATATATTTAAAATTACAATACTTAGCTTATTCTGCATGGGAATCTGCTTATTTATCAAACTTAGAACCATTACAAAAATTTGCAAAATAAAGTAATTAAATGTAAGTAGGTATACACAAATTACCACATTTAGAACCAACTGTTAATCTATATAGACCGAAAGGGTATTTACACATTCAAAACATTTATAAATTAAAAATTTGTATTCTAATTCACTCTCTATTATTTTAAAAGAAAAAAAATCAAACATAACACTTCAGGTGAATAAGACATTACATTATCATAAGACCATACGTTATATAAATTATCAAACTATACAAGTAAAAAGTAATTTCGGAAAAAAAATCGCTTTTCGCTTTTATATGACGGAATAATAAAAAATATAACAATCTTCCGAAAAATATCAGAAAAATTGGCAACTTTAAAAAAAAATTAAAGAGATATTTACTAAATTAAATTATTTGATATATTTATTTTATTAATGAATTAAATTGGATTAACTTCCATTTTTAATTGTTATTATTTTCTATATTATGTTGTCACTTTCCATGTAATAAACTGTAAGTTGGTTTGGAATAAAGACATTTTGAAAGTTAATTTAAAAATGTGGAGTAATTCAATGACAGTAGAGGACAAATAATGATATTATAAGTAAGAACAATGGGGGAAATATCTGATAAAAAGTTACAAGAAATAAACAATTATTTTAAAATAAGGATAACCAGGATTTAAAAAAAAGAGTAGATAAATAATCTGAAAATAAGCTATACCTACCCAGTCTTTTAAAAAAAAATTATGTACTGCTATAATTATACTTACAGGTGCATTTTTAAAAAATTCCAATCTGGCTTTAACAATTATTTTCAAAGCACATTCATTACTGTCACAATTTGAAACAATTTTTTTTGCAATATTAATAGATGAGTAAACAAATATTATATAACAAAGGATTCGCTGCCATAAGCCACGAGCGCCGATATCCGTCAATAACAAAAGACTGTGTCGGTGATCATTCTTCGCGAAAGTTCAAACATGGTTGAAGGCAAAGGAAGTAACCAGTGGTGTAACTAGACCCGGTCAGACGACAGCCCACGTGGAGGGGACTGATCAACCAACACCTCCTTAGGTGGTGACTTTTAAGAAAATCTGAAAAAAATACTTTTCCAATAGAAATTTTTATACCCCCTTCTCATCCCTTTAGGGGATGATTTTCCAAAATACAGGAAATACGTGTTTTATTAATTGTAAATTAGAGTACTTATGCCAAGTTTGATGATAATTCTCATTTTTATTACTGTTAGGTTTAGGTTTATGAATTTTTGTATTCGTTAATCGTGTAATAATAATTATTTACTTAGGGTTAATCCCACATTATGCGTTAACTACCTACTATTAAAACAGCAAACAATTCGAATTTATTTTATAATCCTAGGTAGACTGGTAGACATACCATAGGTAGGTCATTATCCGTAATATTCCAGCAAATATGATTCAAAATCAAAATTTTAAAACACCACTTATAATGTTGCTTACCATGTATGGTAGTAACGGGGGTAGCAGTGATCGAGCCTCATATAATCCAAAAGACAGAAAACAGAAAAACATATTACCACTCAACAAGTCTGCATCTGTATCTACTATACAAGGTGATCTACAAAACGACCAGATTGTAGAGAGTTTTTTTGGCAAAATCGTTTATAATTTTTTCGATATTTAACAAACTCGTGTACTGATTAAGGATAAATCCGAAAGGCGTTGTTGTCCCATGGTGTTACGTAAATGGGGTTTTACTATTTTAAGTTTGGAAAAAGATCATTCCGCTGATGCAACACTACCTGGTAAAGCTAGAAATAACATCACTGCACTAGATACATCTGAAAAATTTGAAGAACACACTAATTTTTTATTAATAAACGATCCGCAAGTTCATACCTACACTGTTTTTAATTTTGAAATACTATCTCCAAGTCCCTTTCTGAGGCTTAAAGTCAATGGACAAGTCTTTATGGTATATCGTTTGTAAATTCCGCGCTTTCACGTATAATTCTTCTTCACTTAACGAAGTTAAATTCTCAGGATATAAAAAAATAAAATTAATTATGAAATGAAATACCTATGAAAGGCAAAGCTGGCAGCAAATTTTGAAGGGGCCGTCTTCATATTATGTCTCTTCTACACATCAATTTTTAATTCCATTAAAGCTCCATTAAGGTTCTACACCATTTTCTCTTCTACTAAAACCATCAGCACTGAATAAATTGTCTGTCTCCTGATGATGAACGTTTCTCTTCTACGTTCGAAACATGTAGATACCCCTAGAGAATTTTTATTCTAATAAATTTTGTGGAGGAAGACTTTTGGTTTTTTCTTTCTTTCCCATACTTTCAACTCCATTTTAAGCATGGACTATTTCTTCAAATTAATCTAATTATTGTTTGCAAAGTCATTGACCATATTTTTTATTTTATAAAATAAGCGACCGTGGCAAGATCAGGTGGAAATGAACACAAACAAATAACTTCACCAGACAATAGGCAAGAAAGAGTTAGAGTATTAGTTTTAATAA
Source organism: Polydrusus pterygomalis (assembly GCA_963969555.1). Lineage (NCBI taxonomy): Eukaryota > Metazoa > Arthropoda > Insecta > Coleoptera > Curculionidae > Polydrusus > Polydrusus pterygomalis. The sequence continues at coordinate 36,181,654 of OZ018385.1, read as the reverse complement.
GAGAAAGATTGAATAAAAAAATAATTAGATTTAAATTTTATTGATGCATTACATAAATTGTTACTGTTAGGTATATTTTTACAACAAAGAAATTGTTAGGGTTGGCTAGTGATGGGCACTTCCCTGGGAACGTACTTTTGGGGAATTTCCCTAGGAACGTTCTCGTGAATGTTCCCAAAAAGGGAAAGTTTACACAATTAACAAATTTTTATTGATTAACTCCAAAAACAGGATTTACATGAAGGAAATATATAACTTAAGTAAACCATACTTAAAGTATTACACTGAGATTTTAACGATAGTATAGAATATAGATAGCAAAACAAATGTAGGTAGTGTTTAATACAAATATTTAAACTATTTATATATGTGTGAGATTGAGTAAACCTAAAAATAACTTCACAAAAATAATAATAAAGAAACTTCAAGGTACAGAACCGAACAGAACAAATACAGAATTACAGAAATGTAATTATCAAGAGCAGAGAGATGAGAAAAAATATGAGGCTAATGAACTAATGATGTCAAATATATGTAGGTAGTCTAGCAAATAGTTTGTATCTGTATCAGTGATATTGTAGTCACTGTCGCTTGACACTATTTTCCGAAGAATCACTATCTGCACTATTATATTCTTCAGATTTTCTTTCGTCACGGTCAGGTTGATTTTCAGTTGGTGGATCAAGGTCAAAAATATCGTTATGCATTCGCATATTGTATTTTAGCCCTCCAATGCTGATGTCACTTTCTTGGTCTACTTTCCTGATCTTTTTTTCTTCTTGTACCTACATCCCTTACTTTATTTTCAAAACATTCCCAATTTTCCCACATGCTGGGGAAATTCCTGGGAATGTCGCTGGGAATAGGGAACGTTCCCTAGGGCACGTTCCCAGTGGCACATCACTAGGGTTGGCGCTAACCTATATAAAGGGTGAATCAAATTCACAGGCCTATTAAAAAAAGTAGAACACTTATAGGCTGTTTAAGTATCGAAACCACAAGCAGTATCTACCATATTATTGTCTTTATAATAACATTGTATAGAACTACAATAATTAGAGTATTCTGAAATTATTTAATTAGCCATGCATACATAGTGGTCTAGTTTATTTGATTCCTATCTACAGATGAATAACTACATTCTTTTAGATTGTTATTAGAACAAAAATAAAATATTCTATGACATACACTATCTACACCAAGAAATAATTTTCTGTGGTGCTACACACCTTCTGACTGAAGACTTTTCATCGATTTTTCAAAAAGGAGCCTTAAAGCTGTTCTTTTACATAACGGAAATATTTTTGCTTCTGTTCCGGTAGGTCATTCATTTCATTTAAAGGGGTCGGAGTATCAACATGCTGGCCAACCTATAACCTATTTAGCGTAGATTTATTTATTTTTTCTAACTTTTACACAAAATTTAAATAAAATCAATATCGTCTTCATATTCTATAGGTAATAATTAACATGTAAAATAAATATCAAGGAATTTCATAAGTTATTTAAGGAGAATTGTATATCGAAAAATATCGGTTAAGATTTTTTTTAACATTATTATGTTATTGTTCTTTTACTGTACAATTCTCCCAAAATAAGCAATGAAATAAATTGATATTTTTGTAATATATCAGATATTACCTAAATAATGTGCAGACGATATTGATTTTATTTAAATCTTAGTCAATAAAATAATAAACTAAGAAAAACAAGGCGAAATAGGTTATAGGTTGGCAATAAATTGAATGACGTTGATAATTCCACCTATGAAAATGACAACTGGCAAGGGTGGAGATTTAAAAATTTAAATATTTTGTATATTTTTGTATTTTTTTTTTAATATATTATAAAACTAGCTTATAAATGAAATAAATCGTGTTTTTTCTATATTTTTGGATGTCATTGGTTTGAAAAATAACCTTACGTGATATAAAAAAAAACTAAAAGCGGATTTGAAATCAGCGCTACCCAATTACTAGAAACAGTTAAAATTTTTAAATCAACTTTCAAAAGTGTTAAAAAATGCAGGCCTGTGTAATTGTACGCCACCCACCCCCGGTCTATAAATATCTACGATTCCAACTAATACAGAAACAAATATTTAGCAAACTTTATATTATGTGCAAATATACACTTTCGCAAAAACTATTCTTAGAAAAAAAAATTTTGATCAAATATGTATGTGCAACTGTTTACTAGCATATAAGTGAAAGTGGGGCATTTTAAAAAAGTTAAACTAAATAAAGCAATTAGGCCAATCTACCTGCACACATTTTTGGATCAATTAATATACAGGGTTGCCCAGAAGTCCGGAATAAAATTAATATAGCCTTAACATGTAACTTTTAGGGAAAACGCTCGGACACGTCGATTTAGTTTTATACAGTGACCGGCAGGAAGTAGGTACGCACCAAAGGGGATTTTTTTAAATTTCAAAACTTACCAAATTTTTTTGGCGGTGGAAAAGTTCTGCATGTCCCTAAGCAAAAAATAGCATAGACAAAACTAGTAAATATTGCGCCGTATACGAGGGAGAGGTGAAAACGTTAACTTCACTCAAGAATAAATTGCCCTTATTTTTCACTGTGGAAATTTTTTTTAGAAGACGTTTTGACCAGTGGCGCCGACTACGGGGGGGCTCAGGGGCTCGAGCCCCGCTTAAAGAAATACTTCTGGGGCTCAGCCCCCCCAAAATAAACTTGATTCTGCTACAACTATAATTTGTACCCATATTACTGAAGCAAGGTCTCTTTGAGAATCATGGACGAATTCTTTGAACAACCATAATTGACTGCCCAGGTAGCAGGATGACGTCTTTATGATGTCGAATATTGGGGATTTTTAGTCACTTGACGTCTTTTGGTCGCAAGATGACGTCAAAATAACGTAGTTTTTAACACGTGTATTATACGTCATAATTTTACGTAATAAAAACGTCCATTTTTAGTCATTTTATTGAATTATACGTATCATTAAAAAGTATCTAAATGACCAAGTTTTTTGAAAATATAGTGGGACAGACTTTTAAATAAGTAAAATGCCTGAGAATAGCTTTTTCTTATAGTTAAAGGCACGTACGTATCATAAAACTTTTAAAATATTACCATTTCAAATTAACCATTCATGTATGTAAAATTTGGAAAAGCGAATATTTTGTCATTAAAAGTCTGCGAATATCAAATTTAAATTACCCGCGCTCCGTTTTATGACATTGGCAGTCTGACTTCTCTGACAGAACGCAGAACGCATTGGTATTCTGTTGTTGGCGCTAGCAGTCAGGCAGTCGACAGTTCGGCAAAAGTGAAAGTGGAAAGTTTATGGTGATTTTGATTTAGTTTCTATCATGGTTTCTATATATTTTGTGTTATAAACGAATATAAATATACCAGGTTATCGAGTTCGAGGCAATTGACGGCGGGGGAGTAGCCGTTGTGCACTTAAACTGGGTGACGCCCCGAAAAAAAGAAGTATTTTAGCCGCCATTAAAGGATTCCTTAGCATTTTTCCAATTCTGCATACACATGAAAGTTGTAATAGTTAATTTATTATCATTAAAAGGATTTTTTACATAAAATATTTATATGTATTTTTTACCCCTATTATGTATTATTTTAGGAAGTTTTTAGTAAATGTTCGTTTTTCGTAAATTATGACGTTTATTGACGTTTTCTACACCTAAAAAGACGTCCTAAGATGACGTATTTTTTACGTCAAAAAAAGACGTCATTGGTCTGTGACTTAAGCACGTCTTTTTAACGTTTTATTTACGTAATTTATGACGTCGCTGATGACCAATAATCGACGTCTTAAATACGTCACCTTGCTACCTGGGTGGATTATAGATTTATTTACAATATAGTGGATTTGACTGTTTATGGAAAAAGGTTCTTGCATTTTCTCCAGATTTTGGCATCGAACCTACACTATCAAGGAAAAGAAAATTTCCTTGTCGTATTGATGATGGTGGCCCATCACATGAATTTAAAAGCCCAGAAGAACTCTACAGGCGATTATATTTTGAAGTTATTGATCAAACGCTCAGTTCTCTTCGATCCACATTTCAGGAAAATGTGATGGATCATTTAACACAATTAGAAAATTTTGCTACTGGAAAAACAGACGTACAGTATGTTTCCGATTTTTACAACTCAGATTTTGAAAATAACAAACTTACTCTACACCGAGTCACCGAGATATGTTTTTAGATATTTGCAAATCGAAATCATTATGTACAAATAATGTTAGTGAAATTGTAAATTCTTTTAAATCACTTGATGTAATAGAACTATTGCCAGAATACGCAAAATTTTTACGAATTGTATTAACTATACCAGTTTCATCATGTATACCGCTGAAAGATCTTTTTCTATGTTACGTAGATTGAAGACATATTTAAGATCTACAATGTCACAGAAAATATTAAACCACTTAGCCATTTTATCAGCTTATAAACCAATCCCAAATATGAATAAACTTGCTAATACATTTATTCTTAAAACAGAAGTAAGGAGAAACACATTTCAAGTAGAATAATAAGTTTTTTTTAAATACTTTTTTTTTGTAATATTTTATTTTCTATAAGTATAAGTTAAATCATATTACTTATTTAAAGCTGATGGTAGGTAACTGGTAACAAACCGTTTAATAATTTTTTGATTTATAGGAGCGTCTCATAAACATTCTAAACTGGTATTTTAAATTTTTTTTGTAGTTATAATAAACTATTGTTTTTAGTAAAATATTAAAGTTCATATTTTTTTAATATAAAAACTATTTTTGTAAGTGTAAGACGGTAAGTATTTAGTAGGTACGGAAAAAAAATTAATACCCAGCTCCGGGTATATAAAAAAATTAATACCCAGGGGGTACGGGGACGGGAGCACATTTGAAGGGCTAGGAAATTTGGGTGCGGTCTTAAAAAAAATTGACCAAATTTGTTAAAATTTGTGCGTGGTCCAAAAAATTTTTTCTACCCGTGTCTATAACCCACGAGCCGCCACAGCCCGGGCCCCCCTTACATTCTTAGAAAGTCGGCGCCACTGGTTTTGACCACATTCGTTTACAGCTGGAAATTATTATTTGTTGCTATTTTAAGATTTTTTTGTGTTATTTCCGGGGTCATTTCATTTGTGAAATTAAAAATACATATTTCTGGTAACATTAAAAATCAGTTTTTGAAACCCCTCTGTCATTGATAATGTATGCTATCCAAAAAAAAAATCTTTTACCTCTAAAAATTAAAAAAACTAAAAAAATCGAAGATTTATTTTAAATCTCGGATTTAAATTACAAACGTTATTCTAAATAAGTTTTCTAATTGGCATTTTGGTCAAAAATGAAAAATAAAGGTAGTTTACTCTTGGAGAAAAATAATGTTTTTGAAGTTTTTGCGAACCCTGTATAAATAATCAAAATTTTTTCTTCGTGAATTGCATATTTTTTACAAGCAAACCTTTTTATCAAGAATTACTTTTTCCCGAAAAATGAAATTTTTCATCTCTGTGTGCTATTGTAAACTCTATCCGCGGGCAGTCTGTATTGAAGTAAAAACTAACCGATGTTAAGGTGTTATCACGATTTGACAACCAAAATTAACCTAACGTCAAATTATTAAGTTGAACTTCGTGCCGCTGACTTTGGGACGCATCCCTACCTGGATCCCTCAACCTCAAGCGCTTTTATGAACAGGCTAGTGTGTGTTCTCACATACTTCTTTAAAATCGAGAAGGCTATAAAATACCTCCTAGTAAAAAAATTGTTAGGACTTTGACACTGTGCCCAAAAATGTCAAACAAAAGAACAGTTCCTCTAAAACATGGAGAAGTTATTAAAAAGATAATCGCGAAGCCTAAACCAGTTAGATCGCCGCTGGAGTGGTTTGACGACTTAGGAAAATATCGCGATGAACACATTACGGAGTACGAGCAAAAGAAAAACAAATTTATGGAGGCTGCTGAGAAATATAGTAGGATGAATATGGAAACGATGATGTGCAATAGAGTCAGGCTTAATTCAAACTATGAGGATCAGCTCGATTTGGGGTTTTTGAAAGAAAGCGAACGTGGTAAAGAGGTAATCGTTTTTAAGTTTTTAAATTTAAGCTGGAGAAAACACGTAAAATATTTCGAACATAACTCGAACTTATATTAATTTCTCCGTTAATGGGGATATTCTTAAAAATTCGTCATTGTATAATATCTTTAAATCATTTAAAAAATATTTATCATGCGTTAGTACATATTCAAAAATATCTTATCTCTATTTGGGGTTCAGCCAATTCGATATACTAGGTAAAACCCAATGATCTGCTAGCTATAGATGCCGCACGCCATTCATAAACGCTATTTAAATCTGCTGCCAAAATCGTTTGTAGGAGAGAGGAGGTGAAGTACTTCCCCCGGCCGGGAGTGGGGATTACGTTGCCGCCATTAGAATTTTACCTCGTTACTATGCGCTATCATATGGCACAGCGGCGTCTCGTGTCAGGGTTCACAATAAAATATAATTATCCAATCTGAAATCAAATATTTTTTAACGTTTGTGAAAAAAAGGGTTTGTAGAACAGTAAAGTTTAATGTATGATAGAAAAAATGGTCCGCGGAGCAGTAAAATTCAATGTAAGTTAATAACTATTTATTGTAATAATTATTATAAGATAAACTTTGGATAGCTATAGTTATAACATTTGGTGAACTGAGCTGACCTAAAAATAATTACACTATGTATACTTAAAACACGGTTTTTACGGTTTTATTGAAATTTAAAAGAAAAGCAAAGTTCCTTTTACGTTAGGTACTTTTTAATAGCGAAAAAGCACAACAATAATTTTTTCTTCCCCCTAGCCGCGCTCAAGCAGGATGCCTCTTTTTATTTCCCATCATGCCTACGAACTATACGAAGTTGTTCGCAAAGTTCCTTTAACATAGCTAAGCAAAGATATTTACTTTGCTTAGCTGTTTAAAAGCAGCAAATGGAAAGTAAAGTCAAAATTTTGAATACTCTCGCAAGATGGAGGTAAAGTCAAGTGACACTCTTTCAATTTTGCTCTATTAAACTTTTATAAGTTGACATGAATTCCAGGACTGGACTTGAAAATTTAACATGTGATACCTTCTAAAACAATTGATGCAATAGTCTCATCGATTTTACCGCTTTAATATTGCCAAATAATAATAATAATTTATTTTGAAAGTTTTGTTCTATAAATATTATAATTTAAGGTAGGTAAAGTCGATTCAGCCAGTAAACCTGCAAGATGGCCGACCTGTCATATGACAAAAGTAATTGAAAATGCAAAAATCTATTTTATTTAGCTGGAATATGACTTTTGTCATATGACATGCCGGCCATCTTGCAGGTTTACTGGCTGAATCGACTTTACCTAATAATAAACATGAGTTTTTATATGGTTTAAAGATAAAGTGTCAAAATAGATTTAAAAACTATATTATATTACAATTACCTATTCAAACCTTGAAAATACTAAATTAACTGAAACGCAACTTTAAATAGGATTCTGTCACTCATATTTACAACAGAATTTTTTTTGTTTTATTTCTTCATATTATACCCAAAGAACTCAGAGCCAACTAATATTCTGTGATTATACCTATCTATAGGTAAAATACAATACCTACAGTTCAACATAAACTAATTGAATTCAGTCAGATATTACATTTTTACTGTCGAGGAAATCCCCATATATGACCTACATAAGGTACGTAGACCCAAAAGTGGTTTTTATGAAATTTGATGGTTATGATACAGTTACATTTTTAAATTTGTATGTGGGCTAACGTAAAGTTAAAAGCTTCAATTTAGCCAGGGATTTAATTTTTCTCTCAATGGAAACCCCAATTTAACAGTTTTTGACTTACGTAAGGTACGAAGACCCAAATACGGTTTTTATAGAATTTGTTGGTTATGATACAGTTACATTCCTAAACTTTTATGTGGGCTAACATAAAGTTAAAAGCTTCAATTCAGCCAGGGATTAATTTTTCTGTCAGTGAAAACTCTACTTTAACAGTTTTTGACTTATTACGTATAAGGTACGTATACCCAAAAGTGGTTTTTATGGAAATTGTTCTTTAAAATGCAATTTATTGATACGGTTATATTTCTAAACTTGTATGTCGGCTAACTTAATGTTAAAAAATTTAGAAATAAAACCAGCATATAATAATAATCATAGGTACCTAGGTAGGTATATATCTTTATTCTCAAGTAACTATAGTTTATTACAGGAATTAACTTACATATCCAAGTAAAGTATTTTTAACAAATAATAAGTAGGTTCAAGAATTAACAACTTATTAAAACAAACATTATCTAGGTACTAGATACCTACATAAATATATAATTCAAAAAAGTTTTCTTTAAGAGACCTGATTTGAGTACAACTAATAAATTTCACAAAGTCATAGTCTCACACGAATATTTATTTTCCAAACAGGTTAGGTACATGTTTCGCTCGTAGGTACCTGAGCATCAGAACAAAATAAGCCTAACATTGGTCTGATGATGCTCAGGTATGAGCGAAACATGTAGGTAACCTGTTTGGAAAATAAATATTCGTGAGACTCTGACTGTAAATTATTATATTAATGTCCTATTCCATGAAACAAAATCATTATTTTTCCAAAATACGATATTTGTTGCCACATGCTTTTGAATAATGGGCTAAAAATAATAATATAGTGGCCGGCTAAAATTTGGCCGCATATGGAAAACTTACACAAGTATTTTGTCTGGTACCTACAACATATTATGAAATCCCATGCAAAATTGAAGAGTTAAAGGCACGAACCCACGAACGTCATAAATGACGTTTATGGTTAAAGGTGATCAAATAGTGGCTTCCTTGTTTATTTTAGACTAAGAGTGTATCTGAGTTGTTTTAAAGAATTCAATAAGCCAATCCATTTGCAAAAGTTATACCTATACAGTCTATCCATAATGTTCCTTAAATAAATAATACGTTTAATAAAATAAAAATGTAAAGTTTCAATTATTTTTCCCCACCTACCCACGCCTATGAATAGTTAAACCTAACCTACAAATAACCCAACTTTTTATGTACTCACCTATGAATAGTAACTGCAGAATTATTATTATTATATTTCGCAGTCTTGCACACTTGAAACCTGTGACCCATATTAATTAGTCTTGAAAAAAATATCACAAAACACTAACAACACAGCAATTAATACACAAAACCGATAAACCGAAACAAATTTCAAACAACTTTCGAACGAAGAACGACCAAACTAAACCCTTAATTTCTCTGTGGACCACACGTCGAAGAAATTATGAATGAAAAAAGGCAGGCTCTTTTCTGACCAATAGGAACGCAACGTCTTCTGTGTTTGCCAAACTGCATAATTTTTAAGGGAAATGTCTATGGGTTTTTAGACAAAGATTTAAATTTACCACATAACGTCATATTTTTTTCTCTTCTGGAAGGTAAAACCTGTAGATTTATGGCTTTAGGGATGAATAATATGTAAAATTATTAAATAAGTGTTGTTATTATTACTTTTAAAATATTGTTATAGCCGTAATTTATATATTGGTACTCTAAGAGTGTTAATACCTACTTTTAAGAGGTACGTTTGGCAAACAAAGTGGAGGGGCGCAATTTGCGACAAAAGTCACTTTAGAATGGTATACGATTTTGGCAATAGGTTCGTTTGTTATTGCTTCATCTATAGCTAGCAGATCATTGGTAAAACCTTTAAGGAAACTACAAAATAAAATTATTAAATATATTCATAGACTTGCGCACTTAGAACCAACAACAAATTTATTTAAACCGAATAAATAACTTATATAATTTAAAAATTTGCATATTTATTCAATCTTTACTTTTAAAACAAAAAATTTCTAACATAACGTTTACAAAAGTTCATGATCTTCACAGACATGATAGTCATGATAGATACTAGAGAAACTAATTTTTTACAACCTATTTAAATAAACAGCAACTTAGGAAAACTGTCATTGTTATAATAATGGATTAATATTATATATTTTACCCGAAAATATTAAGACATTAAAAAAACTACCCTGATTTAGATTTGTTTTTATAAAATATTTCCTAATGTAAATTTATTTCTTAATGAGTTAATCAAACGTTTACGTATACAAAACGAATATTTTTTTAAACTGTATTTTCTTAAAGAGGATGGTCATTTTTTGGTAGATTATAAATATGTGCAGACAAGTTTATTCGATCATCCCTTTCTTATACAGGGTTAGGAAAAATTACCAGAACTGTCGATTATTTCAAAATATACAGGGGTTATCAAAAAACGTCTTATATAAAAAATGTAGGGCTGTTAAAAATCTACATATCGGAGATAAATTGAAATATACAGGGTCGCCCACAAAGTTGTGGAGATTGATAGTTATATTTTTTTAAATGGAACACCCTGTATACTTTTACATTTTTAAATTCCACATAAAATTATATATATTTCCTGCTTTCGAGTTACATCCGGTTTAACCGGAAGTTGATTTTTTTGGGAAGATAATAAAAATTGAAGATAGGGACATATAAGCCGTTTTGCTCTAAGACGTACTGTTAGAAAGTTATAAGCTGTCAAAATTCAAAAATGTCACTTTTCGAGAGTCAATATCTCGGAAACTATGAAGTATAGACTAATAATGCATTTTATGCAATTTATCATACAGGGCGTAAAAATAATGGGCACATTAGTGTCACAGCTAGTCCGTCCCTGCAGCTGTGAGTAATTCGCAACACTTTCTGGGATAGCAATTTGAAGGGTCTTACCTGGTATACATCATATAAAAAAAAATTGAAATATACCTGTTAATTTAATAATTATGTGTCAAAAACTTAATTGGGAGGACTTTGGAAGCCCATATCTCCGAAGAGGAGGCCGATACGAAAGAAGTTTATATGAACTTTTAGTATTCTTTTCACGTATTTCTTTCATATCCGGGAGATTTCCCAAATTTTCCCGGACACCCTGTATATACAGGGTGATTCATTAAGGGTGGTGACCGGCCATATATCGGAAACTACTAGGCATAGAAACTTGGAGAAAAAAAAATTATGATTAAAGCGGTCATTCTGGAAATTACTTTTAAGTTCCTCATTTCGCCGCAAGGGGGCACAATTAATTTTTTTTTTAATTCTAAATTTCTCCGAAATTTCCCATATTAAGGTATAACTCTGATTACATCATCGAAAAGCTTAGACATTACTGCATCATTTTGGTTTAAGGCTCATTGGCGTACCGGCCTTGATAAGAGTGGGGGAAGCTATTGAATGTGCAAACATTAAAATCGCTGTAACTTGTAAACGACTTATCCGATTTTCCTAAATTTAAGCTTGTTTGGAAGAGAAAGGTAAGTACCTTCAATTGTCGTATCCAATGGTACAAGATAATTTCTAATAAAATTGCTAGAGGGCGCAATTTGTATTAAAAATTATTGTTTTGGCAATAACTCTGAAACGAACAAAGATATCGAACTGCGGTCTTCACATCTTTTCTTGCAAATTTCATCTACTTTTCGATTATGATGTCATAGTTATACCGTATGATTTGAATTTCCGGGATAAAATCGAAAAAACCGTTATTATTACAAATTGCGCCCTCTAGCAATTTTATTAAACACTATCGTGTACTATTGGATACGGCGATTGAAGATACTTACCTTTCCCTTCCAAACAAGCTTAAATTTAGTAAAATCTGATAAGTCGTTTAGAAGTTACAGCGATTTTAATGTTTACACATTTAATAGCTTCCCCCACTCTTATCAATGTCGGTACGCCAATGAGTCTTAAACCAAAATGATGCAGAATTGTCTAAGCTTTTCGATGATGTAATGAGAGTTATACCTTAATATGGAAAATTTCGGAGAAATTTAGAATTAAAAACAAATTAATTGTGCCCCCTTGCGGCGAAATGAGGAACTTAAAAGTAATTTCCAGAATTTTCTCATGAGCGCTTTAATAATAATTTTTTTTTCTCCAAGTTTCTATGCCTAGTAGTTTCCGAGATATGGCCGGTCGCCACCCTTAATGAATCACCCTGCATACTTACTAAGTTAAAGTAAAAATTGTTACTTATTTTTATATACTATTTATCCCTGTTACTTGTAAAGTTGGTTGGGAGTAAAAAAAAAATTGGGACGTGGATTATCAATTTGAAAACAATTTTCGCCGGAAATGCTTAAGTTCAGTTGTATTTGTACCGTGTCACTGTTTCAATAAGCCATATGATTTTCGCGATAATTTAATTTTTTTGCACTTAAATCATTTTACCAGTAACTAATTTTACTGGTACTGGTAGGTATGTTATTGCTAAAACAGTTTTAGTTCTATGTTCTATTAGGAAACAGTATAGGTACGTCAAAAAACTTTTCTATTTCTGAAACAACGGAAAAACCAAAGAAATATTTACAAAACAGGACTTAGTTGACTTTTTCTGACACAAATTTTATAGGAATTTCTGTATTACAGCCATTTTTAAAATGGTCGCCCAATTGACCGATTACGTCACACTCAAGGGCGTCGCCAGAGAGGGGCAGGGCAGCAGCCCCCCCCCCCCCCTTGAGGTTCTAAAAATACGGCTTAAGTACTGGAATTAAAAATAAAATTACGCGCACCCGGCTAATCGAAACAATAACCGAGAATTTCCGGGAATCAACGGCAACACTGCATCGGTTCGCGAAGATTGCTCGTCACATAAGCTCAATCTGGTCATCAATGATCTGAACGCCCTGCCCGACATCAGAAATACCGTTGGAACCATCAAGGATATAATAACATTTTTTCGAGAATCGGTTTTAAGACGGAAATTAATACCCAATATTTCCCGGTTATGCGAAACAAGGTGGAGCGAAAAACATAAAAGCATCAGAGTTTTTAAAGAGAATTTTTGTGCTATAATAGAGGCTTCAGAAACATTGTCTCGAGATGGCAATAATGCGAGAAGGAAACATGCGTATCAGCTCCATGCGGCAGCTTCCAAAGTTTCATTTATTTGTAGCCTCGTATTGATATCCAAATATTCCGGTATTATAGACCCCACAGTAAACGTGCTCCAATCAGTATCCCCCACGGTTCAGGCATTCCAGCATATTAGTCGCATTTTACAACTGATCAAAGACCACCGTAACGATCCCGAAAAAGTTACAGAAGATATTATCAAAGATGCTACTGCTATTGCGGAAAAAATTGGACTGACGGAAGAGATGAAATCCATACCCCGTACTGTTGAAAGACAACAACACCGCAGCAACCACCCGGCAAAAAGCCCTTCAGAATTCTGGCGGAGGTCTATGACAATTCCTTATTCGGACTCGATTATAAATTCCCTCGTAATAAGGTTCTCTGAAGAAAACAGACCATCATTTGCCCTAACAAAACTACACCCTGCGCAAATGAATAACATATCTTTGGAAGACCTTAAAGAAGCATGCAAGGAATTCAGAAACTTTTACGGTATTTTGGATATCAAGAATGAGAACTTTGGAAAAAAATATGGGAGAAAAAACCAGAATCGACCAAACTAAGTCTTGTGGAAGTCCTTAAGGAAACTGACGATTTTTTTCCTGCGATAAAGAAGGCCTTGAGGATTCTTATTGCTTTACCTTGTACAGTTGAAAGGTCATTCAGTAGCTTGAGGAAAATCAAAACCTGGTTGAGGAGCACGATGACTGGAACTCGCCTCAATGGCCTCGCCATGAAGAGTGTACACAGGCAACACATTTTCAAGAATTTGGACGATTTTATAAACAAAGTAACCAACAAATTCGCTAGCAACCCTAGACGATTATGTTTAAATTGATTTTGTATGTAAATAATTTATTCGTTTTCTATTTTTTTTTTTTACTTAAAACTTTTCTATCTTAATGTTTTTTTTTAGTTCTTCTATGCTGCCCCTACCTAGCTCACTGGCTGACGACGCCCTTGGTCACACTTACGATGTCTAAGAACGGATCCCCATGATCTCGAGCGTACAATACAGCGTACTTATTTTCTAAGACGTGATTAATTAACCTTTTTATTTTCGACCAATCACATCATGCTTACGCAATTATACTTACGCCTATGGCAACCCGCTCTTATACGTATGCGTGTGACCTATCGGCCGTAATTTTTTTTCGCCGACCTTAAAATTAACTGACAAGTAGATACCGTTTAAAGAGAAGTTTCATAAATACATTGGCAAAATGATAATTTAAAAGATGAATATCTTTTATCTTTATGAGCCAGGCGAGCATGCAAACAATGATTTTCCTTTCGGGGTCAAATGCCAAACGAGTTATCCAATGTTCACAATTTACGTAACTAAAAAATGTAAGCAGGTACCTCTTTTTCTTGTGACACAAGATGGTTCGGCCTAACAGCGTTTAAACGATGTTGTTAATTTTCAATGTCAATATTTTTTAAATTTTCATTTACATATTAAATACCTGTATGGAATAAGTAATTGATAGATATAGATAGGTACCTAACAATAATGGATTCTTTAAACATAAAAAATAGTTATTTACATTACTAGATATGCGAAAGTTAATTTTTTGGTGTGAGGAGTTTTTTGAATTGCCGAGGTGATTTAATACCTCCGACCACCAAAAAAGGCTTTCGCATCGTATAATGTATTAAATTTTTTCTACTACTGTTCTCTGATCAATATATTATTTAGTAATAAACTTTGATTTTATTCAAATTGAAATGTTTGGACACGGGTATTAACATATTAAGTTGGGGTATTTTTATATAAAAAAAAATATTTATACAGTGTGTCCCAAATTTTTTATTGACCATTTTTAAAATGCATGTTATGTTATACATAAGTACCAAATTTCAAATTTTGATTCCTTGACATTTTTATTCATAAGATATTAAATATATAAAAATTAATTTAGTTGAAAAATAAAAAAACTTTATATACAGGGTGTTTGGTGAGGAAAGGGCAATATTTTGGGAATGTGTTCAGAGGGTGAAAATAAGAGAAATAAACCGATATGTTTTAGTTCGATTCTCAACTATTTCTGAAATAATAGGTTCTAAATTTTTTGTAAGTTAAATTTTATTTTAAAAGCAAATAATTGCAGGTACAAACTAACTTAAGAATATTTTCAAAAACCCCTCCCCACCAACTTCAATAGGTACATTTTTCGACAAGTTTGTTAATCGCTCTGGTAGCACGTTGGATTAAGTGGGGATTGTTTTTATAAAAGCTGCAGCATTGAAAATTCGATCGCGGAGTGCTTCTCTCGTTTCCACTCGTGTTTCACATACTAGCGATTTCATCATGCCCCAAAGGCAATAATCAAGCGGGTTTAAGTCTGGTGATCTCGGTGGCCAAACTTGCGGACCACCTCATCTGCCGATCCAGCGATTAGGAAAACGATAATTCAAAAAATTTCGCACACGGAGACTAAAACGAGGTCGGGCTCCATCATGTTGGAACTATATTCGTTGTCGAACATTTAACGGAACATCATCCAAAATGTGTATCAAATGGTCTTCCAAAAACCGTAATTATCCTTCTCCAGTAAAACGCCCATCCACTTCAAATTGACCAAACAACTGGTCGTTGAGCATTTCACACCAGACATTAATACTGAATCGATGTTGAAAGTTTCGTTTAAATGTAGCATGAGGGTTTTCATCTGACCGCCGGTGTTCATTGTGGCAATTATTAATTCCATCACGAGTGAAACTGAGCTTCATCGCTAAATAAAATGTATTTGTGCAGACTTCGATTTTGATGGACCCATTCACAAAATTGTACCTTTGAAGCATGATCACCATTTAGAAGATGTTGAACGGGTTAAACGTGAAAAGGACGAAAAGGTTAGTGCTGGGAAGTTTAGTTCACTTTGCCGATTTCAATCTTTCGATCTCGTTCAATAAAGTGAATAGTTCAAAAGACTAGTTCGTTTAGTTCGGTAGGTAGGTCGGTCAGGTGACAAAACCTATAATCTCGGTCGTCTCGCTCTCGCTTGCGTAGTACATTCCGTTTAGACTTTAGTTCGCCTTGTTTCAATCTTTTAGTAATTACTGATTGAATCTTTTAGTTCAGTTGCCAGATTCGATCTTTTGAACTAGTTCGTTCGCGAACTACACAACTCTAGAAAAGGTTTTAAACCGGTTTTTCTAAGTGACTCCCATAAGGCTTGTGATGGTATATGAAGTTAATTTGCAACCCGTCTCGTACTTATACCTGAGTTCGCTGCGACAATATCCAGAACATTTTCTTCATTTTTCACATCTAGACCCTGCACTCTTTCAGAAACAATTCTCACGTTTGGAAACATTCCAGTTTCTTGAGCACTTGCAAATACTTTTTGAAAAACTCTTCTATTAGGAACTCTTCGATTTGGAAAACGACGTCGATATTCATTAACTGCGCGCATCGCACTACCGTTACAGTGACCATACACGAATATCATGTCGGCATACTCCCTGTGACTGAATGTGTAGGGAATTGTAAGTATGAAAATCTTGGTTTAAGTCAATACGCTCAATATGAAGCTAACTGACAACTACCATGCATATCAAAACTATCAATTAAAATGTATCGGACGTTTAAAACTAAAGCCTCCTTCATTATTTCAATATAAAAAAATTCAGAACCAATCATTTCAGAAATGGTTAAGAATCGAACACATATGGGTTTATTTCTCTTATTTTCACCCTCTGAACACATTCCCAAAAAAATTGTATTTACCATTTTAGAAAGAATGTGAAGTTTTTTGCTGTTGCCTAAAATGTGAGCCTAACAAAACTGGCAGACTTCTGCGACAACGAACTATTAGGCCTATGCAGTCAGTAAGTAATAAATGCTTATATGAAATATTTAATCAGAGTTTTTATCTTTCCCTGTGCGGGGTGTCCCAACTTCTATGCTACTATAACTATAAAAGATACAGCAAATGTTAAGTTGGGGCAAAGTTGGATAAGCGTTTTAAGTGGACACTGTATCTTATAATATAATGTTTTTAGCACCAAGAACCTGCAGTTGACGTATGCCTCATGGAACCATGGTTCAAAAGGTATTTAATACTAAATAAATTTATATGGGCTGCCAGAACCGTAATTATCCGAAACAGACTATTGAAAGTACTAAACGAGTTAAAACATCTTACACCTAAAGATGTGATAATCATCGAAAATACAGTAATCAAAAAGAAGTGTGAAGATTTTCATTGTCATCCTGTATTCGAAAAGTTTTTGTAAACAATAAAATGTGTTTGAAATAATATATCAACTTACTTAATATTAAAATATATTTACTCTTAACGCTAAAAATAAAAATACTTATAACAATAATGAACACTTTGAACTCACGTTAAGCCTATCCAAATAAGATAGACTAGAGGCTTCCACTAAATATCTAGATCATCATCAGGGTCTTCTTCATCCCAATCATCAATTTCATCAAGTTGGTAAAATATTTTGCCTTCCTCTTGAGGTTTTTCATTTGCTCTAAAAAAATTCTGTATTTAGGTACCTACCTACTTATTTCTATGTTTCTTTGATGCTACTTTATTTGTACATAACTTTAATCTGTAAACCGTATGAACATTTTGTGAAAAAAAAATCATTCTTCCTACATTCCTCATTTTTGTGATTTTACCAATTTTCAGAACACTTTTGGCCGCCACTGTCTTTTTATCTTTTGTTTATGTAGGGTAGGTAGTTTTTGAATACTATAAAATTATATCATCACCTTAATGATAAGACAATCCTGTAAGCACACAGAAGTATGTACTTATATTGTGATATATATATACAGGGTGATTCACGTTGAATGGCCTGTTAGAAGATCTCGGAAAAAGGTTAATTTTTCAAAATTTCGTAGTAAGCAGAATAGGGAACTTGACAAAAATTTTAAATAGGGAAAAAATTCTATAAATTATAAGTAGGTATACAGGGTGTCCGGAAAATACGTGTACAACGTTTGACGACAGACTCCTGACGTCAAAATAGGTCGATCTAAGCCGACTTAGTTGTATCCAAAATTGTCTCGTTTAGCCGGTAGAGGGCGTCAAAAATTTGTCAAAATTTTGTTTTTTTCCTAAATTACGTGAAAACCTGCTAATCGATTTTAATGATTTTTAGTATGTAGACTAATACTATAAAATGACGTTTTCTAGTAGTATAGTCACCGGCTGTAAATAAGTGGAAGTGTTATAGTGATATAATACGTCAACATTTATCCTCATTTTTTATATGAACGGCGTTATGACAACCCAGATATTTTTGTAGAGTGACTGGATGTATTTGGAAGCTAAGTATTTTACCTCTTTAATATTTTTCGTTGAATGAGCTGTTTTGCCAGAAGAAATTTACAATTACCTGCATACATCAATTCAATAAAAATAAAAGAAAGTACAACAAAGTTGAAAGTATGTAGGTATTGTAAGAAACTAAGTAAAACAAAAACATTTCTTAAGCAAATGTGTAAAATGACCGCCATCTTGCTGAATCCACTTATTAACACTCCTTAAAAAATTATTGTTACAGGTAATTTGATTTTAATATATTACTAATAATACTAAATATTGTAAATATTTTCTTCTGGCAAAACAGCTCATTCAACGAAAAATATTAAAGAGGTAAAATAGCTTCCAAATACATCCAGTCACTCTACAAAAATATCTGGGTTGTCATAACGCCGTTCATATAAAAAATGAGGAGAAATGTTGACGTATTATATCACTTTTATAACACTTCTACTTATTTACAGCCGGTGACTATACTACTAGAAAACGTCATTTTATAGTATTAATCTACATACTAAAAATCATTTAAATCGATTAGCAGGTTTTCACGTAATTTAGGAAAAACAAATATTTTTCTAAAATTTTTGACGCCCTCTACCGGCTACACGAGACAATTTTGGATATAACTAAGTCGGCTTAGATCGACCTATTTTGACGTCAGGAGTCTGTCGTCAAACGTTGTACACGTATTTTCCGGACACCCTGTATATTGTCATAAAACATATGGCAGCAAAAAAAAACAATATATTTCGTCCCAAAAGACCGCTAGCAAGATTTAAAAATGCCCCAAAATTCAAATTATCCCAAGCGGGTAAAAACGGGCCGTGACGTCAAGAAGTATAATTCGTGTGTGACATCCACGAAATAGGTTATAGGTTGGCAATAAATTGAACGACGTTGAAAATTCCACCTTAAAACAACAATACAATAACAATAACACACGGCAATCCAAATGCAAACTCGGTAGCTCGGCCACCGGTCAGGATGACGGAAGTCATACTTCCTGACGTCATCGGGCTTGGCGCGCTTAAAAGGTCGTTTGAAATGCTTTTGACACGCGCGAAACTTTAAAGAATTTTTACCAAGTTATTACTGATTTTTAAGGAGTCATAATTGGGGAATATTTTTTTAGGCCTAACTAAATCATATTATTGAAAAAAAAATTGGAAAGTTCCCTATTGGCTTTGAACTTTTAAAATAATATATTTTCACATTTAAATCACTTCCGGTCAAACCGGAAGTTATGGCCAAGTTTATTATCTCAAATAGAAAAGCCTGTATGTTTTAGAATTTTTGGATATCTTATTAAAACTTAAGTGGTATCTTTAGTTAACTTTTTTTAAGGTTTTAATAAAATATTCAAAAATGCTAAAATATACAGGGTATTCTATTCGAAATACCAAAGTTGGCAATAACTTCCGGTATAACCGGAAGTGATTCAAACTAGGGCTACACCGAGCCCAGTTTTTTAACTTGACCGAGTACCGAGTACTCGGCTGAAGGTATTGACCGAATACCTAGTACTTGGCTGCCGAGTAATGATATTTTTCAAAAGGTCAACATCTCGAAAACTATTAAGTATGGACTAATAATGCATTTAATAAAAAATAATTATAATTTTATGTAGAATCTGAAAATTTTAGAAAACACAGGGTGTTCTATTTAAAAACCGGAAAATGGAGAGAGACTTATATAATTACATCATAATCTTCCTCTTCTAAATTATAAGTATTAAATTTATTAATGCCACTGTACTTTGCATAAGTATGTTATTGAAAATTAAAATTATGAATTATATGTCTCATTTCTTACTGTTTTTGACATGCCGAAAAGGATTGCTTCTAATATTCTACTATACTCGGCCGAGTAATGAATATAAGACCGAGCACCGAGTACTCATTACTCGGTGAAAATTCTGGCCGAGCACCGAACTATTCGGTACTCGGTGCAGCCCTAATTCAAACGTGAAAATATATTTTAAAAGTTAAAAGTCAATTATGCGGATTATGCCTACTGTCAAATTTTAAAAATCGCCCTGTATACTTACGCAGGTAGATAAGGCAACACTACTTGATCCCTTGACAATTTTTCTTCATCAGTCAAACCTATCCTAAAAGTAGACAAATCTTCCGGATTTATCGACTTTGGTATTGCTTTTTCTAAAAGTTTCTTTGCATCTGGTTTTTCTATTTTATTTGTTACAAAGGTTTCTCCTTCAAATTTGTACTCTTCAATCTACAATAAAAATTGACAATGTATTTTTGGATATGTTATTTTTTTCTCATTCCCTTAGTTTCAAGTAAGAAAAATTGGTTTTTATGGTTAATTATTTAAATCTAATTGATCATTAACTAACAGGTATAGACGCCCGATTTTTTTGTCGTTTTTGGTTTAATTGTTTTTGATAAATTTACCTAAAGAGTTATGAGTTTCGTAAATGACATTTATATCAAGTCAAGTCAAGGTTAAGTGTTAAAAAATTGCCAATTACTTTGCTAAGGTCCGGTTTATCAGTGCACGGTTATGTACGTCAGCTGTTGGTCAAGTGTTAGCTGCTAGCTATCTTAACGTCAAACCAGTTATAGTTGACTGGCAGCTGTGAAGCCGAAACTTTAGCCATGCACTGATAAACTCACCCTAAGTTGTCCAAAGAAAGTGAGAAGTTGTCAGAGTTTTTGCAAACTAAGTCAATAGCGAGAATAGCGTTTTTGTACTGACAAAGCTATACAGTCTCAGTGAAATATGTCATTTTCTTGTTAATATAGTGGAAATTTACTGTTTCCCATTATACTTCATAATATACCTAGGTTTTCCCTGTCCAATAAGTCACCTCAGTTGCTTCGTTTGACAACATCAATAAAATTAAGATGGAAAAAGAAGACATTCTACAGAAGAGATAAATGTAGTGCTTACCTAGGTACTTAAATATTTACCTGTGAGAATATTTTCCCCCCTCTCTTTACATATTCATATTCTATTCGCTTTTTGTCAGTCAAAAAAGATTTTTTTATATGCATGGACAACGTGCTCAAGTTGTCAAAGTAACTACAAACTTTGGAGTAATCGTCCCCTTTAACAAGATCTTTATGAAGCACTACTACAATTTGTTGAATGGCTACAAAAAAATTAATACTTAAAAAGCGTTTTTAATCTACAGAGTGTCCCATAACTAAGAGGCCATAAAGCAACAGGAGATGGTAGACTCTATCACCTATTTTGCGCCAAGGTTCTACAAAATGCTTCCAGCAGTTATTCATGATGTACCTACTTATATCTTTAACGGACTTTAACCATAACTATTTTATTATAAGAAATTCAGCATAAATGAGTTTTTTTCATATACTATACTCATATCTACTACCTCCTGTTCTTGTATGGGACACCCTGTATAAAAAATAAAACTTGTATACCACCTGATAATTTGATATAGGTACCTACATTTTTTATTTTTTAAAGCATTAAATATCCTATATGTATGTGAAAGTCCATACAGCAAAATCACATTTGCCAAAGAATCAACTACAACAATATCATTATCACCAATCTTTGATAATCTACTTTCAAGCCTCTCACTGCTGTTTGCTCCTTCTAGCCAGTTTAGACTATCGGTAACAAAATCATGGAGTACAATATTTGAATTGTTTTGATATTTTTGCTGGGTTCGTTTAAAAAGACCTTCGAATACAAAATATTGAACTTTGTGCTGATTCCTATTTACATGTTGTTTTACTAAATGCTCAAAAATACTGGGATCCCTGTGTAATAAAGCATCTAAAATAAAGGATTTTCCATAGTGTTAAATAAAAAAACCTATTAACTTTACACTAAGTATTCAAGACATAGGTAAGTACTTAGTGGATTACACAGCAAAGAATTAACTTTATAGATACAGAAAAATAAATCAGTAACTGTCACATGGAAAGAAGAGCATTACCTTGAATAACGATAAATTTTGTGTACGGAACAGTGTTTAAATAGGTTTTTAACATTCTTCTCGACAAAAATGAGTGTACAAAATAAAAGTGTAAATAAACACGTTATGAAGTTAAGTTAGTGAGGTTAGATTTGGATTTGGATTTTATGGCAATAATAAAAAAACAACAAATCAAATGGTGATCAATTGCTGCAACCAGCCACACGTGTACCTTTGAGGGCTTTAAAAGAAAAGTAAAAAAGGGTTTTCCTACGAGCGTGCGCAAAGTAGTACTTTGCGCACGCATTTTTGTGTGCAAAGTTACACTTTTCCGCACTAGTGCGGATAAGACTTTTATCCGCACTGGGTGCGGAAAAGTAAAACTATTCAAAAATCTCCTTGGTAGGGAATATATATAAACACTGTTAAAATGAGCAGCTCTGACGATAAATATAAATGTTATAAACAAATAATTAAGTTTCCTATTATTTTTTTTATTGTTATGTAATTTTTTAATTTTCTATTATTTTTTTTTGTTATGTAATTTTTAGTTGTAAGTATATTATAGTTCTTTCTTTAAAGTCGAATTAAAAATTATTAAATAAATTATCATATTTTTATTTTTGTTGTTATCTGATATGAAGCTCGTAGGAAAAATGTTGTTCCTAACAAGTGCGCAAAGTGCTTTTCCGCACGCAAGAACTTATCCGAACTCCGCTTCGCGTCGTTCGTCCAACTGTACTTGCGTGCGGAAAAGTATCACTTTGCGCACTTGTTAGGAAAATAACTATTTTCGATTAGTTCTCCACTAGAATATAAGTGCACATTATAATATTCTTATGTTATTCATGTTTTTTTTATAAATTCGTAAATATAAAAGAAAACAAATTTCCAATTTTTTCTTGCTTATGCAACTAACAATACATCACTCTCACACAACTTTAAACCTGTCCACCGAAACGTCAAGCGGTTGTCAAAATCAGCTGTTAAATATTTTTTGTTGAATAGGGATTTTTATAAAATGTGATTCATCTCCCTATATTTATTTGTAAAATGTAAATTTTAGTTTGTTTTTATATATTCAAAATGTCAGAAACTAATGTAAGTATAAAATATTAAGTTTAATGATGACTGTAAAGGTTTAGGATTAATTATTTTCATCATGTAATTTTAATAAAAGGGCTTTTTTTCTTACATACCCTTTTTGTTCCAGGACCTTATGAGCGACTCTGAATGCTCGGAGGATGAGATTGAACCAAAATTAAAATACGTACGCCTTAAAAACGACTTGAAAAATATTTTGGATAATACCTCAGCGACATGCATTGCAGTACATACAAAGGTACTTAAGTTCCAAGTTGCATGTAGGGATGTAGCAGCGCTATATAGTTTCAAAAGGATTTTGCTTACAATGCAGTTTTTCTATAGTTGCAAAGTACTTCCCAAATATTTCTGCGACACAACAAACAGGATGTCGCAGAAATATTTGGGAAGTACTTTGCAACTATAGCAAAAGAGAAAATCCAAAACCACTTTAAACTCAACATTTCAATGAACCCAACGACTCTAGAGCCACAAGCAAACACCATATTCTTAGGGCCTGTTACAAGAGAGGAAGTCGGAAGGATTATAATAAACCTGAAAAATAAAAAATCAACTGGTTTTGATGGAATACCAACAAAGGTCTTAAAGAACGTGCGCGAGGAGATAGAAGAGCCCCTTCAACATCTAATAAATAGTACCTTTATCACTGGAACATTTCCATCCACATTAAAACTAGCTACTGTAATACCAATCTTTAAAAAGGGCAATGAATGTAACATTGACAACTACAGGCCAATATCCCTGCTCAGTGTATTTTCAAAAATCTTCGAACGTATACTGTACGACAGACTAATGAATTTTCTAGGCCGATTTAAAGTGATAAGGAACGATCAACATGGCTTCCAACGGGGCAAATCCACGGAGACAGCTGCATTCCGACCTGTTCAATTTATACATCAAGAACTAGAATCAAACAAGGTGGTTGCCGGAATGTTTTTTGATTTATCACGGGCATTTGATACCTTAAACCTAAAGTTTGTCGAACAGAAACTCTATGCTGTTGGAATAAGGGGAAATGCACTGTCCTTAATAATGTCATTTCTAACCGAAAGAAGGCTGTTGGTCAAAATCGGAAATCATACCTCCTCAGAATATGAACTCAACATCGGAGCTGCCCAAGGATCTGTCCTCGCACCTCTCATATTCATATTATTTGTAAACGATCTATCACTACCGGGATTTACCATCAAATTTGCCGACGATACCACGGTTGCCATATCAGCACTAGATGACCCTGAAGCACACAGGAAAATACAAGAAGTAACAGAAGAAATGAACAGATGGTGTTTTTCGAATCAACTTATACTAAACGAGGACAAAACGGTTCACATTCATTTCTACAAAACTTCTCCAAAAATGCAATTGAACCAGGCAGCATCCTCTTCCAAATTTCTGGGAACGTATCTTGATTCCAAACTATCGTGGGAACCTCAATTGGATCATGTATGCTTAAAACTGGCACAAGCCTACTACGCTATACTAAAGTTAAGATACGCAGTGCCTGTCCCTACTCAAATAACATCTTACTACGCATTAGCTTATCCTCATCTCAGCTATAATATTTTACTGTGGGGACAAGCAGTAAACATAAACCGAGTATTTCAAGCACAGAAACGTCTAATAAGGCTCATCTTTGGATTGAAACCAACACAAACATGCAGAGAAATATACAAAAAACACAAAATCCTCACAGTCACTTCAATATACATCCTTAAGTGCTCCATATATGTATACAACAACAAGAACGAATTCCAGGAAAACAGAAACAATCACAACTATACTACAAGAAACGCAAATGGCCTTATAGTCCCTAGACACACTTCAACACGATATGAAAAATCTCCCCACTATGCCTGCATCAAAATTTACAATAAACTGCCAGATGAAATCAAACAATCCATAACAAGAGGTATATTTGGAAGAAAACTAAAGGACTTTCTTATAAAAAATGCATTTTACACACTAAAAGACTTTTTGAATGCCTAAACGATGTTATGTTTGTGTGTGTAGTTTTTGCTCGTACATTTATTTTATTTATTTTAATGTTTTTAAACTGCCTTCTAAATTAGTTAAGTTTATTTAATTTTATTTTATAGTTTTATATGACGAACCTCAAATCATAATGTATGATCCTTAGTTGAATAAATTTAATTTGAATTTGAATTTGAATTCAATACCCCTTTAAATTCGTAAATACACCCCAGTTTATGGATAATTTATAAAAATTTATTTCTACCCAGAAACTACTTACCCCTCCTAGAATTTTTGTCTAGGAAAGTATTTGGGGTAACCTTGTCAAAACCTGCAAACACAGCAGAAGGGTAAAATTGAGGTGCTTTCTTACTTAATTGTTGAAACTATCTACATCAAATTTTAGTTGTCAAATTACTTATATTTATTTACTTCTTACATATTCCTGTTATTTCCTAACCTGTACCGAAGGTGTGGCAACCTGTTTAAAAATCAGGGAGTATTCCAGCTTTTACACAAAATTAAACAAAAATAATTAACTGACTAATCCTCGCTGTTAAAATACAATAATGTTTTATAAATAGAATTAGGGGTCTAGTGATACCTTATTTTAAAGGTCTTTAAATTCTTTGCCTGCATACTACTCCTATACATACCTCTCTTATTGTTTATTGTTCATATTTTTAGTTCATATGCCTGGGATCTCAGTGGGGCATAATATATGTCTTGGATCACGAAGGCAACAGTATAGAAAGCAAAAAACTAAAGGCCCATTCTGTGAGTGTAAATCATATATCGATAGATCAAGGTGGAGAGTATATTGCGACATGTTCAGATGATGGAAGGGTTTTTGTTCATGGATTGTTCTCTAAGGAAAACAACTACAACCTTAACGTAGGGAGACTAGTGAAGACTGTTGCATTAGATCCCAGTTTCACTAAAAATCCTACTAGTAAGAGGTTTATAACAGGTAAGAAATATGATTGTTTTAGTTTATGTTTTTAATCAACGTGGCAACGTTGTATGGGCGTTTTACTCACATTTTACTACGCGTGACGCACAATTTTTCATATTCATTCATTTTCAAACGGTGCAGCGTTGCTCAGCTGCTTTTGGTGGTTTTCGGTTAATTTTTAATATTTTTGTGAAAATATAACTAAGTATTGAGTGGTATTGTCTTCTTATAAATTACGCGGCTATGGTTAGACTATAATTAAGTGATCATGTTATTGATTTCTACCACTAGACTTGATTCTCAAAGAGTTCTAGTTGTTTTAAAAATGTTAACCATTAAAATATCTGGGTGTTTTCAGTAGCTATAAGAAATTGATACTTTTTTTTTCTCTTTTCCAGGCGACGACAAACTTACCCTTTACGAACGCGCCTTTTTAGGCGGTTTACGCCCTACCGTGCTCTGCGAAAGTGAAGGACTGGTTAGAAGTCTGTGTTGGGGCGAGAACTTTTTAGCGTGGTCGAGTAATATTGGAGTAAGAGTGTACGATATGACGGCTAGGTGTTCTTTAGGACTGATAAAATGGGAGGAACATCCAGGGTACGTATTTTTTTATATGGTAATTTTTTTCATTCAAAAACTGCAGTTTATGACGTTACATTCGCTTACTTTTCACTAACCTTGTAAGGCCTTGACCAAAAAGACAACGCCATTAAAAGCTAAAACACCAGTAATGCATTTGTCATTTAATTTTTTTTATCAGTTTTATACTTACTTTTTAGTCTCTTGTCATATTAAGCTATTACATAATATCTTACTGTCAATTTTGTTACCTGTCAAATATACAATATATTTTTAGCATATCAATAGAAAAGTTTAGATGTAACCTCAGATGGGCTGACAGTAGAACGCTGCTCATTGGTTGGGTGGACACTGTTAGAGTGTGTGTTATAAGAAAGAGGAGTAATATTGAATTGGCCAACAGGGCACTACCTGAATATTTAGTTGATCCTGGTGAGTATTAAATGGATAATTTTAAATTCATATTTTGTGTGATTAGTTACTTATCAGAAAACGTGTGATAGATAGACCATCCAATTCACTAATGACAAAAAGATTTTGAGCTATTGTACATACTACAAACTACAAAGATAACATAAACCACCCAGTTTCCAGGAAAGGAGATGCAAGAGGAGCGAGAAAAAAATTAATATAATAATAATAATAATATCAAATCAAATCAAAATACACTTTATTGTTAGAAGAAGTACATCTTGTTAACAAAGCTATTATTATGTATGTAAATTACAATGTTAATAATAATAATAATAATAATAATAATAATAATAATAATAATAATAATAAAAGTTTATTCAAATATTTTTTTGACATTTTTAATGCTAATATATATTTTTTTGTATAAACTATCAATTCCGAACTCAGAAGTAAAATACTTGTTTTGAGTTAAATAATATAATATTTTTGTGAAGAATATATTTCATAATTCAGGCACAAATAGTTTATAATATAAAACGAATATGACAATATTTTATTGGTATATTTTATATCATTACAGTATACAAAAATACAATACGTCATGTATATAATATATATTATTTATTTTATTCATTATAGCTTGGTATATTTATTATTTATTAATGGCGTTCTTGAATATATCTCTTGGATGGGATAATATCCATGTTTTAATTTTATGTTTATAAATTATTTAATGATTTAATTATTTTGACTGTGGTAGCATATCAAAAATATATGGATTGATGTTTAAAAAAATTTTGTGTGCTATTGTTTTGTTTACTCTATTTTTATATGTAATAGTATTTTTATGATGAGTTTCATGTGTGTGATTAATGTAATTTATTTTATTTTTATGTTTAAAAATATATATTAACATGTTGTAAGAAAATATTTGTTTAATATCCATTTTTTTGCTATCTTTAATAGTAAATCAGAAGAATATTGATGGTCTTTTTCGTAAATAATTTTTAAAATGTATTTTTGAATAGTTTCAATATTATTAAGATAATTCTTATTTATGCCTCCCCATCCTAGTATTCCATAATTTAAATGGGTTTGTACTAAAGAATAATAAAATATTTCTAATTTTTTTATATTTAAAAATTGTTTAAGATGCTTAAATTTTAGTATAAGAATTCTTAGTTTTTTTATAATGTATCACTATGTAAATCCCATTTTAAATGTTTATCAAAAATTATTCCTAGATATTTAATATTTTCACCTTTCTTTATATTAATATTATTATTGCATATTATTGGACCAATATTTGAAAGTTTATTTTTGTATGAAGTAAATCCAATGTATGCTGTTTTGTTATAATTTATAGATAATAAGTTTTTATTAAACCAGTTGCTTATTTTTATAAAATCGTTTATAATACTTCTGATAGGATTATGATATGCATAATACAGGAAGTTCAATTATTATAATTACTCATAAAACAACAAGTGTAATTATGAGTTCTGTAATAAATGTATCTTTGTAATATGTGCATAATATTAATTTTGTTTTAGTTTCAACATTCCAAACTGAATTTTACATAAGCGGAATAGCTCCTCTCGAAAGTCAGTTAGTTTTATTAGGCTTTCCAAAAGAATTAGACGAGAACAATAAAAGTTTGCGTCCTCAGTTGTACATAGTAGAGTATAAGGATAATGATTATAGCGATATTTGTACTGATAGTTTAACATTAAGAGGTAAGTTGAACAGAGGTAATTTTTCCAGCCACCACTTAACTATTGATTTTTTTGATCAAAACTCACTATAAACGTTACTAGAACTAGGTATAGCCCTCAAAACAACTCATTTTTCTTCAGTCACCAGCGTGATCGCAAAAAACAGCCGCGAGCCGTATTCCACTTGCCATGCCGACGCAGACGGCAGTGGAAAACTACTAAATAAAATAATAGACCAGGTCGGCCAGTACGACGCGATCGAATAAAATTTGAAATATGGTACTTGTGTATAACTTAATATGTGCGTTAAAAATAGTCAATAAAAACTAGGTTTACCTAGGCATACCTCTAGTTCGGCACACACTTTATCAATATTTGTTTTTATAAAAAAGACCACGAGCATTTTTCCAAAAAAAAAAACTGTAAGTACCGGATTTACTGAATTTATTTCAAGTAACAAACTTGCACTGTGTTAAAAACGCAAAGCAATATCATGGTCAAAGTGCCTATTCCGAGTCTGAAATTTGGTCGCAATTTTTGAGGAAGGCATGTCTCAGTGTACCTAATTCCTCTATTACTGCAATCATTCATTTTTTTAAATGCACATTAGAATTTCATTGTTTGAATAGCGGTACTTTGGTCTTAATTTAATAATAATAATGATAAGTTTATTTAAAATTTAATAATACACTCACCGGCACAAAATTCCGCCACCCTGATATTTTGGCCAAGTTTGATGTTTTATAACTTATTTATTTTTTATCCGATTTTCATGATTTTGTTATCAGTTTGTAGATCCATTTATTCTGTTCTTCTTTAATTATTTTATAAAGTATTAATTTTCGATTAGGCTATATTATACAGGAGGATTTCAAAATATTGTTTTTTGTCGTAATTTTAAAACACCCTGTAGGAAAATTGAGGTGAATAATTTTGTTTACATACTGTTTCTTGTAATCTCTAATGTATTCTAAATATTTCTTTTTTTGATTCATTCCATTATCTCATTTTTGCTGAGAGCTGCAAAATTTTAAATGTAACGATGTATTTTTTGAAAATGTATGTCAAACTTTCGGTAAAAAAATATCGACGTTGGCTTAGGACGCGATTATTGTGGCAGAATGTTTGACAGTGATAATATTATAACTTGTTGTATGTCAATATGGTATTAACTCCAGCAGACGTGGGTAGAATTGTTGCGTTAATAGAGGATGGCCGTAGCAAAAGTTATGTCGCCCGTACTCTAAGAATTCCGCGATCTACAGTTCGTGATGCCTGGAATAGGTATTTACAGACGGGAATGTTTACTAGACGGCAAGGCTCTGGCAGAAGCAGAATGACCACTGCAGCTGATGATTACTTTGTCACCATTAGTTCTTTAAGAGATCGAAGATCCACTGCTGTGGTTTAAAAAATGACTTACAAATGATTCGGCGAGTAAATGTAAGTGAAAGAACGATACGTAGAAGATTGGCAGAAGATGGGCTTCGTTCACGAAGGCCAACAATATGTCCACGATTACTTCCACGGCATCGACAACACCGACTGAGGTTTGCAAGATCGCATTCTGACTGGACTCTAGAACAGTGGGGAAACGTACTATTCACGGATGAATCCAGGGTTTGTTTAAGGTCACCGAATGGTCGTGAGCGAGTATACCGACGTAGAAATGAAAGATATGCTGACTGCACCATATCAGAATGAATCTCGTATCATGGAGGTTCTGTCATGATTTGGGCGGGTATTTCTACCGAAGCACGCACCAATCTTGTATTTGTTGAAAATGGAGCTCTAACCGCCCACCGTTACATTGAGGAAATCCTCCAAGAAGTTGTTGTTCCATTTGCCCCTTTTATTGGGAACCAATTTACATTAATGCATGATAATGCTAGACCTCACGTTGCACATGTAGTGAGCGAATATCTGGATGAAGTTGGACTTCTAAGATTGGAATGGCCTGCATGTAGCCCGGATCTCAACCCAATCGAACATCTTTGGGATCAACTTAAAAGAGCCGTTCGTCGTCGTCCTGTACAACCACAAACCTTGCAAAACTTAAGACTGGCGCTGACCGAAGAATATCAAGCTATTCCTCAAGAAAGAATAAGTGACCTTATTCATTCGATGCCACGAAGACTGCAAGCTGTCATTGCTGCGAGAGGAGGAAATACACGTTATTAAATTGTTTTTGTTAATTAACTTTATGATATACCTAGTGTTTGTTTTTCTTAATAAAAGTAGGCTTCAAATCAGCGTTTCATTTAACATTTTGCAGCTCGCAGCGCAAATGAGATAATGGAATGAATCAAAAAAAGAAATGTTTAAAATATATCAGAGATTACAAGAAACAGTATGTAAACAAAATTATCCACCTCAATTTTGCTACAGGGTGTTTTAAAATTACGACAAAAAACAATATTTTGATTTCCTCCTGTATAATATAGCCTAATCGAAAAATTATACTTTATAAAATAATTAAAGAAGAACAGAATAAATTAATCTACAAACTGATAAGAAAATCACCAAAATCGGATAAAAAATAAATAAGTTATAAAACATCAAACTTGGCCAAAATTTCAGGGTGGCGGAATTTTGTGCCGGTGAGTGTATAATAAATATGTTTATGTTGGCAAATCTTACTTTTTGTTTTAGTATGTAAAATCATAAATATGCATTAAAAATCAAGTTTTAAAGTAAAAATGTTAATTTAATTGTATAAACGCAGTTTTTTTGAAGAAATATATTACCTACAATAAAATTATTAATTTATAATTTTTAAGTAAAAAATATCACCTATATAAATTATTCAGAACAATATTAATTAATTAAAGCATTTCTAAAAATATTTTCAAATTGTCTGTTTTTAATACCCATGTTTTTATTTCGACTTTAAATTTTTTTAATGAAATCAATTTTTAATTTTTTGTTGGTAAATATCGTTTAAATAAAAACATAAATATGTATTTGAAGTTTTTTTTTGTCCCATATATGGACTTATTTATTTTAGGTTTTATGGTTATTTCATTTTTATGACGTGTATTATGATTATGGTTTTTAAATTGTATAAATTTGAAAAGGAAAGTCGTAATAATACAGCTACGTTTTGTCGCTAGTTACAACACTATTAATATAATAGTAATATTCTGATTTTTTTGGAAGATTGTTATACTTATTTCATTATTAGCTCCTATAAAATAGATTTTTCCGAAATTACTTTTTACTGGCCTAGTTAGATCATTTATATAATGTGTGGTCTAATGAACATGTAATGCCTTATTCTCCTGAAGTGTTGTTTATTTTTTTTATTATTTTTTTTTTGGAAATAATAGAGGGAATTAGAATACAAATTTTTAATTCGTAAATGTTTGGAACGTCTAAATAAATACCCTTTTGGTCTATACAGATCAACAGTTTGTTCTAGATGTGGTAATTTATGTATGCTTAATAACTTTATTTCCAATTTTTGTAATGGTTTTAAGTCGAAAACAAGAGGATCCCCATGCAGGGGGATTAGCAGAAGCTAAATATTGTAATTTTGAATATATAAATGAAAACTATATATTTTTAAGTATTTCAAGGGAATGTAATATCTAGCTCTGTACAAAACAGATACCAAAAAAGACATCTAGTTTATATTATACTGGATATGGCCTTTCCAAATTAAAGGTTTGTCTAAAATGAACCCTTAAAATTTTGTCGTTTTTGAATTATGAGTATTTTTATTATTAAATGTTAAGGGCTTAATGATAGAATTTATTTTATTTTCAGTTATAAATACAAAAAGATTGCATAGAACTTAACGTCAGTTTTAAACTATTTTGTTCTCATAGATGAGAACATAAAGAATTTGTACTGGTTTTTAAAATTATTGAAATAAAATCTAATTAATTATTAGCTAAAATTTATTAAATTAAAACCGTAAAATTAATAATAAATTAACGTTTTTAGGTTATGAAAAATATTCTGTAAATGACTACCACTTAGACGTTTTGCTAGAAGAAAGTATATTTTTTATTGTTGCACCGAAAGATGTCGTTATTGCCAGTCCCTATGATTTAGATGATCGGATACAATGGTTCATACAGCATAAGTAAGAATAGTTTCTTAAAACAGCTCTCTACACTCTACTATATTTATGGCTATATAATTTCTATTATCATATTTTGAAAATTATCCCCAAGCGAAGACGGGGGGAACTCGCAAAAACTAGTTAAATAAATTTTAAGTCGACCCTGTTCAATGGTTCACAAAATGGTGCGAACTGCGCAAACTCCGTATCCCACTTTAGTCCTCCATATGGGACACAATATTGTAATAAAGGCATTAGCGGTTATATACAGTGTGACCAGTAAAGGTCCGCATCATATGGGATTTTTTTTTATTAATAACTTTATTCGAAATTTGACTTTGGCATGAAGTTCTGCTTCGATCGAGATGAAAATTAAGCGAAAAAATGGTAGTCGCGTGATTCGCATTATCTGTCGAATTTTAATTTTTTCCAAAAAATAATTCAAAAATTTCTGAAAATATCGAAAAAATTATAGAAAAAATTTTTTTAAATGCAGTTTCTAGCTCACATGCAAAGTTTCAGCTGCATAAGATAATTTTGATTTTTTACCCATATTTTGTAAATTTCACCACTTTTGCAAAATAAGACTCAACGCAAACCTACATAAAACTTCTTAGTTTTGACAATGCTTTATTTCAGATACATTTTCTTTAAAGTAGCGCCATATTAAATGTGTTTTTTTCTACAAAATCAAAATTGGGCTATTAAAATTTGGTCGCATGTGATGCAAAGTTTATTTGTTTTTGACCCTGTATAAGGTAACTTCATAAAATAAGTATCAGTGTCATCAGTAAAGTGTTCATTAAGGTGGGAGTATCAACATGCTTGCCAACCTATAACCTATTTCGCGTATATTTATTTAATTTTTTTAGCTTTTACACAAAATTTAAATAAAATCATTATCGTCTTCATAATTGACATATTAAATAAATATCAAGGAATTTCATTAAATGTTTTAGGAGAATTTAGGAGGATTGTATACTATACAATTCTCCCAAAATTAGCAATGAAATAAATTGATATTTTTGTAATATGTCAGATATTACCTAAATATTGTACCGACGATATTGATTTTATTTAAATGTTAGTTTATCAAATAATAAACTAAAAATAGCAAGGTTATAGGTTGGCAATAGATGGAATGACGTTGAGAATTCCACCTTAAATGGAAAATAAATTTTAGTGGTGGGTAAAAAATCAAAATTATCTTATGCAGCTGAAATTTTGCATGTGGGCTAGAAACTGCATTTAAAAAACTTTTTCTGATAACTTTTTTTCGATATTTTTAGAAATAACCCCAGACATTAAATTATGACTATATTTAAATCATATTTTATGTTATGAACAAAACATGCAATGGTGGTTTCGTCGGCAAAGAGTTTGACGCTACCATATAACTTTCAATTTGAAATTAAATTGACATCAATAAGAAAAAGAAGTGGGCCTAGAATAGATCCCTGTGGAACCTCTGTTTGAACCTCTTTAATTTCCAATTTTGTAGAAATTTGCTTCGACATAAATGCCTATCCATCTTTATTGCAAATATTTATATTTTTAGTAAATTCGAAGATGCCCTGGAAATATTGATGCACAACGACATACGAAATATACACAGGCACACAGTGCAATCAGTAGGAATCGATTATTTGGATCATTTGCTCAGTAGAGAAATGTATGACGCTGCCGGTATTCTAGGATTAAAAATTTTCGGGAAGAATCCTTCCATGTGGGAGGATCAAATTTATAAGTTTGCTAGTGTCCATCAGTTACGGTAGGTAAAAACCCGAACAAACTGGGAAATGTATGGTTCCAGTTCGGAGGAACCATAGGCTAGAAAGGTGGTCGCAACACACTCTAGCATTTAGTGAATGGTATAACTTTGGTATTAATTTTTGTTGTTTGATACTGACTTGCTATCCATTTCTTAAATCTGCTTTTGTACCTCCTTTTCAGTCATATATTTATTTCTAAAAAAAATGTCTTTGATGCTTTCATACATTATTTCTTTGTCTTTTAATAAAAATATTTATCTGCTAGCTTTGTTTATAAAAATAATATCAAAAATCTTCATTATTAAAAAATAATCTTTTCATTAAGCCGATTTTTAGGAGGTACCTAACTTTATAATTTTAAGCTATATTGCTGAAAATTGGTACTATGCTTATTCTGTGAAAATAAGCATGTAGGTGTATTGATGTTTTGGAATTTTTAACCCTAGGAGGTGGAAAAAGGGGTCTAATATACACCCCTGTATACAGTGTGGTTGTTTAAGTGTGCAACAAATGGGCATTTTTTTTATTACCGATTTTTCAGAAAATTTTATTCTTGATAAAAGTTGGTGCATGTTCGATAATCATATTAGGTGCACTTGGAATGGTTGCAAGTCAAACGGTTTACAGGCTAGGCCAAAAAATATAAAACTTGCACAAGAATAAAGTTTTTTAATAAACATTTAAAATAAAAATATTGCACGTTAAATAATAGTTTTTTAATTAGCATATTATCATTACTAATGTTTTATCTTGTTAAAAAGAATTTTTAGGATATTTTAAAGTTCTGTTTAATATCGTTGCAACAAACCTGAAGTTTGTGATTCCTTAATAAATTAAAAATTCAAGTAAATTTTATAAGAATGCTTGAATGTGAGATATGTGAAATTGTTTTAATTTTGATTAATTTATGAAGGTCTTTATGGTGAAAAAAAAATTTTTGGGAAATTATTAATGTTTTTAAAAAATATATATTTTTTTATTTTACGAGGTCACGTTTTTAAATCTATGCATAACTTTTAATTCTAAACAACTTTTCTTAATAACATTTTGCTGAATTTTCTGAAATAGGGATACTTTATTCTTGTACAAGTTTTATATTTTTTGGCCTACCCTGTAAGCCGTTTGACTTGCAACCATTCCAAGTGCACCTAATATGATTATCGAACATGCACCAACTTTTATCAGGAATAAAATTTTCTGGGAAATCGGTAATAAAAAAAGTTCCCATATGTTGCACACTTAAACAACCATCAACCACACTGTATATATTGAAAACACGTATATCTGATTTTTGAAAATTTGTCCCTAAATGGATGGAAAGGGGGTAAAAAAGTTTCTATCGAAAAAGATATTACTTTTTGGCGACTTTAACAAATTCAGTCATTAAAAAAACTATAAATAAAATTGCACAAGAAGTAAAAATTTTTACTTCCAACACTAAATTTGTATGAACCAAACGGGTTTTTAAATTAGGAAAAGCTTTATAAATTAAAACTATGCATTCTAATACACTTTATTATTATTAAAGAGAAGCGAATATAAAATTTCATCCGACCAACATTATTCACAACACCAGACAAAACCGTCATATTCAAACACCTATCGTAGAGAGTACTTTTGGCCAAAGATCAATATTATATAAAGAAATAATAATTTACAACGGTTTGCCGAAAAAAATTAAAGAAATATGAAAATTATGGACTTTATTATAAAAAAAACTTAAAAAAATATTTTTTAAAACTAAACTAACTTTAACGTGTTATATATTATTATTTTCTTTTGTAAATGGTTATTATATATTTTTTAAAATAATTTGGATGGAGTTATTAAGGGTATGGTCCGAATATCACCACCAGTAACCACGGTTAACTTCGACAAATGACAGATCAACCATAAAAATCCGGTTATATTCGGGACGAAAAATCACCATGTTCGTTAAAATCATAACCTTTAATTTTGAAAAGTTCACGACAGACTGATAATTTACAGAAATGCTAAATACACTTACTTATAATTTCATTGAGATTCATTCTCTTAATAAAT
The DNA here is from genome assembly GCA_963969555.1 of Polydrusus pterygomalis. NCBI lineage: Eukaryota > Metazoa > Arthropoda > Insecta > Coleoptera > Curculionidae > Polydrusus > Polydrusus pterygomalis. Next base: position 36,144,843 of record OZ018385.1, on the reverse strand, counting down.
TACCAACCATCGGTCAAATATTTTGAAATTAAATTCATAACAATATTTTATAATGACAAGTGACAGGAGAAACCACTTGTAACCGGCGTTTAAAGCCGGTGAGCATTTTGACATTTGGGTGACGTCATATCCGAAAACCGTGTTCCAAAATAAACCTATTTTTTGGTTACCGCTATCATTTGGTTAAATACGGAACGCTAAACCACAACACTAGTTACTTTCGGACCATACCCTAATAGTTACTAAACATGATTTTTATTATTTGTGATTTTATATATCTATTGTATATTTTCTGTAATGAACTTTTTAAGTTGGTTGAAAATAAAGATATATATTATTATTAATATTATTATTATTATTATTATTATTATTATTATTAACTCTTTTAGGTCAGTTAGTCCTTACATACCAAGAACATTAGAATCTAAGTTAAACCCCCATATTTATGAAATGATTTTATATGAATATTTAAAACTTGATGCTCAGGTATGATATTTATGATATATATGATATTTAATCATGTTTTACGACCGTCCGGTTACGTAAACAAACATATAACTATATCATTAATTGTTATACGTTTTTTTTAGGGTTTTTTACAATTAGTCAAGGAATGGCATCACGATCTTTACAATGTTTGCGCTGTGATAAACGCTGTTCTAGAACATTTACTTAATTGTGAGGCTAACAAGAATTTGTACTTGGAAGCTTTGGCCATTTTATACAGTTATGAGAAGAAATATGACAGAAGCTTATCTATGTATCTTAAGTAAGTTATTTTTACCCAGTTTGGTGTAGTAAGGTTTGATAACAATTTGTTAACAATTAATTTTAATAAAACAAATTATAGTCCTTTTATTTTAAACCTAAATAACCTACCACGAAATATGAATAGTATTCAAATAAATGAAGACATTCAAATTTTTAAAGTTAATAAAATGAAATATTTAGGAATTATTTTTGACAGTAAATTAAATTGGAATTTTCACTTAGAATACTTAATTAAAAAATTAAGAAGTTTACTACCGATTTTTAATAACATTAAAAAAATTTTAGATAGGCATATGGAAATATTATATTACGCGTTAGTTAAAACTCATTGAGGTTGGGGAGCAATAGATAGAACTTTAGTTAAAAAATTAGAAATTTTACAAAAAAGTTTTTTAAAAATTAGATTTAATAAAGATTATCTTTATCCTTCAAAAGAATTATATTCAGAAACAAAAAAGTTGAACAAAAGACAACTTTACATTTATAACATCTTAATATATATATTTAAAAATAAAAACCTTATACAATTTAAAAACCATAATCATAATACACGTCATAAAAATGAAATAACCATAAAACCTAAAATAAATAAGTCCAAGGACAAAAAAATGTCAAATATTTATGTTTTTATTTAAACGATATTTACCAACAAAAATTAAAAAATTGATTTCATTAAAAAAATTTAAAGTCGAAATAAAAACATGGATATTAAAAACAGACAATTTGAAAATATTTTTAGAAATGCTTTAATTAATTAATATTGTTCTGAATAATGTTTACAAGTAATATTTTTTACTTAAAAATTATAAATTAATAATTTTATAATAGGTTACCTATATATTTCTTCAAAAAAAAACTGCGTTTATACTATAAATTAACATTTTTACTTTAAAACTTGATTTTTAATTTATAATTTATGATTTTTCATACTAAAACAAAAAAATAAGATTTGCCCCTAACAAGCTCAGCTTCAGGGGATTGAAAAATAAGTTTATAGAAGACAACATATACATATTTATTATATTATTAAATTTTAAATAAACTTATTATTATTAATAATTTCCTCTTTTTAAACATTGTTCTTTCAGGTTAAAGCACAAAGACGTTTTTACGCTTATTCAAAATCACCATCTGTACAGTGTGATACAAGACATGCTCGTCGATCTAATGGACTTAGACCACAAGAAGACTATCGCGTTACTTTTAGAAAAAAATACAATTCCTTCTGAGATAATCGTTGAAAAACTACGATCCAGCCAGTCGCATTTGTACAGGGTAAGCTAAAAATTATTTTCGTCCTGTGAACCGTTAATAGTTATGTAATTTTTTTAGTATTTGGACGAATACGACAAGAAAAATCCGAAAGGCAAATATCACAAGGAACTGGTCAGCTTATACGCCATTTTTGACAGACAAAAATTGCTACCATTCCTTAAAAAATCTGATAATTATCCCATTCAGGAAGCGTTAGACATCTGTCAGAAACAGAGGTATTATCCTGAGATGGTTTATCTTCTAGGTAAGTTAATTTTTATAATAGTCCTTCAAATAAATGTTTTCCAATATAAACTAGGCTACACCCCTTTTCTCAACCCCTAAGTGAATTTTGAAAAAATGACAAAACCCGTAGGTATATTATTATTTTATTAAAGCAACGTATATACCAATTTTGAGACTCCACCAGTTTTAAATTCTACATAAATTATATACATTTGATACAGTGTCACACGATAAACTGTTATCTAAACTAGAATCTTATGGAGTTAGAGGTATCGCATACAATTTATTTAAAAGTTACTTATCAGATAGAGAACAGAAAGTAAAAATAGATAATTTCAGTAGTAAAAAAACTACTTTAATTTGTGGTGTTCCTCAGGGTACTGTTTTGGGACCAATTTTATTCTTACTTTATATTAATGATATATTAAAATCAGAGTTAAATGGAAAAATATTTTCATATGCAAATGATACTGTATTAATAATGGAATGAATGCGTTTTAAATTCAGAACTAGACATTTTAATAATAAAAAATAATTTGAGTTATGAACTATTAAACTTAAATTTAACTTAAACAAAATTTATGACTTTTTCTTGTTATAAAGATATTCAGCCGAATAGTTTAAAAGAAATTAAAATTCATGATTTAAATTGTTTAGAAATATCAGATATAGTTAGAATTAATTATGCTAACTACTGTTCTTGCAAAAAAAAAATTAAAAAAGTTGAATTTATAAAATAATTAGGAATATTGATTGACCAAAATTTAAAATGGGATCATCAAATTAACACTCTTATAAAAAAATTAAGAAACACTTTATGTAAATTTAGACTTTTAAAAAATATTGTGAATCAAAAACTTTGTTTAATGTTTTATTATGCACTTTTTCAATCAATTCTTTCCTATAGTATAATTGGTTGGGGAAGTGCATACGATTCGAATTTGAAACCGCTTATAACAATACAAAAATATGTTTTAAAAATAATATTTAATAAACATATTTTGTTTCCTTCAAAAATACTATTTGTTAATAATAATATTCTGAGTTTATAACAACTTTATTACATAACATTACTCATATATACCAAACAAGACAAAAAACAAATCTATGTTTATGTTATGATAATTTTAATTTAACACTTTTAAAAAATAATGCTTTGTTGGCATCAAAATTTTTGATATATTACCTACTAATTTGAAAACTATGGGCTTTTTGACATTTAAAAAAAAATTAAAATCATGGATTATGCAAAATTATATAAAGGTAAGCCAACTTATATATAGGTAATATAATAATACTACTAAATATTATAATTTTTCTATTATAATTTCTCACTTATTTATATTTTTTCCTTTTTTTGGGTTAAATATTTTTGAATTACTTACTTATATTTTTAAATATATTTATGATGTAATTAAAATTAATTATCTAAATGGGTGTATATTTTTCATTACAAAATCGGACAGATTTGTTAATCTATGGTTTTGTAATGATGCTTTCATTGGATTTATTTTTATTAAAAAAAAACAATGTTTTTAATAGTATTATAAAAAAACCTGCAAATAAATAAATAAATAAAATAAATGTATAATAAATTCCTATAAAATTTTTATTATGTATTTGGTAATACCGTGACCTTTCAGATTTCATCATAAAGTAATTTATTAAATGGTTAGTTCCATGACCCTTGGGTTTATGTTCGAATATTTGTTGGTTTTGATTAAAATTTCCATTTTTAGGAAGAATTGGGGACACAAAAGAAGCTTTGGAGCTAATAATCAACGAGTTAAAGGATATGCAACATGCTATATCATTTTGTCAAGAACATGACGATCCTGATTTATGGGACGACCTAATAAATCATTGTATAGATAAGCCAGGTAAAAAACTAAACGGAAGAATAGGATTATCGATAAGTTGACATCAGAAATCGGATCTTCAATATTTCATAAGTTCAGAGTTCCTTTTAAAACTTTAACTCGGCTCAGCAAAGATATTTTCCTCCTCCCTTGCCGCGGTTAAGTATGCCCCTTTATATTTCTCATACGATTATACGATTTGTTCGCGAAGCTAACAATTTAGCCAAGAAAAGATTTTTACTTAAGTACGAATACAAGAAATCCGCAGAGAAAGCCTTACGGTTCTAAAGGTATAGATAATATTATGTCTATGGGTGAAAGTAAAAATGACATTATTATATATTTTGGGGACTGCAACAGGCTTGTTACTCTACGGCATCTTTGCCTTGATTTATGTTTATAACTTATTTATTTTTTAGAGTTTATCACATTTCTGCTACAAAGCATTGGAAGTTTTATCGACCCTACTGCTTTTATTTTAAAAATAAAAGAGAACATGAAAATCCCAGGACTGAAGAATTCATTAGTTAAGATGTTAAATCAATATAATTTACAGGTAATTTTGTTGTCACTACAATATTTTATAAATCATTGAAATCTCACAATTCTGTGAAGTTCGAAATATTCTTAAATATTAAATACGGTCCGATAAATACTCCAATGAAATCACCAGCAATATATTTTCTACCTATCAATTAAATAGTGTAAGAACAATTTTATGACCGTTTAGGATATTGCTTGGTAGTAAACGGAAGGCTGAGTGCTTCTTGTATTTTAATACAGTCAGACCTTGATAATCCGGACTAATTAAATAGTAGTAAATAATTCGGATTACTGAAGCTGAATAGTTTAGTACAGTCTATGTATATGTCGTAGGCTGATAGTGAAATCCGTCATTTCATGAAAAGCCTAGTCATATCATGCTGCACGCTAAAAGGTATATTGGCAACTGGTTTGTTCGTTGTTCCCCAGAGCATTTTTTTTTTAATTTAATTTAAATTTTATTTTTATAAAATAATATTAGTTGAAAAAATTGAAAAAAATGCTCTGGGGAACAACGAACAAACCAGTTGCAATATACCTTTTAGCCACGCTTCATGATATGACTAGGCTTTTCATGAAATGACGGATTTTACTATCAGCCTACGACATATATAAGTCTTGGCCAAATTACCGAAGAATCCGGTTTACTAAAGGTCCGAATTATATAAGTCTTGGCCGAATTACCGAAGAATCCGGTTTACTGAAGGTGCGAATTATCGAGGTCACACTGTATATCTTAACATAGTATAAAACAAAGTCGCTATCGCCCGTCTGTCCCTATTCATATGTGCTTAAATCTTTAAAACTACGCAACGGATTTTAAAGCGTTTTTTTTTAATAGATAGAGTGATTCAAGGGGAAGGTTTTTATGTATAACTAGCGACTTCGGGCGGGTACTAATATTTCGGGTTTGTATTTATACCAGCGGGTTGCAACGCATGCCGGGTACACGCTAGTTATATTATAGTTTAATATTTGTAAATTTAGAGATACTGAAGTTGTAGCTGCATATATTATTAAAGATATTCAACAAAACGTTGATAGCAACCAAAAATGCTGCCTACTGTCCCTAGATTTATGTGAAGCATTTGATACAGTCAATCACAACATTTTACTTGAATGCCTATACAATATTGGAATTTGGGGAAATATTTATTTATTGTTAAAAAATTGATTAAGTAATAGAAAGCAGTTTGTTCAAATGGAAAATGTTAAAAGTTCACAAAGAAACATAACTCGTGGTGTTCCGCAAGGTTCAACCTTAGGACCTACCTTTTTTTTAATCTACATTAATTCTATAGCAATATTAAATTTAAAAGGTAAAATAAAATTGTTTGCTCATAATACTACTAGTGTATATTTTTATGAAGACTATTATGTAACTTTTATGTAAATCAAAATTAAAAAATATTTATTGTATTAATTTTTGTGATTTCGTCAAGTTAGAATCTACAAATAATATTTTTCTAGGTATCTGTTCAAGAAGGTTGTAAAAAAATTTTAGTCTCCGATTATTTTAACTTACAAAAAAAGTTGGTTCATGTTCATCAGCAGGGTGCTTCAGTAACCGAAGAAGTACTTTGTGGTGCTTGCCATTATAAACTTATACAAAGTGGTAAGTAGAAATATGTATACAGGGTGTTATACTACTAAAGGGCGGAATATATGCAAAATACATATACCTCAGACCAAGCACTATGGTCTGAGACATATACAGTGTGACCAGTAAAGTCCGCATCATATGGGATTTTTTATTAATAGCTTTATTTGAAATTTGACTTTGGCATCAAGTTCTGCTTCGATCGAGATCAAAATTAAGCAAAAAAAAATAGTAGTCACGCGATTCGCATTATCTGTTAAATTTTATTTTTTCCAGAAAATAATTCGAAAGTGCGGTTATTTCTGAAAATATCAGCTGCATAAGATAATTTTGATTTTTACCCACCACTTAAATGTATTTTCCACTTAATGAACACTTTACTGATGACACTGTGTTCTTTTTTGTCTTAATATTAAGGTGTATTACTTTCAGTCACAAACTACGTTTTCAAAAATACTTATTTTATGAAGTTACCTTATACGGGGTCAAAAACAAATAAACTTTGCATCACATGCGACCAAATTTGAATAGCCCAATTTTGATTTTGTAGAAAAACACACGATCCAAAATAAAGCATTGTCAAAACTAAGAAGTTTTATGTAGGTTGCGTTGAGTCTTATTTTGCAAAAGTGGTGAAATTTACAAAATATGGGTAAAAATTCAAAATTATTTTATGCAGCTGAAATTTTGCATGTGGGCTAGAAACTGCATTTAAAAAAACTTTTTCTTATATTTTTTTTTCGATAGTTTCAGAAACAACCCCACTTTTGAATTATTTTCTGGAAAAAATTAAAATTTAACAGATAATGCGTAATCACGTGACTACTATTTTTTGCTTAATTTTCATCTCGATCGAAGCATAACTTGATGCCAAAGTCAAATTTCGAATAAGGCTATTAATAAAAAAAAAGCCTATATGATGCGGACTTTACTGGTTACACTGTATATGCATTTTTTGCATATTTTATCAATTTTATAATAAAATGCATATTTTTCATAAATTATTATTTTAAGAGAATATTTTTATGTTTTCGGCTTTATCAAAAAATTTAAAACGTTAAAAGTTTAATGTCCAGTTCGGTACTTATTTCAGGAATTACCATCTAACAAAGTTGTGTCTTGGCCTTATATTTTGCTACCCAAGCTGCAGTATTGTCCGACTACATCAGTAGATGTTGAAAGAACCTTCTCTTTGTATAAACAAATTTTTACTAATTGAAGACAATCCTTTTTAGTTGAAAATTTTGAAAACTATTTAATAATAATAATAATACAATTTTAGGTTAAAAAATTGTTTACTTTTATTTTTCTTTCTTTTTTTTGCATTTTTTTTAGAACCCAATGTGTTTCTTTACCTCATTTTACTATAATAAAATAAGAACTATTGCATAGCAGTATGTATATTTGGTAAACAATTTCAAATAACTTCATATTTTAAAGGCAAACAAGGCATATATATGCGCATATTTTGGCTGAATTTAAGTGCATATAATCCGCTATTTACTTATTACCTAAAGTCAAATTTCTGGTCACATATATGTAGTTGTGATATGCAGTTAAAAAACTTTTATTCATATACAGACTCTAAATACAACTTTATATTGTCTTCTTCTGTATCTTATAACACCCAATATCCCAGTGCAGTGGATAGGGATGTGTGAAAATTTGCTAGCTTTATGCGGATTTGAATTTTACATTTTCTATTCTAGAACGCCTCAAATACAAATACACTAATAGAAACATTATCTTAAAATTTTTTTTTAGATCCGTCTAGAACAACCAACATCGTAATGTTCAACTGTAAACATATTTTTCACAGACAATGTTTGCCCGATGATACCAGCGTTTGTGCCATTTGTCCGAAAGCGACTGAATCATTTTCTTAATATGCAGTAAGTACTTTGAAAATTATACTCCAGCCGAGGAGAACATTCAGAACCAAGAAAAAACGTTTATAACGTAATAATATTAGCACATGGAATGTTTGCTATAATTGACTCTGTTTTTTAATTGACTATTTTTAAAATGCATATTATTTTAATTTGGGGATCAGCGAATTTAACTACAATTCAGCCATTAAAAAAACTACAAAACAAAATAACTAAATGCATACATAAACTTCCTTTTTTAGAACCAACCATAGATTTGTATGAACCAAGCGGATATTTAAATTTAGAAAAGCTTTATAAACTAAAACTATGCATTCTAATACACTCTATTATTATTAAAGAAAAACAATCGAATATTTATAATATTTCCTTTGACCAACATTATTCACATCGCGAGACAAAACCATCATATTCAAACACCAATGGTAAAGAGTACTTTGTCCAAAGATCAATATTATATAAAGGAATATCAATTTACAACAGTTTGCCGAAAAAAATTAAAGAAATATCAAAATTTTGGACTTTTAAAAAAACAAAAAAAAATATTTTTTAAAACTTTAACGTATTATATTATATTAATTTTTTTTTGTAAATGGTTATTATGTATATTTTTTTTTTGAATAATTTCGATGGAGTTATTAATAGTTACTAAACATGGGTTTTTATTATTTGTGAATTTATATACAGCTTCCTTAATGACGTGCTAATATTTTAGGGTGTGATTCCTCAAGTGATTTTATGAAGAAAAGTTCATATAAACATATTATGTCGTAAACGGCTTAAATTTTTTGCTACAGGGTGTTGAATTTTTTCTTTTTTAATGAGTTTTTGTAATATCTCCGAAAGTACTATAGATAATATTTTTAATTTTGGCATGTGCTAATAGGACATAAAACCACATGTTTTAGTTATTAAAGTTATTTTTTTGTTCCACCAGTGGCGTCCCTGCAAACATGTCCTCTGATATTTTTTAGAAAAAAAGTGGTACGCCACTGCCATTTTTTCATGTGGATATTATTTCCGATTAGCCTAGTCAATTCTACATAAAAATGGTCTCTTGAGTTTTTCTCCTCAGGCACACCATTCTTAATTAAAATAATTCAATGCAAAGACAGGCGGAAGCATACCTATTAAGTAAATTTGTGGTAATTTCCAACAATTTTTATAAAACAAAATTTTGCATCATCAATGTTAATAATAATAATAATAAATAGTAGAGCTAATTTAATTCAATTATTTTAATTAAGAATGGTGTGCCTGAGAAGAAAAACTCAAGAGACCATTTTTATGTAGAATTGACTAGGCTAATCAGAAATTATATCCACATGGAAAAATGTCAGTGGCGTACCACTTTTTTTTCTAAAAAATATCAGAGGACATGTTTGCAGGGACGCCATTGGGGGGACAAAAAAAAAATTGAAAATATTATCTATAGTACTTTCGGAGATATTACAAAAAACTCATTAAAAAAGAAAAAATTCAACACCCTGTAGCAAAAAATTTAAGCCGTTTACGACATATATTTATATGAACTTTTCTTCATAAAATTACTTGAGGAATCACACCCTAAAATATCAGCACGTCATTAAGGAACACCCTGTATAATGGTTTATAGCCGTTATTGCTCTGAACACTGAGGTTTACAACAATCTCGTGATATTTTCTTAATCAATAAGCCTAATGAATAAAAATGTAGCGATATCTTTTTCTTATAAAATCGAAGTAATTTCTTGAAAGCCAATGAATAAAAACTAAAGTATTTGCTTTTGCGTCCAGCAATTGCTTAATAGTGCAGTATTGTATATTTGGTGTTACATTCTCTGTAATAAACTTTTTTAAGTTGGTTGAGAATAATAAATAAAAAAATAAAAAAAAACTAATTAAAATTAAAAAAAAAGTTATACATATAAGTGCCCCTTTGCAAGTCCATTGCAAACACAACACGTTTAAAAAAATATATATATTTAATAGATTTCATAATATATAAAACTATCACCAAAAGTCTTCATATTCGTCCGGTGCCGGTGATTTGTCGCCTTCAAAATAACCCATTTGGGGAAGTTTATAAGGTTCGTAGCTCATGAAGTAGTCTATAGTGAAAGGAAGAATGCGTTCGGGTTTCAGCAATAGGACGGTCTGTAGATAGTCGGCCATCATTTCGTGAATCTCCGGGTGATCTTTTTGGTAGGTTTTCATTTTTACTTCCGCTTCAGTCTAAAGGTGTACAGAAAATAATTCAATAATCGGCCAAGTAACGATTTTACGGGGAACGATTACCTAAAGTGGTTCTTTTCCCGTGCGTCATCACTTTCACGTCATCAAAATCGTATGAATCAAATCAAAATTACGAGACGAAAAAAGTCAAAACTAAGTCTAAGTTCATAAAATGGACGTGCCTGCCTACCGTTTGACGTACCTACATAATATCCCGAAAAATTATTATTTATTTTAAGTTTTGCCCGGCATTCTCTATTATCTAAAAGAAATTGACAAACAAATGTTAATACATTTAATACTATTTTTAAAGCTTAAAATCTAGAAAAGTTTGGTGTTTTATTGACTATTAAAATCGCAAAAGTCAAATTTTTGATATCCTTTCATTTAAGGGAATTTAGCCACTGCCGTAAACTTTTCAAAGAACTTTCACGGCTAGAATATTTAAAATAAATAAATTGGGTATTATAAAAATCCATAAATACTTACCGCCAAAACAGATGGTGGGTATAATTAGCTCTAAAAAGAACTATTTTTAGAAAAAGGAACAGTTTTAAGGCACAAAAATTTACAAAATACGAATTAGATTGGCACATCAAAATAAGGTTGACAATGACGTTCTAAAATACAACGGTAGTCAACTAAACAAATAAAAAAAGTAATTAATTGACGTTTATAGTTTTATTCTTGTCTTTTATTCAAACTTGTTACTGTAATAAATAAGGATGCAGAGTTATTAACCACGTTGAGTCCTGATCGTTGATTGATGACGCACGGAAAAAGACCCACTGTGGCGACTTTACATGCAATTTCAAGTTTAAAAAGTTTTAATCTATAACATTTGGGTTTCAAAAAAATAAATCAACACAAAACGCTATTTGCTATCTAACAGAACAAATATATGATGCACTAGATAATAAAAAACCTTGTATTAGTATTTTTCTAGATTTAGCAAAAGCCTTTGATATAGTTAGCCATAATTTACTGTTAAAAAAGTTTGAAAATATTGGATTCAGAGGAAAGCAATTAGAATTAATTAAAAATTATCTGAAAAATAGACCAACTTATGTTCAAATAGATAAAGAAAAAAGCTATCCAAAAGTATTTAAGTATGGTGTTCCTTAAGGAACAATTTTAGGACCATTATTTTTTAGTATTTATATTAACGACTTATTTAGTATAAATTGCGATGGACAAATTCATAGTTTTGCAGATGAAACTACAATTTTTTATACCGATACAAATTGGGAAAACTTAAATAATAAAATTAAAAAGATTTTAAAATTATAAAAAATTGGTTTGATAACAATTTGTTAACAATTAATTTTAATAAAACAAATTATATTCCTTTTACTTTAAACCTGAATAACCTACCACGAAATACGAATAGTATTCAAATAAATGAAGACATTCAAATTTTTAAAGTTAATAAAATAAAATATTTAAGAATTATTTTTGACAGTAAAGTAAATTGGAATTTTCACTTAGAATACTTAATTTAAAAAATATGAAGTTTACTACCGATTTTTAAAAACATTAAAAAAATTTTAAATGTAAGGCAGGGAAATATTATATTACGCGTTGGTTAAAACTCATTTAAATTACGGAATTTTAGGTTGGGGAGGAATAAATAGAACTTAAGTTAAAAAATTAGAAATATTACAAAAAAGGTTTCTAAAAATTATATTCAATAAAGATTATCTTTATCCTTCAAAAGAATTTTGTTTATAAGTAAATCAAAATTAAAAAATAATATTTCTTCACTATTTTTCAATAATCATATAATTAAATATACTAATACAATTAAATTTTTAGGTTTATATATTGATGAAAATTTAAGTTGGAAAAAACATTGAATATTTAAGAAGATACATCTCATCAATAATTGGCATTTTTTTTAAAGCTAACAATAATTATATATCATTAAAATGTTTAAAAAATATGTATATATTATTCTTTGGTTTATTCAAAATTACAGTATATGATTTCAATTTGGGTATCAGCGAATTTAACTACAATTTAGCCATTAAAAAAACTACAAAACAAAATAATTAAATGCATACATAAACTTCCTTTTTTAGAACCTACTATAAACTTGTATGGACCAAACGGATATTTAAATTTAGAAAAGCTTTATAAATTAAAACTCTGCATTCTAATACACTCTATTATTATTATTATTAAAGAAAAACACTCGAATATTCCTTCAACCAACATTATTCACATCACGGGACAAAACCAACATATTCAAACACCTATGGTAAAGAGTACTTTTGGCCAAAGATCAATATTATATAAAGGAATAACAATTTACAACAGTTTGCCCAAAAAAATTAAAGGAATATCAAAATTATGGACTTTTAAAAAAAAACTAAAAAAATATTTTTTAAAATTAAACCAACTTTAACGTATTATATATTATTATTGGTTTTTTTTGTAAATGGTTATATATTTTTTTAAATAATTTCGATGGAGTTATTAATAACTACTAAAAATGATTTTTATTATTTGTTATTTTATATAATAGTATATTATTTGGTATTATATTCTCTGTAATAAACTTTTTAAGTTGGTTGAGAATAAAGTTATATATTATTATTACATCCTAAAAATTTCATGATTCTTACCTTACAATTTAATATAATAGTATATAAATTATACTGTAAAATTAGTAATTTTAGTGTCGAGAACAATAATACAGTTTGTGCACAGTCCTCATAGGAAAATTTAATTTTTTTTTATGAAAATTCGGTTCCTCAAACTCCCACCCCGTTTGGCTAAAAACAACATATTTGTGATATTTTAGTTACCTTGCAATCTAAATACTTCGAGATGAATTCGATATTAGTATCCCAGACTTTTTTCAATGCGATGTAGTCGTAAGGTACAGGTTTCCCGAAAGTAACGAACTCTGGATTTATGTGAACAACGTACGGACAACCTTCCCACTCTTGACTCACTATCATTCCTAGAAAAAAATTTAGAGTAAACACACATTTATGTAAAACGCACATTTTCGAAATTACTAACCCCCCCGCCCCCCCCCCCCTATTATCTAAAAAATGGTTTACCAACGATGTCGTCTAATAAATTTCATAACGACTTTCCAAACGGTAATGTGAAAAATCGCTTTCTGTATCATTCTGGATCACTGCCGGATGTTTGTAAAATCATAGTACAAAAATAATAATGCAGACATACGTTTATATTATAATCAAAATGTACAAATTTTACTGTTTCGACTATGTTTGTCGTTTTTTATCTAAAAGTAAAAACAGAAATAAAATATGTGACTGTGTCAATTCAGTGTTAAAATCAAAAATACGAATAATGAGCACTAACCTCAACCTCAATTTGTAATTGTTGTTTTAAATTGCGGCCAGTTTTGGGTTTTTATATTTTTATTATTTATATCTGTTAGATAGGTAGCTGGCAGTCAACTGAAACTAGTCGACAGAACAAACTGAGACACCGTATGCTTCTACATTTATTTGACATAGTCAACAGTCAAGTACGCTCTACGCATTGATATACTAGCCGCGTTCGGCAATTACCTCAGACCGCTTGGATTGATCTAAATCGTTCGTTTATGACATCTAAATGGAGGGGAAATAAATCTCAACAGTTCGGCAAGTAAAATCGGAGCGCTCCGAGGATAATCTTTTTGCTCGGAGTATTTTGATCGAGGAAAGCGATTAATCTCAGCTGAATTTGTGATATTAAGTTTGATGTTTATATTTAGGTTTAAAATTTTGGTAGTTTGATTAAACAAAGCCTTCATTTTTCTGTGATTTGACTGAAAATAATATGCAGGAAGTGGAACTATATGATGTGAAAGAACAAAAACGCTATACCATGTTTATTTGACCATAAATACACAGAAATATTCTACATGTTCTATATAAGACGTCCCAGCAGGTTGACTTGGTTATTCCAAATCGATCAGCGACTGATCTAAATTGAAAATACAAATTAGGCAAGGCTAAGGAAGGCATAAACTCTGGTGGGTTTTACCTAAAACTTTCCATATTTGATAAACACCAGATTGCTATCATGGTCTGTTTATCCAATAACATTTCCGGATGGCCAGCACCTACAGCTATCAATCTTCCCTCTGAATCTGAAACTGCATTTAATTTATTAAGCAAGTCTTCAAAGGTAGTTGGGGACAATCTAAAGTGCTGTCTTAACTGGTGATGTGCAAATCGGGGTACCGTTTCTTCGGCAAAACGGTCTACCTTTTCCAAAATCGTCAAAAGACGTCAAGTCTTCCTCATTATCGTCTTCAAAAATTAGTTGATAGCCTCCTTCAATTGAGGCCAATACAACGTTAGGAATACTCATTTTTAGTAACTTTACAAAAAGGAAAACAGGTTAGGTTTCCTAGATCAAAACAAAACAAATATTACATTTTTGACTTTGACAGAGGTCAGCTGTTAGGTACCGTTCGTTTATCACAAAATTCTCCGACCGATCCGAGGTCACGTGACAAAAAATCCATCGCATCGCAGATGTAATTGCCGAACGCGGCTACTCTACCTAAATCACTTATTATGAAGGTTACTTACCGTAGACTGTCAGAACTGTAACGGAGAGATGGATTATACCGCATTTTTCTATTATCGTACGGTAAATTTTGCACACATCTACTGAATGACCATTGATACTTCCTGGCTTAGCTCCCTTACATTCCTAAAATTACAAAGTAGAATGTAATATTTAGTAAGCTTAGTTATCATTGTGGCCAAAAAATAATGGCACAAGAAAAATGCCAAACTATGTTGCTTCTAAAATGAAAGCCATTCGAAAAAGTAAGATACACTGCTCAAAAAAAATTAAAGGAACACTTTTGGATAACCCTGTAACTTATTAAGTGGTAGTTATATACAGATAAACATTTATATTCTGAAAGACACATATTTTCTTCTTATAAATCGATTAATAGAACTTTTAACTAATCCTTTATTTGGAAACTAAGATTAACAATTTAAAAAAAATGCGAATAACAAAATGAAAAGAAAAGATTTTTAATGGCAATGTTCCGCTATCTGAAAACCAATGTGTTTTAGTATCTTCTTGACATACTTCTCACGAGCCTTCGAATGTCTTCCTGTGGTATACTGTCTCACCCTTCGACTAGGGCTTCTGTTCGTTCCTGAAGGGGTTGAGGTGGATTTGGACGACGTCGAATACGTCTGTCCAATATATCCTATAAGTGTTCAATTGGATTAAGGTCAGGGCTTATCGCTGGCCAATCCATTTTACGAATTTCATGCTCATTAAGAAAATCTATAGTAATCGCAGCAGTATGAGGCCTTGTATTATCCTGCATGAAAAGAAAATCAGGGCCTATACCATATGCTGCAGGAATAACGTGAGCTGACAGAATAATATCAATATATCTTGCAGCTGTAAGACTTCCTGGTATCACTACAAGATCGGCTTTTTCCTCCAAACTTATTTCACCCCAAACCATTACCGAACCATCTCCAAATCTGGATACTTCTTGTACGGCAGCAGCGGAGTATCGTTCATTGGGACGTCTGTACACACGCATCCGGCCATCACAACGAGTGAGACGAAATCTTGATTCGTCTGTAAAAAGTACTGGTCTCCATTGTCGAAGTTGCCATCCCAAATGATCACGAGCAAAGTTTAATCGCATAGTTTTATGATGTCGAGTTAAAACAGGTTTTCGTACCGGTCTTCTTGATTTTAAATCTGCTTACCGTAACCTGTTTCTAACAGTCTGGTCAGAAATGGTTACCTGATGAGCCATCCAAAGTGTACTTTGAAGTCTTTTGCTGTCGCTATTCGTTTTCGCAAAGAAGAAACTTGGTACTAAATATCGGTCCTGAATTTGTGTAGTTTTTCGCTTTCGACCTTGTCCGGTTCGTCTTTTATATCGTCCACTTTCTCTATAGCGATCATACGCAGGTTTGATGACCGACGGACTACGATTGACAATTCTTGCTACTTGTCGAATTTTTACACCATTTTCAATTAAAGCTATAGCACGAGCGACTTCTATCTCGCTAAGATCTCTCATTTTAACAAATAACGAATTCAACAACTACATACTGTCATGCCGTTGCCCGGTGAAGCTCTCTAAGCCTGCCACAACATAAAACCTAAATGTGAATATTTTTATAATCACTTTATTTTTTGTATGTACTTGCTGTGGAACATTAAACCTATCTCGAATAAATTAACATAAACACGTTTATTTTTTAACAAATCACTAAAACAAAATGCAAATCAATTATGAAAATATAATTTTCATTTGTTAATAACAGTAAGCCAAAAAGTTACAGGGTTATCCAAAAGTGTTCCTATATTTTTTTTTGAGCAGTGTATTATAATTCCAAGTAAAGGTTAAGGTTTTCAAAATGCTCTGCAGAATTCTGTTTTTTAAATATTTTCTGTTTTTTTTTAACGTGTTACATGTACCTTTTTATTATAGATCATTAGAGTAAATTAAAGCCATTAACTCTGGCCAAATAATTATTATATAATAATAATATTATATAATTATGGACTTTGTTAAATGGAAAACTTTTACTTACATAGATATTCCTACATAAACTGCCATCAATGTAAAATGTAGACATCTCGAAGGTTCCTCGATACCTCGATATAGCCAAGTACCGCATTAAGATAAAATTAGCCCCTTCACCAATCAAGTCTTTAGTAATGCTAAGCGGACAGTACTTTCTAGTTTCAGATGTTTCTAGCGTGTTCATTTGATGCTTGACAAAATATTGTTGTTCTTGCAATGCGTAGTAAAGCGTTTGACTTTCTGTCTGTTTGTCTTGTGTAATCATATATCTAAAATATAGAGCAACTTAAGGATCCATCATCGCCGCATCGCATTGCACATGGCCAAAAAGTACAGTTCATGATATCAAAATAAAATGGATGGAAACACATTTGCTGGAAATAATAGAAGGAACAGGCCTTAAAAGGGCATCGACAGAAGAACATGACAATATCTAAGGGAAAATCCTTTTCTCTAACACTACTTTAGAAACCACGCATTCTTGACGTAAAATCTGCATCAGAATGTTTTCATTCTAACACACTGTTACAGAATGGATTCATTCTGTATCACCTAGGGCAAAGACAACTAGATTTTCGATTTCAACATCTAATCTGGACGGGAAAACCAACAAATTTTAAAAATCAAGACAGCTTTGTTTCGATTATTTTGACACTGTCATGTCAAGTTTCACTCTATAAAGCATTGATTTTATAACAAAATAAACTATTTTTTTTAAGTGTGTTTTATTACATTAGTAAATAACACTGAAGGTGAAAGTTCAAAAAAATAATTAAAATTTTTTTAATAAATTAATTTATTAATGTAGTCTTATTTCGTTTTTCTAAAATAGTGTTAGAGAAAGTATAGTCTATAACAAGTATGGAATGGCATTCCTGCACTCGCGAAACCGTAGACCTCGCCTGCGGCTTTTCGCTCGTGCGGAATATATCCATTCCATACTTGTTATAGAATATACTATTAAATCGGCTGTTATAGCTCACAATGTAATTGATTTTCCGGGTTCCGTTAGAACCGCACAACGAAGAATAAGAGATGGTTCAAATCTTCGCACTCACCCTGCAGCTATAAGCGGCTTATAGCGGTAACCAACAAAGAGCAAAGAGTGGGTTAGGCATCACAATATTACGGAGGTAGTATAAATGCTTGGGAAAATGTAATTTTCACAGACGAAAAGATTTTCCAATCATGTTACAGCGGGAGAGTAAGGGTATATAGACCACCAAATACCTGGTTTGATGAACGCTACACTCAGAATATTTCAACAAGCGGCCGTTTTTCTGTCAACGTTTGGGGGTGGATGAGTGCACAGGGTATAGGAGTTTGTACGCGCATAGAAGGTAGATTTAATGCACAAAATTACATACAAATATTGGAGAACGTGATGTTGCCATCGGTTAAATTAAATGATATGTTTCCCAATACTAATTACATTTACCAACATGATAACTGCCCACGCAGTATCTGATTGGATGCAACAAAGGGACATTCAAGGCTTCTAGGAGTCCATATTTGAATCCGATGGAAAATGTTTGGAGTTACATATGATCAAGAGAATTAACAAATATAATGATTTTCGTCCGGAAAATAGAGAACAATTGTGGCTGAAAATACAAGAGACTTGGAATCAGGGCCGTATCTGAGGGGGGGTTTTAGGGGTTCAAACCCCCCCCGAAAACAATAAAATCCTTATATGTTTGTTTGTGTGTATGTTTAAATGTATGTTTAAAGTATAACTAGTATTTTTTGCCACTGGTCTAACCCCCCCCCCCCCCAAAATTTTGGTTCAGATACGGCCCTGCTTGGAATCAACTAACGCAAGAATACTGTAATGGTCTGGTGGCTTCAATGCCAAGATTAACTTCGGTTATTCAAAGTAATGGAAGGGCAATAAAATATTAAATACCATTGGTTTTATTTCCTCCTCAGTTTAGTTATATTGCCATAGTTTTGTAGTAGTAGAGTTACTTTACTTTTTTTTAAGCTATTTCTGTATTGAATAACAAGTTGTTATTGTCTAGGTTACTTTACCAAAATCTCTTTACCGCTACTTTTACCTTCCAATCTATGGTAGTTAAGGTAAAAGCCTAAATTACCAAAATTCAGGAAAAAATGTTTGCTGTCAGATTAGTGCCCGGATTTTTGTGACGGTAACTGTACATACCAGCATTTTATTTTTCGCCATAAGCTCATGAAAACAAGCCATTTAAATTAAGTACGGCATTTTTAAATGCAATAATTAGTTAGTTAACGACATAAAATTAAAAATATCTACGTAAAATAATTTGAAAATGCTCGATACAACGTACAACCCAAACGGAATTCCAAATATTACTGAATTGCCGAAGTAAATACCTCCTGCATGTCTGTAGCAGAGAACAAATAATCCCCTACCTGGGAGGTTGCCAGTAATGTATAATAATAAATAAATAAATACTCAACTCCGTTCTTCTTTCTTCCAGAGTATGAAACTGTCTATCAACCCAAGAAGTAATCCTGGACCCACAATTCTGGTCGTTTACTTCAAACTCTGAAGACAAATGAACGATGAACTTCAAAGGAACTTGTGTAGATGCCTCTTTCAGAAACTCTTGGTATTTTTTTAACTTTTCTTCGATGAGCTCACTTTGGGGTGTTTTTTGAGACAAATCTTAAAATTTTTAAAAATGTGTTTGATTTACTTATGTTAACCTGTTTGGTTGATTTGCGTTTGTTCGTATTATTAAGTGATCTGCAAACTCCGAGCACCTAAAACAACCAAGTAGAGGATATTTTTACCTTTAAAAATTTATGACGGACCAAGTGCTTTGAAAAGAATGTTTCTTCATTGGAATACAAAATAGACCATTCAGAATTTTTTTTTTAAAATACTGTTTTAATTTGTTGTTAACTAATAAAATGCACAAACTCTCTGTTATTAGTTAAGATTGAATCGGGTATAGTAGACAAAATGGACATCAGCTTCTTCGAAGTAGTTCGATGTGAAAATTTTCTTCTAATATTACCAGGTTGGTACCAACGTCATTAATAATTATTGGTTTTCTATGTTTTTATAAATAAACTAAATAGTAGGAATGAAAAATCTTAACTTACAATTTATTTGGACCCTTTTTCATGATCTCTGGCTTGTATTTAATGCCAGGATACCAAAATAATTTACCAATGGATGAAAAGAAGAGGAAAAAAGTTTATAATATACAGTGTGTCCACGGATAGAGTTTCGAAGAGGAAAAACGTTTTTCATAGTAGGTATAGAAGAAAAAGTCACTTTATACTACTGAATTTACTAAATTTATTCCAAGTTACAAACGCACACTGTATATTATGTATGTTACACCTAGAAATTTTTATAGCATCATTTCTTACCTTTTTTTAACTGTTTTATGGTGTCCAAAATATTTCTTTCAATTTCCTTTTCTGTCTTAGTAGTCTGTGTGGGTAAACCCTGTGCTTGTTCTATTTTAAGACAAAGGCCGCCCACACTCAAGGGCTTGATGCCATGATTGTCCTTTGCAACAGGGTGATCAACATCGCTTACCAAAAGGGTTTCGCGAAAGCAGAGTTGTTTTAATATGTGTTCATCTAAATAAAAATATAACTGACTTAACTATTATTGAGAAAAATGTGTACAATATAAAGGCGAGTGTAGGTATTCTGTTAAGTGATTTGTTTAAACAAAATTCGAACAAACTAGGAATGTCAAAAGGAGTAGTAAACTTATAGATAACTCTTACAATAGAGAAGAGCTGAGAAATCGATCTTGGACACACATTATAGTTATAACACTATTATTCAGTTCTCAAAGTCATTGGGACCCCAACTTGAAGTTTAAAGCAAGTTGTTTCGTTCCAGTATTTTTCGACCGCAATGGTCCATGTATTTCAGCAAAAAAAAATTGTACATATGCTCATTTTTTTCATGTTAGCCAGGTCGTGTCTTTTATAATATTTGATATACCCAACCTGTATTTGTTTGTTTTTTAATTTTAATGTAGGTTAGTGTAAGTGTTAAAAGTATTTATTAACACGATCATAGATTTAAGTGACTATTGATTTTGTATTTCAAACCAAAATATATTATTGACAATTTAAAAAATTCTTAGCCATCTTGTTTATATTTTACCGTAGTATCTAAAATTGTCTTTAAAAAGCGAATTGGCTTAAAGCATAGGAACTCTGGCGTAAAATTGTGGTTTTTTCAATGGAACACCCTGTATATTTTTTATTTTTATTGAAGGTCTTACTAGGTCTGTTAGCAAACTTTCAAAATTGAAAGAACACTTAAATCTATGATTGTTTTATATAATATTATATTGTCTTATAATCAAACAATAATCTTAATGCTGATACAAGCAAAAAGTGATATGTAATTTTGTTTTATTTTTGTTACCAAAACTGCGCATGTGACAACAGATCAGTAAATATAATTATTATTAAAAAAAAAAAATTAGATTACAGGTTTTTTCTTTCATCCTGTACACGCTGTTTCATTACTCAAATGACTAAAGGTTTTTTTTTTCACCTATGCATTTTTAATAACACTTATGTATTTTAGCGTAAGTGAAGTTGCAGCGTTTTTCACTCTTAAATAGAACAAGTTCTAATTATTTGCACACCCTCATTATTGACAAAACTCCCTAGAAATTTCTATCGGTGGAATTGATTTACAAATACGTCACTCATATACAGTGTGTGTATAAAGTCTGGAAACGGCTTAATAACATCACAATTTACTGGCCGATTTAAATTTGGTACAGTTGTGTAAGAGGATCTAACGCACCGAATGACGATATTGGCGTTGTTGCCAGCTTTTTAGTTTGTCTGGAATTCGAACGAATTTTATATTTTTAAATATAACACCCAGTATATTTTTACATTTTTAAATTCCACATAAAATTATAATTATTTTTTATTAAATGCATTATTAGTCTATACTTCATAGTTTCCGAGATATTGACTCTCGAAAAGTGACATTTTTGAACTTTGACAGCTTATAACTTTCTAACAGTACGTCTTAGA
The DNA here is from genome assembly GCA_963969555.1 of Polydrusus pterygomalis. Lineage (NCBI taxonomy): Eukaryota > Metazoa > Arthropoda > Insecta > Coleoptera > Curculionidae > Polydrusus > Polydrusus pterygomalis. The sequence continues at coordinate 36,122,890 of OZ018385.1, read as the reverse complement.
GCAAAACGGCTTACATGTCCCTATCTTCAATTTTTATTATCTTCCCAAAAAAATCAACTTCCTGTTAAACCGGATGTAAAACCGGATGTAACTCGAAAGCAGGAAATATAGTTGTTCCGGTTTAACTGGAAGTTGATTTTTTTGGGAAGATAATAAAAATTGAAGATAGGGACATGTAAGCCGTTTTGCTCTAAGACGTACTGTTAGAAAGTTATAAGCTGTCAAAGTTCAAAAATATAACTATCATATTACAAATCTTGTAAATTCCTGTAGATGAGGCATCAACCATAAAGCATCATACAAACTTGTACATTATAAAACCTCATAAATTCCTTTAAAAGCATCAGCCATAAAGCACCAAACAAACTTATACACTATATAACCTGATAAATTCCGTTAGAAAAAGCAAAAATAAAGCATCATCTAAACTGATAAACTATGAAACTCCATAAATTTCTTTAAAAGTGTCAAACATAGTATCATATAAAAACGTATAAACTGTAAAAACTCATAAATTTCTTTATATTTAAGTTCGTCACTCATAAAACATCATAGAACCTTATAAATTGTTTTCTCTAATTTCCCTATTAACTCTTATAAAAAACAAACCCATTTAAACTCATAGAATTAAGAAATAATACCGTAGTTTGCCACATTTCATTCTGTAGGAACGCATACAAGTGTATATAGTCTGCTTATAAATAATACAAAACAGATAAAATCACATAAAAACTTATAAAGCTTTTTATATATTTTTTAAGTGGGTTTATAAGGTTTTTTTATTAGGGAAGGCATGACCTGTTGAGCTCTAGTAGTTTGTCAGTTAACTGTTGGTTTATGTGGTTGTTTATAAATGCTTTTGAGTGTGTTAGACCTGGTAGATTCAACCAGTGTCTTTTGCTTCAGCTAGTATTGCCCTTCTGGCCGTAGCATGAGATATACTTATTACCGGCTCGGGTCCTGTGAATTTTAGAGCTGCACCTCTCTTGGCGAGCTTGTCGGCAGCTTCATTGCCTTCCAGACCCATGTGTCCCGGTATCCATATTAAGGTTATTTTGTTGTTCAAACCTAGTTCGGATAGTGTCTCGTGACAGCTCCACACCGTCCTTGAGGTACACCATCTCGATTCAAGAGCTTTTAATGCAGCTTGACTGTCGGAAAATATCTTGATTGATTTATGTGCATACCGTCGGTCTATCAGCAGTCTTGCACACACTTCAATTGCATAAACCTCTGCTTAAAATATGGTTGTCATAGTTCCCAGGCTGATAGCTAGTTCTATCTTTGGGTTTTCGCCATAAATTCCGGCTTCAATACCTTCTTTAGTTTTGGAGCCGTCTGTGAATATTCCAAATTCCGCCTTTAACAGGTCGTTGTTGGCCCTTTTTCCACCAGACGACAGCCGTACGTTATCATTGGTCTGATAACCGTCACATAAAGCCAGTATAGTTGTTTTGGTGCCATGCCCCAGGATTTTCCACAAATTCTGCGACATGTCCATAGAGAAAGATTTGCCTTACGAATAGTCTTCTCTATGTGAGAGTTCCAGCTTAGCGTTTTGTCTAGGATTACTCCCAGATATTTCGCTTCTATTGCAAATGGTATACTCTCTCCTTTTAAGGTAGGCGGTCTTTAATTTCCCAGCTTCCTTTTTTTGGTAAATGGCACTATTACCGTTTTGTGAGGATTGATTGACATTTCCTCTCTCAGGCACCATGCATAAATAGTGTTGAGGATATTTTGTAGAATATTAGATATTCGTTCCTCAGAAGTTCCTTTAATTAATATGACTAAGTCGTCCGCGTATGCCTGAAGACTGCTCTTCCATAGGAAGAGTATGGCCAGCAGGTCATCCAACAGTAGTGACCACAAGAGGGGCGACAGGACACCCCCCTGCGGACACCTTTGCTATGCTAAGTTTAAGGTTGAAAATAAATTAAAATGATTTCGTATTCATCACATGCAAGCCATGTTATTTTAGCGTTTTTCTCGAAAACCGTTAGATTTATTGAAACAAATTAACAAAAGTAGTATACCTTTTTTAGTCAAAAGGTTAGGAGAATAAAAATATTCAGTTAAAATGCGCATACAGTGCAGAGGACAAAAAAGTTGGGACCATTTAAATTAAATTAAAGGCTCCTATGTGGCGCCCTCTACAAAATGCGAAAAAACGGTGTGCAAATTCGTATTCCTCATCTCGAAAAAGCCCCATATACGAGATTTCGTCAAAATAGTATGAGCGTGGCAAACGATATTACAAAAAAAACTGCAAATAAAATTTAACTTTAACGGTCTAGAATTATCCCCTAAATTTTTTCCTCATCATTTCCGGACACCCATGATGTATTATTATTTTTTGAATTAAAAAGCATTAAGAACGTTTTTTGAAAAAAAGAAAATGGTATATAAAAAGTTCTAACGAAATGTGGATAGGAGTTCGAACCTGCAAGTTTAAGAAAATAAATTAATTTAATCAATGAAAACATTCCTTACCGATGGAAACTCCTGGAAGATAATCTTCCAAATTAAACAACGCATATTGATGGTGCTGCTCCTGGGTTTTTTGATATTTTTGGCGATATAAAATTGTTCTGTCCAAATCGTGGAGCATATCATTTAATAATTCTTCTACTATAAATAAAGTTTTCTCCTTTTCTTCGGCTTCATGTAATTGTTCTAGAAAAGTAAGTAAATAAAAGTGTGCCCTTTCCTGGTCAGTTTACATATTAGTGTGCAATATACAGCGTCATGCGTGATCAAAAAACGGATCAGCATTTTATATACAGACTGTCCGCGAATAGGGTTTACAATAACACAAATGTATGAAAAATTTAATTTTTTGGGAAAGTCATTCTTGATAAAAAATTCTGCTTGTAAAAAAAATGCAATTCACAAAGAGAAAATTTTAATTTTTTATACAGGGTTCGCAAAAACATGATTTTTCTCTAAGAGTATATAAACTACCTTTTTTTTCATTTAAAAAAAAAAGCCATATAGAAAACTTATTTAGAATAACGTTTGTAATTTAAATCCGATATTTAAAATAAATCTTCGATTTTTTTAGTTTTTTTAATTTTTAGAAGTAAAAGATTTTTTTTTTTGAATAGCAGCATTAGCGGTCGAAATCATAGACAATTTACCTTTAGATACCTACAGCTTATCTCCTGCGCAAACAAAAGTTACGTTTTATGGGTGAAAAAATACGTCCGAGCGCATGACTCGTCGGTCAGCTGTCTTCATTCGGGGAACCTTCGTGCATGCGCACAAACCTCGTGTTATCGGCCGTCCTACTTTATCGACAATAATCGACGCGCTCAAAAATACTCTCCAGAACCGGCTCGGCCGCCATTTTTGTTCTTGTGTTTTAAGGTTTCTCTTCTCTGCGGATTCCTTGTAGTTTTCTAAAGTTTTCAGCTATCGGATCGGCTATCGTGGGTTGTGGGACTGGTGTTTAATATTTATGGATTTCTGGTTTTTGTGTAGTTTAGTTAGTGAATTGTGTTTGTGCTTTTAGTGACTCGGATTGTAATATAAACAATGACTAGTACTAGTTGCAGCCGTTGTATAATTGTATTATGCCCAAATAGGGGTAAAATAAACCCTCTATGGTGGCATATGAGCAAGAATTTAAATTTTAAAGCCCGGACCTGTCTATTTTCCCATTCGTCAAACGATAATGTTGCAGTGCGCATGTCTAATAGTTCCCAGTTTTGTTTACATGCGCGAGGCCATAAAACTGCCACATTCGTGATTATTGTTTGTTTATCTAAAGGTAAATTGTCTATGGTCGAAATACATACATTATCAATGACAGAGAGGTATCAAAAAGTTTCAAAAACTGATTTTTGGTGTTACCAGAAATATGTAGGTATTTTTAATTTCACAAATGAAATAACCCCGGAAATAAAACAAAAAAATCTTAAAATAACAACAAATAATAATTTCATAATTTGCTATTCAAACACTCCCCCTCTTTATGAAGTCCCATTTTTGAGCCGTAAAATCGTTAGGGTATCTTTGATTAAATTTCTCTATCACAAAGTTGTAAGAACTTTTGCTCGCACCGTAACATTGAACTAAATAAACCCTATTTGACAACTTCAAATTTGCCCCATACGTAAAGCTAAAGTAATAAAAAGGTAAAAAAAAAATCCTTGTTTTTACAAAAGATGGTAGAAATGCATTTAAAATTTTAAAATAAGATACACACCACCCATTATGAAAATAGAGTCTAATAAAATTTCATATTATTTTTATTGAGCTGCAAAATTTTCATTTACCTCTAAAAATTAAAAAAACTAAAAAAATCAAAGATTTATTTTAAATCTCGAATTTAAATTACATACGTTATTCTAAATAAGTTTTATAATTGGCATTTTGGTCAATAAAGGTAGTTTACTCTTGGAGAAAAATCATGTTTTTGAAACGTTTTTGCGAACCCTGTCTGTAGAATACCGCCCAGTTAATTAATTAATTAATTAACCAACAATTACTCGGACACGTCAAATTATTTTTTTTGGAATGCTATACGTACATAAACTTTCATTTTTTTCATAAAACGTATATTTTTACATTTTACAATAAATTCTAGACAATAATATTTTCATAATACATACCACATTTCAATACAATTACCTACCTAGTTGATTTATTTCGTCAAAATCATAGTGTTCAGGTACATCATGCTGACTCTGTAGATATTGGATAATAGTCTCTTCAACATATTTTTCGATAGAGACTTGAGATGCCATTTTTTTTGTGTTTTTTAAGGAAAATTTATTTTGTAACAATTTCCAGTTTTGACCCCTGTCATTATGACATAAAAAGGTATAAATTGTCAAATTATTAAAGCGTTAAAATTGAATTGACAACCTATACCTACAGTGTTGCAAAAATGCGACAGTATAAAATAAATTCTTGTAGTCTGATCAAGGATCGCTGACCGTTACGTCACGACTAGTGCTTATCTTTCTAACCTTCGTGAACTAGGTGAGATAGTAAATTTGCATCAATAATGAATGTCGTATAATTTTTACCAGTCAAAAAAGTTAAGGTTGGTACTTTTAAATGGTGGTATAAGTTTTTATACCGGGTGTACCCTGTTGTACATATGTCGTAGGCTGATAGTGAAATCCGTCATTTCATGAAAAGCCTAGTCACTTCATGAAGCGTCGGCAGATTGTGTAAAACCATGAAATTACACGATCTGCCGCGTCACTTCATGAAGAGACCTTAACGTTTCGGCGTATTATGTATAACACAATCTGCCTAATTTTAAATATCGTCACTTCATGTAGTACCTAACGATGTCATGTCAGTCGGCAGATTGTGTAATTCCGTCTAAAAGGTATATTGACAACTGGTTTGTTCGTTGTTCCTCAGAGCATTTTTTTTTATTAAATTTTTTCAACTAATATTATTTTATAAAAATAAAAAAATGCTCTGACAAACCCGAACAAACCAGTTGCCAATATACCTTTTAGACGGAATTATACAATATGCCTTGTTTTTGTGGCATTTCATGAAGTGACGATATTTAAAATTAGGCAGATTGTGTTATACATAATACGCCGAAACGTCAAGGTCTCTTCATGAAGTGACGCGGCAGATCGTGTAATTTCATGTTTTTACACAATCTGCCGACGCTTCATGATGTGACTAGGCTTTTCATGAAATGACGGATTTCACTATCAGCCTACGACATATGTATATATTTTTTGTGCACAAATCCTATTCACCCCGCAGGCGTTGTCAATAGGATCATTGATTGATTTATTGACTGTATCGCATTTAAACAACCGCGGGGTGTATAGAATTTTGCACACAAATTTATCTTAAGTAATATAAAAAAGTACTAAAAATAATATTACCTAAATTTTATAAGTGCTGCAGAGTTGTAGAGATATGACGTTTGTAAGACAAAAGCAAAGATTATGAAAACAGTTTAACCGCTAAATTTGACGTTTTAGGTTATGGTATTCAGCCTGCGATGTGGCCAAGTTATTTTAAGTTTAATGTCATAAAAATTACTTTTAACAACAGTTACTTAAAATCTGTACATTGAAATGACCTACACTTTAAAATTACAATTATTACAGATTTTTGAAATTTGAAGGTAACTTTCAATCCTATTTACCCCGCTGATCTTATTCACCCCATTTTACGGTACCTATCTGTTTTAGAGTTTCTGATGCCGTGCGAGTTTCGTGTTTAACAGTGCAACGAATTAGGCAAAGGGGATAGAGAAGGATGTAGATGTTAAGAACCGCAACATTGTAGCTATTTTATCATACCGTGGTCGACAAGTTTACGAAATTCATGAATATACCATAAGAAAGCGTATTTATTGGATGTATAGAGCAGGTGAACACGTTACCATTCGCTCAATAATACTAAACCCGAGACTAAACTTAATTAACCTTAAAATCATTGATGGTGTTGAAATATCGACTGGTTCATTAGCGGACTTTTTTAAAAAAATGAAAGTTTAAATGGCGTAAATGTACTTACTGTATCAAACAGGCGCTTTTTAATAGAGCAACCTCATATAGCGCAAAAACGAGTAGAATTTTTAAGAAAATTTAAGAATAACTGCAACTTTCAATTTTCCTTAAAACCTGTTTTTCTGGATGAAACCTTAATAATATTCAAGGAAAAATAGTATGTGTAAGTAAAAGTATCACAGATCGTACTAATATGTACAACAAATAAAAAATATTTATTTCAACATTTAGGATGGAAGTGGAAAAACAACACTTAGTTTAAATACCTATTAGGAGAACAACTAATAAATTTAGGTAAATGAAAACTTAATGTTTTTTAATCAGATGCTCAAACAATGCCCACAAACAATATTCTAACAGTCCTAAAATTCAGTTCTTATATTATTAAGTTGATAAATTTTGATATGAAAACACATTGCAGGATCATACTTTGAAATGTCGCTTTGCTACAATAAGAGAGACAATGTATAATTTTTCTTAACATATACCCCACACAATTCTGACTACTATACATACAATACTGAGTGGACACATTAGGCTACTGTAGCTCTCTGTAAAGTTAATGTAAACGTTATGTAAAACGTCTGTTAGCCTCAGTATTACTGTCAATCCTAACAAAATAATGATATTATTATTTTATTTACTGTCAAAGGTATACGTGTAGTTTAAAGCACACAATAGTAATTTTAGGATTGACATCAGACATCAGTAACATAGTCAGTAACACTGATTGTGTAGGTTTCCCAATAAAATAATATCAAAAGAAAAGTTGTAGTTATTTATTTAGGAAAAAGTTCATATTTCACCATCTGCTTATTTTTTAGGAAAGATTACTTATTTGATATAAAAATTATATATTTATTATAAATAAAAATATTAGCTTATATTAATCCATTCGCGTCTTCAAGTTCTTGATGGTTACTTTCTCCTTTTCACTGAAACAAAAAATCCATATTAAAAGTTTGAATTGTTTAAATACCAAATAAAAAATTGTTTTCTAACTACACAAACATAGTTTTTGTAGATGTAGACATATTAGAGGGTAGGTATGAAATTTTGTATTATTCCATTTTAAAAATAGCCTTGTAGAATATGTTATATAAAAGGCTGAAGGACTTCGGTCAATGGCCAATTGATACCAATAAAGCATGTTATAAATAAATAGAGTGTAGGAATATTGATAAATCGACTGACCTGTACAATATAGGTATTACTCAAGTGGTCATTTTACACTATAGTGTTGTAATTATTCTAAGTAATGTATTGTTGCCTATATTTTCATTTTATTATAATATGGATTTTCCAGGGACAAACCTAATCAAGAGCTCGCCACTGAGAAAAATCTCTATTGCCTGGCACAAGCTAGAACTTGGCTATGGCCCTATATACCAATTAAAAATATTGATTTAAAAAATGAATAATGAATAATAAATTTTAATGCAAATATGTACATGTTACTTACATGATATAAACTGTTGCCCCCCAACCAGAACCAGCATCTCTATCAAAAGCATTAATAAGAGCTTGAGAAATCGTTTCAAATAGCTCATCAGGCCCTAGATTAGGCTCCCACAGAGCTTCGCACATACCGTACAGCTGTGCAGAGGCGGTACCTCCAACAACAAAGTCTTTAGGTTGGTTTATACAACCAATAAGATCCATGTTGCAAATAAATGGATCATGTGTTTTGGGATCTAATCCTGCAACAACTGGTTCTACAAAAAAGGGGCCAAACCGTTTTTCATACAACATATGGGATAGCATAGCGCTAAATACTTTAGGGGAAATAGACCTGTTTTCTTTTAATTCATACAGGTTCGTTCTAAACCTCAGCTTTTCCATAACGGTCTGGGTGTCTGTTGCAAGGCCAGGAAGTCCTACATAAAGGTGGGGGCCCATTTCAAATATCTTTTCAAAATTAGTAGCTACTGTTTGAGCTTGGATACCGAATCTTCTATCTGCAGCTATAGCCACGCAGTTGTCACCTTTCATTGCAACCATAGCTCCTCCATTGTATGCAAGGATCGACTAAAACACATCAAAAGTGTAATGTTAAAATTATAGTGCTGTTTCAAAGGTTCAGTCAAGTAAGCGTAAAACATAAGTCATTAAGGCAGTTTTTTATGGTTTAATAAATTATTTGGATTACAAAAAGCAAGGTATGGAAAAAACAAACATTTAAACAAAAAGCTTTGTCACTAAACATAACCTAACTATTCATTATTTTATTTTTCTAAAGTACAGAATTCATAACTAGACATTTTAGGGCATAAATAACTTGAAGGTTTTAATGCTTTATCCGGTCTTACCATGTTAGCTAGCTTGTTTTTCAGTAAAAATGAAAGAACTCAAATTGATTTATAGAAAACGGAATGATTCGGTGTTTTAAATTTTTGACAATATATTTGACATTGGACTAACTGAGCACTGACAACTGACAGTTTGAATTTGGGTTTGACACACGGACATTGCCGTGTGGACGCACGTAAAACGCATAGAAAAAAAAATTGTTCGGTTTAACAAACGAACCTTCTTTGACTACCTGCGAGCTTCGTACCCAACAAGGAGTACGTTTGATAACAAGTGATTCCTTTTTTTCTATGAAACATGATCAACTAGGATGTTTAAAAGTAGACAAGGACAGATTATCTGGTTTCGGTCGTCAATTGACTTTGATTAACGAACCCCGGGCGTCTCTCATCACCCTAACCACCCCGCCATGACCTTCTTTACTTATATATGTGTAGAGGAATGTGACCCCGCTAATACCCTTTAGCTATGGAGTGAGAATTATGTCTTCACCTACGTTATTGACAGCCATGGAAATTATTCAAAAAAATTAAATCCAAATTTCAGGTTTTCCTTGATAATGACTTTGTCATTAAATAATATCGTCACATTTTGCAACGAGCAATGTTTATCGATTGATTAATCCAAAATTTAAGAAATAAAAATTTTAAAATGTTTTGCGATGAGCTTACCTATTATTCCTCTGTGGTGGAGCCAAAACCAATCATTTAATTTATCTGTGATCGTGTCGAGTAGTTTGGACACAGAACAACCAATCATTTTCTGTGACCTTTGGAGTAGTTCAAATACCTCCGCGCCGTTTTAAACTGTGTTATGTTGTAATTTTTGTGATCTTACAATTAATTTTAGTTATATTATGGCTGATATACTTTTAAATAAACTATTAAATAGCGATATAGATGTTGACGTTTTTATTAAATGGCTTATAAAAGCCTCGCCTGAGGTAAAAATCAGTTTTGTGGAGCCTAACCTAAATTTAGTTTTAAATCATTTTTTTTTTTTAGAATGACGATTTTAAGGAAATTTTAGGCTGTAATGTGGCCCAAATTGATTTTATAACTTATTTTATTAATTTTATACACGAAGAGGCACCATGGTAAGTTATAATTATCTACAAATATTGACCAGGTTAATACTTATAGGTAGCTGTTTTCTGTTTTTGAGAATAATTTTTTATACACTTTTTAGCAAAGGTAAAATAGGAGAGACACCTCAAAAACTAAATACACCAAAACGAATAAATGAAGTACAGGTTCACAGTGTTTACACTGCCAGGGAACAGAACAAGGTCATAAAACAAAATTTATTTGCCAGTGGAAATAGTACCCCACCAAATCAAAATAGTATTTTGAATTCTGCTGTGGATAATTCTGTAGGCAAATATAGTACACCGAAAGTAACCAGAACCTCTTTAAATAAAAGCAATAGCTATTTTAGTCCTGTATCTCCTCTATATCAAAATTGCAATAGCTTTATTAGCCCTAAAGAGAACAAAACTGATAATTTCTCTAGAAAATCAGCAGATAAACATTCATTATGTTTAGGAGATTTTATTGTAGCTAGTTCAAAAAATTCTTCTAAAAAGAAGAGAATAAGCACTGAGTTACAGGACGACAAAAAGGAAGCTTCACGCAGAATTAAACCGACAAGCATAATTTACCCGAAACAAGTTAACACAGCCTTTCAGAAGACAGAAAATAGCTTTAATTTTCAAGAAAATATTGAAGAAGTTTCTGTTATGTCTGCCACTGAGCAAAGGATTGTACTTGTAGAAGAGAGAATGAAAATATTGTCCTGTAAAGATAGCTTGGACAAAAGCAATATTCTTCTCTTTTCGAAAAGGAACAACAGCTTATCTCAACGAGATATTTCTCCCTGTTTAGATGAGGTAACATTCAAAACTGAAATTGACTATCTGGTAACTGTTTACACCACAATTTTAAAGTATAAAATGGTTCTGAATATTACCAGTGAAATATATTTTCTTGTTTCTTTGCTTCTAAGCAAGCAACCTGAATGTTTTCACCAAAGTTCCAAGTATGTAGGACAAGACAACCATTCTGAGGACTCAAACTTAGGTGTAAGTTATTTAGATCAATGTAGAAGCCCCTCAGATGATAGTAAAGATAGTCAAATCTCTGCAGGCTCTAGGCTGTATAATTCTGAAATTTTTGAGAGTATTCATAATGTTGTGTATTTTGCTGTACAGTCTTTGGAGACACAAATTGAAATGATAAGATTGTATGATAAGACTACTGTAAGACTTTTTGCTGACAATGAAAGAATTCGGAGTTTTTCTCGAGTTTTTTCTAGAAAACTTTTATCACATTCAGAAAAGAAGGCTGAAAAATCTAGCATTGAATTTATAACCCCCAATTCCCAGTTAAATGTATGTTTTAATATAGATACAGATAATAAGGAAAATTATCCAGATCAAAGTAGTTTTCATGCATTTCGAAAACAAAGGGATTTGTTTTATGAAATATTAAGAATTTGGGAAACCTATCATTTATCTTCTGATTGGACATTTTCTGTGAGACTTGGTGGAAAAATAAGAACATTGTTTTCTTTAAATTGTGAGACAACAAACTATATCCACTTGGCTAGGCTATTCAAAAAACAACTGTTAAGTAACTGTGCTAAAGGGCCTAAGGTAACTATAAATTCAAAAATTTTACAATTCTTTTTTATTCTTTAAACTATTTTAGGAACAAGGTTTGTCAGAGAATAACCTATCATTTCTTCCATCGGTTACAATTGACGCAGACAAATTGAATAGATTAACAAATAGACTAGTGACCAAACAGGCATCAAATGGTATAAATTCACTCCCAGTGTTTAGTGGTTATCAAGAATTTTATCATGACTTTGTAATTGTAGCTTCTAACCATTATTTTAATAAGCATTTAAGTGATAGTCTGATATCTGAGCTTGTAGAACTGAATGACACAAAGTTTAATGACATAGATATAGATGAAGGTAAGTTACCTATCAAATTTTTTGATAAAAAATATATAGGTTTTTTAAGACCTTTAAATTGTACCCTCGTATCTCCAAAACAAAATAGAATGACAATAAATCAAATCAAATCAAAATACACTTTATTGTTATAAGAAGTAGGACATCTTGTTAACAAGGCTTTGGACAATATTAAAACTGTTATGGAAATTACAACGTTATAAAGTCAGAAATAGTAATCCAATAAATAGATAATCACACCTTATGAGACAACTAAATAGTCATGGTCAAAAATTTACACACAAATTAGTCTAAGACAAAGACAAGCTCAATATTATAAAAAATCTGGCAAGAATGTACACTAAATCAAAGTTAAAAAAAAAATTAAAGGGAATGCCTGTATCATTGTAAAATGATAGTAATTAGTTGCCTTTTTATTATTTGCTTTAAAATCCTGTCATCAATCACCTGCCGATAAGCCAGTAATATGTGGTTATAAATTTTGATGCTCTCAAATATCACGGAATTTTTGGTGAGAGTTGTTTTTGGTATAGGAAGAGGCATATCGATCACTCATGTTATAGGAGCTGTTAATAGCATAATTTTTATATTTTTTATGGATAAAGCAGGCCGTTTCCAAGATATCCACTGTATACTATTATATATATATTATATCAAACTTATCAAAGGCACAAAAATAAATAAATAAGAAAGGTATGTAACAATACATTTTTTCTTGTCTTGCAGATAAGGAAGTTGATCCCAACACTAGGAAACGCTATGTAAGTTGTATAAAGAACCTAAGAATCCTGGCAAAATTTTTGGGATTTGTTGAATCACTACCTTACAGATCAGAACTTACAAATATATCGAAAAATATTTTGGAATCTCAGATTAAAACAAGAGAGCAGGTAATTTTATACCAATAAAAATACAATAATTATTAAAAAATCAAAAATCATTGATTTTTTAATTTTTTTTTTGATTTTTATTGATTTTTTTATTAAAAATTTAACATTTTTCTCTCTTTTCAAATTAATACAAATTATTTTAATGTCGGTCGGTATACAACGAAACCAAAAATACAGAAACAGAGTTTATATGTATTATATATTATACAGGGTGTTTTGTAATTGAATGTCAATAATTAAGGGGGCGATTTTTGTGTTCATTTTAAAAAGAAAACTTCAGATGAACGTATGTCCTAAACGTCTTTATTTTTGATATACAGGGTGGTAAAGTTTTCAAAAATAAATAGTTTTTTAATAATATCTGTAATACCACTTTAGATATTTTAATGAAATTTGGCAGACATGTACTATGTATCAAGATGCATTATTTACCGTACAACAATTTTTTTTTATTTCCACCAGTGGCGTTCGTACGGAATTTCACCTGCCTATTTTGGCAGACATTAATGTAACGCTACTGATTTCTCGTAAAAATAAATTTATTCCTAAAATCCCCAATAATTTTTAAACAAATGTGATCTCTTGAATTTTTTCAATCCGATGCACGGTTTTCGCTTAAAAAAAATAAAAACCTTTTCTCTGCATGATCATAACAATATCGTTAATACGACAATATCACCATGCACAGAAATAGATTTTATTTCTTAGATCAAGTTTGCTTAGAAATGAATAAGGATCGTCTGTTAATAAATCAACAACAACCTTTGTGAAAAAAAATAACTCATTTCTAAGCAAACTTGATCTAAGAAATAAAATCTATTTCTGTGCATGGTGATATTGTCATATTAACGATATCGTTATGATCATGCAGAGAAAAGGTTTTTATTTTTTTAAGCGAAAACCGTGAATCGGATTGAAAAAATTCAAGAAATCAAATTTTTTTAGAAATGATTGGGGATTTTAGGAATAAATTTATTATTACGAAAAATCAGTAGCGTTACATTAATGTCTGCCAAAATAGGCAGGTGAAATTCCGTACGAACGCCACTGGTGGAAATAAAAAAAAAATTGTTGTACGGTAAATAATGCATCTTGATACATAGTACATGTCTGCCAAATTTCATTAAAATATCTAAAGTGGTATTACAGATATTATTAAAAAACTATTTATTTTTGAAAATTTTACCACCCTGTATATCAAAAATAAAGACGTTTAGGACATAGGTTCATATGAAGTTTTCTTTTTAAAATGAACACAAAAATCGCCCCCTTAATTATTGACATTCAATTACAAAACACCCTGTATAAGTACCTAGGGGAGGATGGGGGAATAAGAAACAGGGGTAATAAGATGATTTTTTTTCCTTCCTTTTTTGTACATGGAAAAAATCTAAAAAAAAAACACAAGATACACCTATAACCTTCATCCACAAGACCTAAAAGGTTTTTCGAGCAATGTCACGAAATTCTATAATTTCTTTGCTTAACAAGTTGGGTCTGTATAAAACTTAATCAGCCCAAAGTAGAGCTTTTTAAGACATTTTCTGTTTTTCTAGTCTGGAGTTAAATTTATAAACCAAGTTTTTGGCACGGTCTTGTGGATAATGAACAGGGCTTTCAAGTGTTTTTTTAATTATTTTTTTAACTTAAAACAGAGACCACAAAAAGGTGTGTTTCTTATAACCCCAATTTTTCTTCCATGTGGGGTAATAAGAAATTCACCTTATTTTTACATGGAAAAATCTAAAAAAAAACACAAGATACCTATAACCTTCATCCACAAGACCTAAAAGGTTTTTCGAGCAATGTCACGAAATTCTATAATTTCTTTGCTTAACAAGTTGGGTCTGTATAAAACTTAATCAGCCCAAAATAGTGCTTTTTAAGACATTTTCTAATCTGGAGTTAAATGCTTTCAAACATTAAAAACAACTTTTGTGCCTTTATTTCTTGTTGCTGCTGTAAAAAAAGAACCACTTCCATAAAAATTCTAAAAATTTCAGGGTACACCTCAATAGTGTATCTTAATACCCCAAGTCCATTTTTAATGTTGGTAAATCAGTTCAGTTCGGTTGTTGTACCTTATTACCCCATTGGGGGAAATAAGAAACATTTAGTAGGGGTAATAAGAAACAAATTCTTATAATTTTTGGTTTTTGAATTAAAATGATATATTACATATAAATGAGTACCCTCAGGTAAAATTAATACCAGAAAGAGAAATCAGAGTTATATACTTGAAACTATCACCTGTACAAATTTTATTGGTTTCTTATTCCCCCTTCCTCTCCTACTACTTTATTTATTATTTCTTAAAAGCGCGAGTTCTATATACTGTTGATTTTTGAAAATATTTTTTTAATATGTGTTCATTGTGTCAATGTAATTTTGAAATAAAGAATAAATAAATAAAAAAATAAAAATTGGTCTGAAATAAAAATAAATAGTTTTATTAAATCATGATTTAAATCGTGATTTAAATCAGCCCAATCCTGTTTATAAGTAGATCAAAATTAAAAAATAATAATATTTCTTCACTTAATAAAATTAATCAAGAAATTCTTATAATAATATATTAATAAAAATTTAATTTGGAAAGGGCATATTGAATATTTAAGAAGTTACATCTCCAATAATTGGCATTTTGTTTAAGGTGGGAGTATCAACATGCTTGCCAACCTATAACCTATTTCGCGTAGATTTATTTATGTTTTCTAGCTTTTATACAAAATTTAAAGAAAATCAGTATCGATTTGATATTCTATAGGTAATAATTGACATATTTAATAAATATCAAGGAATTTCATAACTTATTTTAGGAGAATTGTATAGCGAAAAATACCGGGTAAGATTTTTTTTAACATTATTATGTCATTGTCACTCATGGTTCTTTCAGTATACAATTCTCCCAAAATTAGCAATGAAATTAATTGATATTTTTGTAATATATCAGATATTACCTAAGTAATGTGCCGACGATACTGATTTTATTTAAATGTTAGTTTAAAAAATAATAAACTTGAATAAACAAAGCGAAATAGGTTATAAGTTGGCAATAAATTTAACGACGTTGAGAATTCAACCTTAAAGCTAAAAACTATATATCATTAAAATATTTAAAAAATGTATATTATTCTTTGGTTTATTCAAAATTACAGTATATGATTTAAATTTGGGGATCAGCGAATTTAACTACAATTCAGCCATTAAAAAAACTACAAAACAAAATAATTAAATGCATAAATAAACTTCATTTTTTAGAACCAACTATAAATTTGTATGAACCAAACGGATATTTTAATTTAGAAAAGCTTTATAAAGTAAAACTATGCATTCTAATACACTCTATTATTATTAAAGAAAAACAATCAAATATAATATTTCCTTCGACCAACATTATTCACATCACGAGACAAAAACACCTATGGTAAAAAGGACTTTTGGCCAAAGATCAATATTATATAAAGGAATAAAAATTTACAACAGTTGGCCGAAAAAATTAAAGAAATATCAAAATTATGGACTTTTAAAAAAACACTGAAAAAATACTTTTTAAAACTAAACTAACTTTTAACGTATATTATTAATTTTTTTTTGTAAATGGTTACTTAATATAAATATTGCTTTAAATAATTTCGATGGAGTTATTAATAGTTACCATACATTATTTTTATTATTTGTGATTTTATACAGGGTGTCCGGTAACTTATGGGCCATAGAGCAACTGGAGATAGTAGATATAAAAATATCTCTTTTGAGCCAAATTTGCCCAAGTAAAATGTTAGAGGTTAAAGAGATACAGGGTGTTGAAAGTGAAAATTAATTTTCGAAAAATGATGATAATTTTGAAACGGTTTAAGATATCGAATTCAAAATCGGTATAACTAGGTTTTCAAGAGTGAGAAATTCGAATTTGGTGTTAATTTCAAGATACTCCCTAGAGTGCGCTTGCTACGTGCTTCATGTTGAACTAATTCATCCATATTTTTTTTTAACCGTGCAGTTACTAGTATTTATACTTTAAACTATAAAAGAACCTACCTTTTTACGTAAAAAAGGTACTCTTGGGCGATCTCGATATCTCAAGCCGTTACCCAGATTTTAGCGTCTGAATGTTCCATTGCACATTCTGTTGATTGCTGAGAAATATTTAATTCACAAAGTGTGCCTTGCATTTTGACAACATTTTTTGCGGTGAAAACTGTCATTATTTTCTACTTTTTCCCGTCAAAGGTACGTAAATAAAAAGTTTTTGCAATATCCAAGTACTGTAATCTTTTCAAATAAAAATGCCCAGGCTTAATAAGTTTTCTAACCGTGATTTACGTGATATGGTCTGCGTTTATGCACAAGAGAATTATAATAGTCGTGCTGCACTTAGAAGGTATGTAGAACTCTACCCAACCAGAATCATTCCAGACCGAAAAATATTTCAAAGAATATTCAATCAGTTAGGTGAAACAGGTTCGTTTTATGT
Source organism: Polydrusus pterygomalis (assembly GCA_963969555.1). Classification (NCBI taxonomy): domain Eukaryota; kingdom Metazoa; phylum Arthropoda; class Insecta; order Coleoptera; family Curculionidae; genus Polydrusus; species Polydrusus pterygomalis. The sequence goes on along the minus strand of OZ018385.1, from coordinate 36,105,731 downwards.
CAAAAATCCTGGTGGACGACCGAAAACTATAACGATCGAACAAGAAGACGAGATCTTGGTTCGTATCGCGGAAAATCCTGAATTAAGCACTAGGCGTTTGGAAGCTTCTACAGGAATAGGTAAATCGACCTTCTCAGAAGTCATCAATGCAGAAAATTTATTTCCTTACCATTTCACGCCCGCTCAAAATTTACTGCCAGGAGATTTGCCAGTCAGATCAGAATTCTGTCAAAATCTACTAAATAAGAATAACAAAGATCCCATGTTCCTGAGAAAAATATTATTACTGACGAGGCAACTTTTACAAGTCGCGGAATTTTTAACTGGAAAAATAATCATCACTATGCTTTTGAAAATCCACGACTACCCAAAGAAAGACATTTTCAGCACGAGTTTTCGATAAATATTTGGAGCGGCATTATCGACAATTTCTTGATCGGCCCATATCAGCTTCCGCAGAGACTTAATGGAGAACAATATTTGCAGTTTTTAGAAAACGATTTACTTTACCTTCTGGATGATATACCTCTGAACATAAGACACAATATGTGGTACATGCAAGATGGTGCCCCAGCACACTTTGCAGTTCCTGTTCGAAATCATTAAAATCAGCGTTTTCCACATCGGTGGATTGATCGCGGTAGCGAATTTCCTTGGCCGCCGCGTAGCCCAGATATTAACCCGTTAGATTTTTATCTGTGGGGTCACATGAAGGATTTGGTATATGGTGATGAATCCAATACACGGAAAGAACTTGAACAAAAAATTCAAGAAGCCGCCAATGTTATAGGAGATAATCAAATATCTTCCTGAATGTGAGACGTCATTTGTTAAAAAGCTTAAGAAAATGTATTGAAGTAAACGGTGGACACTTTCAACATTTACTAAAGTGAATTAAAACAAATTTTTAATAGATCCCAATATTTTCATTTTGTTTTTTTTTCTGCCTTTTTATCATCAAGTCCTAGAATCTGGGTAACGGCTTGAGATATCGAGATCGACCAAGAGTACCTTTTTTACGTAAAAAGGTAGGTTCTTTTATAGTTTAAAGTATAAATACTAGTAACTGCACGGTTAAAAAAATATGGATGAATTAGTTCAACATGAAGCACGTAGCAAGCGCCCTCTAGGGAGTATCTTGAAATTAACACCAAATTCGAATTTCTCACTCTCGAAAACCTAGTTATACCGATTTTGAATTCGATATCTTAAACCGTTTCAAAATTATCATCATTTTTCGAAAATTAATTTTCACTTTCAACACCCTGTATCTCTTTAACCTATAACATTTTACTTGGGCAAATTTGGCTCAAAAGACATATTTTTATATCTACTATCTCCAGTTGCTCTATGGCCCATAAGTTACCGGACACCCTGTATATTGTATATTTGGTGTTATATTCTCTGTAATGAACTTTTTAAGTTGCTTGAGAATAAAGATATATATATTATTATTGTTAAAAAAAGATACGATAAACATGTAGGGAACCAAAAAGAATGAGAAAAGAACGGGGAGCCAAATTATGATATCAGTATTTATACAGGGTATTAAAAAATAAGTACAGGAGTGTGGAATTGTCGGTAGCGCAAAAAAATAAACACTCTATATACTGCATCCGACAATTTTGACATTTTCTAATAGGTGTACCAAATTGTAAATTATCATCTTGGTAAGAAAAACTAAAAAAAAAATTAAAACTTTTGACACCCTGTATATAAAAAATGTAGCTCTTTTGACCGCATGTTTATTAGTATTTTTCTTATCTTAAGGAGCTTTATCACACCCTTAAATATCTGCGTGGCATTCATTAACACCCTTTATAATAATGAACTAACATTATTTAATTAATAAAGATTCCCTTGAAAAATGTTTTTTTTAGTGTTCACCAGCACTGGACATCAAACTACTTCTAACCAAGTCAATAGAAACCAATAACATAGTGTTGCTGATACCCTGGCTCACAAAGTACCTTGCAATGTTGGATTATGTTACCTTACGCCTTTCTTACTACAACTCGGTCCACAAGATACTGTTTGATCTATACCGAAACATCGACGATTCAGAAAAAAATAGCTATAACACTGCTGTTGTGAAATTTTGCTTGGGGTGGCTTTTTGAACTACCTCATTTTCCCGATTCCGAATATTTTAATTTTTGTTTAACTATAAGTAACACTTCTAGTAGCTTGAGTAAAAAGGACCTGTCAAAAAAATCCAATAGTTTTAATGGTATAAACGGTACAAAGGTCCAGTTAAAAAATAAAGGGCTAGACCAACTACGGATAATAAATCAAAGTGTGTTGTATCTTTGCTGTCCATATTTAGAAGAGATTAAGAAATTGTTGTCGACAAATGCATCTAGTAACAATGTGGCTGTCAAATATATTACGCCTGTAACAGCTGTCGAATCTAATAGCGAGATGGCAAGGAAAAAGCTGGAGGTAAGTGCTGACGCAGTTAATTTCAGAAAGTGATAGAAAAAATTGGGAAGTTTTTAAGTATCTATAAACCTTCACCACTAGATGTTTTTGAATTTACAATGAATGGTGCCGACGGAATAACAACAGAAATATTAAAACTACTATTTCTAGACCACTAACATTTCTAAAAGCCTGTTTACATTAGTTGCAGTTAATGCAATTGCACTAAAAAATTGCCTCAATGCATGCGCTTTTGTGATTTTCTGATCAGCTGATGCAATTTTATTTGCATCGCACGAAATTAGGAAATGTTCTAATTTGATTGCAAATAGCATGCAATTTTAGTGATTTTTCTAGTATTATTTTCAATATTAACCTGATAAGAAAAGTAAACATAACCTCTACAAAAGTATTTGTTTGTATTTTGAAGCGTTGGGTGTTGGTTTTTGTGATTTTCTTTAATATAATATATTTTTGAAAGTCAATATGTTTTAATTAACAAAAATCACAACAAAAAATTACAGAAACACCTACAGGAAAATCAACATAACACATAACCTCTTATTTAATCAGCTGATGTTTGGGTTGGTAATATCTGTTGTCAAGATACTTGCTTGAAATTAATTGCTTCATAATGTAAACGTGATGTAAACGGTCATGCAATGCAATTAATTGCCTCGCTATAAACTGCATGCAGCGATTGCACCTAATGTAAATAGGCTTTAATAAATAATATTTTTAAAACCAGTATATATCCAGAAGCTTTCAAAATTGCTATAATAAAACCTATTTCAAAAAATGGAGATTCTAGTAAAACTAGTAATTATAGACCAATAACATTAATATCTTCGATAGCAAAAGTGTTCGAAAAGATTTTAAAATTATTTGGAAAAAATACATTTTATTTCTAATAAACAGTTTGGGTTTCAAAAAAATAAATCGACGCTATTTGCTATCGACAGAACAAATATATGATGCACTAGATAATAAAAAACCTTGTATTAGTATTTTTCTAGATTTAGCAAAAGCCTTTGATACAGTTAGCCATAATTTACTGTTAAAAAAGTTTGAAAATATTGGAATTTGGAAATATGGAAAGCATTAGAATCAATTAAAAATTATCTGAAAAAATAAACCAACAAGGTCAAATAGATAAAGAAAAAAAGCTAACCAAAAGTATTTAAGTATGGTGTTCCTCAAGGAACAATTTTAGGACCATTATTTTTTAATATTTATATTAACGACTTATTTAGTATAAATTGCGATGGACAAATTCATAGTTTTGCAGATGATAGTACAATTTTTATACCGATACAAATTGGGACAACTTAAATAATAAAATTAAAAAAGATTTTAAAATTATAAAAAATTGGTTTGATAACAATTTGTTAACAATTAATTTTAATAAAACAAATTATATTCCTTTTACTTTAAACCTAAATAACCTACCACGAAATATGAATAGTATTCAAATAAATGAAGACATTCAAATTTTTAAAGTTAATCAAATAAAATATTTAGGTATTTTTTAAATAATTATTTTTGACAGTAAATTAAATTGGAATTTTCACTTAGAATACTTAATTAAAAATTTAAGAAGTTTACTACCAATTTTTAAAAACATTAAAAATCTTTAAATGTAAGACATATTATGGAAATATTATTTTACGCGTTAATTAAAACTCATTTAAATTACGGAATTTCTTAATACTTAAATATCTTTATTAAAGTGACGTGTGTAGTGTCTTCCTCTGCTAACACCGGCTATCTCAATAGTAATATCTGGTTTATAATGGCCTACCTCCATTTTTTAATTCAAATTTTTCCTTGAAAGTATATTTAAACGATCTTTTAATGTTCACCAAATACTACATCCATTTTATATTTTTTCAAAGTCTACAGTCTACACACGATAAAAGCCGACTAACAATAAGAACAAACAACAATAACGATTACCTATATAAAACGCACGCGAACTGCTACAAATGCAGCTCAATTACTGCGTAATTTTGGGAGAATTGTATAGTGAAAGAACAAAACCATAATAATGTTTAAAAAAATCTTACCCGATATTTTTCTTTATACGATTCTCCTAAAATAATTGATTAAATTCCTTATTATTTACTTAATATACCTACCAATATTATCTTATTATGACTTCTTGCAAACAAGGGTTTTTTCGTTAATAAAATTGCAAAAAAATTTTGAAATTTTAGCAACAGTTGGAAGATGCATTCTTTAGTGGTCAACCGTCGTCGTTAAGAAAAACAATCGAATTTCTAAGCGAAAGAATAGCATCAGCGGCAGTAAAATACATATGCTATGACTTAGTCCCCACGGCCAAAGCAATGGCTGTCAAAGATCTTAAAGAAAATGTGTTGAAGAATCATTGTGTTGACGGTGATGATACTCAGAGCAAGGTAAACATGCTGATGGTTTAAAACTTATAATAATATATTTTTAATGTTTCACTCTACCCTGCAACTGAGAGCGTTTTGCCTTTCGGTGCCCCTGGAATGTTTTAAAATTACAGTCAACGTTATCTATGTATAGTCGTATCTGGTCTTATCGTGCGGGTCATACGATTCAAGAAAGACATACTCTCAGTTTTTGTTTTCTTTACTTGCGTTTAATTTTACCCTCTAAATAAAATACGTAAGATAAATGAGACAGACTTATTCCATTTTGACATGAAAAAAAAGGATATGTATTTACTTTCCAGCGATTCTAAAAAAGCTTATAATAGCACCAGCTACGTTTTATTTTAAATATGCCAGTTTTGTGACTTTGACAGTTTGTGACAAAATGAAACAATTTTCTGGGTTTTTGCATCCCCAATCAAAAAAAATGGTACTTAATCTGATAAACTATTTCGAAAATGAAAGAAAAAGTGGAAATTCGCCAACCAATATTTAGGAAACAGTAGCCAAAGCACTGGGAATTAGTTTAAGGACTGTGCAGAAAATTGTGCACGAAACAAAACATAACATAATACCCAAGAATACTAAAAAGTGTAAACGAAGAAAGCCAAAGACTGAGGATTTAAGCGAAAATATTAAAATGGGAGTTCGAAATGTGATTTACGGTTTATACAAATCAAAAACCAATGTAACTCTTCCAGTTTTACAAAAAACATTAAAAATTCGGGGTGTTTTGGAAATTGGACTTGAAGCGTTATCAAAATTAATAAAAAATTTAGGTTTTCGTTATAAAAAAGACTGTAACCGAAGATTTTTATGTGAGCAGCCACAGATAGTGAGTCAGCGTGTTCAGTTTTTAAAAAAATATACGGACAATTACAAATCGAAATTTAGAAAAGTGGTATTTTTAGACGAAACGTGGATATTTTCGAATGGAATTGGTTCAAAATCTTGGCAAGATGAGTCTGTAAAAAGTGTTAAAAGGAAAAAGGGGTGCGGTACGGGAAAGCGTTTTATTATTTTGCATGCCGGTTGTGCAACAGGATATGTTGCAGGTGCGAGTTTAATTTTTTCTTCCACATCAAAAAGTGCTGACTATCATGATAATATGAATTGCGAAATGTTTGAAAAATGGTTAAAAGTTCAATTGATACCAAATTTGGATGCTCCGTCTTTAATTGTATTAGATAATGCATCATATCATTCAAGAATTTTAATTAAACACCCTACTTCATCTTGGAGGAAAAGTGATATTTATGAGTGGCTGGAAAAACACAACCAAAATCCTTTACCAAATATGCTTAAATCAGAACTCCTATCAATAGCAAAGTCTCTTAAAAAACCCAAAATATACGCGGTAGATGAAATACTGCGTGAATATGGTCATGAGGTTCTACGACTGCCGCCATATCATTGCCAGTTTAACGCAATAGAATTAATATGGGCTGGTGCAAAGTCTTATTATGAAAAACATGTAGGTGATGGTCTTAAATCCGACCAAGTACAAATAGTTTGGCAAGATTCGTTAGATCATATTACACAAGAGTACTGGAAGAAATCGGTGGAACATACAGAAATATTAATAAGGGATTGGTGGGATCGAGAACAAGTACTAGATGTCGAAGTAGCGCCAATGATAATTGCTCCATTCGAAGACGACTCAGACGACGAGGACTTTTCAGATTTTATAAGTGACGATGAGAGTTTTTAGGCTATAATTATAAACGGTGTTTTTCGTTTACATTTTTTAGTATTCTTGGGTATTATATTATGCTTTTTTTTTCATGCACATTATTCTGCATAGTCCTTAAACTAATTCCCAGTGTTTTCATTACGGTTTCCTGCATATTGGTTTGCGAATTTCCACTTTTTCTTTCATTATCGAAATATTTTATCAGACTAAATGCCATTTTATTTTTAGGTTTTAGTAGTAAAATTGTTAAAATAAATTGCACTGTTTATTATTGTCGTTTTTAATTAAAGTGTACAGTAGGTATATAATAAACGATTATATAATTTTTTTTTAACTTTTTCAACTCTCCTGTACATAATTTTTACAAAACTAATAATATCAGGTATATGTGGCTATCTTCGCGATAGCTAAAATAATGAAACTATTTTTCCTTCCTTCGGTATATTTGTAAATAATTTCACAACATTTTGATAGCCTCTGTGTTGTCTGATTTGACGCATATGATCAGTGACCTTTGAACCCGCACGTTAAGACCAGATCTGACTATAGTAGTAGTAGTAACATGGTTTATTTAGCAAAAAGCTACAATTAAATATTTTTTAATACATATTTATAGATCTATTTTTAAATTTTAAAACTCAACCTTCTTTTAACAAAAACAGACAGAAAAGTTAAACATTTTCAAATTATATGAAATATTACATATTATTTTGTTTTTTAATTAAATGTAATTTTAAAGTTTTAATGATATTTGAGATTTAATAGAATTTTCCAAATTATTATATTCTATCAAACCTTTATGAAAAATAGACTTACAAGCTAATGGTTTAGACACTATCCACATAAAATTTTTGATTAGTTCTTGTTTTATAATTATGATGGTCATAATTAAAAGAACAAAAATGTTTTAAACAATCAGGCAATAAATTATTTTTAATTTATGTATAAAGATACATACTAAATAAAAAATTAAATTTCTGACATTCAACCCAATCTAAATTTTTTACCATAAAATTTATTTTTGTATATTTATCACAATTTAAAATAATCCTGATTGCCTTATTCTGTAAAATTTGTAATTTTAACTTAAATTAGAACTGATTCTTTTAAAATAACCTACTTTTCCGGCAATCTTCGATATAATACTTTCAAAATACTTAAAAATTTTAATTTTGAATCAATGATTATCCTTAAATATTTAAAACTGTTTACTAATTCCAATTTTTCACCATCGATTATAACATTTAAATTTTAACAATTTAAATTATTACCTATAACCATACATTTAGTTTTTGAAATGTTTAATTTTAATTTATTTACTTTTAGCCAATTTAATAATATATTTATCTCAGAATTTAGAGTATTTAGACCATCAAAAATATTTAAAACATTAATGTAAATTAAGGTGTCATCAGCAAACATTTGTAACTTACACATTTTTAAAGCTAAAGGCATATCGTTGATGTATAAAATAAAGAATATCGGACCTAGTATACTTCCTTGAGGAACTCCTATATTATATATTTTTTTTTTATTTGAATATGTTTTTGATATTTTTGTTTTTTGTGACCTGTTACTTAAATAATTTTTAAACCATTTATAAACGTTTCCACGAATAACATACTGATACAATTTACTCAATAATCTAGCCCTGTCAATTGTTTCGAATGCCCGCTTAATCCAAAAATACAGCTATAACATTTTCCCCTTGATCAATGGTTCTCTTCCACGTCTCAATCACACATTGAATGGCTATCTCTGTCGAGTACCCGTTTCGAAAACCAGCTTGAAAGGAAACTAAAATTTCGTTGGCATCAATGAATTCGAATAACTGTTCATATACGACTTCTTCTAATAATTTCTCAACATCCCATAAAACATTTACTGGCCTCATCTCATCCCATCTTTTAGTGTTTTTTACTTTTGGCACTGGTGTACTGTAAGAACCTTTTGTCAACGATAATAGTTTTATATTTTTTAGACTGCATTAAAGAAGCAAACGACGTCTTTAGCGCAAAACCACCTAACACAGTTTCTGCAAATGTGCGATGATGAAGTTTTGAAAATATCAAGTCAAAAAATTCCACAGGCTCTAGACAGTCTGTTGCCCATTGATGCTTTGGAAGAGACGAAGAATGTATGTGTGAATATTACAACGAAAATGTACATCGAAAGAGTTCAGCAGTGGGTTAAGAGCCATGTCAATGTCACGGTATTTTCAAAGGATTTTGACAGTGAAGTTCAGAAGGTAATACACCAATCGGCCGTCTGAAAACTAGTAATTTCATATATCATATATCAACACAGGCACAAGCAACAATGCCATTTAAAAACCCATAAACCCACTACCTGTGTCAGGACACACCGCAGATTTTAAAACGTTTGTGTTTTAGGCTTTTAATGGTAGAAAATTGGAGAAAGACAAACCACCGTTTATTTTGCCCTCTGGTGGTAGAGATTGTGAACACAATGAAGATTCCTTAAGCGGATTTCATCTTTTAAATAATATTAGGGTAAGATAATGCATATGCATATGCATATAACTGTTTTCCTTGTAGTACCACTTTTTCTTGAATACTGTTAAATACATTGAAACCATATACTTCTTATAGAATAGACTTTATTGTTTACGTTTTTAAAAAATCAAAGATTCCAGCGTTCGCAATTTGTCTGGTTAGCTGTATAATCCACGTATGGTTCACTATACACGTACATAGAAAGAAGCGCTGTTGTCAAACTTACTGTTAAGTCACATATGAGATTCATAAAATTAATAAAATACACTTTGTGCAACAATAATTCAGATAAATAATAGACGTTTATAAGATACTATAGGTACTTAGAACAAGTTTTTGTTGATTTAAATAAAATAAATTTCAGGTCTTTGTATTTATAGTCTATTTCAGAAAGGTGTAGAGTAATAAAAGCTAATTAGGTATGCAAAGGGACTACAGAGTGACCCAACCAATCTTTAAACCACTTTCATAATTTGGCATTGATTTCATTGCAAAATTCTTTCTTTTCATCAAGTGCAGGTAGTGCGACCCGGGTTTGGGTCAATTTATGGGTTTTGCCTATTGTTGTCCATTCACAAACACTGAAAATGGTAAGACAAAGGCGTGCCGGTAGGATATTCGTAAAAAGGAAATAATTTTATTTTAACAGAATAAAAATGAGGCATTATGTACATAGTATTAGCTACACTTCTTTTTTATTAAACATTATAAAAAAATACAAAATACAAAAAATACATTATACAGAAATTAAATTATAAAAAATCATAATATTCTTCGTCATCTGAGGAACTGTCATCTCCTCTTGACGTTATAATTAACGGGTCGACGGTCCGATTGATCAGGTGGTCAAGATCCCACATTTTCTCCTCTTCTTTAATGGCATGATGGACTGTTTTTCGCCAGTTCTCTGGTGTCACTTCCTTAATGGCTTGCTCAAATAGTAGCTTAACGTCTTTCATTTTGAATGTCATGTTGTGTCTTGCTACAAATCCTTTTACTTGCGCCCATATAAGTTCTATAGGATTTAGTTTGCAATGATATGGCGGTATGCGCAGCACAGTTACACTATGTTTTTCTGCTATATCTTCCACGGCATATTTCATAAAACGATGTTTGTGTAAATTTGCTATAGCTAACAGTTCCTTCTTTATCAAATTATCTTCAAACTCAATACTTTTGATGGTTAACCAGTCGAAAATTTGTTGTTTTCTCCAAGATGAAGTTGGAGTCTTCTCTGTGCGTCGTGAATGATAGGTTGCGTTATCCATAACTACTACTGAATCAGCTGGAAGATATGTTATCATTTCTTTTACTGGTCTGCCTGGACTTTTCTTGTGAGGTTCCACTTGACCTGCTGTCTTTCTCTCCCGCAATAATTTAAAAATGGTGGACTTTCCAACTCCAGTCATTCGGAAACATCGGTCGACAGTTTATTGTACAGTAAAAGTCGGGTAATCGTATTTTATGCAATCATGTACATTTAAAATAATAACTTTTTCACTTACTGATAGTGGAGAATTATTATCGGAACATCTTTTTCTTGGTGTGAATGTCGCCATTTGATTACTAATCTTATAATACTGTGAACACTATATACGGCTTAACAGCAAATACTGATGCGTTAAAACTAAACAAATATACTTATTAAGGTCATACACACACGATATATGAAGTTTATTCCAAATTACCACCTATTTATATGATCAGCCAATGAGGCCAAGCCAAACTCGGTACCTGTTAAATGTTACTTGTTAAACGCAAAACGTAACTTTATAATTTACTAATTAACTAATCCCTACACAATATTTCGATTTTGACACTTCAGGCCTCAGGCCAGAAAATATACCTTTTCTAATCCTCTTACGCAATTACTTGAAATTTTAATTTTACAAACTACTATTTTTTCTCTGACATTTTTGGTTAGTTATCATAAATAATTTAATGCACAAAGTTTACCTGCGCCTATGGCCGACACCACAATTGGACGGAATTTCCCATTTTATTACTCTACACCTTTCTGAAATAGACTATAGTACCTACCTATTTTAGTTTCATGGTGATAAAATCTAGAATGATAGCGGCGGCAACCTCGCTTTCCTTATGCACGTGTCGGCCATTCACGGGTAGCAATAAAAACAGCTGTAGTAATCGAATAAACCCTTCTTTTTTTTAGTGAGTAAACGTAGTATTTGTTTTTGCGTTGTCGCCGTTAATAATAACTTTAACTTGGTATAAAATTTTTGTGTTAGTCGATCATACAAGGACATTTAAAAAGGTCCAATACAATTTTAATGTAACATTGTTATTGATGTGACGATATTATTATTTTATATTTTAATTTTTAGGAAGTATGTTGTGACTTAATAGAAAAAACTGATGTTACCGAAGAGTTTATTGAAACCTTATTAGAAGATAGCTATAGATCATTGACAGAACGAAACGACGTAAATGACATGATAACCGTAAATATAGGCCACACTTTGTTTGATTTATTTTTGTTGCTAGGTAAGTATGGTGGATGGTGGTTACTAACCGCGAAATTGACGTGACACCAAATACATAGCTTGTTTATAGTCTATGCTAAGGTGACCATTCGTACTGATTTTACCAGTACAGTACTGGTTTTCAGGGCATAAGTCCTGGTTAGTCATTAAACAAAACCAGTACACAAAAAGTACTGGTTTTAGATACACCACAGATGAGAAAGTTGGACATTGGAAACAAAATTGTGTTTCGGTATCAGATAGGTGGAATTCTATGGAAATATTCAGGAAAACGAAAATTTGTTAAAAGCAATTCATTCCTCAGAAAAATATAAAAAATCAAACGAAATTAAAGAACGACTTATGTTTTATTATGTTATTATTATTATGCCTTATATTATCGTGTTATATTATGTTTTATTTTTATATTGTAAAATCATTTTTTGATTTTTACTATAGTGTCCGACCGAAACAAGATTTTTCAGCCGAAACGGAAACCGAATCTTCGGCCTTGGTCTCAGTTTCGGCCAAAACCGAAACTTATTTATACATTATGTTAAAAATTTTATTATTATTATTTTATTGCATACCGAAATCTAATTTATTTTATATAGCTTGGAAACAGATTGAACTCTTCCCACCTAAAAAAAAAAAGTCGACAGAAAAATTAAAGGATGAAATCCCCAAAGTTAGCCCAACGGTGCGCGACAATTCACGAACACTGAGTTTCGGCGGTATCTACATTTTCTTGTGTTCAAATAAACGCAACATTTTTTTGATATCTAAAAGGCGTTGGGCCGTTTTGTGAATTTTTGATAAAGATTTGTAAAATTTGGGCGTGGCTGGTCAAAATTGGTATTGTCCTGGTTTCAGGTTAGAAAAAAATGGTCACCTTAGTCTATGCAGTTGTAGCATTGTAGACTGTATACCTTGAAAACGCTAGCTTGTAGCTGTGAAATGTAAATACACAATGGTTCTAGAGAACTTTTCCACCCACATTTTTTTAAATTTTGTAATTTTAACACCGTATACCCCAATTTACAAATTTCTGGAGCGAGCAGCCTTAAGAATTTATCACCTCAGATTCCTGTGAGTTATATTACCCGTGTCGTCTGCAAATTGTAGCAAGTAGCAGCTGTGTTGTCTTCCATGTTCCAAAATTTCTGCAAATTTATAAATTTCCTTTATTTTCAGTTTCAAACTTTCCATCTGTTTTTAAAACCAACGAGAAAATAATTGGCCTCGTTGCAAAAATATGGATTCTTCAACCAAAAACCAACAACCTGTTTAAAAGTCTGTTTTGCCCGCGAAATATAAAAATTTTGCAACAGTCTGAAAATTGGTCCGAAGCTTGGGATATGTATGCCAAATTGATTTCCTACCTAGTGGATAAAAAAATTATGGAACAGGAGGAATTTGAGTCCCAATGTACTGGATTTTACAATAGGGATTGGGAGCAGGTAACGTGTTTTGATTTTAATAAATATAAAGATTTTTGCAATGTTGTTGTATCGAAAAACTAAAATCTAAAATAGTTTTTTTTTACAATATTTTTGTTCCTAACGAAAAATTTGACAAGTCAATATTTTTGTTTAAACCGAAGATATGGAAAATTTAATATAACATGAGCTCCATAAGAACAAATTGACGTGTCAAAAAGGTTTTTGTAGGCAAGAAGTTACAAGTATTATACCATTCGTCGGCTTAATTCGCAAAATGCGTAACTCCACATTTGGGTGAAATTAAAAATTTTATGTCATTCGATTTATATAAATATAGCGCATATGAAAGAATAGTTCGGATCTCCGAAATTGTATTGCCTTTTTTAATATCCGTACAATAGAAAACTTCGTAATTCCATCCCTACGAGTTCCGCGATAGCAGAGTGCGTAACTCCAGTAGTAGTCTCCATACTGTTGTATATAGCGCACATTGTGCTCCTCAAATTTATGTGATCATTGCAGTTATTTAAGTGATTTCTTGTATAAGTAAATTGTTACTAGGTAAGTGACGCTTTTAATTATTTGATACATAATTTTAATCTTACCGTAATTGTTAAATAATGTGCAAATTCGCCACATGTATGAGTATTGGAGATACGCGGTTTGCCTATAGTATATTTTGGTGGTAAACACATCCAGAGTACAGGAGATGCGCATTTTGACTGTTCTAAAGAAAAATCAGTTTTAAGCGTTTCCTGGACATTTTTAAGAATCGGAGTTGCGCATTTTGCGAATTAAGCCGACGCATAGTATCTTCTACAAAGCCATAAACATAACAACTGTTCTTTAAATTAATGTTATTACGTTTATTATTATTCTAGTGTTAAAACTGTTCATTTCGTATAGGTAAAAATAAAATGTATGTTGAGGATTTAAAAATGTTCAAACTTTTCTTTACATTTCTTCCTTTTTTTTTCTGCCACCTTTAAACTAATTATTTTTTTAGGACACCTTGGAAAATTTCTCCTATTTTCTCAAGAAATTTATCATTTACAATGAGTGTGATACTACAAATAGTAGTTTTGTCTACCTTTTAGATTTTTTATCTGATTTTTGTTCAGATTTATAAACCTTTTAATGTTTTTTTACGTGTTGCTTTTTTCATGTTTCTTTAAGGCTAATATTTGTGATATGATGACGACGACCATGTTTATGTTGTTAATAAACCACCTATTTATTTTAATGCAAACGATTTTTAATGCGTATTTATTGCAGCGTCGGGTTAATCGTCAAGGGTATTGGATTCGTCTTCATCCCATAATACGTTTTCCTCTCGTAACTCCCAACAAAGCCGATATAATTAAACATTTGTTATTGATGCAAAAATAACTTTATTGTTCATGATTTATGTTATTGTTTTAGCACTTTAAAATTAAAAAATAATATTACTTATGTCGGATATTTTGGCACCATATAGGTTCATCTGTTCGATCCAGACAGTCGAAAACTTTGTCACACAATTTTTCTTTGGAAATACATTGTCCATTTAAACATGGAATGTGATTTTCTTCACAACGTACACCTAAAAAATTATCGATTTAGTTTTAACAACTAGGCCTAGTAAAGCATCCATCATTATTTAGTTTCTTTTCGCCTTATACAAAAAATGACCTAATATCTGTCTTTGGGAATAGCAATTACCTACACTAAATTCATCTCAAAGAAATTGTATTGTAAATAAATGTCTGAAGCATGATCAACGCGTGCTTCGCACGTGGTTTATTAATGCAACTCCGCTATTGGATAGGTGGTTTTAGGAAGATAAGCGCGCAGACCGCCCTCTATGTACATCTAACAATTGAGGTAGCTTTATCAAGCACTGGCGGCGTGGATCTGTTTTGACGCGACTTGTCGTTGAGATGAATTTCGTATAGAGTTTTAAGTTTAAAAAATTTTATTGTTATATTAATAAAAGTAAAAACTAAATTGTGTCCAGATTTTCCATGTTTCTTTTTCTGCTTTTATTACTTCATAATTAAACGTAGGTATGTACACTGGTCAAAAAAATTAAAGGAACACTTTTGGATAACCCTGTAACTTATTTAGATGAACATTTATATTCTGAAAGACACATATTTTCTTCTAATAAATCGGTTAATAGGACTTTCAACTAACCTTTTATTCGTAAACTAAGATTAACAATTTTTAAAAAAAGTGCGAATAACAAAACGAAAAGACAAGATTTTTTAATGGCAACGTTCCGCTATCAGAAAACCAATGTGTTTTAGTGTCGCGTGTGCCCTCCAGCGGTACGAATTACTTTTTGGCATACTTCTCACGAGCCTTCGAATGTCTTCCTAGGGTATACTATCCCACTCTTCGACTAGAGCTTCTGTTAGTTCCTGAAGGGTTTGAGGTAGATTTGTCCAATATATCCCATAAGTGCTCAATTGGATTAGGGTCAGGGCTTATCGCTGGCCAATCCGTTTTACGAATTTCATGCTCGTTAAGAAAATCTATAGTAATCGCAACAGTATGAGGCCTTGCATTATCCTGCACGAAAAGAAAATCAGGGTCTATACCATATGCTGCAGGAATAACGTGATCTGACAGAATGATATCAATATATCTTGCAGCTGTAAGACTTACTGGTATCACTACAAGGTTTTTTTCTCCAAACTTATTCCACTCCAGACCATTACCGAACCATCTCCAAATCTGAATACTTCTTGTACAGCAGCAGCGGAGTATCGTTCATTGGGACGTCTATACACACGCACCCGGCCATCACAATGAGTGAGACGAAATCTTGATTCGTCTGTAAAAAGTACTGGTCTTTATTGTCGAAGTTGCCATCCCAAATGATCACGAGAAAAGTTTAATCGCATAGTTTTATGATGTCGAGATAAAACAGGTTTTCGTACCGGTCTTCTTGGTTTTAAATCTGCTTCCCGTAACCTGTTTCTAACAGTCTGGTCAGAAATGGTTACCTGATGAGCCATCCAAAGTGTACTTTACTTTGAAGGTCTTGCTGTCACTATTCGTTTTCGCAAAGAAGAAACTACTAAATATCGATCCTGAATTTGTGTAGTTTTTCGCTTTCGGCCTTGTCCGGTTCGTCTTTTATGTCGTCCAGTTTCTCTATAGCGATCATACGTTTGTTGACTAACGGGCTGCGATTAACATTTCTTGCTACTTGTCGAATTTTTACACCATTTTCAATTAAACCTATAGCACGGACGACTTCTATCTCGCTAAGATCTCTCATTTTGATAAATAATGAATTCAACAACGACAAACTGTCGTGCCGTTGCCCGGTGAAGCTCTCTAAGCCTGCCGCAACATAAAACCTGAATGTGAATATTTTCATAATCACTTTATTTTTTGTATTTGCTGTGTAACATTAAACTTATCTCGAATAAATTAACATGAACACGTTTATTTTTTAACAAATCACTAAAACAAAATGCAAATCAATAATTATGAAAATATAATTTTCATTTGTTAATAACAGCAAGCCAAAAAGTTACAGGGTTATTCAAAAGTGTTCCTTTAATTTTTTTTGAGCAGTGTATTATTTTCCCACTATCACATGTATATTTTCTGTTTTCTTGACAATCTACTAAAAGGACAAATAGGTTATTCCCAAAGACCTTTCAAGGTAGAGACCAATTTCTTGTATTTCATCTGTCCGGTATTTGGATTAAAACTAAGTAGCCAAATTTCAGCTCTCTATGCCGATTGGTCTCGGAGAAAATGCACTGTGACAGACAGAAACTGAAAGTGTTTAAAAAAATGTTTTTAAATATTACTGCAGAATACCTTCGCAATGAAGTTCGTCTGATTTGTCCCAACAGTCGACCTTTCCATTACAAAGTTTTTCTTTTTCCATACAGGATGTTTCATTTCCACAGTGAAAATGCGTTTCCAAGTTACATTCTAAAAGAAAAATAATAGAAATGTAAATAGTTGGTATAACTACATTGAAATGATCTGTTCGTAATTCTTATTATAAAATTTTTAAATGTAAGACATATGGAAATATTATATTACGCGTTAGTAAAAACTCATTTAAATTACGGAATTTTAGGTTGGGGAGGAATAAATAAAACTTTAGTTAAAAAATTTGAAATATTACAAAAAAGGTTTCTAAAAATTATATTTAATAACGATTATCTTTATCCTTCAAAAGAATTATATTCATAAACAAAAAAGTTGAACATAAGACAACTTTACATTTATTTTATAACATCTTTATACAGGGTATTCATTTGAAAACTTCCCACCTCGATTTTCCTGCTTTAAAATGAAAATGTGGAAAATCGCTCGGACCCGTCGATTTTTATTTCGAGGGGGACATCTTTTGCGTATATTGTCAATATTGTTACTTCAAGCCCCTAGGAGGGAGGGGGGGTAAGATCTAAATCTTAAATGGATACCCCTATTTTATATATTGGATTCTGCATAAAATTCTGAACATTTTTTAATAAAAGCATTATTAATCTATACTTAACAGTTTCCGAGATATTTGCTCTTGAAAAATGACATTTTTGAACTTTGACAGCGTCTAGCTTTCTAACTGTACGTCTTAGAGCAAAACGGCTTACATGTCCCTATCTTCGATTTTTATTATCTTTCCAATAGTGTGAACTTTCGGTTAAACCGGATGTAAGAAATATATTACTTCTGGTTTGACCGGAAGTTGACACTATTGGAAAGATAATAAAAATCGAAGATAGGGACATGTAAGCCGTTTTGCTCTAAGACGTACAGTTAGAAAGCTAGACGCTGTCAAAGTTCAAAAATGTCATTTTTCAAGAGTCAATATCTCGGAAACTGTTAAGTATAGGCTAATAAAGCTTTTATTAAAAAATGTTCAGAATTTTATGCAGAATCCAAAAAAAATTATATAAAATAGGGGTATCCATTTAAGATTTAGATCTTACCCCCCCCCCCCCCCCCTCCATCCTAGGGGCTTGAATTAACAAGATTGACAATATACGCAAAAGATGTCCCCCTCGAAATAAGAATCGACGGGTCCGAGCGATTTTCCACATTTTCATTTTAAAGCAGGAAAATCGAGGTGGGAAGTTTTCAAATGAACACCCTGTATATATTTAAAAATAAAAACCTTATACAATTTAAAAACCATAATCCACACGTCATAACACCTAAAATAAATAAGTCCATAGAACAAAAAAACTTCAAATATTTATGTTTTTATTTAAACGATTATTTACCAACAAAAATTTAAAAAATCATTTCATTAAAAAAATTTAAAGTCCAAATAAAAACATGGATATTAAAAACAGACAATTTGAAAATATTTTAACCGTTGGCTTTGCTATGCTATTTAAAAGTAACTAAAAGAAATTCGGTTATTAACTTTCATTCCCGTTCATAGAAAAAAAAATCATAAATTCGGTATTTTATTCAGTTTTTTTTACCACAATGTTTTTCGTCCATCATATTTACGCAATCGATGTGTCCATTACAGCGTTTTTCCATTGAAATACACATATTTTCACAGTTGAAGGTATTTTTGGGGCATTTTAGAAAGTTTTTCAGTCTTAGGCATTGATATACATGATAGTTTTTATCCAGGTTTTTGCAATATTCGGTGTTAATTTTGCATAGTCCTCCACAACCTAAAAAAAACGTTGATTGAGGCAAGTTAAAAAAATTAAAATCGGTAGGGGAGACTAGGGCAATAAGGTTAAACAATTTGGTGTTTTAACTTTGGGTGCAGATAACTAAACTATTGTAAATATTACCTAACCTAAGTTGTTTTTAATTTTATAGTTTTTCCTTGTTAGTGTGCGATATGGACATCATATCCACTCTTCTTATAAGAAGTACTATTACCTGTGGGATCTTTATGGTTTACCATTTTGACACATTTTGGTTTTTCCATTTCCTGCATCTTTATGCAAACCTCCTCATTTGTACAGTTATGGCAATAAAGTTTTTTAAAATCTGTCTGTAGCTAAAAATGAAAAATGTAGACATTCAAAAACAATTTTTATGTCATACCAGTACATTATTATGTTTTTATACCTTAGATACCATCTACATAATGGATTACTTTATTCACATTATGGCCCGCGCGGGCATTAAGTGTTGCATTAAGGTGGGAGTATCAACATGCTTGCCAACCTAACCTATTTCGCGTAGATTTATTTATGTTTTCTAGCTTTTACACAAAATTTAAATAAAATCAGTATCGACTTGATATTCTATAGGTAATAATTGGCATATGTAATAAATATCAAGGAATTTCATAACTTATTTTAGGATAATTGTATAGCGAAAAATATCGGGTAAGATTTTTTTTAACATTATTATGTCATTGTTCTTTCACTATACAATTCTCCCAAAATTAGCAAGGAAATAAATAGATATTTTTGTAATATATAAGAACATATAAGATATTACCTAAGTAATGTGCCGATAATACTGATTTTATTTAAATAAATAAAATAATAAACTTGAAAAAATAAAGCGAAATAGGTTATAGGTTGGTAATGTATATGGAGAACTATAGGCCGATCGACAATGGCAGCATTTTCAAATTCTGTCCCGGTTTTTTGGTTAGTTCGCTATTGGCCGATAGATGGCTCTCGCGTCCGAAGTGGGCTGATGTTGTCTTCTTCTTCTTCGTTTTTAATATGGAAAACTAGATCCTCCATAGTTTTTAACTCTTACTTAAACCCTTTATTTTTCTGTGCTTTTAGTTTTGACAATTGACATTTTATTTTTTGAAATAACAAATAATGTTTGAAGGCAAGACAAGACAAATAACGTTGTATTGTAATTAATTTCCATATTTACATATGTACAATAATGGTACAATTTATAAAAGTAGAGTTTGCTTTGTGTCGGGGTGTAAGACAGGACCTTTTTCAGAGAGAAAACGCAGCCAAATAAGTCTCTTTCTAGCTCCAAAGGTATAACTAGAATGTTTAATACACTGTATTTTAAAAACCAAGCATCGTTGAAACTTTATACAGGCCGAGTTTACTAATAAGTATAACAAAGTAAGTGTAAATTCCTATAAAAGGCCTTATTTGTTCCTTAAAGAACTAATTTAAATAAAAATAGTTATTGCGTCCATAAGAAACCATTATTTGATAGCCCACTTCGAACACGCGCGCCATCTTACAGCGACTCGTAAAGCTGAATTACCGATGCTAATTTGGGACCGAATCCAATGCATTGCGATCGGCCTCCTACCTCAAGTCCTCCATAGTAATGGATTAAATGACATTGAGAATGCCACCTTAAGTGTGCATCTTGTTCCATTTTTTACTTTGACACATTAAACATTTTAATAATGTCAAGGTAATGTCGCAGGTAAAAATAAAAAATTGGTACATCAAATTAAATTAAAAAAAAATTGTTATTCAAAACGAACTGGTATGACATAAAATTTTGTATGCACCACGATTACTAATAGATATATACCCTCGGGCGACTTACAAACCCTCGGGCCAGAGGCCCTCTGCTTTGTAAGACTGTCGCCCTCAGGGCATAATCATCTAAAGTCGCCACAGTGGATCTTTGCCCGTGCGTCATCAATCAACGATCAGGACTCAACGTGGTTAATAACTCTGCATCCTTGTTTATTACAGTAACAAGTTTGAATAAAAGCATAAAAGAACGTCTCCAAGATTCCGCAATAATATAATGTGCTAAACAAGAATAAAACTATAAACGTCAATTAATTCCTTTTTTATTTGTTTAGTTGACAACCGTTGTATTTTAGAACGTCATTGTCCACCTTATTTTGATCTGCCAATCTAATTCGTATTTTGTAAATCTGTGTGCCTTAAAACTGTTCCTGTTTCTAAAAATAGTTCTTTTTAGAGGTAATTATACCCACCATCTGTTTTGGCGGTAAGTATTTATGGATTTTTATAATAACTAATTTATTTATTTTAAATATTCTAACCGTGAAAGTTCTTTGAAACGTTTACGGCAGTGGCTAAATTCCCTTAAATGAAAGGATGTTAAAAATTTGACTTTTGCGATTTTAATAGTCAATAAAACACCAAACTTTTCTAGATTTTAAGCTTTAAAAATAGTATTAAATGTATTAACATTTGTTTGTCAATTTCTTTTAGATAATAGAGAATGCCGGGCAAAACTTAAAATAAATAATAATTTTTCGGGATATTATGTAGGTACGTCAAACGGTAGGCAGGCACGTCCATTTTATGAACTTAACTTAGTTTTGACTTTTTTCGTCTCGTAATTTTGATTTGATTCATACGATTTTGATGACGTAAAAGGGATGACGCACGGGAAAAGAACCACTGTGGCGACTTTACTTAGTACCCTTGATACATAAATAACTATTAGTTAGAAAGGGTTCATCTATTAGTACCACATTGTCATATACTTATATACTACCTTATGAGTAATACTTTCATTTTCTCCATTTGTTTGATTCGTGGTATCATTTAAATTCTTTGGTATAAGCATAATTTGAAGACTTTTATTTTGAACGATGCTCTTGTTATCGGTGTTTAAAATATGACTGTAATTTAGGAAATTTGTTTCGTTATTTCCATTACTGGTAAATAGGGGCCAGTCTGGAGTATTTTTATTTTCTACTCTAAAAATGTTGTGATCTACAATAATGGAGAATACGTATTAGTTATAGCAGTTTTTTTTACAGTAACGGGCAAAAATTTTGCAACTTAATATGGGAAAAATATTTATTAGCAGAGTATCGAAAACACTTTTCCGGGGATTGACCGGACGCTCCTTATTTGAATAATTGTTTTTATTATAATATTTATATATGATAATATAACTTAATTGCTGCATTTAAACAACAGAAAACATTGGCTTCACATTTTTTACCTTGACCATATCTTAGCCAGTCAAGTGCAACCAAGTGCAAACTGAGAATAATTATTTTGGCTTTGATCTTGTTTTCATTGTGTTAATTTATTATTACGCATCTCATTGTATATTTGCATGAAGACTATGCTCAAATTCATAATAACATTAACCACGACCTAAATATAATATGTAAATGGCTTGAAATTAATAAATTGTCATTAAATTTTAATAAATCCTCTTTTATGTTTGTAAGTAAATCAAAATTAAAAAATAATAATATTTTCTTCACTATCTTTCAATAATCATATACTTAAATATACCCATACAATTAAATTTTTAGGTTTATATATTGATGAAAATTTAGGCTGGAAAAAACATATTGAATATTTAAGAAGTTAAATCTCACCAATAATTGGCATTTTATTTAAATCTAAAAATTATATATCATTAAAATATTTGAAAAATTTATATTATTCTTTGGTTTATTCGAAATTACAGTAGGTATATGATTTGAATTTGGGGATCAGCGAATTTAATTACAATTGAGCCATTAAAAAACTACAAAACAAAATAATTAAACGCATACATAATCTTCCTTTTTTAGAACCAACTATAAATTTGTATGAACCAAATGAATATTTAAATTTAGAAAGGCTTTATAAATTAAAACTATGCATTCTAATACACTCTATTATTATTAAAGAGAAACAATCGAATAGAATATTTCCTTCGACCAACATTATTCACATCACGAGACAAAACCATCATATTCATACACCTATGGTTAAGAGTACTTTTGGCCAAAGATCAATATTATATAAAGGAGTAACAATTTACAACAGTTTACCGAAAAAGATTAAAGAAATATCAAAATTATGGACTTTTAAAAAAACACTAAAAAAATGTTTTTTAAAACTGAACTAACTTTAAGGTATTATACAGTGACCGGCAAAGAGTTCGCAACATATGGGAAAAATTTTTATTAGCGGAATATTGAAAAATCTTTTTGGGGGATTGGATGTGCATGTCCCATAACCTTAAAATCGATTTTGACATACGTCACGTGACCAATGGTATGGCGGGAAAGTTGAAAAAACCAATATGAAATCATCATAAATCAGATATAAGTTGATGAGACATCGAAAAAATTCCAAGAATAAAAAGTGTTTAGAATTCCATTAGAACCTTAAATACAATGTTTGGGATATCTACTTAAAAAAATATAAAATCGAATATTTTTGTAAATATTTTTTACCGAATTAAAAATTTCCTTTCCATATTTTTCCTTTCTTAAAGCTTCATTAAAGTAAAACTGACATCTGGTGACCACAACTAGAAATATTCTTTTGTTTTTCTAACAATTTGGAGCAATAATTCAAAAAATTCGTTTACACTTGGATACCAGCTGTTGCAATAGTCTATTTCTAATAACCTTATCGATATTTTTTATATCGAAATATTCTATTATGTTAAGAAATCCTTAAATTCATTAATCCAAAGAAAATTTTATTTATAACCGTAAAAAATAATTTTGAATTTCGCAGAAATCTTTAAAAAAATCTAAAAATTAATTCTGTATCTGTATAATCCTTAGATCTGCGGAAACCTTACTGGTTTCAATACATTTTTTCAATTTACTTACCAAAAGAAAAAATAATTCCAAAACACACTGCTGTAATAATACTTAAAAACATCAAAATATAGGCCGCCAATTTTAATTTTCTGTATTTTTTCTTTTTGGGATCTTTTTCAAGTTCATTTATCCTTAGGACCCATTTGTGACCAAAAATGTTCTTTTTTATGACCACATTTTTGTTGAAACTGTTCTGGTACATTTCCCTGGTTATGGTGGAGACTGACATGTTTTGCGCTCTAAACAATAATTTAAAAGATGGTTATGCTAGGTAAAAAATTCTTCCATGATATCTACTACAACCATCCGCTTATACAGTGCCACGAATTTTTAAACTATCACTAAGAAAATACCAATTTTTGCCTTATTTTATATATATTATATTACTATTTAAAATTTTCCCGAAACCTGAAAATTGTAGACCATCTTTAAAATTAAAAATACGAATATAAATATCGTATATTTTTCTTTATTTTTGGTCAAATAGCCCATTTCGTCCTCACTATCGCTATCAGACATTATGGTACTGGACAAACTTGAGCAAAATATTGTTAATTTCTTGACACAAAAAACGACAGATTTGATGATCAATAAATTTTAATCAATTTTAGGTTTTCATGGTAATCAGAACAGGTGTAAGAAAAAATACCGTAAAAGCTATGAATTTAAATTTTTTTACTAAACGATAAATAGTTAATGAAAATAGTCTTATGTCCATATAATTAATAAAATATTTAATAACACAGTTGTACAAAAAATGGTGTTTGTATTTCGCGCGCAAATAGTTATTTGTGTAACTACTGCAAAAAGTATATATTTGTTGCATGATGCATGAAGTTTGCAGATCGAGACGAAGTCGAGAGCTGCAATCATGCTGAGATCCACCAAAAATTCATTTTCCGCACTTGTTTCTGGACAATTTTTCGTCCAGAAAATAATGTTTTGTCGATCAAGACCGGAACATGGACGTGAAGGACCGGCAAAAGATTTTTCCGGTCCCTGTTTTTTCATTTTTCCAATCTCTATTTGATAATACAATCTACCTTGATTTCGTTACTATAATAACAACATTTCGATGTATCGTCGAGAGACAGTTCATTGATTTTTAATTGGTTGTTTATGTCAAACAAACAAAATGCTTGTCTCGACCTGAAAAACACTACTTTCCGGTCTTGTAACGTAAATTACTATTCTATTCGAATTTAATTTATTTTTGTTCAAATTTTATTGAAAAATATTTTACAATACAAGAAATATTAAGAACTAATTCTTAACAATAACATGAACGGTTTAAACTAACGTTTTTTTTTATAAAACTAGGTATTTCCTTTTTTTTAAGTTAATTTCAATTTTAATATCGCAGTTAGAGCAATTTACTATGGGTAGTGACAGAGCTGTCGGTAATTGAATTAAAATAATTGAAAAATCGTGTTCAATTACTTTTTAATAATTGAATTACTGTAATTGAATTACTTTTTGAAAATAGTAATTGTAATTGATTTTCCAATTATTGTGATAAAGTAATTGTAATGGGTAATTGGTTTTAAGAAATCTGAGGTAATGGAATTACTTAAAAGTAATTCAATGATTTTAAAAGTCCCAAATAATTCAATTAGGTACATAAAAAGTAACTTAATTTTAGAAAAAAAATACTGTTTTGTTAAATCGCGGCTGCGGCTAACAGGAGGATTTTCCCTAATATTACGTTTGTTTTATTTCAACAAATAAATCATATTATATAAAAAAGACAGTTGGTCAATTTGTTAAAGGTAAGTAGGTACTTATTAAAATTAGGAGATCAAGTTTAACTATAAATTTCTTTCCATAATAAAGTGTGATAGTAGGGCCTACTGCTATAAAAAAAAATAATACCTTACCTATACAACTATTTTTTTGTAAAATGTAAAAAAAAGTAATTCTATTGCTCATATAGGTACTATAATTCAATTTTAAAAATGTAATTCGATTACCAATAATTCAATTATCAAAATGTAATTAAATTACTCTATTTGCCAAAAAAGTGCCTATAATTTCTAGATTCAGAGTAATTCAATTACTTTTAGGGTAGTTCCATTACTATAAAGTAATTGAATTAGTATAAAAGTAATTGAATTAAACTCAGTAATTCGAATGCGGTAATTGATCAAGGAATCAATTGCTTTTAGTGGGTAATTGGTAATTTAAATATTTTTATCATACTGTTAGTAATTGGTAATTGTAATTGATGCCTTTTTCGGAGGTTAATGGGTAATTGTAATTGAATTACTTTTTAAGAGTAATTGCGACAGCTCTGGTTACTGACTATTATATTTGTATTACTGCAAAAAGTACTTATGTTTTAAACTTTTGGCACCGTAGATAGTGCAAAAAATAGTAACTTTTTGCACGATCGTAGAAATAGTGTTTTTATGGCACGTTTGATTGAATTTTTAACCTCGACCTGACGGTCTCAGTAAAAATTGAAAATCTCATGTGCCATTAAAAAAACACCTATTTTGTGCACTTAATACAAAAATATTTATATTTAAATTTTAAAGATAGAAATGTAAATTTAAAAATTCATTTGGATATATTCTTGTGATTTACATATTCGGGGGGAAGAGTGGCAACTTTACCCTCCCCAATTTTTTTTCAGTGCCCATGATATCCCCATTAACACACATAACTATTGAAAACAAAAATATTTATTGGCTTACCTTTTATTATTATCATAATAGTGTACTTTGGTAAGCTCTACATTACACGGCTGTAGAATCATTTTTTGTAAAGAAGAAACTCACGATTTGATTTTATAAATCATAAATATGTTAATAGTTTCATAAATACATTATCACTTTAACACTGTTATAATGTGGGTAATAGGGATTTATCCTCGCCTTATTTTTTAAAATTTAATCGACTTTAATTATTCGTATTAGATACACGTAGGTATAACCCAGTCTAATTTTCGATTTAAACTGAAGAATTAAGAATTCTCATCGAAATGATTGTTTTTTCAATACAAACACTGTATATCGCGGTGATTCGACCGTGGCATCATGATGTGCCGGCAAATTTAGGCACGTGACTGCAGTCTGTATCGCTGTTATTACCAAAGGTTAGGGTCGCAGGGTGAAAGTTAAAGGGCTGCTTTAGAGGGTGGCACGTGAAAGGAAAATAAAAATCGAATATTTTTTTATAGAGAATAATTTTTTATGTCTACAGGATTATGATAAAGAAACGGATCGGCCTTCTATATAGAATACCGTCCACAATCAAAAACCGCTCGGACTCGTCTATATCCATAGTGTGAGTGTGAGTAAAGTCCGCATCATATGGGATTTTTTTAAATTAATAGCTTTATTCAAAATTTGACTTTGGCATCAAGTTCTGCTTCGATCAAGATGAAAATTAAGCTAGAAAATAGTAGTCACGTGATTCGCATCATCTGTCAAATTTAATTTTTTCCAAAAAATGATTCAAAAGTGGGGTTATTTCTGAAAATATCGAAAAAAGTTATTGGAAAAAGTTTTTTTAAATGCAGTTTCTAGCCCACATGCAAAATTTTAACTGCATAAGATAATTTTGATTTTTTACCCATATTTTGTAAATTGCACCACTTTTGAAAAATAAGACTCAACGCAACCTACATAAAACTTCTTAGTTTTGACAATGCTTTATTTCAGATACATTTTCTTTAAAGTAGCGCCATATTAAATGTGTGTTTTTCTACAAAATCCAAATTGGGCTACTAAAATTTGATCGCATATGTGATGCAAAGTTTATTTGTTTTTGACCCTGTATAAGGTAACTTCATAAAATAAGTATTTTTGAAAATGTAGTTTGTGTCTGAAAGTAAGACAAAAAAGAACTCAGTGTCATCAGTAAGGTGTTCATTAAGTGGAAAATAAATTTTAGTGGTGGGTAAAAAATCAAAATTATCTTATGCAGCTGACATTTTGCATGTGGGCTAGAAACTGCATTTAAAAAAACTTTTTCTAATAACTTTTTTTGATATTTTTAGAAATAACCCCAATTTTGAATTATTTTAGGAAAAAATTGAAATTTGACAGATAATGCCAATCACGTGACTACTATTTTTTTGCTTAATTTTTATCTCTATCGAAGCAGAACTTGATTCCAAAGTCACATTTCGAATAAAGCTATTAATAAAAAAAAATTCCATATGATGCGGACTTTACTGGTCACACTATAGAATACCGTCCACTTAATCAAAAACCGCTCGGACTCATCAAATTTATAGATATATTGTACAGAGTGGATATTAGAAAAAGTTTTTTTAAATGCAGTTTCTAGCCCACATGTAAAATTGCAGCTGCATAAGATAATTTTTATTTTTTACCCACCACTAAAATTTATTTTCCACTTAATGCACACTTTACTGATGACACTGTGTTCTTTTTTATCTTAATATTAAGGTGTATTACTTTTAGACACAAACTACGTTTTCAAAAATACTTATTTTATGAAGTTACCTTATACAGAGTCCAAAACAAATAAACTCTGCATCACATGCGACAAAATTTTAACAGCCCAATTTTGATTTTGTAGAAAAAAACACATTTAATATGGCGCTACTTTAAAGAAAATGTATCTGAAATAAAGCATTGTCGAAACTAAGAAGTTTTATGTAGGTTGCGTTAAGTCTTATTTTGCAAAAGTGGTAGATATAATTTACAAAATATGGGTAAAAAATCAAAATTATCTTATGCAGCTAAAATTTTGCATGTGGGCTAGAAACTGCATTTAAAAAAACTTTTTCTAATAACTTTTTTCGATACTCTCAGAAATAACCCTACTTTTGAATTATTTTTTGGAAAAAATTTAAATTTGACAGATAATGCGAATCACGTGACTACTATTTTTTTTGCTTAATTTTCATCTTGATCGAAGCAGAACTTGATGCCAAAGTCAAATTTCGAATAAAGCTATTAATTAAAAAAAATCCTATATGATGCGGACTTTACTGGTCACACTGTATACCATTTTTTTAAATTTATGTCAATTAGCTGTCATTACTACAAAAATTTGTTCATATTTAAGAAAATTAATGAAAACAATAGAATGTTAGGAGGTGAAAACAATACGAGCTATGACGTAAACTCGACATACAGCTGTCTTTTCGATACAAACATTCAACCGTGTAACTCCATCGTGAGGCCGACAACAATTGGGCACGTGATAACACTCCTCCCTGCCGCATATCGTCCATACATTATTTGTTACAAAATTGGAGGGTTGCAAGTTGTTTTTTCAGAGGGTAAAGCATGAAAAGAAATATAACAGGAATCCTTTTTATCTTCTTATTATGCCAGAATGCAGGGGCGGATGGGCCCGCCGGGACACCGGGAGATTTCCCGGTGCGCCGGTCCCTCAGGCGCCGCCGCTGCTTGCGAACTTTTTTCTTTTCTTTTTTAACAATTTGAATTAATTTTGAAAATAATCGAAAAAGCAAAAACCAGAATTTATTTATGTTATCTTTATGTTAAACATTTTTTATTTAATTTTTATATTAAAGTAATAATAAATATTTTTTTTCACCTAAATGTGTTTGAAATGTAATAAATATAGTTTAAAAAAACTAAAAAACACGCTTTAATAATTAATCAAACTAAAAAGCGGAAAGTAACTATAGTTTAAAATAATTCTTGAAATTCTTAATATAGGCAGAAAATAATAATGAACGATAAACATTAGTATTACTGTGAAAAAAACATGGGGTGTTCGATCTACGAAAAATATAGCACAAAGCGCCCCACCCTTTTTTCATAATAATACTAATGTTTATCGTTCATTATTATTTTCTGCCTATATTAAGAATTTCAAGAATTATTTTAAACTATATTTATTTTCCGCTTTTTAGTTTGATTAACTATATTAAAGCGTGTTTTTTAGTTTTTTTAAACTATATTTATTTTAAATTTTTTAGTTTGAGTTATTGTTAAGAATTTTTTTTAAGTAGATTGAGCTAGATTAGTAGATTATTGTATTGTCAGCGGTTCTTGATAAGTCTACAAAATTTAAATTAAATCTGACCATTTAAAGTGGGTCAGAATCAGGTTCAAAGAAGTTGGTTACAAACAGACATACATACAAACCCGATCGTATATGCCGAATTATAAGAAAAGAACGATATTTGCAAATTTTTTAAAAATTTTAATTTTCCGACATTTTCCATACATATTTCAGGAAAATTTCGTAATATTCATAAATTGCAATTTTTCGCAGAAAATATAAACTTTAGTAAAAAAGTCTATAATATAGATAAAAAGTTGTATCTCGAAGAAATCTACATCTCAGCTTGTTATTATTTTTTCGTATCTCTTGCGGTTTTCGAGATATCGGCCAAAATGTGATTTCTATATTTTGCCTCATATCTCGAAACTGATAATACTTAGACGAAAATTTTTAAAATAAAAAAGACGCGCCTTTAAACGTTCCATAAATATAGTTATATAACATTTTTCTCTCAAACTTACAATAACGGAGTTTTTCGCAGGAAATTAAAAAACGACAAAAATTTTCAAAATAAAAAAAAAAATTTGCCAAAATTTTAATTTGACGGGTAGAATTTTTTTTATAATTTTTCTCTATTCTTAGCGACAATATCTATACGACCCCACGTTTGTTTCATTACTATCGGTTATTGTAATAATCGTGACATATTGACAGATGATGTCAAATTTTGACAAGAGAATTTTTTGCGTATTTTTTTCAACTTTCCACCGTCAATATACATACGACCTTATAGTTTTTTCATTATTATCAATTTTTTTTAAGATTTCACATATTGGCAGCTGTCAAATTTTTACAGTAGAATTTTTTGCTTATTTTTCCCGAAGTCTCCGCATCGAATACTATAAGACTCCATAATTTGTTTCGTCAAAATCGCATCTTTGTTTTATACCGGACAGCTGTCAAAATTGTATTGTCAGCGGTTCTTGATAAGTCTACAATATTTAAATTAAATCTGACCGTTTAAAGTGGGTCAAAATCGGGTTTAAAGAAGTCGGTTACAAATAACATACAGATGAAGCTAATAATTTTAAAAAAATGCGTGTTAAAAAATGAAGTTTGTTTTTTTATTTATGAGTTATTATAAAAAATATGTCGTATAAGTGGATGAAAAAATACATATTTATGTTTTTTCATTTTTTTATTGGATCGACACGACGCGGCGCCGTTTCAATTGACTTCCCGCGCCGGTCCGAGGTGTCCCATCCGCCCCTGCCAGAATGTCATGTTAAAATTTAACATTTAACAAAATAACATTATATATATTTAATATCTATGTTAAGAGATTATTGGAAAATCTTTTATTTCTGAAGAGTAAGATAATATACAGGGTGATCCACGAAGGGTGGAGAGCGGCTGCTCACTACGACTTTGGAGTAAAACATTTATTATGAAATATTACCGAAAAAATAGCTGGAAATTACCTTTAAGTTCCTGATTCTACCGCTAGGTTGAGTAGTCGCTATGCTATGATACAAAGTCCTTAATTTCTACTAATAACTTAAATACAATCTACAGTGTGATCAGTAAAGTCCGCATCATATGGGATTTTTTTTTATTAATAACTTTATTCGAAATTTGACTTTGGCGTCAAGTTCTGCCTCGATCGAGATGAAAATTAAGCAAAAAATAGTAGTCACGTGATTCGCAGTATCTGCCAAATTTTAATTTTTTCCAAAAAATAATTCACAAGTAGGGATATTTCTGAAAGTATCGAAAAAAGTTATAAGAAAAAGTTTTTTTTTAAATGCAAAGCCCACATGCAAAATTTTAGCTGCATAAGATAATTTTGATTTTTTACCCATATTTTGTAATTTGCACCACTTTTGCAAAATTAGACTCAACGCAACCTACATAAAACTTCTTAGTTTTGACAATGCTTTATTTCAGATACATTTCCTTTAAAGTAGCGCCATATTAAATGTGTGTTTTTCTACAAAATAAAAACAAAATTTAAATTTTCGCCGCATATGATGCAAAGTTTATTTGTTTTTGACCCTGTATAAGGTAACTGCATAAAATAAGTATTTTTGAAAAAGTAGGTTGTGTCTGAAAGTAATAGGTACACCTTAATATTAAGACAAAAAGAACACAGTGTCATCAGTAAAGTGTTCATTAAGTGGAAAATAAATTTTAGTGATGGGAAAAAATCGAAATTATCTTATGCAGCTGAAATTGTGCATGAATAGTAGATTCTGTAACGAGGTTGGAATGAAAATTCGATCCGAGTGGAAGATTCCGAACGCGGGCGTAGCGAGCGTGAGGAACCACGAGTATCGAATTTTCATTCTAACCGAGTAGCAGACTATATTTTCTCCACGACCATCCAGTTCCATATCTGATTCATCCGATTTTTCACTCATTTTTTGACTTTGCACTAAAATTTGTCTGAAAATAATTATTACAGCGCGGCCACTTTTATCTGACACTGACAGTTTCGAAATTCATGGCAACCTATGTCGTTTATATCAATTACAGAATATTCATTCCGTATCTTGTTATGGAATGAAAATACACGCAAAACGCATAAGAAGCAAGTGTTTCAGGATAAATATTCCAACTCAAGAGCGAGAATTTTTACATTCTATTATCAAAAATGATTTTGGCATTATTGCATTCAGTAGGTAATGGTCGTGGAGAAAATGCATTTAAAAAAACTTTTTCCAATAATTTCGATATTTTCAGAAACGTTTGAATTATTTTTTGGAAAAAATTAAAATTTGACAGATAATGCGAATCACGTGACTACTATTTTATTGCTTAATTTTTATCTCGATCGAAGCAGAACTTGATGCCAAAGTCAAATTTCGAATAAAGCTATTATAGTACCTAATAAAAAATCCCATATGATGCGAATTTTACTGGTCACACTGTACCTATTGCCACACTTTTAAAGTATCACATTTTGGTAGACAGTTTCACGCTTACTTGGACATGGTAATTAACGATTCCAAAGGGGAAACAAAAGATAAAAAGACAGGTGGTAAATTGATATCCTTATGTATCAGGTGGCCTACGCTAGATTACCCCCAATGAACCCATACGTGGGTGTCAACAAAAAATATTATAAACTAACGTCGAGTTGTCCAAGGAATTTAAACAATAATTAACACCAGGTAACATTGACTGTGACATAAATCACATTGGCAGAAGTGATTTTCTCACAATCTAAGTGGCCTGGTTAGCTTAATTATTCTTGATTTAGCAATCGGGCGACTTTTAATGCCAATTCGAACACAAAAACGCACGATTTTACAGTAGGTAGCAGTAGCGTGTACCTAGCCCACAGAATTTTAGGTTTAAACTAAATGACATATCGCCAAT
Organism: Polydrusus pterygomalis; assembly: GCA_963969555.1. Taxonomy (NCBI): domain Eukaryota; kingdom Metazoa; phylum Arthropoda; class Insecta; order Coleoptera; family Curculionidae; genus Polydrusus; species Polydrusus pterygomalis. Next base: position 36,072,935 of record OZ018385.1, on the reverse strand, counting down.
CGGTACCCGAGGGTGCCTATAATATTAGTACAGTTGTATTCATAAAAAAAGCGTACACTAATTAGAATGAGAGGAAACCTTAACCATATTTGCGTAAAACCGGCTTATCACATGTTAAAGATTATTTAAAATGCAAAGCATGGGCGTTGGGCGTTAGTTCAATAGAATAACAAATAATTATTTTTTTATTTTATAATATATCTTAACAGTTTTATAAAAATTACAATAGAAACAAGAGACGTTTAACAAGAATAAATAAAATCTAATATTTGGTCCCTGGTTTCTATTACTTGAGCCAGTCTATTCGGAATTGACTGAATTATAATTGATACAATATTTTAATCAAGCTGTTCCCAGCACGCATGTATTATTTCCCATTAATCTTCTGAATTTTGTAGCCTAAAATTTCGATTATATATTTTTTTTACGATTATACCCCAAATATTTTCAATTGGATTGATATCGGGACAATTAGCGACCCAAGTGTAAACTAAATTATAATTCTAAGGTCTTAAATACTATCCAGGTGCAATAAAGCTTGATGACTCCGCCTACGTGCTTATTGGAGTGTGAAGTTTGAGTTGTTGGTTTTGGACAAGAAGAGGCTTCCAGATATTGGGAATATCTATACTTAGTTTACTAAATAAATGGGTATTTTGATTTATGAAAGCTGCTTCTTTGAATTTTCGTTTTCTCCAGTGCTGTTCCGTGTCCAAAACCTTGGTTTCTGACCACTGTATATTATGTTGGTTGGTCCATACATGTTCCGCTATACCTGATCTCGGAGTTTCACCTTTTTGAGTATGATTCAGATGTTCTTTAAGTCGTACGGGAAGAGCTCTTTTTGTTTCTCCAATGTACGATTCGCCACACTCGCAAGGAATTTGGTAGATACAATTTTTTGTGTTTTTATTACGGGGGGTTTACTTTTGTAAGAAAGTTTCTAAGCGTATTTCCGGATTTGAAGGCTGTTTTAATATTATAGTTTTTGGTTATCCTAATCTTGTCAGAAATCCCCTTAACATAAGGTATTGTAAGAAATGCTTGCTCCTCTTTTAAAGTTAGGTTTTTAAAATCCTGTGCAAGGGGAGGGATTACTAACCATTTACCCCCGTAAATACACTGCTCAGGTTCTCTTATGAAAAAAACAATAAAATATGCAAACGTCTTATTGTGCAAATTGATTTATTATTATCACAATATTATTTACAAGCACTTACACGTTATTTATATTCAGTTAATTATTTAGTAATAAATTAAATAAGTTAAAACTTAAATAGGAACGTTGCCAACGATATTGCATTAAATAACTAATTGTAGCTAAAATAATAACTTAAAATAGTATATTACACATGTATTAACTAACTAAACAACTAATGGAATGACTTTAACGCAGTTTAAGTTTTAAATAATATACAGTAAGTCCAAAAAAAATTACGGAGGCATTTAACTCTGTAAGTAATAATTTACCGAAACCTTGTTCACGATAACGTGAGTGACCCGGCTTTTTTAAACCTGAAACGCTTCGCCCAGCTGATATTACACGTTTAATAAATAAAATACATTATCCAATTTTGTAACCCAATTTACACCAGCGCGATGCCTTTCTGGTCACCCACGTTACCATGGAATAATCACTCATCGTCATGGTATACCTATGTTTAATGATTTTTTTTAACCTACTGTACATTATAAAAATTAGGTACAAGTTCGTTTGTTTACAAACATTTTTGCAGGCATTTTAAAAAAAAATCTAAATATGAGTTGGATAATAAATATACCAGGTGAGTCAACGATGGCACCGAGAAGATTTATGCCTTAGAGGTAAGATTTGTCGATAATAAGGTTTTATGTTTATGGTATGGTTGGATATTTTATATAATTTAAAAATATTTTTAATTAGACGCTCAAAAAGTAGACTGTCAGAAAGTTTTTTTAACATCCTATATTTAAGTACCTAGATTTTGGAATTCTACGTGTCGTGCCACGTAACTTTTTCATGTTTGTGTAACAACGGGAAAGTCATAATTTTCGAGATAATTCGACTTTTAATGAAAATTAAGCATTTGCAAGCTGAAAATACTTACTTAAATTTTGACTATAAGCGATTCGTCATTTTTATCCTGAATGAACCAAGTCAAAAGAACATATCCACCATGAAATATAGGGTGTTTTCTTTCTAGGCCCAAAGTCAGAAAACTTCGAATACAAAAATGAAACTTTTGTCAAATTAATGTCAATTCATATAGCTGATCAGAAACTGTTCAACTTTAATATAGAATGTCCTATCCCTAGCTCTAACAGTTTTTGAAATAATTTGATTTTTGGGCATTTTCTACTCTCGTTTCTTCGCAACATACACATTTTCCCCCCTCCACTTTGTTTGCTACACTTACACGCTGTTAAAAGTAATAACATGATGTACGAAATTTAAATTTTTGTCTAAAACCTTATAAAAATCTGCAGTTGGCAATGCAGCAGTAAGAGATCCGCCCCGAAAGCTGTGACCGCCACGACATGGGTCTGAGGCCATTATGACGTTGTTTCATTCATCACAAAATTATTCTAAGCTTACACCTTAACTGAAATCAAAGGTAGAATCAAGATCGGGAGGCAACGGCAAAATAATAATTTTACGAATTAAATTAAGGCCTACTACCTACATCGATTAGAATGCATCGACAAATATCAAATGGCCTCGATACAGGACTTAAAAACGATTTATTGCATTAAAACTATCGATGTTTTCGATGCGTCGATGTATATCGAACATCCTTATTTCCGTTTGGTGTTCTTTGACAGCGGTCTGAAATTTTCTTCAGTTTATCGATTTTGTGTAATAAATGCAGTGTTTTTAGCATTTTGTGATATTTTTTGGAGACTAATTAAGATGAGCTTCAAGTGGAAAATAATAATTTTGCAGCTACTTTTCATAGGTGAGTAATTAGAAAGTTATTGGTAGGTTAGGTTTAAACTGTAGTAGCAAGGTCACATTCCAAAGTAAAACCACCGTACCTACTCCCTGGCCCACCCAGGTGTTCACTGCCTCTCTCCTACAAACGATATTGTCAACACATTTTAATAGCGTTTATGAATGACATGTGCCACCTATAGGTACCAAATTATTGGCTAGAACATTCGTACAAAAATTGATAAGCTTTTGACGAGCTATAAGATGGCAGCAAAATATATAGGGTGTTCCATTTGACAAAAGTGTAATTTTTCATAAAATAAGTTTTTTGATTTTGGAGGCAAAAATTAATTAAATTAGACATCATATATTTCATAGTGAAGAAGTTCTTTTCATTTAGTAAATTTAGGATAAAAATTATGAATTGCTTGAAGTCAAAATTTAAGTAATTATTTTCAATAAACGTCAAATTATCTTGAAAACTATAACTTATTATTCGCATATGAAATCGATGTGAAAATGTTATGAACTGGCACATTGTATTCAAAAATGCACTCAAATATAGACTGTCCGATTTCAAACAATCTAAATTTGTGTCGACCTGCTTTTTGGGCGCTCCTTTTACAATTCAAAATATTTTTAAAATCTGCAAAATATCCCACCAGCCTTAAGCACACCCTGTATAAAAAAAAGTTGAATTTATTTATTACAATTTCATTTCAATTTGACAAATAACACTTTTTATTTGCAATTATACAGGGTGTCCGGAATGATGAGCAAAAAATTTAGGGGATAATTCTAGACCGAAAATAAATGCTATCTCTTTCTCTTCCTATAACATTTTTTCCAAACTTGATTATACCGAGTTACAGGGTTAAAGTTAAATTTTATTTGCAGTTTTTTTTTCAATACCTTTTGCCACGCTCATAATATTTTGACGAAATCTCGTATATTGGGCTTTTTCGGGATGAGGAATACAAATTTGCCCACCGTTTTTTCGCATTTTGTAGAGGGCGCCACATAGAAGTCTATACTTTAATTTGAATGGTCCCAACTTTTTTGTCCTACACTGTATGCGCATTTTGACTGAATATTTTACATCTCCTAACCTTTCGACATAAAAAAGGCATACTACTTTTGTTTTGATAAATCTAACCGTTTTCGAGAAAAACGCTAAAATAACATTGCTTGCATATTATGATGAATATATACGAAATCATTTTAGTTTATTTTCAAGCGTAAACATAGCATAGCAAAGAACGGAATATTCCATTGAGTGCGTCGGAATTTTTTAAGAAGAATTAATTTATGCATTGAAGAGGAAGGACGTCACTTTGAGCCTTTGATTTAAATGTTTAATTTATTGTTCTAGTAACTTCCCAGGTAGCAAGGTGACGTATTTAAGACGTCGATTATTGGTCATCAGCGACGTCAGAAATTACGTAAATAAAACGTTAAAAAGACGTGCTTAAGTCACAGACCAATAACGTCTTTTTTGACGTAAAAAATACGTCATCTTAGGACGTCTTTTTAGGTGTAGAAAACGTCAATAAACGTCATAATTTACGAAAAACGAACATTTACTAAAAACTTCCTAAAATAATAGATAATAGGGGTAAAAATACATATAAATATTTTATGTAAAAAATCCTTTTAATGATAATAAATTAACTATTACAACTTTCATGTGTATGCCGAATTGGAAAAATGCTAAGGAATCCTTTAATGGCGGCTAAAATACTTCTTTTTTTAGGGGCGTCACCCAGTTTGAGTGCACAACGGCTACTCCCCAGCCGTCAATTGCCTCGAACTTCATAACCTGGTACATTTATATTTGTTTATAACACAAAATATATAGAAACCATGATAGAAACTAAATCAAAATCACCATAAACTTTTCACTTTCACTTTTGCCGAACTGTCGACTGCCTGACTGCTAGCGCCAACAACAGAATACCAATGCGTTCTGCGTTCTGTCAGACAAGTCAGACTGCCAATGTCATAAAACGGAGCGCGGGTAATTTAAATTTGATATTCGCAGACTTTTAATGACAAAATATTCGCTTTTGCAAAATTTACATACATGAATGGTTAATTTGAAATGGTAATATTTTAAAAGTTTTATGATACGTACGTGCCTTTAACTATAAGAAAAAGCTATTCTCAGGCGTTTTACTTATATAAAAGTCTGTCCCACTATATATTCAAAAAACTTGGTCACTTAGATACTTTTTAATGATATGTATAATTCAATAAAATTACTAAAAATGGACGTTTTTATTACGTAAAATTATGACGTATAATACACGTGTTAAAAACTACGTTATTTTGACGTCATCTTGCGACCAAAAGACGTCAAGTGACTAAAAATTCCCAATATTCGACGTCATCCTGCTACCTGGGTTATGTATTTTAAAACTGCAAATAAAATTTAACTTTGACACCCTGTAACTCTGTTAATAATTAATTTTCGAAAAAATTGTATAGGAAGAGATAGCAATTATTTTCGGTCTAGAATTATCCCCTAAATTTTTTACTCATCATTTCCTGACACCCTGTATAGTAGTGTATAGCTATGGCGTAGCTATATATTCTGTGTTTCAAGGCATAAATACTCCGCACCATCGTTTATTCACCCGGTGCAGGGCTGTATTCAGAATCAATTCACGCGACTTTGACGGGTAATATCAGTATCCTGGTCATCCCTTAAAAATACACTTAAAAAGGGTTGATTCTAAATTCACCCCTAAAGTACAAATAAGATGCTTGTTTGATATGTCGACGTAAAAATAATTTAAAAACGGCAATATAAAATTTTTAATAAATTTTTGCCCAACATGATTTCAGCATATATTTATAAAAGTCCATTGCAAAAACGATAGTCACTCTTTTTTAATCGAATTAAGAACACGGTTATAAAAGTGTATAGATTACCCAATATACAGTAGGTATGCTTATAAATTTTGGCGCGATTCTGTCAAGCTATTTCAAAATCGTGACTGTTAAAAGTTTTTAAAAATCTCTATTTAAATAAGCGGAAATGATAAATCATTGATGTTTTTTTTACCTTTCAGATAAATAAATTTTTATTGTTTCACGTTCTGACATTTTGTGACATTGTGAACTTGTAAAATTAATTTAGGTAAGTATTTTCGAAGTATTTTTTTACAATTTTCTAAACAAAAATGATCCAAATATACCTAATAAAACAATTTGATTTCGGCAAGATGGTGCTCCCCCGCATTTTGGTGTTAATGTGAGAAGATATTTAGATGAGATATTTCCAGGTCGCTGGATTAAACGACGTAGTACAATTTAAATAGCCACCGAGATCCCCAGACTTAACGCCTCTAGACTATTTTCTTTGGGGATATTTAAAAGATAAAGCTTTACGAAATAGGCAAAATAATATTAAAGATTTGAAATACAAAATTAGACACATAACATACCGGCTGAAGCCATTCGGAATTCCGTAGACGGATCTTACCACCGTCTGGGAGCATGCCAAGTAGAGGGTGGAGGACATTTCCAGGATTTGCCACGGTAAACCACCTTTGTGTTGTGTTTTCTTTTGCTTCGTTACATTTTTATTTATTTTTTGACAAAATAAATAAGAAATAAACCATAACTATTAGAGACTTTTTGCACCTCTTAAATTAATATCAGTTTTTAGCTCCGTTATGGTTAACTTTATTAAACATAACGAGTAGCGCCACTGTTAAAACCAGAGATTTTGCAGCGCCTATACGTTCTGTCTGTAGTTATTAAGTTGGCGCCGGCGCACCTAAACAAAATAAAATACCTAACCTAACAATAATTTGATTAAGTTGTATATTTTAATGTAAAGCTACTATTGCTTTGGATTTTAAGTAATTGCTTATCACAATTTTAATTCATAGCAATGATGCTTGATAACTTTTGTATGTTCCGGCAACCATGCAGTTTAAGCATAACCATAAGGATAACGATAAGCTCTTCCTTATCCTTCCGTAAATAACGGAGTCCGTTATGGTTATTAACCATAGCGGATCACCTTTCTAACATTGCGCATGCTCAGAATAACCATAACCACAAATGAATGACGAATTAAGAGGTGCAAAAAGTCTCTATTGTTAGTCACAAAATGTCAGAACGTGAAACAATGAAGATCTCTTACCTTGAAAGGTAAAAAAAAACATAAATGATTTATCATTTCCGCTTATTTAAAAAGAGTTTTTTTTTTTAATTTTAACAGTCGCCATTTTGAAATAGCTTGACAGAATCGCACCAAAATTTATGAGCATGTTGTACGAGATATTAGGTTTTAAATAATGTATCACAAGCTGTGCCAAATGATGTGAACTGCGTAAACTCTGTATCCTGCTTTAGTCCTCCATAGGGGTCCTCATCTTGTAACATGCCATTAGCAATATATTGGTTATATATGTGATTATTACGCTTAACAAACGTAAAAACAAAAGATGTTGATTATACTACCATTTAAAAATGCACATGGAATGACATTATCGTTTCTACAAGAAGTTTTTCATTTTGATATATTACATTCGTTTTAAAACAAATTTTCAAGTAACTATTTCTGACGCTCCTTATGGAATATTTAAATCGAATTTAAACTTAAAAAATGTGCAATTTGTATAATCAGAAGCTGTTTTTGGGTTTTAAAATATTTTTGCTTGTAATTTATACTCCGTCCCATTCTTGGGATATCGGAAACTGTAAGATCCAAAACGTAGGAAAAATAATAGTTGATAAATAGATTTTCTAAGATTTAACGTTTTTTTTATTGCAATTGCATTATTTTTATTAATAACTTATGTTTGAAATTATTTTTTTTGCACATTTTTTAAAAATATATTTATAAACTTTAGTCTAGAACCGCTGGCCTGTATACAGGGTGTTACAAATTCGACGTTTATCATTGGGTTATCGTAATCGGAAATAGATACAGCAAAGGTTAAATTGGGACAAAGTAGCGCAATTTGGATATGACTAACAAGCAGTCGAAAAACTTGGAAAATTCCGAAAGATATTCGGAAGGAACCGAAGACTCCCGTTTTGGTTTTTATATTTTTTTCTGGCTATATTTATAGAGATAGCGAAGCAATAATTTTACATTTTCATTGGCGCTTTATATTTTCTATAATGATTGATATCAGATATTGATTCTGAGGTTTCGTCTTTCGGGTATCGTCATCAGTAGGGTGGCCCACATTTGGCGACTTTTTTTTCTGCGGTCTCACCCTTTTAAAATGTTGTAAATGTCAAGAAAATGGCGTGTGCGAAATTTCAAGTCATTTAATTAATCCAAAATGGTGCCGCCAATGAAATAAAATACAAATGTTTTTAAATTTTAAAACTTTTATTATCATAACTACCACTGACCTGACTACATAGAAACAGAGTATATTATATAGGTATATTATATTAATAAATTGTACCTAAGAACTAACCCTATTATGTATTTACACAAATAGTTTGTTTTAATTTATTTTAACATTACTTTTAAAAAGTTTCCGCAAGTGTCGTCTTACTGACATCTTTAATTTATTTTTCTATATTCGCTTACAAGAAAATTTGCAGTACTATACATTGACGTTGTTCTTCGTCTTTTGTTAATATTTCCTTATATTCATATAATTGGTTCACCGCTCCTTGTCCATACAAAGCTCCATATCAAGATCTTCAATTTGACAAAAATCCTATTAAATATAACACTATTGACCCACAGATGTCTGAAGCTGCTGTTGAAAGAATTAAAAATCACCTGTGGTAGGTACTTGTCTTCTGAGATTTGCGCAGTATCGTTCTTTGATAACGAAATCCCTGTTGAATATAAAAAAAATATGATAAAGGCTCTAGAAAAAGAAGACTCGCTAGAAGGAGGTGAAGGACGAGTTAAATTAAGAGGCATAAGGAACTTTGGGAATTTATATCTAAACATACTCTTAGATTTTTTAAAAGGTTAGGGTTATCCACAAATTTTTTAAAAGAGAATCCAGAAAACTGGGAAAGTAATGATGAGTACATAAATACTTTTAATGTAGTGAAAAAGCTTAAAGTAGTGAATGATACAGCAGAAAGGGTATTAAACTCATAGACGAATATTATAAAATATTAACAAAAAATTAAGAACAACGTCAATGTATACTGCAAATTGTAAGGGAATATAGAAAAAAAATGTAAACAAGTCAGTAAGACGACACTTGTGGAAACTTTTTAAAAGAGATGTTAAAATAAATTAAAACAAACTACTTGTGTAAATACATAATAGAGTTAGTTCTTAGGTACAATTTATTAATATAATATACCTATAATACCTATATAATATACTCTGTTTCTATGTAGTCAGATCAGTGGTAATTATGATAATAAAAGTTTTAAAATTTAATAACCTTTGTATTTTATTCCATGGGCGGCAGCATTTTGGATTAATTAAATGACTTGAAATTTCGCACACGCCATTTTCTTAACATTTACAAGATTTTAAAAGGGTGAAAGCGCAGAAAAAAAAGTCGCACAATGTGGGCCACCCCGGTATGTATTTTTTAATACGCACCTTTTTTTTATTGCAGTTAAAGAAAAATACGTACCTGAACTCAAAAGAAGAAATGTAGGAGTTATGCGAATTATAGCGACATGTTATAACAATGAAAAGAGAATGTAAAACTAATTTGTCGCCATCTCTGTAAACAAAGCTGGGCAAAATAAATAAATTTTCAGTATTTTCCTTATAACTTCCGAAATACTCGGAATTTTTCAAATTTGCCTCAACTTAAACTTAGCTGTATCTCTTACCGTTTACTAGATCCCAATGGTGAGGGTCGAATATAATACCCTGTATATATGACACCATTTTTAATCGAACCAGTCGGCAGCCGTTCGAACAGACTTTACAAATAAAATGAGACTGTTTCAAAATATTTTCCAATCAGATTTGATCTAATATTTAGTTAATTCAATAAATTAATCAATAAAGATTTTTAAATGTAATTTTATATACATAAGTACGATTTTTTCCTATCTAGAACATTGTTTCGCTAAAATCGGATGGGATTTATATATATTATGTATATTTCGCATGAATTTCAAATTGTCAACAATACAATATGAATTAAATATATATTTTCGGACACTTACATTGAATTATAATTTAAAAGGTCATAAGCGCAATTTTTTGCCTATTTACAGAAAGCATAGAACATGTACACAGGTTAATATGACGTTTTCAATTAAAAGAAAGAAAAAAGTTTTTAATTTTCTGGCGAATTTTGTTGAAGTTTGGAAATATGTACAGTGTGACCAGTAAAGTCCGCATCATAAATATGGGATTTTTTTTTATTAAGAGCTTTATTCGAAATTTGACTTTGGCATCAAGTTCTGCTTCGGTCGAGATGAAAATTAACCAAAAAAATAGTAGTCACGTGATTCGCATTCTAAAAATATCGAAAAAAGTTATTAAAGTTTTTTTAAATGCAGTTTCTAGCCCACATGCAAAATTTCAGCTGCATAAGATAATTTTGATTATTTACCCACCACTAAAATTTATTTTTCACTTAATGAACACTTTACTGACGACATTGTGTTATTTTTTGTCTTAATATTAAGGTGTATTCCTTTCAGACACAAAGTACGTTTTCAAAAATACTTATTTAATGAAGTTACCTTCTACAGGGTGTAAAATAAATAAACTTTGCATCACATGCGACCAAATTTTAATAGCCCAATTTTGATTTTGTAGAAAACACACATTTAATATGGCGCTACTTTAAAGAAAATGTATCTGAAATAAAGCATTGCCAAAACTAGGAAGTTTTATGTAGGTTGCGTTGAGTCTTATTTTGCAAAAGTGGTGCAATTTACAAAATATTGGTAAAAAATCAAAATTATCTTTTGCAGCTAAAATTTTGCATGTGGGCTAGAAACTGCATTTAAGGTTGAATTCTCAACGTTATTCAATCTATTGCCAACCTATAACCGATTTCGCGTTGATTTTTTGAGTTTATTATTTTAATAACTAACATATAAAGAAAATCAATATCGTCGGTACATTATTTAGGTAGTATCTGATATATTACAAAAATATCAATTTATTTCATTGCTAATTTTAGGAGAACTGTATAGTGAAAGAACAATGAGTGACAATGACATAATAATGTAAAAAAAAATCTTACCCGATATTTTTCGCTATACAATTCTCCTAAAATAAGTTATGAAATTCCTTGATATTTATTAAATATGTCAATTATTACCTATAGAATATCCAGTCGATACTGATTTTCTTTAAATTTTGTATAAAAGCTAGAAAAGGTGGGAGTATCAACATGCTTGCCAACCTATAACCTATTTCGCGTAGATTTATTTATGTTTTCTAGCTTTTATACAAAATTTAAAGAAAATCAGTATCGACTGGATATTCTATAGGTAATAATTGACATATTTAATAAATATCAAGGAATTTCATAACTTATTTTAGGAGAATTGTATAGCGAAAAATATCGGGTAAGATTTTTTTTTACATTATTATGTCATTGTCACTCATTGTTCTTTCACTATACAGTTCTCCTAAAATTAGCAATGAAATAAATTGATATTTTTGTAATATATCAGATACTACCTAAATAATGTACCGACGATATTGATTTTCTTTATATGTTAGTTATTAAAATAATAAACTCAAAAAATCAACGCGAAATAGGTTATAGGTTGGCAATAGATTGAATAACGTTGAGAATTCAACCTTATTGGAAAAAGTTTTCGATATTTTCAGAAATAACCCCACTTTTGAATTATTTTTTGGAAAAAATTAAAATTTGACAGATAATGCGAATCACGTGACTACTATTTTTATGCTTAATTTTCTTTTCGATCGAAGCAGAACTTGATGCCAAAGTCAAATTTTGAATAAAGCTATTAATAAAAAAAAATCCCATATGACGCGGACTTTACTGGTGACACTGTATAATCTTAAAATGGCTATAAACACTTGCCATATTGGAAAGTGTAGATAACTGCTACCCAAACACCGGTATTAGAGAAAACGAAATATGAAAAAGAAATGGGAAATGCGCTTTTAGTGTTTGCTCTTAATGGGACCACCCTCACATCTTAGTTCACCAAATAGGAAAAATAGAAAAGAAAGAAGTTTCTGCGGTCGAAATTTGTAAATAGGTACCTTAATTGAATATTTTTATTCTAATAAACTCGTAAAGGAAGACTTTTAGTTGTTCTTTCTTTTCTACACTTTTAACTTCACTTTAAGCATGGACAATTTCTTCGAATTAAAATACAAAAAGTTCTGGTTCCAGAATTGTCTCTATAATATTTCCAACTGTAAACAAAATTCACCAAGAGCCGCGTAAAAGGAGAACCTTTTTATCTAAATTATCATGTAAGCAGTATAGTTTTTGGGTGATTAGAGGATACAGGCATCAGGTTTTCTTTATATGTCGAGCACTGAACGGATATTTTTGACCAAAATTATTTAATTTGTAACACTAATTTTACACACTAGTCTCAACAGCCCGACAAAGTAACATAATTAGTTAAAATTAATTTTATTGTAGAAGAATTCTTAAATTTAATAGTTTTGCCATTTGAAATGTTAAGTGGGTCCGTGAATACATCATTGTGAAAGCTGCGACTCTCCTTTTGGAAAGGATATGAATATATTTTTGGGAACACTGACACTGGCATTTGAACAGCATGTTACAACCATAGACGTATACCGGGTGTTCACCCCTATAACTTTTCTTTATTTATGGAGTTTAAAATTAAATTTTGAGATTGTGCGTAAGAGATGAGTCTGCATTTATTGGCATAATTTTCAATTTGTTAGCACTTCCGGTTTGACCGGAAGAGAACTTGACTTTGATATTTTAAATGGGACATCTTGTATATTTTTACTTACTTGGGTTCAGCATAACATTATGGGTGAAATGACAGCTCACTTGTCATTTTTTGACTTGTTATAACATTTTTATGTTTATTTTTGATTTTCAATCTAGAGTGCTACAAATTAATTAAATCTGTTAATTTATAGTCAAGTACCTAGTATATGAAAATTAATATGATGTCATAATAATTGACTTTCTAAGTTTCACAAGCGTTTAAAAAATGAAATTTTGTTTTCTTGACGTTTACTCTATTTTTCCAAATGGAACGATGGTGGTTTACTAGGATATTTGAAACGAGCATTTTTTTCCACTATTTTGATACCATACACTCCTATGCTATTTTAAAATTGACACTGATAAATTTGCCTTAAATCCCAATCGCAAATTTAAAAGCGTTATGCATTATTGCCGCCCTTTTCTAAAGAAATATAAAGGCGGCTTTGAAAAACAATGGAATGGTTTTGAAAAGCAATATGGCTTTAATTTAAAGTTGTAATGTCATTAGTTTATAAAACATACAATACATACAATCTTGCGGCTTCAAAATAATTTTTCTGGTCACTCCAAAAATTAGGAGCATATCAATTTGTTCATTTCTAGTAAAATTAACCATTTTATCTGATTTACAATGTAAGTTTAATAAACAAATGACATTACAATTTTAATTTAAAACCATATTGGTTTTCAAAACCATTCCATCGTTTTCAAAGCAGCCTTTATATTAATTTAAAAAAAAATACCTTGATAAAGCTACAGTGTAGCAAAACGCGTCGGGTTATAAAATAAATATTATGTGGAAATTAGACTAAAGTCTGTATTGCAATAAATGTAATAAATTTTCATCAAGTAAAAGCCAGCACTATTCACAATTTAAAACCGAACTTGCTAATTATTTAGGTAATATCTGATACATTACAAAAATATCAACTTATTTCATTGCTAATTTTGGAAAAATGGTATAATGAAAGAACAATGACATAATAATGTTGAAGAAAATCTTACCCGATTTTTTTCGATATACAATTCTCCTAAAATAACACTGGTAAACAAAAATCCACTTGTTTTTTGTGACATGAACAAAACCAAGTGTTTATTATGTAAAAATTGCCACAAAAGCAGAAAATAGCTACAGATTTCTTCTATCACCTATAGTTTTTTTGCTATGAGGTATTTTTGTTTTTTAAGAAAACAGCGATAGATATATTATTGTTATATTATTTTATTAACCATAGAGTACCTTAAAATGTTACTGTCGATGTTTTTCGGCGATATTTAGTTTTTGGAGTATCCCTTAACAATGTCCAGCAGTAATCGGCAAGCAAACTGGCACTCCACTTGCCTTGATACCGTTTCTCCATAGCAGAAATGTCTTGGTGGAACCGTTCCCCATGTTCATCACTTACCGCCCCTAAATTTTCGGGGAAGAAATCCAGATGGGAGTCCAGAAAGTGGATTTTAAGGGACATGTTACAACCCATTTCTTTATAGGCAGTAAGTAGTTCCCTTTTAAAAGCACTCCAGGCTCGTAGTTCAGTTTTATTGACCATTTCCTCAAATGTTTTATCTTTCATTACTTCTCTTATTTTCGGACCCACAAATATGCCCTCCTTAATTTTTACTTCACTGATTTTTGGAAATTTTTGTTTCAGATACAAGAACCCTCTTCCATTTCTGTCCATTGCCTTAACAAAATTCTTCATTAAACCCAATTTAATATGCAAAGGTGGTAGTAATACCACAATGCAATATAATGAAATTAAAAAAAAAAATAATAATAATAATAATAATAATAATAATAATAATAATAATAATAATAATAATAATAATAATAATAATAATAATAATAATAATAATAATAATAATAATTATAATAATAATAATAATAATAATAATAATAATAATAATAATAATAATAATAATAAAATAAAATAATAAAATTAATAAAAAAATAAATAATAATAAAATAAAATAATAAAATTAATAAAAAAATAAATAATAAAAAATAAATATAATAAAATTAATAATGCAATATAATGCAATATAATGAAATTTTACGTATTGTAAAATCTAAAGCCGCAGGTTACAGAATATCTGTGGGTGATAGAAAAATTATGTTTTCAGATTTGACTTCAGGGTATCAAACTTCATTAGAAACACCTAAAAATTTTCATGTCACAAATTATGTGTCTATCAGTGTAATCTATGAAATTCCTTGATATTATTTATTGAATATGTAATTGATTTTATTTAAATTTTGTGTAAGAGCTAAAAAAAATAAGTAAATCTACGCGAAATACGTTATAGGTTGGCAAGCATGTTGCACTCCCACCTTAATAAGAATATCAATAAAAAATGGAATACTTCCCATGCCTTGGCAATAGTAAATCTGACATTGACTGTAATGGTATAGTAATGATAATTTAAAATACTGATTACCTATAGGTTATTTGATGACAAAACTTTCAAATTTAAGAAATGTTTTAAATGTTTAAAGCTTAGAAGTCCCTAAAGCAGTATTCAAAATTCTAGGTCCTTATTTAAAAAAATTGATTTGACGGTCAAATTTTGAAACTAATAACGCCATCTTGTCGAACATAACAAACAATACAAAAAAAGTGTTTGTGATTTTTTTTAAAATTCAAAAATTAAAAACCACAAATGAATCATTTTGTCTGATCATATGGCTCCTAGCAAGAAAATGTTTTATTTTGTCGCACTGCTGAGACATCGCATATACACTTTTCGTCAATGGAACTTTACATATTATATCAACCTCACAGATTATTTTCTTAAAGCTAATATATTATCATTATCTACTGCTATGGACACTAAGTAATACTAGATTTGGTGTTTTATTTTTTTAACTTAAAAACATAGTTATCCATTTTACATTTATTACCAAAAATAGATAGTTTTTAAACAATCTTTTAAGTGCAGAGGTCAATTTTTTAGTGTAGCTATATAAGATTTAAGGATAATTTTGGAAGGGACCTACAGGTTTTTTATTAACAATATACAGGGAACTCCATTTAATTAATATTTTTATTAAACTATCATTATTAGATACAGGGTGTCCGGAAATTATGAGCAAAAAATTTAGGGGATAATTCTAGACCCAAAATAAATGCTATCTCTTCCTACAACATTTTTTCGAAAATTGATTATTAATCGAGTTACAGAGGGTGTTAAAATTAAATTGTAAAACGTTCAAAGTGACGCCCGTCCTCTTCAATGCATAAATTAATTCTTCTTAAAAAATTCCAACGAACTCCATAGAATATGGAATATTCCTTCCTTTGCTATGCTATGTTTAAGGTTGAAAATAAATTAAAATGATTTCGTATTCATCATCACATGCAAGCAATGTTATTATAGCGTTTTTCTCGAAAACGGTTAGATTTACCGAAACAAAAGTAGTATACCTTTTTTATGTCAAAAGATTAGGAGAATAAAAATATTCAGTCAAAATGCGCATACAGTGTAAGACAAAAAAGTTAGGACCATTCAAATTAAAGCATAGGCTCCTATGTGGCGACCTCTACAAAATGCGAAAAAACGGTGGGCCCCATATACGAGATTTTGTCAAAATATTATAAGCGTGGCAGAAGGTACCTATTGCAAAAAAAAACTGCAAATAAACTTTAACCTCAACACCCTGTAAGTCCGTTAATAATTAATTTTTGTAAACATGTTTAGGGAGAGATAGCATGTATTATCGGTCTAAAATAGCTTCCTAAATTTTTTGCTCATCATTTCCGGACACCCTGTATAATTGCAAATAAAAAGTGTTATTTGTCAAATTGAAATGAAATTGTAATAAATAAATTCAACTTTTTTTTATACAGGGTGTTTCATTAAGGTCGAAGAGCGGCCATATCTCGGAAACTACTGGGCATAGAAACTCAGGAAAAGAAAAATGATAATAAAAGTGGCCATGAGAAAATTCTGGAAATAATTTTCAAGTTCCGCATTTTGCCGCAAGAGGGCGTAATTGAAAAGTAAATTTTTAAATTTTACATAACTCCGAAAATTCCACATTAAGGTATATGTTTGATAACACCATTTTAAAGCTTGGACAATTATGCATCATTTTGGTCTTATGCTCATTGGCGTACCGACTTTAATAAGAGTGGGGGACGCTGTTGAAAGTGTAATCATTTAAATCGCTGTAACTTATAAACGACTCATCCGATTTTAGCAAACTAAAGACTGTTTGGAAGAGAAATGTATGCACTTTGACCAGTCGTATTTAGTTGTCCATAATAGTTCTCAAAAAAAATGCTAGAGGGCGCAATTTGCAATAACAATACATTTTTTGATTTTCCTCCGAAAAAATAAACCATACGGTATAATTATGATACCATAATCGAAAAGTAGATAAAATTTGCTAGAAAAAATATTAAAACCGCAGCTCGATATCTCCGTTCGTTTCTGAGTTATTGCCAAAACAATAATTTTTAACACAAATTGCGCCCTCTAGCAATTTTATTAGAAACTATCTTATACCATTAGATACGACAATTGAAGGTTCTTCCAAACAAGCTTAAATTTAGTAAAATCGGATAAGTCGTTTAGAAGTTACAGCGATTTTAATGTTTAAACTTTCAATAGCTTCTCCCCCACTCTTATCAAGTGAAACTGTAAACATTAAAATCGCTGTAACTTCTAAATGACCTAACCAATTTTACTAAATTTAAGCTTGTTTGGAAGAGAAGGGTAAGTACCTTTAATTGTCGTATCCAATGTACAAGATAGTTTCTAATAAAATTGCTAGAGGGCCCAATTTGTGTTAAAAATTATTGTTTTGGCAATAACTCAGAAACGAACGGAAATATCGAGCTGCGGTTTTAATATTTTTTTTAGCAAATTTCATCTACTTTTCGATTATGGTATCATAATTATACCGTATGATTTATTTTTTCGGAGGAAAATCAAAAAATGTATTGTTATTGCAAATTGCGCCCTCTAGCATTTTTTTTGAGAACTATTATGGACAACTAAATCCAATTGGTCAAAGTGCATACATTTCTCTTCCAAACAGTATTTAGTTTGCTAAAATCGGATAAGTCGTTTATAAGTTACAGCGATTTAAATGATTACACTTTCAACAGCTTCCCCCACTCTTATTAAAGTCGGTACGCCAATGAGCATAAGACCAAAATGATGCATAATTGTCCAAGCTTTAAAATGGTGTTATCAAACATATACCTTAATGTGGAATTTTCGGAGTTATGTAAAATTTAAAAATTTACTTTTCAATTGCGCCCTCTTGCGGCAAAATGCGGAACTTGAAAATTATTTCCAGAATTTTCTCATGGCCACTTTTATTATCATTTTTCTTTTCCTGAGTTTCTATGCCCAGTAGTTTCCGAGATATGGCCGCTCTTCGACCTTAATGAAACACCCTGTAGTAGAGTAGTAGGTATATTAAAAATAGTAAATTTGGAGAATTTTTGAAAGAATTTTTAAAATTCGATAGGCCAATTAAAAAAATTGAAAATCAGTCAGACGACTAGGAAAAGTAATAATACCCTCAATATGTACTTAACAAGAACCAGACAACTTAATGTTGGTACTTACTTGACGGTTGAGCTGCAGAGAAATTTTTTGATAAATTACAGTTGTTGCAAGACAAAAGTGCATTGACGTTTTTGTGCAACGTTCTACTGCCCCCTGTAGAAATATTAAAAATAAAATAATAATTACCAGGTAAAACAGGAAGACTTAAACTATTTTTTGATCTTACCATTTTGTGCTATCAGCTGGAAATCCACCTACTTAACTTTCAATTATGGACATAATATTATTATATTCTTATTTTGTCCCTAATTTCAATAAATAATTTTTTTAGTAGTGCGTTTTTTTTATAATAATACAAAAAATGTTTTAAACAATTTTAAGATGGTTTTGATTGGGTACTTAATTAAGAGACAAAACTTTATATCCAAGATATCTCCCGTTTATGAAATGTTTGTTGTAGACTTGTAGAGCAATCCAATTATAATTAAAATATTTCATAACATGTGTTTAATCTCATAATTAGTTAACTTTAAGTTTTAAAATGTCTGTTCTGTCAAAAGTAGAGATAGAGAGAGAGGTAAAACGTTTATTCCGTAACACAGGCTTATCCGACTTCTGAATTATTAATTTTTATTACTTTAGAGGTTTTAATTCGTTAAAATTTAAAAAAAGATTTAACTATTAAAATATAATTTTTACTATTTATGGTCCTGGCTTTGAATATCAACACATTCTCTGGGACCGACACTGGACATTGTTTAAAAAAAGTTATTTATTTCCCTATATTAAGTAATAGTTATTATGGTTGTTAAACTTTTTCAAATAATCCTAAAATTTAATTGAAATGGAGCACCCTGCATAAATAACCAAAAATAAACTACGTTTTGCAATGTCTTTGTTCCACGGATTGTTCACTGGTACTCTGGTACTGGTATATTCGAGAGCTGCAACGAGCGATAGCCTTAACGATATTGCACAATTATTACATGATAATACTTATAGGATGTTACCTATATAACCTAAAATAACAATATGAAATTTTTTAGAGGTGTACAGATTGGCTAACCAACAACAACGCAGGATTTCATAGCAAAGTCGTTTAAATGTGTTGTTTTTCACTTGTCTTAAAATATTAAAATAAATAAAGTTCTCATTATTTCGTTTATTAAATTAGTACAATTATTATTTTTTCATGAATACTGCGAAACATCCCAGTAAACACAATTACGTAAAATATATGTGAAATTTATATAACCACTTTACTCGGTTATGTAAATTTAAAATACCAACAAGATCATAAGAAAGTAAAATTTAACTTAAATCTGCCGTACTATGTCATGCTTTTGAGCCTGTTAAATTTATAGCATAGTGATGTAAACTGTGTTACGTAACTCATGTTATGTAAATTTGATATAAATTATTTTACATAAATGTAACATAATCTGGCCCAAATAAGTTACATAATTATTACATAACGTGGTGGACTTTATTTTTTTTTGCTCCTCTATATTAGAATAACCTTTTTAAATCAAAATATTTTTTTTTGTAAAGTCTTTTGTATTTGTTATATTAACAAAAAAATTAACTTGCACACATGAAAAATTATGGTCTCCCTGGATAATTTTTCCCCA
Source organism: Polydrusus pterygomalis (assembly GCA_963969555.1). NCBI lineage: Eukaryota > Metazoa > Arthropoda > Insecta > Coleoptera > Curculionidae > Polydrusus > Polydrusus pterygomalis. The sequence goes on along the minus strand of OZ018385.1, from coordinate 36,052,980 downwards.
ATTGGTAGGACGACCTAAAAAATAACAAAAAGTATACAACAGCACAAAACATAAGATATAATTTCTTTGCCAAAACTTTATACTTTCGAATCATGCTTGCCAATAAAAAAAATCGCAGAAGCCTTAGCTGATTAAAACTAAAATGAACAGCGACGATAACATTTTGACTAAAGAAATTTTCGTAGGATATCCTATATTCCAACTGACGATGCAACATCCAGTAGGTATATTAACTTTTATAGGTAACAAAAGTTGATTAAAATTCAAAAAAATTTACTTAAACTGTACTGAAGTAGGTACTTACTCTACTTCATCATTATTGCCTGATCTTAATGGCACTGGCACATATTCCATTATAAATAAAAACAGCAAAATGTATTTTGTGGCAAAGAAAGTAATTAATGTAATGTTGATGTTCTGTGTAAACAAGTAAGACTTCTTTCAGCAAGAAATATAAAACTCTTGGACACTCTTGGTAGCAAACTGTAAAAGTTGAGGTTAGAATAGTTTTTCCGTGAATGTTAAATTTATTCTTTAAGCTTCGCCCATTAACTGTCACTTTGCTGTGCTTTTATTGGCTCTTTTTATGCCCATAATGGAACTGTGGGGTAGATAAACTATTAACGTCAATGTTATATAAAACTGCCGTAACATAGTTTCCATAAAATTAAAGTAAAATGTTTTATGTAAAATTTATATATTTTGCTTTATATAAAGGCTACGTCTACCATTTTACGTAAAAAGTATATTCTTCGGCCACATGTTTTTTTTTTAACTTTATATAAAATTTACATAAATATTACATTAAACTAATAAAGTAGAAGTATATTCTTTTAAATTTACGTAAAATTTATGTCAATGTCACAGATGTGTTTACTGGGATGTTGGCAGGTGTAGTGTAGTTGTAGGTGTAGAGCAGTTGCAAGGAGAATAAATTTATTGATTTTAAACTTCTAATACTGTAAAATCCTGCGCAGAGATCAGCAGCAAATTCTTGACTTTTTATTTAATTAAAAATATTTATGTAAATTATAGATAACATCCTATATGATTTTACAGCTTCGGGAATATTTCATATCCTATTTGATATTTCTTATTTGGCGTATTTTTGATTATATTATTTTTGCGCAGCGATTGCTTGTATTTTTGCTTAATATTTAGCATTCAGGCAAGTTTTTTAACTAATATATACACAGTATTGTAACGTATCAACAAATGTAACATTTAAATAGTATAATAAATAAATAGGTACCATATTGAACAGGTTTAACTAATAAACTAATAAACAACCTAAAGACAGGTTATGTTTGAAGGGACACTAATATACATTTATGACGATAAAAAAAAATTAATTTTGTATACATCTCTGTTATGAGTGTCTTATCACCTACACGCCCTCAGAGCATTAAAATTAAATCTGTTGACTTTATTTCTATGCTAGAATAGACGTTTTTAATAAGATTACAATCATCATCAATCATTTGCTACTAGTACTAGTTTTGATCTTTGAGTTGTACGAATTAATATAGTCCCCATACAGGGTGTTATTTAAGTATGTGGCCAAACTCCAAGGGGTGTTTCTTTAAATGATTTTAAGAAGAAAAGTTCATATAAACATGGGTCCGAAAATGCATAGTTTTTACGATACAGGATGTCAAAAATCGGATGTTCGTAAATATCTCAATACTCTTTTACTTTTATTCGATTTTGTTGAAATTTGGCAATTCTGTTTGTAATAACAAGAGGATAATTTAACCTCAATTAAATTAAAAGTATTAAGTCCAGTGGCGTCCCGGAAGACAGTCCAATAATATTTTTGACAAAAAAATTGCGCGCCACTGACTTTTTAAAATTATGTATTTTTTCGATTTAAGCAACTACAAATATAACTATTTTATCTTTTGAGTTTTTTCATATCTTGCTTTGTTTTTGAGAAAAAAAATAAAAACCACTTTATTGCATGTCCCTGGGACGATAAGAGTAAAAAATGTAAACTTACTTACCAAACTATCAAGCAATTAAAATTACACGAAAGTCCTCTTTTGAATTTTTTCGCAACTGTTTTTGATAAAATAAATTAACATAAAATAATCGCATAACGTAATTATTTATTACTGCAATGTTTTAAAAGTAACAACTATAGCTCTTATATACAGTGTCCGCAAGAAAGTTCGCATCAAATGGGATTTTTTTTATTATTCGGTATAGGTAAAAATTGAAAAAGCAGTTAGTTTTTGCTTACCTGAAAACCAAAAAAGACGCATACTGAAGCAGCTGCACGACTTGCGTTACCTGTTAAATTTGACATTTTTAATAGAATAGGTTCAAAAATGCCATTATTTATCAAAATATCGAAAAACTTTATTTGAGAAAGTTGTTTATTTAGGCATTTTTAGTCTCTGTACGAAATTTTGACAGTCTAATACAATTTTTATTTTTTGCCAGGTTCTTGAAAATTTTGATCAACCCTCGTAGATTAACTTTTATACATCGATGTAAAACCATTTGCCTTTACTTCATTTGTAATCTTAATGCAATTTTGTGTAAAATTTTTGTTTCCAATTATTTATTTTGCTTCAAAAACTGAAATTGTTATTGATTAGTATGTAATGTTTGATGCAAAGTTTATCTAATTACATCAGTTTTGCCAAAACCGACGTTTATCATTTCTCTTAAGTTAGTAAACACATGTACAAAAAGAAAATATTGGGAGCTTTCGTTGAAATTTTACTTAATTTATATTAAATTAAATTAATTATATTAAACTATATTTTTGTTGAATAAAATGTTTCGAGCGATTAATATTTATTCTTTTTAATCCAATATTAATTAAGTAAAATTTCAACGAAAGCTTTCTAATATTTCCTTTTTGTACAACTGTTTACTAACTTAAGAAAAATAGGAAACGTCGGTTTTGGCAAAACTGATGTAATTAGATAAACTTTGCATCAAACATTACATACTAATCAATAATAATTTCAGTTTTTAAAGCAAAACAAATAATAGGAAACAAAAATTTTACACAAAATTGCATTAAGATTACAAATAAAGTAAAGGCAAATGGTTTTACATCGATGTATAAAAGTTAATCTACGAGGGTTGATCAAAATTTTCAAGAATCTGGCAAAAAATAAAAATTGTATTAGACTATCAAAATTTCGAACAGAGGCTAAAAATGCCTAAATAAACAACTTTCTCGAATAAAGTTTTTCGATATTTTGATAAATAAGGGCATTTTTGAACCTATTTTATTAAAAATGTTAAATTTGACAGGTAACGCAAGTCGTGCAGCTGCTTCAGTATACGTCATTTTTGGTTTTTAGGTAAGCAAAAACTAACTGCTTTTTCAATTTTTATCTATACCTAAGAATAAAAAAAAATCCTATTTGATGCGGACTTTCTTGCGGACACTGTAGATATTTACCTTTAGATCCGTACAGCTTATTTCATGCGCAAACAAAAGTTAAGTTTTATGGGTGAAAATAAGCGTTTGTACGCACAGCTCGCCAGTCACTTGCCTTGCCGCCCTACAGGTATGGGCATGCGCACAACCCTCTTGGTATAAGGCTTTTCTTGTTTAGCGACATCCTCAAAATACACTCCAGAACAGGTACGGCGCCATTTTTCTGTTGAGTTTTACGTTTTCTCTTCGGATTTCTTGTTATGTTTATGCTGCAACCGAATTTTTTTTTGGGTACGCGTCAATTTCGCCTGTAGCGTTGGTAAACGAATTTTAATTTTTTTTATTGGCGAAGATTGAAATTCTACCATCTGCATTTATCATCATTAGTAAACTACTCCATGGGGGTTAAAGTACCTGCTATAGGAAAAAAGTTACCGGATAAAAACTTCGAAAAGTAGCTAGAATTTCAATCTTCGCCACTAAAAAATTAAAATTCGTTAACAAACGCTACTTTTTAAAGTTTTTATCCTGTAACTTTTTCCTCCGGGTTTTAGGAAATCGTATATAACAATAATAAGTTTATTTAAAATTTAATAATATAATAAATATGTTTATGTTGTCTTCTATAAACTTATTCTTTAATCCCCTGAAGCTGAGCTTGATAGGGGCAAATCTTTTTTTTTTTTTGTTTTAGTATGTAAAATCATAAATCATAAATATGCATTAAAAATCAAGTTTTAAAGTAAAAATATTAATTTATAGTAGCAAGGCCATGAATTTGCCACTCTCTTGATTATTGTTTGCTTATCTAAAAGTAAATGTCTATGGAATTCCTATATTTTGCTAAGGGTGTTGGAAAAACTTTTGTTACCTTCTAAAATGATCAGCTAGTAGCCATGGATCTGCCATTTTAAAAAATTTAAGAACCGAACTAAAGTCAAAAAACTATTTTTTTTTGTATGTGATAAGATACCCTTAAGGACACGTGAACATAAAGTGCGAGCAGTTACAGACTGACCAAATAACTTCAACCCGATAAAGTTAAATCCTTATTTATACCTCGATTAATATACAGGGTGTTCATTTGAAAACTTCCCACCTCGATTTTCCTGCTTTAAATTGAAAATGTGGAAAATCGCTCGGACCCGTCGATTTTTATTTCGAGGGGGACATCTTTTGCGTATATTGTCAATCTTGTTACTTCAAGCCCCTAGGTGGGAGGGGGGTAAGATCTAAATCCTAAATGGATACCCCTATTTTATATAATTTTTTTGGATTCTGCATAAAATTCTGAACATTTTTTAATAAAAGCATTATTAGTCTATACTTAACAGTTTTCGAGATATTTACTCTTGAAAAATGACATTTTTGAACTTTGACAGCGTCTAGCTTTCTAACTGTACGTCTTAGAGCAAAACGGCTTACATGTCCCTATCTTCGATTTTTATTATCTTTCCAATAGTGTGAACTTTCGGTTAAACCGGATGTAAGAAATATAGTCCTTCCGGTTTGACCGGAAGTTGACACTATTGGACAGATAATAAAAATCGAAGATAGGGACATGTAAGCTGTTTTGCTCTAAAGACGTACAGTTAGAAAGCTAGACGCTGTCAAAGTTCAAAAATGTAATTTTTTAAGAGTCAATATCTCGGAAACTGTTAAGTATAGACTAATAATGCTTTTATTAAAAAATGTTCAGAATTTTATGCAGAATCCAAAAAAATTATATAAAATAGGGTTATCCATTTAAGATTTAGATCTTACCCCCCCTCCCTCCTAGGGGCTTGAAGTAACAAGATTGACAATATACGCAAAAGATGTCCTTCTCGAAATAAAAATCGACGGGTCCGAGCGATTTTCCACATTTTCATTTTAAAGCAGGAAAATCGAGGTGGGAAGTTTTCAAATGAACACCCTGTATAATTTTTATAGTCGGTTTAAAGTGTAGTGATTGAGCAATTATGATTATATAATATTACCAAAGTTTTTGATTAATTTTTTTTTATACACATGCGGCTTCAGATGTCCCCATAAATGAAAGTCGATAATTGTGCGATCGGGACTCCTACGTTTTGGACCATAGGTACCTTCTAATCCATTTGTTCCCAAAGTGATGATTTAGCCAATCATCAAAAGGAATTGAAAATTAGAATTGAAGAAAAATCCAAAAAACAAAAACTGTTGTTTCTGACGAACCCTGTATAGTAATCGCAAATCTAATAGTTGAAATTGAAGTTTCAACACTAGCAAAATTTATTTAATAAATCAAGGAATTAAAAAACAAATCCAAAAAACTAAAAATGTTGTTTGTAACGAACCCTGTATAGTAATCGCAAATCTAATAGTTAAAATTGTAGATTTAACACTAGCAAAACTTATTTAATAAATCAAGGAATTGAAAAACAAATCCAAAAAACTAAAAATATTGTTTGTGTCGAACTCTGTATACCTAGTAATCGCAAATCTGATATTCGAAATTGTAGTTTCAGCACAAGCTGCGTTTTTATAAAGAAAGACTTTCTTCTATACCTGCTAATTAAAAAGTTTTTCCTGTATCTGTGGACAAAATGTATACAGGGTGTTACAAATTCAAAGTCATAGCATTGCTATATCGGTAACCTTAAGAGATAGAGAGTTGGTTAAATTGAGGCAAAGTTGCGCATTTTTATGCTGAATAATTAACTAAAAAAGAAATTAAAAAATTCCGATTACTTTCGGAGATATCCGAAAATAACTGAAAAAATCAATTCTGGTTTTTATTTATTTACGACCTTAATACTAGTTATTTCCAAAAACCAAGAGCACTTTTTCATTGCACTTTTTTATGCTCTTAAAAAAATAATTTTGTTTTTTAGATGCGACGTTTTGTTTCTTAGATACCATCATCAACTTTATTTTTTTAAATACGGACCTGGATTTTTAATTCTATTTTTGAGTAGCTTTTAACGTTCCAAAACTAATGATGTATCACACTTGTCAGTATTTTGTAAATTGTAGGAGTTTTTTGAAGATTTTAAATACTGAAGAGTAGGCATTGACATTGAAACATCAGAAGTAGTGTGCCTTGACTTTGACAACAGACAACAGTGTTCCTTAGATTTGATATATCTTTAATTATTCAGTTCCCTTTTAAAAATATATTTTTCTAATGAGGAAAAACGCGATATGCTTAATATTTACTACTTATGTAACTTAAATACAAGAAATGCAGCGGAAATGTATTTTCACCAATATCCCGAACGCCGGCAACCTACCCCAGAATTGTTTTCAAGATTAGATAGGCGGTTAAGAGAGGATGGTAATTTTTTTTAAGTGGCACCTAGCTTTATATTCTTATTTTGAAAATTAACTTTTATGTAAATTGACAACCTTTAGCCTTGAAGTATGTATTTTTGCTTTCGTTAAAAGAACATTGTTAATTATATCTCGCGCAAGAAATATCCTAAAATGAATTCAATAGTCGTTTTTGATTAAAATGTATAAAAGCAAAGGGTTAGAGTAGAGAAAATAAACCTTAAACTTAATCAAGGACAATGAATTTTAATAATAGGCATAATCCACGAATGAAAGGTTACTGGCCAATCTGTACCATGCCCTCAGTTATTGATTCAACGTTTTCCATTGCACCCGATATTATAAAAACAGTCTTTTCTTCATAAGTTCCTAAAATAATCGAACCACTTATGCATGGCTCGTCTTACCTCAAACCCTCCAAACACAACTCCGTACCAACAACCAAAAAGTCCTCGATAAAATTTGAAAAATTTCCATAGCCTACTAAACAAAACGATCCAATATTACGCAATAGAACTACCGGACATGGTAGTGATGCAGGTCTTCTCGCACGAGTCGGTGTTTTCCGAGTTTGACCGAACGGCCTTCGGGGTGCCGGGCGGGTTCTGTTCGCACGTTTCGGTGTTATTGTTCGTGGATGCTCGGCGGGAGACCTCGCGTGTGGCCGTGCGCACGTCGAAAACACTGCATTCACTTTCGATATCGCTGCCTTCCAGTTGAAGGACGTTTACCTATAAATGGAAAGAAACTAATCGGTTAATCCTGCTGACATAACTTTAGTTAAAAAATTAGAAATATTACAAAAAAGGTTTCTAAAAATTATATTTAATAAAGATTATCTTTATCCTTCAAAAGAATTATATTCAGAAACAAAAAAGTTGAACATAAGACAACTTTACATTTGAAGGGTGCACGGGAAAAACAAGCTAAGTCAATTTTTAACATAATTGAGTTAGCAGCGCCATCTTGCAGCAAGACCAGGTACCTTTCGAGCCACGTATCCGTGCAGGAAAAAAAGCTAGGTCTCGTGAAATTAATGATGACAAAAAGTGCATACAGGGGAATAATAGGTTAAGTCAGCGCGGTACTGGGGAAAAATGAGCTTAGTCATAAATCGCGTCGTGATAATTCAGTTGTTTTCGCGTTTTGATGGCAGTGGGAGTTATTAATTTGTGAGTCCTTTAATATCGGATTACATTGAATACGTTTCTTAGTTGTTTAATTAATTTGTTTATCGGTACTGATAGCAATGGAAAGTTCTTATAATAATGAAGTTGGTGGTGTGAGCATTAAAACAAAAAACGAAAGTTTTATTTATTCCCCCTTTATACTTATTTATAATAGATATATTCTTACTTGTCTGGTATTTAAATATAGTTCGCTAGAATCGGAACCACAACTCGAACTTTCGCTTAGTTCAGTGGTGAACTTCCTTTGAGCTCTTGGACTAGGAGGCGGTCTTCTCGTACACACTTGAGCTTGAATATGTTCGCATACTCTTCTAAAACGACGAATATTTCCTGCAAGTAATAAAAACAATTGACATTTTACTTATTTAACTAAATAATTCGAAAGATAAAAAAAATAATTCTATGGATAATTAGGCAATTACAAGTACCTACATTAAAAGCATTAGACGAGCTTTGTAAATTTTTAAGTATGTTATTTAACGTTTTGAATTTAGTCTACTTATTTTAAATTTTGTGGTAAAAGGCGTGTCACATACTAAGAGATTGGGTAAATACTAAATATATGCGTCTCATAAAGCTATTAATTGTGTAGTAAATATAATGAATGAATAATTATATGCTTTTATGGTTATTTATAGATAAATTAAAAATAGCAAAAGTATCACCAGTTTTTAAAAATGCAGAAAAATATTTGAGTAGTAACTATCGCCCAATTTCTGTTTTACCCACATTTTCAAAGATTTTTGAAAAAATTTTAAATAATAGAATAGTAAATTTTTTAGAAGAAAAAAAAATACTTTCCCTATTTCAATATGGTTTTCGTAAATTAGAGATACAGAAGTTGCAGCTGCAGATATTATTAAAGATATTCAACAAAACGTTAATAGCAACAAAAAATGCTGACTACTGTCCCTAGATTTATGTAAAGCATTTGATACAGTCAATCACAACATTTTACTTAAATGCCTATACAATATGGGAAGTCGGGGAAATATTTATTTAATGTTAAAAAATTATTTAAGTAATAGAAAACAGTTTGTTTAAATGGAAATTGTTAAAAGTTCACAAAAAAACATAATTTGGGTGTGTTCCGCAAGGATCAACCTTAGGACATACTTTTTTTTTAAATCTACATTAATTCTATAGCCAAATTAAATTTAAAAGGTAAAATAAAATTGTTTGCTGATGATACTTCTTTCTACTGTATATATTTCTGAAGACTATGCTCAAATTCATAATAACATTAACCACGACCTAAATATAATATGTAAATGGCTTGAAATTAATAAATTATCTTTCAATTTTAATAAATCATCTTGTATGTTTATAAGTAAATCAAAATTAAAAATTAATAATATTTCTTCACTACCTTTTAATAATCATATAATTAAATATACTAATACAATTAAATTCTTATATTTATATATTGATGCAAATATATATATATATATATTTCTATTTTTATATATTATTCTTTGGTTTATTCAAAATTATATGATTTTAATTTGGGGATCAGCGAATTCAACTACAATTCAGCCATTAAAAAAACTACAAAACAAAATAATTAAATGCATAAATAGACCTTCTTTTTTAGAACCAACTATAAATTTGTATGAATCAAACGGATATTTAAATTTAGAAAATCTTTATAAAATAAAACTATGTATCCCAATACACTCTATTATTATTAAAAAAAAAACAATCGAATATTTCCTTCAACCAACATTATTCACATCACGAGACAAAATCATCATATTCAAACACCTACGGTAAAGAGTACTTTTGACCAAAGATCAATATTATAAAAAGAAATGAAAATTTACAACAGTTTGCCGAAAAAAATTAAAGAAATATCACAATTATAAAAGTAAAGTAACTTTAACGTATTATTTATTATTATTATTTTTTTGTCAATGGTTAATGTATATATTTTTTAAAATAATTTCGATGGAGTGATTAATAGTTAGATACTAAACATGATTTTTATTATTTGTGATTTTTTTTATTGTATATTTGGTGTTATATTCTCTGTAATGAACTTTTTAAGTTGGTAAAGAATAAAGATATATATTATTATTATGTTCTTAAAGATATTTGAAGCATGCGACAAATTATTGTCTGTACAGGTGATCTTCTCTCGACATTTTACTGATACATAAGTTGTTAGAGTATATTTTATACGTGCCCGACACCGTTTACGTCACCGTCAAATTTTATTAAAACATTGTCATCTGACGAAGCTACAGTGCTAAGCGAGACATGTCATTTTCTTGTTAATATAGTGGAAATTTACAAGTTCAACTTTGTTTTACTGTATCCCATAATACTATAAAATAAGAGTCATTAATTTTTACCAGATAACAATGTAAAAGTTATAGCATAAAGATGTTCCTTTGTGTTGTCCGTCTGCTTCGTAATTATGGAGATGTCTACTTGGAACCTAACGTGTCGCTGAAACATGGCGGGACCCGTGGTTCCACGTTTATATTCCACTCTGAAAGACATTGGACTGGAGACGGAATGACTTAATTCTGCTATCTAAAAAGTAAAACATACAATGAATTATTTATCAGAGGAAGGGATATTGTCGATTGTTTAAAAAAAATTGTTTAATAATAAAATATAAACTATGTAGGTAAATGTAAATTCATTTAAGAGCAAACACCTCAATACCGTTCTTTACCTACAGTTTTACGTTAAAAAAAATAGTAAATTAATAAAAGCAAAAAAAATATATTATTATAAAAAACCCTGCAAATAAATAAACAAATAAGAAAATAAATTACAACAATTTTTGAATTTTGATATAATATCAGATGCTTACCGATAAAAATGCGTGAATTAAATCAGCTTTAACGGTAGCTAACGGTTTGCCTTTTACTAATATAGTAAACGTTTCGTCCTTTTCCGTGGTCATCAGGCTTCCAAACCAAGATTTTTTAGTTAGCTCAGGTGACGATTCGGGTGTTAGGTGGACTTCTTCAGAAGAAGCTAGAAAATAGCCAATAAATAAAAATACGTTTTATCTACAACCGTTAAATAATAGGGGCATAATACTTTTGATAGTATGAGCATTATGTTATGCATAATGCATAGTTCATATCGATTTTCATACTCGCTTAAAGATTATATCCGATTCTTACTTTGCATTTTTCGCCGATGAAACCTTGGTGATCCCAAAAAGCTGTTTTTAATCGTAGTTAATCGTGATCGCCAATGATGGCTTGTTGTACTTAGATGCGGGGAACCCGGTGGGGTCATCGGGGTTAAAATATTAGAACCTGAAAAACAATTGTAAAATTAAATATTTTTATATCTACTATAAGTCAAATTCTAAAAACTATTTTTTGGAAAAATATTAAAAGGTATTTATTATTATTAGACCATTGTCCATTGGCGTTTGATACGGCTTATTATTATACCGTTCCCACTATCACATGAGTTACACAGCTGTGTTATGTCGAAGTTGCCCTTTTACTTAAAACTCTTACCTGTAACTAAACTACTAGTATCACTATCAGGCGAAGTCAGCGACATTACCGAAGACACCGACGTACCCCCACTACTATTTGCTCTATGATGTGTAGGCGTGGAAGGGGGTGGGGTAACCGTCACGTGAGTGTTGGACGTCACGTGACTGGATGCTCGGTGGGCCGGTGTTGACGTGACGGAGTGGTGGGAGGACGGATTGATACGTTGGCTGATTGGAGAAGACATTCCAGCTAAAAATATTATGAACGTTTTGTTGCAGGTACGTATTGAAATAGATTAGATCATTCTTACAGTGTGTGTTTGTAGGTGTTATAGTACTATTAAACATTACTGGACTTGAGGCTCCTGAAGATCTAGTGGGCGAATGGATACTAAGGCTGCTATGAGTACTTCCAGTTGACGGACTTCTCCTTGCATGATGACGTCTACAAAATTTATGAAATAACTTAAGGTTTATATTTTTATATTTAAGAAGTGGTTTATGACCTGTAGAATGACAAATAATAATAGACTGGTTAGGTACTTAGGTTAATTTTAATTATAATATATTCGTTAAGAGTATGTATCCATGTTTATTGCTTAAGTAGCGTTAATAATAGAGATTTTAAGAACTCGAGGACTTCTGATTTAACAACAGTGCTATATACCACTAGGAACTTTTGGATTTTTCAATAGCAACAATAACGAATACTATTCATTTATTCTTTTTTTTAATTGTGATCCTTCACATTAAATTTTTAATAGACGAACCATGCAATAAGATTACGTGTGGACAGAACCATAAAAGAAAATTTTGAGCCGGGGTCATTTAAAAATTGGGCTTTCTTTATCATTAATTTTGTAACTATATCCAACGTTTTTATACAAGAACATTTTTTTAACCATTTACTGTTTTGTATTAGGAATTTTTATTTACTTATAATGTGATCTTCTAGGCGTTAATGGCGACCCTTCACTGATCTGCCCAAACTGCAGAGTCGTTTGACCGTTTACTCTACAAGTGTCTATCCTTTTCTTTGGTGGATCGGCTGAATCGTTCGTTCGTATCCGGTGAATCGGTTCGCCCTCGTCTTCGCATGCAGGCCTTCTTCGTTTTCGTTCAAGTAGAAGGAAGTAGATTACTTTTTCGGTGTTATGACTGAAAAATAAACACCAAGTTAGAATCAAAAGTTAAATAAATCTTTATATTTATATCCAAATTTTTTAGAAGATCTTTTCGTTTAAAATTCCTAACAGCCATATACAGTGTGTCCACGGGTAGAGTTTGGAAGAGGGAAAACCTTTTTATCAGTAGGTATAGAAGAAAAAGTCATTCTTTATAAAAAAAAATGTCTGCTTGTGCCGAAACTACAATTTCGAATATCAGATTTGTGATTACTGCACAGGGTTCGTCACAAACAACATTTTGATTACTGCACAGGGTTCGTCACAAACAACATTTTTAGTTTTTTGGATCTTTTTTTTCAATTCCATGATTTATTTAATGAATTTTGCTAGTGTTGAAACTACAATTTTAACTATTAGATTTGCTTACTCTACAGGGTGTCAGAAATAACAGTTTTTGTTTTTTGCATTTTTTTTCAATTCTAATTTTCAATTCCTTTAGATGATTGGCTAAATCATCACTTCGGGAAAAAATTAATTGGAAGGTACCTATGGTCCAAATCAGTTGGGACGTAGGAGTCCCAATTTCACAATTATCGACTTTCATTTATGGGGATATCTGAAGCCACATGTGTATAAAACCAATTTCAATAATAACTTAGATCTCTTGAAAAAAAACATAAGAGTAGTTATTGCAAATATCCCAATAGGTTCAGCAAGTTAGGAACTGTTATCGGGAATCCAGATGTCGAAATGAACTATGCGCTAACTCGATGGTACCACGTTTGAATAAAATATTTATAATTTATGATTGACTGAATTGAAGAAATATGACATGTAATAATAAAAATACTTCAAAAGTAGGCAAATAAAAAATGGTTTTCTTACAACAAAATCGTTACTCGGCCAGATATAAAAGTCATATTTGAACTAAGAGAGCAACAATAGTTGTTTGTTTTTACGTAAATTTATTTTAAACGAAAACTAAAAATGCTGTTTCTGACGTATGTACCTTGTATAGTAATCTCAAATGGGATAATTGAAATAAAATTGTCGTTTCAGCACAAGTAAAATTCATTTAATAAATCAAGGAATTGAAAATTAGAATTGGAAAAAAAATCCTAAAAAGTAAAAATGTTGTTTTTGACAAACCCTGTATAGTAATCGCAAATCTGATATTCGAAATTGTAGTTTTAGCACAAATAAACGTTTTTATAAAGAATGACTTTTTCTTCTATATTTACCTACTAATAAAAAAGTTTTTCCTCTTCCAAACTCTACCCGTGGACACACTGTGCCTATAATATGAATAGTATGAATCTTTAGTATTTTCAAATTATTTAGCTTAAGAATCTAGTTTAAATTATTGTACCTAGGACTTAATAAATGCTGAATAAGCTTCTCTTTCTCTTTAAAACAACCCAAACTACATATGGCTTGCAAAACGTCCGGATCCACGGCTTCAATGGACGGTAACACATGGGTCTGGACTACTTCCATCATTGGTTGCTCTAGCTCTAGTTCACCTTTTCCACCAGCGGTCACCCAGGGATGTTTATTAATTTCAGATAACTAGAAAATAAAAATAACATTTATTTATACATTCCATACGTTTATTTTTTAAATCGACTATCTAAATAGTTGGGTAAATACCCCTAAAATCAGTGTACATGTGCTGCTAGTGACGCCCTGAGAAGAATTTGCTATTTCTTACAAAAAACTGTAAATGTTGTATTTTTACTAGAAAAGTTGTAAATAGATAAAGTATATGACTTTTCGAAAGTTAGGACAGTGATAATAAAAAGTAGCAAGTACATTATTTTAAGTTTGTTTTGTTAGCAAACTGCTTTAGAATTTTTTAGTGCTTGATAAAATTGCTAATTTAGATAAAACTTGTTCACAGGCAAGCTTTAGCAGTAAATAGGTTAAGGTTATTAAATTAAGGTCAATTCTCAGCAAAGGAAGAAAATCAATATTTGGGATAATCTTTTAAAAACCTTTAAATACTTGAGTTTTAAGTCATTTACAAGATTAATGTTGAAGAAATATAACTATAATCGTCCACTTAAAAACAAAATAAAGTTGGTAAAAAAAATTATTTGAAGAACATTTTCTTTTAGGATATCACAAGACAATATGGAAAAATTTTAACTATATTATTTTAAATTCTACAAATAAAAGAAAATCAACAACAATGGATTACATCATTAAAAAAAATAAGAAAATCGAAGAACCATGTAAAATTTGTAAAGAAATAAATAACCATTTCATAAAAGTTGGAGATAATTTGGCAAAGAAAATTCCAATGAATCAAAAAGAAAATTATCCAGAAGTAGAAATAAATGCAAGTTCTATGTTTTTAAATAGAGAATATATCACATTTGAAGAAATGGGCAAAATAATTGGTTAGCTTAATTCCAAGAAAGCAACGGGATTTGATATTTCCATCAAAATTATTAAAATTCTAAAGTATAATATAATTCCTATATTACATCATCTAAACAAAATTTCATTTAAAACCGGATTATTTCCAGATAAATTAAAAAAAGCAAAAGTATCACCAGTTATTAAAAATGCAGAAAAATATTGTAGTAGTAACTATCGCCCAATTTCTGTTTTACCCACATTTTCAAAGATTTTTGAAAAACTTTTAAATACCTAATAGAATAGTAAATTTTTTAGAAGAAAAAACACTATTTCCATTTCAATATGGTTTTCGTAAATTTAAAGATACAGAGGTTGCAGCTGCAGATATTATCAAAGATATTCAACAAAACGTTGATGGCAACCAAAAATGCTGCCTACTGTCCCTAGATTTATGTAAAGCATTTGATACAGTCAATTACAACATTTTACTTAAATGCCTAGACAATATTGGAATTCGGGGAAATATTTATTTATTGTTAAAAAATTATTTAAATAATCGAAAGCAGTTTGTTCAAATTAATTTTTTTTTTAAATAAGCAAGTTTGATACAACTTCCGGTATAACCGGAAGTCGCATTTGGTCGCTGTTACTTCATTCGAAAAAAGCGTCTTCGAAAACCCCATTATCCAGATTTGCAGGATTCAAATTGCATTTGGTACTTTCAAAAATATTCTAATTGACGGTCACCATGAGAATTTTTTCTAAATAATTATTATAAAAAAAATGCAATGTATGTTTTAATTTTGAGAAACCATATTTTCTGTGTCAAGATTTAAATCTAAATTTATGTAAAAACGTAATCAATGACCTTAATCGTACATTAATACCCACATTTCTATTTTACTAAATCTGAATATAATGTAAATAAAACATTAGTTATTTTAACGGTCCCGTAACGATCTCCCTATATATTGGCACTATTAACTTAAAACTAATAGAAGTTTATATTTTGCTCAAACTCGAACAAGGCACACATACAAGTACGAGAATTGAGCTGAACATGGTTATCTACGTTACCTAGTTTGTGCGTCTGTAGTTGATTATATACGTCAATGTGACCTAGTTTCTGCTTTCTAGAGATAACTTAGTTTAAGATGGTATTAGCCGATTTATTTTCTATAGTATGCGAATTCTTGTGGAAATATAAACTAAATACCGAAATTGAAAATTAACTTTAGATCGTTTCACAAAATAAAATAAAAACTAATATGGATATTATATTATGAAGTTTTGGTTTTAAGATTTTTTTTTTGGTAGTGCAATATTGCTTAACTGTTCTTTTCCATATGAAATGCATTTATAGTTCTTTTTTGGACACCTCAAATAGGGCATGTGTACGTGACGTCATTAGTCAAATTTGACAAACGCCCTGAGGAAAAGCAAAACCTGTTTTTACCGTTAGTTTACAGGTTTTTTTGATGTTTGGATGTTCTTTAGTGTTTTTTTGGTAGTTTTTCTGTGCGAATAATAAGTATAATTATTGTAGCCAGTATCATATTTTTGGATTTTGTTTTATAAAGAATATTCGCTTTGGTTTTAAGTTGCTATATTACTTATAAGGTTGTACAAAATATTTTAACCTACAGAAATTTTGTCTTTTGAATTATTACTACCACATTTATCCACTGAGCAAAATCTCGGCATATCTTAGGGAAACTAGCTAATACTTATCACAAAAATAATTAATAAAAATCGATTAACTGCATTAACCTTAATGTAAATATTAATATGGTTTTCCTAAGGGTGACTGTCATTAGTGTCAACTGTCAGGTTGTGCACATGCCCTATAGCGGTTTTAGGGCGCGCGGCTCAATAGAGTCTAGAACCAAGTCCAGTACTAGAACTAGAGCTACTGTATCTGGTGTTCTGGACATTTTGACAGTTCTAGAAAACACAAGTTTCATCCCTACAAAATTATACAGTGTGACCAGTAAAGTCCGCATCATATGGGATTTTTTTTTATTAATAGCTTTATTCGAAATTTGACTTTGGCATCAAGTTCTGCTTCGATCGAGATAAAAATTAAGCAAAAAAATAGTAGTCCCGTGATTCGCATTATCTGTCAAATTTAATTTTTTTCAAAAAATAATTCAAAAGTGAGGTTATTTCTGAAAATATCGAAAAAAGTCATAAGAAAATTTTTTTTTAAATGCAGTTTCTAGCCCACGTGCAAAATTTCAGCTGCATAAGATAATTTTGATTTTTTACCCACCACTAAAATTTGTTTTCCACTTAATGAACACTTTACTGATGACACTGTGTTCTTTTTTGTCTTAACATTCAGACAAAAACTACGTTTTCAAAAATACTTATTTTATAAAGTTACCTTATACAGGGTCAAAAACAAATAAACTTTGCATCACATGCGACCAAATTTTATTAGCTCAATTTTGATTTTGTAGAAAAACACACATTTAATATGGCGATACTTTAAAGAAAATGTATCTGAAATAAAGCATTGTCAAAACTAAGAAGTTTTATGTAGGTTGCGTTGAGTCTTATTTTGCAAAAGTGGTGTAATTTACAAAATATGGGTAAAAAATCAAAATTATCTTATGCAGCTGAAATTTTGCCTGTGGGCTCGAAACTGCATTTAAAAAAACTATTTCTAATAACTTTTTTCGATATTTTCAGAAATACCACTTTTGAATTATTTCTTGGAAAAAATTGAAATTTGACAGATAATGCGAATCACGTGACTACTATTTTTTGCTTAATTTTTATCTAGATCGAAGTAGAACTTGATGCCAAAGTCAGATTTCGAATAAAGCTATTAATAAAAAAATCCATATGATGCGGACTTTACTGGTCACACTTTATGTAACTTATGTAATTTAAGTTCAAAAGTATTGTTGTAAAGGAAATTAAAAGAGCTTTAGAATGAGGTACCATTTGAACCCCGCCCACGGGGTTAGAGAACAACGCTTGGAATTAGTTCATAGCAATAGCAGTGTCCCCCTCAATAATTTATTATTAATATCGAACCCTATTAGTAATGTCTCATGACATAACCAAACTACTTTGACGAAAACTTAGATCGAGTTCATTTAATTTCTGGTAAGCCCTTAATTTGTGCTTCAAGGTTTCCAAATAATGGTTTTTAATTAATAAACTTGGCCAGTGTAGCCTGATAATTCAAACGCGTTACAGATATTAGTTTTAGTATAAATTAATATAATTTCTACCTATAATATGAGCGCTTGTCAGACTAGTATTGTTTCTGACGATATTTTTGTAAATTATTAAAATATTATGGAAGATTTACATTACTTACTGATTTTATCTACTGCCAACGCAAAGAAAATATAATGCAATCTAAATAAAGATAACCTACACAATCATTGAAACAGCTGGAAATACCACGATTATTAATAATAGCGTTTCAGAATAAATACCGTGCGAGCAAAAATTATTTGCATCAAAGAGGGCCTTGCATCTAAGGACGTAATGCTTAGCCGTAGAGTTTAATACCTGTTGGGTGTCAGTAACTACCTTAATTAACATTCAATCAGTTATTCCGTCATCTTTGACAGTCGTTACAAGTAATTTGATTCATCGCTAATTTTTCCAATTTCTTGAACAATTCACACAATGGGCTTTACGGAACAGCACAAAACATTCATGGTTGAAGCGTATTTTCGAAACGGGGTTGGAGTAAATGGTGAGTGGCAATACAATCCGGGTTTGTGCATGGACGATTTTCACGAACATTTTCCTAACGTTGCCAACGCAATGAAAATATAATGCAATCTAAATAAAGATAACCTACACAATCATTGAAAAAGCTAGAAATACCAAGATATTTAATGATAGCGTTTTAGAATAAATACTTTGGGAGTAATTATTTTTGACAGGTTAGTTTTGTTGGTCAAATCAGGGCCAGAGGTCATAATATCAAAAAAATCAACTGTAATTTTAGTTTGCTTCTCCGCTATACAATTGGTTTGAGTCTTTACTTCAAAATTTCACTTGTTTTTTTAGTAACCATGCCTGTATTCTGTTTCACTTACTCCTTCTTAAATCCCAGAAGGCCTTGGTTTATGACAATTATAATTAACGATTACTACTCTGGGGCGTACTCCACGGGTAATTAATTTCTTATTCGAAATATATTACTTTTTTTATAGCATCTATCAAAAATATATATTAATTAACTTCTCCATCAAAACACTGTTCTATTCTATTCAGATATCTGCGATATCCACGATGTTATTTCTGTCTTCTTTGAAATGGCATCGATTCCAGGGACAGAAACTTAAAATTTAGTTTTCGTTTCCAGGAAAATAGAACTAGGTAGGTACTTGTATGAATACACAATTCGACTTTAACGCCTTTTGTGCAGCCGGGGTGGTTAATTTTAAGTCAATTTGACCCAGTTTCTGTTAAAAGGAACTTTTGTCGAACCTGTATCTACTATTTTATTTTCCACTTTAAAAATTTTGTTTTTCTTCAAATTTTGACCTTTTAATAGGTTGTCGCCTAAAATTGAATATTATCTTTAAAAAAAAGAGTTAAACTTGAAATTCCGATTGTGGAATTACATATTATTTTGGTCGTTAATGAATTGTCGGAAAATGGAATTTTAGATATAGGAAAGTGGAAAAATAACAATTTTTTATTTTTATCAAAATTTTTTAAAAAACTTTATTTTTTTTTTAAATACGGTAGATATATGACTTGATTGAGACTATCCTAAAAAACTTCCTTTCATAATAAGCTTAAGCTCTATGTTGAAGATACTTTGACGGCTACACCAATAGATGAGATAGATAGTGTCCTCTCAACATTTCATGATTATCATCCTAGACTACAGTTTACTGTTGAATGTGAATCAAATAACCAGATAACGTTTTTGGATACTATAGTAAACAGAACCGAATCCGGAACAATAAGGACTAACTGGTACCGTGCGAGCAAAAATTATTTGCATTAAAGAGGGCCTTGCATCTAAGGACGTAATGTTTAGCCGTAGAGCTTAATACCTGTTGGATGTCAGTAACTACCTGAATTAACAATCAATCAGTTATTCCGTCATCTTTGACAGTCGTTACAAGTAATTTGATTCATCGCTAATTTTTCCAATTTATTTTCTTGAACAATTCACACAATGGGCTTTACGGAACAGCACAAAACTTTCATGGTTGAAGCCTATTTTCGAAACGGGGTTAGAGTAAATGGTGAGTGGCAATACAATCCGGGTTTGTGCGTGGACGATTTTCACGAACATTTTCCTAACGTTGCTGTTATTGCTAGGGATTTTTATCATTTCCTGAAAAGGACCGTGGCTGTGTTTAGGGAAACAGGTTCTATACAACACATAAAAGGAGCAGAAAGACTCTGTACGAACAGAAGAACTTGTTGCAAACGTTCGTGAAATAATGCAAAATAAGCCAACAAGTTGTATAAGACGCCTGTCCCAAGAAGTGGGAAAATCTTGTGGAACATGCAGGACAATTCTTAAGAAGCAGCTTAATTTATTTCCTTATAAAGTGCAAGTATTCCAAGAAATACAAGCCGCAGATTTTGAAAGGCGCAGGAATTACTCAGCAATTTATGTAATTATTTTTCCCTTTCTTTCTGTAATTATATTCTTACTTTGTTAATTTTGTAAACAACAAATTTAAAGTTGTATTTGTCTACTTATTATATAATCATAATATGAATTTGACATAATTTTAATTTAGATTTGGTTAGATATATCGTCCCCATATCATTGTGATCTAAACCAAGCCCCACATTTTTTAATCCAAGCCCTCTTTGATGCAAATAATTTTTGCTCGCATGGTATAAGAAGGAAACTAGCTCTGTTAGACTTTTAAATTTCAATTAATCAAATATAGAGATGTGTTTAATGAGTACGGAAGACATTAGTACGTCCAGTCTCGTGGTGGGGGAGAAATAACTTCACAGTCGGTTTCCACATATACCTTCTTAGAGACCTTTCTATTGGTATGTACCCAATGTGTTTTTCAATTTATTTAATGACCAAAGTTGTGATGTATAATATGGATTCTCTCTGTTTTCAGACCCTTGAAAAAGTTTTGATATAAAATATAAAACGAAACGTTGGGATAAATATAATTGTGTTATTTCATTGCCTGCCCTCATTCCCGTATTAGCCGATTTTTTGTAATTAAATTAATAGCCATATCCAAACGACCTTACCGATATCTTATGTTTATTATTTAATCTCAGCTCAGCCCTTAACCCTTAATTAGTGTTTCCAAGGTTTCTGACTCAAGTTAACCGTAAAGCTAATATTGCCCAATATTTGCTTTGTAATTGTAAGCTATTTGTTTAAGTATATCCCAAATATTAAAAAGCAATTAATTGAGGTTTAGTTTAGGTATTTTACCTATATATTCATTTGAACGCGTTTTTTTCGTCAAACTAACCTGTATACCTATTGTTTACTGCATTATAAAATGCTGCCGACATCTAATTATTTTACTACATAATATTTTACCATGCTTATTCAGTAAAAGTAAGAACGTTTAGGAAATGTGATGACTGATGATGTAGAAATTATGCGAAAGTATTTGATCAAATTGTCGAGTTTTCTTTTACAAAACGAAATAAAATAGGGAAACACAGTTTCGAACAGAGTTTTCTTAAAACCAGAACGGGGTCAAATTGACTTAAAATTAATCGCCCGAAAGAACAAAGGGCATCAAGGCGAATTGCGTATTCATATGGCCAACTAAGGTCTATTTTCCTGGATACGTACCGTCAATTTTAAGTTTTATCCATTTTTAAGGAAGACACAGAAATCGCATGGTGGTTTGAGGAAGTTGTTTTATGTATGTAAAATGTCTTTATAGTTTTAGATATAATGATAACCAGTCACGCACAGTGTGTTTTATATTAGGTACTTTTTTACAGTTTATTATAATGAAAAAAAATCAATAAAAAAGATTAATAAAATCACTTTTAAAAAATAGTATAAATAATTTAGTTTAGTAAATATAACTGTAACTTTTAAAAGTTGCCAATTTTTTAATTCTTCTGATGTTTTTTGGAAGATTGTTATATGTTGTAGGTATTTCATTATTTCATATATATTTTTTTAAAACGCAGATTGGGTTTGGGTAGTCCATACTTTAAGTGGAGTTTATATTTAAAACAATGGTAATAAGACACTTTAAGTCTTCCTCCACTGGCATATTAAAATAAAGTTTTCTCGAAGGGTAAATCCTCTACATGTTTCGAATGTATATACATTCATCATCAGGAGCATAGAATAATGAATATAAGAAATATCATAGGTGCGAACAGTCCAAACGGAGCTACAAGATGATGGAAAGGTCGAGTTAGGTATTTGGAGAAACTTCAAACATAATGATAGACCTAACGAGAGGCCATTTGTAAAGTATAAGCAGAAACCAAGTCAGAAAGTTATCACAGCAGTAAGTTATGTGTCAATGTAGAAGTATTTGTAATCAAGAGACCGATAGACAACTTAATTTGTTTTTAAATCATTTAAACTCAATACACAATAATATTGTACTCACAATGGAAGTAGAATCTGATAAGTCCTTAAACTTTCTTGATTTAACAATTACCAGAAGAACAACCACACATTCTTTTAAAATCTACCATAAACCCACACATACCGATACTACTATTCACCACAGTTCATGTCACCCCCAACAACACAAATTATCTGCGTATTATAGCATGATATATAGACTCACTAGCATCCCTTTGTCAAAAGAAGATTTTGATAAAGAACTAAATATTATAAAACAAATTTTAATAAATAATGGTTCCCACCCTAAATTAATAGATAATATTCTAAATAAAAAATGCTTTAAAAAAGCAAGGTTTATAAAAATTAATATATTAATAAATCAAAATTATCTTATGCAGCTAAAATTTTTCATGTGGGCTAGAAACTGCATTTAAAAAAACTTTTTCTAATAACTTTTTTCGATACTTTCAGAAATAACCCTACTTTTGAATTATTTTCTGAAAAAATTAAAATTAGGGTTATTTCTGAAAGTATCGAAAAAAGTTATTAGAAAAAGTTTTTTTAAATGCAGTTTCTAGCCCACATGAAAAATTTTAGCTGCATAAGATAATTTTGATTTATTAATATATTAATTTTTATAAACCTTGCTTTTTTAAAGCATTTTTTATTTAGAATATTATCTATTAATTTAGGGTGGGAACCATTATTTATTAAAATTTGTTTTATAATATTTAGTTCTTTATCAAAATCTTCTTTTGACAAAGGGATGCTAGTGAGTCTATATATCATGCTATAATACGCAGATAATTTGTGTTGTTGGGGGTGACATGAACTGTGGTGAATAGTAGTATCGGTATGTGTGGGTTTATGGTAGATTTTAAAAGAATGTGTGGTTGTTCTTCTGGTAATTGTTAAATCAAGAAAGTTTAAGGACTTATCAGATTCTACTTCCATTGTGAGTACAATATTATTGTGTATTGAGTTTAAATGATTTAAAAACAAATTAAGTTGTCTATCGGTCTCTTGATTACAAATACTTCTACATTGACACATAACTTACTGCTGTGATAACTTTCTGACTTGGTTTCTGCTTATACTTTACAAATGGCCTCTCGTTAGGTCTATCATTATGTTTGAAGTTTCTCCAAATACCTAACTCGACCTTTCCATCATCTTGTAGCTCCGTTTGGACTGTTCGCACCTATGATATTTCTTATATTCATTATTCTATGCTCCTGATGATGAATGTATATACATTCGAAACATGTAGAGGATTTACCCTTCGAGAAAACTTTATTTTAATATGCCAGTGGAGGAAGACTTAAAGTGTCTTATTACCATTGTTTTAAATATAAACTCCACTTAAAGTATGGACTACCCAAACCCAATCTGCGTTTTAAAAAAATATATATGAAATAATGAAATACCTACAACATATAACAATCTTCCAAAAAACATCAGAAGAATTAAAAAATTGGCAACTTTTAAAAGTTACAGTTATATTTACTAAACTAAATTATTTATACTATTTTTTAAAAGTGATTTTATTAATCTTTTTTATTGATTTTTTTTCATTATAATAAACTGTAAAAAAGTACCTAATATAAAACACACTGTGCGTGACTGGTTATCATTATATCTAAAACTATAAAGACATTTTACATACATAAAACAACTTCCTCAAACCACCATGCGATTTCTGTGTCTTCCTTAAAAATGGATAAAACTTAAAATTGACGGTACGTATCCAGGAAAATAGACCTTAGTTGGCCATATGAATACGCAATTCGCCTTGATGCCCTTTGTTCTTTCGGGCGATTAATTTTAAGTCAATTTGACCCCGTTCTGGTTTTAAGAAAACTCTGTTCGAAACTGTGTTTCCCTATTTTATTTCGTTTTGTAAAAGAAAACTCGACAATTTGATCAAATACTTTCGCATAATTTCTACATCATCAGTCATCACATTTCCTAAACGTTCTTACTTTTACTGAATAAGCATGGTAAAATATTATGTAGTAAAATAATTAGATGTCGGCAGCATTTTATAATGCAGTAAACAATAGGTATACAGGTTAGTTTGACGAAAAAAACGCGTTCAAATGAATATATAGGTAAAATACCTAAACTAAACCTCAATTAATTGCTTTTTAATATTTGGGATATACTTAAACAAATAGCTTACAATTACAAAGCAAATATTGGGCAATATTAGCTTTACGGTTAACTTGAGTCAGAAACCTTGGAAACACTAATTAAGGGTTAAGGGCTGAGCTGAGATTAAATAATAAACATAAGATATCGGTAAGGTCGTTTGGATATGGCTATTAATTTAATTACAAAAAATCGGCTAATACGGGAATGAGGGCAGGCAATGAAATAACACAATTATATTTATCCCAACGTTTCGTTTTATATTTTATATCAAAACTTTTTCAAGGGTCTGAAAACAGAGAGAATCCATATTATACATCACAACTTTGGTCATTAAATAAATTGAAAAACACATTGGGTACATACCAATAGAAAGGTCTCTAAGAAGGTATATGTGGAAACCGACTGTGAAGTTATTTCTCCCCCACCACGAGACTGGACGTACTAATGTCTTCCGTACTCATTAAACACATCTCTATATTTGATTAATTGAAATTTAAAAGTCTAACAGAGCTAGTTTCCTTCTTATACCATGCGAGCAAAAATTATTTGCATCAAAGAGGGCTTGGATTAAAAAATGTGGGGCTTGGTTTAGATCACAATGATATGGGGACGATATATCTAACCAAATCTAAATTAAAATTATGTCAAATTCATATTATGATTATATAATAAGTAGACAAATACAACTTTAAATTTGTTGTTTACAAAATTAACAAAGTAAGAATATAATTACAGAAAGAAAGGGAAAAATAATTACATAAATTGCTGAGTAATTCCTGCGCCTTTCAAAATCTGCGGCTTGTATTTCTTGGAATACTTGCACTTTATAAGGAAATAAATTAAGCTGCTTCTTAAGAATTGTCCTGCATGTTCCACAAGATTTTCCCACTTCTTGGGACAGGCGTCTTATACAACTTGTTGGCTTATTTTGCATTATTTCACGAACGTTTGCAACAAGTTCTTCTGTTCGTACAGAGTCTTTCTGCTCCTTTTATGTGTTGTATAGAACCTGTTTCCCTAAACACAGCCACGGTCCTTTTCAGGAAATGATAAAAATCCCTAGCAATAACAGCAACGTTAGGAAAATGTTCGTGAAAATCGTCCACGCACAAACCCGGATTGTATTGCCACTCACCATTTACTCTAACCCCGTTTCGAAAATAGGCTTCAACCATGAAAGTTTTGTGCTGTTCCGTAAAGCCCATTGTGTGAATTGTTCAAGAAAATAAATTGGAAAAATTAGCGATGAATCAAATTACTTGTAACGACTGTCAAAGATGACGGAATAACTGATTGATTGTTAATTCAGGTAGTTACTGACATCCAACAGGTATTAAGCTCTACGGCTAAACATTACGTCCTTAGATGCAAGGCCCTCTTTAATGC
Organism: Polydrusus pterygomalis; assembly: GCA_963969555.1. NCBI lineage: Eukaryota > Metazoa > Arthropoda > Insecta > Coleoptera > Curculionidae > Polydrusus > Polydrusus pterygomalis. The sequence continues at coordinate 36,027,059 of OZ018385.1, read as the reverse complement.
AAATAATTTTTGCTCGCACGGTACCAGTTAGTCCTTATTGTTCCGGATTCGGTTCTGTTTACTATAGTATCCAAAAACGTTATCTGGTTATTTGATTCACATTCAACAGTAAACTGTAGTCTAGGATGATAATCATGAAATGTTGAGAGGACACTATCTATCTCATCTATTGGTGTAGCCGTCAAAGTATCTTCAACATAGAGCTTAAGCTTATTATGAAAGGAAGTTTTTTAGGATAGTCTCAATCAAGTCATATATCTACCGTATTTAAAAAAAAAATAAAGTTTTTTAAAAAATTTTGATAAAAATAAAAAATTGTTATTTTTCCACTTTCCTATATCTAAAATTCCATTTTCCGACAATTCATTAACGACCAAAATAATATGTAATTCCACAATCGGAATTTCAAGTTTAACTCTTTTTTTTAAAGATAATATTCAATTTTAGGCGACAACCTATTAAAAGGTCAAAATTTGAAGAAAAACAAAATTTTTAAAGTGGAAAATAAAATAGTAGATACAGGTTCGACAAATTGACAGATAATGCGAATCACGTGACTACCATTTTTCGATCGAAGCAGAACTTGATGCCAAAGTCAAATTTTGAATAAAGTTATTAATAAAAAAAAATTCCATATGATGCGGTCTTTACTGGTCACACTGTATATCTAATTTGGTACGCACTGTATCAAAATTTTTTTAATAAAAAATACTACAACTTCAATTGTTAAGAGCCGTGTCCAAGCATTTTTTCGTATTAGTTTCGCGTTTATATTTTTTAAGTTACGATTTTTAATATCTTTTTAGACCAGGACAGGACCGTTCTATAACTTAACATTTAAAAAAAAATTAAAATAAGCAAATTCTTACCGTCAGTCGTTTTTCGGGATTCACCTCAATCATCCCCCGCAACAAACTCTGGCAATCCGGGGGCACAAAGTGGGGAATGTGAAACACACCCCGTTTGACTTTTTCCAGTAATTGTCGTAAATTGTCGTCGTCAAACGGTAAAGCGCCCACCAAAAGAGCGTATAAAATTACTCCGCAAGACCAGACGTCCGCTTTTCTACCGTCGTATTTTTCTCCCTGGAAAATAGAAAGAAAATTCGGTTAATTTGGGAATCGGTTAAACCCTGAGTTTCTTTGTATTTTTACAGTTATACAAACTGTCTTTGTAAAAACAGAAACAAACTTATCAAAACGAATTAGAAGACAATTTAGAGAAATTTGAATTGCCTATATAATAATAATATATATCTTTATTCTCAACCAACTTAAAAAGTTTATTACAGAGAATATCAACATCAAATATACAATACATAAAATCACAAATAATTATTATTAAATTATTACAAATTGCGCCCTCTAGAAATTTTATTAGAAATTACCGTGTACTATTGGATACGGCAATTGAAGGCACTTATCTTTCTCTTCCAAACAAGCTTAAATTTGGTAAAATCGGATAAGTCGTTTAGAAGTTACAGCGATATTAATGATTGCACTTTCGATAGCTTCCCCCACTCTTATCAAGGTCGGTACGCCAATGAGCCTTAAACCAAAATGATACAGAATTGTCTAAGCTTTCTTATGATTGATTCAGAGTTATAACTTAATATGGGAATTTTGGGAGAAATTTAGAATTAAAAAAAATAACTTTCAATTATTGTGCTCCCTTGCGGGGAAATGAGGAACTTAAAAAATTTAAATGATGTTGGTTAAAGTAAATATTATATTCGATTGTTTTTCTTTAATAATAATAGAGTGTATTAGAATGCATAGCTCTAATTTATAAAGTTTGTTCTAAAAAAGAAAGTTTATGTATGCATTTAATTATTTTTTTGTAGTTCTTTTCATGGCCGAATTGTAGTTAAATTCGCTGATCCCCAAATTGAAATCATGTACTATAATTTTGAATAAACCAAAGAATAATATATATTTTTTAAATATTTATTGATATATAATTTTTAGCTTTAAACAAAATTCCAATTATTGGTGAGATGTAAATTATATGGGTCATTCTTAAAAAATCAGGGAAAATCACTTGTGACCACCCCTTTTGAATATTTTGCAATATTTACCAAAAAGTTTTTGGCAAGGCGATATATTTTCATTGCTCTTTTTGTACCAATAATACGTTTATATATAAAAAAAAAATTTCATGGAAAAAAAATATAATTTTGCAAAAAAAAACATTACCATGTCTATGTCATTTTACAATTTCTTAAGAAGTACTATTTTTTTTCCATAACAAAAAAAGTTTTAGAACAAAACAAATTGAACTTCAAATAAGTATCAAATGGGCAACCTTATTTGACATTTTTAGTTAATAGGCAGGTTTGGTATACTTCTATACATTGATATAAAGTATGTAACCAACAATTTTGCTCATTACCATGTCACTTCTTAATTTAAGACAGCTGGGCATCATGGTAAAATATTTGAAAGTTATAGTATCTATAGGGGATTCCCCTAAATCAATATTTTACCACTTTACAGAGAAATCTCAGGTCAGTGTTCATACAAGCACAGAGCAAGGAGGTTTTCGCGTATTTCGGCTGGCTGTAACCCGATTCAGAACATTACCGTGTGGGTAAAAAAAAATGTGTTTGTGTTTTTTTTTTAACTTTAAAGTTTAAATTAGTGGAGTGTTTTAATACAACAAGGTAAGGATAAATAATTACTTTGTTGGCTTTTAGTAATCTAAGGTTATTTTATGTTTTGCTCATTACCGTATCAAAAATACCTGACATTACCATGTCTTTTTACTATCATGGTAATGCTTGTATGACACGGTAATGTTAAATAATTAGTGGATAGATGGGGGTAGGTTTTATAACTGCTCCAAACGACCTTATAAGTAAATCTAGCCATGAATTAAACTTGATAGAAATTACCGGTACAACAAACATCACTTTTTTTAATTTAAAAAAATGTTACTTGTTTTTATTGCTTTTTAAGCAAGACGGTATAAAAATGGTTGAATGTTCAAAATCCGATTTTAAACCTGATGAATGGGTTGCAGTTCTTTTTAGCGACTCTTAGTATCCAGGTGAAATGTCAGTTGTGTTTATGATATGAGTATTCTAATTTTTACTGATTTTTCAGGTGTGGTTTTGTCACAAGTTGGCAAATTTATGAAAATTCAGTTTATGGACAGAAGAGGAGAACAATTTTTTTGGCCGGAAAAACAAGATGTCCAGACAATCCCAGCAGCAGAAATTTTATACAAACTCACCAAGCCACCGATTCCATGTCCTGCTCGGCTCTGTTTCGTTCCTGAATATAAAAAGATACACAATATGACTTAATAATTTTATTTAATTACTTTATTCAGTTTATAAAAATACTTTATAAAAAATATGTATTTTAAAATATTTTTAAACTTCTTTTACGTTATGTTACTTTTCCAGGGTTTATATTATATTTTTTTAGTTGAATGGTGCTCATTCATTTTGTTTCTAATCAAGAAAAAATGTTTTTTAAATTTTTTTTTATTATTATTATTTTCACTTCTTAACATTCCCATGGAACTAAATTGAACATTTCCATGTCTTTTCAAATTCAAACACAATAATTTATGTATCAAGAAAATACAATAAAAATAATACAACATGTGATTTTTAATTATATATAAATTGGACTATACCGCGATTATATAGAACCGATATCACAGAGCACAAATAAATTGTGTCTGTGTGGTATAGATAGCCCATCTGTGTGGTATAGCCCACTTTTGACATTACCGTTACAACCGAATCTCATTACCGTGTCATTTTTTGTTATTTTTTCGAAAAAAATGAATAATATGAGGGGGTACATATTACAGATTCTATTAACCTAACATACTATATAAGCCTACATAAAACTATTTTTTGATATATGATGATTTACATGTGACGCTAAATATCATGAAATTTTCCTGACTTCTAAGGAATGACCCATATAAAAGGAGAAAAAAAATATGCGCAAATTTAACAAAATTTCGTCATTCTTTTATTAATTCAATTAAATTTTTTTTTAACTTAAAACTGTAGGTGACTGCTACCTAAATATTATTTAGTATTTGGCCACTTTTTGTAGAAAACAAAACATTGATAAGAAAATGAAATGACGAATGCTTTACTAGTGCCAAGGATTGAATGGTCTGTTAAGCTTAAAAATGTTTTATATACCGGCTATTTCTGGATTACCCTGTATACAAATTTTCTAGCAGTAAAATCTCCTTTACTATGAATTATTTTATAAAAATGTAAATTTTGCGTACATGTAGCAGAATATCACAAATAAAAGTTAATTGCTTGTTAAATTAAACTTCTAAGTAAAAAAATAACTTTTATGAATAAAAAAAATGTTCAGGCGAATTTTAAAATGTTCTGTAATTACGACGTGCAAGTTAAAAAGACAATTTAAAAACTTTACTTCTACACCCTAATAACTAAAAGCTTTGTTTAATGGTCCAAACATGAAAGTTTAATAATTATTTTTTAATTTTTCCTCGAGAAGAAAGGCATAATTTTTTTTCATTACCTGGCAGCATTAATTCCATGGAAAAATAAGAAAGTATTTAATTAAGGAGTGTTATAATAATAATAATAATAAGTTTATTTAAAACTTAATACTATAATAAATATGTTTTTCTATTTCACGTTCATAATGAGTTCAGTACGACCCTCATTTGCGGATCGTAATGAAGCTATTTCGATACGCGTTTTTTCTTTATTTGATGTTGGTAACATTTAAATGTTTTATTTCATTGACTTGCGCGGCCTTTGTGATTTACGAGAAAACCCATTTTTCGCAGAGGAAAACTAGCTTGATAACTTACTCTTTTATTCTGTGTGGATAACAGTCATGTATGTTGGTTGCATAAATCTATAAATCAATCTTTTGTAGATGCTTCAAGCTATCATTTTCTGCCAAATCCTATCCAAAATTCAATCTACTAACCTTCTAATGTCGATTTTAACTTCAACTTTATTTGAATTTTCCATCTTTCCTATACTAAATTGCAATGCCGTGACGTAAAATCACGTCTCTTGAAATTCGAAAAAAAGTAGCAAAATCTCCCGAATTTCCGAACGCTCTGTATATGTACCGAATGTACAAGGATCACACAACGTATTCCGTCCAATTTCAAATCTCATATCGCTAAAATAACTTTAGAATCTCGTGGTGAAAATGGGTCAATAAATCAAAAAATGACAGTTTGCAAAATAATTTTTGTTGCCCAGAGGCTCCTATGATAAAAAATAGTATTACCAACATAAAATTTAGACATAAAAATTTACAAATTTTGAAGGATTTATTTTCTTTTTAAAATGTATTTTTCTTGATTATAAAAGGTGAAATAGAAAAAAATGTATAAAGCACATGTTTCATAAGGCGTTTTAGCGCCCGTGTCAATAAAAAAACTCGCCACTTCGTGGCTCGTTTTTTAAAATAGACGCGGGCGCTAAAACCGCTTCTTATGAAACTCGTACTTTAATATACTATTATGTTGTCTTCTATAAAATCATTCTTCTGTTTTAGTATGTAAAATCATAAATCATAAATATGCATTTAAAATCAAGTTTTAAAGTAAAGATGTTAATTTATAGTATAAACGCAGTTTTCTTTGAAGAAATATATTACCTATAATAAAATTATTAATTTATAATTTTTAAATAAAAAATATTACTTATAGGTATAAATTATTCAGAACAATATTAATTAATTAATTAAAGCATTTCTAAAAATATTTTCAAATTGTCTGTTTTTAATATCCATGTTTTTATTTCGACTTAAAATTTTTTTAATAAAATCAATTTTTTAATTTTTGTTGGTAAATAATCGTTTAAATAAATACCTACATAAATATTTGAAATTTTTTTCTCTTATGGACTTATTTATTTTAGGTTTTATGGTTATTTCATTTTTATGACGTGTTTTATGATTATGGTTTTTAAATTGTATAAGATTTCTGTTTTTAAATATATATATTAAGATGTTATAAATGTAAAGTTGTCTTATGTTCAACTTTTTTGTTTCTGAATATAATTCTTTTGAAGGATAAAGATAATCTTTATTGAATATAATTTTTCGAAACCTTTTTGTAATATTTCGAATTTTTTAACTAAAGTTCTATTTATTCCTCCCCAACCTAAAATTCCGTAATTTAAATGAGTTTTAACTAACGCGTAAAATAATATTTCCATAATATGTCTTACATATAAAAAATTTTGAATGTTTTTAATTATCGGTAGTAAACTTCTTAATTTTTTAATTAAGTATTCTAAGTAAAAATTCCAATTTAATTTACTGTCAAAAATAATTCCTAAATATTTTATTTTCTTAACTTTAAAAATTTGAATGTCTTCATTTATTTGAATACTATTCATATTCGGTGGTAGGTTATTTAGGTTTTAAGTAAAAGGAATATAATTTGTTTTATTAAAATTAATTGTTACCCAATTGTTATTAAACCAATTTTTTATAATTTTAAAATATTTTTTAATTTTATTATTTAAGTTGTACCGATTTGTATCGGTATAAAAAATTGTAGTATTGTCTGCGAAACTATGAATTTGTCCATCGCAATTTATACTAAATAAGTCAAAAGATTTGATCTAGAGCACTAAGTAGTTCTATGAATCGTTGCCGTTTAACACTTTCGCCGTCTGTTGACAGTCTATTGTAACATACTTAGCATTCTCAAGTATACTGCATGTTTCCACGGAAATCTTTAAAAACCCCGCTTCAAAATTGTAGCTGTCGCATTATTCACGATTAACGCCAATTATGCTTAGGAGCTTTCGTATAATGGGGTCATGTCGCTTGGTCTACTGGGTATACTTTAGGGTACAGTGGGGTCTTTAAAAGTGGCCTTATTAATTTTTGACCTTAATTTAGCGGGAAAACGGTTTTTTCTCTTACCTTCAGTGTGAATTTGGTTTGAAAAAAAATAAAATACATATAAGTAGAGGATGTAATCATTAAAATTGTACCGGGTGGTCAAATAAGCGAGGACGTCGGCTTTATCTCGGAAACCATTAATCGTACAACTTTCGGAAATATTTTTTTATGCGTAAAGAGAAATTGCTGGAAATTACTTTTAAGTTCCTCATTTCGCCGCAAGGGGGCACAATTAAAAATTGTTTTTTTAAATCCTAAATTTCTCCGAAAATTCCCATATTAAGGTATTATTCTGATTACATCATTGGAAAGCTTAGACAATTCTGCATCATTTTTGTTTAAGGCTCATTGGCGTACCGACCTTGATAAGAGTGGGAGAAGCTATTGAAAGTGTAAACATTAAAATCGCTGTAACTTCTAAACGACTTATCCGATTTTACTAAATTTAAGCTTGTTTGGAAGGGGAAAATAAGTGTCTTCAATTGCCGTATCCAACAGTACACGATAGTGTTTAAGAAAATTGCTAGAGGGCGCAATTTGTAATAATAACAGATTTTTCGATTTTATCCCGAAAATTCAAACCATACGGTATAACTATGACATCATAATCGAAAAGTAGATGAAATTTGCAAGAAAAGATGTGAAGACCGCAGTTCGATATCTTTGTTCGTTTCAGAGTTATTGCCAAAACAATAATTTTTAATACAAATTGCGCCCTCTAGCAATTTTATTAGAAACTATCTTGTACCATTGGATACAACAATTGAAGGTTCTTAACTTTGTCTTCCAAACAAGCTTAAATTTAGTAAAATCGGTTAAGTCGTTTAGAAGTTACAGCGATTTTAATGTTTACACTTTCACTTGATAAGAGTTGGAGAAGCTATTGAAAGTGTAAACATTAAAATCGCTGTAACTTCTAAACGACTTATCCGATTTTACTAAATTTAAGCTTGTTTGGAAGTACCTTCAATTGTCGTATCTAATGGTATACGATAGTTTCTAATAAAATTGATAGAGGGCGCAATTTGTATTAAAAATTATTGTTTTGGCAATAACTCTGAAACCAACTAAGATATCGAACTGCGGTCTTCATATCTTTTCTTGCAAATTTCATCTACTTTTCGATTATAATGTCATAAATATACCCCCCTCGAGAAGAAATCGTGGCTACGTGCCTGATCCTAGCCGATTGATTACCCCTCCCAGACGCATGAGCTGGATACGCCGGTGTCTCAAGAGCTTTTGACTTGTCCTAGAATTCAACCAAGCTCGTTGATATGATTTTCATATTAGGAGCATGCGAAAAGAATCATTTTTTGGCAAGTCAAGGTTATGCACAGCGTTATCCGGAACGACGATATCAAAACAAAAGGGGCCTGCAAAACCCATTAAAAAGGTTTGTACAAACGGGAAAAGTAAACTATACAAAACCAGTGAGAAATAAACCGGTTCAAACTATAGAACGAATTTTAGCCAATTAACCATATCCCTATTATCATTTCCCGTTTCATCTAGACCACAACATGTTATATTGACTTGGCGAACATGTGAATGGCCCTATGTATCTAAAATAGTATCAACAAATTAACAAGTTTAAGATCGTTTTAAAAATTTGTTTAACTTTTTACTATTTTATTAAAAGAAACCGATTCTGAGTAGCTGCATTTATCGAACAAATCGTGTCAAGGTGATTGACGTGGTCTCACAATATTAATTACTAGTTAATTTATTATTCATTAATATGTGTCTTGCGTGTGATCAAGTTTCAGTGTGATTTGATACCAAAATAAATATTTTTTCAAGTATTATAGACTAATTAAAATGTTAATTTTTTACTTGTTTTTATACTTGTCAAATGAAGAACGCTTGGCAAGGCGTATTAAGGAGCTCACAGGCTTATCGAACCGTTCACAATTTACAACTTTTACATGAGAAAAAGGTCGGATTTAAATTAATAAAAGCAGAAAAAGAAATATGCGTAAAATTGACAAAATTTCGTTCCATGTTTTTATTAATTAGTTAATTAACTTTTTTTTAACTTAAAACTGTAGGTAACTGTAGCCCAAATACGGATATTTAGACGCTTTTTAAAAAAAACGAAAAAATAAACCAAATATTGATAAGAAAATGAAATGGCGAATGCTTTCCTAGTGATCGCTCTTAAAGTTGTTAAAGACAAGTTCTTTAACTGTTTGAAAATCTTACGCACGTGCCTATACCCATCGTTAATCTTTACCATGCTTACGGTGGCATACGAATTTATTACTACTACTTACAAACCTAAAAGCCTGGTATCTTTAATCGAGGATTTAAAGCTGATTAAACTTGTAAATCGTTTTTATTGTTAAAATTGAATATGTTTGGCTTATTCAAAGCGATTTGAATTCAATCAGAGTTTAATATAGAGCTTTAGAAAACGAAAATAGCTTACACATTGTAATTATAATAAACTGATTTATTAGATTAAGTAATTTCCTAATGTTAAATTACATTCTAACTAGGGAGTATATCGAATATTGTGGGAGTGTTTTCCTGGCGGGGCAGTGGCGTGCGGTGAAATATTGATGTGGGGAAGCGTTTAAATTTTCATGACACCGATTATCATGAATCAGACGTAAAAGGTCGTAAAAGAATCAGATTGCCACATAGACAGTTGACTTTACAAAATACGTATGTCGAACTGCTTTTGCTTTTAAAAATGTAGAGGCATAAGAAATTTTGTGTTTTTAAATAAGTATAGTTTGTTTTAGGTTTATATTACTTTTTGTTCCACGATTTCTACCAATGACAAAAATATATTTTTCGTTTTGTGCTAGGTAGGTACTTTGTTAACATGAATAATAAACCCCTATATTAGCAATAATTATGTCGTTATTTAGTTTTTCAACATTTCAAAATCTTAGGGGAATTAGTTATTTCAAGTCACATTATAATAATTGCCCTAATGCAATACCAACACGACACAAAAAAATCTACCTTATTTTTTAATAGAAAATAACATTTGTTCAAATTTTCGGTATTTGTTACATGAAAGCCTTTACGATATTTGTTAAAAAAAATGTAGCAAAACACTAATTGGTTATAAAACTACATACCGTTATTCACACCATAAAAAATTTAAACGCGTTTATCTCAAACCTTAGGTTTTTTGAATATTGCATTGAAGGTGCGATCAACAACTCCTATTAACAAGGACAAACCGCTTTAAAGAAATTTGAAAGTGACATCACGCTCCGAAGTCCTATTACGTTTTGGCATCATTCATCTAGTCGGCCTGGCTATTCGTCCATTAACAGGTGAAATAAATTCGATAGGTGGTGCATGTCGCGAGTAAAAGCGATGGTAGACACCTCGGTAGCCACATTAATGAATTATTATTTTTTATAAATTGTATAAATATTTACCCTAACAGGGTAAGGGGTCTAAAATAAAAAAAATACAGTAAAACATCTAAGACAAATTAAGTAGTTAGGTAATTTCTAGTAAAATCTAGATATAGGTTTCCTCAGATATGGTAGATGTTTTAAGTAACGCATAATTTACTTAAATGCTAGCTTAAATATGTAAATAATGATAGTTTCAAGTGTATAGGTAAATTTAAAAGTCACACAAAAATATAAATCCTTGTATAAATCCCGAAAAACATATAATAGTATGTATTCATTTATTCATTTATTTATAGGACTCCGGATGCTGACTTCACAAATAAGCGCTTTGTCCTTGCTAATAGGAGTTGTTGGTACGATGTGTATGCATTGGCCAGTTTTTACAGGAGGGTATGACACACATGTCTTCTCGAATTACACAATTCGGACCAACATGATACACACGTCTTCGCTAGTTTCACAACGGAAACTTTCAAGATACACATTTAATTATTAGGATCACAAAAAACTCCTGAATCTCCAAAATATTTCTTCTTAGTTTTTTTTTTTTATCAGAATTAGACTTTATATATATACAGGGTGTCCGGAAAATACGTGTACAACGTTTGACGACAGACTCCTGACGTCAAAATAGGTCGATCTAAGCCGACTTAGTTATACCCAAAATTGTCTCGTTTAGCCGGTAGAGGGCGTCAAAAATTTGTAAAAATATTGGTTTTTCCTAAATTACGTGAAAACCTGCTAATCGATTTTAATGATTTTTAAAAGTCACACAAAAATATAAATCCTTGTATAAATCCCGAAAAACATATAATAGTATGTATTCATTTATTCATTTATTTATAGGACTCCGGATGCTGACTTCACAAATAAGCGCTTTGTCCTTGCTAATAGGAGTTGTTGGTACGATGTGTATGCATTGGCCAGTTTTTACAGGAGGGTATGACACACATGTCTTCTCGAATTACACAATTCGGACCAACATGATACACACGTCTTCGCTAGTTTCACAACGGAAACTTTCAAGATACACATTTAATTATTAGGATCACAAAAAACTCCTGAATCTCCAAAATATTTCTTCTTAGTTTTTTTTTTTATCAGAATTAGACTTTATATATATACAGGGTGTCCGGAAAATACGTGTACAACGTTTGACGACAGACTCCTGACGTCAAAATAGGTCGATCTAAGCCGACTTAGTTATACCCAAAATTGTCTCGTTTAGCCGGTAGAGGGCGTCAAAAATTTGTAAAAATATTGGTTTTTCCTAAATTACGTGAAAACCTGCTAATCGATTTTAATGATTTTTAGTATGTAGACTAATACTATAAAATTACGTTTTCTAGTAGTATAGTCACCGGCTGTAAATAAGTGGAAGTGTTATAAAAGTGATATAATACGTCAACATTTCTCCTCATTTTTTATATGAACGGCGTTATGACAACCCAGATATTTTTGTAGAGTGACTGGATGTATTTGGAAGCTATTTTACCTCTTTAATATTTTTCGTTGAATGAGCTGTTTTGCCAGAAGAAAATATTTACAATATTTAGTATTATTAGTAATAATATTAAAATCAAATTACCTGTAACAATAATTTTTTAAGTGACCTTGTTGCTATGGCATTCAATAATTTGACAATTATTAACAAATTGTCACCAGTATACGAAATTTACTCAAGTATACGATCAACATTCTTGTTATATGGCAGAAACAATATGTTTCATACGTTCATATTATGTTATTAATATCTAGAATGGCATAATGAATTTATATAGTAAGTAAACTGATTGGTGGATATTACTTACCCTTATAACTTCCGGACAGGCATAATGGGGCGAACCGCAACTGGTTTCCAGCATTGATCCCATTGGTTGAAGGGATGCCATACCGAAATCCGCTATCTTAATATTATTTTTTTCATCTAGTAGAAGGTTTTCAGGCTTCAGGTCTCTATGACTAGAAATAAAACATATTCAAAATATGATATAACAGCTATTTAGGCAAGGCTTTAACATTAAAAAAGGGTTACGTCTGGAACCGAAGCTGGATCTCATCGTTTCATAACTTATTTAATATTGATGTTAGTAAAACTGCAGTTTGGAAGCGTAAAACCGAAAGAAATTATAATAATAAAAATATTATTATTTAAACCTATTTTAGAAAATAATTTTATTATCCGTAATAAACCAAACCCCCACCTAATAATATATAGGTACCTTCCGCTTGCGATGGACGGTAACGCTGCGCTAAGCTGTCACCTTGCATTAGGCAGTTGAAGTACAACCAATACGTAAGCAAATTTACGCACGCGTTGAGGAGTTAACGTGACGAACTGGTGGCAAGAATTTTAGTTAAAGTGCTTATCTCATCTTCTGTATCCGTTAACGTAACCTATAAAAAATGAAAATTTTACATTTGTCATATTATGATGTTAATTTTTTACCTTTATTTTTTTGTTGATTTTTTAAAAGTTAAGAAAATTGCACAAAGAAGGAAGAAAAGCAGAAAGGAGAGTATGGAAGAGTATAAAACTTTGTGTTATTTTTAAACCTTCTAAAAACACAAAACAAAATACAAATATATGGAACATACCATCGATAACAAACTTAAATCTATACTTATAGAGAAAAAAAAATTCAAAAGTACCTCTGATGAACTAAATTCACAGAATCACAAAACTTAAGATGATAAAAATACTTTTTATTTTTTAACTAAAAAACAAATACATAACTCGGATTGTTGATAAATTTTGATTAGGTACAAGAAATTTATTTGGGATTAGTTTGTTATGTTTTGTGGTTAGAAAAAGTTATTCACTTAGAAGAACAGAAAAAAGTTAGAACTGTTTGTCAAAAAATGACATTTCGGAAATAATCGGTTATATTCGGAGGTCCTTCGGGTAACGGGACGTTCTTTTTCACGTCCCGTAAAACAACGCAAGATAACGTACGCCCGTTGAACTGCTTAAAACACGTATGTCAAAATTTGATTACTGCGCATGCGTAGCTGTCAATTTGTACGTATACGTTAACGTTCGTGACCGCACTTCAACTGCCTAATAATAAGTTAACCTCGTAACTTGGACAACTATTTATGTAAAAGTTATGAATCTAAGTAAATTGTTATATAGAAGTTTGTTCGCAATGCTTTGGTTCTAACATTTATATTCCTTAAAGCAATAACTAATTAACGACGAAACTTTATCTAAATGTTAATCCAGTGGACGTATGGGGTAATATCCACAAAGTTAAGCTGAAAGTTTGTCTAGTTTATATTAAGTTTCGACGTTAAATAAACTGGTTTAATTACCGAGTACACGGTTTAAGTTGTTGTAAGGAATGTATACACTTCCCAATGAAAAACAAACAACTTAAATAATTGGAATTATAATTCCTGAGGTACGTTTACGTTAGATATGCCTGTGACATGCCCTTGACCCGGTTGCTAAACTTTGTTTGACACGGTATACGGTATACTTAGGTCATGCCATTTCTTCAACTAGTTTGCTTCAAGCAAATTGCTTGTCGCAAACATGGAGCAACAAGCTATTGACTGTGACCGAGTCAACGGCAGGCCCGTAGCCAAAAGGGGGGCAGGGGAGGCTTAGCCCCCCCTGGCCTTACTTGTTGCCCCCCTGGCCTTTCTTGTCCACCCACTGAAATATTGTCATTCATTAAAATTTCATTTATTTAATGAATTATTTTTTGAATACCTTTATTTACTATTATATTATTTTTAACTTACTATTATAATCAAATATCCCGTTAGTTTTTTTAATAGAAGGAACAGCTTTCATATTTAATTTTTTTTTTCAAAAACAGATTCTTATTATACAAAATGTATAACTTTTAAAATGTGATCACTTCACATCACAGCGTGCAGAATAACAACAAAAATCAATTAATTTTTTAAATTAGTATCTAGATATTATACCAATGCCAATGCTGCATAAGGATAATATTCATTTATCCGTAAGTATGTTGGCGTTATATATTTTTAACATTATAAAAATACATGTGTCTGAGTATCTTAACTTTTAGCCCCCCCTAAAAATATCTGTGCCCCCCTTAAAATACAACTCTGGCTACGGGCCTGGTCAACGGCGCAGTCAATGCAGCGATGGCATGTCAGTGACCCGATGTGGATGCACCTTAAAAATAAATTTAGAGAAACAAACTACACCTTTAGGATATGAAACTTTGAAGGGATTTAAAAAATTATAAAAGTAAAAGTGTTAAAAAAATATGCAGGGTGAGTTTGTAACTTGGAATAAATTCAGTAAATCCAGTACAGTTTTTTTTTTGGAAAAATGGTTGGACACTTTTTTAAAATTAAATATTGATACTGATATATTTTTTATAAAAAATCACACAGCTTAAAATGTTTATACCCGCACTGAGGCAAATGATCTACTACAATAGGTTTGCTAAGACATAGTTTGTATTGATAGCTTATTTTTTATTAACCCATATTAAATAAATTGCTAGTGTGTCAAATCCGCTTTAGTGTTATATCCATTTCGGATTTGCTAGAACAGTGTTTTTGTTGGTAGTAATCGGTTCCATTAGCAGCACAGTCTTGTTAAATAATGAACTACATTTAATATAGCAATTTTGTTTCCAGTAAAGCGCTTTCTTAAAATTAAGAAAGTAGAACAGCGTCCTCAAAAAGGAATTGTATCCGTTAGAACCTATAATCCGCAAGACGTTGGTCGGAGTTCGTAGCAATCGGCAATCGCCGCACGTGTTATTATTAGTTTTAACATAATATTTGTTGCTCAGGTCACATCGTTGTTCAAAGTCTTCTAGCTGTCTGAATTTGAATTCTATTGATAGAACCAATAACTGTTTTAATTTATTTATTTTTACTTCGTATTTAAGTTTTTTAAACTTTGCATGTCAGATAAAGCAATAGAAGATTCTTATTTCCTACAACCCATCATTAGGATTGGACTTTATAATCTATGGACGAATTTTACAGTCTCATAAAACCATATTGCATAATAGATAATCTTATGTAATGTTAAAAGACAAGAAGAATATCACACTAGAAGCTATTTAAATTTTTGAGAACTACAGTACTGATTTTTAGTGGTCAGTATATGCTTAATTAACCGTAGCAAGCAAAGATTATTATGATTAATGTCAAGTTTCATTACAACTGCCAGTCGCCGGAACTAATACAGTGTATAAAACCAGATTATACCCCCAATAGAACTTGATAACTACTGTTAGTATTTAGAGCGATAATGGTTATAAACCATTCTATGGTAGTAATAAGTCCTATCTCCTATTGGCTAATTAGCGTGATGTTATCACTACACAACGGTCTAGCAATTTTCGTTGTCTTACAGTAGGAAAGCGCGTTGCTGTCACAATTAGTATTAAACACTGGCATAAAGAGTATGCGAATTCTTATAAGGAATAATATAAAGCTTACACTGTATAAAAGCGTGACACTATAAATATTTACTCAGAGATGTAAGACTTACCAAATGGAATGGCTATGGCAAAAGTCCAGCGCTGATATTATCTGTCTAAAAAATCTTCGGGCTTCCTTCGGCGTCAGTCGACCCTTCTTAACCAGATAGTCGAACAGTTCTCCCCCCGATACATGCTCTAATACTAAATATCTAAAATAAGAAAAAAAAGTAATGAAAAGTTGTATATTTTTGGTATGCATCGTAGAGTAATAGCTAACCAGAGCTTGAAAAATCAAAGCAGTAAAAATAAAATGCATTCCGGATTACATTTAAATTCTTCTACCGTGCGAGCAAAAATTATTTGCATCAAAGAGGGATTGGATTAAAAAACGTAGGGCTTGGTTCAGATCACAATGATATGGGGACGATATATCTAACCAAATCTAGGTTAAAATTTTGTCAAATTCAAATTATGACATGATATGCCAAACTAATGAGTAATAAAATAAGTAGACAAATACAAATTTATTTTTGTTGTTAAAATTAACAAAGTAAGAATATACAGAAAGAAAAAGAAAAATAATTACATAAATTGCTGAAATTGGCCACCGCCATGCTCCAAGCATAAATTCACACGTCTCATCATATTTTCAAAAGTGTTGACCAGCATCTCTGGAGAAATGTTACCACATTCTTGGATAATCCTTTCTTGTAATTGTTCTAAATTTGCAACTGGTGTTTTAAAAATAGTGTTCTTTAAATGAGGAAAAACGAAGTAATTCATAACCGTTAAACAAGGTGATCTAGGTAGGAATTCATTGTCTGATCGAAAACTGATCAATCTATCGTCGAAAAAATTGCGGAAAGTTGATAGTTTCGGCGGCTGTATGGGCGGTTACACCGTCCTGTTGAAAATATCCAAAACGTAGTTCGTCGCCTAGTAATTGCTCCACAAATGGATTCAAAATATTGTCCTTACCGCTGGGCTGCAACTGTGTCATGGAAAAAAATAGGACCAACAATTCTTCTTCGGGAAACAGCTAACCAGACACCAATTTTCTGAGGGTGCAAGGTGGACTTGTATTTCTTGGAATACTTGCACTTTATAAGGAAATAAATTTAGCTGCTAGCATGTTCCATAAGATCACTTCTTGAAATAGGCGTCTTATACAATTTGTTGGCGTATTTTGCATTATTTATTTCACGAACGTTTGCAATAAGTTCTTCTGTTCTTACAGATGGTCTTCCTGCTCCTTTTTTGTGTTGTATAGACCCTGTTTCCCTAAGCACAGTCACTGTTCTTTTCAGGCAATGATAAAAATCCCCAGCAATAAAAGCAACGTTAGGAAAATATTCGTAAAAATCGTCCATGCACAAACCCGGATTATATTGCCACTCACCATTTACTCTAACCCCGTTTCGAAAATACGCATCAGTCATGAATGTTTTACGCTGTTCCGTAAAGCCCATTGTATGAATTGTTCAAGAAATTGGAAAAATTAGCGATGAATCAAATTACTTGTAACGACTGTCAAAGATGACGGAATAACTGATTGATTGTTAATTCAGGTAGTTACTGACACCCAACAGGTATTAAGCTCTACGGCTAAGCATTACGTCCTTAGATGCAAGGCCCGCTTTGATGCAAATAATTTTTGCTCGCACGGTATAATCAACGCTGCCAATATTAAAAACAGTGTTTTCTAGAAATAATTTTAGTAAGAGAGCAAAACATATTTTAAGAAGGGCACAGTGATATTTACTGTATAAAATCGTATATTTCATATTTTTAAGTGACTAAAATATTATCATCATTTTATCATATTACTGCCGTCCGTCCCGTCTCGTCTCCGTGAATTCTGTGGCGCGTGACCTTACGAAATCAGCGGGATTTATTCGATGTTGGTTTTGCATTTGCCCGCATCTTCTTTTATTCATATTAGCTTTAAAATGCCAGTCAAAATATTTCTGTTTTAACTTTCGAAAAACAAGTAAATACTTCTATAAATTAGAGAAAAGTAGGCAGGTATGCTATGAACAATAAAGATCCTAATGGTGTCTATCAAATTTGGGATATATACTGTACACAATACTATACTAATGCATTACTAATGACTAAAAAACAACTTTTATTAAAAGTTTTTTCACCAGTCTTAATGAAAAGTACCTTTTTATACGAAAGATAATTTATTATGTAGTCAAGAAGGCTTTTCGTCTCAGAAAATTAAAAGTATTATAACATCATTTATCTTAACATGACATGTAGTTTTTCACGGAGTTCGCTGGCCTGTGGATTTATTTTTGTGACATCTGTTTTTGTATTAGACCCGCTGAAGGTTTTTTTTCGTGTGAGAAAGCAACTTTAATAGACCGAGGGGCTTCGGAAAAATGTTGTGACCGTAATGTGCGAAGTTTCTCAATTATAAAGGACAAATAAGATTCTTGCTTTAAAAAAGCAAAATGTCTTTATTTCCATTGTTATACAAAACTAAAACAATAGCTATACAACATACATTATACCCAATGGAAAGTGCCAAGAGTCAGCTGGGAGTATAAAACCTGAAGGTAAGACACTCTTAGTGTACTTTACGTTTGCATACCTATACTTTTTTTAATTATTAAAATTAATATAACTAAGTGTTCTGTGAATAAATTAGTAGTGGAAAATAGTTATTTATGTATTAAGGGCATCATGATGACGTTTATGCCTCCGAGGGCAACAATCTCATAAAGCCGAGGGCCTTTGGCCCGAGGGTTTGTAAGTTGCCCGAGGATATAGACATCAAGTAATGCCCGTGGTACATACAATAATTTATGTCCTACTTCAGGCAATTCCAAGTTAAATTAAAAGAAAATTCAAAATCACGAAAGGTTTTTTACCTATAAAGTTACTAAATAAACAAAGGTAATAAGTGTTCATTGTTGTGCTGTGTCAAAGTCAAAACTGGAATTCATATAAAATAATAGATTTTCCGTTGATTCCGGATAGAATTGCTGTGAATGCTGTCAAAGCTTTGGATAATCTTGTCCCAAAGAAGTCTAAAGACGCCTATGATAAGGAATATAAAAGGTTGGATGAAAAATAAAGATGTAAAAATTATCAACAAGATGGTGCTACTAGGATATTTCCAGGAATTGGTATGTTAAAATTGCTATTGTAAATTATATTAAAATATTAATTATGTATATCGATTATAGTCTGGAACATTCACTCCTAATTCCCCATAGACGAAATATTTAATCTTAAAGAAGACATTAATAGCTAATAAAAATATAGACATTGCAAAATATTGCAAGTTAAGCCAGTATATAAAGCAAGCATCCAAAGGATATGAAGCGAAGAAATCGAAAATTTTGACTCGAAAAGATGTGCTGAAATTCATCCGTGAATCTCCCAATGAAACTTTTTTTGATTTACAAAGTGGTTCTGTTATTTAGTGTAATTGGTGGGTGCCGCCGCCAAGAGCTAGTTAATATGTTGGTTGAACAAATAGAGGATAGAGGATCCGTAGTAATAATTAATATTCCCGATACAAAGACCGATAAATAACGTTTCTTCACAATTATTGATGAGAAGGAGATGGGTTGTTTAAAGCTACTGAGAACTTATTGGTCTTTACGCCCGACGAACTGCAACATCAATAGATTCTTTTTGTGTTACCGTAACTGTCGTTGTTTTTCACAGCCAGTTGGGAAGAACACCATAGGCAAGATTCCTTACATTATTGCAAAATACCTGGGTCTAAGCGATGCGGACAAATATACTGGTTATTGTTTACGCAGAACCTCTGCAACTTTGTTGGCGGACGCGGGGGCAAACATGACCACATTGAAAAGACATGGCGGTTGGAAAAGTTCAGCTGTGGTTAAGGGATATTTGGAAGACAATATGTCTTAAAATTTCAAAATTGATAGCTGAAGTACACCATCAACATCAAAAAAGTTCAATCATCGTCAATTTCTGTTAATGACAATTACGAAATAATAGATAACATTGACAAAAGCCGGTAAATTCGTTTTCACTGGGTCTTTTCATAACTGTTCATTTAATATAAATGATAAATAAGTGTTTTCGTTAATAAAAAGTTGAAAGTACTTTGATTTTTCCTATTTATTTCCCTTAAGGTGGGAGTATCAACATGCTTGCCAACCTATAACCTATTTCGCGTAGATTTATTTATGTTTTCTAGCTTTTATACAAAATTTAATGATAATCAGTATCAACTTGATATTTTATAGGGTAATAATTGACATATTTAATAAATATCAAGGAATTTCATAACTTATTTTAGGAGAATTGTATAGCGAAAAATATCGCGTAAGATTTTTTTTAACATTATTATGTCATTGTCACTCATTGTTCTTTCACTATACAATTCTCCCAAAATTAGCAATGAAATAAATTGATATTTTTGTAATATATCAGATTCTACCTAAATAATGTACCGACGATATTGATTTTCTTTAAATGTTAGTTATTAAAATAATAAACTCAAAAAATCAACGCGAAATAGGTTATAGGTTGGTAATAGCTTGAATGACGTTGAGAATTCAACCTTAATGCCCGAGGGCATTAGAAACTTCCTTTATGTCCTAGGGTATTATATACCATTTAAAGTGTCTGGTAACTATGGTATTATGAAACAATAATATTCGAGTAGGACATAATAGTTATTTATGTATCAAGGGTACTAAGTAGATGATTATGCCCTGAGGGCGACAGTCTTACAAAGCCGAAGGCCTCTGGCCCGAGGGTTCGTAAGTCACCCGAGGGTATATATCTATTAGTACCCGTGGTGCATACAAAATTTTATGTCATACCAGTTCGTTTTGAATAATAAATTTTTTTTTTTTAATTTAATTTGATTTACCAATTTTTTATTTTTACCTGCGACATTACCTTGACATTATTAAAATGTTTAATGTGTCAAAATCAAAAATCAAAAATGGAACAAGATGCACACTTAATGCCCGCGCGGGCCATAATGTGTACTTTATGCCCGCACGGGCATAAAGTAATTCATTATGTAGATGGTATCTAAGGTATAAAAACACAATAATGTACTGGTATGACATAAAAAATTATATTACGGTTTAGGCCCAGTTGTATAGGAGTCGATTAATCAGAACATTAAAGAAGAGATTAATCACAATTTTAATGTTAGGATTATTTTTGATTCTCAGTTTTATACATGCAGGTTATGCAATTAAACCAACCCAAAACGCCTTTGACCTCATTTTGCGCCTATCTTCAATTAAGAGATTTTCTAACCTATTTTTTGGTTTTTAAAAGGTGTTCATGGTCAATAAATAATGATTGTATTGTTTTAATTTTAAAGTAAATACCTATATATTTATTTTCAAACTAAAACAGCAAAAATAAGTCGCATAACAAACCGTAAATAAGTCTATGTAAATACCTTATTTTGATACGCATAATGCAGTTTCAATAATACTATTAAAGTAAAAATATGCTTTTTAAAAGCCTAACGCCGAACCCTAAACCGATCTACACTACAAACTCCTGATCGTCCCAGATTTCTAGATGATTTGGTCTCGGCTTCCACAATATTTAATATCTTCATCGTCATCATACAATAATAATTCTTCAATTTCATTAATCATTTTAAAGGGAAAATTATTATAAGGTTATAATATTGTACTATTATTAATGATATTTCTTAAAAAAAACTATTTTTTAAAATTTTAATCATGACCGGTGGATGTTAACCGGTGCTCCTTGGGCGGTTAAGTTAATTCTTGGTTAAAGTGCTGGTTTGGACCTAATCATAATCTATAATTTCGCATTTCATAATTTTTACCGGTTAATCAAATGAACTGTTGATTATCACAACCTATAAAAACGAAATGACGATTAACCGCAACCTATACAACCGGGCCTTTGGCAGCTAATAGTCCTCGCGTCTTAAATTAATTGTCGCTGCGGTTAATCAAATGAACTGTTGATTATCACAACCTATAAAAACGAAATGACGATTAACCGCAACCTATACAACCGGGCCTTTGACAGCTAATAGTCCTCGCGTCTTAAATTAATTGTCGCTGCGGTTAATCAAATGAACTGTTGATTATCACAACCTATAAAAACGAAATGACGATTGACCGCAACCTATACAACCGGGCCTTTGACAGCTAATAGTCCTCGCGTCTTAAATTAATTGTCGCTGCGGTTAATCAAATGAACTGTTGATTATCACAACCTATAAAAACGAAATGACGATTGACCGCAACCTATACAACCGGGCCTTTGACAGCTAATAGTCCTCGCGTCTTAAATTAATTGTCGCTGCGGTTAATCAAATGAACTGTTGATTATCACAACCTATAAAAACGAAATGACGATTAACCGCAACCTATACAACCGGGCCTTTGGCAGCTAATAGTCCTCGCGTCTTAAATTAATTGTCGCTGCGGTTAATCAAATGAACTGTTGATTATCACAACCTATAAAAACGAAATGACGATTAACCGCAACCTATACAACCGGGCCTTTGACAGCTAATAGTCCTCGCGTCTTAAATTAATTGTCGCTGCGGTTAATCAAATGAACTGTTGATTATCACAACCTATAAAAACGAAATGACGATTAACCGCAACCTATACAACCGGGCCTTTGACAGCTAATAGTCCTCGCGTCTTAAATTAATTGTCGCTGCGGTTAATCAAATGAACTGTTGATTATCACAACCTATAAAAACGAAATGACGATTAACCGCAACCTATACAACCGGGCCTTTGACAGCTAATAGTCCTCGCGTCTTAAATTAATTGTCGCTGCGGTTAATCAAATGAACTGTTGATTATCACAACCTATAAAAACGAAATGACGATTAACCGCAACCTATACAACCGGGCCTTTGACAGCTAATAGTCCTCGCGTCTTAAATTAATTGTCGCTGCGGTTAATCAAATGAACTGTTGATTATCACAACCTATAAAAACGAAATGACGATTAACCGCAACCTATACAACCGGGCCTTTGACAGCTAATAGTCCTCGCGTCTTAAATTAATTGTCGCTGCGGTTAATCAAATGAACTGTTGATTATCACAACCTATAAAAACGAAATGACGATTAACCGCAACCTATACAACCGGGCCTTTGACAGCTAATAGTCCTCGCGTCTTAAATTAATTGTCGCTGCGGTTAATCAAATGAACTGTTGATTATCACAACCTATAAAAACGAAATGACGATTAACCGCAACCTATACAACCGGGCCTTTGACAGCTAATAGTCCTCGCGTCTTAAATTAATTGTCGCTGCGGTTAATCAAATGAACTGTTGATTATCTCAACCTATAAAAACGAAATGACGATTAACCGCAACCTATACAACCGGGCCTTTGACAGCTAATAGTCCTCGCGTCTTAAATTAATTGTCGCTGCGGTTAATCAAATGAACTGTTGATTATCACAACCTATAAAAACGAAATGACGATTAACCGCAACCTATACAACCGGGCCTTTGACAGCTAATAGTCCTCGCGTCTTAAATTAATTGTCGCTGCGGTTAATCAAATGAACTGTTGATTATCACAACCTATAAAAACGAAATGACGATTAACCTCAACCTATACAATCGGGCCTTTGACAGCTAATAGTCCTCGCGTCTTAAATTAATTGTCGCTGCGCTCCTCGTGATTTAAACTCGTGAACTAAACATGGTTTTTGATGTATTCCTGTTCAAATACCCTCAAACTTTTAAAACTAGACCCCCTTGAAAATAAACTACTTACAAATACTTTTTATTTTCATACACGTCCGTCAGTCCAAGCACGTGGGGATGATCTATTAGTTTCATTATCGCTATCTCCCGTTCGACCTGCAAAAGAAAAAGTTGCGTAAAGGGTATAATTTTAAAAACAGGAAACTTATAAAGGGTCCGCAAATTCCCCTCTTTTACTTGTCAGTCGTAATATAACAGGGAAAAAGTTTGCTCAAAGTGGAATGAAAAGTTACAAGTTTATGCAGTTTTTCCATAACGTATGTAATATTTTTCACAGTCAGCTTTTTTTTAAATCGGGCTTTGCACTTTTATTTGAAATTGAATTATTGAAACATTTTTTTTCTTTAACAGTAGCGTATCTATGTATTCTGTGGCTATACAGGGTTGCCCAGAAGTCCGTAATAAAATTAATATAGCCCTAACCTGTTTTTGTAATGAAAATTTAGTTTTACATATGCTCACATTTTGACGTTATTCGTTTGTTTTTTTTATAGACATTTGTCAAAGATATGCCGACATCGACCTTTTTTTTTTAAATGGAAACATACAGCTTGTGATACATCATTTGAAAGCTAATATCTCGTACGGTATGCTCATATCACGGGACAAGTGCTTAAAACTGCTTTATATAACACGTACGTTATACTATTTTTTTCTAATTTGTAGTTTTTTCAATAAAAAACACATATTTAAAAAGAAAATAAATCCTTCAAATTTTGTAAATTTTATGTCTAAATTTTATGTTGGTAATACTATTTTTTATTATAGTAGCCTCTGGACAACAAAAATTATTTTGCGAACTGTAATTTTTTGATTTATTGACCCATTTTCACCACGAGATTCTTAAGTTATTTTAGCGATATGAGATTTGAAATTGGACGGAATACGTTGTGTAATCCTTGTACATTCGGTACATATACAGAGCGTTCGGAAATTCGGGCGATTTTGCTACTTTTTTTCGAATTTCAAAAGACGTGATTTTACGTCACGGCATTGCAATTTAGTATAGGGAAGATGGAAAATTCAAATAAAGTTGAAGTTAAAATCGACATTGGAAGGTTAGTAGATTGAATTTTGGATAGGATTTGGCAGAAAATAATAGCTTGAAGTATCTACAAAAGATTGATTTATAGATTTATGCAACCAACATA
Organism: Polydrusus pterygomalis; assembly: GCA_963969555.1. Taxonomy (NCBI): domain Eukaryota; kingdom Metazoa; phylum Arthropoda; class Insecta; order Coleoptera; family Curculionidae; genus Polydrusus; species Polydrusus pterygomalis. Next base: position 36,002,455 of record OZ018385.1, on the reverse strand, counting down.
CATGACTGTTATCCACGCAGAATAAAAAAGTAGGTTATCAAGCTATTTTTCCTCTTTTTCTCGTAAATCACAAAGGTCGCGCAAGTCAATGAAATAAAACATTTAAATGTTACCAACATCAAATAAAGAAAAAACACGTATCGAAATAGCTTCATTACGAAACGCAAATGCGTATCGTAATGAAGCTATTTCGATACGCATTTGCGTACAAATTAGAAAAAATTAATTTAGGTATTTCCGAAGTATTATTTTACAATTTTCTAAACAAAAATGGTTTTGTCGGAAAGACAGCGTATCGAAGTCTTGATATTGTTAGGATATGGAGATAAAATAAGAAGTCAAAGTAAAGTGTGCACTTTATTTAATGCTAAATATTCGGATAATCTAATTTCACAGGGCACTGTTAGTAAAATATTCCACAAATTTGATGAACATGGTACAGTAAAGAACTTGCCTAGGAATGGACGCCCACGTATTTTAGGCTAATCCGCTTGTTTCAACAGTTTCATTGGCTCGAGATCATGATACATCTAGAGGTACTATTGGAAGATTTTTGAAAGCAGAAAAATACCATCCTTATAAAGTATATCTTGTTCAAGAGCTTTTTTAGAAGATGACTATAACAGGCGTTTGCAATTTTGCGACGAAATAACGAAACGGTGTGACGAGAATAATAGGTTTTCACAGAACATATTATTTTCGGATGAAGCTACTTTCTATTTAAACGGGGTGATTAACAGATATAATTAACGTTTTTGAAGTCAAGAAAATCGACGATGGATATTTGAAGCGCATACTCAGCGGCCCTAGAAAGTAAATGTTTGGGCAGGTATCATTAATAACCGAATTCTGGGGCCATTCTTTTTTTAAGGAAACCTCACAGCTGAACGGTACCTGAATTTTTTAACTTTCGAGTTGATGCCTGCTCTAGCTGTAATTTTTCCCAACGAAGTAGATCCAGATATACCTAATGAAACGATTTGGTTCAGTTCAGTGCTCCCCCGCATTTTGTTGTCAATGTGAGAATATATTTAGATGAGATATGTCCAGGTCGCTGGATTGGACGACGTGGTACAATTGAATGGCACCGAGGTCCCCAGACTTAAGGCCTCTAGATTATTTTCTTTGGGGATATTTAATTATTTAAAAGAAAAAGTTTACCAAAATAGGTCAAATAATATTGAAGATTTGAAATACAAAATTATATTGGAGACACATAACATACCGGCTAAAGCCATTAAGAATTCCGTCGACGGATTTTACCATCGTCTGGGAGCATGCCAAGTAGAGGGTGAAGGACATTTCCAGCATTTGCCACGTTAAACCACCTTTTTGTTGTGTTTTGTTTTGCTTCGTTACATTTTTATTTTTTTTACAAAATAAATAACAAATAAACCATAACTATGGTTAAGTCACAAAATGTCAGAATGTGAAACAATGAAGATTTCTTACCTTGGAAGGTAAAAAGAACTTTAATGATTTATCATTTCCGCTTATTTAAAAAGAGGTTTTTAAAAACTTATAACAGTCGCCATTTTGATATAGATTGACAGAATTGTGCCAAAATTTATGAGCATACTGTACGAGATATTAGCTTTCAAATGATGTAACACAAGCTGTAATACAGTGTGTCCCAAAATAGAAATATGACGATATAGATAATTTTTTAAATGGCAATTCTAGAATTTAATCGACTATTTTTAAAGTGCATGTTAATTTATACGTAAGTACCAAATTTCAAACTTTTATTCCTTATTGCTCTAATTTGCAAAAGAGATTGAGGGAAGGAAGTGGGAACCGATTTTGAAAGAAATACTGATAACCATGGTTTGCCTCGACCAATTGTAACGTTGTCGTTGTTCAGCCATTAATACACGTTTCCAATGTTTATTACAATAAAGCATGTCAAATGCAGGAATACGTGGGTGTACGATAACGATCCATGGAATTTATTGGTCCCGAGGATAGCAAATATAGCGTTAACATTGTATGTGCATAACAAATGTAGCTTTATTGGAAATATTATTTGATAAAAAATTCGTTTGATTCGTTCGATTTTAAATAAAACGACGTCACAAAAAAATTCTGCAAAACTGGGGTTGGTTACAGGCTTGCCAAATTTAACAATTTGTTACTATTTTGATGATTTTACCCAATGAACGCCAACTATTGGCAATATTACTTGTGGATCCTCCTTACATAATTATTATTACTAATAAAGCTAGGTACGGGTTTTAGTAAGTGCTCAACAATTATACAAAATTGCGAGTGTTGTAAAAAGATATAATACAAAAAATAAATACAACAATATTTTTTTTAAACGATTCCTATTTGTACTTTTTATCGAGCAGCTTTCCGATTTCCTCTGGAGAAAATAATTTATGTAGATATACAAGCACGGGGAAACAAAATAAAGCGCATAGTACTCTTCATTGTTAAATTTAAATATAATCTTTTAAAGTATCTTTTTGCCAGTTTTGTCAGTGAGTTTAATACCGGTTTAAACCGCCCCATATCTTTCACAATTTTTAAGTGCAGACAGAATGCAAAAGATTCCCTTAAAAATTTATCCCCAAACCCGATGATGCAACCGTAAACATTTCGATAATACGAATAGGAAAGAAAAAACTGAAAGTTTTCCGCCAAAAAATTTCGTAGAATAAAAATTCTTTGTTCAAAGGTCTCTACATGTTTCAAACGTAGAAACGTTCATCATCAGGAAACAGAAAAATATATTGCTGATGGTTTTAGCATAAGAGAAACTGATAAGTGATATAAAACCTTTAATGAAGCTTTAAAGGCATCAAAAATTGGATTGTTGAAATGACACAATGTGATGAAAAAGAAATTAAAATAAGTTAAAACATACTAAGTATGTTAAAAAGTCAGTTAAAAGGGTCTAGAACAACCAAAAAAAGACCGGGGAGGCAGAGAAAACACTTCTAAACAGAAGATGTCAAAAGGCGTTTTCTTAATAAAAAAATAATTGTCCTTAAGAGATTGTAAAATATAAAAAAAAATTTATGTATAGAAATTAAGTATTGGTAAGCATCATGTATTTAAAATAGAACGATTTTTCGGAAAAAGTGGTTTTCTATATTTTACAATGTCTTAAAGACATATTTTTATTAAGAAAACCCTTTTTAACATCTTCTGTTTGGAAGTGTTTTTTCTGCCTCCCCGGTTTTTTTTTTGGTTACATAAACATACTTAGTATGTTTTAACTTATTTTCATTTCTTTTTTCCTTACATTATGTCATTTCAACAATCCAATTTTTGATGCCATTAAAGCTCCATTAGGTTTTTTACCACTAACCATTTTCTCTTCAGCTAAAACCATCAGCAATATATTTTTCTGTCTCCCGATGATGAACGTTTTTACGTTCGAAACATGTGGAGACCTTTGAACAATTTTTTTTTATTCTATTAAATTTTGTGGAGGAAGACTTTTAGTGTTTTCTTTCCTATTCATACTTTCAACTCCACTTTAAGCATGGACTATTTCTTCAAATTTCGATATTTGAGAATGGTTTTTTGGGGGGGTGGTTTTTGGGGTACTGGGTACTACAATTTTGACATTATGACTTCTACAAATGACTATTCTTATCTTTATACTGTCTTACAGACATATCAATAATTTTACAAAAAAATTTTAAAAAATCCTGGACACCGTTTCTTTAGAAAGCCTTTTTCTTCTTCCTATTTGGTTGTTTAGACTTTCTCTACTAACTTTCTGCACATGCTCAGCATGTTTTAACTCTCCTCAACTTTTTTTTATATACAGTGTCCGCAAGAAAGTTCGTATCAAATGGGATTTTTTTTTAATATTAGGTATAGGTAAAAATTGAAAAAGCAGTTAGTTTTTGCTTACCTACAAACCAAAAATGACGTATACTGAAGCAGCTGCACGACTTGCGTTACCTGTCAAATTTGACATTTTTAATAAAATAGGTTCAAAAATGCCCTTATTTATCAAAATATCGAAAAACTTTATTCGAGAAAGTTGTTTATTTAGGCATTTTCAGCCTCTGGACGAAATTTTGACAGTCTAATAGAATTTGTAATTTTTGCCAGATTCTTGAAAATTTTGATCAACCCTCGTAGATTAACTTTTATACATCGATGCAAAACCATTTGCCTTTACTTCATTTGTAATCTTAATGCAATTTTATGTAAAATTTTTGTTTCCAATTATTTATTTTGCTTTAAAAACTGAAATTGTTATTGATCATTATGCAATGTTTGATGCAAAGTTTATCTAATTACATCAGTTTTGTCAAAGCCGACGTTTCTCATTTTTCTTAAGTTAGTAAACAGATGTACAAAAAGAAAATATTAGGAAGCTTTCGTTGAAATTTTACTTGATTAATATTAAATTAAATTAATTATATTAAACTATATTTTTGTTGAATAAAATGTTTCGAGCGATTAATTTATTTTTTTTGATCCAATATTAATTAAGTAAAATTTCAACGAAATCTTCCTAATATTTTCTTTTTGTATACTGTTTACTAACTTAAGAAAAATGAGAAACGTCGGTTTTGGCAAAACTGATGTAATTAGATAAACTTTGCATCAAACATTACATACTAATCAATAACAATTTCAGTTTTTGAAGCAAAACAAATAATTGGAAACAAAAATTTTACATAAAATTGCATTAAGATTACAAATGAAGTAAAGGCAAATGGTTTTAGATCGATGTATAAAAGTTAATCTACGAGGGTTGATCAAAATTTTCAAGAACCTGGCAAAAAATAAAAATTGTATTAGACTGTCAAAATTTCATACAGAGACTAAAAATGCCTAAATAAACAACTTTCTCGAATAAAGTTTTTCGATAGTTTGACAAATAAGGGCCTTTTTGAACCTATTTTATTAAAAATGTCAAATTTGACAGGTAACGCAAGTCGTGCAGCCGCTTCAGAATACATCATTTTTGGTTTTTAGGTAAGCAAAAACTAACTGCTTTTTCAATTTTTACCTATACCTAATAATAAAAAAAAATCCCATTTGATGCGGACTTTCTTGCGGACACTGTATGTCACTTCTACATTTCAATTTTTCAATGCCATAAAAGCTCCATTAAGGTTTTATACCATTTTCTCTTCTGCTAATACCATCAGCATTATATAAATTTTCTGTCTCCTGATGATGAACGTTTCTATGTTCGAAACATGTAGAGACCCCTAAAGAATTTCTATATTCTATTAAATTTTGTGGAGGAAGACTTTTAGTTTTTTTCTTTCTTTCCTATAAGTACTTTCAACTCCACTTTAAGCATGTTTAATATAATTAATAATTGTACTCGGCCTGAGCCTCCAGAGCAAGTTGCTTCATACATCTCACTGCCAAAAATGGTGATGACGCACAACCATATGTTACAGTGTTCAGTTCATAACATTCAATCCGGCTCGAAGGACCAAAATGTTTCTTCGTTTAATGGACTGTATATTACTTGATATGAAAACACTACTTTGACTACAAAATTAAATCTATTTTTTCATTTTGCAAATAATGTCACATATTACGACAAATTAAAAACTTCTTCTTGACAGCATATCAATGATTGACTGGTCCTGGTCACTCTCCTGCATTCCACGTAATTAGAAAAAAGGTGTCTTTGTTAATTAAGGAACAGACTACTTCTTCAAATTTTATATCTATGATTATTTGCGTATAATTAATTACAAAATAGTATAAAACTCGTAAAACCAGTTTTACTAAACTCATATATTATAATAGCTTCTAAGTTATACTCGCTCCCTATGCTCGCTCGTACTACTTTTTAAACCTAAAATCGCTTAGTTTTAGTGGTAAGCGATTATGTACAACAGTGTGTACCTGGTAAGCCAGCGGCGCACCCAGGATTTTATGTTAGGGGGGGGCCGCCAACCAGTGCTGGAAGCAAATTTTTTAATAAATTTTTAAGTTACGCATTTTTCTAGAACTTTGGAGCTTTTTTAACAGGTACTCTTGCAGGGAAGATCGCAATAGCCTAGTCATGGGAGTCGTTAAACGGTTTCTTAGGGGCGGCTTGTGACTTGTTAACTTGGGGGTGTACTAAAAGCCTGCTGTAGGCAAAATGCGCCCCAGGCGAAATTTTTTTAAGACCACGCCCAAATTTGGTCAATAATTATTATAGTAAATATTTAAAAAAATTATGATTACCTTCTTATTCTATTGAAAATAAAATAAGATAAAAAATAAAAAGGCTAATTTATTTTTCATTAGTGGGTACATTGTTTAAAAGTAAAGTTCATTCATCTGTTTTTATTTGCAGCAATTATCAATAACAATAAAGTCCCTAGATTTACACTTTGTGGTATGTATCAAGTTAATTTCGAGAGTTTAGGTCTTCCCTTAATTTTAATTTCAATTTTTTGCTCAATACTTAATGAGCTAAACTTGTTTCTCAAACATTCATAGTCGTTTTGGCATTAAAACTGTTTATTTTTATCAAAAATAAGTCTTTACTACCCCAAAATAATAACAAAAATATAAAGGAAAACTCAAAATAATAAATTCATACATTCAATCAAACCATATTAAACCTCAATAAGTCAACTTTTGTCAATAAGTCAATTTCCAGGGGGAGGGGGGGGGGGCAAATTCCCCTACCTGGCCCCCCTCAAACGAGGCCTTGAGGTAAATCTAAGAAAATTGACTTTTTAAAATACTTATTCACTTTCATAATTTTTTATTTCATTGGGGGTTTTGGGGGGGCCAAGGCCCCCTTGGCCCCCCCCCCCCTGGGTGCGCCACTGTGGTAAGCCAATATATTAGTTACACTTTTGGACAAAAAAATTCAATTATTTCTTTAAAACTTGCTCTTTAAGGTTAGGTTGTGCGAAAAAGTGAATTATAGAATTGTGGAGTTACTGCAGACCAACATAATTTATAGAGAACGATGTACTTACTATTGCATTTACACGTAGTTTGAATTTGTGATGGCGTAAATATGTTTTTTAATCTACTTTAGTGAAATAAAAAAATCCTATTAAATAAAATATAAATCGAAAAAACAGATTCCAGGTGGCAAACATTTTCACTTCATTATTACGTTTTATATTTATTTAGTTGTCGTTTATTTAGCTGAATCATCACAGCTTCATGAAATATTCAATACTGTTTCGTAAAGTGTCTTCCTGAGAAAAGTTCTGATTTTGCAGGATTTTAAGAAATAGTTCCTATAAATTCGTTACGACACAAGTACTTACTTACTTATGAGTGCGAAAAAGTGTAACTTTTCCCACGTAAATAAGTGTAGAAAAGTGCGTTTTTCGTCGCCTATGACACGAAACCCTGAGATATCGCGCGTGCTAGACTCGCACTTTTAACCTATTTTTCTAATAAAGTTGAGAAAACACAATTTTCTCTTACATCATTTCGAACCATTATATTTCACATTTACTTGTCGTTTGGTAAAGTGGCCCGGAGATATATTCAATGCCGTTTCGTAGACGACTTTTCAAGATGTCCGAAGACATGAAATAAAAGGTTTATAGTAATCGAAATTCGTTTTCCTTCACGAGCCGAACTAAAAGGTTTTTTAAAGGAATATTATTTAACGGACGGTTATGATCGTTATTATTTTCTGGAATAAAATCTGTTTTAGGCGGTTGCAGTAAATCATTAAAATATACAGTCACTCCGTATATTGGCACTTCAAAAGTGATTTTTCCGCATCATTTTTCACCTTAAATGTATGTAAACATATAGAGAAACATTTAAGAATTATAATATTTTAACAATCACTGGTATACAGTGTGCCCACATCAAACGTGATACCATGCACCGAGTTAGCGCATAGTTCAACTCAACATCTGAATTCCCGATAACAGTTCCTCACTTGCTGTATTGGGATATTTGCAATAACTACTCTTATTTTTTCTTTCAAAAAATCTAAGTTATTATTGAAATTGGTTTTATACACATGTGGCTTCAGATATCCCCATAAATGAAAGTCGATAATTGTGAGATCGGGACTCCTACGTGCCAACTGATTTGGACCATAAATACCTTCCAATCAATTTTTTCTTAAAGTGATGATTTAGCCATCATCAAAAGGAATTGAAAATTGGAATTGAAAAAAAAATCCAAAAAACAAAAAATGTTGTTTCTGACGAACCTTGTATAGTAATCGCCAATCTGATATTGAAAATTGTAGTTTTAACACAAGCAGACCTTTTTATAAAGAATGACGTTTTCTTCTATATCTATCAATAAAAAAGTTTTTCCTCTTAAAAAAAATATATGTATATATTTCGGTCTCTTTTAACCAGCACAATATAGAAGAGAATATTCCTTTAAGTAATTAAAAAGTTTCATGTATGTAGCCAAGCCCACTTTCCCTAAGTATTTTCCCAAGGGATGGTTTATTTTGAATTTAAAATCATTGCCCAATATGTCGTTATACATTGTTTTTTATGTTTTATTTCAATCGCGTGCAGGGAATCCTGGTGAAACTAATCCAAAACAGGAAATAGAAAAACTTTGAATGACTGACGTAAAATAGTAAGATTTCATTTTCACATTCTCCGTGCTTTATAGAAACGAAAAAATCGCAATATAAAAATAATAAATCAGCTGTGCTGTCTTAAGGAGTAATTTAAGTTCGACGATTAAGGTATAATAAAAGGCTCTTTATATTCACGATGTCCCAATAGCGAAACAAAGTAAAATGCCCCTAAAAATCGATTTTTAAAACGTTAATTTTATTATTTTCAGTATGCAAAGGGCATCTAGTATTCCTTTAGCGACTAATCCTAGCGTGTTTTTTTACAAATCAGAACAGCGGCGCACCCAGGATTTTATGTTAGGGGGGGGGGCCGCCAACCAGTGCTGGAAGCAAATTTTTTAATAAACTTTTAAGTTACGCATTTTTCTAGAACTTTGGAGCTTTTTTAACAGGTACTCTTGCAGGGAAGATCGCGATAGCCTAGTCATGGGAGTCGTTAAACGGTTTCTTAGGGGGGGAGGGGCATTGGCGGCTTGTGACTTGTTAACTTGGGGGTGTACTAAAAGCTTGCTGTAGGTGAAATGCGCCGCAGGCGAAATTTTTTTAAGACCACGCCCATATTTGGTCAATAATTATTATAGTAAATATTTTAAAAATTTATGATTACCTTCTTATTCTATTGAAAATGAAATAAGATAAAAAATAGAAAGGCTAATTTATTTTTCATTAGTGGGTACATTGTTTAAAAGTAAAGTTCATTCATCTGTTTTTATTTGCAGCAAACTTATCAATAACAATAAAGTCCCTAGATTTACACTTTGTGGTATGTATCAAGTTAATTTCGAGAGTTTAGGTCTTCCCTTAATTTTAATTTCAATTTTTTGCTCAATACTTAATAAGCTAAAATTGTTTCTCAAACATTCATAGTCGTTTTGGCATTAAAACTGTTTATTTTTATTAAAATAAGTCTTTACTACCCCAAAATAATAATAAAAATATAAAGGAAAACTCGAAATAATAAATTCATAAATTCAATCAAACCATATTAAACCTCAATAAGTCAACTTTTGTCAATAAGTTAACTTCCAGGGGGAGGGAAGGGGGGGCAAATGCCCCACCTGGCCCCCCTCAAACGAGGCCCGTGAGGTAAATCTAAGAAAATTGACTTTTTAAAATACTTATCCACTTTCATAATTTTTATTTCATTGGGGGTTTTGGGGGGGCGCCACTGAATCAGAATATGTCTTTTATATTTTCATGCTATTTAAAAAATATTTAAATAAATCGTCATCATTTTCTTTACTCTAAATCTGTTTTCTCTTGTAGTCCTGCGACAAAATCTTTCCTAAAATCATGTCAGATGAACGGAATGTACATTTCCTAAAGCTAGTTGCTCCGGAGCATATTGATATATGGGCATATGCCCTAAATAGAATACTTCGTAGTTTTTTGACGTTTCAATAGTATTCACTGTGTTCATTATTAGAAAATGTGATATTTATTTTTACATAAATACACCCCTGGCCTGGCATTCAATTTTTTGCAAGGACCTTATTCAGGTACAGTTGTACACAAAAAATTTAAATGGAGAAAAAATTCTATAAATCATAAGTATATATTGTCATAAAACATATGGCAGCAAAAAAAAACAACATATTTCGTCTCAAAAGACCGCTAGCAAGATTTAAAAATGCCCCAAAATTCAAATTATCCCAAGCGGGTAAAAACGGGTCGTGACGTCAAGAAGTATAATTCGTGTGTGACATCCACGAAATAGGTTATCGGTTGGCAATAAATTGAACGACGTTGAGAATTCCACCTTAAAACAACAATACAATAAAAATAACACACGGCAATCCAAATGCAAACTCGGTAGCTCGGCCACCGGTCAGGATGACGGATGACGGAAAAGTCATACTTTCTGACGTCATCGGGCTTGGCGCGCTTAAAAGGTCGTTTGAGATGCTTTTGACACGCGCGAAACTTTAAAGAATTTTTACCAAGTTATTACTGATTTTTAAGGAGTAATAATTGAAGAATATTTTTTTAGGCCTTACTAAATCATATTATTGAAAAAAAAATTGGAAAGTTCCCTATTAGAATGAGAGGTAAGTTTTGTCATATTTTCGTAAAACGGGCTTGTCTAAATGAATGTTTATTGGAGGTTATCACACGTCATAGATTATCAAAAATGCAAAGCATTGGCGTCGGTGTAATTAATTTTGAAACTGCATGGTGGTAACGTTTGATAAACTTTGACAGAAAAACATAAAAATGCCTCGTCAGTTGTCTGAAGTTGAAAAGGCTCAAACTGTATCAAGAATCGAAGAAGGATGGTCAATCCGTGCTGTAGCGCAGTTGTATAATAGAAATAAAAAAACTATATTGAAAATTAAGCAACGCTGGGAACACGAATCCCTAAAGTGGAAAATCGGTTTAGGTCGTCCCAAACGTTCCAACCCTGAACAGGATGCTGCTTTTTTGGGATATTTAAGAAATAATCCATTTGCAACTGCAAGGGATGCTGTTATTGATACAGCATTTCTTGCCTCCCAACCTACCGCCAGCAGGAGAGTCAAGGAATCTGAACTAAAATTTCGCCCAGCTGCCTTGAAAATGGTTGTATATCGTAAACTCTTTAAAATTAAAAAAAAAATTTAATTGTCGACCACCTTCAAACAAACTCTTTAAAATTATTATGAACATTTTTTCGTTATGCGCCCGAGCCTCCTGAAAGAACGTTCTTTCGGCGTCTTATGTCTCAAAAACCAAAAAAATCAGAATGGATCTGCCAACGCTAATAAACTGCTAACATAATTGCCCAAAACTTTTCCTATTTAACTGTCTTTCTATCTCTTATGGTTTCGGAGTTCGCAATACTGTCAGCACCAGGTATACAGCTATACAGGAACCTTGTATACTATTATGGTAAATAATAGATTTAATAAACAACTTCCCAATGTTTTAATAATAGGTTTAACAGTAATTGTTATTTGTGTTTAGCAATTTAAATTATTTTTAATTGTAATAATATCTATAATTTATATTTAAATGCAATGGGAAAATTAACAAATAATATTATAAAGTATATTTGTGCGATTAATATTACACTTTATTAAACTAAGCTTTAAATATTTTATAGTAAAATCAACTGCAGTTTTATGCATGAAATCAGTGGTGTAGCTAGGGAAGAAAACCAGGGGCCTAATTAATTAAATTAATATATGTAATATATATTATTTTTATTAATTTAATTAATAATAAAAAATAATATACAGTGCCTTTTTCTTAACGCGGGCCATAGGGATTTACATCGTAAATCTTTAAGTCTATGTTAGGCACATTTCTATTGAGAACTACGAGTTGAAATTTTTCACAAATATTTCTTGTGGTATCATATTCAATTTAGGACCATGTTTGTATTACTTTACTAACGCAAAATATTGAAAAATACCATTTTAAGTTATAATATCAAGCTGTTTTGCCCAGCCCTGTATATTAAGTTTACCCAGGTATATTTGACATAAACTGGTATGTGACCATAGACAAGCGAGTTGCGCGCTCTCAAGGATAGATAGGCAACTTAACATACTAAATTGGTTCCCTGATAGCGCCACACGCGACCGGGGGCGAAACTAAATATGGTCGTGGTGGGGGTAGGCGCCAAGCATAAAAATTTAAATTTTATTATTACTTTGAATTCAAATTTTTGCGCTTCTAACTTAACGGAAAAGTTTGAAGCGCGAAACATCTGATTCAAGTTAAAATAATTTGGGAGAACGAAAGGAAATTATAACAACGTTTCTGATATGGCGACAAGATTTATTAATATTAGATATTTAGATAAATAGGTTTTAAATAAAAAAACAGCTTATATTTTTATATTATTATTTTCTGAAGATTTTTCTAACAATTCAATGTTATTTTCAAAGTTTTTATTTAATAAATTATTGTACATTGTAGTTCATTAAGTTGTGAAGTAAAGTTTCTTTCTATATCTTTAATAGCTTTCTCTGTACTTTCCAATCGTTGGGCGACATTAATGAAGTCTTCAGGAGGTTCCACGCTTTTGTTAATTGCCTTGGTTTTTCTTCCCGATTTATTTGGTCGCGACATATTAAATATATATGATTCTCAAACTACCGACTGCGCCATGTTAAGTTTATAAATTATATATGAATAATTATTTAATAATAACTTTATTTTTTATATATTTTACAAATCAATCATAAAATGACAATGACAATCTTTCACCAGTCCAGGTAAGACTTCAGGATCTGTCACAATAAGCCATATTTTTATCTTTCTCGCACATATGCTGGTACAGTTTAATACAGAGAGAGAGAGGTACAGAATGTTGGCCATGCTCATTCTAAATGAATATTCCGTTCCTACCAACGTTTAGGAGATGAACAACCTTATAAAACAAAATTTCTATAATAGCGCCATTAGCGACCGGGGGCTAAATTAAACGAACAGGGGACGACCTTCACCATTTAAGTTATCCTAGCCTGTATGTGACATTTTTATAATATTTGGCAAGTTGTACCGAAATTATACAATGTTGATGATTATTTAGTTTGTATTAAATATGTTTTATTTTAAGTGGTTTAAAATGTATTAATTTTCTTAATAATTCTAAAGCAGAACTCTTATTTCAATAAAGTTTAATAACTTAAACTAATTTCATGAAAGTCAGGAAAATACTGACAGCCGTGTCAATATTTTTCTTTATCTAAGGTAGTTAATTACATAAATTACAAGGGGGTAAAAAAGTGTAATTTTAAAAAAATAAAAAGAGCTTTTTTGGGTATCTCTTGAAGATTTTTTACACAGATTGTATGTTAACTTCTTCCTCCCATCTCAATCATCTCATATTTTATCTATTCTCAAGTTTTAATATTATTTGTTTCATATAAAAATGTGCCTAACATAGGCTTAAAGATTTACCATGTAAATCCCTATGGCCCGCGTTAAAAAAAAGCAGTGTATACTGACATTTGTCAGAGATATGACGACAACGATCTTTTTTTTTTTTAATGAAAACATACAGCTTGTGATAAATCATTTGAAAGCTGTATGCTCATAAATTTTGGCTCGATTCTGTCAAGCTATTTTAAAATGGCGACTGTTAAAAGTTTTTAAAAAATGTCCATTTAAATAAGCGGAAATGATAAATCATTGATGTTTTTTTTTTACCTTTCAAGGTAAGAAATCTTCAAAACTTTCGCTCAAATTTATTTTTGTTTGTCAAGTTTTGCCATGAAGTGTATTGCCCATTGGGACCATTCCCACATAAAGCCTAAAAGGTCATTTTATTTTGGGATATGGATACATAATTGTCAAGGCACTTAATGACTAAATCGCTGATGGCAATCACGTCTGTCCAAACAGTTAAATCCAGCAATTTGCGGGCAAGAAACGGCAATCAATGTCGGTTAATATTTTTGATCATATACACCGACAAATGCCGTTTGTGAATTACAATGATGCGTGTACCATTTACGGTCGAAATTACCTGATAAATGTTTGATGGTCCGACAAATTATTGCTGAAAGCATGTTTTATTTTAGTGACGCACAGTATTGGGAAAGTGGATAAAAGAACAGAAATGCTCCAAAATAATTCTTGTTCATAAATGTAGATATAGGTTTCGTGTACCTATTACATAATATTATATTAGACTTATGCCTGTTGAGCTGTTCATAACTATTTTGAAGTCACGGTGGTAGCTCAGAGGTACAGCTACTTGCATTTGACCGTGGCGGCCCAAATTCAATCCTCGGCCAGAGCATACATAAGCAGACTCTATAGGGGCGTAAAAAAGATGCATACACGTGATTCGAATTCCACGCTAAACTGTAGGTCCAGTCTGGCTGACATTACTCAGGCGATAGGGGATACAATGTTCCTCCTAGGACTAAGTATACTGCTCTTTCGCCAAACCCTGCTTGCAAAAAAAACTATTTTTAAAACCGGCAAATATCAGATGTACAAATAAAAAGAAATACAAAAGCAGATTATTCCGATGAATGATAAAAACGGCTTGGAATTTTAAACAAATTGCAATTACAAGAATTGTTACCATGGAGCTCTACACTCGAAGTACAATGAAGCGTTGATAAAAATTAAGTTGCATTCTCAGTATTTTGGGATTTTAAACGTGCTTTCAAAACAATTGATAAGGATAAATTATTTTAAAAAATATGTCAGTATGGATTAAGGGGAGTTGTTTATAAATGGTTTCAAAATTATTTAAGTAATAGACAGCAAAAACAAAAACTGATAACATTTTTCTAAAAATGAATATAATAATATTGGGGTACCACAAGGTAGCATTTTAGGTCCAATATTATTTATTCTTTATATAAATGATATGCCAAATGTTTTAAAAAAGGGTTAAACAAATGTTTGCTGATGATACTTTATTATATATAAAGGGTAAAAATATTTTTGATTGTATAAAAATTTTTAATTTTGAATTGAAAACTATATCAAAATGGTAAAAGATAAATAAATTAAAATTAAATGTTTCTAAAACAAAATTTATGGTCATTGGAAATAACGTGAATAATATAGATATAAATATTTTTGTTGATGATGAAAAATTAGAAATTATACACTCTTTTAAATATTTGGGAGTAATTTTATATTTTAGATTAAAATTTGAATTACATTTTAAAAATCTTGTATCAAAAATTGGAAAAAAAGGTTAATTATTTAAAAAGAATTAGTCAAAATTTTAGTTTATTTTCACGAAAAACAATTTCTCCAAGTTTTGCAAAATAAAGCTATGCGTATAATTTTAAATGTGGATAAATATACGAAAATAAATTAATGTTAGAGAAACTTCAGTGGTTAAATGTTAAAAAATTAATATTTCTTTTGATTTGTACTTTTATCTTTAAAATACAACATAATTTACTACCTTCTTATTGAAAAGATTTTTTAACTCAAAATTTTGAAAATCATAACTATTCAACCAGGTATAATAAAGATTTTTGTCTAGGTAGGGTATCAAAACATTTGACATATAAATCGGTTTTCCATAAAGGATTAAGTAAATATAACAACTTGAATAATTCAATTAAATCACAGAGCTCTTTGAGAAATTTTAAAAAATCATTAAAAAATATTTATTTAAAAAACAAAATAGTGACTTAAAATTTTTTTTCTAATACTTCATAGATGATATTGTTAAATTATTTTCTGGATCATTTTAAATATTTTATAAAACTGGTTAAATTGTAGCACATAGCTAAATAAATCTTATTACTACTACTACTTATTTAAGTATGTGTATACAATTTTAAAGAATATGATCTATATTTTTTCAAACTTTCACAACTGCAATAATCATGATTCGCATTTCTTTATTAAAAGCTTGAGGAAATTAGAACCATACCTTCATGTTGAATGTTAAGTAGTAATTACGATAAATGTATCGTTATATTAATAATCTATTAAAATTAAATTAAATTTATGTGAATATACATTTATTAAAATTAAAAATAGTACTTATAGGTGGAAAGGAGACGTTTCATTTTGGTTTTATATTCGTTTAAGTATTAATCACATTTATAAAAGAATAATTGCCTCTGTTTTGTAGGTAGGTCTGCTAAATTCTGCCGCCAGGGTGCGTCATGGCAAACCAAGATATTTATTTACATACAGGAGATGTACTACTATAAATTAAGATTTAAAAAAACAAGCGGATGATTAATGACATACAATTTCAAGCGGTCGCCTCCTGGATTAGTTAAAGCCGTGAAAAGCATAATCGTAAAGAGTAGAAAATTTCTTACCTTCATTAAAACACTTTCGCTTAGCTTTTCCCTATTGATTATCTTAATAGCCACCTTCTTTCCGGTCACACACTGAATACCTAGTTTGACCAGCCCTGAAAAAAAAATATAATAAATATTTACGAACTACTCACAGTTAATGGGGTTTTCCAAATTTACACTATATCAAGAATCGCTGGGACCCATCAAATTAATTTGTTTTTAAATAATTTTTTTTTAAATAATTTTTTTTTAATTATACTCATAAAAATGCTACATGTATCAACTTTTTTCTTAATGAAACATGTATACTTTTACATTTTTACATTTTTAGATTCTACAATCAATTCTAGACATTTTTCATAAATCATGTCCTATACCTATCTTGCTCTCGCCTATCAGGATCATCGCCCAATAACTCTTGTATAATTACTGGTTTGTATAGGAATGAAACCACTATTTTTTAAAATTTAGATACGGTGGTTTCGTGAGTATCATAGTCCCCCCAAGTGGTGTGCTTGAGCTATGCGAACCTTTCTATAGTAATAATAATATGTTTATTTACATTTCTTCAGGTATGACCAGTTTTAACACTATCTTTAACAGTACCGGAAGTTCTCCACTTTGCTTTGCGTAAACGGTTGAAGATAGATAGGTAACTATTTTGCATATTGAACATTATTTGCGTGTCATCTGCATAGGCTTGGATTCAGCAGTGTTTGACGGAGTTAAACAGTTACCTAATTCATATATAATATGAAAAGTAAAGGCCTCAGAATAGATCCCTGCAGGACTCCGGAGGACGCATCCTGGGGAGATGAGACAAGATCGTCAATATGAACTCTTTCTTTCCGGCCAGTGAGATATGATTTTATAAAATGAGCAGCAGAATCGAATAAAGCATAATACTTTAATTTAGCGTATAAGAGATTATGATTGATTGTATCAAAAACCTTGGAAAAGTCTAAGGCTACTAAAGCTGTCAATTTTTTTTTGTCGGTACCATTAACGATACCATGAGTTATAAATACGGGAGTAAAAAAACTATACTAGAATTACTTCAATATTTCTTAATTATAAAATGTATCTTGAAATAGGTTCGATAGCTCCAAATGTAGATGGTAGACCCTTAAATAGTAGAGAAATTTTAAAATTGTAAAATTTGTGTTAGCCGGCACCATATTTCATTCTCCTAACTCTATTCTAGAAGTGTCATAAACTATAAAATAATTTTTATTTACGCGTTTAGAAGCTTCCCGGTTTCCTCTTTATTAGAAACATAAATATTATGACTTTAATATTTTTATCACACTATAAATTTAGTACCTGACTGCGTTATCAATTTACTGCCACTTTCTGGGTATGTTCTTATCTTTTGCTCGGTTATGTAATGACCATGCGGGGGATCCAGAATCGTCTTTAAAGGGGACAAATTTAAAAAAATTGAGTTAAGTCATTTATACAATTCCTATTTAAAAGTTAAGGAATCTAACATTTTAAACCAATTAAAACGAGAATATTGTGGCATATCGGACAAGTGTGTAACTGTTTTTTTTTATATTGGAATACATAGGGATCCAAGCACAATGGATACCCTGAGGCGGGTAGACCACGACGGCCGTTTCGTTCTTGTTAGGACTCTACAGGCAGCCGTAACCCAAGCAATCCCGAAACGGCGGTAAGATGTATTAAAAGCCTTTTGCAAAATCAAAGCAGCCATCAATACACCGTAGCGCCATCCCAGCGGAATTATATACTATATCGGATTGTTATCCACTTCGTGGTTTATTTAGTTGTCTACCTTTCGATTATTTACCAGTGTGACTATCTTTTATATTGGAGTTAACACACTACATAGGATTTCCCATGGCCAGTCCCCAGTCCGACGGTGTAAATCCTTAGGAAGTTTGATTTGTATTCTGTAATGCAATTCTGCATAAACAAGCTTCAATAATCTGGAAGTGGCAGGTTTATTGTACAAGAAACTATTAACGCTGCCCGTTGGGCATGTTGCAACAAATTATTACCTTTCGGATAGAGATAGTGCTGTCGAGAATGGAACTTGAGGAAAATTATTATACAAATACCATTTAGAATACAATGTTGTAGAATATGGTTTGCCACTTAGCCGTGACTCAAAGTCGTATCATGTAAACACCGAATGTAAGCAAGTTATACCGTGCGAGCAAAAATTATTTGCATCAAAGAGGACTTGGATTAAAAACATAGGGCTCGGTTTCGATCACAATGATATATGGGGTGGGGACGATATTATATATCTAACCAAATCTATATAGGTTAAAATTTTGTCAAATTCATATTATGACATGATATGCCAAACTAATGAGTAATAAAATAAATAGACAAATACAAATTTATTTTTGTTGTTTACAAAATTAACAAAGTAAGAATATACAGAAAGAAAAAGAAAAATAATTACAGAAATTGCTAAAATTTGCCACCGCCATGCTCCAAGCATAAATTCACAAGCCTCTTCATATTTTCGAAAGTGTTGACCAGCATCTCTGGAGAAATGTTACCACATTCTTGGATAATCCTTTCTTGTAATTGTTCTAAATTTGCAACTGGTGTTTTAAAAATAGTGTTCTTTAAATGAGGAAAAACGAAGTAATCCATAACCGTTAAACAAGGTGATCTAGGTGGGAATTCAATGTCTAAGCGAAAACTGATCAATCTGTCGTCGAAAAAATTGCGTAAGTAGTTAATAGTTTCGGCGGCTGTATGGGTGGTTGCACCGTCCTGTTGAAAATATCCAAAACGTAGTTCGTCGTCAAGTAATTGCTCCACAATTGGATTCAAAATATTGTCTCTATACCGCTGTGCTGTACTGTGTCATGGAAAAAATAGGACCAACAATTCTTCTTCGGGAAACAGCTAACCAGACACCAATTTTTCGAGGGAACCATGTGGACTCTACAAAAAAATGGGGATTTTCACTACCCCACATGCGTGTATTCTAAGAATTCACATAACCGGAGAGGTGGAACCAGGCTTCATCCGAAAAAAATGTCAGGTCTAATAAATCATTTATTTCCAATAAATTTTGGGTAAACCATTGAGAGTAACTCCTGCGTCTTTCAAAATCTGCGGCTTGTATTTTTTGGAATACTTGCACTTTATAAGGAATAAATTTAGCTGCTTCTTAAGAATTGTCCTGCATGTTTCATAAGATCTTCCCACTTCTTGGGACAGGCATCTTATACAATTTGTTGGCGTATTTTGCATTATTTCACGAACGTTTGCAACAAGTTCTTCTGTTCTTACAGATGGTCTTCCTGCTCCTTTTTGTGTTGTATAGAACCTGTTTCCCTAAACACAGCCAGGGTTCTTTTCAGACAATGATAAAAATCCCCAGCAACGTTAGGAAAATGTTCGTGAAAATCGTCCATGCACAAACCCGGATTGTATTGCCACTCACAATTTACTCTAACCCCGTTTCGAAAATACGCTTCAACCATGAATGTTTTGTGCTGTTCCGTAAAGACCATTGTGTGAATTGTTTAAGAAATTGGAAAAATTAGCGATGAATAAAATTACCTGTATTGACTGTCAAAGATGACGGAATAACTGATTGATTGTTAATTCAGGTAGTTACTGACACCCAACAGGTATTAAGCTCTACGGCTAAGCATTACCTTCGCCCTTAAATGCAAGGCCCTCTTTGATGCAAATAATGTTTGCTCGCACGGTATTGTCAGGTCAGTTACAAATATTAAAAACTATAAAACTCAAATGTTTACACATCGAAAACTAAAAACAAAAAAGACATATAAAAAATGTATATAATATTTACAAGAAATAATCTTATCTGCCGGCAGCCATTGATTCATAACTTGAATAGGTAAATCTAAAATATATGCAGATTTTCAAGAAAACACCCTATTCAAAGCCTGAAGTTAAGCATTTCTATAAAGTAGCCTTTTCATCTCAGACTTAAATTTATTTATAGAAATAAGCTGTGTAATGTTAAGCGGTAGTTTATTCAACAATTTGATTGGCAATACGAGATGATTGTTTGCTACAGAGCTTAATATATGTGGAGGAGTGTTAACATTACACTTTAGTCTTAGGTTGTAAAGGTGCAGATAGACTGGCAAGAATACTCGCAGAAGTTACTGTCAGACACTGGTGTCACTAGTCTAAATAGCATCGCCAGTGGACTTGCTTGCTAACGAAATTACAAGAAACACAGCCTACGAAGCCACTTCATGCAGGAAGTAAATTAAATTAAAATAAAGAAAAGTGGCGCTGGGGCAGATGAAGTGTATAGGTATATTTAATTGGCTATATTTTTCGGCAATGATACCTAAGCTACTAAAAAGATAGGAAGCGCGAGCCGAAGTTGCTGAGAGTGTAAACAGGTTTGCGAGAACTCGCGAAAAATAATCTCGCCGAACTTGCCTGACAGCTAATTGCGACAATTATTGCATGCAGTGTAAACTCATACGGAAGTCGCTCGCGTGATAATTGTCGCAAGTAACTTGCCAGTCTATTTGCACCTTTATGCTCGTCGTTATCTAAAGTGTGACTAGTAAAGTCCGCATCATATGGGATTTTTTTTATTAATAACTTTATTCGAAATTTGACTTTGACATCAATCGATCGAGATGAATATTTAGCAAAAAAAATAGTAGTCGCGTGATTCGCATTATCTGTCAAATTTTAATTTTTTCCTAAAAATAATTTAAAAGTGGGGTAATTTCTGAAAATATCGAAAAAAGTTATTAGAAAAAGTTTTTTTGAATGCAGTTTTTAGCCCACATGCAACATTTTAGCTGCATAAAATAATTTTGATTTTTTACCCATATTTTCTAAATTGCACCACTTTTGCAAAATAAGACTCAACGCAACCTACATAAAACTTCTTAGTTTTGACAATGCTTTATTTCAGATACATTTTCTTAAAAGTAGCGCCATATTAAATCTGTGTTTTTCTGCAAAATCAACATTGGGCTATTAAAATTTGGTCGCATGTGATGCAAAGTTTATTTGTTTTTGACCCTGTATAAGGTGACTTCATAAAATAAGTATTTTTGAAAACGTAGTTTATGTCTGAAAGTAATACACCTTAATATTAAGACAAAAAAGGACATCACACAGTGTCATCAGTAAAGTGTTCATTAAGTGGAAAATAAATTTTAGTGGTGGGTAAAAAATTAAAACTATCTTATGCAGCTGAAAATTTGCATGTGGGCTAGAAACTGCATTTAAAAAACCTTTTTATTATAGCTTTTTTTCGATATTTTTAGAAATAACCCCACTTTTGAATTATTTTTTGAGAAAAATTAAAATTTGACAGATAATGCGAATCACGTGACTACTATTTTTTTGCTTAATTTTCATCTTGATCGAGGCAGAACTTGATGCCAAAGTCAAATTTCGAATAAAGCTATTAATAAAAAAAAATCCCATATGATGCGGACTTTACTGGTCAGTGGTCACATTGTATAGCAACCTTAAAACTATACTGTAATGCAGTTCTTTTTTGGAATTGGTGTGTGTGTCATAAGGTGCGAATCATTTTTGAGCTAGATCGGTTATCGGGGGGGCTTTGCCCATATGGAGCAGCCAGATAATCGAATGGGGAGCTGGGGCGAGTAAAATCCATCCCAAGAGCGGTGGCGGAACATTTTTAACTTTCCCCCGTGATGATAGTGATGAATGGCCGATAATAACAAGAAATAACATAAGGAGTAATATCTGGAAAAAAATTACACTTTCCTCGGGTACAACACAAGGATAAGACTCTTTATGCATGACACTTTTAATAAGGATAAAAGACCGTGCAAAGTTAAAACGATGCTTTTATGTAAAACATATGTTCGGGCACGCTTTAACTTACAAAACGGAGGTGGGCAGCATAAAAGCCAACTGCCGACGACAATAAGGAACGTGTGAAGCGTGATAAGGCGAAAGGAAGCAGCGTAAAATAAGCTCAAGCAAAATCAATAAATAAAAAATGTGTTTAAAAATTTAGTTGAAATAGTATATTAAAGTATAATTGGATATTAAGGTCTTTAAAACACGCGCGATTTTGCAAGCACGACGGCGCAGCCGGAGTGCTTGAAATAGAGCAAGTGTTTTAAAGACCAGTTATCCACGAATACTTTACATTATTTTTTTTTATTGGTACACTTATTGGTATTTGTATTACAAAATATGGAAATAATAACTTAGTAAGTAGGGGAAGGTCGCCCTTGATGGCATACCACAGGTATCTCTGGAATAAACCGGGTTTGCGTCATCCCGCATAGTTAGACGGGCGCGCGTATTGACTAGTGTTGGGAAAAATCGACTTATTTTAATAATCGACTACCGAGTATTCGAGTGATTTAAAAAATCGAATGATAATCGATTTTTTTTCACTCAAATGCTAATATTAATTATTAGTATTGGCGGTTCATCGTTCATGTTGATATACAGCATTTGTATTGGGAATAACTGACTCGGTGTTGTTAATCGATTGATTTTTTGCGGATTATTAAATGTGGCGGAGATATTTGTGGATTTTTTGGCATGGTTCCCAGATCTTACAACTTACAATTTAATTTAACTAACCACTTGACTACTTGACCTTGAGATGTCACGATATTGCATAACTCATGATATTTATGAATACTGAATACTCACCACTATAATAAATCCTACTATCCTACGCAGGCAACCCGTAATGCAGTATTTAAATCTAAATAAATCATATTTATTATCTTACGCAGGCAACCCGTAATGCAGTATTTAATATGAATAATATCGCCAATAATAACCGAAAACCACTCGATGTAGCCGCTCGCTACGAGATTGATCTGGCCGCAGTGAGTGATTGACAGGCGGGCAGCAACTTTGGAGACGCGTTGAAACATAAAAACCATATGTTCGTCACTCATTTTGTCACTCGAGTTATTTCCGAAGATAATCGAATAATTCAAGTGATTGAAAAAATCGAGTGATCGGTTATTTTTCACTCGAGTAATCCCATCACTAGTATTGACCGTTCAGTTGTGAGTCGAATTTCAGTCGTGACGGAATTTTTTTATGTAAAGTTATTTAATAGAACAGAAATTGCTAAGTGGTGAAGTAATATTAGCCAGTTTTTAAACCAAAAATTTATTATGTTAGGTGCATTAAATTAGAATGCACGATTTTTTCCCGATAACTATAGGATATATATGTTACTTTGCTATGATAATTTTAAATATAAGTTGTGGTTTTAATGTTTTATAATGTATATACTAAAGTGTGACATATTCCTAAGATGGCATATCCATTGGTTTCCTATGATGGCATACCTATAAATACATATAAATAGGTATGCCATCATAGGCGTCATATTCAAAACGGCGCTACTTTTACTTTTCTTTGTGTCTATGTCCCTAAACACTACTTATATGCTTTGTAAAGTTTTTAAATATATCTTTAGATTGCACTTTCCTGATAATGTTTTAATTTTTTTTTAAGTTTTAACCATGTTCCCTAGAATGTAATATATTATTTTAAGTTTTTTTAAACAGTTTTATGTGCTTGAATTTTTTAACAATAAAAATGTGCAAACTGTAACAAAAATATTTCTTTTACATGTGTCCTTCAGATTTTTGCATTTTACTGAAGTATGCCATCATAGGTGGCATACTTGGTGGTTTTTTCTTTTCTACTATTTTTACCAAAAAAATAGTTTTTGTATATTTTTAAAGTTTTATAATGAATATTTAAGTAGTAACCAATATTTTAACATGGTTAAATGGGTTAAAACCTTTGAACTAAAAATATATTAGGTGGTAGAAAAAAAGGTGCCATCATTGGCGACCTTCCCCTAAGTGAAATGGTCGAATTCGTGATGTGATATACCTGTCGTTGTCATAAAAATGAGGAGAACAAAAAATAACTTCCAATCTAGGTTGCGCCGTCTTTCGGAAGAGACGTTAAACTGTGGGCCCCGTGTCATGGATGTTGGCACGTTAAAGAACCCTACCCTCGACAAAGAGGGATTCGGCAAAATTACTAGATAGTGTGTGACAAATTCCCTGGCGTCGGTGATTGGCCTCGTTGCGGAAAAAGGCCGACGTAAAATAAATAATTAAAAAAAAAAAAAACTTCCAATCTGTCACATAAGATTCATTGTTGTCACCGTTGACATTGGTTGTGTATTGCTTAAAAAAATATTTTATTTGACGTTAAAAGGTAATTCTGTCAAATCACTAATTAAAAAGTTGACATATTTAGACTTCACGTTTCACGGGTTGTTGATGTTGCCATGGTAACTTTAAAACACGCGCGTTTTTGAAAGTGGGATGTAAACATGCTGAG
Source organism: Polydrusus pterygomalis (assembly GCA_963969555.1). Lineage (NCBI taxonomy): Eukaryota > Metazoa > Arthropoda > Insecta > Coleoptera > Curculionidae > Polydrusus > Polydrusus pterygomalis. The sequence goes on along the minus strand of OZ018385.1, from coordinate 35,977,888 downwards.
GCGTACTTTAAATAAGCGAAATAGGGTATCAATAAAAAAAAAACTTTATAAATATTGGGTGAGTATTGAAAAATCTCTTAAATAGCCCACAAACTGCGGCTTTATCGGCTTTTTTGCTCGACGAGTCGCTCGCCGAACAGTCTAAACAGTGTTTTGTAGTATAAGTATCAGTGGCATAGTAGCCCACAGACTACAGGTTTAAACTAGGTGACATACTTATCGGTACCCGAGGTTTAGTATTTATTAGTACCTGTTTATTGTCTTATTAGTTTTTTTTTGTATCACACTCCTGCTGTGATTAGGAAACATCATCACATTGTCAAAATAACAGCGTCTCATATTTAATGATAATTGATACTTGTTTACTCCTTTGATCACCCTGTCTCCTCAGGCGTCGTAACCACAGACTCCTAAGGCAGACCATAATTATGAAGATAATATATTATTTTTGTGCAGTGGCGGCAGCCTAAGCCATAACAACAAAGAAGAAGACAAAGATGGCAAAGGAATAGCTTTTGGAGAGGAACCAATTATATTAACCTATATATTAGGAAAGATTAAACTGGACCTGGGAGATTGCTTTATTTTGGCAGTTGTAATGAAACTTGATATTTTTTATAATAATATTGGCTTGCAACGGTTAATAAAGCATATACTTACCACTAAAAATCAGTACTGTAGTTCTCAAAAATGTAAATAGCTTCTATTATGCAACATGGTTTACTAAGATGGTAAAATTCGTCCATAGATTATAAAGTCCAATACTAATGATGGGTTGTGCGAAATAAGAATCTCATCAATAAAATTCAAATTCAGACAGGACAGCTAGAAGACTCCAAATAACGATGTGACCTGCGCAACAAATACATTAAAACTAATACTACGGCGCCCGGCGATTGCCGATCGCTACGAACTCCCACCAACGTCTTGTGGATTATAGGTTATAACGGATACAATTCGTTTTTGGAGACACTGTTCTGCTTTCTTAATTGTGGAGAAAGCGCTTTACTGGGAAAAAAATGCGTCGCATTAAGAAAATACAAGTTATTTCTCAACAAAATTGCTGTATTAAAAGTAGTTCATTATTCAACAAGACTGTACTTCTAATGGAACTGATTACTATAGTCAGATCTGGTCTTAACGTGCGGGTCCAAAGGTCACTGATCATATGCGTCAAATCAGACAACACAGAGGCTATCAAAATGTTGTGAGATTATTTACAAATATACCGAAGGAAGGAAAAATAGTTTCATTATTTTAGCTATCGCGAAGATAGCCACATATACCTAATATTATTAGTTTTGTAAAAATTATGTACAGGGGAGTTGAAAAAGTTACAAAAAAATTATATAATCGTTAATTAAAAACGACAATAATAAACAGTGCAATTTATTTTAACAATTTTACTACTAAAACCTAAAAATACAATGGCATTTAGTCTGATAAACTATTTCGATAGTGAAAGAAAAAGTGGAAATTCGCAAACCTATATGCAGGAAACCGTAATGAAACCACTGGGAATTAGTTTAAGGACTATGCAGAATAATGTGATGCATTAAAAAAAAGCATAATATAATACCCAAGAATACTAAAAAATGTAAACGAAAAACACCGTTTATAATTATAGCCTAAAAACTCTCATCGTCACTTATAAAATCTGAAAAGTCCTCGTCGTCTGAGTCGTCTTCGAATGGAGCAATTATCATTGGCGCTACTTCGACATCTAGTACTTGTTCTCGATCCCACCAATCCCTTATTAATATTTCTGTATGTTCCACCGATTTCTTCCAGTACTCTTGTGTAATATGATCTAACGAATCTTGCCAAACTATTTGTACTTGGTCGGATTTAAGACCATCACCTACATGTTTTTCATAAGAAGACTTTGCACCAGCCCATATTAATTCTATTGCGTTAAACTGGCAATGATATGGCGGCAGTCGTAGAACCTCACACACAAAAAAAACTACTCTCAAAACAAGCTTATAGTAATGCTCAAACAAATAGCCTTATTTTGAAACTAACTTGCTTTATTTTGTGCCTAAAATATATTCATTTTTAAACTACTACTGGTTTTAAATTATATCATCAAGTTAATCAAAATTATGTTCATAAAGAGATTAAATAATCATCATAACAAGATAATCTTATACTTGTTTTAAAAATAAGTATTGTGGTCAAATTGAAATATACTATGATGGGTTTAAAAATAAGAATAAATTTGTATTCTCACAGCGAGCACAAAGACAGTCTCTATGCTTAACTTGAGTAAAATCTAAACCCTTATTATTTCTTTGATGCTATTTGCATCACGTGACCTCTTGTTTTGCGAGGAAACGACCGAAATACGTTTACTTTAGTCGTTATTTAACATCCACGCAGAGGTCGCGCGTCGATGCTCACCGATGCTGGTAGTGTGTGTTCTATTTTGCGCGTTTTGTGTAATAGTGTGATGGAGGAAATTTTATATTCGTTATAGTTATGGTTTTTTATTACCTGTTTTTTTTTTTAATAAAACCAAAAGCAATAAAAAGTGGTTTTATTTATCAGTTATCTGTTAGGGCTATATTCAGATCAGATACTACCTAAGGTAATATCACAATAGTATTTGTTACCTATGTCACAAAGACATTTTAACTTGACATTGTACAATTCTATTGACTGCGGTGAGCTTATCCTATCTGACCTAAATAATATAGTCCTTTCAGATCTATCTGTTTCAAAACTACATGATTTTAAATTTTACTCTATCTAATAATAAACTAGTTTTAAGATGATAATAAATTGATTTGTCTAGTTTCGCTGAGAATGTAGGATAGTCACAAATTGAAGATACAAATAAAATATATGTGCTCAAATGCAACTTCGTATATTCAACTTAATAATAACTCATACTCAAAACGAAAATAACGAATATTTATTCTTAGAATACTTTGAATCAAACCAATATTAACGTATACTATATCTGCAACTAAAATTATTGATAGGTTGATCATTTATTTTTATTACCCTAAAACTAAAGTAGAGTCAAGTTAAAATAATGTAGTATTAATTTAAAACTATATTTTGATGCTAAGGTATTTTCTATTTAATTTTACTTTAGCATTGCTCCTATTCATGTATATGATAGTTTCAGTTTGAAACTTTTAGGTTCAACTGGATACTAGATTTTTTTGTGTGCATGACCATATTCACGCAGTATTTCATCTACCGCGTATATTTTGGGTTTTTTAAGAGACTTTGCTATTGATAGAAGTTCTGATTTAAGCATATTTGGTAAAGGATTTTGGTTGTGTTTTTCCAGCCACTCATAAATATCACTTTTCCTCCAAGATGAAGTAGGCTGTTTATTTAAAATTCTTCAATGATATGATGCATTATCTAATACAATTAAAGACGGGGCATCCAAATTTGGTATTAATTGAACTTTTAACCATTTTTCAAACATTTCGCAATTCATATTATCATGATAGTCAGCACTTTTTGATGTTGAAGAAAAAATTAAACTCGCACCTGCAACATATCCTGTTGCAGAACCGGCATGCAAAATAATAAAACGCTTTCCCGTACCGCACCCCTTTTTCCTTTTAACACTTTTTACAGACTCATCTTGCCAAGATTTTGAACCACTTCCATTCGAAAATATCCACGTTTCGTCTAAAAATACCACTTTTCTAAATTTCGATTTGTAATTGTCCGTATATTTTTTTTAAAACTGAACGCGCTGACTCACTATCTGTGGCTGCTCACATAAAAATCTTCGGTTACAGTATTTTTTATAGCGAAAACCTAAATTTTTTATTAATTTTGATAACGCTTCAAGTCCAATTTCCAAAACACCCCGAATTTTTAATGTTTTTTGTAAAACTGGAAGAGTTACATTGGTTTTTGATTTGTATAAATCGTAAATCACATTTCGAACTCCCATTTTAATATTTTCGCTTAAATCCTCAGTCTTTGGCTTTCTTCGTTTACACTTTTTAGTATTCTTGGGTATTATGTTATGTTTTGTTTCATGCACAATTTTCTACACAGTCCTTAAACTAATTCCCAGTGCTTTGGCTACTGTTTCCTGAATATTGGTTGGCGAATTTCCACTTTTTCTTTCATTTTCGAAATAGTTTATCAGATTAAGTACCATTTTTTTTTATTGGGGATGCAAAAACCCAGAAAATTGTTTCATTTTGTCACAAACTGTCAAAGTCACAAAACTGGCATATTTAAAATAAAACGTAGCTGGTGCTATTATAAGCTTTTTTAGAATCGCTGGAAAGTAAATACATATCCTTTTTTTTCATGTCAAAATGGAATAAGTCTGTCTCATTTATCTTACGTATTTTATTTAGAGGGTAAAATTAAACGCAAGTAAAGAAAACAAAAACTGAGAGTATGTCTTTCTTGAATCGTATGACCCGCACGATAAGACCAGATCCGACTATACCAATAAAAACACTTGTAGCAAATCTCGAATTGATATAACATAAACCGGGTTTGATACACTAGCAATTTATTTATTATGGTTTAATAAAAAATAAGCTATCAATACAAACTATGTCTTAGCAAACCTGTTGCATAAGATCATTTTCCTCAGGGTAAACTTATTAAAAAACAAACTACCATCGAATATCAGTCGTCGGAAGCATATTAATTAATATCTGAGCAAGGATCGTGGAAAAATCAAAGAATGTCCTCGTTTATTCATCAAATGCTAATTATAGCACAAAGATGAAAAGAGTCACTTTAATGCAGGGGATGCTTTCCCAAGGGATGCTTGGGACGCCCTGAGCTATTAAGTCAAGAGTACAAATCGTCACGATCCAGTGGCACGCCAGAGTGAGAAAGACGAAGAGGAGGAGAAAACGAGGATGGCAATAAGTTATTTGGTTTGTGCCGCTGTTCAGGGTGTTTCACGGTGGATGGAACGTTACACGTTTCTGGAAAACGGGTGATACGGTTTTTTTGAAAATTTGGTTGCTCCGATAAACGACCATTTTCTATCGTTTTAAAATATTTTCAGCAATACAGCGTTGCCGCTTCTACACAAAACAGGTGGCAACATCGTTAATGTAAATAAAACACCCTACATATTTTTTATTTTCAGATTCTACATAATACGAGTATATTGTATTTCTGAGCTTATTGGCAAATTAAATTTTATAGGAAAAATCGATCATAGTACTGTCTACAGAATATTATATAATATTAAATGGGCTAGAGTTTTAGATTAAAACGTTTCTACATGCATGCTTGTTTAACGTTGATAATAGCAGAGAACAATTTTATTAACAAGTGTATCGTTTTAATGTATTTCTTCTCGAAAATCAGAAAAAAAGTCATTTCGGTGACACATTTTCTTACGAACATTTAAAAAGAAGAATTCATAAATACGAAAGTTATGATATAAAAAAACACAAAGGATAGTGTTCGCCAAACTAGGGCCAAAACTAGTTCAGTTTTCTTTGCCATAGTAAAAAATAGGGGATTAGTCCCTCAAAAACCATTAAAAGTAAAACATGTCCTAATTTATTGTTGCAATAGCGTAAATTAATTAATTAGTATATACCTTGACAAACAATATTTTTTATATGTCACTAATTATCAATAGTATTGTGCTTTCTAATAATAAGGCCAAAAAAAGTCAAAACTTTATTAACCGAATTAAATAATCTCCGTCACAGAAAGGGACTATGACTTGAGCTGGCTAAAAATTAAAATACAAGGAAACTTTAATGTATTTATATAGACAAACTTTATTAAAATTATCAATTTACTGAATTTTGCAACCATCTGTTCAGTAATTGTTGATGTTTGTCTTTTCTGTGATATAATGCCAGTTCTGTTAGACGTGGTCAGATTCCAAGGCGTCACAGAACGGACCATCACAGAACTGACAAAAACTGATTCTCCATTTCCTATGAAAGAATGGTGGTTGCCTATGCTCGTAAAAGTAAGGTTAGAAGCAAGGTACCCCTTGGGTAAATATAAAAATCAGTTATTTCTTTAGTTTTTTTTTAAATATTACAACTATGCAACATGTTCCAAAGCTGACCCTTAATAAAAATATTTACCTGCTGATAACAAAACTTTTCCCTACTGTATTTTTGCGGCATTATTTTAACTTTGCGCCCTACTAAGGTAAGATTCCTTACGGTTATGAATTATGAAATTATAATATATCATTTACGTAGGCCCTACATGCCCCATTTATAACATAACTACGGCAAATTTGATTCATATTCTCTTAACCATTTTCAAATCATCGCCAATTTTCTAAAATAAACTTTTACTTGAACCACCCTGTATCTCGTTAACCGTAGCTATTTTATCATAAGAAATTGAGCATGTATGAAGTATTTTCAAGTCTCCCATCTCCTGTTTTTATAACATTAAAACAATTGTTGGGCATTATTTAAAACAAATGATTATACACGTCCTTTCATTCAATTTAAATATTTTAATTTTACAATAGAAATAAAAAGAGCAAATAGGAAACTACTTTCCAAAATTGCAGGGATGTTTGCGCTCATGTTCTGCCCTACGTTTTGATCAGCTGTTACAAATTCTATTTCATGTTCGGATGATAGGAATGGTTCTAATTTTATTTCGTTCCATTGCATGTCCCAGACTTGCCAAGTGGAAAACGGGCATTATACCAGGGATGCTCTCTCCTGAGGGGGTGTTTGTGACGCCTTGAGTTATTAAGTCGAAGTCAGGGGTGGAAAGCATCACGGATAAGAAGCACGTTAAACTGATAAAGACTGCCTAGACTGGAGAAATAATGAATTATTTGCTAAGTATCTTGGGCAAATGAACCAGGAAGGGTAGTAGTAGTAGTAAAATGTTTTATTTAGCAAAAAGCTACAATTAACTATTTTTTAAAACACTTTTTTAACACATTTTTATAGATTTATTTTTAAATTTTAAAACGCAACCTTCTTTTAACAAAAACAGACAGAAAAGTTAAACATTTTGTAAATTGTATCAAATATTACGTATTATATTTTGTTTTTTAATTAAATGTAATTTTAAAGTTTTTCTAAACAGTTTTAATGATTTTTGAAATTTAATAGAATTTTCCAAATTCTTATATTCTATATCAAACCTTTATAAAAAATAGATTTGTAAGCTAATGTTTTAGACACTCTATCCACATAAAAATTTTGATTAGTTCTTGTTTTAAAATTATGATGGTCGTAATTAAAATAACAACAATTTTTTAAACAATCGGGCAATAAATTATTTTTAATTTTATGTATAAATAAAAAATTAAATTTCTGACATTCAACCAATCTAAATTTTTTAACGTAAAATTAATCTTTGTATATTTGTCACAATTTAAAATAATCCGCATTGCCTTAATTATTTTGTAAAATTTGTAATTTATTAAATATTTCCTCACTAGCACAATATAAAATGGAAGAACAATGAAGAAAATGTGGAATATAATAGTATTAAATACAGTTCTTTTAGAAAACAAACTTGATTTAGAACTGATTCTTTTAAAATAACCTACTTTTCCGGCAATCTTCGATATAATACTTTCAAAATAATTTTAAAAATTTAATTTTGAATCAATGATTATCCCTAAATATTTAAAACTGTATACTAATTCCAATTTTTCACCATCAATTACAACATTTATATTTTGACAATTTAAATTATTAGCCATAACCATACGTAAAATTTTAATTTTAATTTTTTACGGGGTAAAAGTTAAGAAAATGCCGAAAGAGAAGTATCGCTTTGTCACAGAGTAATCACACATTAACGCCGATCGGGGGACCAGATTGTCTTTTCACCTATGACAGAAAATTTCTTATTAGTCGAGTTCCTTTTATATAGGTTGCTAAGCGTTCCTTTTAAAAGTTTAACTCAGCTCGGCAAAGATTATTTTCCTCCGTTCCCCTTGCCGCGGTTAAGTAGGGGAAGGTTGCCTATATTGAACCGCTACCTAAATTGGACCACAGTACATTTCTCCGAAACTAAACAAGTGCCATATCATCTGGCAACACTGTAACATACTTCCACCCAGAACCTTTGATCGGCAACAAACTCAACTAGTTGGCCGTTAGTGCTTGACGTGTACACAGCAAAACGTAATTTACACAATTTTAATGTAATATTTTTAGGATTTTCCTAAGAATTTACCGTAGAACCATAAAACTCTAAGCAAAATCTTTTTTATGGAAGTTATCAAGTAAGTTTTTACTTTTTTTGCATTAGGATGTCTTCTACTGTTTGATTGTAAATTTGATGTTTTTTTGAAATATAATTATTAAACTTCCTATACCAACAATTTTATTTTTTATTTATTTATTTAACACCTAAGCTTCCGATTTAAATCATGTGGTCCAATTTTGGAACCCCCAGATGCAATTTAGGCAACCGGTTTCCTATATTGAACCACTTGCAGAGGTTTTTTTATAGCCTGGTATATCATAGATACTTTGAAATAAAATTCTGAAAAAAATCCTGCAGTTGAACAACATACTAAAGTATATTAAGGTATAGCTTCGAGATCGATTTTGCGTTAATATCAGGATCTATGATAAGAAATCTGGAAATTGGTCCAATATAGGCAACCTTCCCCTATGTCCCTCCATATTTCTAATGCGTCTATACGAAGTGGTTCGCGAAGCGTTCAATTAACAACTTAGCTAAGCAAAAAATTTTACTTTGCTATGTTATTTAAGAGAAACGAAACGAACCTATCTTATATGACAAAAATATCCAAGTTACTTTTAGTTTCTTTTAAATAGCACAGATTGTCACATGCAACAAAATTGCATACCACTGAAAATTGAAAATTCAAATATAAATCGGATATCGGATAAATAGAAACAATCGTAAAAATAATATATTGTGTATAAATTTTAAGTTCAAAAGTTAAATAACTTGAAGTGAAGACGAAATACACCAATTTTGTCTAATTTTGAAAGATCATTTAATTTTAATCGAGACGGAAATAAAAAACAAAACTACATTTTGTAATGGTTGGCGACATTGTTTTTTTTTAATTAATAATATTAATATCAATAATAAGTGTATTTGAAATTTAATAATATAATAAATATATGTTTATATTGTCTTCTATAAATTTATTCTTCAATCCCCTGAAGCTGAGCTTGTTAGGGGCAAATCTTATTTTTTGTTTTAGTATTTAAAATCATAAATCATAAATATACATTAAAAACCAAATTTTAAAGTAAAAATTATAATTTATGGTATAAACGCAGTTTTTTTTTGAAGAAATATATTACCTATTTATAATAAAATGATTAATTTATAATTATTTTTAAGTAAAAAATATTATTTACTACTATAAATTATTCAGAACAATATTAATTAGTTAAAGCATTTCCGAAAATATTATCAAATTTTCTGTTTTTGATATCCATGTTTTTATTTCGACTTTAAATTTTTTTAATCAAATCAATTTTTTGTTGGTAAATAATCGTTTAAATAAAAACATAAATATTTGAAATTTTTTTGTCATATGGACTTATTTATTTTAGGTTTTATGGTTATTTCCTTTTTATGACGTGTATTATGATTATGGTTTTTAAATTGTATAAGGTTTTTATTTTTAAATATATATATTAAGATGTTATAAATGTAAAGTTGTCTTATGTTCAACTTTTTTGTTTCTGAATATAATTCTTTTGAAGGATAAAGATAATTTTTATTGAATATAATTTTTAGAAACCTTTTTGTAATATTTCTAATTTTTTAACTAAAGTTCTATTTATTCCTCCCCAACCTGAAATTCCCTAATTTAAATGAGTTTTAACTAACTCGTAATATAATATTGCCATATTTCTTACATTTAAAAATGTTTTAATGTTTTTAAAAATTGGTAGTAAACTTCTTAATTTTTTAATTAATTATTCTAAGTGAAAATTCCAATTTAATTTACTGTCAAAAATAATTCCTAAATATTTTATTTTATTGACTTTAAAAATTTGAATGTCTTCATTTATTTAAATACTATTCCTATTTCGTGGTAGGTTATTTAGGTTTAAAGTAAAAGGAATATAATTTGTTTTATTAAAATTAATTGTTAACAAATTGTTATCAAACCAATTTTTTATAATTTTAAAATTGTACTATCATCTGCAAAACTATAAATTTGTCAAATTTCCCCTGGCTTTCCCTCCGAGATTGCCAATTATACACAATAAAAGTGATTCAAACAATTTAAATGGCAATTTTTGTCCTTACCTTTAAATACCCCATTCTTTAAAGCAGAATAAATTGTGTTGCAGGTCTTTGGTATAATCTTATCCAAAGCTTGAGCTTTTGAAATATCTTGCACAAGTAGTGGTGTATTCTATTATTACTAAGAGAAGTACGATGCCCGATTTTAATGAAAAAGTTTACCTACTAAATAAATAAACGGCCAAAACAAGGAAACTCCTAACTGAAACTGTTGCCACTTTCACAACAACAGGCTACCATCGATAAATCATACAGTCATCCGACACAATTTAATGTCTAAGCCGAAACCGTGAAAAAAATAAAAAAATATCCTTTCCCATTCAACGGATTCTAATTATATAGCACCAAGATGAAAAGAGTCACTTAAATGTTGGGGATGCTCTCCTGCGGTTTGTTGAATACCTTGGGCCTTTACACCGGGGGTGCTACGCATCACCGAAGAGAGAAAAACAAGTAAAGCCAGAAGGATAATAATAATTAGGGACGTTCCACTATGTCATGTTCCATGATATGATATTGGACGGGTGTTAAATAATAAAACATTGGATTTATGTCCGAGATTTAAACGTGATCTCTCACACATTTTTTGATACCGAAACTTTATTTCGATATTATAAATATTTCTAAAAACTATCTATGTATGTACAGTGTCACCAATAAAGTCCGCATCATATGGGATTTTTTTTTATTAATAACTTTATTCGAAATTTGACTTTGGCATCAAGTTCTGCTTAGATCGAGATGAAAATTAAGCAAAAAAATGGTAGTCACGTGATTCGCATTATCTGTCAAATTTTAATTTTTTCCAAAAAACAATCCAAAAGTGGGGTTATTTCTGAAAATATCGAAAAAAGTTATTGGAAAAAGTTTTTTAAAATGCCTTTTCTAGCCCACATGCAAAATTTCAGCTGCATAAGATAATTTTGATTTTTTACCCATATTTTGTAAAGTGCACCACTTTTGCAAAATAAAACTCAACGCAACCCACATAAAACTTCTTAATTTTGACAATGCTTTATTTCAGATACATTTTCTTTAAAGTAGCGCCATATTAAATGTGTGTTTTTCTACAAAATCAAAATTGGGCTATTAAATTTTGGTCGCATGTGATGCAAAGTTTATTTGTTTTTGACCCTGTATAAGGTAACTTCATAAAATAAGTATTTTTAAAAACGTAGTTTGTGTCTGAAAGTAATGCACCTTAATATTAAGACAAAAAGAACACAGTGTCATCAGTAAAGTGTTCATTAAGTGGAAAATAAATTTAAGCTTAGCTTAGCGTAAAGTTTATCTATTTTCAACGATTTAATTTAAAACTTCTTTATTTTATTTTTATTTTTTTACTTTCAGACACAAACTACGTTTTCAAAAATACGTATTTTATGAAGTTACCTTATACAGGGTCAAAAACAAATGAACTTTGCATCACATGCGACCAAATTTTAATAGCCCAATTTTGATTTTGTAGAAAAACACACCTTTAATATGGCGCTACTTTAAAGAAAATGTATCTGAAATAAAGCATTGTCAAAACTAAGAAGTTTTATGTAGGTTGCGTTGAGTCTTATTTTGCAAAAGTGGTGCAATTTACAAAATATAGGTAAAAAATCAAAATTATCTTATCCCGCTGAAATTTTGCATGTGGACTAAAAACTGCATTTAAAAAAACTTTTTTTAATAACTTTTTTCGATATTTTCAGAAATAACCCCACTTTTGAATTATTTTTTGAAAAAAATTCAAATTTGACAGATAATGCGAATCACGTGACTACTATTTTTTTGCTTAATTTTCATCTCGATCGAAGCAGAACTTGATGCCAAAGTCAAATTTTAAATAAAGCTATTAATAAAAAAAAATCCCATATGATGCGGACTTTACTGGTGACACTGTATATGGTAATTATTTGTAGACGAAATATATTTCATATTATACTACAGACTAGCATGTATTATTTATAGGGTTATATGATAACTACTATATTTTTACTATTGTAACAGTCATTTTAATACTGGATCGCATAAGATATAGTAAATATAGGACCAACAATTCTTCTTTGGGAAACAGCTAACCAGACACCAATTTTTTGAGGGTGCAATGTGGACACTACATAAAAATGGGGATTTTTACTACTCCACATGCGTGTATTCTGAGAATTCACATAACCGGAGAGGTGAAACCAGGCTTCATCCGAAAAAAATTTCAGGTCTAATAAATAATTTATTTCCAATAAATTTTGGGTAAACCATTGAGAGTAATTCCTGCGTCTTTCAAAATCTGCGGCTTGTATTTCTTGGAATACTTGCACTTTATAAGGAAATAAATTTAGCTGCTTCTTAAGAATAGTCCTGCATGTTCCATAAGATCTTCCCACTTCTTGGGACAGGCGTCTTATACGATTTGTTGGCGTATTTTGCATTATTTTACGAACGTTTGCAACAAGTTTTTCTGTTCTTACAGATGGTCTTCCTGCTCCTTTTTTGTGTTGTATAGAACCTGTTTCCCTAAACACAGCCACGGTTCTTTTCAGGCAATGATAAAAATCCCCAGCAATAAAAGCAACGTTAGGAAAATGGTCGTGAAAATCGTCCATGCACAAACCCGGATTGTATTGACATTCACCATTTACTCTAACCCCGTTTCGAAAATACGCTTCAACCATGAATGTTTTGTGCTGTTCCGTAAAGCCCATTGTGTGAATTGTTTAAGAAATTGGAAAAATTAGCGATGAATCAAATAATTACTTGTAACGACTGTCAAAGATGACGGAATAACTGATTGATTGTTAATTCAGGTAGTTACTGACACCCAACAGGTATTAAGAGCAGTAACCCCTTTTACCACAATGAAAATTGCCGAACGTTTTGCTGGTCAAACGAAAAGAAAAAATAAAAATTGATATTTAGAAAATAAATTCTACTTTAAATACCCCATCCAGAAAAGTAAATGACGATCGAAAATATTCCCAAAATTTTTTTTTGAAATTTTTTTTATTTTTAGTAATTTTGTAATATCTTAAACAATTCTTTATTGGTCAAAAGCAAAATGACTTTCCCGGGTGTAGAATGTTGTACCAAACAATTTTTCTTAAAGCCATTTTTCAATATCGGCCTTACTTTTTTCTCAAAAACTTTGGGCGCGTAAACCCACTTTACACGCTTAAATTCACTTTATGTGGTAAAGGGGTTACTTCCTCTTTACGTCCTTGGATGCAAGGCCCTCTTTGATGCAAATAATTTTTGCTCGCACGGTATACAATATTATAAAATGAAAATGATAAAGAATAAATTTTTCAGAAACCACGATTTGTAAAACAAGTTAAATATTCATATATTTTATGCAGAATTTAACATTTCCCATCTACATAATTAATTTTCAAGAATGGACGTAGTACATATACCTTTATGGTGATGTTGGTTTATATAAATGTAAATTCGTGTTAAAATCAGCAAACAGCAATGTTAATATATTGTTCTTTAAATAAGTCGACTTTACAGGGTGTCTTTACCTTGTGCTAAAGCAAATTCAATTATTATTCAAGTTGTTTCGCACCCACATACGTTTGCTTTGAGCTTCCGCCCCAATTAGAATAGGTCTTTGATCAAAATTTAATGGTGAAGGGAGATTGCCCAACAAATTTGTATGAGATTTTCTGTTAAAAGGGTTCTAAAGGTTAAATTTGGAATTTTTGTCACTTACCGCCGTTAAACAGGAACGTATTAGCTCATTCTGGACCGATCTGACCCCGAATTCTATCCAGAGATTATAATCTATCGTTAAATTTAGTGATATGATTAAAAAACTTTCTTTATCATATCTTCCAATAAAAATTGTAGCATTACAAAAAGTAATGGTGCCGCTCTCGACAGCATTTCTCTCAAATGGAGGCTAACCTTTAGGGGATTCCGGGGCAAGTAGTAACAATTTTCAAATCAATATTTTTTTTTTATTTTAATGTCCGCGAAAATAAATAAAAGCAAATATTGTAGCATATCGGACAAGTGTAACTGTTTTTTATATTGGAATACACAGGGATCCCAGCACAATGAATACCCTGGGGCAGGTATAATACTGCGGGTACAATATTTGCTTTTAATTATTTTCGCGGTCAATTATCTTCTAAACATTTTTATGGCTTTTCTTTAACGGACTGCGCGCATTCTAGTGGGTGCCGGCGTTGATCTGTTTCTAGGCTGCAAAACGGCAGATGTTTTGGTAAAAACACAAAACGCTCCTATCCTATATTGGATTGTGATGCACTTCTTGGTTTATTTAGTTGTCTACCTTTCGATATTACCAGTGTGACTGCCTTTTATATTGGAGTTAATTCCTCTAGGATGGCGCTATATACGGTGTATTGATGGCCGCTTTGCTTTTGTAAAAAGGCTTTTAATGCATTTTACCGCTGTGTCAGGATTGCTTGGGTTATGGCTGCCCGTAGAGTCCTAACAAGGACAAAACGGCCGTCGTGGTCTACGCGCCCCAGGGTATCCATTGTGCTTGGATCCCTGTGTATTCCAATATAAAAAACAGTTACACAGTTGGAAATAAGACCAAAGCATATTTGGTCAGCAGGATGGAGCCCTTCCCCCCTTTGCAAGAAATGTAAAAGAATTCTTAAAAGTTACATTTTCAAATGGGTGGATAGGACGGCGAGGATAGAGTGGCCGCCCAGATCCCCGGATATTATACCCTTAGATTTTTATTTATGGGGCGATTTAAAAAGAAAGGACTATGTCACCAGACATTACAGTTTTATAGTTATTGTTAACATAATTGTTCGTTAAAAATTAGTCTTTATTCAATTGCTGACACATGGTTTGACAGATAAAAATAAGGCAAATTTCTATTTCAATAAGCCTTTCAAAAAGTTGCCACAAGTGGTGTCTACTAATTTGAAAAAAAAGTTGGTTGGGGCTTGGGGTCCCAATTTTTTTACATGACAGATGTGAGGCAAAAATCTATTTTTGAATTTTAGAGAAATCTTATTCCCAGAGCCGCAATAAGCGGCGTTCCATTTAAAATCCCCACCCTGTATACATATTACATACTTACCAACAAATCAACTAGAAAAATAAATCAAACCAAACAATATATAAATAAAGTGATTTAGTGACCTATTTGGTAAGAGCTAAGTCAATACACCCTTGCCCTTGTGGGCGTATGTTTTCACTTCCCTATATAACTCCTATTTATATCTTTTTTACAGCTGAAGTAGCAATTATTTATGAGGTGAGATCTTTTTATTGTTATTATTAGAGTCAAGGAAATATTATATTTAATACAGAATAGGGGCCTTAAGTTGAAATAGATTAGGATGATACATGCAGTTTAATCAATTAAAGTTTATCAATGATTAAAGGCCGGAATATATGCAAGCTGCATATATATGCATTTTTTGCATATTTTGTCAATTTTATAATAAAATGCATATTTGTTATAAATTATTATTTTAAGAGCATATTTTTATGTTTTCGGCTTTATCAAAAAATTTAAAGCATTAAAGGTTTAATGTCCAGTTTCGTACTTATTTCAGGGATTATCCAATCTGAAGATTATAATAAATATATTTACATTTTGGTTATACACAAGGTATTCAATGGAGGTGTCCGGGGTTTGCAGGTATATTTTTAGGGGTTGTTTATTATCACTTAATAATGCGTTATTATTACCTGCTTAACAAACTATTTATATCGATTTGTAATACATACTTCTGTAGAAATTTAAGTTGACTCAATTAGTATCGTTGAAACTTTTTCCGCTAAATGTAACAACATTCCAGGAAAAGAAGGAAGTCAAGTCAGGAACAAATTGGATGTAACTACAAAAAAGAATGAAGGATTTAAATACTTAACTGCAGTAAAAAGCATTTGTGAGTGTAAACCATCCAACGAAGTTGTATCCTTATATTTTGCTACCTAAGTTGCAATATTGTCCGATTAGATCAGTAGATGTTAAAAGAACTTTTTCTTTGTATTTTTACTAATAGAAGACAATCCTTTTTAGTTTAAAATTTTGAAAAATATTTAGTAATAAATTTTTAGGTTAAAAAATTGTTTACTTTTATTTTTCTTTGTTTTTTCAATTCCTTGATTTATTAAATGAATTTTGCTAATATTAAATCTTCAATCCGTGTATCACATTTGCGATTGCTATACAGGGTTCGTCAGAAACAATATTTTTAGTCCTTTGGATTTTGTTTAAAATAGGTTTACGTAAAAACAAACAACTCTTGTTGCTTTCTTACTTCGAGTATGATTTTAGATTTGGCCGAGTAACTTTTTTTTAAACGTGGTACCACCAAGTTAGCGCATAGTTTAACTCGACATCTGAATTCCCGATAACAGTTCCTAACTTGCTGTATTAAGATATTTGCAATAACTACTATTTTTTCTTTCAAGAGATCTAAGTTATTATTGAAATTGGTTTTATACACATGTGGCTTCAGATATCCCCATAAATAAAAGTCGATAATTGTGAGATCGGGACTCCTACGTGCCAACTGGTTTGGACCATAAGTACCTTCCAATCCATTTGTTCCCAAAGTGATGATTTAACCAATGATCAACAGGAATTTGATATTAGAATTGAAAAAAAATCCAAAAAACAAATACTGTTATTTCTGACGAACCCTCTGTATAGTAATCGCAAATCTAATAGTTGAAATTCTATTTTCAACACTAGCAAAATCCATTTAATAAATCAAGGAATTGAAAAAAAAACACCCAAAAAACGAAAAATGTTTTTTGCGACGAACCCTACTACTAAAAAAGGTTTTCCTCTTTCAAACTCTATCCGTGGATACACTGTATATTAGATAGTGCGCTATCCATTTGACATTCTTCAGAAATTCTTTATTAACCATTTTTCTCATGAAGGAATATTTTCCAATCATTGTTCCTCTATCTTAGCCCATATAAACTTCTATTTCTATATATTTTTAATAAATGTAATATCCGGAATTATTTATGGAAATATCACTGACGTAGCCTTCCAATGTTCCATATTCTCATCGCCCCTTCTGATCACGTCTTGAAAGATCCCCCAAATATTTATTTATTGAGTTTACTAACCGACGCATCAGCATTATATTAAGGTTCCATCACCGCATATAAAATAATCCATTTTCTTTCCTTCGCTGTCAATAAATTTTTGCAAATCGGGACATACAATTTACTGTAGTTTAAAAATACTCACAGACGCATCCTCAAATTGTGTTTCATGTAGCACATTTTCAGGATTAAAACTCTTTTTCCGGAATACAGATATTATACCTTCTTCTTCTTCGTATGCCTATCCGAGCTGGATGCTGGCGACCATCTGAACAATCATTACTTTGTTAACTGCTTCTCTGAACAGTCCCGTGGTTGACTTTCCGAACCAGACCCTTAGGTTTTTCAGGCATGATATTCTCCTTCTTCCTGGTCCTCTACTCCCGTAAACTTTACCTTGCAGGATGCACTGGATGATGAGAGGGTATCGATCTTCATTACGCATTATGTGACCAAGATATTCTAATTTCCGGCATTTCACGGTTGACGGACCTCACGTTCCTTCCCCATTCGGCGCAGGATTTCTTTATTGGTTACCTTCTGCATCCAAGACACTTTCAGCATCCTTCGATACAGCCACATTTCAAAGGCTTCCAGCCTCCTCTCAGTAGCAGCAGTCAATGTCCAAGCCTCCACTCCGTAGTACAATACAGAAAATACATAGCATCTTAACAAACTGATCTTGAGGTGTATGTTCAAGTCATGGCTTTTGAAGCACTTTGCCATCTTATTGAACACTGCCCTGGCCTTCTCTATCCTGCATCTGAGTTCCTGTGAATGGTCCCAATCTTCATTAACACAGGTGCCCAGGTATGTGTATCTTTGTACTCTTTCCACACGTTTTCCATTTATAATTAGGTGGTCATCTGGAATATTTCTTTTACAGATGATCATTATTTTGGTTTTGTCAACATTTATATCAAGACCATATTGTTGACTGATAAGTGTGATTTGTGTTATTAGGTTTTGCAAATCTTCCAGGTTATCTGTGAACACGACTGTGTCATCTGCATATCTTATGTTGTTCAACCTATGTCCATTCAGGTTCATCCCTGCCTCACTATTCTCCAGCGCCTCGCGGAAGATGAACTCGGAGTATATGTTGAACAACAGTGGAGACAATATGCATCCCTGTCGAACTCTTCTCGCAATTCTGTATATTATACCTAACAAATCAAACAACAGCCAGTCGAAAAGTACATCAAATTAAAGAATATGGTGCCTTGGCATCACTGGCACCATGAGAAGCAAGCCAATGAGAGTTATGGAGGTGATTCTTAATCTAACCCCCAACCTAGACATTTATGTTAAGGAAGTGGCTTTAATAAATTTCACACAACGCACAACTATTCACAATGGGAATAGAACCGGAATCCACGATAGGTAAGGGCGGACTACTACATGCGAGAGCAGACTCTACACATATGTTTTTATAAACTCTACAACATAAAATCCAAAGGCACTGGAAATGTGGACGTAGTAGACGCAATATACATCCACACAGACGGATCCAAAACATAACAGGCTCAGGATGTGAAACATATATTATGTCGGATCACCGAACCTAAACTTACAAAGGGTTATGGTCAAATATGCAAGCGTAAATCAGACCGAAATCGCCAGCATAACAATGGCCGCAAAAGGGATTCCCAGTTGACCGTAATGTCCACGCATGCGTCGGACAGGACTAGCACTGGACTGTCACCAAACCCTGGTCGCAGCCATTAAAACGTGGTTATAATGAGCTGGATCAAAGAACAAGGACATGAAACATCAAGAGAAAATCGGATTGCGGATTCACTAGCAAAAAGAGCTGCCAGACTAATATTAATTGGACCTTAACCAATATTAGGTATGCCTAAGAACATTCCCGCAACAGTCTTAAGAAATGATGGATTGAAACAACAAACTGTGAACTTTCGAAACAGTTATCAAAATATCCAGACATACCTAACCAAGAAATACCAAACGATGGGACTGACTATCTTACTAAGATTAATATAAATAATTTTGTCACCAAATATCACGAGTACCTAATACAAGTAATTGTACTTAACCAACCTGGTCAGATCTCCAATGGATACAAATACACGTTTTGTGTCATTGGATAGATAGCAAAATACATGGGAGACATCAATAATAATTATTCCTAAACGTGATAATATACTAGTAAGTATTAAATTACTGATGTAAAGTTAAATCTGAATATTTAAGGATGCGTTATTCGACACCACTATGATTAAGATTTTTTTTTTAACTCTATAGCAAGAAGTAAAACTAAACTTTTTCTAAAAACATCGATGTCGCTCTCCCTCAAAGGTCAATATACCCATCGTCCTTTTTGATCACGTCTTAGAACTCCCCTAAAGTGTATGTCTTTATTGTGTCTACCAGCTGACGCATAAACATTTTACAAATAACACTTTTTTCCTTTTACGAGATCAAATTTTTTACGGCCTGCGAAACTTGTACTAAAGAAAGGTATATCATAGGTTCTAATATTATATCACGTTGATCGTGCATCAGGGATTTATACAGTTACCTCTAAAAACTGTGCAGCAATATTTGTTATTAATGAATTAAATTATTCTTATATATTTCTTCTATATATTTTTCTTGTGCTCTATACACTGAGGAAAATGATCTAATACAACAGATTTGCTAAGACATAGTTTGTATTGAGAGCTTATTTTTTATTAACCCATATTAAATAAATGTAGTGTGTAGTGTATCAAACCCGCTTTAGTGTTATATCAATTCCAGATTTGCTAGAACAGTGTTTTTATTCTTTGAATCGTTGAGGTCTTTACTTGATGGAAATTCATTATACAGGGTGATTCATTAAGGGTGGCGACCGGCCATATCTCGGAAACTACTAGGCATAGAAACTTGGAGAAAAAAAAATTATGATTAAAACGGTCATGAGAAAATTCTGGAAATTACTTTTAAGTTCCTCATTTCGCCGCAAGGGGGCACAATTTCATTTTTTTTTTTAATTCTAAATTTCTCCGAAATTTCCCATATTAAGGTATAACTCTGATTACATCATCGAAAAGCTTAGACAATTCTGCATCATTTCGGTTTTAGGCTCATTGGCGTACCGGCCTTGATAAGAGTGGGGGAAGCTATTGAATGTGTAAACATTAAAATCTCTGTAACTTGTAAACGACTTATCCGATTTTACTAAATTTAAGCTTGTTTGGAAGGGAAAGGTAAGTATTTTCAATCGCCGTATCCAATAGTACATGATAGTGTGTAATAAAATTGCTAGAGAGCGCAATTTGTAATAATAACAGTTTTTTCGATTTTATCCCGGAAATTCAAATCATACGGTATAACCAACGACTTCTACTTAATACAATTGTCGTATCTAATGGTACAAGATAGTTTCTAATAAAATTGCTAGAGGGCGCCATTTGTATTAAGAATTATTGTTTTGGCAATAACTCTGAAACGAACGGAGATATCGAGCTGCGGTTTTAATATTTTTTCTAGCAAATTTCATCTACTTTTCGATTATGGTATCATAATTATACCGTATGCGCCCTCTAGCATTTTTTTTAGAACTATTATGTACAACTAAATACGATTGGTGAAAGTGCATACATTTCTCTTCCAAACAGTCTTTAGTTTGCTAAAATCGGATAAGTCGTTTAGAAGTTACAGCGATTTAAATGTTTACACTTTCAACAGCTTCCCCCACTCTTATTAAAGTCGGTACGCCAATGAGCATAAGACCAAAATGATGCATAATTGTCCAAGCTTTAAAATGGTGTTATCAAACATATACGTTAATGTGGAATTTTCGGAGTTATGTAAAATTTTAAAATTTACTTTTCAATTACGCCCTCTTGCGGCAAAATGCGGAACTTAAAAGTAATTTCCAGAATTTTCTCACGACCGCTTTAATCATTTTTTTTCTTCAAGTTTCTGTGCCTAGTAGTTTCCGAGATATGGCCGGTCGCCACCCTAATGAATCACCCTGTATATGAAAAACTTTTTCTTTACACTTCAATAAAAGTGGAAATTTGACAAAATAAATTGTCTCTCATTGAGTATTTTTTTTTCGTAGTAATCAGTTCCATTAGCAGCAGCATTAGCAGTCTTGTTGAATAATGAACTACCTTTAATACAGCAATTTTGTTAAATAATAAATTGTATCTTCTCAATGCAACGCATTTTATTCTCAGTAGAGCGGTTTCTCTACAATTAAGAAAGCAGAACAACGTCCCCAAAAACGAATTGTAACCGTTAGAACCTATAATCCACAAGACGTTGGTGGGGGTTCGTGGCGATCGGCAATCGCCGCGCGCCGTAGTATCAGTTTTAACGTATTTGTTGCGCAAGTCACATCGTTGTTCGGAGTCTTCTAGCTGTCCTGTCTGAATTTGGATTTTATTGATCGTACCAATTACCCGTTTCGATTTATTTAGTTTTACTTTGTATTTAATTTTTTTTTTAATTTTGCATGTCAGATAAAGCGATAGAAGATTCTTATTTCGCACAACCCATCATTAGTATTGGACTCGAGAGAACTTCGAGCAAAAAATAAAAACCACTTTATTGCATGTCCCAGGGACAGTAAGAGTAAAAATTTTTAACTAAGTTCCAAACTATTAAGCAATTTAAATTATACGAAAGTCTCAGTTTGAATTTTAATATTTTAAAATTTATGCGAAAAAATTCAAAAGAGGACTTTCGTGTAATTTTAATTGCTTAATAGTTTGGTAAGTAGTTTAAATTTTTGACTCTTCTTGTCCGGGGGACATGCAATAAAGTGGTTTTTATCTTTTTTTCGAAAACAAAGCAAGATATGAAAAAAACCCAGGAAATAAAAATAGTTGTATTTGTAGTTGCTTAATTCGAAAAAATACATAATTTAAAAAAAGCCAGTGACGCGCAATTTTTTTTGTCAAAAATATTAGTTGGACTGTCTTCCGGGGCGCCATTGGACTTAATAATTTTAATCTAATTGAGGCTTAATTATCCTCTTGTTATTACAAACAGAATTTTCAAATTTCAACAAAATCGAATAAAAGAGTATGGAGGTATTTACGGACATCCTGTTTTTTTTTTAACGTTTGACACATCGTAACAAGTATGCATTTTCGGACCCATGTTCATATGAACTTTTCTTCTTAAAATCACTTAAAGAAGTACCGCTTGGAGTTCGATCACATATTTAAATAACACCCTGTATGTAGCCATCACCCGTGTGGCTCTTAATTTTAAAATACCCTCTATATCTAGTCATTTTGTAATGTGCACAGTAACTACAAGTCCCAGTATAATTCTTATAAACAAAATGTTTCTGTATTTTAAATCACAATAACATCGCTTGATCTATATGGCAGCCTAATAAGGTAGCTTCTTGTTCGGCTAGAATTTTTGTAACATAGGTTTTCGTTATACGGATCAGAGCTTCAAAATAATAAATCCTGTAATTTTCTCCGTCCCCAATACAAAGCTTTATAGAACTGCAAATAAGAGAACAAAAGTGTCACAAAGGGCGATATTGCAGTCCAAAGTCGTACGTTTCAACAGAAGCGGTAAATAATAGGAAATACAACGAGTGTTGCATGAAATACGGCGTTTCAAGGAACATTCGAAAGCGTAATGGCGTATTAAGAGTTTAAATATGGTTATATTTTTCACCTTTGAATAGCAATCTCTATAGAAGGCCGGATATGGATGAACTATTCAGAACGTGTTGAACTCTAAAATGGATTTTTCGTTCCCTTACACGCCTATCTCCACCAGCATACTTGAAGCTCGGGTGCTCGTATCCAAAAACAATTTGTAATTTTTTAACTATATTCTTTAGTCTTTAAAATTCAAAATCTGTACGCTATTTAACAAAATTTATATTTGTTAATAGGCTTAACAGCTAACCAGACACCAATTTTTTGAGGGTGCAATGTGGACTCTACAAAAAAATGGGGATTTTCACTACTCCACATGCGTGTATTCTGAGAATTCACATAACCGGAGAGGTGGAACCAGGCTTCATCCGAAAAAAATGTCAGGTCTAATAAATCATTTATTTTCAATAAATTTTGGGTAAACATTGAGAGTAATTCCTGCGTCTTTCAAAATCTGCGGCTTTTATTTCTTAGAATACTTGCACTTTATAAGGAAATAGATTAAGCTGCTTTTTAAGATTAGTCCTGCATGTTCCATAAGATCTTCCCACTTCTTAGGATAGGCGTTTTATACAATTTGTTGGCGTTTTTTGCATTATTTCACGAACGTTTGCAACAAGTTCTTCTGTTCTTACAGATTGTCTTCCTGCTCCTTTTTTGTGTTGTATAGAACCTGTTTCCCTAAACACAGCCACGGTTCTTTTCAGGCAATGATAAAAATCCCCAGCAATAAAAGCAACGTTAGGAAAATGTTCGGGAAAATCGTCCATGCACAAACCTGGATTGTATTGCCACTCACCATTTACTCTAACCCCGTTTCGAAAATACGCTTCAACCATGAATGTTTTGTGCTGTTCCGTAAAGCCCATTGTGTGAATTATCAAGAAATTGGAAAAATTAGCGATGAATGAAATTACTTGTAACGAATGTCAACGATGACGAAATAACTGATTGATTGTTAATTTAGGTAGTTACTTACACCCAACAGGTATTAAGCTCTACGGCTAAGCATTACGTCCTTAGGTGCAAGGCCCTCTTTGATGCAAATAATTTTTGCTCGCACGGTATAATATGCTGTCTAACTCACTTCTTTAAAATTGAGAAGGTTATATATGCTCGACCGTACTGAAACACTTTCCACCTAGGTACGTAATATTGGAAGCGTTGACCTATTGATTTGTAATAAAGGTTATTAAAAAAACAATTCATCCAACTTTGTGATTAATAGTTGGCCAGGAATTTTTTCTTAAAAACCCTTTAAAGCCTTAAAATCGACAATAACGGTCTGTCCCCATATAAATATTGATTTTCCAAAATGACTAACCGCATCAAGACCGGAACCGGGGGTGTAAAACTCAATCATAGTTATTTTGTTTATCTTTCATAATAAGAAGGGTCTTGAGAACCCTTAACAAAGTAGTCCTGAGAAAGGGATGCGATATGGATATATCGTTTTTCATGTAGATTTAGTAACGCCATTTTACCGCGAGAAGGGTACAAATCATCACTTTATTTTAGGGATATCCCGTGGATATTGGACGAAATTTTCAAATATTGACGTTGTCGGTCCCGTTATAAATCTTTTTTCCTTGTTTATATCATAATAGTGTGCGAGCTGACATTTTGATAAATGTTATGGTAAAGTGGGGTTTCAAATTTAAAATAAATAGGTTTCGCAAACAGGATTATCGATTTTTTAAACGCAAAACCTTCAAAACCAAACATAAACGTTGTTTAGTAGTAGTAGTAACAAGATTTATTTAGCAATAAGCTACAATTTAACAAGTTTTATAAAATATTTAAACTAATTTAACAATATCATCTTTACAGTATTAAAAAAAAAATTGTTTTTTAAATAAATAATATTTTAATAATTTTTTAAAAATTTTCAAAGAGCTCTGTGATTTAATTGAAATGTTCAAGTTATAATATTCACTTAATCCTTTATAGAAAACCGATTTATATGTCAAATGTTTTGATACTCTACCTAGACAAAAATCTTTATTATATACCTGGTTGAATTGTTATGATTTTCAAAATTTTGAGTAATAAAATCTTTCAAATGAGACGGCAGTAAGTTATTTTGTATTTTAAAAATAAAAATCAAAAGAAATACTAAATTTTTAACATTTAACCACTGAAGTTTCTCTAACATTAAATTTATTTTCGTATATTTATCCACATTTAAAATTATACGCATAGCTTTATTTTGCAAAACTTTGAGTCTATTAAAGACCCCATCATTTGCCGTGTATAAAATAGTTGAAAAATATAAAAAATGAGGTAAAATTATAGTGTTATAAATGTTTTTCGTGAAAATAAGCTTAAATTTTAACTAATTCTTTTTAAATAATTAATTTTTTTTTCATTTTTAGATACCAGATTTTCAAAATGTAATTCAAATTTTAACTTAGAATCTAAAATTACTCCCAAATATTTAAAAGAGTGTATAATTTCTAATTTTTCATCATCAACAAAAATATTTATATCTGTATTAATCACGTTATTTCCAATAACCATAAATTTTGTTTTAGAAACATTTAATTTTAATTTATTTACCTTTAACCAGTTTGATATAGTTTTTAATTGAAAATTTAAAATTTCTATACAATCAAGAATATATATATATTTTTTTTTTTTTTTATCGACGGATGTAACTCGAAAGCAGGAAATATAGTTGTTCCGGTTTAACTGGAAGTTGATTTTTTGGGAAGATAATAAAAATTGAAGATAGGGACATGTAAGCCGTTTTGCTCTAAGACGTACTGTTAGAAAGTTATAAGCTGTCAAAGTTCAAAAATGTCACTTTTCGAGAGTCAATATCTTGGAAACTATGAAGTATACACGAATAATGCATTTAATAAAAAATAATTATAATTTTATGTGGAATTTAAAAATGTAAAAATATACTGGGTGTTATATTTAAAAATATAAAATTCGCTCGAATTTCAGACAAACTAAAAAGCTGGCAACAACGCCAATATCGTCATTCGGTGCGTTAGATCCTCTTACACAACTGTACCAAATTTGGTTTAAATCGGCCAGTAAATTGTGATGTTATTAAGCCGTTTCCAGAATACACACACTGTATAAAGAATAAATAATAATGAACCTAAAATGCTACCTTGTGGTACCGCAATATTATTATATTCCTTTTTAGAAAAAATATTGTCAATTTTTGTTTTTGCTGCCTATATTACTTAATTAATTTTGAAACCATTTATAAACAACTCCCCTTAATCCATACTGATATAATTTTTTTTTTAAATTAATCCCTATCAATTGTTTCGAATGCACGTTTAAAATCCAAAAATACTGCCAATACTACTTCAGCCAGGGGCCCACATTAACGACCCCTTCAAAATTTGCTGCCAGCTTTTGTTTTTCATAGGTATTTCATTTTATAATTAATTTTATTTTTTTTATATCCTGAGGATTTAACTTCGTTAAGTGAAGAAGAATTATACATAAAAGCACGGAATTTACAAACGATATACCATAAAGACTTGTCCCTTGACTTTCCTAGTCAAATTTTAAGCCTCAGAAAGGGACTTGGGGATTAAAAACAGCGTAGAGGAGAGGGAGGCAAGAGCAAACAGTTGGGCAAGAGTAGACAATGGAATAACATTTCTAATTAATAATTTTTTTACTGCCAATGGTCACAGTAGTGCAAACCATGTGCTTTCAGTTCCCTGTGCAACTCTGGTTTGAATTTACTAAGAAAATAAGCCGAAAATAAGGTAAATTTATTTTTAGGAGTATACCATGTAACAATTATTTGATAATTTATATCGTTTAATCGCTTGTGGTAGTTCATTTTTACTTCCTACCATTTTTTTACGAAATCTTTAAAACCTAACCTATAAATTCATATTGGTATATAACGTCGCCAGTGGCGCGTTGTTAAAAGGGCTGGCTTATTAAAATTTTTTTGTTTTTTGGGGCAAAAGCGAACACATGTGTTTACTCTTGCCCCGGATTACTTGACAGCAAAGGAAAAAGAAAAAAAAACGCAGATCCTAAAAAAAAAACAAATAGTCAAAAGAAAAATATGTGATGAAGAAGGAGGTGTATGTAAGTGATACAAAGGATGAAATAAATGTATGTAATGGAAAAGCAGCTGGTGTATCTGGTATAAAAACAAAAAATACAGTAGTAAAGAAAATAAAAATAACTGATAAAGAGGATTATTCCGAATGTATTTATTGTAGCGGTAAATGTCGTTAGACAAATGAGAATTGGATTCGGTGTGTCACCTGTGGTTTATTGTCACATGAAGACTGTACAGACGTTGAACCTTTTGATGACTTTTTACTTGTGATTGTTGTCGTCCTACCTAGGATTTTCTTGTTGTTTGCTCTTGCCTCATACCAGAGGGGCAAGAGTAAACTTTTGCAGTTTTCAAAATATTTATGTATTATTACTTTTTTATAGTTTAAAGCATTTATACATATATTTTTGTGTTACTGGTTTACCAAAGTTTGTTCTATGCTAAGCAAGTTTATTTCAAGTTCTGCCTTATAATAAAAAAAAATTCAAAGCTTAAGTGTTCAGTCTTGCCTCCCTCTCCCCTATGTATGCAAATCATTTATTAATAAAAAATCAGTGTGTTCTTCAAATTTTTCAGATGTATCTAGTGCAGTGATGTAATTTCTAACTTTACCAGTTAGTGCGGCATCAGCAGAACGATCTTTTTCCAAACTTAAAATAGTAAAAACCCATTTACGTAACACCATGGGACAACGCCTTTCGGATTTATCCTTTAATCAGTATCGAACACGAGTTTCGTAAAACATTAAATCTGAATCTGTTACTTAAAATCATCTTTTATTGGAAACAGGTTTCGTAAAATTTCCTAAAGGCAAGATAGTAATGTTTTATTATTTTTAAAACAAGGGGCACTACGACTACTAATTCTAACATTACACTTCTTTAAGACCAAATCACCTAAACCGTTTCTTCTTCCAAGAAGACGTAAAATTTTAATCTTTCTATGGAGCGAAGCCGTTTTCCAATAAGTCACAAATAGCTCCCTCGAGAGCTATTCGGAAGTTACGTAATCTACTACTCCTTCTACGTCCTGCCTAGCCGTAGAATATAAGAGAATGTTGGCTTTTTTTATATTTCTTGAATTCTGTGAGGAAGAATTATTGTGCATAAAGTGAATTAATTACTTCTATTTTAAATATTATTTTAATGTTAATAGTCAGTGGAGTAACAGAAACTGAGTGCCCCCCACAAACGTTTTCAGGGGCTATAACGAATGAAAAATGATCATTCTTATTTTCTCATTACTATTAGGTTCAGGTTTATGAATTTTTGAATTCATTAATCGTGTAATAATTTAATTAGGCTTAAACCCACATTATGTGTTAAGTATAGGTACCTACTATTAAAACAGCAAACAATTCGAATTTATTTTATAATCCTAGGTAGACTTAATATATTTTAGTTATTAAGTTATTATACGTAATATTCCAGCAAAGATGATGCAAAATCAAAATTTTAAAACACCACTTATAATGTTGCTTACCATGTATGGTAGTAATTAACAGGGGTAGCAGTGATCGAACCTCATAGACAGAAAACAGTAAAACACATGAACACTCAACAAGTCTGCACAAACATTATGTCACTAAATACAATACAAGGTATTATACAAAACGACCAGATCGTCGAGTTTTTTTTTGCAAAATCGTTTATAATTTCGTCGATATTTAATGTTTTAACAAACTCGTGTTCGATATTGATTAAGGATAAATTCGAAAGGCGTTGTTGTTCCATGATGTTGCGTAAATGGGTTTTTAATATTTTAAGTTTGGAAAAAGATCGTTCCGCTGATGCCACACTAACTGGTAAAGGTAGAAATAACATCACTGCACTAGATATATTTGGAAAATTTGAAGAACACACTGATTTTTTATTAATAAATGATCCGCAAGTTCATTGACTGTTTTTAATTTTAAAATACTATCTCCAAGTCCCTTTCTGAGGCTTAAAATTTGACTAGGAAAGTCAATGGACAAGTCTTTATGATATATCGTTTGTAAATTCCGCGCTTTTACGTATAATTCTTTTTCACTTAACGAAGTTAAATTCTCAGGATATAAAGAAATAAAATTAATTATAAAATGAAATAGGTACCTATGAAAAGCAAAGCTGGCAGCAAATTTTGAAGGGGCCGTCAATGCCCCCAGGGCTGGCTGCATATACTCACCCAAGAAAATATTCCCGCTGACAAATACTCAAAAAGTCAATTAAATTGTTTTAAAGTTTTTCACGCAGTATTTACGTATAGTAATTGTTCTAAAAATCACCCAAAGAATTCTTATGTTGTTTTGTCGCACATATTTGTTCTGCTTTCCAAAATAAATTATAGGGAAATCGTTATCAGTCTACATGCACGAACACGGAGTTGCCGTAAACCGAGAAAGACATTTAAAAATAATAGTGGTGTTTTAATAGTAAATCATTTGCATGTAAAATGGTCCTGTACACAAAAAATCATTTGATTAGAAATTCTGAACCCTCACAACAACTATAAACGGTGGACACAATAAAGGGCATTTATTAAGAAGGAATGACGTAGGTAACTAGGGAGTTGTTGAAAATTGAAAAACTTCTCACCCTTATCTCGTTTCTAGTAAATAATACTGAAAATATAATTTTGGGGTTTAATCTTTTGGGAGTTTTGTGTTCTTGTCGAGGTAAGTTTAAAATCAAATTTATATTATTTTTTTTGTGTTTGTATCAGTATTTCAATTTGTATGTGTGTGCCAAGATCTGAACGCGTGATATTGAACTTTTAAAAATAAGTTAGCATGTTTCTAAGGCATTTTTTTTTAAATGAGACACTTTTTTGCTTCTTTGGATGTTTTAACAAATTAATCTAGAATTTTAACTAAAAGTTAAACATAGGTATGTTTTTTATTCAATTCAGCTACCTGGCAGTAAAAATATTTTTACATAAAGATTATAGAGCGTATTAGGTATATGTACATCATCAGACATTTTTAATACATTTTCCGTACTTGACTTTTAAAAAAATCATTTTTTATGATAGATTTATTAAAAATTCCAAAATTTTTAGATGTTTGGACTGATAAGAAGAAAGAATAATCTCACGGCGTCAAAAGCTCCAATAAGATTATGGATTAGCGCTTCAGCACTTCTTTGGTCATTTTGATCTGGTTGTGGAGAAATTAGTGGACTTTTAAAAACTGGCCAGTGGCGTCAAATAAAGAGAAAAATTTGCAAGAAGATTTTTTCAAAAACGATGTAGTATATGTTTATTATATTAATATTTTTATAGGTTTTTATTACTGTGGATTCACATTGTAACATGTTATTTAGTTATTTTTGTTACGGATATTTCAAATAAAAGATTAAACAAATGATTGCAAACCTTTATTTATGTGGTTGTAACAATAAACTTGCTTTATTGACTATATTTTTGGTCAAAGTATTGTCATCAGTAACCCTGTGCATAAAAGGGCAAAAGCGCTCTATACTTACAGTAAAATTAAATTATCTGGTGAATGCGCTTTTATGTAATTTCATGAATTAGAGGTACCTTTATTAAAGTAAACGAATAATTATATTGCTATACGTGATAACTTGGTAACATATTGCTATTATTAAATTCCTTTATTAGAACTAACAGCAGCGTAGTTGTGGTAATAAGTTGGTTTGATAACGGCAATTAAACCCTTTGATTATGGTAATCAATGTTAATACCGGTAGATAATCAAACTTCTTTAATAACGGTAACTAAAGCGCCGCTGTTAAATTAGTTTAATAATGGTAACCAAGCATTAACATTATCCATATGTAATGTCTTGGTTGTGATTATTAAAATTTTAGTTATGGTTACCAAAGTTTTCCCTCAGACTTATGGGTAGTACAAGTACAATTTTTGACATTTTCAAAATAGCTCGGTAAGGCTGTCGAACTATCGAAATTTTTTTGTTTCGAAGAATAATTATTGAAACATTAGTCCGTCGATAACGAAAAACACCATCGCCTTACCAGTCTGTCCTTTTCCAAGTGTTTTTTCCAAGCGGTACGGTCCCACATATTGGTGCTGTACCTCGCCGGAGGAATTCGTGTTATCCTTCTGCATATCTGTAACTTTCTTCGCACCCTTAACAATATCACATATCGTTTCTTCCTATGGATTTGATCCTCGCTAAATGTTCAACGATTTTTAAAAAATTTAACGAAAAAATGTCGGTTGTATTCATTTTCGAGTTTGATGATAAAACATATATTACTGTTACATTTAGTATTTATACACGTTGCAACGTGATGTCTACTCGAAATATTTCAGAAATAATTTTTCAAATTACAGCCACACTTTCCTGCCACTTTGTCGCAATTTCACCAAACACTCGTGATCGTCGCACAATATTGTCGAAAAACGTCAATTGGCACTTTTAAAAACCGCACGGGAACCCTTTTTCTTGTTTCGTTTCGAGCCCATGTCGTTTTTACACGGAAAAACTCGCGAAAATTAAAAATTTCCCGGACATTTTCCACAAATTTTCGTGGTCTAGAGACACTGTTTCGGCCAGAGAAATCGTCCTGCTAGCAAGGGGTGGGCAAAATCAATAAGTTCAGCGCTGCCGGGTGAACGGGGAGGCCCAAAAGTCCCTAGATTCGATGGCAGGAGTGTATGCACTGTGCATTCTTACCCCTTGTACGGGGGATGATGTAAGAGTTAGGGCGGATTAGTTAATTTAAAATTAACACTGGGTTAATTATTAAATGGGGTTAATAAAAGAGATAATCAACATTTTTTTCCTGCTAATAGTATATTATGTTACAAGGACGAAAAATGTGTAGTATTTCGTCCGTATGACGTACGATATTTTTTATCCGATTGTGGTTTTGTTCCGAATATAAAATGGTGTAAAAATAAAGTAAACCAATACATTTCATATCTTGCACGGTAATTTGTCGCTTTTAATGTTTGTCGGTTAACAATGAAACCTGTAATATGCGTATCTATGGATATAACAAATAATTACTTATAGTTATTAATGAAACTAGTTCGATATGAACACTATAATGAAACGTGTGCAAGTTAAGCCACGAGGCGTTAGCCAAGTGGTTTAATTGCACAAGTTTCAAGAACAAAGTTCATATCGAACGTGTATCATTCAAAATTTTATCTACGACAGTGCAAATAGATTTTATTCGTCTAAATTTCATTGATATCAGATAACGTTTTCGTAATTTTTAAAATTTTCAGGTGTCCATATTAGTCGATATCATGGTAACCGCATTTTTGATTGTTTCAATTTCGATTTTGACAACGTCATTATTGCCGTCTAATTTTCTATTGTATGCAAAGTGTTGGCCAAAAATAATTTAAATATGGGAGATTCTGAATCCGAAAGTGTCCCTTCGGATGTCGAAGATATCGCGCAAAGCGTAATAGATTCCCTACTTTCTAAGTAATAATAACAAATAAATAGTTTGCACCGACTTTCTTTTTGTTTTTGTATCTTAACATTTGGATGTTAGGTATTATGAATAAGAGTTCTATGTTATGAATTCATAATGGCACTGAGTGCTATTATGAAGGTCATAATGATAATATGCTAAATACGTCATAATGGCACTCTCGTAGATTATAGTATATTATTTAACGAGCGTATAATGTAGGCCATAATAAAACGAGGATGAAGTTTACGGCACGAGTCAAAGGCGACCGTTGTAAATCATCCGAGTGTATTATGGTTCATTAGACGCGAGTCAAATACTATACCTTATCTAAAACCATCCATTTATACAGTGCCTGAAAAAAAGTTGAGTTCATATGGGAAATATAATAATTACACTTGTTGTTTTATGATAATTACACTTGTTGTATTATGGATAGCATAATGCTCTTATTATCAGAAAATAAGTTGAGTTCATATGGGAAATATAATAATTACACTTGTTGTTTTATGATAATTACACTTATTGTATTATGGATATCATAATGCGCTTATTATCAGAAGTATTATGCCCCTATTATTAAATGGTTGTAGATAAAATTAATAATATCATTTGAAGTTTTGTCAATCAGGCCGGTAACCCGCATAGAAGATCTTATAGTAGGTACGCCACCTGATATTCGCGAAACTGCCAATGAAGTTATGTTACATTTGTTGCCACAAAAATCTAAGGAAATATATGAGAGCTTATAAAAAATTTATGAATTACCGGCAAGAAAAAAGTATACAGTCGTTCTCGGAAAACGTTTTCTTAGTGTATATGGCGGATTTATCGAAAACTGTGAAGTCATCTAGGTACTTTGTGGTCGCAGTATTACATGCTACGTGCAGTGGTAAATGTTAAACCCAACATTGATATATTAAAATACATGAGATTACGGGCATTATTGAATCTAAAAAGTGTTGGTTATTGTCCAAAGAAATCAAAGACCCTAACTAAAGAAGAGTTTCAAAATAGCTATTTATGCCATCAGTTACGAAATGCCTAATTTTGTGTAACGCGTGAGATTTTTGCGGAACGAACGAAGTGAGTTTCGCAAAAACTCACAAGTTACACAAAATTTCATTTCGTAACGTATTGCATTCAAGATTTTTTCTAATTTTGAAGAAAGTAATAAAAAATAAAATTTAATATAATTGATAAAAATTTGGAAAACATAAATTTAGTTTTTCTAATTTTGACATATAACTGATGGCATAAATAGCTATTGTTGCTGTTACTTCATGTTAGTTGTCAGTTTGACATTTTGTAAAAAAGTCTAGACGGAAGGTTTTTAGCGAGATTGATATATTTTTAGTTTTATTTTTTTTTAAATGAGTCATTCAAGTTCTGAAGAGCTACCAAGCGATATTGAAGAGGCAGCAGGTAATGCTCTATTATCAGTAATTCCCAAAAAGTCAAAGGCAGTTTATGATTTGGCATACGAAAAATTTGTTACGTGGTGTGATGAGAAGAAAATTAAACATGTTAATGAGAAAGTTTTACTTGCATATTTCGAGGGTAAGAAAGATCTAAAAGTTTCCACATTATGGACACTTTACTCAATGTTAAGGTCTGAACTAAATCTGAAAAGGAATATTGATATTAAAAAATATACAAATTTGGTAGCATATATTAAAAGGCAAGCGGACGGGTACAGTGCTAAAAAGTCAAAAGTTTTTATTAAAAAAGATTTTGCCAAATTTTTATTGGAAGCTGATGACAAAGAATACTTAATGGCTAAGGTTGCAATGATAATTGGAATGGCAGGAGCATGCAGAAAAGCAAAATTAACTTTTCTTCCAGTTGAAAATGTTACAGACGAAGGAAGCCATTTTCGTGTTGTCCTTCAAAAACAAAAGTTATACGGCAGTGTGCAATTACCACTGGAGACATTGAAAATACGAATCTTGTTGAAATATTAGGAAAATATATTAAGTTGCGTCCCCAGATTCTTAAACACAACAGATTTTTTGTAAAATATGCGAATGGAAAATGTACCAGAAATCCTGTGGGAATTAACACATTTAGCAGTCTGCCAAAAGTTATTGCACAATTTCTTGGTCTTTCAAATCCTGTTCTATATACTGGCCACTGCTTCAGAAGAAGCTCTGCCACTTTCCTAGCAGACAGTGGCGCCGAACTTTTAAAATTAAAGAGGCACGGAGGTTGGAAATCTAGTTCTGTTGCGGAGGGATATGTTGAAAATTCCATGAATAATAAAAAACTTATAGCGCAAGAAATATTTGGTGAAACATCTAATGCAATGTGCGTCGCTTCCCAAATAACAGCAAGTTCGAGCAATGAAAAAATATGTCGTCGGGAATTAATTTGAATAATTGCAATAATTGTGTTATCAATATTTATAATATATATATATATATATATATAATTAATTAATTTATAATGTATGTTTTTAACTTGTATTTTAACAGTTTAATAAATAGAATAATTCTTTCTGTCACTAATTTTGAAATACATTTTTCGTCATCAATTGCATAAAATTTTACTTTATGCAACTAGTTACAAAAAGTAAGACGTTTCATAATGTCAATCAGTTTTAAAAAGTGTCACTTTATATGTCAAAATTAGAAAAATGCCTTTGCCATGCTCCAGATGACAAATACTTCCTCAAGGAACAATTTTAGGACCATTATTTTTTAATATTTATATTAACGACTTATTTAGTATAAATTGCGATGGACAAATTCATAGTTTTGCAGATGATACTACAATTTTTATACCGATACAAATTGGGAAAACTTAAATAATAAAATTAAAAAAGATTTTAAAATTATAAAAAATTGGTTTGATAACAATTTGTTAGCAATTAATGTTAATAAAACAAATTATATTCCTTTTACTTTAAACCTAAATAACCTACCACAAAATATGAATAGTATTATAACAAAAACAGACAGAAAAGTTAAACATTTTGTAAATTGTATCAAATATTACGTATCATTTTGTTTTTAAATTAAATGTAATTTTAAATTTTTTTTAAACAGTTTTAATGATTTTTGAGATTTAATAGAATTTTCCAAATTATTATATTCTATCAAACCTTTATAAAAAATAGATTTATAAGCTAATGTTTTAGACATTCTATCCACATAAAAATGTTGATTAGGTAGTTCTTGTTTTATGATTATGATGGTCATAATTAAAAGAACAAAAGTTTTTTAAACAATCAGGCAATAAATTATTTTTAATTTTATGTAGATACATACTAAATAAAAAATTAAATTTCTGACATTCAACCAATCTACATTTTTCAAAATAAAATTATTTTTTGTATATTTGTCACAATTTAAAATAATCCGCATTGCCTTATTTTGTAAAATTTGTAATTTATTATTTAAATATTTCCTCACTAGCACAATATAAAATGGAAGAACAATAAAGAAAACGTGGTATTATAATAGTATTAGTAGTAGTAGTAATTGAGGGGAGGTTCCGAAAACCTGGCAAGTAGACCAACCGCGATCCTTTTTGCCTACCCCAGAGTCTTCCCCCAATCACGCTAACCACCTTGGCCCCCGCCAAAGCGTCCCGACCTCTTTATGAAGTTGAGTATGTCGCTCCAGGCCAGGGCCGTGATTTCTTCCTTCTGGAGAGCCGCTGATCCCAGGACCTGGTGCCTGAGTCTTCCCAGGGCCTCGCAGGTACCAAGAAAATGCAGTGGGGTCTCTTCCTCCTCCAGGCATCCGGCACAGATTGGGTCGTCTTCGACACCAATCAGTGATAGGTGCTTCTTCAGCTTGCAGTGTCCTGTCAGTATCCCAATCAAGGGATTTAGGACACATCGTCTTCTATTTAGAATCCAATCTAGCTTAGCCTTGCTCGGCCAAGCTATAAGGTCTTTAGCTTGTCTGCACCCTTGGATCGTCCGCCATTGCTCCTTAGAGCGGCGTTCAGCCCACTCGTTGAGTGCGGATCCTACCTGCTTTTTTGTTATTCCTATAGCCGGTTCTGGTCCAAGGAATGGGGTCTCAGCTCCACCTCTGGCAAGTTCGTCTGCCAGCTCGTTACCCTGAACCCCTTGGTGTCCGGGGACCCAGACCAGGTTTACCTCTTTCCTCCTCGAGAGTCTCTCCAGGGCATCGACGCATTCGCTGACGAGGTTGGTATAATAGTATTAAATAAATACAGTTTTTTTTTAGAAAACAAACTTAAATTAGAACCGATTCTTTTAAAATAACCTACTTTTCCGGCAATCTTCGATATGATACTTTCAA
The DNA here is from genome assembly GCA_963969555.1 of Polydrusus pterygomalis. Taxonomy (NCBI): domain Eukaryota; kingdom Metazoa; phylum Arthropoda; class Insecta; order Coleoptera; family Curculionidae; genus Polydrusus; species Polydrusus pterygomalis. The sequence goes on along the minus strand of OZ018385.1, from coordinate 35,941,254 downwards.
AATAATTTTAAAAATTTAATTTTGAATCAATGATTATCCCTAAATATTTAAAACTGTTTACTTATTCCAATTTTTCACCATCAATATATAATAATATAGGTAACCTTCCCCTATAAGAAAGCGAGAATAGTTCCCAACTCCGTTCCATACAACACACTTTTGTACAAATTGACATTCCACACTGGTTGCAGCGCCAATGAACTACCCGCATTTAAAATTTGGCAGACCATTAGAATTCACCCCCTAATTTCCGGCTCATGTAGCAGGACCACAATAATATGCCTGTTCCACTTTAACGCACTGTGCCGGTCGTAATGTGGGTTGTCCATAATTTATTACGTTTATTCACGATTTTTACCTGTTAATAGCGATATGTTATATGCGGGTGATTGTATCCTGACCTGAAATTGTCTAAAGTGTTTTGGAAATCTTGAAAAATTGGCCAACAATCTGGAAAATATCATTTAAACACAGTGGCGGCTCGTGGGGTAGAGCCACAGTGCCATGGCACTACCTGCCCTCCTGTCCAGCGTCCTGCCCTTTACAAATTACCAAAACCTATTAAAATTAATATTCTCCTTTTTAAAGCAATTAGCAAAATAATTTAAAATTGGAACACAGTCGGGTGCAAATTTCCATCTATTGAGGAAGCGATTATGCGTAAAACGGTAACGTAGCTTTCGCGCCAAAGCGACGAGGCACACGGGAGGCCCGAAGTTATGACGTAATTGCCATAACACACCAATAAAAAACATTGGAAAATGACCTTGAATGCGAGCAGGAAAACATCTCCGTGTAGCCAGGCCCTTTGACCCCGTTTGACCGTTTGACGTTTCAAATACAAACAGTTGTTTGTCCGCGTCGTGTCGTGCAAGGTTGTTTGTAAACTAAATAATTTTCGTTCTGCCGGCTGATTTAATAGAAATATTTATGGAAAAAATACTTGGGTGTGCGGTTGTGATAAATCTAATAGACTATTTTGTTTTATGTGTGTTTTATTTGATGGGGGAGCAAACTTGGTCCCAAAAAGGTACAGATGATTTGGTCCATATCTGGGAAAAAATGAAGACACATGAAAAATCGAAGGTACATTTAAACAATATATTTAATTTCAGTATGCTTAGTAAAATTAACATTAAAACTCAATTAAATTCTGCATATCACAATGAAATAATGAAGAAAAACGAACAAATTGATAAAAACAGATACATATTAAACCAAATTATAAACTGCGTTCGGTTTGTGGTTCTTTCGGTCTATATAGTACACTCTACCTACAGTATTTTTTTAAAATTCAAGATATGATTGTAAATTCATAAATTAAATTAGGTGCCTTTTTGCTTATTTTTCCTACTTCAAAAGCAAGAACTATTAACAAAAAAGGGCGTGGCACCCAAAATTTTTTTGCCTGCGGCGCTAAGCTGCCCCGTCCCTACTTCACTAAAATGGCTCGAGCCGCCACTGTTTAAACATTGTCTGCACGCCGTTAAACATGTTTCAGTTACTAATATACCGGGTGATTGCGGAATTTTTTTTTTTAGTAAACGTGGCCATAAGAAGTTGCTGAAAATTATTCTTAAGTTTCTAGGTTAGCCGCTAGGGGGCGTAACTATATAGTGACCAAACAAAAACCGGGATTTTATAAAAACCCTCATAGTAAACATGTATCGAAAGTAGCTTTTTGTCAATCTAATGAAAATTCTGGATAACATTTGTTGAGTTGTTGCTTTACCTTTTTATTTAAGGGGGTAGGAGGGGACAAATATTGCTGTGCAAAAATATTCACAACTTTGGTTAGGCTTATTGGAATTTAAAAAAAAAAAGTGAACTCCCTAAATAGGGATTCTTTTGTTTTATCAATTTAATAAAAAAATAAAGTCGTTCTAAATTGATTTGCGGCTGCTAGAGGGCGCTATTTAGCAGAATTAAAAATTGCTTAATTTTTCTCAATGATTTTAAATGTAATGATATATATTATAGCCAATATCTTTTTTTATCTGGAGATATGGAAAATATAATATAGAAATGAGCTCCATAAGAAAAATAAGAATAATAATAAAAATATGTTACAAATACCATACCATTAATTGTGGTTTCTACAACGCTAAAATGAACACAATACTTCTTTAATTAAATGTTCTGTAAATTTGAATTATTTACATCAAAAATTATAGAAGATGGTTGGATTAATCAAACAAATTGCCGTAAAATTGTAAATGGGCTGTAAAACAAAGAATATGCAAGAGCCATCAAATCAAATCAAATCAAAATACACTTTATTGTTATAAGAAGTACATCTTGTTAACAAAGCTTTGGACAGTATTAAAACTATTATGGAAATTACAATGTTCACTATATAAAGTAAGAATAAGTAATCCAATAAATAGATAAATAAATAAATAGATAATCACACCTTATGAGACAATAAAATAGGCATGGGCAAAAATGTACACAAATCAATCTAAGACGAAGACAAGCTCAATCGCGTTAGTTAAAACTCATTTAGATTAAGAAATTTTAGGTTGGGGAGGAATAAATAGAACTTTAGTTAAAAAATTAGAAATATTACAAAAAAGGTTTCTAAAAATTATATACAATAAAGATTATCTTTATCCTTCAAAAGAATTATATTCAGAAACAAAAAAGTTGAACATAAGACAACTTTACATTTATAACATCTTAATAATTTAAAAATAAAAACCTTATACAATTTAAAAACCATAATCATAATACACGTCATAAAAATGAAACAACCATAAAACCTAAAATAAATAAGTCCATAGGACAAAAAAATTTCAAATATTTATGTTTTTATTTAAAGGATTATTTACCAACAAAAATTAAAAAATTAATTTCATTAAAAAAATTTAAAGTCGAAATAAAAACATGGATATTAAAAACAGACAATTTGAAAATATTTTTAGAAATGCTTTAATTATTTATATTGTTCTGAATAATTTATATAAGTAATATCTTTTACTTAAAAATTATAAATTAATAATTTTATTATAGGTAATATATTTCTTCAAAAAAGCTGCGTTTATACTATAAATTAACATTTTTACTTTAAAAAACTTGGTTTTTAATGCATATTTATGATTTTAAATACTAAAACAAAAAATAAGATTTGCCCCTAACAAGCTCAGCTTAAGGGGATTGAAGAATAAGTTTATCGAAGACAACATAAACATATTTATTATATTATTAAATTTTAAATAATCTTATTATTATTATTATTAATCTCACAAAAAATCTGGCTAGAGTACTAATCAAAGTTTAAAAAAAAATCAAAGGAAATACCTAGATAATATGATCATTGTAAAATTTCTGGATAGTATAGTAGGGTCTAGTAATTAGTCGCCTTTTTAGTATTTGCTTAAAAATCCTGTCATCAATCACCTGCCGATAAGCCAGAGTGGTATGTGGTTATAAATTTTAATGCTCTCAAATATCAAGGAATTTTTGTAGAGTTGTTTTTGGTATAGGAAGAGGAATATTATTCACAGTACGCATATTATAGGAGCTGTTAGTAGAATCATTTTTATGGATAAGGTAGGCCGTTACCAAGATAAACATTCCAATCAAAGTTAAAATATTTTCCCTGACAAATAAAGGTTTACAGTGAGTATGACAATTAACACCACACAAGTATCTTAATGCGCCCTCTTTTGCAAAACCAATGTAGAGCCCAACAGGCCCTTACTACTAAATCCCCAAAAAGCAATACCATACCTCAAGTGACTCTCAACAAGCGAAAAATAAACCATTCTACCCACACTCTGCCCCAATTCTTTTGAGGCAACTCTCACTGCGTAAGAACCGGACGCTAGTATCCCATTCAATGCAAGAATGTGGTCCTTAAACTTAAGTTTGTCGTCGATCTTCAATACTGCCGACTTCCAATTTTTATTAAAAATTTATAATAAGTGCATAACATCATAAATCTCATATTGTAAACATGTAGACACATCGACCATGAGTAACGCGTTAACCATTGCCAAAAAATTGGCAGAGGGCCATAATACGTGCCAACTCCTTTCCTATTTTCAATACATGCCACAACAAAAAGTAGATGTAAAGACCGATGTGCACTTCTGCATTTTTAACCCTGCATTCAAATTGCATATAATTTGGGATTCACATTTATGCATGTCAGTGTAAGTGAAAGTTGCAGCTTTTTTCAATCTCGAAATCGTTCTAAATTAAAAAAAAATTCAATTCATTCATATACTAAAAACAGTATTTTATTTGCTTAAACAGTTACTTAAAACTATTCAATTATTACCTAAAATCACATACTGTACTTACTTTCTAATATAAATTATCAAATCAAATAATACTTTTTTGAGGAAAAAACCGCAAGATTCAAAAATGAAATTAAAAATATTTTTCTACTGGAATGGAAATGTACGATACAGGCGTGATAAAGCGTTTGGGTCTACATTTCCATACGAAGAATTAGGTAAATAATAAATTATGTACCGGGTGGTCAAATAAGCGAGGACTTCGGCTTTATCTCGGAAACCATTAATCGTACAACTTTCGAAAAGATTTTTTTATGAGTAAAGTGGTCAAGAGAAATTGCTGGAAATTACTTTTAAGTTCCTCATTTGCAAGGGGGCACAATTAAAAATTGTTTTTTTAAATTCTAAATTTCTCCGAAAATTCCCATATTAAGGTATACCTCTGATTACATCATTGGAAAGTATAGACAATTCTGCATCATTTTGGTTTAACGCTCATTGGCGTACCGACCTTCATAAGAGTGGGAGAAGCTATTGAAAGTGTAAACATTAAAATCGCTGTAACTTCTAAACGACTTATCCGATTTTACTAAATTTAAGCTTGTTTGGAAGGGGAAAATAAGCATCTTCAATCGCCGTATCCAACAGTACACGATAGTGTTTAATAAAATTGCTAGAGGGCGCAATTTGTAATAATAGCAGCGTTTTCGATTTTATCCCGAAAATTCAAATCATACGGTATAACTATGACATCATAATCGAAAAGCAGATGAAATTTGCAAGAAAAGATGTGAAGACCGCAGTTCGATATCTTTGTTCGTTTCAGAGTTATTGTCAAAACAATAATTTTTAATACATCAAATTGCGCCCTCTAGCAATTTTATTAAACACTATCGTGTACTGTTAGATACAGCAATTGAAGATACTTATTTTCCCCTTCCATACAAGTTTAAATTTAGTAAAATCGGATAAGTCGTTTAGAAGTTACAGCGATTTTAATGTTTACACTTTCAATAGCTTCTCCCACTCTTATCAAGGTCGGTACGCCAATGAGCCTTAAACCAAAATGATGCAGAATTGTTTAAGCTTTCCAATGATGTAATCAGCGTTATACCTTAATATGGGAATTTTCGGAGAAATTTAGAATTTAAAAAAACAATTTTTAATTGTGCCCCCTTGCGGCGAAATGAGGAACTTAAAAGTAATTTCCAGCAATTTCTCTTGAAAATTTTTTTTCGAAAGTTGTACGAGATAAAGCCGACGTCCTTGCTTATTTGACCACCCGGTACAAAGCAAAGCGGAATAGAGTATTGTTTTCGGATTTCTTGTACCGGGTGAGTCAACAATTGCGCGGAGTAATTTTAGGCCTTAAAGATAAGATTTGTCGATAATGAGCTTTTGTAATATGGTATGGTTGGATATCTGGCACATTTTAAAAATATTTTGAATTATACAGGGTGCGCCCAAAAAGTAGGGTGTCATAAGGTTACATTTTTTTAAATAGGACACCCTATATTTGAATACATTTAATAATTCTACGTGTTATTTCATAGATTTTTATTAATGGTTTAATATACGAAAAAGTTATAGTTTTTTAGATAATTCGACTTATAATGAAAATTTTGCATTTGCAAGCATTTCGTTGTTGCGAAAATGCTACTTACATTTTGACACTAAGCGATTCATAATTTTCATACTTACTAAGTAAAGTCAAAAATACATATCGCTATGAAATATTTGACGTCTCATTTACAGGGTTGTTTACTTTCTAGGACCAAAGTCAGAAAACTTCTAATGGAAAAATATCACTTTTATTAAATGGAACACCCTATATATTTTTCTGTCATCTTATAGCTCGTCATAAACTCTTCAACTTCCGTAAAGAACGTCCTATCCCTATCTCTAATAGTTCTTGAAATATTTTGATATTTCGAGATTTAATGTCCTTGTTATAGCATTTTTTTGTCAATGGATCACGCCTGTTGAATCAAAAATTTCCATTAAATTTTGAAAACTTCGAGGACTGGGTGTTCGCCGCTCGGGATATTTCATCCTGTATAGTTGTTCAGCAAAAAGACACTTTTTATCCGCCTTGCCCAAAACATAAATCATATCGATTAATTCATTTTTTGAAAAATTCATTTTGAGTACCTACCAACTTATAAAATGAGTAGGCAATAAACTTTGCGGTAAAAAGGCATAATTTTTACATTGATTTGATTCTTAATGTGTCATCCACTGCCATTATTTTCATTTATTTTCCATGGCTATTGTGATCCATTGACAAAAAATGCTATAACGAGGACATTTAATCTCGAAATATCAAAATATTTCAAAAACTATAAGAGATAGGGATAGGACGTTCTTTACGAAAGTTGAAGAGTTTATGACGAGCTATAAGATTACAGAAAAATATATAGGGTGTTCCATTTAATAAAATAGAAGTTTTCTGATTTTGGTCCTAGAAAGTAAACACCCTGTAAATGAGACGTCAAATATTTCATAGTAAATATGTATTTTTGACTTTACTTGGTAAGTATAAAAATTATGAATCGCTTAGTGTCAAAATTTAAGTAGCATTTTCACAACAACGAGATGCTTGCAAATGCAAAATTTTCATAATAAGTCGAATTATCTTAAAAACTAGAACTTTTTCGTATATTAAACCATTAATAAAATTCTATGAAATAACACGTAGAATTAATAAATGTATTCAAATATAGGGTGTCCCATTTAAAAAAATTTAACTTTATGACACCCTACTTTTTGGGCGCAACCTGTATAATTTAAAATATTTTTAAAATGTGCCAGATATCCAACCCTACCTTATTACAAAAGCTCATTATCGACAAATCTTATCTTCAAGGCTTAAAATTACTCCGCGCAATCGTTGACTCACCCGGTACACTTCCAGGTTGGAGAGAGAGTTTTTGCCTTGCCTCTAAGCGGTTATTTTTATTTATTTTTTATTATTAAGACGATTCTTTTACACCTTTATCTCGCCATTCTTTAGGAGAAACAAAAACAATATAATAAAACCAAATAAGTTAACACAATCAAAAGAAATATTAATACAATAAATTAATTGCAAAATGCATTGAAGCTGATGGCTTACAATTTGAATACTTTTTATGAGTTTGTTTATTGCTGTTCAAGTTTTGTTATTCGTTTAATAAGATAATACTAATAATTAATTTGTTGTATTAATATTTCTTTTGATTGTGTTAATTTATTTGGTTTTATTATATTATTTTTGTTTCCTAAATAATATTTTTTGAGTATCTATATTGAGGCAAATGATGATGCTGATGTAATTTTTCATCGAAACGTTCAATAACCCAACAAGTGTGATACATGTCTGTTTTTAGAATGATAGGTTCTTTCGATATCCGAGGTAAAATATGCAGGTCCGTATTTAAAAAAATGAAGTTGATAATGGGCCCAAAACATCGAAACGTCGGATTCAAAATCTGATAATGCCATTGTGTAAAGAATAAAAAGTGGCAATAGGAAAGTCCAATTCATTTTAAAATTATTCTTTAAATAAAGTCAGGAAAAAATAAAAACATATTTTTGAAATTTACCTTTTTTCCAGATATCTCGAGAAGGACTGGGAATTTTCTGAATTTGTAAAACATATTTGATTAAGCACCAAATTGTGCAACTTTGCCACAATTTAAACTTGTTCGTATCTATTATAGTTTCCGAGATCCCAATGGTCACCCTCGAATTTGGGACACCCTGTACACAAAAACCTATTTCATTCCAATATTTTTAAAACTTTCGATAAAACGCATGTATTTATACATTCCTTCTTTAAATTTAAAGCCCTTTCAAAAAGGTCACCGGCATTATTCCCTTCGGTTGATATATTGACAGGAATGTTATAAAACGTCACATAGGCAGATAACAACTCGGACGAGCCGTCAAACTCTTTGCCCGTCAAATATTTTTGAAGGTTTGGTTTTAGTGTCTCCTCGTTCCTCTCGAATATACTGACGATTTCTTGTTGCAGGGAAAAAATCGTTTCTTTCGCTATGAGGTTAGCTGTCGAGGTTCTGGTTAATATTTGTTGGAAAATTACCTTGAATTGCCAAAGTCCGAGGGTGTGCGGTTGGGTTTCTAGTTTCAAAATTAACTGAAAGGAAAAAAAACACGTTCTTAGCTATCGGAAACATATCGTTAGTAAATACTGCCAGGAGAAATCGCTGGAAATTATTTTCAAATTCGTGAGATGACCACTAGGGGGCGCAAAAAAAATTAGGCTTCTTTCTTTATGGTGGGTAGTCCACTTTTAAATCTACCATTCAATATGATTTTATTAAAACATTTTGTTTGTCTATATTTTAGAAAACGCCCTCTAGGGGGAAAAATAAGAGTTACGCAAAAATCAACCAAAGCGCAATGGATAGAGAGAGAAAAACTCTATCGAATAAGATGAATTGAAAATTGTTAGTTTTTTGCCTTTAAACCTATTTGATGGACTTAACCTTAAGAAAACGTCCGCTCAGTACGACAAACCAATTCAAACTGTCCCCACAAAATTATTACTATTTATTATTATTATTAAATTTGTATTAGCACTACGCATGAACGCCTGTAGGGCGGTCTCGGCGCTTTTAGCATAGTCGGAGCAACGCCTCTGCGGCGGTGAATGTGTTAATTGGGATATTCTTAAAAATTCGTCATTGTATATCTTTAAATTATTTTAACAATATTTATCATGCATTAGTACATTCAAAAATTCAGTATCTTATTTCTATTTGGGGTTTAGCCAATTCAATAGTACTAAAACCTTTAAAGAAATTACACAATAAAATTATTAAATATATTCATAGATTCCCGCACTTAGAACCAACAACAAATTTATATAAACCGAATAAATACCTAGATAAAAATAATTTATATAATTTAAAAATTTGCATATTTATTCATTCTTTACTTTTAAAACAAAAAATTTCTAACATAACGTTTACAAAAGTTCATGATATTCATAGACATGATATTAGGCAAACCAATTTTTCGCAAACTATTAAAATAAACAGTAACTTTGGAAAACGGTCATTGTTATATAATGGATTAATATTATATAATATTTTACCCGAAAATATCAAATCATTAAAAAACTATCATAATTTACATTTCATTTAAAAAAATATTTCCTAGCATTTCTTTCTTAATGAGTTACCTAATCAAACGTTATTTATACGAATTATTTTTTTAACTGTCTTTTTTTTATATAATATACCTACCAAGTTAGAGTAATAATTATTGTTAGTTATTCTTACCTACTTATCCCTGTAATAAACTTGTAAAGTTGGTTGGGAGTAAAGTAAAATAAATAAATAAGTTACCAGTTTTTTGTATGAAGCAAACTTTGACAATTGAATAGATAGAGTAAAATATTTAAAACAAAAAAAGGCATAACCTGAGGATCAAAAAATAAATATTTTTAATACCTTTTAAGTGGGCAACAAGAGAAATGCCTCATTTTTTTTATCAACCGGTCATCTCACGAACTCAATCATTACTCATATCAATTTCAAGCTTACCAAGGTTTGTTCCGTACCAAAGGATGGTGGTATCGTAACGGAATGAAGCACGTCGTTGAAGTAAACTGACTAAAGAGCAGAGGGACTAAGACTTACCCTTGTGGAACACCTGTGTTAGTGAGATACGCTTATCATAGCTGTTATTAATAAACACGACTGTTTGCACTCGACCCGTAAGATAAGAGCGAAACCATTTCCAGGCAGTTCCTCTTACCCCATACGCCTCCAACTTCAACAACGGTATGCTGTGGTCAACGCAATCGAATGTTTTCGATAAATCACAGAAGACTGCAGCCTTACCAGAATTAAAGCAAACGGAACAAGGAACATAAAGGTGGCATCGCTCGTACCCGTACCCTTCGAAGCTTGAAATCCAAACTGTTGGACGGACAAGAGGTTGTGCTCATTTAAAAATGACATCACCTGCACCTTATTTTGGACAAGGTGGGAAGTAGCATAATTGGTCGAAAATTTAAAAGATATTATGACCACCACCTTAGTAAACTGGGACATTTATAGATTTATTTAGACAAGACAGAAAAATGCCTGAAGGAAAGGAGACATTCATTGCTTCAACCAAAACCTACAAGAGTCTCAGTGCTAAGGCTGAGTATTTTCAAAGAGAGCCCATCCCAACTCGAAGCAAAGAAATGTATGCGTTAGGTTTACGGAGTTCTATTATCAAACAAATGTCTTGACCATTTTTCTTGTAACTTGTTTGGCACTTGCTGCCTGTAACAGCAACCATGCCAAATTTCAGCTCTCTATATTAAATGAACAAACCGATCCTGAAGTGATTTCGGAAGCGTTCTGTTTCTTCAAATTTGATACGAAACGATAAAAGAAAATACAAAAAACTGCATGTCCGAGATACATACCTTAGCTAAAGATACCATAATCACAATAACCATTAATTTATCCTTAACCACGGCATCATATGTAACCCTGGTTAGCAGCTGTATAACTCTCTGTTCAAAAGCACTCGCTTTATTTTTGTCGACATTCAGTACCGACTCGCAAAACTTTTTGACCGATTCATCCGAAGTGAAATTAATGATGGAACTGAACGGCGGGTCCCATGGTACCACTTTGGAATGGGTCAGGGTACGTGCAAGTTCGCTGTGATAGCCAAATTTGTCGCTGAGATAGCTTAGGCAACCCGCCCGTTGCTTTACTTCGATGTAGCCTGTCGTTGTCAGGATTTTTCTGGAAAAGAAAGAATACATACATACATACAGACATACTTGTCAAAACGAATTACCGTAAATATCTCTTAATTTTTCCTATTTATATAAAAATATAACTTACAACAGTAAATCCCAATTTCGTCCTCTTTCAAACACGACGGGCCAGTATCTCTCGTCATCAACCACCACTTTTATGAGGGAATTTATATCAGGAATAAGACCAGGGCCCTTAATTTTAATTTCAGTGCCATCTATAATAAAAAAAAATAATTATTATGCCATTTTGAACTTGAAGGGGTGCTTCTAATGACTGAGGATCGTGGTTCGGAGCCCACGTTAAACGGTAGGTCCCCTCGGGAATGGCCCTGGCAGCGAACAGAGGAACAAATCCGAAATAAGCAAGCATTTTTTTTACTTGTATATAAAACACATTCAGACAGAACTGACTGTTTCTCACATACAGACTGTCCGCGGATAGGGTTTACAATAGCACAAATAGATGAAAAATTTCATTTTTCGGGAAAAAGTCATCCTAGATAAAAAGTTTTGCTTGTAAAAAAAATTCAATTTAAGAAGAGAAAATTTTGATTTTTTATACAGTGTTCGCAAAAACTTTAAACACATGATTTTTCTCCACGAGTAAACTACCTTTATTTTTCATTTTCGACCAAAATGCCAATTAGAAAACCTATTACGCTTGTAATTTAAATCCGAGATTTAAAATAAATCTCGATTTTTTTGTTTTTTTTTTATTTTTAGAGGTAAATGGAAATTTTGCTGCTCAATAAAAATATTAATATTAAATTTTATTAGACTCTATTTTCATAATGGGTGGTGTGTATCTTATTTTAAAATTTTAAATGCATTCCTACCATAGTTTGTAAAAACGAGGAATTTTTTACCTCTAAAAATTAAAAAAAAATAAAAAAATCGAAGATTTATTTTAAATCTCGGATTTAAATTACAGGCGTTTTTCTAAATAAGTTTTTTAATTGGCATTTTGGTCAATAATGAAAAATAAAGGTAGTTTACTCTTGGAGAAAAATCATGTTTTTGAAGTTTTTGCGAACCCTGTATAAAAAATCAAAATTTTTTCTTCGTGAATCGCATTTTTTTTACAAGCAAAACTTTTTATCAAGAATGACTTTTTCCCGAAAAATGAAGTTTTTCATCCATTTGTGCTATTGTAAAACCTATCCGCGGACAGTCTGTATACAATAAATTAGATGGATGATAATTTTAGGTGCCTTTTACGGCCTGGTTAATTTTTTTTTTATGTTAAAAAATGATATTAACACTTACTTAGCTTTACAACTCTTAACTTGGCGTAACAAATGTCGTCCGAAAGCACATCTTTCGGAATTACTAATCTGGGTTCCACAGCTAACACATAAAAGTGTCTAAAAGCTTGTAAATGATACCTAGAATAAAATTATTTCATTATTTGTCTCTCGTAGTTCTTAAGGGGAACATGCTTGCCAACCCATAACCTATTTTACGCAGATTTTATTTATTTTTCTACCTTTTACACAAAATTTAAATAAAATCAATATCGACTGCATATTCTATAGGTAATAATTGACTTATTAAATAAATATCAAGGAATTTTATAAATTATTTTAGAATAATTGTGTAACGAAAAATATTGAGTAAGATTTTTTTAAATATTATTATGTCATTCTTCTTTCACTATACAATTCTCCCAAAATTAGCAATGAAATAAATTGATACTTTTGTAATATATCAGATATTGCCTAAATAATAGGCCGACGATATTGATTTTATTTAAAAGTTAGTAAATAAAATAATAAGCTAAAAAAAACAACGCGAAATAGGTTACAGGTTGGCAATAGATTGAATGACATTGAGAATTCCACCTTAATAATATCTTTCTTACTCCTTTCATAGAAAATTAACATTTCTAAAGGCTATTTATTTCCAAGGTAAACCGATATAAGTAAAAAAACACTAAAAAAATATTTTTTAAAACTGACCTTACTTTAACGTATTATATTATTATATTAATATTTTTTTTATAAATGATTATATATATTTTTTTTTGAATAATTTCGATGGAGTTATTAATAGTTACTAAACATATTTGGTGTTATATTCTCTGTAATAAACTTTTTTAAGTTGGTTGAGAATAAAGATATATATTTTTATTATTATTATTATTATATATTATTATTATATATTATTATTAAAAAAAGTATTAATCCAATGCAGACGCGCCTTACCTAGCTTTTTTAACTTTCAAAATGCTTTTATTCCAAACTAACTTTTACTTTTCATTACATGGAAAGTGAAATATAATATAGAAAATAATAACAATAAAAAATGGAAGTTAATCCAATTTATTTTATTAATAGAATCAATATATGAAATAATTTAATTTAGTAAATATCTCTTAAATTGTTTTTTAAAAGTGGTTAATTTTTTAATTTTTCTGATCATTTTTGGAAGATTGTTATATTTTATTATTCCATCATATAAAAGCGATTTTTTTCCGAAATTACTTTTTACCGGTATATTTTGATAATTTATACAATCTCTGGTGTTATGATCATGTAAATTCTTATTCTCCTGAAGTGTTATGTTTGATTTTTTTCTTTTAAAATAATAGAGTGAATTAGAATACAAATTTTTAATTTATAAATGTTTTGAACGTGTGAATATAGATTAAGAGTTGGTTCTAAATGTGGTAATTTGTGTATACATTTAATAACTTTATTTTGCAATTTTTGTAATGGTTTTAAGTTTGATAAACAAGCAGATCCCCATACAGAAGCTAAGTAATTGTAATTTTAAATATATTAATGAAAAATATATATTTTTTCAAACGAATGAAATATCTAGTTCTGTATAAAACAGATAGCAAATGAGATATCGAGTTGATAATATACTGGATATGGCCTTTCCAATTTAAATTTTCGTCTAAAACTAATCCTAAAAATATTGTCGTTTTTGAATATTTTTATTATTAAATGTTAAAATATTTCCAAAAACTCGCTGAGTTTTATTTAATAATTTTTCATATCTGCTAAAGAACAAATGTACAAAGTACACCGATAAAGATCTACAGGGTGGGCGAATAGGTACAAAAGAGCACTTAAATACATAATGTAAAAATATAAAGTGTTATCAAAGAAATAAAAACCTCAACAAAAAATTTAAAGACCTCTTTTTTAAATCGGTTTAAAATCACTTGGCTGTAGCGAAATTCGAAGCAGTAACCACACCATCAGTCTCCCATATATTTCTAAGCTTTTTAATCTTCAAAGATAAACAACTAGTTGTCTTAGAGACCGATAATGCCCAATGTACTTTTTTTTCTACCTTCAGAGCATGTAAGTGATAAAACAGCCTCACAAACTTACCCAAACTTACCTGTTATCATTACTGTGAGTGGGAAATTTCGGATAAAACGCGCAAATCAGCGCTGCTACACTAGCTGGGGAGTTGCTGAGCGTATACCTTCCCCCGCCCAAAAACAACAGTCCCAACGCCATATGAATGGCTAAATGAGATCCATAAGTTACTATGGCGCTATTGGGAATACCAACGCGTCTACGTAGGTGGCGTACCAGTCGCATTATTTCGAGGTTACCAGTACCTGCCATAATCTGAAATGTAAAATTATTTTATCTACAACCCGTTGTGATTTATCTAATAAATATGAATATATATCGTAGTCCAACCTACAGCTGGTGTTTCAGCTTCATTATAACTAAGAATAAGCTAGGGCAAAAAATCTGACCAAAATCACTTGCAAACTCCCGGACTATCAAATGTCATTTACTACTATGAAACCAAGCATTCTATAACTTTGTTTCTCCACGACCATTACTGAATGCAATAATTCCAAAATCATTTTTGATAATAGAATTCTCGCTCTTGAGTTGGAATATTTATTCTGAAACACTTGCTTCTTATGCGTTTTGCGTGTATTTTCATTCCATAACAAGATACGGAATGAATATTCTGTAATTGATATAAACGACATAAAAGTTGCCACAGTGGATCTTTGCCCGTGCGTCATCAATCAACGATCAGGACTCGACGTGGTTAATAACTCTGCATCCTTGTTTATTACAGTAACAAGTTTGAATAAAAGCATAAAAGAACGTCTCCAAAATTCCGCAATAATATAACGTGCTAGACAAGGATAAAACTATAAACGTCAGTTAATTACTTTCTTTATTTGTTTAGTTGACAACCGTTGAATTTTAGAACGTCATTGTCAACCTTATTTTGATCTGCCAATCTAATTCGTATTTTGTAAATCTGTGCCTTAGAACTGTTCTTGTTTCTAAAAGTAGTTCTTTTTAGAGGTAATTATACCCACCATCTGTTTTGGCGGTAAGTATTTATGGATTTTTATAATAACTAATTTATTTATTTTAAATATTCTAACCGTGAAAGTTCTTTGAAACGTTTACGGCAGTGGCTAAATTCCCTTAAATGAAAGGATGTTAAAAATTTGACTTTTGCGATTTTAATAGTCAATAAAACACCAAACTTTTGTAGATTTTAAGCTTTAAAAATAGTATTAAATGTATAAACATTTGTTTGTCAATTTCTTTTAGATAATAGAGAATGCCGGGCAAAACTTAAAATAAATAATAATTTTTCGTGATATTATGTAGGTACGTTAAACGGTAGGCAGGCACGTCCATTTTATGAACTTAACTTAGTTTTGACTTTTTTCGTCTCGTAATTTTGATTTGATTCATACGATTTTGATGACGTAAAAGTGATGACGCACGGGAAAAGAACCACTGTGGCGACTTTAGGTTGCCATGAATTTCGAAACTGTCAGTGTCAGATAAAAATGGCCGCGTTGTAATAATTATTTTCAGACAAATTTTAGTGCAAGTCAAAAAATGAGTGAAAAATCGGATGAATCAGATATGGAACTGGATGGTCGTGGAGAAAATATAGTCTGTTACTCGGTTAGAATGAAAATTCGATACTCGTGGTTTCTCACGCTCGGATCGAATTTTCATTCCAACCTCGTTACAGAATCTACTATTCCAAAGCAAATTTCATAAAACAAACCATTTATTAATTTCATTATTTCAGTCAAACTTTAGGTATCTTATCGGTATTATGTAGTTTCGTATTAATAAGAAAAAAAAAACGTACCATGGAAGCACTTAGCAACAACACATTCAAACAAGTCTCGATGGTCGCTTTTCCCGCCAATTCGGCAATGGATTTTCCTGTGAGCGACGTAAACATGTGACAGAAAAACAACAAGGTGTCAAAGGCATCCTTATCGGCAGACCCAGCAAATTTAAGGCCCAGAGCGAAGCAGGCCCCTGCTACGATGTTGCAATAAGCTTGGCTAAAAATAAAATATTTCATGGCAGCCTATTTACAAGACCTCTGGTGTAGCTGTTGGTTGCCACCCACTTAAAATATCCCTAGAAACGTTAGACGTTAGTAGTTTGTAATTCTATTCGATAGGTAACATTTTAAAGTTCTCATGAATTCTTTGTAATATAACTAACGGGCGATATAATTTAACTTGATTGTTTCACAGAAAATGAATATGAGCTATTATTGACGAGACGTTTTTAATTGGATGGCAACCACAAAGCATCTTAAAATCTCCACCATGCGCTATTGTTAATTTTGGGTTTTATCTGCAATATTAACTTACTTCATTGCTTCATAATCTATATCAACTTCATTGGTGGGAGTAACCATACAATAGGGGCGAATGGTGGAAGGTACTTGTCCTTCAACCCAATCCTTACAGGGTTCGATGTCATTCCATAAAATAAGAGCTAAAAAAATTGAATAAACAAGTATAATAATTATAATAATAAGTTTATTTAAAATTTAATAATATAATAAATATGTTTATGTTGTCTTCTATAAACTTATTCTTCAATCCCCTGAAGCTGAGCTTGTTAGGGGCACATCTTATTTTCTGTTTTAGTATGTAAAATCATAAATCAGAAATATGCATTAAAAATCAAGTTTTAAAGTAAAAATGTTAATTTATAGTATAAACGCAGTTTTTTTTGAAGAAATATATGACCTATAATAAAATTATTAATTTAGAATTTTTAAGTAAAAAATATTACTTATATAAATTATTCAGGACAATATTAATTAGTTAAAGCATTTCTAACAATAATTTCAAATTGTCTGTTTTTAATATCCATGTTTTTATTTCGACTTTTAATTTTTTTAATGAAATCAATTTTTTAATTTTTGTTGGTAAATAATCATTTAAATAAAAACATCAATATTTGAAATTTTTTTGTCCTATGTACTTATTTATTTTAGGTTTTATGGTTATTTAATTTTTATGACGTGTATTATGATTATGGTTTTTAAATTGTACGAGGTTTTTATTTTTAAATATACATGTATATATATTAAGATGTTATAATAGTAAAGTTGTCTTATGTTCAACTTTTTTGTTTCTGAATATAATTCTTTTGAAGGATAAAGATAATCTTTATTGTATATAATTTTTAGAAACCTTTTTTGTAATATTTCTAATTTTTTAACTAAAGTTCTATTTATTCCTCCCCAACCTAGAATTCCGTAATTTAAATGAGTTTTAAATAACGCGTAATCGGCGTAATATAATATTTCCATATGTCTTACATTTAAAATTTTTTTAATGTTTTTAAAAATCGGTAGTAAACTTCTTAATTTTTCGAAGTGAAAATTCCAATTTAATTTACTGTCAAAAATAATTCCTAAATATTTTATTTTATTAACTTTAAAAATTTGAATGTCTTCCTTTATTTGAATATACTCTTCATATTTCGTGGAAAGTTATTTAGGTTTAAAGTAAAAGGAATATAATTTGTTTTAATAAAATTAATTGTTAACAAATTGTTATCAAACCAATTTTTTATAATTTTAAAATCTTTTTTAATTTTATTATTTAAGTTGTCCCAATTTGTATCGGTATAAAAAATTGTAGTATCATCTGCAAAACTATGAATTTGTCCATCGCAATTTATACTAAAGAAGTTCCTTAAGGAACACCATACTTAAATACATTTGGATAGCTTTTTTCTTTATCTATTTGAACATAAGTTGGTCTATTTTTCAGATAATTTTTAATTAATTCTAATTGCTTTCCTCTGAATCCAATATTTTCAAACTTTTTTAACAGTAAATTATGGCTAACTGTATCAAAGGCATTTGCTAAATCTAGAAAAATACTAATACAAGATAATAGATCCTTCTACAGGCCCATAAAAAAAGTAGAAAGTTGGAATGATGCTGCCAACTCAAATTAGTGGATGGCAACCTATAAAAACCAAATATCCCCATTCGTACTGACATATTATAGTGTGCCATTTATACAGTCTAATAGGCATATTTAACAAACTGCAGGTAATTCCTTATTGTGTCCATCTTGACATCTTCAAACAGCGCCCTTTGAGATGAAGAATAAACACATTTGATATAACATTTTCGACACATTTTCGATAATGCGTTGAAACAGCGAAAGTCACAACCGCTCAGAAACACGTGCAATACGCCATTTCAAATGTAAACATTTCGAAAATGTTTCCAAGTGTGTAGCCAACGGCCTTTTTGTGTCGGAAAATGAACCATAGGTCTCGATACATTTACCAAAATCTGTCTAAAAATGCTACTTGGGATATGCATCGTTAAATAAATAATAATAAACTATAATTATATGTATATGGTATATTTTTCCAATTTACTAAAATATTAATTCAAATTTTGAGTATTTTACGTACAAGTAACGAAATAGCGTACGTAAGTTTTATTTCATCTAAATTGCTTAAAGTGTCCGTCGTAAAAAGACACATGGAAACTAAAATATAGAACTTACATCTTGACAGTATCCTCAACATTAAAAAATCAGGTCTAACGAAATCCAAAAGGTATTGAGTTTCAGGCGGAGCCATCCAATCGGCAACGGCCTTGTTGCCGGTGCCCAAGTACATCATTCCCAATGCCAATGTCGCACCCGGTGCGGTGACATCGAGGTTAACCGACGAACCTTCGCGGATTTGGAATGACGGCGTTTTGTATTTATCCTTTTGGGATCCTGGAACGGAGAAATATTATATACAGGGTGCTCGAAACTGGTGCTGACAGTATTGCGATATCGGGAATCATAAGAAAAAGAAATACGGTTAAATAATAATAATAATAATAATATGTTTATTTAAAATTTAATAATATAATAAATATGTTTATGTTGTCTTCTATAAACTTATTCTTCAATCCCCCGAAGCTGAGCTTGTTAGGGGCAAATCTTATTTTCTGTTTTAGTATGTAAAATCATAAATCAGAAATATGCATTAAAAATCAAGTTTTAAAGTAAAAATGTTAATTTATAGAATAAACGCAGTTTTTTTTAGAAATATATTACCTATAATAAAATTATTAGTTTATAATTTATAATTAAAAAATATTTTCAAATTGTCTGTTTTTAATATCCTTGTTTTTATTTCCACTTAAAATTTTTTTAATGAAATCAATTTTTTAATTTTTGTTGGTAAATAATCGTTTAAATAAATACATAAATATTTGAAAGTTTTTTGTCCTATGGACTTATTTATTTTAGGTTCTATGGTTATTTCATTTTTATGACGTGTATTATGGTTATGGTTTTGAAATTGTATAAGGTTTTTATTTTTAAATATATATATTAAGACGTTATAAATGTAAAGTTGTCTTATGTTCAACTTTTTTGTTTCTGAATATAATTATTTTGAAGGATAAAGATAATCTTTATTGAATATAATTTTTAGAAACCTTTTTTGTACTATTTCTAATTTTTTAACCTAAGTTCTAATCCTCCCCAACCTAAAATTCCGTAATTTAAATGAGTTTTACAATTAATAGTTATTTATGATGTGAGTGTTAAAAGTGATGTTTTATTTTGTGAGTGAAAAAGTTTGTGAAATGAGCGGAATGTAGCGGAGCGAATTGAACAATTTCACGAACAAAATAAAATTACTTTTACCACAAATATCATACAATGTTTTTTGTATAACTGCCCTATTTCGATAATAAAATAGGGAAATTTGGAATGACATTAAACTTCAAAATGCATTTTAATATTCAAATAATCACAAGGTTGTTGTGAATGACAAGCGTTGCCAACGCTATGGTTACTAACAAATGCTTGTTTACAAATGGTACTGGGAATTCTAAAGTCGCAAGGCATTAATGTTAGCAATTGTTCTAGTTGTACGATTAATATTAATGTTCATAAGTAATGATTGTTAAATGTTGATAATAAAAATTTGCACTTCCTAAAATTATTATTATAATTTTATTTGATTCCATCATAAGAAAATGTAGTGTTAAAAATATTTTTGACACGCTTCCACGTAAACAATCACTTTTAACACTCTTGTCATATTGAGAACTGCCATTAAAAGTGTCACTTTTAATGGCAGTTCTACAAAAAAAAATTTTAATGTTTTTAAAAATCGGCAGTAAACTTCTTAACTTTTTAATTTAGTACTCTAAGTGAAAATTCCAATTTAATTTACTGTCAAAAATAATTTCCAAATATTTTATTTTATTAACTTGTAAAATTTAAATGTCTTTATTTGTTTGAATACTATTCATATTTCGTGGTAGGTTATTTAGGTTTAAAGTAAAAGGAATATAATTTGTTTTATTAAAATTAATTGTTAACAAATTGTTATCAAACCAATTTTTTATAATTTTAAAATCTTTTTTAATTTTATTATTTAAGTAGTCCCAATTTGTATCGGTGTAAAAAATTGTAGTATCATCTGCAAAACTATGAATTTGTCCAATTTATAGTAAATAAGTCGTTAATATAAATATTAAAAAATAATGGTCCTAAAATCGTTCCTTGAGGAACACCATAAGAAAATAAAATAAATAAGAAAAGTTTTTTTTAACCGTTTTCTATCGCTTATAAATGCCGAGATCGCAATACTGTCAGGTCAGCACCAATTTAGGACACCCCGTATAAGAAATTATTAAAGATTTAAATGAAAACAATAATCACAGAAAATATAAATTGCGAAAGCATTTTTTTCGTCACTCTTAATAAAATAACGAATAAATTTCCCGATTTCAATCCACTCACCTGTCAAAGGCCTCTTATTTCCGCCTATCATGTAATAATGTAACGTATCGGCTACGTTCAAGTCGGACATTCCCGTGGGCTGATCCCCATGCTTAAGCATCACCAAGCCCAACGCTAATCCCGCAGCTAAAGAGTATGATTCTCTGTCAATACTGTTTTCCATTTCTGGACCTGGAGGTCGTCCAATTTCTGATAATAACACCTAAAAGGTCAATCAAATCTACTAAAGCTAGTTAAAAAAAAATTACTACTTGGATTATGGTTTCGCAACAGCCCTCTTTACTTACCAAGCCACGAAACAGAAACATCGACAACACTGCTTGGCGGTACGCTTGTCACGTGACTGTTTGAAGTTAGCCATGGTTTAGTATGTAATTTATGCGCGATCTAGGTGTAGGTGTCGTATTAATTTATATTTTTATCCGGTTTTCGATTGATATCTAATAGAAAATTTAAGTGACATGATTGCTATAAGAACCTCTACAAAATATAAGTGAAAATTTTTGGTGCGAGCTTGCTGTAATAGCATTAATAAAGTGAGAAATCGAACCGCCTGGCCTGCCGGGCGGTTTGTTTACGTGTCTTATAAATGGCGGCAGAATTTTATTTGTTTTAATTTAAAAGTTGTTTTTTGTATTGTAGTTAGCTCTTTGGGATGAACTTTACTGTTTTGTGGCTACAGATAATTTATTAAATATTGAAGTGTTTATTTAGCTTGAAGGTATATGTGAATTAGTTTAAAAATATCACTAGTAGAGATAGTTCGCAAGTAGGTAGAATACCTCTAGATTCCTAGGCTTTAAGTAACGGACGCAACACTATTGTCTATCGTTAGATTTTACCTCTGTTATATGCCGGTGAGCGCTCCTTTGATAAACTAAACCAACTCCTAGCAACCCAGCTACCTGCAGATTTTGAGATACATCCAGTTCCATGGACGTAGGGGGTAATAAAGCCTCTACATGAATAGCTAATATTTTCGTTAGACTTTGGTGACATGTACCCCTGAATGCGGCTGAAAGGCCTGTAAAGCAATAAAAAAATGTGGAATTATTTTTGTTTAAATCAGGACTTTTTAGGTTAAATAATGTTAAATTTCCGGTGTCTTTGCGAATCTTGATGAAAATTAAAAGCTTACCCAACAGTATACCAACACTAGTCATTTCATGTGATTTTCCAAAGTAATCGAATTTGTTTAGTACAGCTAAATTTTTCAGATGACCATTCAAACCTAGAGCCATCAGAAAACCGGCATGCTCCATTTGTGGTTCAGCTCCACCTACAAATAATATGCCTCGATGAGGTGATTATTATCTGACAAATTGGGTTTTAATAACCGAAAATGTATTTATACAGTCCCGTGCGAAAAAAAACGGGCATCATAAAATTTGGATTAAGTTGAGGGTTTTATAACTTTTTTATTTTGACTCCGATTTAAGTGATTTTTTAGAGAGCTATAGACACATTTGTTTGTTTTAATATGATTATACAAATTTTAAGAGAAATTGTTTTTTTGACATATTATACAAGGATAATCGAAAAGTTGTTTTTTTTTGCTTAGTTCCACCCTGTGGAATAATTAAGAAGCAAAATTACTTCAAAATATCAGTTTTTATTGATGATTCCATTTTAAATTTTGGTCAATCAATATTCCTAAATATTTTATAAATTCAACTTTTTTAATTTTATTTTGGCAAGAACAGTTAGCATAATTAATTCTAACTATATCTGATATTTCTAAACAATTTAAATCATGGGTTTTAATTTCTTTTAAACTATTCGGCTGAGTATCTTTATAACAAGAAAAAGTCATAAATTTTGTTTTAGTTAAATTTAAGTTTAATAGGTCATAACTTAAATTATTTTTTATTATTGAAATGTCTAGTTCTGAATTTAAAACGCATTCATTCCAAGTATTAGCTGGTATTACTAATACAGTATCATCTGCATATGAAAATATGTTTCCATTTAACTCTGATTTTAATATATCATTATACTTAAAACCCAATATTATATGCAGTGACGTAGCAGTCGAAACCATGGAAACTGCCAAAATACTGTGTTATCATTGGCGGTTTGCCTTGATTTTCATGGTTTCGACTGCTACGTCACTGCATATAATATTGGGTTTTGAGTATAGTAAGAATAAAATTGGTCCCAAAACAGTACCCTGAGGAACACCACAAATTAAAGTAGTTGTTTTACTACTGAAATTATCTATTTTTACTTTCTGTTCTCTATGTGATAAGTAACTTTTAAATAAATTATACAGGGTTAGGAAAAATTACCAGAACGGTCGATTATTTCAAAATATACAGGGGTTATCAAAAAACGTCTTATATAAAAAAATGTAGGGCTGTTAAAAATCTAAATATCGGTGATAAACTGAAATATACAGGGTCGCCCACAAAGTTGTGGAGAATGATAGTTATATTTTTTTTTAGAACACCCTGTATATTTTTACATTTTTCAGTTTCACATAAAATTATAATTATTTTTTATTAAATGCATTATTAGTCTATACTTCATAGTTTCCGAGATATTGACTCTCGAAAAGTGAAATTTTTGAACTTTGACAGCTTATAACTTTCTAACAGTACGTCTTAGAGCAAAAAGGCTAACATGTCCCTATCTTCAATTTTTATTATCTTCCCAAAAAATCAACTTCCGGTTAAACCGGATGTAACACGAAAGCAGGACTGGAAGTTGATTTTTTGGGAAGATAATAAAAATTGAAGATAGGGACATGTAAGCCGTTTTGCTCTAAGACGTACTGTTAGAAAGTTATAAGCTGTCAAAGTTCAAAAATGTCACTTTTCGAGATTCAATATCTCGGAAACTATGAAGTATAGACTAATAGTGCATTTAATAAAAAATAATTATAATTTTATGTGGAATTTAAAAATGTAAAAATATACAGGGTGTTCCATTTAAAAAAATATAACTATCATTCTCCACAACTTTGTGGGCGACCCTGTATATTTCAATTTATCACCGATATGTAGATTTTTAACAGCCCTACATTTTTTATATAAGACGTTTTTTGATAACCCCTGTATATTTTAAAATAATCGACCGTTCTGGTAATTTTTCCTAACCCTGTATGCGATACCTCTAACTCCATAAGATTCTAGTTTAGATAATAGTTTATTGTGTGATACTGTATCAAATGCTTTTTGCAAATCTAAGAATATGCCAATAACTTTTTTACCTTTATCTAAACATTTTGATATAAAATAAGTAACATTAAAGATTGCATTCTCTGTTCCTAATTTTTCTCGAAATCCAAATTGATTGGGTGAAATTAATTTGCTGATTTCTAAAAAAATGAATATACCTAATTGATCTTTAATACATTTTTCTAAAGGTTTCATATTGTATTTATTAAAGAAATCGGTCTATAATTACTGCATAGTGTTAATTAAATTAGTACATTATTTTTTATTGACTTTTGGTATGGATTATTTACAAACTTAATTTAATAAAATCCTCTCACCCTCAACGCCGAATGTTTACATACCTTTAGGTTTATTAAAAATAATCCAAGTACTATCGATATTCTGTGCATCGGGAGTAACTCTCAAACCATTCGCCACTCCGTTGTGGAACAGGGGCCACAGATTCATATTTGCTGGAGTGTCGATATGGTTCAGTTCCACCGTATTTCCCCTAGGAGGCGCCTTACCGGTCAAGCATAACGCAGGGGCGGCCAGGGGCTCTGTTATAATAGGCGTAGCTGTGCGCAAGGTTATCATGCCACTGAAAAAGTAGGGAAAAAGGTATTTATTATTATAGTCAATTTTTACTATTAGTTTTTCTTGAAAATTATTATTTTTGGGATGTTGGGAAAATCGCTCCACATACACACCAAATATACAATATATAAATTCACAAATAATAAAAAACATGTTTAGTAAATATTAATAACTCCATCGAAATTATTTTAAAAAAAATATATAAATAATAACCATTTACAAAAAAAAATATTAATATATAATAGGTACCTTAAAGTTTTAAAAAGTATTTTTTTTAGTGTTTTAGTCCATAATTTTGATATTTCTTTAATTTTTTTCGGCAAACTGTTCTAAATTGTTATTCCTTTATATAATATTGATTTTTGGCCAAAAGTACTCTTTACCATAGGTGTCTGAATATGATGATTTTGTCTCGTGATGTGAATAATGTTGGTCGAAGGTAATATTATATTCGATTGTTTTCCTTTAATAATAATAGAGTGTATTAGAATGCATAGCTTTAATTTATAAAGCTTTTCTAAATTTAAATATATCCATTTGGTTCATACAAATTTATAATTGGTTCTAAAAAAGGAAGTTTATGTATGCATTTAATTATTTTGTTTTGTAGTTTTTTGAATGGCTGAATTGTAGTTAAATTCGCTGATCCCCAAATTGAAATCATATACTGTAATTTTGAATAAACCAAAGAATAATATATATTTTTTAAATCTTTTAACGATATATAATTTAGCTTTAAACAAAATGCCAGTTATGGGTGGGATGTAACTTCTTAAATATTCAATATGTTTTTTCCAACTTAAATTTTCATCAATATATAAACCTAAAAATTTAATTGTATTAGTATATTTAATTAAATGATTATTGAACGACAGTAAAGAAATATTATTATTTTTTAATTTTGATTTACTTATAAACATAAAAGATGATTTATTAAAATTTTATGATAATTTATAATTTCATTTACATATTACATTTAGGTCGTGGTTAATGTTATTATGAATTTAAGCATAGTCTTCATGAAAATATACAATAGTAGTACCATCGGCAAACAAGTTTATTTTACCTTATAAAATTTAATTTTGCTATAGAATTAATGTAGATTTAAAAAAATGGTGAGTAGCCTACTGAAAGCTCTCGGGGAACAGATAGTATATGTTTTTGAAATACTGCTAATCGCAAAAGAAGTTAAACCGATCATTTAAATGAAGAATAAGACTTCCGGTTATGACGGAAGTTAGGCTTAGCATTGCTATTTTAAATGGAATGCTCCGCATATTTTGACATTTTTCGATTATATGCAAAATGCCAAGTAACTATTGTTAATAATAATATCCTATACCCATCTCCAACCGTTTCAGGTATAACATTTATAAAACATTTTTTTATAAAAAAACATGTCAAAAGTAATGTGACGGTACTTTGATACTAATGCAGTTCTAATATTTTGAAG
Organism: Polydrusus pterygomalis; assembly: GCA_963969555.1. Taxonomy (NCBI): domain Eukaryota; kingdom Metazoa; phylum Arthropoda; class Insecta; order Coleoptera; family Curculionidae; genus Polydrusus; species Polydrusus pterygomalis. The sequence continues at coordinate 35,914,970 of OZ018385.1, read as the reverse complement.
GGTCGTTTTGTCTCTTAAAGATACTAAACATTTTTTATACAAGGTAATTTGAAATAATACCTTTTTGAATAATAAAATAAATTAAATTTTTTTAATACATAAATTACCTTTTTAATCGAAAAGTATAATCTTAACGGCAAAAATATATAGAACAATAAAGTTGTATTTTGATAAGATCTACAAGATAGCTTTCTATGAAATTTTCCTATCACTTACAGTTTTGGAGATATCGACTGAATTGTGGTTTTTATATTTTTGCAAATATCTCGGAACTGATTGAATTTGGAAAACAAGTTTCAAATAAATGAGTTTTCTGTTTGACTTATCCACAAAAAAATATATTTAATTTTGCTCTAAAGGTAAAAATAACGAAGATATTTGGAAAAATGTAAACAATGGCAGAAAAATTTGAAATATTCTATAAAAATTCGTAAAAATTTATTTATACGTAGTTTCTCCGCTATTTTTAGGTTTTATGTAGTATACTTGATGCATATCTATTAAAAACGTCATATTTTCAAGTTTTATATATTTTGTGATTTCCGAATTTTTGTACTCTTATAGTTTTTGAGATATTGACCGAAATATGATTTTATATTTTTGCTATTATCTCGAAACTGATTGAATAGGTACTTACACAGTCCATAAAGATAAATAAAAAATATTTCAAAATAAGTTGCTATTAAAAATTGTAAAAAGCATACCGCCCAACTGGAAGAGCCATTGTTCTAATACAAATTCCATATAAATGTTTCTCCTGTTCTTCAATAAAATCGTGATCAGACACGTCAGGTCTTTGCGTCAAAGTAATAGGCACTGGTTTGGAACTTCCTAACATTTTTCTTGCTTCCATAACCCTAAAAATAAATAAAACTGTTTTTTCTGAAAGAAATTCTGCCCACGACATTCATTCGGTTTTATGAGGTAGGTTCCGTTTTAAAATTAAAAATAAATCTATAAAAATGTTGTTAAAAATGTATTAAAAACTATTTAATTGTAGCTTTTTTTGCTAAATAAAACATGTTACTACTACTACTACTAGTACCAAAATAAAGAGAATGGAAGTTCATCAAAGTAATTCTTTTGATACTACATTGTCAACCACCTTCAAACATGAGGTAGGTTGACAAGTGCCCGGTTGAGCAGATTTTTAACACGCAGAACAAGCAACAAACAAAAATACCTTATATCTTCGCTAAATCTCATTTTTGTTAAGCTACAGTCGATATCTTCCATGCCATCTAAATCCGCAATTTCTTGTTTTGTATTGGGCATACTTTCCTGCAGTTGGAAGCAAATATTCATTTTTTCTTGGAATAATTTATCCTTTTCCTAAAATATTAAGGCAGTCATTTTTATTTGTTGAATACCAAGAGTAATTTTGTATTAAACCGGTTTATTTCTCTTTCGGGATTTTACTTATCCACTTACCATTTCTATTTTCTGTGCCTGTGCTACCAAATCGTCCCGCCACAGTAAGTGATAGGCTTCCAGTGGCCAATCAGAAGGAGGATTCTCGCGACATTTCCAGAGAGCATTATAGAGTAAAAAGTATATTCCAACAGGTAAAGTATCAATATACCTGAAAATAATTTTTTTATGTATATTTATATTTAAAATTATGAGTATTTAAGTCATTATATAAAACTCAGCATTGCGTGGTTAGTAAATTCTCGACATTAGTCAGCAGTTATATTTTATAGGGTTTTAGCCAAATTGATAAAAAAATAAGATAATTGTGTTATGAATTTACTAAATGACCCCAACGCGATAGCGATGCATAGTGGAGGTATACGAAATATTTTTGATACTGTCTTTGTGAGAGTGCTAATAATAAATTATAATTAAATTTTAATAAATCATCTTTTATGCTTATAAGTAAATCAAAATTAAAAAATAATAATATTTCTTCACTGTCTTTTAATAATCATTTAATTAAATATACTAATACAATTACATTTTTAGGTTTATATTATACTAGCTATACCCTGCGCGCGTTGCTACGCTACTTATTAGTACCCGGCATCCGTTGCGCCATTTTTTTTTATGCCGAAACCTTCCTCGGCCTGCACACAACAACTCACCAAATTTTTATCGTAATCGGATAAATGGTATAGGAACGCATACGGGACATACAGACAGACAGACAGACAGACAAACATTCATTTTTATATATCATTAATTATTTTGATTTAACTCGTGGGGTTCAGCCAGCGTTTGCAATGTAAGCGCTAAAAAATGTGTTTATTTACGCCATCACATTAGAAACCTCTAAATTTATCATTGTTTCTCTACAATATTATGCATGTATTATACATATAAACCTTCCCCTTGAATTACTCTATCTATTAAAAAAAAAACCGCTTCAAAATCCGTTGCGTAGTTTTAAAGATTAAGCATACATAGGACGGACAGGCAGCGACAGCGACTTTGTTTTATACTATGTAATGATTGATGAAAATTTAAGTTGGAAAAAACATATTGAATATTTAAGAAGTTACATCTCACCAATAATTGCATTTTGTTTAAAGCTAAAAATTATATATCGTTAAAATATTTAAAAAATATATATTATTCTTTGGTTTATTCAAAATTACAGTATATGATTTCAATCTGGGGATCAGCGAATTTAACTACAATTCGGCCATTAAAAAAACTACAAAACAAAATAATAATTTTTAGAACCAACGATAAATTTATATGAACCAAATGGATATTTAAATTAAGAAAAGCTTTATAATTTAAAACTTTGCATTCTAATAGACTCTATTATTATTAAAGAAAAACAATCGAATATAATATTTCCTTCGAGCAACATTACTCACATCACGAGACAAAATCATCATATTCAAACACCAATGGTAAAGAGTAGTTTTGGCCAAAAATCAATATAATATAAAGGAAAAACAGTTTGCCGAAAAAAATTAAAGAAATATCAAAATTATGGACTTAAAAAAAAACACTAAAAAAATATTTGTCAAAACTGAACTAACTTTATATTAATATTTTTTTTTTGTAAATGGTTATATACATTATATAGTTTTTTTTTGAATAATTTCGATGGAGTTATTATTAGTTACTAAACATATTGGGTGTTATATTCTCTGTAATAAACTTTTTTAAGTTGGTTGAGAATAGATATATATTATTTTTAAAAAAATACGATGAAAACAAGATAGCTGATAACCATTGGCTGTAGACTGTAAAATCAAGTTTTAAAGTTATGTCCATTACATACACAAAGTCATAAAAACATCAACAAATGCTTGATGAATACATTGGGCTGGCAGTCAAGACAGCTTTTAAACCCGTGTGTGTACCTTGTGTCAATCTTCATATCCACCATAATTAATATTACTTGTTCTATGGTGGTGCCATCTATGACCACGCTTTTCTGGTGTAGGTTCTGCGTTGGATCTTGAGATACATCTTTGACAAAACTATCCAGTACGACCTCAAGCGGCCTGTTTCTATTGGCTTCGGAGAGAACACCACATAACTAAAAAAAAGTGTAAATTATATGATTACAAAATAGAAATGCATAAGACCATATATTTTGATATATTCGATTCGATTTTAAAAATAATTGTATCGCATTGAAAATATACAACCCTATGTCCGTTTAGTGTTTCCTTGACGGCGGATTGAAATTTTCTTCAGTTTATCGGTTTTGTGTAATAATTGCTGTGTTTTGTAATATTTTTGATGAGTCGCAAGTTTCAAGTATGCGAGAATTTGGCAAATAATAATTCTGCAATTACTATTCATGGGTAAATAGAAAATAGAACGTTGGGTTATTTGTAGGTTAGATTTAAACTATTGCACCTTTTATTTTTATAAATTGCGATGGACAAATTCATAGTTTTGCAGATGATACTACAATTTTTTATACCAATACAAATTGGGACAACTTAAATAATAAAATTAAAAAACATTTTAAAATTATAAAAATTGGTTTGATAACAATTTGTTAACAATTAATTTTAATAAAACAAATTATATTGCTTTTACTTTAAACCTAAATAACCTACCACGAAATATGAATAGTATTCAAATAAATGAAGACTTTCAAATTTTTAAAGTTAATAAAATATTTAGGAATTATTTTTGACAGTAAATTAAATTGGAATTTTCACTTAGAATGCCTAATTAAAAAATTAGGAAGTTTACTACCGATTTTTAAAAACATTAAAAAAATTTTAAATGTAAGACATATATGGAAATATTATATTACGCGTTAGTTAAAACTCATTTAAATTACAGAATTTTAGGTTGGGGAGGAATAAATAGAACTTTAGTTAAAAAATTAGAAATATTACACAAAAGGTTTTTAAAAATTGTATTCAATAAATATTATCTTTATCCTTCAAAAGAATTATATTTAGAAACAAAAAAGTTGAACATAAGACAACTTTACATTTATAACGTCTTAATATATATATTTAAAAATAAAAACCTTGTACAATTTAAAAACCATAATCATAATACACGTCATAAAAATGAAATAACCATAAAACCTAAAATAAATAAGTCCATAGGGCAAAAAAAATTTCAAATATTTATGTTTTTATTTAAACGATTATTTACCAACAAAAATTAAAAAATTGATTTCGTTAAAAAAATTTAAAGTCGAAATAAAAATATGGATATTAAAAAGACAATTTGAAAATAATTTTAAAAATGCTTTAATTAATTAATATTGTTCTGAATAATTTATATAAGTACTTAATACTTTTTACTTAAAAATTATAAATTAATAATTTTATTATACATAGCTAATATATTTCTTTTAAAAAAATCTGCGTTTATACTATAAATTAGCATTTCTACTTTAAAACTTGATTTTTAATGCATATTTATGATTTATGATTTTACATACTAAAACAAAAAATAAGATTTGCCCCTAACAAGCTCAGCTTCAGGGGATTGAAAAATAAGTTTATAGAAGACAACATAAACATATTTATTATAATATTAAATTTTAAATAAACTTATTATTATTATTTCATTATAATAAAGTGAGACTTACCTGAACTATATCCCTCGATCTAGCATTCACATTAGCAAAATAAGGATACGGGATAACATAATTCCCCTGCAACAAGTCGGAAATTTGTTCCATAACATGAACAGGTTTGTCAGTCAACCCTGGCCAAACATTAATGGACTTGTACAAAGGATCATCAATTTTGGGCCCGCCTATCTGGATATATTTCGGAAAATCTTTCCAATAGTGCCGGGCATAATCCTTAAGTCCCAAGTCGTTGGACAACTTCGCCAAAAGAGTCGCTAGGGGCAGCAACGCCTCAGTATACAGAGTGTTTAACTTAAAATTTTCATATAAAAGATGTAAGGTAAAGTGTATAGATCGAATATAGGGAAACAGTATGGCTTTTGGGTTCACCGTCACTTCTTCTCCCTCTTCTTGGTCCATATCGGTGTCCTTGGTGCGAGACGGCTCGTCATTGACAAGAGGTATCCCCAACAACTGTGACACCGCGTTACTAACGCCTTTATCAACAATATCCATCAGGGAGAACCAATCTTCGTCGGTACTCAAAGGGGTGGTTTTTTGACGTTTGACAGCTACGTCGGGCGTGTCGGGTTTTTCGAACATGTGGTCCTCTTCGTAACCCAGAAGTTCTGGAATTTAAATGAAAATATGTTCAGTATTATTTGGAACAAAAATAGGATCGAAAGATAAAAAAAAAAGTTAAAAAGACATACAAAGGCTGATTATCCCGATGCATTTTTGGTAAATTTTATTTGCAACACTGCAATGATTCTAATTAGGTAAAGTCAGATCCGGTCTTATCGTGCGGGTCTTACGATTTAACAAAGACATACTTTCAATTTTTCTTTTCTTTTATTGCGTTTAATCATACTATCCAAATAAAATCCGTAAGACAAATATGACAGACTTATGCAATTTTGACATGAAAGAAAAGGATATGTATTTAATTTCCAGCGATTCACAAAAGTTTGTACCTGCCACTTTCGTCTTGATTTAAAGATGTCAGTTTTGTGACTTTGACAATTAATTTAATGTGACAATATGAACAATAAAAAGCAATTTTCTTTTTTTTTGCATCCCCATGCAAAAAAAAATTGTGCTTAATTGGTTAAACTATTTCGAGAATGAAAGAAAAAGTGAAAATTCGCCAACCAATATGCAGGAAACCATAGCAAAAGCACTGGGAATTAGTTTAAGGACTGTGCAGAAAATTGTGCATGAAAGAAAGCATAATATAATACCGAAGAATACTAAAAAATGTAAACGAAAAAAGCCAAGATTTGAGCGAAAATATTAAAATGGGAGTTAGGAACGTGATTTATGATTTATATAGATCAAAAATCAATGTAACTCTTCCAGTTTTAAAAGATAATTTAATAATTCGAGGTGTTTTGGAAATCGGACTCGAATTGTTATCAAAATTAATAAAAAAGTTGGGTTTTCGCTATAAAAAAGACTGTAACCGGAGATTTTTATGTGAGCAGCCACAGATAGTAAGTCAGCGTGTTGTTTTTAAAAAAATATACGAAAAATTACAAATCAAAATTTAGAAAAGTAGTATTTTTAGACGAAACAGGGATATTTTCAAATTGAAGTGGTTCAAAATCTTGGCAAGATGATTCTGTGAAAAGCATGAAAAGAAAAAAGGGTTGTGGCACGGGAAAGCGGTTCATTATTTTACATGCCGGTTGTGTAACAGAATATGTTCCAGGTGCAAACTTAATTTTTTCTTCCACATCAAAAAGTTCTGACTATCATGACAATATGAATTGCGAAATGTTTGAAAAATGGCTAAAAGTTCAATTATTAATCCCAAATTTAGATGAGCCGTCTTTAATTGTATTAGCATCATATCATTCAAGAATTTTAAATAAACAACCTAGTTCATCTTGGCGAAAAAGTGATATTTATGAGTGGCTTGAAAAACATAACCAAATTCCTTTACCAAATATGTTAAAAGCCGACCTCCTATCAATGGCAACGTCTCTCAAATCACCCAAAATATCGCTGTAGGTAAAATATTGCGTGAATATGGTCATGAGGTTCTACGACTACATATCATTGCCAGTTTAATGCGATAGAATTAATATGGACTGGGGCAAAATCTTTTTATGAAAAACATGTAGGTGATGGTCTTAAATCCTCGCAAGTAGAGATAGTTTAGCAAGATCCGTTGGATCATATTACGCAGGAGTACTGAAAGAAATCGGTGGAACATACAGAAAAATTAATAAGGAATTGGTGAGATCGAGAACAAGTATTAGATGTCGAAGTAGCACCGATGATCATTGCTCCATTCGAGGACGACTCAGATGACAAGGACTTTTCAGAATTTCTAAGTGATGATAACAGTTTTTAGTCTATAATGATAAACGGTTTTCTTTGTTTATATTTTTTAGTATTCTTCGGTACTATATTATGCTTTCTTTCATGGACAATTTTCTGTACAATCCTTAAATTGATTACCAGTGCTTTTGCTACTGTTTTCTACTTATTGGTTGGCAAATTACCATTTTTTCTTTTTATTTCTTGAAATAGTTAATCGGATTAAATTCCATTGTAGTTTTAGGTTAGGTAATTTTATTGCTAAAATAAATTACACTGTTTATTATTGTCGTTTTTAATAAATATATTTAGTAGATATACTATTTACAGGGATGGAAAACCAATGGCTCGCGTGCCATTGATGGCACGCGATATAAAATTTTGGTCACGCCACCGATCACAAAGTTTACTATGAATTATTATATTACAAATTTAACGGCACGTCTAAGGCCTCATTAAACATTTCTTTAGAAAAAATGGCACCTTAATTCATAAACTATAACGAACATATTTTTTGCAAAAATAATAATATTATATGTGGCTATCTTCACGACACTTAAAATAATAAAACTGTTTCTTTTCTCCGGTTATATTGATACCTACATAATCTCACAACATATTGATAAGCTCTGGAATTTTCGAATTGATTCATATGATCGGTGACCTTTGGACCCGCATAATAAGAATATATTTGACTATACGCCTATTTTCCACAATTACTATTAAAATACTGTAGAACCCTTATTATGTCGCGTTATAAAAAAGAAAGTATGGTTTTACCAAATAACAGTCCAGTAAACATTTTCCATTCTTGTCTAGTATCAACGTCATCACTCCCAATAACGTTGCGTGCGGCGTACCATCGACAAGCTAGTACTAAAGCAGCATCTCTAGATAAGCATTGTCTAAGAGCCACTATACAATGTTCCACTAAAGCAGATTGAGCTAGAATGGGCAGTGTGATTCTATAAAAGCTGCCGTCTGAGTATTTTAAGGTTAGGCGATTTTCGATTGCGTCCATCAAGCCGACAAGAGTAGCTTTCTTCTCAGCTCCTGAAATTGAAAATTTTGTATATCTCTAGGCATACCTACTGGGATTTACGGAGGAATGTGCGAAACAAAATACAGACCGGATCATAAAAAAAACAAGTGAATATTGTCATGGTTTGACAAAAAAAACTAACCTGAAAATCTACCAATTCGCCAATCCAACCCACTTGACTTGACGTGACGAAAACAATATATGACATTGCGCATGTGGGCGGAGTCTACGATGGCGATAACCGCGTCACGCGGAGAGTTTTTAGCTCGGTCATATATTATGATGGAACCGATTGTCTCCTATATTAAATTGTGTGTGTGTCTGTTGAGTAAACTTGTGGTTGGAGTATTTATGCTGAGTAAAACAATTATAAAGACAGTTCCGGGATTTCAAATTTTTTGATTAATTAATGATGATCAATGAAATTTACATACGATCTTGGAATCCATATCTCAGTGGTGTTGTTCGACTCGGTGGCAACATGTTAATGTTTGACTGAGCCGGATACGGTAACACAGGGGACAAAAGATGTTCATCAAATTTTGGCTCCGACTGTTTTGACAGGGGCAACAAACTGCTTCGTCTGAAAAAAAAAGCAATAATTAAAAACCTTCAATTAGCAAAAAAGTTAATTTTACAGAAGAGCTTAATATTTATATGCACTCAATAAGGTAATAGTTTAACACGTCAGATAAACTGTAATATAGAAATATTAGTCAAAAACCTTATGATGGAAAGTTTTTTTTTCTATTTTGAGGGTTACCGTAATCGATAATTTGTAAATAACGTTAATATTGTAAAACGTTTTTACCTTGGAAAAGGTGACGTCATATGCCTTCTCACGAATGGCGACGGAGTATGCTGCAACAAAGTGCCTCCAATATGAAGTTTTCCGACTACAGCGAGGCCGGAATAAAGTGTAACATTCCCACTATGTTCTAGGATGGCTAACATATGTAAATGCTAAAAATATAAAGAAACGTCAAATCCCTATGCCAAAATATAGCGAGAGATATAATGCTCAAGATTTCAGGCAATACATACAATATATTGATCAGTATACAGTCCATGTGATTGAACTAACTAAATCTAAAACGCTACATGATCGACTGACCAAAAACAAATATTAAATAATATATAGAAATGTACTGTATTTTCTCTTACAGGTATATTAATAGCGTCCTTTGCACTGATACTAGTCAACAATCCAAATGTAATATTGGGGCCAGAAAAGTCGATTTTGACAACGGATAGCTGAAATCTGGATGGTAACACATAACAAAGGTACCACTGGCCTATGATGTCTTCAGATAAAAATACAGTTGTGGCGGGGGTTCCTGATGTGTCCCTGAAACAATTGAACAACATTTCGTTCAAGCGCCAATTGTTCTAAGATAGGTGAAGTTAATATAATATTAATTATTATTAGAAAGATTCCTAGTTGCCTGGTATAGATTTACGGAGGTTCCGTATAAAAATAACCATGTGTGTTTGGTCAAAAAATGTTGGTACATAAATAATTAGGGAGGTTTCGAGGATTATTATCATCAAATTTATGGAAGAGACTGTTTTACTCTAAAATGGAAAAGAAGTTCGTGTTTGACAGCTATTTTTATGCGAAAATTCCCCGTTACGTTAGCATTCCTAACAATGACGCCAGAGTTGGTATAAAATATAAATTGATAGGAAATGCATAAAGGATCTGACCTTTTTTTGGCCAATTCACCCAAAATATTGGTTAAAAAATTGTAATTAAAAAAAAATGCTCTGGGTAACAACGAACAAACCGGTTGCCAATAGAGACCCTTACGGTCTTTGAACTAATTCGTATTTTATGAAAAATTCACTAACTTATACAAAACAAATAATTTAGCTAGATGTCGTATTAAATAACGTGAATAACACGGCATATACAGCGGATTCAAAGGAGATTTAATTAAGTAATTTTCAAATTGAAAATGTTAAAAGTTTACAAAAAACATAACTTGTGGTGTTTCGCAAGGATCAACCTTAGGACCCACTTTTTTTTAATCTACATTAATTCTATAGCAAAATTAAATTTAAAAGGTAAAATAAAGTTGTCTGCCCAATATACTACTATTGTATATTTTCATGAATACTATGCTCAAATTCATGATAACATTAACCACGACCTAAATATAATATGTAAATGGCTTGAAATTAATAAAGTATCATTAAATTTTAATAAATCATCTTTTAAGTAAATCAAAATTAAAATATAATAATATTTCTTCACTGTCTTTCAATAATCATTTCATTCAACATACTAATACAATAAAATTTTTAGGTTTATATATTAATGAAAATTTAAGTTGGAAAAAACATATTGAATATTTAAGAAGTTACATCCCACCAATAATTGGCATTTTATTTAAAGCTAAAAATTATATATCGTTGATATTATTCTTTGGTTTATTCAAAATCACAGTAAGTATATGATTTCAATTTGGGGATCAGCGAATTTAACTACAATTCAGCCATTAAAAAAACTATAAAATAAAATAATTAAATGCACACATAAACTTCCTTTTTTAGAACCAACTATAAATTTGCATGAACCAAATGAATATTTAAATTTAGAAAAGCTTTATAAATTAAAACTATGCATTCTAATACACTCTATTATTATTAAAGAAAAACAATCGAATATAATATAATATGTCCTTCGAAAAACATTATTCACATCACGAGACAAAATCATCATATTCAAACACCAATGGTAAAGAGTACCTACTTTTGGCCAAAAATCAATATTATATAAAGGAATAACAATTTACAACAGTTTGCCGAAAAAAAGTAAAAAAACATTTACTTTTAAAAAAACACTAAAAAAATATTTTTTAAAACTTTAACGTATTAATATTTTTTTTTTGTAAATGGTTATTATATATATTTTTTTTTAATAATTTCGATGGACTTATTAATAGTTACTAAACATAGTTTTATTATTTGTGAATTTATATATTGTATATTTGGTGTTATATTCTCTATAATAAACTTTTTTAAGTTGGTTGAGAATAACGAATAAAAAAAAGGTAAGAATGCATTTTCCCTAATGGTTTATGTATCCACAAGTCCGCTAAGAAATGCATAAAAAAATTTTTAGAAAAAAGTAACTCCTGAAACTAAAAATAACATTTTATTATGTTCACAACTTACTGCGCAGAGTAGGCATCGGTCCAAATGTATTCCAAACAAATTTCCGGACTTGACTTGAGGTGGGACATGGCCTTAGAACAGTTAAAGAACGATTTCGAAGGCATGCTATCTTTGTCTGTTGCAAAACTTTTGTTCGCGGTGCTCTTTTTCGATGACTGCATGACCCATGGACTGTCCATTTCTGTCGCTGCGGGTGACTGACAGCGGCTACATACGTAAAAATAATCATTGAGAAAAAATGTTTTCTAACGTAAATATATTATTAAATTGGCTTAAAGTAAATAAATTAAAATTAAATATTTCAAAAACTAAATGTATGGTTATAGGTGATAATTTAGATTGTCAAAATATAAATGTTGTAATTAATGGTGAAAAATTTGAATTTGTTTTAAATATTTAGGAATAATTATCGATTCAAAATTAAATTTTTTAAATTATTTTGAAAGTATCATAATATCGAAGATTGCCGGAAAAATAGGTTATTTTAAAATAATCAGTTCTAATTTAAGTTTGTTTTCTAAAAAAACTGTAATTAATATTATTATATTATCACACTTTCTTTATTGTTCTTGCGTTTTATATTGTGCTAGTGAGGAAATATTTGATAAATACAAATTTTACAAAATAAGGCAATTATTTTAAATTGTGACAAATATACAAAAATAAATTTTATGTTAAAAAAATTAGATTGGTTGAATGTCAGAAATTTAATTTTTTATTTAGTATGTATCTTTATACTTAAAATTAAAAATAATTTATTGCCTGATTGTTTAAAAAAATTTTGTTCTTTTAATTATGATCATCATAATAATTATAAAACAAGAACTAATCAAAATTTTTATGGGGATAGAGTGTCTAAAACATTAGCTTATAAGTATATTTTTAATAAAGGTTTGATAGAATATAATAATTTGAAAAATTCTATTAAATCTCAAATATCGTTAAAACTATTTAAAAAAACTTTAAAATTACATTTAATTAAAAAGCAAAGTGATACGTAATATTTGATAAAATTTGCAAAATGTTTAACTTTTCTGTCTGTTTTTGTTAAAAGAAGGTTGCGTTTTAAAATTTAAAAATAAATCTATAAAAATGTGTTAAAAATGTATTAAAAAAATATTTAATTGTAGCTTTTTGCTAAATAAAACATGTAACTACTACTAACGTTTAATAGAACATAGTTTTTTCGAATAGGTAGTTTAAAAATGTTTTATTGTGTATATGAAGGGTCGTATTTCAACTGCTTGGGCCGTTTTTATTAATTAAATGAATGCCAACGTTTCGGTGTAATCCACACCATCATCAGGGCTAGATTTATCTTCGTAAACTTATATCCATGAAAGGATACAAATTGTATACATCAAATTATTGAAAAAATTAATTGTTTTTAGAGCAAACATTTGTATTAGTTATGAAAACGGTAAATAATGATAGGGAATTCTTACGCAATGTTTGTTTTACGACAAATATATCTTAACATTAAACAATCAGCGAAATGTTCCAAATTTTAGATATTGGAGTACAGATTTGTATAAACAAGGACACAATATCCTCTAGAGGCAACATCGAATTATTGGCCCTTCACTTGTTCCTGTGGGGATCACATTAAAAGGGATAGTTATAAAAATGTGCATTATTAAAATTTGGTTAAAGATTGAAATTTCAGGGGTATGCAATCGAATATTTGCGTATTAACTTAATAACGTAATATTGCTTGGCAAGGAACGGAGTACTATTTGAGCATCCAATTAAGTTTACATTTAAATTAGTTGTTTTAATAGGTATATTTTAAAAAGTGTTGTTTTTCCACTTGTGTCCAAATGTTGAAATAAATAAAGTATCAGTTCAAGTAAAACCTCTGTACCTCATAGCAGCCATTGAACTGAATGACCTAGATTTTTGATGTGGATGGAGAAAAATCCTTTCACTTGATGAAGGTTTGTTAGTGCTTATTGGACTGGGTGTAACCATATGGCTATTTGACATCAAATTATCCCACATTGACAGGCGGCTTTTTAGCTGAAATTAAAAAAGTACTTATAGGCTATTGAATATGTCCTTTTTTAGTTTTTTTAAAATAACTGGAAAGCAAAGCAAAATTCGAGATTTGTACAATATTACTTTTTACATTTTTGTACTAAAAAAATTCGAAAGCTAAAAATTTACAAAAAATCAGCTTTCTTTTCAGTAATTCGACAATAACTTTTTTTTGCGGCATCCTAGGTATATACAGTGGGTCCACGGATAGAGTTTGGAAGAGGAAAAACTTTTTTATTAGTAGGTATCAGTGTTCGAAAGTATCATATCAAAGGATATATAAATCATTTTAAGAATAATCGAAATTTTAAAAAATTAATTAATGAAAGTATCGTGATATATATCAAACTATAAATTAATATCATGATATATATCACGATATATATCGCTTGATATATATCCTGCGAACCCTGGTAGGTACAGAAGAAAAAGTAATTCTTTATAAAAACGTCTGCTTGTGCTAAAACTAATATTTCTAATATCAGATTTGCGATTACCATACAGGGTTCGGCACAAACAACACTTTTAGTTTTTTGGATCTTTTTTTTTTAATTCCTTGATTTATTAAATGAATTTTGCTAGTGTTGAAACTACAATTTTAATATTAGATTTGCCATTACTCCACAGGATTCGTCAGAAAAAACAGTTATTTTTTCTCTAATTTTCAGTTCCTTTTAACAATTGGCTAAATCATCACTTTGGGAACAAATGGATTGGAAGGTACCTATGGTTCAAATCGGTTGGCACGTAGGAGTCCCGATCTCCCAATCATCGACTTTCATTTATGGGGATATTTGAGCCACATGTGTATAAAACCAATTTCAATAATAACTTAGATCTCTTGAAAGAAAAAATAAGAGTATTTATTGCAATATCCCATTCCCTGTCATCAGGAATTCAAATGTCGAGTTTCGGTGGTACCACGTTTGAATAAAAGTTTTATAATTTATGATTGAATGAATCGACGATGTGGTCTACTGGTGAGCGCAGCGGCCTCACAGGTCGTAGGCCCGGGTTCCATTCCCGGTGCCGGCAACGTCGATGTTAAATTTGGAATTTGGTTTAAGAGGTGCGCCGTCTTTCGGAAGAGACGTTAACTGTGGGCCCCGTGTCATGGATGTTGGCACGTTAAAGAACCCTCGACAAAGAGGGACTCGGCAAAATTACCAGATAGTGTGTGACAAATTCCCTGGCGTCGGTGATTGGCCTCGTTGCGGAAAAAGGCCGACGTAAAATAAATTAATTAAAAAAAAAAAATGATTGAATGAATTGACAAAAATATGAAATGTATAATAATAAAAATACTTCAAAAGTAGGCAAATAAAAATGGGTTTTCTTACAACAAAATCGTTACTCGGCTAGATATAAATAAATATTCGAAGTAAGAAAGCAACAATAGGTTTTTGTTTTTACGTAAACACCACTAATAAAAAAGTGTTTCCTCTTCCAAACTCTATCCGAGGACACACTGTATAAATGTTTTGAGAAAAGTCTTGAAAACACAAAGAAATTGTCTTTTTCTTTTCTCCGTACGATCAAATTGTAAATAAAAAAGAATCACCTTTTGAGAACTGTAAGTTACACTATGACATCCACTCTGATTATCGCCACATTCTTTTTCATCGCATCGTACTTTCCGTATCTTATAAACGCTGTGTTCTTTAGTGTTGGTATCAAAGAGCATGCAGATACTGGGATTTTCACTAGTATAGACCACCCTATAATTTGTGCCAGTCAGTCTAGTTATGGCGGAGTTGTGACTTACTGCAATGGGACAGACGTCGTCAAGCGGGTACGTCAGAGAGAATAGATTACTTGAGCAGTCTTGAATGTATTTTTCGTCATTTTGACCTAAAATGAAACAGTTATTTTCTATAATTCTCTCTCTAACTCTCGACGTAGAAAGATATGACCAGTGAGCCGTCAGAACATAAAAATTAACTATTGTTTGCGCAAGCTGTACTTACCTTCAGGACTTCTTTCGATCAAAATTCCAAATTTGGTGTGCCATACTTTTTCGATTTGAAAGGGCATTGGAATCACGTATTGCTCACCCCTTACTATAAAAACTCTTACATGATATGAGTCTATGAGGCATATTGATGGAATCGGCACACCTGAGAAAACGAGTTATGAAAAAAGAAAGTTTATGTATGCATTTAATTATTTTGTTTTGTAGTTTTTTTATTGGCTGAATTGTAATTAAATTCGCTGATCCCCAAATTGAAATCATATATTGTAATTTTGAATGAACCAAAAAATAATATATATTTTTTAATTTAATGACATATAATTTTTAGCTTTAAACAAAATGCCAATCATATTGGTGAGATGTAACTTCTTAAATATTCAATATGTTTTTCCAACTTAAATTTTCATCAATATATAAACCCAAAAATGTAATTGTATTAGTATATTTAATTATATGATAATTGAAAGATAGTGAAGAAATATTATCATTTTTTAATTTTAATTTACTTATAAACATAAAAGATGATTTATTAAAATTTAATGATAATTTATTAATGCCAAGCCAATTACATATTATATTTAGGGCGTGGTTAATGTTATTATGGATTTGAGCATAGTCTTAATAAAAATATACAATAGTAGTATCATCGGCAAACAATTTTATTTTACTTTTGCTATTTTTAATTCTCTGGAAATAACCCGGTTTTAAAAGATTAATTACATTTTTTTTAACTTAAAACTACAGGTAATTGCTACCTTTACATGGGTATTTTTATTTTCATAAAAATGAAATAACCATAAAACCTAAAATAAATAAGTCCATAGGACAAAAAAATTTCAAATATTTATGTTTTTATTTAAACGATTATTTGACAACAAAAATTAAAAAATTGATTTCATTAAAAAAATTTTAAGTCGAAATAAAAACATGGGTATTAAAAACAGACAATTTGAAAATTTTTTAGAAATGCTTTTATTAATTAATATTGTTCTGAATAATTTATATAAGTAATATTTTTTACTTAAAAATTACAAATTAATAATTTTATTATAGGTAATATATTGCTTCAAAAAGAACTGCGTTTATCTCAGACCAAGCACTATCTGAGGCGTTTATACTATAAATTAACATTTTTACTTTAAAAGTTAATTTTTAATGCATATTTATGATTTATGATTTTACATACTAAATCAAACAATAGGATTTGCCCCTAACAAGCTTAGCTTCAGGGGATTAAAGAATACGTTTATAGAAGACAACATAAACATATTTATTATATTAATAAATTTTAAATAAACTTATTATTATTATTATTATTATTATTATTATTATTTGGCCGGAGAAAACGATTATATTAGAAAATGAAACTGGCGGTATTTGCTCTTAAATGGTTATCGATAGTGACGCATTCTCAAATTTGTGTTTTAATCAATACTTTGTTAATTTCTCATTATTATTTATTGAATTATCCATTTCGTATTTTTTTTTTTGTAAAATAGGAGTGGTCCATTTCATCGCTCACAATCCACAAGCAACTTACCTGAAGCAGCATCTGTTCTTGCATACATGTCGGCCAAACTAGTTTCAAACATCGGTCGTTTGCAATAAAACGTTGACCACAGGGCCTGCTTAATAGGCAAAGGAATCGTATAACAACTAATAACCTATAATACCAGTAATGTTGTTAATATAAATAGGAACATAGGTAAATGAACTGAAAGGGTTTATCAATGTATACAGTAATCTGTTACTTATGCATAGAGAACTTGAGGGTAGGAGGTCGATCGGCAATGACAGCAATTTAAATTTCTGTTTGTTTGAAGGTGGTAGACAAAGAAGTAATATCAAAAAAATTACCTTGTCGAACTTCCATTGTCTTTATTTTGTTACTTAACACAAGTTAGTTAGTATCTCCAACCGTTTTCAAGTGTAAACTAAATTATAATTCTAAGGATACTGTCTTAAATACTATTCATCAGTGGCGTGTCGTGGGGTTTGTGTTTGGAGGGGCGCAATAGAAATCCAATACCAAATGACATATAAGCAAATTGCTCGAAAAAGTATCTATTTATAAAAAAATTTTTAGGTAAATTAATACATACATTTATAAATGTCTTTTGAAAACCGACGCGTAAAAGATCGGTTTTCGGCCCGTCGTTCACAAGATTGTGATAACTTTATATCTGGCAACGGCCTCCCTAGTTCTTTAATTTTAAGTTTATCCGCTAATGGCAGCCTACAAAAATTTATTTGAATTATATTATTGACGAAATTTATTTTTATTAGTTCGAACTCGACGCGCGCTTACGCCACAACAAAGTCCAAAATGTATAAAGCAATGCAGGCGCTAAAATACTGCGGCCGTAGAGTCTCTAAATAAGTCGGATATAACCGGGTGACGTTCGGGTTCGTTCGGCGAAATGTATATACGCCAGGCGAGATTCACCGTCCGTCGCAGCGTTTCAACGACGGAATTCAATTATCTAAAATTCACACGAGGAGGCTTGCTTATCGTTGGTCAACGAAAACGGACAATTAGAGATGAGTTCAGAATTGGTGAGTTGCTATGGTTTTTTAAAATTTAGAAATTTTAACTACCTATATGAATAATAATAATAATAATATTAGAAATAAAATGAATAGTAATAATAAATATTTAAATAAACATTTAATTTGTGTGTTATGTTAAAATTCCTAGAAGGGGCGCGCGGCCACGCGGCCTTATAGAGCAACCGCCACTGCTATTCATGTGTAATAAAGCTTGATGACTCTGCCTACGTGCTTATTGGAGTGTAAAGTTTGAGCTGTTGGTTTTGGACAAGAGGCTTCCAGATATTGGGGATATCTATACTTGGTTTACTAAATATACGGGCATTTTGATTCCTGAAAGCTGCTTCTTTGAATTTTCGTTTTCTCCAGTGCTGTTCCGTGTCCAAAACCTTGGCTTCTGACCACTGTATATTACGTTGGATGGTCAAACTATTATTAAATAATTTATATATTAAATGTAACATAATATACAGTGGTCAGAAGCCAAGGTTTTGGACACGGAACAGCGCTGGAGAAAACGAAAATTCAAAGAAGCAGCTTTCATGAATCAAAATACCCGTATATTTATTAAACCAAGTATAGATATCCAAAATATCTGGAAGCCTTTTCTTGTCCAAAACCAACAGCTTAAACTTCACACTCCAATAAGCACGTAGGCGGAGTCATCAAGCTTCATTGCACATGGATAGTATTTGAGACAGTAGCCTTAGAATTATAATTTAGTTTACACTTGAAAACGGTTAGAGATAATAACTAACCGAAACGTTGTGTTAAGTAACAAAACAAAGACAATGGAAGTCCGACAAGGTAATTTTTTTGATTTTTGATAGTGGGGAGATTTTTCATATTGTGTTGAAGTGTGTCTAGGGAAGGCGTTTCTTGTAGGATAGTTGTGATTGTGTTTTCTTGGAATTCGTTTTTGTTCTTGTACCTATACATATTATGTGGAGCAAAAGGCTTACTATGACATGCGTGAATTTTATGACGACCCGCCATTATAGCTATTCGAATGGGTTTTGAATTGTGTCGGTGACATTTTTTTTATTGTGTTTTTTTTTATATTTATCTGTTTCTTGCCTGTTTGTGCTAATTATGTTTTTATGTTATTATGTTTATATCAAAGATACTGTGTATTTATATTTAGTATAGCCTATTTTAGGAAGCTTTGTAAATAAGAACATGTTTCTTTTACAATAAAGCATTTTTGACTTTGACTTTGACATAAGGATGTACCTATATTGAAGTGACTGTGAGGATTTTCTATTTTTTGTATACATATTTCTCTGCATGTTTGTGTTGGTTTTAATCCAAATAGGAGCCTTTTTGTGCTTGAAATGCTGGTTTTATGTTTACTGCTTGTCCCCACAGTAAAATATTATAGCCGAGATGAGGATAGGCTAATGCGTAGTAAGAGGTTATTTGAGTAGGGACAGGCACTGTGTATCTTAACTTTAGTATAGCGTAGTAAGCTTGTGCCAGGTTAGAAAATAGTTTTTAATGTTTTTTTTTTCTAAAATGTGTTTAAAAATAATTCGCATTAATGAAAAAGCAACAAGTAAATTAAACTTACGTTCTCAAATCGAAATTAAAAAAACAAACAAAACAGCAATCTTCGATGCTATCGCGAATCTAACCTCAAGCCAAATATTAGTTGGTAACATTTAACAATACTGGCGTGACACAATTTTTTCTGCCTTACCTTTCTGCCATTCTCCTGCTGATCAATATTATTCAAAAGTCCACGTGACCATACCGCAGTGTATCCCTTAACATACAGCTCATCCTCCATAAATCCTGGGCTGATTTTCGAATTTAATTTTGTCGGTTCCAGGGTCACGGAAGGTGCTACAATGAATTATCCTCGTTCATAATTGTATATAACTAATAAATACAACTATACCTAGCAAAAAATAAACCCAAACTGCAATCTACACATAAAATATCCCATATAGGCTCAATTCTATCTACTAACTATATTATATTACGCCCACAAGGTAATATTCTTCTTCTGGCCTTTGAACATATTGAACAAGGAACCCACCATTGCTAATTGCAATCAGGAAAACCATTTCAAACATTTAATAAAATTATTTTACTAAGAAAAATATTTAGAATTAGCTGTCTAAATTTTAATGAATTATTTTTTTTTAAATTGCCTGCAGCCCTCCTTTTTTTTGAGGAGGTTCTGGTTTTAAAGTATTCTACATAAGCAAGGCTAAAACCGTATCCTTTATTGATATAAAAAATATACCAACTTATGCTCAAATAGATATGGAAAATAGAAAAGAAATAAAAAAGCTATCCAAAAGTATTTAAGTATGGTGTTCCTCAAGGAACAATTTTAGGACCATTATTTTTTATTTTTATATTAACGACTTATTTAGTATAAATTGCGATGGACAAATTCATAGTTTTGCAGATGATACTACAATTTTTTATACCGATACAAATTGGAACAACTTAAATAATAAAATTTAAAAATATTTTATAATTATAAAAAGTTGGTTTGATAACAATTTGTTAACAATTAGTTTTAATAAAACAAATTATATTCTTTTTACTTTAAACCTAAATAACCTACCACGATATTATGAATAGTATTCAAATAAATGAAGACATTCAAATTTTTAAAGTTAATAAAATAAAATATTTAGGAATTATTTTTGACAGTAAATTAAATTGAAATTTTCACTTAGAATACTTAAATTAAGAAGTTTACTACCGATTTTTAAAAACATTTAAAAAATTTTAAATGTAAGACATGGAAATATTATATTACGCGTTAGTTAAAACTGATTTAAATTACGGAATTTTAGGTTGGGGAGAAATAAATAGAACTTTAGTTAAAAAATTAGAAATATTACAAAAAAGGTTTTAAAATTTTATAACATCTTAATATACAGTAGAGCTTCGCTAATCCGAACTCCACTAATCCGGATTCTCCAGAAATCCGGACAAAATTTAAATATTACTTATTTACATTATGTATTCTATAATCCGGATTTCTTATGTATTTTATGTATTCCATAGTCTGGATCATGTGTTCTTCGATAATTTTATGTAACTTTTATGCTGTTGTCTAGGTGAATCCCCGAATTATTAAAAAGCCGCGTCGAGATTTTTTAGAGGTTAAAAAGCATCATGGCACCAAAGAGAGCACACAAAACTTTCAACACTAGCGGAAAAACATGATATTTTACAAAAATTCAAAATGTTTAAATTTTTTGTTTTAACAAATGCTACAACAATAATGTGTATTTGGTGCATTTTTATAGCTTCTAAAAAGATTCCAATAATCCGGATGTTTCACTAATCCGGATTGCCTTGGTTTTTATTAATCCGGATTAGCGAAGCTCTACTGTATATTTAAAAATAAAAACCTTATACAATTTAAAAACCATAATCATAATACACGCCATAAAAATGAAATAACCATAAAACCTAAAATAAATAAGTCCATAGGACAAAAAAATTTCAAATATTTATGTTTTTGAAAAGAGTTTTGTCTGTTTATTTATGTTTTTATTTAAACGATTATTTACCAACAAAAATTTAAAAAATTATTTCATTAAAAAAATTTAAAGTGAAATAAAAACATGGATATTAAAAACAGACAATTCGAAAATATTTTTAGAAATGCTTAACTTAATTAATTAATATTGTTCTGAATAATTTATATGAGTAATATTTTTTACTTAAAAATTATAAATTAATAATTTTATTATAGGTAATATATTCCTTAAAAAAAACAGCGTTTATACTATAAATTAACATTTTTACTTTAAAACTTGATTTTTATTGCATACCTATTTATGATTTATGATTTTACATAGGTACTAAAACAAAAAATAAAATTTGCCCCTAACAAGCTCAGCTTCAGGGGATTGAAGAATAAGTTTATAGAAGACAACATAAACATATTAATTATATTAGTATTAAATTTTAAATAAACTTATTTTTATTATTATATGATGGACTGAGGGTAAATTTATCAGTGCACGGCTAATATTTCAGCTTTATAGCTGTCAGTCAACTATAACTGGTTTGTTGTTTGGATGGCCAGCGGCTAACACTTGACCAACAGCTAAAGTACATAACCGGGCATAAATCAGAGGTGAATGTCCTTGACAATATTTAAAACAATAATTAGGTATGAATTTATGAATAAAGTTTTATACCTTCATCCTTGCTTTTTGTTTTATTGATTTCAACACTACCCTTGGAGTCATTTCTCTTATCTCCAATGCCACATGAAATTCTCTTGTTAGGGAACTTCACGCTAACATCGGAAAGTCTTTTTCCAAAGGCTTTCTGGTGAATGCTGCCTTCTGAAGTCTTAAAGCTGGCAGTATCATCGAAAAAATCGCTATACTCGATAACGTGCCCTTTACTTGTCGATGAGCGAGTATAGCTTTTATTTTGAGTAATGTCTTGTCTTTGCGAATGAGATTTTTCGGTGCTGTAAATACAAGAATATCAAACAGGTGAAAAAATTATTACATTTTTTAATTTAAGCACAAATAAATTGGTTCGTTTTTAAGGAATTAAAAAAAAAATTAAGAGGGTGGGAACTAGGGATAAAATGTAGAAAGAAAAATCTTTTTTAATTTTTTTTGTTTGTGTGAATTAGCTAAAGTGACTAAGTAAGTACCTAATTTTGGGTTACTATGAAAAAATACTAATTTTATTTTTTTATAACAGCAATAGTTTTATCATCTTTAAATTTTTTTTATACCAATGAGGATTTTACATTAAAGGTGTGGTAGTAGTAATATTTGATTGATTTTATTGGAGCAGAGCTCAGGTTCTGGCTGATAAGAAAAAAAATCACAGAAACATTGTAAAAATACCTAGGTACTCAAAATATACCGTAAAATAATCTCCCTGTAAGCTCATTTTAATGTTTCGGAAAACAAAAAATGAAAAAGCACCCACAAAATAACAAAAAATGTTTAAGCTACCTTGAACTAAGCTCATCTTCAGGTGCTCTTCTTAAAATCCAAAATTCTGAAGGTGTTTCTTCAGATAAAGAGACCTTTTCCAGGCTACTTTGTAGATATTCATCGAAGTCTCTTCCCTTTTTATGAACCGGCTCCAAAGAGCCCGGATGCCGGGCGACCTGCTGCCGGCCACGGGGAACAAACTCCTAAATAAAAAAAGAAATTTATAATCTTACCTAGTTACTATTAACCTTACCTACATACTTATTACTCTGACCTCTGTTCTGCCTAAATTAAGAGGACAAAAACGGCGACAATCAGATTACAGTATTAACTATTTGGATGATAAGAATATAAAAATACATTGAATTCATTGAACTTTAAAGTTTCATAAATTTTGTCAAAAACTGCAGTTTGCTGATCGTCTCCTTAGAGTATGTAGCTTGTTAGCTCGTATAATACATTTATATTTTTATATACATACCTGTGGATCTGAGGCAGCAATCATAATTTCCAATTGATCATCCAGATTTGCTAGAAAATAATATTTCCAAAGAAAAGGGTACAAATAAATAAAAGGAAATGATTCGGGAACAGAACTTTTAGTGCTAAACCAACCAACAGGTACTTTTAGTTAATTTACTTTTACTTTTTTACAATAGGGTCTTTATGCAATACAAACTTTTTGCCATCATTTAAATTATAAATTTAATAAAATAGGAATAAACAGAAAAACGATTTTTGGAATTTAAACTGTGATGAGTGATGTAAGGTTAGGATCCAGGACATCTGTCAAAAACGATGATGTAGTTCTTTTAAACCTTTGATTTTAAACCATCTAACAACTTTTGGTGCTTGCACAGAATACTAGCGGGCGTCGACCTATCTTTCCTCTGTGTCATAGAGCGATACCCTTCGATCTTCGATGAATAGTGGGAATCCCTATAAATTTTCTTTGGTGGGAATATAGACGAGGGAAACGTGCTTTACCTGGATGGGAAGGAAAAAACAAAGACATATCGCAGAAAGCGATATGTTAACAACAACAGAGTTTAACTAGCTATAGAATTTAAAGGCTTTACGTTTTAATTATCCAAGTGAACCAGCATGTCCGGTATGATTCCGTGTAGGTCGGTTAGGGAAATGAGCGGATGCTTCATTTGACCAAGACTTGGTTGGCACTGGTAGTAGTAGGTTGACCGGGCAATGAACACCGATGCTGCTGCTAAATCTGGCCAGTCGAAATACCGCCGAGGCTGCGTCGCACTTAACCCCGATCCGTGTAAAGTGGGACGCGACCTCAACGTACAGTGGTTGAGAATCCAAAATATATGCCGGGCCACCGTGTGTTTTAGTTGACAGTATATAATATGATTCCTTACAACTAATTCAAAATTTAAAAAAAAAACGCATTTTCAAGACATCCAATCAATTAGGATTTTAAATCTCCCAAATAAATAAAACACGATATTAGTGACAAAATATTTATATACCTAAAATCAAAATTGTAACAAAATGAGATTTTGAACCCATATATAACTAGTTATCCTTTCAACCGTTTTGCAATCATGCAAAACCTTGCAAGCAGACCAGACATTTGTATTAAAGTAGTTATGCCTTCAGTTATTCTTTGATGGGTTGTACCAATTTCCTAGAAAAAAAATTAAAAAACTAATGGTGGATATAGAATGTAGAGTCGCTCAAGGACTCCTTAAAGGCTTCTTTGGTCTTTGCTTAGGCCCAGGAAGCCCCAATCCCAAAGATCTAAGTATTATGCACAATTGTTTAGAAAAGTACAAAATTTTTACATTTTTTAGCATAAAAAACATGTATTTTCACCTTAATAAAAGCTAGCTTTATGGCTTCTTCCATATCCATAGTTTTGCATACTTTAAAAATGTTCTTTATTATGTCTTCAGCTGCATATCCAAGGTTCCATAGATGTTCAACAATCTAAAAACAATTAAAAACTTTACTCTTATAACGGTAGTCATACCTACTGTGTAATTTTATATCAGAAAACTAAAAGGTATACAGTCTTCAGTATGTCCAGGGATGGACTTAACTTTTACGAAAAAAAGGTCGTTCTCCATAATTTCTTCTGCTTTTTCATTAAAACACTTTAATTTTGTTGTACCTATAGGGTGCGCAAAGATAAAAATTTGGATTTGCAAAATTAAAAATGTTTTAAACTTTTTTTTTAACGTGGAAGAGATTTGATTTTGATTGATCAAGGGGAAAATGTTATAGCTGCATTTTTGGATTTTAAGCGGGCATTCGGAACAATTGACAGGGCTAGATTATTGAGTAAATTGTATCAGTATGGTATTCGCCGAAACGTTTATAAATAGTTTAAAAATTATTTAAGTAACAGGTCACAACAAACAAAAATATCAAAAACATATTCAAATAAATAATATAGGAGTTCCTCAAGGAAGTATACTAGGTCCAATATTATTTATTTTATACATCAACGATATGCGTTTAGTTTTAAAACTGTTTGCTAATGACACCTTAATTTACAATAATGTTTGAAATATTTCTGATGGTATAAATACTCTAAATGATGAGATAAATATATTATTAAATTGGCTAAAAGTAAATAAATTAAAATTAAATATTTCAAAAACTAAATGTATGGTTATGGGTAATAATTTAAATTGTCAAAATATAAATGTTGTAATTGATGGTGAAAAATTGGAATTAATAAACAGTTTTAAATATTTAGGGATAATCATTGATTCAAAATTAAAATTTTTTAATTATTTTGAAAGTATTATATCAAAGATTGTCGGAAAAGTAGGTTATTTTAAAAGAATCAGTTCTAATTTAAGTTTGTTTTCTAAAAAAACTGTATTTAATACTATTATATTACCACATTTTCTTTATTGTTCTTCCATTTTATATTGTGCTAGTGAGGAAATATTTGATAAATTACAAATTTTACAAAATAAGGCAATGCGGATTATTTTAAATTGTGACAAATATACAAAAATTAATTATATTATGTTGAAAAATTTAGAATGGTTGAATGTCAGAAATTTAATTTGTTATTTAGAATGTATCTTTATACATAAAATTAAAAATAATTTATTGCCTGATTGTTTTAAAAAATGTTGTTCTTTTAATTATGACCATCATAATAAAATTATAAAACAAGAACTAATCAACATTTTTATGTGGATAGAGTGTCTAAAACATTACCTAGCTTATAAATCTATTTTTTATAAAGGTTTGATAGAATATAATAATTTGGAAAATTCTATTAAATCTCAAAAATCATTAAAACTGTTTAAAAAATCTTTAAAATTACATTTAATTAAAAAACAAAATGATACGTAATATTTTATACAATTTTCAAAATGTTTAACTTTTCTGTCTATTTTTGTTAAAAGAAGGTTGCGTTTTAAAATTTAAAAATAAATCTATAAAAATGTGTTAAAAAAATCTATTAAAAAATATTTAATTGTAGCTTTTTGCTAAATAAAACATGTTACTACTACTACTACTACTAAGCATTAAATGAAAAATTTAGAAGAAATCGAAAAGCCAAGTAAGGTTTATTTTACAGGAGTTATAATTTCCAAGCATATCTTTCTAGATATAGTAAGTTGCCAGATGTTGACAATTATTATAAAAATATCACCTAGATATTAGGCAAAAACAAAACTTTACATTTTTATTTATAATATCATATACTTAAGTATCTGGGGAATCGTAACTTCGATGCAAAAACTTTATTTGATATTTCGATATTTTCTAAGCTCTTTCATTCTACTTAATGCTTCAAAAAAGGTTGAAAATTTTTTAGTCAGAATTTTTTAGTTTTTGCGCACCCCGTACATAAGCAAAGGAAATTATGAAATACCAGTTTCTTATAAAGATTTGTTCCAAAATAAAAATTCAATTTAATTTTTTGACAACCTTGTCACAATTTTCAATGTTAATATTATTTTTCCAAAAAAGTCATTTGATTAAGTTTTCTAGGTTTTTCTCAGGAAATTCTTAAAGTTTGGTTTGGTAACGTCGGTAAACGGTTTACCAACATTACCTTATATTCTATGAACTTTAAGTAACTTTCAATAAAATTATGACAAGCAATAAGCCTGGCTCTTTTTCAAATTTTCACAAGCATTGTGATTTGTAATTCATTCAAGCTCATAATTTTAAACCTATGAACTTAAAGCTAACGTTTTAAGTGAATTAGCAAGAGATGTAAAAAATATGTTTTCACTGTGGTGAAAGTCGTTGCTTTTGAAACATGTAATGTAATGTCTTAAATAAAACCAGTGGAGCAGACAGAGTGTTTTACCTTATATGCTTTTCTTATATCTCCTTCTGAACAACACTTCAACATGTCCTTTATGAGAAGTGGATGTGGCTCATCACAAACTTTAAATACATTTTCCGAATTTACTATTTCAAAACCATTGTGTGTGGACTGAAGGTTATTTAGGGCTTGTCTCATATCACCTTGGGCTGTAAAAACTATTGCTTCTAGTCCGTCTTCGGTGTATTGAACCTTCAATTACAAAAGGTGTGTGATTTGTTAGAAATTATTAGAGCTGACACAATTGCCATGTAATTATTTGATCAAGATTTTGTTTTATTCAAAACACGGCCAAAATATCTGTCTTTGGGTCTAGCAATTACCTACAGTTTTCAGTTTAAAAAGGTTTGATTGATAAATTAATAAAAGCAAAGAAATTTTGTCAAATTTGTTCAAACTTTTTAAAGTTGAAACTGTACTTATGTAATTATGCCAAGAATAGTATTTGGCCAATTTTTAGTTAAAATATTGATCAAAAAATTTAATGGTGAATGTGTCACTGGCCCTCAACTTTTTAACAGAAAGCCTCAATAATACATTTGGCACAGAAATTTGAGGACTTTGTTGGACTACTGGAAATATTTTAATTTAAAATTTTTGTATTTCACTTTTATGTTTTTGTCCATCATTAAATATGCAAATATGTCAAAACTTCTACCTACTCACTATATTAATTTCATAACAGTTTCTTTTAATTGATTTATGAAAAAAAAAAAAGTATTAAAAAAAATTAACCAACATTTTCCTTTCCACAAATCTGTATTACTCTGGCCAGAACTTGTGCATCAGTTAGACGGGAGTAACGTAAAATAGCACATCTAGACTGAATGGCTTCAATAACTTTCTCACTATAGTTGCAAGCAAGTGCAAATCTAGTTGTATTGCTGTATATTTCCATTGTTCTTCTCAGCGCTTGCTGGGCACCTTCCGTCATACTAGAAATGTCCACTTAATATTTTTTAAATCATATTAATGAATTAATGCATTTTTACCTATCAACTTCATCCAAAATAATAATTTTATGCTTTCCAGGAGGCAATGTTACTTTTTGCTGGGCAAACATTTTAACCTTATTTCGAACTACATCTATTCCTCTATCATTTGATGCATTCAATTCCAATACAGCATCCTTAAAAGCAGGACCTAATAATATTTTGGCCAAGCAAAGAATTGTTGTGGTTTTACCTACTCCAGGTGGCCCCTAAAAAATAAATAAAACCTGCTTTACTGACTTGGTTTTTATTATCTTAATATTTCGTACATCTAAAGTGCTGTTTAACCAATGAAACAGTAAATCTTTCAACGACTTCACCTAGGTATATATTGTAATATAGGTTTCATATTAGTCATTTATGTACTTGAGCTAAATAAGGAAACCCAACCTAAATATTAGTTGAAGAACATTTATGAGAGAGTCCAGCTAGTAGGTACAATAAACAATAAGTCTTCAGTCTTACCGCAATAATAATATTGGGTACATTTCCCTGTTTCGAAAAAATACCAAGTCTAGTGATAGTATCCTCGTTTCCAACAATATCGTGAAAGGTTTGAGGTCTATACTTTTCAATCCTGCAAAATAATAAGTAAGAAGTATTTTTAACTGTTGTAAATACAAATGAGATATTTTACCATGGGAGATTACAGCCTTTTTTTACAGTGGTTTCGTCACTTAATTTCGATGGCCCCGGTTGCGGCGAATCAACATCCATTACTTCAATAGTTTCTTGCATTTTTATTCAATGTTTTATTTTCCTTTAAATCACAAAACACTAACAACAAACATATATTTTAAATTGCAATTCCTTGTTATTTCTTATTTCCCTCCTAAATTAAAAATGTTTGGTTAGGTAGAAATTCTCACACTGGCCACAAAGAAGAAGGGTGCGTAGATTACGTCTGTTAGTAGTTCAAATGTTCATCCAATGATAGAGTTGCATGGACACCCAAAGCATCTGATTGGTCTAAGAAATATATTTTTCACCAATCGCACCGTACGAATTATCAAGCCGCGTGTTGCGTAACCCAACGAACGCGGCTTACGCTTATTCCAAATGGCACTTCTTATCCGTCAAAATAAGAAATGTTTACAAGTTCTCCCGTTTATTACAAATCTGGGACGGTTTCTTAACGGTAAAACGATGCCCATAACCGAAGAGTACATTAAAAACAAGCTGCAGAAAGAACTTGAAGCTACACACGTGGTAAGTTTTTGGCCTTTCGATAACAATTTATCTGTCAAAAAAACTAACCCTCAAAAATCGATCTGATTTTTGTGATGTTTTTCCGTCCGATATGCCACATCAGTATTGATAAAACCACTAAAGATTGCAAAAAAAACTTGGATACTTTCATCAGCTCAATTGGTAACTACCAGCAGTTTCTGGGCTTATATTTTTCACATAAAAAATGTACAAAAATAGTGTCTGACCATGTTAATGTATTGTAAAATAAGCAGTGAAATTTGGCTAGTTATCTTCGGTTCTGCCGTGGCGGTTCTACTGAGATGTTGCACTACATTGTACCCTTATTCTGGAAAGGGTAGTCCTCCCATGTATGGTGATTATGAGGCACAAAGACATTGGATGGAAATCACAACACATATGCCAATTACAGAATGGTATAGGAACACCACCGACAACAATTTGGAGTACTGGGGTCTTGATTATCCACCCCTAACGGCGTATCACATGAATTTATGCGGATTGGTTGCTGGATATATTAATAATAACTTCACAAAGCTGCATGATTCTCGAGGACACGAGAGCGATGCTCATAAGCTATTTATGAGATGCACTGTGCTTTTAGGTGATATAGCTGTATTTATACCAGCCCTAATACTGTATTACTACTCTTGTGTTAAACTAGAGACCAAGCGAGAAGATGTGAAAACCAAGAATCAGAAAAAAGCTAACAAAACATTACTTGGACTAAAAATATTGGATCCATCTTTATCAGTGGTTCTAGGACTGCTATATCCAGGCATTATTTTAATCGATCATGGTCATTTTCAGTATAATTCTATATCTTTAGGTCTGTTTATTGTTGCTGTTACATGTATATTACACAGAAAAAATATTTTAGCATCAATTTTTTTTTGTTTGGCTTTAAATTATAAGCAAATGGAACTGTACCACTCTACGCCGTTTTTCTTGTATCTTCTGAGCACCTGTGTACCAAAACCTGGACAAACCACAATGTCTGGTGTTGTGAGACTTATTAAAATAGGTATGACTGTGATAATAACATTTATAATCATTTGGTTACCATTTCTATTTAGCCTTGATGATCTTCTACAAGTGTTACATAGACAATTTCCAGTGGATCGAGGAGTGTATGAAGATAAAGTTGCAAATATTTGGTGTAGCTTAAACATTATTTTTAGGTTTAAAAATAGATTTGACAATTATCAGATGATGCGTATATGCCTTTTTACTACTTTGTCAGCAATATTACCATCCAGTATCGACTTATTTTTACGTCCAAATCTAAAAAAATTTGTTTTAGCTCTTATAAACTCTTCGTTATCATTTTTTCTGTTTAGCTTTCACGTCCATGAAAAAAGCATTCTTTTGGTTGCTATCCCAGTGCTTTTGTACTTTCCCCATGCTCCTTTTGTATGTTTTTGGTTCCTTTGTATATCTGTATTTAGTATGGTACCTTTATTGGTGAAAGAAAATTTGATTACTGCACTAGTCGCTTTGACCGTTTTTTATATAATTTCCTTCAGAGTTTCCATAGAGCATGCTTTCAAAAGTTCTATGAATACAAATGAAGGTCTTGTCGAATATTATCGTAGAATAGCAGACTTGTTGTTTGCAATTGAACCGAAAAAGAATTTAAAATTTGAAACGCTAATAACGTTAACATATCACAGAATTTTACAAAACAAGCAAGCCTTATATGCCTTTATTTTTCATGTGGCCATAGTAGCGTCTCTATTCGGTTCTATAATACTTTTTGTGATAAGTTTAACTTGGGAACCACCGAGAAGGTACCCAGATTTGTTTCCATTGTTGATATCAGTATATTCTTGTGCGCATTTCGTGGGATTCTTTGTATATTTTAATATTAAGCAAATAAAACTACCTCAGGAATTTGAAGATGTAAAGTATGTTAAAGTGAAAGGTTTATAATGTTTAAAATAAATTTATACTTTGGTAGTAGGTACCTGCCTATTACTTATATGTTGTCCTTTTATTTGGCAAAAAGACAAGGAATATATTTTTAAGTTGTAGGTACAGTGGCGGACGAAAAATCCCGGACCCTAATATACAGTATGTCCGACGATGTGGTAGCAAACGGGAGGTTATTCTTTATAAAACAAATTTGCTTGCTGAATTTTTTTTCATCAACAATCGTATTCTTTCAGGAAGCAACATTTTTTGTAAAGAATAACTTTTCCTCAAAAAATGACATTTTTGGTCCGTTTGCCTCCTTGTCTACCACATCGCCGGACATATAGGTTAACTTCTTGTCATATTTTCAAAATTACGTAAATCCGGCTTTTTTACATTTATGATCAATTAAATAAATAACCTGGTAAAAGATCAGTTTTAAAAAGCAAATAAAGTCATCCAGTTCAGAGAATTAGATTAATTCATTAAAAATTAATTATTTAGTATATTTGGTTTTAAAACTTGATGCCAAAGTCAAATTTTGAATAAAGCTATTAATAAAAAAAATCCCATATGATGCGGACTTTACTGGTGACACATAACGTTAAATTACATAAAAAAACAACAAGGGGTCCGAGATGTTTCTTCCCTAACTGCACATTACTTTCTTTAAAGAGATCATAATAACACCAAGTAAAACATTATACAATTTAAATCGTTACAATATTTGCTATCCCATAATATTGTCATGGGCGTCCGAAGAAGTGGAGGGCAGGGCTGACAAGAGGGGGGGGGGCTGGGGGGGCAATTTTCCCGGGCCCACATCTCTTTTAAGGGCCCGTGCTCGGGCTGCGCAGGTAAAAAAATATGATAAATTATAAAAAAAATATAAAATCTCTGTTGACAAAAAATTTCCTTGTAAACATTACATATTTATGTAAATTGTTAGGCGAGTTGGCGAATAATTAATGGCGAATGTTCTAAGTATCAAATTTCGATACATTTTGTCCTCGCCCGTCCGGCCCAATATTTGTATTAACATCGATTTATTATTCGAAGAATTTATAAAACTTTCATCTTTTTTGGAGAACCTACCCAAAAATTTTGTACATTTTAGAATTGACCAACAATGGGTTTCTTATTTAAAAATTATATTTTTGTTATTATTTTGGGGTAGTAAAGACTTATTTGAGTAAAAATGAACAGTTTTAATGCCAAAATTACTATAAATGTGGAATATTTGAAAAACAATTTTAGCTCATTAAGTATTGAGCTCGGTATTGAGCAAAAAATTGAAATTAAAATTAAGGGAATACCTAAACTCGAAATTAATTTGACACAGACCACAATGTGTAAATCTAGGGACTTTATTGTTATTGATAAGTTTGCTGCAAATAAAAACAGAGGAATGAACGTTACTTTTAAACAGTGTACCCACTAATGAAAAATAAACTGGCCTTTTTTATTTTTTTTTATCTTTTTTCATTTTCAATAAAATAAGTAGGTATTCATAAATTTTTCAAATATTTACTAAAAATTATTGACCAAATTTGGGCGTGGTCCTAAAAAAATTTCGCCTGCGGCACATTTCGCCTGCAGCAAGCTTTTAGTACGCCCCCAAGTTAATAAGTCACAAGCCGCCACTGACTGGGACCCTACCTCCCGCTTTTTAATATTTTTAATCTGGCAGCCCTATAGGAGGGGGGCCGGGATGCCGCACGGCCCCCGGGCCTGACCTGGCTCTCGACGGCCCTGGTGGAGGGAGCCGCTTTTGGCTCTTCTGGCGTACCAAAAATAGTAAAAAAAAATCCCCAGCAGCTTTGAGATATTTCATTTTCACGGCTTTAATTTTGTAATTAAAAATATTTTTTCAATTTGTGACAAATGTTCGTGTCGTCGCCTCTTTCCAAGGTTAAGCAATCAACTCGGTTGAAATGTTCCTTCGGGTGCCCATAAATATGTCGTATTATCAGAAAGTGTTTTGCTCTATGCATATTTAAAAATAAGATCTACAATTTACATTTTAGTGTCGACACTCTGTACAGTGAAATATTTCTCTTGTTAAAATAATATAGGGTTAAGTCCAAGGTTAAGCCAAAATGTGTGTAAATGCTGTTAAGTACTAAAATAAACGTTTTTCTTACCTGTTTTACTGATATTTTATTTCTTTATCTGCTAAACTTGTTCTTTAAAAGTTAAAACATACATGTACCTATACCTATCGGTAAAAAAAGGGGTTAGTCTTTGGAGTCTTCGGCAACTGTGTAGTATTCTAGAGTAAAAATGTATGTGTATTTATATTTTTATTATTAATTCCTATATAATCGGTCATACATAAAATAAGTAGGCATAAAATTAATTTAACAAAGCTTTTAAATTGAAAACATCTTCGAAAGTAAAAACATAATTTAGTTTATTTAATCGGCAAAGAAACCAAAAATTAATTCTACTACAGATGCATTTAATGTAGGAGAAATAATATTTCTATTGGATTTTAATTGCTGCCATATTAGCTCAATACAATTGAATATACAATAGTATGAAGGAAGACGCAACACTATGTCCATTTTCTGCTGCAAGTTTGTCATACTCGTATTCCTTATTTATTTTAAAAGCTTTTAATACTTCTAGCAGTTCTCGTTTTTTGTAAGTTTCTTCAAAATATAAATCATTTTCAATCATACAATTTTGAATTTGCACATTCTACCACTAATAAGCCTAACTAAAAATTACTCGCCGGAAAACCACTAAAGACTAAAATTATTAAAAATCAGTTTGTATTTATATATGAATCAGGCATAGGTATAAATTGAATTTGTACCTGGTCCGGCTCTGCTCGGAAAGGTTTTAAAATTTGGGGTTTCATTATTTATTTTATGGTCAAAGGGATAATGAGGGTTTATTGCAGTCAAAAGATCAACGGTATAATTCTACAAATGCATTAAAAAAGTTATTGGCATATTCTTAGATTTGCAAAAAGCATTTGATACAGGGTTGCCAGACGTCCCGATTTAGGCGGGACTGTCCCGATTTTAATCGATATGACTCGATTTGTCCCGCTTTCCGATTGCACGTCAAAAACCCCAATTTTTCCGATCTACACGTCGAAAATCCCGATTTTTGAGGAGATTTGCATGTTGAAAATCCCCAATTTTAAAATGTGCCAATTTAACTTCAATCAACAAATTTATATTATATTTTATATTAAAAGAAAAAAATTACACGTTCTTTGAACTTTCTTTGCACGGCATTTTTTTTTCGGATGTTTTGTCCTTAAAACAATTACATTTTTTCGACTCAAATTCTTAACATTAAAACATGATCCCCTTAGCGTGTCACAATTTTTTTTTTGCAATAAAGCAAAAAACAAATTAATACAAATAAAAAATACCTGCTAACCTTTGACAAAATTACATTTAAAATAACAATGTTTCTACGTTTTTTTGGTTTGGGCTATCGATCAAAAGGTAGAATTGGTAGGTTTTAATAGTCCAGAAAGGGGCGTGGCACCTAAAAAAAATTTGCCTGCGGCGCTTCTTTTTAACAAAGGTAACTGTCCCGCTTTTCCATTTCAAAAATCTGGCAACCCTGTTGATACAGTATCACACAATAAACTGTTATCTAAACTAGAATCATGGAGTTAAAGGTATCGCATATAATTTATTTAAAAGTTACGATCAGATAGAGAACAGAGAGTAAAAATAGATAATTTCAGTAGTAAAACAACTACTTTAATTTGTGGTGTTTCTCAGGGTACTATTTTGGGACCAATTTTATTCTTACTTTATATTAATTATTAATGATATATTAAAATCAGAGTTAAATGAAAAAATATTTTCATATGCAGATAATACTGTATTAATAATACCAGCTAATACTTGGAATGAATGCGTTTTAAATTCAGAACTAGACATTTCAATAATAAAAAATAATTTGAGTTATGACCTATTAAAATAAATTTAACTAACACAAAATTTATGACTTTTTCTTGTTATAAAGATACTCAGCCGAATAGTTTAAAAGAAATTAAAATTCATGATTTAAATTGTTTAGAAATATCAGATATAGTTATATGCTAACTGTTCTTGCCAAAGTAAAATTAAAAAAGATGAATTTAGAAAATATTTAGGAATATTGATTGACCAAAATTTAAAATGGGATCATCAAATTAACACTCCTACGAAAAAATTTAAAAAAAACTTTATGTAAATTTAGACTTAAAAAATATTGTGAATCAAAAACTTTGTTTAATGTTTTATTATGCACTTTTTCAATCAATTCTTTCCTATGGTATAATTGGTTGGGGAAGTGCTTACATACTACTCGAATTTGAAACCGCTTATAACAATACAAAAATATGTTGTAAAAATAATATTTAATAAACATATTTTGTTTCCTTCAAAAATATTATTTGTTTATAATAATATTCTGAGTTTAAAACAACTTTATTACAAAACTTTTTATTATATATATATAAAAATAAAAATTTATTACATAGCATTACTCATATATACCAAACAAGACAAGAAACATATCTATGTTTATGTTATGATAATTTTAATTTACCACTTTTAAAAAATAATGCTTTATTTGTTGGCATCAAAATTTTTAATAAATTTGATAATTTGAAAACTATGAGTTTTTTGGCATTTAAAAGAAAATTCAAATCATGGATTATGCAAAATTATATAAAGGTACGCCAACCTATATTTCTAGGTAATAATAATTCTAAATATTACAATTTTTCTATTATAATTTCTCCCTTATTTATAATTTTTCTCTTTTTTTTTGGGTGAAATATTTTTGAATTACTTACTTATATTTTTAAATATATTTATGATGTGATTAAAATTAATAATCTAAATGGGTGTATATTTTTTCATTACAAAATCGGACAAATTTGTTAATCTATGGTTTTGTAATGATGCTTTCATTGGATTTATTTTTATTAAAAAAAAACAATGTTATTGATTTTTAATATTATTATAAATCTGCAAATAAATAAATAAATAAAATGCCGCTAGAAGAAAAGCTGAAATGATCCTCGTCGTTTCGCCCCGTCTGCGTTTGTCAAAGAAGCGCAACTGTTCCAAAAGTTATACACATTCCGTTGCAAAAAACATAAGGCACTTCGTAAAGTTCGTATGGGAAATAAAGAGAGGCATACCTAACCGCGGCAAGGGGGGAGGAAAAAATCTTTGCTGTGCTAAGTTAAATTTTAAAAAGGAACGCTCAACTTAGCCGTTGGCTTTACTTTGCTGTTTAGAAGTAACTAAAAGGAATTCAGCCATAAAGAGAGAAAACTGAAAAAACGGATTCGGTTCGAATGTGTTTCTCTAGGCAATATTTATTAGACTGTTAGTTTGTGAGTTACTGGCTGGTTTTTAGGAAAGGCAAAAAAATTGTTATGCTAAATAGGTGCTTATAGTGTACATAAATAATTTTGTTGAGCTATGGCACTGACCATGGGCCCCGCACAATACTTCTTTAAAATACTTTTACCTAATTTTTCTACGAAATATTTAATTTTACTTGCTAATTTTCTCATTCTTATTCAAATGTGCAGAATTATATTTAACTTTTTCATTTATTTTTATCTTAGGAGGTCATAGATCAGTCGGATGGTTGTGGAGAAAAATTCTCTTGTTTGGTAGTGTCAGAAAAGTTCATAGGAAAGCCGCTGCTCCAACGGCACAGGTAAATATGGGGGTTATTATGCAGATACTAAAAATCATGCAGTTATAGTAATAATACTAATATACAGTTCGATTAAATCGATAGTACCTTTATGGTACTTCAGACAATAAAGCTTATTTTGACTTTGGTACGTCTACATCATCTCTAAGTAAGAAAAGGTTTCCTATATTATGTTTAGACCAGGTAATTGATCCGAGCCTATATTGGACCAGTTTTTTCGCTATGGGTTCTAGAAACTGCTTAATAGCGATTTCAGAATTACGATGATACGATATGTACTTCCCTATGGCTACTTTTATCTCCACAATATCTAATATAATTTAAATTTCTATGCGTTCATCTTCAGCGATGCGCATTATGGATGTAATATGTATGTTTTATATATACACAAATTAATATAGCCTTAACCTGTAATTTAGTTTTATAAATGCTCACATTTTGACGTTTGGTAGTCGTCTGTTTTTTTTATGGACAGTTGTCAAAGATATGACGACATCAATATTTTTTTTTAATGGAAACACAACATGTGATACATCATTTGAAAGCTAATTTCTCGTACAGTATGCTCATAAATTTTGGCGCGATTCTGTCAAGCTATTTCAAAATGGCGACTGTTAAAAGTTTAAAAAAAACTCTATTTAAATAAGCGGAGGTGCATCATTGATGTTTTTTTTACCTTTCAAGGTAAGATATTTAGATGAGATATTTCCAGGTCGCTGGATTGGACGACGTGGTACAATTAAACGGCCACCCAGATCCCCAGACTTAACGCCTCTAGACTATTTTCTTTGGGGATATTTAAACGAAAAAGTTGACCAAAATAGGCCAAAGAATATTGAAGATTTGAAATACAAAATTAGTTTGGAGGGAACCACATAACATACCGGCTGAAGTCATTCGGAATTCCGTCGACGGGTTTAACCATCGTCTGGGAGCATGCCAAGTAGAGGGTGGAGTACATTTCCAGCATTTGCCACGTTAAACCATCTTTTTGTTGTGTTTTGTTTTGCTTCGTTACATTTTTATTTTTATTTTTTGACAAAATAAATAACAAATAAACCATAACTATTGTAAAGTCACAAAACGAACGTGAATCAATGAAGATTTCTTACCTTTAAAGGTAAAAAAACATCAATGATTTATCGGTTCCGCTTATTTTAATAGAGATGTTTTAAAAACTTTTAACAGTCGCCATTTTGAAATAGCTTGACAGAATCGCGCCAAAATTTATGAGCATACTGTACGAGATATTAGCTTTCAAATGATGTATCACTAGCTGTATGTTTCTATTTAAAACAAACATCGATGGAGTCTAGATTATTTCCTTTGGGGTCACCTTAAAACCAAAGTTTATGTAACAAAACCGGAAAATTTAGAGGAACTTAGGCAACGACTTATACACGAAATTCGCCAAATAACTCCGAATGAAAATTTTAGTACAAGATTTTTCAAATACAAAATCATGGAATATTTAAAATTAAATTTATTAAAAATAAATATGAAATTATTTTTACTAGTCAGTTCCTATCTGTTTAGTAACATTTACTTTCTTTAATATGGAATTTCATAGGGCTTTTTAACAAAGTTTTATTTTAATAGAAAGTAGAGTAATCGCGTCCGTATAATTTATATCAACGAAAAATATTCGTACAGGTACCTACCTGTATATTGCATTGTTGCGCTGCAGTCCGAGTGTTATCGGTGGAGTTGCTTCGGGTTGTGGCATTCTGATGAGTTCCTAAGAAGGACGAAACAGCTGTCAATGTCTACTCGGCCCCAGGGAGTCTATTGTTTTTGGCATCCCTGTGTACTTCAATGCAAAATACAGGTGCTTTCACACTTTAAAGTCCGCTACCTGAGAATATTTTTCGTTGGTTTTATTTTAATGTTCTTTTAGGTTGGTGAATACCGTTTTAAAAGAAGAATTACAGAAAATCCACGCATTCTCCCAACAGACGCTGACACCGGAACAGTGGACTGAAAAACAATAAACAAATATGTCCGGTTTATCTAGTAACGCCCTTAATAACAAACAAACTGAAAAAGGTAAGTCGAAGGCCCTCTGGTACTATCTTTAATATTGTTTTGTTATAATTTGTTAAAACTATAAGTTTTTTGGCATTCAAAAGAAAATTAAAATTATGGATTATGCAAAATTATATAAAGATAAACCAACTTATATACAGGGTGTTCCTTAATGACATGCTAATACTTTAGGGTGTGATTCCTCAAGTCATTTTTTGAAGAAAAGTTCATATAAACATATGTCGTAAACGGCTTCAATTTTTTGCTACAGGGTGTGGAATTTTTTCTTTTTTAATGAGTTTTTTGTAATATCTCCGAAAGTACTTTAGATAATATTTTCAATTTTGGCATGTGCTAATAGGACATAAAACCACATATTTTAATTATAAAAGTAATTTTTTTGTCCCACCAGTGGCGTCCCTGCAAACATGTCCTTTTGATATTTTTTAGAAAAAAAGTGGTACGCCACTGACATTTTTCCATGTGGATATTATTTCTGATTATTCTGATCAATTCTACATAAAAATGGTCTCTTGCGTTTTTCTCCTCAGGCACACTGTTCTTAATTAAAATAATTAAATTAGATTACCTTCATTTTGCAGTATTGACGAATAATTTTTGATCACATAAATCTAGTTATTCTGGAACGGTGGATGTTCTTAAAAACATAATTAACGCCTTATCTGCATTTCCTCCAAGAAGAACTACCTGTGTTACTTGAAGTACCATATGCACTAAGGAATCAAATGTTGATGTGCATGATGGAGCTCCTGCTCATTTCAGTGTAATCGTTCGCGACCATTTAGATGCAGTTTATCCGAATCGTTGGATAGGTCGCGGATGAGCTCAACAATGACCAGCAAGATCCCCTGATCTCAATAGTTTGGATTTTTTCTTGTGGGTCATCTTAAAACTCTAGTGTATAAAACCCCCATTAACACTTTAGAAAATTTAAGGTGAAATTATCAACGTCATTCAATTTATTGCCAACCTATAACCTATTTCGTCTTGTTTTTCTTAGTTTATTATTTTGTTGACTAAGATTTAAATAAAATCAATATCGTCTGCACATTATTTAGGTAATATCTGATATATTACAAAAATATCAATTTATTTCATTCCTTATTTTGGGAGAATTGTATAGTGAAAGAACAATGACATAATAATGTTAAAAAAATCTTAACCGATATTTTTCGATATACTACAATTATTTTCCTTAAATAACTTTATAATGTTAACTAACTCTGGGGTTCAGTCTGGTTCCGTCACAGCAGGCTTCCATAACCTTAACTTGCTGTAACCTAGAAATCTTCCAGCCTTTAGACTTAGGGAAAAGCCAGTTGATACAAAATGCATTAATCAATTTAAGAATAGACACTAGAAAGAGACCTTGTCCAATGGAACAATTTATTCGTCTATTGCACACAGTGGTATTTGCGATACACATTTACATGTGATACTAGAATAGTCTCATCGGTTCTACCGACAATAATAATAACAATAATAAATGTCATCATTATATCTTTAGCTTTTACTTTACAAAATTCTTCAAGATCCATAATAAGCAACTTAATATACAATCCTGACCCAGTTTTTCTGTGTAAGGCTTTTGACACCGTAAACCATGATATTTTATTAAGAAAATTATACAGTATTGGGATAAAGGGAAATACACACAAACTACTTCAAAGTTATTTAAGCTATCGTAAACAATTTGTTCAAATTGGGGAAAGAAAAAGTTCGGAAAATGAAGTAATATGTGGAGTTCCACAAGGATTCATATTAGGTCCGTTATTATTCTTAATTTACAATAATTCCGTTTCCAAGATGAACTTAAAGGGCAATATAAAGCTATTTGCAGATAATACGACAATTATTTATTTTGCTGAAACTCTTGCAGAAATGTATTTTGATATTAATAATGATTTAAAAATACTTCTTTCGTGGCTTCAATCAAATAAACTTACGTTAAATTTTACAAAATCTTCTTGTATGTTTATAACTAAAAATAAAATAAATTCCCTCATCTCTTAACATTTAATAATGAAAATATTCAATATTTAAAAACGACAAAATTTTTAGGATTAGTTTTAGACGAAAATTTAAATTGGAAATGCCATAATAAAGTATATTATCAACTCGATATCTCCTTTGGTATCTGTTTTGTACAGAGCTAGATATTACATTCCTTTGAAATACTTAAAAATATATTTTTCATTAATATATTCAAAATTACAATACTTAGCTTCTGCATGGGGATCTGCTTGTTTAACAAACTTAAAACCATTACAAAAATTGCAAAATAAAGTTATTAAATGTATACACAAATTACCACATTTGGAACCAACTGTTAATCTATATAGACCGAAAGGGTATTTACACGTTCAAAACATTTATAAATTAAAAATTTGTATTCTAATTCACTCTATTATTTTAAAAGAACAAAAAATCAAACATAACACTTCAGGAGAATACACCAAATTTCGGAAAAAAAATCGCTTTTATATGACGGAATAATAAAATATAACAATCTTCCAAAAAATATCAGAAAAATTAAAAAATTGGCAACTTTTAATAAACAATTAAAGATATATTTACTAAATTAAATTATTTATACTATTTTTTTTTAAATTGATGTTATTAATGAATTAAATTGGATTAACTTCCATTTTTTTTTATTGTTATTTTTTGTAATGGTTATTATTTTCTATATTATGTTGTCACTTTCCATGTAATGAACTGTAAAAGTTAGTTTGGAATAAAGACATTTTGAAAGTTAATTTAGGTAAAAACATTTTTGAATGAAAATATTTCAAAAGTTTAGCTATTTTTGTTAAAACAAAAACAATTGCACCCTGTTTTAAAATGTGAAACCTACCGCCGTTGTATCCCGTTCATAATATTTGCTTTTTTTAGGTATAGAAATCAATGTTTCAGCGCCAGGCAAGGTCATATTACATGGCGAACACTCCGTTGTTTATGGAAAACTAGCCATCGCCGCCAGTTTGGGTCTAAGAACCAAGGTTCACTTGGTTGAGATAGACTGTCCCAATACGCTTATTTTGAAAATTTTGCCTTTGGATTTCGACTTTTCTTTCGATTTGGAAGTAAGTATAGATTTTGCTTGTATACATATGGTGCTACAAACTCGTGCGTGCATGGGGATATCGAAAACACCTTTAGATCGCCTTTATTTACATGCGCAACGCCATGCCCCTGTCTTGATTATGTTTGCATTGTCCACATTGCACCCTCAAAAAATTGGTGTCTGGTTAGCTGTTTCCCGAAGAAGAATTGTTGGTCCTATTTTTTTCCACGACACAGTTACAGCACAGCGGTATAGAGACGATATTTTGAATCCATTTGTGGAGCAATTACTTGACGACGAACTACGTCTTGGTTATTTTCAACAGGACGGTGCAACCGCCCATACAGCCGCCGAAACTATTAACCACTTACGCAATTTTTTCGACGACAGATTGATCAGTTTTCGATCAGACATTGAATTCCCACCTAGATCACCTTGTTTAAAGGGTATGGATTAGTTCGTTTTTCCTCATTTAAAGAACACTATTTTTAAAACACCAGTTGCAAATTTAGAACAATTACAAGAAAGGATTATCCAAGAATGTGGTAACGTTTCTCCAGAGATGCTGGTCAACACTTTCGAAAATATGAAGAGACGTGTGAATTTATGCTTGGAGCATGGCGGTGGCCAATTTCAACAATTTATGTTATTATTCTTCTTCTTCTGTATATTCTTACTTTGTTAATTTTGTAAACAACAAAAATAAATTTGTATTTGTCTACTTATTTAATTACTCATTAGTTTGGCATATCATGTCATAATATGAATTTGACAAAATTTTAACCTAGATTTGGTTAGATATATCGTCCCCATATCATTGTGATCTAAATCAAGCCCTACGTTTTTTAATCCAAGCCCTCTTTGATGCAAATAATTTTGGCTCGCACTGTTATATTATTCCAACGAGTAAGTTTAAGATACATTTATGGCCGTTTGCACCGCCTTGCTTAAAGTTAAATATTAGCTAAGGCGAACCTCATACTTAAGCTCACCTTAAATTAAAATGGAATGCACCGGGTCAATACCCGTAAAACTTAGCGAGGGTTTCAAGAAGTTTGACAACGGCGCCAATCTGGTAATTTTTTTAGTAACTTTTGCACCGAATCTTTTCCTAATTGTTTTGTCGTTTCATTTTCATTCGTCATCCAAAATCAACCTACATAATAAACGGTTTTTGGTCAAAAAACTGTTAAAACAACCAGCCCTGTTGTACACTTTTCTAGGCAAACCAAAAATAATCAAATTAATTTCGTCGGCTTCATCGTCATCAGCACAGCAATGAGTTCTAATAAATCCATTTTTCCTGTTTAGGTTAACTTGGACTTGACTGACGTTTAGGTTATATTATTTTTTTCAATGGTTTAAGGTTAGATTTCCAAGATAAGCCGAATAATTTTGGGGCTTAGCTTTGTTCGACTGGAAGCCAAGCTTTAGGCAAAAAGTCAACGCGTGCAAACCAAATTCTGGAGATAAGGTGAACCGTAGATTAAGTTGCATCTAATCCAAGCGGTGCAAACGGCCATTAATAATTCAAATTTAATTAACACACCAATTTGTTTCAGGAAGTTCACAAGCAGTTACTAGATAAACCACCTTCCCTTACCACTAACATTTCGGACTTTAACTGGGAATTACCAAAATTATTAAATCACCGAACTCACCTAGAAATAGTCGAAAAAGCCGTTTCTTCCCTCTTAAAGAAGAAAATCAGTTACCTGGACGTCTCAGCAATTAAATCGGTCAATTGTGTGTTTTTTCTGCTTTCTGGTATCCTGTCATCGGCTAACGTCAAGGTTAATCCTGTGTGTATAAGCGTGGATTCGGAGTTGGATCTGGGAGCGGGAACTGGAAGTTCTGCTAGTCTTTCTGTTACTAGTAAGTACAGGGTGGTCCAACGAAAACTTAACACTTCGATTTTCCTGCTTTAAAATGAAAATGTGGAAAATCGCTCGAACCCGTCGATTTTTATTTCGAGGGGGACATCTTTTGCGTATATTGTCAATCTTGTTACTTCCCCTAGGAGGGAGGGGCGGGGGGGGGGGGGGGGGGTAAGATCTAAATCTTAAATGGATACCCCTATTTTATAAAAAAATTTTGGATTCTGCATAAAATTCTGAACATTTTTTAATAAAAGCATTATTAGTCTATACTTAACAGTTTCCGAGATATTGACTCTTGAAAAATGACATTTTTGAACTTTGACAGCGTCTAGCTTTCTAACTGTACGTCTTAGAGCAAAACGGCTTTCATGTCCCTATCTTCGATTTTTATTATCTTTCCAATAGTGTCAACTTTCGGTTAAACCGGATGTAAGAAATATAGTACTTATTAAAACTATTACATAAGTGTTTATATAATAATATATAATAATAATAATAAGTTTATTTAAAAATTTAATAATATAATAAATATGTTTATGTTGTCTTCGATAAACTTATTCTTCAATCCCCTGAAGCTGAGCTTGTTAGGGGCAAATCTTATTTTTTGTTTTAGTATGTAAAATCATAAATAAATATGAATATATAAAATTCTGAACCATTTCATTATCAGAACGCTGTATGCAAATAAATAAATAATACCTTAGGAAGATAAGTTTAAGTACAACCCCCGATTTAGAAAAAACGTATTA
Organism: Polydrusus pterygomalis; assembly: GCA_963969555.1. Classification (NCBI taxonomy): domain Eukaryota; kingdom Metazoa; phylum Arthropoda; class Insecta; order Coleoptera; family Curculionidae; genus Polydrusus; species Polydrusus pterygomalis. The sequence continues at coordinate 35,870,026 of OZ018385.1, read as the reverse complement.
AAGAAAATATAATCGCCAAACAGTGAATTGGTGCTAACTATAAATAAAAATCACAAAGAACTTTAATATATTTTATTGAATCAGACCATAATATCATTTAAAAAACACTTAGTGTCAAAAGTTTTTTGATAGCAGCAAGCAAAAATATGAACCTTTAAAGTCGTTTCGTTCAGTTGCAGCTACTTTAATCCACTACCTCAAAGTAAAGTCTCAAGAAGTAAAAAACGTTTCAAGACAAGGATTTAAACGTTTTTCTTGGGACAAGGTGACCGATGAAAAACATTTCAGCGAAAGGCAATTGGAAGCTATTTGTGACTGGGCATTTTATGCAGAAAATCTGTTTCACGGAACACCATCAGGTAGGATAATTATTCCATAAAGTATTCATTTCTAACTCAGGCCCCCCTACGGTATCGCATATTATATATGACAATATTTAGGCTTGTTTTAAATTCAAGTCATATTTAAATGTATGTGTCTTAAATGATTTTTACAAGGCGCTCAAAATGAAGACAATGTATAAATTACCAAACTATACAGGAAAAAAATCGCATTTTTATTTAGACTTTGTGCAACCCAACAATAAACAAGTAACGGTTCCTTATAGGTCTTGACAATACAATATGCACTTATGGTAACATTGTAAAATTCCGCAAGAATCAGCCACCCACTCTGATCAAGCTATTCACATCTTTCAACCTGCTTCTGATCAACACCAAGGTACCTCGCGAGACTTCCAAGCTAGTGGGTGGCGTGGCTAAACTTAGAAAAACGTTCCCCGTGTTGGTCGATCATATTTTGAATGCAATGGAGGATCTGACGATTAATGCTGAAGAGACTATTGGAAAAATTGACTATGCTGCAAGTAAGCATTATTTTGTATATCTCTGGTGCGCGGCTTGAATGACAATGTCCCTAATGAATAAAAATGTAGCAATTGCTTTTTCTTATAAAATCGAAGTAATTTCTTGAAAACCAATGAATAAAAACTAAAGCAATTGCTTCTGCGTCCAACAATTGCTTGAAAGTGCAGGAATTGCTTCTAGTCAATGCTTTTTCTTAAAAAATAGAAGCAATCGCCATCGTTTGCTTAAAATGTGATGAATAAATTAAGGAATTGCTTTTTCTAGTGTAGCAATTGCTTTCAACTTTTTAAGGTAGGTTGACCCCTGCATCATTTGCTTGGTAGCAGTCAACTTTAGTTCTCCGCGGCATACACGTGCGTTGCTCTTAATTTGTGTCTTCAATTATGGCTGAATATATGAACGTCCGTAAAAGAAAAATCTACAGTGTACGTAAAAATTGCAGATATGATGATTTCAGAAAGTTATATCGATTTGACTGCGAAAATGTTGAGTGGTTGGCAAATTATTTTTTGACTGATACTGATAAAAGGCGAGGGGGTGCACTGTCGCCTTTAAATAAGATAAAGTCTTTCTGCGGAAATTGTCGAATCAGGGCTTCCAAAATTCTGTAGGTGAAGAACTCGATGTTCACCAAACTACTGTCTGTAAGACATACACTTCTGTAATGGTTGCAGTTTTGGAGAAGGCCAATATTTTCATTAAACTTCCTACAAGTGCTGAAGCTGTTGTGGAAGCTAAACGGTTGTGGTCAGAGAGATTTATTTATGTTCCCTCAATTTGTGAACGAATATCAATTGCTCGTCTTTAATTTCTTTATCACTATTATCACTTTCCTCATTTTCACTGAAATTTGCCATATCACAAATATAAATTTTCTATTTTCCACAAAAACATAACATATTACTATTGTACTAAATAAATAGTCCAACGTTGTTGTATTTACGTCAACTCTTTTGCAAATTAGGCACCAAACTGAACATGAAATCTATAATCTGAACAAGTGGATAAGCCACGTCTGAACTTGTGTTGAATAAGCATTTACTACAGAGGTGTAAGAAAAACAGCGATTGCTTCAAAATTTTATTTATATCCAGATCTAGCGATTGCTTTTATTTATAGCATTTGCTAGTCAAGCGATTGCTTTTACTAAAAAGTAACTGCTTAATTTTTATTCATTAGGCCCAATACTTAATTTATATTCAAAACTTTTTAAATAATATGATTATTTTAGCTACAAAAGATGAGAGTACCATGGAAACCAGCTTTAAAAATCTGGAATCTCTAGTGCAAATAAATCACAGTCTGCTTAGTGCTCTGGGCGTGTCGCATCCAAAACTTGAAGAGATCAATGGAATTCTTGAAAAGCATGGGTATGTAGTAGTAATAAGGTTTATTTAGCATGGATAGCTACACATTTTGATAATATATGCTTTTGTTGTTTTAATGACAACAACAATAAACGATAAACAACACCGGCCGCAATATTAAATTTTTGACAACAGATCATAACAACTTTAGGCTTATCGTTATAGTTATTATTAGCACAGAATAACCCTCTAACAGTCTTTATCAGTATTTTAGGCTTTCACTTACTGCCAATCTTACAAAATAAAATTTCTAAAAGTATGATTGCGTCATCGCTAACATAACTATTAATTTTATTTACTTATTATAAATATATACAGTGCCACCATTAAAGTCCGCACCATAAGGAACTTTTTTTTATTAATGAGGTTAGTTAAAATTAGGGTTGGGATTTTGACCGTCAAAATCTTTTGTGGTCAATTGACCAAGCCCCGGTCAAATTCCTCAGTTTTGTAAAAAGAATCAAAGCCATGAGTAATTACATAGAAACGTGTCTTTATTAAAAAACAGCTAACAAAAAATAAAGAAACCATTCTGAGTTACAAAAAACACAAAAATGACGCATAAATATTATGTACACAGTAAAGTCCGCATCATATGGGATTTTTTTTTATTAATAGCTTTATTCGAAATTTGACTTTGGCATCAAGTTCTGCTTCGATCGAGATGAAAATTAAGCAAAAAAATAGTAGTCATGTGATTCGCATTATCTGTCAAATTTTAATTTTTTCCAAAAAATTATTCACAAATAGGGTTATTTCTGAAAATATCGAAAAAAGTTATTAGAAAAAGTGTTTTTAAATGCAGTTTCTAGCTCACATGCAAATTTTCAGCTAGATAGGATAATTTTGATTTTTTACCTATATTTTGTAAATTGCACCACTTTTGCAAAATAATACTCAACGCAACCTACATAAAACTTCTTAGTTTTGACAATGCTTTATTTCAGATACATTTTCTTTAAAGTAGCGCCCTATTAAATGTGTGTTTTTCTACAAAATCAAAATTGGGCTATTAAAATTTGGTTGCATGTGATGCAAAGTTTACTTGTTTTGGACCCTGTATAAGGTAACTTCATAAAATAAGTATTTTTGAAAACGTAGTTTGTGTCTGAAAGTAGTACACCTTAAAATAAAGACAAAAAAGAACACAGTGTCATCAGTAAAGTGTTCATTTAGTGAAAAATAAATTTTAGTTTAACTTAACGTAAAGTTTATCTATTTTCAACGATTTAATTTAAAACCTCTTTATTTTATTTTTTTACTTCGGACACAAACTACGTTCTCAAAAATACTTATTTTATTAAGTTACCTTATACAGGGTTAAAAACAAATGAACTTTGCATCACATGCGACCAAATTTTAATAGCCCAATTTTGATTTTGAAGAAAAACACACATTTAATATGGCGCTACTTTGAAGAAAATGTACCTGAAATAAAGCATTGTCAAAACTAAGAAGTTTAATGTAGGTTGCGTTGAGTCTTATTTTGCAAAAGTGGTACAATTTACAAAATATTGGTAAAAAATCAAAATTATCTTATCCAGCTGAAATTTTGCATGTGGGCTAGAAACTGCATTAAAAAAAACTTTTTCTAATAACTTTTTTCGATATTTTCAGAAATAACACTTTTAAATAATTTTTTGGAAAAAATTAAAATTTGACAGATAATGCGAATCACGTGACTACTATTTTTTTGCTTGATTTTCATCTCGATTGAAGCAGAACTTGATGCCGAAGTCAAATTTCGAATAAAGCTATTAATAAAAAAAAATCCCATATGATGCGGACTTTATTGGTGACACTGTATAATATTAATCTAACAATACTAAATTACTAATGAAGTAATTAGTGAGTGACTGATTGATGATGAAATGAGAGACTACTGGCAGTACTGGTCTTGGTAGATAGCTTAGATAAAGGTACATCATCTTCGTCACTGAACTCACCCCCGGCATTGCCTTTATGCTCTTCCGAATCTGAATCACTCGTTTTATCCTCACTACTGAAATTTAGCGCTGGTTCCTCCGAATTTCCATTTTTTTTTTATTTCCACTGTCAGCAGCTTTCAGTTGTACTTTATATAAACAAGCTTTCCTGAGCGAATGTACAATGCCCCATGAGGACCAATTTCTCTCACAAAAGGCTGCAAAAGTTTTTGACCGAATTTGACCCGGTAAAAATCTCTCCGGTCAAAATCTCAGGCACAACCCTAGTTAAAATTAAATATCAGCAATCGTTTTTGCTTCAAATTAGACTAAAAATTATATATTCAATTGTCACCATCTGTCATTCGGTATCTGTCAAAAATTACATTTTTGTCAAAAAATGCTGAAAAATGGCATTGTTTTACCGAATTTCAAAAAATGTTATTAGAAAAAGTTGATTCTAGTACAATTTTAGGCCTAAATCCAAAGTTTCAGATGTCTAGCGCAAAGTTGAATTTTTTGCCATTTTTTCTAAGTAATTTTTTTTTTATATAATGTAAGTTGGCTTAATGGATTTTAAACTATTTGTTTATACCATACTTAATATTTTATTTAGTTTGTATGCTTATTTTTTCACTAGAATACCATTTTTTTTTTCGAAATATAAAATTAGAGGCAAAAAAATGTACACGGGTGGTGCAAAGTTATCATAATTTAAAAATTTTAACAGATAGACGGCTGTTTGTATAGAGCGAGAAGGACGTCACACTGAAATGTGCAATTTATATTGCTTTTGTGTTACCTATTTAAAATTATTATTAACGTTCCTTTTTGTTCCTTCCTCCTAATAATGATAGTTATAATAAATTATATTTAGTATAAAATAACATTTTTATGAAATATTAAATAATATAATTTGTCATTTGAAATTTGTGAACTAATCTGATATCTGGGTGGGAATATAATTATAACTTTTTTAAACTTTTTACGTGTATGTACTATCAAAAAAATAGAACATAATTATGACGTCTATCTGTTAAAATGTTTAAATTATGATAACTTTGCACCACCCGTGTAAATTTTTTTTGCCTCTAATTTTATATTTCGAAAAAAAAATGGTATTCTATTGAAAAAATAAGCATACTAACTAAATAAAATATTAAGTATGGCATAAACAAATAGTTTCAAATCCATTAAGCCAGCTTTTGACAAAAATGCCATTTTTGACAGATACCGAATGACAGATGGTGACAATTGAATATATAATTTTTAGTCTAATTTGAAGCAAAAACGATTGCTGATATTTAATTTTAACTAACCTCATTAATAAAAAAAAGTTCCATATGGTGCGGACTTTAATGGTGACACTGTATAATGAAAATAATTTTTGTTTTCCTGATGATGAGTGCTTCTACACTCGAAACATGTCGACTTTAATTATTATGAATTATTCTAGGTTCGCCTAGCTTTTCTAATAAAATACTGTGGAGAAAGACTTTGCGCTTTTCTTTTTTCTATACATTTAACTCCACTTTGAGTATGGAGTAATAATTCTTCAATATTAATTTTAGGTTAAAAGGAAAGCTAACAGGCGCAGGCGGTGGCGGCTTTGGAATTTCCATTCTGCCACCATCTTATGATCCCGAACAAGTAATTAGGATTCTTAAAGAGCACGACTTTGTGGTTATTTGCACTAAATTAGGAGGAGACGGAGTAAGAGTTGATTAGGAAATTTTACTTGGATGTTCCCTCAATAGGTTGAGTTGACATAAGCGGGTAAACACTTCTCACCTGTCTTATTGTTTTTAGACCATGGGCAACCACACGAGTAATTTGAATCATATCTTAAAACTAAATGTAAGAAGCTGAAGGTTGTAAAATATTTTGTTAAGAAAGAGTTCAATTCCAAGTGGAAAAGAAGCAAAATATTTTTCTCTTTTTGTAAATTTTGAAGCACTAAGTATATATACAGTGTGGTTGTTTAAGTGTGCAACATATGGGCATTTTTTTTATTACCGATTTCTCAGAAAATTTTATTCTTGATAAAAGTCGGTGCATGTTCGATAATCATATTAGGTGCACTTGGAACGGTTGCAAGTCAAACGGCGTACAGGGTAGGCCAAACAATATAAAACTTGTACAAAAATAAAGTACCCCTATTTCAGAAAATTCAGCAAAATGTTATAAAAAGTTGTTTAGAATTAAAAGTTATGCATAGATTCAAAAACGTGACCTCCTAAAATAAAAAAATATATTTTCTTAAAAAACATTAATAATTTAGGTATCTGTGATTATTTTAGTGGGATTTCATGTTGTCGCTTAATAATTTGTACAGTTTTTTTAATAAACATTTAAAATAAAAATTTTGCACTTTAAATGAGAGTTTTTTTAATTAGCATATTATCATTATTAATGTTTTGTCTTGTTAAAAAGATTTTTTAGGATATTTTAAAGTTGTGTTTAATATTGTTGCAATAAACATGAAGTTTGTGATTCCTTAATAAATTAAAAATTCAAGTAAATTTTACAAATATGCTTGAATTTGAACAAAGATATGTAAAATTGATTTGATTTTGATTAATTTATGAAGGTCTTTATGGTGAACATAAAAAAAAATTTTGGGATTATTTTTTTTAAGAAAATATATTATATTTTTATTTTAGGTCACGTTTTTGAAACTATGCACAACTTTTAATTCTAAACAACTTTTCTTAATAACATTTTGCTGAATCTTCTGAAATAGGGGTAATTTATTCTTGTACAAGTTTTATATTTTTTGGCCTACCCTGTACGCCGTTTGACTTGCAACCATTCCAAGTGTACCTAATATGATTATCGAACATGCACCAACTTTTATCAAGAATAAAATTTTCTGAAAAATCGGTAATAAAAAAAATGCCCATATGTTGCACACTTAAACAACCACACTGTATATGCTATACTAAAATTGTAATGGTTTATATTTTGGCTATTTTTACGTGAGGGTTGTAGATTTTTTAAGAATATTATTTATGGTAGTAATAGTTTAATAAATTATTTAGGAAAAGGATAAAACTTTTATTTAATGGGAAATTCTTTCACGATCACTGGCATCTAAATTTAGATGCCCGTGGTCATGATACACCTACACAGGATATGCCATCTGGCATTCTCCATCTCCACAATTCGACGTCACGTTCAATCAAAAACGCTCTTTACCGACGTACTGGTTGCATAAATATGTCCAAAAATGTAAAGAAGAAAGTTTATTGCGTTTATACAGTATACAGGGTGTTCCTTAATGACGTGCTAATATTTTAGGGTGCGATTCCTCAAGTCATTTTATAAAGAAAAGTTCATATAAACATATGTCGTAAACGGCTTAAATTTTTTGCTACAGGGTGTTGAATTTTTTCTTTTTTAATGAGTTTTTTGTAATATCTCCGAAAGTACTTTAGATAATATTTTCAATTTTGGCATGTGCTAATAGGACATAAAACCACATGTTTTAGTTATAAAAGTTATTTTTTGTCCCACCAGTGGCGTCCCTGCAAACATGTCCTCTGCTATTTTTTAGAAAAAAAGTGTATAAAAATGTTTATATTATTTCTGATTAGCCTGATCAATTCTACATAAAAATGGTCTCTTGCGTATTTCTCCTCAGGCACACTGTTCTTAATTAAAATAATTAAATTAAATTAGCTCTACTATTTATTATTATTAACATTAATAATGCAAAAAATTTAAGCCGTTTAGAATATATCTTTATATGAACTTTTCTTCATAAAATGACTTAAGGAATCACACCCTAAAATAATAGCACGTCATTAAGGAACACCCTGTATATTTTCTTAGCCAGTCTATGTCTCTGCCTTCCGTATTTTCGTTCCGATTTTTACACTAGAGCACTACCTGGTATAGAACTGGAAAAACAAGTGTCAAAGAGCATTGCTTACACAATTTTGATGTAAAATTAATGGGGGAGCCAATTTTTGAGGGGGAGGCAAAATTTACATGGGATTTCTCATGACCAGGGAAGTTTCTTAATATTTATAAAAAAAATAACAGACACGAAAAACTAAAAACATTATTTTAACCCTCTAAGGTTAAGGGCAAAAATGTTTGCCGGCCAAGGTTAGGGGTTTTTAGTGCCTTGGCGTTAATGCATATCATATTTAGATTGAATAGAATGATCTAGTCTAGGGTGATATTAAAAATGTCTATTTTTTTCTATTAGAAAAATAATTTATTACAAAAATAAAACTGTGGCTCTAAATACTATAGGCTCGTTCCAATTGAATCACAAACAGAGTGCTAACACCTTGCAAACCGTACGTAACGCGCATGTCTGTAAAATAGTTGGCTAATTTATCCGTTTGCATGGAGTGCTTGGTTTGAACAGATAATAAATTACTTGAAGCACTGAGGAACTCACCTCACCCGATGACCCCTTCAAATAATCCCAGATTTGGCCGTAAAACAAAGGTATACTTTGTGGATTTGTCTCTGGCAAAGAAAATTGACTAGTTGGCTTTGGGTTATGTTGCAATCAAAAATAACGCAATAGTCAGAAGATAATTCGCAAAATGGTCCGATAGTTTTCAACAGATTTGCATTTTATTTGGAACAGAAAACGGTTTACTAATCGTTGGTAACTGGTTGGAATGCATTAAATCTACTGAGCAAAATCCGGACTGTTTCTGACGCTGGTTGGAACGAACCCATTATAATTCTAAACTTTACACGATTATCCAAGAATAAAACTTACTTATGAATAGTAAAACTTACCCTGTGGTAATGTGCGTGATCGAGGTTTCATTACTTATTTATTAATCTATTACTGAAAATAACGTTTAGATTACATAGGCCCAAATTATTAATGTCCTGTTAGTACTAACAGCCACATAACTTCCATGGCAACAATTGTTCCAATAATGGTATCATTAGAAGTTACCTTACAGTTAGTACTAACAGCCACATAACTTCCATGGCAACAATTGTTCCAATAATGATATCCTTAGAAGTTACCTTACAGTTAGTACTAACAGCCACATAACTTCCATGGCAACAATTGTTCCAATAATGGTATCCTTAGAAGTTACCTTACAGTTAGTACTAACAGCCACATAACTTCCATGGCAACAATTGTTCCAATAATGGTATCCTTAGAAGTTACCTTACAGTTAGTACTAACAGGATATTAATAATTTGGGCCTTAGGGGTATAGGCAACGGGCAGACAGCTAAATAAAACTGACCATTTTAAAGGATAAAATTGTTTAACTTCAACTTCAAAAACATTGGGAAAAATGATATCTTAATCTTTTCCAAAACAACGTTATCCAGGTGATAAAGGAGCCCACCCCTTTATATTACAGTGTTGGACATAGTGTAACGTATACAGTGTCACCAGTAAAGTCCGCATCATATGGGATTTTTTTTATTAATAGCTTTATTTAAAATTTGACTTTGGCATCTAGTTCTGCTTCGATCGAGATAAAAATTAAGCAAAAAAAAATGGTAGTCACGTGATTCGCATTATCTGTCAAATTTAAATTTTTTCCAAAAAATTATTCAAAAGTGGGGTTATTTCTGAAACTATCGAAAAAAGTCATTAGAAAAAGTTTTTTTAAATGCAGTTTCTAGCCCACGTGCAAAATTTCAGCTGCATAAGATAATTTTGATTTTTTACATATATTTTGTAAATTGCACCACTTTGCAAAATAAGACTCAGCGCAACCTACATAAAACTTCTTAGTTTTGACAATGCTTTATTTCAGTAGGCATCCCGTCGCTTAAGCCAGACAGTGACGTCATCGACTATGGCGCCAGCTATTGCGCAGGCGTCTGTCAACTGTCATATGTCAACTGTCAAATGTCATTTTCTCTAAAGTAGCGCCATATTAAATGTATTTTTCTACAAAATCAAAATTGGGCTATTAAAATTTGGTCGCATGTGATGCAAAGTTTATTTCTTTTTGACCCTGTATAAGGTAACTTTATAAAATAAATATTTTTGAAAACGTAGTTTGTGTCTGAAAGTAAAAAAATAAAGTAAAGGGGTTTTAAATTAAATCGTTGAAAATAGATAAACTTTACGTTAAGTTAAACTAAAATTTATTTTCCACTTAATGAACACTTTACTGACGACACTGTGTTCTTTTTTGTCTTAATGTTAAGGTGTATTACTTTCAGACACAAACTACGTTTTCAAAAAGTTACCTTATACAGGGTCAAAAACAAATAAACTTTGCATCACATGCGACCAAATTTTAATAGCCCAATTTTGATTTTGTAGAAAAACACACATTTTACGCTACTTTAAAGAAAATGTATCTGAAATAAAGCATTGTCAAAACTAAAGGTTTTATGTAGGTTGCGTTGAGTCTTATTTTTCAAGTGGTGCAATTTACAAAATATAGGTAAAAAATCAAAATTATCTTATGCAGCTGAAATTTTGCATGTGGGCTAGAAACTGCATTAAAAAAACTTTTTCTAATAACTTTTTTCGATATTTTCAGAAAAAACCCCACTTTTGAATTATTTTTTGGAAAAAATTAAAATTAGACAGATAATGCGAATCACGCGACTACTATTTTTTTGCTTAATTTTCGTCTCGATCGAAGCAGAACTTGATGCCAAAGTAAAATTTTGAATAAAGCTATTAATAAAAAAAATCTCATATGATGCGGACTTTGCTGGTGGCACTGTATGTATACGATATAACACATATACACGGTTTGGTCATTTATCCCTTCGCTTTTCCAAATTAACCGATAAAAAAATCCATAATGATCGTGGCAGGGTAATTAATTAATTAAATAATAAAAGCATTAATGATACAAATTCTGATTTTTCTAGCATTACTTCCAAGTAGTGAAGCGCCTCCCGTATTTTTTTTACATTTTGTACAACCTCAGTAATGAGAAACAATTTGATAAAAAATGAGTATTTAATCTGAATCATCGTCCATAACTCTTATCTGCCGTCGAGACCTATTTGACTTTCTGGCGTTGGGTGTCTGCGGGGCCCTACTCGCCTCCAATTCTTCCTCGCTGTCGCTGGTATTGTTGCTCTGTTTTCTGGGTTGCTTCTTCTTGCTCGGTAAGCGGCCTCTAGGTTTCCTCGCTGACTTTGGCGGTGGAGGCGGTTTCATGAGCTGTTGTCCGTCTTCGTTCAGCTCAAAAACGGAGTTTATGCTTTTTTCGATTTCGGCGACGATTGGCTGAAATTTAAAACTTCCGTAAAAAAATATGGCATATTTGTGTTACGAGAAAAGAACGTAGGTCGAAGGCCAAGAGTGTTGTTTGTTTAGTTTATTTATAAAAACGATGGGTTATATGGTTTAGCAACATTTTTTGCACCACGCTTTTTCTTAAAATTGGGCTTTGAATAATTTTTAAAACAAATTTTTGCTTTACACGCTCTTTTCATAGTTTTTCTGAAATAAGAATGACTTGTCTCTCTACCAAAGCTGCGGTACTGAGTACATAAGCAATTAATACTTATTCTAAAGAGTACTTAAGTAATAAGATAAGGGGAAATACACACAAACTACTTCAAAGTTATGTAAGCTATCGTAAACAATTTGTTCAAATTGGGGAAAGAAAAAGTTCGGAAAAAGAAATAATATGTGGAGTTCCACAAGGATCAATATTAGGTCCGTTATTATTCTTAATTTACATTAACTCCGTTTCCAAATTGAACTGAAAGGGCAATATAAAGCTATTTGCAGATGATACAACAATTATTTACTTTGCTGAAACTCTTGCAGAAATGTATTTTGATATTAATAATGATTTAAAAATACTTCTTTCTTGACTTCAATCAAATAAACTTACGTTAAATTTTACAAAATGCTCCTGTATGTTTATAACTAAAAATAAAATAAATTCCATCATTAACCTTAACATTTAATAATGAAAATCAATATTCAAAAACGACAAAATTTTTAGGATTAGTTTAAGACGAAAATTTAAATTGGAAATGTCATATCCAGTATATTATCAACTCGATATCTCCTTTGGTATCTGTTTTGTACAGAGCTAGATATTTCGTTCCTTTGAAATACTTAAAAAATATATATTTTTCATTAATATATTTAAAATTACAATACTTAGCTTCTGCATGGGGATCTGCTTGGTTATCAAACGTAAAACCATTGCAAAAATTGCAAAATAAAGTTATTAAATGTATACACAAATTACCACATTTAGAACAAACTGTTAAGCTATATAGACCGAAAGGGTATATACACGTTCAAAACATTTATAAATTAAAAATTTGTATTCTAATCCACTCTATTATTTTAAAAGAAAAAATCAAACATAACACTTCAGGAGAATAAGACGTTACATGATCATAACACCAGACGTTGTATAAATTATCAAACTATACCAGTAAAAAGTAATTTCGGAAAAAAATCGCTTTTATATGATGGAATAATAAAATATAACAATCTTCCAAAAAATATCAGGAAAATTAAAAAATTGGCAACTTTTAAAAAACAATTAAAGAGATATTTACTAAATTAAATTATTTATACTATTTTTTTTAAATTGATTTTTAGATTAACTTCCATTTTTTTTATTGTTATTTTTTTAACGGTTATTATTTTCTATATTATGTTGTCACTTTCCATGTAATGAACTGTAAAAGTTAGTTTGGAATAAAGACATTTTGAAAGTTATAACTTCGGCCATACTATAACTTATTCAATTTTGATGTTAGTCGTATACAGACAATTCCTAAAGATGACTATTTGAAAGCTAATTTCACAAATCTTAACACGACATTCAACTCACATACCTTAAGATCAACTTTGCCCACTTGCTGCTTATTACAATTTTGCAGGATCGCCTTGAGGCTGGCATAAATCTCTGGATCGTGAACCAAATGTTTATACATCGAGAAGTTCTCTTGCAACTTCCTCAACGCCTTATCGTTATACGTTATAAGGGCCAGACAATATGCTATATTTCTGTGGTGTCGAAGATCTTCGGTTATAAGGAATTTGGCGCAGAATCTGTCGACGAGATTTTCCATGTGCTTGGTTTTGTCCATCAGTTCGAATAGGAATCTAAAAATAACAATCGTTAGTCCGTTAGAAAAATAAAATAAATTCTATCATTAACCCCTTAACATTTAATAATGAAAATATTCAATATTCAAGAACCACAAAAATTTAAGAATTAGTTTTAGACGAAAATTTAAATTGGAAATGTCATATCCAGTATCTTATGAACTCGATATCTCCCTTGGTATCTGTTTTGCACAGAGCTAGATATTTCATTCCTTTGAAAAAATATATATTTTTCATTAATATATTTAAAATTACAATAACTTAGCTTCTGTATGGGGATCTGCTTGTTTATCAAACTTAAAACCATTACAAAAATTACAAAATAAAGTTATTAAATGTATACACAAATTACCACATTTAGAACCAACTGTTAATCTATATAGACCGAAAGGGTATTTACACTTTCAAAACATTTATAAATTAAAAATTTTTATTCTAATTCACTCTATTATTTTAAAAGGAAAAAAATCAAACATAACACTTCAGGAGAATAAAACATTACATGATCATAACACCAGACGTTGTATAAATTATTAAACTATACCAGTAAAAAGTAATTTCGGAAAAAAAATCGCTTTTATATGACAGAATAATAAAATATAACAATCTTCCAAAAAGTATCAGAAAAATTAGAAAATTGGCAACTTTTAAAAAACAATTTAAGAGATATTTACTAAATTAAATTATTTATATATTTTTTTAATTGATTTTCTTAATGAATTAAATTGGATTAACTTCCAATTTTTTTATGGTTATTATTTTCTATATTACATTGTCATTTTCCATGTAATGAACTGTAAAAGTTAGTTTGGAATAAAGGCACTTTTGAAAGTTGAAGTTTCGAAAAAAATTATCAGAAGAATTAATAAATTGGCAACTTTTAAAAAACAATAATTGAAGATATACAGTGTGTCTAAAAAAGTATGCAACATATGGGAAAGATTTTTATTACCAACCGATTTCTCAGAAAATTTTATTCTTGATAAAAGTTGATGCATGAGCAAATGTAATTTTTTTCTAAATTGCTCTAAGACTGGACTTGACCGTACTAGGTGAAAATGACAAATAAATTATTAGTTATTTCCACTCGTATAAATAGAGTTGGATTCTGTTATAATTTTTATGAGAACCCAAGCTGGCTAACATGGGTTTAAATATGCGTGCAACACGCTAATATATAAACCCACCCGTATCATTGAAAAGTTTTAAAAGGTTTGCAACTACTTAATACATTTTTATAATAAACACATGATTAAGATATTTGATTAATATATTAAAATCGCGTAAATAAAAAATCGACCAGAGGCTTACCGTTTACGGAAAAATAGATATTAAGAAAAAAAAAAAAAATTGAGACAAAAATTCAAATTTCGTATTTGAACTAAGTTTTTATTTGCAAAAACATTTCCCTATAAAATTTTGTTGTATTTATACTAATTAAGGTACTTTACTCTTAAGGCCATTTCGAAAAAAATGGCATTTGCTCTCTTACTATTAGCCGCAGGTGAAATATAAAATATGCATTTATAGTTTTAAGGCATGCACCAACTTTTATCAAGAATACAATTTTCTGAGAAATCGGTAATAAAGAAGTTTCCCATATGTTGCATACTTTTTTGGACACACTGTATATACTAAAATAAATGATTTGTACAAATATGAAAAGTGATGAATTCTTCGATAAAAAGTATCACTTACTTCATTATGTCTCGTATATTTTCCTCGCCAATCTCCTTAGAGTCCATTAAATGCGAAAATATATCGGGCAAGACATTGTACAAATTATTTTCCTTGTGGGCCAGTGTGACAAGGAAAGTACGACACATGCTATTTAGTTCCTTGTCTTCATCCACCAGGCAGTTTACCATCTGGGATATGTACGAGTGGGCGCGGATCATGTCCCTCAGGATAAGGCTGGACAATGTGAAGAAGGTTGCTTTGCGAATTTCATCGGATGGGTCTTTTAGCCTGAAATTTTATACATGTTACTTGTTTACTGTCAATAAATGTTAAAAAAAAAAATAATTGATAAATTAATCAAAAGCAAAAAACGAAACTTTGTCAAATTTACGCATATCTCTTTTATGCTTTTATTAATTTAATAATCCAAACTTATTTAATGTAAAGCTGTGGGTAATTGTACTCCAAAGATGGGTATTTGGCCGATTTCTGAATAAAACGAAATTTATACAGGGTGTTATTTAAGTATGTGGACAAACTCCAAGGGGTGCTTCTTTAAGTGAAAGTTCATATAAACATGGGTTCGAAAATGCATAGTTATTACGATACAGGGTGTCAAACTTTAAAAAAAAATCGGATGTTCGTAAATATCTCAATACTCTTTTATTCGATTTTGTTGAAATTTGGCAATTCTGTTTGTTATAACAAGAGGATAATTTAACCTCAGTTAGATTAAAATTATTAAGTCCAGTGGCGTCCCGGAAGACAGTCCAACTAATATTTTTGACAAAAAAAATTGCGCGCCACTGATTTTTTTTTTAAATTATGTATTTTTCTCGAATTAAGCAACTACACATACAACTTTTTTATCTTTTGAGTTTTTTCATATCTTGCTTTGTTTTCGAGAGAAAAAAAATAAAAACCACTTTATTGCATAACATGTCCCTGGGATAATAAGAGTAAAAAATTTAAACTACTTACCAAACTATCAAGCAATTAAAATTACACGAAAGTCCTCTTTTGAATTTTTTCGCACAGATTAAAACTGTTTTCGATAAAAGAAATTAACATAAAATAATCGCATAACGTAATAATTTATTACGATGTTTTAAAAGTAACAACTATAACTCTTATTGTCACGGGGACATGCCATAAAGTGGTTTTTATTTTTTTTCTCGAAAACAAAGCAAGATATGAAAAAACTCAAAAGATAAAATAGTTGTATTTCTAGTTGCTTAATTCGAAAAAAATACATAATTTTAAAAAAAGTCAGTGGCGCGCCATTTTTTTTGCCAAAATATAAATTCCGGGACGCCACTGCGCTTAATAATTTTAATCTAATTGAGGCTAAATTATCCTCTTGTTATTACAAACAGAATTACCAAATTTCAACAAAATCGAATGAAAGGCTATTAAGATATATACGAACATCCGACTTTTTTTTTAAAGTTTGACACCCTGTATCGTAAAAACTATGCATTTTCGGACCCATGTTTATATAAACTTTTCTTCTTAAAATCACTTAAAGAAGCACCAATTGGAGTTTGGCCACATACTTAAATAAGACCCTGTATAGTAACGAAATATATTGTGGTTGTAGAATTGTAGATATACCTTTTTGTTTAAGCTTTTTGAAACGATAAATTAAAAAACTCGGTTTGTAGCGCCTATTCGAGAAAAGTGTAAAAATCCGTGTCCCCGTCGAGAAGATAGTTTAAAACTCACCTTTCGTATATTCTTGGTGTCCACGGTTCAATGATATTAGGAAATCTACTTAACAGATCTGATAAGTGTACAAGTATCGACACTTTAATGGCTGCGTGTTCCGCCCGTTCAAATATTGTGAACAAAAGCTGTATATTTTGGTTGCAGAACTCACTCGACACTAACATATACCTAAAAGAAAAAAATCAATCTACCGATAGAAACCTACATACAGTTTAACTGCTAAATAAATAAAAATAAATTATTTAATTATTAATAATTAATTAATAAATTATCATTAAATTTCAATAAATCATCTTTTATGTTTATAAGTAGGTAAATCAAAATTAAAAAATAATAATATTTCTTCACTATCTTTCAATAATCATATAATTAAATTTACTAATACAATTAAATTTTTAGGTTTTTATATTGATAAAAATTTAAGTTGGAAAAAACATATTAAATATTTAAGAAGTAACATCTCACCAATAATTGGCATTTTGTTTAAAGCTAAAAATTATATATCATTAAAATATTTAAAAAAATATATATTATTCTTTGGTTTATTCAAAATGACAGTATATGATTTCAATTTGGTGATCAGCGAATTTAACTACAATTCAGCCAATAAAAAAACTACAAAACAAGATAATTAAATGCATACATAAACTTCCTTTTTCAGAACCAACTATAAATTTATATGAACCCAATGGATATTTAAATTTAGAAAAGCTTTATAAATTAAAACTATGCATTTTAATACACTCTATTATTATTAAAGAAAAACAATCGAATATAATATTTCCTTCGACCAACATTATTCACATCACAAGACAAAACCATCATATTCATACACCTATGGTAAAGAGTACTTTTGGCCAAAAATCAATATTATATAAAGGAATAACAATTTACAACAGTTTGCCGAAAAAATTTTTTTTAAAGCTGAACTAACTTTAACGTGTTATATATTAATATTTTTTTTTGTAAATGGTTATTATATAGATTTTTTTTTTTGAGTAATTTCGATGGAGTTATTAATAGTTACTAAACATGGTTTTTATTATTTGTGAATTTATATATTCTATATTTGGTGTTATATTCTCTGTACCTAATAAACTTTTTTAAGTTGGTTAAGAATAAAGGTATATATTATTAAATACCAAATTTGTAAATAAAACATCGATAATCGTATCGACAGAATAGAAACGCTTACCTTATTAAGGCAGTGACAGCTACACCTTGTAACATAACATCGTTGTATACGTCGGGTCGTTCACACAAATTTTTAATCAAGTAAGCCAGTTTTCCCAGCGCTCCAGATCCAGATACCGTGTTGTGTTCCAGAATACGCAAAATAAATTCGGCATCGTCGTCTTCTGCCTGTGCGCCTTCCAAATTACTCTCGTCAGCCTTAAAACAAATAATAATAATAATAAGTTTATTTAAAATTTAATAATGTAATAAATATGTTTATGTTGTCTTCTATAAACTTATTCTTCAATCCCCTGAAGCTGAGCTTGTTAGGAGCAAATCTTATTTTTTGTTTTAGTATGTAAAATCATAAATAAGCATTAAAAATCAAGTTTTAAAGTAAAAATGTTAATTTATAGTATAAACGCAGTTTTTTTTGAAGAAATATATTACCTATAATAAAATTATTAATTTATAATTTTTAAGTAAAAAATATTACTTACCTACCTATATAAATTATTCAGAACAATATTAATTAATTTAAGCATTTCTAAAAATATTTTCAAATTGTCTGTTTTTAATATCCATGTTCTTATTTGGACTTTTTTTAAAGAAATCAGTTTTTTAATTTTTGTTGGTAAATAATCGTTTAAATAAAAACATAAATATTTGAAATTTTATTGTCCTATGGACTTATTTATTTTAGGTTTTTGTTATTTCATTCTTATGACGTGTATTAAAATTATGATTATGGTTTTTAAATTGTATAAGGTTTTTATTTTTAAATATATATATTAAGATGTTATAAATGTAAAGTTGTCTTATGTTCAACTTTTTTGTTTCTGAATATAATTCTTTTGAAGGATAAAGATAATCTTTATTGAATATAATTTTTAGAAACCTTTTTTGTAACATTTCTAATTTTTTAACTAAAGTTCTATTTATTCCTCCCCAACCTAAAATTCCGTAATTTAAATGAGTTTTAACTAAAGCGTAATATAATATTTCCATGTCTTAATTTAAAAAATGTTTAATGCTTTTAAAAAAAGGTAGTAAACTTCTTAATTTTTTAATTAAGCATTCTAAGTGAAAATTCCAGTTTAATTTACTGTCAAAAATAATTCCTAAATATTTTATTTTTTTAACTTTAAAAATTTGAATGTCTTCATTTATTTGAATACTATTCATATTTCGTGGTAGGTTATTTAGGTTTAAAGTAAAAGGAATATAATTTGTTCTATTAAAATTAATTGTTAATAAATTGTTACTATTCCTAATATTCTTCACATAACAGTGAAATGCCTCTGTTATCACTTGCTCTTAAGACAATAATTTACTATTAATCATTAAATAAATTTAAAACATGATAACAAGATAATAAATATTCCAAACGTATTATTTTCATAAAAATGTGAACATGAGGGTTAAAAATGACCTCCTTTTTCCGGACACCCTGTATATTAAGACCCAAAAATCTAAATCTATGCTGTTCCATAAACTAAGTAAATGGCTTACCGTTGCTATTGTCACATTATCTCCTGTCGTGGTAGAATTCATCGTAGAGTTCTGATTAGAAATAACCGAGTTGTTCACCACCTTATTCTTCTTCGGTCCCTTTTTATTTTTTTTATTGTCTTTTTCTTTTCCCTTGTTCTGTCTTTCATTTCTCATATGTTCCCTTCTTTTTAATTCTTTATAAACTGTTTCATCTAAATAATCCAGATGCTTAAGTGCCACTATTCCCAATAATTGGCAGAGACGCATGTAAACGAAACGATCTACAAGAATTTCTTCTTGATCGCCCTGGTCTTTCGCTAATTTGTCTATTATTTGCTTTAGAAAATCTTCGCAGAGTTTTTCTGGCTTTCCGCAAAGCTACAAATTAAAATTAATAAGTAAAAAAAAAGGTCAAATTACAATAATGTGCTTCTATACGCAGTGTGACCAGTAAAGTCCGCATCATATGGGATTTTTTTTATTAATAACTTTATTTGAAATTTGACTTTGGCATCAAGTTCTGATTCGATTGAGATGAAAATTAAGCAAAAAGATAGTAGTCGTCAAATTTTAATTTTTTCCAAAAAATAATTCAAAAGTGCGGTTATTTCTAGAAGTATCGAAAAAGTTATTAAAAAAAGTTTTTTTAAATGCAGTTTCTATCCCACATGCAAAATTTTAGCTGCCTAAGGTAATTTTGATTTTTTACCTAATTTTGTAAATTGCACCACTTTTGCAAAATAAGACTCAACGCAACCTACATAAAACTTCTTAGTTTTGACAATGCTTTATTTCAGACTAGCGTGTACCCGGCCTGCGTTGCAGCGCTTTCTCTGAGATAATAAGGCGAGTTCACCATCACGTCAAGATTTATAAATACAAACCCGAACAAACCTCTAAATTTATCAGTGTTTCTCTACAATATTATGCACGTATTATACATAAAAACCTCCCTCTTGAATCACTCTATCTATTAAAAAAAACCGCTTCAAAATCCGTTGCGTAGTTTTAAAGATTTAAGCACATATGAAAGGGGACAGACGGGCGGCAGCGACTTTGTTTTATACTATGTTAAGATACATTTTCTTTAAAGTAGCGCCGCCATAATAAATGTGCGTTTTTCTACAAAATTAAAATTGGGCTATTAAAATTTGGTCGCATGTGATGCAAAGTTTTTCTGTTTTTGACCCTGTATAAGGTAACTTCATAAAATAAGTATTTTTGAAAACGTAGTTTGTGTCTGAAAGTAACATACCTTAATATTAAGACAAAAAAGAACACAGTGTCATCAGTAAAGTGTTCATTAAGTGGAAAATAAATTTTAGTGGTGGGTAAAAAATCAAAATTATCTTATATAGCTGAAATTTTGGATGTGGGCTAGAAACTGCATTTAAAAAAACTTTTTCCAATAACTTTTTTCGATATTTTCAGAAATAACCCCACTTTTAAATTATTTTTTGAAAAAAATTAAAATTTGACTGATAATGCGAATCACGTGACTATTTTTTTGCTTAATTTTCATCTCGATCGAAGCAGAACTTGATGTCAACGTCAAATTTCGAATAAAGCTATTAATAAAAAAAAATTCTATGTGATGCGGACTTTACTGGTCACACTATATACATACAAGCTGAAAGAATGTAACTATATTTGTCCGAAAACCCAATAAGTACGTTGGTACATTTTCACGTCGCGAAACTGGCGGGACCTGCTAAAATAGAAGTATAGACCAGAGAATAATTTAGGCGTACTTCAAAACTCCTGTCCATAAAAGTCGAAAGCATGCTCAAGGCCATACATTTGCCACTTTCGTGATTATTGTTTGCTTATCTGAAGGTTAGTATATGGTCTCTTTTGACCATCTTTCAATATACTACTGGAAATGTGGGAAACTTGTTGAGTATTTACCTTATAGACAAAATCAATTGCGCTTAACAACGCGTCATGGTAAAATTCTACAGGCTCAAAGAAATTGTTGTACAGGATGTCAAACAAGTCTTTAAAAATCTGGTCATCGGCTTTAATTTTGAATGGAAGATCTGGCGAAGTGATATCTATCCTGTCTTTGCCTGCCACAGCCAGGAAGCTGCAAGCGCTACCTAGGAAGGCAAGATTTTTGGCACCCATTTCACCAAATGCTAAAAGAAAATACTTTCTCGTTATTTATTACGATGAATATAACTTTCAAAATGTCTTTATTCCAAACTAACTTTTACAGTTCATTACATGGAAAGTGACAACATAATATAGAAAATAATAACCATTAAAAAAAATGGTTAAAAGTTAATCCAATTTAATTCATTAATAAAATCAATTGTAATGTCTTATTCTCCTAAAGTGTTGTTTGATTTTTTTTCTTTTAAAATAATAGAGTGAATTAAATACAAATTTTTACTTTATAAATGCGTTGAACGTGTAAATATCCTTTCGGCCTATATAGATTAACATTTGGGTCTAAATGTGGTAATGTGTGTATACATTTAATAACTTTATTTTGCAATTTTTCTTTTTCTGGTTTTAAGTTTGATAAACAAGCAGATCTCCATGCAGAAGCTAAGTACTGTAATTTTGAATATATTAATGAAAAATATAAATTTTTTAAGTATTTCAAAAGAATGAAATATCTAGCTCTGTACAAAACAGATAGCAAAGGAGATATCGAGTTGATAATATACTGGATATGGCAATTCCAATTTAAATTTTCGTCTAAAACTAATGCTAAAAATGTTATCATTTTTAAATACTGAATTTTTTCATTATTAAATGTTAAGGGGTTAATGATGGAATTCATTTTATTTTTAGTTATAAACATAAAACAAGATTTGGTAAAATTTAACGTCAGTTTATTTGATTGAAGCCAAGAAAGATAATTATAATAGGCAACAGGACCGTATAAAAATATACACATGTCCACCGGTTTGAAGGTGATGAAGAGTCCATCTTACAGCAAATACGAACTTGATGGGCATCTAATCTCATATCTATTAAACAACCAAATTATTACCTATTGTCGAAACCAATTTTATATTCCTAGTCACAATCGTTCTGCGATTCAAAGCCGCCATCCTTAGCAGCTCAACACTGGCATGACTGTCTTCGTCTGTAACTGGAACTTTTTTCGTAAAGTATTGCCATAACATGTCTATAACGCTATTGTCAAGAATCCCTAAAAAAAGATTCACAATCACAACTACAGCCACAAAAAAAAATACGTATCGTACTATCGGGACACTCGGTATATCTTACCTTTTCCAACCCATTCGGATATAATCAGTTCTAAATCGTCCAAGTTGGTGCTAGGAACGCTCTTCAGAAACGATATTAGTCTCCTTACAACGGTGGTGCAATGTTCCCTAAAAGAATTGACTTATTTATTAAAAAAAATAATTTGATATTAAAGTTTAAATAGAACGCAGTTTGTTCAAATGGAAAATGTTAAAAGTTCACAAAAAAATATAACTTGTGGTGTTCCGCAAGGATCAACCTTAGGACCTACTTTTTTTTAATCTACATTAATTCTATATCAAAATTAAATTTAAAAGGTAAAATAAAAATGTTTGCTCATGATACTACTATTGTATGCTTTCATGAAGACTATGCTCAAATTCATAATAACATTAACCACGACCTAAATATAATATGTAAATGGATTGAAATTAATAAATTATTTTAATAAATCATCTTTTATGTTTATAAGTAAATCAAAATTAAAAAATAATAATATTTATTCATTATCTTTTAATAATCATATAATTACATATCATACTAATACAATTAAATTTTTAGGTTTATATATTGATGAAAATTTAAGTTGGAAAAAACATATTATTATTGAATAATTATTCAAGAAGTTATGTCTCACCAATAATTGGCATTTTTTTAAAGCTAAAAATTATATATCATTAAAATATTTAAAAAATATACGTTATTCTTTGGTTTATTCAAAATTACAGTATATGATTTCAATTTGGGGATCAGCGAATTTAACTACAATTCAGCCATTAAAAAAACTACAAAACAAAATAATTAAATGCATACATAAACTTCCTTTTTTCGAACCAACTATAAATTTGTATGAACCAAATGGATATTTAAATTTAGAAAACTTTATAAATTAAAACTATGCATTCTAATACACTCTATTATTATTAAAGAAAAACAATCGAATATAATATTTCCTTCGACCAACATTATTCACATCACGAGACAAAATCATCATATTCAAACACCAATGGTAAAGAGTACTGTTGGCCAAAAATCAATATTATATAAAGGAATAATAATTTACAATAGTTTGCCGAAAAAAATTAAAGAAATATCAAAATTATGGACTTTTCAAAAAACACTTAAAATTATTTTTTATTTTTATGTTTTCTAGCTTTTATACAAAATTTAAAGAAAATCAGTATCGACTTGATATTCTATAGGTAACAATTGACATATTTAATAAATATGAAGGAATTTCATAACTTATTTAAGGAGAATTGTATAGCGAAAAATATCGGGTAAGATTTTTTTTCACATTATTATGTCATTGTCACTCATTGTTCTTTCACTAAACAATTCTCCCAAAATTAGCAATAAAATAAATTGATATTTTTGTAATATACCAGATACTACATAAATAATGTACCGACGATATTGATTTTCTTTAAATGTTAGTTATTAAAATAATAAACTCAAAAAATCAACCCGAAATAGGTTATAGGTTGGCAATAGATTGAATGACGTTGAGAATTCAACCTTAAGTATAATATTTTATTAATATTTTTTTAAAATAATTTCGATGGAGTTATTAATAGTTACTAAACATGGTTTTTATTATTTGTGAATTTATATATTGTATATTTGGTGTTATATTCTCTGTAATAAACTTTTTTAAGTTGGTTGAGAATAATAAATAAAAAAAAAAATAAAGAAAAATTATAATTATGTAAAACTAGGTATTCATCTTTCGACTAATTATTTAGTACTTACTGCATGTTTGAAGCATTCGTTTGTAAATAAATTGTTCTAAATGCTTCGATGATCATGTCTTTTCGATCTTGCTCATTTCTTTGCATAATTTTTAACATCGCTATAAAAATACACATACATAATTAAAAATATAAATTCTTACAGCGGTAATATTATATTATTCAACGAGCATATAATGTAGGTCATAACAAAGGAGGATGATTGGAATGCGAGTCCAATGCTCTGCTTTATCTACAACCATTCACTTATACAGCAAACGATTCAATGTTTTATTTAGCAAAAAGCTACAATTAAATATTTTTTAACACATTTTTATAGATTTATTTCTAAATTTTAAAACGCAATCTTCTTTTAACAAAAACAGACAGAAAAGTTA
Organism: Polydrusus pterygomalis; assembly: GCA_963969555.1. Lineage (NCBI taxonomy): Eukaryota > Metazoa > Arthropoda > Insecta > Coleoptera > Curculionidae > Polydrusus > Polydrusus pterygomalis. The sequence continues at coordinate 35,845,377 of OZ018385.1, read as the reverse complement.
TATATTTTGCAAATTGTATCAAAGATTACGTATCATTTTGTTTTTTAATTAAATGTAATTTTAAAGTTTTTTTAAACAGTTTTAATGATTTTTGAGATTTAATAGAATTTTCCAAATTATTATATTCTATCAAACCTTTATAAACACTAGATTTATAAGCTAATGTTTTAGACACTCTATCCACATAAAAATTTTGATTAGTTCTCGTTTTATAATTATGATGGTCATAATTAAAAGAACAAAATTTTTTTAAACAATCCGGCAATACATTATTTTTAATTTTATATACAGTGTGTCCCGCTTTTCGTGAATACACCCTGATATCTCAGTTATTAATAATGCGATTTTCTTCAAATTTTGGTGATGATTGTATGTTAGAAAAATAAAGTATTTGGCATAGTGAACACTTTTATGCATCATAGGCGTGCGGTCTTGGGGGGTAAAAAAGGGTTGATTTTTTGAGAAAAGTATATTAGGGCTTATTTTAAATAATCTTTTCTATCAGATTTAGAATCAGCATCCCAAAAAACCCCTTAATTAATATTTTCAAAATCTCAAGAGCTGATTTTAGCAGTAAAAAAATTATTTTTTAATTTGGCACTGTTTGAATAACTCCTTTATTTAAAACTATGATATCAAAATTATAAATTATATTATTTTAGATTTCTGTATTTTCAACATAACTACCTTCTAAAACAATACACTTTTCAACAATTCTTCTTAAACGTAAATTCACTTTTCTTAAAGTTTGGGAAGTAATTTCTTATCAAAATTTCGAAAAAAAAAACTTAATCATAATAGTTGCGAGGATACTGAATTCAACGAAATGACATGGAGGGGAGGCGTTTGAAACGTAATAGGATCAGGACATTAAAACCAAAAAGTTAGCAATAAACAACCTATTAAAAAAAAAAGTGCCAAATTAAAAAATAATTTTGTTACTGCTAAAATCAGCTCTTGAGATTTTTAAAATATTAATTAAGGGGTTTTTTAGGATGCTGATTCTAAATCTGATAGAAAAAATTATTTAAAATGAGCCCTAATATACTTTTCTCAAAAAATCAACCCTTTTTTACCCCCAAGACCGCACGCCTATGATGCATAAAACTGTTCACTATGCCAAATACTTCATTTTTCTAACATACAATCACCACCAAAATTTGAAGAAAATCGCATTATTAATAACTGAGATATCAGGGTGTATTCATGAAAAGCGGGACACACTGTATAAAGATACATACTAAATAAAAATTAAATTTCTGACATTCAACCAATCTAAATTTTTCAACATAAAATTAATTTTTGTATATATATTTGTCACAATTTAAAATTTAATTTTATGTATAAAGATACATACTAAATAAAAATTAAATTTCTGACATTTAACCAATCTAAATTTTTCAACATAAAATAAATTTTTGTATATATATTTGTCACAATTTAAAATAATCCGCATTGCCTTATTTTGTAAAATTTGTTATTTATCAAATATTTCCTCACTAGCACAATATAAAATGGAAGAACAATAAAGAAAATGTAGTTATATAATAGTATTGAATGCAGTTTTTTTTAGAAAACAAACTTAAATTAGAACTGATTCTTTTAAAATAACCTACTTTTCCGGCAATCTTCGATATGATACATTCAAAATAATTAAAAAATTTTAATTTTGAATCAATGATATTTAAAACTGTTTACTAATTCCAATTTTTCACCATCAATTACAACATTTATATGTTGACAATTTAAATTATTACCCATAACCATACATTTAGTTTTTGAAATATTTAATTTTAATCTATTTACTTTTAGCCAATTTAATAATATATTTATCTCAGAATTTGGAGTATTTAGACAATGGTAATTAAATTGGTAACAATACGATTTCATTGTGCATCAGTGTTAGTAAGGGATTGATATGTCCACCCTAAATGACAGTGTTGAGATGCAAAAATGACTTACCCATAACGCCTCTATCTGCATTATCAACATTAAACTTATAAGCAGAAATGAAAAAAGCGACTGCCTCCTGCATATCACTTATGGTAGTGGTTTCAAGTAATTCCGACATCGGTGTGATGGCGCTGTCGATCAGCTTGAGAAATGTGACGGTCTCCCCTAAGTATATAACTTTTTCCTGAAGAAGAAAACATTTTTTTTACTAAATTGCAAGATACGAAAATCTCCAAAATGATTCGATTAAAATTGAGTTTACTATTGGAGTAAATGGTAATAATTTTTTTAATAACTAATTTTATTTTTTTTTAAGTGCCCATGATCTGAAGAAGGTACTGTGTTACCGAAACAGCTGTCATGTTTTCAGCAAATTAAAATTAATTAAAAATTATCTGAAAAATAGACCAACTTATGTTCAAATAGATAAAGAAAAAAGCTATCCAAAAGTATTTAAGTATGGTGTTCCTCAAGGAACAATTTTAGGACCATTATTTTTTAATATTTATATTAACGACTTATTTAGTATAAATTGCGATGGACAAATTCATAGTTTTGCAGATGATACTACAATTTTTTATACCGATACAAATTGGGAAAACTAAAATAATAAAATTAAAAAAGATTTTAAAATTATAAAAAATTGGTTTGATAACAATAATTGGGTAACAATTAATTTTAATAAAACAAATTATATTCCTTTTACTTTAAACCTAAATAACCTACCACGAAATATGAATAGTATTCAAGTAAATGAAGACATTCAAATTTTTAAAGTTATTAAAATAAAATATTTAGGAATTATTTTTGACAGTTAATTAAATTGGAATTTTCACTTAGAATACTTAATTAAAAAATTAAGAAGTTTACTACCGATTTTTAAAAACATTAAAAACATTTTAAATGTAAGACATGGAAATATTATATTACGCGTTAGTTAAAACAAAACTCATTTAAATTACGGAATTTTAGGTTGGGGAGGAATAAATAGATCTTTAGTTAAAAAATTAGAAATATTACAAAAAAGGTTTCTAAAAATTATATTCAATAAAGATTATCTTTATCATTCAAAAGAATTATATTCAGAAACAAAAAAGTTGAACATAAGACAACTATACATTTATAACATCTTAATATATATATTTAAAAATAAAAACCTTATAGAATTTAAAAACCATAATCATAATACACGTCATAAAAATGAAATAACCATAAAAACCTAAAATAAATAAGTCCATAGGGCAAAAAAATTTCAAATATTTATGTTTTTATTTAAACGATTATTTACCAACAAAAATTAAAAAGTTGATTTCATTAAAAAAATTTAAAGTCGAAATAAAAACATGGATATTAAAAACACACAATTTGAAAATATTTTTAAAAATGCTTTAATTAATTAATATTGTTCTGAATAATTTATATAAGTAATATTGTTTACTTAAAAATTATAAACTAATAATTTCATTATAGGAAATATATTTCTTCAAAAAAAAACTGCGTTTATAATATAAATTAACATTTTTACTTTAAAACTTGATTTTTAATGCATACTTATTTATTATTTATGATCTTACATACTAAAACAAAAAATAAGATTTGCCCCTAACAAGCTCAGCTTCAGGGGATTGAAGAATAAGTTTATAGAAGACAACATAAACATTTATTATACTATTAAAATAGATTTGTGATTTGTTTTGTAATGTGGAGGGGCGCAATTCAATCCTTAAATTATTATTTCCACAAGGTACATTACCTGTAAAACTTCAAATTTTTGAAAATCTTCCTCTGTCAGTTTGACAGAACCTTGCGTGACTCCTTGCCTCATCGCTTGCAGAATTTTAAGAGGATTGATATAAATCGATTTAAGCAAAAATAAGTAAATCTCTACGGAACTTGGTCTGTTATTGTCTCTAAAAGTAAATACGATAAAATAGTAATATAATTTGTTCTCAGATAAGATGCTACGCTATACTATACCTAAATTTCTCAAAGTCCTCACACTCAGCCCCAGAACTTTTGCAAAGCTGATATGCTTCCTTGTATTTTCCGTCGCTTAAATACATTCTTATCATTTCTGTCACTTGGCTTCTAGGTAATTCATTTCCATTATCTTCATCGTCATCATCTACAAACACATTTTGCAAATATTATATCTTAAGGTAATAAAAATGGAACAAATAATGTTTTTGGGATTTTTTTTTTGAAAAAATAATAAATAAATAATTGGTGAAGGTTAGCAATAGGGTACAAATACCGAATACCAACCTTCCTCCTCTTCTTTTTTTAATTCCTCTTCTAAAACCTTCTGTATCTCGGGCACTTTGGCACTCCACTCGGACTCCATCTCCTCTAGTTTTGTTTCTGTGACTTGATCGACGTAAAGTTTTATAGAATTCAACGTGTTTTCATTGTGCTCAAATTCAGCTGAAATTTTTTTCAAAGACAACTAAAAGTAAAATATATATTCAGATACACACGATAATTAAAAGTCTCCTAATAGGTAACAGATACATTTTAAAAATAAAACAATAAATAAATAATAAAAATATTATCATATTTTTTTAAGAATATATGCATTATCCCTTATTTATAGGAAAGTCCTTATAGACCAGGGCTAAAACCTTTGAAAATGATAAAAAGTGAAAAAAAAATAATAGTGGGATTAAACCTATTGGAAATGGAGAATATAACAAAAATGAAAGGAAAAATAATTTACGGGCGATCCGAGGTCGGGAAGTGAAAGGGGGTGAGTTTTTGGTTTTTTATTTTTATCTTCACGAAATTTGGTGAAAACTTACCTTTTAATGTCCCAAACACACTGTAATTTTTTTGATTTAAAATATTTATTTTCTCACCTTATTTTGACTTAATATCGAAAAAGCACCCTAATTTTCAATCGAAAATTCTCACGTTAAAATATCTGCTTTTTTTTTAAAGTCGGTGGGTGGGCCTTTTGTTCGTTGAAATCTGATGGTGTTAAAAAACGTTACTATGATAAATGTTTTTAAAAAATGCAAAGAAACGAAAAAACTCGAATCCGAAATTTTTTTTTAAGTCATTATGTACAATTTTCAGCTATTTATAAAAATTTATACTTTAATTACTCGAAAAACGTAAGATTCCATGTTACATTGATAAACAAAAAATTGCAAGTCGAAATATACTACTATAATTAACAACCAAATAAGTTAATAAAGAATATTTAATAAGACTTGCAACTTCTTTGCATTTTTTGAGAACATTTACCATAGTCATGTATATTTTTTTACACCATCAGAAAGTAGAGATTTCAACGAATAAAAACCCCACCGACTTTTTAAAAAAGCAGATATTTTGACGTGACACTTTTCGATTGAAAATTAGGGTGCTTTTTCGATATTAAGTGAAAATAAGGTGAAAAAATAAATATTTTAAATCAAAAAAATTACAGTGTGTTTGGGACATAAAAAGGTAAGTTTTCACCAAATTTCGTGAAAAATTTAATAATAATAAAAATAAAAAACCAAAAACTTGGTGATTTGAATTTTTCACATAAATTTTGAGGTTATGTGAAAAAAGTGTAAATATAAAAGTTGTAGATCTTTTTATTACATACAACTTTGCTATTTAACGTTTTTCCATAGGACTTGTAGTTTTGCCGGAAATCGAGATAAATCGTTTTCTACCCTTAAAAACTCACCCCCTTCCACTTCCCGACCTCGGATCGCCCGTAAATTATTTTTCCTTTCATTTTTGTTATATTCTCTTCCTTTTCCAATGGGTTTCATCCTACTATTATTTTTTTTGGTTTCAAAAATTATCGACCCTTGAGTGAAAATTCTCATTTCACATTTAATTCCTAACATTTTTTATTTTTAATTTTCTTACCTCCGCGCCATATGCGTTCGATGCCAAAAAAGTAGTGACGCAATTAGCGGCACTTTTCCTCACTAAAGCTGCTTTATCTTGCAGATGATCTATAACATTTTCCAAAACTTCATTTATCAATTTTCTAGGTATAGCATTCTCCTGCTGCAGTCTGCCCCAATGTTGCATTACTTTCGACCTGTTTCACAAAAGAAAATAACTGAGAATACAGATGATTGAAGCTTAATTGATATGAATAGCAAATAACCCATAGACATATTCCTTTAGATAGAAAAATTTACCTACTTGTAAATCATGTAATCTAGTAAAAATATCTTTATTTGATTTTTAAAAGTTGTCAATTTTTTAATTCTTCAGATTTTTTTGGAGGGTTGTTATATATTATTAAATTACTTTTTACTGGTATAGTTTGATAATTTATGTATTGTCTGATGTTGTGTTTATGTAATGTATTATTCTATTAAAGTGTTGTTTGATTTTTTTTTCTTTTAAAATAATAACCAAAGATGATTGCAGAGTCGCTCGAGGATGCCTTGAAGACTTCCTTGGACTATTATTTTGCATTTTTTATAAAATGGGTGGCACTGTAATATCGAAATTACTTACCTGACGTGGGCAGACACGTCGTTCATATGCTCCATTAAAATGGTCAAAAAATCGTCGCGAGATTCAGTATCTTCTTCGTTAAGTGCATGCTTGCTTAGAACGTTGATAATCACTTCCGTGATCACATTTAAAACTGAATTCCTTAAAGTCGCAGACTAAAAATTAAAAGTAATTTGGATGACAATCATTATACAGTATGTCCACGGATAGAGGTCACAAGACGACGAATGAACCAAAAATTTCATTGTTAAAAAAAAATCAAATTTTGGTAAACTTCTTTCTGCTTCGTAAAAAAAACTGGCTGTAAAAATTTGACTTTTCTATACGGATGCATAAAAAACGAGATCGAGTATTCAATTATATTTTACAGTCATTTTTAAAATAGAATATTTACCACAACTTTAACAATTGAGCGATAATTACGAGGGTGTTTGCTTTGTTAGGGCTTTCGTGAGGAGAAGAGGAAATTTTGCTAAATTTGATGAATAATTTATAGTAATTCTCTCATTCTGTTTTGATGGTCTGACGTGAGGTTTATTTGGCGCAGCGACTTCAATAGACATATAAACAACCAAATCGTGTTGTAATTGATTTCCTATGTTGGAGAGTTTTCAATGGAGGCGCTCTAGCGTAAGCGGCATTTTTTTTAGGCAGGCGGCAAATTTAAACGGAAAAAGATCATTTTTATATTGCAACTACAAACGTTTACTATAAAACTATATCGAAATCTTTCAAATTCCATAAAGAAGTGAGGACTTTCTGTTAAATGAACTATTTAAATTAGTAATAGTTGTTTTATTTAGCAAAAAGCTACATTTAAATATTTCTAATTTTCCAAAGTATTATATTCTATCAAACCTTTATAAAAAATAGATTTATATATATATATATATTTTTGATGTGTTAGAAACTCTATCCACATAAAAATTTTGATAAGTTCTTGTTTTATAATTATGACGGTCATAATTAAAAAAACGAAATATTTTTAAACAATTAGGTAATAAATTATTTTTAATTTAATGTATAAAAATACATACTAAATAAAAAATTTAATTTATGAGATTCAACTAATTACACAATTTAAAATTATCAGCATTGCCTTATTTTGTAAAATTTGTAATTTATCCAATATTGCCGCACTAGCACAGTCATTTATAATTAAAAAAGTTTGAAAATATTGGATTCAGAGGAAAGCAATTAGAATTAATTAAAAATTTTCTGAAAAATAAACCAACCGGGAGACCAACCTATGTTCAACTAGATAAAGAAAAAAGCTACCTATCCAAATGTATTTAAGTATGGTGTTCCTCAGGGAACAATTTTAGGACCATTATTTTTTAATATTTATATTCACGACTTATTTAGTAGATATAAATTGCGATGGTCAAATTCATAGTTTTGCAGATGATACTACAATTTTTTATACCTATACAAATTGGCAATTAGCCATTATTTTAGCTTTAGAATAGCCATATTAACGTATTTATTTAACATGTTTCTTAAGGTGATACCTACTGACATTGACCCATTGACAGACACCAAGTAGTACCTACCTCGTGGTCCAAATACTTATTCAGATATAACAATTCGGGTATCATGAGATTTGGCATAAGGACCGCCATAGCTGTCAGAAGCTGTGCACAATATCTGGAACCCTAAAATAAAATACGGTACTTATAACCTTTAAAAACAATCAGCCTTTTACACAGAGTGTCACTTATTTACTTAGGTAGTCAGAAATTAAAGTTCCAACGTACCATACAAGATAAAAAACTCATAATAAGTAGACTATAATTTATAGTAAACTAAAAACTATTCTACTAGAATTCCATATGGTAATATTTTCTCAGGCAATAAGAATAATAATAATAATAATAATAATAATAATAATAAAAGTGTATTCAAATATTTTTTTGACATTTAATGCTAATATTATACTTATAATTTTTTTTGTATAAACTATCAATTCGGAACTCAGAAGTAAAATACTTGTTTTGAGTTAAATAATATAATATTTATTGTCAAGAATATATTTCAGGCACAACTAGATTATAATATAAAGCGCATATGACAATATTTTATTGGTATATTTTATATCACTACAGTATACAAAGATACAATGTCATGTATATTATATATATATTTATTTATTTTATTCATTATAGCTTGGTATATTTATTATTTATTAATGACGTTCTTGAATATATCTTTTGTATTGGATAATATCCAATTTTTAATTTTATTTCTATAATTATTTAATGATTTAATTATTTTAATTGACTGTGGTAGCTAGGGCTGCACCGAGTACCGAGTAGTTCGGTGCTCGGCCAAAATTTTCACCGAGTAATGAGTACTCGGTGCTCGGTCTTATATTCATTACTCGGCCGAGTATAGTAGAATATTAGAAGCAATCATTTTCGGCATGTCAAAAACAGTAAGAAATCCTCCTGTACCATTAAGGATAGCGGAAAACTTTTGACAAAGCTTATTAAGGGTTAAGAGATGCTTCTTTTAAATTTAATTCCGTCTATACTATACAGGGTGCTCCAAAAAACCGGAACGGTAAACATTTTCCATTTTTTAAATAGAACACCCTGTGTTTTTTTAAATTTTCAGATTCTACATAAAATTATAATTATTTTTTATTCAATGCATTTTTAGTCCATACTTAATAGTTTCCGAGATGTTGACCTTTTGAAAAATATCATTACTCGGCAGCCGAGTACTAGGTACTCGGTCAATACCATCAGCCGAGTACTCGGTACTCGGTCAAGTTAAAAAACAGGGCTCGGTGCAGCCCTAGGTAGCATATCCAAAATATATGGATTGATGTTTTAAAAATGTTTGTGTGCTATTGTTTTGTTTACTCTATTTTTATATGTAATAGCATTTTTATCACGAGTTTCATGTGTGTTATTAATATAATTTATTTTATTTTTATGTTTAAAAATATATATTAACATGTTGTAAAAAAATATTTGTTTAATATCCATTTTTTTTGCTATCTTTAAATAGTAAATCAGAAGAATATTGGTGTTCTTTTTCGTAAATAATTTTCAAAATGTATTTTTGAATAGTTTCAATATTATTAAGATTATTCTTATTTATGCCTCCCCATCCTAGTATTCCATAATTTAAATGGGTTTGTACTAAAGAATAATACAATATTTCTAATTCTTTTATATTAAAAAATTGTTTAAGGTGTTTAAATTTTGGTAAGTATAAGAATTCTTAGTTTTTTTACAATTAAAAATAATACCCCACTATAATATCAATATCCTTTACCTTACGTAATACTATGTTAAAATTAATTAAAGGATAATTTTCGTTTTACTCACCTGACTGTCCTGAAATTTCTCGTCTGTTTGCCATTCGGTGATTTCCCTTACAAGTTCGTGAATCAAACCTTTGCAATTGTAATGGTTTACCAATTGCTGGACACCCTCTGATAGAACTACCACTAAGTGCTCTTCACCTTTTATCATTTGTACCATTCTTATAGCAAAGGTAGTGCCCAGGTTGTAGGTTTTTATCAGAGTTCCTATCAATTTTAATAAAACTGCTTATTTTTACAACAAAAGGTTCAGTAATATAAAAAAGAATTTTCCGAGATACGTATACCTAGAAATTGTCAGGAAATCGCTCGAAATCCCGAAATCACAACCGAAATCCAGAAATTATTTTCGAAATCCCGAAATTATTTTGGTGGTGGGGATAATTTGACAGACTAGTAAATAACTGGTCAGTGGCCCCCCTTTCCCATTGTACATTTTGACTTTAATCTATACTGTAAGTAGACATTTTTCCGTAGTAAAAATAAAAATAAAATTACATAAAAAGAACCCGTTAAAGTATTTTTCCAACCAATTTTCTTGCAGTGGCATGTTTTTTGTGCATGGCTGTCAAATTTCTTGGGCTCTTATTGCAATAAATAACATGTTTTCATTGCTACAATTTACGGTTTTAAAATTGCTTACATGCAAAAAGAACTATCACAATCGGCTAAATCAGAAAAAAGTTAGGCACAAACATTGTTGAAAAAGTGCAGGTCAAATTAAAAACTTTTTATTTTTGAAATTTGGTAAGTAGGTACCTACGTATTTAGTTGAATGCAAATAAAGCAGGGTTGGCAAATATCATGATATTTATATAAATATCCAATAATAATAATAATAATAAATCGTCTTTATTAGTAGTATGCATGCAAAATAGGCGAAGTTTAGCTACAGTAGCTACTCCTGGCACTTAACCTAATTTGCATGAGGTTCAATTCTTAATACTTAATTGAATATAAACATGTTATAAACTTGTAAATCTGCATTTCAATTATATTCAATGATAGCAGCTATCACAATAACAAGTTTTTTTAGTAGGTACTCCTATGTTAGGAATGTAAAATGCAGGTAAAAAATACAAGTTTATGAATTTAAACACATATATTTTTGGTTTTAATTATGGTTCAACTTAAAACCCAGAATTACTGGGCTTGTTAATTAAATCAAAATGAACCCAAACTGGATTCTGGATTTTTATTTTTGACATTGTAAAATTTTTATTTCATAAAACAAACAGCAAAATATTGCTCCCAATCAGAAATAGGAATTAAATAAAAATGCCACGCGGCAAAGAACAACAGGTGGTCAACGTCTCGGAAAGATGGGGAATCACCGCATCGTATTGATATATATCAGGATACCTAAATATCGTCGCATAAATATCATGATATTTAGCAAGATATATATCAGGATATTTATCACAGATATATATCCTGCCAACCTTGAAATAAAGATATTTTTAAAAACGTCGATTTTTAAAATAAAGGTCAATATCAAAACGAACATTAGGTACATTCAATATTAAAGTACCTAGGTACCTTATGCGATAAGTTACTAAAAATCACTACCAAAGCTTAAGATGATTATTTTCACTAAAATAACCTTTGCAGCTTGATCTCAATTCAAATTGGAGCAAGTTTAACATACATTACCTATAAGATTAAAAATCTCTTGTCGCACATCTTTTTCCCCCTTTACTGACGGGTTCTGTAGAAACTTATAGCAAACCTCGGCTATAATATTCAAAAAATTTTCCTCAACCACTGGTGGGTCCCAAAACAAAGCTATATCCCTCTGTATAATATTGTTCAGCGTCAGCAAAATACCATTTTTGTCCAAATTGTAAGTGAGTTCACTGGTAACCTTTTTCCTCCCTTTTAATAAGCCTTGGTTTTTTGTTTGGATAAAGTTTTTGTATTCAATTAATAAAACCGTTTGGGTGTAGATGTAGACTAACATTTTCATTACATTCTGGTATTTCTGCTTAAGCTCATCATTGATGCTCGATTTGTCTTCCAGTAGGAAGCCGAGGGAGTTGTTTAATTCATTGGCGGCTAAAATAAGTTATTATAAATTACTTAACATGGCACAAAGAAAGTTTTTACTTACCATAAGCCAAAAGGCATCAATTCAAGGAGTGAAAACAACTAATAAACTAAGTTGTAAGTTTACCGAGAAGTTTACTAATTATGGACTATATTATAATAGGTAGGTAGGTACTTTCTACTATTTTCCCTACTAAGTACCTAATATAAAAGTGAATATTTAAATTTATATAGGTATTCCTGTAAAATAACAATTCAGGCTTATTTAAGTTGGTAACCCCATCCAGGGCCACTATTTATTACTATTATCAATTACGTATTATCAAATTAGATAGTGTGGTGGTACACACTATATTATACTATACTACACCTATATAGGTAAGTACCTTTGTGTAAATCCTGATAGGATTTAAAAATGAGATCCATTTGTATAGCATCTCCATGGTGCAAAATAGAATAAAACACATCAAAGTTTTCCAGAATAAATTCGGCTCCTTCATCTCGAAGTAATAATTTTGCATCTAAAATGAGTTTATAGAAAATATTGCAATATTATTTTAGAGAAAACAGGTATTATCAATGGTATTATCTATCAACATACCACGTAGCTGGTTAAGTAACTCTCTTTGCACGACCACATTCCTCACCCAATAATTATCACTTTCACTTAAAAGTTCTTCCTTTTTACTGGGTATGTTAAAGTTAAAATGTGCCATTTTAAGAAATTATAGTCTAAAAAACCATTAAAAACATCACACTACAACATAAAAATCTGTTAAAAAAGTTTGTTGACAAACTTTCAGGTTAGATTGAAATGCTTAAATATGATTGGTAGATTTAAATCTCTAGGCCGGTAACACCGTACCCTTTATTACCGAACCGTTGGGGACATTTTTTCTATAGTCATTCTAAAATAAAAAGAAAAAAATGATCGTTATTAGAAAAAACGCTTTTAAATGATTTTTAGTGTAAAAGAAAGAGATTATTATTAAAATTAAATTTAACAATCTAATAATTCTAAAATATTCCAAAGCAATTAACAAGGAAAGGAAAAGTAAAACTAAAATATCCTCATTGTCAAAATATCTCTACGATCTTCAATCAAACTATAGTAAAGACTAGGCCACCCAAATTTCCTCAACGTCAGAGTGTCTGAAAAAGAAAAAGTGAAAAGTGAGGTTATATCTTTGTCATAAGAAACTTTTTTTGGACATTTAAATAGAACAATATTAGGATTAATAGGTATTAGGATTCTAGTTTAATTAAATGGCAATTTAGGGTTTCCAACCACCAAGACAGTACCAGTTAACCAATACCCAAAAAGCAGTTACTGAAAAATATTGTAAAAATGTCGAACGAATCCAATGTACCCCAAAAGAGGCAGTTTACCCCTGAAGAATGGTCATATCTGACGAAGTATTTTGTCGGAAATAATTATAGATATAGAGAGAACATAATCATACCCAGAAGTTTGGGCCCTGTGCAAATTAAGACCAATGAGGAAAAAATGGTTGAAGCTTTTTTCGAGGGATGTCCCTTTAAAGTTATCATGGCTTGTGTTGCAGGTAAATGTTTACTTAAATTAGTATTTTTCCTAGAAATCGTCCTCTTCAGTTCAAGTGAAAGTTTTACATAAAACTACATACGTACATACCCTTTAAAAATCACATTCAGTTTCTCTTTTAAAATTTTTGGTTTTTGCGAGGGTTTTTGTTATTTTAGGCTATGGATTAGGTGCGGTCATAGGATTATTCTCATCAAGTATAGGGCCGAGCTCAGTAACAAGTGTTGAAACACAAACAGCAAGACAAGTTTTTCAAGAAATGAAGACTACCACTATAAGCTATGCTAAAAATTTTGCAATGATTGGTGCCATGTTCTCTGGCGTAGAATGTACAATAGAAACGGTAAGGGGAAATATTTTTATACAGATAATCCTGCTATTTATAATTATACCTAATATGTTTAAGTTTTGTCATAATTGTTGACATCTAAATTTCAAGGAAGTTTTTACTTTACGGGCCTGTTTTTAAAAACTTACAACATAAGCTTAATCTTTGTAAGACAGTTATTGCAAAGCTTGCAAGCAGAAAATTGGGTTCACTCTGGCATCTCTCTAACTAACTGCTTGTAATGTAAACAATATATAGAGCTGCCACAGAAATATCTTTGCCACGAGCCAGTAAAGGAATTTCCGGTGTCCACTAAATTCAATATTTTTTTTAGATCCGAGGTAAATCTGACTGGAAGAATGGAACTTATGCTGGAGGTGTTACAGGGGGCATAATTGGTCTAAGAGGTATTTAAGAATTAATTTTTCTTTATTTACCACTAGCTTTGATAAATTACATAAAAGTATTTTATTGAAATAATAAAACAAATAGCGGCAACGGTAACTTTCCATAATCCAAATATAGATTTCATAAACATTTAATTTACAACCACACTATACACCTATAGACCCTGTATAAAAGGTATGATTTTGGGTGAAAAATTATTGAAAATGTGCATGAAAGCTGAAATATTTAGATAGGTAAACTCCCAGTATTTTTGTAAAAACTGGTAGTCACAACAGAATTAAATTCTATTATCTACACTATGCATTCGGTTGTAAAAATACACATATTTCCATCAGTTAGAAGAGGACAATAATTATTGCTATATCTGTAGTAAATTGTACTTTAACAACATTTCGGGAAGCTTGTAGCGAAAATATAGATTGTCATTTAATTATGCTTGTGAAAGTAAGAAGTTAAAACTGACCTTTTGTTTCCTTTTATAATCTTGACCGCAATGATGGGACAGGTGCCTTAAATCTTCTAATGGGGACTGGTGCAAATTATCTGTATTACATTTATGTCTATTGTGCTATTATAAATATTTTTAAAAACTGGCTATGGTTTAATTATTTGTACATAAACTATGTTTCTTACCATACGAAAATCATTTTAATGAAAAAAACTGGCAACTTTCAGCAAAGTTTAAAAATATATTTTAATTTTCAGAAAAAAATATAAAATATTATAAAAAAATACAACTAAGCTTATTTCCCCTGCTTAAAATTTTTGGTAAAGGAACGCTAGCAATGACCCGGTCGAAAGGTATGGAAGATCATCAGCTCATTTGGTATGAATTTTTTCTTTGCCTTGTCTGCGGATTTTTTTTTTAGTTTAAAATGCCTATATTCCAAACTAACTTTTACAGTTCATACTGAAAAAATAATATAGAAAATAATAACCATTATTAACTATTAAAAAATAAATTTAATCCAATTTAATTGATTAATGCAATCAATAAAAAACAACATTATTTAAGCTAGTATACTTAAATATTTTTAATTATTTTTTAAAAGTTTTTCATTCTTCTGATTTTTTTGGAAAATTGTTATACATTATTATTTAAGTACCATAACTTGAAAATTTAACCCCTTCTCTTAAACAACAGAAAGATTGCACTTTCCAGCAAAAATTCGCACAGCACAAAATCACCTACAAGCATTCATGTGGCTGATGATTTTGCCTTCGAAATCTTCGTTCCGTGAAGAGGAATCATCCGTTTCCAATGATAATGATTCTGATGTTGCCGAATCTACTGAATCACTTTCCATCTGTTTTGCTTATTACGTTTCTTTTTAATAATTGATTCTTTATTCTTTCTTCTCTGTCTGCTCTTCAGCAGTTTTCTTTTTTGTTCCCTTTCTTCTTTTTAATATAAGTTTTCGATGGTGTGTCATCTATTGGTATGGGAAATAGAGGGTGTCACCTATTGTATGTTTTACCTTAAAATGAGATTTGTTTTATGTTATAATAGTTGCTGGCTCTCGGATTATTACGAATTTATAATAGTCCTAGTTGTTTTATGAGAAATTATAATTATTGTACTTGTATTATGCATAGCATAATGCTCTTACCTCGGCTCTTACTATCACAAGTATTATGCGCCTATTTTATTAACTGTTTGTAGATAAAATACAAAATTCAATATTAAAAGTATTTATTTGACACAATAAGATTTTAAAAGCTTCTCCAATAATTTTTTCTAATTATCAATAGCACGATATAAAAAATATTTTTGTACAAATAACTACACAATATATTTTTGAAAATACATGAGTCTGTCAAAACATGTCGCCATCAGCGCTGCGTGCTGTAGTGATGGGCGATGTTCATCGATGTTTCGTTACCGATATTCGATGTTTTGCCATCGGTATTAAGGATTACAAACATCGATGTTTAACCTTCGTTAATGTAATTTGAGGCAACCATATTCATACTTCTTTTTTTAGAAGTCATACATTTTTTTATATTTTTTTCAGCTGGCCTTAAAGCCGGTATTGTAGGGGCCATGGGTTTTGCAGCATTTTCGACAGCGATAGACTATTACATGCATTCTCGAACTTAGAAAACCGTTATACTTATATAATTTGTAGATAATTTTAATTTATTGTACAGTTTTAGTAAATTTAATATAAGAAATTGTTTATATATAAAAATGTCTTATAGTTCCTTGTTTATTTGCAGCCAGGAATATTTGAAAGATTAGAAGGGTCAGTTAAGTGTGTTAGCGCACCCAGGTTGCAGCGCTCCCCCCATTTTCCTCCCTTCAAAATCTATGTGAACAAACATTTTGAAAGTATTTTAAAATGAATTTCCTTATTTTTACAGATTTCGACAACTTAAACGCAAATACTTAAAACGAAACGATGAGAACTTTATTTATTTCAATATTTGGAGACAAGTGGAAAAACAACACTTTTAAAAAAATACCTAGGTATTATAGTAAAACAACTAATTTAATTGCAAACTTAGTGTTTTTTAATCAGATGTTCACACAGTCCTCCGTTTACTTCCAAGCAAAATATGTGGTTATTTGCATTATTTTTTACCAAATATGCATACTGGTATGCAATATTTCTTAATTTATTATAGTAAAATGAGGTAAAGAACACATTGGGTTCTAAAAAATATGTTTTTTTTTAAATGCAAAAAAAAACAAAGAAAAATAAAAGTAAATAATTTTTTAACCTAAAATTGTATAAAAGGCATTTATTACTAAATATTTTTCAAAATTTTCAACTAAAAAGGATTGTCTTCTATTAGTAAAAATATGTTTATAGAAAGAGAAGCTTCTTTTAACATCTACTGATGTAATCGGACACTGCAACTTAGGTAGCAAAATATAAGGCCAAGATACAACTTCCTTGGATGGTTTACCCTCATAAATGCTTTTTACTGCACTTAGGTATTTAAATCCTTCATTATGTTTTACAGTGACACCCAATTTATTCCTTAATGGACCTCCTACTTTACCGGGAATGTTGTTACATTTACAATACTAATTGAGTCTCTTAAACTTAAATTTCTACTCTACAACGAGGATATTATGTCCGGTATGAAACTGAAATTAACCTTAATAAAAACAAGACCTTTAGCTACACTTGTACTTTTTAACAACTCTTTACTTTGCACAACACACTGCGAATCGTCATCTAAATTCAAAATTAGTTCTTTAATGGCTTCGAAATGCTCTGCGTAGAATATTGCGGTCTTAATCTTTGTTTCCCACCGGGTAATTACCAGGATCTGGATTGATATAAATACGGTTTGTTAAGCAGGTAATAATAACGCATTATTAAGTGAGAATAAACAACCCCTAACAATATACCTGCAAACCCCCAATAAATACCTTGTGTTTAGCCAAAATGTAAATATAATAATTATTATAATCTTCAGATTGGAAAATCCCTGAAATAAGTACCAAGCTGGACATTAAACCTTTAACGTTTTAAAAATAAAAATATGCTCTTAAAATAATAATTTATGAAAAATATGCATTTTATTATAAAATTGACAAAACATGCAAAAAATGCATATACAGTGTGACCATATGGGATTTTTTTTATTATTAGCTTCATTCGAAATTTGACTTTAGCATCAAGTTCTGTTTCGATCGAGATGAAAATTAAGCAAAAAAGTAGTCACGTGATTCGCATTATCTGTCAGATTTTAATTTTTTCCAAAAAAGAATTGAAAAGTGGGGTTATTTCTAAAAATATCGAAAAGAGTTATTAGAAAACGTTTTTTTAAATGCAGTTTCTAGTCCACATGCAAAATTTCAGCTGCATAAGATAATTTTGATTTTTTACCCACCACTAAAATTTATTTTTCACTTAATGAATAACACTTTACTGATGACACTGTTCTTTTCTGTCCTATTATTAGGGTGTATAACTTTCAGACACAAACTACGTTTTCAAAAATACTTTGATTTTATGAAAGGGTCAAAAACAAATAAAATTGCATCACATGCGACCAAATTTTAATAGCCCAATTTTGATTTTGTAGAAAAACACATTTAATATGGCGCCACTTTAAAGAAAATTTATCTAAAATAAAGCATTGTCAAAACTAAGAAGTTTTATGTAGGTTGCGTTTTGCGTTGAGTCTCATTTTGCAAAAGTGGTGCAATTTACAAAATGTGGGTAAAAAATCAAAATTATCTTATGCACCTAAAATTTTGCATGTGGGCTAGAAACTGCATTTAAAAAAACTTTTTCTAATAACTTTTTTCGATTCTTCCAGAAATAATCCCACTTTTGAATTATTTTTTACTGGTCACAATGTACGTATATGCATTTTGCATATATTCTGCCCTTTATTTATATATTATAATATCTACCTATCTTCTTTGTTTTTAAATATTTCTATTTTATTTTGCGTCTATCAAAATCGTAATTTAACATAACTTCTTCCGAACGTTATAGCGACACACCGTGTACAAAGATATAACGAATAAATCCCATCGCAAAGATGCACAATACCCTGTATCAATGCCATCCATCTTACTACGGTTCAAAGAAACCAGTCTTTATGATTAAAAATAAGAGAGACACGAGAAAAAGGAATTTAAGCGCTATGTTGGGATTTAAAAATAAATCAAGAGGAACGAATTTTGCGAAGTCGAAAAGAAAGAAAAATAAAAAAGTGGAAAATTTGGTGGGTTGTGGTACTAAAGAAAAAATTAAATTGCTTACCTTTTTTTATTGTATGGAATTTATTTGAAATTTTACATAAATAGTAGTAATAAATAAGGGCCTTGTAAAATTTCCAACAAATATAGAAAATTCAACGACAAAATATTTTTACGAAACTGGAAAAATATACAACACCGCCTGTGTTTGAAAACAAAGGTTATTTATATTCATTATATTAAATGCATTTGTGAATCATGGGCGGATCCAGAAATTAATTCTGGGGGGGGGGGGGGCAAACAGCGTCGAAGGCGTAAAAATAGCGCCGCAGGCGAAAATTTTTAGAGGTGTGTAGAGGAAGAAGATGAAACAATTAAAAATATGATAAACCTTATTTGTGCCAAATCTGAACCTGAAATGATATCCGCAGGCCGACCATTAGTTGAGAATCTCTTCGGTTCAGAGGAAGCGTCCAATTTTGCGACATCCGTGTGTGATTGCTGCGGCCTTTAATTCAAGAAATTTCAGACATTGATACTCCCGATGAAGGCACCAGACTTGCTAATAAATTAAGAAAACTTATAGTTAGCACTAAGGATATATTACAAAAGCTTTTAGTCTCGTTATTGCTAATAAGTAATTCAATGACTACTGAGAGGATTATTTCCCAATACAACAAATTTAAAACGCCAGGAAGAATTTCATTAAATGAAGATACAATGAATGATCGCCTCAGTGTCATTAAATGGAGTTGAAACAGCCCATTTTGATCCAAGACCAGCAGTCGCCGAGTTTTTAATGAAAAAAGAACGTAGGTTTAGAGAACCAACTCCTGAAATATACAAAACTAGAGATTTTATTAGTACATTTTTTAGAGATAATCCTAAATTATAATCATATTAATGAAGTTCCTTTTACAATGAAAATGAGTAGGTAACGAGTTCCTTTTCCTTTTAATTTGTGGTATTTTTTATTTTTATGTACTGTATTGTTTTGGTTTTGCACGACGCCGTAAAATAACAGTGTTTTCAATTTGTAGAAAAAATGTGCACTGGGTTATGAACTCACTCTTTTTGACTCCACAATAGTTTTTACGTATGTTGGAATGTAAGCCGCCCAGGGGGGGGGGTCATGACCCCCCCCCCTGGATCCGCCTCTGTTTGTGATGTGTACCTGTTGAGTAAAAATAATATATACTAAATATATTTTTAATATATTTACATACTGTATATTTAGCGTATTTCAATAAAAGATACATCTTTGTTGTTCCTATAAATTATAAATGTTCACTTTTAACTGCTTAATATTAATACATGATCGCAATAAAATTACGTTTTTCCGAAAACGGTTAGGATTAGCGACATGAATAAAGAGTAGGTACTTAATTTTTAGTCAACAGGTAAAGGTATGTAAAAAACGTTGTCCAACGTTTTTATCATACAGGGCGTAAAAAAAATGGGCACATTAAAGTCACAGCTAGTCCGTCCCTGCAGCTGTGAGTAATTCGCAACACTTTCTGGGATAGTAATTTGAAGGGTCTTACCTGGTATAGATAATATGAAAAGAAAATTGAAATATACCTGTTGGTTTAATAATTATGTGTCAAAAACTTAATTCTATGGGAGCTCTTTGGGAGCCCATATCTCCGAAGAGAAGGCCGATACGAAAGAAGTTTATATGAACTTGTAGTATTTTTTTCACGTGTTTTTTTCATATCCGGGAGATTTCCCACATTTTCCCGGACACCCTGTATATGCGTTTTTTGAATTTTTTATTAGCCAAGTTATTTATAGTTTAATAGTGATATCAAATTATAATGTTTTAGGCAAATCACAACGGTAACGCTGTACGGACGTTTTTACTACGAATGACGCAGAATTTTTGATATCTGATTCTTTATCTAATGCGATCAATTGCGTTTCAATTTTTTCCTATTTTTTCGAAATATAACTATTTACTGTTATTTATTATTATTTAAATGGTTCGCCAGTGCGTTGTGTGACTGGTGTGTAAGAAACCCGATTATTCTAACCCTGGATTAGTATTTCGACGATAAGTAAGATTTTGTTGTTTTTTTTTTGGGTTAAAAGCAATGGTGTAAATAGTAGGGGAGAGCCGGGAGGGTTTGGACAATATTTGAATAAATAATTATGTAGTGGACGTGGGTAAAAAATATCTAAAATTATGTAATCATAGTGATTGGTATATGTCTCTTACATATATAAATATATGTATATATTTTTGAAAAAATACGACATTAGTATCAGTTAACTAAATTTATGTATTTTGATGTAATATGTCCAGACCCTCCCTGATGACGGGGAGGGTCTGGACAACCAATAAGTGTAGCTTTAGGAGTTAAACCGTGATACATATTCGAGCATGTTTTAAGGTAAGAGGCAAGTGATGATTCCAGTTCATTAGAAAAAACTTGACGAGTGAAGAAATGCGGAAAGAACGACGTATTGTCAATTCCAACCTATGTTGCTTTTTTGACATATAACGCTAGAGTTGATTTTTTAACTTCATGCTCTTTCGCGCTTCGTCTAATGGAATATTTTCCAGAGAAAACATCTCCTGTTGCACTTCGCATTGCTTCTGCTCTTCTGCAGAAAAGAGTCTTTCTGTTAACCTTTTGTGTTTATAAGGCATGTTTTCTGAAACAATAATTTCATACTTTAGGGAGGGTTTGGACAGGTGTCCATACCCTCCCGCAACGTAGTTTCGGTAATAAAATACAAAATTTATTAATGTATTTTAATATACCTTAAAAATAGCAACACACTTTAATAGTTAAAGCTTACCTAATATTGGTAATCAATCAGCAACCAAAAAATCATAAAAATAGTTCGTAAAAAGCACAGTTTAAAATCGATTAATATTAGAACAAACTCGTGGATTAACAAGAAAATGGCGGTGCATCAAAACGAAATGACCTGCTTGTTTCTCGTCTAGACAGGCACTAAGAATATTCAAATGCGCTTCTAGTTTCATTTCCCTTTTGACCGGTTCACTAATTAGTCGGCAATTTTGAATGTGTCCAATGCCTCCCGCTGTCCGAACCCTCCCGGCTCTCCCCTACTGTATTTTAAGTAAATGTTTACAGTGTTGTCATTTTTTAAGCCATCTCCTTCCTACTTATCTGAAACTTTGGAAGTAGGTATGACTGTAAACAAATGGTTTTTGATGAATAGAATGTTTCATCTCCCTATATTACATGTCTTTTCAATTCAAAACTTTTAACACCCTGTAGATGCTTCGCAGCTATCAATTTGAGTTAGAAAAAGCGAAAAGGTACGCATTACTTGCTTAAGTATAACAGGTCTCTCAGTGGTACCGACAAATGATATTCCCCCAGCTCGCGATCGAAGCCGGTACCATTCGCGAGCTCAAGTTGCTTTTACCGCCTTCATCCGGCGACTTCGTACCTTGTTTATGTTCTATCGAACGTAAAGTCTATCGAGTTGAAAATTAAACGGTGGTACGTCACCCTCGATCATCCCCCCGAATATACAGTAAAATAAATTGTGTCAGTTTAATTTTCTCTGTTGGAGTAAAGAAAATTCTTTGCGTTGGAAATAAAATAATGGTAAGTACCTAATTTTTTTTTGTTTTATTCTTTAGGTAGGTACCTACCTAATTAAAAGTGCCTTTTTAGGATTGTCTTATACTCGCAAAGTAAAGTACCAAATACCTATTTACCTATACTAGTAATATATATCTAGGTATAGCAAGAAACTTTAATGTAGTTAATAATTATTGTAAAACTAAAACAAATAATAAATTTATTGGTTTTCTTGGTTATTTGTTTACAGAACCTATACAGGGTGTTCTAAAATTGGTTAAAAAATAAAGTAAGAAATTTATATAAAGTTGTGTCCTATGTCCACTTACTACGAAGCTACGGACACTTTAGGGGGGTATACTCTGAAGATGGTTTTTTAAAATATTTTCGAAACCCTTGTAGATACAAATTTATATTTTGGTAAACCTTGTAGGTACGCTGGATAGAATAGTGGCCTTAACAATGTCGATATTTAAGAAACATGGCCAGACATAGGGGACAGTGGGGTAAAACAGATTTATACTTTTTTTTTATGTCAAGTTAGAAAAACTTCGAAAAAAAAAACTACTATTGTTAAGACATGATCGGATTGATGTTTTCTAAATAAATTTATTTAAAAATTACTGCATCCGAAAAATACGATAGCATACGTTATAATGGGTTTCCACATTCTTGGATAATCCTATCTAGTAATTGTTCTAAATATGTTCCATAAGATCTTCCCACTTCTTGGGACAGGCGTCTTATACAATTTGTTGGCGTATTTTGCATTATTTCACGAACGTTTGCAACAAGTTTTTCTGTTCTTACAGATGGTCTTCCTGCTCCTTTTTTGTGTTGTATAGAACCTGTTTCCCTAAACACAGCCACGGTTCTTTTCATGCAATGATAAAAATCCCCAGCAATAAAAGCAACGTTAGGAACATGTTTGTGAAAATCGTCCATGCACAAACCCGGATTGTATTGCCACTCACTATTTACTCTAACCCCGTTTCGAAAATACGCTTCAACCATTAATCTTTTTGTGCTGTTCCGTAAAGCCCATTCTGTGAATTGTTCAAGAAATTGGAAAAATTAGCGATGAATCAAATTACTTGTAACGACTGTCAAAGATGACGGAATAACTGATTGATTGTTAATTCAGGTAGTTACTGACACCCAACAGGTATTAAGCTCTATGGCTAAGCATTACGTCCTTAGATGCAAGGCCCTCTTTGATGCAAATAATTTTTGCTCGCACGGTATATACTACTATTTTTTTAATGCAATTGGGTACACCTAAATAGAACAATAAATACAATGAGACTAATTTTGTGTCGCCCATATAGGGGTAGAAAAAGACGTTTAACTATAATAATCTTGTATCAAATAGGTTAATCTAAACCGAAGGTACCAGCCCCTATAGTATATTATAATGTACTATATGCGGACTGTAAACTTTTTGAAATTTAATTATTAAGCTAGTGTTATTACTATAAATTAATTTGATATAAATAAACTCATTACAATAGTAGTAATTTAAAATTTATGAAATATTAAAATCAAAACCTATATTATATACAGGGTGTCCCAAAAGTAATGGGACACAGAGCAACAGCAGACTCCTTAAGTCGAAATAATGCGATTTATTTAAACTTGCCTTATCCCAAAATTGATAACAACGAAGATACAGGGTGTCAAAGTTTTAATTTTGTTTTCGTTTTTTTGCCATATTGGGAACTTTTTTGTATTGTCTTGACTGTCCGCGGATAGGGTTTACCATAGCACAAGTGGATGAAAAATATTATTTTTCGGGAAAAAGTCATTCTTGATAAAAAGTTTTGCTTGTAAAAAAATGCAACTAACGAAGAGAAAATTTTGATTTTTATACAGGGTTCGTAAAAACTTCAAAAACATGATTTTTCTCCAAGAGTAAACCTTTATTTTTCATTTTTGACCAAAATGTTAATTAGAAAACTTATTTAGAATAACGTTTGTAATTTAAATTCGAGATTTAAAATAAATCTTCGATTTTTTAGTTTTTTTAATTTTTAGAGGTAAAATAATTTTTTTTTTGGATAGCAGCATAGGGTAGGCAAAGATTTCTCTATCACAAAGTTGTAAGAACTTTCGCCCGCACCGTAACATTGAACTAAATAAACCCTTTGTTCTAAGGTCAACATTTTCAAAACACATCGAATTCTATTTGACAACTTGAAATTTGCCCCATACGTAAAGCGAAGCGAAAAAATTCCTTGTTTTTACAAAAGATGGTAGGAATACATTTACAATTTTAAAATAAGATACACACCACCAATTATGAAAATAGAGTCTAATAAAATTTTGTATTAATAATTTTATTGAGCAGCAAAATTTCCATTTACCTCTAAAAATTAAAAAAAAAACTAAAAAAATCGAAGATTTATTTTAAATCTCGGATTTAAATTACAAACGTTATTCTAAATAAGTTTTCTAATTGGCATTTTGGTCAAAAATGAAAAATA
This sequence comes from Polydrusus pterygomalis, assembly GCA_963969555.1. Lineage (NCBI taxonomy): Eukaryota > Metazoa > Arthropoda > Insecta > Coleoptera > Curculionidae > Polydrusus > Polydrusus pterygomalis. The sequence continues at coordinate 35,820,553 of OZ018385.1, read as the reverse complement.
AAGGTAGTTTAGGGGAGACCGGGGCAAGAAGATCCCCTGGGGTCAAACGATCCCACGTCTTTTTGTCGCCACTGTATGCACAAGAGCATCCGTAGACTTGGCAACAGTGCCTTTCAAGTACGGCGGGTTAGTACATTAAATGACAGCGATCAGTGTGCAAGTGTTTTGGCAGTGTAAAGAGTGTAAAGCATTTTATGATTTTTGTCGACTTGATAATAGGAAAGCATTTCATATTATCCATGTTCGTTACTAAAAAACAGTTAGGTATAAAAATATTCGATAGTAGCTATGAGAAAGTATAGTGTAGTGAACAAACTGGTCGATAGTTTTGCAAATTTTAGTACGTTTAGAAAAAGTTAGGTTAACTTTATTATGCCGCTTACAAATGGGGCAAACGGATCCCGTTAACAATGGGGCAAAATGATCCCCTAAAACAATGGGGCAAAATGATAACTTTTAGGATTTTCTTAGTTTTATATTTTTTTCGGTTCATTTGGTTCTCTCTTTAATAAAAATCTTAGAAAACGGCTTGTTAATTTTATATCCACAAATTTAGCAAAAACAAGAAAATTTCATTTAATTTGCATAGGGAATCATTTTGCCCCAAGTAGCGGGGCAAAATGATTACTTTGCATATGTCTACTTTACTGGCTGAAATTTTAAAATCAACTTTACCAAAAAATATAAAATTATAAACAACATATAAAACTACATGCTTGCAAAAAGATAAACTCCTAACTCTCAGTGGATGGGACATCTAAGGCCAAAACTATTAGGGGGATCTTCTTGCCCCGGTCTCCCCTACTCTTGGAGAAAAATCATGTTTTTGAAGTTTTTGCAAACCCTGTATAAAAAATCAAAATTTTCTCTTTGTGAATTGCATTTTTTTACAAGCAAAACTTTTTATCAAGAAGGACTTATTCCCGAAGAATAAAATTTTTCATCGATTTGTGCGCTATTGTAAACCCTATCCGCGGACAGTCTGTATATATAAGGATTTCCGTAACTAAGGGGCTATACATCAGCAACAGGAGATAGTGGACTTAAAAGTATTTTATGGATGAAATGATTTGTATATCTCGTTGGGTAATCCACCAGGGTAGCTGTAAATCAAATAAATACTTTTAATGGCTGTCTATTGTTGTGGTCGCCGTATATAAATTGTTTGAAAAAATTATTTTTAACATAATATAACTAGATACATAACTTTGTTTGTCAGTAGTTTGCCCCGTAGCTTTGTAGCAAAATGACCTACTCAAGGCCAGAAAACAAACAAAGCCTGTTAATGTTGTACCGGGTGTACAACTAAAAAGGGACGCCGGCTGTATCTTAGAAACGGTTTACCGCTCGGCTTTTGGAAAAAAAATATTTATTACAAAACTGAAAAAGAGAAATTGATTGACTTAACACAACGTTTCGGTTAGTTAGTATCACTAACCGTTTTCAAGTGTAAACTAAATTATAATTCTAAGGCTACTAACTGTCCTTAATACCTACTATGCATGTGCAATGAAGCTTGATGACTCCGCGTGCGTGCTTATTGGAGTGCGAAGTTTGAGCTGTTGGTTTTGGACAAGAAGAAGCTTCCAGATATATATCTATATACTTGGTTTAATAAATATACGGGTATTTTGATTCATGCTTCTTTGAATTTTCGTTTTATCCAGTGCTGTTCCGTGTCCAAAACGTTGGCTTCTGACCACTGCATATTATATTGGTTGGTCCATACATGTTCCGCTATACCTGATCTCGAAGTTTCACCAGTTTCAGATGTTCTTTAACTCGTACGGGAAAAGGTATTTTTGTTTCTCCAATGGTACGATTCGCCCCACTCTCAAGAAATTTGATGTGTTTGGTCTCAGCGTATACATCTCTTAAAAAGAAACTGTTAACAATATTGTAAATATTTAGTACTTTATACTTGGGTTAGTATTAGTATTCTGTTATCTGTCTCTAGTCTCTATATATTTATAAAGTAGGGTACTTTGTAATTGGGTCATTCACATTTGTAAATTTTAATTCCTGTTAAGTGCAGACATACATAAATAAAGTATATGTAACTTATTGCCTACAAATACAAATGCAGCTAATTTTTATATTATATTCTCCATATCTCCGATTAAAAAAAAAATATTGACTGGCGGTTTTCACAGATATTCTTCATATTTATTCTTCTTTTTGCTTAATTAACGATCTATCGTTATTAAAACTTAAAAACAAAAGTTATTCAGAATTTTCATTAGATTGAAAAATGCTATCTTTAATACACCTACCGTTACTATGAGCACAAAATATATAGCTGCGTAGCTATATATTCTGTGCTATGAGGATTACTATAAAGCTTCTTGATTTGTCACACTTAGTCACTTTTGTATTAAATATTTTTTCCTACAGACGTGTGGAAAAATCAATTTTCCGCACTGATATCCGTGCGAAAAATTGGGTTTTCCACACTAGTGCGGAAAAATTTTTCGGCACGATTATGTCAAAATCAATAATATATCAATTATAACTTGTAGTTATTACTTTTTTTCTCAGAATTAGTTACTGTTACATATGTATGTGATTGTTATAGTTAATTAAAAATTATTAAATTTCTTTGAAATATGTGTTACTTATTTCCACACGTCTGTAGAAAAACTATTGTACCTAACACGTGCGGAAAATGTTTTCCCTGCACTCGGATGCTTCACCGAACTCCGCTACGCGTCGTGCGGACAAATTCATTTTCCGCACTTGTTAGGTAAATAGCTATTTCCGCAAGCTGTACTGTAAATTTAACGGTTTCCAAGATACAGTCGGTGTGCCTTTTTTTTGTTGTACACCCGGTACATTATGACAAGGTTTATTTAACAATCAGTTTTAAATTATAACAGGGAACTAAAACATTGTGTAAATAATTAAAAATAAAAATTGTGTGGCATAATTAAAAAAAAAAAATAACCCAGTTTTGGAAAAAAACTTTGAATATATTTTACAGGCAAATATCAACAGACTGAACGTATCAATATGATTGTTCTATGGATTGTTTGACAAACTTAGGGGAAGCTCGCCTAAGATGGCACCCTTTTTTTACCACCTAATATATTTTTTTGTTCAAAGGTTTTAACCCATTTAACCGTGTTAAAATATTTGTTACTACTTAAATATTCATTATAAAACTTTAAAAATATACTAGGAAGCCGCCCTTCGTCGACTCTGAATACCACCTTTAATCCCTTAGGAAACTTTTTTACGTCGGCCTATTTCCGCAATGAGGCCAATCATTTTTTATCTTTAATAGTACAATGTTCCGTAACTAGTTCGTACCAGAATTGTTCTAGAAGTCTTATTGTTTTTTGTAGTAAATTAATTTTTTAAATGTTGTTTGCTTTGCTGTTTTTAATCGTGTAGAATAAACATAATTTTTCTTAGAAAATTAAAAAGCAAAGTAAACATTAAAAAATTAATTTACTAACCTGCAATTAAAATTCAGCGTTCCCTGCCTTCTTCACCCCCCTGCCACCTAAGATGGCGATCGGTTTTAAACGTCAAACCCGATAAATTGTAGGCGGGTGCCTTAATTTGAATTAGTATTTCCTTCATTGGCAGTATATTATCCAACAAGCATAAATGGTTATTAATTATTTTCAGCCACACGAGGCATGAAAACAGCGTAAAACACAAAGTACATAAGTTAAATGCAATAAATAATGTCTCAGTAAGGTTAATGCGACATATTTGATTTACTATTTAATTGACTGTGGACACTGTTCATTTCTCGCTTGGTTTCAACAATATGGAGCAAAGGTTCGAATACAAAAATGTATACACAACACGTCATTGGACCGTTTAGGAGGTGTGTTCGATAGAAGTCAAGTTTGGAGGAAGGGAAGGTCATTGAAAGAAAAAGTTTTTTGTTATTTCCTATACAAACTTTACATAAGCAAATATATTATATAAATTATAAATAACAAGGCGAGAATAATAATAATAATAATCCATTTATTCAAATATGTATTATTCTAGTTTAATTACATTTTACTGGTGATATTTTCTAGTGACAGCCGAATACCTGCAACTATTTTTGTATAGTGTAGGCCCTATATTGACTTTTCTCGTTTCCATAGCAACAGCACTTCAGCGCGACGTAAATGACATTAGATAGACCGGGAGTATGCGGGTAATTTTGGTCAGATATTTCGCCGTAGCTTATTTTGACTTATAAGGAAAAAAAATTATGTTATAATGAAGTAAGTAGTACAGAATTCAGATATATAAAAATTACTTAAGAATGTATTCGCCATTTCATTTTCTTATGAATATTTCGTTTCTTTTTCGTTTTTTCCAAAAAGTGGTCAAATACCAAAAACAGACATTTTTCAATTTGTATCAAATATTACGTACCTATCATTTTGTTTTTTAATTAAATGCAATTTCAAAGTTTTTTTTAAATAGTTTTAATAATATTTGAGATTTAATAGAATTTTCCAAATTATTATATTCTATAAAACCTTTATGAAAAATAGACTTAGCTAATGTTTTAGACACTTTATCCACATACAAATTTTGATTATTTCTTGTTTTATACTAATAGGATGGTCATGCATAATTAAAAGAACAAAATTTTTTAAACAATCAGGCAATAAATTATTTTTAATTTTATGTATAAAGATACATAAGTACTAAATAAAAAATTAAATTTCTGACATTTAACCAATCTAAATTTTTTAAAATGAAATTTAGTTTTGTATATTTGTCACAATTTAAAATGGAAGAACAATAAAAATCGAGTTGCCATATTTTGTAAAAAACACTAGCACAATATAAAATGGAAGAACAATAAAAATAATGTGGTAATATAATAGTATGAAATACAGTTTTTTTAGAAAATAAACTTAAGTTAGAACTGATTCTTTTAAAATTACCTACTTTTCCGGCAATCTTCGATATGATACTTTCAAAATAATTAAAAAATTTTAATTTTGAATCAATAATTATCCCTTAATATTTAAAACTGTTTACTCTAATTCCAATTTTTCACCATCAATTACAACATTTATATTTTGACAATATAAATTATTACCCATAACCATACATTTAGTTTTTGAAATATTTAATTTTAATTTATTTACTTTTAGCCAATTTAATAGGAATATATTTATATTAGAATTTAGAGTATTTAGACCATCAAAAATATTTAAAACATTAATGTAAATTAAGGTGTCATCAGCAAATATTTGAGGCTATGAGTGCAATTACGGACTAACCCACAAAAATTCAAAAAACGTTTTATTGCAGAATCTTATTCGGAATATCGACTTTTATCAACTCTAAAGTGGACCAACCGACCTTTTTCTTCTCGCTCCTAGCTGGCAGCACTAACCTAGTTTTGGCCTTTTATATTCGTTGGGAATACAGAGAAGCAAACTGGACTAAGCGCAGTAGTTGGTCCACTTTGCTGCTATAAGTTAGCTGTCTATGTGCATTGTTGCTGGGTCTAAAATTAGTTTGAGTTGACTAACCCACATTCAAAACTCGAAAATAAGTCTATATAGTTAAAATTTTGTAAAAAAATTATTAGATATAGATGACCTTAAACCCACTTTAGTTGATTTAATTCGGAATGATCTTAAAGAAGGTAATTATGAATGAACTGATTTTCACCATTTTTTCAAACCTATTTTCCTACATTTATTAATATTGGAGTTAGTCCGATATTGCGCTCATAGCCTCATTCAGCGGCGCACCCAGGATTTTATGTTAGGGGGGGCCCGCCAACCAGTGCTGAAAGCCAATTTTTTAATAAACTTTTAAGTTACGCATTTTTCTAGAACTTTGGAGCTTTTTTAACAGGTACTCTTGCAGGGAAGATCGCAATAGCCTAGTCATGGGAGTCGTTAAACGGTTTCTTAGGGGGGGGGGGGGGGCATTGGCGGCTTGTGACTTGTTAACTTGGGGGTGTACTAAAAGTCTGCTGTAGGTGAAATGCGCCGCAGGCGAAATTTTTTTAAGGCCACGCCTAAATTTGGTCAATAATTATTATAGTAAATATTTTAAAAATTTAGGATTACCTTCTTATTCAATTGAAAATGAAATAAGATAAAAAATAGAAAGGCTAATTTATTTTTCATTAGTGGGTACATTCTTTAAAAGTAAAGTTCATTCATCTGTTTTTATTTGCAGCAAACTTATCAATAACAATAAAGTTCCTAGATTTACACTTTGTGGTATGTATCAAGTTAATTTCGAGAGTTTAGATCTTCCCTTAATTTTAATTTCAATTTTTTGCTCAATACTTAATGAGCTAAAATTGTTTCTCAAACATTCATAGTCGTTTTGGCATTAAAAATGTTTATTTTTATTAAAATAAGTCTTTACTACACCCCAAAATAATAACAAAAATATAAAGGAAAACTCGAAATAATAAATTCTTAAATTCAATCAAACCATATTAAACCTTAATAAGTCAACTTTTGTCAATAAGTCAACTTCCAGGGGGAGGGGCAAATGCCCCACCTGGCCCCCTTCAAACGAGGCCCGTGAGGTAAATCTAAGAAAATTGACTTTTTAAAATACTTATCCACTTTCATAATTTTTATTTCATTGGGGGTTTTGGGGGGCCAAGGCCCCCTTGCCCCCCCCTGGGTGCGCCACTGGCCTCATTTATAACTTACACATTTTTGAAACTAAAGACATATCGTTGATGAATAAAATAAATAATAATATTGAACCTAGTATACTTCCTTGAGGAACTCCTATATTATTTATTTTTTTATTTGAATATGTTTTTAATATTTTTGTTTTTTGTGACCTGTTACTTAAATAATTTTTACACAATTTATAAACGTTTCCGCGAGTACCATACTCATACAATTTACTCAATATAATCTAGCCCTGTCAATAATTGTTTCGAATAAATAATGTAAATAAGAGTAGGGTTTTCCCTTAGAACCTTTTAAGTAGGTACCAAAGTAAACAATTAAATTATCAGGGCTTTATACATACAATATAAATTAGTTTGTTACAATACCCCAAAGGGTACCTATGTGCTTATAGTATAGGTAGTGTTATAATTTTGGTGTGAAGAAAGGTATGATTTATTTTAGATTAAATACAAAATATAGAAATATGGGAAAATAGCTTCATACTGTAAAATTAAGAGTTTAAATGGATTAAAATAAATAAACAGAAACTCAAAAACTTTTTACCGAAAAGTCTAATAACAACACCATAATTATACAGGGTGTCCGGAAATGATGAGCAAAAAATGTAAGGGATAATTCTAGACCGAAAATAAATGTTATCTCTTCCCATAACATTTTTTCGAAAATGATTATTAATGGAGTCACAGGGTGTTAAAGTTAAATTTTATTTGCAGTTTTAAAATACATATGTCACCAGAACAATAAATTAAACATTCAAATGAAAGGGTCAAAGTGACGTCCTTCCTCTTCAATGCATAAATTAATTCTTCTTAAAAAATTCCGACGAACTCCATGGAATATTCCTTTCTTTGCTATGCTATGTTTAAGGTGGAAAATAAATTAATTTAAATGAATTCGTGTTCATCACATGCAAGCAATGTTATGTTTTTCTCGAAAACGGTTAGATTTATGGAAACAAAAGTAGTAGGTATACCTTTTTTATGTCAAAAGGTTTGAAGAATAAAAATATTCAGTCAAAATGCTCATATAGTGTAGGACAAAAAAGTTGGGACCATTATTAAATTAAAGTATAGGCTCCTCTGTGGCGCCCTCTACAAAATGCGAAAAAAGGTGGGCAAATTTGTATTCCTCATCCCGAAAATGCCCCAAATACGAGATTTCGTCAAAATATTATGAGCGTGGCAAAAGATATTGCAAAAAAAACTGCAAATAAAATTTAACTTTATCACCCTGTACCTCCGTTAATAATCAATTTCCCAAAACACTTACTTGCTTATTTTAACAGAGTAAGCATAGTACCAATTATCAGCAATTAAGCTTCAAAATATAGATAGTTGTAGGTACCTCCTCAAAATAGGCTACATCCCTTTTCTAAAAAAAAAATAATAATAATAATAATAATAATAATTATATATCCAGAAGCTTTCAAAATTGGTATAATAAAACCTATTTTTAAAAATGGGGATTCTAGTAAAACTAGTAATTATAGACCAATAACATTAATATCTTCGATAGCAAAAGTATTCGAAAAAGTTTTAAAATTAAGAATCGAATATTATTTGGAAAAAATAATTTAAAGTCGAAATAAAAACTTTGATATTAAAAACAGACAATTTGAAAATATTTTTAGAAATGCTTTAGATAATTAATATTGTTCTGAATAATTTACATAAGTAATATTTTTTACTTAAAAATGATAAATTAATAATTTTATTATAGGTAATTATATTTCTTCAAAAAAGCTGCGTTTATACTACCTATAAATTAACATTTTTACTTTAAAAAACTTGATTTTTAATGCATATTTATGATTTATGATTTTACATACTAAAACAAAAAATAAGATTTGCCCCTAACAAGCTCAGCTTCGGGGGATTGAAGAATAAGTTTATCGAAGACAACATAACATACAGTGTGTCCACGGATGGACCTAACTATACTTGTAAAAAACTTTATTTTCAATTTTTCGAAAAAAGTCATTCTTCATCATTTCTTTTGCTTATTAAATAAATATAATTCACGTAAGAAAATTTCCATTTTTTTATACAGGGTGCACAAAAAATGTAAAAATGTAGATTTGCAAAATAAAAAATTTTTGATCCAACTTTTTTGAATGATCAAAATAAAAGAGATTGGAAAGATAATTCGAAAAGCCGAATAAAGTTTTGTGCTATGACCTGTGGTAACTACGATTTTTTATATTAAAGTTAAATAAATTATTGATATTTTCCTTTAGATTAAAGTTTTAATATAAAATATCGTAGTTACCACAGGTCATATCTCAAAACTTTATTCGGCTTTTCGAATTCTCTTTCCAATCTCTTTTATTTTGATCATTCAGAAAAGTTGGATGAAAAATTTTTAATTTTGCAAATCTACATTTTTACATTTTTTGTGCACCCTGTATAAAAAAATTAAAATTTTCTTACGTGAATTATATTTATTTAATTAGCAAAAAAAATTATGAAGAATGACTTTTTTTTGAAAAATTGAAAATAAAGTTTTTTACAAGTATAGTTAGGTCCATCCGTGGACACACTGTATTTATTATATTATTAGATTTTAAATAAACTTATTATTATTATTATTTATTATTATTATATTATTATATTTTATTAAAGGAACTTATATTCCAATGTTTAGACCAGTTTCCGTTTCTGAGATACGGAAAATCCTATGAACATTTCAACCCCCTTATGGGTCGATTTTCGAAAAAATTCTCTTTAATGGATGCCTACGTCATAAGGAGAAGATATCCTCAAAATTCCATGGTTCTAGGATTAATGAAATACGTAATTTATAATCATATGTTCAATTTTAAAGATGGTCTGAACCGTCTGAAATTTTTGGCAAAATTATCTGTTTTTAAAAAGCATGCTGTCAAATAAAGCTGATATTTAAAATATAAAATGTGAAGATAAGGCAAAAAATGGCATGTTCTTAGTCAAAACTGTATTTTGTATGGTCGAATGGTTGTAAAGCATGCATATATACCTACCTCGTTAAATAATATACTATTAGAGTACGTTTTCAAAATGTGTGGGCCTAGCTCCGTTTTAATAAATTGTAAACTATATCTATAAATACCAACAATTTCCTCCAAGCTACGGTTATTATGCAAAATAATAAGACCTAACCTTGTCGCATATTTAAAAAAATATTTAATGAAGATAATAAGCATCTTATCTCCTGATGCTCGAAGAGGAAAATGTTAATGCTCTTTATTCTTTTTTAAATATTTAATATGGTAACGACGTATGTGTTGTTGTATAAGAAAAGGTTAAATATAATTATTTTATTTACGACGGCAATTAAAAAATGTAATGTTGTACTAACGTACTAATCAGACACCTCTGGTAGGTTTATTTGCGCTAGCCACAAATTAAAATCGTGAATTTTGCAACCTTGAGGTTTTTTAACCTATCATCATAAACGGCCAAACACCTCTAAAACGTTTTAATGTTTTTGTCAAGTGTTTACCCTACTAAAGTAAATTACATTTCTTTCTTTGTCATTTTCCTGAGTAGTATTCGATTGGGAAAGTGATTTGGTTCTATCTAATCTTAAAAATCAGTTCATTGAGCCCAATGAATAAAAATTAAGCAATTACTTGAAGCAATTACTTTTTACTAAAAGCGATTGCTTGACTAGCAAATGCTATAAGTAAAAGCAATTGCTTGATCTGGATATGAATAAAGTTTTGAAGCAATTGCTGTTTTTTTTTAAACCTCTGTAGTAAATGCTTATTCAACACAAGTTCAGACGTGGCTTATCCACTTGTTCAGATTATAGATTTCATGTTCAGTTTGGTGCCTAATTTGCAAAAGAGTTGACGTAAATACAACAACGTTGGTATATTTATTTAGTACAATAGTAATCTGTTACGTTTTTGTGGAAAATAAGAAACTTATTATATTTGTGATATGGCAGACTTCAGTGAAAATGAGGAAAGTGATAATAGTGATAAAGAAATTAAAGACAAGCAATTGATATTCGTTCACAAATTGAGGGTACATAAATAAATATCTCTGACCACAACCGTTTAGCTTCCAGAACAGTTTCAGCACTTGTAGGAAGTTTAATGAAAATATTGGCCTTCTCCAAAACTGCAACCATTACAGAAGTGTATGTCTTACAGACAGTAGTTTGGTGAACACCGAGTTCTTCACCTACAGAATTTTGAAAGCCCGGATCCGACAATTTCCGCAGAAAGACTTTAATCTTATTTAAGGCGACAGCGCACCCCATCGCCTTTTACCAGTAGATATCAGTCAAAAAATAATTTGCCAACCACTCAGCATTTTCGCAGTTAAATCGATATAACTTTCTGAAATCTTCATATCTGCAATTTGCAATTTTTACTACGTACACTGTAGATTTTTCTTTTACGGACGTTCATATACAGGGTACGCCAAACTCGATGGCCCCTTAGAAGTATCTAGATAATGAAACAAGTTAGGAATTTGAAATTTAGGATTTGTCCATAGGAGGTCATGATCTCCAATTTGAAAATAGTTTTAACATTGCGGCGTTGCCAGATCTACTCTTACTACATACCAACTTTGTTATTTCAAATGTAATGCCCTGTATATTTTCACATTTTTGGATACCACTGGACATTTTAAAACTTTTCTGTATAACCGATAGTATACCTATCTAGAGCCGTTTGACAAATAAAAATTATTTATTAAGAAATTTAACAACACGCATCCCTCAATAAAAAAATAAGATTTTTCGCAACGGACAAAGACAACCGACTGAGATTTTGGCTGTTGTTCCTTAATAGGTTGTTTTGTCATAATATGTCAGGCAAATTAAATTATCTCATACAGGGTGTCTACAACATCATATTCATTTCGTGCAACATAAAAATTGTAGTTATGCAGTAATTTTAAATGGAACACCCTATATTTTAGAGTGGTAACTAAAAGATCCATTAATTCTCTATCTAAAAGTATTATGTGATGTCATACCTAATTTTAGCCGTTTTGGACTTATAAGCAAAAAAACAAAATAATGTAATTAATGTAAATATAATTTCTTATTAGCAGAAGAAGTAGGCTATGACTTCAATCAAAAACGTTTGTCAAAATGTCACTGCCTATTTGGCAAGTAAACGCTGTACTTACGTTCGTAATCTATTATCTGAATATGGCGAATTCTTATACAAACGAGGAAATTTTAAAACTTTTCTACATTCATGGCGAGTGCAACAGAATTATTAATAGAACATGCAGAACATTTAACGAACACTATCCGCACTTAGTCCCAATGAACAAAAAGAAATTTAATAGGATAAAAAATAACTTTAAGAACAATGGTCAAATAAAGCAGGAAAGAACCCAAATTAAACCTGTAACAGGTAACGAAGACAATGAAATAAATGTTCTTGCACATTTTGTTGCATTTCCTCATGCATACCTGTTACAGGTTTAATTTGGGTTCTTTCCTGCTTTATTTGACTATTGTTCTTAAAGTTATTTTCTATCCTATTAAATTTCTTTTTGTTCATTGGGACTAAGTGTGGATAGTGTTCGTTAAATGTTCTGCATGTTCTATTAATAATTCTGTTGCACTCGCCATGAATGTAGAACAGTTTTAAAATTTCCTCGTTTGTATAAGAATTCGCCATATTTAGATAATAGATTACGAACGTAAGTACAGCGTTTACTTGCCAAATAGACAGTGACATTTTGACAAACGTTTTTGGTTGAAGTCATAGCCTACTTCTTCTGCTAATAAGAAATTATATTTACATTAATTACATTAGTTTGGTTTTTTGCTTATAAGTCCAAAACGGCTAAAATTAGGTATGACATCACATAATACTTTTAGATAGAGAATTAATGGATCTTTTAGTTACCACTCTAAAATATAGGGTGTTCCATTTAAAATTACTGCATAACTACAATTTTTATGTTGCACGAAATGAATATGATGTTGTAGACACCCTGTATGAGATAATTTAATTTGCCTGACATATTATGACAAAACAACCTATTAAGGAACAACAGCCAAAATCTCAGTCGGTTGCCTTTGTCCGTTGCGAAAAATCTTATTTTTTTATTGAGGGATGCGTGTTGCTAAATTTCTTAATAAATAATTTTTATTTGTCAAACGGCTCTAGATAGGTATACTATCGGTTATACAGAAAAGTTTTAGAATGTCCAGCGGTATCCAAAAATGTGAAAATATACAGGGCATTCCATTTGAAATAACAAAGTTGGTATGTAGTAAGAGTAGATCTGGCAACGCCGCAATGTTAAAACTATTTTCAAATTGGAGATCATGACCTCCTATGGACAAATCCTAAATTTCAAATTCCTAACTTGTTTCATTGTCTAGATACTTCTAAGGGGCCATCGAGTTTGGCGTACCCTGTATTCAGCCATAATTGAAGACACAAATTAGGAGCAACGCACGTGTATGCCGCGGAGAACTAAAGTTGACTGCTATCAAGCAAATGATGCAGGGGTCGACCTACCTTAAAAAGGTGCAAGCGATTGCTACACTAAAAAAAGCAATTCCATAAAATTTATTCATCACATTTTAAGCAAACGATAGCGATTGCTTCTATTTTTTAAGAAAAAGCATTGACTAGAAGCAATTCCTGCACTTTTAAGCAATTGCTGGACGCAAAAGCAATTACTTTAGTTTTTATTCATTGGCTTTCAAGAAATGACTTCGATTTTATAAGAAAAAGCGATCGCTACATTTTTATTCATTAGGCTCAGTGATCCAAGGATTTTTATGTCACTTGTTCGTTTGGGTTTCGATTTTGACTAACCTCATTTCATGAGCCTTAATAGATCGCATGGTCGCAGTGGAGGGTTAGCTGTAACCCACTCACTTTTAACCTAACCTTATTTTATGTTCAAAAATTAGTTGAGAATAGCGTAGTAGTATTTTATAAAGTAAACTAAAAGTAAAACAACTTTAACATATTTTATTTCCACATTTTAATAGCGTCTATGAATGACATGTGCCATCTTTAGGTACCACATCATTGGTCGATTCCAACTTCCAAAAGAACCATAAGTATGTACTTTTGTGACTAAAAAGGTTATTTTCATTTTAAATTATAAAGTTGAATCATATAAGACGCTTAACAGGGAAGGAAGCACTTATAAAATTATGTTATTTAAGACCTGCCAGCATTACCGTTTTATTATATTTTAATTATTATTGTTGGTAAATATTTTGTTAACAAAGACTGACCTAAAATAAATAAATTGTAGTTGACTTTAATCAACCTTGACGTCCGAAAATTAAGTTATTAAAAAGTATTAGTTAATTAAGGTGTTTTGAAATCTTTAAATCTCCTGACATTAGCTATATGGTAAACAATTCTTGGTTAAAAAAAATATGTTTTTAAATTTTAAACTTTTAGCGAAGTATGGCTACTTTGGATCATGGATTTGGTTTGTTTCATAATTTTGCAACGTCGCAACAATCACCCGCCGTCAATTCCATACATTTCGAACAGTAAGCGATACTCCGTTAATACGATTACAACAGAACTCTTTTTTAAAATTCTCTTATTGACAAAGTAGTAGAATAATTATTGATATTATTATAATTAAGGATTACTCTTTTATTATAGCAGTTTCTAAAGCTGTTAGAATTGCCAAATTATCTTCTTTTTTTGGAGTTTTTTGCAAGGTATCTCTACTTTGCATGGTATTTGAGCTTTACAAAGAATTGAGCCTAATGAATAAAAATGTAGCAATTGCTTTTTCTTATAAAATCGAAGTAATTTCTTGATAGCCAATGAATAAAAACTAAAGTAATTGCTTTTGCGTCCAGCGATTGCTTAAAAGTGCAGGAATTGCTTCTGGTCAATGATTTTTCTTAAAAAATAGAAGCAATTGCCATCGTTTGCTTGGTAGCAGTCAACCTTAGTTCTCCGCGGCATACACGTGCGTTGCTCTTAATTTGTGTCTTCAATTATCGCTGAATATATGAACGTCCGTAAAAGAAAAATCTACAGTGTACGTAAAAATTGCAGATATGATGATTTCAGAAAGTTGTATCGATTTAACTGCGAAAATGTTGAGTGGTTGGCAAATTATATTTTGACTGATACTGGTAAAAGGCGAGGGGGTGCACTGTCGCCTTTAAATAAGATTAAAGTCTTTCTGCGGAAACTGTCGGATCCGGGCTTTCAAAATTCTGTAGGTGAAGAACTCGGTGTTCACCAAACTACTGTCTGTAAGACATACACTTCTGTAATGGATGCAGTTTTGGAGAAGGCCAATATTTTTATTAAATTTCCTACAAGTGCTGAAGCTGTTGTGGAAGCTAAACGGTTGTGGTCAGAGAGATTTATTTATGTTCCTTCAATTTGTGAACAAATATCAATTGCTTGTCTTTAATTTCTTCATCACTACTATCACTTTCCTCATTTTTACTTAAATCTGCCATATCACAAATATAATTAAGTTTTCTATTTTCCACACAAACGTAACAGATTACTATTGTACTAAATGAATAGACCAACGTTGTTGTATTTACGTCAACTCTTTTGCAAATTAGGCACTAAACTGAACATGAAATCTTCTATAATCTGAACAATTTGATAAACCACGTCTGAACTTGTGTTGAATAAGCTTTTGCTACAGAGGTGTAAGAAAAACAGCAATCGCTTCAAAATTTAAGGAGTCTGCTGTTGCTCTGTATCCCATTACTTTTGGGACACCCTGTATAACTTAAGATAATAATAAAGGACGGGTAGTCTTTGGCAAATACTGCATCATTGAAAATTAACTACGTTTAAAGGTGAGTTGATTTAAAGACCTTTCAAGTTCCATCCAGGAACCAACTGGACTGGACAACCTGACAATATTCGAGCTAATGTTGTCTTGCGCTGTTAAAGAGTGTAATTTCGATAGTGATCCTATATCTTATTCTACGCAAAAAGAACAATATAGTATAAACGTTATAACATAGCGAGGCACGGCTAAAAAACAATCTTACTGCACGTTTAGTTTATACTAAACCGAGTACATGAACCCCTGCATTATCATAAATCAACAAAAAAACCCAACCACCTGACCCAGAGGATTTTAATGATTGAAGATGTTAGCCTTGGTCTTCAGTTGCAGTACTATTTATAATCATATTAAGGGGGTATCTCGAATAGTTTTTAGCATACTTGTATTATTTTATTCCTTCAGATAAGTTACATGATATACAGGGTATTCCCTACTCGATGGTACATTAGAAGTATCTGGAGAACGAAAAGAAAAATAATTTTGAAATTTTCACTACGGCCATAGGAGACTGCGCTCTAGCTTTTAAAAATAATTTCGCGGTTGCAGTGTTGCCAGATCTATTGATTACTGACATCAACTTTGGAATTTTAAATGAGACACCCTGTATATTTTTACATTTTTAAATTCCACATAAAATTATAATTATTTTTTATTAAATGCATTATTAGTCTATACTTCATAGTTTCCGAGATATTGACTCTCGAAAAGTGACATTTTTGAACTTTGACAGCTTCTAACTTTCTAACAGTACGTCCTAGAGCAAAACGGCTTACATGTCCCTATCTTCAATTTTTATTATCTTCCCAAAAAAATCAACTTCCGGTTAAACCGGATGTAACTCGAAAGCAGGAAATATAGTTGTTCCGGTTTAACCGGAAGTTGTTTTTTTTGGGAAGATAATAAAAATTGAAGATAGAGGCATGTAAGCCGTTTTGCTCTAGGACGTACTGTTAGAAAGTTAGAAGCTGTCAAAGTTCAAAAATGTCACTTTTCGAGAGTCAATATCTCGGAAACTATGAAGTATAGACTAATAATGCATTTAATAAAAAATAATTTTAATTTTATGTGGAATTTAAAAATGTAAAAATATACAGGGTGTCTCATTTAAAATTCCAAAGTTGATGTCAGTAATCAATAGATCTGGCAACACTGCAACCGCGAAATTATTTTTAAAAGCTAGAGCGCAGTCTCCTATGGCCGTAGTGAAAATTTCAAAATTATTTTTCTTTTCGTTCTCCAGATACTTCTAATGTACCATCGAGAGGGAATACCCTGTATTATAGTCTTGTTAAAAGCCTAGTCCATTAGTATTCCTGCAATATTTTTGATTGATATATTTTATAATATACAGTGGTCAGAAGCCAAGGTTTTGGACACGAAACAGCACTGGAGAAACCGAAAATTCAAAGAAGCAACTTTCATGAATCAAAATACCCATATATTTAGTAAACCAAGTATAGATATCCCCAATATCTGGAAACCTCTTCTTGTCCAAAACGAACAGCTCAAATTCACACTGCAATAAGCACGTAGGCGGAGTCATCAAGCTTCATTGCACATGGATAGTCTATTTAGGACAATAGCCTTAGAATTATAATTTAGCTTAAACTTAAAAACGGTTAGAGATACTAACTAATCGAAACGTTGTGTTAAGTGGCAAAATAAAGACAATGAACATCCGACAAGGTAATTTCTTTGATATTACTTTATTGTCTACCATGTTCAAACAAACATTGTTTTCAGGGGCGGATGGGCCCACCGGTACACCGGGAGATTTCCCGGTGCGTCGGTCCCTCAGGCGCCGATAGGCGCCGCCGCTGTTTGCCAACTTTTTTCTTTTCTTTTTTAACAATTTGAATTTTTATGTTATCTTTATGTTAAATATTTTTATTTAATTTTCAGATTATAGATTTCATGTTCAGTTTGGTGCCTAATTTGCAAATGAGTTGACGTAAATACAACAACGTTGGTCTATTTATTTAGTACAATAGTAATCTGTTACGTTTTTGTGGAAAATAGGAAACTTATATTTGTGATATGGCAAATTTAATAAAAATATTGGCCTTCTCCAAAACTGCATCCATTACAGAAGTGTATGTCTTAGAGACAGTAGTTTGGTGTTTTGGTGAACACCGAGTTCTTCACCTACAAAATTTTAAAAGCCCGGATCCGACAATTTCCGCAGAAAGACTTTAATCTTATTTAAAGGCGACAGTGCACCTTCTCGCCTTTTACCAGTATCAGTCAAAAAATAATTTGCCAACCACTCAACATTTTCGCAGTAAAATCGATATAACTTTCTGAAATCATCATATCTGTAATTTTTACGTACATTATAGATTTTTCTTTTACGGACGTTCATATATTCAGCCATAATTGAAGACACAAATTAAGAGCAACGCACGTGGTGAACTAAAGTTGCCTGCTACCAAGCAAATGATGCTGGGGCCGACCTACCTTAAAAAGTTGAAAGCAATTGCTACACTAGAAAAAACAATTTCTTAATTTATTGATCACATTTTAACCAAACGATAGCGATTGCTTCTATTTTTTAGGAAAATGCATTGACTAGAAGCAATTCCTGCACTTTTAAGCGATTGCTGGACGCAAAACCAATTACTTAAGCTTTTATTGGCTTTCAAGAAATTACTTCGATTTTATAAGAAAAAGCAATCGCTACATTTTTATTCATTAGGCTCATTTTTTTTTATCTGTAAAAAATGAAGTTTGTTTTTTTATTTATGAGTTATTATAAAAAATATGTCGTAAGTGGATGAAAAAATACATATTTATGTATTTTCATTTTTTTTATTGGATCGACACGACGCGGCGCCGTTTCAATTGACTTCCCGCGCCGGTCCGAGGTGTCCCATCCGCCCCTGATTGTTTTTATAAGATATTATTATTGATTTCTCCTTCAGAAAAATTCCCAAATCTAGAGATTATGATTTTTAAATAAAAACTACTTTTGTCAAGTTTCCACCAGACCGGGGCGCTTTTAACAAACAAGTAAAACGGTTACTATTTTTTCGCTTTTCTTATCCATGCCCTGCTCTTTCTTCCTATCTAGCCGATAGCAAACAACGTCTAGCTAGAGCGTGGGTTACATAATACGTCATCATCAATGTCTGTGCTCCTATAGTTACTGTCTATCTCATTATTTGTTAATATCTGTCTAGATGTATAAATTGCAAAGAGTCCATACATGCGATTTTTACTGTCTATGTATAAGGTGTTTTAGCATATTATTTATGTGCTTATTGGATAGACCAATACAATATCTGTCGTCAGTAACGCTACCATTCATTATGTTTGTTATATTTTATAATATAACAACTTCCCCTTGAATTACGTAGGTAGGCACTTGCCAGCTAAAGTTTGTAAAAACTGGTATACCCTCTTAACCTTTTTTGTCCAAGTTCTAGCGAACCTAATCTCTTGGATCGGCGCATTCTCTTTTTCTCTTTCCTTTTGCAGTTTATTTATGAAATGTATTTACTACAGACTGATTTTATAGTTTCTGTAGTGGCATCAATTTTCCATACACGGTGTGCATACTAAAATGTTATACAAAAAATGTATATTTGTCGGTCTAAAAGGAGAAGGATTATCCTGGTATGGTTAACCCAAGTTCAACTTTTAGGGTTATCAACCTTCCCGTCAGTCGCAAGACATACAAACACCGAAACAACTACTTCCCTGGCCCTGCCATACCAGGTGTAATATACCGTACTGGTAACTCTGACTGACTCTCAAAAACGGCCACAAAAGGTTTTAACAATAACTAACTAACCAGGCAACTTTGAGTGTGACAGTAATGCCATTGACAAAAATAATTTACTCACAATCAGAGTGACTCGGTTAACTTTTGTACAATTTGTGTACAAGTTTATACCATTTTTTACAAGTTTGTACGCACTTGTACAAGTTTAAACGATCTTGTACAAGTTTGTATATATGCACTTGTACACGCTTGTACAAGTTTATACAAATTTGTACAAGTCTGCTCGGATTTGTACAAACTTATAAAACTTGTACGCACTTGTACAAGTTTATACAAGTTAACACATATTTGTACAAGTTTAAACGATCTTGTACCGGGTGAGTCAACGATTGCGCGAAGTAGTTTTAGACCTTGAAGATAAGATTTGTCGATAATAAGCTTTTGTATGAAGATATGGTTGGATATCTAGCACATTTTAAAAATATTTTCAATTATACAGAGTGCGCCTAAAAAGTATTTATATATTATATTTGAATACATTTATTAATTCTACGTGTTATTTCATACATTTTTATTAATGGTTAAGTTATAGTTTTTAAGATAATTCGACTTATAATGAAAATTTTGCATTTGCAAGCATCTCGTTGTTCTGAAAATGCTACTTAAATTTTGACACTAATAAGCGATTCATCATTTTTATACTTACTAAGTAAAGTCAAAAATACATATTCACTATGAAATATTTGACGTCTCATTTACAGGGTGTTTACTTTCTAGGACCAAAATCAGAAAACTTCTAATTGAAAAATATCACTTTTATTAAATGGAACACCCTGTATATTTTTCTGTCATCATATAGCTCGTCATAAACTCTTTAACTTTCGTGAAAAACGTCCTATCCCTATCTCTAATAGTTTTTGAAATATTTTGATATTTCGAGATTTAATGTCCTCGTTATAGCATTTTTTGTCATTGGATCAAACATTTTCATTAAATTTTGAAAACTTTATATCATAAATCATATCGATTTATTCATTTTTTGAAAAATTCATTTTGAGTAGGTACTAACTTAT
The DNA here is from genome assembly GCA_963969555.1 of Polydrusus pterygomalis. Classification (NCBI taxonomy): domain Eukaryota; kingdom Metazoa; phylum Arthropoda; class Insecta; order Coleoptera; family Curculionidae; genus Polydrusus; species Polydrusus pterygomalis. Next base: position 35,800,335 of record OZ018385.1, on the reverse strand, counting down.
AAAATGACTGGACGATAAACTTTGCTGTAAAAAGGCTTAATTTTTACATTGATCTGATTCTTAATGTGTTATCCACTGCCATTATTTTCATTTATTTTTCATGATTTTCGTGATCCATTGACAAAGAATGCTATAACGAGGACATTAAATTTCGAAATATCAAAATATTTCAAAAACTTTAGAGATAGGAAATAGGACGTTCTTCACGAAAGTTAAAGAGCTTATGACGAGCTATAGGATGACAGAAAAATATATAGGGTGTTCCATTTAATAAAAGTGATATTTTTCAATTAGAAGTTTTGAAGACTTTGCCTAGAAAGTAAACACCCTGTAAATGAGACGTCAAATATTTCTTAGTGAATATGTATTTTTGACTTTATTTAGTAAGTATGAAAATTATGAATCGCTTAGTCGAATTATCTTAAAAACTATAACTTTTTCGTATATAAAAATGTATGAAATAACACGTAGAATTAATAAATGTATTCAAATATAGGGTGTCCCATTTAAAAAAAATGTAACTTTATGACACCCTACTTTTTGGGCCACCCTGTATAATTCAAAATATTTTTAAAATGTGCCAGATATCCAACCATACCTTCATACAAAAGCTCATTATCGACAAATCTGATCTTCAAGGCCTAAAATTACTCCACGCAATCGTTGACTCACCCGGTACAAGTTTGTTTGCACTTGTACACGCTTGCACAAGTTAATCCAAATTGTACAAGTCTACTCGGTTTTGTTCAAACTTATAAAACTTGTACTAACCTGTATAAATATGCACAAACTTATAGAAATCTTAAACAAAAGCTAACCGAGCCACTTTAATTTTGTGTAAATTATGTTTGTCAATGTCCTACTGTTAGAGTCAAATTTGCAGTGGCGGCTCGTGACTAGCGAGTCACGGGGGGCGCTGGCTTTAAATAAAAAAAATTTAAAATGTCTATTATTTTCGAAAGTACGTGTCTGTTTTTTCCGAGGTTTTTTCTAACTTTCTCGTTGTGAATTTTAATTTCATTAGCATAAGCACTACTTAAACAAGTTAAAATATTAGTTTGTCCTAACATCTCAAAACTTACCACATTATGACGATGTTTTGCACTATTTTCATGTTTTTTTATTTTCTCTGAAAGATGTTTTAAGTCCTGCACCCCATTTATAGTCCAATTATCATCCCCGTCAAAAAGAAGACACACGAAACAAAAAAAAATTTTGTCCTCACAACCGCATATCCAGGATTTTTTTATTATATATTTCTTTGTCAAACTTACGCGTAAACTGTGCCTTACTTTTACATTTTGATTGCACTTGTACTATGTTCAATTTCTAGCATTTTTCGAGTTCAAGTTCAGAGAACTAAACACAAGCTTCTGTAAATCACTGACCTTCATATTACACGACATTTTCCACTTTTATAACGTAATTAATAAATAACTCAAAACAAATAAACAAAACGTCAGCGAGTCAACGGCATCGACAGACGACAGGTCGAATCGCGACTCGCGAACAGTAGGCGCGGAAAATTGGAGCTCTCCGTGGCCGCTCGTTGTACGATGTGTAGGTGACGTCAGGCCTCCGTCGTCATGACGACCCATCGAGAAGGCGCGTTGAATCGGGACGGATAATCGGTCGCCCGCCGCCGCCCGCGCTTAGTACAACCTTGAGAGCGCGCAACTCGCTTGTCTTATGAGTATAGCCTGCCCGTTAGAATAGGGTTACGTTTGGTTTGAATTATTTTAATTGATTGCTTACATACATTGCGGTATTGGTTTTTTAAGTAAAGTATTTTTGGATTCTGTTTGAAATAATTGCAGGGAGGGCGGCGCCCCAGAGCCGTTCATTAACCAGCCGCCACTGCAAATTTGCCTGATTAATTATATAAAATTGTTTACTACTGAATGTCCAGATAAAAGTTTTACCCTATGCTCAACTACTTGTAACTATACTAAACGTGAAATAAAAACGAGAGGGGCAATCAGACCCTATGGTGAGACTGTCCCCTGGTCTCCTATACGACGTGGCACTGCTCGATTTATGAATATATTTCCTCAATAAACAGATTTAAAAAAACCTATACATATAATGTTCCTGCGAACTTCTTTGACCCGACTCGACTGGAAAAATACTTAAAATACATAAACGTCAACAAAATATTTACAACGCCGAAGAAGAATAAATTAAATCCGACGTTTACAACCCAACGAAGCATTAAATATTGTAAAAAATAACATGCAGGATTGGTATCAACCTAATGAAATATAACAGGCATATTAAGAAATCGTAATAATAATTCTTTAGAGTCGGTCTACGGTACTTTTGCGTATATCTAGACAGACATAATTAAAAAATGCTTGCCAATAACGGTGTCCCTAGGCCCCATCCATTGAATAAGTTGATATTCAAAGCGCCATCAGCGGTAAAAATAAGATTTTTATCGTAGCTAATTAAGTGGAATCTATCATGCAAGAAATTAATGTTGTATCAAAGAAATTACTTTGTCGGACTTCCATTATCTTGATTCTGTTACTTAACACAACGGTTCGGTTAGTTAGTATCTTTAACCGTTTTCAAGTGTAAACTAAATTATAATTCTAATGCTACCGTCGTAAATACTATCCATGTGCAATAAAGCTTGATGACTCCGCCTACGTGCTTATTGGAGTGTGAAGTTTGAGCTGTTGGTTTTGGACAAGAAGAGGCTTCCAGATATTGGGGATATCTATACTTGGTTTACTACATATATGGGTATTTTGATTTATGAAAGCTGCTTCTTTGAATTTTCGTTTTTTCCAGTGCTGTTCCGTGTCCAAAACCTTGGCTTCTGACCACTGCATATTATGCTGGTTGGTCCATACATGTTCCGCTATACCTGATCTCGAAGTTTCACCTCTTTGTGTATGTTTCAGATGTTCTTTAACTCGTACGGAAAGAGGTCTTTTTAGTTCTCCAATGTGCGATTCGCCACACTCGCAAGGGATTTGATAGGTAGGGGAGGTCCGGCAACAGTGGCCACCATTTCACACTTTAGTATATTTCGACCAAACTTTTAATTTGTGAACAATGAATTTAACGTTATAGGATTTAGTACTATTGTGTAGACTATTTTTGATATGTGGAATATCTATTTTCTATTATACTATCCCCCAAAAATATAGTTATTTAGAACCCTACAAGTTGGCCACTGTTCCCGCCTTGTAGGCTACAGTGGCCACTACTTGTTATCTTTATTTAAATTTAAAGCATAGATATTGAAAAAATACACGAACAATCGAAAAATACTTTATTTATTGAAAGTAACATTAATTTCTGAGCAAGAAAAATATAAAAAATTAACAAATGTAGGTATTTAAAACCAAATAACCAAAGTTAACTAAAAACAAATTAAACAAACCGCATTTTTCATTTCTGCACTGACTTTACCAATACCGGTTCTTTTTGAGGGTGACGGCTCTATTTTTTTTTAGTCTGAAATGAAAAAATTTAACTTGTTCTGCATTACAATGGAAAGGCAACAGTGGCCACCCATTAACAAATCATCAAAGCAGTGGCCACTGTTGACTTAAAAAATATGGCCACTGTTCACAAAAACGTGCATTATTGAAATTTAACATAAAAAAAATCATCAAATATCTTACCTTTCTGCGGTATTCTGTACCAAAAGTAGATCATGAACTTTCATAAACGAATTAATCCGAACTGAAAAAGCACTACTAACTGCGAATAAAATTAGTTTAAAATAGATGAAAACGTAAGTTTTTGTTACACGCACATGTAGTCGCAACGTCCCAGGAACAAATTGCAAGAAATGTAGCAGATAGTGCTAGAAATACAAAGATCGGTCTGTGAGGACCGCATACGACAGATGGCGCACACCTCACGGCCTGCCTAGAAAAAGTTTGGTATTGGTGACCACTGTTCCCGCATGGTCACTGTTGCCGGACGTCCCCTACAATTTTTTGTGTTTTCATTACAGGGGGGTTTTACTTTTGTATACCTAATGCTTCTAAGAGTATTTCCGGATTTGAATGCTGTTCTGATATTATAGTCTTTGGTTATCCTTCTAATATTTTCCAAAATCCCCTTAACATATGAGGTACCTATTGTAAGAAATGCTTGCTCCTCTTTCGTTTCTGTATTCGTTTTTACTTCTCGATTTTTAACTAACTAACCGAAACATTGGGGTAAGTAACAAAATAAAGACAATGAAAGTCCGACAAGGTAATTTCTTTGATATTATTTATTGTCTACAACCTTCAAACAAATTAATTTTGCCTTAAATAAAAAAAATTGAAATAAATAGAAACTATTTTTGTGTTTACCATCTAAAGTTTTCAAAAAAAGTGGTTTTAAAGTTTTCTTGGCGTATCTTCTAGGACCGTTAAAACGATAGAGTTTGTCCAGTCGAATAGGTTTACTGAACCTTTTAAATACCTAAGAGTTTTTTTAAAATGGTAACAATATGCTTCATATTGAAGGAATTTAAAAGTAAAATGTGTCCACTGGCGAATTTCCTATTTTTATTCTTATAAGTATCATATTATTTCATTTTGAATTCAATTCAGACTTTATAGTTATTCAACTTTTTTTGACCAGTGTTCCAAACTTTATACTGCCGTTTAATTTATAATTTTTTTTATATTTCAGATCAATTGAAATTTAGTTACGAAATCGCGGCGATAAAGGCGGTGACACTGCAAGCAATGAATATGTAAAGAAAATTATAAATACGATAAAATTTGCTTAGACTTCGTTCATCTGTCGTGTGCCGGCTTCTCTTACAATAGATTGTGGATAACCAAGATGAGTGGATAAAGAACAATAATCATCAGGACTACAGGCAATTGTATGGTTGTGTATTAGGTAAGTATCATTTTAAAGTATAGGGTGTTTGGTGTGTGTAATAGAAGTTATAGGGCTCAACCAAGTAGACTACGGCGATCCTTTAGACTACCTCTGAATCTTCCTTTAACCATTTTAACTACTTAGACCCTTAGGTAAGCTTTCCGACCTCATTATAAAAATATTGTTTTAAGCGTGGATGATAATATGACGACCGAGTCAATAAACAAACCTCGTCGGGAAATGCGCGTATGCTTTGGAGAGGCTTTCAAGAAAAAGAGGTACCTAAACCTGGTCTGGGTCCCTGGACATCAGAGCGATGAAACGGTAGATGAACCTGCTAGGAACCTGAACCAGCTATAGGAATGACCAAGCTACAGGTAGGATCTACACTGAACAAGTGGGATAACCGAATAGCACAAGGATGCAGACAAGCAAAAGACGTTATAGCATGACCAAATAAGACTAGGTTGGAGTGGAGCTGAGGAAGCATCTAGCACTGATTGTTGTCGAAGAAAACCCAATTTACGCTGGACGTCTGAAGGAAGAGGAGCCTTTGCTGCAGTAACTGCGAGGCCCTGGGAAGACTCAGGCATCAGGTGCTAGGATCGGTGGTCCCCCATAAGGAAGAAATAACAGCCCTTGTCTGAAGCGATATATACTTGTCTTCATTAGAAGGGTCGGGCGTTTCGGCGAGGCCCAATGTAACGTTAGAGTGGTTGGGGAAAGACTGGGGTGGGAGGCAAAAAGGTTCACTCTTCTTCTACTTGCCAGATTTTAGAACATCCCCTTAACTACTATACTAACGGTAATATACGTAAGGACATAAAATAACTTAATCAAAATAATTGTCAACCATAAACAGAACAGAAACCTATTTTTAAAATGGGACAGTTACAAATTATAGTAATTTGCGATATGTTTTTTGGATTCAATGATATCAAACGATTGCATTATGTTTAAACTAATTAAAAATCCAAAATGTAATTCATTGGCGTAAACACTACGTTTAAAAACAATAATGGTTGCACGTCAGTAACACACTGTTAGTTGTGCGTAACAAAATCATATGTTTTACGTATCAGGGACAGGGAGGAAAAACGATATTTAAAAACATGACACCTTTTACTATGTCGTTTAAAAATGTTGTAGGTACTTACTTACTGCTTAATAAAAAATCCTACATAAGATTAACAAATTATTAGATCACGGATTACCCTAATAACTTTACATACAGGGTGATATTTTTACGTGGAATAAATTCAGTATTGGGAAGCCTCTTTATTTGCTGAAAAAAATCCAGAACTACGGCTGCGTTTACTTTTAGTTTGGTATACCTTTTTCGTGTCCTCATGACGCATGACAACTCGTTATGTGTAAAAAGTAATAGGCAACTTGCCAACTGAATTATTGGAGGGCACCCCCCCTTTAGAGACGCCCCTGCCCCACTCATAAATCCCAACTGGGGAGAGTGTCGGGATATCCTATGTTTATGCTCACGCTATTTTTAATACAAAAAATTGTTTTACTATTAAGTATAGGAAGTCGTGATACTATACAGGTTCCTGCAATAGTGCGTCAGGCTTCCACAGCTCCTATACGAATTTAGTTAGGACTTTTATTCATAGGCTAACTGATACTGTATCATACGGGATACTTTTGGAAAATATTTTTTTATATACCCAAAAAAGTGTGGTCATAAAAAGTTGTGATTTTTTAAATGGCATACCCCATATTTTTTGCATATTTAGATTTATGCTATCGTCCTTTATAAATGCCCAAAATTTTGTTTGATTTGCTTTGGTAGTTTAAGAGCAATCAATTAAAAACTAAAAAAAAAATGATTTTGAAGTCGTGGAAAAAATATCAAAAAAAAACAATGTAAAATTCGTTTTTTAACCACGGTATTAAGTGAGTTTAATGACAAGAGGTTTAAAGATACTATGAATCGAATGGTATTTATCTATTTTATACAGGGTGTTCATAATAAGGTTTCAAAAATGACACATTTCAAACCTATTTTTCTCAACTTTTTCAAATGGAACACCCTGTATATTATTTCGGTATTTTATATAAAATACACAAGCAATTATTTTTTGTAGTTGAAGCATATAAGTTATTTCCAGCCGTTTTTAAAATAAATGCAACATTAATTTTATTCCGGACTTTTTGGCAACCCTGTATATTGGTTCTGTTAAAAAATTTCTTGTTCCATTATCAGTCTCTGATAATACAATGACATAATGATAATTAATTATTTATAATGATATTCCGTCGCAGACAGTAATTTTTTATGGCAATAAAATAATGTCTATCTTCTTAAAATATTTAGTTTAATGTCTGATTAAAGTACAATAAATCTTTTATTTCCGGTACAATTACATTGACCACCAACTTCAAGTGTGGTTTCATTCCACTCAGCTAATAAAAGTTTTGTCGACAGGTTCCCGAATTAAAAAAAAAAAATACGCTTCATTTTTGTGGGAACATGGTTGCCTTGTGTATATAATTACTTGCATCATTTAGATTAAAACTACAAGTAATTAAAGACTGGAATATAATTTTTAGAGACAATTTTTTTTTTAGAAAAAAGGTGAAGTTTGAGCTATTGGGTTTGTACAAAAATAGGCTTCCAGATATTGGGGATATCTATACTTGGTTTACTAAATATATGGGTATTTTGATTCATGAAAGCTGCTTCTTTGAATTCTCGTTTTCTCCAGTGCTGTTCCGTGTCCAAAACCTTGGCTTCTGACCACTGTAAATTATGTTGGTTGGTCCATACATGTTCCGCTATACCTGATCTCGAAGTTTCATCTCTTTGAGTATGTTTCAGGTGTTCTTTAACGTACGGGAAGAGGTATTTTTGTTTCTCCACTGTACGATTCGCCACACTCGCAAGAGATTGGATAGATACAATTTTTTGTGTTTCGTTACGGGGGGGTTTTACTTTTGTAAAAAAGCTTCTAAGCGAATTTCCGCATTTGAAGGCTGTTTTGATATTATAATTTTTGGTTATCCTTCTGATCTTTTCACAAATCCTCTTGACATAAGGTATTGTAAGAAATGCTTGCTTGCTCCTCTTTCGTTTCTGTATTAGTTTTTACTTCGCGATTTTTAAGTTTTGAGATTATATTTGTTACAAAGGTTTCAGAGTAACCATTCTGTTTTAAATCTTTTCTGATATTTGAAATTTTAATATTAAGCTCTTCCGGATTACCGGATCACGGACTTCTCTATGAATTCTACTTTTATCTCTACAACCCAACATACTCAAAATTTCTATATGTTCTTGCATCTTTAGCGAGGCACATTTTGGATGTTATATTAACAGAGCAAAATTGAAAATTGATTAACATTCACTGACGTTTTTTGACGTTTCCAACTAAATAGCAAATTGTCATTGTCGATGCCCTAAAGATAGTGAAGTGAATTCAAAATGTATATAATATATATAGGTATTATATTGTTAAAGTTGATACAGGTAGCCTTTTCATAATTTACCCTGTATTTTTTTTTTTTCTAAAAAAATGCATTTCAAATAATAAATTTGACGGGTCCGAGCGATTCTTGATTAAGTGGGCGGTATTCTATGCTGATCCTTTTCTTTATCAAAACGCTGTATGTAAAGCGATGGCACCAACAATTTAGAAAAATTGGCAAAAAAAAATTTTTAGGGTTTTTTTTTAGGGCTGTTTTTTTTCGGATAAAACGAAAAAGTAACGAAATATTAATTTAAAAAAACACACGAAATGGCGAAGGCACCACTAGTGTTTGCCCTTAAGTTAAAAAATTGCGTCGTCTGTCTCGTTGTTAGACAGAAAACGTTTCTTGTACTCCTTGTGGTTAAAAATTCATTTAGTCGACGCATTTTCCCAAAAAAAAACCATACTTTTTCTCAAATTACAATTTCCATTTCCGGGCGCCGCGCTGGCGCCGTAGCCGGTCTATTAGTTACTTTGTACTTTTGACTTGACATTCATTAAAAATAGTATCTTTGTTTGTTTATTCCAATTTTATTTATCTTTGAACTGAGCGGTTTCTCCATTTCGTGTCCTCTTCGTTATTCCCAACAAGTATTGCGAAAACAAGAAACCTAATTATATTAAAAATTTCCAGAAATTTCGGGTTATCTTTTTATATTTTGTCTATGTATGCGGTTAAAAATAGTCAAATATACTATACCTACAATATTTACAGCTTATTTTCATCTGCATGAGCTTGTCGTAATGGTAATACCTTTGACAATTCATTTTTTAATCAATATTTTGTTTATTTTTACATTAAGGGCACAGGTCTCAGGGTCAATCATGTATAAAAGAACTATAAATGGCTTCAATGCAGGGGTAACTTCCGAAACCTTGCAATTAAAAAAAAAATAATTAGTATCTAATTTTGGAAGGGCTGTTCAGGGAGGCATTGACGAATAGAGTCGATTCACTCAGTAAACCTGCAAGATGGCCGACATGTCATATGACAAAAGTCATATTTCAGCTAAATAAAATAAATTTTTGCATTTTCAATGACTTTTGTCATATGACATGTCGGCCATCTTGCAGGTTTACTGAGTGAATCGACTTTAGTATGCCGGTGTTTTTTTTTTAATAAATGCCCAGAAACTTAAAAAAAAATCAGTTTTTTGAAACCACTAAAATTGCCACAATTTACCTTAAAATCCTTGAAAGTAAACACGTCGATTTTCAAAACTGAAGTAAAAACTACAATTTTTACTGGTAACACGATATTTTCTAGTCTATCTAGATGTCATATCTCCTAACAAATCAAGGGAATTATGTGTTTGTTTTAACAGAAAAGGTTCCGTAATTGCACAAAACACGAAAGTAAACAAAACTATGACCGGCTGACTTGCTCTACCAGCTCCAGAATATGTATCTCTTTCTTCTTCGTATGCCAAAAGCATAAAAATAACTACTCTGATCAACACAGCATTGCAGTGCGCATGCGAATCGTCAATAGTTGAGCAAGTCGAATTGACGATAGAAAATTGCGTCGTTAATCCCACCTTAACTGGACAATATATTATTGTGATTTGAAATATACGTAAAACCGAGCGTAAAACACATCAAAGCAAGTCAAAAATAAATATTGTAATTTTTTTGTAGTAACTACATTATATTATTATGATGACTGGAATCGCACCATTCATTTAGCTATTGATAAAATAATTATAATTTTTTACGATTTAATTAATTTGAATATTTGACCTTTAAAGATAAATGGCATATTTCACAAATTTATGTTTTCATGATAACCCCTAAGAACTTCCAAATAGAACCAGATTTGCAAACCAACATTGGTAATCGTCCTAATTCTTTCGAAGTATATTGCATTTTAAGCATTTTCTACCCAATTTAAAGTTTGGTTTCGAGATATAACTCAATATTTGGATTTATATAATACTAGCGGGTATCAGCGACTTGCTTCATTTAGTTGTTATAAATTTGCTATCGAAACTAAACAGCGGGTACCATACATACTACCCAATAGAACACTTAATATTTATCTACCAATATTATTAAAACAAAATTCTTTGGTGTTTTATTAAATTAGTTCTTTGTCTTTTAATGAAAATTTCATTTATCTCCTGCTTTCTTCATGAAAATAATACCAAAAATATAGATACCTACATCATTGTTATTAAAAAATATATCTATTTCATTACAGAAATAACAACTCTAACACAACCTTTCCATGGAATTTGCGTTTACAAGCATCCTATAGGGGTAGAATTTATTGAAGACCGAAAAGTTTTTTTCCAATATAAACTTTTATAACCACTTTTCACCTGTTTAGGGACAGATTTTCTAAATAAGAATTACGTGTTTCATCGCTTGTGTTTAGAGTACCTATATAGGTACCGTGCGAGCAAAAATTATTTGCATCAAAGAGGGCCTTGCATCTAAGTACGTAATGCTTAGCCGTAGAGCTTAATACCTGTTGGGTGTCAGTAACTACCTGAATCAATCAGTTATTCCGTCATCTTTGACAGTCGTTACAAGTAATTTGATTCATCGCTAATTTTTCCAATTTCTTAAACAATTCACACAATGGGCTTTACGGAACACCACAAACCATTCATGGTTGAAGCGTATTTTCGAATCCGGGTTAGAGTAAATGGTGAGTGGTAATACAATCCGGGTTTGTGCCTGGACGATTTTCACGAACATTTTCCTAACGTTGCTTTTATTGCTGGGGATTTTTATCATTGCCTGAAAAGAACCGTGGCTGTGTTTAGGGAAACAGGTTCTATACAACACAAAAAAGGAGCAAAAAGACCATCTGTAAGATCAATTACAAGAAAGGATTATCCAAGAATGTGGTAACATTTCTCCAGAGATGCTGGTCAACACTTTTGAAAATATGGAGAGACGTGTAAATTTATGCTTGAAGCATGGCATTGGCCAATTTCAGCAATTTATGTAATTGTTTTCCTTTTTCTTTCTGTATATTCTTACTTTGTTAATTTTGTAAACAACAAAAATAAATTTGTATTTGTCTACTTATTTTATTACTCATTAGTTTGGCATATCATGTCATAATATGATTTGACAAATTTTAACCTAGATTTGGTTAGATATATCGTCCCCATATCATTGTGATCTAAACCAAGCCCTACGTTTTTTAATCCAAGCCCTCTTTGCGGCAAATAATTTTTGCTCGCAAGGTATTTATTATGCTGAATTTCAAAAAATTAGGACGAAAAATATTGTTTCTAATAGAAACATGTTTTACATGTTAGTTCTTATTAGGCCAATAAAATAATTTTATTTAAGTTGTTTAGTATCTACTACTACAGATTCTTATCTGTATGCCACTGCCTTTTCATTATTTTTAGCTAGTCCTTTCCTTTCGGTATTGTCATCTATTGTAATTTTATGGAAGTAGTGAATATTTATAAGGGTGATAAAACACTCAGTCTGCTCCACAAGTTATATTTTAACTTAAATTACTTCGGACATGTTTCGAAAGGAAAGGCTTCCATCTTCAGCGAATTTTTATTAAAAATTATTGCCCTTAATACCTATCTATTGTAATGTTTGACTTAAATATTGATATCTTATTCTTGTATCCATGGTAATTGTAACGATGACTGTCTTTGTTTAGCATTTGAAAGTTATGAGGTTACCTACAGTAAGCCGCGTTGGCATACTTTTCCAGTGGCGTAGCGTGCAGGAGGCCAGGGGGGGCGATCCCCCCCCGCCCTTTGAGTCCTTTCCTAAACGGCGCCCCCTTCCCACTTCCAGGTTTTAATTAGGTTGTAATTTGTTTATAACTTTTAGAGTATAGGAATAAATAAAATAAACCTGTTACCAATTTCGAGATTCTATTTTATTTTCACTACTTGATTTAATTTATAATAAAAATATTTTGCCACGACCAATAATTTGTATTCTTTCAGTTATTTTGCTTTAACAATTAAAAATTGCTTGAAATCTCTAATTTACTAGAGACTAAATTTTATCTTTTTAAAAGTGTGTTATTGTCGCCAATGAGAATATATATACCTGAGAGTTTTAACAAAATTCCCCTTGCTGGTTCATATTTTTTATTATTTCGTATTTTGATTTTTATTCATAAAATAAATTTAAATATAACAGCACCATATTATGAAAATTTCTTGACAAAATTTAATGAAGTTCATATTCATGAAACAAGAGGAAAAAATAACTTTATTTTGGATCATACAAATTTGAAATCGACTCAAAAATCAATATTTTTTAGTGGTGCTATAGAATATAACAAGTTAGGAAATTAAATTAAAAGGTGTAATTTAAAACTAAGTATTTGTAAAAAAATTAAAGAATCAAATTTTATGTAAAAAAGTTTAATAAAATAGTCTTTCTAGATTGTAATTATCTATCAGGAGAGAAGAAATAATTAACAATTAAAATGTACTTAAATAGTTCAATGAACTAATAAAAATTTGTTATTATTATTATTATTATTATTATTATTATTATTATTATTATTTTGTTTTCATGTGGCCATTTTAGAAATGACGAAACAAAAACTTTATTTCTCTTGCCAAAATTTACTAAATAAACAAAATTATACATTAGGAGTGAGGAGCCCTTTGAACAAGGGCGTAGATAAGGGGGTAATTACCCCCCCCCCCCCAGGATCCATAATGAGCCATAAAAACGAAACACTTTTTTACTTGATCAATTTTTTTGTGATTTTCTTATGGATCTTGTGTATTTTATATTTTTCCTATATACTTGAAAATCAGACATCATTGAAAAAAGGGCGTGGCACCCAAAAATGTTTCGCCTGCGGCGCTATTTCTTTTGTCGCCGCAACCTCTTTTACCTCCCCCCCATAAAAACCCATATCCACGCCCTTACCTTTCGCCCCCTCCGCCCCTTCAACCACGCTACGCCACTGTACTTTTCGAATTATCTGCAAAACGCTTCATTTTATCGAAATTTTATAAGATACAAAAAATAATCGAAAACAATTGATTACATAAAAAATAAAAAAAAAGGAAGTCACTGGTGCACGTACTAAAAAATAGGAAGAGTCAGCGGGTACTATTTTGAATATTTGACAATTGTTTTTTGTTTTGTTTTTTTCGTAAGATGTAACTCTTTATGTTGAAGCTATGCACCAAATTTGAAATTAATTTATTTTTAAATATTCGAATTATTTAAAAAAATCAGTTTTTAATTTTAAGTTTTATATCGAACATAAGGGTCAAAAATGAAAAATGGTATTATAAAAGTCATATTATTATTACTCAAGAAAGAGATGGTTAAAGGATTGACCTCCTTTTTCCAGACACCCTGTATAATGGTATAGATATAATTAGCCTAAAGAAATTTTAAAAATTGTTTATAATAATTTGTTGCGGTGATATCCAAATATCATTAGTTATTTTTTTTTACCTTTCCGCAAACCCAAATAACATAACCTTGTATTTTCAAAGTTGGCTCGTGTCGATTTAAACTATTCTAGTTAGTTATATCGACAGCTTAGGTGGACAGATAGGAAATGTTCTATCTAGCCTATCGATTTAATAAAATAGCAATGTAGTATTATGGTACCTATTTAAAAAAATATAGATTTTTAAAAATTTTCCATTTTCCCACAATTTATTATCGAGCACAATAATATTTAATTTCACAACCGGAATTTCGAGTTTCCCTCTGTTTTAAAAATTAAAAATTTTTTTGAAAATATATTCCATTTTAGACGACACCCTGTAAACAGTCAAAATTTGAGAAAAACTAATTTTTTATACAAAAATTTGCAATAAAAGTTATTGAAAATGAAAAAAAGAACACAAAAAAAAATTATAAAGGGCGCTCCATTTTAAAAAAGCAAGTTTGGGCGTTCTAATTTTTTTAGTTCTGACGCACACCATGTGATGGCGGTGCCTATCTTTGTGAAAAAAGGCAAATTGTACCGGATCTATTATCCCCTATTTATATTTTACAAAAAAGATAAATTTATTATTTTGTAATATTTAATCTAAATATACAGATACGAAGGTACATATGTAATTATTTCAACATCGGTATCGCCATTTTAAATAATAATAATAATAAATTCATAAAACATATCTATTAATAGATTATTAAATAATATTTTAAAAAACAAATTGACTCAAAGTTTTACAAGCACTAATGTATATCTAGCAAACCATTATCTAATGGTGTATCATAAATATTATATTTTACGTCGTGATTTGACGATCCTGAAGGATTGACGCAAAATGTCAAAGTGTTGAAAGAGTTGTGTGAATGACGACTTCAATTAAAAATATTTGATTAAAATACTTACCGCTACACCCGGAAGTAAAAAACTTTGCCCGTCGTTGTCTATCATTCTTATCAAAGCCCTTTAATGTGCGGCTGTAAATTGCACGACAAAATGTTTCCTATTATTAGCTATAGTTTTTAAATTCCCGTAAGACGTTGTCAAAAATATTCCATCGTATTTCAGGTATTTAATTTCTAATACCATAATTTAAATGTTCAATATTAACCTGTCTGTTTCTGTAAACTTAATTTTTTTAAATCACCCCACAAATAAAAGCTCAAAGGGGTGAGATCTGGGAATCTGGCAGGCCACTCAATTCCCCCTTTCCTCCCTTCCCACTGATTTAGAAACATTGGGTTCAAGAATTGACGCACATCAAAATGAGCTTATTGAAACCAGATACTCCTTCGGTCTGGATAAGCCGATGATATAAAGGCATGGAAGTATATAAATTTAACCCCCAACATTTAGAAATCGACCTTCAGGTGGATTATCCCTCTTCTTCCTGCCACGGTGCTGGATCATTAGCCTTTTTTTTCATGATCGGATTAGAGCTAATAAGTTTTTTCACAAAATTTTGATTTTTTTCCTATCGCATAATCGCAACTAAATTTTTGACTACATTTGTTAAAAGGAAATATCGTTTATTGACTAAATAAAAATTAAATATAGGCATAAACATTTTAGTAGGTATAATATTTTTCAAATAACCCAGCAAATTATTTATTTTGTACTCCCAAAAGAAACTGTTTTAAATAGCACACCATTAGAGACAATAATAATTAGTTCTGCATGCAAAGAATTATAAAATACGACAGCATTATAAGTAAAAGACCTCTGAAACAAGGCACTCCGATGGTGAGGTAAAGTTAACTTATTCCCCTTAATAATGTTAACAGTATGGATATTAGAGTGAGGAGTTAGGCATTCAGAATGGTTTGAAAGTCAGTTTCATTTGAAGGAATAGAAGGTTTACATATAAAGCTATTAAAATGCAGAAGCCTATACGGTTATCCATCCTCAGCCAATTCAGTTCCGAGAATGTATAAGAAATATGGTCATATTTCCTAAGACCATATATAAACCTTGCGCAAGCATTCTGCACTTTTTGAGTACGGGACTTCCCAATTGTCTATACAATAACAATAAACAAAATCGCAATAATTAAAGCTTGAAATTACTAGTTATTGGCAAAGCATCATTAACATTTGGAATACTTAGTTCTGTTATTATATAAAATTTTGAAAGAGAGATAAGATTTCTGAAATAGTTTTTGGTCTCGAAACCTAATTCACTATCTAAAATTATTCCCGAATTTCTTGCAGAATCAACCATAGTAAGTCCAATTCCATTTATTTTCAGAGTACCTAATACCGTGCGAGCAAAAATTATTTGCATCAAAGAGGGCTTTGATTAAAAAACGTAGAGCTTGGTTTAGATCACAATGATATGGGGACGATATATCTAACCAAATCTAGGTTTAAATTTTGTCAAATTCATATTATGACATGATATGCCAAACTAATGAGTAATAAAATAAGTAGACAAATACAATTTTATTTTTGTTGTTTACAAAATTATAATACTTGAACTTTATAAGGAAATACATTTAGCTACTTCTTAAGACTAGTCCTGCATGTTCCATAAGATCTTCCCACTTCTTAGGACAGGCGTCTTATACAATTTGTTGGCGTATTTTGCATTATTTCACGAACGTTTGCAACAAGTTCTTCTGTTCTTACAGATGGTCTTCCTGCTCTTTTTTGTGTTGTATAGAACATGTTTCCCTAAACACAGCCACAGTTATTTTCAGACAATGATAAAAATCCCCAGCAATAAAAGCAACGTTAGGAAAATGTTCGTGAAAATCGTCCATGCACAAACCCGGATTGTATTGCCACTCACCATTTACTCTAACCCCGTTTCGAAAATATGCTTCAACCATGAATGTTTTGTGCTGTTCCGTAAAGCCCATTGTGTGAATTGTTCAAGAAATTGAAAAAATTAGCGATGAATCAAATTACTTGTAACGAGTGTCAAAGATGACGGAATAACTGATTGATTGTTAATTCAGGTAGTTACTGACACCCAACAGGTATAAAGCTCTACGGCTAAGCATTACGTCCTTAGAAGCAAGGCCCTCTTTGATGCAAATAAGTTTTGCTTGCACGGTATTAACCCTAAGATAAGCAACTTTAGCAAGGGTTTGTACTTACTACAGTATTTTAAAGATTTAAGCATATAGGACGTACCTATAAGAAACTTGGAAAAAAAATTATTTTCCTCGTATACCGCTTTAACATCTTAATAATAAGCAATCATTACTAACTTCTTATCACAAGTAGTCTATAAAAGCCGCCTGCAAAATGAATAACTTTTAGTCGCTTTGGTTACGATGCGCAAGATCTTTCCACGTATAGTAAAAGAATTCAATCTTCTCGAAAAGCATTTTCATTGGACAGCTGCTGTCCTACGATATCGAAATATAATTTCTTCTTTTAGTTAGTGGTTAGTTATTATTACAAAAAAAAACTAGTCGTTTGTTTTAAGTTATTTAGTTTATTTAAGTGTTAGTATTCTGGGATAGGATCTGTTCCATACGACAATAGTAAGTAAACTTGAATATTCTGGTTTTTTGATTTTAAAAACGGTTTGGTTTTTTATTTAACTTTCAAAATGTCTTTATTCCAAACTAACTTTTACAGTTCATTATATGGAAAGTGACAACATAATATAGAAAATAATAATCATTAAAAGAAAAATGGAAGTTAATCCAATTTAATTCATTAATAAAATCAATTTTTAAAAAAATAGTATAAATAATTTAGTTTAGTAAATATCTCCTTAATTGTTTTTTAAAAGTTGCCAATTTTTAATTTTTCTGATATTTTTTGGAAGATTGTTATATTTTATTATCCCGTCATATAAAAGCGATTTTTTTCCGAAATTACTTTTTACTGGTATAGTTTGATAATTTATACAACGTCTGGTGTTATGATCATGTAATGTCTTATTCTCCTGAAGTGTTATGTTTGATTTTTTTTTCTTTTAAAATAATAGAGTGAATTAGAATACAAATTTTTAATTTATAAATGTTTTCAACGTGTAAATACCCTTTCGGTCTATATAGATTAATAGTTGGTTCTACATGTGGTCATTTGTGTATACATTTAATAACTTTATTTTGCAATTTTTGTAATGGTTTTAAGTTTGATAAATAAGCAGATCCCCATGCAAAAGCTAAGTATTGTAATTTTGAATATATTGATGAAAAATATATATTTTTTAAGTATTTCAAAGGAATGAAATATCTAGCTCTGTACAAAACAGATACCAAAGGAGATATCGAGTTGATAATATACTGGATATGGCATTTCCAATTTAAATTTTCGTCTAAAACTAATCCTAAAAATTTTGTCGTCTTTGAATATTGAATATTTTCATTATTTAATGTTAAGGGGTTAATGAAGGAATTTATTTTATTATTAGTTATAAACATAAAAGAAGATTTTGTAAAATTTAACATAAGTTTATTTGATTGAAGCCAAGAAAGACGTATTATTAAATCATTATTAATATCAAAGTGCATTTCTGCAAGAGTTTCAGCAAAATAAATACTTAATTGTTGTATCATCTGATGGATCAATGATGGAATTTATTTTATTTTTAGTTTATTTAACCCCCCAGACTGCTTGTGTGAATTTTGCTACCTTCAGACATTAGCTCCTCTATTAATTTTACATAAAACGATTATTAGACTTTTTTAAAGGTCCGTATATGAAGGACTCACACACCAAATTTTGTTATGTTCTAATAAACCAATTAAAAGTTATTTAAAATAGACTATTCGCAAAATTCTAAAAAATTAAATATTGCTCTGAAACCACCACTAATAATTATTATGATAATGTCAAATTTTACTCGACGTTTTTTTTTATTACTTTCAACATGTTTTACAGTATTCAAGAAAAAATAATGATGAGACCTAGCTGGCTATTTTATGGTGTAATTTAATTTTATTGTGCGTCCACCGACAATGTTTTGGACATACTCCCTTATACTTTTCGTGGATTGCGTGCGTCCATTTATAACCAAATATCTTTATTCACAGGAACAATTTCTTCTAATGGGATTCCAGTTTGATTTTGTAAAATTTTTTTTTTCACAAATTTTTTCCAAAAAAAAATCCAATAATCCGACGGACACCCAAACATTTACCATTTGAGGGAATTGAGGCCTTGTTTGTACGAATCTGTATTAATTTTCTGCATTC